>JAZGQO010000018.1:10000000-15000000 GCA_036850965.1 Patella caerulea
TTGAATAATCCATTGAACAGCGAATTTATGATTTCAGAGCATTGAAACAGCCGTCTATTTTACGGAATTTTTCCATTCTTGACAAATGTTTGGTGTCAAACGTAGAGACGTGTGGTAACACGAAGGAAATTTCCGTTCGATCCTCCACATCGTCACATGGTTATAAAAGCGCGCGAATATGAGTCACGTGATGTAAATATAGTCAATCCCGTGAAAGTTGTGAAAAATGGATTTTAACTGTTATTTATTTCCAGACAAGTCTTTTATACATATAACATAACGCTTACTTCATAAATTAACATCGGATTTGCCTATCGATGTAATTTACCGCGAATATGAGTCTTAGGAACTTGAAATACATTTTAATTTTGGTGTTGTATACAATTTTCAAATGCTCGGCGGAGGTTCTAAAAATGCTCTGATTTTGTTGATTTTAATAGCATTGAAACGACAATAAAACGAACTTCCGATCGGCGGGGCGTGCTATCCTGGCAAATCGCCACAAAAAAAGATTACGTGAATTGAATCCTTCAACTTAAAAAAAAGGCATGGTATTTCGAAATGCCAACAAAGCACCCCCCGCCGATCGAAAGATCGTTCAATTATCTTTCTAATGATATTAAAATGGAAAAAAAATATTAAAAACAGAAACCTCCGCCGAGCACATGAAGTGGAGTACCCTCGTTTAAATACGTGACAAAATTTTTTAGCGTAACGTCAAAACACGCGAATTTGACGTTTTTTAATTGACGTTTTTGAAATTAATATAAGGAACACATTTATATAAAATTTATATCAAACAAGAGAACAGTTTACATGTATCGGCATCCAAAATATTTTTAAATTATTACAAATGATGAAATAGCGACTGTGTGACGTTAAGTTGAAGAAAGGTTACAAATCAGGAAAAAACGACTTTCTTCCAACGCGAACAATGGAGCTGTGACACCTACTATAAAGGGTTCACAACCTTGCTATTACGGCGACCATTTGGTCCGTCAATTTTGATCCGATTTTCACGAAATTCTAACTCAACGGTGATAGAATCAAACGTTTTTTTTTAAAACAGATAATAATTTTGACCTCCAGAGGGAGCACAAGCTAAATAGGGCTATTCTTCGGACAATCAGGGGCCATAATTCAGGAAGTTAAGATCCGATGGGCTCAAACATCGAAAGGAACCAAGATCTTTGGGTTATAAACATACATGTCAAGTTTCATCAAAATCGGTTCTAAATTGTGACTTCTATACTCTATAGGGTCCACAACCTTGATATAACATATTTTCACACTATTTGCGTACAAACGGTGTCCATTTTGTCTGCCAATTTTGGTCCGATTTTCACAAAATTCACAATCTACCTTTATATAATCAAACGTTTTTTTTTAAAGCGGATAATAATTTTGACCTCCAGAGAGCGATTTTTCGGACAATCAGGGGCCATAATTTGGGAAGTTACGATGAACCAAGATTTTGGGCTATAAACATACATGTCAAGCTTCATCACAATCGTCCAAAATTGTGACCTTTATAGGGTCCACAAGCTAAAAACATAAAATAAGGGGCCATAATCCATAGTCCTTTAAAGTAGGGAAATATTAGCGTATTATTTTTCTGTGTTTACCTTTTATCTGTTACATCTGTTGAAGTGTTCAAGGGCCATAACTCTGGCACTAATAATCGGAAATCGCTGAAAATCAATAGGCTTCTTCATCTTATGACCTTAAACACTGTGTATAAATTTGAAGTCAATCTGATATTAACTTTGGCCTTTAGAGCGTCCACAATATTTTTTGAAGTGATCAAGGGCCATAATTCTGGCACTAATAATCGGAAATCGCTGAAAATCAATAGGCTTCTTCGTCTCATGACCTTAAACACTGCATATAAATTTAAAGCCAATCGGATATTAACTTTGGCCTCTAGAGCGTCCACAAGATTTTTTGAAGTGATCAAGGGCCATAACTCTGGTAGTTATTATCGGAAATCGCTGCAAAACAATAGGATTCTTCGTCTCATGACCTTAAACACAGTGTATAAATTTAAAGTCAATCGGATATTAACTTTGGCCTTTAGAGCGTCCACAAGATTTTTTGAAGTAATCAAGGGCCATAACTCTGGCACTAATTATCGGAAATCGCTGAAAATCATAGGCTTCTCCGTCTCATGACCTTAAACACTGTGGATAAATTTAAAGCCAATCGGATATTAACTTTGGCCTCTAGAGCGTCCACAAAATTTTTTGAAGTGATCAAGGGCCATAACTCTGGTAGTTATTATCGGAAATCGCTGAAAAACAATAAGATTCTTCGTCTCATGACCTTAAACACTGTGTATAAATTTAAAGCCAATCGGATATTAACTTTGACCTCTAGAGCGTCCACAAGATTTTTTTGAAGTGATCAAGGGCCATAACTCTGGTAGTTATTATCGGAAATCGCTGAAAAACAATAGGCTTCTTCGTCTCATGACCTTAAACACAGTGTATAAATTCAAAGTCAATCGGATATTAACTTTGGTCTTTAGAGCGTCCACAAGATTTTTTGAAGTAATCAAGGGCCATAACTCTGGCACTAATTATCTGAAATCGTTTCAAATCAATAGGCTTCTTCGTCTCATGACCTTAAACACTGTGTATAAATTTAAAGCCAATTGGATATTAACTTTGGCCTCTAGAGCGTCCACAAGATTTTTTGAAGTGATCAAGGGCCATAACTCTGGTAGTTATTATCGGAAATCGCTGAAAAACAATAGGCTTCTTAGTCTCATGACCTTAAACACTGTGTATAAATTTAAAGTCAATCGGATATTAACTTTAGCCTCTAGAGCGTCCACAAGCAATTGTGGACGCCGGCCGGACGGGGGCGACGACAATATACGACCACATTTCAATGTGGGCGTGTAAAAATTACGCTCGTTTTATCCTTTAAATTGCCTTAAAAATTAACTGTACCGTTAGAAGCTGCATATTTTGGTTTAGTACAAATAATACCTCTGAATCGCGTTCGTAAAGCAAGAACATGATACTAGCAGTAGTTTCATTTTACTTTTACAAGGTTCTTAAAAATATTGTTGAGTTGTCTAATGTGTGTGGTTTCTAAATTCGATTTCTTGTTGTAGTTTTCTGTTATGTTTCGTAAAAAAGTAGTCTTGATTATCCCGACAATTAGACGTAGAATGATCGGTAGACTGGTCAAGCGAGACTAATTTCTAAACAAGGGCATGTAGGCCTAACCTATCTTTTACTCAAAAGTGTCTGGATGTTATGGACGACACTCAGAACCAGTTTTCAGTCTATTATAGATGTTAAATGGTCATAGCTTATTAAGTACAACATGGTCGTTTATTTAGAGACTATAAATGTGTGAAACAGATTTAAGGCTTGGTAAATATATTAGTATTGTGGTGTATTGTCGAGATATTTGGGGTGGGTCACCCTACCCACAGCTAACATTTGCAAAATGGCATATGGTGCGACTTTAACATAATTTTATCTCTATGTGTCATGGAATTACGACATCCTCAAACATGACTAAAACAAGGATAGTCGTATGGAAAACAAGGATTTGAGGCAATCGGTTGGCAGCAAGTGCTCAAACTTCGAACTCACTACCACCAATGTGCAAAGCCTTTACTGAGAATGTAAAACGGTCCCCACTTAAAGCTATAATTGGGAGCTATAATATAAAGCTATATGGGCCAATATAGGCCCATGAAAATGACCCACAGACCCATGTGGTTTTTTTTATTATTCTTTGGGGACTTATTTATAATTTTTGTACTGAACTTATTTGTTTAAAATTGAATACTTTCTGAGTAATTCGAGGAATTAGTATTTCACTCAGTATTAGTTAAGTAGGGTATTTTATCAAAACGCCCAAGACTGACAACGGTCCAGTAGTCAGAAATGGAATCAGCGACCCTAGTTCCATAAGAACCCATGCAGAAAAAAAAACTTACTCACAAAGGCGAAGGGAATAATACACTTGGTCAGCCAGACTACAAATAAATTGTGGACCGACTGACAGGGGCGACAATAATATCAGTATCAATAATTTGGACTTACCTTCTCCGGTGAATGTTTGATTCAGGTTAAAAGCTTGAACACGGAAGTTCTGTAATTCCACATATGTTTCGGTATCCTGGAATGTTACGTTCTTCACTGCGTCACATACAAAGTATGTATCGTCCTTTGATGTAAACTCTGTCAGGTAAGCTTTCAGTGAAACTGTAACATTCTCTAAATTAATTATATTAAGAAATTTAGCAATTAATGCAGGCCATTGTACCATATATTCTTTTTCCTTCTTATGAAGGACAAGAGACTATTTTGGGGTTGTATGTGATGTTATGTTCTGATCATCAGTTTCACCATCTGTAATTGGTGGATAAGTGGCCTATCGGCAGAAATCAGCATCGGCTGATGCACAGCCATTTTGTTGATACTTGGATAGCCGATGTCTATTCAAATTGTGAACTTATCTTTCCCTCTTGGTTTGTCTTTTTTTTTTAAGTTACCGAATGTGTGACTATTTAATACAAGACAGAACCCTTAGAGTCCGTAATAGTTGGTTGTATTTTTAACACTATAAAAAGATATTGTCAAATCACATTGAAAAAGACAGTGGCTGTCACCGTCAGTTATGAACCATTCGAATCTTGTAAATACTTACGCTTTGAAGCATTAGGGAAGCGATTATCCAACAAATACTTATACTCTATGCTATCCAGAGAAGATTGTCCATTTTTATCACTGAATTCGAAATACATTTCATCTGTATTATCATGGTACTTCAGACTTAGCATGGCTGTGGAATCGGAATCATTTGTTGAACAATTTCCACCTACTTCAGCAGTTTTTGCAATATTCAACATAACAACTTTTTCCTGTTTTTACATAAAAATGGCATGATAAATATACAATCTTGTTATCCTCTCAACAGGATTCAACTTAGGGATTATACTATATAAATATTATAAGGCACTATCCGGATTTTTTACATAATATATATGCTTCAATGCAATTCAATAATGATTTCCAAACAATATGTTGATATGATGTACAATAGTTTTCGAAACTATATAAAATTGTCTGCGTAGTAAAAATGTCTGCGTGGTAAAAACATCTAACATAACTTACCACACCATCAGATTGGTTATAAGTCACAAAAATACGATCGGCAAGTTCTAACTTAATACATGGTTCATTAGTTGTAGGGTCAATTAATGTAAAGACCAAAGATGGCATGTGGATGGTGGTAGATGGTGGTGGTGTTACTGAGGTTGCTGTACTTTGCTCAGGTGATGTTGTTGGTTTTTCAGATGAAGTTGGTTTGTTGGAAGAAATTGGTTTGTCGGATGGCATTGTTTCAGCAGATGTAGCTGGTTTGTCGGATGTTGGTACCCCACTTGGAGTTGTATCAACTACATCAGCATTACATCGATTTTCCTCTGAAAAATATTTTAAAAAGATAGGTTTCCAGGCAACAAAACAGATGCCCATAGCATTTAAGTCGTACAGGCAGTCAACTTTTGCCCATGTTAATGTTAGACCGTAAACTATGTATCAATCTAAAGTCAATCAAATCGCTTTGGCCTGTAGAACATCCACAAGATTTCTTGAAATAATCAAGGGCCATAACGCTGGCAGTAATCATCTTTAGCCTCTAGAAATGAAATGAAATGAGGTTTAACGTCCTACTCTTTTGCACCTAACCTGGGCTAATGGAAGACGGGCATACGCCATATAGGGCTGGGTATCGATAGTGATTTTTACTATCGATAATCGGCAATGAAATGTCGGTCGATAATCGATAGTATCGAAAACAGACTTATTTTCATGGTCGTCATCAAGACTGGATACAGTGTAAGTTCAAAGTTCAAAACCATACGAAGTTGCGAAAGATCGTTTGCTCCTTCTAAGGAGATTTATTTGGAAAACATATAGGCCTATACGTAAATTGATGTTGTTTATTATTAAAATAATGCAGCTGTGGTTCCAAATGAAGAAATATCGTAAATAATTATGTTAAGGGACCAAAATGAACTTGTTCCGATTCAAAACATCGCGTACGTGCGTACAGAAATAGTGGACTGAACAGACGAATTCCGAAGCTTGCAAAAGGAAATAACTCTAACTTTATTTACACATCCGGGCATCTCCGATTTAGCGAAATTCAACAATAATTTCTTCAAAACTAAAGTAACGTTTCATAGAGTGAATTTATGAAAACGGCTGTTCAATAAGCAGTCACAATTTTGTTATGTGTTACATTTATACTTGATAGTAATTAAAGTGAGCGGTGTATTATGATTAACTGAAAGAAAACATTGACATTTCAGACGCAAGAAAAATAGACGAAGAACGATAATCGATAGTAACCCACCGCTATCGATAGTGCTTTTCTGGGCCGTCCAATCGATAATATCGATTTATATCGATATTTTACCCAGCCCTAACGCCATACAGTGTGCTATGAGGGGAAATTTTGCCCGGAAAGTGTCGCTACTGACTACTCTTATATCGAATTCCAACTGCAAGGGGTCTATTACGTGCTCTCCAATGTGTACACAGAACCTCGGATTTTCGTCCAATCCAAATGACTAGACAGCTGGCCTTCTCAGGCCCTCCTTCTGCATCACTGACAAGGGGAAATCACGCCGGTTAACCTCTAGAGCATCTACACACATTTCAATGTGGGCATATAACAAGTCAGATTTCTCTACTACAGGACAAAAGATAGGTTGCCAGGCAACGAAACATACGCCCACAGCAGCTAAATTGTACGGGCAGTCAACAAGGGTTGTGTCATATTTTTACTTTTTTTGGTAATGAAACAACTCATTATGTAATTATCTGAAAATCATTAGAATTTGTTTGCTTTTTATAAGGTTTTGCCCCACGCTAACAATTAGTATAGGAAACATTTAACATCATGGATTTAGCTGTTCAGTTATCAAAATTCATTGAAAATCAAAATACTTATTCGTTTCAACACCTTAAACTCTGTGTATCAATCTGAAGTCAATCGGTTGATAAGTTTGGCATCTGTAGCGTCACAAGGTTTTTTGAAGTGATCAAGGGAGATAACTCTGGAAGTAATTATTTGAAATCACTGAAAATCAGTATGCTTTTTCGTCTCATGACCTTAAACAGTGTGTGTAAATTTACAGTCAATCAGATATTAACTTTGGCCTCTAGAGTGTCAACAGCATTTTTTGATGTGATCAAGGGCCATAACTCTGGCAATAATAATTAGAGATCACTGAAAACCAATAGGCTTCTTCGTCTCATGATCTTAAACACTGTGTATAAATTTAAAGCCAATTGGATATTAACTTTGGCCTCTAGAGCGTCCACAAGATTTTTTGAAGTGATCAAGGGCCATAACTCTGGTATTTATTATCGGAAATCGCTGAAAAACAATAGGATTCTTCGTCTCATGACCTTAAACACTGTGTATAAATATAAAGTCAATCGGATATTAACTTTAGCCTCTAGAGCGTCCACAAGCAATTATGGACGCCGGACGGACCAACCGACGGACGTCCGGACGGACAGGGGCGACGACAATATACGTCCACATAAAAATGTGGGCGTATAAAAAGGTGATTTTTCGGCCAATCAGGGGCCATAATTCAGGAAATTACGTTCCAATAGGCGCAAATATTGAAAGGAACCAAGATCTTTGGGTTATAAACGTGCATGTCAAGTTTCATCAAAATCGGTTCAAAATTGTGACCTCTATAGGGTCCACAAGCTAAAAACGTGATTTTTCGTACAATCAGGGGCCACAATCCATGAAGTTTTGATCCGATACATGCCAATATCGAAAGCAGCCGAGATCTTTTGGGGATAAACCTATATTTCAAGTTTCGTCAAAATCAGATAAGAATTGTGACCTGTAGAGAGTCCACAAACAAATTGTGGACGGACGGACGGGGGCGACGACAATCTACCTCCACATAAAAATGTGGGCATATAAAAACTGATGAGGCAGAATGGAACTGCTACGACATCACAGCATTTTTTGTACAAAATCAATATTTTTCTGAACTCTACGAGATGGATAAATTTATTTAATTATAAGTTGTATTACATTACCATTAAGCTTTTTATATTTCATATGATTGTTTCTGTTTAAGATTATTATTATTATTTTTTTTTTGTGTATTTTCTGCAAATCGGATTTCTCAGAATCTAACCGTAGGATCTTTCTGAAACTTTGAACTACCCGCCCAAAAATGGGGTGCGAATGTTGTTTAAATATATTTTCAAAACATTTTACGAATCTGAAATCACCAACTTTATGAACGAAAAAACTAACAATGCATAGTCGTAACTTTGTTATTTCTTGACCTATTTTATTAATTCTTTTTTCTTTTAATACCCTGTAAATAAAAAAACATTTTCATCTGCAGTTTCAGATTTTCGAATTTCGAAAATTCGTCGCTGTGATTTCGAACCGGATGTTTAGACCAACTTGACAACTTCTTTAATAGTTGGGGTCATGGTGGCTAAGTGGATAAGGTGCTGGTTTGCTAGCCTGGATGAAAGCTATAATAACTGCTTAGCAGATCTAGTTATAGTTATTATTACTATATCAAACATAAGGAAGACAGAGGGGACGGCAAACACTCCCTTAAAACTGGACAGGCTTCGACATCTGTAAGGATACTGGATCAAAAAATGATGTTGCGGGGCGGTGAGAATAGTAAAATAAAATTTAAAGGTAGGCTGGCACTGCAAGGCAGGATACGCCCACATTTTTAAGAGATGGATAGAGAACAAGCAATACCGAAAGTGATTTTTCCTACATCATTAAGTCCTATATTTCATACTGTATTGGGAGCAGCCATTTTGTTGGTCAGTTCCAGTCTGATATTCATGAAATTCGGAGCCTACAATGATTATGGTGTGACGGTACACAACCTAGAAATGTGACTTTTCGGCAAAATCGGATAAGAATTGTGACCTGTAGAGAGTCCACAACCATGATATAACATATTTTTACACTATGGTCCGATTTTCTCAACCTTCCGTAGGGTGTAACGGTGATAGAGTCAAATGTTTTTTTTAAATCGGATAATAATTGTGACCTCCAGAGGGACCATAGGTAATAATTTGGACAATCGGGGGCCATAATTCAGTAAATTACAATCCGATATGCACAAATAACGAAAGGAACCAAGATCTGTGGGTTATAACCATGCATTTCATGTTTCATCAAAATCGAATTAAAATTGTGACCTATACTGGGTCCACAACCATGATATACCATTTTTTAACAGTATTTGCGTACAAATGGCAGCCATTTTTTCTGTCAATTTTGGTCCGATTTTCCCGAAATTCGAACTCAAACCTTTCTTAAGGTGTAAGGTGATATAATCAAACGTTTTTTTAAATCGGAAAATAATTGTGACCTCCAGAGGGACCACAAGCTAAAACAACCAATACCGAAAGTGATTTTTCCTACAATCAAAGGCCATAATTCATTAAGTTACAATTTGATATGCGCAAACATTGAAAAGAATAAAGATCCTTAGGTTATAAACAAGCATTTCAGGTTTCATCAAAATCGAATTAAAATTGTGACCTCTACAGGGTCCACAACTTTGATAAACCATATTTTTACACTGTTCGCGTACAAATGGCGGCCATTTTTTCTGGCAATTATGGTCTGATTTTCTCGAAATTCGAATTCATCCTTCCGTAGGGTGTAACGGTGATAGAGTCAAACGTTTTTTTATTTTAAATTGGATAATAATTGTGACCTCCAGAGGGACCATAGGCGATTTTTCGGATAATCAGGGGCCATAATTCAGGAAGTTACGATCCAATACGCGCAATTAACGAAAGGAACCAAGATCTTTGGGTTATAACCATGCATTTCAAGGGGTCCACAACTTTGATATACCATATTTTTACACTGTTCGCGTACAAACGGCAGCCATTTTGTATGGCATTTTTGGTCTGATTTTCCCGAAATTCGAACTCAACCTTCCTTAGGGTGTAACGGTGATATAATCAAACGTTTTTTTTTAAATCGAATAATAATTGTGACCTCCAGAGGGACCACAAGCTAAAAAGGGTGATTTTTCGGACAATCAGGGGCCATAATTCAGGAAATTATATTCCAATAGCCGCAAATATCGAAAGGAACCAAGATCTTTGGATTACAAACATGCATGTCAAGTTTCATCAAAATCGGTTCAAAATTGTGACCTCTATAGGGTCCACAAGCTAAAAACGTGATTTTTCGTACAATCAGGGGCCATAATCCATGAAGTTTTGATCCGATACATGCCAATATAGAAAGCAGCCGAGATCTTTTGGGGATAAACCTATATTTCAAGTTTCGTCAAAATCAGATAAGAATTGTGACCTGTAGAGAGTCCACAAACAAATTGTGGATGGACGGACAGGGGCGACGACAATATACGTCCACATAAAAATGTGGGCGTATAAAAAGGGTGATTTTTCGGACAATCAGGGGCCGTAATTCGGGAAGTTACGATCCGATTGGTGCAAATATCAAAAGGAACCAAGATTTTGGGCATGTCAAGTTTCATCACAATCGGTTCAAAATTGTGACCTCTATAGGGTACACAAGCTAAAAATGTGATTTTTCTAACAATCAAGGGCCATAATCCATGAAGTTTTGATCCGATACATGCCAGTATCGAAAGCAGCCGAGATCTTATGGGGATAAACCTATATTTCATGTTTCGTCAAAGCAGATAAGAATTGTGACCTGTAGAGAGTCCACAAACAAATGGTGGACGGATGGACGTCCGAACGGACAGGGGCTACGACATAATACATCCACATGAAAATGTGGGCGTATAAAAATACAGAAAATACAAACTGAACTTGATGATTTTGATAAAACTATTGACTTGAATGCTGATGATTTTGATAAGTTAGAAAACCCTGTTTATTTAGAAAATTTTAACTTGGTTAGTGAATCTTTTGTTTTAAAGTTAATTAAATCGTCTGCTCCTAAATCTTTTTCATTACATCCCATTCCTACTCCTGTTCTTAAGGACTATCTAGACGAAGTTATTCCAGATTTCACTAATACAATAATTCTGGTATATCATCCTCGACTGCTCCAAGCATTTTCAAACAAGCTTATGTTACCCCTTTAATTACAAAGTCTACACTGGATCCTAATATTTTTAAAAATATTTTGCCAGGCAAAGAAACATACGCCCACACAGCAGCCAAATCGTCCGGGCAGTCAACAAGAGTTGTCGCATATTTAGGAATTATCAGAAAATCATTAGAATTTGTTTGGTTTTTATAATTCAAACGTTTTTTTTTAAATCAGATAATAATTGTGACCTCCAGAGGGAGCACAAGCTAAAAAGGGTGATTTTTTGTACAATCAGGGGCCATAATTCAGGAAGTAATGACCCGATGGGCGCAAATATCGAAAGGAACCATGATCTTGGGTTATAAACATACATGTCAAGTTCCATCAAAATCGATTCAAAATTGTGACCTCTATCACTGAGAAACTGACATCGTTTAAGATGGGGTTTTTTGACTTTAAAAAATGCTATAGAGTTTGATTTCAAAACATCGTTTGATAATTGACAATAATCGTTTGAAAACTACAAAAATAGGTTGCCAGGCAACGAAACATACGCCCACACAGCAGCCAAATCGTCCGGGCTGTCAACAAGAGTTGTCGCATATTAAAGAATTATCAGAAAATCATTAGAATTTGTTTGGTTTTTAAAATCAAACGTTTTTTTTTAAATCAGATAATAATTGTGACCTCCAGAGGGACCACAAGCTAAAAAGGGTAATTTTTCGTACAATAAGGGGACATAATTCAGGAAGTAATGACCCGATGGGCGCAAATATCGAAAGGAACCAAGATCTTTGGGTTATAAACATAAATGTCAAGTTTCATCAAAATCGATTCAAAATTGTGACCTATACAAGATCAACAACCTTGATATAACATATTTTCACACTATTCGCGTACAAACGGCGGCCATCTTGTCCGTCAATTTTGGTCCGATTTTCACAAAATTCAATCTCAACCTTCATAACCATGGAATGGTGACATAATCAAACGTTTTTTTAAATCGGATAACAATTTTGACCTCCAGAGGGACCACAAGCTAAAAAGGGCGATTTTTTGGACCATCAGGGGCCATAATTCAGGAAGTTACGATCCGATGGGCGCAAATATCGAAAGGAACCAAGATCTTTGGGTTATAAACATACATGTCAAGTTTCATCAAAATTGGTTCAAAATTGTGACCTCTATAAGGTCCACAACTTTGATATAACATATTTTCACACTATTCGCGTACAAACAGCGGCCATTTTGTCCGTCAATTTTGGTCCGACTTTCATGAAATTCGAACTCAACCTTCATAACCATGGAACGGTGATACAATCAAACGTTTTTTTAATCCCATAACAATTTTTACCTCCAGAGGGACCACAAGCTAAAAAGGGCAATTTTTCGGACAGTCAGGGGCCATAATTCAGGAAGTTACGATCCGATGGGCGCAAATATCGCAAGGAACCAAGATCTTTGGGTTATAAACATGCATGTCAAGTTTCATCCAAATCGGTTCAAAATTGTGACCTCTATAAGATAAGGTCCACAACAGGGCTTCCACTTCAAAATTTTCCCAACCGGTCATTTTTCTCACGGAGAAAGTGGTGCTATTTTAAGCACATAATAAGAAGCCAAAAACTACATGCTATCGGAATGTCGATCGACTTTAATTGGGTCAAGGACAGTCACACAAAAAATCAACCTCACATCGACATTTATATACCTACCCACCTATCCCCCTAATAAATAAAAGAACACATGTAATCAATTATTATCATTTAGTTATTTATACATTCATAAAGTATAACAATAACAAGATGCATCATTTATCGAAAGTACAGTATTTTCTTAATTTGTTTACGACTTCACCCGTATATGACACAAGCCACGAAAAGGTGTAGAACTTCAGATGAAAAAGCACTTAAATTTAAATAAAGTTTTACGAATTCTTTGGGGGTTAAAAACTTGTATTAATAATTCATCTTTCAAATTTTGTAAAGGAAAAGATAACTTGTTGTTCTGTTTTTGTGCAAATACATATTTTGCGGACCATATAAGCTTGTAACAGACGTTACATGTCCAATTAATATTTGCCCCAAATTTGCAATAACTACCAGCCCAGTTGATTTGAGTGTGATAATATCAAAATCTATATTCTAGAATGTAAAAAAAATGTCTTTGTGCGCTGTTTACCCCCAAAAATTGGCAAAGATCTTTCATGGACATCTGGTTTCAAAACAGTGTGAAATGTCTGAACTGATAACTCTTTTACACTCTTTCTTGGGCATGATTTCATTGTCATTCTTAGCCATTATGTTACAATATTTGATCAATTATTATTTTGTTATTAAATTTTACTTCTGTGTACTGTTTTGTCAATATTGCACAAATTATTTGTAACGGACGTGACTCCCTACTATGTAACGGACGTGACCTTTTGTAACGGACGTCACTATTGACCCAATTAACAGTGCGAGGTGTATCCGAGGTGTTTAACGATCCTTTCCATGCACAGTTTGAGGACATTTAAAAAAGAAGGCAATCTATGTAATTTTATTAAATTTAATAAAGAGTCGTAATTTTCTTTAGGTCATCTTAGCTCCTTGTGTAACGGTAGTGATGTTTGACATTATCAATTTCGTCCACCATCACGTCCGTTACACGTAAAACCGAAAGTCAAACTGTTATCAATCAAATTTGCATGATTCTTTCATTTTTTTTCGATCATCCGAATGTGTGGAACGGCTCTTGATTTTGAGCGCAAATCAGGCGGCTTTGACATCTTTAATATCCTCAGTTTTTGCCAAATTTTTGTAATAATATAACGGACGTGACGACAACAAAAGTTTGAGGACGGAATTTCCTTGTGGGGGTCCCGGCGTCGACCATTTTTAATTCCCGCAAAATCGTGAGGTATACGAACTGTGTGTAGAACAAGGGAGCTAATAACTGCGGAAGAGCCATGGATTTGAAACGGGAGGGGAAATATCGATCATCGTAAACGCAAATAACGGACGTGATTCTTTGACGGAATCTTGAGTGGACGATCGAAAATGCGAATAGTTTCTTCTCAAACGTCTCTAAATCAACAGAAATACTTACATCATATCACTCAATTATGCCTCTTGATTTGTAACATAAACATACATATAGATGCAGGTGGTGAGCAACTCTTTCAATGCATTAAAAAATCGTTTTTTTTGGACGGAATTTGTCACGTCCGTTACACACTTTTTAAACAATTTTTTTTATTGAAAAATATTAAGATTTTTGGAATTTGACACTTCTGATGGATAGAAACATCCTTTATCTTCAATTTAAGAAACAACTTGTAGATTTCAATCTATGTCTTCAGTATCAAAATACTTACCCTTTTTCAACACCACCAAGAGGGACAAATTTAGACATCAAAAAAGGGGGTATTTTTATTTTTGTTTCGCAATAAATACTTTATTTGTACTATTTTGATCATGAAGTTGTGTTCATTATCTCTTTATTATATTTTGTGTATAACCATACCAAAAATTACATTGGATTTGTCCTAACTTTGGGAAAAATCAATTTTTGCAAAACCATATGTTAGTTCTACACCTTATCGTGGCCTGTGTCATATACTCGTTAGTTTCTACAGGATTTCCATTTCTGTAAAGCACGTGCCGGTTGAAATTCTCATTAATTCGTCAAGGTTTTTCATGCTCAAGGAACATCGTAACTTGGTTTTAATTATGTTTTGGTGCTAGAATCCCGGTTCTCAGTGGCGTACGTGACATTATTCGGCGGTTGACTATTTTCTCCATACACGGGGAAAAAGTAGTTCCGAATGATTAGCACACGTAAATAATTCAAAGTGATACACATGTACAATAATTAACATAATTCTTAAACTTATCAATTTATTAACTCGTATTGATATTTTGAGAGCTCAAATAATATCGTGCTCGTATTTTAACTCTATAACATGTAAAGATATTTGCACATATTTCAAAATGGCGGCGATCGTAAAAGCTCATTGTTTTAACCAAATGACGTCTACCGATTGTTATATAAACGGAATAAATGGATTAAAAACACACCTGGGAATACATATGTTTGTGTGGGAATATCATATCTTAACCACGGGAATATCTGTAACCATTTAGTAGAGAATTTACGACTGACTTTGTTTTTCGGGGCGGAACTGTCATCCTCGTGGTTAGATGTTGAAGAAGGGGAATCGGATTCATTGACAGCAATATCACCATCTCGCTTTCTTTGGTTATTCTGGGAGGTGAGGAATTTCAACATTTTGAAATGATATATAGAATGCTAACATTCTTGTATCATTTGCAAGATTGACATGATTAACTCTTGTGATCAAGTGAAGACATCAAAGAAAAGTTTTTAATTTGTTTGATGTTCAAACAGTGAATTGCCGCACGAATGATGAAAGTCGGTAAATATGCTGTAACAACAACTCAAGAATGATCACGCTCACAGTATTACTAATTATAAAACAAAACAAAACTAAGTAAATTGATTAAATGTTGAGCTTTTAATCTGTTTGATGTAGCCCCTTTGTTAATTGTGATTGGAGCAATATACACAAGGATAATTGATTGGCAGTGGTTTCCATTCGTGGGCTACTGAACACTGTTAATTTTATTATACCCGATAGTTTACATCACGCCACGCACGGAGTTTCGTCGTCTCCCGGATTTTATGATTTAGCACAAAATATGCTATTTTTCCGGCGTGCAAAATGACCTACGGGTCTGATCCAGATTCGGTCATTTTCCAAAGCCGTAGGTCCCGACCGGCATATACGGCCGAAATGGAACCCATGGTCCACAACCTTGATATAACATATTTTCACACTATTCGCGTACAAACAGCGGCCATTTTGTCCGTCAATTTTGGTCCGATTTCCATGAAATTCGAACAAAACCTTCATAACCATGGAACGGTGATATAATCAAACGTTTTTTTAAATTGGATAACAATTTTGACCTCCAGAGGGACCACAAGCTAAAAAGAGCAATTTTTCGGACAATCAGGGGCCATAATTCAGGAAGCTACGATCCGATGGGCGCAAATATCGCAAGGAACCGAGATCTTTGGGTTATAAACATACATGTCAAGATTCATCAAAATTGGTTCAAAATTGTGACCTCTATAAGCTCCACAACCTTGATATAACATATTTTCACACTATTCGCGTACAAACGGCGGCCATTTTGTCCGTCAATTTTTGTCCATTTTCCACGAAATTCGAACACAACCTTCATAACCATGCAACAGTGATATAATCACATGTTTTTTTAAATCGGATAACAATTTTTGACCTCCAGAGGGACCACAAGCTAAACAGGGCGATTTTTCGGACAATCAGGGGCCATAATTCAGGAAGTTACAGTCCGATCGGCGCAAATATCGAAAGGAACCAAGATCTTTGGGTTATAAACATGTATTTCAAGTTTCATGCAAATCGGTTCAAAATTGTGACCTCTACACTGTTCACAAGCTAAAAAACATGATTTTTCGTACAATCAGGGGCCATAACCCATGAAGTTACAGTCCGATACATGCCAATATCGAAAGGAACCGAGATCTTAGGGTGATAAACCTATATTTTAAGTTTCATTGAAATCGGATAAAAATTGTGACCTGTAGACTGTTCACAAACAATTGTGGACGGACAGGGGCGACGACAATATACGTCCACATAAAAATGTGGGCGTATAAAAATGGTTTAATTAGAACCATAGTTTAATTTAATGGTACAGCATTTGATATCTCCGTGTGGGGGTTAAAAATGGACGAACCGTCGAATTATGTAATGCGTTTGATTACTAGACATCGCTTTAATTTCCGAGCTGCCGATTAATTTATCAAGTGTTTAAATATTAGACGAAAAATTTATTTGCTCGCGAGTCGTTTATCCGATCGGTTCATTTTGATTACGATTATTTACATATGAAATGATGTACGAATAAAAAGGGTGGATATAAAAAAATGCACACGAAGATATGCTAAACTTACCGTGGTCGTAGTATTATTATCCATTAAAAATAATGATTCACGGTACCATTGACAAATACATCAAAAATCGGTATGTCCATTGTTATTATACCATCGGAAATCGGTAGAGCACATCCCCGGTGATGTATTTTTCTTTAAATCACAAATGGATGAAAATAGATTTCCACGTGTACAGGTGACTAGAAGACCGGGCAACGATTCTCCCATTGACAAATACATCAACAATCGGTAAATCACGTCCAATGGTATTATATCATTGGAAATCGGTAAAGCACATTCCAGGTAAAGTATTTTCTTTAAATCACTAATGAATGAACACAGGTTTTTCATCTGCACATATGGTCGTGTGATAATCTCGCGAGACTTGTATATTGGCGCCAAACGTTGCTATTCGTCGATCTCTGTAGACAAGCTGTCGCCCAGGAGGGGTGCGGGTCTGTTCATCCCATGACCCTGGGCTGTTTCATCTCAATCTAATTTTTTATCGGACTGTTCATCCCGGGCTGTTTCATTTCGGATTCGGCTAGCGACGTTTCGGATTAGTAATTAAAAGGCTGGAAAATTTATGTGACAGTACAGCCATTTATCTTTTCGTTTTATGGGAGGCTGATAGTTGCCTTATTCAGTTGATCGGCGACTGTTGAGATCGCGATTAACATTGCTAGTTCTCTTTTGTTTTGTTTCATCGGCGAGTAATAAACTAGGTAATAAAATATTGTTGAAAATTTGTGTATATTTAGTAATACTTCATTGTTGTTCTTTCATCAAATAGTAAACGAGCTTGATTGGCCAATCACTGCTATTGGTTTTTTTTGTGAAACGGAATAATTGCAATCAACACACGGCCGCCATTATCGATGATTGACAACTCACATTTTTCCTCATCCACCAAACAACCGTAAGATTTCTTTGCACAGCCACAACAATAACATGGGGATTATCGGTTAATCAGCTTTAATTATTCTGCTTTGATTGTTGCTATTTCTAATATTTTCCATAGAAAAATATTGCTTTGTACGCACAAATTTATCGATTGGTATTGCCAAGCTTGTCGAGGAATAATGCATGTCAACGTGCAGCTCGCGGATTATCGTTAACAATTTCTAGATACTTGTAAAAAGAGTGCATGTCGTGTAAATATTTATTTTAATTTTTGTGTAGGTCATTTTCAAATCAATTCATCAGTATATTATTCGTTTTAAACAAATGCATTACTTTTTACGGGAAACGATGATTATCAAAGAACCGCAAGTGCAACTATTCACTAATGATTTAACGTTTGGTGGAGCCTTTTTACTAACCACGTGTTTCGTATTAATAAACATTTTCTTTCGTGTTTTGAATTGGCCTATTTCAAATAAATTCATCAACAACTATTTTATATAGATAGTACAGATATAAAAAAAATAAAACGCTCTTTTCGGAAACATTCAACATTTGAAATTTTGCCGTAGGTTCGTTATGCACAACTCCAGGTGCTGTACTTGATGGCGAGGTGTAAATTATATAATTTAACCTGCATGTTATTTGTGCGGGGGGGGGGGGGGGCTTATTATAAATTGATTTGACAGTTGTGTTAAACCTTTCCTTTAAACTTATTCTCCGAGTCAGAAGTGTCACCTACCCAAGTCATAAATGTCACATACCTGAGTCTGAAACGTCGAGGTTTTATTCTTGAGTCCGAAATGACGCGGGATCGAAATGACAAGTAATCTATTCATTCCGGGCTGTTTCACCCCCCACACCACCGTCCTTGTTATTGTTGTTTATTATAGATTTAACATCGAATACATTTAATATGATATTATGGACAGGTTAATTAAATTAAATTATTTACACTTCATAGGTTGAAAGTTGGTTATTAGAATAGCAGTTAATTATAACTAAGCTGTACTTATTGTTAAATAAACTGTTAAGCACTTACTTATAGTTAAACAAACGTGTACTTTTTTTATTTATTATTTAATAACAAGTAATTATTTGTTTTGGATTAGTAATAAAACCATGCGGCGAGGGTTGAGTTGTATTCACACATTTAAGTAAGAAGCCAGATAACCTAACAATTAAAATTAATTACTGATCTATGTCTTCATTGCTCTTCTGTAATATCATTCTTTCACATATAATTTTTATCGCAAATTAGTCGGAATGCGAGAAAGGAATTCCAGGGGGAACGATCAGCTGTCCTCTGCACGTGATTAGAATAGTGTCATGTACAGGCGCGACGTCGTGTTTGATATTCATTTTTATACCGATATATTAGAATCCGAATTCGACGCCTGAACGGCAGTGTCATAGACTTATACAATAAATTTAAAGCATGATTTGGGACACGTGTTTTTACTTAGTGGAATCCATGTCACTAAAAAATAACATAAACACTAAAAAATAAACACTAAAAAATAACATGAACTCTTAAAATACTGGAAGAGACTGGTTCACAGATATAAAATTGGAAAACAATCACATATAAAGAACGATTCAAAAAAAATAATTGCTGCATGCAATCACTAGTTTATACATATTATTATAAAGAACATTTTTTAGACATTTATTTGCAGCATGCACATTAAAAAGAAATCGAACATTGGAATATCATGGTTTATACATATGAATAACGTTTGCAAGAACTAGCGGCATGCAAACCTCTTAATATATATCCCCATGTACATTAATTACAGAAATGGTCTGTGTATACACGGTATGCTGAGCTAGTCACCTTTTGGCCAGCTGAATATACGGTGGAGTCATAAATGTCCGTTATAAGTGTAGATTGATTATCTGTTTGGCCGAATGCTTAGGTTTTTCAAATCCTGGGTGCCATATGAAACGCATATTTTCAATATACATGTATGTTAGTACAGTATGGGTTAATCCTGAGATTGGTCGAAAGCTGTTGTTTTATTAATTATCACCTGTGCTAACCTGTCTGGGTGCCACACAAAATCATGTCTTTGAATATACAGTTGAGTCATAAATGTCCTTTTTAATGTGTTTCTTTTTATTTACATTCATTATTTGATTGGTCAAATGCTATTGTTTTATCAATTCCCACTTGTAGTTACCTGTCTGCGTTGAGGTGAAACATGTTTTTGTTATGACAAAGGGAGCGGTCTTATAAGTGTGATTTAAATTGATTTTTTAACATACAAGGACTTTTTATTTTTTTGTGTTAACCAATTGTATGTTTTTACCAACTTCCAACCCACGCAGTGTAAATAATTTAATTTAATCAACTTAATATCATATTAAATGTATTGGACGTTAAATCTGTAATATACAACAACATTGGGATGAAACAGCCCAGGGTGAAAAGATCGTGGGATGAACATACCCGCACCACCCTGAGCGACAGCTTGTCTATGGAGATCGACGAATAGCGACGTTTGGCGCCAGTATACAAGTCTCGCGAGATTATCACACGACCACATGTGCAGATAAAATCTGTGTTCATTCATTAGTGATTTAAAGAAAATACTTTACCTGGAATGTGCTTTACCGATTTCCAATGATATAATAACATTGGGCGTGATTTACCGATTGTAGATGTATTTGTCAATGGTGGAATCATTACCAGGTCTTCTAGTCACGTGTACACGTGGAAATCTATTTTCATCCATTTGTGATTTAAAGAAAAATACATCACCGGGGATGTGCTCTACCGATTTCCGATGGTATAATAACAATGGACGTACCGATTTTTGATGTATTTGTCAATGGTACCGTGAATCATTATTTTTAATGGATAATAATACTACGACCACGGTAAGTTTAGCATATCTTTGTGTGCATTTTTTTATATCCACCCTTTTTATTCGTACTTCATTTCATATGTAAATAATCGTAATCAAAATGAACCGATCGGATAAACGACTCACGAGCAAATAAATTTTCCGTCTAATATTTAAACACTTGATAAATTAATCGGCAGCTCGGAAATTAAAGCGATATCTAGTAATCAAACGTATTACATAATTCGACGGTTCGTCCATTTTTACCCCCCACACTGAGATATCAAACGCTGTACTATGGTTCTAATTAAACCATTTTTGTAGTTTTCAAACGATTATTGTCAATTATCAAACGATGTTTTGAAATCAAACTCTATAGCATTTTTTAAAGTCAAAAAACCCCATCTTAAACGATGTCAGTTTCCCAGTGTATAGGGTCCACAACCTTGATATAACATATTTTCACACTATTCGCGTACAAACGGCGGCCATTTTGTCCGTCAATTCTAGTCCGATTTTCACGTAATTCAAACTCTCTCTTCATATAGTCAAACGTTTTTTTAAATCGGATAATAATTTTGACCTCCAGAGGGACCAAAAGCTAACAAAAACGATTTTTCGGACAATCAGGGGCCATAATACAGGAAATTACATTCCAATAGGCGCAAATATCGAAAGGAACCAAGATCTTTGGGTTATAAACATGTAGGGCCGGGTAAAATATCGATATAAATCGATAGTATCGATTGGACGGCCCAGAAAAGCACTATCGATAGCGGTGGGTTACTATTGATTATCGCTCTTCGTCTATTTTTCTTGCGTCTGAAATGTCAATGTTTTCTTTCAGTTCATCATAATACACCACTCACTTTAATTACTATCGTGTATCAATGTAACACATAACAAAATTGTGACTGCTTTTATTGAACATCCGTTTTTATAAATTCACTCCCATTGAAACGTTACTTTAGTTTTGAAGAAATTATTGTTGAATATTGCTAAATCGGAGATACCCGGATGTGTAAATATAGTTAGAGTTATTTCCTGTTGCAAGCTTCAGAATTCGTCTGTACAGTTCGCTATTTCTGTACGTGTGCCTCAGTAATAGAGTACCCGGTACAATAAATAGCACTCATTGTCATGGACGACAAAACGCTTGTTGATTTTCGTGCTGTGTGGAAGCACTTTGGGTTTTAGACAGGAACAAACGATCTTTTGCAACTTCGTATGGTTTTGAACTTTGAACTTAAACTGTATCCAGTCTTGATGACGACCGTGAAAATAAGTTTGTTTTCGATACTATCGATTATTGACCGACATTTCATTGCCGATTATCGATAGTAAAAATCACTATCGATACCCAGCCCTATAAACATGCATGTCAAGTTTCATCAAAATCCGTTCAAAATTGTGACCTTTATACGGTCCACAAGCTAAAAACTTGATTTTTCGTACAATCAGGGGCCATAATACATGAAGTTTTGATCCGATACATGCCAATATCGAAAAGAACCGAAATTTAGGGTAATAAACCTATATTTTAAGTTTCATTGAAATCGGATAAAAATTGTGACCTGTAGACTGTTCACAAACAATTGTGGACGGTCGGACGAACAGGGGCGACGACAATATACGTCCACATGAAAATGTGAGCGTATAAAAAGTGGGCTTGGATCTGCCCCCTGGATGCCCTCAGGTTATGCCAAGTACCAAGCTGATTCATTCTGAATTACGGCTTGTAACCGACAAACACAAAAATTGGGCATGGCTTGCCTCTGGGGGTCGTGACATGCAATTGTCGTTCTTAGGCCATAAGGAATATAATCCCATGTTTAAAGGCCTGTAGGCAACACATTCTACAACAACAGGACTGTTTACTGCGATTTCGATCACCGTCGTAGTCTGTAAAATACAATTGACAAGTTTCTCAACCAGAAAAACGGTGCAATGTGTATCGTTATGCTATTTATAATTACAATTTATTTATTCCTGTCACTTGCGGACTGGAACATGTTTTGAATTGTATGGATTCAATTTGGAATCAACACTATGGTCAAAATAGTACAAATATTATGTTAACTAATGTTATTGAAACAGATATGTAAGTTGAAATAATGAGCACAGAAGACTTGCATGAATATCTATAATTTACATTCTAAGAAATGAGATTTTACAAATATAACACTGACAATATAATATAATAAGGTACAATATACAATGTCAAACGTTCTACGCACAAATGCGCTACACCACAAGGGAAATAGACATTTGGCAGTTAATTTTATTAGCTTTGAAAAGTATATTTATTAAATAAACAAGAGCATCGCTAACGTTGCAATATAAGTCCACATTCATGCACTGATTGATATGGTAAGAGAATGACTTGGCAACTTGGTTTGTTTTGCAAAATTTACAGACAAAATATCAACAAAAAAGTGGGTGTGACACCACCCCAGGGTCTAGCGAGGCATGCACTAAAACTCAATTTTTGTCCTTAGGCTATAAGGAATACATATCCCAAGTTAAAAGACAATCCATTCAGAATAGTGGCCTGTAGACAACACACATAGACATAAAGAAAAAAGGGTGTTGCTCTGCCCCTGTGGGTCAACAAACACCAAGAGGGGTCACCCTTAGGATCCAACGTTTCAAAAGGATCTATTAAGAATTGGGTGTGGCCCTATCCCAGGGGGTCGGGCATGCACCAAAAATAATAGAGGTTAGCCTACTGCGGCCCACACACGCTCAATATAATTGTCAATAATATTGTCAATAGTTGATATTGACAATCAAGTGTGTATGCTATATTGATGCTTGAAATAATTGATGTCAATATGATTGAAGAAATCAAAAGTCCGTAGATTTTTTATTGATGAATCGTCAATCTTTGTGCAATAATTGATTGTGTGTGGGCGTCATTAATAATATTGACGCAATATTTCGTTTTCATGAAGCTCTTGGAGTGGGTATCTCTGCCCAAACTACTCCCACTGAGTGTACCACGGTTATGACCATTTTCCATGTATTTTCCATTTTTTGGGACTTGGAACCGTCATAGCTAATGCTAAACAAATAGTTCTGTCAATGATGGCTGCTCTGCTCAAAATAAATATGGAGACAATATAATTGAATGTGTGTGGGAAACCGAATTTTGCTTCAATAAAATTGACAATTATATTGAGCGTGTGTGGGCCGCTTTAGGTTATAAGGAACAGGCCAACAGTGAGGCTGATTCCCCTGCTGAAATCGCAAAATAAAAAGATGACAAATATTAATTAATCGCACATTTATTTTTTTCAAAAGTTTGGAGCAATCAAACTATACACTAAGTTTCATCACTCTCTATCAGATAGAATCAAGATTATCTTGGCCAATTATTTCGGCCAATCAAATTACTTATCGCTCTGCTTACCCTGAGCAGAAAATTTCATTATTGAACTTAGTCAAGGTATTGATGTAATGAAATTATACAATAAGTTTCCTCACCCTCACTTAATTAGAACTATTTGAGTTATTGAGTCCCAAAGCATCAACCAATCAATTGCATATCTCTGCTTACCCTAAGCACAAAATGTTTATCTTAAACTCCATTAATGTATCGACCTAATAAACACCTTCACCAAGTTTGAACATTCTAGCTTAATTACGGGGAGAATTATTGTGTTCCACAGGGTGTGACGGACAGACAGACGGACGGACAGACAGACAACCCATTGTAATAGTCTCCCACTTGCGGGGGACAATAAATATAAAAATTTTTGAGGTGATCGATTAAGAATTGCTAACAGACAGACAAAAAGAAAATGGGCGTGGCTCCTGTCCTGGGAGCATTAATTAATGATAAAAGCATTAGTAGCCATCTTAAATTACCTGTGGAAAATTTCCCATCCTTGACATTAAAAACTTGAACGAGTAGGTCACTGGTAGTCAGTATTGCCTCGTACTGGAATTCCCCACCACCTGTGGTGCTGTTAGATATTGCAGATTTGTACGTTTCTTCAGTAATACATTTATAAGCTTTGCTGGAAGACATCAAATCAATGCTTTGGATATTCAGAGCTAGTAAACCTGAAAAAGACATGTTTAAAAGAATTTATATTAAAAAGTAAAACATAGATATGACGTCACACTTTGTTGTTTTTAACCAGTAGATAGGAGAACGTACGTTTTTCTTAAACAATCGTCTATTATTTATAAAACTTATTTTACTAACAATACACTTATCTGAAAAATGAACATGTATTTTGGGATAATTTATTTTGAACAAATTAAATTACAGTGCATGAAATGAATTTAAAACTTCATAGCTATCGAAATGTGAGCTAACCGAAAAATGATTTCATGTGATTGTCTATGTGCAGAATTTATTGTCTATTGTTTTGTCCGCAATTTGTGGTTTCTTTCCTGCGTGAAAAATTCAACATACATTATTATTATCGTTTCATCTGCCTGTTGATGCCACTGGTCTGTTTATAAGTATGTTAGGCACTTGACTGATGACACCTTGGCATGTATGGGAACATAACTTCATGGATTATTGCCCCTGATTGCACACGCCAGAGGTCACAATTTTCATCCAATTTTGATGAAACTGAACTTGTACAAGTCAAAGATCCCGATTGATTGCCATACTGACGCATATCCGACTGTAACTTCCTCGATTTTGGCCCCTGATTGAACATGTTTTAGCTTGTGGAACCTTCACAGGCTACAATTTTTATCCGATTTAAAAAAATGTTGAAATATATTTCTGTTAAACCATAATGACGGCTGATTTTGTGTATTGGTTTGTGCCTTAATTTGATCCTGTGTCACTGTCACTTATATTTATATGAAATTTCAAATCAAAATTATCCCCCATATCAAGTAAATTGCAATTTGTATGGCTATCATCTATGCTTATCACAAAAATTCTCATTAATATTTGTATTCGACTGTAATAAACATGTCATCTCCACTTGAAGATATCTTGAACTGTGTGCACATGCTTGCATTATACGACTTGATTGTTTAGTAACATGCATTCATGTACATGTTAGGGTGCCCCACGTGCCTCTTGAAAAGTTGTTCTTGACACGTTGATTGTGCACGCTTTAGTTGAATCACTAACTACTGATTTCTGAAAGTCTTGCACACTCGTTGAGGCTATAAATAGCAATAGCATGCGGAAATGTTCAACACACTATTAACTACTACAGTCATAAAAAATCTATTGTTGACGATTCTGAATAGCAATAATATTTAACATTTTAGTTATTACGGCGTCTTTAGAAATTACGCTCATTTATCTTTTAAATTGCCTTATAATTAACTGTACCGCTAGAAGCTGCATATTTTGATTTAGTATAAATAATATCTCTGAATCACGTTCGTAAAGCAAGAACATGATACTAGCAGTAGTTTCATTTTACTTTTACAAGATTCTTAAAAAGAAGTCTGAATGGGTGGTGTGATTTTAACAGAGTAATTAATTTGAACAGTAGATACAAGATGAGGTATTCAACAAAGGTTAAAATGATTTTCACTGATTGAGTGCAATTACGTATGTATACAAACATAAGCGGCAAACGCCAGAAACCGGTTAATCACATGGGGAAAAGTTAATCCCGAGTACATATCTGTTTTGAATTGTCATATAATGACCGAAGTATTGTGATTCCAAGATATTCAATCAAATTGATTTCCTTTCCTTTTTCGTAACACGAGTAGTATATACAAGGTGGCTTTTCACGTCAGGATTTGTTGTCTACGATATCACCCTAGGTGGAAGTGGGCGTTAAACAACAGGAACGAACGAATGAACGTCCAGATTATTGACAAAACTATTCAAATATGGTGGCAGTTTGCTAACATCATGTCAGTATTATCTTTTTGGCATCAACGGTATGACAGATAAATACCGCTAATTTTACGTATCAAATTACACTGAGTTCTATCGTGTCCCGCGACTATCGTGGCACACTATAGCGACTGCTACACCAAGTTATTTATCGTGGCAATATCAATCTGTTATCGTGGAAATTTTCAACAAAAAAAGTCACGATAATCATGTTTTATCAAAGAGCCGTGACGGCCGTACTGTACATTGAAAGGAGAGAATTACCTTTCATTCATAAAGCTGAGGTACTTACAGTACAGCTGTTCAAGTTATCAATAATCGTGGAAAATCAATATACGACAACATATAACCCATTTCAATGTGGGTACATAAAAAATGTTCATGTTTATGGACTATTACAAATGCTGTAGTAGTGCTGCGGCAGCTCATTTTAGCTACATCATTTTTTTGATTTTCGGAGCCTTAATACTAAATCATGCAACTCTGTAAGAAGTGTGGTCGAATTATTCCTTCTGTAGACATTGCGTTCGTTATTTTTACCCAAGATATAAACTACATGTATTACCCTGTGTTTCCCAACAAACAATTTCATGTGTCAACATCATTTATAAGGACATTCAAGGCATTTTATTGGGTAATATTTCTTCGATAAGTCACTATCGGAAATTGTATCTGTTTTACTGTCAACATCTCTCCCGTAATCTGGAAAAACCTAGTAACACTGTATGTAGTTTTGAGTAAACAAAGGAAAACTGTTTTGTTAAGCTACTTCCTCTCATGACCTTAAACACCATGTATTAATCTTAAGTCAATCGAATATTAACTTAGGCCTTGAGTGTGCAACTGTGACCAAATTATTTTTTCCTTAAAAAAAACCATTGCGTTCCTGATTGATTTTCAAGGTATGTAGTACCAACCTTTTCCTGATTAACAAAGACATACATGTAACTACATTAACATGACATTCAAGCCATTTTAATGTTTAATAGTTTTATATCCACCACTATCGGTAATTATCTGAATCGGCCCATATAATTCGCTGTGAATATCTGATTTCAGACCATCACTAAATGCAATTATCTAGTTGATCTTCAGCTATTGGACAAACATTTAAGATTTCATTCTTAGTTGGGGTTACAGCAATAAACTTATGTGCATAAGTCGACCAACCTCAGATGTAGCCAAAACACTGCTTAAGGAGACCTGAACCTCTTAAGGGAAGGGAATCGATTATCAGGTAACCCAACAAAAAAAAAATGACCCAAAATTTTAAAGGGTTACGTGTCCGGATAAGCAGTTTTGATGTTCCCAAATCCAGATAGTCCCTTTAAGTATGCGAATAATCAACTTTTGTGCATAATCAGATGTCGCCAAAAACACTGCCTACTCTTATTTCATATTCCAATTGTTAAGGGGAGAGTTCTTTTATGTGTATGCCAATGTGTAAACAGGACCTTGGCTTCTTGTACCATCCGAACGATTTCCTCTCCCGTTAATATTGTCTGCAAAAGATGCCAAATGCTTGTAAGTTTTCAATTCATCAAAAGTTTATAAGCACTAACAATAATAATAAACAACTCACTGTCATCATTATCAAAAAGTCTGTTAGCTCTGAATACTGGCGTTAACAAAACATTATTATGGACAGTTTTCGCAAAATTTAGACTCAATGTTGTCCCATTAAGATTTAAATCCATGTTCAATGATGTGCTGGTTTCATTGCTACATTCTCCAAGTGACACTGTTGTCTGGTTATCAAATGGTATTGTTTTTTTGTCCTGAAAAATACAAGCATACATTGACCTTGACTCGAAAAATTTGGTATTTGGTTGTCCACTTGTTGCCTGCAGGCAATTCTTAAGTTTGACAGGTAGCAAGTAAAACGGGTAGCAAGTAAAAAATGATTTACAAAAGAAACCAGACAGTCAAAATTATAATAATAATAGAGTGCAATTATAATAATAATAATCCATTTATATCACGCTAATTCAACATTTAGTAGTGCTCATAGCACTACAAAATGCTCAATCAGTCATGCAAATATTTCTCAAATAAGTATGTTTTCAATCTTGATTTAAAAGAGTCTAAAGATAGGTTGCCAGGCAACGAAACATGCGCCCACAGCAGCTAAATCGTCCGGGCAGTCAACAAGGGTTGTCGCATATTTTTACTTTTTTGGGGAATGAAACATTTGTAATACACTAAAATCTGATTAAGAAGAATAAATCATTATGTAATTATCTGAAAATCATTAGAATTCGTTAGCTTTTTATAAAGTTTTGCCCCACGCTAACAATTAGTATAGGAAACGTTTAACATCATGGATTTAGCTGTTCAATTATTTGAAATCGCTGAAAATCAGTAGGTTTCTTCGTCTCATGACCTTAAACAGTGTGTGTAAATTTAAAGTCAATCGGATATTAACTTTGGCCTCTAGAGCGTCCACAGGATTTTTTGATATGATCAAGGGCCATAACTCTGGCAATAATTATCAGAGATCGCTGAAAATCAATAGGCTTCTTCGTCTCTTAAACACTGTGTATAAATTTAAAGTCAATCAGATATTAACTTTGGCCTCTAGTGCGTTCACAAAAAATTGTGGACGATGGACGGACGGACCGACGGACGGACGGGGGCGACGGCAATATACGTCCACATTTCTATGTGGGCGTATAAAAATGGACTGGATCGAAGATTTTCAGGTAGCGAGTTCCACAAATTGGCAGCAACAACACTAAATGAGCAAGCTCCAAAGGTGCTTAGTTTAAATTTTCAGACAAAAGTGAAGTGACTTAAGTCATGACACGAAAATCAATATACTTGTTTGTCTCAAGACCTTAAACTCTGTCCACAAGATTTTTCAAAGTCATCATGGGCCATAACTCTGGCAGTAATTATTTGAAAACACTGAAAATCCATCTCATGACCTTTAACACTGTGTAAAAATTAAAGATAGGTTGCCAGGCAACGAAACATACGCCCACAGCAGCTAAATCGTCCGGGCAGTCAACAAGGGTTGTCGCATATTTTTACTTTTTTTGGTAATGAAACATTTGTAATACACTAAAATCTGAGTAACAACTCATTATGTAATTATCAGAAAATCATGTTTGCTTTTTATAAAGTTTTACCCCACGCTAACAATTAGTATAGGAAACATTTAATATCATGGATTTAGCTGTTCAGTTATCAAAATTCATTGAAAATCAAAATACTTGTTCGTTTCAACACCTTAAACTCTGTGTATCAATCTGAAGTCAATCGGATGATAAGTTTGGCATCTACAGCGCAACAAGGTTTTATGAAGTGATCAAGGGAGATAACTCTGGAAGTAATTATTTGAAATTGATGAAAATCAGCAGGCTTCTTCCTCTCAGGACCTTAAACAGTGTGTGTAAATTTAAAGTCAATCGGATATTAACTTTGGCTTTTAGAGCGTCCACAAGATTTTTTGAAGTGATCAAGGGAGATAACTCTGGCACTAATTATCGAAAATTGATGCAAATCAATAGGCTTCTTCGTCTTATGACCTTAAACACTGTGTATAAATTTAAAGTCAATCGGATATTGACTTTGGCTTTTAGAGCGTCCACAAGATTTTTTGAAGTGATCAAGGGCCATAACTCTGGCACTAATTATTGGAAATCGCTGAAAATCAATAGGCTTCTTCGTCTTATGACCTTAAACACTGTGTATAAATTTAAAGTCAATCGGATATTAACTTTGGCTTTTAGAGCGTCCACAAGATTTTTTGAAGTGATCAAGGGCCATAACTCTGGCACTAATTATCGGAAATCGCTGAAAATCAATAAGCTTCTTCGTCTTATGACCTTAAACACTGTGTATAAATTTAAAGCCAATCGGATATTAACTTTGGCCTCTAGAGCGTCCACAAGATTTTTTGAAGTCGTCAAGGGCCATAACTCTGGTAGTTATTATCGGAAATCGCTGAAAAACAATAGGCTTCGTCGTCTCATGACCTTAAACACTGTGTATAAATTTAAAGTCAATCGGATATTAACTTTAGCCTCTAGAGCGTCCACAAGCAATTGTGGACGCCGGACCGACGGACGGACGGACGGACGGGGGCGACGACAATATACGACCACATTTCAATGTGGGCGTATAAAAATCAATCTGATATTAACTTTGGCCTATAGAACGTCCATAAAATATTTGAAGTGATCAAGGGCCATAACTCGGAAAGTAATTATCGGAAATAGAAGCGGCGGTCATTTTGTTCTGCAATTTTGTTCCAATGTTCATGGAATTGGAACTGAATCTTCACACAGTGTAACGGTGATAAAATCAAACGATTTTTTAAATTGGGTAATAATTGTGACCTCTATAGGGTCCAAGCTAATGATTTTTTGTACAATCAGGGGCCATAATTCAGGAAGTTACGATCCGATATGTGCAAATATCGAAAGCAACCAAGATCTTTGGGTTATAAACTTACATTTCACATTTAATCAATATCGGATTAATATTGTGACCTCTACAGGGTCCACAACCTTGAAATAACACATTTTTACAGCCATTTTGTCAGGCAGTTTTGGACCAATTTTTACGAAATATGACCTCAAAATTCATTAGTCATATAATCAAACATTTTTTTAAAATCGGAGAATAATCGTGAACTCTTGAGGGACCAGAAGCTAAAAAAGTCGATTTTTCCTACATTCAGGGGCTATAATTCAGTATGTTACAATCCGATATGCGAAAATATCATCAGGAACCTTGATCTTTGGATTATAAACATGCAATACAAGTTTCATCAAAATCCGATAAAAATTGTGATCTCCACAGGGTCCACAGCCTTAATATACCATATTTTAAAGGACAATATTGGTGTCAATCATTATCATATATGTGATAGAACTGATTAAACACATTTCAAATATAATTTTAACACAGAGATCGTTGCTACAATAGAGGAGTAATCATGGTTTCATGAATCGGAAGTGACGAACGCCAAAGGAAAACGTGTTGTTCCTCTATGTAACTGACTGAAATGACTAGTGATAACAGATAGACGGGCAAATTTCTACTCGCTAATAATTCCTTCAATCAAAAGCTGTCGTGTGACACTGTGAGAGGATATCTGACAAATCATAAAAAAATTGACTGCCACTACATAAGAGAACACAAAAGAAAAACAGATTAAAAGTCTGTGCAGTACCATGTTCTTATAAGGTAGGGGAGACCGGGGTACATTGAACCGCCATGGATACATCCTTTATAAATAATACTAGACAACGCCCAGGCTATACATACATGTAAGTGAGACAATTTGTTAGAGCCATTTCTCCATGGGTCTACCGGACTAGAGTCGCGCGTAAGAAAATCAGGCTGTCCGAATTTAGACAGAATATTGGACAAATTTTTGTTAAATTCACTACAAAAGTTGAATTTGATCCCACCAAACTGCCAACTTTGTATGAGCATAGGAAATCCAGACGACTGCTTGTTTCGATCGTTGCATGGATGTCATTAGTTCACTACGAAATAAGTGACTAGGATTGAGATCTAAGTCCAGATCTATTTTAATTTTTACCACTGTTCAATGTGCCTCATTATTTGGTTAAACCTGCCCCGACTATTTTGTAAAGAGGGGTACACTGAACCATTACGGTAAAGCGGATTAAAATGTGTGTTTTAAAAAAAAAAAAAAAAAAAAAAATAAGTTCAAGATTATTTTAATTGAATCTGATATCCGATAGCAACTGTGATATGTCTTCAAACAATACAATAAAGTAAAGAGATCTTCCAATAAAAACATTTGATATGAAATGAGGACAACCATGTATGTGAACAAAATGGTTCAATGTGCCCTTGTCTCCCCTTACGAAGGAATAAAAACAACGGATTGTACAGACTATATTTCTATTTTTCTATAGTGTTCTCTTATCTTACGATAGGTAATTACTTTATTGAATCGTCAGATATCCTCTTGCAGTCCCAATTTTGCGTACAATCAGGGGCTATAATTCAGGAAGTTACAACCATGATATACATTTTTTTTTAACAGTATTTGCGTACAAGTGGCGGCCAACAGTGTCCACAACCTTGATATGCCATATTTTTATAGTATTCGTGTACAAGTGGCGGCCAATTTGTCTGTCAGTTTTGGTCCGATTTTCACGAATTTCGATCTCAACATTCATTACATTGTAACGGTGATATAATCAAACGTTTTTTTAAAATCGGGTAATAATTTTGACTTCCAGAGGGACCACAATCTAATAAAGGCGATTTTTCGTATACAATCAGGGGCCATAATGCGGGAAGTTATGATCCGATATGCGCAAATATCGAAAGGAACCATGATCTTTAGGTTATAAACATGTGTTTCAAGTTTCATCAAAATTGATTTAAAATTGTGACCTCTACAGGTTCCACAACCTATATACCATATTTTTACACTTTTCGGGTACAAGCGGCAGCCATTTTGTTCGTCAATTTTGGTCTGATTTTCACAAAATTTGATCTCAACCTTCATTACCATGTAACGGTGATACAATTAAACGGTTTTTGAAATCAGATAATAATTTTGACCTCCAGAGGGACCACAAGCTAAAAAGGGTGATTTTTCGGACAATCAGGGGCCATAATTCAGGAAGTTACGATCCAATGGGTGCAAATATCGTCAGGAACCAAGATCTTTGGGTTATAAACATACATGTCAAGTTTATCAAAATCGGTTCATAATTGTCACCTCTACACTGTTCACAAGCTAAAAACGTGATTTTTCGTACAATCAGGGGCCATAATCCATGAAGATTTTTCGTAAAATCAGGTTTCATAATTCAGGAAGTTACGATCTGATATGCGCAAATATCGAAAGGAACCAAGATCTTAGGGTTATACTTATAAACATGCATTTCAAATTTCATCAAAATCGGTTCAATATCTCAAGCAGCCAAGATCGTATGGAGATAAACCTATGTTTCAAGTTTCGTCAAAATCCGATCAGAATTGTGACCTGTAGAGTGTGTCCAGAAACCATTGTGGACTGACGGATGTATGGAGGGCATGGCAAGGGACAATATATTGCCATTAGGATTGGATTATAAACAGAGGTCCTGTGTACTATGGAGCGGAATTTCCCCCATAATTCTAAATCCTAACCTGGTAATGCGTATGCTAATGCTTACTTCTATGCATGTAACTTCTTACTTACAAATGTTAAATTGGCTATTTAAACATGTAAAAATGCTAATTTACATTACTTTTTTCTTAAATATTGCAGTTAGAATTTGTATTTTGTTCTCTCTCCATTATTAGTTTTAATTTGTTGTAGTCTGTTTAGTTTCGTTAACATTTTGACATTTCACAAACGTTGCGCGGTAAAGCTGTCATAATTCTAAGCCTAATTTTGCTAACAGACGGCGCTGTTTACAATTGTATGGTGGCTCATTAGGAACATGTAAAAATGACCTGATAAATAAATGGGCTATTTTATTGTCCATTTTCACAAATAATGCACTATCGATTGTTTTGGCTTTTTTGTTTTCTAAAAGAATAATATATAGCAAGAACTCATTACTTCATGAATGAAAGTGAATAAATAGTTATAAATCGGTCATGCTTAGTTTGGCTTATCTCTTCCCCTCAAAATTATGAAATGCTATACGCACACAAACAAAGTATTTATGATATTATTGAAGTTACCTATATCGGGCTAGGCTTCCAAATCATCGGGAGTCGCGGTGCCTCGGTGAGTAAGTCACTGGCTCGGTAACCAGGAGATCTCGGGTTTCCGGCTCGCTTTCCACCTGTTAGTGCCTGACAAGGAACTATGTCTTCATGGGACGAAAACCCAATTACGTACACCAAGAGTAGTCCATAGCGCCCCTGTCCGTACAAAATCCCTAGAAATTGCACACTTCATGACGTTTCCCCGTCTTCATTAGCATAGTCAGTGCATAATAACAGGGTGTTAAACTTATTTCATTTCTAAATCACCGGTTTTGTGTCTGGAGGTAGGGGTTTTGGGGATTGGGCAATTATTATGCACGAATTTAAAAATGGTATAGTTCTACATTGTTTACACCCTCTCAAATTTCTATATTATGCACCCGTTGAGGGGTTCCGGGGTAATTGCCACCGCCCCTCTCCTCTTATATCTTAATGTTTCCAAATGAAATGGAGTTTAACATAATACTGTTCTGCTCCCAACTGAGCTAATACGCCATACAGTGTGCTATGAGGGAAATTTTGCTCGGACAGCGGCACTACAGCCTACTCTTATATCGAATTTCAACTGTCAAGGGATTTTATACGTACACTAGACAGTATAGACAAATATTATTCTTTCAAGAGTTTGCATCCATTCGTATTTTCACGTGCACGTATTATGCCATCACACTTGTCCGTGCGTGTGTCTACAGGTCCCAATTTGTTATCCGACTTTGATGAAACTTAATTTGTATATTGATATCCCAAAGATTTCGATAACAGTTAGTAGTGTAGCTCCTGATCGCACGAAAGTCGCACAAACAGCTTGTGGATCACAATTTTTATTCAATTTCTTTAAAACTGAAATTGTATGTTATAAACGAAGAACTCGAATAGGTTCAATTCTGGCGCGTTTGGACCGTATTTTCCTGAGCCAAAATCGCGTACATAGCTTGTGCGCCCCGAAGAGATCATAATTTTGATTAGCTGTATATAATATGTTTTAAACATAAACAACAATCACTGGTGAAGTGAATTCGATTTTGGAGGAAATCGGTCCGTAACGTCTCGTTAAAATTGCTCCGCCCCTTTACGCAAATACATGCAGTTACAAAGCATGTAATACATATACATGTACATGTTCACAATGGGCCACCATATAGTAAACAGCGCCACCTGTTAGCATAATACGCATTATGCTAACAGGTGGCGCTGTGTATTATATGGTATTTCATTGGAGACAAGTACAATATCACTCTTTTCATTACCCGTCAGACATGACGACATTTTTATGTCAAAAATATTAAAATATTATTCTACATATTTTTCAGATGAATAAATATGATACTTTTTTGTGCATTTGCCCCCAATACGGCCTTATCGATTGATTTAGTCTCCTTTTTTTGCAATATTCGTTCTCAATATTTTTGAAAGAAGTAAATATATATAAAATATGTTACGTACAAAAGTAAATTATTCTTATATTATTTAAATAATATAGAAATACACCGGTAGAAAAAAGCTATTTTGTGTTTGTTTTGGTTTATAAACAATATTTTATCTTATTTGAGATTGGATTTAGAAACAGGAAATGATAATTCAGATATAAATATTAAAGCAAAGCCACTCCCCGCCCACTCCACACAGACACACCTCACCCACCCACAAACCCAAACTTTGGAATGAGATTAATAAGATCAATTTAAGGGGCGAATCGTTCGCCCAATGCCCAAAGAGATCCTCTACATCATAAGACAACCCGGTGATTTGGAAATTAAACATACATTATGCAAGAGCAGAATCTGCATTACCAATTGTCGATGTCACCTTTAGCCTGTGATGTTTACTGTATAGAGATCCGATCTGATGCTCAACGCTGATTCATGATTTGCCAGGCAACGAAACATACGCCCACAGCAGCTAAATCGTCCGGGCAGTAAACAAGGGTTGTCACATATTTTTACTTTTTTTGGTAATGAAACATTTGTAATACACTAAAATCTGATTAAGAGTAACAACTCATTATGTAATTATCTGAAAATCATTAGAATTTGTTTGCTTTTTATAAAAGTTTTGCCCCACGCTAACAATTAGTATAGGAAACATTTAATATCATGGATTTAGCAGTTCAGTTCAGTTATCGGATGATAGCATCACAAGGTTTTTTGAAGTGATCAAGGGAGACAGCTCTGGAAGTAATTATTTGAAATCGCTCAAAATCAATAGGCTTCTTTGTCTCATGACCTTAAACAGTGTGTGTGTATTTAAAGTCAATCAGGTATTAACTTTGGCCTCTAGAGCGTCCACAGGATTTTTTGATGTGATCAAGGGCCATAACTCTGGCAGTAATTAATCAAGGGCCATAACTCTGGCACTAATTATCGGAAATCGCTGAAAATCAATAGGCTTCTTCGTCTCATGACCTTAAACACTGTGTATAAATTTGAAGTCAATCGGATATTAACTTTGGCCTTTATAGCGACCACAAGATTTTTTGAAGTGATCAAGGGTCATAACTCTGGCACTAATTATCGGAAATCGCTGAAAATCAATAGGCATCTTCGTCTTATGACCTTAAACACTGTGTATAAATATAAAGTCAATCGGATATTAACTTTGGCCTCTTGAGCGTCCACAAGATTTTTTGAAGTGATCAAGGGCCATAACTCTGGTAGTTAATATCGGAAATCGCTGAAAAACAATAGGCTTCTTCGTCTCATGACCTTAAACACTGTGTATAAATTTAAAGTAAATCGGATATCAACTTTAGCCTGTGGACGCCGGACGAACGGACGGACGGGGGCGACGACAATATACGACCACATTTCAATGTGGGCGTATAAAAAATGGATAATAGAGACTATGTGTTTTTTTTGTATCTTACCGACTTTAGTAATGATGATCGAGGCTATGTACAAAATTCAATCGCTAAATTCTCAGTCAGAATGAAACTGAAATTTTCAGCAAATTCCCTTTACATTAGTCAGCATTTTGGGCCTATCTATTCTCCCTTAATTTATCTTTAAATGAAATCGAGTTTAACGTCCCGTCGTTCAGCATCAAGGCGAGTACAACGTCCAGGGTTGATTTACGTGCACGCCATTAGAACGACTAGACATTGTTCCACGTCAGGAACCGAAGGGACATAAAACCGAGGTCCCGTGTACACATTGGCCGTAGCGCCGCTACCCGGTCAAAATTTCCCTCATAGCACACTGTATGGCGTATGCCCATCTTTCCTTAGCCCAGGTTAGGTGTAGAAGAATACAGGACGTTAAACCCGTGGGACTTTCTCTTCCAACACCGACAGCGAATCCGAGACCGAGTCTGGGACATAACCACCGAGCCACCGAGGATCATGAAAATTTGGAAGCTTGACCCGATAAAAAGCTAAAATAAAATCAAAAAAAAAATTTACTTATGTGCCTAAAATATTTCATAAATTTGAGGGGAAAAATGATTACCTATTTATATTTATTTATTCACTCGCATGCATGACGTAATTAGTTCTTACTATATATTTTATTGTTCTTTTAGAAACACAATGTGCTAAATCGATCGATAATTTAGCAGTATTATTATGATAAATGCACGACAGAGAATCTTATTTATATATTTTAAACATATATAGAATAGTTTATGATTTTGGTCTATGTCGGGTTATGAAAACGGCGAGATTTTGCATGTCCCCAATCAGCCTCCATACAATTGTCAACAGTGCCGTCTGTTAGCAAAATTTGGCTTAGAATTATGACAGCTTTACCGCGCATTATTTGTGAAATGTCAAAATGTTAACGAAACTACAACAAATTAAAACTAATAATGGAAAGAGAACAAAATACAAATTCTAACTGCAATATTTAAGAAATAAGTAATGTAAATTAGCATTATTACATGTTTAAATAGCCAATTTAACATTTGTAAGTAAGAAGTTACATGCATAGAAGTAAGCATATTAGCATACGCATTACTAGGTTAGGATTTAGAATTATGGGGGAAATTCCGCTCCATAGTGTACATATTACGTTGATGTAAAATAATCCTTGACAGTTTGAACTATAAATGTAGATTTTTACCATATTTCCAGGCATTAAAGAAATTTGGGTGTGTACATTGGTCTAAAGAAAGTGAATCTTTTTAGGCACATTTTAACATATTAAAACTTGTTGCTCTATGCTGCCAACGAGTTCAACAATGTATGTTTTATCATTTCAGTAAGAAAACAAAGTACTACCTGCATGATTTTCATTCAATCTGCATTACAATATTGTGTATGTCTGTGTGACTCCACGAAGTAGGCCAAGGAGTAGATCACTAATGGTTACACAGGGCAATACTAATTAGCTATAAGGGGTGATAGCTTTCATCTGTTGAGAGAGTCCATTAATTTCGGATACCGAGAATGTCACTTAATTAGAACTAAAGTTATTGTTCCCAAAGCATTAACCAATCGAATTGCTTATCTCTGTTTATGCAAAAATGCTCATCTTGGACTCCTCATTGCATGTACCTAATAAACACCTACACCAAGTTTGAACATTCTACTTCTAGCTCAATTATTGTGTCCCAACAAGTGTGACAGACAGACATACAAATCCATTTTAATAGAATTAGATATATTAAATCTCATACTATTTGTTTTTCATCTTGAAACTGTCGGATTTCAATTTTAGCTGTTACATCAAGAAGTTCACAAGGTGGGCCTTGGTCGACCTCTGGAAATCTGTAACTCCAGCCACTCACTAAACAATTGCAAATAAAATTAAATACAAATAAACTTTCTGGCAATTTTACACTTCTCTAGTCCAGAACTATAATATACTATTCAAAAAAAGTAGGGGATTTTTGATTTTGGGGGCATAATACTAAAATATGTAAATGACTATGAAAAAAGTCACTATAGAACCTAACAGAAGAAACATTTCCAGTTACATGTGACGCCCAAACGCACCAATAGCTACCGCATGGAATGCAGGTGATGCTTGGGATCATCATGGGGATCCAACCCAAGATTTGCACGACTCTGAATGTTACAGTCATTGTGGCATTGAATTCCAGGGTGGAAACATCAGTTTAATTGTTTTAGTAACCAGAAAACAAATTTTGATATGCGTCGGCTTACCCAAAATGAAAGGTTATGTGCCCTTGGCATGCTACAGATCGGCACAACAGAGGCGGTTGTGGCGCGGACGATGAATGTTTCTCAGTCTGTCATAAGCAGGCTATGGTCCAGATACCGTGATACACAATCTGTACAGGACAGACCACGCTCAGGTCGACCAAGGGCAACAACTCAAGCCCAGGATCGATTTATCCGTACCTTGGCCTTGAGAAATCGTGTCATCACAGCAAATCAGATCAGCGCTCGTCTTCAAACAGACACTGGTGTGAGAGTGAGTGGCCAGACAATTCGGAATCAACTGCATAGGGGTCACCTTCGCGCCCGACGTCCGCGTGATCCCTTGTTTGAGAGATCATCACATTCAGGCAAGACGTCGTTGGTGTAGGGATCGTCAACACTGGGATAATCGACGCTGGAGCAATGTGATGTTTTCAGATGAGTCAAGGTTCACTGTTGATTTTTTGGACAGACGTAGGAGGGTGTGGCGTCGTCGACACGAGCGCTTCCAAGACTTTAACGTCATCAGACATGATCGATTTGGGGGTTGTTCTGTTATGGTGTGGGGAGGCATCACTGTTGCTGGAAGAACGGCTTTACATGTTGTTGCAGTGCGTGTTACAGGCCAGTATTACTGGGACAACATCTTGGCAGTCCATGTTGTACCGTTCGCACGACCCATGGCCACCGTTTCATCTTCCAGGATGACAACGCAAGATGTCACAGGGCCAGGATCGTTACAGGTTACCTCCAACAACAGAACATCACCACATTACCTTGGCCAGCACTGAGTCCCGACCTCTCCCCCATGGAGCATGTCTGGGACATGCTTGGACAGAGGTTACGTCAACGTCAACAACGTCCTGCCAATGTCCAAGAACTTGCTGCTGCGTTGCAACAGGAATGGGACAATCTGGACCAAAATTACCTTAGACGTCTCATTAGGAGTATGCCACGTCGGATCAATGCTTGTTTCGCAAACAGAGGAGGATTTACCCGTTACTGACTTTGTTGTGACTCTGTGGTAACTTTGCTGTTTGACCCCGGGTATCATTTTACCCATATATATAATATATATATAATGGTCAGTCTGTGCCTTACTTAGTCTAACGATCATTTGGAATAAATCGATGAATGTGAACTTCATTTCATTTTGTCATTTGTTTCTTCGTCAGTTTCATTAGGTGACTTTAATAACACTTAAAAATCAAATATCCCCTACTTTTTTTGAATAGTATAGTATAATGAAGATAACTGCTCTACAAAACAACAAACCCTCTTGATTTCTACTAAGTTGCATTGAACATTTGGAATTGGACGTCAATCGGGTCGTTGACATACAGTACTTTAAGGGCTCTACATTCACTCTTTGACTTTGTCCACAACAAGTAGGAAAGAACAAACACTTTCTAAAAATTGAGTTTTCATTGCTTATACCTGTGCCTAAACTAATCTTAATCAACAGCAAAGTCACACATAGAACTGGCAATGGTACTGTTTTACATGAAAGCTAGTTTCTAGAAACAAGATGATGACTCTGTACTACAATGTAAATCAATTTGTTTGTGGAAACACAAATATAATTTAAATGAGAAATTTGTAAAGGTAAAACTAGTTTGATAGGTTTCTGTGTGCACTAAATTTTGCAAAGATATCTGGAGTACATGTAATTCCCAGGTGAATAAAAAGAAGGCGCCTCTTTCAATAAGTCTGACTCACCAGAGGAAACAGCTATGAAAAGGTACACAAAAATCTTCATTTTCAAAAAGGAAGTTACACCACTGTTATAATGTAATATTGGCCTCCCCAAGTTAACAAGGAACTTGCCTCAAATCAAATCTGTAATGAAATAACAAATTAGTGTATTAACGACACTCCAATTTTAATATACATTTACCTGGATGTATTTTTTATTTATTTATGCATTTATCTACCGAAAATTGTGTTTATTCCTTTTCCGATTTCGAACAAGCCATCAAATATTCGTGATTAATGGGAAAATGCCAACGTAGTAACTGAACTATAATAATTAATGTGCTACTGTATTTCACCTGAAATAAACCACGAGAGGCATGTTTTAATTAAAACACCGAGTCACACGGTGTTTTTAACACCGAGGCACTGCTAACGTGTCCCTCTATATTTCCTCGATATTCACTCGGTAAATCATGAAATTCCACGATAGAAAACGCGGTAATATCGTGTTTGATCAAACCTGCGCGATGCGTGTACTGTAATTGAAATTCAGATCTATATTTCGTTTCGGTTTTTATAATTTCGATGGCCTACACTACATGTAGATCTAACAAGTTAGAGCGGGAGGTCACGTTGAGTTCAGATGTCAAGCACGCGACATTTGACCTTATAACCTCAGTCATTCGATTAACCAATCGTTGTTACTTTGTTTTGATTTCTATCGCTGATAATGCCTACCCACAATTCTGCGCAAAAAAAGGTCAAACTCTCCATTCGACAGACAATTTGATTGGCTGACCCTCATTTCAAGCCGAACACAAGTTAAACAAGCCAACAGTGAGGCTGATGTCCCCCGCCGAAATCCCAAAATAAATAGATGACACATATTAATTAATCGCACATTTATTTTTTTCAAACGTATCGACCAATCAAACTGAACACGAAGTGTCATCCAAAATTTGCTTATCTCTGCCTTCCTTAAGAAGAAAATGCTCATCTTCGAACTCTATCAAGGCATTGACCTAATAAGCATACACACCAATTTTGAACATTTTAACTCAATTCGAAGGAGAGTTATTGTGTTCCAAAGTCTCGGCAAATTTAATTGCTTATCGCTCTGCTTACCCTGAGCAGAAAATGTTCATTATCGATCATAGTCAAGGTATTACTGTAATGAAACTATACACCAAGTTTCATCACTCTCACTTAATTAGAACTAAAGTTATCGTGTCCCAAAGCATCAACCAATCAAATTGCTTATCTCTGCCTACCCTAAGCGGAAAATGCTCATCTTCGAACTCCATCAAGGCATTGACCTAATAAGCATATACACCAAGTTTGAACATTTTAACTCAATTAGAAGGAGAGTTATTGTGTTCCAAAGTCTCGACCAATCAAATTGCGTATCGCTCTGCTTACCCTGCGCAGAAAATGCTCATTATCGAACCTAGTCAAGGTATTTCTGTAATGAAACTATACACCAAGTTTCATCACTCTCACTTAATTAGAACTAAAGTTATCGTGTCCCAAAGCATCAACCAATCAAATTGCTTATCTCTGCTTACCCTTCGAACTCCATCAAGGCATTGACCTAATAAGCATATACACCAAGTTTGAACATTTTAACTCAATTAGAAGGAGAGTTATTGTGTTCCAAATTCTCGACCAATCAAATTGCGTATAGCTCTGCTTACCCTGAGCAGAAAATGCTCATTATCGAACTTAGTCAAGGTATTACTATAATGAAACTATACACCAAGTTTCATCACTCTCACTTAATTAGAACTAAAGTTATCGTGTCCCAAAGCATCAACCAATCAAATTGCTTATCTCTGCTTACCGTAAGCGGAAAATGCTCATCTTCGAACTCCATCAAGGCATTGACCTAATAAGCATATACACCAAGTTTGAACATTTTAACTCAATTAGAAGGAGAGTTATTGTGTTCCAAATTCTCGACCAATCAAATTGCGTATAGCTCTGCTTACCCTGAGCAGAAAATGCTCATTATCGAACTTAGTCAAGGTATTACTATAATGAAACTATACACCAAGTTTCATCAATCTCACTTAATTAGAACTAAAGTTATCGTGTCCCAAAGCATCAACCAATCAAATTGCTTATCTCTGCTTACCCTAAGCGGAAAATGCTCATCTTCGAACTCCATCAAGGCATTGACCTAATAGACACATACACCAAGTTTGAACATTCTAGCTCAATTAGGAAGAGAGTTATTGTGTCCCAAAAGTGTGACGGACAGACAGACGGACAGACAGACAGACAGACAGACGGACGAACCCATTTTAATAGTCCCCCAACTTTCTTCGAAAGGCGGGGGACAACAAGCCAACAGTGAGGCTGATGTCCCCCGCCGAAATCCCAAAATAAATAGATGACACATATTAATTAATCGCACATTTATTTTTTTCAAACGTATCGACCAATCAAACTGAACACGAAGTGTCATCCAAAAATTGCTTATCTCTGCCTACCGTAAGAAGAAAATGCTCATCTTCAACGTCCATCAAGGCATTGACCTAATAAGCATACACACCAATTTTGAACATTTTAACTCAATTCGAAGGTGTTCTCACACAAATCAGCTGTGTGCTTGTTCCTATTGATTAATTAGAGTTAATTCCCTTTTTTTTGTACTGGATAAAAAGAGAATAAAACATGTCCATTAAAATGAAGTTTGATAGGTTTGTTTACAGCAAGTAAGTTGCTGTATTTCAAGTTAAAGTATTGCCATTGAGGGCAATTAAGTTTCAAGCCCTACGTTTAGAATACAGTCCTCACTTCAAGTACATTTTGGTCCGACGAGACGGATTTTAAGCCAGAATTTCAAGTTACAAGTAACGTTCAAGTTTGCTTTTTTTTATGCACGCCAAAATGGCTGCCACTGCAAGTAAAGTTGAATTAGATGGTTTAAAGAGAAAGAGAAGATTTTTAAGAAAGTCATTGACAGATACATTGAAGATGGCAGACAGTGATATTTCACAGAATGTAAATTTTGTGAGACTGAGATTTCTTAAAGAGACAATTGAAAATAAATTATCAGAATTGAATGATATTCAAGGCTCTTTATGCAGCTTAATTGATGACGAAGAACAATTAGATGAAGACTGTGCACAGCACAGTGAATATGAGATCAAGGCCTTAAAGTATATATCCATGCTGAGTGAATACATTGAAAAAACAACTCCAAGAGATGATGCAAGGTCAAATTTAGAAGTTCAACAAAATATTTCATCAAGTTCAAATGGTATACAAGGTGTTGGCCCTACTGTACCTCAAGTCAGACTACCTAAGATTAATTTACCCACATTTGATGGTGATGTTTTGTCATGGCAACCATACTACCAGTCAATTAAAGTTTCTGTCATTGACAACCAGTCTTTAGCAGATGTTCAGAAATTAGAGTACATAATGAGGTCTCTTAAAGGGAAAGCTACTGAAACAGTTAAAGGCTATTCCATAATTCATGAAAATTATCAAGCTGTCCTAGATACATTAATAGCAAGATTCGGTAATCAACGTCTCATTTTAGAAGCCCATATCAAGTCTTTATTACATCAATCACCGCTAACATCAGAAGATGCAACTTCAATGCGAAGATTTTTTGATAAAGTTACCAGTCATGTCAGATCGGTAAACTCAATGGGAGAGAAGTTTCGAACCGAAGCCCTTGAACCTGTTTTAGTTCCTTTGATTGTCGACAAACTACCCAAGTCTATTGTTGAAAAGTGGGAACTTGAGATGAAAGACGACAAAGGCGATTGTCTATCAATGAAAACTTTATTATCATTTCTTGAGCACATCATAAGAGCTAAAGAATCATCAAGTATTAAATCATTTTATTCTTCAAGTTCACAAGAATCAAAAAGTATCTTCAAAGTTTGAGCCTTCGAAGAATCAACCTTATAAGCCTAACTATCCTTTCAAATCAACTATATCGTCTATGTCTGCTTCTGTTAAAGATCAAGAGTGTTCTGTTTGCTACAATCCAAGACACAGGATTTCATCATGCATTCAGTTCTTATCCATGACTGTACGCGACAGACATCAGAAAATTTTATCTAAAGGACTTTGTTTTCTTTGTTTAGAAGGTGGTCACATCTCGGAAAACTGTCAAGCCATGTCATGTAAGTACTGCAAGCGAAGACACCATCATTTATTACACCTTGATTATGGTAATTCAGCAAGTGAATCTACTGAAGTAAAGTCTGCCAGTGTTACATCAGCATTAACAAAAGTCGGCAACAAGCAAGTTCAAAGTATACTGCAAACAGCGCCATGTATTTTGACTGGCTCGAACCTCCTATCCAAGAATGTCAGATGTTTCTTTGATCTAGGATCACAGTCGTCATTTGTAATGACACCTATCACAGAAGAACTTGGTCTCAACGGAGAAACAGTTAGAACAGCGGTTTCTGGATTTGAAAGAAGACAGGGTAAGCCTGTACTTAGAAGAAGGATTCCATTCACTTTGGCCCCTTTAAGTAATCCGAAGATTATGTTTCCAATGACAGCACTTACAACCGACAACATTTGTCAACCTGCTGAAGCCGTAGAATTCCACCCTTCAAAATGGCCACATCTTAAAGATATTAAATTTGTTGAAGAATTTCCCAGAGGTGAATGTGAAATTGATGTACTCATTGGTATGGACTATTATTACCACTTCGTTACCTCAGATATGGTGAAGGGAGAACCCACACAGCCTGTTGCAGTTCGCACAAAGTTAGGATGGATTTTATGTGGACCTGCTGTTACCTTAGATGAACGTCACTCAAGTGTATCCATGCATATTCAAGTCACTGAAGAAAATGTTTTAAATAGTACGTTAGAGAAGTTTTGGAATTTGGAATCTATCGGCATTAAGGCTAACGACGAGATAGACCCATCTGAAGATAAAATCATGAAGGATTTTAAAAAGAATCTAATATTTGAAGCCAACCACTACACGGTATCTATCCCATGGAAGGAAGATGTACAACTGGCATCTAATTACAAGCAAGCTGAAAGGAGATTAATAAATTTAGAAAAGAAGTTGAAGTTTGATCCAAAGAAAGCTGATATTTATAATGAAGTAATCAATAAGTATATAGAAGAAGGTTTTGCAGAAGAAGTTAAACCTGAAGAAATTATTCCGCCTGATGATGGTCGTCACACTTTTTATCTGCCTCATCATGCTGTATTCCGCGAAGATAAAGCTACATCGAAAGTAAGAATTGTTTTTGATGGGTCCGCAAAAGACTTGAATGGTGTATCTTTAAACAGTTGTATCCACCCTGGACCTGCACTTCAAGAAGATCTTGTTGGAATTCTAATAAGATTTAGAAAGCACCAAGTCGCTATTGTGGGAGACATACAGAAGATGTTCCTGCAAGTTTATTTAGCCGATAAAGATAAAGATGCTCACAGGTATCTGTGGAGAGACCTTGATGTTGTTAATCCTATAAAGACTTACAGAATGACCAGAATCACTTTTGGTATTACAGCCAGTCCATTTTTAGCCATAGGCACAATTAAAGAACATGCCAAGTTACATCAAGAACAGTTTCCAAGGGCGTCATCTGAAATAATTAGAAATACGTACGTAGATGACATCGCAACTGGAGCTGATGACGACAAGTTTGCTCTGACATTACAGCAAGACCTTAAGGATCTTATGGCTCAAGGAGATTTTAATCTTACCAAATGGTCTAGCAACTCTAGAGAGGTCTTAAAAGCTATACCTGAAAGGGATAGAGCGCCCGATGGTCCTATAAATCTTGAAACTGAAACTGAAGAAGGCCCAAGTTCATACTCTACAAAGACACTTGGATTAAGATGGGAACCACAGAATGATACACTAAGTTTTAAAGTTGACATCCCCAGTATTGATTTACCTCAGACTAAAAGAAGTGTATTATCTAAAGCAGCAAGAGTATTTGATCCATTAGGGCTCATTACTCCGTTTACTGTCCGCTCAAAGATATTATTTCAAGAACTATGGTCTAAAGGTCTGTCATGGGATGATATAATTCCAGTTGATATTTCCAGAAAGTGGATAGATTGGTTTGAAGAATTAAAGGAGTTGGAACATTTGAAGATACCCAGATGTTATGCAGGACTTACCAAATCTCAAGTTAAAGAAATTGAAGTTCACGGGTTTGGTGATGCATCCGAGAATGCATATGCCTCAGTCCTATACCTAAGAATTATATCCAAAAGCAACAATATAAGTACCAGTCTTGTAATGTCCAAAAGTCGTGTAGCCCCTGTTAAGAAAATATCCTTACCTAGACTTGAATTAATGGCTGCTGTTATCACTGCTCGTCTCTGTAAATATGTCTGTTCGATGTTGGATTGTGATGTCACTCGAGTCGTTTGCTGGACTGACAATTCATCAACATTTCACTGGGTTAAAGGGACAGCTTCACAGTGGAAACCATTTGTAGCTAACCGAGTAATGGAGATTCAAGGAATCTTTGAACCAAGTGTATTTCGCTACTGTCCAGGAATAGATAACCCTGCTGATTTACCAAGTAGAGGAATAAAAGTTCAAGAACTTATGGATAGTCAACTTTGGTGGAATGGTCCTTCATGGTTAATGAAATCAGAAGAAGATTGGCCTACTGGTCTGAAGTCCTCAAGTTCAAGTCATGATAATGAAGCTATAATCTCCGAGAAAAGAAAGAAATCACTTATAGTTTGTATTGGTCAAGTAGAAGAACCACTCATCAACTTTGATAGATTTAACAGATACCTCAAACTCATTAGGACAGTAGCCTGGGTCAAGCGATTCATCCGAAACCTAAAAGTCAAGAAAGAAGACAGAAATTTGCATACACTGTCAGTATCAGAAATAGAAGCTGCTGAGGTTTATTTACTGCGTCAGGTTCAAGAATCATCATATAAAGAAGAGATCGAGTCACTTAAAGTTAATACAGCGCCAACCTCTAATCATTTGTCTAACCTGAATCCATTTTTTGACACATCGACAGGATTCTTAAGAGTTGGTGGTCGAATTCACAAGTCAGTTTTACCAGAAGATGAAAAGCATCCGATAATACTTCCATCATCGCATCCAGTAGTAAAGTTATTAATAACCCAAGTACACAATAACGAACTTCATGCTGGAACAGAACATACTTTGTCTATTCTACGCCAGAAGTATTGGATATGTAAAGGTCGATCCACGGTTAAGCAAGTACTCAATAAATGTTTACTTTGTCGTCATTACTATACAAAGCCATTCTCCCAGCTAATGGCCCCTTTGCCAGCAGACCGCATTCAACCATCTGCACCATTTACTAATGTTGGATTGGACTTTGCTGGACCTATTCATCTTAAAGATTATGACAAAGTGTATATTTGTCTATTTACATGTGCTGTCACGCGTGCGGTACATCTAGAATTAGTAACTGATATGTCTGTAGAGAAGTTTTTGTTAGCGCTTCGTCGTATGGTATCCAGACGCGGCATGTGTCACACGATTTGGTCTGATAATGCAAAAACTTTCAAGTGCGCAAACAAAGAACTACTAAAGTGTTGGAGAATCATAGAAGATCCCCAGACTCAAACTCATTTAACCAATAAGAAAATACATTGGAAGTTTATAGTTGAAAGAGCCCCGTGGTGGGGTGGCTTTTACGAGCGGTTGGTTAGAAGCATCAAGACCCCACTAAAGAAGATTTTAGGAAAATCATTATTGGACATTGAAAGTTTTACAACTATTCTGACCGAGGTAGAATGTCAAATTAATAGCCGTCCTCTCACTTATGTTAGTTCTGATCCTAAAGACCCTGAAGTAATTACTCCTGCACATATCCTTATTGGAAGACCTTTTCAACCGTTTCCATCCCAAGAGACACCCAAGGCTGAGCAAACATCCAAAGCTATCACCAATCGTTGGCGTTACCATCAAAGAATGGTGAACAACTTCTGGAACCGTTGGAGTTCAGAGTATCTCAAGTCGCTTAATACGCTTAAACGATGGACTTCACTTGGAAATGAAATTCATGTAGGAGATCTAGTGTTAATTAGTGAAGATCGCGTAGCTCGTGGTCAATGGTTACGTGGAAGAGTACAAGAAATCTACTTAGGACGTGATAATCTTATTCGTTCAGTTTTATTGAAGACCTCTACGGGTGTGTTAAGAAGACCCGTTCAACGACTCCATTTATTAGAGGCAGTGGATGCAGATATCTGAACTGTAAAGCTAAATTTGTTGAAATTTTATTGACTCTGCATCCGGGGGGAGGATGTTCTCACACAAATCAGCTGTGTGCTTGTTCCTATTGATTAATTAGAGTTAATTCCCTTTTTTTTGTACTGGATAAAAAGAGAATAAAACATGTCCATTAAAATGAAGTTTGATAGGTTTGTTTACAGCAAGTAAGTTGCTGTATTTCAAGTTAAAGTATTGCCATTGAGGGCAATTAAGTTTCAAGCCCTACGTTTAGAATACAGTCCTCACTTCAAGTACAGAAGGAGAGTTATTGTGTTCCAAAGTCTCGGCAAATCAAATTGCTTATCGCTCTGCTTACCCTGAGCAGAAAATGCTCATTATCGATCATAGTCAAGGTATTACTGTAATGAAACTATACACCAAGTTTCATCACTCTCACTTAATTAGAACTAAAGTTATCGTGTCTCAAAGCATCAACCAATCAAATTGCTTATATCTGCCTACCCTAAGCGGAAAATGCTCATCTTCGAACTCCATCAAGGCATTGACCTAATAATCATATACACCAAGTTTGAACATTTTAACTCAATTAGAAGGAGAGTTATTGTGTTCCAAAGTCTCGACCAATCAAATTGCGTATCGCTCTGCTTACCCTGAGCAGAAAATGCTCATTATCGAACTTAGTCAAGGTATTACTGTAATGAAAGTATACACAAAGTTTCATCACTCTCACTTAATTAGAACTAAAGTTATCGTGTCCCAAAGCATCAACCAATCAAATTGCTTATCTCTGCTTACCCTAAGCGGAAAATGCTCATCTTCGAACTCCATCAAGGCATTGACCTAATAATCATATACACCAAGTCTGAACATTTTAACTAAAGTAGAAGGAGAGTTATTGTGTTCCAAAGTCTCGACCAATCAAATTGTGTATCGCTCTGCTTACCCTGAGCAGAAAATGCTCATTATCGAACTTAGTCAAGGTATTACTATAATGAAACTATACACCAAGTTTCATCACTCTCACTTAATTAGAACTAAAGTTATCGTGTCCCAAAGCATCAAGCAATCAAATTGCTTATCTCTGCTTACCCTAAGCGGAAAATGCTCATCTTCGAACTCCATCAAGGCATTGACCTAATAAGCATATACACCAAGTTTGAACATTTTAACTCAATTAGAAGGAGAGTTATTGTGTTCCAAATTCTCGACCAATCAAATTGCGTATAGCTCTGCTGCTTACCCTGAGCAAAAAATTTCTCATTATTGAACTTAGTCAAGGTATTACTATAATGAAACTATACACCAAGTTTCATCAATCTCACTTAATTAGAACTAAAGTTATCGTGTCCCAAAGCATCAACCAATCAAATTGCTTATCTCTGCTTACCCTAAGCGGAAAATTCTCATCTTCGAACTCCATCAAGGCATTGTCCTAATAAACACATACACCAAGTTTGAACATTCTAGCTCAATTAGAATGAGAGTTATTGTGTCCCAAAAAGTGTGACGGACAGACAGACAGACAGACGGATGGACAGACAGACGGACGAACCCATTTTAATAGTCCCCCACCTTTCTTCGAAAGGCGGGGGACAATAACAAGTCTTTCAGATCCTAATGTAGTAAAGGCAAGTAAAACAAAACTATAAAACGAAACGAAATAGGATCTGTGTTTTAATCAGATTGCAATAATCACCAAATTTATATTTTACTGAAAATACGTTGTTTCTAGTTCAGTGCGAAATTTGCTCCTGGTGATTGTCACAAACCATTTTTTTATTCTCGGGACAGTGTTTGAGAGTGCTTATCTCAACAGCACAACCTTTATATGATCATTTTTAAAGTTACTTGGAGTGTGGTCATTCACCCCCTGGATGCCAGCCATTCCCCCCTTGGGGGTGAATTCACCCCAGGTTGAGAAACTCATCTATCTATAAGGGATATAAATTGTGGTTCCAGACCACAGAGATAATTAATAAAGCTACAAACAAAGCCTTTAAAGATAGTAATTACGAACACAATCATTTAATTGTGTCCAAATTAACATAGCTAAGTCTCCAACTCAAAATCATCCACAATCTTTGACATTGAAAACACAAATTATTTGTCAATTTAAATTAATTGATGTTGTGATCTTACCCAGAAAAGATGAGTATCTGATATGCAATATTTATTTAAGACAAAATGAACATTTTACCATTGGTGCATGAATTGTATACCATACATGCAATTGTGTACCATAATGCATTTCAGCGCCATTTGTACTAACACTATAAACCCCATATTGCCTCGTTTGGCATTTCTGTCCAAACGAGGTAAAACAAATGCCTCGTTGTCTGGAGTTCAAAAACGAGGTTTTTTAAATTACCCTGTTTTTGGAACGAGGTATTTTGTTCAGAACGAGGCTTGGTAAAAATGCCTCGTTTACTAAACGTGTTTTTTTCAAGATAGTTATTAGCAGTATTTCCTATCAGCGAATTTGTAAAAATTAAAATTTATGTTGTTTAATACGAAAAAGATAGGCTGGCACTGCCAGGCAGGATACGCCCACATTTTTGAGAGATGGATAGAGAACAAGCAATACCGAAAGTGATTTTTCCTACATCATTAAGTCCTGTATTTCATATTGTATTGGGAACAGCCATTTTGTTGGTCAGTTCCAGTCTGATATTCATGAAATTCGAAGCCAACAATGATTATGGTGTGACGGTACACAACCTAGAAATGTTACTTTTCGTCAAAATCGGATAAGAATTGTGACCTGTAGAGAGTGCACAACCATGATATACCATATTTTTACACTATTCGCGTACAAACGGTGACCATTTCGTCTGGCAATTTTGGTACGATTTTCACGATATTCGAACTCTACCTTCCTTACGGTGCAACAGTAATACAATCAGAGTTTTTTTATACATCAGATAACAATTGTTCGAAAGATAGACAGAGAACATGCAATACCGAAAGTGATTTTTCCTACAATCAAAGGCCATAGTTCATTAAGTTACAATTTGATATGCGCAAGTATCGAAAAGAATGAAGATCTTTAGGTTATAAACAAGCCTTTCAGGTTTCATCAAAATCGAATTAAAATTGTGACCTCTAGAGGGTCCACAACTTTGATATACCATATTTTCACACTGTTCGCGTACAAACGGCGGCCATTTTTACCGGTAATTATGGTCCGATTTTCGCGAAATTCGACCTCAACCTTCCGTAGGGTGTAACGGTGATAGAGTCAAACGTTTTTTTAAATCGGATAATAAATTGTGACCTCCAGAGGGACCAGGGGCCATAATTCAGGAAGTTACGATCTGATATGCGCAAATAACGAAAGGAACCAAGATCTTTGGGTTATAACCATGCATTTCAAGTTTCATCAAAATCATATTAACATTGTGACCTCTACAGGGTCCACAACCATGATATACAATTTTTTTAACAGTATTCGCGTACAAACGGCGGTCATATTGTATGGCAATTTTGGTCCGATTTTCCCGAAATTCGAACTCAACCTTCCTTACAGTGTAACGGTAATATTATCAACCGTTTTATAAATCAGATAATAATTGTGACCACCAGAGGGACCACAAGCTAAAATAAGGCGATTTTGCGTATAATCAGGGGCCATAATTCAGGAAGTTCCGTTCCGATATGCGCAAATATCGAAAGGAACCAAGATCTTTGGGTTATAACCATGAATTTCAAGTTTCATCAAAATCAAAAATTAAAAATGTGACTTCTACAGGGTCCACAACCTTGATATACCATTTTTGAACAGTATTCGAGTACAAACGGCGGCCATTTTGTATGGCAATTTTCATCCGATTTTCCCGAAAATCGAACTCAATGTTCCATTGAGTTCGTCAATTTTGGTCTGATTTTCACAAAATTTGATCTCAACCTTCATTACCATGTAACGGTGATATAATCAAACGTTTTTTTAAACCGGATAATAATTGTGACCTCCAGAGGGACCACAAGCTAAAAAGGGTGATTTTTCGGACAATCAGGAGCAATAATTCAGGAAATTACATTCCGATAGGTGCAAATATCGAAAGGAACCAAGATCTTTAGGTTATAAACGTGCATGTCAAGTTTCATCAAAATCGGTTCAAAATTGTGACCTCTATAGGGTCCACAAGCTAAAAACGTGATTTTTCGTACAATCAGGGGCCATAATCCATGAAGTTTTGATCCGATACATGCCAATATCGAAAGCAGCCGAGATCTTTTGGGGATAAACTTATATTTCAAGTTTCGTCAAAATCGGGTAAGAATTGTGACCTGTAGAGAGTCCACAAAAAAATTGTGGACGGACAGGGGCGACGACAATATATGTCCACATAAAAATGTGGGCGTATAATAAAACCAGTCCAAACTATGATATACTATTCAAAAAAAGTAGGGGATATTTTATTTTGGGGGCATAATACTAAAATATGCAAATGACTACGAAAAAAGTCACTATAGAACCACGTCGGATCAATGCTTGTTTGGCAAAAGTAGGGGATATTTGATTTTTAAGTGTTATTAAAGTCACCTAATGAAACTGACGAAGAAACAAATGACAAAATAAAATGAAGTTCACATTCATCGATTTATTCCAAATGATCGTTAGACTAAGTAAGGCACAGACTGACCATTATAAGGGTAAAATGATACCCGGGGTCAAACAGCAAAGTTACCACAGCATCACAACAAAGTCAGTAACGGGTACATCCTCTGTTTGCCAAACAAGCATTGATCCGACGTGGCATACTCCTAATGAGAGGTCTAAGGTCATTTTGGTCCAGATTGTCCCATTCCTGTTGCAACGCAGCAGCAAGTTCTTGGACATTGGCAGGACGTTGTTGACGTAACCTCTGTCCAGGCATGTCCCAGACATGCTCGATGGGGGAGAGGTTGGGACTCCGTGCTGGCCAAGGTAATGTGGTGATGTTCTGTTGTTGGAGGTAACCTGTAACGATCCTGGCCCTGTGACATCTTGCGTTATCATTCTGGAAGATGAAACGGCGGCCATGACGTCGTGCGAACGGCACAACATGGACTGCCAAGATGTTGTCCCAGTAGTACTGGCCTGTAACACCCCCTGCAACAACATGTAAAGTCGTTCTTCCAGCAATCGATCATGTCTGATGACGTTAACGTCTTGGAAGCGCTCGTTTCGACGACGCCACACCCTCCTACGTCTGTCCAAAAAATCAACAGTGAACCTTGACTCATTTGAAAACATCACATCGCTCCAGCGTCGATTATCCCAGTGTTGACGATCCCTACACCAACGACGTCTTGCCTGAATGTGATGATCTCTCAAGGGATCACGCGAGGACGTCGGGTGCGAAGGTGACCCCTATGCAGTTGATTCCGAATCGTCTGGCCACTCACTCTCACACCAGTGTCTGAAGACGAGCGCTGATCTGATTTGCTGTGATGACACGATTTCTCAAGGCCAAGGTACGGATAAATCGATCCTGGGCTTGAGTTGTCGCCCTTGGTCGACCTGAGCGTGGTCTGTCCAGTACAGATTGTGTATCACGGTATCTGGACCATAGCCTGCTTATGACAGACTGAGAAACATTCATCGTCCGTGCCACAACCGCCTGTGTTGTGCCGATATGTAGCATGCCAAGGGCACGTAACCTTTCATTTTGGGTACGCCGACGCATATCAAAATTTGTTTTCTGGTCACTAAAACAATTAAACTGATGTTTCCACCCTGGAATTCAATGCCACAATGACTGTAACATTCAAAGTCAGAGTCGTGCAAATCTTGGGTTGGACCCCCATGATGATCCCAGCATCACCTGCATTCCATGCGGTAGCTATTGGTGCGTTTGGGCGTCACATATAACTGGAAATGTTTCTTCTGTTAGGTTCTATAGTCAGTGACTTTTTTCGTAGTCATTTGCATATTTTAGTATTATGCCCCCAAAATCAAATATCCCCTACTTTTTTTGAATAGTATATTTATATTTATTGTAAAAAAATAACTTGACTTAGCATTGAAACCCCATAACATTGCACAAAATATTATTGGAGCAAAATTACATAAACGTGCAGCGATGAATTCGTTGGCTTATACCAATTGTCAAAATTAAATGGGAAATAAAGTACGAGCCACTCCCCATTTTGGGCACCAAATGCTAGTTGCTAGGAAAATTTGGGCACACAATTGTACTTCGTAAAAGTTGTATAAAAAAATATTGTGTTCTTGAATGTGTCCAATTTAAATTCAGAGTGTCTATGGTTAGGCAATTAAATAGAAATCTAAGTATTCAAACCTTCTATTGTTTGGAGTACAGTAAGCCACGACTAACATACTAAGACCCCAACTAAATTTATTGGGCACAAACCACCACCGCCCGTCCAATCAAAAATTTCCCTGTACACCTAGGTTCTGACAGTAGATACACCCGTTAATTGTACAGACGTCCGCAAGGATTGACACTCCGATGTTTCGCAGTGAAAAGTTGCCCAGTAAAATTGACAGGGGTTCAAATTATTTTCGACATTGATTGAATAGGCCAGTCCCTGAACGGTCAGGGTGAGTGTAATGAGACCGACGTTCAGAGCTGAACTACACCTACATGTAACCTCATGGGTTAACTGAAGATGGGCATACACCATACAATGTGCTATGAGGGAAATTTTGCCCGGGCAGTGGCGCTCTTATATCAAATTCCAACTGCCAAGGCACCTTTTATGTACACGCAAATGTGTACAATGGACCTCAGTTTTTCCGACCCATCCGAACAACTAGACAGCTGTCCTTGTAATTCCTCCGTTCTGCATCACTGACAAGGAAAAACCACGTCAGAAAATCAAGATGAATTTTCTCTGCCAATGCAGGGATAAAACACCCGATCTCCAGACAAGTGAGCCAGCGTCTCACCCACTTAGCCACATGATCCCACACTGTGCCACAGATTAGTGAGGTTATGTAGTTTCGAAATGTGAGATACAAGTTCATCTACTCGCTCAGTATTTCAATCAAAATTCCAGCCTTAAAGGAGCTAAATCGCTAACATTTGGGACCTAGAAATTGACTCAAGTGGATCGCAACGCATATAATACTGTAATATGAATGTATATAAACTGATTTGCATTCAATTGTTTCCGTTTTTGCTCTAATTTCAAATCAGTTATGTTCGGCGAAATAAACCAGAAATGTCAACCGAAGGCATTTTTTTTTAGCATCTAGTTATTCCAGTCTACATGCGCCGTTTGATTTGGTACAATGTTTTTAGCCTCGTTCCTCGAGTCTCTTGCTAGAACTGGGGCTGAAACGCATTATGGTACACGATTCGTGTACCAATGGTAAAATATTTATTTTTTCTTAAATATTGGATATCAGGAGCCCATCTTTTTCCGGTAAGATCACATCATCAATTTTGATTTAAATTGACAAATAATTCGTGTTTTCAATGTTGAAGATTTTGGATGACATTGAGTTAAAGACTTAGCTCCATTAAGTAGACCATCGGCATCATCATCATAATAATCATGACTTTTTTTTAAATCACCAAACCACGAATCAATTTAGCTTAGGCCAGATGAACAATTTGATGAAATTTGAAAAACCTTATCAACACTGTTTGTAAATGTATGAGCTGAACTTAAATTTGAAACAGGGAAGTATCACAAAAATGTTTACCTTTGTCTGTTATAGCCCTTATACCGTACTATGGTACAATGTATACCAACTCCGCTTACACAACCAGCGAGTAACACCCCTCAACAACAGTACATTCACGTGCCAATGACTCCGCTAGATGGAACAGCCTGTCATATGACCGATCACGTGAAGTTCACGCAATAATTTGTAACACGCCGTTAGGCTGAATTATTTTAGACACTTTCTTTCAAACTGAAAATGTATTCAAATCTTGACTTTAAATAAATACCCTATTCAATCAGATAATGACTAGCTCGTTGGGCTTTAAAAAAAAAATATAAGTAAATAAATTAAACGAGAAAAGCACGATTCGGTTTCGTTCCGTCTTATGTTCTAAACCACTTCCTGGATATGAGTCCTGTTCTGTTGGTCTTTCCAGACTTTAAAATATACGACTAGACACTATCAATATCAGCCCCCTCCCCTCGCCCTGCAACACACACTGAGAACGGAAACCGCATCTGTAAAAACCGAGGAAGTTTCTCTCCCAACCCGGGACGTCATATTATTATATTCTGTAAAAATCACAGGTACATGCGTGAACTGGAACGCCCCACTTTACTATGTCAACGTGATTTTGTTTTTTTTTTCTTCATATTTTTTTTAAAATTTTAATCTTCTGGTGCTAAATCATATAATATTTACAAACATGTTTGTATAAAAAATTATACCTTTTCGATGTATTATAAAAGAGAAAGGTAAGACACTTTTCTGTTGACAATTGTGAGGTACCCCTCTGTCTAGAAATGGTTCCACTACTGATGCCTTCCGTCATACTTCAGGCACAGTAGTGGCTTTTCCTACAGAGTTCCTTTGCGCAAGTTTTGTAGTCAAATGACTACAAAAAGTTTACTGGCCTATAGCTTCCTTAATTTACACAGACACTAACCCAAAACTGTACTGCACATAGCTTAACATATAATAAATCAATTCCCCATTGAAATAAAGGTGAAGCCTTACCGCATAATTAAATGATTTGATAAAATCAAATCCCTTCATGAAAATTCTCAAGTTCTGAAATTATAATGGCCGCCCAGTCAAATAGAGCATGCGCAATCCAACTCACGTGATCATACGCCCCTTCCATACATGGCATATGACCGTAATTATATGCTAATGACCTTAGCGTGGGAAAATATGTCAGAAACAATAATAGACTGCGTGTTGGGGAGGTTGGGCATAAATTTGTCGCTCAAACCTGGACAAAAACTGATAATAGATTTTATTGTTCAAAAAAAGGATGTAATTGGCGTCTTTGACATTTCAGCCGAGATTCTCTTATAGTATCTGTGCTGGGTCAGCGTATCGTAGGCATTGCCTTATATGGAAAAAGATGGGCGGAGTTAAGGCGTCGGGGTATTTGGCGAGATTTCAACTGGCCTGTGTCATGGCTGCCTGCACATTACAAGAACACCGCTAAGAAAATGTAAAACGCATAACCACAAAGAAAAACTGTTCGGTAACTCTTCTAGTTGTTAAGACTTCATTATGTATCATAGGATTACTTATTTTAATACAAACTGTAATGACAATTGTGCGTTTTAACCTATTTGAACTTGCGTCAACGGTCTTAGACTGTACCACTTGTAACGATAACCAGCTATAGTTATCGTTACATTATAGTAACTACCCCTCTGTCCAGAGGCGGACCCCCCCCCCCCCCAATTTTCGATAGTGCCCTTTTTTACTGCTAAAAGTGCCTTTTTTTCAGACCCAAATATGCCCTTTCCGAACGTTTACTTAGACAAAAACATCAGCCCCTGCTGGAATGTCTACAGATGCAAGGAATTGACGGATAATTGTCTTGGGGCCCCCCCCCAACCCGTCTCGCAGTCGGTGTGCGCCGTCTCCGCAGTAAGTGCCCTGATTTTGCGGTGCCCCCCCCCCTTTTCAAAATTCCTAGATCCGCCCCTGCTATCGCTATATAATTCCTGTCCACATGTACCTGTGGTAAAAATGATATAGTTTCCAGCAGAATTTTCATGAATGCTGTTAGTCCGATTCGGTTTGTTACATAATTCCCATCCGTCGGCTTTTCGCTTAGAAGATTTTGATGTTTAAGGAAAAAAAAAACCCAACAATGTTGACATTTTTTTCTGAGTGGCTGTTCATATTACCATGGACCTTATTACTCACTCGGCAAATCTCGACAGATTCCGTAATCTAGTCTCGGCTCTATGACAGTAAGTGATATGTACCTACACGCCCATACATTTGCGATGCGGCTACCGATTTACTTTAACAGGAAAACTTGACGCTATTACACAAATTGGGAACCTATTCGGCAAGCGACCTATTCGACCGATCGAGCTGCAACCTGTTCCTTGGAAACCTATTTAGAATAAAGACAACAGTCGCCTTAACTCATCTATTTATCAACCAATAAAATCCAACGTTATGTCTATCACAAGAAAGTAGAATATATTATTTTTTTTTATCCATTCCTTTAGCTCAGAATAGAAGTGTAATTTCGTCATTATCTTACAGCTGGGTCGGTCGAATGGGTCGCTAGCCAAATAGGTCGCCAAATTGTGTTCGGTATGGGCGCAGCCATGTTTCATCTGGGACCTTTAAAGGAGTTCTAATATGGCGGAATTCGTCATACAGCCGAGGTTACATGTAGGTTCCGGAATCTGCCGAGATTTTCCGAGTGCCTTATTACTATGATAGTACTATGGGAGGCCATTTTGGGGGGCACTCGGCAAACCTCAGCAGATTCCAGTACCATAGGATATCGTTGGGTATGCCGAATGTATTTGAGGGTAGCCATATTGCAATAATATTACAACTTATCTTTTTTCTTTAATTACCACCTGTGAGTTGACATTGTATTAATATTGACAGGGATCGTGACTATATTTCAGATTTTTTTCCATCACTTCAAGGGGATATTTTTAAGATGGCGACCATTTTTGCGGGAAAATCGGACAATGTCCTGATTTCACTTAAGTAGTATAGGCCTACTATAGTGTTTAGTCTCAATATATTTGTTTTCGGGGTCTCGGATTCCATCCCTGACATTTAAAACCTTGCAAAATGATCACATACTTAGCATATTTCCAAGATGGGGGGAAAATTGGACGATGTGTAGATTTTGATTAAGTAGTGGTGTTTTGTGTCAATTAGTTCAGCTCTGAACGTCGGTCTCATTACACTCACCCTGAACGTTCAGGGACTGGCCCATTCAATCAATGTCGAAAATAATTTGACCACCAATTTTACTGGGCAACTTTTCACAGCTAAACGATGGGTGTCACTCCGTGTGGACGCGTGTACAGTGTAAAGGAACAACTCAGTGAGAAAATAAGACCTTGCTCATTTCGCTAGAGTCAGTATGAGCATCACAACACACTGTGTCATGGGGCAAAAGCGTAGCTTGATAGGAGGGGATGTATTTTAAACAGCGTGTTGTTTCGCTCATACTGACTCTAGCGAGGTAAGCAAGGTCTTATTTTCTCACTATGATGTTCTTTTACATTGTACAGACGTCCGCAAGGATTGACACTCCGATGTTTCGCAGTGAAAAGTTGCCCAGTAAAATTGACTGGGGTTCAAATTATTTTCGACATTGGTTGAATAGGCCAGTCCCTGAACGTACAGGGTGAGTGTAATGAGACCGACGTACAGAGATGAACTATGTGTCAATATACACGTTTATCGGAGCGCAGAATCAATTTCTGATATGTAAAATGATCACATTCACATATTCACATATTTAGCATATTTCCCATATTGCTGCCACTTGCGTTGAAAAATCGCACGATGGGCTGATTTTGATTATGAAGTTGTCTTTGGTGTCAATATAATATATGTTGTCAGGGAGGTAGATTCGATTTCTGTCAAAAACAACTTCGTAAAATGGTCGTATGTTGACCTAGTCTCGGTCACCAGCTGATTTGGGCTGATTTTGATTATGAAGTTGTCTTTGGTGTCAATATAATATATGTTGTCAGGGAGGTAGATTCGATTTCTGTCAAAAACAACTTCGTAAAATGGTCGTATGTTGACCTAGTCTCGGTCACCCAGCCCCCCCCCCCCCTTAGTCTTCAACTTGTTAGGATCATAGAATGTTCACCAATTTAGCATATTTCCAATATGGTGGAACGTGTTCTAAACCCATTATTATCATTTATTTACTTGTTGATATTGACAGGTTGGTTTCTGAGTCCAATTCTGGTACGTAGGCCATAATTAGCTTATAGCACATTTCTGAAAGTCGGTACCGTGTCGTACCCATTTGGTATATTATCCAACGATGAAAATTCCTCATTCGAGATACCCTTGTTTTGAAGGGAAATGAAATTACTGTTTATGGTCTCTTAGCATTATGTCTTATCTGTATATTTGTTTTTGTGTAGAATTGTGTGTGGTGCAGTCCCCCTGCACTTACTATTAGAGCTAGCAAATATTTATTTCCTAACCAGAAGAGATCGTTGCGTAAACCAAGGTTGTAACCACCTAATAAAAGTAAATCTCGAAAGGATGTAATGAATTTATCTCGACGCTCTCATGTGCTTGAAATTTAGATATCAAACGAAGCTATTACAGCTAGCACTGTATTTATATCACCAAAATCTAAAATAGGAGTGAAATCGAAATTTCTGCTCACGTTCTCTATTAATTACACCCCCACTTCTACTCGTTGCCAATGGCAACCTTTTTTGATCAAACTGTCCTGTTCATTTCCAGTGCATGCATAACAGTAGCAGTGTATCAGAAATGAACAGTACACTCTTTAAAGAGAGTTCTGTTCAATTCTGATACAAGGATACTTTTATACCGTTTAAGAAACTTATCAAGCAATATGAAGCGGACGTTTAGTCCGATCCAGATCGCAATGATAGCTAGTTGTTTCATACTGTAAATGGCGAAGGTACACGAGACAACTAATCAAAATCATAGTAACAAAACAAACCGGTAGCAACTACGTGGCAGTGCAAAAACAATATATACAATGACATTAAATCAACATAACAACATATTACGAAAAACAATTATTACACATATAAATTAGCATCTATTTTATAATTTGGTTTGATTTATTATGCAAAACATATAAATGAGAATATTGAATAATTATTTTAACTAATTGTGATTCTCTGGCTGGACACTCCACGAGCCTTGAAAGTAAGCAGGATATTAAAAAAACGCCTAGAAAGTTATAAATTTTATTACAATACAAGGCGTTTTATCGACCACTGATTAGCTAAAGTGATTTGCATTCAATCACATTTTAATCTTTAACGTCCATCTATATATAATTCAAATTGGTTACCCTTATCAACGAATTTATCGACACCGATTTCCGAAGCGATTACATCAAATCGCCAAATCACTTCAGGGTGCGATTTGATCGGGTTGTCACGTGTTTTTTTTCAACTGTGTCCAGCCACAAAAATTGTTTACAGATAATCGGAGCATTTAACTAACGCGCCAAAGTACTTTAATTCGGCTATATTGTCACATGACATATCTACTAAATTCAAATCAATTTGGCAAGTCGATAAAAAAAAAAGCCAATTTCAACGGATGAACCATGTGCCGATGCATACTTTGACCAGGAATGACTCACGTTTTACACTACATTTAATATCATCGCAGTCCTCTACGCCATAGACAAATTGTTTTGACGATGTGGTCTAAACAAACACGCGGCTATTTTACGTTCGGGGTGTCACAACAAGGCGCACGTGTAAATACTACCATGAAATGTAACGTGAGGCACAAAAAAGGATAAATAAAAGAGCTGAAATTATTTGTCACTTTTCGGTTGACACGACTCGATAATAAATACTATTTTTCTTCAGAATACTCGATAGAAATGTGATGTAAGTAACTTATTAGCCCCCGACCAAAACTGTCCTGATATTCACCGATACACCGAGGAAAGTGTGCTAATAACTATTACATAAACACGAAAGTCGAACCTCGTAATGAGTGTATTTTTTACGCTGCTTTATATACCAATACATGTTCTTTAAAAATAACTCGTGTGACATATTTCCTGCGACATCCGAAATCACGTGCGCGGCGCTAACTTCTGCTCACTTCAGAAGATTTCTCGACGGAGCAATCACACAGATAGGCGGGTCAGTTTTTATAAGGGCAAATATTGTTTCTCTGAACCACTCTACTAATGTCAAGTGAAACACAGATAAAATTTGCCGCATGCATCTCCGTTAGGATACATAAAAAATAACACAATTTATAAGGTTAGTTTGTTTGGTTTCTTTGTGGCACGGTTTGACTTTGGTCTAATATTATTATTCACACTTCAAGATGTTGTTGTGCTTTTAGGTACTGTTAGTCTTTGGGCACTATTCGCGATCGGTTGAGTATAAGTTGGTGGTTGATCATGATGAGCTAGTTCATCATGGGTATTTGGATCTTCATGATTTGGATGCTTGTGATATTTTCGCATATCGTATCGCACTAGATGTCACAATTATTATCCCGATTTAAAAAAAAAAAACAACCTTAATATTATACCATCGTTACACCTAAATGATGGTTGAGTTCGAATTTGATCAAAATCGGACCAAAACTGCCAAACAAAATGCCCCCCCCCCCCGTACGCAAATGGTGTAAACATCTGTTATATCAAAGTAGTGGACCATCGAGAAGTCACAATTTTTATCTGATTTTGATGAAATGTATGCTTATAACCCTTGCACGGAATCGATGATTAAACTACTAGAATAATAATAATAATAATGTACATTTATATAGCGCTTAATCCATCCATGAGCATGCTCGAAGCGCTGTAAGTTAATAGCTCCTGTGGATAATACATCGTGAACATATGTGTCTTAAGTCTAGACCGAAATTGAGCAACTGTTTCTGAACACTTTATTTTGTCAGGTAAGTCTGTCGGGTAGTCGAGTGGTGACAGACATAAGTTTAAAAGTATAAGGCCCAAAACAAGAGAATCATATCAATGGCGAAGCTAACTCCAAGCGCCCTCTATTTATTATATCTCACAACGTACAATGCACAGTATAGTAAAAGGAAGGAAACTCTTGTTTAAGTCCTAATTTATTACATTTCCTCACCCTAAGATTAAACATAATCTTAAAAAACTAAACAGTTCAATTTCACCTAGAAACCATAAAAAAGGTCATTACACAGAAGAACATAGAGTCACTAAACTTTACGAAAGTTAATGGAACTATTATTTATGAACAACATAGTCCTTTAAGTAAGCAGGTGGTTTCTTAACACGAGCAGGAAAACGTGACACATCATCTGGAATAACATCATTCCGATCTTCAGGCAAATGATTTTCATTTAGCACAGGTATATCCGTTGGAATATTAACATCAGGGACCGGATCCACAACAGGCGCAACAACTTCATCATCAGATGCATGACGTAATAATATCTGGTCTATATGACGTCTCATGACTCTACCATCTGTTGTCTGAGTCTGATACGATAACGGACCTGTGACTTTAATAAATTTTGCAGATATCCATTTAGGTCCATAACCATAATTTTTCACACTAACGCGATCATCAACTTGAAAGTTTCGAAGCTTAACCTTCTTATCATGTGACTTAATTTGACTCTGTTGTTCTTGTTGAACTTTAAGTTTACCATCTGGAAACACACAATCAAGACGAGATCTCAACTGACGTTTCGTAAGTAACTCTGCAGGAGACCTTCCCGTAGTAGCGTGTACAGATATGCGATATGTAAATAAAAGTCTATTTAATCTGTCATCTAGTGTACCTTGTTTATTCTTCTTTAACCAATCCTTCACAGTTTCTACTGCCCGCTCTGCTAAACCATTAGAACTGGGGTGGTAGGGTGAACTGAATAACTGATTAACCCCATTTTTACAAAGGAAAGTCTTAAACTCTTCACTAGTAAAACACGAATCATTGTCAGAGACAACTGTTTTTGGTAAACCGTGCGTTGCAAAGATACTACGCAACTTATTAATTGTTACTTTAGATGAATTTGTACTGCAAACTAATGCTTCTATCCACTTCGAATGTGCGTCAACTACCACTAATATCATCTTCCCCTCCACTGGTCCAGCGTAATCAATATGAAGACGACTCCAGGGGTCAGAAGGCCACTCCCATGGGTGCAGTGGTGCAGTTGCAGGATTGTTCCTATGAGCTTGACACGTCACACAACTCCTTGCACAATTTTCTACATCCAAGTCTAGACCAGGCCACCATACATAAGTACGAGCTAAACCTTTCATCTTATTGACACCAGGGTGTGTTCCATGAAGTTCGTCTAGAATAAGTTTGCGTCCATTCGGTGGTATTACTACTCTTGCGCCCCACAAAAGACAACCAGACTCGACACTTAAACCAGTCTTTATCTTTTCATACGGTTTAAAAGAATCATCCACATTATTAGGCCATCCTTTTAGAACAAACTGACGAACCTGTGACAAAACTGGATTATGTGATGTCCACGTAGCAATCTGTTTAGCATTCACAGGGGGGTTTTCTACGGACTCGATTAACAATACAAAATCAGTTTCATCATCTTCGTTTGGAGTTTGTATAGGTAACGGTACGCGACTTAATCCATCAGCGTTTGCGATTGCGCTTCCTGGCTTATAAATAATATTATAGTTATAAGCACGTAGCCAAATTGCCCAACGTTGAACTCGCGGAGATACCATCTGAGGAACCGCCTTCTTTTCGTTGAATAAGGATACCAACGGTTTATGGTCTGTAATTACTGTTACACTTCTACCATAAATATACTTGTGAAATTTCTTCATACCAAATATCAACCCACAACCTTCTTTATCTAACTGCGTATAGTTTTTTTCAGCAGAAGTTAGAGTTCTTGAAGCAAACATAATAGGTTGTTCACTACCATCAGGCATAACATGAGCTAATACCTCACCAAGTCCGTACGGTGAAGCATCACACGTAAGTGTCAATGGTTTGCTTGGATCATAGTGAATTAGGAAATTAGAACTCAACAACATTTCTTTAGACCGCTCAAATGCCACCTGTTGAGTTTTATTCCATTTCCATCTTACATCCCTATCAATAATTCATGAAGTGGTCTCAGGACTGTTGAAGCATTTGGAAGGAAACGATGATAGAAATTAAGAAGCCCTAAATAAGCTTGTAATTCTGTCTTTGAAGTAGGCCTAGGGGCATCCTGTATCTCTCTAACCTTCTGTTCCATAGGATGAATACCAGATGAATCGATACAATGTCCCAGATAGCTAACTTGTGACAACTGGAAACTACATTTTTCTTTTTTACGACGCAGATTGGCTTCCGTTAACCTTGTCAACACTGCATCAACATTAGCGAGTTGATCTTCCTCAGTCTCTCCTGTAATAAGTATATCATCCAGGTAAACCGCAGTGTGAGGTATATCACCTAACAAGTTCTCCATCGTCCGCTGGAATATAGCAGGTGCTGAGGAGACGCCATAAGGTAATCTTGTATATCGGAAAAGTCCTTTATGAGTGTTGATTGTTACATATTCCCTTGACTCATCATCCAATACCAACTGTTGATAAGCATGACTTAAGTCTAACTTTGTGAAAGTTACTCCACCAGATAACTTTTCCCACAGATCTTCAAACCTCGGAATTGGGTACTGTTCAACAGAAGCAACTTGATTAACTGTCAACTTGTAGTCACCACAAATTCTAATAGTATGGTCACCTTTCAACACCGGAACTATTGGAGCTGCCCATTTGGAGAATGTAACAGGTTCTATCACCCCATCTCGAAGTAACCGGTCAAGTTCGTCTTCAATCTTCTGTTTCATGGCGTAGGGTACTGACCTTGGTTTTTTAAAACTTTGGACCTTGAGTTTTATCAACATGAATGTGAGCTGCAACACCTTTAAGCTTGCCTTCTTTATGACGTTCCAAAACATCTTCAAGGGTTAACTTAACTTTGTTACTTGTAACAGAATCTGTGCTATTTCCAGCGATGTCTCCTAGGTCTAAAGGTAAGTCCCTAATCCACACTCTTCCTAATAAGGAGTATCCATTACCTTCTACAATTATAAGCCGTAGTTGTTTCTGACGATCTAACACGCTGACATCCACTTCACATTCCCCCAAGACTGGAATTAAATCACCTGTATACAACTTGAGCTTAACTTTACTTGGTTTCAAATCCACCCAACCAGTAGTTCTGATACTTTCTGTTCACTCATTAAGGTAACAGAGCAACCAGTATCAACTTCCATGGACACAGAATTTCCATTTATCCGACAGCCATCATGATCGGAACATCTACTTTAGAGGACCTGGATTCTGAAACATGATAAAGACAAAGACATTCCTCTTCCTCTGGAATTTCTTCCACGCGATGTGCTCGAGACGTACTCTCTCGCCTTGAACCATGACTGGATCCCTTAGTGCACATACTCTTCAAATGACCCCTTTCAGAACATCTATAACATTTAGTCCGCTTATGTCGGCATGATGATGGATCATGATTTGAACCACATCTAAAACACTGTTTCTGTTCTGTATGGCCAGCTGATGATCTTGGTTTAGAATTTCTCAATCCACTAGCGCTAGAATTGTAGCCTTTATTTTGTGTTGACCTGGGTTTATTTCTACCTCTATAAACAGCATTAACCTCAGACTTATTTAATGAAGTACCATTATGCATATTATTAAGATTACTGGAAGCAGTTTCCATAGCAACAGCTATCTTCAAGGCATTGTCAAATGTAAGCTGAGTTTCTGCTAACAACTTCCTCTGAAAAGCCTCGTTTCCTACGCCAGCTACCAATCTATCACGTAACATTGACTTCAAATAATCTCCAAAATTACAATTTTCAGAAATTTTCTGTAATTCGGCAACATAGTTTTGAACGGATTCACCCTGTTTTCTCATACGAGAATGAAACTTAAAGCGTTCAACGAAGTCATGCTGAAACCGTCTGCGGGCTGGTGTCACGTTTTTGTTTCCATTCGCCATTCGGCTTCGTCCCGATACGCATGAACTGGCTTCGTTAAGTTGTTATAATGATGTCGTGTGTAATTATTTATGTTCATTCACCTCATCCCATACGTTGTATCCGTTCATTCGACAGATATTGTCCGTCAACAAAATTCTTAGATCGTTAAAGTATCACTAAATAACAATAACTGTTATCCACAACAAACATCTCGCACCTACTTTGCCATTGCAAATGCAGTAATCCACGACGTCACACGACCTACATAATGCAGATTGACCTACTAGATGAGAATGAAGCTCTATTTGCCCAGTCTCTAGAGATTACGTTTTTTTTTCGTTTTTTTTTTTGAGAGGACTGGCCAATTTTTGGTGTGTGGAGAAGACTGGCCACCAATCTACAAAACTTGTTTCGGTGTTTTTTAATCAAAAATGGACGTACCCGTTTTCTGCGTGCTCCATTAGACCAGTGTGTAATATTTTTTTGTCCCCCGCCTTTCGAAGAAAGTTGGGGGACTATTAAAATGGGTTCGTCCGTCTGTCTGTCTGTCTGTCCGTCTGTCTGTCCGTCCGTCACACTTTTTGGGACACAATAACTCTCTTCCTAATTGAGCTAGAATGTTCAAACTTGGAGTATGTGTTTATTAGGTCAATGCCTTGATGGAGTTCGAAGATGAGCATTTTCCGCTCAGGGTAAGCAGAGATAAGCAATTTGATTGGTTGATGCTTTGGGACACGATAACTTTAGTTCTAATTAAGTGAGATTGATGAAACTTGGTGTATAGTTTCATTATAGTAATACCTTGACTAAGTTCGATAATGAGCATTTTCTGCTCAGGGTAAGCAGAGCTATACGCAATTTGATTGGTCGAGAATTTGGAACACAATAACTCTCCTTCTAATTGAGCTAAAACGTTCAAACTTGGTGTATATGCTTATTAGGTCAATGCCTTGGTGGAGTTCGAAGATGAGCATTTTCCGCTTAGGGTAAGCAGAGATAAGCAATTTGATTGGTTGATGCTTTGGGACACGATAACTTTAGTTCTAATTAAGTGAGAGTGATGAAACTTGGTGTATAGTTTCATTATAGTAATACCTTGACTAAGTTCGATAATGAGCATTTTCTGCTCAGGGTAAGCAGAGCGATACGCAATTTGATTGGTCGAGACTTTGGAACACAATAACTCTCCTTCTAATTTAGTTAAAATGTTCAAACTTGGTGTATATGCTTATTAGGTCAATGCCTTGATGGAGTTCGAAGATGAGCATTTCCGCTTAGGGTAAGCAGAGATAAGCAATTTGATTGGTTGATGCTTTGGGACACGATAACTTTAGTTCTAATTAAGTGAGAGTGATGAAACTTGGTGTACAGTAATACCTTGACTAAGTTCGATAATTAGCATTTTCTGCTCAGGGTAAGCAGAGCAATACGCAATTTGATTGGTCGAGACTTTGGAACACAATAACTCTCCTTCTAATGGAGTTAAAATGTTCAAACTTAGTGTATATACTTATTAGGTCAATGCCTTGATGGAGTTTGAAGATGAGCATTTTCCGCCTATCGTAGGCAGAGATAAGCAATTTGATTGGTTGATGCTTTGAGACACGATAACTTTAGTTCTAATTAAGTGAGAGTGATGAAACTTGGTGTATAGTTTCATTACAGTAATACCTTGACTATGATCGATAATGAGCATTTTCTGCTCAGGGTAAGCAGAGCGATAAGCAATTTGATTTGCCGAGACTTTGGAACACAATAACTCTCCTTCGAATTGAGTTAAAATGTTCAAAATTGGTATGTATGCTTACGGTAGGCAGAGATAAGCAATTTTTGGATGACACTTCGTGTTCAGTTTGATTGGTCGATACGTTTGAAAAAAATAAATGTGCGATTAATTAATATGTGTCATCTATTTATTTTGGGATTTCGGCGGGGGACATCAGCCTCACTGTTGGCTTGTTTTTTTTTGTTTTTTTTGCGGGGGGCGGGGGTTTATTACTTTGCATTACTACTTCTAATATAAAGGTAATAATCATTTTCGTGATAATTATAGGTTTTTATTGGCGCTAGGAATGTGTGCGCTAACTTCATTTCGAATCCGGGTGCTGGAATACGGCACTCTCCCAAACCACAGAAGAACTAGAACAGAGGCGGATCCAGGATTTTCAGAAAGAGGGGGCGTGCTGCACCCACTTGGGAGTGCGAAGCCCAGAACAGTGATTTTTGAGTGCAAAAAATGCCCACAGGGACTAATTTCATACTAGTACTGTAAATTAGGATTTCCAACCTAAACTATTTGGAGCTAAAAATTGTTTGCCACCTCCAAAAATAGAGGGGGCGTGCGCCGGGTGCGCCCCCCTCTGGATCCGCGCCTGTAGAATGCCCAAACATATCAGATAGCGAGATTTGTGTGGTGGATGGGAGTACGGCTGAGAGATTCCGCTCGCTATTACATAAAACACCCTTTTCGACCAGCATGCAAATCGAAATTATACAGTCAGCATGATAAACACTTTATAGTTCAGCTCTGAACCGACGTTCAAAGCTGAACTAGATAAATACATGAATGACAAATAGAAGAGAAGGAACGGATACGGATATGTAGGAGATATTGCATCTTCCAAAAGAATACGCCCTAAAAATAATTTAGGGGGAATAACTCTGATTAGTTTTTGATATTTTTTTTCCTGGAAGAAAAGGTTCCGTTAGAGAAGAGGTAGAAAATGAAGCCAGCAATAGTAGCAGACGAAATGTTTCCCGAAGGCGCTGGTCCATACATGGACATAGAAGAGGTAGATATTATAATTCCATGTCCCGCTGGTGGGTAAAATCAAACATCCACTTGTCACCTTGTGATTGTGACCACTTTAATAAAGTAGCTACTCTTATCTCTATATCATCCAAAAGCTTCAACTTCATCTCAACATTGAAAATAATGAATTTCATGAAAACAGTAATTATTTGTCAATAAGAATCAACATTGATGCTGTGATCTTACTGGAAAAAGATGGGCTTCTGATATCCAATATTTAAGACAAAATAAACATTTTACTATATTGGTTTGTTACCCGAATCGTGTACCAATATAAATGCGCTTCAGTTTTAACAAAATACTTGAGGGGAGAGGCTAAACACATTGCACCAAATCAAACGGCGTATGTAGACTGTAATAACCAGATGCTAGAAGTTTGGAATTTGGACCATAGCTTCCTGAATTATGGCCCCTGATTGTACAAAAAATCATGTTTTTTTTACCTTGTGCACCCTATTGAGGGGCGCCGCCATCAATTGAGATTATTTGAGATTTTCGTTCTGATCACCCTATCCACATGGCCTTATTGGTGTTTCAACTAGTTCTAGTTTAGAGGACCAGAAGTTTCTTGTGTTTAACATCAAAATGAGAAATAACAACACCAAAATTGACACACAGGATTATGGCTCTAAGTGCGTCAAAAATGGGTTTGTGACAGTCAAATTTTCAAGATTTTCGGGAGGGGGGGGGGCGGGGGGAACTTTTGGATCTTGTAGTTCTGTCATAATGTTGTGGTGTCAAAGATGAAATGATTTTGTGGATCTGCTCTGGATCAAAAGCCTCTAGAAATGGGTGATTTCGGAATTTTGCAATACGTAACATAGCTTAACAATACACAACAGGGCTTGATAATCGTATCCGAGCGTGATGTAAAGGGTCATAATAGCACCAAAGCGTAATAACGCTTATCAAAGTGTGATTTAAAGTTTCACAAAGCAACAAAGCGTAAGAAGGCCTGGCCATTTTGGGAAATAATTCGTCCCCCAAAGCGTAACCAATTGGTATCAAAGCATAACATTACTTGAAAAAGTAAACAAAAATGATGCCGCTTTGCTCGCCGATTTAAAGCGTGACATTTGCCGTTGGTGTGAACTATACTTTAGTGCAAAAACTATCCCTGACCAGTGACCTTCAATACAATTTTTGAAATTGATTCTGTGAAGTCAAAACAAAGTTCATGTTAATAACAACTTGACAGACATTATTATAATTACTGCAACGGATATTCGATATTTTGCAGAAAATTAAATTGTTTACCCCTTTACAACCGGTAAATAGATTTTAGTTTTAGATTGCTACTTAGTTTAATCATCTTATATTAAAATAAGAAAAAACAAGTGTGACGATATACCATATTTTATTGCCAATGGGACCCATCTGTCTCTTAGTCTTACCGCTTGATAGTGACAAGGTGTCAGGTCATCTATCAAACATGGTGGGTTTTCTCTGGTCCCACGGTTTCATCTCACTGTTAAACACTTTTATTGCTCAAGGTAGTTAATGAAATAATATTGAAATATATGTTAGTCCCGAAATTACCTAGTTAGTGTCAGTTTTTGTATTTATTTTAAAATTAATACTTTAATAAAACAATGGCATGATGTTCATATTCATTTTTTCATGTCAACTATTAAAGTTACTTTCCCAGGAAAGTATTTATCGGGTGGCTATTTCCAATAAAAGTATGGCAAATTTGGTATATCTGGAAAGTATAGACCCCCAATCTTACTAGAAAAAATAGGTTGCCAGGCAACGAAACATACGCCCACACAGCAGCCAAATCGTCCGGGCAGTCAACAAGAGTTGTCACATATTAAGGAATTATCAGAAAATCATTAGAATTTGTTTGGTTTTTATAATCAAACCTGTTTTTTTTTAAATCAGATAATAATTGTGACCTCCAGAGGCACAACAAGCTAAAAAGGGTGATTTTTCGTACAATCAGGGGACATAATTCAGGAAGTAATGACCCGATGGGCGCAAATATCGAAAGGGACCAAGATCTTTGGGTTATAAACATACATGTCAAGTTTCATCAAAATCGATTCAAAATTGTGACCTTTATAGGGTCCACAACCTTGATATAACATATTTTCACACTATTCGTGTACAAACGGCGGCCATTTTGTCCGTCAATTCTAGTCCGATTTTCACGTAATTCGAACTCTCTCTTCATTACCATGTAACGGTGATATAGTCAAACGTTTTTTTAAATCGGATAATAATTTTGACCTCCAGAGGGACCAAAAGCGAACAAAAGCAATTTTTCGTACAATCAGGGGCCATAATTCAGGAAGTTACGATCCGATGGGCGCAAATATCGAAAGGAACCAAGATCTTTCGGTTATAAACATACATGTCAAGTTTCATCCAAATCGGTTCAAAATTGTGACCTCTATAAGGTCCACAACCTTGATATAACATATTTTCACACTATTCGCGTACAAATGGCGGCCATTTTGTCCGTCAATTTTGGTCCGATTTTCACGAAATTCGAACTCAACCTTCATAACCATGGCACGGTGATATAATCAAACGTTTTTTTAAATCGGATAACAATTTTGACCTCCAGAGGGACCACAAGCTAAAATGGGCGATTTTTCGGACAATCAGGGGCCATAATTCAGGAAGTTACGATCCGATTGGCGCAAATATCGAAAGGAACCAAGATCTTTGGGTTATAAACATGCATGTCAAGTTTCATCCAAATCGGTTCAAAATTGTGACCTCTACACTGTTCACAACCTTGATATAACATATTTTCACACTATTCGCGTACAAATGGCGGCCATTTTGTCCGTCAATTTTGGTCCGATTTTCACGAAATTCGAACTCAACCTTCATAACCATGGCACGGTGATATAATCAAACGGTTTTTTAAATCGGATAACAATTTTGACCTCCAGAGGGACCACAAGCTAAAATGGGCGATTTTTCGGACAATCAGGGGCCATAATTCAGGAAGTTACGATCCAATTGGCGCAAATATCGAAAGGAACCAAGATCTTTGGTTTATAAACATGCATTTCAAGTTTCATCCAAATCGGTTCAAAATTGTGACCTCTACACTGTTCACAAGCTAAAAAACGTCATTTTTCGTACAATCAGGGGCCATAACCCATGAAGTTACGGTCCGATACATGCCAATATCGAAAGGAACCGAGATCTTAGGGTGATAAACCTATATTTCAAGTTTCATTGAAATCGGATAAAAATTGTGACCTGTAGACTGTTCACAAACAATTGTGGACGGACGGACGGACGGACGAACAGGGGCGACGACAATATACGTCCACATGAAAATGTGGGCGTATAAAAATACTGGATTACCTGAAAAACACCCATGGGGCAAGCACTGGGCAAAATTGTCAGGGTATCACTAGCAACTGACAACCCGGCGGCTTACTGTCTGCCAGCTTGATTTAGGGGCATTTATTTCTTGATCAAAGGGGTTAGCATTTTTGTTAATATTGAGGGGTGTCAATGTACAAAAGACTCTGCAATTAAACGTGCAAAAAATAAGTGGACAAAAATAATTAACAATTTACTCTAGGCCTCAATATGTATGGTAAATGTCCGTAAGTAATGATAAATACATTTTGAAAAATGAACTCTCCCGCGATGAAGCTAAGTTGACAGACATGGATGGCACTGACAACAGTTTATTTATAGCTATGGGTATGCCCAGCAAATACAAATTTTTGAGGGGGAATTGAAGCAAATTTTTGATAGATTGGTTACTTTGAATATGTTATCCATCAAAATATTACATCAAATCACAAAATTTGTACCCGGGAATGTCACTTTACACATTTGTAATATACATGTGCATTGTAATAAACATGACCATGTCTGTTTATTAATGGGGCAATAACAATGCCGCAGAGAAAAGCATTATGATTGGTTGATGCTTTAGGACACGATAACTTTAGTTCTAATTAAGTGAGAGTGATGAAACTTGGTGTAGGTGTTATTTTGGGATTTCGGCAGGGGACATCAGCCTAAATGTTGGCTTGTTGAGCTTGTGGATTCTCCAGAGGTCACAATTGAAATATATTGTTGTCGCCCCCATCCGTCCATCCGGCTTTAGAGGCTGAAGTTAACATCCGATTGACTTTAAATTTATACACAGTGTTTAAGGTTACAAGACGAAAACGCCTATTGATTATCAACGATTTACAATAAATACTGACAGAGTTATGGCCTTTGATCACCTTGAAAAATCTTGTGGACACTCTTGAGCTAATATCTGATTGAGTTTAAATTTATACAGTGTTTAAGGTCATAAGGCAAAGAAGCCTATTGATTTTCAGCGATTTCCGATAATTAGTGCCAGAGTTATGGCCCTTGATCACTTCAAAAAATCTTGTGGACGCTCTAAAGGCCAAAGTTAATATCCGATTTACACACACTGTTTAAGGTCCTGAGAGGGAGAAGCCTGCTGATTTTCATCAATTTCAAATAATTACTTCCAGAGTTATCTCCCTTGATCACTTCATAAAACCTTGTTGCGCTGTAGATGCCAAACTTATCATCCGATTGACTTCAGATTGATACACAGAGTTTAAGGTGTTGAAACAAACAAGTATTTTGATTTTCAATGAATTTTGATAACTGAACAGCTAAATCCATGATATTAAATGTTTCCTATACTAATTGTTAGCGTGGGGTAAAACTTTATAAAAAGCAAACAAATTCTCATGATTTTCTGATAATTACATAATGAGTTGTTACTCTTAATCAGATTTTAGTGTATTACAAATGTTTCATTACCAAAAAAAGTAAAAATATGCGACAACCCTTGTTTACTGCCTAGATGATTTAGCTGCTGTGGGCGTATGTTTCGTTGCCTGGAAACCTATCTTTATATTAGATAGACAATGAATTCCACAGAATAGCACATTTTTCAGAATCAACCAACCACAAACCAACAATTACAGACAGTGGCATTCAACAGTGGTAAAAGGGTGTTCAATATTTGTTCCCACATATTTCCTTATTGTAGTATGGAAAAGAGATGTAAATTAAGAAACATTTAATATTTGTCAACATGTATTTGCTTATACAATATTAAAATTTGAGATGTGTTGATGATCTCATTTTTGTCCCCCAACTTTCAAAGAAAGCTGTGCACTATTAAAATGGGTCTGTTTGTCACACTGTTTTGAAGACAATAGCTCTTCCCCTAATTGACGTAGAGTGTTCAAACTTGGTGTATGCGCTTATTAGGTGAATGCCTAGATCGAGTTCGAAGATGAACATTTCTGCTTAGGGTAAGCAGAGATAAGCAATTTGATTGGTTGATGCTTTGGGACACAATAACTTTAGCTCTAATTAACTGAGGCTAATAAAACTTAATGTTTCATTACATCAATACCTTGACTAAGTTTGATTATGAGCATTTTCTGCTCAGATAAGCATAGCGATAAGAAATTTGATTGGTTTAGACTTTGGAACACAATAAGTCCCCTTCGAATTGAGGTAGAATGTTTCAAACTTGGTGTAGGCATTCATTAGGTGAATGCCATGAACATTTTCTGAAGTGATAAACAATGTGATTGGTTAATGCTTTGGAACATGGTAACTTTAGTTCTAATTACGTGAGAGTGATGAAACTTGGTGTATATTTTCATCACATCAATACCTTGAGAAAGTTTGATTAGGAGAATTTCCAAGCTCGGCAACTTTATTTTTTAATTGAGTGATGGGGGTGACATTTTGTGTATGTTTCATAACATCAATACTAAGTTCGATGTTGAGCATTTTCTACTTGGGCCAAGTAGAAACTTTGAACAATCTGATAGGTCACGACTTTGGAACACAATAACTCTCCTTCTAAATGAGGTAGAATGTTTAAAATTGGTGTAGATGTCTATATTAGGTGATAGATTTCAATCATGCACATTTTCTACTAAGGCTAAGCAGAGATAAGCAATTTGGTTGGTTGAGACAGGGGAACATGATAACCTTGGTTCTAATTGGGTGAGAGCGATGAAACTCTGAGTATGGATTCATTTTTTCAAGACATTGACGAAGTTTGATGGTGAGAATTTTCTGCTTAGGCTATGTAGTGATAATCATTTTAATTGGTCATGACTTTGGAACATAACATCTGCATGCTTTTGACTAAGTTCAATGATTAATATTTCCTATTAAAGCTATGCAGAGCTGGGCAATTTCATTGGTCGATGCTTTGGGACAAGATAACTAAGGAAACTTAGTGTATAATTTTCACTACCAGGTACTTCAAAACCTTGACTCAGTTCGAACATGAACATTTTCTGCTTAGACTTAGCATAGATAATCAGTTTGATTACTTGATAATTTTCAAAAAGATAAATGTGCAATTAATTAATATATGTCATCTATTTATTTTGGTATTTCGATGGGAGACATCAACCTCACTGTTTACTTGTTTCTACTCCAGGCTGGTGGATCGAGTGCTCTATTGATGGACTTGGCAGCTAATGAAAAGTCCGTCCATTCTGACTTCTTTAATGGTAAGTTTATGCCACAGGGTCATTATAAAACATGTCAAGACAAGTATATCATTTTAAATGGCCTGCAAAATAAAAATACAGATAAAAAGGTTACGGGTATTTACATGATACATAACACAGGAATACATGTACATCACTTTAAAGATAACCATTAATATTTTACTGTATATATTCATATCCAAATATAGACTAGACACGTCATATGTAACTACTAACTAATCAAAAACTTTGAAGCTATAGATGATCAATATAATTTTGACTAAAATATATTGAATATAATCTTACTATTCAATGGGTCTAATCAGTGGTCTTATAAATCTGTTAATATATCTGAAGTAAGTGATGAAATTATACAGTTGTAAATGTGTTTATTTCATATATATATATATATATGAATTAAATTTTAATTATTCACTATATGTATTTTATAGATATTTATTTGTGTATTTTTGTGCTGATTTTATAGATATTGAAATTTTTACTGTTTCTATAATTATTATTTTCTTTTTAATGATTTTATATAGCCTATACATTTATCTATAAATCTATTGCAAAGCGCATCTAAACACGTCTGTGGAAGTTAGCGCTATATAAGTGTTGTATAATAATAATAATAATAATTAAAATCTGAAGACGCCCATAGAAGGCAGCTAGCTAGCTTATATTTAATGTATGTCAGAGTGAAGTAAAGTGGCGAATTTTTTAACTGGACGTATTTTTATACGCCCACATTGAAATGTGGTCGTATATTGTCGTCGCCCCCGTCCGTCCGTCCGTCCGTCCTACAGGCTAAAGTTAATATCGGATTGACTTTAAATTTATACACAGTGTTTAAGGTCATGAGACAAAGAAGCCTATTGTTTTTCAGCGTTTTCCGATAATAACTACCAGAGTTATGGCCCTATATCACTTCAAAATATCTTGTGGACGCTCTAGAGGCCAAAGTTAATATCCGATTGACTTTAAATTTATACACAGTGTTTAAGGTCATGAGACGAACAAGTATATTGATTTTCAATGAATTTTGATAACTGAACAGCTAAATCCATGATTTTAAATGTTTCGTATAATAAGCTTAAGCGTGGAGCAAAACATTATAAAAACCAAGAAGCCTATTGTTTTTCAGCTATTTCCGATAATAACTACCAGAGTTATGGCCCTTGACCACTTCAAAATATCTTGTGGACGATCTAGAGGCCAAAGTTAATATCCGATTGACTTTAAATTTATACACAGTGTTTAAGGTCATGAGACGAAGAAGCCTATTGATTTTCAGCGATTTCCGATAATTAGTGCCAGAGTTATGGCCCTTGATCACTTCAAAAAATCTTGTGGACGCTCTAGAGGCCAAAGTTAATATCCGATTTACTTTAAATTTATACACAGTGTTTAAGGTCATGAGACGAAGAATCCTATTGATTTTCAGCGATTTCCGATAATTAGTGCCAGAGTTATGTCCCTTGATCACTTCAAAAAATCCTGCGGACGCTCTAGAGGCCAAAGTTAATATCCGATTGACTTTAAATTTATACACAGTGGATGCTCTAGAGGTCAAAGTTAATATCCGATTGACTTCAAATTTATACATAGTGTTTACAGTCATGACACTAAGTCGTCTATCGATTTTCAGTGATTTTCAATAATTGCTGCAAGAGTTATGGCCCTTGATCACTTCGGAAAAATCCTGTGGAAGCTCTAGAGGCCAAAGTTAATATCCGATCGACTTTAAATTAACACACAGTGTTTAGGGTCATGAGACGAAGAAGCCTATTGATTTTCAGAGATTTCAAATAATTATTGCCAGAGTTATCTCCCTTGATAACTTCAAAACATCTTGTTACGCTATAGAGGCTAAACTTATCATCCGGTTGACTTGAGATTGATACATAGAGTTTAAGGTGTTCAAACGAACAAGTATTTTGATTTTCAATGAATTTTGATAACTGAACAGCTAAATCCATGATATTAAATGTTTCATGTATATACTAATTGTTAGTGTGGGGTAACACTTTATAAAAATCAATCAAATTCTAATGATTTTCTGATAATTACATAATGAGCCGTTACTCTTAATCAGTTTTTAGTGTATTACAAATGTTTCATTAGCAAAAAAAGTAAAAATATGCGACAACCCTTGTTGACTGCCCGGACGATTTAGCTGCTGTGGGCGTATGTTTCGTTGCCTGGCAACCTATCTTTTATTTATTTATGTATATATAGAGGACATTTGTCATTTTAGAGTGAATAACATATTTTATTTCATCGAGAAGCAAGAAAACTTATATTTTCACGAATGCGTAGCATGATTGAAAATATAAACGTTTTCTTGCTTAGAGATGAAATAAAATATGTTATTCACGACAAAATGACAAATGTTCTATTTATTTTATGATTTTACAATAATTTCAGGTAAAACAACATGGACTACTTTGCTAGCCAGTGGAATAACACTTTTATTTCACTGATAAAATGCAGTATTCCACTACTGATCATAAAATAACTATATATATATATATATATATCTCGGCCCAACTTTTCTGCAGTAAAATTTTGTGTAGAATATGATGCCGAACAGTAATTAGTTGGGGCATTGTCAAGATATTCAGGGTCAAAGGTCAAATGAGTTCATGTGCACTGAAAGTGAATGCGCAGCCATTCTTGTATCATGAAAATAATCGGAAATTTTCATTCTTTCAATAACAATGTAAACTTGTCAATTTTACCTAGTCTCAGTTACCCGGTGGTCAAAAGGTGAAATTTTCTGTTTTTGCACTAGGAAGATTTAAAGCAATAAAATGTCAGCGTGAAGTATAAAAACCAAAGCGAAACCTGTTCTAATTAAAAATAGGAACATTTAAAATTTTCTTTAGGTGGTTTTAGCACCGTACATTTACTTTGGAACGTCGAAAAAGATGTTGCGTAACAGAACCAACACATTTTGAAACCATATTCAAAAATATGTAAAAACTGTCAAATCAAAATCTCCCCAATTAAGTTTAACAACGATTGTTATACATAATGAAACCAGTTGTCAGAAAAACAATTGAATAGTTTCATGGTTGGACTCCAGCCTGCAGGCCGTGTGTATTTCTGGGAATCCCAATTGGGAAAACCGACGTTAATCTGTGACCGGAAAACATGTATCTGACGACCAGTTTGCAGAGTTTTTATGACTTTTCATGAATTTCGCCAGAACATGGTCATGGACACAGATAAAACCGACAAATGCATTGTACGTAATAGCTCACGGAATATAAATGCCTTATTGGTAAATGTTACCCGGGAAATGATTGGCAGGCTTTGTGACGCGGCCTGCAGACTGGAGTCCAGCTATGAAACTATTCAATTGTTTTTTCAGACAACTAGTATCATTATGTATAGAATTGGTTGTAAAACTAATTCGGAGATATTTTGATTTGATAGTTTTTACAATTTTTGAAACAGGTTTTAAAGTGTTATGGTTCTGTTATGCAAGATCTTTTTCAGCATTTCAAAGTAAAAGTTCTGTGCTAAGACCACCTAAAGACACATTTTAAATGTTCCTTTTATTACATGTGCATTAAGTTGCTCTTATGTTAATTTTAATCAAATTTATTTGGTTACTTGCCTCTACTGTCCTAAAGGAATCAATGATATCCGAAGAGTCCAATTCCTGATTAAAATTTAAAGCCATCTTCAGTGTTCAACAATGCCAAATTGGCCAATCAGTCAAGCATCATACTGAATAATATGATATAATACAGCACAAATAAATATACTAATTATTTTATGCAAAGCCAAATATAATATAAATACAACAAAAAAAATGTTATAAAATAAATTTAGTTGAATATACATTTCAGTTAATATATTATGTAGTTGTTGTCAATTTTTTCTGTATTCTAACTTTCTAAGGCACCCCAAATTCCTGAAACTTTGGGCGAGCCCTGCTGCAGGTGTGCCATGTGTAATCTGCCAGTGGTCTGATTTTGGTGTATTTTGACATATCCTCCAGGATCTGGGTGCCGGGGCCTAATTTGATACTCGTCTGAACTGGAAATCTCTTCAGCAAAGAAATGATCGCTCCGCCAAGCCAGGCGACACTGGGCCGCCTAATCATTTCTTTCCTGAATAACTTATTACTAGGTTTTCAGAAAAGGTGATTTCTTGATTGATGATTTTCATGCATTCCCATTCAGTAGTGGATTTGACTGTAACAGTGTATAGAAAACGATTCACTCAGACCACCTTTCCGTTGGCCAGTGGGGCCCTTTTGTCTGGCTTTAAGTTTAAACCCCTTCTTATAGGTTTAAGCATTTTTCTCCCATTTTATTTTTTCAACTTCTTTGATTTTTTATCGTGAGGCGGCTGGTGCCTCCAGTGCCTCAGCTATAAAACGCTTTTGCTTCTGTGATGTAGAATGCTATTAATTTTAATTCATTTTGAAAAACTTAACCTATGCTTTTTATCTTTACAGATTTTGATGACCTGTTTGATGATGACGATTTGTCATGATGATTAGATAAAGATGTAGTGAGATGGGAATGATAACGATCTGTTAAACTAATTGACTTCTGTTGATAATATTTGATTGAGGCTGTATGATTCTTGGATAAATAGTGAACCTAATAGACCATGCTTTATTTTAGTGAAAGAGTTTCTATTCAAGGGACATAACTCCTCAGGGAATAAAACAACTATGATTTTTAAACTGAAAATAGTTCTTCCTGTTTGTTTATTGCTGCACTTGTATAATATTGTGTGTGCGAGCTATGTGATTTTTTTTTTTGTGATTTGTTCATCATCAAGTGTGCATGTTTTAAAAAAATATTTGTTCAAATAGCGATTTGATATTCATATGACTTCTCTTAATCCAAAATATAAATTTTTAAAAAGTATTTCCGGGCATCAAATGAAACATATTTAGATCAGTTATTGGTTTTAAATACCAGCTTAAAAGTGTCAAGTGTTCATATTTTCTTTTCATCTACAGCCTCCTCCCCCCCTCACACACACAAAAAAAAACCCACATACTACAACCAAAAACAATGGACAAATAGTTCATAACGCTCTCTAGTCATTTGAAGTTAACATTACACAGTGCTTATGTCGACATTGCAACTGGGAGCAACTGCTTTCAACCAGTTGCATGTGTGCCTGTGTTAATCAAATCAGAAACTGAGAGCAATATGATTCTGAGTGCTTAAAAGTTGAGTAAGAAATGTTGGCCATTACACTTAACACATGACTATTAATTTACTGATCACCTGAACAACAAAATGACAAATACCTTAGATGAACACCCAAATGCTAGATAAGAAATCTCACATCTTGAAATTGTGTGTCTCGAGATCAGAGATGGTACTCTATGTACAGATGTGAATCGCATACATGTACCACTTCATTAAGCAAAACGGTCAATTTTCGTTCTTTAAAACAATGATAGATTATTGGTTTTTTTATTACATTTCTGCAACAACCAACTACAATTGTCCATATTATCTGGTACATATCATCTGTTTTAAATCGCTCTAGAGGCTAAAGTTAATATCCGATTGATTTTCAGCGATTTCCAATAATTATTGCCATAGTTATGGCCCTTGATCACTTCAGAAAATCTTGTGGACACTCGAGAGGCTAAGGTTAATATCCGATTGACTTAAAGTTTAAGGTCATGAGACAAAGACGCTTATGGCCCTTGATCACTTCAAAAAATCTTGTGGACACTCTAGAAGCTTAAGTTAATATCCGATTGACTTTCAATTTATACACAGTGATTAAGGTCATGAGATGAAGAAGCCTTCTGATTTTCAGAAATTTTCGATAATTACTGCCAGAGTTATGGCCTTGATCACTTCAATCACTTCAAAAGATCTTGTTGATGGTCTAGAGGCCAAAGTTAATATCTGATTGACTTTAAATTTATACACAATGTTTAAGGTCACGAGACGAAGAAGCCTATTGATTTTCAATGATTTCTTATTATTACTGTCAGAGTTATGGCCTTTGATCTTTTTAAAAAATCTTGTGGATGCTCTCAAGGCCAAAGTTTATATCTGATTGATCACTTTGAAAAATCTTGCGACACTCAAGAGGCCAAACTTAATTATTATCCGATTGACTTCAAATTAATACACCGTGTTTAAGGTTTTGAGATGAACTGGTATATTGCTTTTCAATGCAGGCGCGGATCCAGAGGGGGGTTTGGGGGGTCCAACCCCCATGCTCAGCTACATAAAAAAAAATAATGCCTTGCATCAATGAAATTACATCACAAAGTGATCCTACATCAGTATAAAAATGATTTCTCTATTTAAAAAGCTCAATTTGTATGTATGCCTATGTAATTTAGAGACGATGATGGCAGATTTCCGTAACAGAAACCTGGCAAACCCCCTCCTGCAAAAATTCCTGGATCCGCACCTGCAATGAATTTTGATAATTAAACAGCTAAATCCATGATATTAATGTTTCTTATACTAATTGTTAGCATGGGGCAGAACTTTATAAAAAACAAACAAATTCTAATGATTTTCTGATAATTACTTTATGAGTTGTTACTCTTAATCAAATTTTAGTGTATTTTAAATGTTTCATTATCGAGAAAAGTAAAAAAAATATGCGATAACTCTTGTTGACTGCCGGGACGATTTAGTTGCTGTGGGCTTATGTTTCGTTGCCTGGAAATCTTTGTGTTGTTTGTCAGTCATTTTTATATGTCCACATTGAAAGTCGGTCTGACTTTAGATTCATACACAGTGTTTAAACTCGTGAGACAAAAAGCCTATAGATTTTCAGCAATTTCCGATAATAACTGGCAGAGTTATGGCCCTTGATCACTTCAAAAAATCTTCTGGACGCTCTATAGGCCAAAGTTGATATCCGATTGACCTTATACACAGTGTTTAAGGTCATGAAACAAAGAATCCTATTGATTTTCAGTGATTTCCAATAATTACTGCCAGAGTTATGGCCCTTGATCACCTCAAAATAAAAATCCGGTTGACTTTAGATTTATACACGTTGGTTGGGGTCATGAGACGAAGAATCGTATTGATTTTCAGCGAATTCTGATAATTACTACCAGAGTTATCTCCCTTGGTCACTTGGTCTTTTGTAACACTCTTAGAGGACAAACATATCATCCAATTGACTTCACAGAGAGAGATAGAGAAATGGGATTTAATGTCCACTCGACACAACAATTGACTTCAGATTGATACACATAGTTTAAGGTCTTGAGACGAACAAGTATATTGATTTTCAATGAATTTTGATAACTGAACAGCTAAATCCATGATTTTAAATGTTTCGTATAATAAGCGTTAGCGTGGAGCAGAACTTTATAAAAACCAAACAAATTCTAATGAAATTCTGATAATTACTTTATGAGTTGTTAATCTTAATCAGATTTCAAAGTATTATAAATGTTTCATTACCGAAAAAAGTAAGAATATGCGACAACTCTTACATTTGGAATGACATTTCAAATTTGATATTTCATAACGCTACCAATCTTTAAGTAACCACTAGTTACTAAAAACTTCTAGTGTATCCTCTAGATATCTCAAATCATACTTCTAAAATGATAAAAATGCTACAATAATATAAGTTCATTGATTCACTGTCGATATAAATACTGGGCTATACGTCCCAAAACGTAAAAACACCTACTGCACACAGCGACGCATCTACGTCATACTTCGAGATTACCTAGTAGACAGGCAGCTTAAGTTTGAAATGAATGAAACAAAAATACTATTTCAATGTCAATAAGTTAACAGATTCTAACACTACTGTTCGATTTCTTGCAATTTGGTAATTTGGAAATCACTACTGCAATTTCCCCTGCCGAACCATATCTTCCCGTATACATTTATAACATTTATTTTAATTATATGCGATTTTATATCTTAATCATATTCTTAAAATTAAACTTATATTTACTTCTTTGGGAATACAAGAGTAGGACGTTAATCCCCATTCATTTCATTTCATTTCTTTGGGAAATTCTATTTACTTTAAAATGAATAAACTATTAACGCTAAACAACTTAATCGGGGGCTCACGGTGGGTAAGACCCTCGGCTCGCTAGCCTGGAGGTCCGGTGTTCGATCCCTGACCGAGGAAGTTCATCCAGATTTTCCGGCGTGGTTTCCCCTCGTCAATAATGCAGGACGGGGGCTGACAAGGACAGCTGTCTAGTCGTTCGGATGGGACAAAAAACCTGTGTACACATGTGGGTGCACGTAAAAGATGCCTTGGCAGTTGGAATCCGATATAAGAGTAGCTCGTAGCGCCGCTGCCCGGGCACAATTTCCCTCGTCGCACACCGTATGGCGTATGCCCGTCTTCATTGGCCAGGTTTAAGAGCAGAACAGTAGGACGTTAAACCCCATTTCATTTTCATTTAATATAAATCCGCATTATTAATTACCACTTATCACCTACAGTCATTTCAATTGATTACATTACTAATGTTCTTCCTGTTAGTATTTATTACCTGTTAACAGTCAACAGTTTTATCTCATTAACAAATAATTTTTGTCCCCCGCCTTTCGAAGAAAGTTGGGGGACTATTAAAATGGGTTCGTCCGTCTGCCTGTCTGTCCATCTGTCTGTCTGTCCGTCACACTTTTTGGGACACAATAACTCTCTTCCTAATGTTCAAACTTGGTGTATGTGTTTATTAGGTCAATGCCTTGGTGGAGTTCGAAGAATAGCATTTTCCGCTTAGGGTAAGCAGAGATAAGAAATTCGATTGGTTGATGCTTTGGGACACGATAACTTAAGTTCTAATTAAGTGAGAGTGATGAAACTTGGTGTATAGTTTCACTACAGTAATACCTTGACTAAGTTCGATAATGAACATTTTCTGCTCAGGGTAAGCAGAGCGATACGCAATTTGATTGGTCGAGACTTTGGAACACAATAACTCTCCTTCTAATTGAGTTAAAATGTTCAAACTTGGTGTATATGCTTATTAGGTCAATGCCTTGATGGAGTTCGAAGATGAGCATTTTCCGCTTAGGGTAAGCAGAGATAAGCAATTTGATTGGTTGATGCTTTGGGACACGATAACTTTAGTTCTAATTAAGTGAGAGTGATGGAACTTGGTGTATAGTTTCATTACAGTAATGCCTTGACTAAGGTCGATAATGAGCATTTTCTGCTCAGGGTAAGCAGAGCGATAAGCAATTTGATTTGCCGAGACTTTGGAACACAATAACTCTCCTAATTGAGTTAAAATGTTCAAAATTGGTGTGTATGCTTATTAGGTCAATGCCTTGATGGAGTTCGAAGATGAGCATTTTCTGCTTAGGGTAGGCAGAGATAAGCAATTTGATTGGTTCATACTTTGGGACAAGATAACTTAGGTTCATCTTGATTGATGATTTTTATGTCAATACAATGACTGCATTCTCATTCAGTAATGGATTCGACAGTAACAGTGTATAGAAACGATTGACTCGAACACGAGGGCCTTTTCCCTTGGCCAGAGGGACCCTTTTGTCAAGCGTGGGGCCCTTTTGTCTGCCTTTAGGGTCGCCCTAACTAGGGTACATTTTCATTTTTCTCGCAGGTTTTAGCATTTTTCTTTATAAAACACTTTTGGATGACACTTCGTGTACAGTTTGATTGCTTGATACGTTTGAAAAAAATAAATGTGCGATTAATTAATGTGTCATCTATTTATTTTGGGATTTCGGCGGGGGACACCAGCCTCACTGTTGACTTGTTAATTAAAGGACAATATTGGTGCCAGTCATTATCAAATATGTGATAGAACTGATTAAACACTTTCCAAATATAATATTATCACAGAGATCATCGCTACCACAGAGGAGTAATAAAGGATTCATGAATCGGAAGTGACGAACGCCAATGGAAAACACGAGTTATTCCTCTATATAACTAACTGAAGTGACTAGTGATAACAGATACATGGGCGAATATCTGCTCACTAATAATTTCCTCGAAGACCTAAAGTTGCTGTGACACTGTGAGAGAATATCTTACAATTCATGAAAAGAATTGACTGCCACTAGATAAGAGAACAGGAAAGAAAAACAGATTAAAAGTCCGTGCATTACCATGATTTTATAAGGTAGGGGAGACCGGGACACATTGGACCACAATGGATATATCCTTTATAAATAATACTATACAGAAGTGAGATAACTTCTTAGACCCATTTCTCCATCAAAAAGCCACATGCTGTCAGTTATTTTCTTAGGCAGTGGATTTTTCAAAAAAGCGCCTAAAAGAGAAAAATTTTCCATACATGTTAACTTTTTAGCCTAGGAAATTCTTGTACTTAAGTTCATATATGTCTAATCTATACAATCCAGATAAACCGGGGTTTGATCCATATAAGAGGGCAAAATTTGATCATGAAATAAGAGAGAGAGAGAGAGAAATGGGGTTTAATGTCCACTCGACACAAACTAGGTTATTTTGGGACTATAAGAGAGAGAGAGAAATGGCGTTTAACGTCCACTCGACACAAACTAGGTCATTTTGGGACTAACATATGGTTTCATTTTATTTCAATAATTCGCTTGCGCGTAGGGGTCTTTAGCAGTGGGAGAAAACCGGAGTGCCCGGAGGAAACCCACGAGGTTGAGAAGGCGCCCCTACCTCCATGCCACAAACGCTCACACCAGGGCTCGAAACCACAGCCGCAAGCCAGAGGTGACCGGCCAGTTAGAGGTCGAAGCGCGGCACTCTAGACCACTTGGCCATCCCAATCCCCCAATCATGAAATAAAGAGACATGTATGTCAACAAGGTGGTTCAATGTGCCCAGGTCTCCCGTATAGAATGAATAAAAACAAGGGGCTGTACGGAGTATTTATATTTTTCCCCTGTTCTCTTATCTTGCGACACTTAATTACTTTATTGTATCGTCAGAAAACCTCTTGCGGTCCCATATAACAACTTTTTGTCTTCGAAGGAATTATTAGTGAGCAGAAATTCGGCCGTTTATCTGTCATCACTCGTCACTTCAGTCATTCACATAGAGAGATAACTCGTGTTTATTACTCCTCTATGGTAGCGATGATCTCTGTGTTAATATTATATTTGGAAAGTGTTTAATCAGTTCTATCACATATGTGATAATGACTGGCACCAATATTGTCCTTTAATTACTCTGGTCATATCTGGTTACCTTCTACCCGTGTTATGAACCCATGGTTAACGATGAGTATATAGGATGGAACTGGTATACATTTTCAACGCGTAAAAACTGAGAGCACTATCGTCTCTTCTCGGGTGCTTCATTAATGAAATACCATGTACCAAATAAACATAATTATTAAATGTTTTTGATTTGTGAATTTATTTCTTCTTTTAATTCAAACGAAACAGCATCTTGAAATAAAAATGATCAATATCTATTTTTCAAGAGTAAATTGTATTATACTCCTGGTTGCAATAACCAATCAACCACGACACGTACGTTATTATATTTCTCACGTATAGCACATAGTATAACAAATAACAATTTACAAATATGTACTTGACGTTTCCGTTGACATTAGTATGGTTTAGTATACAATATGCAGGACATCAGGAAATCCAAAATTTATTCGAGAGCTAACCGCACATTCGAATCCAACTTTAAATTACTAATTTTACCATGGTATGTTTTCCTACTTTTAACACCTACTTTGAACTTATTATCCTTTATACATTTTTTGTTGTTCCACGCCTTTCAAAGAGATCAGGAGACAATACATGTATTAAAATGGGTCCGCCTGTCCGGACCTCTTTCTGTCGGTCACACTTTTTGGGACACAATAGCTCCTTTCTAATTGCACAAGTATTCTTTAGGTCGATGCCTTGATGTAGTTCGAAGATGAACATTTTCTTTTTATACGCCCACATTGAAATGTGGTCGTATATTGTCATCGCCCCTGTCCGTCGGTCCGGCGTCCACAATTGCTTGTGGACGCTCTAGAGGCTAAAGTTAATATCCGATTGACTTTAAATTTATACACAGTGTTTAAGGTCATGAGACGAAGAATCCTATTGTTTTTCAGCGATTTCCGATAATAACTGCCAGAGTTATGGCCCTTGATCACTTCAAAAATTCTTGTGGACGCTCTAAAAGCCAAAGTTAATATCCCATTGACTTTAAATTTATACACAGTGTTTAAGATCATAAGACGAAGAATCCGATTGACTTTAAATTTAAACACACTGTTTAAGGTCATAAGACGAAGAATCCTATTGATTTTCAGCGATTTCCGATAATTAGTGCCAGAGTTATGGCCCTTGATCACTTCAAAAAAATCTTGTGAACGCTCTAGAGGCCAAAGTTAATATCCGATTGACTTCAGATTGATACACAGAGTTTAAGGTGTTGATCACAGCATCAATATTGATTTAAATTGACAAATAATTAGTGTTTTTAAAGTTGATGATTTTGGATGATTTGGCTACTTTAAGTTTGATGAGAATTTTGTGCTTAGGCTAAGGAGTGATAAGAAATTTAATTGGTAAAGACTTTGGAAAATAACTCTGCGTTTAATTGAGGTAGAATGTTTAAACTTAATGTTTGGTTTTCATTGGACGATTGTCTTGACTGAGTTCATTGATTAACATTTCCCGCTAAAGCTAAGAAGAGCTAAACAATTTCTTTGACTTTGATTCTGTCACATAGAGAGTGATGAAACTTGGTGTATAGTTGATAATCAGTTTTATTGCGCGTACTTTTGAAAAAGATAAATGTGCAATTCATTAATATGTATCATCTATTCTTTTCGGAATTTCAGCCTCACTGTTGTATTATTACTATATAAATTTAATTTCTTAAATTAATTATTTTACTAGTTTAACATTATTTTAAAACTTTATACATTCTTCAAAAAAAAGAAGCGCACAGCCCATTTTTCATCAATTTTTTTTTATTTGAAAGAGGTCGTTTTTTCGATAAATCTTACTTGATTTTAATGCCATTATGAAAGGATAAAAGAAATTCATTACTGGTTTTAAAGGTGGGGTCACTAATTGTGACTGATCATACTTTTTTCCGACATTTGTTTTCGCTTGATTACACCAAGACACAAGAGTTTAACAACTACGCCAGCTATTTGCATGGAACCTAATTCTAAGGTCTTTAAAATCTGGGGGTTCTCGGTTTCCGAATCAGTTCCACATATAAACACTCAACGAACCACGTGATGCCACATGTGAACGAAGACCAAAGCTATTGGTCGGTTACAAGCAGGTGAATCCCATACAGATGTAGCCAAGCTGCTGAATGTTTCCCTGAGTAACATTTCTCGCCTTTGGGATTAGGTAACGACATCGAAGTTCATCACGTGACCTCAGGTCAAACATGAGTGACCACACCTACCCTTGGTCGTCACTTCAGGTTATGGAAACTGTTCTCAACAGCGACCTCTATGAAAGCAGCCATTCCTCGACGACGAAGGACTCTCAGACCAGACAGTCCGTAAACGCCTACGTGAAACCAGATTTTGGGCCAGACGTTCCGTTAGAACTGCTGTTTTGAAATGAGTCAAATCCGATTTCATTAGGTTCAGACCTGAGGGTAATCCATCCAGCTGGAAACCCCCAAAAATCTGGCCAGCCCTCTGTTTGGCCCCCCCACCCCAATAATTTTCGAAAAAAAAAATGTGATCAGATCAGCTCTTTTTATCTCAACGACCATTGTCTGAAATGCTACCTGATTGCATTTCCGGCAGTCTGTTTTACAAAATATAGTGGCAAAAATATTCATTCTCTTTGAGTTACTCTTACTCCGCCCGGTCGGATAAACTAGTGATTTGGCGACAGACGGTATCTGTTAACCTCTATTTATCTCAAAGATCAATGCCTGAAATACTGCCAGTCTTCATTTCGGGCCGTCTACTTTTCAAATTATTGGGGACTTCGTTGAGCTTCGCAAGTCCGTTCATTTAACAAAATATAGTGGCGAAAATATTCATTAACTTTTAGTCACTCATTCCGCCTGTTTGTCACTTTCTTCTCTGGTCGGATAAACTAGTGATATCTGTTAAGTTCTATTTATCTTGACGATCAATGCCTGAAATACTGCCAGACTGCATTTCCGGCAACCTGTTTTTCAAAATTTTCTGGTGGAGACCCCAACCACACCTTAGTTGAAACCCGTGCCTTTGCCCCCTTAACCTTGGACTTTGCCCCTCCAACCACCGACGGCTGGCGTCGCCACTGGATATGTTTACTGGATCATTTTGTTAAACGAAAAACTAAGTGATGCGTTTTCTATGGCGCTCAGTATATATGATATATCAAGGCTGTTGACCCTTCAGAGGCCGCTATTTGATCCGATTTTGATGAAACCTGTATTACAGGTTTATAACCCAAAGATTTTGGTCCTTTCGATATTGGCGCATATCGGATCCTAATGTTCTGAATTATGGCGCTTGATTGTACGACAAATCGTGTTTTTAGGTTGTGATCACTCTTAGAGGTCACAATTTTTATCCGCGTATTGTATTTTTAGCTTGTTCTCTATCCATCTCCTGCAAAATGTGCGCGCATCTTGCCTGACAGCCGCTTGTTATATGGTGCAATAATATCGAATTCGAACTGGTCAAATGTAACGAATCTGCTTAAATCAAAAGTTAATTGGAATGGGGTTATAAATTGTTTATTTTCAATGTTAAACAGCAGAGACGGTAAACGTTTGACAATAAATGTTGATTTAATTAAACAGCCATAGTGATATACCATTGTGTAGATACACTTTATGCTACGCTCTGTAGTATGGAAACTAAAATCATGTAAACAAGGAATTGTGTCTATAAGCAATTAATTGCACAAAAATCGTAATAATTAATTAAAACAAAGGGCAGAACATCATCCACATGAGTTCAAACCTGCATAAATCGTATTTTTGAATCGGGCCGTCTTCATGTGACCGTGTCCATGTCTCTATATACTCCCAGACCCCAACTCATAATGCATTTGTCTGATAATAACAGCGTTGTCAGTGTAATGGGCACATCGTAAAAATATGCATAAATCCGGCCACCATCAGTGTCGAAAAAATGTATCCGCCTATAGGCCGACATTAATTTCTTCTTTAGCTCAAAACACTTTTTTGGGGGGAAAATTGGTATATAGATTGAAATTTGTCCAAAAAAAAATGGTATATGCGTTGTTATAAAATTCTGCACTAATGTTTAAATAATAATTGAGAACCCCCCATCTTCAGCCCAGTCGGAGCAGAACACTAGGAGGTAACCTCCATTTCATTTCATTTCTTGAGAACTAACTGACTTTTTTCCTATGGCTAAGACGCTATAACATTTTCAATTATAGCTTTAAAGTACAGTGATATGGACTTCTGAGTAACATTCAAATGAGCTATTCGGTTTTTAATCAAATTAACCCTTTTTGCTTCTTCTGGTAAAAGTTACAATAATTTCATGTATATCTTTTTGTCTATCGACACGAACAAGAGGTGTGAGTGAAATAAAATAATTCACCTACAATGTAATTTGATAAACACAAAAATTATAAATTTAATATCGTTTAATAGATAAATGTTACAATTTAAAAACACAACCAAAAAAAAAACTGCATTCAATTGCTAATACTTCAGCCGTTACTATGGTCTGTATAAGGCCCGGTACTCTGAAAAATACACAAAAAATAAAAATCAATTGCCAGTCAAGCACCATATTCCTGCACTCGGCAAACCTCGGCAGATTCCGTATCCTACGGAACCTACATCTAACCTCGGCTGTATGACGAATTCCGCCATATGGGAACTGCGCCCATACCGAACACAAATTGGCAACCTATTTGGCTAGCGACCTATTCGACCGATCCAGCTGTAAGATAAAGGAATGGATAAAAAAATAATATATTTTACTTCCATTTGATAGACATGACGTTGGAATTTATTGGTTGATAAATAGATGAGTTAAGGCGACTGTTGTCTGTATTCTAAATAGGAAAAATTCAACCAATTGATTTGAAAAGTCTAACGTAAACCTCTGCATGAGGGGTGAAGATTGCGCCTATAACAGGCATAATAAAAATCGTGAACCATGACGTAACGTTATGTAAACATATTTGGTCCAATATTGGCACTCGTTTTAAATGTAAAGCTTCTGTAGGGCAGCTAGTGATTGGTTGGTAGTCGGACTACTGGCCAATCAAAATTTAAAACAACAATATCCACTCATAATAGCAGTGTGTAGTGGAATTACCTCTAATCAAACGAAACGTTTCGCGGAGTATGGTCAAGCACTTGATCGTCATTTATATTTTTCAGACAATATCTATCGTGTCGTTTTTCTAATTATTTCATCTGTCATAGATACAACGGCCGTGAGATGGACTTGAAAAAAAATATCGACTGTTCAGTTATTCAATCCTTAACCCAGGGATCAGTGTAGAGCATAGCAGGATTTTCTTCTGAATTCAATGTTCTGTGCTGAAGTCTAATTTTTATGGTAAAATCAGACCTCTTTGGGTTTTTTTATCGAATAGTTACTTGCGTTCAATAACCTGGAGAATGGCGTACTTGCGGCTTAATTATTGTGGTTTGTTGCCTAACAACCTATCTTTTAATGACATCATTAACCGTCAATCGTGTTTAAATCCGCTGAAAATCTATAGTATCCGATGGTATCGAGAGTTGATTATGGTCTCGATTTAGCTCTTGCATAGTGCATCTTTAAGAAAACAAAATAGCGACGGTTGATAATTACACAGCTTGGATTAAAATGAGACACATCAAAGAGTTTAACCAAAATGTAGTTGGTGCTGAACACATTCCGGTTTGAAGAGGATGTCGAATGTTGATAGATTGTCAGTTCATCATAATCTTTGAATAAAAGTGAAATATTTTTTCTTCAACTGATATTCTTTTTTAGAGATTCAACATTCATTTGGTTTGAGAAATCCAACCTGTCCATTATTATTTCAACAATTAAATCCATGTGTGAAACATCTGGTCAGAAATACACACAGATAGTTAATATGGATGATTAAGGTCCATAATAGAGTGTTAAATTGGGTTATTCTTTCGAATAGTGGTGTGGAGGTGAATTTGACCATAAGAGCTGTTTCCGAAGACATGATTTCTGTCATGGAAGAGCACCGGTAGGTTTTTATTATTGAGGGGAGTTATTATCCGGACATCCACACCAATTACCGGACATCCACACCACTTACCACCTGTCTCCCTTACGTTACATTCTTATACGAATGATCATTGAAACATTACATTATTTATCCTGGAGACATATAGCCCCACATCATGCCATGGTGTTATTATATCTGCGATATCACCTGAGGTGGAAGCGGGCGTTAAATAAAGTTCTTCACACTTCTGGAGTTTCACAGAAACTTATTCTTCTCATTAAAACAAACAGTTGGGTAGCTTTTCTAATTGATGAAAACTAACCACAACTTATATTTGACATTTATTAATGAAGAAGTTCGTAGAGAAATGGTATAAAGGTAATAATGCGTTTTTAGCCCGAGGATGTTCGGTAATTATCTGATTAAAATAGAAAACGCAAAATTATTTCCAAACATAAAGAAAAAGGCCGAAAGATACGAAAGTTTGGCGGCTGTTAACTGTTCCGGCGACGGAAACCGTACACTCTCTAAAAAGTTGTGGATTTGAGATTTTTCAAAGTTGTAGGGAGCCTTCGGCATATTGACTTTTGTTGAAAAAATAAAAGTGTAACTGACACATGTAAACCAGACTGAAATGTTCTCGGCCAACAATTGGTCAGTGAACAAGAGTCAATACTGAGCCACCGTGCCTAAAGAATAAAAGCGCCACGAGCTGAGATCCACAGCCCACGCAAATATTGAAGACCTATTTATCGGGGGGGGGGGGTCTTGAAAAATATAACGTAGGTTAATATTCATATTATACAATAATTTTATATATTATTTGCAATATTCTATAAAACATGAAAAATTATAATTACTACAAATATCCCCCCTCTGTAATGTTTAATTTCCGATCGATTCTCGTATTTGTATAACCAACCAAACTATTTAAAAACATTTTATTGTAGACATCAGTTGTTGACCTTTATCATTATTTTGTCGGTCCCCTCACACTTTACAATTTCAATACTCGTCTCGCTTTAAGTACTGGGAGAAATGAATCACAGGATGACGACAACAAATAGCCCTCGTCGATCATGTATTTGACTGTAAAATTATTGAGAAATTTGTAGCAAGTAATTCAACTTCGATATATTCTGTTTAATTGTTCATGTCTGAATATCTCAGAAATAATGACAAAAGCAAACGACCTTCAGTTGTACAAAAATACGTTAGGTGGAATAATTACCAGCATTTTGAGATATTACAATACTTTACAGCATTGTTTTTTTTTATTAATTAGATATTGTAATAGATTTTAGAATTTTTATATATAGTGGAATAGTGTCTAGTATATTTTTCTTATAGTTGAATTGTTTCTAGTATATGTTTTTGCTAATTAGTTACATATCAACATTAAAGGAGCTAAATCTTTAATATTTGGGGCCTATTATAGAAATAGACACAAATGGGTTGCAACGCATATAATAATGTAATATGAATGTATCTAAACGGATTTACATTCGGGGGGGTGGGATGACCTAGTGGTCTCACTCTCTGATTTACATTCAATTTGTTTCCGTTTTGACTCTAATTTCAAATCAATTATGTTCGGCAAAATCTGTCTCAGAAGTCTCAGTCGAATAGCAATCTCTAGCATCTGGTTATTCAAGTCTTCACCGATATATTTATTGCGCATGCTCTCCAGATAAGAATATGCCGTCATCGTTTGCCATGAATATTTCTGGCCTCGTTTTCTGAGTCCCTTGTTACAAATGATTATTTTGTCTTAAATATCCCAATGGATATCAGGAGCCCATCGGTTCCCACTGAGATCACAACATCAATGTTGATTTAAATTGACACATAATTCGTGTTCTCAATGTCTACAGACTTAGCTACTTTAAAGCGAGAATTTCATATTTTCTAAGAAAGTCAAAACATAATTATTTCTATATACGACCATAGGCATTATTACCGACACTAAAAATCATCGACACCGTTTTATCCCCCCCCCCCTGTTTTTATATTCCCCCGTGGAATAGCTATATTCAAACGTTTGAATTTAAAGTTGAAAATCACATATTTGCCAATTTCTCCACTGGCAATAGTGAAATATTGGATTAATAGGACCATTCTTTAACAAGGTAGCACTGTTTATATATATCATCTATTTTAAGGCTTTATTTTGATACATTTTAAAAATTTAACTTAAAAATATGAAATTGTAGCTTTAAATTGAAGGCAGAGCAAAGGGAGACAATTGCGTTCGCGTTACATTTTCATTGTTCTACCGACCGGTGAATTACATATGTACAGAGAAATGTAAAGTTTTATTTATATAAAAAAAATGTATTTCAACTGATTTCTATTAGACCCACAGCGGTGGTGGCTCAGTGAGTAGGGCGATGTCACGATAAGGAAGAGGTCTTGTATTCGCTCCCGGGGTTGGCCGAGAAAGTTCATCAGGATTTCCGGTGTGGTTGTCCCTTGTGTGGAGCAACAGTGAACAGAGTCGTGTTGCTCGGATGGTACGAGTTATCGTGTATACAGTGGCACGTACGTAAATGATCCCTTCGAAATAAGATTGGGTCGTTAAAACGCCGATGTCACGCAGTAAGTGAAATCATATTTCATTTCTACGAGACTACTCAAATAGACGGTAGTGTGTCAGGAGTAGACCAGTAACCGGTTCGCAGTTTGAATGACTTACCATCCCAGCTAAGTTTGCCATCTTTGTTTGTATCCATCGTCATATAGTAAGTATTAACGGTCCCTAAAGCTTCATCACGACTCATTCCAACATTCAAGGCTATTGTTTCCAACTCATCACTCGATACGAAACCGTCTCCGTCTGTATCTTCCAAATCAAACCATTCTCTAGCCCCAGTCTGTGTATAATCTGGTGTCGTTATATCCAAAATATACTCCGGTATTAACTCGATTATACCATTACCTACAACATAGATATACCGTGGCTGGTATTAATTAACTCGATTATACAATTACCTACAACATAGATATACGGTATATACCCTGGCTGGTATTAACTCGATTATACAATTGCTCTGGTAGATATACCCTGGTATTAACTCGATTATACAATTACCTACAACATACATTTAGCATGGAATTAACTCGATTGAATTATCACATCCATTTTTCCCCGCACTTAATTCTCAATATCTCTTGTCCCCTACGCGCAAGCGAATTATTGAAATAAAATTAAACCATATGTTAGTCCCGAAATGACCTAGTTTGTGTTGAGTGGACGTTAAACCCCTCTCTCTCTCTCTCTCTCTCTCTCTCTCTCTCTCTCTCTCTCTCTTTCAATATCTCTTGTACCTTTAAGTCGTGTTTACCAACATACGATAAGCGCTCTCTAATGCAAAGTGGTCAGACAATCTGTGTGGGCAACATTTGACATCACTTGAGCAGACAACCCTAATCGTGAAACCCTCTCATTTTTGTCCCATGCGCGCTCCATGGGTGTTTTCAGGAAATCCAGTGTTTCCATATACCAAAATTACCATCCCTTAATTAGATAAATACTTTTGTGAGAATGCATCTTTAACACGGGTATATCACCCCCTGCAATATAAATATACAAGTGTACCATCACCTACAATATAAATATACTTAGAAAACTTAGCTCAAAAGAAGGGGGAATGACGCAGACTATTCACTTTAAACTTGTTCCAATGAAACTAAAAAAAGCTTGTTCAGTTCAAATGTGTATAAACATATAGTTTTTGGTACTTACCATTTAAATCTCTTCGTTGAATGAAATTGTTAACAACTCTGTTTGTAATATGTGGCTGGTAATGTCGGAGGAAATTTTTAACTTCATCAAATGTGGCTTTACCGTCCCCATTTGGATCTATACGGTGCTTAAACTGATTCTGTAGTACTGAAATAATCATCTTATAATCAGATTCTATAATACTAAAAATTCATTTTATTATCAAATTCTGTCTGTGATATGAAATTATAACTTTATAATCAGCAAAACTAGAAGTAACATAAACCTTTTATCTGAGTCAGCACCTCCGATATGGGCCGAAGGCGCCCTTTTGCCCATTGAGGAAAAATAGGCCCCGTCACCAAAGGACGCAATACGAGTTCAACGACCAACGTCTCCATATTTGTATTGGCGCCACACAGAGCCGAGTGACATTGGTTGGGCGCCCACGACGAGATTGGCGACGAACCAATGTCACTTAGATTTATGGGCACCTCCCCAGTCATGTCGTTATATACGAGGCGCTCCCCAAATGGTGAGACGCCTCATAATGACCCACATGATTAACACAACTGATAGGGTGTCCATAACAGCAGGGTTTGTGGGCTGCCTCATCCCGGAGGGGCTTCCATAATGCCGAGATCATGGGCGCCCATGATATAATGCTAGTGGGATTGGTTAGGCGCCCACGAATGAATTGGGCGCCCAAAATGGCGTGATAATCTTCAAAATTCAAACAGGTCGCTCTCTAACCCGATTCCGAACTTTTCATTTTTCTCATAAATCATTACATGTACGTTAAATTCCTTCCTTAAAATGTTTATAATGTTCATACCCAAAGATCATAATACGGCGATATCGCAAATTCAGCTTCAACATTGAAATTTTTCGTCATTTTCAGGTGCAAACCCTATTTTCCAAAATTGTCTGGGCGGGGGGGGGGGGGGGTGAGAGAGCACCATAGGTAATCTTATTTGTCTGGCGGACGGAGAAAAAGAAAACAAAAAAAATGAGTCCAAAATCTAATAAAACACTAATTTTACTTTTCTTTTAATTGGACACCGCAAAATAGTACTAAATTGACAATGGGTTAAAACATTTTGTCTGAGCCACTCTACTTTGTGCCACATATTTCGGGCATCGATTACTATTTGTGGATGCAGCTGCAACAGTCCGATCGGATGGTTGGAACTCAGGTCGCTTACAATACGATTGGAAAATTGGAAGTTGCTTTACTCTTGGGTTAGAATAGTCCCCCAAAAAACAAAACAAAACCGCATATGCGGCGGTTGTTTGGGATTCGGGTAAGCCATCATATTCCTGAAGCAATGACCCAAGAAATCCATCCTTGCTCATTGCTGGCCAGCAACATGACAGCCCTTCTTTTAATCTGGGGTCTTCCCTAAAACTTTGGACAGTGATTGAAGGTATTTTACCCGTTTAGATAGCCTTGTTTGTCACGCAATTACTTTTTCTGCAACATTCTGTTATGCACTGGTTAATTGAGTATGATAAAATTGTGACGTAATGTTATATACAAATACTTGGTCCAATTTGGAGCTGTGTTTAACGAGTAATGGCATTGTTACGCAGTTAGCTGTTGGTTGTTAATCGGACTATTGACCAATCATTATTTTGAAAAGAAATTTTCCTCTAATACAGCATTGTTAAGTGGGATTTAATTAGCTCTAATAAAACGAGGAGTATGTTACGCCACCCAAGGTAAACTATAATGGACCACATTTCAGTTGCTGTATTCACGTGCCGAAATAGCAGGAAAACACGTTTGCGGCAGTCAAAATTTGCTCCCGACCTCCCCATTTCCGTGGAATATAAACGATTGATTGGAATTCGACTCAGTCACCAAAGTTAGGCTACATCAGAACACCTACTGTATTCAAGGACTGGAATAGCAAGAAAACTCGTTCGAGGTTGTCAAATGTTCCCAATTTTATGTAGGCCTAACCTGAAATAAGTTCGGCCATTTCAGATTCTGCGCCCCCCCCCCCTCAACATACGCCCATGGAAAGCACGCTATAGATCCTTCCACGGTAGGTACATCGGCGCCCAGAGAAGCCCCATCGGCGCCGCCAGAAGCCTTTGCCCCCGCCCCTTAACAATTTTGGGCTAGCAACAGGCCTGCTGAGACAAACACTACACACCCGGTTGAAATCCTCAAGGGTCGAATTCGAGAAGTAGATCCCTAATTATCAAAAAGTGGCACCAGTTATCTGCGACAAAGCCTGTGACACTAACATAACAAAGAAAATCGAGGCTTCATGTAATAAATCAATAATGCAGGTACAAGATTTCTTGGTAAATTAGAATTTATAGAAGAGGAGGCTGAAATGTTGCTATCGGGACAAAAGTTCCCCAGAAATCTAGTCTTTGATCTGACTTTAGCGTATCATGTTCACGACTTTAAAGGACAATATTGCTGACAACCATTATTACATGTCATAGAACTGGTTAAACACTTTCTAAATATAATTTTAACATATAGACCATTGCTAAGATAGATGAGTAATAATGGTTTCAACAATCGGAAGTGACGAACACAAAATAAAAACACGAGTTATCCGTCTATATATCTGACTGAAGTGAAGAGTGATAACAGATACATGGGCGAATTTCTGCTGATTAATAATTCCTTTGAAGACAAAAAGTTGTTGTGTAAGACTGTGAGAGGATATCTGACAATTCATAAAAAGAATTGACTGCCACTAAATAAGAGCATACACAAGAAATACAGAAAGAGTCTGTACATTACCATGTTTTTATAAGGTATAGAAGCAATAAAAACTAGGGAATGTATTTTTCTCGTGTCCTCTTACCTAATGACACTCGATTACTTAATTGAATTGTTATGTGAAAATGACTGACACCAAAATTGTCCTTTAAAATGAAAATGTGGGCGTATAAAAAGAAACGCAATAATAATGACACATGCATTATTCATATAATTTGTTTTGGAAAGTATTAGCTATTTGTTCATTCATTTATTCCTGTAACAAAATAGACGTTAAAAACCTTATCTTGTTGAAAATACCTAGAAAAATATGGGTTAATTAATTGAATGAATTCGGTTGGAGTACATGTCAATCTTTCGCTTGCCCAGCGCGTGTTTCATCAAAGCAGCCTGTCAATGGCAGTCATTCACACAAACTATGTAAATTCATGCAAATAAGGAATTGTAGCGAAAACAAGTTAAATCGAAACCATGAATAAGTTGTTAAATGCAACCATGTCTTGTCATTCTACATGTAAATCACTAGTTTATCAGAAACACATCTAACTTATTCCTCCTACAAACCAACTGAGAATAACTCAAAGTCAACGACAACAACCAACCAAGCGTTAAATTTTGAATATTGGACGTCGATACGCCACTTAAAATAAATCCTGTTTAGATTAGATTGGACTGTGTTTCTTATTAGCCGCGTCTTTAACATAAAACCTGGTTAATTTCTCAACATGGCACCCTAGACACTGAACAAATCTACCGTCTAACAAAGTGATCCGATAGAATAGTCAACGGTCAGACACAATCATAAATAAAACAAAAAACATTTAAACGGAAATTAAAGCACTCGATGGATGTTATTGGGCGTATCTGGTAAATAGATTTTGATCAAAACATTACCGACGAATAAAGATATTGGTGTCAAATTAATTCTAATGTAAGTATATAGTAGAATATAGTAGGGCGTATTTCGTTATTCTAGTCTGGAGGCTCAGTGCGCGGTGCTATTTGGAAGTGGAGATGGGGTGGGCCGGGGATATCCATCAAATGGAATAAAACCAGACCCAACTTTTTTACAGCAAAATTTCGTGTAGAATATGATGCTGAGTGGTAATCAGTCCGCCGCTGGGGAGTTGTATCAGGAAAATAAGTTGAAAATAATCGAAAGTAATCACCCTTTCAATAAAAATGTAAACTTGCTAAATTCACTTTTGTTCTTAGTGACACCGCGGGTCAAATGGTCACATTTTCCGTTTTAGCACTAGCAAGATTTGAAACAATAAATTTATCTTTCGGAAGTCTTAACACCGGACTTTTACTTTGGAACGTCGAAAGTGATCTTGCATAACAGAACCAAAACACTTCGGAACCTATTTCACAAATACGTAAAAACTGTCAAATAGAAATCTCTCCGACTATAATAATACTAGTTTTCTGGAGGTCGCGTCACAAAGCCTGCCAAACTTTTTCCCGATATGACATATGTACAATTATTAATCCGACAGTTTTATCTGTGTCCATATTCCGGTGAAATACATGAAAACTCATAAAAAATTTGCAAACTTTTTAATCTCGTCATGAGATACGCGTTTGCCGGTAACACTAACAGATTAATGGTTTTCTCAGATTGGGATTCCACGAAATCCACACAACCTGTTTCTAATCAGCATATTTTCATAATACAAGAATGGCTGCCATTCACTCAGTGCTGATGATCTCATTTGACCTTTAACCCCGAATATCTCGAAAACGCCCCAAACAGCAGACTGATTACCGCTCAATTTTAGTATAGAAAAGTTTGGTCTGGTTTTGTGCTCATTTGATGGACACCCCTCCCGGGATTCAAATAAAATCATTATCTATTTTCTAAGTAATCGCCTTATAAGAAGGGTGGCACAGCAATAAATTGCCAGAAAACAATGCATGTTGCTTTTTGACCTTGCCAGATTGAACTATATAGTACCATCTCTTATCTCGAGACACTAAACAACCTCATCAGTATAGGTGTAGAAGGGATTTTGACCAATTCTGACTCAATGTCACATAGGTTTCATCATGATAATACAACATAACATGTCTTCATGGACTTCTGGAATCAAAACAACGTGGCAGTGCTCATGTCAGCCCTCTCTGCAGATCTGTCGTTGATGGAGCATCGACGGACTTGTTCCTCATTCTAAATACACCTATGATACCAGTGCACGAAAAGGGCAGTGAAAATGACCCCGTTTCCAAAGAAAGCGCTCCAGTGTTCACGAAAAGGGCACGAGTTCGTGTAATCTAAGAAAAAGGCATTTTATTTCAGTATTAAAGGACAAAATTGGTGTCAGTCATTATCATATATGTGATAGAACTGGTTAAACACATTCCAAATATAATTTTAACACAGGGATCATTGCTACGATAGATGAGTAATAAAGGTTTCATTAATCGGAAGTGACGAACGCCAAAGGAAAACACGAGTAATCCCACTATATAACTGACTGAAGTGACGAGTGATAACAGATACATGGGCGAATTTCTGCACACTAATAATTCCTTCGAAGACCAGCAGTTGTTATATGTGACTGCAAGAGGATATCTGACAATTCAATAAAGTAATTGGGCGTCATTTGATAAGAAGTCACGAGAAAGATAGAAATACTCCGTACATTCCCTTGTTTGTATTCCTTCTATAGGGGAGACCGGGGCACATTCAACCATTTTTTCACGTACATGTTTGTCCTCCTTCCATATCAAATGTTTTTATTAGAAGATCTCTTTATTGTATTGTTTGAAGACACATCATAGTTGTTATCGTGTATCAGATTCAATTAAATTAATCTTTAACTTTTTTTAAAAAATAAACACACACATTTAATCCACTTGACCATAGTGGTGCAATGTGGCCCTCTTGACAAAATTAATAGTCGGGGCAGGTTTAACCACATAATGGGGCACATTGAACAGTGGTAAAAATTCCATGTTAACAGAGATCTGGATTTAGATCTTAAACCTAGTAAAGAACAAATATACACAGATACAAACATCTCGTAGGCTCCTACACATCGCCGTAAATTGCACATAATTTGGCAGTTTGATGGAATCAAATTAAACTTTTGTAGTGAATCAAACAAAAAATTGTCCAATATTCTGTCTTAATTCGGACAGCCGGATTTGCTGATGAGCGACTCTTGTATGGGATACCCATTGCGCCCCTGCATGGCACAGCTAAGTTTCGTACACTGCTCCCATGAAGTTTAAATTCCTTTTATACGATAGGCCTACACAGTTGGATCAACTGATATTCTAAATCTTTTGTTTTATTTTCAAAGATATTTTTAAAAAATTCAAAATGGATCACGCCCTTGTTTATCTGGATTGTCGATTAAACATACAAGAATTTCCTAGGCAAACCAAATTATTAAATGATATATAGTGTATAATGCACTGGGATACATTGAACCAGAGTAGTTCAATCTGCCCCATCACAGTTTCATGATCAAAATTTTAAAAAAAACCATTCAATATGTCCTCTTATATGGACCAAGCCAACGTTTATCTCGATTGTGAATTAGACAAATATGAACTGATTTTCAGTACAAGAATTTCCTAGGCTAAGCAGTTATAGACCGAGAGCCCAGGGGGTCAGTCTAGCTGAAAATTGTAGAAATTTTCTTCTACATGTTATCGATGCATGTATGTCCGGTATCATCATAATGTAAGTCTGACAGTTTCTGGCGGTGGGTGTGGTATTCCACGCCCAAAATGCGATACCCCTCAACTAGTCGAGATTAGCTAAAAAGTGTGCTACAAGAAATTCGCACCGCAATTTACATGCCTCTTCCATTCATGCTAGGTATTAGTATTCTACGCATACTAACACAATTGTTAATTGTTTGGAATACGGGAACACTGCCGGCTACTCTATTCTAGTTGGGCTCCATGGCATCTTGGTCGTGTCTGTTAGGGGTAACCCACCGCACAAACGGTCTGGCAGTGGTCATTCAGGACGCCTGAGGTGGTACTAAACAACGCCAAAGTTGTTTTAGGTGGTACAGATTTCAGCTAATCCAGCCTAGCTGTTGACTGGAAATTAGATAACACTCGTCAGGGATACTCTAATACGACAAATATCTGGTAATTACATAGCTCTGTCAGGGGTACCCCACCACTAGAAATGTCTGTCAGAGTGTTTTTGTGATACCTGAAGATGTACGGTACACTGCTGTGAGAATTCCATGTAGTACACTGTCTTTTGAGCTAATCTACACTAGTTGAGAGTTGAGTGGAAGTGGTGCATTTTCACTTTTAAGCGCTCTTGTCTAAAAAAATAATTGACGTCATGTGGCTACTGCTTGGTGGACAAATGGGTCTAAAGATGTAATCTCACTCCAGTGTTTAGTCTTTGGTTGTCTAGTATTATTTATAAAGAATATATCCATGGTAGTCCATTGTGCCCATATGTTCAATGTGCCCCGGTCACCCATAAACATGGTAATGCACTGACTTTTTCTGTTTGTCTTTCGTGTTCTCTATCTAGTGAAGGTCAATTCCTTTTATGAATTGTCAGATATCCCCTAAAAGTCTCACACAACAACTTTTGGTCTTCGAAGGGATTATTATTATGTGCAGAAAACGCGCGCGAAAACACATCAAAAAGCGCACATGGTAAACTGGAGTAAGGAAATGAAATGAAATGGGGTTTAACGTCCCACTCTTCTTCTCCTAACCTGGGCCAATGGAAGACGGGCAAACGCCATAATAATAATAATGTATATTTGTAAAGCGCCAATTCATCCACAAATGCATGCTCTAGGCGCGTACTATGTACTCTATGGTCACTATTTACACAAAAATCCTGATCCACCCCAACTAAAATGCGGTGGTAAATAGGTGAGTTTTTAATTTCGTTTTAAAATTTTCAAGTGATGGAGCTGTTTTAAGATAATGGGGTAAGGAATTCCACAAAAAAGGAGCACTGTACTGGAATGTTCTTGAGCCGAAAGTTTGTAGATTATACTTTGGAATGCGTAATAAGCACATATCTTGGGATCTTAAGTTACGGGATGGTACGTAATGATTTATTAGCTCTGATAGATATGCAGGACCGGAACCATGAAGACATCTATAAACAACACAAAGAAGTTTGTAGTCGATTCTTGAGTGAACTGGTAACCAGTGTAGTTCCTTCAGTATGGGTTTAATGTGAGATCGTCGAGATGATTGACTAACTATCCTGGCGGCATTGTTTTGGATAACTTGAAGTTTAGAGAGTAAACTTTGTTTTAGACCGATAAGGATACTATTGCAGTAGTCCAATCGTGAAAACACTAAAGACCGGACAAGTGTGTGGGTAGCATCTTTTGTTAGCAGGTGTCTGATATTACTTATGGATTTCAAATGAAAATAACAAATTTTGCATAGATTGGTTACATGAGCTTCCATTGTTAGGCTTGAGTCTAAAAATACACCGAGATTTTTAACCTTATCTTGAGTTTTTATTACAGAGTCGGCAATAATTAATGTTGATGAATCAAGTTTCTGAAGATTATGTCTTGTACCCACGATCATTACTTCCGTTTTGTCATCATTTAATTTAAGCATGCTTGCTGTCATCCAGGTTTTGATTTGCTGTGTGCATTTTTCTGTTTTAAGAAAGGAATCTGTTTTACTCTCTGGTGGAAAATCATCTATGACTTGCGTATCATCAGCATACGAATGGTGCAAAAGATTGTGATTTTCAATTATAGATGCTAGTTGGCTGGTGTAGAGCACAAAGAGGATAGGACCGAGCACCGATCCCTGGGGGACACCACAGTTCAAGGAAGTTTTGTCCGACAGCTCATCACCGATTAGAACGGACTGGGTCCGATCTTTTAGATACGATCTAAACCAGTTTATGGGCATGTTTACAACCCCACAGCATTTGGATAGATTTTCAAGAAGTCTCTTGTGATCTATAGTGTCAAATGCTGCCGACAGATCCAACATTACTAGTGAGGCAATATTACCACTATCAACAGCTCCACGCAAGTCGTTAACCACCCTGAGCAGGGCAGTTTCGGTACTGTGATTTTGGCGGTAGGCAGATTGAAATTTATCAAGTAATGAATTTGTAGCCAAATGTTCCTTTAACCTTATGCTTACAGTCTTCTCTAGAACCTTGGATAGAAAAGGAAGATTGGACACAGGGCGGAAATTCTTGAGCCATACAATGTGCTATGAGGGGAAATATTGCCCGGGCAGCGATGCTACGGCCTACTCTTATAGTGAATTCCAACTGCCAAGGGATCTTTCACGTGCCGCCCAATGTGATGGGAGTAAGGACCCGCGTTTCCAGTAGTATGACCCACGAATCGTAAGGCATGCACCTCCCATTACTTATCAGTGCCGTTATGTACAAGCCATTAATTATACTCTATTTCAACTACGACGATGACATTTTCAAAATTTCTGTACTTACCCATTAGATAATGGATGGATATGCAAGGCTGAAAAAAAACATCATTTACGATTATTGGTGTTATTAAATCGTTTGTAATGTCATTTATTTTACTTTGTACTCGTCTCTATTATTTGAAGAAGATAAATGGGTTTAAATCCTATATAATTTAGCTACTTTTAACTAAAACACAAAACGGTTACATGATAAAAATGTTTAGAAAATAAAAAATAGGTCATCATAGCTGTAGCAGTATCCTAATATTGACTGTGTAAAATATTCACCTGTGCTCTTTCTGGCATGCTTTCATCTCGTTCTGCTTCTCGTGGATGTAATGTCTCCGGTCTTTCTGCATTTCTCTCATCCATTTCTTCCAAAAAACTCGAGAGTTGACCTACTTCGCGCTTCCGGTTAAAACCATGATGTAGCGGAAGTGAAAATGTTGTTACTATGGAAACTAAAAGTACCAAGCTCACAAACCAGATATAGCTAACTAACATATTCAACGGTAACCTGTAAACATACAAAAGATATTTTAAAAGTGTAACCTGCAACATTACACTAGATGGAATCCTACATAAACCAAAATGCACGGTGGGGCGGTGGGGCCCCCGAGGGGCGGGGCGGACCATAGCTTGAAAAAGAATTAAACATACTTAATGCAAAATCTAAATCTCCCTATTGCAGGTGTTATCTAAATTATTAACGCTGGCCTGTGATATTTATTGGATTAGGATCCCATTTGCTGCTCAACTTTCATTCATGATTTAATCGAGACTATGTTTTTTATCCTACCGACTATAGTAATGATGATCGCGGCTAGGTCGTGAATCAACTTGACTGAAATTTTCAACAAATTCCCATTACATTATCTAGTTTTGACTACTTAAGTGAAAACTGTCAACTCTTTATCTAATCTCCCATATAACGCAATTTTAACAGGCCTACGAGGATATAAAAACAAGAACCAATAGGGACTATTCACTTGATTTGATATTTGTTTATTTTTTGCATTGTCTTTTTCTGTCTTGTACGCATGTTTAGCTTGTTGATTTTTGTTTTGCTTGTAGTACGGTCCTCCTGCACTTACTATTAGAAATGATACCTGCCAAGTTTCATTCGATTATGTTTGTAAACTGACATAAGAACGAGAAGATGATCAGGATCTAGTCACCGACCGTGGTCCCTGCGTAAAAAGTTTACTTTTAAGTCTGACCAAGGAAGTTAATAATGACAGATCGAATGTCATCGTGGTAATAGTAAGAGTACTGGCCTTGAGTATGCAAACGGCTAAATAAACGTTTCCGATATTTTTTTCATTTTCCTAAATTCACTTCGGAAGTAAATAAAACAAAGACATATTAAAGTTACATTATGGGAGATTTTTATAAGGAGTTAGCCATTCTTGCTATAACAGTTCAAAAATAGATGATGAAACAAGAATATATTGAAAATTTCAGTCAAATTACTTAATTCTGAACAAAGTTATTACCTCAATATTTTTTACTAGAAATGGCATCGACACCCTTTTTTGATTATGGCCAATCGTTGATTGACAGGCGTTAACTCCACCTACATAGTCTCGATTATCAAGTAATGTTTACAATGACTGTGGCAAACTGATCCCGCAGTGAATATTCGTAAGTAATTCTCTGTGAAACAGATTGTGACTGTGCTACCGTTGCATAATACTAGATCTTTCCGATCTGTGAAATATTTTCCCTTGGGTTAGGGTTAGGGTTTGGGTTAGGTTTATCTAAAACTTATTCTGAAGGGTTTGGGTTAGGGTTAGGGTTAAGTTTATCTAAAATTATTTTGAAGGGTTTGGGTTAGAATTGTGGCTATAACACGGAAAGATATTTCACAGATCGGAAAGATCTAGTATCGTGCCGTACCGTTAGCGTATTCGGTTTGAGACGGGACTGCAATTCAGTTCGTATTACATTTATTATTCGCTACAAATTAGAATTAATACTTTTAATATATAGACAAGAAGAGAACGTCTGCGACAGGATTTTAAAGTTTGAAAGGAATGGACCAAATCAACGAGACGGTATTGTAAATAAATTATAATAAATAGCCGACTTCTTGCGGTGCCTGCGTGTACTCTTTTGTACTCCAGACAGGCCTAAGTGACTCCCTAAGCAGGCGAATACATAACGATGGTGTTGCATTTCAACTGGGGTGATGTTAGCTGCGATGTTTATCAATTTCCATAATTTTACTGAAACGCAAGTGACAGAAGCGGCGTATAATATCGACAGTGTGTATTATAGGGAAGGCAGCGTGATGAGCTGCTTATTTCCGGAAGTATTATGACGTCAACGTCATGAAGAATCTCCACCTACATAGTCTCGATTATCAAGTAATGTTTACAATGACTGTGGTCGAATATCAAGTAATGTTTACAATGACTGTGGTACCGTTAGCGTATTCGGTTTGAGACGGGACTGCAATTCAATTCGTATTACATTTATTATTCACTACAAATTAGAATTAATACTTTTAATATATAGACAAGAAGAGAAAGTCTGCGACAGGTTTTTAAAGTTTGAAAGGAATGGACCAAATCAACGAGACGGTATTGTAAATAAATTATAATAAATAGCCGACGTCTTGCGGTGCCTGCGTGTACTCTTTTGTACTTAGCCTAAGTGGCTCCCTAAGCAGGCGAATACATAACGATGGTGTTGCATTTCAACTGGGGTGATGTTAGCTGCGATGTTTATCAATTTCCATAATTTTACTGAAACCCAAGTGACAGAAGCGGCGTATAATATCGACAGTGTGTATTATAGGGAAGGCAGCGTGATGAGCTGCTTATTTCCGGAAGTATTATGACGTCAACGTCATGAAGAATCTCCACCTACATAGTCTCGATTATCAAGTAATGTTTACAATGACTGTGGTCGATTATCAAGTAATGTTTACAATGACTGTGGTACCGTTAGCGTATTCGGTTTGAGACGGGACTGCAATTCAATTCGTATTACATTTATTATTCACTACAAATTAGAATTAATACTTTTAATATATAGACAAGAAGAGAAAGTCTGCGACAGGTTTTTAAAGTTTGAAAGGAATGGACCAAATCAACGAGACGGTATTGTAAATAAATTATAATAAATAGCCGACTTCTTGCGGTGCCTGCGTGTACTCTTTTGTACTTAGCCTAAGTGACTCCCTAAGCAGGCGAATACATAACGATGGTGTTGCATTTCAACTGGGGTGATGTTAGCTGCGATGTTTATCAATTTCCATAATTTTACTGAAACGCAAGTGACAGAAGCGGCGTATAATATCGACAGTGTGTATTATAGGGAAGGCAGCGTGATGAGCTGCTTATTTCCGGAAGTATTATGACGTCAACGTCATGAAGAATCTCCACCTACATAGTCTCGATTATCAAGTAATGTTTACAATGACTGTGGTCGATTATCAAGTAATGTTTACAATGACTGTGGTACCGTTAGCGTATTCGGTTTGAGACGGGACTGCAATTCAATTCGTATTACATTTATTATTCACTACAAATTAGAATTAATACTTTTAATATATAGACAAGAAGAGAAAGTCTGCGACAGGTTTTTAAAGTTTGAAAGGAATGGACCAAATCAACGAGACGGTATTGTAAATAAATTATAATAAATAGCCGACTTCTTGCGGTGCCTGCGTGTACTCTTTTGTACTCCAGACAGGCCTAAGTGACTCCCTAAGCAGGCGAATACATAACGATGGTGTTGCATTTCAACTGGGGTGATGTTAGCTTCGATGTTTATCAATTTCCATAATTTTACTGAAACGCAAGTGACAGAAGCGGCGTATAATAACGACAATGGGTATTATAGGGAAGGCAGCGTGATGAGCTGCTAATTTCCGGAAGTATTATGACATCAACGTCACGAAGAATCTCCGCACTCGGCTAATCTCGACAGATTCCGTAAACTACCACTAGTCTCGGATGTATGACAGTAAGTGATATGTACCTACGCCCATACATTTGCGATGCGGCTACCGGTTTACTTTAGCAGGAAAACTTGACGCTATTACACAAATTGCGAACCTATTCGGCTAGCGACCTATTCGACCGATCGAGCTGCAACCTGTTCGTTGGAAACCTATTTAGAGTAAAGACAACAGTCTCTATTTATCAACCAATAAAATCCAACGTTATGTCTATCAAATGAAAGTAGAATATATTATTTTTTATCCATTCCTTCAGCTCAGAATAGAAGTGTAATTTCGTCATTATCTTACAGCTGGATCGGTCGAATAGGTCGCTAGCCAAATAGGTCGCCAACTTGTGTTTGGAATGGGCGCAGCCATGTTTCATCCGGGACCTTTAAAGTAGTTCCAATATGGCGGAATTCATCTTACAGCCGATTTTAGATTGTCCGAAATCTTACGAGGTTTGCCGAGTGGAATCCCCGCCCACGACGCCATTGTGATTAAATCAATCAACGAAATCCTGTTTAAATCCGAGCCCAATCCAGCCCATCCGTGGGTATACAGAGTTGATTTTTGGCTTGTTGTTTAAATAAAGATCTAATTTATAATTTCTATGACATCTGAGGCCCAAAGGAAGACCGACAAAAGTCAGTTTTTGCTCTCCAATAATGTATCATTCTGAAAATAATACAAATATTAATCCGGCTGTATAATTTTGTCTGGATTGGATGTTGGTTCCTGAAATAAAATTTAAAAATTCTCCCAAAATATCAGCCTGTTTTGTTTTCCCCTGGCAAGGAGTGGGATCGACTGTCGAACCTCCGGTTTCTTTCCACAGCTAAAGACCGCTACATAGTTTGTGGCTCGCGGACGTTTAATATCACCACCCCTCTCTCTTTCCCTTGGTGAATAAAGAACAACGAGCTAGTTCGGTATTGTTATCGAATAACGAACACCGAGTTAGTTTGTTGTTCGGTATTCAACGGATATCGTATTAGTAGCCTAATGTAATAAAGATGCTTTTATGCTCTCTCTCTCTCTCTCTCCCTCTCTCTCTCTCTCTCGTTTTTAAATAAATCCTGAAATATTCACAATAAAAATACATGAGCACCGTCATATGTAAATCCCGAATAATGAGGTAAAAACCCTGACAAACACCCCGTAATTCGCTGTCTAAATAACAATGTGGGCTGTTTATGGTACTGGTGGATACTTGGCATCCATCATTCTAGTTGAATCCAGAATAACAAGTTGAATAACGAACATGATGACTAGTCATCAACATCCCGCGTCCTCGCACTTTTCTGGATGGCATAAGGGACACGCCCTCTTTATGTTATTGGTAATCAATATAAAAATTCATTAGATTAATCTTATGGAATATCAATGGTACTAGTCAGAAAATTCATAGCTCGTCAAAGCAGGGTCACTACCTCCTGTAGCGTTTGTACAAAAACCCTTGCCTCTCTCAATCCCCTGCTGTATGTTAAATAGTAAGTGCAGGGGGACTGCACCACACACAATTCTACACAAAAACAAATAAACAGACAAGACATCATACCCAGAGACACAAACATAAACAATTCAAAAAGAGTGAATGGATCCGGGGGCTAGCCATAAGCGTCCACTGCGCTGTACAGTTCCGGGCCTGTGGTGACACAGACTTCACTCATATTTGAAACCAATTGGGAATAAAACCCAAGGAAATAATTATATAATATCAGTATGAGTCATGATCTGTATGTTGCAAGAATTACGAATGCAAGCATATTGTTGTATAAATTCCGTTATACAAGTAACCACACCGTTAAATGTATCAAAGAAGTAGGTCTAGTTCCAAAATCTAAATGCACTAAATCAATAAAGAAGAGGATTAAAGTATATTGAATGCATTTATGACACACATTACAACCGTCACAGAACAATGCGCTTATACATCAGAAAACAAAAAAGGTTGATGCTTGTTCAAAGTCTCAAAAAGATTCCTTGAACGGAGAATGAAATTATTCCAAAAACGAAATCGGGACAGAAGGATGGACATCAAACTATAGCCCCGTTTACACTTGGCCCCGTTTACACTTGTCGTGCTGGGCACGGTACCAGACCGCGATAATTTTTAAGAAATTGACCCGTTTACATTACCCTAAAATAACCGGTCTCAGAAACGTCCCACAGAAAAGTCCATTTCAGTCTCTAGATGAAAACAATTATGATGACTGATTTAGTTTTAGCAGCCATTTTGACAGAACTGTCAAAGTTTGCGGGGAAAAGGGTCAATGTTCGTTTCGCGCATGCGCAGTTATGCGCACTGAAACCGTGCTCAGATTGGATAGCATTAACTCTATTTAACCGTTTCGCGCATGCGCAGTCATGCGCACTGAAACTGTGCTCAGAACGGATAGCATTAACTCTATTTAACCGCGCCGCGCTTGGTGCGGTGCCGAGACCACCTCATTTCAGTGGGCCAGATAGGCACGGTACTCAGTGCGACACGCTTATGTCCGACCCATTTACACTACAAAAAAATAACCGCATGCGCGGGTTAGCTGGTAGACTACCTTCAAACGGTAGGGCCAACTGTGAGATTTTTCGATAATTATATATTAATCAATTATGAATGTGATAGATTTTGGATGCAATATTTGTGCGCGATCACCAGGACCATTTTGATGTGACGTAGAATCAGATGTATTGTTTTTGTATTTTGACTTATATGTCATGGAGAATGTTTACATTGTGTCGATCAGCTGTCAACTGTCAAAAATTCAAAATGGCCGCCCCCGATGGGCCTGTCGTTAGCAATCATTATAGACAAATTGTTTTAATTCTGCAACTATTATTGTAAGCGCCTTAGTGGCTGCCTGTGCCTTGTTGTGCTCTGCGTTTTTGTGCCCGTGTGTTATTGTGGATTAATGTGGATTTCGACATACAAATATTATAATGCGCAGGCGTGATAAGCCGTTACTTTCAAATAGGCCTAACTGAATTGTAGACAATTTTCGAGAAGTTATAAGTTGTTGATAAATTACGCGATAGATTTTAATTCTATTGTTGTGCATATTGATCATTTTAATGATAAGTAGTGTTTGCTGTTTAAAACTATTGCGAAGAAGACAAGAAGCATTTATTTGTCGCCTGTTTATTCAAATTTAGGCCTACCGGTAATTTTAAAATTTTACGAAGCCTAGGTTGAAGTCATTATGTAGCGCCAAGAGGCAGCTGGGTATTTTGTTCTGCGTGTATTAAATAGTAACTCATAATTTGATTAATCAAAATGTTTTATAATAATTTTTATCTGTTGTGACTAGTGAGCTATATGAATCAACTCAGCTATCATCAAACACAACTGAACTCTTACAACTTACAAGGTTACTTCAAGCTATATCCCATCACAGAACAGTGAACAGGGGTAATCTTGTTAATATTCCAATAATTTCTGAGCAAATTGACCAACGCCCAGACAGCAAACAACTGTGTCTTGAGGCAAGGCCCGCCTTGAATGATTTTATATACAATAACATTGAAATTAATGAAGAAAATGGTGGAAATCAAGAACATTTAAAAGTTATCATAACCAACAGACCGTATGAATCTTTGAACACTAAACCACGGAATATTAATATTAATCTTAACAATATCATCCAGCTCACCCCAAACTCTATCACAAATCACAAACTGATCAAACATTTTAGAACAGAACAGAAGATAAACAACAATCTTATACAAATTAGAAAGGCAATCGAAAATGAAGCGTCGGTTTTAACAACTTCGTTTGGATTAATTAATGTCAGATCTGTAAAGAACAAAACAACAATTTTATCTGATTATATTGCTGAAAATTCGATCGATATTTTTGGAATAACTGAAACGTGGCTGAGTAATGACTACTTGGATTCATCGACAATCGCAGCTTTAGTACCCGATGGATATTCCATACAACATTGCCCTAGAGGTTCACGTGGGGGAGCTGTAGCACTTATATTTAAGTCATCTATTAAGTGTAAGAAAATTCGCCAAGAACGCTTTGATTCTTTTGAAATCTTGGATTGTTCTCTACAGTTTTCTTCAAGGGAAACTAGGATAATTACAATTTATCGCCCGCCCAATAACAGATTGTGTCAAAGGTTTATGGAAGAATTTGGATTATTTCTGGACCAGTTAAATGTGACTAAGTGTTGCACTATTATTTGGGGGAATTTTAATTTTCATGTTGATGATTCTAATGACCCTGCCGCGGTTGACTTTTGTGAAATGTTGAATAATAGATCTCTAACACAACATGTTTCTTCTTCTACCCATAATGGTGGACATATTCTCGATCTTGTTATAACTAATCCATGTGATATTAAACTGGATAATCTCTCTGTCTCTGACAAATTAATATCTGATCATTTCCCGGCAAGTTTTAATCTAAAGATCCAGAAACCACAACCAACAAGAAAGACTGTAATATATCGAAGGTTTAAATCACTTGACATTACTAAATTTAAAGCGGAAATAGTCAACTCGGACTTCAATGACATTCAACACATTCAAGATGTACAGGAGAAGGCAACCCAATACCACTCTAAACTTGCTGAAATTTTGGACTCACTTGTGCCTCTTCAAACAAAAACATTTACCATTCGTCCCAATACGCAATGTGTTATGTCTGACCCATTATAAGAGTAGAAAAATGTTAGTTTGCTTTCAGTCTTTATTATTTTCCCTGTACACCAGCATGGCGGCTCGCTAGCAGACCGTGATATCTGCGCGCGCAGCCTATAAGTACAATACTACGTATATTTAAAGGCCCGTTCCCATGTACATATCAGATACAACATTTTCCCCCTTTTTAAAGAAACGTTTATATGCACACTTAATTGAAATAAAAGGATTGTGTGCAATTAACTGCTTGAAACACTTTTTACTTTAAATGTCACTTATATGTATGAACTTTACAGTACTGATAATTATTTAACAAGAATAGTCTTTCAAATATCTGGGAGGTCTCCGAATTCTGTTAGACTGTCTTGTTGGGATCGGTGGAGGATCGTTGTGGGCTGCCGTTATACTGGGAAGCATGCATTCAGGACGGATAGGTTGTGGGATTACAACTGGACCGTGCTAAGATAAAACACACCTTCTTGCATTCCATGCTGTACCATCATCTAATCTGAATGATGAATCTCCGACTATCTTTATGATACGGTGAGGATTCAAAAATGCTGAAGAGAGTTTATGTGATCTGATTGGACGCTTAACACGAACAAAATCTCCAACTTTGAACTTCGGTTTATTACGGTTACTATCAACATACTGTTTGATTTTGTTTTGTTGACTTGCTATATGTCTTGACATCTGATGTAAGTCTGGTTTACTTGAAGTACAACCAGAATCTGAAAATGGTTTAAGCTTATCCAATGATAATTTCATAGGTCTACCGTACATCAGTTGTGCTGGAGAAGTATGTGTCAGAGCGTGGGGTGTTGCCCTGTAGTTTTGAAGAATAGATCTAACTGAATCTGCAAAGTTCTTCCCCTCTAAAAGATTTGTTTTAAGTCCATTTTTTAACACTTGGTTGAATCTTTCAGTGCCTCCATTACACTGAGGATTGTAAAGTGAAGTTAGGCGATGCTTGATACCCAAATTTTCCAAATACTTCTCAAACTGATGTGAGATAAACTGGGGTCCGTTGTCAGATGTTAGTGTGTCTGGTATTCCCCATCTTGAGAACAATTCATCAAGTATTTTGATAATAGTAGTTGAAGTTATAATTCCTGTTGAAGCCACCTCTGGCCACTTAGAATGTAAATCGTGTACGACTACTAGAAAACGTTGATTGTGTGGTGCAACCTGTACTGCTCCAAAAATGTCAATCTGGATAGACTGCCAAGGTTGTGTAGGCCAAGGAGTAGGTTGTAATGGTGGTTGTCTGGGTTTATAAGATTTACCGCTAATAGCACACGCCTCACAATTACGAACATAGTCTTCTGTCTGTGAATCCATTTTTGGCCACCAAACTGTTTCGCGACATCGTTGCTTCATCCGAACTATTCCCGGATGACCATCGTGTGACATTTTCAGGACCCGCTCTTGCAATGAAGAGGGAATAACGGCACGTAAACCACGAGATATACACGAACGATTAAATAAGGTAAGTTCATCCTTATGAGTGTGGTATACTCTGAGTGATATTGGAGCAATCTGTCTGCCCACCGGTAGATACGTAGGGGACGATGCCCAGAACCAGACGTCGAGAGCAGTGTTTTAAGTGCTTCGAGATCTGTTCGTAGGATGAAATATCTACCATACAGGAACATATGCCAATGTTCTGCAGCATGGATACAGGCTAGGGCTTCTCTTCCACTTGTTGAGTATTTCCGTTCGGCTGGAGTGTTTTGGATGTAAAAGCGACTGGTTTCTCAATGCCATTGACAAGTTGTGACATGACAGCTCCCATAGCATAACCTGATGCATCGGTCGTAATGTAGGTTGTAGCGTCGGGATTAAAATGAGCTAGGATGGGTGGAGATAAAATCTGTTGCTTCAGTTGGTAAGCACTTTTCTGACTTTCTGTCCATTCCCAAGGCATGTCTTTACGAAGTAGTTTTCTCAGAGGTTCAGCAGTATCTGCGTAGAAAGGAACAAATTTCAGGTAAAAATTTGTTGTTCCAAGAAAGGACTGAAGTTCCGCGACGTTGGTTGGTTCAGGAAGTTTCATTATAGCCTGGGTGTTCGAGATTAATGGTAGGACACCATAAGCAGAAACGCGAAAACCGACAAAATCTATCTGATTTTGTCCAAACTGACATTTCTCCACATTAAGCGTTAGCTTATGGTCAGAGAGTTTACGTAAGACGGCAAAAAGACGAGTCTGGTGTGTTTTCTGGTCTTTGGCGTGTATGACAACATCATCAATTAAACTAATGGTTCCTTCACATGAGCTGATAATTGATGTTAAAATCTTCTGAAAGGCACTGGGTGCGGATGACAATCCATATGGCATACGTTTGTACTGGAATACACCATCATGGGTAATGAAGGCTGTGAGGTTCCGACTGTTCAGTTCTAGTGGTACCTGGAGATAGCTTCGTCTAAGATCAAGCTTAGAGAAAATAGTTGAACCATGGAATTCAGACATCAGTTCGTCCAGTGTTGGAAGCGGGTACTTGTCTGGAATTATGGCTTTGTTAACTTCACGTAGATCGACACAGAGCCTTATGTCACCAGTTTTTCTGCGAGCAATGACTAGATTGGATATCCATGGCGATGAGTCTATGCGTTCAATGATATCCTCACTTTCAATTCCTTGGAAACTTCATCTCGAACTGTGAGAGGTAACCTTCGCAGTTTTTGTGAAACTGGAGCAATGTTTGTATTCACCCTTGGTTTGTGAACAAATGGAGTGACTTTACCAAAACCGGAGACTAGACCGGGAAAATCATTCAACATACTGATGGTGTTAACATCTGAGCATGATTGAGGTTGTCTTGAAATCTGGAAACCAAGACGATTGAATAAGTCGACACCCATTAGATTACTGCCCTGTTTGACGATATAGAATTGAAAGTTTGGTATAAACTGTTCTTGATATTGAACTGGTAAGGAGACAATCCCAATTGATGGAATAACACTTCCATTGTAACTGGTTAAAGCTTGTGTGGTAGATTTTAAAGAAAAGGTTTTAAAGTGTTGGTAATGTGTAGATTCATTTAGAATTGATACTTTGGCACCCAAATCCATCATTAGATCTACATCGACGGTGTTTATGTTGACAGTACAGTTCTTGAAACTATTATCTGCTAAAGTTGAATCTATGCTGTTAATAAAAACATCTGTAGGACACTGTGGATTGGGCTGTGGAAATGGTAGCTGAACTTGTCTGACAGAGTTATCTTGACCGGAGCTCCGACACATTTTCCCAAAATGACCCTTCCGTTGACATCGACTGCAGTGAGAATTAAATGTATTGTGAGTATCTGAACCACAATTTTTACAGTGTAAATGGTAGCTTCTGTTATGTTGATTTTGTCGTCTTTGGTGTAGATTTTTTTATATTTTGATGATTTACTACGGTAACCTTGATAACTAACACCCTGAATTTTAGCATCCGATGTCAGTTGACCCGTTTCTACTTTTAGTTTAGATAGACCCGAACAAACCGCTGCATTTTCGATCTTTTTCGAATCCAAAATAGCACTTTCGATTTGCTCGGCCAATAAAACTGCATTTGGTAGAGTTAGCGTATCTGGCTCCATTAATAAACGTTCACGTATTCTTTGAGAATTTGTCTTTTCAATTAGCTGATCCCTGATCATTTCATTTGTGAGATCACCAAAATTACAACGGGCACAAAGTTCTTTTAAGTTGGCTACGTAGCTTGTGACTGACTCGCCTGACCTTTTAGTTTTTACCTCTTTGACGAAAACGATACCGTTGCATAATTATTGAAGTTTTAGTTCCAAAATGTGCTGCTAGTTTACGAACTGCTTCTAGAAACGTTGGGCATTCACCTAAAGAGTCAAAAATACGCCGTCCCTCTGAACCAAGACAATGCAACAACACTGCACGTTTGCGAGCGTCTGCGACATCTTCCGTGTCGATGTTCGTGGCGATCATATACGTTTCAAACCCATTGTACCAGCGATTCCACGGGACTGAAGGCTCACCTGGTGTAGAAAGAAATGGTGTGGGTGGTGGGAGATGTAACTCCGCCATCCTCGTCGCCAAATGTTATGTCTGACCCATTATAAGAGTAGAAAAATGTTAGTTTGTTTCAGTCTTTATTTTCCTTGTACACCAGCATGGCGGCTCGCTAGCAGACCGTGATATCTGCGCGCGCAGCCTATAAGTACACTACTACGTATAATTAAAGGCCAGTTCCCATGTACATATCAGATACAACACAATGGTTTAATGAGTCTATTTTAGAAGCCAAAAGGGATCGTAATAAGGCTGAACATTTATGGCGTAAAACAAATCTACATGTCCATAAACAGATTTATAAATCTTTAAAAAACAATGTGAATAAATTAATTGAAGAAGCTAAAATTATATTTTACTCTGATAAAATAGAAAATGGCGAAAACAGACAAAAAGACCTGTATAAAGTTTTGAATTCCCTTTTGGATTATAATGCTGAGCGGACTATTCTCCCGAATAATGATGCTAAACTTGCGAATTTATTCTCTGATTTCTTTCAAATAAAAATACAGAAAATACGAACTGAACTTGATGATTTAAATAAAACTATTGACTTTAACGCTCATGATTTTGATAAGTTAGAAAACTCTGTTTATTTAGAAAAATTTAATTTGGTTAGTGAATCTTTTGTTTTAAAGTTAATTAAATCGTCTGCTCCTAAATCTTGTTCATTAGATCCTATTCCGACTCCTGTTCTTAAGGACTGTCTAGACGAAGTTATTCCAGTTTTCACTAATATTATTAATTCTTGTATATCCTCCTCTACTGCTCCCAACATTTTCAAGCAAGCTTATGTTACCCCTTTAATTAAAAAGTCTACACTGGATCCTAATATTTTTAAAAATTACAGACCTGTCTCTAACTTAAGTTTTATTTCTAAAATATTAGAGAAATGTATTGCTTCTCAGATAAAGGCCCATCTAGATGATAACTGTTTGTATGAACCACTTCAAAGTGCTTATAAACAATTTCACAGCACCGAAACAGCCTTAACCCGGGTTTCAAATGATATTTTGATGGAAATTGATAATAGAAAATGTACATTTTTAATTTTATTGGATCTATCTGCTGCTTTCGACACAGTGGACCATTCCATTTTTCTACGTAGACTACAGTTTAAATTCGGTATTTGCGGCTCTGCATTAAATCTTTTAGAAAGCTATCTTGTGGGTAGAAAACAGTGTATTTTAGTTAATTGTAAATCGTCTTCTGAATCTGTTTTGTCATCTGGGGTTCCCCAGGGTTCAGTTCTTGGACCGATTTTATTTACCCTCTATACGTCACCATTAGGTGATATTATTAGAAAATATGGTCTCAGCTTTCACTTGTATGCCGATGATACTCAATTATATATTTCATTTAAACCTAATTGTCCATCCTCTTTCAATTTATCAAAACTGCAACTTGAGAACTGTATTAGTGAAATTAGAAAATGGATGTCAAAGAACTTTCTAAAATTAAATGATGATAAAACTGAATATTTGTTATTAGGCTCAAGGCATCACTTAAGGAAATTTGCACATGATAATCCTCCTGTTGTAATAGGTAATTGTGATATATTTTCACCTGATTCTGCTCGTAATATTGGCGCAATCTTTGATAGTTCTATGCTTATGGGAGCTCAAGTAAATAATATTTGTAAATTGTGCTATTCTAATATTAGAAATATAGGTAAAATACGTAAATTTGTAACTGAAGAGGCCACGAAGTCACTTGTTAATTCTCTTGTCACTTCTCGATTAGATAACTTTAATTCACTTTTAGTTGGTTTACCGTTAAAGATTATAGATAAATTACAAAAAGTACAGAATACTGCTGCTAGACTTGTTACTTTAACTAAAAAATGTGACCACATAACTCCTGTTTTATACAATTTACACTGGTTACCTGTTAAATATCGAATTGATTTTAAGATTTTGTTACTTACTTTTAAATGCTTAAATAATCTAGCTCCTGTCTACCTCTCAGATCTTTTAGAACATTATACACCCGGCCGAACATTACGTACATCAGATAAACTACTTTTAAAGCCCAAAACTATTCAACTAGTCTCTTATGGTCAGCGCTCTTTTAGTTATCAAGCACCTGTTTTATGGAATAATCTACCATTTAGTTTAAGATGTTGTACATCTCTATATTCTTTTAAAAAACAACTTAAAACACATTTATTTAATCAGGCTTTTAACTGACTCTGTATGCAATCGTTAACATCTTGTTGTTTATTTATGATTACATTGTCACTTTGTAAAGTGCCCCTGAACATGTTAAATGAAAGGGTGCACTATAAATATGCTGTATGTAAAATGTTTAAAAGTTATCGTGACCAGTTTCTGATATATACGACAGAAAAATAATTATACACCAAAAGCTAAGTCGAATAAATTCCTAATTGGAAAAAGGCAAAACCACTATATTAGGTTGATGTTTGTACAAAGTTTCATAAAGATACCTTAAACGTTTTTTGAGATATGCCTATCAAAAGCTAAGTCAAATTTGTTTCCATGGAAATTCACCAAAAGGCACAACTACTGTAATACTTTGATGTGTGTACAAAGTTTTATAAAGATATCTTGAACGGTTTATGAGATATACTCCGTAAACACAATCCGGACGGACGATACTTTACAATCTACTATCCTACAGTTAGGGTGCCCACCATAAATAATTATCTCCAAATATCTCGACAATTACACCACAATATTTATATAGATATATACATATACCAAGCCCCAGTTTCGCACATTTATAGTCACTAAATAAACGGTCATGATTTCGCACAATGCTCAACAATACATGGGTATATCTTCCTATCACAGAGGTCGCCATTTTTACACACTCTGAAGTACCGGACAGTGGTCACTAATGTATTTCTCATAACGACAATATCATTGTTTTTAGTAAGGATTTCTACACAGTTATCACTTACAGGCTGTCTATCAAACACTGAAGATTCCCCCCTCGTAAATGTTCATTCTTCAAAAATCATGTCGTTTACACGGATCATTTAACTTTATCAGCTTTCTTTTAAGAAATCTACATTTTCATGGAAAGAAGAACAGACAAGGGCTTTTCAAGATGTAAATTATCTTCTGACTAACCCACATGTTTTGTACCTCCCTGCTGCAAACGGTCATTTGAGTCTCTATATAGCGATACATCTCGGTCAGCTACTGGGTCGTCTATCACATACTATAAATTGCAAGGAGCGCAAGAAGTTACCTCCGGCATGTAAGTTTTACCGCGTTGGAAATGTTCGTTCTTCTTATAAACATAACAAATTTCCAGTTTACTGCCCATGTTGACCACTCTGCAATAGTTCAACTTCTGTATTCCAAGCAAGAGCCGTGTTCTCGACGTCTCACAAAGATAATTGTCAAATTATCCCAATAATCATTCCAAATCTTCTATAAAAATTGAGCTGAATTAGTCTTTGCAGATTTGTTATCAAGTAGTTCAACTGATGCAGACGACGAAATTGATCAAGTTGCTCTCATTTCCTGTTATCCGGTCTGCAAGTCGTCCGGTTTCACATCAATATGCAAAACAAAAGCAAATCGCCATTCCCGAACTCTTCCCAAACCTTCCTCGGTACTTCTACGGTAAGTCAACCAACTTCTGGTACTTCAACTTTTATTCAACTACTATTTCTTCACGGTCAATGAATTCTAGAACTCACCAGTGAAAATCTTAACAGAGCTCTTCTATTCCCCTTGACTGTATACACAAACAAGTGCTGTCCGACCAAAACCACCACCTGTTCTTGCCGACACATGAATATCTTCCTCTTAATGATTCTATCAGGAGCGTTTTAAGGTTTATCGTGATTGATTATTTTTATGCCAATGCAATGACTACATTCTCATTCTGTAATGAATTCGACAGTAACAGTGTATAGAAAACGATTGACTCGGACTCGGCGCCCTTTCCCATGGCCAGAGCGGCCCTTTTCCTTGGTCAGAGGGGCCCCTTTGTCAGACATGGGGCCCTTTTGTCTGCTTTTAGGGCCTCCTAACTAGGGTACATTTTCATTTTTCTCATCGGTTTTAGCATTTTTCGCCCGTTTTATTTTTCCAATTTCTTTGATTTTCTTTTCGCGAGGAGGCTGCCGCCTCCAGCGCCTCAGCTATAAAACGCCTTTGGATTCTATACCCGAATCTCGTTTGGTCGGTAAATCAGCACAGAATGTTAAAGATGGTGATATTCCCATTGATCTCTGTATTCCCCCTAAACCCCCCATTTATTAATTGTGAACAGATTATCACTAATCATTTCACAAAACAAGTTGAATTGGATAAGCGTAAAATCATCAGAGACTATACTTTGACATTGGATTAGAATCAGCTTCGGCTTGAACAAACTTCTTTTCCCCAGTATAATCCTATCTATGATTATTTGTCGCACAATATATTTCCCAGTGATCGTAATGCTGCAAATCGTTTTCAAACTCTGAGAAGACGAGTGTATTTTAGCAGAGCATATTTCTTTTCGTGTTCTCCTACTCAAAGGTGGTCGTTTACTCTTCATTCTGTCATTCCTGAGTCAATGTGCACGATACTTCATTATCATGATAGTCAGTTGTGTAATCATCAGGGAACATTTCGTACTTATATGTCACGCGTTACTTTTGACTTTTTACATCAAACTTTGGCCTTAGAGGTATTTTGACTTTATCATTATCGGCATTAGTATATGGTACTTGTATAGTGATAAGTCTTACATACACAAATAGTTAATTGTGGTCTGAATCTTGGTTAAGCGTGGAAGAGTTACGTACCTTTAGCCACGTTGCCTTTCATAATTTATAATTTATATTATGTATAGTGATCTACCCAGATATGAAAGGAACCCACATTACACTAAGGTGTTGATAACACTACGTTACAACAACAATCGCGTAATAATACCCAAGCCTATTTTGTTGTATGCTTTCACGATGGATCGTGTATACATGGACAGGTAAATAAAAAAAAACTCATTTAGTATATCTCAACGTTTTCAGTTACGTTCTTGTAGCTAATGGACAGGCAACGTCCTCGAATCCTTTAGAGTTTTGTGCTGCGGCCAAAGTAATACTTGACAATGGTGACTAAAATAAAATTACCTCCCCTCGCGCAATTAAATTTAAAAGCAAAGAAACAGAAATCAATTCATAATTTTTCTATTAATCCAGCTATTCATTTTTTCAATTCATACATAGACTATTGCTGATTGGGGTGTAAGGTATCAAAACATCACCTTGCTTCGGATCCGAAAAAAAATGAATTTTCGGTGAAAACAACTCTACTAAACACTCTTTTAATTTTTTCTTCTGCTCAATTAATTATCATCTCGTACATTACCGTACCTGAACTTTATTTTCATAATTTTAAAACCCTTCATACATACAGGAATTTGTATTATTGAGCAAAACAAAAATGCTTACAAAAACGACGATAACATTAAAATCGATCATTTCACAATTTTCAATTAATGCATTTGGACATTTCAAAATTCTAAACTGGAGAAATCCGTCACTACCGGATAGAAATAGTTATCGGGTTCGAAAACTACCGTGCAACTATAAGAATATCGTTAATTAAGGAGGAGTTCGAGAAATTAATCTGTCAAGAATCACTTCACTGGTTTATCGTTGACATTGAGATCGGCAGAGAATCCAACCAAAGGTACTCGTTGCCTGTGTATCTACATACGGTTCATGCTTTCACTAATACTGACCTGATGTGTTGTCGGGTTATGAAAAGTGCGAAAATTATATGCCCACTATCAGCCACCATAGTATTGGAGAAAATCTGGGTTAGAAAATCGTTAGTAAAAAAACTGAAGTAAAAATTCGAAAGTTGATAGTAGAAAGTAACAATTCTGTCCATTAAAGTAGACTAATGACGACTTAAGTTGAAAAGGGTATTTTCAACCCGATAAACTACCATACTAAAAAAAAGTCTTTACCAAGCTTACAAAAATAACCAAGTCGTATTCCTTTTATACAATGGCGAAGGAATCTTTGTGCAGAGTTGACTTAGGTATTTTGGTAACTCCCAGAAGACTACAGATGTTTGCATATAAGATTTGTAGCCCACCAATCGCACGCGAACGGTCAAATATTTATGACCCACTGAGCGACAATATACCAAAATAATCTGAGACAACATTTGCTCATTTCATTATTGATGTTTAACACTGCCAGAGGTGAAATGATCAAATATAAAGTTTATTTAAGTTGATCAAATTTGGATGGATCACGCGAAAAGCTTGAGGGAATGAGATTCGAGTTTCTAGACGATCTTAGATCAATGTAAAGAATAATTTTAACGTTGATTTTACCAGATTGAAAAAAGTTAATTGGTTTGAATAAACACATTTACTATTTTTAGACATGTAGATCTATAGATTCTTACTTACAAAGAAGGGAGTAAATTAGAGTAAATTCGACGTTTTGTGTAGCAGTCATCAGCGTCATCATCTACGTCATCGTCGACATTATCTTCGTCATTATTGATAGTCGCTTGATACGTTTAATTTTAATTTTCGAGTTTACTCAGTAGCACACAGATTCAGCAGATTTCTTTCATGAGAGTGGTGTAGGGGTAGTAGAAATGTTGTTAACAAATTAATATTCGTATGTTTAGTTGCAGATGATGAATTTTGGTGTAACGACGATTTACTAGAGTACTCTCGATATTAATGCTATAATATCAGAGCAATAATCATTTATCTCTGATGGTAAAATAGAAAACAATCATGGCATATACAATTATGACTCTGGAGTGAATTTCTCTGGGGAAATGTTATTTTGACAATGGAAATCCGAAGTTTCGCAAAATCGTGAAATTGACCGGTCTGTTTTGAGATTATCGTGGGCGTATATTTGAGACAATATGTTGAAGTATGTGTAGAATAAAGGTCACAGTAAGAGTTTAGTGTGTATCGGTTATGAGTAGTTTACTAAGAAGCCATCTTGAACAGATAGATGCCGTATAAGCACTGATTATTAAACAGTTGTCTGGTGTTAAAACATCAGTGACTCACAACATGAAATTTACAAGTACTAAAAACGAAAAGCTTGAATTACATGTCCTACAAACTTCCTGGTGGGATCATATTTAAATTAACTGTAGGATCTGAATAAAAAGACTAAACAAATAGTTTGGAAAAATGAACGTGCTACTTTTTATGCACCTACGGGTTAATGAAGACGGCACACTCCATACAGTGTGCTATGAGAATAATTTTACATGGACAGTGGCGGTACGGCCTGCTCATATTTCGATTTCCAACTGTCAAGGGATCTTTTATGTGTACCAATGCGTACACGGGACCTTGCGTTTTCGTTCCATCAGAACGACTGGACAAACTGATTTGGACAGAGATGCCCAAAATGTCTCAATACAATCTGTTTCACAGAGAATTACTTACGAATTATCTCTGTAACGGATGACTGTCCAAAACACGTGCGTTGAATGCGCGCCTCGTAGTCATTGGCTCAACGGCTCGTGCAATGTTTACTGAACACCTAACTGCTTCGGGCAAAATGATGCATTTTACTCATTTTAATAACCATTTACACTAAATGGGAAATATTTTTTAACTACAAATACTTCAAGCGTCTTTATTTATTTTTCTTTTACCTCAAAAAAATGTTTGAGAATTTAATTTGTCGGAGTAAAAAAGTTAATATGCCGTACTCATTAAGCCTCGTCGATGTCATGCTTATCAGTGATTGTAGCGGCCAAGCGAATATTTACTGCGGGATCAGTTTGGTCTCAATATTGTTGGACAATATACCTACCTATTTTTCACGACTTTCCCATCAAAAACAAGAATCGAGCTGATTTCAATGTTCAAATGATTATAAAAACTATCATTACTCTATCCCCAACGACTCTATCCCCAACTATTTTTATAACATCCATTTGATGTGGGTGCTTATTGTCCTTGTGTACGCTTGTCCATAATTTCTCGCGAAGACACAACAGGTCAGATTTGTTGACAGGTTAGAAGAATAATTATTCGCTGGACTATATACATGTACGATACTCCGACAGTCTTTAAACCGTGACCGCGGCAGTTCTGGTTAGTTACATCTTATGTAGTGTAGCAAATCAGAACCATAAAGATGAAACGCAATACAGATATGATTTCAATTTGATTGACAATGACATCATTTCTGACTAGAATTGACACTGAAAAGCATTATTAAGCTTTGACTTGTTTCAAGTCCAATATATTAGCATTAAACTAGTCCATGTCGTACTCGAAATAAAATTGTTTAAAGCAAGTTAAGCGATATCGTGACTAAAGACCAATACAACACTTCATTATCTAAATTCAAGACAACCATGAACCGTGTTATTTAGATAATCTACAAGATTAAAACAACATGTAGGTTACATCATCTCTTGACGTTCAGATATTTATGTTAACAGAGAGAGAGAGAGGGAGTTTAACGTCCACTCGACACTTCCTAGGTCATTTCGGGTTTCATTTTATTTCAATAATTCGTTTGTGAATAGGCGTCTTTAGCTGAGGGAGGAAAATCAGTCGGGGGAGGGGGGGGGGGGGGTAACGTCCATTCGATACAACCTACGTAATTTCGGGCATATATCTCTATTATTTTAAACTTTTAAGTAGACGAAAATGGTCGAAAAGCACACGTTAATGATATTTGAATGCATAATAAACTGATTTATATTCGACTTTTAAATTTTTTATTGTAATTACTAATTTGTAATCAATTATTTTCGGCGAAATACGCGAATAGTCCAAATAGAATGACAGACGACGCATTTTTGGTCTATTCTACACCCTTTTTTAGATTTCTTTTTCGTTTATGAATCAGCCATTATTAATTACTTCTGCATTGTCTTTATAGGATATGTTTTTCATTATTCATTACAAATGGTTCCCCATAAACCATAGAAATACACGACTCGTGTACTGATTTTGAATAATGGATATTAGGATTCCATAATTTCACGGCAAGATAACATAATTAATTTCGAATTTTATGGCAAAGACCGAGTCAGACGTTTAACTCCTTTATAGTTATTTTTCAGTTGGGGGCCCTTCAAAGAGACCTTTCATCAAAGTATCCGTTCACACGAAACGTGAGTGGCGGAGGGATGAACAAGAAACGGCCATTCATGGCCGTACTAATAACGGAAAAAACACTGATAGGGCTGGAGTTTTTTTGTCAGTGTCTGGAATATTACAAAAAGTGACGACAAGGAAATATATCCAAAATTTAAATGAATTTATAAAAACATCCATAAATTTGTCAAGAACATTCTTATCTATAACATGTATTTATTTATCAGTCGCTTTTTGCAATACTTTGGTCACCCTTGACAAAAGAACGCCATTGTCGGTGATTAGTGGGATATGAAATGAAATAGGGTTTGACGTCCTCGTGTTCTTAATATACTTGAAACATTAGACTGACAAAACATATCTGTAACACAACCAGATACCAGAAGCGGATCCAGGATTTTTTGCTGGGGGGTGGGGTCTAGGTTTGATAATTTCTTAACTAATTGCGCTCAACCAATAATTTGGTAAATTAGATTCAATTTGGTTCATTCTGACGTATTTCCGGGGGGTAAATTCCAAAATAACATGTCTAAATCGCCAATAAAATCGCATAAAAAAATTTTCAAGTCTGAGCAGGGGGGGGGGGTCCGGACCCCCTGGACCCCCCCCCCCCCCTCTGGATCCGCGCCTGCGTACACATCGATTTTGTTTGGGGGAGTTTAGCAAAAATGAAACAGACTGATGCACAGACCCCTAATACGAGTGACGAAAAGTTCCTTAAATGACGTTTCCAGAACTTCAGGGGGAGATTTTGCAGAATTCTGATGGTCAGAAAACACTTATACTCGTGGTAATTCGTGTTATTTATTAAGAATTTTCCATCAACGTATACAAAGTACTGTGAATCTGTGACAACTTATGAAAGTGATAATAATTACATCTTCGATATATGAATTAATACATAAATTAGCATACGTTCATCAAGCGCCCTCGTTTAGTCAAGTTTGACCACCGATCGTTTTATGAATCATCTCGCAAATTCTGATGCCGCGAGGTTTATCCGCGACCTTCATGCAGAATATTTCTGACAATGTGATTGAAGTTGTAACAAAAGTGTATCGTTACACGTTAACATACTCGGCTGACATGTAAATAATAAAATTTGCAATTTTTAGTTTCGTTTGATTTTGAGCCTAAGGAATGTAAAACCAAATGTATAGAACATTTCAAATGACATTTTAACCGAGATTTATCACACTGTGGAGACCGGGGTCTGACGTTCGGGGCTCATAAGTGCAGCATTATAATTCATAAATTGCGATATCCAATCATGCAATGATACGTATATTATATAGTTTTAACATGCCTTGGGCTGCTATTACATTGAAGTTAGTTCCTTTTGGAACTGTCTTTGAGCGAACGATATTTGCTGACAGTTCCTATCCGGCCTTACCGTCTATTTGTCACCACAATTCTTTATTTTCCACCAAACGGAATCCGTTCGCACTATATTTGACACAAATTTATAGTAATTCAACTACATTTTCAAGTAGAATTTAGCGCTGAAATAAACATGCGGTTTGCGCATGTCTGGGTCTCGTAATGGCTCTTCAGTTCAAACGTATTTGGTGTTGAATCTTTATAAATGTGTGTCAGCTGTGGCAAGAAATGATTCACTTGGCGAATAAAGTAGAATCAAGGTGGAAAATAGTAGGCTAGGATTCCAAAATTGCCTTAGAACAGAGATGGGGAAGAACGGTATTTTCATACTGCAGATATAGAAGACCGGATAGGAACTGTCGGCTAATATCGTTTGCTCAAGGACAGTTCCAAAAGGAACTACACTGAAGTATACGATATACGGTATTCGGTATACGGGCGCGGCGGTTTACACGGCATATATACTATGCGGAGGTATACTGGCTTGGTCAATTATTTTCCCTATCGATTTTGGTACAGTCATTCAGGCTCATTCAAATCCGAACATAATGGAACAAGAAATAGAGGGACCTCTGGCTAGTTTCTACTTGCGGAGGTGTGAAGTATGGTGGCGTAATGGTCAGGCTTTGAGTCGATTCATTACAATGGGGGAGGGGGGCGTTAACTGTAAATCACTGTTCATGACATTCTAACATAGTCTACATGCCTGTGATATACATGTCCATCAATGTTCAGAACGTTTGATTCAAACTTTTTACAACACGAATGCCCCATTTTCTACTCTTCTCATTCAATTTAGAGTTATTCGCCATAAAAAAAACAACGAAAATGCACGATACCATGTATAGCTACGCGTACAGCGTATATGCGTATAGACCGATGTAAACCGCTAAGCAAATTCCAGCTGTTCGAACACATAATTAATCCTCGGTGCCATCTTATGTGTTCGAATCCGGTCTGCTGTTCAAATCCAATCAGGCCCGTAGCTAGGGGGTGGCAAGGGGGGGGGGGGCAATGCCCGGGTGTGCCCCTCCTAAAAACTTCACTGCCCCTCCGAAGCCAGCAAGCTGGCTACGGGCCTCAATCCAATTGATGATTAACAGCAAATATGGATAATCAAGACTTTGTTAATTATCGTGACATCGGTAACAATGACAATCGAGGATACAGTTTTTTTAAAATACGATTTTCTTGGCTTAGCTTTAAGAAATTTCACTGAAATTTTCAGCATACTCCCTTTACATTATTTAGTTTTTTTTAACAATTATAGTGAGAATTGTCAGCTCTTTATCTAATCTTCCACAATGTATCTGTAAATATCTGGGATTTTCCCCTCCTATTTTGTCGTTGTTTGTTTATCTCATTAATTCATTTAGTCGCTGATGCATAATTTCTTTAGACTGACTGGAGTGGCTGTACTTATTTTGAGACAGACTATTGTTTTCCTGGGGGTCATCACATTTACGCTTCTGCCATTTACATTGAGACTGGGATAATTTGTTTATTCACATCACTTCGTTAAATGAAGCTATGTCACTGTATACACGACTATTGCTTATTCTGTTTCCACCACTTTATCTTTATAGTTCAGGTTATATCATTTTAACTCAATATAATGGTGCCTCCAGGAGTTCATCCTTTTAAATAAATTATAAAATATACGATACAGTAAATTAATGAACAGCTTTCTCTATCTACGATAATTATGGTCGTTTCTGGGGGTTTTTTCTGATGCGCAGTTTCCATCTACTGCGAATATACGTTATTAATTCAGAATTTAAAGAAAATTTATGTCCCTTGCTGTTTGTCTGTAAAAGTCATTCAGCACGTTTCTAGGTGATTCTACTCACAACTGCATTCAATCACTGTTCCTAGTGAATAAAGGAAGCAAAGCTGACACGAAAGTGTGCGAAGGCACCAATTTCGCCCCGATGCATTTGCACAAGTAACTCTTGTACGAGTAAAACATATTGAGTATTTTTATAACGTGACTTTATTAAACCTTGCTCAAAGTTTTAATAAAAAGGACAACTGAACTACTTTGGTAATAAGATTAAAATAACGCATGTGTCAGTAACATTTTAACATAAAGACCTAGATAACTGAAAAGGCCTGTCACTTCCAGATATTTTCGAATAACAGCTCAACTAAATTTGTTGTGATAAATTTACGCTTTTACTTTAGCAAGAACACATGACCTTTTTATTTAACAATGAATCAATTCAAACGAAGCCTCATTTAATCTAACTCGCCCTCCTTGCAGTCACCTTAACGCAGAAAAGTTTGGATGTTAAACCCCGTTTCATTTCTTTTCTATAGTGTGTGGCTTTGATATTTTAATAAAAGACAAATTTCGGCACACAATAACTTTAATTCATTGATCTTTTTGTATTATAATATTCTTTCGTCACTTATTAAAGGTTTGTTCCTTTGAGATTGATTGGTTGGCAAACTTACAAAAAGATGTCTCTGACGACCAGGAAACAAGAGAAAAGACTAAGCATGTTTATTGAACCTAGCCCAGATGAAATTAAGAAGTATTTCTGCTTATCAGTTGGTGATGGTCAATCATTTAATAATATCCGGTGAAAACACCAGACCCCTGCCTGCATGCGACGCAGTATAGAAAGTCTTAGACCACCAGAGAAAACCACGGTGTGATAACATTGTCTATAGACAGTATTGGTGTTTTCTGCTCAAATTGTGTCGCTCTTGTTTAATTTTTGTTCTTGCTCGACCTTCTAAGTTAACGATTTCCATATTTAATATTATCTTTTGCCTCGTGTATTAAGACGCACGGACTCGTTTTTTTTTTCTATAACAGAGAGAATTGTAATAGTCTGATAATCTGTCAATGTTTCTTAAATTAAGATTAACCATGGACCTTATTATTATATTATATGGTCCGTGGATCTAGTACATCGTTAACTGAAATTGGGTAACGACATTATGCCCATCTACTCTTTTTGTTCATTTTTATATGTTTAATCCGTTATCTTGTCCTTCTATCGCTATGTCAGTTTAATAACAACATTAATTTACTTTTATCCGTTTTTCCTGAAATATAACGGATTTGTACATTGAGTGCAGTTACTAATTACGATCCCTTGCTATTTGCAGTATCTGGCCTGTCGGCGCTGTATGACAAAATAATATATTTATGTTCCGGTATATTAAAGAATTGAAGAATCATTTGAGGTCTGTTATCCGAGGCGAGAATTTACACCCCAAACTTTGCCGGAGACGTTTTGTGTGACAAGATCCCAACCTCTCTATACGTCATCGCGAATATACCACCCTAACCCCAAACGACAACTTCACAATTGGCTGATAGTTTTTTTTTAAATTATGAACATTGAAACGAATCCCAACCAATGGAAATCAAAGGGAATAATTTTGCTAACAATGTGTGGTTTCTATTCTTCAATACTATAAAGGAGAAAATCAGCTAGCAAACTAAAGCGAGATTGGTACAGATGTCATAGTTACAAGAAAAACAGCATACTCAACTACCAAACATGCTCAAGTCGAAGTCGAAATTATGCCAGACAAGAGTGGCATAACAAGCCCATAACCAGCAGTAACAATTTCACAAACAGAATCTTCGATGAACAATGACATAGACAGCGAAGAGATGGTCATTTAAAAGCGGTCATTGCAATATCCAAAGCTATTAGGAACATCCTCTACCCCCTCCATTAAAGATTCTCGGGGATTTTGTAAGAAAATTGGTGAAATAAACCGCTCTGGAAGAATTGTGCCGTACGATGTACTTGATCTCTTTACAACTGAACCGCGTCAAGAAGCTATTGAAGTTCTCCGCTCCCGACCGAATAAACGACCTATAAGTACCATTGGAAACTAAATTATCTACAGACAATATCCTCGAATTAGCCACCTGGTGCCTTGATTCCACATACTTTACCGGGGGGGGGGGGGCTATACAAGCATGTTTACTTATGGGCAGTCCCCTTTCACCATTAATTTCGATGATACGTTTGTGGTACTGGATGAAAAAGATGAATCAGTGACCCTATTAGATCACCTAAATAAACATCATCCCAGAATTAAATTCACCATTGAGACCGAAAAAGATGAAGCTCTACCATTTTTAGATTGTGAAAGTTAACAATCGATTGAAAACCAAAATATATCGAAAACCAACTCATACAGATCAGTATATTAATTACAACTCTATCCATCCCCACTTGAACAACTACCTACCCTCCAAAACTAGTCAAAACGCAAATCAAAGAAACAATAATAAACATCAAAAGAAACCAACAAAAAAAAAAACACCCAAAGAGATGATCAGAATAACCTTGCCATTTTATGGCATACCAAGTTAGCAATTTACTCAAGAAATCCAACATTGATACCACATTCTCTGTCCCTACCAGCATGAAACAGAAATTGAAAGCGAATGGCAAACTAAAACCAACCCTTCCTATTCAGCCTAAAGTAGTCGTCTACCAAGTGAACTGCTCCTGTGATTTCTCATACATTGTTGAAACTATCCCCCAATAAACGAATATCGGAACAGAGATCTAAAGCTGCTACCTACAACTCCGCCATAGCGGAGCACCTTCAAAACCACCCGCAGCATAGAATCGAATGGAACGATGTGCAAATTCTTACATCCAACCAACAGAATAAGAAAACCTGAAAAATCACAGAAGCCATTAAAGGGCATATGGTCATGTTATCAGGATGAATAATACCACTTAAAGGGTGCTAATCCTTAATTTCAACGGCTTTTCTTAACTTGCACGAATAATTGAAGCAAGTCAGCGTGTAGTTCCTTTAGGAACTGTCTTTGAGTGGACGATGTCCACTGACAGTTCCTATCCAGCCTTGAAAATACCACTCTTCCCCACCTCTGCTTTTCGGCTATTTTGGAATCCGTACCTATTATTTTTCATCTTGATTCTACTTTATTCGTCAAAGAAATCATATCTTGCAATAGCTGACACACATTTATAACACACACACAAAATACGTTTAAGCTGATGAGTCATTGCGAGACTCGAACATGCGCAATCCGCATGTTAATTTCATCGCTAAATTCTACCTGAAAATGCTGTTAAATTATTGTAAATTTGTGTCATTTATAGTGAGAAATGATTCCTTTTGGTGGAAAACAAAGCATCGTAGTGAAAAATAGATGGTTTGGGTTCTAAAATAGCCCGAGAATAGAGGTGGGGAAGAGCGGTATTTTAACGTATTTTCATATTGCAGCTATATAAGGTCGGATAGGAACTGTCAGTGGACAGTTAAAGTATATTTTCGATATGGATGTCGGTAATCCAGCGCTGTATTCCGATATTTCGGATGTTGAGGAAAATCGATCTGAAAATGATAAACGTTTTCATATTGCCAACGAAGAAACGATTTTAAACGTTGCAAACAAAAAAAAAAAAAACATTAAGGCGCAATAGGTGTGCGTTTAATAAATCTCAAACATGGTCAATATGGCGGAACAATCACCATAATGATGAAGAAAGGAAAATAACTAAAGATCTTGAACACATGGGCAATATTGATTTAAACTTGAACACATTGAAAAAAGGACGTTAACTTGTCTATAGCATGAAATTCTATAGTATTCTACAGAATTTTGGGGACTTATGGGAAATTCTATAGTATTCTACAGAATTTTCGGGACTTATAGGAAATAATGGCCCCAAATATTCTGTAGTGCAAATCCCATAATTTTTCCTATAGATTTATACTCAAATTTCTAAAGGAAAAAAATAGAGTATTCCATAGTGTTTTCCGTGGTGAGCAAAAAATAATTGTGCTATCTTTTCCGTACAAACCAGACTATTTTACATAAAGGTCCTGTTATAAATTTTTAAAATTGGGGTTAGAAAAGGTAAATGTTGTAGAATTATTGAATGACTGAATGAATTTAAGTGATACCCTAATGACAGAAAACGTCACATAACCACATATTAATGGCGTGCAAATAATTATTTATTGTCTTATGTAAAAATATATCTTACATCTATATGCCAAGAAGTAGTGGGATAACGACCCACGACTTTTCGAGAAAGGTCACTGATGAAAATATAGAGTGATCTATAGGAATGGTATGTAATTAATTACTTGTTGTATCACATACATCCTACATTAGAATTACTGAATGGTATATTTAATCTTGTACAGGAAACTTACCAAGGATTTAATCTTACAGGAAATTGATGACATAAGACATGCATAGAGTCATTTAAAGTGACAATGGCCGGTCTATAAAAATAATTTTTGATTACAAGTTATTTGACTTCACGGTGAGGTGAAGTCAAATAATGTTGTTTGGCAAATCTCAATGATACACATATCATTTGCAAATCTACGTTTTAAGATTCAATTATCACATTGTGTAGTAATTTTTAAGGAATGGATGTACAAAATACGTTACTCGAAATAGACTAATGCTTGAATTAATTAGTTTAAATGTTAAAATCTGCAGTAAATAATAAAGCGAGTACTCTTATCATGAAATCTGTTGCTCATTTGATGTTTACATTAATGTCTATCCCGATCTGATCATTTCATATTAATCTCAGATTTATTATTTTATGAACTTAGACAAATAAATTTTATTTGTCTAAGTTCATAAGATAATAAATCTGAAATTGTGTCCATACCAGCCAACCAATTGTATGCAAAATCTATGTTGTTTGTGCCTGGATTGAACCCTGTGTTCCCTTTAATGGGTTGGTTTCTCTTGGTCTTTCGATTTTCTCCCACTTCAAAAGACTAGTGTGCACAGGGGAATTATTGAAATAGAGATGTATTACGCGTGAGTACCAAAATGACATAGTTTGTATTGAGCGGATGGAGGCCCAACCCTTCCTCTCCCATGACACCTGCCCCCCTCCAAATAAAATAAACTATAAGATCGCATGGGTCACCGGCTTATTCTGACCGTTACATCAGCAATGTGGATATAGTTGGGTTTTCTTTACTCGTTTCGAGATGTTTGACTGAAAGTGGGTTAATGCAGTTTAAAATTCAAAATTCAGAAAGAAAATACGCTGGAGAAGAACAAAATTGTAATCTTATTTTAATAAGACTAGAATAAAGATGACCCTCTTGGATTTTGTGAAGAAATCTCATTACTTCTACGATATGTCATATATTAGCAAGCTTATTGTGGTTAAGTGGGTGGTTAAGTGGGTAAGACACTGCCTCGCGTTTTCGATATCTGCATTGGCCGAGTAAGTTCGGGATTTTCCGACGTGGTTGCCCCTTGTTAGTGGTACAGGACGGAGGGCCTAACAATGACAGCTGTCTAGCCGTTCGGATGGGACGAAAAATCGAGGTCCCGTGTATACATTGGCGTGCAAGTAAAGGATCCCTTAGTAGTTGGAATTCGATAGGCCATAGTGCTGCTGCCCGAGCAAAACTTCCCACATAGCACAATGTGTGGCGTGTGCCCGTCTTTATTTCCCTGGTCGGTGCAGAACAGTACAACATCAAGCCCCAGTTTATTCACATTCGTGGTTTTAGTTTACGAGTGAATAATGGCAAACAGAATATAGGCGGAGCGAGCGACTTTGGTGCTGCTGAAATTACCTGTTTTATTTTGAGATTGTGATGTGGTCTAGCTCAAAAATGAAAATTGTTCAATTCTTATATAAAAAAGGAAGAAATTATTTTCTTAGTTGATACACGTTGTCTAATCTAATTGAATTATATAAAAAACTGTTCCACAATAAAGATTCAATTATAGTTCTAATAAAATAGAAAGTGAAATTGGCGAATTATTAGAAATAAAAAAACGGAGATAATTTAACGTTATTGCTATCGATTTATCCAGCCGTGTGATTTGATTTCACAAAAAAAAAAAAAAAAAAAGTGATAAACTAATTAATGTCCTGTAGCTTGAAATATACGATATCCTTATTTTGTAAAATACCAAGAGAGGTCAAGTAAATACAATAAACAACGCAATCAAAAAAAAAAAAGTCTAACAAAAAACCTGCAAATGTGAATTACGAGAGAAGATAACCAACTGAAATATTTGTTTTTAGAAACCCAGCTTGTTGTTACCGAGTTGATTTGGGTATTGGAAACGATTACAGGTACGTTTATTAAATAACTACATAAAAAGCATCCCGCTTCTCTCCTACGACCAGTGGCGGGTGCAGAATATTAGGTTAGGCGCGGTGGGGGAGTTTCTCGGTGTGGCGCATACCTGGACTTAAAATCATTTAATTTTATCAGTATGTGGATCCGACCTTCCCAACCACGACATATATATTTACTGATTTTAGTATACATTTCGGTCAACAGTAAAACCCAACGCTCATATTCTTTCATATAAAACCGAATGGCAGGTTTTCGATACGAACTGATAATACAACAGCACATATCCTCCCCGATCAAGGCTTTGAAACATAACACATCCGCAAAGAAAATAAACCAAGGCTAAAATAAAAAGCCAAAATCAAATCATTGTCAGCGCAATTAATTAGGTGTTTATATTCAGATATAAATTATTTTAGCGAAACATTTGACAAGTATGTGAAATAAAAATGGGAAAACATAACAAAAAATTATAAACTATAGACAATTTAATTCAAATAAAACTATTGAATTTCATGCATAGAATTAAATGAGAAGGCAGGGGAAGTTTGATGGAAATATCCAATAATTGATAATATATGTTAATAATTTCTAAAACTTTACCTTGATATTAGTTCAGAAAACAGGAAAACCCCTTTCACCACAACTATCCTGCTGCCGTTAAACAATTCTAGCAACCTGCTATTGACAACTTCTACAATTTCTATCACCAATCAAATTTATTGACATCCCACGCGCATTTCACACTCATTCCATCTTTACAGCTCGTGGCAATTTAATTCGACGTCATTTACAAGGCGTACGCCGGTCTCGATATGTATGCGATGACGTCGAGTTTGATTGATAGATCAACAAGCTTCTACGATTTACAAATAAACCCACAATAAATCTGTTTCTAAGAGTAATGACCCGTTATTTTATTGGGTTTTTTCCGGTCGTAATAACAGTAGCTGGAAATAACATAACACGGATATATGTACTTGAATTGGACGAGAGGGTTGGGAGGCCGGAAGGGTGGGGGGGAATTGAAAATCAGACTGTGTCCCGGATTCTCACCTCACCTCACAACCAGTACATCCCCGGTGTTTCTAGTAGTTACTGTGGGACAAGGCCCCGGTTAAAATTGGTAGCGCATACAGGTAAGGGCATCCATCTGTAATCAGAATTCGGTGGAAAATATAATCCATAATATTGGCACCGTAATATTGTAAAAACAAAACCCGTACTGTCTGCATTTTACTTATGTAGCATGCATTGATAAAAAATAATATTTGATTAAATTAACTGGATTTAGATGTTGGCATTGATGTTCCCTGAAAACAACCCTATTGCGAAACCAGAAACCTCAAACAGCTTTAGTATATAACCTTTCCTACACATAACTTATTTATCCCATTTTATTTATACAGTTTTAAAACGTCCGGTGGAATGTTAAATGCGTTTTATCGGTTTTGCATTTTCTAAATGGTTTATTATTTATTAGTGATATCACCGGGTGTGTGAATCGATGTCTTATCACACGTGTATAAATGTTATGTTAAGCTGTCCCTACGCGCAAAACGAAGTATTGAAATAGTTTGGGCAAGTAAGGGATGGGGTTATAAGAAAAATGTGCCCTTTTCAACAGAAGGGTTAATTATCTGGAGTAAGGCTTGAGTTTTACAGGTCAAAGTCGCTCTTTCCTGTTGAAGCATTACAGATCTGGATAATTGCTCTTTTCAACAGAAGCATTATATACTCTTCGAAAAAAGAAACACACAACCCATTTTTCATCATTTTTTTATTTGAACGAGGTCTTTGTTTCGGTAAATAATACTTGTTTTTAATGCCATTATGTAAGGATAAAAGAAATTCATTATTGGTTTTAAAGGTAGGGCCACTAATTGTGACTGATCATCCTTTTTGTCGAAATTTGTTATCGCTTGATTGCACCTAGAAACATGAATTTAACAACTTCGCGAGCTTTTCGCATGGAACCTAAATCTAAGGTCATTAAAATCCCGGGGTTCTCGGTTTCCAAATCAGTTGCACATGTAAACACTCAAAGACCCAAGTGATGCCACATCCGAACAAAGACCAACGCAACAACGCTATTGGTAAATTACAAGCAGGTGACTCCAAGACAGATGTAGCCAGGCTGCTGAATGTTTCCCTTAGTTCCATTTCTCGCCTTTGGGATAGGTACCGACAGCGAAGTTCAACGCGTGAACGCCCTAGCTCAGGCCAAACAAGTGTGGTCCCACTTGTCCTGGATCGTCACTTCCGGTTACTTCATCGGCGTAAATGGTTTTCAACAGCGACCTCTACTGCAGCAGCAATTCCCGGATGGCGTAGAATCTCGTACCAGACAGTAGGCAAACGCCTACGTGAAACCAAATAACGGGGCAGACGTCCCCGTTAGAGCTTCTGTTTTGAAATACACCGACACCATGAAATCCAACTTTAAAGGCTTTCAGGCACTGAGGGTATGGTCACAGCAACACTGGAGAGCAGTTTGGTTCAGCGACGTGTCGTCGTTCTTGTTGCAACAAGGCGATAGTAGAGCGAGGATATACTGACGACGAAATGTAACGTTGCGTTTCTTTTTTGGGAGAGTATATATTATCTGGATTAAGAGATGGAATTTATAGGGGAAGTCGCTCTTTTCAACAGTAACATTAAATATCTACTGTAAGGAGCGGATTTTATAGGGGAAAAGGCTCTTTTCAACAGGAGCACTAAATATCTGGAGTAAGGGGTGGGGAAACTCGCTCTTTTCAACAGAGGCATTCAATATCTGGAGTAAGGGATGGGTTTTATATGGTAAAGTATCTGCGGAATGGGTATTATAGGGGAACGTCACTCCTTCCAAACGAGGCGTTAAATGTCTGGTTAAAAGTCGCTCTTTTCAACAATACAGCATTAAATATCTGGAGTGAAGGGTGGGTTTTATAGGGGAACATCTGGAGTAAGGGGTATGTTTCAAAAGATGCATTAAATATCTGTACTGAGTGGTGGGCGTTACAAGGGAAAAGTCGCTCTTTTTAACACAAGCATTACATATCTGGAGTAAGAGATGTGTTTCATTAAAAATCTTGAATAGGTCATGGGTTTCATTGAGGAACGGCATCCTTGTCAACGGACGAATTACTATCTGGAGTTTCATGTTTGTTTTTTTTTCGAGTATGGAAAGGTATCGCTGTCAATTTTTTAAAAATGCATTGCGACAATGTCTTTTCCATTGATTATATCTAAAAAGTATAATGTACAAAGTCCTAATACCGATAATGATAATGTCAAAATATCTCTAAGACAAGAGTTAAATGCAAAACGTCAAATGTGAGGTGTCAAATGACAAATGTTTTGTTAGAAAATACTTTTATTGGCATTTCTATATTTTACATTTCTTTGATTACATTTTACATTTGCGCTCTGCCACATCTCATTTGTCCTCATATGCAAATGTAGGATATCACGTGACGTATTAACATATACGGAAACCTGGCATGATAACAGGAAATCAACACAGGAAACCTACTTTCCAGCCATTTATAACACAATAACTGGAATTTAATATTATTACCCATTAACAAAAAACAACGATATATAAGCATTGTGCCCTAGAAATAAATAATATATTTAAAGAGAGGAATCACTATATATTTTTTATGAACACAGAGAAATTTTGATAAAGCCCCGTAATCTTTAGTTTAGCCCCCCCCCCCACACACACACACAGGCTTCCTTCTCTTCGACTTTAATTTTATATTGTAAGATTATGCAAGTACATTCACAATTTCGTATTTAGACCAGCATTTGCACTTGTATAGCTCTTATCGTACCACTCGATGTTTTCACGGTACGCTAATCTGAATGTGCCAGTAAATTATTTACACAATTTTAAGGAGCAACGGACGTACTTTTAGGGATAATTAGCGTGGTATCGAGAATTTCGGATTTAGACCCTAATTTAACATCCGTCTTTGTTCGTTTTTCAGAGATTATGAATGTGTCGGAAAATTATTTGTATATTTGAAAAGAGCACTGAACCCGCTTTTCAATTATAGGTAACATAATGGATTTCTTTTCTATCAACGACAAGACTCGTATTTTAACACCGAATACCGCCCCCCCACACACACATACAGGCATTTAAACATTCAATGCAAGAGCTAAATCTGCTTATTGTATGTCTTGAATTTTATAAATAGAAATTAGACAAATTAACTAATACAATAGACCATAATCAACTCTCTATGACATCGTTCGTCTGTGATATTTGTTGGATTTTAATTATGAAAATACGATCGTACCAGAACACTATTCATATATTTACGAATAGTAATGCACGTGCTTTTCACTAATATATAACCCTGTAATAATAGTCAAGTACCATCCAGATTTGATCGTTTGTCAAGGTAAGTAAATTTCTTATTGTGTGCCAGGTTGGTTTCCTATAGTGTGGTGAATATAATTGTTCTGGCTTGCCTAGGTTTCCGTATATGATAATAAGTCACATGATATTCTACATTTGCATATGACAATTGATGCTGTGCGAAAAGTGTTAAGCAGAAAGCGTCAAAGCCAATGGGATGTGGCAGAACGCAAATGTAAAATGTAAACACGTCAAATCAGCATTTTCCCACAAAACATTTGCAATTTGACACTTAACATATGCTGTTTTATATTTAACTCTTTTTCTGAGAGGTATTTTGACCTTATCATTACCAGTACATTGTACTTTTTACATATAATAAATGGAAAAGACATTGTAGCAGAGCATTTAATATTGGCAGCGATACCCTTCCATATTTCGGGAGGTAAACTGTTCTCTGTATTAGATAGTTTTTAGTTGACCATTTTTAAGAAAGAAGAATTGATGTGGGATCGATCTATCAGGTCACCAAGCCCCGGCTCGATCCGACGACCTCGATCCGTTTCAACAGTTTGGGACGGGCGTGGTTCACTCGTTCCGCCTGGGCCTGACGACTTGGAACTAAATCAACTAAACTAACTACGGAGCACGCGCGGCGACATTGTTTCGACTCTCAGAGATTAATGTCAAGGCCGGCGGTGGTTTGGGTGTTGATTTCGGTCATTTCCGGCCACCGGCGGTCACAGTTTCAGTTGGTCCCTGGTGTGTGTTTACCGTTCAGCGCATGCGCAATTGTAGGAGTCAGCTCACACTGTTATAGACACAGTGTGCGTTGACTCCCCGTGATTCTACTATTATCCACCAATATATAGTATTACTACCGACAGCAGTCGAGGATGTCGAGTTTCTACTGTTATTTTATTTTAGTAAAAAGGAGAAATATAAATTGACGATCTTTATAATTCAGCAGGCTATAAAAATTGAATATTTCCTCCACATGTGGGAAGAGAAAACAACTGCCACTTATATAAATGTAGAGTATGCAATGCATTGTTCGTGCATGTTTGAATCCAAATTTACAAGGAGTATTTATTACCACATTCATTTCTTTGTATGGAATTAGGTGATTCATGTTCAAGAAATAGTGGTATTTTCAGATTTAGTTTCAGATGTAGATCCCTAGTTACTATACTATTCAAAAAAAGTAGGGGATATTTTATTTTTAAGTGTTATTAAAGTCGCCTAATGAAACTGACGAAGAAACAAATGAAGTTCACATTCATCGATTTATTCCAATTGATCGTTAGACTTATAGTAACTAGTATAGTAGATCTCATGGTTTGCATGATACAGTATTTGTATTTGAGAAATAAAACACATAGGCAACTTGTAAAACTTTTATTATATACAAAATTAAAATAATGATTCAGAGAAATCCCAATCATATATAGGCCAATATTCAACCTGCAAAACAGTTAACTATTAAAACATAGTTAAAACATCGAAAAGTGATTTATAAGTGTTTAACCAAAAAAAAAGAATCTACAAATAACCACTGGAAAATAGCGTGATCAGTAGAGCTCCATAAGCCGCAATCTGGTTTGAAGCCACGAGAATATCAAAGCCTTAATCTGCCTTTGTAGGTGAATTAATTGACAATTTTAAGCCAATCACCAATGTGTATGTTTTCCAGTTCCACATAGGGGATGCTCGATTCACAGTCCAGAACGTCCCGAATCGACAGAATTACAATCGAGTGACGCGGAATTCAGTCCTGTCACAGTTCTGCCAGTCCCGACAGCTGAGGTGGAGTGAGTAGAATCGTGACGTATTCCTAAGTAAAAAATATGTTTCAGCAGTCATGATTGGTTGGTATACTTTTTATACAGTCGACGCATGCGCTGTAATCCGAAATTCTCCTTTTCACTCGATTGACACCAGTTTTGGAATTCAATTCCGGAACTGTGAATCGAGTATCGCCTTATTGTACGCGTGGAACGCGACTAATCACTAAAAACAACGACAACAAATCACGAACGATAGAACAATCAATCTCAAGCCAATTAACTTAAATCCGTTGATCGTGTAACTACTGATCACTAAAAAAACAGCTAATAACAATAACAAGTATGTTTATTAATGACAAAACTCTAACTAAGAACATAACACTTTTTCCTGAAGTGATCAGTTATTTGAGTTATGAGGAACCATCTCACAATGGCGGAAGTGGATAAAGCTGTATTGGTAACACAAACATCAGTCTCGGACATGTGCAAGTGCCCAGGAGCAAACACACACCAACGACCAACTGAAACTGTGACACCGGGCGACATCCCGCGGTCGATATACATCACGAATATCCAGTCTTGACATTTCCGTTGAGCCCTTCTGGACATTTGCAGACGGACGTATGACCGAGTCGAAACCTACTCGTGCATGTTGGTATACCTTTCGAACGAATGCGAAAAAAGATGCATTTTCGTAAACCTAGCAGGAAAGGTCAGCTTAGGTAATGACTTGAGACTCAACGACCCCCCCCCCACGCCTTAGATAAAAAAAAAATAGCCTCCCCCCCCCCAATATTTCGCCAACAATAATGATTTCTCAGTAGTGTTCTTACCACATCCTTAACCCCTCCAAAAAATTCCATAGCCCCCCCCCCCCTCAAAAAAAAAAAAAATTTATAAGCTGGCTACGTGCCCGCCTAGACTTATGTTTCAGGAAGATGGCTCCAAAATATTGGAAAAATAGCCTTGTTGCTACTTTACTAGGACAAATCGCCGGACAGGGGGCCAAGAACCCAAGAGTTGCCTAGTCAAAAATAAAAATGAAATAAAATGCGAATGCGCAAAGATTGGGTACCTCCGACACCCAAACGAGTCTTCAATGATCGAAGAGAAGGCTGGCGTACCCGCAATAAAAAAGCGCACACTCTGGTTGTGCGCAAAACAGACCACATCCTTTATATTGGTTGATCCAAGATTTCTCGATAGAGAATACGTATGTTAAAGTTAGCCGCTTCAAGAAGGCATATTAATAATATAAATTATGAATTAATAAAAAGGCTCTCTTGAAGCGACTAACATCGCTGGGGTCTTTGTTGGTTGGGTGAAATAGATGATGAAATTGATTGCTATATTCCGGTTCATATATACCTCACAAATCGCCATTGATTCTCCGATTTACCCCCTCCCCGTATTCCATTTAATTTTAACGTGTGAATTATATATCAACTTATTCTGTGCCATTAAACATCAATTATCAACTGTAATCACCAGTTTCAATGGTTTATCAAGTTGATGTGTAAATGATATTACCTACTCATATTATCACGACTTGGTTTGTCTTTGTACATAGTACAATAATATTAGTAAGGAGTGGGGAGTTAATGTTAACCGCACACAGAAACCTTAAAGCCGAAGTCTCGTTACCAGTAGTCAAAGTACAGCGCAATCGACGAATTCGGTGACATCAAGTATAGAAACAATTTCCGCCAGGTGAGAAAACCGTAAAACCTAACAGTTTCAAGTTATAAAATAATTTACACCAATCCCCAGCATGGTAATTCCCCCAGCTTCCAGAAGTATTCAGTATAGAGAGGGAGAAATGGGGTTTAACGTCCAGTCAACACAAACTAGGTTATTTCGGGGCGAACATAATATGGTTTAGTTTTATTTCAATAATTTGCTTGCGCATAGGTGTCTTTAGCAGTGGAGAAAAACCACCAGGTTGGACAGGCAACCCTACTCCTTGTCACGTACACCGGGGATTCGAAATTACGCCAGTTAACTCAATGGCAGGCTTTATGATACAACGCGCATTCAACCCCCAGTATTAAAGTACATGTAGCTAATTATAAGTCTCTAACTCAATATCATCTAAAGTCTCCGGCATTTAAAACACGAATTATTTGTCAATTTAAATCAATACTAGCGTTTCAGGCCCATTTTTTAACAAGGGACCTAAAGAACGAGACTAGATATATTCTTATCTGGAGATGTTATTTTTACTCTGTGTTATGAATAATCACTCGGCAAACCTTGTAAGATTTCGGGAATCTAAACTCGGCTGTATGATGAATTCCGCCATATTGGAACTACTTTAAAGGTCCCGGATGAAACATGGCTGCGCCCATTCCAAACACAAGTTGGCAACCTATTTGGCTAGCGACCTATTCGACCGATCCAGCTGTAAGATAATGACGAAATTACACGTCTATTCTGAGCTGAAGGAATGGATAAAAAATAATATATTCTACTTTCATTTGATAGACATAACGTTGGATTTTATTGGTTGATAAATAGAGACTGTTGTCTTTACTCTAAATAGGTTTCCAACGAACAGGTTGCAGCTCGATCGGTCGAATAGGTCGCTAGCCGAATAGGTTCCCAATTTATGTAATAGCGTCAAGTTTTCCTGTTAAAGTAAACCGGTAGCCGCATCTCAAATATATGGGCGTAGGTACATATCACTTACTGTCATACATCCGAGACTAGATGTAGTTGACGTAGTTTACGGAATCTGTCGAGATAAGCCGAGTGATGAATAATAAATGCTATGTAGACTGGAATAACCAGGCACTCGAAATAGCCACTCGATTGTAACTCCTGGCATATTTCGCCGAACATAACTGATTTGAAATTCGAGTACAAACGAAAACGATTGAATGTAAATGAGTTTGTATACATTCATATTACATTATTACATGCCTTGCGACCCATTTGTGGAAATTTCTAGGCCTCAAATGTTAGCGATTTAGCTCCTGTAAGTATTGGGGAGGAGCATCGATTAACGAGAGATTTTTTGGCTGAAGTAATAAGGAAATAAATCGGGACATGAACACCAAACGGGATGTCACAGAGTGCCGGAGTGATCAGAGATCGGATGTGACAGAGTCCACTGTACATATATTTTACATTAATAATAAAATAGTTTAATAAAGCACCGGAATTCACTTTGAGAAAATCGGACATTGAAAACATATAAACACCGGGATTCATTTATAATAGTCCGGTGGGGAATCGCCACCCGAGCTGTGAATTTATGAGACCAAATTTATTTAGCCCAGTTTTTTGTGTTGATACCGAATCTGGGTGGTGATCAGGCGTTTGAGGGGGCGTCATTATTTTCACATAAATGATGATCAGGTTATACATTAATAAAGCATAAATTTGGAATGCCCATCTCTAAATAAGTATTCATGGAGCCCCTGGATGAGTGTCTGATTTATAGAGTGGGGCTAGCAAGTGTACGTGTATGGAGGAGCGGGTGGAGTGGGGATAAAATTGTAGGGAAATGAGTTCACGTTGATTTGAATAATAATTGTGTGGGGGTAGACGCTGGGGTGGGGGTGGGGGGGCGTGACAACAACATTTTTGTTGACAGGGAGTGAGAGAGAAATGAGGTTTAACGTCAACTCAACACAATCTAGGTCATTTCGGGACTAACATATGATTTTTTTAAATTTTATTTTCAATAATTCGCTTGCGCGTAGGGGTCTTTAGCAGTGGGAGGAAACCGGAGGACCCGGAGGAAACCCACGAGGTTGTTTTGTTGACAGAAGTTATTTCGTTCATAACTGAGCTTAAAGTAGTGTCTCGTTAGCGTTTTCGTTCACAATATTAAATTATAATGTTCTTTTGAAGAGGTCTGGGAATGTAAATCAAAAACACAGTGACTCCGCGATATGTTTAGTTACTAGTCTATGCTTAGTCTTCATCAGAAGATTTAAAATCAAAAGTTCATATGATTGAGATAAATATTTTCTTGGTTGCTGGATATGCTTCAAGAACCAATCGCATTGTAAATCCTCATTCCAGCCATGTAGCAAAAGACCACGTATACGGCAAGGTGGTAATAAAGAAAGGTCTGTTATTTTTTCACCCAGAAAATATTTTTTTCTAGCGTCATCGACTGATGTAAGTTGCCTTTCGCGATATTTTTTCTTCCTTTGCCTGTCTTATTATCGATCAAAATTTGTATATTTGAATCATCGTTTGCAAGAGAATGGTTGGGATGTCTATTTCGCCCGAGCAAGAATGCAAAGTACAATATGTTTCAGCACCTCCATTAATTTGAAATGCGAAGAGGTGTAGGTAAGATATTGTGCCCTCGTGGTTGGTTGTCAGTTCTAGGATATTCTCGACACCTTCAATACAATATTTTGATCCGATCAAGATTAGTATTGAAAGTGTCGATCATATCTCGGCCTACGGTACATGCTTTCAGTGGTAATGCCAATTATTTATTTTTCATTTTCAAGATAATCCCAACTTTCTAACAATTTAAACAGCTGGGATGACGTAATTGCTGGTTTAGAAACAATGTTTGTACCTTGTACGACAAAAACCCACTTATATTTGTAGATGTCACTAGAAGAAAGATTTTCCGGGGGAATTTTAATTGTGATGAAAAATAACATTACCATCTTGCCTGAGTAGATGGGCAGTTCTACTCCCACCACACCAATCAAACAGTTGTCCAAAGGGCACCGCTAACACTTATTAAGAGATGGACAGTCACAGAAATTTATGTTATATTGATATATAACATGATCATCATTTATGTTAACATAATGACACCCCCTCCCTACACACACGCACACCTACACCCCACCTTCCCATGGCCGTCATAAACACTTATTTAATGATTAATGATGGGCAGTCCTAGAAATTTATCTTTTATTAATATATTATGTCAACATGACATTACGCCCCCCCCCCCTCACACACACACGCCCATTGTAGACGTTTGACCTCCTATATCTCGAAAACGCCCCCTTCGAACGTCTGATCACCACCCTGATTCGGAATCTACACAACAAACTGGTCTAGAAAAATTAGTCTCATAAATTCACAGCTCGGGTGGCGATTCCCCCCTTCAACCACCACCGGACTATAAGCATCGGAATTCACTTTCAACATATCGGAATCCGTACTCATAACCTTCGTATTTACTAATATTTTACATTACTAATAATAAATACCGAAATTAACATTGAAAACATACATATCGGATTTCACTTTCAAAATATCTTAATTCGCACTTCAGACCTTAATACTTAGTAATAATAATCTTTCAGCTTCTAATAGTCCTGAGCCTGACGGTTTGGGATTGTGAGGGGACTAAGTAGTGGGCTAGCCTCCGGCACTATGTAACTAAAATCGGTACTAGACATAACACTCATTTCTTCAATTTAGAGTCGGTTGGGAAAAGATTAATTTGATTCGAGTTACACATCGGGCTATGTCAGGCGCGGATCCAGACAGGCGGGGGGGGGGGGGGGGGCCCAGACCCCACCCCCCCCCGCCCGCTGCTCAGACTTAAAAAAAAATTTTTATTGGCGATTTAGACCTGTTATTTTGGAATTTACCTTCCGGAAATACGTCAGAATGAACCAAATTGAATCTAATTTACCAAATTATCGGTTGAGCGCAATTAGTTAAGCAATTATCAAACCTAGCCCCCCCCCCCTGCAAAAAATTCCTGGATCCGCGCCTGTATGTACATGTACATCCATTCACACCAGTGCCAGACTTGTAATCTGTGGGAGGGAAAAAGACTTGACTCATTGTCGCTTGCATAATATATGCGTCACAGAAACCAGAGATCTGCAGCCCATTCACTTGGAACATTTGGTTTGTCTTTGATCTCTAGTACTGATTACAGTAATTATCCTACTACTAGTCCAGGAGCAGGTCGATAAACCTGGAAATATAGCCCACTTAATGTTTTTTGATGAATTATATGTCTTCAGTCTGTGTAGATTCAGAATCCGGATGATGCCACCCTGGCACCCATGGGGAAATTTTAAAAGGCATTTTCTGGTTATTTAGTAGGGTAGTATGTAACAGATTGTCCCAGACTTCGGTTTGAAAGTGGTTTCTTTAAGACTTTGACCCTTTGATTTCAATGAGCTTGGGAATTCCTCTTAAAAATGAGAGCTAATTCCGCTAGGGGACTAAATTCAAAATGGTGGCTTATTTTGGCAGGAAACTTATCAAATTCCCTAAAAAGGTGTTTAATATATTGAGATATAGCTATAGGTTTTCGATGTATTATAGGCCTACCTTCAGTATGTTTAGTTTCAGAATCAGGGCCAAATTCTCTCGGTCCTCGGTATGAAGGTGGTTTCTGTAAAAATTTGATCCACTGCATGAGTCTAACGAGCTTGGATATATTTTTAACTTGGAATCAAAGAAATCTATTTTCATGCAGCAAAAACGACAAAGTCCATAATTAAGCCAATAAATTATCTTAATGCTTTTCTATTATCTTACTGTCCATCATTTTTAATTTCAGGAACTGGTTCAAAATCGTTTTCTTCCACAATACCTACGCTAAATTATAGCCCGAAATAGACACATACAATTCACGGTTGTTTTGGGGTATACTATTGGGGTACACCTGTTTTGAACTGGTTCAAAATCGTTTTCTTCCACAATACCTACGCTAAATTATAGCCCGAAATACACACATAAAATTCACTTTGTTTTGGGGGGCATACTATTGGGGTACACCCGTTTTGAACTGGTTCAAAATCGTTTTCTTCCACATTACCTACGCTAAATTATAGCCCGAAATGTACTCGTCAACTTCACGGTTGTCTTGGGGTATACTTTGGGGGTTTTCTTCCACTTTCAACTATTTCACAAGGACAATAATAACAATAATGATAATCGTTTTCTATAGCGTCCAGTCATAACATACAGTTTCTAGGTTTTAATCAAAATGTTATTTTAACAACTTTCGCATTGATATTGGCCAGGGATAGTAAATTTCACCATTTTCTTCGGATCCATTGCTTTTAAATATTACGGAGCTTCACGGCTACCGCCGTTCGCTTTATAAAACAACATATACCTACGGTGAATGCGAAAAAAACCCAGTTATTTGTAGTGAGACAGATGACGAATAGAAATCACTGGCTGGTATTTTACAGTTAAATGGCCAATGACCAAAATACACTAATCGTCTTAAAATTCTAATACAATTCGACAATAGACGAATATAGATCACACGCGCAATTTTAGACACCTCCTACTGTTTATAGATTCTGTAAAAAATGAAGTTTGGACCATACTGGACTTAGTGGTTTTTCGCATTTTTATCCATTTTTTTAAGAACAAACACCTATTTCCGGTTGACGTACAAGGTCCAAATTTTAATACAATTCGACAATAGACAAATGTACATAACACGCTCGATTTCAGAGTCCTACTGTTTATAGATTCTGTAAAAAATGCATTTTGGACCATATGAACTTGGACCATTTTCGTTCAAACGTAGTACCCTGTCCCGAGAACCCAACCTGCTAATCCTAACCCAACCCAACCTAACCTAAACCTGAAAATCTAAACTACCCGACTGATTTACCAAAAAATACAATAACCACCTAAACCTGGGTTGAGCCCGGGTTTAACCTGGGTTGAACCTGAACGAGGGCCTAAGCACTCACTTTTTTCAATTCTTATGTAAATTTTTAAGTTAAATTTGGTACAAAGTTTCAAATTTGGATACTTCTTTTTAATAAAGTTTTTTTTCTCTAAAAATATATCTAATGTTGTAAAATTTCTAAATTCTTAAACAGTTTGTAATGATATAAATAACAAAGTTTTAAAAAAGATAATATTAAATGAATTTTGAAATTAATTTTCTCATAAAAAACGCAAATAAAACATTCTTCTCTAATGCAAGCTATTTATAGTATTCTGCCAGAAGAGAAGAAAGTAGCATTCAACTTATAACCCTGTCCCGAGAACCCAACCTGCAAATCCTAACCCAACCCAACCTAACCTAACCTAACCTGAAAATCTGAACAGTTTGTAATGATATAAATACGCGAGCTTTATTTAGATAATATTAACTGAATTTTGAAATTAATTTTCTCAAAATGGTTACATTTTGGCAGGTGTACTATTTAAGCACCTATTTCCGGTTGACTTACAGGGTCAAAATTTTAAAACGATTCGACAATAGACAAATGTAGATCACATGTACAATTTCAGAGTCCTACTACTTTGGGTTTGTGAAAAAAGATGCATTTTCGACCCCTATCAACTTGCCAATTTACAAGAACAAACACCTATTTCCGGTTGAAGTACACCGTCCAAATTTTAATACCATTCGACAATAGACAAATGGAGATCACAAGCGCAATTTCAGAGTCGTAGTACTTGTAGTTTCTGACAAAAATGCATTTTCCATCAACACTGGGTGCGGTGCGAAGTAGTATTCAAGTCATAACCCTGTCCCGAGAACCCAACCTAACCTAACCTAACCGAACCCGAATATCTTATCTCACCACTTCAAAATCAAAGAAACCAACCTGCAAATCCTAACCCAACCCGAATATCTAATCTCACCAATTCCAAATCAAAGAACCCACATCCAACCCGTTTTATTATAAAATGATATACCGCAAACATCACATCACCACGCTTATGAGACATGTCTCACTTTCGTATTTTACCTCTTACCCTCACACTTCTACACCCCAACCCCAACCCCATTTACCCAACCCTAGGGATGAACTGGGGTTCCACTTCGGGGTTCCTCTTTTGGTTCTTCTTGGGTTCCACTTTGGGGTTCTTCGTGGGTTCCACTTTCGGGTTCCTTATTGGGTTCCACTTTGGGGTTCTTCTTGGGTTTCACTTTGGGGTTCTTCTGGGGTTCCACTTTGGGGTTCTTCTGGGGTTCCACTTTGGGGTTCTTCTTGGGTTCCACTTTGGCCCTAATTGCACCCCGGGGATGACCCTAGGGTGAACCCGAGTTAACACTGATACCAAAATTGCGCGTAATTTTCAAATTTCAAAATTTAGACCATTCATTTCTGCATTGTTTTAAAGTAAAATAGCTTTAACTTTAAATCAAAGGAATATATTTTAACTTGGAATCGAACGAACATATTTTAACATGCAATCGAACGAATATATTTTAACTTGGAATCAAAGGAATCTATTTTAATGCAGAAAACGACAAAGTCCATAATCAAGCCAATAAATTATCTGAATGATTTTCTATAATCTTATTCTGCTCCATTTTTAATTTCAGCAAGACAAGGGATATTCACCAAAAAGACCTGAAATCTGAAAGAACAAGGAACTATGTGTAATCAATTCGTATTTTTAAAATTTCAAAATTTAGACCATTCATTTCTGCATTGTTTTAAAGTGAAATACCTTTAACGTTATTATCAAGGCAATATTCCTCCTAAAAGTGACGACTAATTCCGCTAGGGGATAAATTCACAATGGCGGCTGTTTTTTTTTTTAGGTAGAATTTTGTTACCTAATACGGTGTGTAATATATTGAAATATAGGTTTTCATAGTCAATTTCAACATTAATAAATACATGCTCAACCAAAAGGTGCTCCAATCCGATGATGACGAATTCCCCATATATTCTTATAAGGAAACAAAGTATACACGGTCAAACACAATCAACTATCATGAGGTGAAAGCAAATGTGTTAAGAGCTTGCTGAGGGATCACATATTTGCAGTACCGGGTCTATGGTGGGGGGGGGGCAAAGTGGGACAAATGTCCCGGGCCCCCACAATTCTGGGTCATTCTAATATTATATTACATCGGACGGAGCCAAGCAGTACCTGGGCCGAGGGGGCGAGGAATAGGGCGCTGGGCAGTAAGGGATATTATATAACTTAGAGGTTCTAAAACTCTTTACTGACATTCATTGATGATCGGAGTTTAATGTTTTATGTCACCTAAAATAATTTCACTAAAATAAAGTAAATGAAAACATCATAAGAAAAAAGAGTCTGTTTAAAATACTTAAATTGTCAACGAATTCTAAACTTCAATGAAAACGTTGCCTAAATTGTCTCATATGCACTGAAATTAATCCTAATTTTAGAAAAAAATTCCTGAAGGTAAAACACCCCAGGCACCAGTACGAACAATTTGAACAAACCACAATGGGGCTCCAGCAGAGTGGTATGTACCGGGCCCCCTACAAGGTTAATCCAATACTGCATATTAATTGCCTTGTACTTGTCTAACTTACCCTCTCTTGAAACACTGGAATACTCTCAATCGGTAGAATATTCTGATTCTTCTCATTTCATCCGGGTTATACAACTGGAATGACAATTGTCTTGCAAGTCATTAGGTCATTCATGGGCACCGGTAAAGCTGAGGTTAATATCACGATGACAAACTTTTTCCACCCCTTACTCAACTCAGTTTTCTAGTAGAGAAGGCGCGCCCGTAGCCACGTACACCCGATGTAGGGTCGGGCCCGTAGCCAGCTCTTAAAATGGGAGGGGGGGGGGTACGAATAATATTATACCAGTAGTTCACTTGAAATTTGATACTACAGCTGTACTGCCGGCCTAGAAGTCTCCGCGTAAATCAAGCCACTTTCTACTACCTTACATAATGACATTGGCAGGAGTCGAAGAAGGAAATTTCAGCCATGAAACCCAGCCTAAAGCACACCAATTTGAGGCTCAGGCATGCACTCAGATGCGAGGAAAGGTCATCAATTTTCTTGAGGAGGCCCCCCAGATACCCCCCCCCCCCGGGCTTTGACAGTTCACGGTTGCTTAGCCGGTCACATTCTTGGCCCACCAAACTTTATGGGCTGACTACGGACCCGTGAGAAGGTGACAGGGACCTGTGTCATACTAGTCAATATTTATGCTTGATGATTCGACATCCGTCGATTCTGGCTCTGTAATTAATTGTGATCAAAGTCCTGTGATACATAAGTTTTTCCATTTACGGTTCTATTAGCTTTCATGGTCTACTATATTTTGTTGTATTTGGAAAGCATATTGGCATTTTATTTGGTCATGGCATATTTTGCCATTTAGATCTGTAGTTTACAGGCGCGGATCCAGGATTTTTTGCAGGGGGTGTGTGGGTGTGTTCTAGGTTTGATAAAAGGGACTCAACCAATTAACGGGGGTGGGGGGGGGGGGCGTTCCCCCAGGAAAATTTGGTAAATTAGATTCAATTTGGTGCATTCTGACGTATTTCCGGAAGGTAAATTCCAAAATTACAGGTCTAAAAGTCACCAATAAAATCGCATAAAAAATTTTCATGTCTGGATCCGCGCCTGGTTTAATACATTACTAATATTATTATGTCTTGCCAAAAGGGTCCACCAATTTGAATTTAAGGTCAATCTGGAATACCTTTCGGTCGGAATATATTTTTATGTTTATATCGGAAGTAAACAACATCGAAACGCTATAGTTAGTTTAATGCACAACTTTTTTGTATTGTTATTGTGGGTACTTCTAATTATTTTAATGGTTTCTTCTTTTTATTAAGTTGGTGTATGCTAAAATATGTATAAAGGCTGACTAGACTTTTTTGTATTGTTATTGTGGGTACTTCTAATTATTTTAATGGTTTCTTCTTTTTATGAAGTTGGTGTAAGCTAAAATATGTATAAAGGCTGACTAGATGGATATTTGTCATCAACTTGAAAACGTGACCTGTATGTGTTACGAAACGTTGTTATTAAATTATAGATAAGTAGTTATATCCATATATACCCTGTGTTGTGTTTTGTTATGAATACTTCTGGCCAGTTCAGCATAAGTATCAGCGGTAATATTTTTGAAAATCTGACGAATTGTTTGTCATGCAAAGTTCAGTTGTTTTATTTTCGTCAGCAAGGTAATGCAATGATACCTGGTGTAAAGATGAAAATATAAATATCATACCTTATATTAACCAATTTATTACTGATATAACAATCCATAATCACATCAACAGCTTAATAAACAATATAATAAAAGAAAATAGACTATAATACTGGTCGAAATACCGGTAGAAACTTTGACTCTTTAAGGGACATTCAACCAAGTTACAAGTAAAGTTACATAATATGCCTCTATGATTCTATAAGTTTTTATGTTTCTATAATAAATTTCTACCCTTAAGTATTAAACGGGCATTATGTACGAGATAAATCTGTCTATTGCAGGTCTTTCTTTGGGTCTTAAATGTTAAATAAATTATTAAATATACATTTATAAACATGACAAGACTATAATCAACTGTCCATGACATCGGATGTCTTTGATTCTATCTGATTACAGGTGCGGATCCAGGATTTTTTGCAGGGGGGGCGGGGTCTAGGTTTGATAATTGCTTAACTAATTGCGCTCAACCGATAATTTGGTAAATTAGATTCAATTTGATTCATTCTGATGTATTTCCGGAAGGTAAATTCCAAAATAACAGGTCTAAATCGCCAATAAAATCGCATAAAATTTTTTTTAAGCCTGGACCCCCCCTCTGGATCAGCGCCTGGATTAGAACCGTTCGACCATTTAATGGTGGTTACGATCAATACACACAATTTGTAAAAACTACATTTATTGATAACTTCGCTGAAAATAAAGTAATTTGTATGAAATTTTCAATATATTCATTTTGCATTACCTATTATAGCAAGAACGACCAGCTCTTTATCTAAATCTTACAAAATGCCCCTTCAACAAAGTAACTGTCAGTCAATCCACACGACTCCTAAAACCACATAAATACAGTATTAGATAATACAATTACTATATGGGTCTAAAATCTAATTACCACCAAAATCAACAAAGTGCTATACACTAATCATGTTCTTGATCAAACAATTTTTACAATAACATACATATATTATAAATTTAAAATCTATAACAAACAAGTTTAATATATTTGTCCAGAGTATTTATAAACATAAACAACCAATGTAAGGCCCCACCAAGTTAAATTTTAGTTCTTCGTGAACACTTATTTTTTCACCATTTCTTGCAGGAAAAAAAAAAAAATCAAAAATAGGTCTTGATTATTCCTCCTTTTCAAAAGTTTTAAGCTACAAATTTTTAAGCTTGACATTTAAAAAATATTACATCATTTGTGTAATAATGCATGTATTTAAAAATCTGGAAGAACTGAAAATCATATTGGTTGGTCTAAGTTTATAAACTACATGTACATAGTTATTAGATACTTTTTTTTAGTTTTATTAGTTTTAAAATATAAATATTTGTTCAAAAGTAAAAATATTTTCCTCTTATATTAGTTACATACCGGTAGTCCTTATTGATGATGCTATCTTCTACCAGAAACTTTGTTCGTGCTTTTTTTTTTTAAAAAAAAAATTTTGGCCAGTGTCCATAAAACTGAATTCAATTCAATGGCTATTGAACATATTTGAAGAAATCCAAAAACTTTGCAAAATTAAAAAAAAACCCAACCCATCTGAAATTAAATCTAGGACTCTGTCTTATGAACAGTCAAATGTTTTTCTCTCAAAACCTCTCACCTATATGACGTCGACAAGATTTCATTAACAATGGCAACCACTTTACACAGGATGTACCGTTAAATCAAATTTCAAAAAAGTTCTTTCTTATGAACAGTCAATAAAATATACACAAATTTTCAAAATTGATTTCAACGTTTTTTTTCTGAAAACCCTCAAGATGTTTGTTTACAATGGTGACTTGCAGACAGGAAGTGGGGATGCTAATACACAACCACACCATGAAATTGTTTCGCCTGCCTGTATATGCTGGACATGTCCTGCACAAGTTTGCAAACGACTGACCCATTGACCAGAAATATGCCCAATCTGACATCAAGATAAGATGAATCATATCCAACATATATGTAGTTTACTGAGGGTAAAAATTCTATTGTTGGTAATAGGTGGGACTGGTTGACACCTTTATGGTGTAACTACATACTTTAACAACTTAATCTATCTTGACTGACAAGCAAAATTTTGAAATAGTTATTCCACTAATAAAGTTCCTAGCAATTTTAAACTAAATTTGTAATGTAGGCCACCCATAATCATTGCAGAAAATTATTGTATAACTTTTCATAATACCAAAGGCAATACCCTGTAGATTCTTCACCAAGAAAAGTGATGGCACCAACAATAATCAACTAGTCAAATAAAAATGCAATGACAACTTTTTAGGAACAATGTAGAATGTAGTGTTGACTGCTGGACAGACGGGTGTGGTATATATAAACATCACATTGCAAAATTCCAATCACACAAATATCAAATGAACACATTAGTATTATTTGCTTAATTTGTTACAAACTTAAACACAATTAATAGTATTCAATATCAGGGTACTGTCCCTCTGATTTACATTGAACTAAAACATTTATCTATGGTATTATCTGTTTGTTGCCGAATTTTAGTTTTAAGGTTTCCTCAAGCTGTTAACTGATAAGTTTAACATAAACTGGTTTTATTACCTCAATATATATATATACAGGTGTCAATAATTTTATACGGTCGAAAGCCATCCATCTTGCAAACAAATCATCACATAAAATTTATTGAATCAACCATGTATTTGTTGACCTATATAAATCAGAGAGTTGGTGTCAGAGTAAAAGACAGCAGTAGTTATTGTTTTATTTCTATTAATAAAGAAGACAACATATTAACATACAAGGATGAAAGGGTCTCTGGTCATTTGGTGTAGTATTAACAATGAAGGTTAGATGATGGTAATTGGGTAAAGTTAGCCTACATTTGGTTCTTTGGCATTTTCTTGTAAGAATTTGGCAGGTTACCAACAGTCAGGTAAGTAAACATTTATACAAGTTAATAAATGTTATCTTTATCAGTTGAACACTTTGAGTTAATTTGAATCTATCATGGCTTCCGTTGACAATTATTGCATATAATATTGAAATAAGCGATTGAGAATTCAATCAGTTGGATTAAGACTGACTAGTAATACAGATTACTAATGGAAATTTTAGGAGTGCTCTGGACTGGTACAGTGGACAATTTTTACTGAATTGTATTTTTCTTTCCATTTCAGAGGCAGAAATAAAATTATTTTTTGTAAAAAAAATCTGGAACACAAGACGTATCTTTGTCTTAAAAAAAAACGCATTTTTGTGAGTGGTTTTACTTTAAAATGCCAATAGTATAAAGATCATCTAATGTGTAGCACACGAAAAATTCCGATTTGTAAAGCTATCGCCGTGTTAGTAAATTTGATATCCTACTATTGTCGGATCTGTAACTCCTCTTTCAGAGCAGACATTGTTAATCCCCAGTTATGAGTGATTAAATTATGTAAGTTATTGTTCAGTAATTGTGGAAGAAAGGGTTGATGTTAGTTCTGTCTCTTTCACAGAGGTGGTATTATCTGGCTCTGAAGTATTTGTAGCTCCTGTGGGTCTGAAAAAAACAAAGACAAAGATATGCACATGCTCTCACACAATTAATAACACAAAAGGTGGAAAGGAAGGGATTAATTAATTTGTTACAGTGTATTCCTTTGATTAATGTACTATGATGAATCTGTACATGTAATGGTGCTGACAGGCTGAATGCTGTGGTTTTAATCACGTTAAAGAGAAACTCAGCTGTTGGGAATTAACTGGAGAAGAAACAAGCCAACAGTGAGGCTGATATCCCTCCGTCGAATTCCGAAATAAATAGATATTAATGAATTGTACGTTATCTTTTTCAAGAGTATCGAGCAATCAAACTGATTATCAACTATACACTAATTTTCATCACTCTCTATCAGATAGAATCAAAGTCAAAGAAATTGCTTAGCTTTAGCAGGACATGTTAATCACTGAAATCAATCAAGACATTGACCTAATGAACATCAACATCAAAATTAAACATTCTACCTCAATTAAAAGCAAAGTTGTTATATTCCAAAAAGTCTTGACCAATAAAATTGCTTATCGCTCCTTAGCCTTAGCAGAAAATTCTCATCAAACTTAGTCAAGGTAATGATATAATGAATCTATACTTGGAGTTTCATTGCTCTCAATAAATTTTAACCAAAGTTACCGTGCCCAAAAGAATAAATCAAATTGCTTATCTCTGCTTACCGTAAACTGACAATGTTCATCATCGAACTGCATTAAGGTCTTCACCTAATGAACACCTACACCAAGTTTAAACAAATTGCTTATAGCTCTGATTACACTCTGCACAAAATTTTCATTTTCAAACTTAGTCAAGGTATTGATGTGATGAAACTATACACCAAGTTTCATCACTCTCACTTATATGAAACTAAAGTTATCGTGTCCCAAAGCATCAACCAATCAAATTGCTTATCCCTTAACAGATAATTCTCATCTTCAAACACCATCAAGGCATCGACCTAATAAACACCTACACCAAGTGTGGACATTCTAGCTCAATTAGAAGCAGAGTTACAATATATTGTGTCCCCCCAAAAGTGTGACAGACGGATGTGGGACAAAAAAGGTTTTGCTAGAAGAGGATGCCAGTGATTGCCACAACAACACCCTAATCTTTGGTGGTCAATTCTATTGATAGTGCATATAGTAATCATTTTGTCAAGCGTTTATGTCAATTCGATTAGCAGACACATTGCTTGAAGTTAAATAGATATGAGATTGATTTGCTGTAGTCGCAGTGACAGTCAATCAATGCATTAGAAATCTAAAAAAGGCACACCTGTTAATTTCTCTAATTTCAAGACAGACCACAAACAATAAATATATTGTTGGGACAATAAAAAATTCAGCCCTATATATATAAATAAATCAAGCACAGATGGCTAAATAGAGTTATCTGCTCTTTTGTTTGTTTAGTTGTTAATTCAAGTCCATGCCTTTAAGTAAAACTGTTCATTGTGCAGCATGCCCACCAGCAACTTTGTAGTTTCCCTGTGATAAATGTTTTCTTATTTAAATATCAGATCTTTCATTAACAACACTTCACTTGTGCCCCTATTACCATGGTTGAGATTTACGGAATGGGGGGGGGGGGCTTTCGCTTGTAGATCCTGCACCTTAAATACTGATATAATAGGAACTATCGGAAATTAAGAAGATTACTCTCCATTGTTAAGCCACCCTCAAGCTAGATTTCAATGAAAAATCTCCAAATTTCTACTGAGAAAAGAACAATCTAAGCAAGTTATACAAGAAGGGGGTGGTTGTCTCACCAACATTTTTTTCAAAATTTGATCTACTCTTTAAACAGCATCATTATGATTATGAACAATAAAGATAGTGTTAACAAGATTTTACAATTGATTATCTATTTACAGCAGATGCTTGTGATTATTAATAAATTTCAAAGAAGCCAAAAAACGTTAAAAATATATCATAGTTTAATACTTTGATGTCAGATTTTACTTTGGGTTGTACCTCTTTAAGACGGAGCTTTGCCCAACACCAGATGGTTTAGAAGGTGGTGGAACAAAGGCTTTCTTAGGGTTTACAGTAGGACGATCAGCTTGATTGGAGGCTAGTGATTTAGAAGCCAGCGGAACAGCAGGAGCTGCAGATTTAAGACCAACACCATACACTGAGCTAGGGTTTGATGTTGTGGGTGATTCTACTGATTTTACATCTTTTGATAAATTTCCTTTCTGCTCAGATGTAACAGTCTTGCCAAAAAGTGAGGATGGCTTCTGTTCGGGTTTTATTGTTTTGGGAAAGACAGAAGATGCTTTCGGATCCGGTATGGGACCTTTAGCAAAAGGAGAGGGCTTCTGTTCGGGTTTTATAGTTTTAGGAAGGACAGAAGGTGCTTTGGGGTCAGGTATGGGAACTTTAGCAAATGGGGACGATTTCTGTTCAGGTTTTAAAGATTTAGGAAGAGCAGAAGATGCTTTTGGGTCTGCCAAAGAATCTTTAGCAAATGGAGACGACAACTGTTCAGGTTTTGTAGTTTTTGGCAGGACAAAAGGTGCTTTTGGATCAGGTATGGGATCTTTAGCAAATGAAGGCACCTTCTGTTCAGGTTTTATGGTTTTAGGAAGAACAGATGGTACTTTTGCATCAGCTGGTTTTGGTTTAGGTGTTGGCGTTTTATCTATTTTGATTTTTGATTCTGCAGATGTAATTTCACCAAGACCTGTTAATGGTTTACTTTCAGAAGAAATCTTTTCAGCTTCAGAAGGTAATGGAGCAGTTTTGGCACTACCATATTTGAAAATTGCTTTTGGGGCAGTGCCAGCTTGCTCTACATCAGCAGTTTTAGAAATAACCGATTGTGGGATAGTAGATTGTTTGTGGGGTTTAGATGGTGAAGTATCATCACCTGGCTGTGCTGACGATGATGCTGAGATTTGTGTTTTACCGGGTGACGAAGTGTCCTGTTTTTCAACGAGAGGACTAGACAATGGTGTTGGTTCTATTGTTTTACTGGCTGTCGATGACAACAGTGGTTTAGCAGTTTGCTTTTCACTAATTATATCCTCTGTGTCTAACGTAGCAGATGTGTCGCCAGTTATATTAATGGAAGATAACGTAAATGTTGATTCAACATCAGATAACGTAAATGTTGCATCAACATCAGATTCAGCTTTTTTAGTTGAAATATCTGAGGTCAGTACTACATCATCAGACTGCAATGCTGTTATATTTGTCAACTGTGTGTCTGATGAGGACAGGCTACTTAAAGGTGTGTCAGACAAGAGTGTTTCATTAGCAGATTTATCAACAATTTCAGTTGATTTAGAGTCATTGAAGACTGATGTTATTGCGGAATCTATGATATTTTGTGCATATTCTAAAGTACTGATAGGAGAAATTTTATTCTGATCATCAACTTGATCAGATGTTGGCAGGTAATTTACAATACCACCAACCTCACCAGATTTATTTATCACTTGCCTGGAAGAAACAGGACTAGGTGATCGTTCCACAATCTTGCTATCTAATTTACGTTTAATATTGTCAAAGCTATCTACTCCCATGTAGTCCATTTGACCACGTTCCCAGGCCTGTTTTCGATCTACTTCATCCATATAAACTATAGATGGTCTACCAGCCATGATCTGTAAAGAGGCCAACTCTCCCACAAGTCCACCCTGCAATGATAGAAGAATATAATGTATTACATAATAATATAATTTAATACAAATAAAATATTTCAAATATTTTACAATTATGTTATCTAAAAATACACTAAGAACAACATGAAAACCACATATAATATAAACTGATCAGAGAGAGGTTTTTTTTTTTATATCAAAATATATCAACACAAGTTGTAAAATCGAGTGTTGATATTTTTTGATATCAAAAAAGACAAGTTGGAGATTTTATTTATCACCCAATCCTTTCTTTGGTACAGATGTCTCTTTAAGTGAACCTTATTACATTACAGCGTAGTGATATATCATTTTTTGACATCAATTTACCCATTCCAGAGTACTATATATTAACTCAGTATTTCCTATAAATGGAAGACCAACGATTTTCAACAAGGTTTCCATAAATCTTAAATATATATTGTTAAATAATCCCCTCTGTAACAAAGGCAAAAAAGTTTTTGTAAGCGAGAAATTAATTTTTATTAAAACCGGAAGTGACATAATTGGTTCAACATGCTCACCGGGCTCTATAGTAAGCATGCAAGTTTGGTCTATGTTTACTGCTGTATTGTGTACTCGCATCGTCCTTTGACCAAAAATCTGATAAAATGGGCTGTCTATTAGGATATTATAAACACGAATTTATGTCAAATCTGTATGCTTACTATAGAGCCCAGTGAGCGTGTTGAACCAACTATGTCACTTCCGGTTTTAATAAAAATCAATTTCTCGCTTACAAAAACTTGTTTGCTTTTGTTACAGAGGGGATTATTTAACAATATACATTTAAGATTTATGGAAGCCTTGTTGAAATTCGTTGGTCTACCCCTTTAAGGTCAATTAAATAAAAACAGTTTCTTTTTCACAAAAAAAGAAGATACTTTCTATTTAAAATAAGTGGTTTCTTTAAAATAAAAGAAAGTAGTTCCTTTTTGATTGACCAATCAAATTCATGTAAAGCGATATCGCCTAAGAAGATATCACAGTAGATTATGTAATTTATCACACACTGTTAAATGTGTTATTGGGTGATAAGATCATTTAAATAAAGCTTGCCAGACGGTAACATACACCCATCAGCAGCAGCATCGTTAGATCTTTTGTAATATTTGTCCCTTTCTTCCATTTTATAATAAGCATACCTTAGGTTCTGGGATTTAGGACCTGTACAGTAAACAAGCCTGGAAATAATTATTAGGCACCGGTCACTGACAATATCATGCACAGATTCCAGGCGTTGTCAGGCACAAAAACTCTGGTGCCTGTCATTTTGTCCGGCACTGATTTGTCTTTTCTAATGTTGTTTTTAATACATGTCTGGCACTAACTTGAAAATGTCAGGTACTATTTCATTAGTGCCTGACATTTTGTCAGGTACACCTAAAACTGTTATTTCACAATCTAGTGCTAACTATTATTGGACATTTTATTAAGAACTAAGCAAAGTACGGTAATGTGTATTTAGCAATAATCGTATCTGTCAGGGGCAGTAACTCAAAATCTTTGGTAAGGGTATCATCTTTACCCCACAACTAACTAATCGTGAAAACGTGAGTAAAAACAGTAACAAATAACTCTAGTAAATATGGACAGATGGATGGAACAAAAATATACAAACACATGAATATGTGGGCATAAACCATGGCAGAATGAGTACAGTAACACAAGAAACCAATGGACCTTAAGATTGCCTAAACACGGTACTGATATTAATGTCACTCTCGGTATCCTACTCTAGGACAGTCACGCATAGCGTGGAATATGTCCACAGTACAGCTTTGTCTCAACTGCAGTTTATCTGAAAGGAAAACTTGGATGTTGAGCAAATTTGGTAAAGATCTTGAAGACATCTTACATCTAGGGTTCACCCTCTTATGACTCCATTGCTTCCAATTAAATTTGAAAATATTCAAAAACCTATAACCTTTATCACATTCACAAGTTTTTCAGCAAAGAAGGCATAACACAGGAACGAAAAGGGGTAGATTATGAATATCAATAGGGATCGATGACCCAAATGCATCGAGCCAAATATGAAAAAGATCTATTAAAAACTGTAGCCCTTATTCAAAAGGTTTTTCGGGGCTTCACTGCTTCACTCTGGAATGGAAAGTCACAGAACGCTTGATATCAACATCAAAATCTGAAAGAAATCTGGTAAAAATATAGTCTCTATTGTGGGGAAAACTCTAATGAAAAGTCGGGGAATGCTGAACAATCATCCTTTCACGAGTCCAATGCTTTCCATCTAATTTGAAAAAGGTTTAAAGGACTGAATATTGATAGGATTGTCCTCTCAGTCTCATGACTCCAATGCTTTACACCAAATTTGAAAAAGATCTGTCAAAAACTGTAGCCTCTATCATGTTCACAAGGTTTTAGGCAAAGGAAAGTCACAGAATACCCAATACTGTTAGGGTCCATCTGTCCTCTCATGATCCCAATAGTTCAAACTAAACTTTAACAAAATCTGTGAAGAAGTGATCGCCATGCAAAATACACCAACATTAATTTACCCGACGGTCAGAGAACAAGCTAAAAACATGATTTTTCACACAATCAGGGTTCATAATCAAGGAAGTTAAGGTCACATACATGCCAATATCGAAAGAACCAAGATCTTTGGGTTATAAACGTACACTTTAAGTTACATCAAAATCGGATAAAGGGAGTAGCCATATTGACAGTAAGTTTGGGACCTATTTTAATGAAATTTGAGCCCAACCAAAATTATGTTTGAACAGTTTTTAAAATCAAATAACCGGGGCTGCCAGGCAGAATATACCCAGATTTTGCAAGAGAGGGATAGAAAACAAGCTTTAAAAATCACATGATTTTACATACAATCAGGGGCCATAATCCATAAAGTTACGGTCTGAAATGCACATTGATGATAAATTGTGCAGAAGTAAAAATTAAAAGAGTGATTCAGTAGGTTTGTTTTTAACAAAAACTCAACATGTTTTGTTTTTTTTGATTCCCATGGGCGTGTCCGAAGTAAACAAATTAAGATGACGTGTTGATACATTTACTCTCCAATCATCAGTTATGCGTTTAAAAAAGATAGGTTGCCAGGCAACGAAACATACGCCCACAGCAGCTAAATCGTCCGGGCAGTCAACAAGGGTTGTCGCATATTTTTACTTTTTTTGCTAATGAAACATTTGTAATACACTAAAAACTGATTAAGAGTAATGGCTCATTATGTAATTATCAGAAAATCATTAGAATTTGATTGCTTTTTATAAAGTGTTACCCCACACTAACAATTAGTATATACATGAAACATTTAATATCATGGATTTAGCTGTTCAGTTATCAAAATCCGCAGGATTTTTTGAAGTGATCAAGGGACATAACTCTGGCACTAATTATCGGAAATCGCTGAAAACCAATAGGATTCTTCGTCTCATGACCTTAAACACTGTGTATAAATTTAAAGTAAATCGGATATTAACTTTGGCCTCTAGAGCGTCCACAAGATTTTTTGAAGTGATCAAGGGCCATAACTCTGGCACTAATTATCAGAAATCGCTGAAAATCAATAGGCTTCTTCGTCTCATGACCTTAAACACTGTGTATAAATTTAAAGTCAATTGGATATTAACTTTGGCCTCTAGAGCGTCCACAAGATATTTTCAAGTGTTCAAGGGCCATAACTCTGGCACTAATTATCGGAAATCGCTGAAAATCAATAGGCTTCTTCGTCTTATGACCTTAAACACTGTGTATAAATTTAAAGTCAATCGGATATTAACTTTGGCCTCTAGAGCGTCCACAAGATATTTTGAAGTGATCAAGGGCCATAACTCTGGTAGTTATTATCGAAAATCACTGAAAAACAATAGGCTTCTTCGTCTCATGACTTTAAACACTGTGTATAAATTTAAAGTCAATCGGATATTAACTTTGGCCTCTAGAGCGTCCACAAGATATTTTGAAGTGATCAAGGGCCATAACTCTGGTAGTTATTATCGGAAATCGCTGAAAATCAATAGGATTCTTCGTCTCATGACCTTAAACACTGTGTATAAATTTAAAGTAAATCGGATATTAACTTTGGCCTCTAGAGCGTCCATCAGATATTTTGAAGTGATCAAGGGCCATAACTCTGGCACTAATTATCGGAAATCGCTGAAAATCAATAGGCTTCTTCGTCTCATGACCTTAAACACTGTGTATAAATTTAAAGTCAATCAGATATTAACTTTGGCCTCTAGATCGTCCACAAGATATTTTGAAGTGATCAAGGGCCATAACTCTGGTAGTTATTATCTGAAATCGCTGAAAAACAATAGGCTTCTTCGTCTCATGACCTTAAACACTGTGTATAAATTTAAAGTCAATCGGATATTAACTTTGGCCTCTAGAGCGTCCACAAGATATTTTGAAGTGATCAAGGGCCATAACTCTGGTAGTTATTATCGGAAAACGCTGAAAAACAATAGGCTTCTTCGTCTCATGACCTTAAACACTGTGTATAAATTTAAAGTCAATCGGATATTAACTTTAGCCTGTAGAGCGTCCACAAGCAATTGTGGACGCCGGACCGACGGACGGGGGCGACGACAATATACGACCACATTTCAATGTGGGCGTATAAAAAAGAGTAGCAAAATTAGTAAAAATATTATGAATTGATTTCTTGTTCTTTGCTTTTTAACTTAATACTGGTAATTTCACAAGGGGAGGTAATTTTATTTTAGTCATGATTGTCAGGTATATTTTTTGCCGTGCCACAGAATTCTAAAGTCTTCCTGGGCTTTGCCTGTCCATCTATACACGGTCCATGGTATTACATACTTTTACAATTTGTGCACACAATGAGCAGCCATTTTGTTCTCAAGAGTTATTGTGTTCCAAATTCTCGACCAATCAAATTGCTTATCACTCTGCTTATACCATGAGCAGAAAAAATTCATTATTGAGCTTAGTCACTCTCACTTATCATCTCAACAAATTATGTACCTGTATTCATTTTTTCTTTAAGGTCTCAAGTAAATTGACTGTTGAATAAGCCATGAAACACTTTTAGACAGACATTTTCCATTAGTTGAACTGCTGAACATGACAAGTGCATACATTAGTTACATTTATGTTAATTGACAACCCAACACCTAAAACTTGACAGCATTTCAACTGCCACATTTCATAATGTCTATATATAGCATGGCCAGACAATGAATATATACACCCTCCAAAGCATTTCGGAGTTTGATATAATACAATTATTTTTAGTAGCTTTAGGTGAGGGGAGATAAGGTGACAGCAGGGTGCAGGATAAAAGGTTACAAAATTTACAGTATGGCCTAACAGAAATCAAATAATAATTTAAATACTGTTACTGAAAAGACCTGATGCGAAAATGTGGCAATTGTTGCAGTTTTCAATCAATTAAAATTTCAAAAGGATTAAATAATTATTGTTATGTGTTAAACTAGTGACGACAATTTATACTAAAAGTTCTATCTTGCTTTAGTTGGAAAAGCAAAGTTCTGAATGTTTTGACATAGAGTGAATAAATTTGGAACTCTTAAAACAGTCCTCAGGAGATAATTGTTCAAATTTAAGAGAAATATTTCTCTTACTGAATCCAAACACATGAATAATAAGTAACTGGTAGTCTTAATACAAAGTTATATTGTAAAATATGAAGAAGATTGGATTCTGGCTGTAAGAAGAGTAATGACATATGCTGATTGGCATGCACATTATTGCTGACGTCGTCCAATGTTTAAATCTTGCTAAATATCTATCTTGATAAATACGCAAGCCAAGCAATAAATATTTTGGCCAGGGAACTTACCAATCTACTCAAATCAGCATAATCTAAAATTCTATCATCTGCTGATTCTTTATCAAAAGTTTGTTGATTTATCTTGACGACATCATATTCCTTAGTTTGATGATGTTTCAATAGCATTTCCAAATCGCAAGCTTCGTAATGAGATGAATTTTCAGGGTCAATAACTGATATAGGATCCTCAGCGTAATGGGTTTCAAGCAAAAGATAATTTTTAGGAGAATCCGATATCTCGATGATACGACTCGCTTCCTTAGAACACTGACAGCTTGACTGTTCATCAGTATCCAAGTTGTTATTGTCTGATGTTTTATTAAGGTTAGTATCCAAGTTGTCATTGGCCGACGTCTGATTAAGATTAGTATCCATGTTGTCATTGGCTGATGTATGAAGATGAAATGTAGGTTGTGGATGGTTTGACGTTAAAGGAAGGTTACTGGTGGATGTATAGTAAACTTTATCTAAAGATGGTGGAACATAGGGGTACAGTATCTTATAACTGCTATTGTTCTGGTTTGTGTCTGGACAAACTTCTAACTGTCTAACCATGCCACTAGGCTGTAAGCTAGGTGTGCAGTGTAGTAACTTGAACTAAAATCAAAAACATAGCTAGCCAGGTAAGGTAACATACATGTACGCCCACAAGGCAGCTTTGGCATTATTGTTAAGTGAGGCTGATATCTTGCGCCGCAATCCCAAAATAAATAGATGACACAAGTTAATTAGTGCACATTTATCAATTCGAAAAGTATGAGCAATCAAACTGATTATATAAGGTCGAACTCAGTCAAGGTTTGAAGTACTTGGTAGTGAATCTATACACTAGGTTTAACCACTCTCCATGAGTTAGAATCAAAGTTATCTTGTCCCAAAGCAACATCTTCATTTGACACAAACTAGGTTATTTCAATAATATGTTTGTGTGTACGGCTTTTTAGCAGTGGGAGAACCCTGAGAAAGTCTACAAGGTTGGACAGGTGACCTTACTCCTTGTCACTTACATGTTAACAAGGAAAGTATGGAAAAATGGATATAGGGTGTATAAGTATAATAAAATTTATGTACAGCTATAGGGGTGGATACAAAAAGGTTAATTTACAAAAGAATTTGCTTATTCAGAAAGTCTTAGAATAGGAAAACACACAGGTTCATTATTTCTAGAATTGTTGTCCTATTAAGATATTTTGCATATATATCTATCATTTTTGTTACAAAGAGTAGTGTATATCAATTCTATCTACCTACTACCAGAAGGTGCTACTGTTCTGCACCAACAGGAAATATGCCATATGCCAAGTAGTGTACTATGACAGCAGCACTATGGTCTACTTTTCTTTAGGATTGCAACTGTCAAGGGATCTTTAAAGTGTATGCCAACGTCTACACAGGACCTTGTTTTATGTCCCATTAGAACAAATAAATAGACCCCCCCCACCCCTTTCCAATCTTCTCTTTCCCACAATATGACAAGTGGAAACCACATAGGAAAATCCTGAGGAACTTTCTCAGCCTACACTGGGATAGATCTCGAACCACCTGGTTAGTAAGCCGGTGTCTTACTCATTGAGCCACTGTGTTTCCCACCTGCTAACAGATGACCTAAGAAACATTTTAGACAACAGAACTACTTCTTAAATTACAATAGGTTATAAAACCATTTATTTACTAAATATATAATAAAAACAAATACCCTGCGTCAGAATTATTTCCCAGACTAGTTGTACAGATTTGGGTAAAGTATCATTTCGAGAGTTTTCACATATATTGCATAAAATAGACGGAAAAAACGATGGGTATATCAATATTATTCAAAATTTGGTTACCCTCCTCATGCAAATTAACATAAAATTCAACATACAATTAACCAAGAGTTCCACGTCTGATATATATGCTGGTCATGACCGAGAGCTATAAAAAATGACAATCCGGGTTTGACCCATCAATCATATTTTTCAAAACTCAATTTTCAAACATGGCTATGACTGACCATGTAACAGAATAATGTACACAACATTTAATCCTGTGATTGGTGTTACATCGTTGTATACATAGTTCATAGTTGTCAGTAGATTATACTGAGTTTTGTGTTGATATTTAAAGATGAATGTCTGATAGTAGAACAAAATTATTTGTTACATGGGAATCTTATCAATGACGTGAAGCGGTCCATTCTTAGTCAAACACGTATTAGGCACGTGTCACAAGAATTTTCTAGAACAAAGCTGCTATATCTCTATTACGGTCACACACAGGTGAAAGAGTAAATGAGATTATTATGAAACTGATAAATGTCAGAAATATTCTGCCGATTATTATATATTAAATTTCATTTCGAAGTTATTGGATTACAACTAGAAATTATTCAGGTCAATGTGTTTTCTATACAGCATATGGTAATATGTGTGAGCTACTGAAAGGATTTTTCTACACCCAATTCAGCTCTTTATAGTTGTCTTTAACCAAGCAAGAAATTTCGATAATAAATGTTATTTCATTAATAAATAATCAAACGTATATTATGAAAGAGCTAAATCTGCCAATGGCAGTTCTTTCTTTTGGCCTGAAATGTTATCTAAATTATTAATTAGACATTCATTAACTATCAAGACTGTCAATGTCATTGCTAGCCTATGATATTTACTCGATTAGAACTCGATCTGCTGCTGCTAATTAATTCAAAAGATAGATAACCAGGCAACGAAACATACGCCCACAGCAGCTAAATCGTCCGGGCAGTCAACAAGAGTTGTCGCATATTCTTACTTTTTACGGTAATGAAACATTTACAATACTCTGAAATCTGATTAAGATTAACAATTCATCAAGTAATTATCAGAAAATCATTAGAATTTGTTTGGTTTTTATAAAGTTCTGCCCCATGCTAACACGCTTAGCATACGAAACATTTAAAAAAATCATGGATTTAGCTCATCAGTTATCAGATCACAATTACTAGGTAACTGGATACATAAATAGCATAAGTGTAGTGGTTGAAATATATAAAACTGCCATTTAAAACCATCATACATGTCCACTATCCTGACTAGTTTCGTCAAATAAATTTTAACTTTTTCAAAGGAACAGTTCAACAGAAACAGGAAACAAATTTGAATAATGATGATGTCATATGTTGATGACATCACTAAGTTGTAATGGCCAAAGCCCTGTATAGGGAAAGTTACGACAACTCATTTACAGGCGCCATTTTGGGTCCCAACTATGACGCCATAAAAACTATGACGTCATGGCGTCCTATAGCTTTACTACTTTACTAAACAAAAGGGTTTTTTTTCTTGGTAGCCTATATCGTTTTACGGAATACAATTAATTCTAAACAAATTGCAAGGGAGTAGATCGGATAGAGTCTCTAAACCATGATGTACCCCTCTTAGTTAGTGTTATCCTGTAGTTCAGATAGCCTCCAATCCATCATCTACACTGTAGTCTCTAAAACATGATGTACCCTGTAGTTCAGATAGAGTCTCAACCATGTTTACACTGGGATGTAAATAGGAGGTCGGTCGTCAAATGAATATGAATTTTACGATATGTTAATCCTGAAATGACATAGTTTCTCTTAATGAATATATTGTTAACTCGCTTAACTCCCCCCAAGGAAAATTGAGGAAATTTGACGACCTCAAATGCATTTTTTTGCTATTCCAGTCCCTAAATTCAGTGGGTGGCCTGATATAACCTTACTATGGTGGCTGGGCCGAATTCCATTCAATTGTTTATATTCCACGGAGATGGGGAGGTCGTGAGCAAATTTTGACTGCCGCAAACGTGTTTTCCTGCTATTTCAGCCCATGAATACTGCAACAGAAATGTGATCCAATATAGTCTACCTTGCAGTGTTTCGTTTGATTAGAGCTAATCCCACTTAACACTGCTGTATTGGAAGAAAATTTCTGCTCCAAATAATAACTGGTCAATAGTTCGATTAACAACCAATAGCTAAATACGTAACAATGTCATTACGCGTTCAATAGAGCTCTAAATTGGACGATTTTATCATTAACCAGTGCATAGCAGAATGTTACAGAAAAAATAATTGCGTGACAAAAAAGGCTATCTAAACGGGTACAATAACTTAAATCACTGTCCAAAGCTTTAGGGAAGACCCCAGATTAAACGAAAGGCTGTCATGTAGCCTGCCAACAATGGACAAGGATGGATTTAATGGGTTATTGTTCAGGAATATGGTGGCTTACCCGAACTCAATATGCGTTTTTTTTTCGGCTATTCTTACCAAAGAGTAAAAGCAACTTCCAATATTTTTGTAACCGAAATCCTACTCTATTCCGACCTGAATTCCAACCATCCGATCGGAGTGTGGCAGCTGCATCCACAAATAATAACCGATGCCCGAAATATGTGGCACAAAGTAGTGTGGCTTCAGACAAAATGTTTTAATCCATTGTCAATTTAGTACTAATTCGCAATATTCTATTATAAGAAAAGTAAATTTAGAATTAGTGTTTTATTACATTTCAGGTACTTTTTTTTGCCACCGACATGAGAGCGACCTGTTTGAATTTTGAAGATTATCAAGCCATTTCGGGTGCCCAATTCATTCGTAGGCGCCTAACGTATCTCATTAGCATTATGTTATGGGCGCCTGTGATCTCATCATTATGGGCGCCCTTACGGAATGAGACACCCCACAAATCATGCCATTTGAATTTTTAAGATTATCATATTATTGGTGTCCACGATCTCGGTATTATGGGCGCCCCTCCGGAATGAGACCCCCACAAATCATGCCGTTTTAGGCGCCCCGTTGATCAAGTTGTGGGCGCCCAACCAATCTGATTCGACATCATACGGCGCCTCACCAACAATTAAGGGTGTCTCTCCGGGATAAGGCAATCCACAGATCAAACCGTTTTGGGCGCCCTAACTAATCTCACTAGCATTATATGGGCGCCAATGAATTGATCAACCAGTTCAATTCGGCATTATACGCACCAATCATGTTATTATGGGCGCCTCTCCGAGATAAGGCACCCCACAAATCGGGCCGTTGTCGTGTTAATCGTGTGGGTTATTATGAGACGGCTCATATATAGCGACATGATTAGCGAGGCGCCCATAAAACCAAGTGACATTGGTTGGGCGACAATCTCGTCGTTGGCGCCCAACTAATGTCACTCGGCTTTATGTGTCGCCCATACAAATATGGAGACTTTGGTCGTTGACCTCGTGTTGCGCGCTTTGGCGCCCATTGTCGGAGCCGATTTTTCCAACGGCCAAAGGGCGCCTGCGGCGCCCATAGGGGGGGCCGAAATTTTCCAGGGGAGGGGGGCAGCTGCCGACCTGTGGAATAACATGTATTTGTATCTGTTAAATTTGTGTCGTTTATATATTAGACAAACACAATCATGTCGCGCATAGACATAAAGAAATTTCGATTTTTGAAATATTGATGATACAATTAATGATCGATGACAGAAAACTGACACACAGGAATGGCTTCAGACCAAAAAATCGCGCAATTTCAGGCTAGAAGGAAAAATGGTTTATCTCCCAAATTATTATATATATTTTGGTTTTTCAATTTAACCGTCTGCACAAAAAAATCTGATTTGTAAAAGCGTATTCAAGTTAAATATATTTGATAGCGCTTTTATCTGGGAAATCTTTTACTTTTTTTTATGAATTCGGCTATATAACAATAATGTACTCGTGTGGTATAATAATTAATAATGATAGTATGTTCATCTATACTTTTCGTTTTAAACATGTATGATTTATCGTCTATAGACTCTTTTTCGCAGAATTCTATAGCATATCGATCAACATTTCATATACCTATTGGGACAGACAACTTCGACACAGCAATATAATTGGGCATAAAATAGATAGTGAGTAAGCAATGACTTGGGACCCAACATGGCGTCTTTTTACACTTGACGTCATATTTTCATGACGTCATATGAAATTTCTGGCTTCACAGTTGTCGCAACTTTATCTATATACGGCTTTGGTAATGGCCACAGCCCTGTATAGGGAAAGTTACGACAACTCATCTACAGGCGCCATTTTGGGTCCCAACTATGACGCCATAAAAACTATGACGTCATGGCGTCATATAGCTTTACTCAACAAAAGGTTTTTTTTCTTGGTATATCGTTTTACGGAATACAATTAATTCTAAACAAATTGCAAGAGAATAGATCGGGTAGAGTCTCTAAACCATGGTGTACCCCTCTTAGTTAGTGTTATCCTGTAGTTCAGATAGCCTCCAATCCATCATCTACACTGTAGTCTCTAAAACATGATGTACCCTGTAGTTCAGATAGAGTCTCAACCATGTTTACACTGGGATGTAAATAGGAGGTCGGTCGTCAAATGAATATGAATTTTACGATATGTTAATCCTGAAATGACATAGTTTCTCTTAATGAATATATTGTTAACTCGCTTAAAATATATGGATACAATAGCAGGCCCGTAGCTAGCCCAAAATTGTTTGAGGGGCAAAGACTTCTGGGGGCGCCGATGGAGCTTCTGTGGGCGCCGATGTACCTACCGTGGAAAGATCTATAGGGTGCTCTCCATAGGCGTATATGTAAGAGGGAAGAATTTGGAATGCCCGAACCAATTTTGGGTTATGCCTACAGACGTCTAGGGACCCTACGCTCACCCCCTCTCCCCCAGGAAAATTGAGGAAATTTGACGACCTCAAACGCATTTTCTTGCTATTCCAGTCCCTGAATTCAGTGGGTGGTCTGATATAACCTTACTATGGTGGCTGGGCCGAATTCCAATCAATTGTTTATATTCCACGGAGATGGGGAGGTCGTGAGCAAATTTTGACTGCCGCAAACTTGTTTTCCTGCTATTTCAGCCTATGAATACAGCAACTGAAATGTGATCCAATATTGGACGATTTTATCATTAACCAGTGCATAGCAGAATGTTACAGAAAAAATAATTACGTGACAAAAAAGGCTATCTAAACGGGTACAATAACTTAAATCACTGTCCACAGCTTTAGGGAAGACCCCAGATTAAACGAAAGGCTGTCATGTTGCTGGCCAACAATGGCCAAGGATGGATTTCATGGGTTATTGTTCAGGAATATGGTGGCTTACCTGAACTCAATACAACCGCCGCATTATTATGCGTTTTTTTTTATTGGCTATTCTAACCAAAGAGTAAAAGCTACTTCCAATTTTCCAATATTTTTGTAACCGAAATCCTACTCTATTCCGACCTGAATTCCAACCATCCGATCGGAGTGTGGCACCTGCATCCACAAATAATAACCGATGCCCGAAATATGTGGCACAAAGTAGTATGGCTTCAGACAAAATGTTTTAATCCATTGTCAATTTAGTACTAATTCGCAATATTCTATTATAAGAAAAGTAAATTTAGAATTAGTGTTTTATTACATTTCAGGTGCCTTTTTTTGCCACCGACATGACAGCGACCTGTTTGAATTTTGAAGATTATCAAGCCATTTCGGGTGCCCAATTCATTCGTAGGCGCCTTACTTATCTCATTAGCATGATATTATGGGCGCCTGTGATCTCGTCATTATGGGCGCCCTTGCGGAATGAGGCACCCCACAAATCATGCCATTTGAAATTTTTAAGAGCATCATATTATTGGTGTCCATGATCTCGGTATTATGGGCGCCCCTTCGGAACGAGACCCCCACAAATCATGCAGTTTTGGGCGCCCCGTTGATCAAGTTGTGGGCGCCCAACCAATCTGATTCGACATCATACAGCGCCTCACCAACAATTAAGGCCGTCTCTCCGGGATAAGGCAATCCACAGATCAAACCATTTTGGGCGCCCAATTCATTTGTGGGCACCTAACTAATCTCACTAGCATTATATTGTGGGCGCCCATGATCAAGTGTGGTATAATAATTAATAATGATAGTATGTTCATCTATACTTTTCGTTTTAAACATGTATGATTTATCGCCTATAGACACTTTTTCGCAGAATTCTATAGCATATCGATCAACATTTCATATCCCTATTGGGACAGGCAACTTCGACACAGCAATATAATTCGGCATTATACACACCAATCATGTTATTATGGGCGCCTCTCCGAGATAAGGCACCCCACTAATCGGGCTGTTGTCGTGTTAATCATGTGATTTATTATGAGACGGTTCATATATAGCGACATGATTAGCGAGGCACCCATAAAACCAAGTGCCATTGGTTGGGCGCCAATCTCGTCGTTGGCGCCGAACTAATGTCACTCGGCTTTATGTGTCGCCCATACAAATATGGAGACATTGGTCGTTGACCTCGTGTTGCGCGCTTTGGCGCCCATTGTCGGAGCCGATTTTTCCACAACGGCCAAATGGGGCGCCGAAATTTTCCAGGGGAGGGGGGCAGATGCCCCACCCCCTTGCCCCCCCCCCGCTAGCTACAGGCCTGAATAGATTTGTTCTAGAAAGTTCTAGTTACTCACTGTTAACCACACATAGACGTCTTATGTCAATAATTCATATACTTATTTAGCTCGACAAAAATTAAAAAATTTATACACAGTTGATTAAACTTGAATGTAGATATAAATAATCTACGTTGCATATACATAATGTATGTACCTTTCGGTTGAATCATATCATAAAAATATCTTACTTCATAAAGTCTTACTATTTTTCGACATTAAGGTTTAGGCCTACTTGTTCCATTTAGCCTTTGAATTTTCTTGTTGCACATTTGGTAGGGATGTATGATTTTATAGATGGAACAAAAAGCCGAAAAATGTTGGGATATGTGGAACAAACTCGAAACAATTTGTAACAAATCTGATATGTCTTTGATAGAGCCTACTGGTTGAGAACCAGAGGGGGCAAATACCCAAAGGAGTCGGACAAACTCAAAACTAACTGCATCCCCTTCATTGTCTAGGCCGACCTGTGGAATAACATGTATTTGTATCTGTTAAATTTGTGTCGTTTATATATTAGACAAACACATGTCGCGCATAGACATAAAGAAATTTCGATTTTTGAAATATTGATGATACAATTAATGATCGATGACTGAAAACTGACACACAGGAATGGCCCCTGATCAAAAAATCGCGCAATTTCAGGCTAGAAGGAAAAATGTTTTATCTCCCAAATTATTATATATATTTTGGTTTTTCAATTTAACCGTCTGCACAAAAAAATCTGATTTGTAAAAGCGTATGCAAGTTAAATATATTTGATAGCGCTTTTATCTGAGAAATCTTTTACTTCTTTTTTTTTATGAATTCGGCTATATAACAATAATGTACTCGTGTGGTATAATAATTAATAATGATAGTATGTTCATCTATACTTTTCGTTTTAAACATGTATGATTTATCGCCTATAGACTCTTTTTCGCAGAATTCTATAGCATATCGATCAACATTTCATATCCCTATTGGGACAGGCAACTTCGACACAACAATATAATTGGGCATAAAATAGATAGTGAGTAAGCAATGACTTGGGACCCAACATGGCGTCTTTTTACACTTGACGTCATATTTTCATGACGTCATATGAAATTTCTGGCTTCACAGTTGTCACAACTTTATCTATATACGGCTTTGGTAATGGCTGCCCTGTCTTTGGTAACATGTAAGTTCTTCACAACTTTGTGATGTCATCAACATATGACATCATCATTATTCAAATCTGTTTCCTGTTTCTGTTGGATATATTTTTCAAATAATGACAGTTTACAAGGCAACTTTTAATAGTTTTTAATCAATTAAATAGTATTTAAGGCTAAATTCCTTGAAACACCGAATTCAACCGTATGTTAAAGGACAATGTTACGTACGTGATAGAAGTGGTTAAATACATTCCAAATATAATATAAACACAGAGATCATAGCTGTGGTAGATGCGTAACAAAGATTTGAATAAATTGGAATTGACCGAAACAAAAGGAAAACACAAGTAGTCCTTATATCTGATTGCTAGGTAAGAGTGATAACAGATGAAAAGTTGTAATATTAGATTGTAAGAGGATATTTGTTCTAAATTAACAATTCATTAAAAAATTGACTGTAACGAAATTAGAGAAAGTGAGAAAAATAGAAAAAGTCTGTGGATAGCCTTGTTTTTGTTAATTCTCTACTTACAAATTTTAATAGATAATTACTGTTTATAAATAGTCCTGTAAATATACTAAAGTCATAATAGTTTTTACACAATTACTTCAGTTGCGACATGCTTCAAAACTACAATTAGGCAATTTTCATTGAACAAAATATTGCATTCATATTTATTCTTATCCAACCTATTAAAAGTGCTTGCAATAAAAGTTTGATGAAAAATTAGTTTTGATCTGATTTGAACAAAATGTGAAATTTTCCTGTTTTCGTTTATTACAAATCAGACATGTATGCAAACTCTCAAATTGGGAAGTGGTATGAGGTGTTTTTTGAAAGAGTAAGTGTATTCTACCTTGTACACAGTGCAGACATTAATTTCAGAAGCCAGCATACAAACAAATTTTCTTTGAGATACACACCCACAAAAAAAAAATTACAAATGATATAAAATGTGCAAATCAGGCCAGAAATTCAATAGGCAACAAGTTTGCATTTATTTTTGTTGTTCATAGCGTTCATAAAGTCGAACGCAGAGAATTGCTATTTGTAATCTACGTGGTGTAGCCTGTACAATTATACTTCACATGACCAAGTAATAACATACTGTTATGATCATTCTTGTCACAGGTTTTAAACAAATATATTAATATGTTTCTATAGTGACACATCCCCAGTTGAACGTGACAAGGAGTAGAATCACCTCTCCAACCTCGTTGGTTTTCTCTAGGTGCTAAAGACCCCTACACGCAAGCAAATTATTGAAATAAAATTAAACCATGTTAGTCCCGAAATGACCTAGTTTGTGTCGAGTGGACGTTCAACCCCATTTCTCTCTCTCTATAGTGGCACAATATTCACCAGTAAATACACCAGGCATTTCTGAACAAACAAGCAGTAGGCCTGAACAGTTTTGTCAAACTGATCCCGCAGTGAATATTCGCTTGGCCGCTACAATCACTGATAAGCATGATATCGACGAGGTTTACAAATTAAATCCTCAAACATTTTTTTGAGGTAACAGAAAAATAAATAAAGACGTTTGAAGTAATTGAAGTTAAAAAATATTTCCTATTAAGTGTAAATGGGTATTAAAATGAATAAAATGCGTCATTTTGCCTGAAGCAGTTAGGTGTTAAGTAAACATTGCACGAGCCGTTGAGCCAATGACTGCAGTCAACGCACGTGCTATGGACACTCATCTGTTACAGAGTTAATTCCTAAGTAATTCTCTGTGAAACAGATTGCAGTTTTGTCTTTGAATTAGTTGCGATTAGTAATCCATGTAATCGGAATGAACGGTAATTATCACTTAAAATGTATAGTAGAGAATGAATAAAAACAAGGAAATACCATGACAGTCAATTCTTTTCATGAATTGTTAATTTAGAATAGATATCCTCTCACAGTCTAATATTACAACTTTTCGTCTGTTATCGCTCTTACCTGCATCATTCGTGTTTTCCTTTTGTTTTCGTCACTTCCAGTTTCTTCAAATCTTCGTTACGCATCTACCACAACAATGATCTCTGTGTTAATATCATATCTGGGATGTGTTTAACCAGTTCTTTCACATATGGAATATTGGCTGACACCAACATTGTCATAATATATAAAGCCAATTATACTTACCAAGTTTGGATCTAAAGCTACTTGAACACAACTCATGAATATATCCCACCACAACTGAAGGAAGTCCTGATTATGTCCACTACCTGATAACATTTGTACCTTGCCAGTCTTAGTATTATAGGCATGATTCCAAGGTTTCACTTCACCAATAAAGTGAATTATTTTTATATCATTTCTAAATCTGAAATAAACAAAATTTTAGTACCAAGTTGGAACATTCTGTCTCAATTAGAAGGAGAGTTAATTGTGTTCCAAGGTCCCAGCCAATCAAATTGCTTATCGCTCTGCTTACCTTAAGCAGAAAAGGCTCATTATCAAACTTAGTCAAGATATTGATGTTATGAAACTATACACCAAGTTTCATCACTCTTACTTAATTATAACTAAATTTGAACCAAATTTTGCTTATCTCTGCTTCCCCTAAGGAGAAAATGCACATCTTTGAACTCCATATAGGCATTGACCAATAAACGCCAAATGCCTACACCCACTTTGAACATTCTAGTTCAATTAGAAAGAGAGTTATTGTGTCCAATAAAGTGTGGCGGACGAACAGACATAGTTTTTATTAAATAATATTAAATAATTTACATACAAAAAATGTGTTAGATATTTATATAGGATAAAATACAATAATTTACGCATTATAACATTCTACAGTCCAAATAGGATATATTTGTTCCATAATGATTAACACTTAAGGGCGTTGAGTAGTCTAAAATGCAAATTTTAAAGCTAGCACTGTAATTTTTGTTGATAAGATATGACATTTTTTGTTATTTGGGGTGATAAACTACATATTAATCACCAAATAAATACCAATTTTATTTACCAACTATGTTCCAAACTTGGCCCAAAAGCATGATAAAAAGGGGTATTGATGACAACAAAAGTAGAATTTTCTCAGTTACGCCTGCAGATATTTTCATCAAATTTCGCATGAACAATGCTAATAGCAAGTCCCAAAAATACACTGGTCAATTTTTGGCTATAGGTTGTGGTTTGTCTTGTATCCATGGAAACGCAAAAAAACGATGCGTTTTCTTGGAAATTCTATTAGTACAAGCTCAAAAGATTTATTGATAATCCCACCAGTAGATCGAAAGTGGAGGTTATAAGCTACATTTCGACACCAAAAACGTTAAAAAATACCAACTCAAAGTATTTTAAAATTGTTGTTCATTATTTACCTTCAAACGAGATTTTGCGATTTTGGGTTAATTCTTTGAATACGTCGACAACAAGTATTAAAATACAACAATTGGGATGTAAAAGTAAATAATTACTTCACTGCACTACTCCACCGCACTCTAAATCATGTTATGCATTCAAAAAATAGTAATCTTTGACCATAAAAAAAAAAATCCGTCATGTTCCTTTCGTGATAGATAAATAGACCTGGATAATAGCGTCATACAGGGTATTCCTTCTGGTCACGTGACATCTTCCACTCCCGTTGAAGCCACGTCTGTGTTGATCACGTGACTGGCGTGCACGACGTCATAATTTATTCAACACCTGATCTAGGTCGGGGAATCAGTCTCGTTTGCTATAAATAGTTTTATTCCTCCGCCTCGTATCTCCATTGTTACACATAAAACGACGCGACTTTCGAGAGTTTTCTGAGTTATTTTATAAGTGGAACAAGTTTGCAAAGACTTAATAAGATTGGCGTTGAAAAGTTAGTGCGAATCTTAGACTGCTCAACGCCCTTAACATCTCATTTAATAACTGCGTTTTCAAATTGTCAGTTTTTGAATCCAGAACATGAATGTACAACATGTGTGATCAATAAAGTGTTTGTACAATCTAAGAACGCCTGTTTTGTAAAAATGATAAATATTGTCCCAAAAAGCAATGGGTTTGGTAACAACTATCCATTGAATGATGTAGTTTTGCATGTTTTTCAAGTGATCGCTCTTGTCTCGTGGCAGTCCCTGATGTGAACATAGATAAATGTGTTATTACAATACTGAAACAAACTTTGAGTTAAATCCAAACTTAAATATTGGTGCCATAATGTATGTACTTGTCAGTCAAAGCTTGCCATATACATTTTTAATGTGTCAATTTTCCCCCTTTCTGATCATCTGATGCAATTTTTATATTGATTATATTCTGCCAAGAATTTTTAAACATTTTCTGAAGATGGACCCCTCCCCGCTTGAAACAGCCTCTTCTGCCACTGTTAAAATGAGTCCTCCAGTTCATATGTTACATAAATTACAGTTTTGTACGTTTTCCCTATTATATAAATCTAGCTGTATAGCTGAGTTTCTAATTATTGCAACAAATCTAATACGAAGAGGCTAAAATCTGTAGACATGGAATGTTAATTAATAGTTTTGAACAATTGACTACCATATTTTTTGGTGTATAAGGCACACTTTTTTTTACCTGATATTTTTATTTACAGAGGGGGTGCGCCTAATACATTATAGTCAGGATTTAAGTTATCATGAGTATTTATTTCTACAGTTATTATTTAAAACCTATTCATTTATCACAGCTAATTACTCACGAATTTAACATGATGTAATAGTCGGCCATGTTTGTTGTGGGCGGGACTTGAACGACAAATTCACTACAAATTACCAGTAAAATTTATGCAATAACGCAATTGCGTATTAGGATTAATAGAAACAAATGTAACAAAAACAATTCATTTCATGAAGAAATATATATAGCTTGTTACAGCTAAATATCCGTAATTATTATTACTGTAAACAATTGAGTTTGGTACAGTTACTTGAGATCGCAAGTGGATTTGAGTCACGTATGGTATTGCACAAGTTTCACGAGGTGCTGGGAAAGGGTACGCCTAAACCATGCATATTTTTTTTTTTTCCCTGTGGCCCTGCGCCTTATCTACGCATACGCCTTATACACCGAAAAATACGGTAAAGGGTGAATTAATTATCGCTTTGGGTGAAAAATTCTTTCTTGTAGGTTAAGAACGAACAACACAGTGTGTATTTTTTGTTTGGTGGGTTTTCTCGAAAGTGTGTAATAACTGTACTAAAATTGTTTTATTAATGACCAGCAGGCCTCATCTGACATGCATGTGTTAAATCTAAACATGGGTAGAAAATCTATTTTATCTGTGTGTTTTTGTATGAGGATAGGTGTTTATACACAGATTTATATGTGCTTTTATACATATACAACACTACATGTTTCATACTGATGTCCTACTTTTCTGGGGAGTTGGGATGGCCTAGTGGTCTAGAGTGCCGCGCTTCGACCTCTAGCTGACCGGTCACCTCTGGCTTACAGTTGTGGTTTCGATCCCTGGTGTAATATGTGGCATGGAGATAGGGGCGCCTTCTCGACCGCATGGGTTTCCTCTGTGCACTCCGGTTTCCTCCCACTGCTAAAGACCCCTATGCGCAAGCGAATAATTGAAATAAAATTAAACCATATGTTAGTCCAAAATGACCTAGTTTGTGTTGAGTGGACGTTAAACCCCATTTCTTTCTCTCTCCTACTTTTCTGCATCTACCACCAGGCTAATGAAGATGGGAATGAAAGGACATGTTAAGTATGTTGTACTTATTGTTACACTAAAGATAAGAGAATATCAGCATAGTTGATAGACCTTTATTGAGAACATGAAATAGATAAACTCCAGGAGCGCTATTCCAAGTCTTAGTTACTGACAGTAAACTCCGGCTTATAAAGCATACTAAAATTAGGAAAAATAGGTTGCCAGGCAACGAAACATACGCCCACACAGCAGCCAAATCGTCCGGGCAGTCAACAAGAGTTGTTGCATTTTAAGTAATCATCAGAAAATCATAATTCAAACTCACCCATAACTATGGTGTAACTGATATAATCAAACATTTTTTTAAAATCAGATAATAATTGTGACCTCCAGAGGGACCACAAGCTAAATAGGGTGAATTTTCGTACAATCAGGGGACATAATTCAGGAAGTTACGATCCGATTAGCGCAAATATCGAAAGGAACCAAGATCTTTGGGTTATAAACATACATGTCAAGTTTCATCAAAATCGGCTCAAAATTGTGACCTCTATATGGTCCACAACCTTGATATAACATATTTTCACACTATTCGCATACAAACGGCAGCTATTTTGTCCGTCAATTTTGGTCTGATTTTCACGAAATTCGAACTCAACCTTCATAACCATGGAACGGTGATATAATCAAACGGTTTTGGTATAGGATATTAACCTACCCGAGGTTGATATGATAGAGAACACGCGGGCGCAGCCCAAGTGTTCTCTATCATATCAATCCGAGGGAGAGTAGGTTTATATCTAACATATACAACGTTCACCCCTAAATTTAATGGACTCTTCTAAAAAAAGGCAACAGTGATTGGTTAATTGCTCGACAGCACGTGACGTGTTTGTTTCTACAATCGCCATTTTTAGTAATTGAACTGAAGAAAGCTATAACAAAATGGATAGTAAAACGAAGTCAGATGAATAATCAATCCTTTTTAGTCATCATATTGACGATAGAATAGATGTGAATGCAACTATGATGAGGATCTATACAAAGTCTGAAGAAAATTTGGATCAAAAGGCAATCTTTTCCGATAATTCTGACCATGAACCGTGACTGAAGGTTACTTTTCGGTATGTTCAGAGAAAGATTTGACCGACTGTTTTGAGTGGATTGTAGCCGTAGCCAAAAATACTGTACAAAGGAATTCTTGGGTGATAAATACTTTCACGTCTTGGGATGTGTGGAGAAATGATTTGGGCAGAAAGAAATTTTTGAAAGATATCTTAGACATTGACTGGAGTGTGGATAACCGATTTAAATAAGCCGATAAGTACGCCGTCTATTTAGGTCCTGAATGCTACAAACTGTACCAAAACATCTTTTTTTTTATTGTCAAAAGAATAAAATTTTATTTCTGTGTTCTTTGTATTATTTCGATCATCTACGTCAAGCGTGGTTGATATGAGCCAAATATATCGACCTGTAATGACGTCATCAGCGGTTGATATGAAATATCAACCTCTCAGGACGTCATCAGCGCTTGATATGAACCGAATATATCAACCTCTGATGACGTCACGAGAGGTTGTTATAAGATATAACTGCTATGGACATCAAAGAAAAAAACTACTACCAGTTGTATATAAATCGGATAACAATTTTGACCTCCAGAGGGACCACAAGCTAAAAAGGGCGATTTTTAGGACAATCAGGGGCCATAATTCAGGAAGTTACGATCCGATAGCCGCAAATATCGAAAGGAACCAAGATCTTTGGGTTATAAATATACATGTCATGTTTCATCAAAATCGGTTCAAAATTGTGACCTCTATAAGGTTCACAACCTTGATATAACATATTTTCACACTATTCACGAACAATTGGCGGCCATTTTGTCCGTCAATTTTGGTCCGATTTTCACGAAATTCGAACTCAACCTTCATAACCATGAACGGTGATATAATCATACGTTTTTTTTAAATCGGATAACAATTTTGAGCTCCAGAGGGACCACAAGCTAAAAAGGGCGATTTTTCGGACAATCAGGGGCCATAATTCAGGAATTTACGATCCGATTGGTGCAAATTTCGAAAAGAACCAAGATCTTAGGGTTATAAACATGCATTTCAAGTTTCATCCAAATCGGTTCAAAATTGTGACCTCTACACTGTTCACAAGCTAAAAAACGTGATTTTTCGTACAATCAGGGGCCATAACCCATGAAGTTATAGTCCGATACATGGGTCATTCCATAAATGAGGGGTCCAAAGTGGGACATGGGTACTAAAATTTTTTAAGTAATCACAATCACTGATAAACTTATACCAATAATAGGAGTAATGTATGCCATTTGCGGGACAGTTAATGATTTCTCATTGTTGAGTTCCAAAAAAGATAGGCTGGCACTGCCAGGCAGGATATCCCACATTTTCGAGAGATGGACAGAGAACAAGCAATACCGAAAGTGATTTTTCCTACATCTTTAAAGTCCTGTATTTCATACTGTATTGGGAGCAGCCATTTAGTTGGTCAGTTCCAGTCTGATATTAATGAAACTCGAAACCGACAATGATTATGGTGTGACGGTACACAACTTAGAAATGTGACTTTTCATCAAAATTGGATAAGAATTGTGACCTGTAGAGAGTCCACAACCATGATATACGATATTTTAACACTATTCGCGTACAAACGGCAACCATTTCGTCCGGCAATTTTGGTACGATTTTCACGAAATTAGAACTCAACTTTCCTCATCAAAATTGAATTAAAATTGTGACCTATACAGGGTCCACAACCATGATATATCATTTTTTTAACAGTATTCGCGTACAAACGGCGGCCAGTTTGTCTGTCAATTTTGGTCCGATTTTCCCGAAATTCAAACTCAACCTTCCTTACAGTGTAACGGTGATATAATCAAACGTTTTTTTAAATTGGATAATAATTGTGACCTCCAGAGGGACCACAAGCTAAAGAAAGGGGGATTTTGCGTATAACCAGGGGCCATAATTCAGGAAGTTACGATGCGATATGCGCAAATATCGAAAAGAACCAAGATCTTTGGGTTATAACGATGAATTTCAAGTTTCATCAAAATCGAATTAAAATTGTGACCTTAACAGGGTCCACAACCTTGATATACCATTTTTTAACAGTATTCGCGTACAAACGGCGGCCATTTTGTATGGCAATTTTGGTCTGATTTTCCCGAAATTCAAACTCAACCTTCCTAACGGTGTAACGGTAATATAATCAAACGTTTTTTTAAATCGGATAATAATTGTGACCTCCAAGCTAAAAAAAAAGGCGATTTTGCATATAATCAGGGGCCATAATTCAGGAAGTTACGATCCGATATGCGCAAATATTGAAAGGAAGCAAGATCTTTGGGTTATAACCATGAATTTCAAATTTCATCAAAATCGAATCAAAATTGTGACCTCCACAGGGTCCACAACCTTGATATACCATTTTTTAACAGTATTCGCGTACAAACGGCGGCCATTTTGTATGGCAATTTTCGGCCGATTTTCCCGAAATTCGAACTCAACCTTCCTTAGGGTGTAACGGTGATATAATCAAACGGTTTTTTAAATCGAATAATAATTGTGACCTCCAGAGGGACCACAAGCTAAAAAGGGTGATTTTTCGGACAATCAGGGGCCATAATTCAGGAAATTACTTTCCGATAGCCGCAAATATCGAAAGGAACCAAGATCTTTGAGTTACAAACATGCATGTCAAGTTTCATCAAAATCGGTTCAAAATTGTGACCTCTATAGGGTCCACAAGCTAAAAACGTGATTTTTCGTACAATCAGGGGCCATAATCCATGAAGTTTTGATCCGATACATGCCAATATCGAAAGCAGCCGAGATCTTTTGGGGATAAACCTATATTTCAAGTTTCGTCAAAATCGGATAAGAATTGTGACCTGTAGAGAGTCCACAAACAAATTGTGGACGGACGGACAAACGGACGTCCAGACGGACAGGGGCGACGACATAATACGTCCACATGAAAATGTGGGCGTATAAAAAGTAATGAACGATTTTACATGACAGGTTACGTACAGATTTCTCGTGTAAAGGGACACCAAATTAGACTTTTAATGCTAAATTTCTGTGGATGTATAAGATATATTAATGTGTTTATGATGTATTATTATTCAAATGAGGCACCTTCATAAGAAATCTAAGCAGAAATAGTGAATATTTGTGCCAACACCTCTTGTCAGCCAATGTCGATTACATGGATATTCCCAACTTCTCCATACAAACTTAAAAGTGTCTTTAGATGTTTAAAAAAAAAAAGATTTTACAAAATTGTTGAAGTTTGTATGACCCTAACCCTCGACATGAACTACTGTACTTGAAAATCAGTATTGTATCATGAAAAATCACCAAGGAAAGGTTTAATGTGATCCGGAGTATTGCAGTTTCACGTGTAAAGGGACACCAAATGTTGACGACTTGCCTAATAATAATTTAATCAAGCCATATTAATTAGTATTTCAACTTTAAAACTTGAACAATGAATGAACTTTCAAATATTAAAAAAAAAATAAAACTTTCAACAATCAAAATGAGTAGCAGTCTTTGAGAATTGCTTGTGTCCCTTTCAATAGCTTACGTTGTGAACCCGTTTAGCCAAAAAAATAATTAAAAAAGACTTGAAAGAGCAAGGTAACATTTCAAAATTGTCAGCTTGTCACAGGGAAGCAAAGAAAATAATGGAGCATTAGTTACATACGTGTATACTAATACAATATCTCGTTAATGATAGGGACACAACATTTTTGGTTTCCCATTTTTATAATAATATTCTGACACTGCAACCATTCTGTCACGTGATCCCCGAATACCAAGGAAGCGATAATTTTCAGGTATCGAAGAATACTATTATTTTAGACTCGGCAATTCTAACGTTCAGCATTTATGCACCGTATGCAAGAGGAAAATTCGCGTCACATCGTAATTTCGATCACAACGTAAATACTGGGACACTAAACTTTGATTCAAACTTATTCAGAAAATATCCATTCGCCGGGCCATCGACTGCTTTGGATATGTGTATCATGTGACCGTAAACTAAACATCTCTCTCTGACGTAATTCTCAGATAAAAGACGGCGTTACCGGTGGCATAAACAAGCACTTCGTAAATTGAACGAGGGACGCAATTTTGAATGTCGATAAAGCTAATAAAATTTTTACGGACAATTTTACAACATACATCTGATTACGTATTCGGAATTTGTTATTTATTACAACGCCAACGAGATGGAATCGAGATGAAACATTTTGGTTTTATTTTTCAAGTTAATATCGTGACTAAACTGACAAAAATACAACGTAAATACTGGGGACACAAAAATTTACGTTGTGAGGCTGTCACGGTCGTATTTCATTAGTATCACTATCGGTCGCCCAAACTCTGCTGCGTGGCTCGCCTAAACTATTTACCTGTAATATATTAAGGCTCGCCCAAACTTTCTACCTGCCATGCACGTGCATACAGGTAGTACAGGTATATAAGCCGGGCAATCTGGCTTGTTTGGGAGATGGATTTTGACAGAGGACTCGATACTGCCACCAGGTACTTGGGTGAGTAAAATTATGCTAAACTTTGTTGCCTTGGGTTCCTCGGTGCATGATTCGTGTTTTTACTCATCGTTGTATATTTTTGTGTGAGTAATTAAGTTAGTATAGTATGAGTAAATTTATGTACAAATGTTGACTAATTTTACAGGTCCCCTTTTGGGTACCTACTGATGATTGTGCTTGGAATGGTATCGTCGATGACTGGTCGCCGATAAATGGTATCATTGAAGTGTGGTCTTACCGATGGGTGGACAGTTTATCCTTGGAATGATATCTTTTAAATAGTCGCCGATAAATGGTATCGTCGACAGTGTTCCTGGAATGGTATCGTCGATGACTGGTCGCCGATAAATGGTATCACCGAAGTGTGGTCTTGCCGCTGGGTGGACAGTTTATTCAGTGGTCTTGCCGATGGGTGGACAGTTTATTCATGGAATGATATCTTTCAAATAGTCGCCGATAAATGGTATCGTCGACAGTGTGTTCCTGGAATGGTATCGTCGATGACTGGTCGCCGATAAATGGTATCATTGAAGTGTGGTCTTGCCGATGGGTGGACAGTTTATTCATGGAATGATATCTTTTGAATAGTCACTGATTAATGGTATCGTCGACAGTGTGTTCCTGGAATGGTATCGTCGATGACTGGTCGCCGATAAATGGTATCATCGAAGTGTGGTCTTACCGACGGGTGGACATTTTCTTAAGTCATAATTCATTTAGTGCGCGCACTTGTGAGAATTGTTTTATGTTGTATATTCATATTGTACTGTATAAACTAATTCTTTTTGTATCTTAGTTTTCTTTATTCCCCAAAACGGTCACGCCTCTCCCATCCTGTGACATTTGGTGACAGAAGTGGGATGTGACTGTGAAAGGGAATGAGGAAGATAATATTCTGCATTTAGTTTATTGTAGATTGTAAACGGACATTGCCCTTGGGGACCCAAGTACCGAAGGTTGTTTTGAATGTAAGTTGTTTTAAAAAAAAAATAGTGGTGGTATAGATATCGATGCCTTCAGACTGTAAGTTAATTTCCGTATTTACAAGTATTATTACGGGTGGTGGCGTATACGTGGTAGAGTTTGGGAGCTCCGATGGTCTATCATGGATACTTTGTCTAGACTTAAAGAAACCTAGGAGTCGATGGGACTGTCTGGAATTGAATTACAGGGTTTTATCTCCGAACAGCAAAACATTTTGCGCGAAGAAAGGGCTTCCAAAAGGGAGCAAGAGAAATTAGAGGAAGAGAAAGCGAAACGTGCATTTGATTTGCAATTTGAAAAGGAAAAGTGTTTGAAGGAGAAGGAGAAACTAGAGCATGAGTTATTAGTAGAGCGCGAACGGACTGAGCAGATTAAGGTTAAAGAACATGGGCTGCTTAAGATAAAAGAAATGGAAATGTCCATGCTAGAACTGAGGACCGCGAATAGCTCGACCTCTTTCCTTGATCAATCGCAAGCAACCGGTAACGTTGCACCCAAGGGTCCCAAAATTCCGTTCTTTGATGAAGAGCACGATGAAATGGATAGTTACTTGCGCAGATTTGAGAGGTACGCGGCTGTACAAGCGTGGGAGCCTGGAACGTGGGCTATTCACCTGGGTTCTCTTTTAAAAGGCAAAGCTTTGGACGTGTATTCTCTTTTGTCAAATGAGCAAGCTAAAGACTATAAGGCATTGAAAACGGCTTTGCTCAAAAGGTTTGACCTTACTGAACGCGGATTTAGGAATCGGTTTCGTAGCTGTAAACCGGCAGCGGGAGAGTCGTTTACTCAGTTTTCTGTGCGCTTGGGAAGTTACTTATCACGATGGGTTGAGATGTCAACCGTAGAGGCTACTTATGAAGGTTTGTATGATCTGATCCTCAGGGATCAATTTCTCCAAGTTTGTGAACATGATTTGACTTTGTTTTTGGGTGAGAGGGTTCCCAAAGACATTGAGCAGATGTCACGTCTGGCAGATTAGTATAAAGAGGCTCGCTGCATAAGCTCCACCGCACTTAGTAACCGTACAGCTGCGGTACCTAAAGAGGCTTATTCGTCCCGTAATTTTATTACCCCAATTCCACAGGTCAACCGAGGCTTGAATAATGATAAGCGGTGTTTTAGGTGCGGTAGGCCCGGACACATTGCTACGAATTGTCCAGCCCGACAAAGGGTCGCGTCGATTCAAAATGCAGGGACTGCACCCCGGCCAAGACAAATGCCGCGAGGCTACGTTGACGAGGATGGCGTATATAGGTCGTGCGATTTGTGTCCCGAGTCTTGTAATGTTTTTTTGCCTTTCTATGATCGCATGTGTGATGTGTCGTCATCTCCTGTGATTTCTTATGCTTCAAACATGTACAGGGATTCAGGAATGCCCGTTCAAGTCGGTTGGGTTGGAAACCACATGGTGAAGGTGTTGAGGGACACGGGATGTAGTGGCATAGTTGTTAGACGGGAGTTCGTACCGACTGGGCAATATACGGGTCGTGAGCAAACCTGTCTTCTTGCCGATGGGACAAGAATAAAAGTACCTGTAGCTTGTGTTTTTATTGATTCTCCATATTTTCGAGGTCAAACTGAAGTATGGTGTATGGATAATCCTCTGTATGACATAATTATAGGCAACGTGGCGGGAGCACGGGGGCCTTCTGATCCTGACAGGTCTCGAATTATTTCGCCAGTTCTCACTAGGCAACAGGGGCAAAGTCGACAGGCTGGCTATTCAGGAATGAAGGTGGAAGGTGGTATTGACATAGTCGATCCAGAGGCCATTAAAGAGGCACAATTGAATGACCATACGTTGGCGAATATTCGTGATTTGGTTAAGAGGGCAACACCATTAAAAGGTAAGTATGACTCCGAAACCCATTACATAATTAAACGAGGTTTAATTCACAGACGGTATCATTCACCCCGAATCGGTAATGGAACCCGGTTCTGTCAATTGGTAGTGCCGAGTAAGTACAGACGGTCCGTATTAAAAATAGCCCACGAGTCTATAATGTCGGGTCACTTGGGCATCGAAAGAACCGTAAATAAGGTTTTATCCGAATTCTTTTGGCCTGGGGTGCATGCAGATACTCGAAGATTTTGTCAATCTTGTGACGTTTGTCAAAGGACCATCCCAAAAGGGAGAGTACCGCAATTGCCACTGGGGAAGATGCCAGTTATTGATGTGCCATTCAGACGGGTAGCTGTTGACATTATAGGGCCACTGAAGCCCATTAGTACAAAGGGAAATCGTTACATTCTTACTCTTGTTGACTACGCAACCCGATATCCTGAGGCTGTGGCTCTGCTAAGTATCGAGGCCGAGTGGGTAGCTGAAGCTCTCATAGACATGTTTGGTAGAATAGGGTTTCCACGTGAAATGTTAACTGATATGGGCTCCCAATTTACGTCTGCACTAATGAAGGAAGTAAGTAGATTGATTTCCTTGAAGCAACTCACTACAACCCCCTATCATCCTATGTGTAATGGATTAGTTGAACGTTTCAATGGAACGTTGAAACAAATGCTGAAACGCATGTGCGCGGAGCGTCCTAAAGATTGGGATCGGTATTTAAATGCTCTGCTGTTTGCTTACAGGGAAGTACCCCAAGAGAGTTTGGGTTACTCGCCCTTTGAGTTGGTTTATGGTTGGCCGGTTCGTGGTCCAATGATGATTCTGCGTGAGTTGTGGACTAAGAACATTGATGATCCGGAAGTCAAAACCACTTACCAGTACGTTTTAGACTTACGAGAGCGACTGGAGACGGTAGGGGAAATGGCTAGAGACAATTTAAATGTTTGTGCCAAAAAAACAAAAGTGTTATTTCGATAAACGTGCTAAACGTAGAGTTTTTGAGGTTGGCGATAAAGCTCTTGTTTTACTTCCGACAAAATCAAACAAATTATTACTTCAGTGGAGAGGCCCCTTTTCAGTAGTAGAAAAGTTGAACGATTATGATTATAGATTGTCTGTACATGGTAAGATTAAGACATTTCATGGTAATCTTCTAAAGCGTTATTTGGAAAGGCCACAGGAAGATAATCATGTGGACAAGGTGAATGCGGCTGTGGTGGACGTAGAAGATGACGGAATGGATTCGGAACCCATCCAGTTACCCGGTACGGGTAAAGAAGGTATTGATAAAGTACATATCTGTGATAAGTTGAATATGGAGCAGCGAGAGAGTTTAGCTAGTTTGCTCAATTGTTATCAGGACGTTCTGACGGATTTACCTGGGCACACTAATTTACTAGAGCATGAAATTAACACCACCACGGATGTACCCGTACGTTTGAAACCGTACCCCATCCCTTTTGCATTAACTCAGGTTATTGATGATGAACTTGATAAAATGCTTGAGATGAACGTAATTGAGTCTTCAAATAGTAATTACTCGTCTCCAGTAGTAATTGTCAAAAAGAAAGATCAGACGAATCGTTTCTGTATTGATTTCCGCGCTTTAAATCGGGTAACCATCTTCGACTCTGAGCCTATTCCTAACCCAGAAGATATGTTTGCTAGAATGGCGGAACATGGGTGCCGATATTTGTCGCAACTCGACTTATCAAAAGGGTATTGGCAGGTTCCCATGGCTGAAACCGCGAAACCTCTGACAGCTTTTCAAACCCCACGCGGGTTGTTTCAGTTCAAAGTTATGCCATTTGGCTTGGTTAATGCTCCGGCTACTTTTAGTCGGTTGATGCGGAAATTGCTTTTGGGATTAGAAAATGTGAATAATTTTATAGATGATATTACGGTGTATTCAGAAACGTGGGTTGAACATATCAACATTCTGGATTCGTTGTTTCGTCGTTTGCGTTCTTCGAACTTAACGGTCAAGCCATCGAAGTGCTTCCTTGGATTTGATCGGATTGAGTGTTTGGGGTTTAAGGTTGGATTAGGCTGCATTGAACCGACATGGGATAAGCTAAAGGTAATAGAGGAAGCTGAGCGTCCTCGTACAAAGAAACAGGTAAGATCATTTTTAGGACTCGTTGGTTTTTATAGACGGTTCATTCCAAACTTTTCCACGATCGGTGTTCCTCTTTCAGACTTAACGAAGAAAGGTAGGCCCAACTTACTTACGTGGGATGCCCCACAGGAAAATGCTTTCCAAGCCTTGAAGCGATCGCTGATACGTGGACCAGTTTTAAGGTTGCCAGATTTGAGGGAAGTCTTTATTTTGCAGACAGATGCCTCTGATAATGGCATTGGAGCGATTCTTCTTCAAGTTGAAAATGAAGTGAGAATGCCAGTCGCTTATGCCAGTCGTAAATTAAAGGATAGTGAAACTAGATATTCGACGATAGAGAAAGAGTGCTTGGCAATTGTTTGGTCAATTCAGAAATTCACGAGGTATCTTTATGGGGTTGAGTTTGTTCTGGAAACGGATCATCAGCCATTAATATATTTAAATCGATCTAATATGACTAACTCTCGTTTAATGCGGTGGGCATTAATTTTGCAGCCATATCGCTTCCGAATTGAAGCTATCAAGGGTAGTGCTAATGTTGGGGCTGATTATCTGAGTCGAATCCATCGGCTCTAATAAAATCTCCCGTGTGTTACTTGCTTTAAATTACATTTAAAACTTTGAATAGGGGGAAGGTGTGTCACGGTCGTATTTCATTAGTATCACTATCGGTCGCCCAAACTCTGCTGCGTGGCTCGCCTAAACTATTTACCTGTAATATATTAAGGCTCGCCCAAACTTTCTACCTGCCATGCACGTGCATACAGGTAGTACAGGTATATAAGCCGGGCAATCTGGCTTGTTTGGGAGATGGATTTTGACAGAGGACTCAATACTGCCACCAGGTACTTGGGTGAGTAAAATTATGCTAAACTTTGTTGCCTTGGGTTCCTCGGTGCATGATTCGTGTTTTTACTCATCGTTGTATATTTTTGTGTGAGTAATTAAGTTAGTATAGTATGAGTAAATTTATGTACAAATGTTGACTAATTTTACAGGTCCCCTTTTGGGTACCTACTGATGATTGTGCTTGGAATGGTATCGTCGATGACTGGTCGCCGATAAATGGTATCATTGAAGTGTGGTCTTACCGATGGGTGGACAGTTTATCCTTGGAATGATATCTTTTAAATAGTCGCCGATAAATGGTATCGTCGACAGTGTTCCTGGAATGGTATCGTCGATGACTGGTCGCCGATAAATGGTATCATCGAAGTGTGGTCTTGCCGATGGGTGGACAGTTTATTCAGTGGTCTTGCCGATGGGAGAACAGTTTATTCATGGAATGATATCTTTCAAATAGTCGCCGATAAATGGTATCGTCGACAGTGTGTTCCTGGAATGGTATCGTCGATGACTGGTCGCCGATAAATGGTATCATTGAAGTGTGGTCTTGCCGATGGGTGGACAGTTTAGCCGATAAATGGTATCATCGAAGTGTGGTCTTACCGACGGGTGGACATTTTCTTAAGTCATAATTCATTTAGTGCGCGCACTTGTGAGAATTGTTTTATGTTGTATATTCATATTGTACTGTATAAACTAATTCTTTTTGTATCTTAGTTTTCTTTATTCCCCAAAACGGTCACGCCTCTCCCATCCTGTGACAGAGGCGTGAATAAAAATCCTTCGTCTGAGATTATTTAACATTTGTTTAGAAATGAAAAATTACCAAACGAAATTTTACATCTTCTGCTGCATGTCTTATGAAAATATTTGGAAATATTAGTATTTTGCTCAACATGGTCTAGTTGTTAAAATGTTAAGTAAAAAATGTCCCCAAAACGTAACTCAAAATTTCAGGGACACCATGAATTGCAACATAAAAAAATTTAACCACAAACCGATTTTCTATGTTTTTATAGAACATAAGTATAAAATAATAAACATATTACATGATGAATTACTTTTTTAAATAATTGGTGATCAGAAAATAGGTATTTTTGCTGCTTTGAGCAATGATATGTATGAATTTTCAATTGGACCCCTCATTTATGGAATGACCCACATGCGAATATCGAAAGGAACCAAGATCTTAGGGTGATAAACCTATATTTTAAGTTTCATTGAAATCGGATAAAAATTTTGACCTGTAAACTGTTCACAAACAATTGTGGACGGACGGACGAACAGGGGCGACGACAATATACGTCCACATGAAAATGTGGGCGTATAAAAATGGTACCAGGGTGATCATCTTATTTGGTATTGTTTATGTATGAGATTATAGTACCTGTAACTGCACTGCATTTTCCTTTGAATAATTTCCATAAAAAATATATGTTTAATGAGATCGTGCCTTTATCATGCCTTTTATCAAAATGAGCAGAGGTCATTCGCGTGGAGCCCGTATTTTTTTTTTTTTTTACATTAAATGTTTTATTAAGTCTGTGCCTTAGAAGAAGTTGTATAGAGTTGAACACGCCACCTATAATATAATATCAAATCTAGCAGAGTTCTGTGTACATGTACGGTTCAATTTAATGTATAATAATAACTTTGTCACATTATTTCAATACTTTATAACAAGAATAGGTAGACATACTGTAAATTCAGCTTATCGATATATACGCACCCAACATTTGAACATTTGAATTGAGATCTGATTGGATATTGTGTACGCCTTGTGCAGTAGCAAAAATTAAGATCTTTATTCATTTTTTTATCTTGTGCGACTATTGGCACACAGTATTTCACACATATGTTCTCATCAATAAATACAAAAGATGCACAGAAGAAACGATGAACATATTTAACTATAGCACATATAAATCTGTGTATAAAGACCTATCCTCATACAAAAACACACAGTAAAAAAAGATTTTCTACCCATGTTTAGATTTAACACATACACGTCAGATGAGGCCTGCTGGTCATTAATAAAACACTTTTAGTACAGTCATAACATACTTTTGAGAAAACTCACTTAACAAAGAATACACACCTTGTTTTTACAGAAACACACAGTCGTAGAGTTTTAAAGTGAGTCAATTGCTCAACCCCATTAATTAACACAGTGTTAAACACACAGTATCTACATGTAAGATTTAGCTGCTTTGTATTAAATTTTTTGCTATAATTGGTATAATTAGAATATTACCGATATTCGTAGAAACTCAGCTATAGAGCTAGATTTAGATATGGAAAATCTTCATATTCACATTCCCTACTTTTAAGTGACTTACTGTGTAAATGCTGGCAGATAACTGTAAAATGCCTGAGAAACAACATTATATGTAAAAGGTAGGTGTCGGTCTATTGTTTTGGTAGACCAGTCTCTGAAGAACAAGTTCAATAAACCTTGATCCCCACCTACAACAAAAAAAATTACTGGATTAGAAAACGTTTCTGCACAGTCTATTCTAAAGACATCAAGTGACAAAACATACATTATAAACAAGGGGCTTAACTCCAGACATTCTGGTCAGAATTCAGAGGATTTTCCCTTTCAAACTAGATCTATCTATTGCATTTTATATGGGAGTATATTGTTGCCACCCCTGTCTATCTGTACATTGAATTTCAGAATTTTTTTCAAACATCTAGCTATTATTTGGCAAGTTGTAATTAGGAACAATATTTTACAGAGAAAATGCCTGTCAAAAAAAAAATTATGAACATTTTTTGTGTTAAAGTGTTTTTCAATCTAATTAAAACACAGTTTCATTTTTTAAAGTTCACCTAGAATTTGTCAGAGTTGTTATATAATCCATGTTCTGGTTAATGAAACGGTTTGTAGTGGCGAGTTCTTGGTATGTGGTGCATGGAACTGCTGGTATACGACTAGAAACATCAACACTGATTGGTTTATCAAATGTTTATGTCATAGGGTCAAAAGCTGCTCATAGGACTCCTGACACAACCTCCCACTACAACTGGTCAGACCTTCACATTGTGGAGGTCATCAAAAGTGTAAAAAGATAGGCTGGCACTGCCAGGCAGGATACGCCCACATTTTCGAGAGATGGACACAGAGAACAAGCAATACCGAAAGTGATTTTTCCTACATCATTAAGTCCTGTATTTCATACTGTATTGGGAGCAGCCAGTTGGTCAGTTCCAGTCTGATATTCATGAAATTCGAAGCCGACAATGATTATGGTGTGACGGTACACAACCCAGAAATGTGACTTTTCATCAAAATCGGATAAGAATTGTGACCTGTAGAGAGTCCACAACCATGATATACCATATTTTTACACTATTCACGTACAAACGGCGACCATTTCGTCCGGCAATTTTGGTAAGATTTTTACGAAATTAGAACTCAACCTTCCTCATCAAAATCGAATTAAAATTGTGACCTATACAGGGTCCACAACCATTATATACCATTTTATTAACAGTATTCGCGTACAAACGGCGGCCATTTTGTCTGTCAATTTTGGTCCGATTTTCCCGAAATTCACACTCAACCTTCCTTACGGTGTAACGGTGATATAATCAAACATTTTTTTAAATCTTATAATAATTGTGACCTCCAGAAGGACCACAAGCTAAAGAAAGGGGGATTTTGCGTATAACCAGGGGCCATAATTCAGGAAGTTACGATCCGATATGCGCAAATATCGAAAAGAACCAAGATCTTTGGGTTATAACCATGAATTTAAAGTTTCATCAAAATCGAATTAAAATTGTGACCTTTACAGGGTCCACAACCTTGATATACCATTTTTTAACAGTATTCGCGTACAAAAGGCGGCCATTTTGTATGGCAATTTTGGTCTGATTTTCCCAAAATTCGAACTCAACCTTCCTTACGGTGTAACAGTAATATAATCAAACATTTTTTTAAATCGGATAATAATTGTGACCTCCAGAGGGACCACAAGCTAAATAAGTCGATTTTGCGTATAATCAGGGGCCATAATTCAGGAAGTTACGATCTGATATGCGCAAATATCGAAAGGAACCAAGATCTTTGGGTTATAACCATGAATTTCAAGTTTCATCAAAATCGAATTAAAATTGTGACCTCCACAGGGTCCACAACCTTGATATACCATTTTTTAACAGGCGTCCATTTTGTATGGCAATTTTGGTCCGATTTTCCCGAAATTCGAACTCAACCTTCCCTTAGGGCGTAACGGTGATATAATCAAACGTTTTTTAAAATCGGATAATAATTGTGACCTCCAGAGGGAGCACAAGCTAAAAAGGGTGATTTTTCGGACAATCAGGGGCCATAATTCAGGAAATTACATTCCGATAGCCGCAAATATCAAAAGGAACCAAGATCTTTGGGTTACAAACATGCATGTCAAATTTCGTCAAAATCGGTTCAAAATTGTGACCTCTATAGGGTCCACAAGCTAAAAACGTGATTTTTCGTACAATCAGGGGCCATAATCCATGAAGTTTTGATCCGATACCTGCCAATATCGAAAGCAGCCGAGATCTCTTGGGGATAAACCTATATTTCAAGTTTCGTAAAAATCGGATAAGAATTGTGACCTGTAGAGAGTCCACAAACAAATTGTGGACGGACGGACAGGGGCGACGACATAATACGTCCACATGAAAATTGGGGTTATAAAAATGAAAAGAAATATAGATCTCATTTAATCAGATTTAGAGTTTTTAAAATGAAATAAATTGTCAGTTGCACAATTTTTTTTTTTTTTTTTTTTAAATCTGTGAGAATTGCATCATGTTTTGACCAGGTCATGGCAACCAGAGGTTGCAGTGGATCAATTTCAAGTTGCGTAAAAATACGCAGACATTCCAAAATTTTGCGTTTTTTCTGTCTACATCTGCGTGACTTCGAGCATCTCAAAATACTCAATAGAATCAAGTCAAGTCGTTTTGTGAACAAACCTATTATAAGACGTCCTTATTTCATTGATAGGCCTACTGCATTTAATCTAATGACGACTGGAGGTTAACAGCATCGGCATAAGATCTATGGTTGACGGCGCAACCATTTCAATCTTTCACTTTGACAGGAAGTAAAGAGAAGACTATCACTATGAAAGCAAACATTTGATTGGCTGAATGTAAACAGGATACTGTGTCCTAGCCAATCCACGAAATGCGCTTTATTGCTTCCAATGCCGCAAAATAGGGGTGTCCCAGGAAAGCTACGTATAGAAGGCTTCGACTGCCATGAACTTATGAATGAAATAAGTGGAAATATAAAAATCTACGGAGACTACGTGCAGTAGAGGTGTGTAAAAGAAGCGTGAAGCACATAAATTGTACAAACTACGACGTAGAATAATCTAGTTTTATTCACACGTCGGGAAATTTTCTGCATGAAATACGCAGATTTTTGCGTGACTGCGACCTCTGATGGCAACAGCTACAAACACGACAAAACATGAACACAACTAAATATTACTTGCCGTCAAAAGATCCCTGTGCTAATGCGAAATTAATTAGAGCAGCATATGTATCCTCTGATGGCTTAAAAACGAAAACACCAGAATTAAAACAGTCTGGCCAACCAGCATCAGGAGAGGCTGACAATTCTTCACGGTCAAATAATTCATCAACATTGTGTAAAACCTGAAATAATATCACATGCATTAATCAAACCATGGACTACCATGATATTCATATACCTGTACATGATTATTAAAAACATTTAACAGCCCATAATACAGGTTTCATACTGTTGTAATTATTTTTTTGTTCTTTTCGATAAAGCTTGTATATCTGAATCAAATCTAATCATCAGACTTTGGCCTATTTTATGAATTAATTTTTCTTGAAAAAATTTGGTATTTACATGAAATTTGGAATGTAAGTAGATCCGACTGTTGCAACTTGAACAATGTTTTTAGAAATTTTTTAACTTATCTCCCATTGAAGAAATTAAGGATCAAAGCTTTTAAAAAATTAGAACAAAAGTAAGTCAGATTAATTTGATTTTTTTTTTTTTTTCTGCACCAGCTTTGACAATTCTTATGTGTATACAAAATATTGAAACATAAAAATTCCTAAGACTTATACCATATTTTACTCACAGACACAGGAGACACAGGAGTTACATTTTCTGAATCCTTAAAGGAATGCCTATTTCGGTCAAGTGATGGTCACCATTTTGAAATGAATATATAAACAATAGTGAAAAATCCACATTCACAGGCTTGAAAAAAAAAAACCACAATAGGCCGTAGTTTTGAGAATTGGTCTTCTATTTCCTAATTTAATACATATTTCTGGATAGCCTGACTCATGGTCGGATTTTTGGCATTTGAAAATTTCTAATTTCTACTTTGACGTTTTTCTTGCCGACAAAGTTGTTTACGAGGGAAAAACCAACATTACAGGCTAAGAAATATTCGGAATGGGCTGTTGTTTCGTGAATTGGTCTCTTATTTCTGAAATTAATACCTTTCTAGTTAGCGGCCTTCAAGGAATGGGTGGTGTATTTGGAATGAATATATTTTCAAAACGTTTTATGAATCCAAAATTACTGAATCTTACCGACAAAAGATTTACTTACATAACTGTAACTTTGTGACTTGTGTTTCTATTTTTTTTTCCTTTGAACACCTTGAAACATTTACTTCAAATATTGCCAAAAAATAAGGATAAAAAAATCGAAAAAAAGTAGGTCAGATTGCCTTGAAATTTTTTTCTATACTAGCTAAGAAACTACTGATGCATACACAAAATATATCGATCAAACCAACAATTTTCATCCAGTTTTGATGAAACTTAAAATATGTGTGTGAATCAAGCCAACATACAAAAAGAAATTCGCTGCATGACCATGTCTTCATTGAAATCTTGTGCTTGGTATGGCTAATCTGAACCTTCGCTAAATAAAACAACTTGAAAAGTAGTCTATTTTCAGTAATTAGGTATTTGTCTGATAGCGACACATTTCTTTACCCAAAAGAATCAGCAGGTGCCCACATTGCAAGAGCTGGATAGAGAATAAGCAACAAAAAAAGAGATTTTTGTACAATCTGGGGCCACAATTCACTATGGTCTGAAATGTGTGAATATCAAAAGGAACTGATAGTGATATCTTTGGGATACAATCATATATTTTAAGTTTCACCAAAATTAGACAAAAATTGTGACCTCTAGAGGCTCCACAATCTTTGTATTACATACATTTACACTTTTTGCGTGCAAGAAGCAACCATTTTCATTTTAATTTTTACTGAAATCTGAGCTCAACTTTCATATTGGTGAATGGTGATATATTTAAACGCTAAAAATGTGATTTTTCGTACTCAAGGGCCATAATGCAGGAGGTCCCAGTCTGATATGTGAAAATATTAAAAAAAAGACAAGATCTTTGGATGATAATCATAGATTTCAAGTTTCATCAAAATCGGATAAAAATTGTGACTTTCCATAACCTTGGTATAACATTAACATACTTTTACGCTATTTGAATTTGTGTACAAGGAGAGGCTATTTTGTCCGTCAGTTTGAGCCAGCTTTTTACTAAATTTTAACTCAACCTTCATTGTTGTGTCACGATAATATATTACAATGTTTTTTAAAACTGAGAAATTGTGACTTCTTGTGGGTCCACAAGCTAAAAATGTGATTTTTTGTACAATCAGGCACCATAATCTAAGAAGTTACGGTTCAATATGCATGATTATCGAAGAGAACCAAGATCTCCGATTAATAAATATGACATAGGCCACGATATGGTTTGGGGAAAATTGATTTCTTTTTAAACTAGGACAAACCCAATGTAATTTTTTTGCATTGATATACACAAAATGTAATAAAGGAACAACAAACAGAATTTCAGGAATAAAATCATACAAATTAAGTATTTATTGCGACGAGACAAAAAAATATTCCTTTTATGGGGGGGGGGGGGGAGGGGTCTAAATTTGTTCCTTTTGATACTGAAGACTTGAATTGAAATCTACAAGTTGTTCCATAAATCATAGATAAGTATGTTTATATCCATCAGAAGTGTCAAATTCCAACAATATTAATTTTTTTCAATAAAGTGGTTTTAAAAGTGTGAAACAGACATTACAAATTCCGTCTAATATAAAAAGAAGATTTTTTATTGCATTGAAAGAGTGGCTCACCACCTGTATCTATATCCCGTCAAAGAATCATGTCTGCTATTCCCGTTTTAAATCCATGGATTTGAAATTTTTTGGATATCAAGCTATATTTCAAGTTTTATCAATATCTGATAAAAAAAGATAGGTTGCCAGGCAACGAAACATACGCCCACAACAGCTTAGTCGTCCGGGCAGTCAACAAGGGTTGTCGCATATTGTTTCTTTTATCAGTAAGGAGAACATTTACAACACATGAACTTTAAAAAATGAAACTGTGTTTTAATTAGATTGAAAAACACTTTAACACAAAAAACGTTCATAATTTTTTTTTTGACAGGCATTTTCTCTGTAAAATATTGTTCCTAATCGGGTATTAACTTTAGACTTTAGAGCATTCACAGGGTTTTTCAAAGTGATCAAGGGTCATAACTCTGGCAGTAATTATCGGATATCGCTGAAAATAAATAGGCTATTTTGTATCATGACCATAAATAGCGTGTATAAATTTAAAGTCAATCGAATCTTAACTTTAGATTTTTCAAAGTGATCAAGGGTCATAACCAGGGTTCTTACTTCATTTTGAAATGAACCGGCCACGGGTCGCCCTAACAGATAGTCGTCTTTATGCATATTCTATTCACGACCATAATTGCATATCGTATTAAGAATAATATTACCTTAAACCCTGAATATAAACCCTTAATAAACAAAACCTTTGTTTTAATAGCATACTTGTATTCATAAGTCGATATATTCACACTTTTACAGTCGAATTTCAGTACTTTGCAAAATGCATATTCCTAGTCCTACTTTTGCTTTCATTGTTTCGTCCAACCAAACGGAAGTTATAATTTAATAATAAAAAAAAATACGAGTAAATACAAATATGTTTTTTAAAACTATTTTTATTCTTAATCACTGGTAAATATATAAAAACAACAAAATATATAAGCACATATCAATAGTATAACAAGTTAACAACGTCGCACAAATTTATTTCCGTGTATAATTAGTCGGAAAGATGCCGATCATGTGACCAATTGTCTCGATTCAGATTAATTTATTTTTAGTGTCACCTGCATACAGTCGCCGGGATCTAATGTCTTTCCACTTTAGTAAACAATTATGTGGATCGAAGGAAGATAGAGGGGGCGGCCTTCTAAACTTATCGGCATCAAGTTATCTAAAGTTTCTACGTTCAGATGGCACCTAAGCTTGGTTTTGATAACGTTCTGCTTAGAAAAAACCCCTCTCACACTCGACACTACTAACTGGTAGCGTCCTCCCTATTTCCATCAGTTTTATTACATTTGGAAATTGTTCTTTCATGGAATTGTTATGACAGCTCACCAGTAATTCGGAATTAATAACTTAGTTAGACAAAACATTTTCTGTGAATTTTTGTCAAACGAAAGCCATTTGAAAGTAGTTAACCATTCGGATTTAAAATATCTTCCTGACTTCGACTTTGGTTGACCTATATTGGACGTGGGGGGATCTGCAGCTTTTGGAATTTCCAATGACGACGTGCATGCTTGAAGTTCAAGGTCGGCGCCGCCATCACTATCTTCAGCTATATCTCGTTTACGTTTTCTATTGTCATTCTGCGAGGTGTTCAAGTACTTCAACATTGTGTTAGATATAAATGATTGAACCGACATTGGATTATATACATTCTTTTACTTGGCATGATTAACTCAACTAAATTGTTTATTTAGGAAACAAGCCGATAAGGATTGAAGCTGAAGGTAATCAGATTGTATTGACAGACTCTGTGATGGGTTTCTTAATCGACGAGTAATAATTAACTCTTTGTAATCGGCCGTGATGGGTTTCTTAATCGACGAGTAATAATTAACTCTTTGTAATCGGCCGAAAGTTGATTGATTGATGATACCATAATGGCCGATTCATGATAATTAACTCTTTGTAAATCGGCCGACGTAGATTGATATATGATACCATAGTGGCCGATTCATTGTTTTATCAATCGGCTAGATTAAAGATCAATCGGCTAAAGCCGACAAAAAACAGCCAAATAAGATCCCTGGTCATAACTCTGGCAGTAATTATCGGATATTGCTGAAAATCAATAGGCTTCTTCGTCTCACGACATTAAACACAATGTATAAATTCAAAGTCAATCGGATATTAACTTTAGCCTCTAAGGCGTTCACAAGATTTTCAAAGTGATCAAGGGTCATAACTCTGGCAGTAATTATCAGATATCACCGAAAATCAATAGGCTTCTTCGTCTCATGACCTTAAACACTGTGTATAAATTTAAAGTCAATCGGATATTAACTATAGCCTCTAGAGCGTTCACAAGATTTTTCAAAGTGACCAAGGGTCATAACTCTGGTAGTAATTATCGGATATCGCTGATAGGCTTCTTCGTCTCACAACCTTAAACACCGTGTATAAATTTCAAGTAAATCGGATATTAACTTTAGCCTCTAGAGCGTTCACAAGAAATTGTGGACGATGGACGGACGGACGGACGGACCGACAGACGTACGGGGGCGACGGCGATATACGACCACATTTCACTGTGGGCGTATAAAAAGGATCTGTAGTGTCCACAAACAAATGTAAACGGACGGACGAACAGGGGCGACAGAGGAAGAGGGTGATGACAATATACGTCTACTTCAGAGCTCGAAATTCGTTTTTTCGATCGAACAATAGGCCAAAGTGCAACCTTGATCGTAGGCCAAAAATTAAAAATCCAAGGCCAAGTCATAAATTATTATATTATCAGCTTAATATGTAATATTACGTTATAAATCTGTTTATTGCAGATCTTTTTTCTCAGTCAAATGGTTGTTACAGGTTGTTATTTATTACTTTTGCAAAAATGATGCATCCTTACAGTTTAGGGGGAGGGGTTAAAACTCTTATCATAGCATTTTTAGTACAATTTTTTATTCTAAAAAATATTTTTAAAAAATCGGCATTTTTATTAGGAGTTGAAAGTATTACTTCATCATCGGTAGAGCTTCGTAAAATATCAATGCAAATCGATAGTTTTGATAAGATATGCCAAAAACCACTATCGAGTATCGTTCTCTTCGTCTATTTTTCGTGCGTGTGTAGAGGACCTGAGGAGTCGACTCGATGTTTTCCGTGACTTAATCCTTCTTATATATAATAATACAATAGCCTACATCGGTCACTTTATATTTATATTTCAAAGTCTCAATCCAATCTCAATGAACAATTTATGATAACAAGCTCTTTAGCCTTACTTTAGATAATTCATTTTTCCATTGTTTTTGCACGTGAATCGACAACGAATTACCCGCCATGTTGGTATTTGTCGCGCTCACGTACGTAATGCTTTGAATTGACTCATGCTCATTTCATGCTCCACATACATCGGACTGACGGACTTATCAACGGTTTTTCGTCATTCAGAACCACAGCTACATTATTTAAAAACAAGCCAACAGTGAGGCTGATGTCCCCCGCCGAAATCCCAAAATAAATAGATGACACATATTAATTAATCGCACATTTATTTTTTTCAAACGTATCGAGCAATCAAACTGTACACAAACTGTCATCCAAAAGTGTTTTATAAAGAAAAATGCTAAAACCGACAAGAAAAATGAAAATGTACCCTAGTTAGGGGGACCCTAAAGGCAGGAGAGTTATTGTGTTCCAAAGTCTCGACCAATCAAATTGCGTATCGCTCTGCTTACCCTGAGCAGAAAACGCTCATTATCGAACTTAGTCCAAGTATTACTGTAATGAAACTATACACCAAGTTTCATCACTCTCACTTAATTAGTACCAAAGCATCAACCAATCAAATTGCTTATCTCTGCGTACCCTAAGCGGAAAATGCTCATCTTCGAACACCATCAAGGCATTGACCTAATAAGCATATACACCAAGTTTGAACATTTTAACTCAATTAGAAGGAGAGTTATTGTGTTCCATAGTCTCGACCAATCAAATTGCGTATCGCACTGCTTACCCTGAGCAGAAAATGCTCATTATCGAACTTAGTCAAGGTATTACTGTAATGAAACTATACACCAAGTTTCATCACTCTCACTTAATAAGAACTAAAGTTATCGTGTCCCAATGGATCAACCAATCAAATTGCTTATCTCTGCTTACCCTAAGCGGAAAATGCTCATCTTTGAACTCCTTCAAGGCAAACACATACACCAAGTTTGAACATTCTAGCTCAATTAGGAAGAGAGTTATTGCGTCCCAAAAAGTGTGACGGACAGACGGACAGACAGACAGGACAGACAGACGGGGGACAATTAAGTACAATTTATACGTAATAAGAGACGGTTTATTATTAACTAGACAAAAAAAAACCAACTATCGCAAAACATCGTATGGTTTTGACTTTTAAACATGTAATCCAGTCTTGATTACGACCGTGAAATTTAAAGATTGTTTCGATATTATCAATCGACACTTCAATGCCGATATCGATAGTAAGAATAACTATGGATACCCAGCTCTAATCAGCGGCCAAATTCCAAAATTCGGAGGCCATGGCCGCCGAGGCTGCCGGGAGTGTCGAGCCCTGGTCTACATGAAAATTAGGCATATAAAAATCATCTAATTTGCACTAATGTCCAGTTTAATGCTGACTATTCAATTTTGATAATGAGTGTCCAATTTACAAGCGTTTAATTTCTCTGATGAAAAATAAACAATTGATTATTGATCAGGGCGATTTGGTATTACATCCACAGGAAGATGTGGGCATATAAAAATGTCAAAGCTTAAAACCAAGACATATATTTTTAAATTTTGATCAATATTTCTTTTTCCCTAATGACCCTAATGTACAATCCAATCCCTTCTAAAACTTTTCAGTCCTTTATTAAATTATCTATCAATGAATAGTCGTGTACTGCTTATCCCGTAAACTATATATTAAGGGCGTTGAGTAGTCTAAAATGCAAATTTTAAAGCTAGCACTGTAATTTTTGTTGATAAGATATGACATTTTTTGTTATTTGGGGTGATAAACTACATATTAATCACCAAATAAATACCAATTTTATTTACCAACTATGTTCCAAACTTGGCCCAAAAGCATGATAAAAAGGGGTATTGATGAAAACAAAAGTAGAATTTTCTCAGTTATGCCTGCAGATATTTTCATCAAATTTCGCATGAACAATGCTAATAGCAAGTCCCAAAAATACACTGGTCAATTTTTGGCTATAGGTTTTGGTTTGTCTTGTATCCATGGAAACGCAAAAAAACGATGCGTTTTCTTGGAAATTCTATTAGTACAAGCTCAAAAGATTTATTGATAATCCCACCAGTAGATCGAAAGTGGAGGTTATAAGCTACATTTCGACACCAAAAACGTTAAAAAATACCAACTCAAAGTATTTTAAAATTGTTGTTCATTATTTACCTTCAAACGAGATTTTAAGATTTTGGGTTAATTCTTTGAATACGTCGACAACAAGTATTAAAATACAACAATTCGGATGTGAAAGTAAATAATTACTTCACTGCACTACTCCACCGCACTCTAAATCATGTTATGCATTCAAAAAATAGTAATCTTTGACCATAAAAAAAAAAATCCGTCATGTTCCTTTCGTGATAGATAAATAGACCTGGATAATCGCGTCATACAGGGAATTCCTTCTGGTCACGTGACATCTTCCACTCCCGTTGAAGCCACGTCTGTGTTGGTCACGTGACTGGCGTGCACGACGTCATAATTTATTCAACACCTGATCTAGGTCGGGGAATCAGTCTCGTTTGCTATAAATAGTTTTATTCCTCCGCCTCGTATCTCCATTGTTACACATAAAACGACGCGACTTTCGAGAGTTTTCTGAGTTATTTTATAAGAGGAACAAGTTTGCAAAGACTTAATAAGATTGGCATTGAAAAGTTAGTGCGAATCTTAGACTGCTCAACGCCCTTAAAACTATTCATCATTATTATATTACCAATGTATCTGCATCTAAAAACACTGCCTTTTCAAACTGTGTCAGTCGCCAACAGTGAAATTTGGTAAACGTACAGCTGAGGTCTGGACGTCCAAGTAATGCCAAATTTGCTGAATCACGACTATCTAAAAGATCTACTTCATGAACCAAATCAAATACTTGTTGTAACTGGTCTCTGAAAAAGAGAAGAAGAAGTTGCCATGCAAGATTCAGTGGACTCTGTCACATTCAAACTCTGATCACTTCAGCACTCTGTGAAATTCGACATGATTTTCATGTCCCGATTTGTTTCCTTATTACTTCAGCCAAAAAATCTCTGCCGAAATGCCCCGAAACATCAGATGTCACATTGTGTTTCAAAGTCTTAACCAATCAAATTGCTTATTGCTCTGCTTACCCTGAGCAAAAAATGCTCACTATTAACAGACAGACAGAAAGATAGAGAGACAAACCCATTTTAACAGGCCCGGATCCAGGATTTTGTCGAGGGGGGGGGGGGCCACACATATTGGAGAAAAGGGTAATGTAATAAGTTGCGACCTTGGATTGCTTGGGCGGAAACAATGCGAAAATCATGTTTATATCATATATTAAGGAGCAGATATGTGAACTACAACAGTAACAAACCAACGAACTATGCCACTGGGGCTGAGGTAGGGGAAGTTACTTATCCCTTATGGGAAGCACCTATCGTGTGGACCTATCCTGTAACATTAGCAATGTTCTTGTTACATTGTTACAGGAGTAGAAGTCACAATTGTGTAATGTTCTAAAAGCACAAATTATAGGGGACCCCTTACACAAATATAATAATTAATAATAATATAATGTATTAAAGTAATTATTGTGACCTCTAGAGGTACCAAAAGCTAAAAGCGCAATTTTCCATACATTTTAGGAAGTTACAATATGCAAGAATGTCGAAAGGAAACAAGATCTTTTTGAGTTATAAACATGGATTTCAAGTTTCATCAAAATTGGTACTAAATTGTGACCTCAACAACCTTGATATACCAGAAGTTTACACTATTTGCATGAGGGAGGGTCATTTTTGTCCGGAAGTTTTGGTTCAATTTTTACGAAATACAAAATCAACCAACATAAAGTTATAATGGAGATATATTCTAATAGTAAGTGCAGGGGGACTGCACCACACACAATTCTACACAAAAACAACTATACAGATAAGACATCATACTAAGAGACCACAAACAAAAACAAATCAAAAAGAGTGAATGGATCCGGGGGCTAGCCGTAAGCATCCACTGCGCTGTACAGTCCCGGGCCTGTGGTGACACAGACTTCACTCATATTTGAAAACAAGTTGGGAGTAAAACCCAAGGAAACAGTTATATAATGTCAGCATGAGTCATGATCTGTCATATGTTGCAAGAATTACGAATGCAAGCACATTGTTGTATAAATTCCGATATACAAGTAACAACACCGTTAAATGTATCAAAGAAGTAGGCCTAGTTCTAAAAAAACTAGATGCATTAAATCAATAAAGAGGAGGATTGAAGAATATTGAATGCATTAGGACACACATTACAACCGTCACAGAAACAAAACTGAATACGTGGAAGCAAAGGAATGTAAGACCGTCTAGGGAGACCGTCGTCTGCTAACTGAATGGCGTGAATCCGTCGTTATAGCTGTCACAACGTCGTCGCTTAGAAGGTGCAATTTCCCGATAAAAAAAAGGGCGACAATCCAGATGAAATAACGTTAAAAACTATAGAACTATAAGTTTTTAAGACTATGTAATTGTACAAACCATAGCATAAATATCATATAATAACCCACGTAAGAAACGCAAAACAGGAATGCTGAAGAAATCGTAGATTATAAGTATATTCACAAAGGCATAATAATAAGGGCGATAATCCAAACAGGACTAGACATTTATAGAAGATTTTTTTATTGAATCATTATCCAATATGTAGTCAGTAATATATTTATAAGAAATGTCAAATCTATTATGTTGAAGAAATGGAAGTTTAGAAATTTCTTTAAAAATGCGTAATTGTGATCCGCCTTTGGCCGTGCACTTAAAATTAATATTTTTTTAAATCGGATAATAATTGTTACGTCTACAATCAAAGGCCATAATTCGGGAAATTACTGTCTTTGGGTTATAAACATGCATTTCATTTTTCATCACATTCAAATACAAATTGTAACCTCTTGGGGGATCAAAAGGTAAAAACACAAGTTTTTGTACCATCAGGTGCCATAATTAAGATAGTTACGATCTGATATGCGCGATATTGAAAGAGTGTCCACAAATTGTGGACAGACAGATGGACGCAGTGATTGACGTTTATAATTATATAAAAACTGTGACCTGTACAGCGTCCACAAACAAAGTGTGAATGAACTGACAGGGGTGACAACAATGTATAGGCTACATCAATATGAAAATGTGGGAATATTAAAACAAGGTCATGGATACCACAAAACCATTTTGTTTATTATGACTTTGACCTCTCTTTATCTTTATGAAAATGTGGGCGTATAAAAGTTACCTCATAGATGCTGTGACACCACTTGTGATCATTACTACTAGCTTTCGTCCAGTATTGGTTCGACGTAAAGAATTTCCTAATACCAGACATCCTAATGCGTATGTGTCATTTGTAGCTAACGTAACAAACGCCTCCTTTTCCGCTGAAATATAAGAAATTGAGGTTTTTTAACCAAGTCTATTGTTGGTCTCTAATCTTTAGAACCAGATGAGGTCAATGTCCTGCTGGTAGTTACTATATTTGATGACAATTTAATTTGAAAAGGTGTATTCCTGTGAAGAATTCAATAAGAAAAGGGTGGGGTGGGAGTCTGAGGCTGTCTTGAAATTTGAAAGGGTGCATTATTTCACTAAATCTGAACAAAGCATATCAATTTCAATCAGATTGGATGATAACCAGCGACTGTCAGGCAAGATACGGCCACATTTGGTAAGAGATGGTAAGAGAATAAGCTTAAAACCAAACCAATTTACGGACAATCTGGGGCCATAATCCAAAAAGCTATGGTCTGAAATGCACAAATATCAAAAGGAAATAAGAACTTTGGGATAGAGGGAATGGAAGCTTATTAACCTTATTTCCAGGAGCTGACAAACGACCTCTTTCAACCTAATTTTTGGGTCATTCCGTGTCAAATCACCAAAAAAAATTAAAAATTTTAACCCCACCTCCTTGGATTTTCACGAAATGTTTTGTACATGTTTATGTGGGGTGGCAAAGCTGATTTTCCAAATTTTAACAAAATCGGATGAACGGTTTAGTTACTATGGGCGGCCAAAATTTGCGAAAATGGGTTGAAATGAGCGAACCTTCTAATCTTTGAAGTCCCAATACAATTGGTACCATTAATCAGGAAACTGTCTGGGGATTCCAAAAATGATTTCATTATGTATATAGGAGTATATTTAAGTCTCATGACCTTTTAGTTTGACCTTTAACCTTTCATCTGACCTTGTTGCCCTCCGATGCCAGAGGTCAAGGTCATCTAGAATCGAAGCTCGGCATCATGTCCTTCATATATGAAAAAATTTGTTTTTCCACAAATGTTAGATAAGCATACATGTACATACCATATGCTATTTTGAAGTGTTTTGTATTAATTTCTTCGTTTTCTGACTCGATATTGCGATATGTCGCCACTATGACGTCATAACAACCATTTGACCCCACCATCTGATTCAGAGATATCACTTTTATATTGACTCATAGTACATTTATATGGTCTAAAACGATTCCTTTCGGAGATATTTGATATTTTAAGCCATTTCACGCCTCCGTCCGCCATCTTGGATTGATTATTGATTTTCACGTAGACCCGCAAATCAGATTTTGGAAGACTTTTGGTATTTTGATAAGCAAGTACCCCAGATACAAAAACAGTTGAATTCAGCTTTCTGCAAATTTATTCCAGGTAAAAATCTAGATTTACTGGACTATACCCATATGATGATATTGAAGATAAAAATTATAAATTTGGATTTTTTTCCCAGTCAGTTATGATTGGATAATTAAGGTTTAACATTGGAGACAAGAAAGCTTTATCTGTCACTTATACCTACATTTTGCAAGAGTTAAATATGCCTTTCCCTGTTTATTGGTACCAATTGTATTGTGATTGGCCCATTAGTAGCCGAGAAATGTGACTTCAAAGATTAGAAGGGTCGCTCATTTCAACACATTTTCGCAAATTTTGGTCGCCCATAGCAACTAAACCGTTCATCCGATTTTGTTAAAATTTGGAAAATCAGCTTTGCCACTCCACATCAACATGTACATAAAATTTCATGAAAATCCAAGAAGGTGGGGTTAAACCCATTGGGTGATTTGACATGGAATGACCGTTTTGCCTCTATCCGACAGCCAAAATTATAGCATCCCTAATGTTCATTTACTATGACTATGTGTGCAAGGGAGGAGAATTTTGTGCAGACTTCAGCATTCCCATCTACTCTTTTCCAATTATTCCAGTTATCAAGTTTTATTTTACATGCAGACTAATATTAAAGCTTGTACTTTGACCAACTATATATGGACTCGAGGAAGTTAGGGTTCGATAAGTGCAAGTATCCAAAGGTACATCAAAAAGAGAAAAAAATTGACCTATATATAGTACTAGTCTGTATTGCATACTTTTACAATATTTGCATATAGGGAGCAGCCATTTGGCCGGAAGTTTTGGTCAGATTTTCAAATTCTAACTCAACTGTAACTCAGATAAAAATTGTGACTTCTAGACAGTAGACAACATTGGTATTACATACTTTTACACTATTTGCGTTTGTGGAGCTGCCATTTTGTCAGGCAGTTAGGTCTAATTCTCCCGAAATTCAAACTAAACTGTCAGTATGGTGATATATCTAAACAGTTTTTAAAATCGGATAAACATTGAGACTGACATACCGGCTCCGCAAGCTAAAAAAATGTGATTTTTTGTACAATCTAAGGGCATTAACCAGCGTATTTTAAAGGGCCAATCCTGATAACTTTTGGGGGAATAAAACTGCTTAATTTTGTGTTAAAATCCCTTAAAACCCATTACCTATGGCCGACCAACTAACATGATATTTGTGATGTCGCTTGTAAATAACTTAACCCTGACAGTCTTCATCTGGAAATGGAGACCGTTGTATTATACAGTATCTGGATAAAACCAGATTTTTTTCTATAAAAATAATATGTAGGTGAAATTTACCCTTTGTTATCAAGTCAGTACATGGGTCATTCACTGTATAGACATATCAAGAAACGGGAATCGATTATCAGGTCACCCAATGAAAAAACGGACCCGAAATCATAAAAGGGTTACGTGTCCGGATAAGCAGTGTTGACGTTCACGTCCAAACGACTCAATATTTTGAGCTGAAATTTTGCGACAGGGTAAATATACCACGCCTTTATATTTTGGTCCATAAATTTAATAAATACTCGGACTTTAATTTTTGAGACTCTGTTCTTATCTTAATGTTTCAATTTCGGCAAAAATGTGCGCCAGATATTTCTGAATAAAGGCTCATCATTGTTCTTGTAATAATCCACGCTTTTTTGAAAATTTAAATCTGACTTATGATTCGTTATTTTTTCGCTATACTACGGGTAAAAATTTTGACCTCTATATGGTAACAATTAAAAAATGCAATTTTTCATACAATTGAGGCAATAATCCAGGATGTTGCGGTCCGATATGCGCAAACATCAAAAGGAACCAAGATCTTTTGGTCATTAACATACATTTCAAGTTTCAACAAAATCAGAAAAAATTGTGACCTCTAGAGTTTCCACAAGCTAAAAAGTGATTTATCATACAAGCAGGGACCATAAACCATGAAGTTTCAATCCGATACATGCCAAGATGGAAAGGAACCAAGACCTTTCAGAAATAAACCTATATTTCAGGTTTCAGCTAAATTGCATAAGAATTGCAACCTGTAAAGTGTCCACATAAACACTGTTGATGGACAGCGGCGTCGACAATATACCTCTACAGTCTACATAAAAATGTGGGCATATAAAAACTAATTATTATAATATTAACGTAGGTTTAACGGTGGTCATTTCAATCAGACAAAATTTAACAGTTTCAAAGATGCACAGAACTGTTATTTACAAACCGATTTTGGCTATTCTGGGATATCATTATTTTTCTACGCCCACATTTTTATGTCAACCTATTATGCCGTCACCCCTGTCCGTCCATCCACAATTGTTTGTGGACTCTCTACAGGTCACAATTCTCTTATCCAATTTTGACGAAACATGAAATATAGGTTTATCCCCATAAGATCTCGGCTGCGTTCAATATTGGTATGTATTGGATCGAAACTTCATGGATCATAGCCCTTGATTGTACAAAAAATCAACTTTTTCTAGCTTGCGGTCCCTCTGGAGGTCACAATTATTAAGAGATTTAAAAAAACGTTTTGACTAGATATCCCCATTACACCATAATGGACACTGCTTGCATGCGAATAGTGTAAAAATAAAGTATAAGGTTGTAGACCCTGAAGAGGTCACAATTTTAATCCAATATTGATGAAACTTGAAATGCATGTTTATATCACCGAATAGTGATACTAAATTCTACTTCTTTTTCAAATTTTATTTTAAGAATATACAGAATTTATTTCTTAAAGTATATATATATATCACCAAATAGTGATACTAAATTTTACTTCTTTTTCAAATTTTATTTTAAGAATATACAGAATTTATTTCTTAAAGTATATAGACAATATAGCTAATATTAAGGTTATCAGTTGGTCTTTCGTTACTTTTAATGTCAATATTTTGATTTAAAGTAATTGCCTAAAAGCATGATTGGTGTTGACTGTTTTATATTCTTTGAATGCCAGTAGGCTTATTAAGAGAAACCTTGAGCAAAGATTTATACAGTTAACAATACAGCCTGATCAATGCCAATCAGGTGTCAATGCTTTTTAATTCTTTATGGCTTAAAGCTTATTAGATCCTATAAATTATATTTCACTATGAAACTTTCAACCAATGAAATTTATATATTAGTTTAACTTTCTATTTGATTTGTTTTATCCCTAATCTTATCTTTAATTTGATTTGTTGAAAGTATTCCTTTGTATATGCTAATTAGTGTCTTTAAAAGACCTCTACACACAGACAAGAGGCAGATGAGATTACATACACACACAGACAAGGAGATCGAATGCCTTGTACATAATTTGTAAATAATGTATTTTTAAACTGTATATAAAGCAATATTGAAATGGACTTGGACTTTTGATGAGCACATTGAACAGTGACCGCCATCACCAGAGTGCTTCTCCAGTAATGAGCTAGGCTACACCCCCAATCCTAGCTCATCCATATGTATGAAATATTACATATTATGTACATATATATCACCTGGGTGCATATTCGAACAAAGAATAGCCCCGAGAAGCGGGTCGGTGATATATAGACAATATAGCTAATATTAAGGTTATCAGTTGGTCTTTCATTACTTTTAATGTCAATAATTTGATTTAAAGTAATTGCCTAAAAGCATGATTGGTGTTGACTGTTTTATATTCTTTGAATGCCAGTAGGCTTATTAAGAGAAACCTTGAGCAAAGATTTATACAGTTAACAATGCAGGCAGATCAAGTGTTAGACTGGCCCAGTCTCTTCGATTTATATAAAAGTATTAATTTTTAGTAAACTAACACTTTCGTTTCCATTTGTATAAAAAAAAAAAATTGAGTAAACCTGTAACCAGCACCAGAGACTGGACAATTTGCGAGCTTCACAATAAAATGGGCGTTCCTGTCCTGTTTTACGTTGTTCCTTATTTGGAATGATTGACAGTTGTCAAGCAAGCCCCGAGTCACGTGACACGTTTTTGTTCATTCACCTCATCCCATACGTTGTATCCGTTCATTCGACAGATATTGTCCGTCAACAAAATTCTTAGATCGTTAAAGTATCACTAAATAACAATAACTGTTATCCACAACAAACATCTCGCACCTACACCAGTTTGCCAGTTAGTCGACAGCCATGTTTATTATCACGTGATGTAAGTTAGATATGTCGTGATCACGTGCACGACGTCACACGACCTACATAATGCAGATTGACCTACTAGATGAGAATGAAGCTCTATTTGCCCAGTCTCTAGAAATTACGTTTTTTTTTCGTTTTTTTTTTTTGACAGGACTGGCCAATTTTTGGTGTGTGGAGAAGACTGGCCACCAGTCTTATCAAGTGTCAACGCCTTTACTTTATTTATAGCTTAAAGCTTATTAAATAATTCCATTAACTTTATTATGAAACTTCAACCAATGAAACGTATATTAAATTAACTTTCATTTGATATGTTTATCCCTAATTTTATCTTTAATTTGAAGAAATTGTTCCTTTGTGTAGATATAGGTGTCTTTAAAAGACCCCTACACAGAGAGATTAGACAGATGGGAGAGAGACAGACAAAAGATCGAATGCCTTGTATATAATTTGTAAATAATGTATTTTTAAACTGTATATAAAGTAATATTGAAATGGATTTGGAATTGGACTTTTAATGAACAGTGACCACCTTCACCAGAATACTTCTCCAATAATGAGCTATGCTACACCCCTAATCCTAGCTCGTCCATATGTATGAAATATTATTTACATATATGTATCACCTGGGTGCATATTCGAACGAAGAATAGCCCCCGAAACGTCGGTGATATTTATAACCCAAAGATCTTGGTTCCTTTCGATATTTGCACGTATTATCAAATTGTAACTTCATGTATTATGACCCTTGATTGTAGGAAAAATCAGCGTATCCTGCCTTGCAGCCGCTGGTTACCATAATCTATCAGTTTCATTGAAATCGGACGACAATTGCGGTCTGCTTCCACATGAAATATGTGGTAACTCCATATCTCTGAGACTGCTAACCAGAAGTGGATGAAATTTTGTCTACCCCGAGATATTATTAATGATATCATAGGCATACTATTTGACCATCGCAGCAACACCAGCATGAAATCGCAAGTAAATCGACTGTGCCGATCTGCATATTACTAAATCATTTTCAATGTTCAAAAGTGGTAAAATTAGGTCATTACTAAATCGTCTAGAAACAGAGAAACTTATTCATGACGCAACTGCTTACTTATAGGCATCCTCAAAACTAGACAATCAAGTCAAAAAATCAGCAGCTTGTCTAGTAGCACTTGTAACTGTACAGAGAGTATCACTACTATCATTTATGAGTCATGACCTTCACTGGCTTAAAATTTGTCACCGTATCAAATTCAAAATTGTATTATTAGTTCACCAGTGTTTATTCAATCATACACCTGTATATCTGTGCAAACTGATTCAATTGTATACTCCCAGAAGGTCAGGCTTAAGATCTGATAACTCCGAACTCTATGCTCTTATAAGAACAGACACTAAACATACCAATAAAAATTACAGATTGCAAGCCTTTTCAACCATATAGCAACATATGGGACCAGGGTTCAATTTAAGCGGTATCGCATTGCAAAAAGCGACTCGTATCTCGATAAAAGCGATAGAATTATTTTATTCATTAGCCAAAAATTGTTTTCAAACTTGTGAAGTGCGATTCATTATATTTTGGATGAATGTGGAGTATAACTATAAATGCAGGACTAACTTGTTTAATATTCCAAGTTGTGGTCGTGATTAAATTGAAACAGTTTTTATTTCAATATATTCGATAACTAGAAGGCAATGCAGACTCTGTTTTTAATCACACGTGTTTATAAAATATGTTACTAAAAATAGAATAAAATGACGCAGTATTGTATGATTGGTTAACTTAATTGAAAACTAAAAGTAGACATCTCGCGAGACGCGTGAAACATGCCATTTTTGGCGAAAGGCTGACAAAAATGTTATGCTGATGGCATATTCTCGGGTTGATATTTTAAAGGCGGAGGGGAGGAGAAATAAACAAGCAAAGTCACGCCTACAAATATTTCGATTGGAATGGTGTAATTTAAAGTACTGTACATACAGTACATGTAGTTTTGATTTAGACAACTGGGGATAGACGGTATCTGAAATTTTTTTTGGAGATGACAATTTTTTTTAACTTCATCCATACATAAGTCGAAGCGGAGTGTACAATGAAGGCCGGACATTGGCGGAAAAAAGTATCCACTTATACCCCGAGAAATCTGAATTGCAAATATTTGTGATGTAGGCTACGTTTTACTGCTCCTCAAATATGAGCAAATGCTATTCAAATTTTGAATTGATTAGCCAAAATGTGAATCTGTCACAAAAATTTGCTACTCATTGGTTTTAGACTAAATTGAACCCTGTATGGGACAAGCCAACAGTGAGGCTGATGTCCCCCGCCGAAATCCCAAAATAAATAGACGACACATATTAATTAATCGCACATTTCTTTTTTTTAAACGTATCGAGCAATCAAACTGTACACGAAGTGTCATCCAAAAGTGTTTTATAAAGAAAATGCTAAAACCGACAAGAAAAATGAAAATGTACCCTAGTTAGGGGGACCCTAAAGGCAGACAAAAGGGGTTTGAACATTCTAGCTCAATTAGAAAGAGAGTTATTGTGTCCCAAAAAGTGTGACGGACAGACGGACGAACCCATTTTAACAACCTCCCACAACATCTTTGTTATAAAAAGGATAAGTTGATATTAGCGTGGACTTATTACTCAGCAGGCAACTTTTACCAAAGTCGGTAAGGAAAACATTTACAACACACTAAAAGATAGGCTGGCACTGCAAGGCAGGATACGCCCACATTTTTGGGAGATGGATAGAGAACAAGCAATACCGAAAGTGATTTTTCCTACATCATTAAGTCCTGTATTTCATACTGTATTGGGAGTAGCCATTTTGTTGGTCAGTTCCAGTCTGATATTCATGAAATTCGAAGCTGACACAACGTAGAAATGTTACTTTTCGTCAAAATCGGATAAGAATTGTGACCTGTAGAGAGTCCACAACCATGATATACCATATTTTTACACTATACTCGTACAAACGGTGACCATTTCGTCCGGCAATTTTGGTACGATTTTCACGCAATTCTAACTCAACTTTCCTTACGGAGCAACAGTAATATAATTAGAGTTTTTTTTTTAAATCAGATAATAATTGTTTGAGAGATAGACAGAGAACAAGCAATACCGAAAGTGATTTTTCCAACAATCAAAGGCCATAATTCATTAAGTTACAATTTGATATGCGCAAATATCAAAAAGAATAAAGATCTTTAGGTTATAAACAAGCATTTCAGGTTTCATCAAAATTGAATTAAAATTGTCACCTCTACAGGGTTCACAACTTTGATATACCATATTTTTACACTGTTCGCGTACAAACGGCGGCCATTTTTTCTGGCAATTATAGTCTGATTTTCTCGAAATTCGAACTGAACCTTCCGTAGGGTGTAACGGTGATAGAGTCAAATGTTTTTTTAAATTGGATAATAATTGTGACCTCCAGAGGGACCATAGTCGATTTTTCGGACAATCAGGGGCCATAATTCAGGAAGTTACGATCCGATATGCGCAAATAACGAAAGGAACCAAGATCTTTGGGTTATAACCATGCATTTCAAGTTTCATCAAAATCGAATTAAAATTGTGACCTCTACAGGGTCCACAACCATGATATACAATTTTTTAACAGTATTCGCGTACAAACGGCGCCCATTTTGTATGGCAATTTTGGTCCGATTTTCCTGAAATTCGAACTCAACCTTCCTTACGGTGTAACGGTAATATTATCAACCGTTTTATTAAATCGGATAATAATTGTGACCACCAGAGGGACCACAAGCTAAAATAAGGCGATTTTGCATATAATCAGGGGCCATAATTCAGGAAGTTACGTTCCAATATGCGCAAATATCGAAAGGAACCAAGATCTTTGGGTTATAACCATGAATTTCAAGTTTCATCAAAATCGATTTAAAAATGTGACTTTTACAAGGTCCACAACCCATGATATACAATTTTTTAACAGTATTCGCGTACAAACGGCGGCCATTTTGTATGGCAATTTTCGTCCGATTTTCCCGAAATTTGAACTCAACCTTCCTTAGGGTGTAACGGTGATATAATCAAACGTTTTTTTAAATCGGATAATAATTGTGACCTCCACAGGGACCACAAGCTAAAAAGGGTGATTTTTCGGACAATCAGGGGCCATAATTCAGGAAATTACATTCCGATAGGTGCAAATATCGAAAGGAACCAAGATCTTTGGGTTATAAACATGCAAGTCAAGTTTCATCAAAATCGGTTCAAAATTGTGACCTCTATAGGGTCCACAAGCTAAAAACGTGATTTTTCGTACAATCAGGGGCCATAATCCATGAAGTTTTCATCCGATACATGCGAATATCGAAAAGAACCGAGATCTTTTGAGGATAAACCTATATTTCAAGTTTCGTCAAAATCGGATAGGAATTGTGACCTGTAGAGAGTCCACAAACAAATTGTGGACGGACGGACGGACCCGGACGTCCGGACGGACAGGGGCGACGACAATATACGTCCACATAAAAATGTGGGCGTATAAAAATAATAATGAATAACCAACCCATTAAAGCCCCAATAACACTCTTGTTGTAACTGAAAAATATGTCCCAATCTTCATTCTGGTCAACAAATCGTATTATTTTAGAATATTCCAATTAAATGATGATATAAATTTCATCTTAACACACCTAAGTTAAAAAATTGGAAAAATTCAACCAATTGATTTGAAAAGTCTAACGTAAACCTTTTCAAATGTGACTTGGATTTTAAAATATTTTCGAACCCTCTGGACAAATAAAATAGATTGTAATGGATAATTTACAAGATAGGCTGGCACTGCCAGGCAGGATACGCCCCCATTTTCGAGAGATGGACAGAGAACAAGCAATACCGAAAGTGATTTTTCCTACATCTTTAAGTCCTGTATTTCATACTGTATTGGGAGCAGCCATTTAGTTGGTCAGTTCCAGTCTGATATTAATGAAACTCGAAACCGACAATGATTATGGTGTGACGGTACACAACCTAGAAATGTGACTTTTCATCAAAATCGGATAAGAATTGTGACCTGTAGCGAGTCCACAACCATGATATACCATATTTTTACACTATTCGCGTACAAACGGCGACCATTTCGTCCGGCAATTTTGGAACGATTTTCACGAAATTAGAACTCAACCTTCCTCATCAAAATCGAATTAAAATTGTGACCTATACAGGGTCCACAACCATGATATATCATTTTTTTAACAGTATTCGCGTACAAACGGCGGCCATTTTGTCTGTCAATTTTGGTCCGATTTTCCTGAAATTCACACTCAACCTTCCTTACAGTGCAACGGTGATATAATCAAACGTTTTTTTAAATTGGATAATAATTGTGACCTCCAGAGGGACCACAAGCTAAAGAAAGGGGGATTTTGCGTATAACCAGGGGCCATAATTCAGGAAGTTACGATCCGATATGCGCAAATATTGAAAAGAACCAAGATCTTTGGGTTATAACGATGAATTTCAAGTTTCATCAAAATCGAATTAAAATTGTGACCTCTACAGGGTCCACAACCTTGATATACCATTTTTTAACAGTATTTGCGTACAAACGGCAGCCATTTTGTTTGACAATTTTCGTCCGATTTTCCCGAAATTCGAACTCAACCTTCCTTAGGGTGTAACGGTGATATAATCCAACGTTTTTTTAAATCGAATAATAATTGTGACCTCCAGAGGGACCACAAGCTAAAAAGGGTGATTTTTCGGACAATCAGGGGCCATAATTCAGGAAATTACATTCCGTAAGCCGCAAATATCGAAAGGAACCAAGATCTTTGGGTAACAAACATGCATGTCAAGTTTCATCAAAATCGGTTCAAAATTGTGACCTCTATAGGGTCCACAAGCTAAAAACGTGATTTTTCGTACAATCAGGGGCCATAATCCATGAAGTTTTGATCCGATACATGCCAATATCGAAAGCAGCCGAGAACTTTTGGGGATAAACCTATATTTCAAGTTTCGTCAAAATCGGATAAGAATTGTGACCTGTAGAGAGTCCACAAACAAATTGTGGACGGACGGACGGACAGGGGCAACGACATAATACGTCCACATGAAAATGTGGGCGTATAACAACAGGTAGGACATTTAAACATCTAGTACTTAGAATAAGGGTATTATTTTTTTTCTGGAGCTACCAAGCCAGCAAGAATTTTATTATGGGATATTAGATAAAGAGTTGTCAATTCTCACTATAATAGTTAAAGATAGGCTGGCACTGCCAGGCAGGATACGCACACATTTTTGAGAGATGGATAGAGAACAAGCAATACCGAAAGTGATTTTTCCTACAATCAAAGGCCATAATTCATTAAGTTACAATTTGATATGCGCAAATATTGAAAAGAATAAAGATCTTTAGGTTATAAACAAGCATTTCAGGTTTCATCAAAATCGAAAAAATTAAAATTGTCACCTCTACAGGGTCCACAACTTTGACATACCATATTTTTACACTGTTTGCGTACAAACGGCGGCCATTTTTTCTGGCAATTATAGTCCAATTTTCTCGAAATTCGAACTCAACCTTCCGTAGGGTGTAACAGTGATAGAGTCAAACGTTTTTTCAAATCAGATAATAATTGTGACCTCCAGAGGGACCATAGGCGATTTTTCGGACAATCAGGGGCCATAATTCAGGAAGTTACGATCCGATATGCGCAAAAACCGAAAGAAACCAAGATCTTTGGGTTATAACAATGCATTTCAAGTTTCATCAAAATCGAATTAAAATTGTGACCTCTACAGGGTCCACAACCTTGATATACCATTTTTTAACAGTATTTGCGTACAAACGGCAGCCATTTTGTTTGACAATTTTCGTCCGATTTTCCCGAAATTCGAACTCAACCTTCCTTAGGGTGTAATGGTGATATAATCAAACGTTTTTTTAAATCGGATAATAATTGTGACCTCCAGAGGAACCACAAGCTAAAAAGGGTGATTTTTCGGACAATCAGGGGCCATAATTCAGGAAATTACATTCTGATAGGCGCAAATATCGAAAGGAACCAAGATCTTTGGGTTATAAACATGCATGTCAAGTTTCATCAAAATCGGTTCAAAATTGTGACCTCTATAGGGTCCACAAGCTAAAAACGTGATTTTTCGTACAATCAGGGGCCATAATCCATGAAGTTTTCATCCGATACATGCCAATATCGAAAGCAGCCGAGATCTTTTGGGGATAAACCTATATTTCAAGTTTCGTCAAAATCAGATAAGAATTGTGACCTGTAGAGGGTCCACAAACAAATTGTGGACGGACGGACGTCCGGACGGACAGGGGCGACGACAATATACGTCCACATAAAAATGTGGGCGTATAAAAACTAGATAATGTAAAGGTAATTTTCTGAAAATTTCAGTCAAATTGATCCACTATGAGCTGAGATTTACGCGATTGAAAATTTCGGCTAGCCTCGATCATCATTACTAAAGCATAGGCTCGATTATCCAGTTTTTTTATTTAATTATCATTGAGCGTTAAGCAGCATAATATATGATTGTAATCCAGACAATATCGAAGGCTAGCGTTGACATCGACTATCGAGAGTTATTATGGTCTGGATAAGTTAATTAATGTCTAATAATTTTAATAAAATTTCAGGCCTAAAGAAAGACCTGTAATTAATAGGCAGATTTAGCTCTTACATAATATATGTGTAAGTAAATGTCATACTTGTTTGGCTTCTAATTCTGCCCTATACTGGCACTGAGTACTCAAAACATTAAATACCAAGGGCCATATAATCTGGAAGTCATTATCGAAAATCATTGAAAATCATTTGGATTCTTCGTCTCATAACCATAATTGTTAAGCCTCAAGAACATGGACAACGGGCACGAGCGACGACAATATACAACATGTTGGCGTATAAATAAAGTGCCGAAAACTGAAATCGGCAAAAAGGCTTAAAACATATTTATCCATACATATATACCAATCCAAATTCCTTAATATTGTATTTAAAAGATAGGCTGGCACTGCCAGGCAGGATACGGCGACATTTTCGAGAGATGGATAGAGAAGAAACAATACGGAAGGTGATTTTTCCTACATCATTAAGTCCTGTATTTCATACTGTATTGGGAGCAGCCATTTTGTTGGTCAGTTCCAGTCTGATATTCATGAAATTCGAAGTCGACAATGATTATGGTGTGACGGTACACAACCTAGAAATGTGACTTTTCGTCAAAATCGGATAAGAATTGTGACCTGTAGAGAGTCAACAACCATGATATACCATATCTTTACACTATTCGCGTACAAACAGCGACCATTTCGTCCGGCAATTTTGGTACCATTTTCACGAAATTCGAATAATTCAGGAAGTTACGATCCGATATGCGCAAATACCGAAAGGAACCAAGATCTTTGGGTTATAACCATGCATTTCAAGTTTCATCAAAATCGAATTAAAATTGTGACCTTTACAGGGTCCACAACCTTGATATACCATTTTTTAACAGTATTCACGTACAAACGGTGGCCATTTTGTATGGCAATTTTGGTCTGATTTTCCCGAAATTCGAACTCAACCTTCCTTACGGTGTAACGGTAATATAATCAAACGTTTTTTTAAATCGGATAATAATTGTGACCTCCAAGCTAAAAAAAAAGGCGATTTTGCGTATAATCAGGGGCCATAATTCAGGAAGTTACGATCCGATATGCGCAAATATCGAAAAGAAGCAAGATCTTTGGGTTATAACCTTGAATTTCAAGTTTCATCACAATCGAATCAAAATTGTGACCTCCACAGGGTCCACAACCTTGATATACCATTTTTTAACAGTATTCGCGTACAAACGGCGCCCATTTTGTATGGCAATTTTCGTCCGATTTTCCCGAAATTCGAACTCAACCTTCCTTAGGGTGTAACGGTGATATAATCAAACGTTTTTTTAAATCGAATAATAATTGTGACCTCCAAGCTAAAAAAAAGGCGATTTTGCGTATAATCAGGGGCCATAATTCAGGAAGTTACGATCCGATATGCGCAAATATCGAAAGGAAGCAAGATCTTTGGGTTATAACCATGAATTTCAAGTTTCATCAAAATCGAATCAAAATTGTGACCTCCACAGGGTCCACAACCTTGATATACCATTTTTTAACAGTATTCGCGTACTAACGGCGGCCATTTTGTATGGCAATTTTCGTCCGATTTTCCCGAAATTCGAACTCAACCTTCCTTAGGGTGTAACGGTGATATAATCAAACGTTTTTTTAAATCGAATAATAATTGTGACCTCCAGAGGGACCACAAGCTAAAAAGGGTGATTTTTTTGACAATCAGGGGCCATAATTCAGGAAATTACATTCCGATAGCCGCAAATATCGAACGGAACCAAGATCTTTGGGTTACAAACATGCATGTCAAGTTTCATCAAAATCGGTTCAAAATTGTGACCTCTATAGGGTCCACAAGCTAAAAACGTGATTTTTCGTACAATCAGGGGCCATAATCCATGAAGTTTTGATCTGATACATGCCAATATCGAAAGGAACCGAGATCTTTTGGGGATAAACCTATATTTCAAGTTTCGTCAAAATCGGATAAGAATTGTGACCTGTAGAGAGTCCACAAACAAATTGTGGACGGACGGACGGACGGCCGGACGGCCGGCCGGACGGACGTCCGGACGGACGGACGGACGTCCGGACGGACAGGGGTGACGACATAATACGTCCACATGAAAATGTGGGCGTATAAAAACCTGACACTGGAATGATCTGATTTGTGTGCATCGTAAATAAACAGGTATAAACAGGCTATATTTAGGTTATGGTCCCCTCCGCCAATCTGCTGAGTAAACAACAATATATGAGGCGCATAATAATGTATTGATACCTGTTGTAGAACGAATTGGTAAAATTATTCTGTGTGATAAAGGGCCTGTGATAAACTTGCATCTCTCTTTGTGTCCGTCCATTTTCATTCACTCTTTCAACTTCTTACACAAACAAAGAATACAGTGTGTAAGGTAAGTCATTAGTTATCAACCCTCGGGGTCAAGTTAAATGAACACGCAATCATGCGCAATTGAACGCTTCAAACGCTGAGGCCTTCTCAGTGTACAACCTTGCACGAGCTCGGGTTTCATCTAACTTGAACCCCTCTGTCTCAGTCGATAACACTTACATTAGCGTGTACCAAGCTCAAGGGCAGTTAACTCTGTTTGGCTTAATATTTGGTCCAAAAACTCGTCATGATTTTTAGCGAAAAAGTAGGTATCGAATTACGTTTGACCATACCTTTATTTTTATTGGCGGATGGTGTAACTTGGCGGGAGATGTTCGGGAGAATGTTGGGCTTGTAGAATATGACAATTAGACCCGTATCAGGTGAGTGGAATGATTTTTTCTGGAATTTTAAAAAATTCAAATATTTTTCATTTCTTTACGTAGGCATATTCCAACATAATTTTACGATTTTATGACACTTTAGTGAATAGTCTATTCATAAAAAATTAAAAACCGAATTGTCATGGACGTAATCATGCGTTAAATTGAGAATTAAGTAAAAATACAGCGAATAACGGTAAACCGGAAGTTAAATATCCATCATGGATGCCTATGGTGAACGCTGTCGCTATTTGTTTTCATTCTGTAAAAACTTGCTCATTCTGTCTTTTTTACATAGATTGGTTACAACATGACTTCGAAAATAAATCCACCCATGTTTATAATGTATAATGATTTAATTTTAGCCGATATTATTCGATCTGTAGAAAATGGACCAAAGCCGAACTGATGAAACGGCATTCATTATTAATATTATTGACTGACATAAAATAAAACAGCACGTTTTTTAAAAGCAGAATTCTATATGTCAATGTATACATATTGTACCAACAAAAAATATTTCACATAAAAACTACAGTTAAATGTCAGGCCAACGTAGTGTCACTGACATAGAACATAATGTCATGCAATACTGTTTAAAATTGTAAAAGTTTTAACTTTGTCACTAGTAATTATCAGTGGGTATGAAAACTAATCCTTTGCACTGGTTATATTAATATATTTTTCTATGAAAGCTGTTTACGATAGACTCTGAAGCAGAGGCCTCATGCATTCATATCAAAAATTGTTACCCAAACCAATTGATAAACAAAAATAGAAACAAGCTTGCAATAAACAATTATTGTTTGAAACTTTCCAAATATTATATAATACCAATATTGTTATATTTTAAATATAAATAACCAATATCTATTTATTATTATATAATACCATATATTGTTATTATTTTATATAAATAACTATTATCTATTTATTTTTTGATTTATTAAGAATTAAATTGAATTGAATTGTTTTTTATTTGTTGGATGAAATCTTAAAAAGCCTTTTTGTAATTTTACTATTTAATATCTATTTTCAGGTATGGGTAAACAAAGCAGTTGCATAAGAAAAAATTTTTACTTTCTTACAATTTCATTTTTTTTTTCAATTAAAAAAAAATAATTAACTTTTAATAAATCATATTAAAAGTATTATATGGTTAGATTCAGTTTCTCTGCAGCGTCCCCACGGTGGTGTATGTTAGTCCCAAAATGACACAGTCTGAGTCAAGTGTAGTTATAACCCTCTCTACACATATCTTTCTTTCTATTTATCCATGTATCTTCCTTATTCCCTGCTTGAAATGCATATTTTAGGATTTGTATGATGGGCGCAAATGTTTGATAAGGAGAAATAGCAAACAATCGTCAATTTTAAGCTTTACCATGGTCATTGACAATCATTTTTTCTGCTAAAAGGAGGTCTTATTTGTTATCTGAATGATTGTAAATTTTATAAGGAGAAACCAAACTATGATTATACCAAGTTTCATGTTAATTCTTTGGAAAATAAATTTTTTACATTGCACTGAAGTCAAATTACCACTTTTTGGACCAGATTTCAATTTTGGACCGAAAAAACAAAATTAATAAAAATTGAATATTTCAAAAAGTATAAGTCCGATTCTAAAAATTTAAACGGTTTTGAAATTCTAATGTTTGGCCAATTACTTCTGCCAAGTTTCAAAGCAATTGCTCAAAAAATAAAATTTGGTTGGTACATGCTACTTACATGTCCGCTGACATTGTGACAGTTCCTACCGACCGGTCGCTATATAGATGTTAGCTGTAATATGAAAATACAGTAAAATATGGCCGTTCCCCACTTCTGTTGTCAGGCTACTTTGAAATTCTTTCCATCTATTTTTCACAAAAGTAATCATTTCTCATCATTTATAACAATTCAACACTATGTTATGTTCAAGTAGAATTTAGCAATTAAATAAACATGAAGTTTGCACATGTTCGAGTCTCATAATAATGTCTGACTGATCAGTTCAAACACATTTTGTGTATGTTTTTTTATTGTAAACATAAGCTTGAAAATAGCCCTGAATTATTATAATATAAATGTGTGTCAGCTGTGGCAAGAAATGAAATGAATCCTTTGGTAAGGCAAGAAAAACTTAAAAGCAAGATGAAAAATAGTCGGTACCGGAAATGATTCAAAAATAGCCTCCAGAGATAGGTATTTTTATATTGCAGCTATAATACCAAGCGGTAGGAACTGTCAGCGGACATAACCCCATCAGAGTCAGAGACAGTTCCTAAATGAATTACCTAACACTCACTGAGATACATATCCTTGACATTTTAATGACACGACCTCGACCTGCAGAACGCTCGACCATACCTTACATGGGGGCTAGGAAATGTAATAGTCGAGTTGGCCAACAACTACTAATAGCTAAATATTCCTCCTGCACTGTGGTACCAATTAGAAAACCAACAAAGAACAAAATTGCCAGATCGGGACAGATGTGACAATGACTACTAGAGATATGGAAATTTAACAAATAAATACCTCGATCTTCCATTCTAGCTCCAGCTTCTTCAGTTCTTGCACGCACAGTTCAACCTTCGGCGAAATAATAATTAGTCTCGCTTACCCAGACACACAACAGAGAGAGAGAATGGAGACAACATCTGCTTGGATAATCTGGCCTAAGGAAGTGACGATAGTAGGGAAATTGGAGATACCAATGAGAGATACCGTTATATAACAGATAGACTTATAAGTATCTTCAGTATTAGCCAAACAAAATCACATAATGTGTTAACATCGTGTCTTGTTTAAATAATGGTGGAAATTTGCTAATGACGATAATTATCCTCACTAAAGGGGAACCAGCCATGGGCTTCACACATTGGGGGGGGGGGGATGTCTGCCCCCCCAATTGCTTTTCGGGGGGGGGGGGGAGGTGTTAGTCTGAATATAGGCCTACTTGGAAAATCCTCCCCACCCCACCCCAAAAAAAAAACTTGGCAAAATAAAGTGCCCGAAATCTATAAAAGACTAATTTTAGGACTGGAATAGCAGTAAAAGGCGTTTGAGGCCGTCAAATATTCCATGTAAGTAAGGTCAGCTCCTCTTCTCCACCTCTGGCGCCGCTGTCTGTAAACCTGCTTCGGACATTTCTAGCTTTGTTTCCCTGACTGTCAACGAGCCCTAATAAAACACTAATTTCATTTTTATTTTAATTGAATACCACGAATTAGTACTGCCTTATGGATTAAAACATTTTGTCTGGAGCCACTCTGCTTTGTGGGACATTTTTTGGACATCGATTATTACTTGTGAATGCAACTGCAACAGTGTGATTGGATGGTTGGAATTCAGAGTGGTATTTCGGTACAAAGCCACTGGATACTTAACATTTTGGAGTTGCTTACACAGGCTAGAATATCAGAAAAACGCATTTGCAGGTGTTTAAATTTTCAAAATCTTCTACGGGAGCGTGCCCCCCATAGCCAGGCCCGTAGCTAGCGGGGGTAGGGGGCAAGGGGTCAGCTCCCCTCCCTGGAAAATTTCGGCCCCATTTATCTCCTGAGGAAAAATCGGCTCCCTCAATGGGCGTCAAATTATGACGCAATACGAGACGAACGACCAACGTCTCCATGATAGTATGGGCGCCACATAAAGTCGAGTGACATTGGTTGGGCGCCCACGACGATATTGGCGCCCAACCAATGTCACTTGGTTTTATGGGTGCCTCGCCAAATGGTGAGACTCCTCATAATGACCCACACGATTAACATCACAACATAAGGGGCGCCCAAACGGCTTGATAATCTTCAAAATTCAAACGATGTGATTTGTGGGGTGCCAATTCCAGGAGGGGCACCCATGATATAACGCTATTGAGATTAGTTAGGCGCCCACGAATGAATTGGGCGCCCAACACGGCTTGATCTGTGGGGTGCCTTACCCTGGAGAGGCGCTCATAATGACATGAATGGTGGGGCGCCTTAAAATGTTGGGCCGCAAATAGTACATAATGCTGAATCAAATCTGGTGGGCGCCCAGAAACGAGTTCAATGGGGCTTCAAAAACGACTTGATTTGTGGGGTGCCTCGTTCCAGGGACGTGGAATATAAACGATTGATTGGAATTCAATTGGGCCATCTAAGTTAGGCTATATCAGACCACTTACTGTCTCAGGGACTGGAATAGCTAGAAAACGCGTTTGAGGTAGTCAAATTTTCCCACTAGACGCCTGTAAGGCTAACCTGAATCCCCGTAAGCCTATGGAGAGCATTCTATAAACCCTTCCGCGGTGTAGGTACATCGGCGCCCCCGGAAGCCTTTGCCCCCCTATCAATTTTGGGCTAGCATACGGGCCTGATAGCCCGTGATGATTGATTGGTTGATTGGAATTCAGGTCAGCCAGGTAGGCTATATTGGACCAAATTGAAGTTGCTGTATTCACAGGCTGTAATAGCAGGAAAACGAGTTTGTGGCAGTCTTCGTGAATGTAAACGATTGATTGGAATTCGAGTCAGACACCTTAATAAGGCTATATAAGACCACTTTGAAGTTGCTTTGTACACGGGCTGAAACAGCAGGAAAGGGTGTTTGCAGCCGTCAAATACTCCAAAATTTTCTTAGGCCGAGGTGGGGGTCCATACAAGGTATGCCACACTTCTTTGCCTCGCGAGGAAGACCGGCGCCGTTGACTGTAAACTCAATTTTTTTTTTTTGGTCATTACGGATTCGCCCCCCCCCCCCCCTAACTGTTATCGAGCCCGTACGCCTATGTGCATCATCATAAACTAAAGTTATGTGATCAAGTTGTTTCATTTGGATCCTCCCCATAAAAATTCCCCTACTAAACTCACTCTGTCGTGTTGTTCATAACGCAAGCGTAACATTCAATGTAAAAGTCATGAAAAAATATGAATACGGCACCCCATGATAAATATTGTATTGGTGTGATGTTTTAGTTTTATCCCGTAAAAATGCTAAAACAGTTTTTGCAGAAGAGTAAAACTTTAAGGTTGACCCTCCCTCACTCACCCTGTTACGCCTCGAGCCTCCGGCCTCACAGATTGTCAACATTTTATACAATTTCATTTGCCCCCCCCCCAATATATATTTCACGCCTATGGAACCAGCACTGGCTTATCAACAGCAACAGCCACGGGGGCGTATTAAAGGTCCGATACCCCCCCCCCCCCTTCGACTCGAACAAAAAAATAATCGGTCGCAAAATCGGTGTAGTCGGTCGCAAAATAAGTGATCACTGTGCATAATAATAATAATAATAGTTTATTGTTTAAAGCAGGCTACAAACAAATTTATCTCAGCCCGCTGTACGGTATAACAATAAAAATAATAATAATAAAACAGATAATCTTTAAAAAATGGCACAAACTAGTAGTATAAAATAATTTTAAAATAGTATAAAATAATTTAGAAAAATAGTATAAAATAATTTAAAGAATAGAAGGAGACTTAGAATAAGTGGAGCGAAATAAATGAGTTTCAATTTACATTTAAAAGTGTTAAAGATTTTAATAGCACGAATAGAATCTGGTAGACTATTCCACAGCCGTGGTGCACAGACTGTAAAAGATCTGTCACCGTACGTTTTCAGTGTCCTGGCTACTGGATGATTTAATTTGAATTTCTTTATTATCTCGCAAAGAATGTGTGGGCACACGGACACTCACGAGCTCGGTCAGGTAGGCCGGTGCACCTCCATGTATTGCCTTGATTGTGATGCACAGAATTTTGAAGATGATGCGGGCGTCAACTTTGAGCCAATGAAGACTGTACAGAACAGGAGTGATATGTTCACACATCTTGGCTCTGGTCACGAGTCGAGTCGCGGAATTTTGAATAAATTGAAGTTTCTTGATCCACTTAGACGGAAGGCCAAAAAGCAGACTATTGCAATAATCTAAACGAGATGTCACAAAAGCATGGATCAGTTTTTCAGTCGTCTGCAAGTCCCAAATCTTACGAAGTTTTCCTATTCACCACAGAGCATGGGAGTCTCCAAGGTACCCCCTGAATCAATCATTACACCCAAATCACGAACGGTTTCGGAAGGATGAACTGTGATGTCACCCACCCGGACACCACCCGAGGCCCCAGCAGCCCTCTTGTATTTAGATGAGAACCAAACAAGTTCGGTTTTGTCGTCATTCAATGCTAGCATATTTGCGCGCACCCAATGACGAATCTCATCCACACAGGCCTCAACACGGGCAGTACAAGAAGTGTCAGTGCGCGAGTCACAGACGATGTACAATTGGGTGTCATCAGCATAAATTACACAGTTTAGTCCGTGACGACCAATGACATCCTCAATGGGTGCCAAATATAATGAAAAAAGCACAGGACCTAAAACAGATCCCTGTGGTACACCGAAATGTAAAGGTTTCGACTCCGACACGACTGAACCGTTCACTACTCTCTGCGTGCGTCCCTTGAGATACGAATTCAGCAACACTAGGCCTGTCCCGTCAATTCCATCACGACAACGCAGTCTGTCAATGAGAATACCGTGGTCAATCGTATCGAAGCTGATAGATATAGAAGTAACAAAATTACATCCCTTTGCTTATCAAGAGCGAGCATAACATCGTTATTCACTATAAGTAGTGCGATTTCAGTGCTATGCCCCTCTCGATAAGCAGACTGGAATTGACCAAGCAGTGCGTCACGCTACTCACCCAGCAAACATGAAACATTTAAAAAAAAAAAATTTTTTCTTGGTTTCTAAAAAGTTAGTTAAAAAATGTTTATTAAACGTTTTTAAACGTTTTAAGTTAAGGTTTGCGTTATATTAGAAGTTTTCGATAAACATTGAACGTTTAATTTAAAAAACGTTCATAATTAACGTTTTCTTACAAAACAATTTTTAACGTTTACAAATATGTTTTTTTTAAACGTTTATGAAACTTTTATACAGACCCAATAAATAGGTTTAAAATACAGATGTGACGTCATCCTTTGATGTTGGCGTACCATATTTCAAATAATCGTACGGACAATGTGCCAAGTGTAACTTGTTAAAATATTGAACCCGAGTGACGTATTTCATGTCTCTATTTTAACTTGTTTAATGGTATCGAGCTTAAAGGAGCTAAATCACTAACATTTGGGACCTAGAAATTGACACACGTGGGTCGGAACGCATATAATACTGTAATATGAATGTATATAAACTGATTGGCATTCAATGGCTTCTGTTTTTACTCTAATTTCTAATCAGTTATGTTCGGCGAATCAAATGCAAATTACTAGTGTCTGGTTATTCCAGTCTACATCGTTTGATTTGGTGCAATTTGTCTAGCCTCGTCCCTCGTGTCTCTTGTTACAGCTGGGGCTGAAACGTATTATGGTACACGATTCGTGTACCAATGGTAAAATATTTATTTTGTCTTAAATATTGGATATCAGAAGCTCATCTTCTTCCGGTAAGATCACAGCATCACTGTTGATTTAAATTGACAAATAAAACGTGTTTTGAAAGTCAAAGATTTTCGATGATATTGAACTACTTTAAGTCATTGCGTAATATATTGTGAAAACACTTGGACCTCACGGACTACGGCCCTCTGGTTGTTACAATATATTACTTAAAGATGGGTTCCCAGGAAAGTATTTATCGGGTGGTTATTGCCAATAAAAATATCGCAATTTTGGTATATATAGAGATATCCAAACTTACTAGAAAAATACTGGATTCCCTGAAAAACACTCATGGAGCGCATACGGGACAAAAATATAAGGGTTCCCCTAATCAACAGCCCGATGATTAGGGCTTTTCCGACGTGTGACGTCGAAGGCTGCACGAGTACATTGAGCGCTTTGTGTACATGTTGATAAACTCTATAAAGAGTAAATTTAAAGCAAGGCTGACACTTGCACGATTCCGTGGCACGCATCAGTGTCCACATTGACACGAACTGGCGCGTAGCGTTCGAAGTGTTCAATGCACGGGCGCGGGTGTTTATCTTACTTGACCCCGAGGTCAAGGTCGATAACTGACTTACACACTGGATTCTTTGTGTTAGAAGTTGAATGAGTGAATGAAAATGGACGAATACGAGAGAGACGCATGTTTATCACAGACCCTTTATCACACAATTGTTTTACCAATTCGACTATAACAGGTACGACCAATATGCATTATTTTGCACGTCATATATTGTTGTTTACTCAGCAAATTGGGGAGTGGGTAAATAACTGAATATGTGTATACCGGTTTATTTACGATGCATACAAATCAGATTGTTCAAATGTCAGGTTTTTGAAAAACAATTTTAAGAAAGTTGGATTGGTATATGGATAAATGTCCGAATGGTTAGCGCGTGCGCGTTGTGTCGTAAGGTCTGCCATTCAGTCAACTGGTGTGGTTTCGATTCCTCGGTTGTACGTGTTGGGCCTCCCGTTTCCTCCGGCTGCTAAAGATCTCTACGTCGAATGAACGTTAAATCCCATTTCTCCCTCTCCTTACAGACAAAAGAAAAAATATGTGACACCCCTTATTGACTGCCCGGACAACTTAGATGCTGTGGGCGTTTCGTTGCCTGGCATTCTATCTTTAAAATCCACAACAGGCCAATGAATAATGTAATGGGGGTATGCTGCATTGGCTGGAATACGTTTTACATTCGCGAATTGTCAGCCACAGAACAAACAATCTGTGAGCGAAAAAAAAAAATATCACGTGTGATAATGTAATATTGGTATTTTACAAAGTTGACAATTATCTAAAAAAAAAAAAATGTTCAAAGAGAAATTTATCCCAATTCGCTAGGTTTTGTGTATTTGTTGGTTGCGTTTTCTAGCTAATGATATTATTTCACAATCTAATGTGAAAAATATTTATTTATTGTTTTAACTACATGTACATGTATACTATTCAAAAAAAGTAGGGGATATTTGATTTTGGGGGCATAAATCTAAAATATGCAAATGACTACGAAAAAGGTCATTATAGAACCTAACGGAAGAAACATTTCCAGTTACATGTGACGCCCAAACGCATCAATATCTATCGCATGGAATGCAGGTGATGCTTGGGATCATCATGGGGGTCCAACCCAAGATTTGCACGACTCTGACTTTGAATGTTACAGTCATTGTGGCATTGAATTCCAGGGTGGAAACATCAGTTTAATTGTTTTAGTGACCAGAAAACAAATTTTGATATGCGTCAGATTACCCAAAATGAAAGGTTACGCGCCCTTTGCATGCTACAGATCGGCACAACACAGGCGGTTGTGGCGCGGACGATGAATGTTTCTCAGTCTGTCATAAGCAGGCTATGGTCCAGATACACAATCTTGAACACCCGAGTGGGAACAAAGGGTCCAGTTTACCAGAGTGAGAGAACCGTTGTACTCACCATTCATAACCCAAAATGAAGACAATGAAAGAACCCCTCCTACACAAGAATCCACGTCGATCTAACGACCTGCAAGCCAACACGACCCACGGAAATCAAGCCGACACTCATACAAACACTAAAAATAATGATATAGAAAAAACTGAAAGGGCAGAGGGGAAAAACAAAAGTAATACCAAAGATTCCCCGGAATCTAAACTAAAGAGCGATACGAGACAAAGTAATTTAGAGCAGGAAGACGATCCCAAAGATCAGACGCAAGTAGATAGCGAATCCAAGATAGCGAACCAATCCACAGAGAACGAATTCCGAGAAGAAACGACGAGCGATTATCAACAAGTAAAGAATAACGAAAATAAAATTGAAGACAGGAATGTAAAATTGACGACTAAGACTGAAGGTAATGAAAGATGAAGAAGAGGAAGTTGAGGTAGTAAAAGTGGATACCTCACCCGACTCCTTCAAACAAATTCGTGCGGCCAAAAAAAAGCTCGAATTGTGATATCCCCAACTAAAGACTTAGTCACTCCTAATGAATCTACCAGAATCGATTATGACGAGGTTCCTGAAATAGATGTATCCGACTGTTCTATAATAAAATCGGTAGACGAAAGTATGTCTACCCCTCCACCCCTAACCAGACGAAATTTGCCGTTTAAAAACCCCAAACCAGAAAGTTTGATAAAATCGGTGAATGAAAGACTCAAACGTGTAAAAGAACTTTCCCAAGCGACCAATAAGAAATAACACAATGGCTCTTAAGTGCGCTTCTATAAATGTTGACGGTCAAAGGACCAGCTCAAAGATTAAGAACTTATTCGCACTTTTTGTCTTTTATCATCTAGACTTTGTTTTTCTCCAAGAAACGTTCTGGGACGCGGAACTCGTAGCCTTCTGCCAAAGCCTTTGGAAAGGGAGAATACTTTACAATAACCATACAAACCAAAAGCGAGGTGTAGCCATCCTAATTAGTGAAAGATACAAAAAGTCTGTGATTAGCGTATCCCATGATGACCAAGGTTGTATTATTAAGGCCAATGTAGTGATTTGTGATAAAAGTGTTAATTTGTTTTCCATAATTTATGCCCCAAACGATTATAACGACAGGGTACGCTTTTTCAACACCCTATCAAACTACATTGACACAAACGAAAGTAATGGACTATTCGGTGACTTCAGTGATATTTTAGATACATCTAAAGACAGATGTGCCAAAATGAAAACCTTTATCAAAAGTTCTGTATGCTTTAACAACTTTGTTGATAAATATTCCCTTTCAGACATTTTCAGAGAAAAGAACCCCGACAAGAAGCATTATACAAGAACCCAAATAAGGGGCGAAGAAGCCAAAATGAGCCGGTTGGATTATATATTCTTAAAAGTTCAAATTTGTTAATTTACTGCCAACATTGTTTTATTCAACCATCAACCTTCTCTGATCATAATTTCATTATTTGTATGCTAAATTTTGACACCAAAGAGAGAGGCCCGGGACTTTATATTCTGAACAATAACGTTTTAAATTATTTAAGAGAATGTTTGAAAAACATCTGAATTATATGTACTTCCAATTAAAAGATGACAGATTTAGAAACGCTATACTCTCACCCCCTTATATTACCATTGAAGGTTCGCATGTTGAATTATGTATAGATATGTAACCACTTTTCTAATTTTATATTTTCGATATAAGGTGCCTTTGTGAAATATATTAAATATATATTAACTGTATTCCACGTTAAGTATGTATTGATATATAGCCACTTAGTGGCGTAGAGATATACTTATACGAGAACCCTTACATTTCGTTTTTGCCAGTAGGAAAAATGCAGTAAACTAATAATATCTAAAGTATATCTCCACAGGAAATAGCAACAGAAGAATTTTTCTAAACCAAGATCCTTCGAATTTGTAAGACTTTCCTCAACCCTGTAAAGCCTTCAGTTGACGAATCATAATTTACCTTCTTAAATTATTTTTCATGTACATACCAAATGTGAGCGAATGTGGCGTGGAGATAGGGTCTCCTTCTCAACCTCGTGGGTTTCCTCCGGGCACTCCGGTTTCCTCTCACAGCAAAGACCCCTGCGCGTGCGCTAAGATAATAAAAATGAAAAAAAATAAGACTTGTCTGCGATATCACCTTCGGTGGAAGCGGACGTTAAACGCCAAGACTGGTCATTTATTTTGGATTGGCTGTGGAAGAGACAACATGCTGAATGTCAGAGACACAATCATCGCTGGAAAGACAGCAAAGACCCCTGCGCGTGCGCTAAGATAATAAAAAATGAAAAAAAATAAGACTTGTCTGCGATATCACCTTCGGTGGAAGCGGACGTTAAACGCCAAGACTGGTCATTTATTTTGGATTGGCTGTGGAAGAAACAACATGCTGAATGTCAGAGACACAATCATCGCTGGGAAGACAGTCGTGGCATGGCGCGCACTGCCAGGCACAGGCACGCATCCTCCAGCAGACGAATTCACGAACAGTTTGCGCATAGTTCACGACCCGGTCACTAAATTTTGTCGTGACCAAAATTTTGAACATTTCAAAATTCTCTTCACGCCAGTTTACGACTAGTTTGTGAACCGGCACGACTCGAGTCGTGTATAATCCGTACATCCATTATAGTGTGGTATGACATGTCATAAAAACAGATCCCGTGGGATTTGTTTTCTAAAATTGATTTTTTTGTTGTTTTGATTTGATTAGGGACCAAGCTATCCAAAAATGTTGGGGTTTAAATTTTCTGATCCCTTGACCCCAATGGGAGGAGCATTTTTGTAATCGGGACCCGTTTGAACGAGAATATGGCTATCTCCGCCAATAATGGTTGGATTTTCATGATCTAAAGTCCATTCTCGTGATTTTTCGTCATGTCAATTCCATCTATGATTCACTTGATTGGAAGTATTTTTCATTGACTTCCGGTGGGGAATACCAATTTCCGGTGCCAAACCCGGGTTGATTTCAGCCAATAATCTTTGGATTTTCACGATCTGAAGTTCATTCTGGTTTTTTTTCACCATGTCGACCCCATCTACCCATCTATGCTACACTTAAAGCCAAACGGAAGTAGTTTCTATTGACTTCAGGTGGGGAATACCAATTTCCGGTGTCTTAGCCAATATTCTTTCGATTTTCACGACCCGAAGTTCATTCTGGATTGTTTTCATCATGCCGACCAAATCTATCCATCTATGATACACTTAAAGTCATACGGAAGTAGTTTCCATTGACTTCCCGTGGTAAATACCAATTTCCAGTGTCAAACTCAGATTGGTATCAAGCGAATGGAAGTAGTTTTCATTTCAGTTTAAAGAAATCTATCACCCAGTACCACTTTTTGTGGCGTCTGAAGCATGGTATATGCGGTCACTTTTGAGTCATTAGAATGTTTTGTCATGAGATTCAAGACAAACCTGACGTTTGTGACAAGCAAACAAGTTTGATATCAGAAACAAAAAGAAATCATAACAAGCCAAAAGTCGCCAGAAACGAAAACAACGATTTTCCTATCTTGGAAATAAATACGCAGTTCATTACATCAGCGATGCATCATCCTCGCGCCCTTGCACATCCCTGGTCATATTGGTACGCTCCCTATTAAAATCCTTGCATAGAGATGTACAAGGTCGACCATTATTCAGTTAAAGCATGAGGGTCAGACAGAGTAAGATTTTTGCGCAGGAACATACATGCCTTTGTCCAACTGCCATTCACTTTGCTCAATGGCAGAACGGTTCGGGGACTTGACGCGCACGCACATGTAGTCGTTTGATCACATGTATCAGGGGCGGACCTAGGAATTTTGAAAAGGGGGCGCCACAAAATGAGGGCACTGACCGCGGAGACGGGACACGCCGCTGAGGGGTGAGGGTCCCCCAAGAAAATTATACGTGATTTCCTTGCATCTGTAGCCATTCCAGGAGCTATTTGGCTGATATTTTCGTCGAAATTAACGTTCATAACGGACATTGGGTCTGGGAAAAGGCACTTTCAGCAGTAAAAAAGGGCACTGTCGAAAATTAGGGGGGTGCGCGGATTGAATCCGCCTCTGTGAATCTCTCTGCATATTGCGGCCACAGGAGTTACACTCTTGAGATGACCTCGAGATACACGGTCTATGAGAATTGTGAAGATATCACCATAATCTAAAGATACAAGGACTTGGTGAGGTATGAGTGTGTCATTCTATGTGTCCTCAACTGTATTCAAATAGTATGGAGTCGATGTTCTTTGTGAATGCCTCTTGTAGGCCAGAGAATTTCTGTATGATTGGTGTTTTGTTCATACCCTGACGTACAGCCAAAGCATAAATTGTGAGATCATTGGGTGGTGTAGCCCGTGCTGTATGACACTGGTTGAGCCGTTGCTCCTTCAACAGCATATCCTACCCTGTTTGATACAGCAAAGACTATCCCACACAGGGTTCTTGTCATTGAGAAACTTGTAATGATATGTACTAATAATGTTTAGTAGTCTGAGTCCATGGGTCTCTCGAGAGTGACTTCCCTTACTAGAAGATGGTAGCCTCCATGTAGCCTACATGAACACATGTTATGACGTATGGCACTTAAATAATTAAAGAACTATTAAATACGTCTTGAAGTCTTAATACAGACATAGACTTATTACATGGTGTCAGACGTAAATCAAAATGAATGAGCTTCCAGTACCTAAAAAGCTTGACTTGACTTCCCCCTGATAGACTAATTGAACATTAATACTTAAGCCTATAAGAGTTAATCATTTACAACCACCAAAACATATATAATGTTATTTTTGTTTATTTAAAACTTGTTGGTTTTGTCTCATTCTGTGAAAAAGGGAGATGTAATGATATGTACTAATAATGTTTAGTAGTCTGAGTCCATGAGTCCCTCTCGAGGGTGACTTCTCTTACTAGAAGATGGTAGCCTCTCGAACGTTTTTTCCATCCACCGGAGCCTGGTTTTATGACGTCATATGTGGATTGTGGGTTAGGATAAGGGTTAGGCTTGGCCCAGGGTTAGGGTTAGGGCTAGCCCTGTCTGCATCTCGAGACTGTGACGAAATCTGCAGGCCACAGCCCTTATCCTAACCCACAATCCACATATGACGTCATAAGTCCAGGCTCCGGAGGATGGAAAAAACGCTTACCTGATTTACCGACTTCCCTTATTAGAAGATGGTAGCCTCCATGTACATGAACGCACAATACTAGATCTTTCCGATCTGTGAAATATTTTCCCGTGGGTTAGGGCGAGGGTTCGGGTTAAGTTTATCTAAAACTATTCTGAAGGTCTAGGGTTCGGGTTAGGTTTATCTAAAACTATTCTGAAGGGTTAGGGTTAGAATGGTGGCTATAGCATGGAAAGATATTTCACAGATCGGAAAGATCTAGTAGTATCGTGCTACATGAACACATGTTATGATGTATGACACTTTAATAATTAAAGAACTATTAAATACGTCTTGAAGTCTTTAATACAGACACAGACTTATTACAAAACTCTTAGATCTTGCATTTTGTAGCTGAGAGTTATACTGGCGGGAAGAACGTGGGTGGTCAAGTGACGCAGATGTCCTCACAATTCTCATGTACCTTGTCTCGGTATTCGCAATGATCTCAGCTTTGTAACTGAGAAGACCGCAAAACAAAGAGAAAAGGGGTAGATGAGGTCGAGCGTGTCATTGGAAGTCATAAGTCTCAAGGTCTGATTGGACTTCGCAGCTTCTCTGGTGCTGACTAGAGAGGTAAACTTGTGGGCATCACAAAGAAAACAAGGGCTGGTGAAGACATGAATCTTGGTGGCGATGACCCCGTTATCATCTGTTTCAAGAAGCTTGGAGAATGTATCATCTCAAATGAGCTGGTGAAGGGTGACTTGCCATCGCAGGTCAAGGAATTTGGAGAGATTTGCCTGCCAAGTCTATTCTTCATCTGTTCCATTAAACCTACCAGTACTTCGATGGCAATTGTTTAGTTCAGAAAACTTGGGAGAAAGAGACGTTTCCACTGGCTTGTTCTACATTGTCGCCCCAAATCAGAAGAACAAAGTACACCGCGATATGCGACAAGTCGTACTTAATCCGATCCCTAAACCTACCTGCTATTTAACGAAAGGGGCTGGTGGTAGAGCAAGAGCATTTATGTTCCTGTGCCAAATCTTGATCTGCCTGCCCACCATGCTGAAATTGTGGTTGTAAAACTGGCTGCAGCAAAAAATGGTCTGCCTTATACACCTTTTTGCACATGTTTTGATAGGCACCGTACCAATATGATTAGGAGGACGAATATAATGAATAACTGATTTATTTATTTCTGGCGACTTCTGGCTTGTTAGGATTCTTTTGTGCCATGAATGTCATGACAGAACATTCCAGTCACCCAAAAGTGACCATATTAATCACTTTACCACAAAAAGTACTAGGCTGCGACACTGGAAATTGTTATTCCCCGCCGGAATTCAATGGAAACTACTCCCATTTGCTTTAAGTGTATCATAGATGGGGTCGGCATGATGACAAAACCCCAGAATGAACTTCAGATTATGAAAATCCAACCACTGTTGGCAGAGGTAGCCATGGACTCGGTCAGAGAGGTCCAGATTTCAAAAAGGTCCCTCTCAGAGGGGTCAAGGGTCGCAAAATTAGAAACCTAGAATGGGGTCCGCAAGATGAAACTCCCCCAGAATGAACTTTACTTTTACCCCCTATTTCCTCAACTTAATTATTATACTAGCTTAACATTCTTTTTAAAACTTTATATTAAGCACATCCCTAACCTTTAAAATTTGTTAAATCTACCCTTGGTCTTTTTGGCTTTCCGTTGGCAGTTTACTAGGAAATATGTACCTACCCAAAACGAATCTAATTTACCATGGCGGACTGAAGTGAACGTGATGTAGATCGAGGGGACAACTACTCCATTATCTGACTTATTAAATTACATAAGACTATAAGATTCTCCAATAATATTTGAGGTACATCACAGCAAGTATGTATGTTTTCTGAGAAACAATATTAATCGATATAATGATATATTGATACACTTTATAGAGAAAATCAATCTGAGATATCACTGAGTAGTGAACTCAGCTCACAGTCGTCTGCCACCAGAGTGTTTATACAAAGATCAACATAGCTTGTCACCTATCCATCCGAGTTAAATTGTTACATCTAGTTAGTGTGTTTTGAAATAATATAATGGGTAGACCTAAAAATGTTAAAGGGAAAGATACAGAGAGGAGGACAGAATCTATAAAACGACACCGCTCAGATATGTCATCAAGCTATGATTAAGCCAGTATAAATGAGTTTCTCGATTCAATGATGAAAGATGATGTAAGTTTTAAAATTCTCATCTATGAACTTTTGAAGCGCGACCAAGCAAGGGGCTATCTAATGTCATGCTTACAGTCGGAAATTATTGAATCCATGTCTAATCGTATCCACATGCTCGAAAACCGAGTTGACGATATGGAGCAATATTCAAGGCGAACGTGCCTCAAATTTAGTGGCATACCCGAACCGCATGCACAGAACACAGAAGACACTGATAAAATCGTCCTGGACGTGATAAACAATGAAATTCTAAAAGATGACGGGTCACTCAGAATAACAAAAAAACAAATCGGCCGAACACATCGTGTTGGTAAACGAAAGCAGGGATCCAACCGTGATATAATTGTTCGTTTCATAAGCTACAGGGACAGGGCTTTGATATATGGCAAAAAAAGTAATTTAAAAACTAGAAACTCGGACCCAAATAAACCGACAAAATTATTTGTCAATGAAGCACTTACATGAAAGCGCTCCTTTCTCTTCAAGGGAACTTTTTAAAAAGAAAAATATAAAAAAAATGTTGGACCTTTGACGGAAGAAGATATGTTAAGTTACTAAATGAAGAGATAATCCTCATCAAATCTGAAGAAGACCTTAATAAACTTCATAATCGTGAAACTGATATTCCGCATAATGCTACACTAAACCAACGACCCTTCTTCACACATAAAAAAAGTGGGTCAAAAACGCGTAAAACTTACTCATTTGGGTGAGTTATGAGAAAATACTCAGCTAGATGAGTATATTGACTCAGATTTTGGGCAAATAGGTCAGCTATGACTCGGTTTTTTTAAACTTACAGGAAACTTCTGAGTCACTAACTAGTCACCTCTGAGTTATTAAATATTCAGTGATGAATTTGACGTTATTGAGTCACAGCCTAGTCAAGGGTGAGTTACGTGTGAGTCCTTTCGGTCACACGTATTATGACGGCAGTTTGACGAAGCCTGGACTAAAAAAACATCTATAGCATCTGCAAATATCAACAAAGGAAAAAGTGAATCATATGTATTTTTTCTAACAAAACTTGTGGGACAATTCCCACTTAATAAGTAATCAGCGATGAAGTTTTTGTAAGTGAGTTACAGCCTAGTCAAGGGTGAGTCAAGGGTGAGTCCTTCCGGTGAAATGAATTGTGGGTGGACGTTTTATGGCGGCAGTTTAACGAAGCCTGGACGCTTGTTTGATTAAAAGAAAATCGAAGTCATCTACCGATATCTGCCACAGAAAAGGTAAATTATTGGTGTTTTTGTTAAGGATACAGCTTTATTCAATATTATGTTTACTATATTACACAGATTAGGTAGCATATGTGAAATAGACCACCGATTTTGTTTTTGATTAAAAATTCAGATTCAAATTTATGAAATCGACGTGTGTAGACCTTGATGGTCCTCTTTGCCTTGGGTTAGGAAATCATTATGATCCAGTTAGTGCTTTTTATTGAAATCTTAAGCTGATTTTCAACATAATATGAATAGAATTGAAAATTTCACCATATAGATAGGCCTGGGAGGAGTATTGCCGCGTTGCATTGGCGGGGGCTATTCGGATATACGTATGAATCAAAACCGAGTCGCCAATTGGTTCATAGGTGAGTCATATATATATCTCCACATAAGCCACAATGTTAAGGGGTAGGGGGGGATTTCAAATTCCAACTACCAAGTTTTACGTGTAGACCATACCTATAGGGTATTTGTCCGATCCTATGAGTCCGTGTCTTACTGTGGTTCCCCTAAATATTTCTTGGATGTTTGTTTTTGTATCATTTCAGAGACCAGAGAGAATAACAACTCCATCATTCCACATCAAAGGGATGTCATGGATGACGAAACTACATATGAAATTCTAATAGGTGACATCGTTCTGGCTCGTCCATTAGAATTTCTAACGGCAATCGAAGTGTTATTCGCTGTGTACTATATTCAATATTGATTATTGTTCAAAGATTTTAAACACAAACGTTTGACACACCCAAACTTTTGACACACAATAAATAACCTATATTTTCTGTCCGATTTAGATGCAACTTAAAATATATGATATGAAAAAAATGAGTTTGGGTTTGGTGTGCATCAGACCTTCAGTTACGGAGTTATACTCTCTTTGCCAAAAACCTTGTGAACACGAAAGGGGCTCTTCCTTTATCTATATTATGGTTATCAAAATTGGTTTGAAACAACGGGTCGCGATAGAGGCTACACCATTTAATGGATTTCTTTCATATTTGGTGAGTAGCATTCGGATCACGAGGTAAAAACCATATCGATTTTTAGTGTTACGTTCTGGAGTATCTCCCTTAGATGTTACAGTGAATTTCATGAGAAAAGAATAAAATATGTATAACTTATATGGAGTGCTTTATTTTTGAATTAAACATACGTTATGCAAGAGCTAAAACTGTCTGTTGCAGACCTTTCTTTAAGCCTGAAATGTTATCTAAATTATTAATTAGACATTAATGAACTTATCACTAGTTTGTATGATTTTTACTGGATTAGGAACCGATTTTTTGCTCAACTTTCATTCATGATTTAATCATGAAATGGATAATCGAGACTGTGTTTTTTATCGAACCGACTTTAGTAATGATGATCAAAGCTATGCCGAAAATTCAGTCGCTAAAATCTCGGTTCAAAGTTGATCAATTTGACTGAAATTTTCCGCAAAATCTCTTTACATTATTTAGTTTTTAACTATTATATAGTAAGAACTGCCAGCTGTTTATAATCTCGCATAATGTATTTTTAAGTTTTTATTTTAATATTGTTTCCTTATTGAGCTGACATTATGCTGATGACATCGGGAGAAACGGTGCACTAATTGAAACATAACTTTATATTATGTTATTCGGCAAAAAATATCGTCAATTCAAAGACGAACGCGGAATGATATAGAAAATGTAGTGCAAATGTGGAGGTTAATACACCAGGCATAAGGTTGCTGGAAAACTAAGCATACACGAATCGTGTAATCTAATTGAGAAAAAAAATAACATCTTCGTATTCGTTTATAGATATTTTTCGTCAACTTTGTGCAATGCCAACCAAAGAATCAATATAAAAAGGGAGAATTAAATCCTAATCAATTAGGATTCCAGCCTGTGTGGAGTCATTTGACTCGATGTGTAAGGCTAATTATGTGACTCAAATATATTTGCATTGATTCACTTTACTAGTCACTTGACTCACTGTACCTAGTTGGGTTACTCATCTCTTGTGTCACTAGACTCACTAAAGTAGTCACTAGACTCACTAAAGTAGTCGAAGAACTCACTTTACCTGACGAGTCACTTGACTCACTTAACGAGTCGTTTTATGGATTTTTTGGTGAGTCACAAAAATGAGTCTTTTGACTCATTATTTGAGTCCCAAGTAAGTTCCAAGTTAGTCCCAAGGTAGTCAACGAAAACTGAGTCGTTACTGAGTCGTTTTATGGATACTCACCCAAATGAGTCAACTGACCCACTTTTTTCTCTGTGTGTTGGATGAAAATTTACAGGGACGTTCCAGTCAGCGGCTACCACTTAACCCAGACCATGACTTGATGTTTAGATCAACACCGACACATGAATCGATAGACAATCCTCCTTAGATAAACCACCTTATACGAGTCTTTATCCTTTAAGTTAATGTCATCAAATAATCTTGTGTTTATTATACATGTATGTTTATATAATGTAATATCATCAGTACAATTAATATAAACTTTTCATAGGTAAATGTCAGCAAAGATTCGTTAGTTATATGCTCGCCTAAGACATTAGATGGTATAAGATGCTCTAGAAAGGGTAGGACACTTTCAATAAACCCTATGTGCTTTAAAATGACCTCAATTATTGTTGGTGTTTTATGATGTTATAGCATTAACACGATTAACATTAACTTCATGCATAAAATCTTCGGTTAGATATGCCACGAGAAGTGACAAAGGGTGTTCTTAAAAGAGAAGTTTATTTACCAACGTATCCTTTTGAACAGCATCTGTCAATTTGATTCCTAGCTCATATCTTTCTTAGCCGACTATTACTTATTGATTGAAATACATGTATATATTAATCAAAGTTTGTTTACAATACTCATTTAAGGTCCCCGCACACGAGCGCATTTTGCGTACGCATTTAGCGCCGCGCTAAATGCGTACGCATTTAACGCAGAAATACGGCGTCCGCACACGAGCCGAAAACGACGGTGCGCGAAAGCTACTGAGGCAAGTGTGTCGTTCACGTGACCACCACTCATCCAAAAATGGCAGCGGTCTTGAAATTCGACGCATTTTGTTTCATATAGGCAAGGATATTCTTGCCATAAATCGACGATTTTATCCTCTAAAATTGCGTCAGTGACGAACTCACAGGTGCCGCCATTTTGCAGTAGTGATGACGCATGCGCATTGACGACGAATGAAACGCAAATAGCGCTGAGTCGCCCGCACACGAGAGCGCAGTTGGCGCTGCGTCAAAAAAATATCAAACATGACAGATATTTGGCGAACGTCAAAATGCGCTCGAAAATACCCCCGCACACGAGCCGAAAATGACGCTACGCCATTTGCGTACGCAGTTTTCGGCTCGTGTGCGGGGGCCTCTACAAGACAAACTTTATGTATTAGTATCATCGAAACAATTGCAACTGTTTATAGCCACATCATACTTGTTTGTATATATTGTTTCGGCTGATATATGTCATGCTTAATACAGATGATTATGTATAAATAACCCCCTTTATAGAGACGGATAAGTACCTACATGTGTATACATGTCTATAAGATTATCACCCCATATAGCAATCATAAACCACCGAAAATTATTACTAATCGAGGCGACAGTAACAAACTTAGTTTATGTACTGATACCTGTGAAATGTCTTTCTCTTATTATGGTTGTACATCATATCTTTTTTTGAGAATGTTATAAACTCTGATTTACGAGATCCCCCCCCCCACACACCACGTGGACATGTGATGGTTTTCCATGACGCATATAATATGTTAATCTCTTATTACGTATTAAACACACTTAGATTCCTTAAACTGAAAATGAAACTTGTGTATTTAGAACTTATTATATGCAAGTATAAGGAAAATATAAAACTTAAAAGTATATTATTATATTTTCTTAGATATAAATGCACTTCTATTAATTCAACGCACATAGAAATAATGTATTATTATTATTATTATTATTACATACAATTATATATTCAAAATGGGCTTCCCTACACACAGATCTATTATCTCCTTCGTAGCTTTAGATTTTTTTATTTACTTTTAAATAGTATTAAATGACGTCAATTAAACTTCTATCCATCAATGTAAGAGGAATTCGAAATTACGGAAGCCCATAAGGGTCAATCAAATGAAAAAAAGAAATTCTGACTATCTTGTAATTACAAGGTAGGCTATCTTGTTATTACAAGATAGCTATCTTGTTATTACAAGATAGCCTAAGATAACCTATCTTGTAATTACAAGATAGACTATCTTGTTATTACAAGATAGCTATCTTGTAATTACAAGATACCGAGATGCCAATTTAAAGGTCACCATACACCGATTTCATGCTCCCATAAATACCATTGCCTTCATACACCCACCAACTGCATATTTATATCATGACTCATCAATTTTAATACGCTCTTTGAAGCCACAGAACGCTATTTCTATTTTTCAAACTTCTTTAAATTTTGATTTTTGAAAAGTAAGTAAGGAAAGGGATATTCTGAAAAACGGACCCTCCATCAATGAAATGAGCTGACTGACATAGCGTTTAAAAGCAGATTATTTATAGCTTGCGGTATCTCCTGATGTATACAATGTTTTGAGAGGGATTTGAAGCAAACGTTTGACAGATTAATTAGCTTGAATATATTTTTAGCCCAAATATATCATCAAATCACACAGTTTGTACGCGCGGAAGGTATCTTTAAGGAGAACATGAAATCAATGTATCATAAATGCTATTAATGAGGGAATGAAGTTAATGAGAGTATGAATAGTATTTAATGAGGGCACAACCTGGTGATGCCGATCCCGTGACATACAAAAGGGGGATTCGAAACCACGTCAGTTGACTCAATGACAGGCTTTTAAGATAAAACACGCACGTGCTAACAAATCGACCTGCCAACCCTCCAGCTCAACGAAGTATTATTGTATGTTACGGGATCGGCATCATCAGGTTGTCAGTCCTCCGGGTTCCTCCAACTGCTAAACAGAGAGGGGTATATGGTTTAACGTCCACTCGACACAAACTAGGTCATTTCGAATCCCCATTTGTACGTGACAAGGAGTAGGATCGCCTGTCCATCCTCGCCTGTCCACCGGTTTCCTCCAACTGCTAAAGAGAGTGAGGGGAGGTGTAACGTCCACTCGACACAAACTAGGTCATTTCGCGACTAACATATAGTTTAATTTCAATAATCGCTTGCACGTATGGATCTTTAGCAGTGGGAGGAAAGCAGAGGACCCGGAGAAACCCCACGATGTTGGACAGGCGATACTACCCCTTGTCGCGTACAACGGGGGATTCGAAATCACGCCAGTTGACTCAATGACAGGCTTTACGATACAGTGCGCATGTGCTAACAAATCGACCTGCCAACCCTCCAGCTCAACGAAGTATTATTGTATGTTACGGGATCGGCATCATCAGGTTGTCAGTCCTCCGGTTTCCTCCAACTGCTAAACAGAGAGGGGGATGTGGTTTAACGTCCACTCGACACAAACTAGGTCATTTCGGGACTAACATATGGTTTAATTTTATTTCAATAATGCACTTGCGCGTAGGCGTCTTTAGCAGCGGGAGGAAAGAGGAGGACCCGGAGAAAACCCACGATGTTGGACAGGCGATCCTACTCCTTGTCACGTACAACAGGGGTTTCGAAACCACGCCAGTTGACTCAATTACAGGCTTTGTGATACTGCGTGCACGTGCTAACCATTCGCCATCCAACCCCCACCCCACTACTAAAGACCCCTACGCGCAAACGAATTATTGGAATTAAATTAAACCATATGTTAGTCCCGAAATGACCTAGTTTGTGTCGAGTAGACGTTAAACCCCATTCCCCTCTCCCCCCCTCTCTCTCTCTCTCTCTCTCTCTCTCTATCTCTCTCTCTCTCTCTCTCTCTCCCACATACACACACTTTGGCTTATAACTATCCGATAAATCAGTGTGGGACGACCTTGAAATACAAGAAAACTAATTTGGCTATCTTGTAATTACAAGATAGGCTATCTTGTAATTACAAGATAGGCTATCTTGTAACTACAAGATAGTTATCTTGTAACTACAAGATAGGCTATCTTGTAATTACAAGATAGCCTATCTTGTAACTACAAGATAGCCTATCTTGTAACTACAAGATAGCCTATCTTGTAACTACAAGATAGCTATCTTGTAATTACAAGATAGCTATCTTGTAATTACAAGATAGTCAGAAGGCTTTGGCTATCTTGTAATAACAAGATAGGCTATCTTGTAATTACAAGATAGTCAGAATATTTTTTTTCATTTGATTGACCCTTATGGGCTTCCGTACGAAATGCCTTAAAAAGAAAAAATATATTTGACTGGTTAAACGAACAATCATGTGCTATTAATTTCCTTCAAGAAACTCACAGCAGTGTATGTGATGAAACCGTTTGGCAGAGCGAATGGGCTGATCGTATACTGTTCTCACACGGTAGAACTAACTCAGCAGGGACAGCTATTTTTTTAAAAAGTAACAACAACATAAATGTTATTAAAAACCAATCCGATGAAAAAGGTTATTTTAATATTTTAGTAATAAGTATCTATAATGATATCTTAGTTTTAGTCAATACATATAGCCCTATATCTGACAATGACCAGGCCACTTATTATACAAGATTACTTAAATCTTTACAGCAGCTATGTGGCGATTTTGACTCGTTCTCAATGGTAATTGGCGGAGATTTTAATAATGTCCTAAATATTCAACTTGATAGATATGGCGGCAATTATAAACTGAAAAGAAAAGGTCAAACTGCCATATTCAATATAATTAATTATTTTAACCTTTTAGATATATTCCGAAATTTAAATCAAAAGAAACAAAAGAAGCCATTGATACAAAGTCGAATTGATTTTTGGCTGATATCGGAAAAACTTCAAGATTGTATAAAATCATGTACAATAAAACCAACTTCCTTTACCGATCACTCGTCAATTCATCTACATATCAAAATAACTAATTATCCTCGCGGACCAAATCTGTGGATATTCAACTCTTCGTTAACGAAAGACAAAACATATACTAAATTGATAAAATCATCTATACCGATATGGAGAAGTAAATATTTTGATAAACAAAATAAAAACGGTTTATGGGACTTCATTAAATTTAAGATAAAGGAATTTTCTATAGGATATTCCAAAAGGAAACAAAAACATAAAAAAGCTGTAAAAAAATAGTCTAACTGAGAAAAATGATCGAGCTTGAATCCCTTATCAGTAAACAGGAACCTTGTGACAACAAAATTACCGAAAAACTTTATGATGAGTATACTAAGGTTAAACAATCATTAGACAACATTTACATTGATGAGACACAAGGAGCAATTATTAGATCCAAACAAGACTGGTATGAAAATGGTGAAAAAACACAACACTTTTTTTAAACTTAGAAAAAGAAAGAAAATGTGCTACGACAATAAAAAAGCTTAAAAAATCAAACGATTCTACTATATTTGACCCCATTGAAATATCGGGTGAAATATTTCTATTTTATAAAAACTTATATGCGCCGAGAGATGTGTCTTTTAAAAAGGAAAACAATTTTATAACAAATTTTAGACCGGTAGAAAGGCTAAATGAATATCAGAAGGATTTATTTGAATTTAAAGTTGACTACTTCGAACTTCAGACGGCCTTAAACTCATTTAAAATAAATAAATCTCCAGGAAATGATGGTATCACAATTGAATTTTATCGACATTTTTGGCCTGATATTTATGTATTATTATTAGACTCGTATAACTGTAGCTTTGAAGAAGAATCTTTATCCGTAACACAACGTCAGTCAGTTATTAAACTCATTCCTAAAGGTAATAAAGATAGAACACGCTTAACTAACTGGAGACCCATTACGCTTGTTAATGTCGATGTGAAGTTGATGAGCAAAGTTTTGTCTAATAGATTAAAACCATTTTTAAACCAGTTAGTACACCCCAATCAATCCGCGTTTATACCAGGTCGCCACATTCATGAAAATACCCGTATCATCTCCGACTGCTTTGATCTTGCAAAACAAAAGAGAATAATAGGATTTCTTTTGGCTATAGATTTCCAAAAAGCCTTCGATAGCATAAGCCATAACTTTTTAATACAAGCTTTATCGTCGTACGGTTTTGGACGTAACTTTATTAGATGGATAAAAACCCTTTACAAGAATATCACCTGTTGCGTAATAAACAATGGATTTACAACCCCTTATTTTCATGTAAAACGGGGTGTTCGACAAGGCGATCCAATGTCATCCAATCTTTTTAATTTGATCATAGAACTTTTGTTATACGCTATTAGAGACGATGTAAACATAAATGGAATAAAATTTGGTCGAAAATCCATAAAAGTTGTAGCCTTTGCTGACGATATAACGGCATTATTAAAAGATTTTAGCTCTGCACGACATATTTGCTTGAGATATTGAGACTTTTTGGTTTAGTTTCGGGGCTTATAATTAACGTTAATAAAACAGAGGCGATAGATTTAAATAGCTGCGATATGAATTTAAAGCAAAATTTAAAATCAAACGGTATAGTTTTATGCGAAAAATCTATAAAAATCCTCGGGATACATTTTTCAAAAGAAACTCAAATTACCAGTGAACTAAACTTTACAAATAAACTAAGCGAAATAGAACGAATATTAAAAGTATGGGATAAACATAAATGATCGTTAATTGGAAAAATACAAATAATTAAAACATTTTGTATTTCAAAAATTCTTTACCTGGCAACTGTTAATCCAATGCCGGATTCTACTATTCAACAACTTAATTCAATATTTTACAAATTTATATGGAACGGTCCTGACAGAATAAAACGAGATATTCTTATACAAAACAATAAAAATTGCGGATTAAAAATGATTGACTTAAAAGAATTCCTAATATGTAAGAGCATTTTTTGGATTAAAAAAATATACCAGTCACCAATACAAACATGGCTCATACCATATGAATTCATTATGGCTGAATATGGAGGAAATTTATTACCTGCATGCAACTTTCTAGATAAGTTAAATATAAACATTCCTTTTTATAAAAACCAGTATGCTAACTGGTATACAATTTACACAACGCATATAAAGAACATTACGCACGCTGAAAATCAAATTATTTGGAATAATACAAATAAAGATTAATAATAAAATTATATTTTTAAAGTTTCTTTTTAACAATAATATTCGATACGTTAGTGAATATTTTGATAAAATAAATAAGATCGATAATCAATATATAGAAAAAACACCAATTTATCTTAAAAGGAATAGAAAAATGTATCATGCAACATGCACAGGAAGCGGGCGAATTTGAAAGTGCGGTAAATACACATATCAATTGTAATAGAACTCCTTTGGAAGATATAAGTACTAATTTTTACAAAATATACAATACCGATTTTCACAACGTAGACTCAAAAGATATTTATGATAGCCGGATAAAAGCAAAGTTCAGCAGACCAAAAGCCATTAAAGAATGGGAACACATTCTAGATACAGAGTTAAGCGATTTAGACGTAGAAAATATATTCAAAATAATAAACAATGTATGTCTTAGTACAAAACTGAGGAGTTTTGAATACAAATATCTCCATAGGATTATATTCACAAATGATAAATTATTCAAAATTAGAAAAGTTGATAACACACTCTGCACTTTCTGTGAATCTAATATAGAAAATGTAGAACATCTCTTTGTTCTTTGCCCATTTTCACAAACAATTTGGAATCATTTTCATACTATTTTAGATCGCGGTAATATAAAGATAAATATAAAAACACATATAATACATCTTGGTCTAACTAACAAACCAAATTATATAAATAATACTGAATGGATTTTCATTAATCATGTAATTATTTTAACTAAATTCTACATATATCGGGCTAAACTACGAAACGAAATACTCAACATTAATAAGTATGAAAACTTCTTATTAGAACATGCTAAAATGGAGATTGATATATCTCCGGATTTATACCTAAATACATGGAAATATCTTTTTAAGAATTAACATACTGCCTCCATCATGATTCCCCATTGATGGATTTATGTACTTAGATCTGTGTATATTAGGAACCCTGCGATTTCCCGTTTATATAGAACAATGGTATTTTTTTTTTGTTAAGATATAAATGTACTTGATATGTGCTTGTAAAAAATTGACGTTAATAAAGTGTGTTTAAAAAAAAACAAAAAAAAAACGACTGGAAATTTCATCTTCTTCTAAGGATATCATCCAGGGTCCAGATCCTTATGTCTGTCAGCGGCACCAAATAAACAAAACTGTGTCGCGGTACCAAATAAAAACAACTGTGGCACTATGGGGGTAGATCAATTATTTCTAATCTTCAACTAACTGACGCTGGAACACTGTTTATGTTGATACTATGTTCATATATCGAATACAGAAAAATACAAAGGTTACATACAGTAAACTACAATATCTATGATACATGTAGTTACTTTGCGTTATTAAAATATCCATGGTCTGAGTTTAATATCCTTTCTAACTCAGACCTAACGGCTTAAACACGACAAGAGTCACGTACATCTTGATTGTTCTACATAGTAGAGACTTTTGGCAAGCGTAAATTTCTGGTCCGTATCGCGTATCCGTATCGATTTTGTGTGTGACGTCAACAATGCTTGTGTAGGCCTATTTCTCATACGTGGTATTGCACCCGGATACGGCAGCACGTATCGAACAGCTTTCATACGGAAAAGGTCCGTATAACATCGTCGTCTTTTTACCATACTTTTTGCTACTTTTAGACGCTGAAATGTTGTGTCATAGTAGACACTTGACTAGTACTGAAGATCTTGGTAGATAACTGACATCATGCTGTAAATAGAACTAAGCTAGCCCAGTTACTGTACACGCCGCAAAAATCTGCCAAAACTCTAAAACTACATTGACGCAACGTATCACATGGCGATACGTGATACGGATGCGGAAAATTCCACTTGCCAAAAGTCTCTAATGTTCGCGCTAAGATGACGTGTTCACCCTAGCCCGTAACAGAGCCTTATATATAGAGTCTGGCCAACTGACGTCGTGGGCGCCATTTTGTTACCCATTTTTACGTTGCACATAGAGCCGCAGTACAGCGTGTGACCGATTTATATGTTTTAGATTTGTGCAAATGTATTTTTATGTTCACTCGTGTGTAGGGGTAGACAATAATTTTAATAAATCAATCACAATATTGACGATATTTATTTTTTTTACCTTTTAAACATTTAAAAACACCGCAATAATCCAATATATCGTTTATCTAAAGGTTAAATTGAAAGTATCGAATAATGATTCAAAGATTACCTTTGAAATTAGAAACCATTTTTTTTATTATATTTTAAGGGTGAAATATTGAAACGGGTTCCATTGATTCCGATTTCGTTTCTGATTTTGTTTGTATAAGGCTCTGGCCCGTAAACCAAGGATGCTATGATGCTCCCCTCTCGGACCCTCTATATATGAATGATGTCTGGGGATAAATCAAACCATCTTTCTCCTATATAGGGTAAATGTTTTGTTTTACATCACCCTTATTCTATTAATTTGTACTAAGCAGAACACCGTTTTTTGAACTAAAATAAGCCTATAGTGTTACATGATGACATATGGAATTTGAGTCCCAATATGTAACCGAGCTTTTAATTTTGGAGGACTGGGCACTTTATCTCAATGGGGCGCTTACTTGGTCTCTGAAATGCCCTGGACTTTGGGAGAGATTTTGGAGAATTCTGGTGGCCATAAAAACACGTTTCAATTTCTCCTGGGATTGAATATTCAACAAGTAAAAATTCAATGAATCGCCTTAAAATTTCATAATTATAAGGATTTTTACGTACATGCATTTCTGAAACAAACTATACTTCCGATAACTTCTTACCAACTATTCGACTAATCTTATTCGTAGGAAAACCAAGAATATAATTTGAAATATCAAAATATTCGTAACAAGCTCCCCCAATTTCTTAGACCAACATACCCATAACAGGGATTTATTTTCAAACATGAGAAGCTGACAAGGTATTTTATATTATACCGTTGCAATCTAGGTACACGGATTCAATCAAAATTATTCCCTTCTATTTTGGCATTGTTTGTTTACATCATTTATTCAGACCGACTATTTTTTTGACGAGAGGGGGGGGGGGGCATTTCTTAGAACAACATACTCACAGCAGAATAAGAGTGACACACAATTTTTTCAAATATGACAAGTAAACATCTTTATTTTATTCTATAGTTTTGCGTGACGTATGTAATTAAGGCTCACGGATTCACGCAAATACATAATATTTGGTATCTATTCTGGCATTGTTTGTTTACCTCATTAATTTTGAGAACGACTGCACTTATTTTGAGACCGACTATTTTTCTTAGACCAACATACAATAGAATAATAGTGAAAAACAACATTTTTTCAAATATGACAAACTGACAAGGTTGTTTTATACTAAAGTTTTGCGTGAGTAGCGTGACGTTTGCAGTGAGCATTTATTTCGATACCGATTGCTCTTATCTGGCGACCGACTACACTGATTTTGCGACCGACTATTTTTTTGCTGGAGGAGGGGGGGGGGGCACCATCTCCACCCCCACATTTACGCCCCTGGTCATAGGAAACTATAATATAAAAATATAAAATAACCATGTCTACTTGTCATGTAGGAAAAAATGTTTTTCACTCCCCTATACCTCCACACCCACATTTATGCCCCTGATCACAGGAAACTATATCAGGCGCGGATCCAGGATTTTTTGCAGGGGGGGGGGTCCAGGTTTGATAATTTCCACCGCCACCATTACCGCGGGGTTTGGGGGTCCTCCCGCAGAAAAAATTGGTAAATTAGATTCAATTTGGTGCATTCTGACGTATTTCCGGAAGGTAAATTCAAAATTACAGGTCTGAAAATCGCCAATAAAATCGCATAAAAAATTTTCAAGCCTGACCCCCTGGACCCCCCCCCCCCTCTGGATCCGCGCCTGATTATATACATAAAAAAAAACCCAAAAAAAACATGCCTACTTGTCATGTTTGAAAAAATGTTTTTAACTCTTATTATGATGTGAGTTAGTTACTTTAGTAACGAAGTCTTGGCAACCCCTAGTAGTTCTCTAAGACTTCGTTACTTAACCCCTTCTTCGATAGCCCAGCGTAGCAATATTGTCGTTGCGACATTGTTTTCAATTTATAAACAAGGAATAGAGAAATAAGATGGCATTTTTTCAAATATCACAAGTAAACATCTTTATTTTATTCTATTTATTTGTTAAGTGTATCCTAGAAGAGAATGGGTTTGGTAATGTGTGGATTTCACAAGGTGTTAGTAATGAACATCAATTCATAAAAGAATTAACACAACGTCTAAAAGATTGTAACATTCAAACTGTACAAAGCGCTATATGTATGTCCACTAGATGTAACCTCTATCACTGTCTACAAAATAATTATGAACTACAATATTACCTTTGTAAAAATGTTACACATAAAACATTGATATGTAAATACAGAATCAGTGCTCACGATTTACAAATAGAGAAAGGAAGGTATAGCAATATTCAGAGAAGTAATAGAATATGTAAATTCTGTAACTGTGATGAAATTGAAAACGAGTTTCATGCTCTGCTAGTTTGTCCATCTTATAAGTATATCAGAAAGAAGTATATCGAAAAATTCTATTGGTTAAAACATCAATGTATAAACTGGAATTGCTATTAAAAAGTACCAATATCAAAACTCTAAATAATTTAGGTCGATATTTATATTTAATGTTACAATAGAAAAACAAGTTATTGTAATTATGGCAATTATCTTTCTTTTAATTATTATTTTTTATAATATATGAATTAAATAATATAATATGTCCATCCTCCATCACCTTATTGAATCTATGTTATATACATATTGTGAATGCTCATGAACTATATTTTTACGGCAATAAAACAATACAATACAATTATATTGTATTAATTAATGTTTTGGCAAAATAGAAGATTCGCATATGTAGTATGTACTAATTAAATATCCCTAAAAATATAAGTGACAGGTTGACACAAAAAAAGAGTTATAGAGCCAAAACATACTATAAAATACTACCAGATTACGCGTGCTTGGAAATTTCCTAATTGTGTCATTTGGCTAAAGTAACCAATAATATCGTTACTTGCACATGTTCAGGGTCATGGGTAGCTTATTCTGTGCGTGATATACATATGAGTCCTATAAAAGAAATCATGGTAGACTTTTTAGACTGACTCATTGGATTCGGGAGAGATTACCATCTGAGTGCTTAGGCAGCAGCTTGGTTACAGAAGGGGAAATATGTAGCGATTTCTATCAGAAGACTCGCTCATTGAGTTTGGCTGGCTACATAAACAAAATGGTTATTAAGACTAAACAGATTTAAAGAGTTCAGTGTTATAAGATATTTCTTAAAGGATGTCATGTTTGTAGAGTCTTAAGGTTTTTTTTGGTTTTTTTGATAGCCTATTCCAAAATGTTGGGCCAATATGGGCGAAAGTTCTCTTACCACTTTTAGTTTTCACTGGAGGACATACGAGAAGTTTCCCATTCTGTGAGTGAAGTGAACGCGAGGTAGTGTAAGGCAAGGGTGTAATAATTTTTTGTAGATATTTAGAAAAGTCAGTATTACTCAGTGTATTATATGCAATAAAAGTTATCTTGAATATTATCCTTTCTGTACCGGGACTGAGCCAGTGTAGCTGTTCACGTGGTTTTATTTCTGTTACGATCAGAGCTGCTCGGTTTTGAAGAATCGAATGAAACCTAGCAGGTTCTCTCTGTAATGGAATACCAGTCGCTTTTGATGCTTGTGTTTCGTTACTCTTGGGTCGTTCATCTTCAAAACTTAATCATAAGATCTCAACCTCAGATATACCTCAAATCGATTCCAGCATGTGCTATCGAACCAGAAATTTTTCGACCCCTTTCGTTGGTCTCAGCACGCCTTCGTCCGTCTCAAAGATAATTAGATTATTGTTGATAAAGCTTTCAGTGTTTATTTAAGTTCCCTAAAAAGATGCTCTGGTTAATGTAGTACCGGTGACAACGAGATCTAGGCTAACAAAGAAATGTCTGGAAGATTAAAATTGGAGTCTTAGAGTAAAGAATTACAATACTGAACAATCACAGAGCTTTATGTAGCAGCGAAGAGAGTATGCTTCACCCGTTTTTGGTAGTCTGTCTTTCCCCCACATCTAACCAGCGACGCATGGCATAGCACTGGGCACCGTGTTACATCACCACCGCAATTACAGTACACATCAACTAACACTAGAAACAAGTTAATTAAACAAGTGCTTGGAAACTTTATTCAAATTGTTTACACATGGTTTACTTATACGGAATACCTATATATAATATATATAAACGATACCCGTTAATGTTAATTCATTTACTGACAAAGTGGGCATCAAGTAAACTTTATCGTGAGAATTAAACAGAAATAAAGGCTAACAGATATGCATTTATCCGGCGAAAACAAGATATTATATTTGGAAAATATACATTAACAAAATATAGGCCCATTGCTTCATACTTTAGGACCACTGGAATAATAAATACCATTGATTAATTTGACGAAATATAGCTTTTAAATGTTTTGAACAGAACTATAATACACGAACGTTATACGGCATTGTCGGGTAAGGCTTGAGCAGATTCAGTGGTCAAAGCTCCGTAATAATTAACTGCATAAATTAATTTCATAAATTAATTGATAGTGGGCTTGATTTTTCTAGATCATTGAAAATACCATACTTTGATCTGCTTAAAACCCAACTGTCATAACGGAAATTTAATACAAAAAATGATATCATTGGATTTAACATATCGACAAAAAATATAACCAAAACAGACGACACTGAATGTGAAAACTTTGTATAATATATTTCACTAGTTTTTATCTAGTTTTTCCAGTGTGTACCGTTTCTGGGAAAATAGGCGTTTCGAAATTTTACTGGCTGTGGATAAGTTGATGACCCCTTATTTTATTAATTTTTCGTGAATTTGACTAATTGTCTTTTTGACTAGCTGAAAAATCAGAACATTTTCAATAATATACCTTGATAATAATGTGCCTTCTTGCAATTCTGAATTATGGTTAACAGAAGAATTCAAACACAATTCAAAAGCAAACTTGAAATATCTGATTTTAGAACCTAATCAACACATACGGAGTTCCGAAATCACATGCAACAAATCTGATAAATCGTAGAGTAGTTCAGACAAATTGCAAACAATTTTTTTTTTTTTTTTTTATTTAAACAATATTTTATTCATTACAAAATTTATATAATGAATATAGGATACGATAACAAGCTTTATCAGCTTATATAAAATCGCTTCCTAAAACGGATCTTTAACAGATTTACAACTGGCAGTCATAATATTAACACAGGTATTAGTATAAAACATATATTATGTACAATTTTGGGTGATAATTTTGGGTTTCTTAAAGGGACATTCTCACGAGGGGAATACTAAAGATTATATTTTATTTAATGATTATATCTTGATATTTTTACAAAACTATATTGAAATCCACGATGTAGAACATGCACAATATAGTTACAAGAAAATGTACAGATGAGTTGACTTGGATGACGACAACAAATTTATAGGAATAAGGCAATGGATAGGTAGCAAAATAATATATAGTCTCGTGGATATTTGATTTTACGAAAATATCAGTAAGCGATTAGATATCGTACAGGCATTTCAATTCGCGTTCGCGATCACCTTCGAAGATCTTCTTAGGTTGCCGCACAAGGTAAAAATTTCCAATTTGAACTCTTTCTGTTTTCTTGTGAAACCAGTCACAATGTTTTGTTCTATTTAATGAAAATCGCGACTCGGGGATGTAGGCTAATAAGCCAAGTAATAGTTCTTTTATGCCATTCGACAGAAATAACACACTTTCTTTGGGAAATTCCAACCGTTTCAAATTTCGTGCCATTTCTGGGGTCCTTATTCTACCAAATGGGAGATGGCCGATCACCATGGTGTAAAGCACTGAACCAAGAGAAAACATGTCTATAAGCCGTGGATTATATGGAATTCTACAAACGATCTCTGGTGCTTGAAACCCCAGGGTCCCACAATTATCTTTTACCATCGGGTCACCAGACATATAGCGAAGTGCATGACCAAAATCTGTTAATTTTAAAAGATTATTACTTGTTATTAGAATGTTATGGGTACAGATATCACGGTGACAAATTCCACAGATATGGATATACTCCAAAGCATCCATTAATTGCTTAAAATATCGTTGTGCTATTATTTCAGTTACAAATCTGGCATCCTGAGCTCTGAGAAATTGTTCTAAATTGCCACTGTGGCAATACTCTAGAACTATACCTTTACGATCATGAAAGCATATATGGTTTATGACACTGACAACATTGGGATGATCGAGACTCTGGTGAATCGCTGTTTCTTCAGTTATAAAATCATCTCCTGGAATCTTTGATTTTTTCTTTCTACCAGAAAATAATTTCAATACAACTGGTTTGTACTCATTACTTCTGAAGCCAAATGTTCCATTGTTGAGGTCTTGTGCTAGAATAATTACCCCTGATCTGCCTTTAGCCACTAATTGCAGAGGGTGATACCCTATCTCTTGTAAATCAGGGATGAACTTATCATAAAACGAATTACCTGAAATGAAGACAAACAATTAAGCTTAATAAAGCCACTCGAATGACTCGATCGAAAAGTGTTGTGGAAAGAACATTTATAAAATAACACATGTACGACACTGGTCACTACATGTAGCTCTAAACATAAAATTAGTTACCGTAATTTAGTGTGATTGTAAAAGATTGATTGATGATTTGTATGCATGGTATTCCAAGTCGTCCGCGCGGGCTACATATGATGTTTGCAGAGTACAAAAACTGAATCAGGCTTGGATAATTTTCATTTTTTTTCACATTCCCTTATGAAATCCTTATTCGGCATTTATTAAAAAATAAAACACAATTTATATGGAAAACAATCACCGAGTTTATATCACTCTAAGTTTCAACAAGTTCCTCGTGTTGTTCTCAAGTAAAACAATGACAGTCAGTGTAATATCAAGAAATCAAACAAGCCAACAGTGAGGTGGCGCCCCCCGCCGAAATCCCAAAATAAATAGATGACACATATTAATTAATCACACATGTATTTTTTCAAACGTATCGAGCTATCAAACTGTACACGAAGTGTCATCCAAAAGTGTTTTATAAAGAAAAATGCTAAAACCGACGAGAAAAATGAAAATGTACCCTTAGTTAGGGGGACCCTAAAGGCAGACAAAAGGGCCCCGAGTCAATCGTTTCTATACACTGTTACTGTCGAATCCATTACTGAATGAGAATGCAGTCATTGTATTGGCATAAAAATCATCAATCAAGATGAACCTAAGCTATCTTGTCCCAAAGTATCAACCAATCAAATTGGTTATCTCTGCCTACCCTAAGCAGAAAATGCCCATCTTCGAACTCCATCAAGGCATATGCCTAATAAGCATACACACCAATTTTGAACATTTTAACTCAATAATTTAGAAGGAAGGTTATTGTGTTCCAAAGTCTCGGCAAATCAAATTGCTTATCACTCTGCTTACCCTGAGCAGAAAATGCTCATTATCGATCTTAGTCAAGGCGTTACTGTAATGAAACTATACACCAAGTTCCATCACTCTCACTTAATTAGAACTAAAGTTATCGTGTCCCAAAGAATCAACCAATCAAATTGCTTACCCTAAGCGGAAAATGCTCATCTTCGAACTCCATCAAGGCATTGACCCAATAAGCATATACAACAAGTTTGAACATTTTAACTCAATTAGAAGGAGAGTTATTATGTTCCAAAGTCTCGACCAATTAAATTCCGTATCGCTCTGCTTACCCTGAGCAGAAAATGCTCATTATCGAACTTAGTCAAGGTATTACTGTAATGAAACTATACACCAAGTTTCATCACACTCACTTAATTAGAACTAAAGTTATCGGGTCCCAAAGCATCAACCAATCAAATTGCTTATCTCTGCTTACCCTAAGCGAAAAATGGTGATCGAACTCCATCAAGGCATTGACCTGATAAACACATACACCAAGTTTGGACATTCTAGCTCAATTAGGAAGAGAGTTATTGTGTCCCAAAAAGTGTGACGGACAGACGGACGGACGGACGGACAGACAGACGGACGAGCCCATTTTAATAGTCCCCAACTTTCTTCGAAAGGTGGGGGACAAATATATTAATATATATACAACAAGGTAACAAAAACAATAACTAATAATAATAAAAAGAAGAACAATAATCACATTACAAAATTGACATCAAAGATACTGAATGATTATAAGGATTAATTAGGCTATCCTTGGAAGATATAATCTCTCGTCTCTATTATTAAAGTAGCTAAGTCTCTAACTCAATATCATTGAAAGTCTTCGGCTTTGAAAACACAAATTATTTGTCAATTTAACTCAACATTGATGGTGTGGTCTTACCCAGAAAAGATGGGCTTCTGATATCCAATATTTAAGACGAAATATTTTTTTTTACCATACGGCGTTTCAGACTCATTTTTAGCTAGGGACCCAAGGAACAAGGCTAGGTATACTCCACATTACATCTCAAAAGGTGAGCATGCGCAATAAATACTATGTTGACAGGAGTAGCCAGACACTATATATATTGTGATTCAATTTAGACTTCTGGTGTATTTCGCCAAACATAACTGATTTGATATTAGAGTAAAAACGGAAGCGATTGAATGTAAATCAGTTTATATACATTCATATTACATTATTATATGGCTTGCGAGCCATTTGTGGCAATTTGTAGTCCCCAAATATTAGCGAAATAGCTCCTTTAAGTTCCCTTATATTAAGCTCGAAATGGGTTTCGGTAATTTTTCGCCCCTTCCCTTTAAAAGTAGAACTTTTCGATAGGAAAATTCTAACCAATAACACTAGAAATTGCCGACGCCATAGGCAGACTAACGCCATAGCGTGTGCCATGGGTGAAATTTATTACGAATTACAGTTGCCAAGGGTTTTCGTACGATTCGAACGACCAGGGGCCTATGACGGTATATCAGATTCAAAATTCTAACATGCTATCGTCTAATTTCTAACTTCCATTCATGTAATTTCTAACTTCCATTCACAAATCCTGCACTTGTTTTTTTAAAAAAAATGAGCAAATGCTGTTTAGCTTATATTTTAAATACTATTTGCAAATCATATCACGTTCGATATTGTTTTCAATTTTAACACTCCGCTAACCCATTCAACCCACAGGGATTAAAATAAAACTTCTTACTACTGCTTGACTATATAGTATAGTATAATAAATGTAATTCAAACAACGCCATCTTTGTTATGACTGGTTTACGATATATCGTCTGTTCTCATTTCACAATACTCACTAGTTATAATCTAAGACTTGCCAACGAGACTTTATTTGAGCATTATACACTCTTCAATGTAGTTAAATTGGCCATTTTACAGCGTTATTAATTACAAATCAAACTTAAAATGTGTTCACTTGGCCATTCATATCTTTAACGGACCGCAATTACGCAATCACGACGAAATGAGGTCAAAAGAAGTCCGTATCACCCACTCCCTTTATAAACATATCATTACTCGATAGAGCCTACGAAGCGAGGCCGCTGTTGAGCAAGGATTGATCACCCAGTTCCTAGGCACATGTCGAGTAATGATAAGTTTATAAAGGGACTGGGTGATACAGAAGTTTTATTTTAATCCCTTCAAGTGCCCGTGCTTCAACCTGACGAAGAGCGAGTGGTTTGTGTCAACATAATGATCTCGATCGGGTGCTCAATCGCCAAATTGAGCACACGGTGGCGACATCAAACGACGTAATAATTAAGGTTGCTGGTAGAAGTCACAAAAATTCTTAAATTGCTCGAAGTTCATAATCAACATGTAAAGCATCAACGAAGAAGACATTTTTCGTCTTAATGATAGACATAAGATGAAAAAAAATTAAAATTTACACTGAAAAATAAACCATCAACGAAGAAGACGTTTTTAGGCTAAATGATAGAATTAAAATTTACACTGAACAAATAGAAAAGTTTGACTATTCATTGTCTTGATTTAGAAGTTACATGAATAGAAGTTAGAAATTACATGAATAGAAGTTAAAAATTACATGAATAGAAGTTAGAAATTACATGAATAGAAGTTAAAAATTACATGAATGGCAGTTAGAAATTACATGAACGGAAGTTAGAAATTACATGAATGGAAGATAGAAATTAGACGATAGCATGTTAGAATTTTGAATCTAATATACCACCATAGGCCCCTGGTCATTACACCTATAGATACCGTGAATATAGTGCATTACACTATCATTACGGTATCTTATTGGAATATATAATCAAGAACCATGGAAATGAAAAATTGGGTATAACGTCCAACTTTTGTGCACCAAACAGAGTAACAATGAGAAGAGTTAGCCATGCTTCCTGTGCTTTGTGTATACTGTATATAGTGAAAATTTGTCCAGACAGACAGGTCCGAGAGAATTTTTCCCGAATTGTACCTCATTAAATTAAGACAAATAACCAGAATATTCCTCATGACGACGGCCATCTTGAATATTTTAAATTCCACAAGGATGCCAAGGTGGCTTCATCCGGATTCTGAAACTTTGAAGATACACGTATAATACACCGAAAACCTATATTTCAATATATTACACACATTTTTTAGGGAACTTTAAAAGTGTCCTGCCAAAATTAGCCACCATTTGGAATTTAGCCCCTTAGCGGAATCAGCCGTCATTTTAAGGAGGAATTCCCAAGCTCATTGAATTCAGTGGGTCGAATTCTTATAAAAACCTTCTTTATGTCTAAACCGTAGTCCGAGAGAATCTGTCAATATTCTACCTCACTAAATAACCCAAAAATCCGGATTTTAAATCTGCCTGAAGACATATTAGCGATGCCAAACGCCGCTAGGCGCAGGGGCGTAAATGTGTGTGTGTGTGTGTGGGGGGGTCGCAAAATCAGTGCAGTCGGTCGCAAAATAGGAGTAGTCGGTGTCAAAATAAGTACTCACTGTATACTCAGCAAAACTTTCGTATAAAAATAGTCGGTCGCAAAATCAGTGCAGTCGGTCGCAAAATAGGAGCAGTCGGTATCAAATAAGTGCTCACTGATTCTGTTGTGAGTATGTTAGTCTAATAACAAAATTTCACCTTGGAAGAAAAATAGTCGGTCTCAAAATAAGTGCAGTCAGTACAGTCGGTCTCGAACACGATGCCAGAATAGATCCCAAATACTATGTATTTGTGTGAATCCGTGAGCCTAAATTGCATACGCCACTCTTATTCTGTTGCGAGCATGTTGGTCTAACAACAAAATTTCACCCAGGGAGAAAAGTAGTCGGTCACAAAAAGTCGGTCTCAAAAACAATGCCAGAAAAGATCCCAAATACTATGTATTGGCGTGAATCCGGGTGCCGAAATTGCATATGTCACACAAAACTATACGATAAACTAACCATGTCTGCTTGTCACTCTTATTCTGTTGTGAGTATGGTGTTCTATAAAACGTTTTCTACCATGGCAAAGAATAGTCGGTCTCAAAAAAAGTCCTCACCGCAGTTGGTCTCCGATTAGATGAATTAATGTAATAATGACAATCACAAAACAAGCGAAATTGACAGATAAGCCTCAAGATTCTGTCCCATATCTATCCTCTCGTTACCGAGAATTTGGTTCCATTTGCCATGACATTGATTCAAATTTTCAATCCCAGTTCCAAAAATTTAAAAGCTCTGTTACATATCTGAATATTATAACATCTTTCTTCCATTCGGTTATATATCTGAAATTTTTTTGCGCCTGCGGCGCTCGATTCCATTTTTAAATCATTATTCTACTACTCAGTTGTCTTATACTGTCTCAGCACTATCATATTCACGATTGTAGTGAACTGCCCAGTTTGTAGTTCCACTGGTGTGTGGGGCGGGAGCGTTAGATTGTACAGATGTTATCTTATTTCTTGCAAAATAGATCTGGAGATTCTGTCTCATTGACTGACATTTCTGGTCCACTCGTCCAGAAGAATTTCTCCCAGCAATGACCTCAAATGCCAGAATATTGAATCAATTTTTAAAAATTTTCTCAAATTACTCAGTGTTATAGGCATATGATATAAACCATATGTGAACTTAAATAAAACTGCTTTCCGACGAAGGGGGTTGGGATGGCCTAGTGGTCTAGAGTGCCGCGCTTTGAACTCTAGCTGGCCGGTCACCTCTGGCTTGCGGCTGTGGTTTCGAGCCCCGGTGTGAGCGAATGTGGCATGGAGATAGGGGCGCCTTCTCAACCTCGTGGGTTTCCTCCGGGCACTCCGGTTTCCTCCCACTGCTAAAGACCCCTACGCGCAAGCGAATTATTGAAATAAAATTAAACCATATGTTAGTCCCGAAATGACTTAGTTTGTGTTGAGTGGACGTTAAACCCCATTTCTCTCTCTCTCTCGCTTTCCGACGAGACAACGAACGGCGAACAACTATATAATTATACAATACTATCTATGTTCTACCGGGACGTTTAATGTTATAGTCAGTATTTTGTTTACTTTCATTGTGGGGTGGGATTGTGGATGGCGTTCTAGACTTGAAACCGCTCCTACCCTAACCCCATATTCCCTAGAAAACTCACACGTGGGGGTTGGGGTGGGGTGGGTAGGTGCGGTTTCAAGTCGGTCGCATTTTGGCTAAATACCCCCCCCCCCCCCCAAACGAAATTGTTATGTACGTCCCTGGCTAGGCGCTCTGACTGTACTATTTTCAGACATCACTAAAAGTTGACAGAGAAAAGTATACTTCGTGTTACGCCTACTCATGAATATTCAGTGTCAAACATTGACCACGCGATGTTTATTATCGAGAAAAATGGATGAACTTGCTGTCGAGTAGGATTTGGAGAAACTGGGGTAAGATTTTCTGATATTTTTCATCAATTGTAAATTTGAAGTTGATAGAAATTTTCGAAATAGGCCCTCGACGCTCAAGATTTTGGTATATTTGGAAAGTCCAATTCATTAACTACTTATATTGACCGTTTGTTAAGTCCGTATCCCCCGTAAGAATCGTAATTTGGCTGAAATTGAACCATGTGGCGTTAAAGGGAGATAACTCGTGGTTGATCAGGTTTCAGATTTGTACAGGGTTTTTCTTATATTAAATGTTACTAAAGCTACCTACCAAACTTTAGCCAGACATTTCACTAACAAAATCGTGAATGTTGTGAACAAAACTTGGATATTTTTTCAGGAACTGCAGCTGAAGAAGTATGGCGGTATATTAGTGCCAAACTTCCAACATGCTATCGTCTAATTTCTTACTACTGTTCATGTAATTTCTAACCTCCATTCATGTAATTTCTAACTTCCAACTTCCATTCATGTAATTTCTAATTTAAGACAATGTATAACCCAACTTCTTTATTTGTTCAGTGTAAATTTCAATTCTGTTCCAACTTGTTTCTAACATTTAAACGAAAAATGTCTTCTTAATAGATACTTTACATGTTTAGCATCAACATCAACGAATTTAGAATTTATACATTTCTGCCTATACCATCATTATGAAGACGTTTGGTGTCGCCACTGCGTGCTCACTTGGGGGATTGCTCACCTGATCGGGACCATTATTTGGTATAAACGACCCATTCATCGTTTGGTTGAAGGTTTGAAGGCGTGCTGAGAGAGACAGAGAGAGAGAGAGAGAGAGAGAGAGAGAGAGGGCACTTAGTATTAAACTCAGTATCTGTGTAGGCCTATCCATAACATTTATACCCTGTGTTAATATAGACCAACTGCATATAATTATTAATTATTGGCTCAACCGTAAAAAAAAAATCAAATAAAATTCTCCAAATCCCGTTTAGCCTATATTTGAAATAGAAAATGAAATGAAATGAAAGAGGGTTTAACGCCCTTGTTCTGCTCCGAACCGGGCTAATGGAGACGGACATACGCCACACAGTGTGCTTTAGGGAAATATTGCTCGGAGAGCGGATCTACGACCTGGACTTACATCGAATTCTAACGGTCACGGGATCTTTTACGTGCACGCCAACATGTACATGGAACCTCGGGTTTTCAATCCCATCGGAACGACAAGACACTTATAAGTAATAAGGGGGAACCACGCCAGAAAATCTGGATGAACTTTTTTCGACCAATGCAGGGATCGAAATCTCGACCCACAGCCTAGCGTCTTACCCACTTAGCCACGGTATTCGAAATAGTATTTGCAAACCATGCATTTATATCACGTTCAATGTTGTTTAGAGGGTACGATGGCCGAATGGTTAGCACGTGCACGCTGTAACATAAGGTCTGTCATTGAATAAACTGGCGTGGTTTCGATTTCCCGTTTTACGTGACATAGAGTAGGGCCGCCTTTCCAACCTCGTGGGTTTTCTCCGGGTCCTCCGGTTTCCTCCCACTGCTAAACACTCCTACGCGCAAGCGAATTATTGAAATACAAATTAACGGTGTTAATACCGAAATGACTTGGTTGGTGTCAAGTGGATGTTAAACCCCATGTCCCCATCTCTCTCTCCCGATGTTATTTTCAATTTTAACACGCAGGCAAGCCACTCAATCTGACGAAGAGCGAGTCGTTTGTATCAATAGAATGGTCCCGATCAGGTGCTCAATCGCCAAACTGAGCACATGGTGGCGACACCAAACGACATCATAATGATGGTTGCCAGGTAGAAGTGTCATAATTCTAAATTTGTTTGCCGTTCATGGTTAACATGTAATACCACAATGAAATAGACATTTTTCGCCTCCATAATAAACAGAATTGAAATTTACACTGAACAAATAAAGAAGTTGGGTTATACATTGTCTTAAATTAGAAATTACATGAATGGAAGTTAGTAGTTACATGAATGGAGGTTAGAAATTACATGAAAAGAAGTAAGAAATTAGACGATAGCATGTTAGAATTTTGGCACTAATATACCGCCATAAAAGAAGTAAGCTTCCACTGCTTATAATAATATTATGTACTCATCCAAATCCAAACATAGCCAAAGGCGACCCCTGATATTACTTGCCTCAAATTTTAATAAAATTCAACAAAAAATAGTATTGTCCTTTGTGGAAGCCAGTTAGCTTAGCATGTTAGTTATCTTAAGTCTCAAACAAATACATAACAACCAGAATTTTTTCATTTCAGAATTGTTTAATTTAGAAGAGTAGCTCATACTGTGATTATTAAAATGGAAGAAGAAAATTCCCACACTTTTTTACGGGAGGCAGTGATCACGAATTTTTATATTGATTTTATTTTCTTGGGATAATAATAACATATCAACAAGAAAGCTAGACGTCTACTACTGATATTATAATATAGTATATCGTAATGCACATGTATCAGTGTATCACAATTTGATTTTTTATTTTAATAGTAATACTCTTTTATGTAGATCATATCTTACTTTTTATAAGCTTACCTTTTATTTTATTTTTTAGCACAGTACATTTTGTTTTTATCATTCTGCATATTATCAGACAACTGAAGTGATCATGATGATACTCATTGTTTAGGGATATTTAAATGTTGTTATTATGTCTATGTAACTGATTTAAAACTGTAATGTTGACAGATGTTGATCACAAAAATATAGCTGTTATATAAATCATAGTTTAATTGTTAATTTTCATTCCTGAAACAATTTCAAATTGATGTACATGGCAGTTTATAAACAACCAAAGCAGTTGGTGTGGAAAAGCGGCAAATCTGCCAAAAGCTTACGTATATTTCTCATTTTGCCACACACTTTCGATGATTTTTGAAAATATTCACAGTATAACCGATTTATAATTGTTATGAGTGTGAATGGTCAGTGGTCAATGGTCTCTAGACCAGTGAGTTATAGGTGTCCAATTACATATATATAAAACGTCTTCGACCTTGACATCAAAGTATCAAACGGCCAAAATTTCAAAATTTGTGATTTAAGGTGTTGTCATGTAAAAAATAGATAACAGAACAGACTGAAAACACTTCGCGTGTGCATATTCATTCAAAAAGCCGGTTTTTTTTTAGTTCCTCTGGTTCCTCTTTAAAACGCTACATATCGTTATTTTTAATTTTCAATATTTTTTTCGAAATTTTTTCAGATTAATTCTAGATAGACTAGGCCTAGTTCATAATTGGGTGATTCTTGCAAGAATTACACATCAAGACAACAACAAAAAAATCTTTCATGCCCACTACTTTTTCACTTATCTATGTAAGAAAATGGTCCCGTTTTACGAATTTCATTAAAATTTTACAACATTTACTTAATTTCATAGTTTATGGCAATCATAGTTTATGGCAATCTGTATATTGATGTAAATAGACAAAATTTTCACTGATAAATAACTCATTATTTCATTTGTATATCAAAGAAAAGTAAATATTGCTTAAGGTATAAATCAGGGGTGAAATTGAAGTTTAGATGTTACTCAATGTGTATAAATCAAGAAAATCTGTAAAATATCAACCCTTTTCTCTACGTCGCGTGTTGAATAAGCTCATTGTTACACGTAACGTACGTAACAAAATTGATACTACATGTACTTTAATTCAATTCGCCATTTTTGTTTAAAATCACTATTACTTCAAATCTTCTAAATTTAGTGCCAATATATTCGGAAAATTCCATTTTCATCTATCAAATGTTATTTATGTAAAAATGAAAACCAATTAAAAATTGTAACGTACGTATCGTTACATTTACCAAATGGGGCATAGAGGGGAGTGTTTGGAACTAAGTAATTGTGTCCCATGGGCTCATTTAATTCAAAGACTATATAGTGGTGAAAGTGCAAGATCAAAAGCCCACTGAATAGAAAAAAATATTTTTAAGTACGTTTATAACATTTTACCCTCTGACCAATTCCTGGGCCAGAAGAGAATTGTGTTAAAAAAAATGGATTGTTTTTTTTTTTAAGTCAAATATCTTGTGGAACTCTTGTACAAAACGCCACAGACCAACACACTCCACCAAAGTAATTGTAAGTCAAAAATGTTAATAAAATTTTGTGTACAACTTCAACATTTTGACTTGTAAAAAAAATCCACACGACACAAAAACCCCCAAACTTTGCCATAATAAATGAACTGATTTAAAGTAGATATAAGTCTCTAAGCTTAATACCATCCAAAATCTTCAACTTTGAAAACACAAATTATTTGTCAATTTAAATCAACATTGATGCCGTGATCTTACCAGGAAAAGATGGGCTTCAGATACCCAATATTTAAGACAAAATAAACATCGTGTACCATAATGCGTTTCAGCCCTAGTTCTAGCAAGAGACTTGGGGGAACGAGTCTACACACATTGCACTAAATAAAACGGCGTATGTAGACTGGAATAACCAGACGCTAGAAGTTTGCATTCGATTGACACTGCTTGCTTATTTCGCGGAATATAACTGATTTGAAATTAGAGTAAAAACGGAAACCATTGAATGTAAATAAGTTTATATACATTTATATTACTATCATATGCATTGCAACCCATTTGTGTCAATTTCTAGGTTCCAAATGTCAACGATTTAGCTCCTTTAAGTAGGTCCTATAAGGTTATACAGACAATTTTCCGGGAGGATCATTGATTTTTGCAAAGATGCGGGGATTGTAAGGTAAATATATGGTAATACACAGAGTCAGAGGCGCAGGATAACCTTATCAAGTTGCCACTGGCACTGGAGTATAACATTGTATACTACAAATGGTGTCAAATAATTCAGACAATCAAGCGACCATTTGTGGTTGGATCCAATGGTAGTAATGTACGTTTCAATTTTCTAATTTACTGAAATAAATAAGGTTATGATCTACTAAAATCTACTATGTAAATGACCAATTCAATATTCATAATTTCGAACTTCCTGGAAGAATCTTAAAATAGTCTTCAAAAATATTACAAGTACATAATAAACTAATAAATGAGTCATAAGTTGTCTAATTCTAAAACAAAATTATTAGCTTTGTCTAAATTTTATTATTAGTTGTGTCGGAGTTAGATTGCTAACCACAAGGGTTTTCCTGAACGATTTTCATATTCGAGAATTTATGTCAAATTGAATGAAATTAATTATGTGAAATTCATATATTTTATTCACTTATTAAATCATCAGAGATAATAAATACAAAGCGTGCTTTGGCCCATTCTAAATGTTATATGGCACAAATTTCACACGTGTAACGTACGTAACATATTTGTGTACCGTACGTAACACCATATAATGCACTGTCAATGGGAAAATTGGGCCTAAAGTATCTGTTAGTACACCAAAATATATAAGCTTATATACTATTGTGTATTCACAACAAAATGGTACAACAGCACCACAATCACAAAGTTCAAATCACAGACTTTTGAACTTGAAATTTAGTGGTATAAAATATTGTCTTTTTGTGATGTAACGTACGTAACAACAACATTTTCGTTTTCAAGAGACAATGACAATGGCGATGGGAAAACTGTTCTACTCTCTTTATTAGATACATGTCTGCTATCCAAAACCATAAACAATGATAGGCCTAATAAAATTATTAAACTTTGATTGTGTTCAATCGGCTCTAAATCAACTGTAACGTAGGCCTATCATTGTCATTTTTGACTATTTTGAGTCATTATTGGTTGTATCTGAAAACCGTTTGCTATGCTAAAATAATCCATCAAAACATTAGGTGGGCTGTATTTCCAGGTTTGTCGACCTGCTGCAGGACCGATAGTCGGCTCGGTTATAATAACAAAGATAAGCTACTAGCTAGGCTAGCCTAAGTGAGTAGGTCATAAGTAACTAAGCTTAGTTAAGGCAGGCGCGGATCCAAGATTTTTTGCAGGGGGGGGGGACAGGTTTGATCATTTCCACCGCCACCATTTACCGCAGAAAAATTTGGTAAATTAGATTCAATTTGGTGCATTCTGACGTATTTCCGGAAGGTAAATTCAAAATTACAGGTCTAAAAATCGCCAATAAATTAAATTTTCAAGCCTGAGCAGGGGGGGGGGGGGGTCCGGACCCCCTGACCCCCCCCCCCCTCTGGATCCGCGCCTGTAAGGTCATTCATAATCATATTAGTAATTCTTACCGGTCCGTATTGGCTTGAAGGAATGTTTGCTGAGTGGAATAGGATACGCATTGGTCCATAAATCGCCCATATCACATGACTGTGTGTGCAAAACCGTAGAATTTTCATTTTTTTCTAGCAAGTCATATAAAATGGCAACGTATTGGTGATTGGAATCATTTGAGTTATCTCCTGATGCTGATGCTATACAAACACACGTATTTTTAGGGTCGGAAGGTTTACCCTCCTCCTCATTTACTTTGCAATTATCTCCGTGTGGTTCGGTCATTTTTCGCTTCTTAGATCGAGTGTTATGACTCATTTTACAAGATACAGGTGATGAATAAAATGGAAGCTCTGACTGTTGTTACAGAACGGACATGACGTCATTTCCGATGTGACGTAAAATGTTCTTTTTTCGTATTATATTCTCATAAGAAAGAGGGAAAACATTTCTCAAAAACTTATTTATAAACTTAAAACTTAAAGTGGCTAGTTCTCTAATTCAGTACCACCTAAAGGAGGGTTGGGTGGTCTAAAGTGCCGCGCTTCGACCTCTAGCTGGCGGGTCACCTCTGGCCCAATTGCGGCTGTGGTTTCGAGCCCTGGTTTGAGCGTGTAGGCCTATGTGGCATGGAGATAGGGGCGCTGTCACATATTAAGGATTTATTATAGTATAGGGAGACAACCTGTTTTATAAAACTATATGGTGCACTCGGCAAACCTCGGAAGATTTCGGAATCTAAACTCGGCTGTACGATGAATTACGCCATATTGGAACTACTTTAAAGGTCCCGGATGAAACATGGCTGCGCCCATTCCAAACACAAGTTGGCGACCTATTTGGCTAGCGACCTATTCGACCGATCCAGCTGTAAGATAATGACGAAATTACACTTCTATTCTGAGCTGAAGGAATGGATAAAAAATAATATATTCTACTTTCATTTGATAGACATAACGTTGGATTTTATTGGTTGATAAATAGAGACTGTTGTCTTTACTCTAAATAGGTTTCCAACGAACAGGTTGCAGCTCGATCGGTCGAATAGGTCGCTAGCCGAATAGGTTCCCAATTTGTGTAATAGCGTCAAGTTTTCCTGTTAAAGTAAACCGGTAGCCGCATCGCAAATGTATGGGCGTAGGTACATATCACTTACTGTCATACATCCGAGACTAGATGTAGTCTACGTAGTTTACGGAATCTGTCGAGATTAGCCGAGTGTATATGGTGTGCTCTTCAATGTGAGAGGAAGGACAAGTTTCATGTAAAATGGTTTCAAATTAAACACACATAATTTAGTTGAAGTTATCCTTGTTAAAGAAACCTATAACATTTAAGATAAAATGTTTACATGGTGTCAGAAGTGCTGCAAGTAAGTCAGGAATTTTCTTTACAATAAGAATGCAGAATTTACCAGCACCAAAGCCACTCGACTTGGAAACCTCTGACAAGGAAGGAGCATGGTTGATTTTTGAGAAATCATTTCGGTTGTATTTGACTGCAACTGGTGCAGACACCAAGAGTGAAGCTATTAAAAGGGCTGGACTACTTCATTTAGTGGGTGAAGATGGAAGAAAAATTTCTGATACTTTTAGAATTATTGAAGAAGGGGAAAATCAGACTTCTTTGAATCAACTTCTACTGATGTTTCGAGAAAAGTTTACTGGAAATAGACATACATCATTTGAGAGACATGTTTTTAGACAAATGAAACAAGATGGAGAAGAATTTGATAAATTTTTGATCAGAATAAAAGTCCAGGCTAACAGATGTTCTTATGGTGATAGAATTCATGAAGAAATTTGCGACCAGATAGTCGAGGGCATTGATTGTCCAGAAACTAAAAAAGAAATTATTGTCTGATCCTGAACTAAATTATGAGAGAGCAGTTAGAATATGCAAAACACAAGAAAATATTATGAAACAAATGAAAGAATTAACAATAACAGAGAAGAAAGAAGAATCTGTTGATTATATAAAGAAAAAGAAGAAAGCCTTTGATACTTCTAAGAACAGAAGAGGGACTGTAGAAAGACAAGATTTTCACAGATCTTCATCAAGCTATGATAACGCAAGAAGTAAGAAGTTTCATACTGGTACATCAAAAACAGATCTTAGAATATGCATGAATTGTGGATATAAACATGCCGTAGAAACTTATTGCCCTGCTACAGGGAGAAGATGTAATCAGTGTAATAAATATGGCCATTTTCAGAAAATGTGTAGGAAATTTAGAGTAAATCAAATTGATGACGATGAAGATTATTATCCTGATGATAATTATGAAGATGAAAATGAAGAGTTTTTCATAGGTATGATAGATTCAACAGATAAACAGACATCATAAGATGATTGGCATATTGAATTTTTAATTGGCGTTAAACAGAAAAGAGTCAATTTTAAAATAGACACTGGAGCTTCTGTAGACGTATTACCTTATGATATTTATAGAAAAGTAACACATAAACCATTAAAACAGTGTAAGAAGAGGCTGACTACATATAATAATATTTCACTGAAAGTAGAAGGAGAAGTTCTACTACCTTGTAAGTTGAACGACAAGACAGAATGTATTAATTTTATAGTGGTAGATGAAGATAGTATACCAATATTAGGTCTACACACATGTATGAAACTACAGCTAATTAAGAAGATTTGTGGTATTGATAGAGAAACTAATGACTTATTTGATGAATTTAAAGATGTATTCTCTAAAAAGATAGAAGGGCTGAATGTTCCGGAAATTGACCTAACTCTAAAAGAAGATGTTCATCCAAATCCGCCTAGAAAATTAGCGTTTGCTTTACATGATAAAGTAAAAAGTGAATTACAGAGAATGGAAAATGAAGGAATCATAGTTTTAAAGTTGATGAACCAACAGAATGGATAAACAGTATGGACATGGTCGAGAAAGCAAATGGAGAATTGAGAATATGTCTAGACCCCAGGGAGCTGAATAAATACATTGTGTCTGATCATTATAAGATGCCGACAATTGAAGAACTGACAGCCAAGTTATCAAAGTCAACCATATTTTCACGACTTGACGCTGTATCATCATTTTGGCAATTGAAGCTGAATGAACCATCGTCAAAGCTAACAACATTCTCAACTGTATTTGGTAATTATCGATTTGTTAGATTACCATTTGGTCTTAATTTTTCGAGTCAACTATTCCAGAAAACAATTAGTCAAATGATATCTGATATAGATGGAGCAGAAGCGTATGTAGATGATATATTGGTCTATTCATCAAATCAACAAGAACATGATGACATTATGAGAAAAGTTCTAGAAAGATGTAGAAAATATAATTTGAAACTCAACAAGAATAAATGCGAGATGACGAAAGAAGAAATTAAATATCTAGGAGTTATCATTTCTAAAGATGGACAGAGAATCGATGATGATAGAATTTCTGCAATAATGAACATGAAGTCACCAGAATCTAAACAAGAATTATTACGATTCCTTGGTATGCTGAATTTCCTGAGTAATTTTATTCCTAATTTATCAACAAAGACAGCGATACTACGAGATCTTTGTAAAGAAAGTATTGAATATGTATGGAATGAAAACCACGAGAAAAAATTCAATGAATTGAAGACGATGTTAACTCAAGCCCCAATTCTACGATTCTTCAATCCCAAAGAAGACGTAACTATAACTTGTGATGCGTCCATGTACATAGGCGTACGAGGCGGAGGGACCGGGGGGGGGGGCACCGCCCCCCCCCCCCCAAATATTTTCATGAAAAAAAAAATAGAAATCTGAAAAGAGCTCAGAATTGTGAGATCGGTCATTAGCTGATGAGTTTTTGAAAATTGGGTGGGGGTAGGGGTATGGCCTTGTCGGGGAAGGCTATGGTCTTGTCGGGAATGAATGCTCAGTTTGTCGGGAAGCGTCGAGCCGTCTGTCGGGTTTTGAATATTTTTAATAATATGGAAGCGGAAAGAAAACAATCTAGTCAATGATGAACACGTACGCCATCCGAATGGAACTAGCACGTACACATGGCCTTTCTCAGTTCTTGAGTACTGTGTTCCTGTATACTGGCATCCAACTCCATGCCGTAAATAATTCGATATTGAGCCCTTTTCTTTGGAAATAAATAGGTGAATGTAAAGTGCCACTGGCAAGAGTTATGCAAAGATAATGTGCTCAACAACGCTTATTTTACTTATAAATCTCTCTAGGAAAAAGTTCCAAAACCACTATGATGTAGATGTTAAATATATATACAAGTCTTCTATACATCTGAGATCTGGATAAAAAATGTGAAGTCTCATAAAATGAAAAATGTGGCAAAAGTAAATCGTTCTTGTTTTCGTAGTAATAGAGCTTGTATTTTAAAGATGACTTTTTACCAGTTTGTATGCTGCAACTGACATAATTTACTACCCACTCCAAATTATTAGTATTCGAAATGCCTGGAAATCGCGTCTACGGTCGTCTGGTTTTCAAAATTTTCTGGGGGAGGCCTCCGGTCGGACGCTTCGCGCCTCCAGCACTCGCGGGCGTTTCAAAATTTTCTTGGGGAGGCCCCCCCAGGCCTCCGGTCGGACGCTTCGCACCTCCAGCACTCCGCGGACCCTAAAGAAATATATTTGTCGGGAAAATATGCTGCCCCCCCCCCAAACAAGTACGGCCTCGTACGCCTATGTCCATGTACGGTCTGGGAGCGGCACTACTACAAGGTGGACAACCATGTGCATTCGCTTCAAGAACACTAACAAGCGCGGAGAGAAATTACTCTCAAATTGAAAAAGAACTGCTTGGTGTTGTATATGCAACGGAACGCGTCCACAAATTCATTTATGGAAGGCATTTTACAGTGGTAAATGATCACCGTCCATTGAAGTTTATATTTAATAAACCACTCATTTGTGCACCAGCAAGAATATCAAGATTAATGCTGAGATTACAACGATATGATTTCAACTATGAATGGGTTCCTGGTAAAGAATTAAAAATAGCTGATGCCTTATCCCGAGTTCCACAACCCTTGACTAGAGAAGATGAAAATTTCTCACGAAAATTAGATTGTCATGTTCATATGGTACACCAATCGACATTACCATTTCAAGGTGAAGAACGCAACAAATTTAGACAAGACTGTTTAGATGATCAACAACAGCAACAACTTAGACAAACAATTTTACATGGATGGCCAGATGAAATCAGATATTGTTCAAAATTGATTAAACCTTTTTGGAACTCTAGAGAAGAACTCACAGTTGAAGATGACATCATTTATAAAGTTGACAGAATTTTGATACCAGAAAAGTGGAAGAGTGAAATGTTAAACAGGCTGCATGAAGGACATTTGGGTATTCAAAAATGTATGTTGAGGGCCAAAAATTCAATGTTTTGGGTAGGAATTACTAAAGATGTCGAGAAGATAGTCAACAAATGTGAAATTTGTCAAAATCATAAACCACAGCAAGCAAAACAACCATTAATATCGCACGATCGCCCTAGTGTTCCGTGGATGAAAGTTGGTACAGATGTATTTCACTTTGACAGATCTGAATATTTATTAGTTGTGGACTATCATTCAAATTATTTCAAAATCTCGAAATTATCAAGTTTATCAGCTGAAGAAACCATCACTAAAATGAAATCAATATTTGCAAGATATGGAATACCTGAGACGATAATATCTGACAATGCGACTAATTATATAAATGCAAAATTTAAACAATTTGCTACTGAATGGGGTATCCTACATGTGACATCTAGTCCTCATTACCCTAGAGCTAATGGTTTAGCTGAGAAATATTGTGGCATTGTGAAGAAGTTGTTATCCAAAGCTAAAGCTGAAAGGACTGATCCCTATTTAGCAATTTTGAACTACAGAGACGCTCCGTTTCTCCATGATAAATCGCCATCACAATTACTATTCGGACGTAGACTTAGAACTAGAATTCCTATTTCAAGGCACCAACTGAAACCAAAATCTCAAAACAATTTTAAGAAAGAAAGGGAGAAGAAGAATAGTAACCAGAAGAAATATTATGATAGAACAACTGTTAATTCAAAACCTCTTCGTCCTGGTCAAAACGTTAATATATATAGATATGACACGAAGAAATGGATAAATGGTACGATAGTCAGACAACACAGCAATCCAAGGTCATATGTCATATGTACCAGAAACGGAAACTTCGTAAGAAGAAATCGACAGCATATCAGAGAATGTCAAGCTAAACCCCAACCTGATATTAATTATGATTACATTCCCGATAACATGTTGTATCAAGACCTGGGTAACCACCACGACAATCCCGCACAACTAAATCTGCTGGATAACCATCAACTGGCTGATAACGTCAATGAACACCAACAGATCAACAATCATAATGAAACAAGAACCAGGTGTGGTCGAATTTCAAGAAAACCAACCTGGATGAATAATTATGAACATTAGAACTTTGTTTAATTTGCATGTGATCAAATTTTGAAACATAATTTAATTGTGAAATTATACGTGATATTATTTTGTTTTCAGAAAGACTCTGAATTAGAACTGTTTAGTTATTCAAGTGTTTAATCTTACAAAAGAAGGGAGATGTAACATATTAAGAATTTATTATAGTATCACAGTGCAATTACATATAAAGGGAGACAACCTGTTTTATAAAACTATATGGTGTGCTCTTCAATGTGAGAGGAAGGACAAGTTTCATGTAAAATGGTTTCAAATTAAACACACATAATTTAGTTGAAGTTATCGTTGTTAAAGAACCCTATAACATTTAAGATAAAATGTTTACAGGCGCCTTCTCAACCCCGTGGGTTTCCTCCGGGCACTCCAGTTTCCTCCCACTGCTAAAGACCCCTACGCACAAACGAGTTATTGAAATGAATTCAAACCATATGTTAGTCCCAAAATGACCTAGTTTGTGATGAGTGGACGTTAAAACCCATTTCTCTCTTCTCTCTCGTACCACCTAAAGTCTTTGGAGTTGAAAACACGAATTATTTGTCAATTTAAATTTACATTGATGTTGTATCTTTTTGTTTTCTTACCGGGAAAAGATCCAATATTTAGAACAAAATAAACATTTTTCCATTGGTAATCGAGACCTGAGAAACCAACTAAGTTATTTACAATGACAATTTGATTGAATTCAAATGTTTAGGTATGAGATGAACCTGGGGCACACATTGGAGAATACGTTGCAACCTTGGATTGCTTGGGCGGAGACAATGCGAAAATCATGTTTATATCATCCATTAAAGAGCAGATATATGAACTAGAGCAGAAACAAAGCAAACGAAAATGAAAGTCAACCATGTCACTGCGGCCCCCTGCCCCCCCCCACCCATTGGATGGGGGTTGGGATGGCCTAGTTGTCTAGAGTGCCGCGCTTCGACCTCTAACTGGCCGGTCACCTCTGGCTTGCGGCTGTGGTTTCGAGCCCTGGTGTGAGCGTATGTGGCATGGAGATAGGGGCGCTTTCTCAACCTCGTGGGTTTCCTCCGGGCACTCCGGTTTCCTCCCACTGCTAAAGACCCCTACGCGCAAGCGAATTATTGAAATAAAATTAAAACCATATGTTAGTCCCAAAATGACCTAGTTTGTGTTGAGTTGACGTTATATTGTGCAAAAACGACCCTGACATCCCACTGCTAAAGACCCCTACGCGCAAGCTAGCGAATTATTGAAATAAAATTAAAACCATATGTTAGTCCCGTAATGACCTAGTTTGTGTTGAGTGGACGTTATGTTGTGTAAAAACGACCTTGACATCAGGAAGCAAGAATACGTCTCGCCCATGGAGGTGTATATATTGATAATATACACCTCTATGGTCTCGCCGAAAGTCCTTGATATTGATAACGTTCGTGATGTCACAGTACCCCCCCCCCCCCAAAAAAAAAAAAAAAAAATTAAATTCACAGACATGGAGAATAATCGGAATAAAGTGTTTAGTAACAGTTGTGTCCTCCTCTAGCGTCTCGTACTGCCACGCAACGTCTTCTCATGGATCTCGGAACATTAGTAAACACTACCCGCGGAACACGTCGCCACTGCTCAGCAAGAGCATGTTGAAGGTCCTGCAACGTCAGTGGTGGATTCACTTGCTGACGAACACGTCGACCCAGTTCGTCCCAGATGTGTTCAATAGGATTAAGGTCAGGGCTAAGCGACGGCCAATCCAGGACTTGGGACACCGGCATTTCTTAAAAAATTCTGGGTAGCAATTGCCGTATGGGGTCGAGCATTGTCTTGTTGAAACATTAGTCCAGGCCCATGTCTCTGCATAAACTGAAGAAGAACAGGTTGCAAAATCTGATCCCTGTACTAGACAGCATTTAAGTTCCCTTGGACAACAACAAGAGGAGAACGTCCATGTGCACAAAATGAACCCCAAACCATGACGCTGCCGCCACCAAATCGGTCAACTTCTCTGACGCATACTTGGGCGTAACTCGGACCCTGCCATCGGCAAATCTCAAAATGAACCGAGATTCGTCACTAAAGACAACCGAATTCCATTGTCTTTGAGTAAATCTTATGTGTCTTGTGGCCCACACAAGTCGGTTACGGCGATGAAGAGGTGTCAATATTGGTGCATTATAGGGCCTCCGAGCTCGATGACCAGCAGCCTGCAAGCGATTTCGAACAGTTTGTGCAGTTACCCTTCCACCAAACATCTCTCTACTTGTGGAGGTTGCAGAGACAAATCTGTTTCTAAGATGACGTAATCCTATTGCTTGATCTTCCTGGGGTGGGCGGTCGGCAATAGTTTCAGTTTGAAGCACTCTCATTCTAAGATTAATTATTGTCTGGCGTGAACAATTAAAGGCTCTTGCAACAGTGACCACAGATTGACCAGCATAGAGTCTACCTATAGCACGTAGACTTTTTACATTTGAAAGGCGCGGCATTTTCTAACAAATATGAAAATAACAATTTTAATTTGTTTTTCAAGTTCATGTTACGCGTGCGTGTTCAGTTTAAGCAAATTTGCACTATTGACCTCACGAGTTTGTGTTACTATCCTTAGAAACACTTTAAAATTTATTTGACTTACCAGAAAAAAAATTTGTTGAAATTCATCAGTGTCAAGTTTTTAATTTGGATGAGTATATTTCTATACTATGATTTTTGTTGTATGCAGACTGACATTTCTCAAGCAGAGAATTAGAAGATAAACGTTCTTGGATTCTATGGTTAACAGCCTATTCCAATATTTTCGAGGGAAAGGGAAGATTCGACACCAGTTTAAATTTTTTCAGGATACCGGTATTTGAATCTAATTTATCTTTCTTCAGCAGGGGTCGAACAACTGCGCGTTTAAAGATGACAGGATAGGTTCCCCTTTTGTATATCAATATTTATTATTTTTGCGATAACCGGAAGAGGAATATCTAAATGTTGGATAACTATAGACCTTATAGAGCCTCCGAGTTGGTATAGGATCGTTTACCGGTGTACAAGTTATCAAGCGCCTATTTTATGGAATCAATTACCTTTTAATATTCGAATTACATATCATCTCTCTCTCTCTCTTCTTGGTGTTTAACGTCTGCTTCCACATAAGTGATACTGCTGACAAGACGTAGGAGAGCCGAAGCTGATTCCTGTTTTTTAGAATATGATTTTAGAATATGAATATGATTTTGCAATTTTTCCATTTTTGGCCTTAGGCCATGGATTGGGTTTAGTGGGAAGTTCTTCCCTTTATTTAATATAAAACATATCGTTTGGTAGATGATCTCTTCTGCTTCTGGATTGGTAGATGTCACCTTTTGGGATTAGTGTTTAAGTGCCAGGCCCGTCTTATCGTGGCCTCCCTTTACTCCACTATCCAACTCTATGGGTTTGGTATCTGCTTCCTTTGCGGAATAGTGTTTAGGTGCCGAGTCCGTCTTACCGTAACTCCCCCTTACTCCACTATCCTGCTAGTTGGTAGATGTCATCTTTGTGGGATTTGTGTTTAGGTGCCAGGCCCGTCTTATCGTGACCTCCCCTTACTCCACTGTCCCACTTTGACGGAATAGTGTTTATCCTGCCAGTTTGGTATAAATCCCCTATGTAGTTTAGTGTTTAGATGCCGTGCCCGTCTAACCATTGTTATGTATTGATAGGTTCAATCGCATGACATGTACGCGCATGCCCAGAAAAGTGATTTCTGGTAACCCATCCTTGAATACATCACTTGTACATCAGCTGTTATGTAATAAAGGTGTTCTCTACTACACTGCCTGGTTTCATTTCCCCAACCAGTCCAACTGATGTATGCCCCGACTCCTGGTACATAATAATTGGCGACGAGGATATTGGTACAAATATGGCTACTTTTGGTCATATAGAACAATTTAGTGGAGAAAGATCTGAATGGGAACAATATGTTGAAAGGTTAGAGCAGTATCTTCAAGCAAACGAATTATCAAGTATTGAAGTCTCTGATGATAGATCGAACCGGGTTGCAGTCTGTGATGTATTTTATTAATAGTATATGATTATATTGTACATTGGTATTTAATATTTTTGGCAAAGATTGCGTACCATACATGGTACCGCTAAATATGTCACGTGGTAGGATGATGTCATATATTGTCACATGGAATGTACCGCTATAATAAAACATGTTGCCTTCTTCACCAATTATGATTATTAATAGCCTTCCACTTGACCACGAAACTTGACATTGGCGACGAGGATAAAACTTATGTGGAACGGGGAAGAATTTTTAACGGCAAAACGTATGTAAAACGATAAAATTATGGCTGCACGAAATACGGCGAGGTACTTCGAAGAATTTGATGTCAGTAATGGCGACATCACAAGTTATTTGGCACGATTGACACAACACTTCATAGCGGAAGACATTCCAATAAATAGGGATACGGCTGTCAAACGACGTGCAGTTCTTCTTAGTAATATTGGGGACAAAACAAACAGAGTTTTGACGGATTTATGTTTCCCTGATGCACCTTACGAGAAAAACTACGACGCCATTGTTGAACTTTTGGAGGAGCACTACAAACCACCACGGAATTCTGTTACGGAACGATTTAAATTTAATAATGCAGTACAAGAGAAAGGTCAGTCAATTGCAGATTTTGCTAGGGAATTGAATCATCTTGCAACGTATTGTGAATTTACAGCGGCTATTTTACAACAAAGTTTGAGAGATAGATTCATTTGTGGATTAGCAAATCGAAGTATCCAGAAGAAATTGTTGGCTGACAACAAAACTTTTCGTGAATGTGTTACATTTGCCCAGTCTGAAGAAGCTGCAGCACAGAACGTTAAAACAATGAATAATCCGCAAGGGGATTCGGCAGATAACAATAATGTGAACAAAGTTTGTTCACGAAATTATAAGACAGCTCCTACACAGCATACGACTCAAGAGACTCCTTACAGCGCACGTTCAAGACACCCAGCATCTTATCAAAAATGTGATCGGTGTTGATTATCAAACCATTCAAGAGATGATTGTAATTATAAGAATTATAAATGCTACAAGTGTAAACAATTTGGACATTTGCGATCAGAATGCCAACAACGGCGAAATGTTCAACAATACAGACAAACGAAACCAAAACAAAATAGATCTAGAACAAGGCGAAAAGATGTACACAATGATGAACTAGTGATGAAACGGATAGTTCACAAGATGAATTTACACATGCTATTTACACGATTAAAAATAAAAGTTGTCAACCAATCAGGGTGGACTTAGCCTTATCTGGTGTTACAACTACGATGGAAGCAGACACAGGTGCTTCAGTTTCAGTTATGAGCTACGAAGATTATACCAAGATTCTAGGAAATCGTAAGTTAGAGCCGACGAAACAGAAACTTCACACCTATACGGGATATAAAATTGAGGTTAAGGGCCAAATTATGGTAAATGTTCAACACCAAAACGACAGACAGCTTCTACCATTAATTATCATAAAGGCAGACAAGTATGCACGGCCATTGATGGGACGTGATTGGCTCAGTGCACTCAAAATAGAGTGGTGGAATTTATTGTCTGAAGGGCAATACTCAATTCAAGGAATTTCTTTGGAAGAATTAAAGAAAAATTACGCAGAAATATTTTCAGAGCAACTTATAGGAGTGAAGGTGTGACAGCACATCTTCACATGAAAGAAAATACTCAAGCGGTATTTCATAAGGCACGACCTGTACCATACGCATTACGACCAGCAGTTGAGAAAGAACTGCTACGTTTACAAAATGATGGAATCATTGTACCGGTAGACTTTAGTGATTGGGGTACACCCTTAGTGTGTATAGCCAAATCTGATGGTACGGTTAGAATTTGTGGGGATTATAAAGTTTCAGTGAACCAGCATATCAACACGGATCAATATCCTATACCCACACCAGAAGAATTGTTCGAGAAGCTAGCAGGGGGACAAAAATATTCAAAGATTGATCTTCGCTGTGCTTATCAACAACTGATCTTAGACAAAGCTTCACAGGAAGTAGTTACGATAAATACGCATAAAGGATTATTCCGGTACACGAGATTACCGTTTGGTGTGTCATCAAGTCCTGCGATTTGGCAACGTTTTATAGACCAAGTACTTACAGCACTGGACAAAACATGTGCTATCATGGACGATGTATTGGTAACTGCAGAAGACGACAAGGAACATTTAGAAAATCTTGAGAAACTTTTCGAACGTTTTCAAAAATACCAGCTACGTGTTAAGTTGGACAAATGTAGATTCTTACAGAACAGTGTAATCTACATGGGACGAAAATTATCTGCAGATGGTATACAACCAACAGACTCCAAAGTTGATGCAATTCGTCAAGCCCCAGTTCCAACTAATGTTACAGAACTACGATCCTGGCTTGGGATGGTGAATTTTCAAGCTCAGTTTTTACCAAATCTATCAACGAAATTACATCCACTGAATGAATTGTTAGGAAATCGGGAGTGGCAATGGACAAAAGATTGTCAACATTCTTTTGACTTGGTGAAACGATTCATTACTTCAGATCGGTTATTAGTCCATTACAACGCCAAATTACCTATAGAAATGGCCACAGACGCCTCACCTTACGGAGTAGGTGCAGTGCTGTTTCACATTATCGATGGTGTGCGACGGCCCATTGCTTACGCATCAAGAACATTACATAAACATGAACGTAATTATGCCCAACTTGATAAAGAAGCATTATCAATTATGTTTGGTATACGACGCTTCAGGAATTTTCTCTGTGGGCGACATTTTGTGATTCTAAATGATCATAAACCATTGGAACGAATTTTAGGTGTTAAAACAGCAGTACCAACATTAGCGGCACAACGGTTGCAGAGATGGGCAATAGAACTTTCAGCTTTAGATTACGAATTTGAGTACATATCTTCAAAGAAGAAGTTTACCAGCAGCAGCAAGATTAATGCCATGGTTATGGCCAGGTTCGGCTTGGACACGAGTTCACATAGATTATGCGGAAAAAGATGGTAAAAATTATTTGATTATTGTGGACAGTTACTCAAAGTGGCCGGAATGCATTTTAATGAGAAGTACGACATCACAAGCAACAATCACTGTGTTGAGAGATTTGTTTAGTAAATACGGTATTCCTTGTCAGTTGGTTAGTGACAACGGTCCACAATTTGTTAGTGAGGAATTTAAGGTATTCTTAAAACGTAATGGTATCAAACAAATTTTAGTTGCACCATACCATGCTGCAAGCAACGGAGCAGCAGAACGGATGGTTCAATCATTTAAGAGGTCATTAAGTGCTAGTTGTAATATGGACATATCTTTACAACAACGTATAGACTCTTTTCTTCTTACGTACAGATCTACGAAACATCCAACAACCGGCTGTACTCCAGCTAAATTATTTCTTGGACGAGAGGTCAGAACCCGATTGACTCTCTTACACCCGGAGGTACTGTAATCAATCATCAAAGTGATCAAAAGTCTAATCATGATAATTTAAGTACTTTACGTGAATTTTACCCAGGTGACTCAGTGTTGATCAAAGACTTTAGACATAAGGGTACCTGGTGGCCTGGAACAATTGCAGAACGAACCGCTCTAAAATCATATGTTGTAGTTTTACGTGATGGGCGTGTTTGGAAGAGACACATTGATCAAATTAGGAAAGGCGATAATAGTCTTGAGGACAATGTTATTGTTGAAAATAGTGAGGGAGAGAATAATGAGTTCATTCCAGCTCAACCTCGTGGAAATATTCAACAACAACCTACAGCAGTAAGACGCAGAGATAATTTTATTTTGGATAAAACTGCATGTCATAAACATGTAGGTCATGATCTGAATACATCAATAATAGATATGCCAATTGATACTTCAAGTACAAGAGATTTGAACATAGGCGATAATCTAAGAACATCTACACCCAAATCAAAAGAACCAGATGAACGATCACGATATCAGAGTGAGATGAATAGCAGTTCTACCGAGTTAAATGTCAGACGTTCTTCAGGAATCGCGAATAAAACTGAAAGACTGATTGAAAAGTGTTAATTTATTTCTTAAGTAGTGATTACAAATGATTGAATGATACGATATTAAAATTGTTAATGTGATTTATCAGGTTGATAAAAACAATATTTTAGTTCATTACGAAATGATTAACAGTTGTTAAGATTCATAATTTTCAGGTGTTTTCATTTTCAGAGTAGAACTGAAATATAATTTTTGTTTGTTTTTTATAGTAAGCCTTCTGCTACGCACAACTTTTAATCATAGAAAGGAGGAATGTGATGTATTTTATTAATAGTATAGGATTATATTGTACATTGATATTTAATATTTTTGGCAAAGATTGCGTACCATACGTGGTACCGCTAAATATGTCACGTGGTAGGATGATGTCATATACTATTCAAAAAAAGTAGGGGATATTTGATTTTGGAGGCACAATACTAAAATATGCAAATGACTACGAAAAAAGTCACTATAGAACCTAACAGAAGAAACATTTCCAGTTACATGTGACGCCCAAACGCACCAATAGCTACAGCATGGAATGCAGGTGATGCTTGGGATCATCATGGGGGTCCAACCCAAGATTTGCACGACTCTGACTTTGAATGTTACAGTCATTGTGGCATTGAATTCAGGGTGGAAACATCAGTTTAATTGTTTTAGTGACCAGAAAACAAATTTTGATATGCGTCGGCTTACCCAAAATGAACGGTTGCGTGCCCTTGGCATGCTACAGATCGGCACAACACAGGCGGTTGTGGCGGGGACGATGAATGTTTCTCAGTCTGTCATAAGCAGGCTATGGTCCAGATACCGTGATACACAATCTGTACAGGACAGACCACGCTCAGGTCGACCAAGGGCGACAACTCAAGTCCAGGCTCGATTTATCCATACCTTGGCCTTGAGAAATCGTGTCATCACAGCAAATCAGATCAGCGCTCGTCTTCAAACAGACACTGGTGTGAGAGTGAGTGGCCAGACGATTCGGAATCGACTGCATAGGGGTCAACTTCGCGCCCGACGTCCTCGCGTGATCCCTTGTTTGAGAGATCATCACATTCAGGCAAGACGTCGTTGGTGTAGGGATCGTCAAAACTGGGATAATCGACGCTGGAGCAATGTGATGTTTTCAGATGAGTCAAGGTTCACTGTTGATTTTTTGGACAGACGTAGGAGGGTGTGGCGTCGTCGAAACGAGCGCTTCCAAGACGTTAACGTCATCAGACATGATCGATTTGGGGGTGGTTCTGTTATGGTGTGGGGGGGGGGCATCACTGTTGCTGGAAGAACGGCTTTACATGTTGTTGCAGGGCGTGTTACAGGCCAGTACTACCGAGACAACATCTTGGAAGTCCATGTTGTGTCGTTCGCACGACGTCATGGCCGCCGTTTCATCTTCCAGGATGACAACGCAAGATGTCACAGGGCCAGGATCGTTACAGGTTACCTCCAACAACAGAACATCACCACATTACCTTGGCCAGCACTGAGTCCCGACCTCTCCCCCATCGAGCATTTCTGGGACATGCTTGGGCAGAGGTTACGTCAACGTCAACAACGTCCTGCCAATGTCCAAGAACTTGCTGCTGCGTTGCAACAGGAATGGGACAATCTGGACCAAAATGACCTTAGACGTCTCATTAGGAGTATGCCACGTCGGATCAATGCTTGTTTGGCAAACAGAGGAGGATTTACCTGTTACTGACTTTGTTGTGATGCTGTGGTAACTTTGCTGTTTGACCCCGGGTATCATTTTACCCTTATTATGGTCAGTCTGTGCCTTACTTAGTCTAACAATCATTTGGAATAAATCGATGAATGTGAACTTCATTTCATTTTGTCATTTGTTTCTTCGTCAGTTTCATTAGGTGACTTTAATAACACTTAAAAATCAAATATCCTCTACTTTTTTTGAATAGTATATATTGTCACATGGAATGTACCGCCATAATAAAACATGTTGCCTTCTTCACCAATTATGATCATTAATAGCCTTCCACTTGACCACGAAACTTGACACAGTCAATGCACGTGCAACGAAGCGACGCGCTGTTCTTTTGAGTGTCGTAGGATACTTATTCAATTTTAAGAAGTCTACTTTCTCCAGATAAACCGGCAAGTACATCTTATGAAAATATAATACAAACTTTACAAAATTCAGAAGCTGTTCAACGTTTTAAGTTTCATAGTTGTATTAGGAAAAAAGGAGAGACAATTGCTCAATATGTTTCTGAATTACGTAAACTAGCCGAGAAATGTAATTTCGGTAAATCTTTAAATGACGTTTTAAGAGACAGAATTGTTTGCGAAGTAGGTGATGAGCGTATCCAACGTAGACTTTTGTTAGAAACTGATTTAACGTTTGATAAAGCTTATACAATTGCAGTTGCACAAGAATTTGCGACACGAGATGCATCCGTTTTACAAGGTTCAAGTACCAGTGGTTTGTCTTTAAATAAGGTCGGGTTGAACAAGGGAACCTTTAGTTTTTCTAAGGAGAGGGATACTCGTAAAATTTTCAAACCATGTTTTCGCTGTGGTGGTGATTCACATCAGCCTGATGATTGTCGTTTTATTAGTGCAGAGTGTCACTTCTGTCATAAAAATGGACACATAGCAAAAGTTTGTTTGTCCAGGCGAATCAAGAATAAACAAAGTTCCAGGAAAAAAAAAAGAATAAAAAACAAAATTATGCTAATTTAGTTGTTGAATCTGACGCCACAGATGTTTTATTTCATGTACATTCATGTAGTGATAATTCCCCGTTACTGGTAAATGTTACGGTTGATACTAAAATTGTAAATTTTCAATTGGACACCGGTGCAGGTTGTACTGTAATAAATAAGGGAGATTTTGACAAATTGTACCCTAATGCCCGATTGTCTCGGTCTTTACTTCAACTAAACTCGTATACCGGAAATAGTATAAAAGTTGTTGGTGAAAAACTAGTGTCCGTTGAATATAAGAAACGAACACTCACTTTACCGTTAGTTATTATTGATGGTAAAGGCCCTCCATTAATGTTACATACAGTTCAGTCCTCACCGAATTTATCTAGTTTATTACAGGGATTCAATGATTTATTTTCTGATGAAGTTGGTCTTTTGAAAGATTACGAAGTAACTTTGGATATTGAAAAAGATGCGAAACCCGTATTTTGCAAGGCAAGGTCAGTACCACATTCAATGAAAAAACGTATCGATGACGAACTTCACCAACTGGAGAAAGATGGATTGATCAGAAGAGTAAAGTATTCGGACTGGGCTGCACCAGTTGTGCCCGTCATAAAACCTAATGGGAAATTGAGGTTATGTGGTGATTATAAACTAACTATAAATAAGTATGCCAAATTGGATAAGTATCCTTTACCTTTAATTGATCAGATATTCGCAAATTTATCTGGTGGTAAATTGTTTTCGACATTAGACTTGTCTCAAGCATATCTTCAATGTGCCTTAGATGAACGTCCAAGACATCTAACAACTATAAATACTCCTAGCGGTTTATTTGAATATTTAAGACTTCCGTTTGGTGTGAGTTCAGCTGTTAGTTTATTTCAAAGAGCGATCGAGTCGGTTTTAAAAGGTTTGGATGGTCAAAGTGCGTACCTGGATGACATTATTGTTACGGGACAGAATGAGGAAGAACATCTACACAATTTACGGAATATATTTACAAGGTTACGTGACTGTGGTTTGAAACTAAGAAAAGAAAAGTGTAAATTTCTTTTGCCTAATGTTGAATATTTGGGTTTTAAAATTTCAGCCGAAGGTATACATCCTACTGAATCGAAAGTAAAAGCGATTAAAGATGCTCCACCTCCAAATAACATATCACAGTTAAGGTCATTTATCGGTTTGGTGAATTATTATTCTCGCTTTCAATCTAACCTTGCTCATCATATGGCACCATTGTATGAATTGTTAAAATCTAATAAGAATTTTGTTTGGCAAGAGAAACATAATTCTACATTTCAGAATTTTAAAGATTTGATTACCAATGATATTGTACTAGTTCATTATGACCCTGAAGCTGATTTGGTATTATCTTGTGACGCTTCACCTGTTGGTATTGTATCTGTATTACAGCAGAAACAGCATGGTAAACTTAAACCCGTAGCTTTTGCTTCAAGAAGTTTAACGGTCACCGAGAAGAACTATGCACAAATTGAACGCGAGGCTTTAGCAATAATATTTGGGGTTCAGAAATTTAGACAGTATTTATTGGGTAGAGAGTTTTGTTTATTTACAGATCACCAGCCTTTGGTCAAGTTGTTTGGGGAAAACAATGGTATTCCACAACTTGCAGCATCCCGTATTAAGAGATGGTCATTAATATTATCAGCTTATAAATATCACGTTAAGTATATTTCTTCCAAAGATAATTTATGCGCTGATTATTTGTCGCGCACGCCATTACAAGACGATGGTGATGAATTTAGCGTATGTCAGTCTGATAGTGATTTATTTGTTAATGCTCAGGGATTAAATGAAATTCTTCTAACTTCGAGAGTTATTGCCGCATAGACACGGACTGATCAATGTTTAGCTAAAGTGCTCCAGCTGACAAGAGAGGGTTGGCCACTAACTTGTGATGTAGAAGATCTTAAAGTATTTTTTGTAAGAAGATCGGAGCTGTCTATAGAACAAAACTGTATTTTGTGGGGAAGTAGGGTTGTCGTTCCTAGCTCTCTGCGTGATTTGTTACTTTTAGATTTACATAGCGAACATATGGGAACAATGCGGATGAAGTCACTTGCCAGACAATATTTTTGGTGGCCTAATTTGGATAAAGACATTGAACAAATTACCAAACATTGCCTTAGTTGTCAGGAAAATGCTCCATTACCGTCACGTCCTCCGGTTGCATCATGGAATTGGCCGTCTGGTCCATGGAAAAGGTTGCACTTGGATTTCGCTGGACCTTTCATGGGGCATAGTTTTCTAATTGTGGTTGATTCCTATTCTAAATGGCGCGGGGTTATAATAATGAAATCAACTTCAAGTTATTCCACAATTAATCAACTTCGTAAGTTATTTGCAACGTTTGGCACCCCTGAACATATAGTTACTGATAACGGTGGTCAATTTGTTAGCAGTGAGTTTGAAGAGTTCCTAAATAAAAATAATATACACATTACTAGAACGGCTCCTGCACACCCTGCTACTAATGGTCTAGCTGAGCGTTATGTGGGCTATTTTAAAAAACAAATGAATAAAATGTCTAAGGACAAAGGAAGTTTAGAAGAGAAACTGTGTCGATTTTTATTGTCCTATCGCACGACACCTCATACGGCGACGGGTGAGACTCCGTGTTATTTATTGATGAACAGACAATTGCGCACACTTTTCTCAAGTCTTAGACCCTCACTTACTTCTAGAAAAGAAACAGAAGTATTTGAAAGGAATTTTGCTGTGCCTAAATTTAAATGTGGTGATTTAGTGTTTGTTTTAAACCTTCGATCAGGACCTCGTTGGTTAGCTGGTGTCATTAGTATAGGTTAGATTACGAGGTTCCGTGGTTTAATCGTTTAAAGTGTTAGTTAAACCACGAAGCGCTTTAAACTAACACTTTAAACGATTAAACCACGGAAACCGAGTAATCTAACCTGTTTAGACCATAACCAGTTATGATATACTACGTATGTTTAAAGAAATATTCTTTTAAACTTATTAATTTAGATTTGTACATAGAACTATTTCTTTGGTGGACGATTATTGGTATGTTACACGACCTACATGACATTTCAGCACGTGTAACTTGTTGTCACGTCACGTCACTATTTATGGCCAAGTTATGTTAACAACTGAGTAATGTTTATTGAACATGTTTTCGTTGATTATTCAATGTGAGCATAACTTAAAAGAAGAATAAGTACATTGATCAGTAGTTAGTACGTAAGGGTTATCAACTGAGACAGAGGGGTTCAAGTTAGATGAACACCCGAGCTCGTGCAAAGTTGTATGCACGGGCGCGGGTGTTTATCTAACTTTACCCCGAGGTCAAAGTTGATAACTGACTTACACACTGGATTCTTTGTATAAGAAGTTGAACGAGTGAATGAAAATGGACGAATACGAGAGAGACGCATTATTATCACAGACCCTTTATCACACATAATTGTTTTACCAATTCGTCTATAACAGGTACCAATATGCTTTATTTTGCACGTCAAATATTGTTGTTTACTCAGCAAATTGGGTAGTGCTAAATAACTGAATATGTGTATACCGGTTTATTTACGATGCATACAAATCAGATTATTCAAATGTCAGGTTTTTGAAAAAATTTTTTTAAGAAAGTTCGATTGGTATATGGATAAATGTCCGAATGGTTAGCTCTTGCGCGTTGTGTCATAAGGTCGGCCATTCAGTCAACTGGTGTTGTTTCGATTCCTCGGTGGTACGTGACAAGGTGTAGGGCCTCCGGTTTCCTCCGGCTGCTGAAGACCGCTACGTCGAGTGAACGTTAAATCCCATTTCTCTCTCTCCTTATCGACAAAAGAAAAAATATACAACACCCTTTATTCACTGTAATATTTAATTTGTGCGAATGGGGTATGCTGCATTGACTGGAATACGTTTTACATTCGCGAATTGTCAGCCACAAACTATCCATGTGCGAAAAAAAAATATCATGTGTGATGATGTAGGATTGGTATTTTACAAGCTGACAATTATCTAAAAAAAAATGTTCAAACAGAAATTCATCCCAATTCGCTAGGTTTCGCGAACTTGTTTCTTATAATGTTGGTTGCGTTTTCTAGCTAATGATATTATTTCACAATCTAATGTGAAAAAATATTTATTTATCGTTTTAACTACATGTACATGTATTATTTATCTTTTTAAAATTAACACGGTGTTTCTTGTTATTGCTAATACACAGTGCACGCACGAAAATGCGCGGTTGTGTATCACCGGGTTAGTATGTTGGGGTGTTCATTTATATGAACATCCACTTTTCCCTCAAATGATCACCTGTGTACGTGCTAAAACAACACAATACAGGTTGGTCAGTAACTTGAACACCCGAGTGGGAACAACGGGTCCAGTGTGTAAGCATGTATAATAGGAGCTTAGACATGTACGCGCATGCCCAGAAAAGTGATTTCTGGTAACCCATCCTTGAATACATCACTTGTACATCAGCTGTTATGTAATAAAGGTGTTCTCTACTACACTGCCTGGTTTCATTTCCCCAACCAGTCCAACTGATGTATGCCCCGACTCCTGGTACATAATAACCTAGGCCCCCTCTTACTTCACTATTCTACTTAGTCCAACCGTGTCCATTAGGGCGTGGATTTGTTCGAAGATTTGCAGTTTCAGATCTGGTCTCGGGAAGAGTAAGTTCTTAGTGTTGAATGGTATGTTGTTGGTCTCTATCACTCTCACTAGTTCCCTCCTCTCCTCCTTGTATACCTCGCAGTCTACCAGGACATGGTTGGTGGTACATTCTTCTCCGCACTCACAGACGATGACTTGGTGTTTGTAGTCTCGCAGCCGCTCTTTCACCCTTAGTTTCGATATGAGTCTGCATATATCTTTTCTAGGGTGATTGGTCGCTGTCTCCGTGTAGATCTTGTCATCCAGCCGGAATCTGTATGTGTCAAGTTCAACGAGTTTTAATTACCAGATTGAATTGACCTGTCTTTTAACCATACTGTAGATTTCCGTGGTGCTGTAGTCTATGGTGCGGAGTGGTGCTGTGTCCTTGAGATCTTCGTTGGCAGTCGATCTGCCCCCTCGTTTCCTCTATGTTGATGGAATCCACACGAGTTCTATTTTGCTTCCCCACTCTAGGACCCTCTGGTACAGCTGCCTGATTTCCAAAATGATTTCCAAAATGACTTCTGGTCTTGAGTCCGAGTTGTCATTTTGGATTGAAATCAGACTGCTCAGAGAGTCGCTTGGGATGACGATTTTACTAGTCTTTTGACAAGAGATCCATGATATAGCATCACGGATGGCCACAATCTCTGCAGTGTACACCGAACAGTTATTGGGCAGTTTCCTGCTTATTCCCTGTTCCCCTTTTGGAAGGTATATTCCACACAAGCTGGTGCCCCTTTCAGGGTTGCGTGAGCCATCCATGTACACATAGTTCCAGTCATCAGACGACCAGTTGTTTTCCAGGTGTTCTAAAGAGAAAGCACGTGCAGCAGTAGGGTCGGTTTTCTGTAATAGATCTAGATTGACCGGCGATCGCTGGGGGGTCGTGTTCATTTAATCTCTCACATATCTTGTCTTCTGTAGACTGACAAAAGTAGGGGATCTTTCGCCCAGTTGCGAGATCTTAGCCCAATACCTCGTCGCTAGTTCTTTCCTTCTTAGGGATAGGGGCAACTCCCCGGCTTCCTGTAGTAGCGCCCCTCTCCTAGTCCCAACCCTTACGCCAGTCGCAATACACAGAGCTTTGTATTGGATGGTGTAAAGCTTACTTAGGAGTTTTGGCGCACAGTTCATGAAGGCCAAAGACCCGTAGTCTAATACAGGGCGTATTAGAGCACGATACACCATCATTAATGTAACTCTATTGGCACCCCATGCGCTACCCGTTATTTTTCTCATTAAGTTTAGGATTTTGGAGCACCTATCTACAGTCAAGTCGATGTGCGGTTTCCAAGTCAGCCTTCGGTCAAAGCTTACGCCAAGGAACTTGGTTTGGTCTTTAAACTCGATGGTTTTCCCGTTCATACACAGAGTCATTCTGCTTATCCCGCTATCCCTGCTCACAAGCATGCCGACCGTTTTCTTCTCTGAGACTTTAAATCACCAGTCGTTTGCCCATGTCATGAATTTGTCTAAGGCCTTTTGCATGTTCTTTTGTAGTTCACAGAAGCTCCTCCCTTTCCTACATATTGTACTGCCATCAGCAAATTTAGCTGATTTAGCGAGGTAGGACGATTTCTGTATGTCGTTGATCATGATGTTGAAGAGAGTGGGACTGATGACCGACCCCTGAGGCGTGCCATTTTCTAATGTATGCTCCGCACTCAGGAATCTGCCAACATTCACCTGTATCCTTCTATCGCTCAGAAAGCTTTTGATCCACCGAAACATTGTGCCCGTTATACCGATACGTCCCAACTTGAAGAGCAAACCGTCCAGCCAAACTAAATCGAAAGCCTTAGTTAAATCTATGAACACGGCACATAACAGGTTCCCAAAGAGGAGTGCCTGCGACATGACTTGCTGTAGTCTCACTAAGTGGTCCATTGTTGATCGCCCTTTCCTGAACCCGCTTTGGTCAGTCGGTTGCTCTCCAGATAGAACTGTAGTCGGGTGTTAACCATTGTTTCCAAGGTTTTGCACAGTGTGGATGTCAAGCTTACTGGACGATAGGACGCTGCCTTTGTTCTCTCTTTCCCTGGTTTTAGAAGAGGGATGACGTTGGCTTTCCGCCATTCTTTAGGTACCTCGCCTGCCAGCCAGGATGTGTTGAAGAAGTTTAGTAGTATCGTTTTGGCATTTCTAGGCAGATGTTTGAGCATTGAGTACTTTACTTTGTCCTCACCAGCCGCGCTATCCTTCTTGAGGAAAAGAGCCTTATTTAACTCTTCCTCAGAGAATGGTAGATTGATTGGTTTTGCCCCTTCGTTAGGTTCAATTACTAATGAAGGGTGCTGCGAGTAAAAGATTTCCTTTCTCTTCAGGAACTCTGGCGATTGGTTTTCACCCCTGCTTGCGTCAGCGAAAGCTTTTGCAAGTAGATCTGCCTTTTCATTGCCGTTGGTAACGTACTCATCGCCATTCTCTAGGTTTGGTATGTTGAATGAACTGCGCTTCCCGTTCATGGCGTTCAGCTTCTTCCAGACGACACCCGTTTGCGTGTTTTGATTCAACGCATTACAGAATCTCATCCAGTGCCCACTTTGTGCCTTCTGGGTGGTGTCTCTTGCGGCGTATTTCAGCTTCAGGTAGTTTTGGTGGTTGTCTTCATTGTAGTGGCGTTTCCATAGGCGCAGTGCCTTCTTTCTTTCGTTAACCGCCTTCTGACATTCTGGTGACCACCAATGTTTTCTAATCCTTGGTTTCCCCCCAGAAGTCTTGGGAATGGAGTCGTCTGCGGCACCTATAATAGCGCTTGTGATGTTGGCAGCGTACACGTCGATGTTGGCATCGATGATGTCTTCTTCTTTCCACCCAAGGCAGTCTACACGGAAGTTAGCCCAATCAGCTTCTTTTATTTTCCAATTAGGTTTCCCGTTATAGACTTCCCTGGTTGTTTCACATTGGATGTAGAGTTCTATCAGTAGATGGTCACTGCCAAGTGTTTCACCTTCGTGTACTTACCAGTCGCAGCGGTTTGCCATACCAAACGTACAGAGCGTGAGATCCAGGTGTGAAGGTGGGGCATTTCCTCCAACAAAAGTAGGGCTCTCGTCGTTCAGTACCCATAGGTCGTTCCCTTCTATTATTGAGCACAGGCTAGTCCCCCGACATTCATTCCTCTGTGACCCTCACAGATTCGCCCTGTGGAAGCTGGTCGAGAAGTGGCTGGAAGTCTAGTAATTCTATCGTGACTAATGGGGGGGCATAGACATTCACTATTGTCAATTTTGTATTATTGCTCAACGTGATGGCTATGCCCACTGCTTCTAGAGGGCCCAATACGTCCAGCGTAACAGAAATATAGTTTAAGTTATCACTGCCGTAGATGGCAAGGCCGCCGCCACGTGTCGTGCTGCCCGGTCTGTCCCTTCTCTGACAACTGTATCCAGGTAGGTGGATGTCCTTGGTTGGTAGTAGCTTGGTTTCTTGGAGGCATATTACATCTTTGGGGTTGCGGGTGATGTATTTCCTCAGCTCAGCACATCTGGGGACCAGTCCATTAACGTTTAGTTGTAGAACTTTTACCTGGTCCGCCATGATGACTGTCCGGGTGGATGCCTCTCTGTATTGGCTATTTATTGGTCAATTGGCATTTCACATTCCATAGGAGGTACCTTAGAGTTTGTCTTTGGTGTTGAAACCGACAAGCAACTGGGCATATCACCAGTGCTGTAGTGACGAACATGAGATATCCTTCTACGGAGTGCGAGGTTTGCCGTTTGATCGCCTTTTGTCGTTTCTTCGTCGTCGTCTTCTTCTCTTGATATTTTTTTTTACCGTGTTGATTGAATTAATCATGGGACACAGGACATCGGCGTTGACCATGTGTGTCCTTATTTTGCCGAGTAAACTTGCCATCTTGGTAGTTTGGTCCTCATTGGATACGGCCACCCTGAGGAACTAGGTCATGAAGTTCATGAAGCTACTTTCCGTTTTAAATTTAGAAATGAAGTGTTCTTCATGAATCTTCGCTTTCGGTTCCTCTTCTTTCTTCTTGGATGATTTTGTCTTCTGTTTGACTTCTACAGGTTTGACTGATATTTTCTTCTCTTTCTTCTTGTTGTCTTTACCTTTAGGGGTGGGGGTTTGCATCGGACGTCAAGAGAGTCGGGACTGGAGCTTGTTTAGGTTCCATCACCGATTCTCTGACTACTTTTGCTTCCCTCTCCTTGTTCTTTACTTGTTGGGTCACTTCCCTAAAGTTGATAACTGACTTACACACTGGATTCTTTGTATAAGAAGTTGAACGAGTGAATGAAAATGGACGAATACGAGAGAGACGCATTATTATCACAGACCCTTTATCACACATAATTGTTTTACCAATTCGTCTATAACAGGTACCAATATGCTTTATTTTGCACGTCAAATATTGTTGTTTACTCAGCAAATTGGGTAGTGCTAAATAACTGAATATGTGTATACCGGTTTATTTACGATGCATACAAATCAGATTATTCAAATGTCAGGTTTTTGAAATTTTTTTTTTAAGAAAGTTCGATTGGTATATGGATAAATGTCCGAATGGTTAGCTCTTGCGCGTTGTGTCATAAGGTCGGCCATTCAGTCAACTGGTGTTGTTTCGATTCCTCGGTGGTACGTGACAAGGTGTAGGGCCTCCGGTTTCCTCCGGCTGCTGAAGACCGCTACGTCGAGTGAACGTTAAATCCCATTTCTCTCTCTCCTTATCGACAAAAGAAAAAATATACAACACCCTTTATTCACTGTAATATTTAATTTGTGCGAATGGGGTATGCTGCATTGACTGGAATACGTTTTACATTCGCGAATTGTCAGCCACAAACTATCCATGTGCGAAAAAAAAATATCATGTGTGATGATGTAGGATTGGTATTTTACAAGCTGACAATTATCTAAAAAAAATGTTCAAACAGAAATTCATCCCAATTCGCTAGGTTTCGCGCACTTGTTTTGTTATAATGTTGGTTGCGTTTTCTAGCTAATGATATTATTTCACAATCTACTGTGAAAAAATATTTATTTATCGTTTTAACTACATGTACATGTATTATTTATCTTTTTAAAATTAACACGGTGTTTCTTGTTATTGCTAATACACAGTGCACGCACGAAAATGCGCGGTTGTGTATCACCGGGTTAGTATGTTGGGGTGTTCATTTATATGAACATCCACTTTTCCCTCAAATGATCACCTGTGTACGTGCTAAAACAACACAATTGATGAATCCGACCTGTCAATCATTGTAAAGATATTGACCAATCAGAAAGCCCGATTATATTTGGCCCGCGTAGTTCAAGATTGGCAGCCATTTTTGTCCCACAAACAAACAAGGCCGTGCTCTGTGGGAAGTTTGTTATTTCTATATTTATCGTCGAAATGGTATTACGCTGCGCGTGGGGAACTTGTAACAAGCATGAACGAACGTGACCCAGAAAGACGGCATGGCGCAAAAATTTATACTTTTTCAGAAATCAAAGAAACAATTAAAAATGTGTTTGCCCTGGATCAAGGGGATACGGTCAGTCTATCCTAAGACCGTTTCAACCCGGGCTGTTTCGTATCCCATCCTAATTTTTTTTTTATCCCAGATTGTTTCCCCATTTAGATCAACTTACTGTTAAATAAACATGTCCTTTGTTATTTATTATTAAATAAACACTTAGTTGATTGTTATGGATTAGTAATAAAACATGTGGTGAGGGTTGAGTTGTATTTATACATATTTAAGTAAGAAGCCAGATAATATTTAATTTAACAACATCTGACGTCAGCTCTGTTTTAACATGTTCTTATTTATGATAAAGGGAGAAGATGGTCGCCCTCTCTTCTCACGACAGTGTGATTGTAAATAATTTAATTAAATCAGCCTGTCCTTAATAATATCATGCATTCCAATTAACAATTTGGACACAATAAAGCCTGCATCGTAACAATTGTTTCCGTTTTGTCTCCAATAAAAATATAAATTCAGAACAATGTCCGAAAATAAAGTTTATGTATAATTTACAGGACAATTTGACAATAGAAAATAATTTGGCCAAAAGAGTATTTTACACATTATAATTCTTATCGTAAATTAGTTGGAATGCGAGAAAGGAATTACAGGGGGCGTGATCAGCTGTCCTCGGCACGTGATTGGAATAGTGTCATGTACAGGTGCAATGTCGGGTTTGACATTCAATTTAAATTCTATACTGATATTTTAGAGTCCGAAATCGACACATTTCTCAACGGCAGTGTCATACACCTGTAGTACATTCAATTTAAAGCATCATTTGGGATGCATGCTTTTACTAAGCGAAATCCACGCCAATTCGAGTCAGAAACTTAAAATTACCGCTAAAAATTGCGGCGATTCGTGTGAATTTTTAGTTCGGCCGATGTCGAAGAAATTAATTATGATATTCACATATATCAAATATGAACCATTTAATCGTGTTTGTGCACATGCCATGGATAATGTGTGAGTAGTGTGACGTGGAAAATTATAAATGACAGGTTAGTTACGGTACTAAAGCGACATTTCGAGGCCTGTCTGAATAAAGTTTATACTCTATTTTTATTTATTTCTATTTATGTAAACTCTTTTTTTTTTTAAACCATTAAAACCACACTATACAGTTACTATTTGATGACAATATGCATGCACGAATCAAACTGTCAGGTGCTGGGTCGCCATATTGAACCGCTAATGCTGTTAAGCTTGGGGGACATAGTAACAGTATCTAAGGGGGCGGAGCTTAACTCCAAATCTCGGAATCATGAATACAGGTTGGTCAGTAACTTGAACACCCGAGTGGGAACAACGGGTCCAGTGTGTAAGCATGTATAATAGGAGCTTAGACATGTACGCGCATGCCCAGAAAAGTGATTTCTGGTAACCCATCCTTGAATACATCACTTGTACATCAGCTGTTATGTAATAAAGGTGTTCTCTACTACACTGCCTGGTTTCATTTCCCCAACCAGTCCAACTGATGTATGCCCCGACTCCTGGTACATAATAACCTAGGCCCCCTCTTACTTCACTATTCTACTTAGTCCAACCGTGTCCATTAGGGCGTGGATTTGTTCGAAGATTTGCAGTTTCAGATCTGGTCTCGGGAAGAGTAAGTTCTTAGTGTTGAATGGTATGTTGTTGGTCTCTATCACTCTCACTAGTTCCCTCCTCTCCTCCTTGTATACCTCGCAGTCTACCAGGACATGGTTGGTGGTACATTCTTCTCCGCACTCACAGACGATGACTTGGTGTTTGTAGTCTCGCAGCCGCTCTTTCACCCTTAGTTTCGATATGAGTCTGCATATATCTTTTCTAGGGTGATTGGTCGCTGTCTCCGTGTAGATCTTGTCATCCAGCCGGAATCTGTATGTGTCAAGTTCAACGAGTTTTAATTACCAGATTGAATTGACCTGTCTTTTAACCATACTGTAGATTTCCGTGGTGCTGTAGTCTATGGTGCGGAGTGGTGCTGTGTCCTTGAGATCTTCGTTGGCAGTCGATCTGCCCCCTCGTTTCCTCTATGTTGATGGAATCCACACGAGTTCTATTTTGCTTCCCCACTCTAGGACCCTCTGGTACAGCTGCCTGATTTCCAAAATGATTTCCAAAATGACTTCTGGTCTTGAGTCCGAGTTGTCATTTTGGATTGAAATCAGACTGCTCAGAGAGTCGCTTGGGATGACGATTTTACTAGTCTTTTGATAAGAGATCCATGATATAGCATCACGGATGGCCACAATCTCTGCAGTGTACACCGAACAGTTATTGGGCAGTTTCCTGCTTATTCCCTGTTCCCCTTTTGGAAGGTATATTCCACACAAGCTGGTGCCCCTTTCAGGGTTGCGTGAGCCATCCATGTACACATAGTTCCAGTCATCGGACGACCAGTTGTTTTCCAGGTGTTCTAAAGAGAAAGCACGTGCAGCAGTAGGGTCGGTTTTCTGTAATAGATTTAGATTGACCGGCGATCGCTGGGGGGTCGTGTTCATTTAATCTCTCACATATCTTGTCTTCTGTAGACTGACAAAAGTAGGGGATCTTTCGCCCAGTTGCGAGATCTTAGCCCAATACCTCGTCGCTAGTTCTTTCCTTCTTAGGGATAGGGGCAACTCCCCGGCTTCCTGTAGTAGCGCCCCTCTCCTAGTCCCAACCCTTACGCCAGTCGCAATACACAGAGCTTAGTATTGGATGGTGTAAAGCTTACTTAGGAGTTTTGGCGCACAGTTCATGAAGGCCAAAGACCCGTAGTCTAATACAGGGCGTATTAGAGCACGATACACCATCATTAATGTAACTCTATTGGCACCCCATGCGCTACCCGTTATTTTTCTCATTAAGTTTAGGATTTTGGAGCACCTATCTACAGTCAAGTCGATGTGCGGTTTCCAAGTCAGCCTTCGGTCAAAGCTTACGCCAAGGAACTTGGTTTGGTCTTTAAACTCGATGGTTTTCCCGTTCATACACAGAGTCATTCTGCTTATCCCGCTATCCCTGCTCACAAGCATGCCGACCGTTTTCTTCTCTGAGACTTTAAATCACCAGTCGTTTGCCCATGTCATGAATTTGTCTAAGGCCTTTTGCATGTTCTTTTGTAGTTCACAGAAGCTCCTCCCTTTCCTACATATTGTACTGCCATCAGCAAATTTAGCTGATTTAGCGAGGTAGGACGATTTCTGTATGTCGTTGATCATGATGTTGAAGAGAGTGGGACTGATGACCGACCCCTGAGGCGTGCCATTTTCTAATGTATGCTCCGCACTCAGGAATCTGCCAACATTCACCTGTATCCTTCTATCGCTCAGAAAGCTTTTGATCCACCGAAACATTGTGCCCGTTATACCGATACGTCCCAACTTGAAGAGCAAACCGTCCAGCCAAACTAAATCGAAAGCCTTAGTTAAATCTATGAACACGGCACATAACAGGTTCCCAAAGAGGAGTGCCTGCGACATGACTTGCTGTAGTCTCACTAAGTGGTCCATTGTTGATCGCCCTTTCCTGAACCCGCTTTGGTCAGTCGGTTGCTCTCCAGATAGAACTGTAGTCGGGTGTTAACCATTGTTTCCAAGGTTTTGCACAGTGTGGATGTCAAGCTTACTGGACGATAGGACGCTGCCTTTGTTCTCTCTTTCCCTGGTTTTAGAAGAGGGATGACGTTGGCTTTCCGCCATTCTTTAGGTACCTCGCCTGCCAGCCAGGATGTGTTGAAGAAGTTTAGTAGTATCGTTTTGGCATTTCTAGGCAGATGTTTGAGCATTGAGTACTTTACTTTGTCCTCACCAGCCGCGCTATCCTTCTTGAGGAAAAGAGCCTTATTTAACTCTTCCTCAGAGAATGGTAGATTGATTGGTTTTGCCCCTTCGTTAGGTTCAATTACTAATGAAGGGTGCTGCGAGTAAAAGATTTCCTTTCTCTTCAGGAACTCTGGCGATTGGTTTTCACCCCTGCTTGCGTCAGCGAAAGCTTTTGCAAGTAGATCTGCCTTTTCATTGCCGTTGGTAACGTACTCATCGCCATTCTCTAGGTTTGGTATGTTGAATGATCTGCGCTTCCCGTTCATGGCGTTCAGCTTCTTCCAGACGACACCCGTTTGCGTGTTTTGATTCAACGCATTACAGAATCTCATCCAGTGCCCACTTTGTGCCTTCTGGGTGGTGTCTCTTGCGGCGTATTTCAGCTTCAGGTAGTTTTGGTGGTTGTCTTCATTGTAGTGGCGTTTCCATAGGCGCAGTGCCTTCTTTCTTTCGTTAACCGCCTTCTGACATTCTGGTGACCACCAATGTTTTCTAATCCTTGGTTTCCCCCCAGAAGTCTTGGGAATGGAGTCGTCTGCGGCACCTATAATAGCGCTTGTGATGTTGGCGGCGTACACGTCGATGTTGGCATCGATGATGTCTTCTTCTTTCCACCCAAGGCAGCCTACACGGAAGTTAGCCCAATCAGCTTCTTTTATTTTCCAATTAGGTTTCCCGTTATAGACTTCCCTGGTTGTTTCACATTGGATGTAGAGTTCTATCAGTAGATGGTCACTGCCAAGTGTTTCACCTTCGTGTACTTACCAGTCGCAGCGGTTTGCCATACCAAACGTACAGAGCGTGAGATCCAGGTGTGAAGGTGGGGCATTTCCTCCAACAAAAGTAGGGCTCTCGTCGTTCAGTACCCATAGGTCGTTCCCTTCTATTATTGAGCACAGGCTAGTCCCCCGACATTCATTCCTCTGTGACCCTCACAGATTCGCCCTGTGGAAGCTGGTCGAGAAGTGACTGGAAGTCTAGTAATTCTATCGTGACTAATGGGGGGGGGGGCATAGACATTCACTATTGTCAATTTTGTATTATTGCTCAACGTGATGGCTATGCCCACTGCTTCTAGAGGGCCCAATACGTCCAGCGTAACAGAAATATAGTTTAAGTTATCACTGCCGTAGATGGCAAGGCCGCCGCCACGTGTCGTGCTGCCCGGTCTGTCCCTTCTCTGACAACTGTATCCAGGTAGGTGGATGTCCTTGGTTGGTAGTAGCTTGGTTTCTTGGAGGCATATTACATCTTTGGGGTTGCGGGTGATGTATTTCCTCAGCTCAGCACATCTGGGGACCAGTCCATTAACGTTTAGTTGTAGAACTTTTACCTGGTCCGCCATGATGACTGTCCGGGTGGATGCCTCTCTGTATTGGCTATTTATTGGTCAATTGGCATTTCACATTCCATAGGAGGTACCTTAGAGTTTGTCTTTGGTGTTGAAACCGACAAGCAACTGGGCATATCACCAGTGCTGTAGTGACGAACATGAGATATCCTTCTACGGAGTGCGAGGTTTGCCGTTTGATCGCCTTTTGTCGTTTCTTCGTCGTCGTCTTCTTCTCTTGATATTTTTTTTTACCGTGTTGATTGAATTAATCATGAGACACAGGACATCGGCGTTGACCATGTGTGTCCTTATTTTGCCGAGTAAACTTGCCATCTTGGTAGTTTGGTCCTCATTGGATACGGCCACCCTGAGGAACTAGGTCATGAAGTTCATGAAGCTACTTTCCGTTTTAAATTTAGAAATGAAGTGTTCTTCATGAATCTTCGCTTTCGGTTCCTCTTCTTTCTTCTTGGATGATTTTGTCTTCTGTTTGACTGATATTTTCTTCTCTTTCTTGTTGTTGTCTTTACCTTTAGGGGTGGGGGTTGCATCGGACGTCAAGAGAGTCGGGACTGGAGCTTGTTTAGGTTCCATCACCGATTCTCTGACTACTTTTGCTTCCCTCTCCTTGTTCTTTACTTGTTGGGTCACTTCCCTAAAGGTAAGTTTTTCTTTACTTTGCAGACGTGGCGCTGCTTTTGTTGCTTGAATTCTTGGGCATTGGGGGAGTTAGCTGCGTGGCTGCCCTTGCAGTTTGAGCAATTAATTTTGCTACCCATCCTACACTTAGCCACCAAGTGCCCCCCCCCCCCCCACATTGGGCGCATACGGCTTTTCCTTTACAGTACTTCACTGTATGACCCAATATTTGACAGTTAGTGCACTGTCGTACCCTCTGTATATAGGGATGCGTCCGTCTTCTGAGATACATTATGTTTATGACCTCGGGTGCTGTACCTTTCTTGAAGGTCAGGGCAACGCTTCCCTGATCCTTCTTCTCGGTCACTCTAAATCTGCACATCTCAGTGACGTCATACTCCCTATCTTTCAGGTCGTCCATCATTTCCTCCCCGGTATATTCGGTCGGTATCCCATGAACAACCACCTTGTCTGTTAACAAGGTGGTTGGTTCGGATACCGCCACGGTCATACTGAGTAGGCTGTCCTGGGCCAGTGCTTTATCCATGTCCGACTTACTTTTTAGGGCAAGTGCGGGGGGGGGGGGCTCCCCCATACCGCTCTCGGACGTTAGCACGTTTTCGGCGCGTAATTGTGTGGGCCTTGGTCAATGACCTGGCAGGTGGGTCTTCGGTCCACCAATCCTTCACTGGAGGTCAGTAGCGCGTGTGTCCTCCACTGGCTCTTACGCACGTTTTCCTTCGACGTAGCATGGAATTAACCATCTGTATCGTACTTTTGGTGTACAAATGTGTTGTTATTATATATAACATGTTCCCATTTGAATGTTGTTCACAATAAGAAGCAAAATAAATAAGATATATTTACAGGATCATTTTTTTTATTCGAAAAACTAAGTGGTACGTTTTCTATGGCGCCCAGATTATGTTCAATCGCTAAATGCCATTGAAAGATTATACAAAAATTATATGTATCATATATTATGTTTACTCATTGTTCTAGTTTCGTTCAATTTGTTAAACTAACAATAACAGTTTAGGGTCAGTGTTTTTGGAATAAGGGAGTCATAGGCCAGTAACTTTTTGTAGTCAATTGACTACAAAACTTGCTTAGGACGATCCACTACTGCTGTAGCAAGACGGAAGACATCATTAGTGGAACCCTTTCTAATTAAGAACCAGCATTTGCCAGGAAAGATACGCCCACGTTTTGTAAGTGATGGATACAGAACAAGCTAAAAGAAAAACGCACGCGAATTTTCAGACAATCAGGGATAATAATCCAAGAAGTTATTGTCTGGAATGCGCGAATATCGAAAGGGGCTTAGTTCTTTGGATTATAAACATAGATTTCAAGTTTCATCGAAACCGGATAAAAATTGTGACTTCTAGAGTGCCCACAACCCTGGTACATAACATACTTTTGTAGAAGTGCACTTTCTGTGTATCTTTTAGAATTTCGTTGTTGATTAAATGAAGACAGGACTCTTGTTGGCTGTTAATAATTCAATATATTCTTTAGTAAACAATACTCAACAGCAGACAAATAATATAACAAAGTTTGGTTCTATGCTTAATAAATATTGGAATTGGCATAAACTTAAATGTCTCTAAATGTCCAAATACAGGTCTGTTCTTAAGCATGTGATCTAAGCTGATCTCCCAAGACACGTGTGTTGCAAGCTCCCTCCCTAATTCTGTCATTTGGGTCTATAATAATATATCCCCATGCATCGCTTAGGGCATTAATCCTATAAAACTATCGTCTATACAAACAATATACCATCGTGACTAAAACGCTTTACCCGTAGACGTTAATTACAATTAATAAGATAGATTTAAAGTGTAAAACAGAGAATACTGGAGACATGTGAAATATATAAGACAATATGAAATAGATATAAATGGGGGTAATTAATGTGGGTGAAGATCCATTAAAATATGGTCTTCAAAAATTAAGTAATACTGTGCTGATTACTACGACGTATTAAACATTTACTGTTGGGCCGTAATTCACCCTACTGCACTTTTACACTATTTGCGTTCAAGGAGCGGCCATTTTATCAGACAGTTACGGGCAGATTTTTACGAAATTGGATCTCAACTTTTATTGATGTGTAACGATGATACATTTAAACGTTTTTAAAAATTGAATACAAATTGTGACTTCTAGAGGGTCCATAAGCTAAAAGTGCGATTTTCATACGCCCACATTTTATTGTCGTCGCCCTGTCCGTCCAGACGTACGTCCGTCCGTCAATTACTGATTGGGGGTAGCCTACTCTACAGGTCACAATTCTTATCCGCTTTAAACGAAACTTGAAATATAGATTTATCTACAAAAGATTTCGGTTGCTATCGATATTGGCGTCACGTATCTTTTCGAAACTTCATGGATTATGGTCACATTTTGTTTGAACCAACTTCGATGAAACGTCCGCCCGTCCATAACTGGTTGGGGATAGCCTACTCTACAGGTCACAATTCTTATCCGCTTTAAACGAAACTTGAAATATAGGTTTATCTACAAAAGATCTCGGTTGCTATCGATATTGGCATGACGTATCTTTTCGAAACTTCGTGGATTATGGTCACGTTGTTTTTAGCTTGTGGACCCTCTTGGGGTCACAATTTTGAACCAGATTCGATGAAACTTGAAATGCATGTTTATAACTCAAAGATCTTGTTTCCTGAATTATGACCCCAGATTGTTCGGATCGTAACTTCCTGAATTATGGACCTGATTGTTCGAAAAATCACCCCTTTTTTTTTAGGTTGTTGGCCCTCTAGAGCTTACAATTTTTAATCTGATTTAATAAAAAAAAATGTTTGAATATAACACCGTTACACCGTAATGAAGGTTGGGTCGAATTTCGTGAAAATCGGACCAAAACTGTTGGACCCTGTAGATGTCATAATTTTAATCCGATTTTGATGAAACTTGAAATGCATTTTTATAATTTAAAGATCGTGGTTTCTTTCGATACTTGCGAATATCATATCGTAACTTCCTGTATCATGGCCCCTGATTGTACGAAAAATCGCTTTTTTTAGTTTGTGGTCTCCCAAGAGGCACAATTAATAACCAATTTAAGATACCATTTGAATATATCACCGTTTCACCGTAATGACGTTTGAGTTCAAATTTCGTAGAAATCGGACAGAAACTGCCAGACGAAATGGTCGGAGCTTGTATGCGAATGGTGTAAAAATTGTAGATGTCACAATTTTAATCCGATTTTGATGAAGTTTACAACCTAACGATAATTAGTTCCTTTGGATTTTTATGCATCGTAACTTCCTGAATCGTATTTTTAGCTTGTGGATTCTCTGGAAGTCAAAATTTTTTATTTGATTTTGTAAACCGTTAAATATATCACCATTCCACCATAATGTTGGTTGAATTCGTATTTCGGGAAAATTGAAAAGGAAGTGGACGTCAAAATGGCCAATCGTTGTACACAATTTTTGTTCGATTTTGACAATATATATCTTTATATGCCAATAATCTCAGTTCCTTTTGATATTTGCTCATTTCAGACCATAACCTTCTGGATTATACGACGTAGCATGGAATTAACCATCTGTATCGTACTTTTGGTGTACAAATGTGTTGTTATTATATATAACATGTTCCCATTTGAATGTTGTTCACAATAAGAAGCAAAATAAATAAGATATATTTACAGGATCATTTTTTTTATTCGAAAAACTAAGTGGTACGTTTTCTATGGCGCCCAGATTATGTTCAATCGCTAAATGCCATTGAAAGATTATACAAAAATTATATGTATCATATATTATGTTTACTCATTGTTCTAGTTTCGTTCAATTTGTTAAACTAACAATAACAGTTTAGGGTCAGTGTTTTTGGAATAAGGGAGTCATAGGCCAGTAACTTTTTGTAGTCAATTGACTACAAAACTTGCTTAGGACGATCCACTACTGCTGTAGCAAGACGGAAGACATCATTAGTGGAACCCTTTCTAATTAAGAACCAGCATTTGCCAGGAAAGATACCCCCACGTTTTGTAAGTGATGGATACAGAACAAGCTAAAAGAAAAACGCACGCGAATTTTCAGACAATCAGGGATAATAATCCAAGAAGTTATTGTCTGGAATGCGCGAATATCGAAAGGGGCTTAGTTCTTTGGATTATAAACATAGATTTCAAGTTTCATCGAAACCGGATAAAAATTGTGACTTCTAGAGTGCCCACAACCCTGGTACATAACATACTTTTGTAGAAGTGCACTTTCTGTGTATCTTTTAGAATTTCGTTGTTGATTAAATGAAGACAGGACTCTTGTTGGCTGTTAATAATTCAATATATTCTTTAGTAAACAATACTCAACAGCAGACAAATAATATAACAAAGTTTGGTTCTATGCTTAATAAATATTGGAATTGGCATAAACTTAAATGTCTCTAAATGTCCAAATACAGGTCTGTTCTTAAGCATGTGATCTAAGCTGATCTCCCAAGACACGTGTGTTGCAAGCTCCCTCCCTAATTCTGTCATTTGGGTCTATAATAATATATCCCCATGCATCGCTTAGGGCATTAATCCTATAAAACTATCGTCTATACAAACAATATACCATCGTGACTAAAACGCTTTACCCGTAGACGTTAATTACAATTAATAAGATAGATTTAAAGTGTAAAACAGAGAATACTGGAGACATGTGAAATATATAAGACAATATGAAATAGATATAAATGGGGGTAATTAATGTGGGTGAAGATCCATTAAAATATGGTCTTCAAAAATTAAGTAATACTGTGCTGATTACTACGACGTATTAAACATTTACTGTTGGGCCGTAATTCACCCTACTGCACTTTTACACTATTTGCGTTCAAGGAGCGGCCATTTTATCAGACAGTTACGGGCAGATTTTTACGAAATTGGATCTCAACTTTTATTGATGTGTAACGATGATACATTTAAACGTTTTTAAAAATTGAATACAAATTGTGACTTCTAGAGGGTCCATAAGCTAAAAGTGCGATTTTCATACGCCCACATTTTATTGTCGTCGCCCTGTCCGTCCAGACGTACGTCCGTCCGTCAATTACTGATTGGGGGTAGCCTACTCTACAGGTCACAATTCTTATCCGCTTTAAACGAAACTTGAAATATAGATTTATCTACAAAAGATTTCGGTTGCTATCGATATTGGCGTCACGTATCTTTTCGAAACTTCATGGATTATGGTCACATTTTGTTTGAACCAACTTCGATGAAACGTCCGCCCGTCCATAACTGGTTGGGGATAGCCTACTCTACAGGTCACAATTCTTATCCGCTTTAAACGAAACTTGAAATATAGGTTTATCTACAAAAGATCTCGGTTGCTATCGATATTGGCATGACGTATCTTTTCGAAACTTCGTGGATTATGGTCACGTGTGACAAAGTGATCTCTACATCATATTGAAATATAAATATACAGATAGAACTTTCTGACCTCTGCTGATTTTTGATCATTAATGATATTGACGTGTTCAACTCGACACAACTTCTTCAAGGCACGGACTTAATAAAACAGCTAATGTGTTCAATATGTTATTTACGGACTACACACGAATGGCCTCTGCTCGTTTTGACAATAGGCACGATCTCATTCACGATCTTATTAAATATGCAGTGCAGTTACAGATACTATAATCTCATAAATAAACAATGCCAAATATGTACATCGCTTGTGTATCACTTTTCTTAATTAATTGTATGCTTTATAAGCCAGAGTTGACTGTTAGTTTCAGAAGATTTGGATGCCGTGACCGTCCTGGGTCGTATCAGATTTGGTGCCGTGAATCAGTGAACCAGACAGAACGGGATCCAGTCCCATGAAGCCGCAGGCAATCTTGTTAGACAGAATTCTCCAGTTAATCTGCAAGTTGACAAGATTTTGGTTTCATTAGTAATCAACCGGGATTGTTAATTACAATTAGTCAAGATATCAGATTTGGTTGCTGTGACCGTCCTGGGTGGTATCAGATTTGGATGCCGTGACTATATGACCCTGGGAGTGAATCGCCATACCAGCGGGAAGTCTTACCAGTGATAATGCCAATAATTACAGCCACAGCCATCAGTCATGGAATCACTGACGTCCAGGTTCGTAACCGGGAGGAAACCCATGGAAGAAAAAGATTCCAGTCGTTTTTAAGGTAGGTACATATTTCCTTGTAACTGACAATGGAACGCCAAAAATGACCAAGGGATAATTTTAAAATTTTTTAAAGGTTAGGGATTTGATCAATATAAAGTTTTCGAAAAAATGTCAAACTAGTAAATAATTTAGTTAAGTAAATAAGAGTTAGGTTTACATATGGGTAAAAAATTTCTATAAACGTCGGAATAGATAAGAATTCTAAAATTGAAACGGTATAACGACGCAAAAAGAAATAAAATGCAGCCTCCGTTTTATAAGGTTATAGATCGTAATAATGTAATGTAGTGTTATGTCCAAATAATGTATATATATGTGTTTAACCAGGTTTGGTTAACGTGTGGATCTGTGTAAAATCCGTTTTTAAGTTTAGGGTAAAGGAAAATGCCCAAGGAAAATTTAAAACTTAATGGCCCTTTGTGTGGGTTGGTATTAGGTTTTTAAAAAAATGTTTAAATTGAAACTGGGTGCATTGCAATATATAGCGAGTAGCTTATGCAATATAACTGTTTCTGAGTTATTCGTGTTGTTTTGTTAAAAAATTATAAAGGAGAATAAGTTTTAAGTAATATTCAAACCAAAAACAAAGTATAACGTGGTAAAATGGATAATTTAAAGTTGAATTTGAATGTGCGATTAGCTGTCGAATACATTTTGAATTACCTGATATGCCATGAGTAGTGTTGCGTAAAACTATACTAATGTATTGGAGACGTCAAGAATTGTAAATTGTTATTTTGTTATATGTGATAAATGTCAGGAATATCATAACTTATGGATTATGGTTATTTATTTTATTTTACAACCAGGAGTATAATACAATTAGGGTCTTGAAATAAATACTGAACCCTTGGATTCTAGAAGCTGTTTCTCGTTTGAATTCAGAACGAAATGTTAATAGGGAGTATCTATATGGACATCTCACACAGGCACATGTCTGTCTTTTCTGTTCTCAGCGTGTAAGATAGCACCCCTTGGCTACAAGCTTGTGATATATACACGAAGCTCTATATAGCACCAATGTTAAGACGGGTTATAATCTTAACCTGTCACTGTCAATTAGTAAAGCAGACTACTAATGAATTTCAATGTTATTAATGACTTTAGGTGATAAGTACTAATTAATACTGCTTATTTTTACTTAGGGGCAGATTAAATTCTATTGTTAATAGTTTATTCACTTAAAAGTAAATACAATTTTGATTTTAAATAAACTTAAGTGTAAGAATATGATTAAGTATTATGACCTCCAATTGAAATCAATGTTGTAAATTAAGGGTAATGTAATTGTAATTGGTCTAATTTAGCAAGTACATTGATCATTTATGGGATTTATTGTACCTTATCTTAACGTACCGCAACGTTGAACCAGACCAGGGCATTCCAGTATGTCAAAAGCTATGACCCTCAAGCCCAGTTTGCAGAAGTGCCTACGTGCATCAAATTAGCTGTGCAAGGAAAAGAACAATTCTAACATGACCTGAACTTATTCAGTGGTGGCAACAGTGAAATTATTGACATTGAAAAAGTGTTTTTTGATTTTTTTTTTCGGTTGGAACGTATAACCGAGTATTTATATTGAACTTATATTATTGTAGCGAGTATTTATATTGAACTTATATTATTGTAGCATGTTTATCAATGTAATTGTTTTTATAGAATTAGGACTTGACTTTGTGATGTCCATATAAAATGTTTTCAAGTGTTGATATTGATATTGTATTGTATTTAATGTATGTTAGATAACGATAATTAAGGGGATGGTGTCGGCTGAGACCGAGGACGAGAATCCGCCCCATGGAACAGGTGTTTCCACACCAGCACCAAGAAATAAACAAGTGTCATTCACTTTGTCATAATTAATCAAGAGGAATGCCAGAATTTAATGGTATAATGGTATCGTCCTACAAAAGTCAAGGACCTAGTGTTCCGAAAATATCATATAACTATATCCCTTTGAGACCCAACGTCCACAAATGTGGGCAATTTATAAAACTGATTCAGGGTTAGTCAAACTATTGTTTGTGCATTTAAATAATATTAGTGGTCGGATATCAGATAAGGCGAGAGATCTGTCCCAGTTTTTTGATTATCCAGTCTTTTGTTAAATTCAAGATAGGTGCCCCAATAAAGCAATTGGCGCCTGCTTCAAAGACCGGTATGTTATAGTTAATAATTGTTAAATTTCCCTCTATGATGTCTTTTTTTTAATCGATTTATTAAAATAAAGGGATTGCAATTACACCAAAAGATTACAGCTTTTTATGATTAACCTCAAATAAGAGGTTTCAAAAATTAATGTCCTCATTTGTGGACATCAGGACTAGATTAAAGGTAATTTTTTGTTTGGGAGTTTATGACAATAATAATTTGGCTTGATTTTAACTTGTTTTTTGGTTCAAATTATTTTTGCAACTTATTGAACACGTTTTAGCCCCATTCGAACCACTAGATTCTTTTCATGGTCCAACGTTCTACTGGTTGGGCCAACATTTTTTATCAAACGAAAACCTGATGTCCACATATGTGGACATGTCGTGTTTCCATGGCAACCGCAATTTTTGTTAAAAAAGCTCCAGTTTCTCATAGGTTAGGTATACAAGGGGCTAGTATCTAATTATCATTCAAATATCATTGTTTTACTGTGCTCGGGTCTCAAAGGGATATAATCGTGTGTGTTTTCATTACTATTATTATATCGTGTGTGCTCTTCTTAATTCGTGTGTGATTTAACTTAATTGTGTGTACCTTCAATTGATAGAGATGAAGACAGTGTCCCACCTGTGAGAATGGTATTAGTTATTTATTTTTAATAAATAACTTAAATGGGTGGGGATGGAATGTGACAAAGTGATCTCTACATCATATTGAAATATAAATATACAGATAGAACTTTCTGACCTCTGCTGATTTTTGATCATTAATGATATTGACGTGTTCAACTCGACACAACTTCTTCAAGGCACGGACTTAATAAAACAGCTAATGTGTTCAATATGTTATTTACGGACTACACACGAATGGCCTCTGCTCGTTTTGACAATAGGCACGATCTCATTCACGATCTTATTAAATATGCAGTGCAGTTACAGATGCTATAATCTCATAAATAAACAATGCCAAATATGTACATCGCTTGTGTATCACTTTTCTTAATTAATTGTATGCTTTATAAGCCAGAGTTGACTGTTAGTTTCAGAAGACTTGGAATGGCGCTCCTCCTGGAGTATGCCTATTTCATGCTCTCAATAAAGGTCTATCAATTATGCTGATATTCTGTTATCTGTATGTAGTGTTACACACGTTGTTTTTAGCTTGTGGACCCTCTTGGGGTCACAATTTTGAACCAGATTCGATGAAACTTGAAATGCATGTTTATAACTCAAAGATCTTGTTTCCTGAATTATGACCCCAGATTGTTCGGATCGTAACTTCCTGAATTATGGACCTGATTGTTCGAAAAATCACCCCTTTTTTTTTAGGTTGTTGGCCCTCTAGAGCTTACAATTTTTAATCTGATTTAATAAAAAAAAATGTTTGAATATAACACCGTTACACCGTAATGAAGGTTGGGTCGAATTTCGTGAAAATCGGACCAAAACTGTTGGACCCTGTAGATGTCATAATTTTAATCCGATTTTGATGAAACTTGAAATGCATTTTTATAATTTAAAGATCGTGGTTTCTTTCGATACTTGCGAATATCATATCGTAACTTCCTGTATCATGGCCCCTGATTGTACGAAAAATCGCTTTTTTTAGTTTGTGGTCCCCCAAGAGGCACAATTAATAACCAATTTAAGATACCATTTGAATATATCACCGTTTCACCGTAATGACGTTTGAGTTCAAATTTCGTAGAAATCGGACAGAAACTGCCAGACGAAATGGTCGGAGCTTGTATGCGAATGGTGTAAAAATTGTAGATGTCACAATTTTAATCCGATTTTGATGAAGTTTACAACCTAACGATAATTAGTTCCTTTGGATTTTTATGCATCGTAACTTCCTGAATCGTATTTTTAGCTTGTGGATTCTCTGGAAGTCAAAATTTTTTATTTGATTTTGTAAACCGTTAAATATATCACCATTCCACCATAATGTTGGTTGAATTCGTATTTCGGGAAAATTGAAAAGGAAGTGGACGTCAAAATGGCCAATCGTTGTACACAATTTTTGTTCGATTTTGACAATATATATCTTTATATGCCAATAATCTCAGTTCCTTTTGATATTTGCTCATTTCAGACCATAACCTTCTGGATTATACGGAAATCGGTTTTGTTTTAGCTTCGTCTCTATCCATCCCTTGCAAAATGTGGGCGTATCTTGAGTAGCAACAGCTTGTTCGAACAATCAGGGGTCATAATCCAGGAACTTACGTTCGGATATGCGCGATTATCGAAAGGAACCAAGATTTTTGTGATATAAAACGTAATATACCATATTTTTAAACACAATTTGCCTACAAGGGGTGGTCATTTTGTCAGGGTAGTTTTGGACCGATGTTTACGAAATTCTAACCCAGCCATCACTATATGGGGTGTTACGGTGATATATTCAAACATTTGTTTTTTAAATCGGATAAAATTTTGACATCTAGAGAGACCAGAAGCTTAATTCAGGAGATTCCGATCCGATATGCGCGAATATCGAAAGGAACCGAGATCTTTGCATTTCTGGGATGATTATCATATTATTTGTCCTGTTAGTAAATGTGTAACCTAGTTCGAAATTACCATTTGTATTCTATATTATTTAGGAGATAAACACCTCCTGTTTCGCATTTAGAGGGGTGTTATTGTCCACTAGGCATGTGTTAGATTTGGCTCGCTTGTCGTTTGGTTGCTATAGTAGCAGTATGAGTATTGTCACACAAAAAATTCTCACTTCATTTTTTTAAAAGTATTTTTTAAACCAAAATGTGTTTTTTTGTATTAGATTATTGAATATTTTGTTGTTTGTAGCTGATACCTGGCAAGGGGGTTGGTGTTTTAAGTTCATGTTCGGACAAATCTCCAAGTATTTCATCTCATGTAGGCCTACCAAGATCAAAATTGATTGTCTCCATTGTGGTTATCGCCATTTAAGTAGTACGCATAATATTAATACGCAGTGATTTTTCTATATCAGAGCAAAGCCGTATAGGGCTTTGAATCAGAGGGGTGTTATTGTCCAATATGCAATACCAAATACCACTATTCTGTATTCCTTGTGTTTTTCCAACACTCTTGACCCTGAAATTGTGGGCGTACTGGTTTCAGTTTCAACTTAAGGGGAAGATATAAGTTATTCATTAATGACGACTGTTAATTTGCAAAATAATGTAATAAAGTGATTATATTCTAAATGTGTTTATTTGTTTCCCGGGCCATAAAAAAAAACATGGGTTTAGACACAGTTTCCACCAAATTTGAAATTTTAATACGGTACCCAAGTAAGAGCATTAGGTCATTTTTTTGAAATATGAAATTATTCTAATTAGCATATTACATAATTTGACCTCTTTGCACCAAAAATAGCCTATTTTGGAACATTTTTAGGATGTTGTTCAGAGGCCTTTACTGAAATGCATCCCTGTGAAATTAATTCTGTTGCAATTTGTTTTGGGTCTAACCAAAGATTGACTGGTTTATATTAATTGTCATATTGATATATCTTTACATACATGTTCATATTGTATGCTGTCCCATAGAGGTGTATATATTGTCAATATATACACCCCCATGTGCTGTCCTTAGTGAATGTTTAGATACAATAAAATCTTATTTTTCAAATATCATCAAATCTGATAAAAATTGTGACCTATAGAGTGTTAACAAGCTAAAAACATGATTTTTCGTACACTCAGTGGCCATAAGTTATGGTCCGATGAATGCCAATATAGAAAGAACCCTATGTTTCATGTTTCCTCAAAATCGAATAATATGAATTTGTGGGCGTTTAAAAAGCCTTCTCGAAGACGGGTCGCGAGCTGGTTTTTTTTTCCAGCAAGCGGTCTGTTCCCAGTTATTCTTTTAGAGTTACTGCCCTTTGCTAGATCTATTTTATAAGGCCAACTCATTATATAAATTTATGGGTCAACTTTAAGTTTGGTAAAAGATCGCGAGATATAAACAGGGTTAGCGCCGACCCAACACTAACCTAGCCCTAACGCTTACACTAACCATAACCTACAATTTCGCTAATAATCTGCCCTAACCTTATTTAAATCATAGGCCTACATCTCAACAACCTTGTCAAAAATTGAGTTGACCTTAAAAATAGATCAAGAAGCGAAAGCCAATGCCAAGTTTTCATTTTTGCACAGCAAATGAATTAAATAATATAAAACGGGCACACTTTGCACACATAACCAGGATTTATACAAAAGCCTAAGTGTACAATTATGGCATGAAAAGAGATCGAAAAGGAAGGAAATGTTCTTGTATGATTGATCATATTTTGATGGAAAGTTGCAATTTCTACTTTCAGTTTTTGCTGTACGTCTAGTCCTACTTTTTTCGAAAGTTCGTTTATAATAATGATACTGCAGGAAGGAAGATGTATTATTCCATACATAATAATATAATTAAATATTGGACATAGGCTATAACGTAACTAGCACTATCAATCAATGTAAAATATTGTTAAAGTGGTCTGAAACCAGAAGTGTCAGAAAAGAGTGTAAATGGGATTTTATTTCCGTCATAGTTCTAAGTCATGGGTGTAGGCTAGTAAATTATTGTAGGAAGGATATTAAGCCTATTTCTATTCAGAAAATATGTCTAATCAAAGGCGGTTTGTCAAGAACCGACAAGACCCAGGTGCCGCTGCTGCAATCCGAGAAAATGTTGCTTCCGCAATGAGACAAAGTGCCATTCAGGTGAGTGCAGGCCTATAGGCCAGGCAATGATTGAATGAGTTGGGCAGAGATGAACTGTCTCCATCAGTGCAATATTCTAATTAGAATTTCTCTTAAGAAGACTTAGATTCGCAGTAACAACAGAAAATGCCCACCTGGGGCCTAAGTCAATAACAACAGCTGGTATTAAAGGCTGCAACATTGATGGGCATGTAAGTGCAGGAGGACCGCACTACACCCAAAACAAAAACCTATAACTTATAGTATAAGTAGGCAGCGGCTAAATACCACGCTTCAAAATACCACGCTCGCCTTACTGCTTCTATACACACGGAACGTGGTACGCTTTTTCGGTACCACTTTCTATTTAATTATAGGGATTTTACTTTATATAAAGCTAATTTTGCAAATTATGTTGATCATTTAATCAATTTTGATGTTTTTATTGGTGATATTTACACTTAATCTTAAAATAAATTACAATACAGATAGCCGATCGGTCGGTTAATGCATCGAGCCGTACCTATGCTATACTGTTTATAATACGGTGTAACCGTTATTATACCCTATTCAAAAAGACCCTACGTGGTATATTGGAATATTATGTATGCGACTATGCATAGATATGAAACAAAACCCGGAAGGTAAAAACTAACGTTGTATAATCCTGTATAGGGGCGATAAGAAAGGGCGATAAGTTGACAGTAAAAAAATTGGTATTCCGGGGCCGAGATAACCGTACCACGTTCGCCTTGCTAGTGCTATACAAACGGAACGTGGTACGCGACTTCGGTACCACGTCCTTTTTATTTATAGAGATTTCACATTATTTGTAGTAAATTTTTCAAATTATGTTGATTATTTAATCCATTTTGATGTTTTTATAGGCCATATTTACACTTTATGCTAAAATTAATTACAATACAGATAACCGATCGGTAATAATACTGTGTAAATTTAAAAAGACCCAACGTGGTATATTGGAAATGAAATGAAATGGGGTTTAACGTCCTACTGTTCCGCTCCGACCGGGCTAATGAAAACGGGCATATCAGTACCTCGCTCGACTTTCTCTGTCTACAAAAACGAAGCGTGGTACGCGACTTTGGCTTATTTTTCAAATTGGATCATTTTGATGTTTTTATAGGCCATATACTGTATCCGATTTAAAAAGACCCTGCGTGGTATATTGGGTAGATATGAAATAAAACTTAGCAAGTAAAACGGGGTATAATAAAATATGTGGATTATACGAGAGTACCTTGAGTCGAATATAGTTAAACAAAAGTGGTATAATAAAATCCGGTGCTGAGATAACCGTACCACGCTCGCCTTGCTGGATCTATAAAACCGGAACGTGGTACCCGACTTCGGTAAAAAAGAATCGTGGTAAAATAGAATCCAAGACTGAGACAACCGTACCACACTCGCCTTGCTGATTCTATACAAACGGAACGTTGTACGCGACTTTGGTTCTATACAAACGGAACATGGTGCGCCACTTCAGTTAAAAAAAACGTGGTATAATAGAATCAGAGACTGAGATAATCGTACCACGCTCACCTTACTAGTTCTATGCAAACGGGACGTGGTACGCGATTTCGGTTAAAAAAACGTGGTATAATAGAATCAGAGACTGATATAATCGTACCAAGCTCGCCTTACTTGTTCTATACAAACGGAACGTGGTACGAAACTTGGGTTCAAAAACGTAGTATAATAGAATCCGAGACTGAAATAATCGTACCACGCTCGCTTTACTTGTTCTATACATAAACGGAACGTTGTACGCGACTTCGGTAAAAAAAAAAGGTGGTATACTAGAATCAGTGACTGGTATAACCATGGCACGCTCGCCTACTGGTTGTACACAAACGGAACGTGGTGCGCGACTTCGATACAAGAAAAGTGGTAAAATAGAATCCAAGACTGAGATAACCGTAATTAGAACCAAAGACTGAGATAACCACGCCCGGCTTACTACTTTTATACAACTGAAACGTGGTAAATTCGCTCTACTTCTCCTATACAATTGAAACGTGGTACGCGGCTTTGGTACCACGTCCTTTTTGATAATAGGGATTTTACATTTTTCGATGCAGATTTTGCAAATTGTGTTGATTATTTGATCCATTTTGATATTTTATAGGCCACTTCGGTACAAAAAACGTGGTATACTAGAATCAGAGACTGTATACTGGTTCTATACAAATGGAACGTGGTACGCGACTTCGGTACAAAAAACGTGGTATAATAGAAACCGAGCCAGAGATAACCGTACCATGCTCGCGGTATGCGACTTCGGTACAAAAACGTGGTAAACTAGAAACCGAGAGCAAGATAACGGTAACTAGAAACCGATACTGAGATAACCGTACCACACCCGGCTTACTACTTCTATACAACTGAAACGTATTATGCTCGCCTTACTTCTCATATGCAATTGGTACCATGTCTTTTTTTAATTATAGAGATTTATACATTATTCAAAGCAGATTTTGCAAATTGTGTTAATTATTTAATACATTTTCATGTTTTATACTGTAGGCCATATTTACACTTTATGACCATAGGGATACTAATAAATGTACTGAGACAATCGTAACAGTACCACGCTCGTCTTACTGATTCTATACAAACGGAACGGTGTACATGACTTCGGTACAAAAAACGTGGTATAATAGAATCCGAGACGGAGATAACCGTACTACGCTTGCCTCACAGGCTCTATACAAACGAAACGTGGTACGCGACTTGGGTACAAAAACGTGGTAAATTAGAACCCGCAACCAAGATAACGGTAACTAGAAACCGATACTGAGATAACCCTACCACGCCCGGCTTACTACTTCTATACAACTGAAACGTGTTATGCTCGCCTTACTTCTCATATACAATTGAAACGTGGTACATGCACTCGGCTTTGGTACCACGTCTTTTTTTAATTATAGGGATTTTACATTATTCGTAGCAGATTTTGCAAATTGTGTGGATTATTTAATCCATTTTGATGTTTTAACTATAGGCCATATTTACACTTTATGATAAAATAAATTATCGTGTAACATAATGCGTTTCAGCGCCATTTGTAACTAGGGACTCGAAGAACGAGGCTAGACTTATTCCACAAGTCATGTTAAACGGTGACCGCATATTCTTATCTGGAGAACATGTGCAATAAACGTAATCGACGTAGACTGATATAACCAGACGCTAGAGATTGCCATTCGATTTCGCCGAACCTAACTGATTAGAAATTACTGTAAAAACAGAAACGATTGAATGTAAATCAGTTTATTTTCATTCATATTACATTAATATATGCGTTGCGACCCATTTGTGTTAATGTCGAGGTCCCAGATATTAGCGATTGAGCCCCTTTATTTATAGGGATTTACATTTGTACCGAAGTCGCGTACCACGTTCCATTTGTATAGAACAAGTATAGGGCGAGCGTGGCACGGTTATCTCAGTCACTGATTCTATTATATCATTGGATTAAATAATCAACATAATTTGAGAAATACGACAAATTCGCGTACCACGTTTCGTTTGTATCAAAGTAGTAAAGCCAGCGTGGTACGGTTATCTCAGTCTGGGATTCTATTATACAACGTTTTTTTTGTACCGAAGTCGCGTACCACGTTCCGTTTGTATAGAACCAGTACAAGGCGAGCGTGCCAGCCACGGTTATCCCAGTCTCTGATTCTAGTATACCACTCTTTTTTTTTACCGAAGTCGCGTATAACTTTTCGTTTGTATAGAACCAGTAGAATGAGCGTTATACGGTTATCTCAGTCTCGGATTCTATTATACCACGTTTTTGAACTGAAGTCGCGTACCACGTTCCGTTTGTATAGAATCGGTACAAGGCGAGCGTGCCACGGTTATCCCAGTCTCTGATTCTAGAATACCACTCTTGTTTTTTACCGAAGTCGCGTATAACTTTTCGTTTGTATAGAACCAGTAGGATGAGCGTTGTACGGTTATCTCAGTCTCGAATTCTATTATACCACCTTTTTTTCGTACCGAAGTCGCGTACCACGTTCCATTTGTATAGAACACGTAAAATGAGCGTAGTACGATTATATAAGTTTCGGATTCTATTATACAACATTTTTTTGTATCGAAGTCGCGGGCCACGTTTTTCTAGCCCCAGTTAGACGATCGTGGTGCGATTATCTCAGTCTCGGATTCTATTATACCACGTTTTTGAACCGAAGTTGCGTACCGTGTTCCGTTTGTAAAGAACCAGTAAGGCGAGGGTGGTACGATTATCGCATTCTCGGATTCTATTATAAAACATTTTTTGTACCAAAGTCGCGTACCACGCCCTGTTTGTATAGAACCAGTAAAGCAAGTATGGTACGATTATCTCATTCTCGGATTCTTTTATACCACGTTTTTTGCATCGAAGTCGCGCAACATGTTCCTTTTTTATAGAACCAGTACGATTATCTCAGTCTCGGATTCTATTATACCACGTTTTTGAACCCAAGTTTCGTACCACATTCCGTGTGTATAGAACCAGTAAGGCGAGCTTGGTACGATTATCTCAGTCTCGGATTCTATACTATACTACCGAAGTCGCTTACCACGTTCCGGTTGTATAGAACCTGTAAGGTGAGCGTGGTACGATTATCTCAGTCCCGGATTCTATTATACCACGTTTTTTGAACCGAAGTCGCGTACCACGTTCCGTTTGTATAGAACCAGTAAGGCGAGCGTGGTACGATTATCTCAGTCTCTGATTCTATTATACCACGTTTTTTTAACCGAAGTCGCGTACCACGTTCCGTTTGTATAGAACCAGTAAGGCGAGCGTGGTACGATTATCTCAGTCTCGGGTTCTGTTATACCACGTTTTTGAACCCAAGTTTCGTACCACGTTCCGTTTGTATAGAACAAGTAAGGCGAGCTTGGTACGATTATCTCAGTCTCTGATTCTATTATACCACGTTTTTTTAACCGAAGTCGCGTACCACGTCCCGTTTGCATAGAACCAGTAAGGCGAGCGTGGTACGATTATCTCAGTCTCTGATTCTATTTTACCATGTTTTTTGAACTGAAGTGGCGCACCATGTTCCGTTTGTATAGAACCAGTACGATTATCTCACTCTCGGATTCTATTATACCACGTTTTTGAACCGAAGTCGCGTACCACGTTCCGTTTGTATAGAACCAGTAAGGCGAGCGTGGTACGGTTATCTCAGTCCTTGATTCTATTATAAAACATTTTTTGTACCGAAGTCGCGTACCACGTCCCGTTTGTATATTCTAGTTCGGTACCATGTCCTTTTTATTTATAGGGATTTAGCATTATATGTAGTAAATTTTGATTATTTAATCCATTTTGATGTTTTTATAGGCCACATTTACACTTTATGTTCAATCTAATACTGAGTAAAAGTTAATAAACTATTCCCTATTTAGAAAGACTCTACGTGGTATATTAGAAATGAAATGAAATGGGGTTTAACGTCCTACTGTTGTGCTCCGACTGGGCTAATGAAAACGTGCATATCAGTACCTCACTCGACTTTCTCCGTCTACAAAAACGAAACGTGGTACGCGACTTTGGCTTATTTTTCAAATTATGTTGATAATTTAATCCATTTCGGTGCCTTTATAGGCCATATACTGTACCCCATATAAAAAAAGCCTTGTGGTATAGTGGGTAGATATGAAATAAAACGTGGCAAGTAAAACGGGGCATAATAAAATACGTGGATGATACGAGAGTACCTTGAGTTGATAGTTAAACAAAACGTGGTATAATGGAATCCGAGACCGAGATAACCGTACCACGCTCCGAAACAGATAATCATGGATTAAATAATTTTAAAAAATGTACTACATATAATGCTAAATTCCTATAAATGAAAAGGACGTGGTACCGAACTAGAATCCGAGACTGCGATAATCGTACTTCACTCGCCTTACTGGTTCTGTACAAACGGGACGTGGTACGCGACTTCGGTACAAAAAATGTTTAATAATAGAATCCAGGACTGTACAAACGGGACGTGGTACGCGACTTCGGTACAAAAAATGTTTAATAATAGAATCCAGGACTGCGATAATCGTACCACGCTCGGAACGTGGTACGCGACTTCGGTTCAAAAACGTTATGTAATAGAATACGAGACTGAGATGATCGTGTAAGAATCCGAAACTGAGATGATCGTACCACGTTCCGTTTGTATAGAACCAGTAAGGCGAGCGTGGTACGATCATCTCAGTCTCGCATTTTACAAAAAACGTGGTACAATGTATAATAGAAGCAGAGACTGCGATAATCGTACCACGCTCAAATTACTGGTTCTATACAAACGGAACGTGGTACACGACTTCGGTTCAAAAAGGTGGCATAATAGAATCCCAGACTGGGATAATCATGCCACGCACGTCTTACTAGTTCTATGCAAACGGGACGTGGTACGCGATTCCGGTACCACGTTCCGTTTGTATACAACCAGTAAGGCGAGCGTGGTATGATTATCTCAGTCTCGGATTCTATTATACCAAGTTTCTATTGTACCGAAGTCGCGTAACACGTTCCGTTTGTATAGAGCCAGTATAAGGCGAGCATGCCACGGTTATCCCAGTCTCTGATTCTAGTATACCACGTTTTGGAACCGAAGTTGCGTACCGCGTTCCCTTTTTTTTAAAAAACCAGTAAGGCGAGCTTGGTATGATTATCCCAGTCTCTGAATCTATTATACCACGTCCCGTTTGTATAGAACCAGTAACGCGAGCGTGGTATGATTATCTCAGTTTCGGATTCTATTATACCACGTTTTTGAACCGAAGTCGCGTACCACGTTCCGTTTGTATAGAACCAGTAAGGCGAGCGTGGTACGATTATCTCAGTTTCGGATTCTATTATACCACGTTTTTGGACCTAACTCTTACTAGTTCTATGCAAACGGGACGTGGTTCGCGACTTTGGTACCACGTTCCGTTCATATAGAACCAGTAAGGCGAGCATGGTATGATTATCTCAGTCTCGGATTCTATTATACCAAGTTTCTATTGTACCGAAGTCCGTACCACGTTGCGTTTGTATAGAACCAGTGTAAGGTGAGCGTGCCACGGTTATCCCAGTCTCTGATTCTAGTATACCACGTTTTTGAACCGACGTTGCGTACCGCGTTCCGTTTTTTTAAAAAAACAGTAAGGCGAGCGTGGTATGATTATCCGAGTCTCTGAATCTATTATACCACGTTCCGTTTGTATAGAACCAGTAACGCGAGCGTGGTATGATCATCTCAGTTTCGGATTCTATTATACCACGTTTTTGAACCGAGGTCGCGTACCACGTTCCGTTTGTATATAGCGAGTATAAGGCGAGCGTGCCACGGTTATCCCAGTCTCTGATTCTAGTATACCACGTTTTTGAACCGAAGTTGCGTACCGCGTTCCGTTTTTTTAAAAAAAAAACAGTAAGGCGAGCGTGGTATGATTATCCCAGTCTCTGAATCTATTATACCACGTTCCGTTTGTATAGAACCAGTAACGCGAGCGTGGTATGATTATCTCAGTTTCGGATTCTATTATACCACGTTTTTGAATCGAAGTCGCGTACCACGTTCCGCTTGTATAGAACCAGTAAGGCGAGCGTGGTACGATTATCTCAGTTTCGGATTCTATTATACCACGTTTTTTGGACCTAAGTCTTACTAGTTCTATGCAAACGGGACGAGGTACGCGACTTTGGTACCACGTTCCGTTCATATAGAACCAGTAAGGCGAGCGTGGTATGATTATCTCAGTCTGGGATTCTATTATACCAAGTTTCTATTGTACCGAAGTCGCGTACTACGTTCCGTTTGTATAGAGCCAGTGTAAGGCGGGCGTGCCACGGTTATCCCAGTCTCTGATTCTAATATACCACGTTTTTGAACCGAAGTTGCGTACCGCGTTCCGTTTTTTTAATAAACCAGTAAGGCGAGCGTGGTATGATTATCCAAGTCTCTGAATCTATTATACCACGTTCCGTTTGTATAGAACCAGTAACGCGAGCGTGGTATGATTATCTCAGTTTCGGATTCTATTATACCACGTTTTTGAACCGAAGTCGCGTACCACGTTCCGTTTGTATAGAACCAGTAATGCGAGCGTGGTATGATTATTTCAGTTTCGGATTCTATTATACCACGTTTTTGAACCGAAGTCGCGTACCACGTTCCGTTTGTATAGAACCAGTAAGGCGAGCGTGGTACGATTATCTCAGGTTCGGATTCTATTATACCACGTTTTTGGACCTAAGTCTTACTAGTTCTATGCACACGGGACGTGGTACGCGACTTTGGTACCACGTTCCGTTCATATAGAACCAGTAAGGCGAGCATGGTATGATTATCTCAGTCTCGGATTCTATTATACCAAGTTTCTATTGTACCGAAGTCGCGTACCACGTTCCGTTTGTATAGAGCCAGTGTAAGGCGAGCGTGCCACGGTTATCCCAGTCTCTGATTCTAGTATACCACGTTTTTGAACCGAAGTTGCGTACCGCGTTCCGTTTTTTAAAGATAGGTTGCCAGGCAACGAAACATACGCCCACAGCAGCTAAATCGTCCGGGCAGTCAACAAGGGTTGTCGCATATTTTTACTTTTTTCGCTAATGAAACATTTGTAATACACTAAAAACTGATTAAGAGTAACAGCTCATTATGTAATTATCAGAAAATCATTAGAATTTGATTGCTTTTTATAAAGTGTTACCCCACGCTAACAATTAGTATATACATGAAACATTTAATATCATGGATTTAGCTGTTCAGTTATCAAAATTCATTGAAAATCAAAATACTTGTTCGTTTCAACACCTTAAACTCTGTGTATCAATCTAAAGTCAATCGGATGATAAGTTTGGCCTCTATAGTGTAACAAGATTTTTTAAAGTTATCAAGGCAAAGAACTCTGGCAATAATTATTTGAAATCTCTGAAAATCAATAGGCTTCTTCGTCTCATGACCCTAAACACTGTGTGTTAATTTAAAGTCGATCGGATATTAACATTGGCCTCTAGAGCTTCCACAGGATTTTTTCGAGGTGATCAAGGGCAATAACTCTGGCAACATTTATTGAAAATCACTGAAAATCGAAAGATGACTTAGTCTCATGACTGTAAACACCATGTATAAATTTGAAGTCAATCGGATATTAACTTTGGCCTCTAGACCATCCACAAGATTTTTTGAAGTGATCAAGGGTCATAACTCTGGCAGTAATTATCAGAAATCGCTGAAATTCAAAAGGCTTCTTCGTCTCATGACCTTAGACACTGTGTATAAATTTAAAGTCAATCGGATATTAACTTTGGCCTCCAGAGCGTCCGCAGGATTTTTTTAAGTGATCAAGGGCCATAACTCTGGCACTAATTATCGGAAATCGCTAAAAAACAATAGGATTCTTCGTCTCATGACCTTAAACACTGTGTATAAATTTAAAGTAAATCGGATATTAACTTTGGCCTCTAGAGTGTCCACAAGATTTTTTTGAAGTGATCAAGGGCCATAACTCTGGCACTAATTGTCGGAAATCGCTGAAAATCAATAGGCTTCTTCGTCTCATGACCATAAACACTGTGTATAAATTTAAAGTCAATTGGATATTAACTTTGGCCTCTAGAGCGTCCACAAGATTTGTTTAAGTGATCAAGGGCCATAACTCTGGCACTAATTATCGGAAATCGCTGAAAATCAATAGGCTTCTTCGTCTCATGACCTTAAACACTGTGTATAAATTTAAAGTCAATCGGATATTAACTTTGGCCTCTAGAGAGTCCACAAGATTTTTTGAAGTGATCAAGGGCCATAACTCTGGTAGTTATTATCGGAAATCGCTGAAAAACAATAGGCTTCTTCATCTCATGACCTTAAACACTGTGTATAAATTTAAAGTCAATCGGATATTAACTTTAGCCTGTAGAGCGTCCACAAGCAATTGTGGACGCCGGACCGACGGACGGACGGACCGACGGACCGACGGACGGACGGGGTGACGACAATATACGACCACATTTCAATGTGGGCGTATAAAAAACCAGTAAGGCGAGCGTGGTATGATTATCCCAGTCTCTGAATCTATTATACCACGTTCCGTTTGTATAGAACCAGTAACGCGAGCGTGGTATGATTATCTCAGTTTCGGATTCTATTATACCACGTTTTTGAACCGAAGTCGCGTTCCACATTCCGCTTGTATAGAACCAGTAAGGCGAGCGTGGTACGATTATCTCAGTTTCGGATTCTATTATACCACGTTTTTGGACCTAAGTCTTACTAGTTCTATGCAAACGGGACGTGGTACGCGACTTTGGTACCACGTTCCGTTCATATAGAACCAGTAAGGCGAGCGTGGTATGATTATCTCAGTCTCGGATTCTATTATACCAAGTTTCTATTGTACCGAAGTCGCGTACTATGTTTCGTTTGTATAGAGCCAGTGTAAGGCGAGCGTGCCACGGTTATCCCAGTCTCTGATTCTAGTACACCACGTTTTTGAAACGAAGTTGCGTACCGCGTTCCGTTTTTTAAAAAACAAGTAAGGCGAGCGTGGTATGATTATCCGAGTCCCTGAATCTATTATACCACGTTCCGTTTGTATAGAACCAGTAACGCGAGCGTGGTATGATTATCTCAGTTTCGGATTCTATTATACCTCGTTTTTGAACCGAAGTCGCGTACCACGTTCCGTTTGTATAGAACCAGTAAGGCGAGCGTGGTACGATTATCTCAGTTTCGAATTCTATTATGCCACGTTTTTTGGACCGAAGTCTTACCAGTTCTATACAAACGGGACGTGGTACGCGATTCTGGTACCACGTTCCGTTCATATAGACGTTGTAAGGCGAACGTGGTATGATTATCTCAGTCTCGGATTCTATTATACCAAGTTTCTATTGTACCGAAGTCGCGTACCACGTTCCGTTTGTATAGAGCCAGTATAAGGCGAGCGTGCCACGGTTATCCCAGTCTCTGATTCTAGTATACCAATTTGGCTTATTTTTGATTTTGATGTTTTATAGGCCGTATACTGGTACGCTTCTTAGGTTTAAAAACGTGGTATAATAGAATCCGATGTCGCGCACCACGTTCCGTTTATATAGAACCAGTACGATTATTTCAGTCTCGTATTCTATACACCACGTTTTTGAACCGAAGTTGCGTACCGCGTTCCGTTTTTTTTAATAAACCAGTAAGGCGAGCGTGGTATGGTTATCCCAGTTTCTGAATCTATTATACCACGTTCCGTTTGTATAGAACCAGTAACGCGAGCGTGGTATGATCATCTCAGTTTCGGATTCTATTATACCACGTTTTTGAACCGAAGTCGCGTACCACGTTCCGTTTGTGTAGAACCAGTAAGGCGAGCGTGGTACGATTATCTCAGTTTCGGATTCTATTATACCACGTTTTTGGACCTAAGTCTTAATAGTTCTATGCAAACGGAGCGTGGTACGCGACTTTGGTACCACGTTCCGTTCATATAGAACCAGTAAGGCGAGCGTGGTATGATTATCTCAGTCTCAGATTCTATTATACCAAGTTTCTATTGTACCGAAGTCGCGTACCACGTTCCGTTTGTATAGAGCCAGTGTAAGGCGAGCGTGCCACGGTTATCCCAGTCTCTGATTCTAGTACACCACGTTTTTGAAACGAAGTTGCGTACAGCGTTCCGTTTTTTAAAAAACAAGTAAGACGAGCGTGGTATGATTATCCCAGTCTCTGAATCTATTATACCACGTTCCGTTTGTATAGAACCAGTAACGCGAGCGTGGTATGATTATCTCAGTTTCGGATTCTATTATACCACGTTTTTGAACCGAAGTCGCGTACCACGTTCCGTTTGTATAGAACCAGTAAGGCGAGCGTGGTACGGTTATCTCAGTTTCGGATTCTATTATGCCACGTTTTTTGGACCGAAGTCTTACCAGTTCTATACAAACGGGACGTGGTACGCGATTCTGGTACCACGTTCCGTTCATATAGACGTTGTAAGGCGAACGTGGTATGATTATCTCAGTCTCGGATTCTATTATACCAAGTTTCTGTTGTACCGAAGTCGCGTACCACGTTCCGTTTGTATAGAGCCAGTATAAGGCGAGCGTGCCACGGTTATCCCAGTCTCTGATTCTAGTATACCAATTTGGCTTATTTTTGAAATTATGTTGATAATTTAATCGATTTTGATGTTTTACAGGCCGTATACTCGTACGCTTCTTAGGTTTAAAAACGTGGTATACTAGAATCCGATGTCGCGCACCACGTTCCGTTTATATAGAACCAGTACGATTATTTCAGTCTCGTATTCTAATACACCACGTTTTTGAACCGAAGTTGCGTACCGCGTTCCGTTTTTTTAATAAACCAGTAAGGCGAGCGTGGTATGATTATCCCAGTTTCTGAATCTATTATACCACGTTCCGTTTGTATAGAACCAGTAACGCGAGCGTGGTATGATCATCTCAGTTTCGGATTCTATTATACCACGTTTTTGAACCAAAGTCGCGTACCACGTTCCGTTTGTGTAGAACCAGTAAGGCGAGCGTGGTACGATTATCTCAGTTTCGGATTCTATTATACCACGTTTTTGGACCTAAGTCTTACTAGTTCTATGCAAACGGAGCGTGGTACGCGACTTTGGTACCACGTTCCGTTCATATAGAACCAGTAAGGCGGGCGTGGTATGATTATCTCAGTCTCAGATTCTATTATACCAAGTTTCTATTGTACCGAAGTCGCGTACCACGTTCCGTTTGTATAGAGCCAGTGTAAGGCGAGCGTGCCACGGTTATCCCAGTCTCTGATTCTAGTACACCACGTTTTTGAAACGAAGTTGCGTACCGCGTTCCGTTTTTTAAAAAACAAAACGAGCGTGGTATGATTATCCCAGTCTCTGAATCTATTATACCACGTTCCGTTTGTATAGAACCAGTAACGCGAGCGTGGTATGATTATCTCAGTTTCGGATTCTATTATACCACGTTTTTGAACCGAAGTCGCGTACCACGTTCCGTTTGTATAGAACCAGTAAGGCGAGCGTGGTACGGTTATCTCAGTTTCGGATTCTATTATGCCACGTTTTTTGGACCGAAGTCTTACTAGTTCTATACAAACGGGACGTGGTACGCGATTCTGGTACCACGTTCCGTTCATATAGACGTTGTAAGGCGAACGTGGTATGATTATCTCAGTCTCGGATTCTATTATATCAAGTTTCTATTTTACCGAAGTCGCGTACCACGTTCCGTTTGTATAGAGCCAGTATAAGGCGAGCGTGCCACGGTTATCCCAGTCTCTGATTCTAGTATACCACGTTTTTGAACCGAAGTTGCGTACCGCGTTCCGTTTTTTAAAAAACCAGTAAGGCGAGCGTGGTATGATTATCCCAGTCTCTGAATCTATTATACCGCGTTCCCTTTGTATAGAACCAGTAACGCGAGCGTGGTATGATTATCTCAGTTTCGGATTCTATTATACCACGTTTTTGAACCGAAGTCGCGTACCACGTTCCGTTTGTATAGAACCAGTAAGGCGAGCGTGGTACGATTATCTCAGTTTCGGATTCTATTATACCACGTTTTTGGACCTAAGTCTTACTAGTTCTATGGAAACGGGACGTGGTACGCGACTTTGGTACCACCTTCCGTTCATATAGAACCAGTAAGGCGAGCGTGGTATGATTATCTCAGTCTCGGATTCTATTATACCAAGTTTCTATTGTATCGAAGTCGCGTACCACGTTCCGTTTGTATAGAGCCAGTATAAGGCGAGCGTGCCACGGTTATCCCAGTCTCTGATTCTAGTATACCACGTTTTGGAACCGAAGTTGCGTACCGCGTTCCGTTTTTTAAAAAACCAGTAAGGCGAGCGTGGTATGATTATCCCAGTCTCTGAATCTATTATACCACGTTCCCTTTGTATAGAACCAGTAACGCGAGCGTGGAATGATTATCTCAGTTTCGGATTCTATTATACCACGTTTTTGAACCGAAATCGCCTACCACGTTCCGTTTGTATAGAACCAGTGAGGCGAGCGTGGTACGATTATCTCAGTTTCGGATTCTATTATACCACGTATTTTGGACCTAAGTCTCACTAGTTCTATGCAAACGGGACGTGGTACGCGACTTTGGTACCACGTTCCGTTCATATAGAACCAGTAAGGCGAGCGTGGTATGATTATCTCAGTCTAGGATTCTATTATACCAAGTTTCTATTGTACCGAAGTCGCGTACCACGTTCCGTTTGTATAGAGCCAGTGTAAGGCGAGCGTGCCACGGTTATCCCAGTCTCTGATTCTAGTATACCACGTTTTTGAACCGAAGTTGCATACCGCGTTCCGTTTTTTAAAAAAACAGTAAGGCGAGCGTGGTATGATTATTCCAGTCTCTGAATCTATTATACCACGTTCCGTTTGTATAGAACCAGTAACGCGAGCGTGGTATGATTATCTCAGTTACGGATTCTATTATACCACGTTTTTGAACCGAAGTCGCGTACCACGTTCCGTTTGTATAGAACCAGTAAGGCGAGCGTGGTACGATTATCTCAGTTTCGGATTCTATTATGCCACGTTTTTTGGACCGAAGTCTTACTAGAACCAGTAAGGCGGGCGTGGTATGATTATCTCAGTCTCGGATTCTATTATACCAAGTTTCTATTGTACCGAAGTCGCGTACCACGTTCCGTTTGTATAGAGCCAGTATAAGGCGAGCGTGCCACGGTTATCCCAGTCTCTGATTCTAGTATACCAATTTGGCTTATTTTTAAAATTATGTTGATAATTTAATCCATTTTGATGTTTTATATACCGTATACTGGTACGCTTCTTAGGTTTAAAAACGTGGTATAATAGAATCCGATGTCGCGCACCACGTTCCGTTTGTATAGAAGCAGTACGATTATCTGAGTCTCGTATTCTATTATACCACGTTTTTGAACCGAAGTTGCGTACCGTGTTCCGTTTTTTTTAAAAAAAACAGTAAGGCGAGCGTGGTATGATTATCCCAGTCTCTGAATCTATTATACCACGTTTTTTTGTACCGAAGTCGCGCACCACGTTCCATTTGTGTCACGGTTATCCCAGTCTCTGATTCTAGTATACCACTCCTTTATTTACCGAAGTCGCGCACCATATTCCGTTTGCATAGAACACATAAGACGAGCGTGGTACGATTATATCAGTTTCGGATTCTATTATACCACGTTTGTATGGAATATATAATCATTACAATTCGGAAAATTTGCTTCAAATAATGTAAATCCCAATAATTAAAAAGGACATGGTACCAAAGTCGCGTACCACCACGTTTCAATTGTACAGAAGCAGTAATGTGAGGTTGATTGGGTTATCCCCGCTTCGGATTCTAATATATCAAGAAGTTTGTTTTACACAATATTGTTAACGGTATGGTATTTAACGGGCCGATCGGCTATTTGTATTGTAATTTATTTTATCATAAAGTGAAAATAGGGCCTATAAAACAACAAAATGGATTAAATAATCAAAATAATTTGAAAAATAAGCATTATATAATTTAAAATAAGTCAAAGTCGCGTACCACGTTTCGTTTGTATAGAAACAGTAAATGAACTTGGTACTGTTATCTCAGCCTCAGATTCTATTGTACCACGTTCTTTTTACTTATCAACTCACTGTTCTTTCGTGTCATTCTCATTCTTTATTATACCACGTTTTTAACTGCTACGTTTTAGTAAATCTACGCAGTAGTGCAATATACCACGTGGGGCCTTTTTAAATAGGTAACAATAACATGTACACCGTCGGTTAATGGCGATTATTTTAACCGACTGATTGAATTGTATTATATTAAATATCAAGTGTAAATATGATCTATAAATAGTATAAAACATTGAAATTATTTAAATAATTAATGTAATTTCCAAAATTATCTTTTAAACGGGTAAAATCACCATAATAAAAAAGAACGTGGTACCAAAATCTCGTACCACGTTACATTTGTATAGAAGCAATAGTGACGAGCGTGGTATTTTGGAGCGTGGTATTTAGCCACTGCCGTATAAGTAGGCTAGCTTATAAGATTAATCTGTGGAAAATACCAAATCTGTACAGTTCCGGGCCTGTTATGGTATAGGCTTCAATAAAAATGATTTGCAAAAAAAAGAGGTGCCGGTAACAGAAATAATGCGATCTTGAAAGTGGCGATAGTCTGCCAATAGACGTTAGATGTTAGAACGTCAAACAATTTCAACAATACGGGCGATAATCCGGATAGAATCTTGGATAACGCTAAAATAATAAGTGTTGTGAGCAAACAGCAGCAAAACCCGACAACGAGAACATTCTGCAGTACGAAGGGCTAAAACTCGACTCTAAACTAATAGTAAGTGCAGGAGGACCGCACTGCACGAAAAACAAAAACCTATAAGATAAGATTAACCTACGGAAAATATCAAATCAAGTGAATGGATCCGGGGGCCAGCCGTAAGCGTCCACTGCGCTGTACAGTCCCGGGCCTGTTATGGTACACGCTTCACTAAAAAATGATTTAAAAAAAAAAAAAATATACACTGTACTGAACCCGACAATAATATAATAAAAGTATCCATCGAGGACAACTATAGTGTAGACACATCTCCTTGATCGTCTTAAAGTAACTCAGTCTAGTAACTCAATACAGGGCCGTATGTTGGGTTTTAAAAGTGGTGGTGCAGCAGAATGGTGGCAGTGGGCACCAATATAATGCCCGAGGTAGTGAGCGCAGAGCAGTGTCACCCAGACATCATCATCCCCCCCCACTCCGTTTTATACGCCATTGGAGCCGCAATATTTTGTGTCAATTTCCGTGGCGCTATTTCTCATTTTGATGTTAAGTACACCAGAATAACAAACTTCTGGTCCTCTAAACTAGAAATCGTCCGAAACACCAAAAAGGCTATGTGGATAGGGTTATCAGAACATTACAAGAATCTCTAATAATGTTATTTGGTGGTGGCGCCCTCAAAGACCGATAAGGCCCTATCAAATGTGGATAGTGCTACCAAAACGAACCCTTTAATGTCATGTGGTCGGACAGGCGCTGACCTTGAAAGGGTTGATAGGAGGGGCATTTTGCCTATGGGGGTGGCACCAACGTCTGGGGTCCACCCTCAGACAATTTTGAAAACTAACTCTGCTAGAAACTCCTATTTCAGCCTCTCTGTTGATATCTAAAAGTCAATTTTGTATTATATATGGTCAATTTATTTTACAGGGACTGCAGATCCGTGTCTATGGTGCGTCCCATAGCCTCCACATAAGTGATATAAGAGTGTGGGCGAACTTAAAACCGGCCGATTGATCAGAGCCTAAGAGTATCACTGTGTGACGGGGCGCCTTATTTTTCTGGGAGTGCAATGTACCCCTGCACCCTGCTAGATACGACCCTGACTAAATATCATCAAAAGTCTGCGTCATTGAAAACACAAATTAATTTAAATCAACATTGATGTTGTGATCTTACCGGGAAAAGATATGCTTCTGATATCCAATATTTAAGACAAAATAAACATTTTAGCATTATGTTCAAATGTACTTCACTCAGCTGTAGCCTGTCCAAAGAAATTTGTCTTTTCTGCCATGCAGTATCATATCTTCAAATTGGTTTGAGCTAAAATGATCCAACTAATATAAGTTAAACCATTGATGAGAATTAGGTCATACTTAAATATTTGAATGTATATTAATAATTATCGTCCTGCCTTTCGAAGAAAACACAGGATTATTAAAATATGTCTCAGTCTGTCTGTCCGTCTGTGTTTGTCATACTTTTGGAACACAATAACTCTCCTTCTCTAATTGAGCTAGAATGTTCAAGCATGGTGTAGGTGTTAATATTAGGTGAATGCATGATTTGATGGAGTTCGAAGATGAGCATTTTCTACTAAGGCTAAGAAGAGATAAGCAACTTTCTGCTCAGGTTAAAAAGAGTGATAAGGAATTTTATTGGTTGAGACTTTCGATCGTATTAAGTTTGATTCTAATCGAGTGAGAGTTGTGAAACTTCATGTATAGTTTCATTACATCAAGACCTTGACTAAGAACAATGATGGACATCTTTTGCTTAGACTAAGTGGAGACTTCAATCTGATTGGTCTAGTTGGTCTAATTGATGTAGACAAAAATTGTTACATATTTATAATGCAATACAATACTTTGAAATCGACCAAATTTGCCATGCATGATATTGAACAAAATTTTCTCTTGTATTACATACAACTAAGATATATATGATATAAAGTACAGAATTCAGAGTTTTATTGAAACCAGAAAAACAATAATAAATGGTTTCTACTGCTAGTTTCAATGACCTATCGGCACATCAGTTTGTTGAAATTTGTTTGTTTTTTTTCAGGCAAGACCAAAGTTGGCAGAACCCATAGATTATGAAACATACATTGTCAAAAACAAAGTTTTGTTACATAATGACCCTCAGCGTGAAATGCTTAATTTTCCACATGATGATATTGAGATACCAGTAAGTATATGTGCTAACTGATAATTATTTAATAAAAAAGATTTATAATACATTTCCAATGTACATGTCCATATTATAACTTCAGATGAAAGGGCAGTAAAACTTAGATTAACTTTTATGTGGACGTATATTGTCATTACCATTGTCCGTCTGGTCACACTTTGTTTGTGGTTCACTCTATAGGTCACAGTTTTTATACGCCCACATTTTTATGTGGACGTATATTGTTGTCGCCCCTATCAGTCCGTCCATCCGTCCGTCCACAATTGTTTGTGAACAGTCTACAGGTTACAATTTATATCCGATTTCAATGAAACTTAAAATATAGGTTTATCACCCTAAGATCTCGGTTCTTTTCGATATTGACATATATCGGATTGTTACTTCATGGGTTATGGCGCCTGATTGTACGAAAAATCACGTTTTTAGCTTGTGAACAGTGTAGAGGTCACAATTTTGAACCGATTTGGATGAAACCTGAAATGCATGTTAATAACCCAAAGATCTTGGTTCCCTTAGATATTTGCGCCCGGCGGATATAACTTCCTGAATTATGGCCCCTGATTGTCCGAAAAATCACCCTTTTTAGCTCATGGTCCCTCTGGAGGTCAAAATTGTTATCCAATTTAAAAAAAAGGTTTGATTGTATCACTGTTACATGGTTATGGAGGTTCAGCTCGAATTTCGTAAAAATCGGACCAAAATTGACAGACAAAATGGCCACCATTTGTACGCGAATAGTATGAAAGTATGTTATATCAAGGTTGTAGACCCTATAGAGGTCACAATTTTGAACCGATTTTCATGAAACTTGACATGTATGTTTATAACCAAAAGGTCTTGGTTCCTTTCAATATTTGCGCCCATCGGACCGTAACTTCCCGAATTGTGTCCCCTGATTGTCTGAAAAATCGCCTTTTTATACGCCCACATTTTCATGTGGACGTATTATGTCGTCACCCCTGTCTGTCCGTCCACAATTTGTGGACTCTCTACAGGTCACAATTCCTATCCGATTTTGACGAAACTTGAAATATAGGTTTATCCCCATAAGGTCTCGGTTCCTTTCGATATTGGCATGTATCAGATTGAAATGCATGTTAATAACCCAAAGATCTTGGTTCCCTTTGATATTTGCGCCCAGCGGATCATAACTTCCTGAATTATGGCCCCTGATTGTCCGAAAAATTGCCCTTTTTAGCTTGTGGTTCCTCTGGAGGTCACAATAATTTTCCGATTTCAAAAAACGTTTGTTTATATCACCGTTTCACCTTTAAGGAAGGTTTGAGTTCAAATTTCGGGAAAATCGGATCAAAATTGACAATCAAAATGGCCGCCGTTTGTATGCGAATACTGTTAAAAAATGGTATAACATGGTTGTGGACCCTGTATAGGTCACAATTTTAATTTGATTTTTATGAAACTTGAAATGCATGGTTATAACCCAAAGATCTTGGTTCCTTTCGGTATTTGCGCATATTGGATCGTAACTTCCTGAATTATTCGAATTTCGTGAAAATCGTACCAAAATTGCTGGACGAAATGGTCGCCGTTTGTACGCGAATAGTGTAAAGATATGGTATATCATGGTTGTGGACTCTCCACAGGTCACAATTCTTATCCGATTTTGCCGAAAAGTCACATTTCTAGGTTGTGTACCGTCACACCATAATCATTGTTGGCTTCGAATTTCATGAATATCAGACTGGAACTGACCAACAAAATGGCTGCTCCCTATACACTATGAAATACAGGACTTAATGATGTAGGAAAAATCACTTTCACTATTGCTTGTTCTCTATATCTCTCGAAAATGTGGGCGTATCCTGCCTGGCAGTGCCAGCCTATCTTTTAGCTTGTGGTCTCTCTGGAGGTCAAAATTGTATTCCGGTTTTAAAAACCATTTGATTTTATATCATCGTTACATGGTTATGGCGGTTGAGTTCGAATGTCATGAAAATCGGACCAAAATTGACAGACAAAAAGGCCGTCGTTTGTACATGAATAGTGTGAAAATATGTTATATCAAGCTTGTGGACCCTATAGAGGTCACTATTTTGAACCGATTTCAATGAAACTGGACATGTATGTTGACAACCCAAAGATCTTGGGTCCTTTGTATATTTGCGCCCATCTGATCGTAGCTTCCTGAATTATGTCCCATGGTTGGCCGAAATTTTGCTTTTTTTTTAGCTTTTGGCACCTCTGGAGGTCGAAATTATTATCTGATTTAAAAAAACGTTTGATTATTTCACCGTTACATGGTAATTGACGGACAAAATGGCCGCCGTTTGTATGCGAATAGTGTCAAAATATGTATATATCAAGGTTGTGGACCCTATAGAGGTCCCAATTTTGAACCAATTTTGATGAAACTTGAAATACATGTTTATGACATAAAGATCTTGGTTCCTTTCGATATTTGCGCATATCTGATCGTAACTTCCTGAATTATGGCCCCTAATTGTACGAAAAATCGCCTTTATCAGCTTGTGGTCCTCTGGAGGTAACAATTATTACCTGATTTAAAAAAAACGTTTGATTATATCACCGTTACAGGGTAATCTAGGTTGAGTTTGAATTTCATGAAAATCGGACCAAAATTGACAAACAAAATGACCGCCGTTTGTACGTGGTGTAAAAATATGGTATATCAAGGTTGTGGACCCTATAGAGGTCACAATTTTAATTCGTTTTTGATGAAACTTTAAATACATTTTTATAACCTAAAGATCTTGGTTCCTTGCAATATTTGCTCATATCGGATTGTAACTTCCTGAATTATGGCCTCTGATTATACAGAAAATCGCCTTTATTATCTTGTGATCAGTCTGGAGTTCAAAAACATCTGATTATTTCAGTTTGAATTTCATGAACTTCGGACCAAAATTGCTGAACAAAATGGCCCCCACTTTTACACGTGAACCCTGTAGAGGTCACAATTTTAATTTGATTTTGGAAATGCAGATTCCTTACTCAAAGATCTTGGTTCCTGTCGATATTTGGACATATCTGATCGTAACTTCCTGGCCCCTGATTGAACGAATAATCGCCATAATATTAAATGTTTCGTATCCAGTGCAGGTGACAGCTAATTCCATATTATGAAATGATTCGTATACTTAACGTTAGCATGGGGCAGAGCTTTTTAAAAACCAAACAAATTCTAATGATTTTCTGATAATTACTTAATATGCGACAACTCTTGTTGACTACCCGGACGATTTAGCTGCTGTGTGGGCGTATGTTTCGTTGCCAGGCAACCTATTTTTATCCTTTCTGGATTATGGCCACTGATAGTATGGAAAATCGCATTATTAGCTACTGGACCCTCTAGAGGTCTCAACTTTATCTTATTTTTAAAAAGTGTATAATGTATTACAGTTATACCGTAATGAAGGATGTATTCCAACTTCATGAAATTGGGACTATGACTTGCTGTCAAAAAATATGTAATATCAAGGTCATAATTGTTAACCACTTTGGATGAAACTTGAAATATATGTTTATATATTGGACAATAATTTCGACCTGGATTCTGGATTTAATAAAAAATTGCCTTTTGTTTTTAGCTTGGCAACCGCTTGTTAGCTTATAAAAATTGTGATATCCAGAGTGTCTCAAGCTAAAAATATGATTTTTCATACCATCAGGGACTATAACCCAGGAACTTGTGGTATGATATATTGGTCTACAGGGTCCACAAATTGATAACACAAGTTTTCCGTACAATTAGGGGCCATAATCTATGAAGTCAAGCCATGAACACAACTGTCGTAACAGTTTTTATACGCCCACATTGAAATGTGGTCATATATGGACGCTCCAGAGGCTAAAGTTAATATCCGATTGACTTAAAATTTATACACATTGTTTAAGGTCATGAGATGAAAAAGCCTATTGATTTTCAGCGATTTCTGATAAGTGCCAGAGTTGTTGCCCTTGATTACTTCAAAAAATCTTGTGTATGCTCTCAAGGCCAAAGTTAATATTTGATTGACTTTAAATTTATACACAGTGTTTAAGGTCATAAGACAAAGAAGCCTTTATATTGATTTTCAGCGATTTCCGATAATTTGTGCCAGATTTATGGCCCTTGATCACTTCATAAAACCCTGTGACGCTATAGAGGCCAAACTTATCATCCGATTGACTTCAGATTGATACACAGATTTTAAGGTGTTGAAACGAACAAGTATTTTGATTTTTATACGCCCACATTTTCATGTGGACGTATTATGTCGTCGTCCCTGTCCGTCCATCCGTCCGTCCACAATTTGTTTGTGGACTCTCTACAGGTCACAATTCCTATCCGATTTTGACGAAACTTGAAATATAGGTTTATCCCCATAAGATCTCGGTTCCTTTCGATATTGGCATGTATCGGATTATGGCCCCTGATTGTACGAAATATCATGTTTTTAGCTTGTGGACGCTATAGAGGTCACAATTTTGAACCGATTGTGATGAAACTTGACATGCATGTCTATAACCCCAAAATCTTGGTTCCTTTCGATATTTGCGCCCATCGGATCGTAACTTCCTGAATTATGGCCCCTGATTGTCCGAAAAATCGTCCTTTTTAGCTAGTGGTTCCTCTGGAGGTCAAAATTATGATCCGATTTAAAAAACTGTTTGATTATATCTCCGTTACATGGTAATGAAGGTTGAGTTCATATTTCGTGAAAATGGGACCAAAATTGACAAACAAAATGGCCGCCGTTTGTACGCGAATACTGTTAAAATATGGTATAACATGGTTGTGGACCCTGTATAGGTCACAATTTTAATTTGATTTTGATGAAACTTGAAATGCATGGTTATAACCCAGAGATCTTGGTTCCTTTCGGTATTTGCGCATATTGGATCGTAACTTCCTGAATTATTCGAATTTCGTGAAAATCGTACCAAAATTGCCGGACGAAATGGTCGCCGTTTGTACGCGAATAGTGTAAAGATATGGTATATCATGGTTGTGGACTCTCTACAGGTCACAATTCTTATCCGATTTTGCCGAAAAGTCATATTTCTAGGTTGTGTACCGTCACACCATAATCATTGTCGGCTTCGAATTTCATGAATATCAGACTGGAACTGACCAACAAAATGGCTGCTCCCAATACAGTATGAAATACAGGACTTAATGATGTAGAAAAAATCACTTTCGGTATTGCTTGTTCTCTATCCATCTCTCGAAAATGTGGGCGTATCCTGCCTGGCAGTGCCAGCCTATCTTCAATGAATTTTGATAACTGAACAGCTAAATCAATGATATTAAATGTTTCCTATACTAATTGTTAGCGTGGGGCAAAATTTTTATAAAAAGCAAACAAATTCTAATGAATTTCAGATAAGTACATAATGAGTTTTTACTCTTGATCAGATTTTAGTGTATTACAAATGTTTCATTACCCAAAAAAAGTAAAAATATGCGACAACCCTTGTTGACTGCCGGAGGATTTAGCTGCTGTGGGGGTATGTTTCGTTGCCTGGCAACCTATCTTTAGTATCGATGGTGTCATTTGTCTTCATCGAGGAATGAATAAAATTTTTTGCAAGTTAAGTGACTAGTTACGTGATAGACAAAAAAATACAAATTGTGTTATGAAGAAATGCCATGGTGCTGCGTCAGCCTATTTTGGCTACTGCATTTTCTGATACTGGCAATATTAGAAAAACGGCATGCTAATATTTTAGATCATCGACTTATGAAACGGGAACGTTTCATCAGATGAACGTAGCCAGTAATTTGTTTTATGATATTACTGACGTGAATTGAATATGGAAAATTTTCAAAAGGTGTACCTGTTGTTATTTTTGTGGTAATAACATACATTGAAAAACAACATTCTCTGGATATATTAAAGGGATTGGGAGCTTATGATTAACCCATTTGCTGCGGGACATCATTTCACCCAATTCTGTCCGGTTGGTTTCAAAATGGATTAAAAATCTTGTTGTGGACCCTCTAGAGGACACAATTTTGATCTGATTTTGATGAAACCAGAACTGTACCTTTTTGACCCAAAGATCTTGGTTCCTGTCGATATTCACACATATCAAGTTTTAGAAAGGTCTAATGTCCAATGGTTAGATATTTGCAGGAAACACACTCAACAAAGAAAAAAGAAATTTATAACTAAACCTGTCCTCGAAACAGGTTTGATAGTTTTCATACAATCCTATCACACCAGTGGAGGATCCAGCGGGTTTGTGGAGTCCAATCCCCACCCTGCTCAGCTACATAGAATTTTTTTAATGCCTTGCATTAATGAAATTTAATTACAATGTGATCCTACATCATTATTAAAATTGTGCTCAAATGGTGTGTTGAATTTCTCACTTTGAAAAGCTCAATTTGTATGGATGGTTGTAATTTAGAGACGATGATGGCATTATCCAAAATTTCCTGGATTAGCCCCTGCACACCCTAATACATTAAGGGCGTTGAGCAGTCTAAGATTCGCACTAACTTTTCAACGCCAATCTTATTAAGTCTTTGCAAACTTGTTCCACTTATAAAATAACTCAGAAAACTCTCGAAAGTCGCGTCGTTTTATGTGTAACAATGGAGATACGAGGCGGAGGAATAAAACTATTTATAGCAAACGAGACTGATTCCCTGACCTAGATCAGGTGTTGAATAAATTATGACGTCGTGCACGCCAGTCACGTGATCAACACAGACGTGACTTCAACGGGAGTGGAAGATGTCACGTGACCAGAAGGAATTCCCTGTATGACGCTATTATCCAGGTCTATTTATCTATCACGAAAGGAACATGACGGATTTTTTTTTTATGGTCAAAGATTATTATTTTTTGAATGCATAACATGATTTAGAGTGCGGTGGAGTAGTGCAGTGAAGTAATTATTTACTTTTACATCCGAATTGTTGTATTTTAATACTTGTTGTCGACGTATTCAAAGAATTAACCCAAAATCGCAAAATCTCGTTTGAAGGTAAATAATGAACAACAATTTTAAAATACTTTGAGTTGGTATTTTTTAACGTTTTTGGTGTCGAAATGTAGCTTATAACCTCCACTTTCGATCTACTGGTGGGATTATCAATAAATCTTTTGAGCTTGTACTAATAGAATTTCCAAGAAAACGCATCGTTTTTTTGCGTTTCCATGGATACAAGACAAACCACAACCTATAGCCAAAAATTGACCAGTGTATTTTTGGGACTTGCTATTAGCATTGTTCATGCGAAATTTGATGAAAATATCTGCAGGCATAACTGAGAAAATTCTACTTTTGTTGTCATCAATACCCCTTTTTATCATGCTTTTGGGCCAAGTTTGGAACATAGTTGGTAAATAAAATTAGTATTTATTTGGTGATTAATATGTAGTTTATCACCCCAAATAACAAAAAATGTCATATCTTATCAACAAAAATTACAGTGCTAGCTTTAAAATTTGCATTTTAGACTACTCAACGCCCTTAATTTCAATGTCTAGTAGAACAGTGTGTATTGTTGTCATTGTTTCTTTTCAAGAATCTTAAAGAAAAAAAAAATAATTAAATCTGTCAAAAAATCGCTATCTTACGTGTATAATAGATAAAACATTTCAGCCAGGTGCAATTTCCTTGTTTTTATACGTCCACATTCATAATGTGAACGTATTATGCCGTCGCCCCTGTCTGTGTGTTTGTGTGTGTGTGTGTGTGTGTATGTGTGTGTGTGTGTCTGTGGTTCGCCTACAGGGCGCAATTCTTCATGGATTTTCTTCAAACTTGGTATACTTATTCCTTATACCCCAAGGAAGATCCCTATTGTTTTTGGGGCATGCCCGACCCCCAGGGGCCGAGCCACGCCCATTTCTAGTATTTGTTTGTTTGTCGTCTACAGGCCACATTTCTTAACTTATAATTTTGAAACTTAGCATACACATTCTTTGTACCCTAAGGAACATCCCTATCGTTTGGGGTGTATGCCCCACCCCCAGGGGCAGAGCCACGCCCATTTTCTTTTCGTGTGTCTTTGTGTCGCCTACAGGGCGCAATTCTTACTGGATTTTCTTCAAACTTGGTATACGTATTCCTTATACCCTAAGGAAGATCTCTATTGTTTTTGGTGCATGCCCGACCCCCAGGGACAGAGCCACGCCCATTTCTAGTATGTATTTGTTTGTCGTCTACAGGCCACATTTCTTAACTTATAATTTTGAAACTTAGCATACACATTCTTTGTACCCTAAGGAACATCCCTATCATTTGGGGTGCATGCCCAACCCCCTGGGGCAGAGCCACACCCATTTTCTTATCGCGTGTCTTTGTGTCGCCTACAGGCCGCAATTCTTATTGGATTTTCTTTAAAACTTTGTATACTTACTCTTTATACTCTAAGGATGATCCCTATCATTTGGGGTGCATGCCCAACCCCCCAGGGGCAGAGCCACGCCCATTTTCTTTTTGTGTGTCTCTGTGTCGCCTAGAAGCCGCAATTCTAACTGTATTTTCTTAAAACTTTGTATACTTACCCTAAGGATGATCCGTATTGTTTTTTGGTGCATGCCCGACCCCCAATGGCAGAGCCACGCCCATTCCTTGTATTTATTTGTTTGTCGTCTACAAGCCACATTTCTTAACGTATCATCTTGAAACTTTGAATGATTATTCTTTGTACCCAAGGAACATTTCTATCATTTGGGGTGCATGCCCAACCCCCAGGGGCAGAGTCACGCTCATTTTCTTTTTGTGTGTCGCCTACAGGCCACAATTCTTAATCGGTCATCTTGAAACTTAAAATACTTATTCCTTATACCCTAAGGATGACCCCTTTTGTTTTGGGTGCATGCCCGACCCCCATGGGACAGCAACACCCATTTCGTGTATTTGTTTGTCTGTCGTCTACAGGCTGCATTTCTTAATGTATCATCTTGAAACTTTGAATACTTATTCTTTTTACCTTAAGGATGATCCCTATTGTTTTTGGTGCATGTCCAACCCCAAGGGACAGTGCCACGCCCATTTTTTTTTTGTCTGTCTGTGTGTCACCTACAGCCCACAATTCTTAATCGATCGTCTTGAAAACTTTTTTTAGACTTATTCCTTATACCCTAAGGCTGACCACTATTATTTTTGGTGCATGACCGACCCCCTGGGACAGAGCCACGCCCAATGCTTTTGTGTCTTGTGTTCGTCTACAGGATGCAATTCTTAACAGATACTTTTAAAACTTTACAAACCTATTCCTTATACCCTAAAGATGACCCCTATTGTTTTGGTGATTTCCTAATCCCCAGGGGCAGAGCCATGCCCATTTTTACTTCGTGTCTGTGTGTTGTCTACAGGCCACGATTCTTAATGGATCGTCTTGACGTCTTAAAACTTGGGATATGTATTCCATATAGCCTAAGGACGTCAACTGCATGTCCCGACTCACACAGGCAAGATACGACCAATTTTTGTGTTTGTCGTTTAGAGGCCGCAATTCTGAATGAATCAGCTTGGTACTTGGTTTATGTATTCCTTATAGCCTGAGGGCGTCCACTATTGATTTTGATGAATGTCCCGACCCTCAGGGTCAGAGCCACGCCCACTTTTTGCCTTTAATGCTAGGAAGGCACAATTCTGAATGGATTATCTTGGTATAGTTATTCCTTATACTCTAAGGACGGCAACTATTAATGTTGGTGCACGACCCTCAACGCTAAACAAACCAAACGCCTAGCCTTCTTGACAAAGTACCATATCAATCAAAGTAGGAATGTGGACGTATATTGTAGCGTTAGCGTTATGTTTATGAAAAGAAATTACACAGAACCTCTGTTTACACATCACCTGTCACATCGATTGTGATAAGATTTTTAGAAAATGCATCAATTGACTTTGTAAATCGTTAACCATCCCAAATTTTTCCCGATTTCAAAGTTGGACAATCTTATTTTGAAAATGCAATTTTATGACATCACTTAAAAAGATAGGCTGGCACTGCCAGGCAGGATACGCCCACATTTTCGAGAGATGGATAGAGAACAAGCAATACCGAAAGTGATTTTTCCTACATCATTAAGTTAGAATTTGATATGTGCAAATTTCGAAATGAATTAAGATCTTTGGGTTATAAAAGGTTCATTTCAGTAGGCTTCAAATTCGACAGGGGATCATGTTCCTAAGTGGGTAAGATGCTGGCTCGGTAGCCTTGAGTTTGGGTGTTTGATCCCTGCATTGGGTGACAAAGTTCATCTAGATTTTCAGGCGTGGTTTCCCTTTGTTAGTGATGAAGGATGGATGGCCTGACAAGAACAGATGTCAATTTTGGTCTGATTTTCACGAAATTTGACCTCAACCTTCATTACGATGTAACGGTGATATAATCAAACGTTTTTTTTAAATGGGATAATAATTCTGACCCCAGAGAGACCACAAGCTAAAAAAAGGTCATTTTTCGTACAATCAGGGGCCATAATTCAGGAAGTTACAATACGATACATGTATGCACAAATATCGAAAGGAACTAAGATTGTTAAGTTGTAAACATATTTTCACACTATTCGCGTACAAACGGCGGCCATTTTGTCCGTCAATTTTGGTTCAATTTTCACGAAATTCGAACTCAACCTTCATTACCATGTAACGGTGATATAATCAAACAGATAATAATTTTGACCTCCAGAGGGACCACAAGCTAAAAAGGGCAATTTTTCGGACAATCAGGGGCCATAATTCAGGAAGTTACGATCTGATGGGTGCAAATATGGAAAGGAACCAAGATCTTTGGGTTATAAACATACATGTCAAGTTTCATCAAAATCGGTGCAAAATTGTGACCTCTATAGGGTCCACAACCTTGATATAACATATTTTCACACTATTTGCGTACAAACAGCGTCCATTTTGTATGGCAATTTTGGTCCGATTTTCTCGAAATTCGAACTCAACCTCCCTTAGGGTGTAACGGTGATATAATCAAACGTTTTTTTAAATCGGATAATAATTGTGACCTCCAGAGGGACCACAAGCTAAAAAGGGTGATTTTTCGGACACTCAGGGGCCATAATTCAGGAAATTACGATCCGATGTGCGCAAATATCGAAAGGAACTAAGATCTTTGGGTTATAAACATGCATGTCAAGTTTCATCAAAATCGGTTCAAAATTGTTACCTCTATAGGGTCCACAAGCTAAAAACGTGATTTTTCGTACAATCAGGGGCCATAATCCATGAAGTTTTGATCCGATACATGCCAATATCGAAAGGAACCGAGATCTTATGGGGATAAACCTATATTTCAAGTTTCGTCAAAATCGGATAAGAATTGTGACCTGTAGAGAGTCCACAAACAAATTGTGGACGGACAGACGTCCGGACGGACAGGGGCGACGACATAATACGTCCACATGAAAATGTGGGCGTATAAAAACAGCTCAGTCAAATATCAAAATTCTAATAGTGAATTGCTAATAGTGAATGGTTTTCAAAAATATAACGATGATAGTGGAAATAGAATAAGAATTGTAGGAAGAGATAGATTTTAAATATGAACTTTCAAGATAGAGCCAATTGTCTAGATTACTTTAAAAAGTTGATAAACGTTTTCTAAGTGGGTAAGGCACTGGCTCGCTAGCCTGGAGGTCTGGTGTTCGATCCCTGCATTGGCCGAGAAAGTTCATCTGGATTTTCCGGTGTGGTTTCTTCTTGTCAGTGATACAAAATGGAGGGCATGACAAGGACAGCTGTCTAGTCTTTCGGATGGGATGAAAACTGAGTTCCCATTTACACATTGGCATGTACATAAAAGATCCTTTGGCAGTTGGAATTGGATATAAGAGTAGGCTGTAGCACCGCTGCCCGGGCAAAATTTCCCTCAGCACACTGTATGGCCTATGCCCCTCTTCCATTAGCCCAGGCTAAGTACAGAACAGTAGGACGTTTAACCCCATTTCATTTCATTTCTGATAAATGACTGCTATTGACAAATATTTTTAAATAATGAGAAAATAAAGATTTTGAAAATCTGATCTTGTTTTCAACATATGATTGTCTGTCCACATGTGTTATTTTAGCAAGAGTGCGTCACGTGTGTTGACAGATTTTTCTGACATTCAACTTGAGTAACTTTTCTAGATGCTGGTTGACACATTTTCCATTTCCTGATGATGCATGTTTGCAAATTATGATATTAACATCAAACCTCAGAACCAGCATATCAAATTAATCCACTACAGAAGATTCAAAACAAAGCTGCAAGAATTGTTACAAGAACTAAATTATACACCAATATTTCTCCCGTTTTGAAAGAACTCCACTGGCTACCGATTAAGACCAGAATTGGTTTTAAAATTCTCATGCTGACTTTCTGTGCTTTGTCATGTGATGACTCTCCTCTATATATTAAAGAATTAATTCAACCCTACCACCCTACCAGAAATCTTCGTTCTGAATCTAAGTACCTTATTAAATCAGTAACTGCAAACTCTTCTTTCGGTAGACGCTCCTTTGCTTTTGCGGCAGCAGAACTGTGGAATTCAAATGATTTTCCCATAGAATTCAAGTACTGTGCATCAATTGATAGTTTTAAAAGGAATCTTAAAACCCATCTTTTTAGAAACGTTTTCTTTTAATTGTTGATCGCATACTCCTTTTAACTAGTGTTTTCTTTTAACTGACCATAATGTTACCAAAGAGCAGCTTCGGTTGGATTTTAGGACATTATTATTATTATTTATTATTATTATTTAATCAACAAATAAACAAATCTTTTATTAAAACTGATTTTAATTAGCACTCTTGATTTACAATTTTCACAGCTGCCAAACCCCAGTAAAAAGATTCGTACAGTTGCATCTACAGTGCCTAAATCTGCAATGAAAGAAGGGTCAGCAGCAAGCTTGATGGTACGAGAATGTATGAAAACATACACAGATAATTGTCATACTATAAAGTTTAGATATGAAGCATACTCGGGAAGTTATCAACAATTACCTAAATTGTAAGCAAAATTTATCAATATGTTATCAAAGGTTATTAATAATCATTTTCTTTCTAGAGTTGAGAGTGAGCTAGAAATGGAATCAGTATCTGCACTAAGGTTATAGAAGTCCAGTCACCACAAGAATAGTGGATACAGTCCAGTCTTCACAATAATAGTGGAAATGACACTGTATGCCATATTGTAGTTTGTGGAATAATAAAAAGTACTACACTGTTGTTTATCTTTTGTGGGTTAACACGACAGTCACCCTGGGGCAGAAATTGGGGCTAATCGGACAGTTTGAACAGGGGAGTGAAATAAGCCTGGTAACAATGCACTATAACTTATTCTGGTTACAACACAGTTCTATGGATAACATAATATATCCGATTGTTATCCATAGACTTGTGTTGTCTTATATTTATGTTTTATTTGAGAAATGTCAAATCTTACAGGATGAAATATTTGATTTTTTAGCGCTAAAAGGACTGAACCATTATCTGAACATGTTTTCGAAATAGATGCAGAAGAAGAATTGGAGGAGAGGGATGATGTAAGAATATTTGTTTTTTCAGTTTGATACATCTGTATTTCGAAGAAAGAAGGGAACTTTTAAAATAGGTTCGTCCGTTGATCCGTCCATCACCCTTTTTGGGACACAATAACTCTCTTTGTAATTGAACTAGAATGTTCAGACTTGGTGTAGGTGTTTATTAGGGTAAGCAGAGATAAGCGATTTGATTGGATGATGCTTTGGCACACGATAACTTTAGTTTTAATTAATTGAGAGTGATGAACGTTGGTGTATAGATTTACTACATCAATACCTTGGCCAAGTTCGATAAAGAGCATTTCTGCTCAGGATAAGAAGAACGATAAGCAATACCTTGACAAAGATCAAAAATGAGTATTATCAGCTCAGCGTAGGCAAATGATATGCAATTTGATTGGTTGAGACATTGGAACATAATAACAATTGTTCTAATTGAGATAGAATGTTCGTACTTGGTGTAAGCGTTCATTAGATGAAGGCCTCGTCTCCATCATCCAAACAAATACTCTATGAACATTAGTCTGGATAGGTCCTCAAAATTTGACGGAAAGCAGGTCATTGTCTGGATTTTCCAGTCTTTTAAGTTACCACGTACTGAATCTATCAAACATCTCGCTTGTCAACAATGACACTCACTAAAATTCTGTTTGTAAAGGTTTAAATTGAAATGGTAATTTTTTCTCGTCATGAATCAGATGTTTGACTTCTCACCATCTTCTTTATTCTTCATCGCGATTCATGCTTTATTCCTCGTATCTATTTTGTTTCTAATAATAGATGTGCCAAGTGAATTGTGGGATATATTATAGACTCGCTTAATAGAATCTAGCAAAATCAGCCCGGCTTCATAAGATCTAAAACTTACCGAGACTTTAGCCAAAAGCTTCCATTGCCCATGCGTAACCGGGAGTTTGGTTTTTTATGTGGTAGATTATCCATTAATTTTCGTCAACAATTGAGAACCGACCCAGACACTCAGTACGTTGAAGACTAGGGGGGTTCTGGGTGACCGAGACTAGTGAAGGCCTTGATGCAGTTCAAGAGGGGCATTTTCTGCTCAGGGTAAGCAGAGATAAGCAATTTTATTGGTTTATTCTTTGGGACACAATAACTTAATTAAGTGAGAGCAATGAAACTTGGTGTATAGTTCCTTTACATCATTTTCTGCTTAGAGTAAGCAGAGATAAGCAATTTGATTGGTTGATACTTGAGGACACAATAACTTTAGATTCCCCAGGTACTTGTCTGAATTTGATTGTGAACATTTCCTGCTAAGACTAAGTACAGATAAACAATTTGATTGCTTAATACTAACTAATGATAAAGATGAATGTGCAATTCATTGATAAGTGTCTACTGTTTATTTTTGGATTTCGGCAGAGAACATCACTGTTATCTTGTTATCATGCTTTTTGGGCTAAGTTTGGAACATAGTTTGTAAATAAAATTGGTATTTTTGGGGTAATTAATATATTGCTTACCACCCCAAATAACAAAAAATGTTGTATCTTATGAACACAATTTTTTCGATAATTTGAACAACTAAATTCATAATAGTCAATATTTTGTTTACGGAATGTTTGGCATGTGGCAGAACTAGGAGTCAAATAAATTCTAATGATTTCTGATAATTACTTAATAATGGGTTGTTACTCTTAATCAGATTTTAGTGTATTGTAAATGTTTTCATTAACAACAAAATAAGATTATATGTGACAACCCTTGTTGACTGCTCAGATGACTTAGCTGCTGTGGGCTTCTGTTTCGCTGCCTGGCAACCTATTTTTGCTAACTTTGTCAAAATATTTTAGGGCATTGTTTTGTGTGCATGTCACATCTTTGATGTTTTGCAAACATTCCCATGATCAAGCGTACAAGCTGCTGTATCGTGGTGAATGTAAACAATGACGCTGGTGTATGTAAACTGTTTTTTTGATTGGGTCGTAGGATCAACCTATGTGGCCAGTGTGAATTTTTGAATAGACCAGGGGATAGTGGAGTGCATGGAACGATACCACTGGGAATACCGAGGATGACTTAGATGATGTTAAAAGGAGAATAGTATCAAAAAGTTGAAAGTCAACCTTTCCAAAAGAACACACTTAAAACCAGTGATTCATGCAAACATACGATGTGGTATCAGACAAATGCTGAAAAAACCCAAGCTACCGTCCATTATAAATGCCTTATTACCGTAATTAATTAAATTAAGGTGTTCAAAGCCAAAGCTGCTAAAACAAGTGATTTGTGGTTATCTAGATGAATAATGATAAAATGATATGATGTTTTTCCAGGATACATTCAGTCGCGGCATGGAAAATGTAGCTATTCATAAAAAAGGTTGGTTATTTAAAGGACCTGATGGAGGAAAGGAAACTATTATTAATTTTACTAGGGTAGGTATAGAAGCCAGAAGTACTCAGTTTGTGAAAAAAAGACTATGTGTTTGTCCCCCGCCTTTCGAAGAAAGTTGGGAGACTATTAAAATGGGTTCGTCCGTCTGTCTGTCTGTCCGTCTGTCTGTCGGTTCGTCTGTCTGTTTGTCACACTTTTTGGGACACAATAACTCTTTTCCTAATTGAGCTAGAATGTTCAAACTAAGTGTATGTGTTTATTAGGTCAATGCCTTGATTTTCAGCTTAGGGTAAGCAGCGATAAGCAATTTGATTGGTTGATGCTTTGGGACACGATAACTTTAGTTCTAATTAAGTGAGAGTGATGAAACTTGGTGTATAGTTTCATTACAGTAATACCTTGACTAAGTTTGATAATGTCCGTCCGTCCGTCCGTCCACAATTGTTTGTGAACAGTCTACAGGTCACAATTTTTATCCGATTTCGACGAAACTTGAAATGTAGGTTTATCACCCTAAGATCTTGGTTCCTTTTGATATTGGCATGTATCGGACTGTAACTTCATGGGTTATGGCCCATGATTGTACGAAAAATTACGTTTTTAGCTTGTGAACAGTGTAGAGGTTACAATTTTGAACCGATTTTGATGAAACTTGACATGTATATTTATAACCCAAGATCTTGGTTCCTTTCGATATTTGCACATATCGGATCATAACTTTTTGAATTATGGCCCCTGATTGTACGAAAAATTGCCCTTTTTTAGCGTGTGGTACCTATGGAGATCAAAATTATTATCTGATTTAAAAAAACGTTTGATTATATCACCGTTACAGGTTAATGACAGTTGAGTTCGAATTTTGTGAAAATCAGACCAAAAGTGACAGACAAAATGGCCGCCGTTTGTACGCAAATAGCGTGAAAATATGTTATATCAAGGTTGTGGACCCTATAGAGGTCACAATTTTGAACCGATTTTGATGAAATTTGAAATGCATGTTTATAACCCAAAGATCTTGGTAGCTCTCTATATTTGAGCATATCGGATCGTAACTTCCTGAATTATGGCCCCTGATTGTACGAAAAATGGCCTTGTTTAGCTTGTGGTCTTTCTAGAGCTCATAATTATTATTCGATTTGTAAAACCATCTGATTATATCACCGTTACACTGTAATGAAGATGGGGTTCAAATTTAGCGAAAATCGGACCAAAATTGCCAGACAAAATGGCCGCCGCTTGAACACGAATAGTGTAAAGATATGGTATATCAAGGTTATGGACCCTGTTGAGGTTACAATTTTAATCCGATTTTGTTGAAACTTGAAATACATGTTTAAAATCCAAAGATCATGGTTCCTTTTGATATTTGCGCAGTTCGGATGGTAGCTTTCTGAATTATAGCCCCTGATTGTACGCAAAATCGACTTTTTTAGCTTGTGGTTCCTCTAGGGGTCTCAATTATTATCCAATTTTAAAAAACGTTTGATTATATCACCGTTACACTGTAATGAAGTTTGAGGTCGAATTTCATAAAAAATAAGACTAAAACTGCCGGACAAAATGGCTGCCGCTAATACGCGGATAGTGTAAAAATATGATATATCCATGTTGTGGACCCTGTAGAGGTCACAATTTTTAATCCAATTTTGACGAAATTTGAGATGTACGTTTATAACGCACATTGGACCATAACTTCCTGAATTATGGCCCCTGATTGTACGAAAAAATGATGTTTTTTATCTTGTGGACCTTATTGAAGTCACAATTTTATTCCTGTTACACGTTAATGATGGTTGAATTTGATTTTCAGTGAATTTTGATAATTGAACAGCTAAATCAATAATATTAAATGTTTCGTATACTAAACGTTATCATGGGTCAGAACTTTATAAGAACCAAACAAATTCTAATGATTTTCTGACAATTACTTAATGTGTTGTGTGACAACTCTTGTTGACTGCCCGGACGATTTAGCTGCTGGTGGGCGTATGTTTCGTTTCCTGGCAACCTATTTTTCTTTATAAAACACTTTTGGATGACACTTTGTGTACAGTTTGATTGCTCGATACGTTTGAAAAAAATAAATGTGCGATTAATTAATATGTGTCATCTATTTATTTTGGGATTTCGGCGGGGGACATCAGCCTCGCTGTTGGCTTGTTTTTATTTAAATGGACGAGAATAAAACAATTCTTTCTTATAAACTCCAGCTACTTGATTGGCAGAGAATAGAATAAAATACCATTATACTGTAGATTATATAATTACCGTTCATCTTATATCAAAGATAATCTGCAGGAAAGTATATGATGGTATTTCTAATAAGCTGATAATGGTTGTAACAATTGCATCGGGAATATGTTCAGCTATAATTCTTGGTAGGGTGAATATTATATAAATTTTGTCCCACTAAGCTAAGTAGAGCTAAGCAATTTCATTGGCCAATGTTTTGGGACAAGATAACTTGGATTCTAAATGATTAAGAGTGATGAAACTTAATACTTGAAAATCAATTTAATTGCTTTGATACCCTTGAAAAATAGAAATGAGCAATTCATGAATATGTTTCATCTATTTATTTTGAGATTTCGGCAGGGTACATCAGCCTCACTGTTGGCTTGTTCTTAGCGTCACCTGATATGAAATAATTTTTGATTTACAGCAATTTAAAAGACGTTACTTTACACTGAAAAAACAGCCGGACAATACATATATGCTGGAGTTTTTTAAAGATAATAAGAAAAATGAAGTGAAAGGCGCAATCTATCTAGATCTAGCACAAGAGGTTGTCAAGGTATGTATTGTAACTCTCCTGTTCAAACAACATACGAAGTTGATGGATATGGGGAAAGGTAAGGGGGGAAGGGTATCAGGTTCAAAATGAGATCTGAAGTAAAAAGCAAAAAATCAAAAGTAAAAAGAGGAAATTCTTATCTAAAAGGGATATTTTTGTGCAGGAATCGTATATATTTAGACATTTAACCTGAAACACTTCTACCTTTTCAGATTTAAATCATCAGAATTCTACTTTCATTGAGATAATTCTTACTTTCTACAGTCAGCTTTAGATTTTCTATTTAGACTTTCTACTCACAATTTTTATGTTGACGTATATTGTCATTGCCCTGATCCATCCGTCTGTTGATATAATTCCTACTTTCTACAGTCAGCTTTAGATTTTCTATTTAGACTTTCTACTCACAATTTTTATGTTGACGTATATTGTCATCGCCCTGGTCCCTCCGTCTGTTGATCCGTCGATCTGTCCATCCACAGTTTGTTTGTGGACACTCTACTGGTCACAATTCTCATTTGATTTTGACGAAACTTGCTTTATCTCCAAAAGATTTTGGTTCCTTTCGATAGTCACGCATATTGGGTCATAAATTATGGCCCCTGATTGTACTAGAGATGGCATTTTTTGCGTATTGTCCCTCTACTCTAAGAGGTCACAGTTATTATCCCATTAAAAAAAAACGTTGGCATGTATCGGATCTAAACTTCACTGATTTATGGGACACAATATCTTTGGTAGTGAGAGTGATGAAACTTGGCATATAGTTTCGTAACATCAGTACCTTCACTAAGTTTGATAATGGCCATTTTCTTTGCAGGGCAAGCAGAGCGATAAGCTATTTGAAACCATATACACAAAATATGCAACAACTAAAACCATTAGGGAGAACCACTTACTCATAAGTAAAGTTACAGATAAAAAAGGAAACTTATAAAAACATAAACAAGATATTTTACATCTAATTAGTCAATAATCAATAGGGGAAACCACTTGACCTTAACATTAGTATAGTAACAGATCCGAAGGAAACTTATCTAAAACCTATACAAGGTAATTTACATCTAATAACACACAATTATAGCAGAAACCATTCATATTTTCATAGATGTGGGCCAAAAAATATTGGAAAAGTTGTATTCAGTAATATCACAGTTTAAGTAAATAAATATAAAAACACACAAACACTGAGGGCATATAGGGTACTATTGTGATCAGAAAGTTATCAATATAGTTATTACTTGCTATATTGTTCAGTTTATTGTATACCAGTCACTAGATTATAGGCAAATAAGGATATCTCACATCATAAGCATGACGTGATGGATAGATGCCTTCATCTCTGTTTGATGCTGGTTTGTATTGTTTTATATTGATTGATGGCTTCCAAAATATTCCTTTTATTAGTGTGACTTTGTGGATACTTTCAACTCATCAATATCTTTACAGTGATCCATGATGATCATTTTCTGCTTAGGCTAATTAGAGACTTCGCACTCTCAATAAAAATGTAAACTTGCTAAATTTAAATTCACCTTTTCTTTGTTCTCTGTGACCATGGAGGTCAAAAAGTCAAATTTTCCGTTTTTGCACTAGGAAGATGTAAAGCAATCAATGTCAGCGTAAAATATAAAAATTAAAGCAAAACCTGTTCTAATTAATAATAGGAGCATTTAAGATTTATCTTTAGATGGTTTTAGCACCAAACTATTACTGTGGAACGTTGAAAAAGATTTTGCATAACAGAACGAAAACACTTCGAAACCTGTTTCAAAAATGAACAAATTTAGTTCCACAACGATTGTAATACATAATGAAACTAGTTGTCCGAAAAAGAAATTGAATAGTTTCATGGCTGGGAAGATACTTTGATGGAACTCCGAGTATAGATTCATTATATCTATACCTTGACTAATTTTGATGAGAAAGTGATCAGATTTAGTGTAGAGTTTCACACAGGTTCTTAAAAACCTTGACTTAGTTCAATTGTTAACATTTTCTGCTGAGACTAAGTATAGATAATCAGTTTAATTGCTTGATACTTTTGAAAAATAAATAAATGTACGATTGATTAATTTGCGTCATCTATTTATTTTGGGATTGCGGAGCTGCACATCAGCCTCACTGTTGGCTTTTTTGTTTAGTTTTATATCTTATACTTAAACACAGGACAAAGTTCTCACGAGAAATTTACGCAACTTTAGGTGTTTTGTAGGCTTTAAGATGCAGCATTTTAATTTAGATGATTGTACACTTCATTTTTCAGAATACGAAAAGAGGAAAGTTTTGTTTTGAAATTCGAATGTCAAATAGACAACCGTATGTATTAGCGGCAGAAAACGATAATGAGGCAGACGATTGGATAATAACATTAAATAGAGTAATAAATGCAGCTGAAACAGCATCTACAATCTCTAGGGACAGTATTAAAGGTATCATTTTAACAATCATTTTATCCAAATATGGTAAAACAAAACACAGAAGACACTGTCATACTCTAAACTGTTGTATGAACCTATTTATACATTATATTTAGCAGACGCTTTATTGTACTGGTCACATATGCTATTGTTTTTATGCGCAACTGCTATGTACCATGCTTGCAGAGGAATAAAGATGTAGACACAAAATCTCTCGTTTTTACCAACACAACATAAACCAGGGATTCTACTTTACTCCTATATTTTCCGAACATGTCATAATCGATTTTCCAAACATCTGGCAAGGTATATGCATAATAAAAATATTCAAAATTCCCAAATACATTAACTGTACTGAGTGTATAACTACTACTCATCTCAATTATCGTTGATAATAGACAGGATTGATATGGCAATTATAGGTGATCAACTCTGATGGGAAACATTTTTAGCTTAATTGATTAATTGCTTAATCTGTCTTGATTGGCTTTCTTAATCTACGTTGGGGGGGCTGAATGGTCAGCACGTTTGCGCTGTATGCGAAGGCCTGTCGACTAGCGCGGTTTTGAATCACGGTGTTACGTGACAATATTTATTCCCCTTTATTTTGGTCGACAAGCTTGACAGTAGTTATAATTTTTCTGTGTTTAACAATCTACTTCATAAGTGAAATGGCACTTGCCCACGAGTGACTGTAACATATACAGCAAAAACGCGAAAAACTCTGACCGAAAAAACTTTTTTGATACTAATTGACAAAAAAAATCAGAAAAGTGCTAAAAAATGATAAATCACTGAATACCGAAAAAACAACACTTATTACTGAAAAAAACTCTTAATATACGCATAAAAATTAATATGTGGGTCATGGGTCAGGCTAGTCCACGGATCAAAATTTTGGGGAACACTAGGTCATATAAGAAAACGGTGGATGCTCTATGTGGGTCGTTTATCACATGAGACTTTTTGGTCACTGAAGTGGGTCATTGGGTACTCTAGATGGGTCAGCGGTAGGTTTCAGTAATTTCTCCCATTAGCAACATTCTGCATGGCTTTTTCTTGAAATATAGTTCTCCCAAATATTTTATCTGAATTTGATGAAACTTGAAATATAATTTATCTCCCAAAGATCTTGGTTGTTTTTGATATTGGCATTTATCAGACTGTAACTTCATGGATTATGTCCCCTGATTGTACAAAAAATCATGTTTTCACCTGGAGGTCACAATTTTCATCTGGAGGTCACAATGGAGGTCACAATTTCCTTCTGGTCACAATTTTCATCTGATTTTGATGAAGCTTGACATGTGTGTTTATACCCCAAAGATCATAGTTCCTTTCGATATTCACTGATATCAGACCTTAACTTCTGAATTATGGCCCCTGATTGTACAAAAAAATCACGTTTTTAGCTTGTAGTCTAACTAGAGGTCACAATTTTTTGAAAAAATTGTGTAAAAGTATGGTATGTCAAGCTTGTGGACCCTCTAGAAGTTACAATTTGCATTCAATTTTAAAAACCATTTAAATATATCACCATTAGACCTAAATGAAGGTTTAGTTATAATTTCGTGAAAATCAGAGAAAAACTGTCTGACAAAATAGTGTTACACCAAGGTTATGGACCCAAGATCTCGGCTTCTTTCGATATTGGTATGTATCGGATGAAAACTTCATGGATTATGGCCCCTGATTGTACGAAAAATCACGTTTTTAGCTTGTGGACCCTATTGAGGTCACAATTTTGATACGATTAAGCTGAAATTACATGTTAATATCCAAAAGATCTTGGTTCCTTTTGATATTTGTGCATATCAGACCGTAACTTCCTGGATTATGGCCCCGATTGTACAAAAATCAATTTTTTTAAAGCTTGTTTTCTGTCCATCTCTAGCAGATTGTGGGTGTATACTGTCTGGAAACGTCAGGTTTTATAAAAAAAAATTATGATCCATTTTGATGGAAAAAAATTGAAATCCAGTGTAAACCCTGGTGTACTGTATGACAGGAAAGATGTACCATATGTAAATGTACGTTTAATGTTTATATTTTATATTATATTTTTAGAAGATGAATCACTGACTGTTGGTAAATCTGAACAATTAAAAGAAAGTAGCATCAATCATCCAGTTGTTAAGGTAAAATTAAAGGATTATCCACTAATCTTACATATTGCAGGTAGCACAAAATAAAGCAAAAACTATAACTCCAATCAAAAAATGTTTATATTACCATATGTAGAAGTAAAAACAGGCTTTACAAGGAAGTTTTTTTTAAATTTTAAAACAAAAATATCAAATAACAACAAAGTTATTCTTTATCATAAAAAGAACTATGTAAAATAATATTACGTTTATGAATTATGAAGTTACATTTTACTGATCCATGCATCAAACAGTAAGCACAATTGATTAATTTAGTCCACAATCAGTTTTTATACGGCCACATTGAAATGTGGTCGTATATTGTCGTCGCCTCCGTCCGGCCGGCAGTCCGGCGTCCACAATTGCTTGTGGACGCTCTATAGGCTAAAGTTAATATCCGATTGACTTTAAATTTATACACAGTGTTTAAAGTCATGAGACGAAGAAGCCTATTGTTTTTCAGCGATTTCCGATAATAACTACCAGAGTTATGGCCCTTGATCACTTCAAAAAATCTTGTGGATGCTCTAGAGGCCAAAGTTAATATCCGATTGGCTTTAAATTTATACAAAGTGTTTAAGGTCATAAGACGAAGAAGCCTATTGATTTTCAGCAATTCCCGATAATTATTGTTTAAGGTCATAAGACGAAGAAGCCTATCGATTTTCAGCGATTTCCGATAATTAGTGCCAGAGTTATGGCCCTTGATCACTTCGAAAAATCTTGTGGACGCTCTAAAAGCCAAACTTAATATCTGATTGACCTTAAATTTATACACAGTGTTTAAGGTCATAAGACGAAGAAGCCTATCGATTTTCAGCGATTTCTGATAATTAGTGCCAGAGTTATGGCCCTTGATCAATTCAAAAAATCCTATGGATGCTCTAAAAGCCAAACTTAATATCCGATCGACCTTAAATTTATACACAGTGTTTAAGGTCATAAGACGAAGAAGCCTATTGATTTTCAGCGATTTCCGATAATTACTGCCAGAGTTATGGCCCTTGATCACTTCAAAAAATCTTGTGAACGATCTAGAGGCCAAAGTTAATATGCGATTGACTTCAAATTCATACACAGTGTTTAAGGTCATAAGACGAAGAAGCCTATTTCCGATAATTAGTGCCAGAGTTATGGCCCTTGATCACTTCAAAAAATCTTGTGGATGCTCTATAGGCCAAAGTTGATATCCGATTGACTTTAAATTTATACACAGTGTTTAAGTTTATGAGACGAAGAAGCCTATTGATTTTCAGCGATCTCTGATAATTATTGCCAGAGTTATGATCCTTGATCACATCAAAAAAATCCTGTGGATGCTCTAGAGGCCAAAGTTAATATCTGATTGACTTTAAATTTACGCATACTGTTTAAGGTCATGAGACGAAGAAGCCTACTGATTTTCATTGATTTCAAATAATTACTTCCAGAGTTATCTCCCTTGATCACTTCAAAAAACCTTGTGACGCTACGGATGCCAAACTTATCATCCGATTGACTTCAGATTGATACACAGAGTTTAAGGTGTTGAAACGAACAAGTATTATGATTTTCAATGAATTTTGATAACTGAACAGCTAAATCCATGATGTTAAATGTTTCCATCTACTAATTGTTAGCGTGGGGCAAAACTTTATAAAAAACAAACAAATTCTAATGATTTTCAGATAATTACATAATGAGTTGTTTCATTACCAAAAAAAGTAAAAATATGCGACAACCCTTGTTGACTGCCCGGACGATTTAGCTGCTGTGGACGTATGTTTCGTTGCCAGGCAACCTATCTTTAGGATTGACATAATGTTGGCAGTCGCAAATTTCTTCAACAGTTATGTTCCTTCAATCTTTTTTTGGAGCCTGTCATTGAATTTCTCAAAGTGATATCTATTGGTTTCATTGATCACCAATTCAACTAAATTCTGTCCCAAAATTAAACTAAAAAAATTAAATTTGCTTTTCTCACATTCTAATATTGGTCCTAAAAATGATGGGCATGTAACGGAATTCATTGTATCATTCCAAATAAAATCCTTGTTGAAAGTCGAAGCTCTAAGATTCTCTGCCATTTTGGTTCGCTTCATCCGGAGCCTTTGTGTTCCTCACTCGAATTGTCAGTCAATTCTATGTCCAGGATACTATTATTGCTAATTTCTACGTCTAATATATCTTCCGGTAAAAATCCTTCGGAGTCTGACTTGGAATCATTCTCCATACATACAAAATTATTAACAATCTAAGGCGTACAAAACTGATCACTCGGCAAACCTCGGTATATTCCGAAACCTACATCTAGCTTCAGCTGTATGACAGTAAGTGATATGTACCTACGCCTATACGGCACTGGTTTACTTATTTATAAAGAAGTTCTCAAAATTGCGTCGTTGAACGGTGTGTAGAATTTTCATTGCAAACTTGTCCTTGGATAAACTTGAAAGTAAAACAGCTTCAAACTTTGTGAACTTTGTAAGATAAAACATTCTTGGGCAACATCATGGGCAACACCGTTGGTAATCCGGGAACTTGAAAGTAGTTCTAATGGCGGACTTCGTCATACAGTCCAGGCTAGATGTAGGGTACTGGAATCTGGTGAGGTTTGCCGAGTGCAAAACTGACATTTGTTCAAAATGGTGACCCCTGAAAATATTTTTCCATTACAGTTTGCGACCCTATGACTCCTAAAACCTGTGTTGTGATGTGTATTTTACGACTTCAATCAAGTTCAATCATTACTTAAAACTATATATTTATTGGCTAATTACGTCTGGAAAGTAAAACAAATTTTTTTTACAACATTATTGATCAATAAAACGAACATGAAAAAGTCGTTGATTGGAAATTTTTTTGTAAGTTTTCAACCTTATAACACCTAACACCTTGCATACTCCGCGTAGCGTTTCGTTTGATTAGAGGTAATCCCACTACACACTGCTATTATGAGTGGATTGTTGTTTTAAATTTTGATCGGTCAGTAGTCCATCTACCAACCAATCACTAGCTGTCCTACAAAAGCTTTACATTTAAAACGAGTTTACATAACGTTACGTCATGGCTCACAATTTTATTATGCCTAATTAAACCGTGCATAGCAGAATACTGCAGTAAAACTAATTGCGTGACAAACAAGGCCATCAAGTCGAATGAAATGTAAACAATACTGTTTGGAAAGGAACATACTTTCACCATTTTTAATACCTTAAATCACTGTCCAAAGTTTTAGGGAAGACCCAGATTAAACAAAGGACTGTCATGTTGCTGTACTTAAGTGATAGTTTTCATTGAACGAAAAGAATAGACACACTCCATTTTTCTCGGGCCATTGCTTCAGAAATATGAACACCTTGTTGTGGCCTCAACATTTTATGATACCAATCATTAGTTGAAACTATTGTTTTAAGGGATTACAACTTTTGGAATCTCAAGCGGCTTTTGTTTATAACTTTATTGATCAATTAAACAGTATATCAAAGCGGATGACTGTCCAAAATGGCCACTGATAAATGGAATTTTCTAGTGAGTTTGCGACCTTATAACACCTAAACCGTTGTTGTGACGTGTACATTTTATGATACCAATAATTAGTTCAAATTATATGTTTACTAGATAACTGCTTTTGGAAAGCCAAACAGCAATTTTTTATAACTTTATTGATCAATAAAACAGTACACCAAAGATGTTGTCACCAAACGTTGATTGGAAGCCTGACTAGAAACTAGGTCAACCTCTGGCGGGGTAATTCTCTAAGACTCAGTGGCTAATTATGTCGCTGCCACACATAACCTGAACCGAATGAGTTAATCAAAATGGCTAACAAAAATAAGAATGTAGAGCAAAATTCTCTGTTAATACAGATGGCTGAGCTTTTCTTTGTAGAGATAATTATGTCTGTCGTCCACAATTTCCTGTGAACTCTCTACAGACTACATTTATAATCTGTTTATTTTGAAATTGAGATGAAGAATCATATTTAATTTCATTAATTTCTTCTTGAGTTATGACCCTTGTTTCAATTTGTAAACACTCTAATGGTAAAAGTTATCACCTGATCTGTAGGAAATTTACATTAGTGAAAAGAAGAATCCTATTGAATTTAAGAAATTACTTTGTGGACCCTCATGAACGCTCGAATAACGAAAGTTATCATTCGATCTATTTGAGATTTATACCTATCATGTAAATAAGCGAAACAAAGAAGCTTTTTGAATTTCTGCGATTTCCAATTATTATTTATAGAGATTATTACTTATAGAGTTATCGCCCTTGTTTAACTTTATTGAACCTCATGAATGCTTGTATATTGTCGTGGCCCGTGTCCATCAGTCCATTCAATCTGCCACAACTGTTTTTGAACAGGTCACAATTTTTATCTGATTTTGAAAAATAGGTTTATCTCCAAAAGATCTCACTTGCTTTCAATTTTGGCAAGGGGGATGTGTGTGGTGGGGTAGCCTAGTGGTCTAGAGTGCCATACTTCGACCTCTACCTGGCCGTTCACCTCTGGCTTGCAGCTGTCGTTTCGATCCCTGATGTGAGCGTATGTGGCATGGAGATCGAGTCACCTTCTCAACCTTGTGGGTTTCCTCCAGGCAGTCCACTGCTAAAGACCCCTACGCGCATGCGAATTATTGAAATAAAAATTTAACCATATGTTACTCCCGAAATGACCTAATTTGTGTCGAGTGGACGTTAAACCCCATTTCTCTCTCTTTCAATTTTGGCATGTATCGTTTTGAATCTTAATGGATTATGGCCCCTGTATGAAAAATCACGTTTTTAGCTTGTGGTCCCTTTAGAGGTCACAATTATTATCATATTTAAAAAAAAACATTTGAATATACATGTATCACCGTTACAATGATGTTTGAGTTCTAATTTTGAAAAAATCGGACCAAAACTGACAGATGCAATGGCTGCCCCTGGTAGGTAAATAGTGTAAAAATATTAGGGTTGTGTTGTGGACCCTCCAGAGGTCACAATTTTGATTCGATTTTGATGAAACTTGAAATTCATGTTTATAATCGGAAGATCTTGGTTCCTCTATAGGTCTCAATTTTTATCTGAATTATAAAAGCGCTTGAATATATCACCGTTGCATGAAAAATCACGTTTTGGATTGTTGTTCCTCTCTAGAGGTCACAGTTTTTATCGGAATTATAAAATCATTTGAATATATATCCCTAACGACACCCAATGCAAAACAACCCCAATGCCTAGCCTTCTTGTTCTCTTGAGACATTACAGTCATTTCATATTTCATTCTCTTCATTTTAAAAAATACCATATCAATCAAAGCAGGAATGTAGACGTATACTGCAGCATTAGCGATGCATTCGTTTAACATAATTGTAGTATTCAATTTTATAAGCCAAATCAAACCAAACACATTTTATTAGCTGCACCACGCAATACCAAGTAGTTTGGATTCGATTACCAATGTAAACTATGAAACTGAGTCTTGATGGCTAAATATGAATACCAGCACCATCTAGGCCATCTATCTTTTTTTTAGGAGTAGGTATACTTTGCGTTTCTGATTTAGTATGGAAGCCATACCAGCAGCAATTGAGTGTAACAGTCCTCTAAATAGCATGAGGCAACTGGCTGTGAATGAGCAATTTCCTCTTTTTAGAATGTCTTCAGAGTGACAAAAAATATGCTTCACTCCAAAACTTTATTTTAGTCTTAAACACCGTCAAATCTTTCATACTGGCATATTGAAACACGCACCTGAAACACAGAAAAATAAAATGATAGTGGGGATTTGAAACATTTAATTTCATTCTTATTTCTGTGTTGGTCTCACAATTGGTAGCTATGACCATTCTCTCATAATCAAGCCAAATCTAGTTGATCACTAAGTGAATTAAGATTCTACAACTCATACTAGCTGATATTATTGAGGAGGAAAAGACTGTTTTTTCTGACACAGGTGTTTGCCTGAGGTATAAACCATAATGTTGAAATGATAAAATTAACATTGTTCAGACTAGTGCAGCAACTGCATCAGTATAATAAACAAGAGTCTGAAGTTCATTAATCCTGTAATTTGTTACAAAAACATAATGTTTAAATTAACCAATTCAACTGTACACGTATGACAGTGTTAGTATACGGCACTATAACTTGTATGTAAATTCTACTAACAGAACCAATATTGATAAACATTATGTTGTTAGGATATAATAAATATATTACAGTACTCAAGAGAATCTGATGGTTCATTAGCTAAAGCCAGAGCTGAAGGCAGGCAGAATTTATTTGCAATACATCCAGACATGAGAGTAAGTAATTTATTATTATTAACCATGGTAGTACAGTAGAATCCGTATGAGCAGCCACTCCTATTCAGAGACATCTCCTTGTAAGCGGTCACAATTAATTCCCCCCGTAAAAATTCTATTGTTTCATCTCCTTATTCAACGGTCACTCCTCTAACGCGGCCAGCGGTCACTATTTTGCAAATGAATTTAACAAAACATCGCCCATTCAACGGCCATTGTTGAATGATACCATCTTGTCGTTCTTCGTAACACCCCCGCTAATCCCGTGAGTAGTAATCAATTAACTGGACTCCTGCAAATCAGATAAAAAGAAATGTGAAAATACCAATTAACTCGGGATTATCTGTTAATTAATCTTTTGTTTTATTAAACGACAAACCTGATCATTGTTTTCACACGTAAGGGGACATTATTTGATACTGATTGAATAAACTGAAAGTACCGACTAAAGGCCCCTATGTTGTTAAATAGACGTTTTTAGCGCCACCTGTAATATTACATACAGAGTTACACCCCCTGTGATTTGGTAGCTGGTTAGCGATGTTTTTTTGGTTCGTGTGCTTCTTTGATAAAATAAAATTAATTCATCGATTTTCTTCACAAAAATGGATAAATATTATCGAATACATCACTATGATGGACAGTAGTATTGAAGGTTGGTACAAAATGACAAGTTTACAAAAGTTACGTCGGCGATTCAGCGACGGCCAAATTTACCGATGCAAGTGAAGTATTGCATTGGTGTTTGCTTCCAATGCATTCAAGCGTAATATTAATTGATGTCAACACAAAAAAAAACATGAGATTTTACAAAAATGGATAAATATTATCGAATGCATGACAATGATAGACAGTAGTATTGAAGGTTGGGAAGTTATGTCCGAGATTCAGCGACGGCCAAATTTACCGATGCAAGTGCACCCAAGCGTAATATTTATTGATGTCAGCACAAAAAACTCGAGATTTTATTAAGAGGCCACTCCGTTAAGCGGTCAATCCTAAAATTTCCCGTGGGTGGCTGCTTAATGCAGATTCTACTGTACAATTATTTGTACATCTTAGTATTGTTGATTGGATTAAACTTATTGTCCTATCTGCAGATGCAACTTCAGGCAACCATTCACCTAATTTGGCATGAATGATTAATATATATTTAATTAGAAATAACACATGACACAATTATATGGAATACAAGTTACTTGAAAGATCTATTACTGGCGACATTTTGATGTGGGTTCTCTTGTCTTTGTCAAGTATGACAACCATATATCGAGTGAAAAAATATATACAAAATATGGAACAAAGAAAAACATTAATGTACCGGTACAACAAGAAGTTATTATTTAGAAACCATCAAAGGTGGGGGAAAAACCATAAGGGATAGGTAGTAATCAACTATATACAACAAAAACATCAATAGTTGCCGTCGAGAAAACCCTCGCCCAAACGTTGCCAGAAATAAACTTGTATTCCATAAAATTGTGTCATTATACGCCCACATTTTTATGTGCACGTATATTGTCGTCGCCCCTGTCCGTCCGTCCACAATTTGTTTGTGGACCCTCTACAGGTCACAATTCTTATCCGATTTTGACGAAACTTGAAATATAGGTTTATCCCCAAAAGATCTCGGCTGCTTTTGATATTGGTATGTATCGGATGAAAACTTCATGGATTATGGCCCCTGATTGTACGAAAAATCACGTTTTTAACTTGTGGACCCTATAGAGGTCACAATTTTGAACCGATTTTGATGAAACTTGACATGCATGTTTATAACCCAAAGATCTTGGTTCCTTTCGATATTTGCGCCTATCGGAATGTAATTTCCTGAATTATGGCCCCTGATTGTCCGAAAAATCACCCTTTTTAGCTTGTGGTCCCTCTGGAGGTCACAATTATTATCCGATTTAAAAAAACGTTTGATTATATCACCGTTACACCCTAAGGAAGGTTGAGTTTGAATTTCGGGAAAATCGGACGAAAATTGCCATACAAAATGGCCGCCGTTTGTACGTGAATACTGTTAGAAAATGGTATATCAAGGTTGTGGACCCTGTAGAAGTCACATTTTTTATTCGATTTTGATGAAACTTGAGATCTTGGTTCCTTTCGATATTTGCGCAAATCGGAACGTAACTTCCTGAATTATCGCCTTATTTTAGCTTGTGGTCTCTCTGGTGGTCACAATTATTATCCGATTTAATAAAACGGTTGATTATATTACCGTTACACCGTAAGGAAGGTTGAGTTCGAATTTCGGGAAAATCTGACCAAAATTGCCATACAAAATGGCCGCCGTTTGTACACGAATACTGTTAAAAAATTGTATATCATGGTTGTGGACCCTGTAGAGGACACAATTTTAAATCGATTTTGATGAAACTTGAAATGCATGGTTATAACCCAAAGATCTTGGTTCCTTTCGTTATTTGCGCATATCGGATCGTAACTTCCTGAATTATGGCCCCTGATTGTCCAAAAAATCGCCTATTGTCCCTCTGGAGGTCACAATTATTATCCGATTTGATAAAAACGTTTGACTCTATCACCGTTACACCCTACGGAAGGTTGAGTTCGAATTAAGAGAAAATTGGACCATAATTGCCCGAAAAAATGGCCGCCGTTTGTACGCGAACAGTGTAAAAATATGGTATGTCAAAGTTGTGGACCCTGTACATGTAGAGGTGACAATTTTAATTCAATTTTGATGAAACCTGAAATGCTTGTTTATAACCTAAAGATCTTTATTCTTTTCGATATTTGCACATATCAAATTAATGAATTATGGCCTTTGATTGTAGGAAAAATCACTTTCGGTATTGCTTGTTCTCTGTCTATCTCTCGAACAATTATTATCTGATTTAAAAAAAAACTCTGATTATATTACTGTTGCACCGTAAGGAAGGTTGAGTTCGAATTTCGTGAAAATCTTACCAAAATTGCCGGACGAAATGGTCACCGTTTGTACACGAATAGTGTAAAAATATGGTATATCATGGTTGTGGACTCTCTACAGGTCACAATTCTTTTCTGATTTTGACGAAAAGTTACATTTCTAGGTTGTGCACTGTCACACCATAATCATTGTCGGCTTCGAATTTCATGAATATCAGACTGGAATTGACCAACAAAATGGCTGCTCCCAATACAGTATGAAATACAGGACTTAATGATGTAGGAAAAATCACTTTCGGTATTGCTTGTTCTCTATCCATCTCTCAAAAATGTGGGCGTATCCTGCCTGGCAGTGCCAGCCTATCTTGTGTTATTGTCATCCAGTTACTAAATGCTGCATAAACAATAAAATTAGGAAGTTGTACAAATGGAGTCATATTTTACATTAGCAGATCAACATTGATGAAATGAATGCACAAGAAGATTCAGAGATTGATGTTTTCCCTAAACCATATTGTGAACAATTTATTTTACGTTTAGAGGAATTTCATCTTAAACAACAGATTAATATTGATGAAGGTGGAAGCAAGAAACAGTGTAATGTAAGAAAATATTTACAACATTTTTATATGCACACAGTTAATATACGTTGTGGTCACCTATGGGAGTCCAGTATCTAGGTCAGAATTTTGAGGAAGGCCAATGTAAAAAATTTCAACCATAAAGTTATCTTTTTACTCATAAATTTACCATTAACACGTATTGAATTCAATAAATATAAAAAGTTCTTGTGGAATTTTTACAACTTAGTGCTTATATTGAATGCTGATTTTGCTATTCAAATATCCAATTCATTTGAAATGATCAGTTTTGGGGTCACTTTTGGTGCATTTTCAGATTTCTTTATATTACTGAATGACTTGTCCAAACTTTGCATTCATATAGTTTATCTTCTACATATGTAACAATATTTTCATAATTATAGGACCATCTCTTCTTTTCACAATCGCTGGAGTCCAAACCCGACCTTGTATTAGTGTGAAACAACACTCCAAGTTTGTAGCCCTATAACATCTCCTTTGTGGGGATGAGCATTATGCCCAATAGTGATTGCCAAAATAATGTTCACTAGCATTCAATTGGATTAGCTGTTGTACGCGCTTCAAAGGGGCAAATGTGGTCCAATATCCTGGAAGAAATTCATTTAAAAGGTATCTAAATATGAACCACCATTTTCCACCAGTTTAATCAATTAAATAAGGCTTTGTCCAATTGGGTGTCAAAAAATTCACATTGTGACGACTTCATTAATTTTCATTTGATCATTTATCATTTTGGTCAGTGATTGTGTTGCTCTGTGCTTTCCCCTTGTCAATAAGAATGAAATCGAAATTTATGAAAATTAGTTGGACGCCGACACATTTTCTTGATATTTCAGAAATTGAATAGCCAATCTGCACTCCAACAAACAAATCAATCTGATTGTTGCTGTTGCATTCATATGACACCATATAAATTCACTGATGAAACAAATGATGATACCTGAAAACATGTTGTGATTAAACTACTCTATTGAGTGGCACATGACCCTGTTTATTACACTGATTTTAAATCTTTTATCCATATTCAATTTAAGGAAATTACGATTCCCCAAAAACTGATGACACATATATTTCCCATCCAAATTCAACAAAGATATTATCAATTAAAAAATCCAACATCTGAATTATCTTGTTGGTGTATTTATTTTTGGAATTACTATGGTTCTTAACAAATAAGTGGAATTGTTAAAACAACTAGATATTCATATCTAATAGATGTCGATGTAAACGAAAAGACGCTGTGAATAATGTCTTTTAACCAAGTTTTTTATTTATTATTAGGAATTTTAGTGTATTTAGGTAGAAAAGTCAAAAGTTTGTAAAGATGAGACCGAAGCAAGTGATCTAGATGGCAAACCATCAAGTAATTCTTTGGAATTTTTTGATATTCATATTCACACTTGATTAATATCACTCTGAGAGTATATTTTGTCACAGTATTTAATACCCTCTTTAATTAACTGCCGTTAGTATAGATGTCAATACTTTTGAAAGTGGTTTTGTGGAAGGACTAGGATGAACCTGCTATAAAACGTTGATTGTAGGGATTTTTATGTTATTTACGTATCCAGTGTAACAAGGGCAGATCTGTATAGGCATCGCCACACTGAGTAACAAATGAAGTGAGCACATATATTTGTGATTCGATATTACTTCATCCTTACTAAGAGTAGAGTGCTTTTATTATACGTCCACATTTTCATGTGGACGTATTATGCCGTCGCCCCTGTCCGTGCACAATTGTTTCTGGCCACTACAGGTCACAATTCTTATCCGATTTTGATGTTTTGTTGCCTGGCAACATATTTTAAGTAACACTGTTGATTGGTTTCCCGAAACTAAGTTCTTTGAACAGACAGTCATAATAATAATGTTATTGGAGGTTTTGTCAGTCAGAACAATGACATACTAACATCAATGAAAATAGATTTAGGCCTAGTGTCAACTAACAATTGTTTGTATATAAGTTCATCGTTATAGTAAACGACAGATTGACTTTGTCCAGTCTGAGAGTATCAGAGATCACATCTTTCCTCTTAGCCCATGCTTGAGTGTAGTCCTCAACTGCATCCATAATAAGTTTGAAATTTGGTTGCTGGTCCCTTTATTTTTTGTCCTTTAGACAAAATCTCACGTTAAAATTAAGGACTATGTTAAAGTTACCAGTGACCACATGTCTAGCTTGGTGGTAAAGGACAGATGTAAAGCAAGAACAGGGTAGATATCAGATAATGTGTTTCTGTACTTAAATATTTGGGATGCGATGGGTTTAGTTTAAGTATAGGAAATCCTAGGAACAGTAACAGTTTTGAAGTAAGGAGGAATGTGTACTATGACTGGCTTATAGTGTAATATTTGGCTTAACCTGATAGCATCAATGCCATTATTAGCAAATTTCAGTTTAAGAAATGAACTGTTGGTGGTGTTAGACACACCAGTCTGTCGCAATGTCCAAACGATAGACAATGTCAAAATACATTGGATATATGTGAAATATCTGTTGTAAGTTTCAACTATCCATATAAGGGTGTTTTTCATATTGTGTATGTTTTATTTTCAGCCAGAGCCATTTTTCATATCTTTTGCCTTATATGATGTTCAAGCCGGAAAAAAAATATCAGAAGATTTTCATATTGATCCAAATGATCCTGATATCAAATCCATGATACCTGAGGAGATTCTTCTTGCATCTGATCGACTTTATACAGTGGCAGGCAAAGTAACTTCCCCTGATTTGCATGGATTGAAAGAAGATTGGATAATGAAACCAAAGAGACAGGTATGTTCATGCATCCAAATATTTACTCTGAATTAAAAAAAAAAGCAGTTTTCGATTGTAATTAAAGTGCCAATCCCGACAACTTTTGGGGGAATAAAACTGCTTAATTTTGTGTTAAAATCCTTTAAAATCCATAACCTAAGGCCCACCTACTAACCCGAAATTTGTGATAAGCTTGTAAATAACTTAAACCTGACTGTCTTCGTATAGAAATGGAGAACGTTTTATTATACAGTATCTGGATAAAACCAGACTTTTCTATAAAAATAATATGTAGGTGAAATTTACCTTTTGTTATCAAGTGCAGGGCATGGGTCATTCACTGTATAGACCTCTCAAGAAACATTAATCGATTATCAGGTCACCCAATGAAAAAATTGACCCGAAATCTTAAAAGGGTAAGCAGAGTTGACGTTCACGTCCAAACGACTCAATATTTTGAGCTGAAATTTTGAGACAAGGTAAATACACCATGCCACAATATTCTGGTCCATAAATTTCATAAATACTCTGACTTTAATTTTTGAGACTCTGTTCTTATCGGGACTGTCCCTTTAATGTAAATTTTCTATAAAAACCCCATTTTCTTCAGTGCTTTTTAGTTATGTCCTTATTATGCAGACTTTTATCTGCCCACATTTTCATGTGGACACCATAAGAATGGTTAAGTTTAAATTTTGTGAAAATCTGACCAAAACTTTCTGATAAAATTGCCACTTCACATATGCAAATAGTGTAAAAGTATGTAATACTAATGCTGTTATTCTGTTTACCTAGCTCGAACTTTTCAAGTTTAGAATTACAGATAGCTAACCAAATCCTTTGTTTATTAAGCTTTCATATTTCATATTTATTGTTTCTGTTAAGATTATTATTATTTTTTTTTTGTGTGTTTTTCCTGCAAATCGGATTTCACAGAATCTAACCATAGGATGTTTCTGAAACTTTGACCTACCCCCCCCCAAAAATGGGTGGTGGCTGTTGATTAAATATATTTTGAAAACGTTTTGCAAATTCGAAATCACCGAATTTTACGAACGAAAAAACTGACAATGCATAGTCGTAACTTTGCTATTTTTTGACCGATTTTACTAATTCTTTTTTCTTTGAATACCTTCAATTTCATCTGCAGTTTCACATTTTCGAATTTCGAAAATTCGTCGCCGTGATTTCGAACCCGAAGTTTAGACAAATTTGACTACTTCTTTAATAGTTGTACGATTTTCATGAAATTTAGTATATAAGTAGATCTTACCCATGTGACTTCAAAAATATAATTAGAAATTTTCTAAATTATCTCCCTTTGGTGAAATTAAGGATCAAAGTTTTAAAAAAAATCGTCGAAATATAGGTCAGATTGACCTAAAAAAAAATTTGATACTCGACAAGTTAATTACTGATTCCTACACAAAATATGGAGTTTGTCGATCGAACCGGAAGTGCCACCATCTTGAAACATGAAAAATCCCTAAGGCTTTTTTGCTATTTTACTTACAGACACGGGAGTTATATTTTCTAAATCCTTGAAGGATGGCCCAAAAATCGCTGGGAGCAGAATTTTGATTTAGGTCAACTGCTGGTTGCCATTTTGAAGTGAATATGAAAAGTAGTAGCAATTTGAAGGGCCGAGACTTTGAAACACAATAACTCTCCTTCTAATTGAGCTATAATGTTCAATCTTGGTGTAGACGTTGACTAGGTCAATGTCATGATTGAGTGCAAAGATGAGCATTTTCTGCCTAGGGTAAGCAGAGATAAGCATGCTGATTTGTTGATTCTTTAGGGCACAATAACTTCGGTTATAATGAAGGGAGGGTGGTGAAACTCTTGTCAATCGAGAGTCTAATACTAGCTAGCCTGTTGTGTGAAATCATTGTATCATTTTTTTTAAATATCAAGGGTAGCAGAAAAAAGAGATCGAAAATCCAAAAAGTCGTATTTTTACGATTTGGAGCATTTTTAAAGGTCCTTTTCTCTTAAAGTCAACATAATATTTTGGGGGAACTTCTTCTACAAAGAGTCTTATCGGTAGTCTTTTATATGAAACCATCGATCAACAGTCCAAAATATCAGGAGTAGAAGAATAAAAGGATCGAAAATTGAAAACGGCACCCTTTCATTGTTAAGCAAAACATGCAGTGTGGGTGGCTACAATCTGCACATTTAGTCATCGTATAGAGCTTTTTCAACAATATCGAATTCCAACTGCTAAGGGATCTTTTACGTGCACTCCAATGTGTACACGGCGGGTGGGGGGACACGCCAGAAAATCGAGATGAACTTTCCTGGCCAATGCAGGGATCGAACACCCGACCTGGCTAGCAGGCCAATGCCTTAGCCACATAGTGTGGACACCCATTGTACATTTCATCCGTCAAATCATTTCATTGCATTAGACCAATAATTAATTATTCTTAATTTAAAACTTTATTGTCCCCCGGCTTTCGAAGAAAGTTGGGGGACTATTAAAATGGGTTCGTCCGTCCGTCCGTCTGTCTGTCTGTCTGTCCGTCACACTTTTTGGGACACAATAACACTATTCCTAATTGAGCTAGAATGTTCAAACTTGGTGTATGTGTTTATTAGGTCAATGCCTTGATGGAGTTCGAAGATGAGCATTTTCCACTTAGGGTAAGCAGAGATAAGCGATTTAATTGGTTGATGCTTTGGGACACGATAACTTTAGTTCTAATTAAGTGAGATTGATGAAACTTGGTGTATAGTTTCATTACAGTAATACCTTGACTAAGTTCGATAATGAGCATTTTCTGCTCAGGGTAAGCAGAGCGATACGCAATTTGATTGGTCGAGACTTTGGAACACAATAACTCTCCTTCTAATTGAGTTAAAATGTTCAAAAGTGGTGTATATGCTTATTAGGTCAATGCCTTGATGGAGTTCGGAGATGAGCATTTTCCGCTTAGGGTAAGCAGAGATAAGCAATTTCATCTTAGGTTCATCTTGATTGATGATTTTTATGCCAATACAATGACTGCATTCTCATTCAGTAATGGATTCGACAGTAATAGTGTATCGAAACAATTGACTCGGACACGAGGGCCCTTTCCCTTGGCCAGAGGAGCCCTTTTGTCAAGCGTGGGGGCTCTCTGCCTTTAGGGTCCCCCTAACTAGGGTACATTTTCATTTTTCTCGTCGGTTTTAGCATTTTTCTTTATAAAACACTTTTGGATGACACTTCGTGTACAGTTTGATTGCTCGATACTTGAAAAAAATAAATGTGCGATTAATTAATATGTGTCATCTATTTATTTGGGGATTTCGGTGGGGGACATCAGCCTCACTGTTGGCTTGTTTTAATATTAGTCTGGCATTATTAAATCCTAATTTTATTGGCCTTTTTTAAAATTAAACTTTCATTTAACTATGAACCACCCTTAACGTGTCTCTTTAAAACAATTAAATACTCTAAAACAAAAAAACAAAAAAAAAATCAATAAGCAGGTCAATTCAGGTAAGTATAACTACGGGTTCTGTCCACCTTCTCTCGTCTACGGCCACACCACGTTGAAAACACCAGTTCTCGTCCGATCACTGAAGTTAAGCAACGTCGGCCCCGGTCAGTACTTGGATGGGTGACCGCCTGGGAACACCGGGTGCTGTAGACGCTTTTTTAAAACCGACAACCCCACCACCCCCAAAAAAATCAATAAGCGGGTCAATTCAAGTAAGTATAACTACGGGTTCTGTCCACCTACTCTCGTCTACGGCCATACCACGTTGAAAACACCAGTTCTCGTCCGATCACTGAAGTTAAGCAACGTCGGGCCCGGTTAGTACTTGGATGGGTGACTGCCTGGGAACACCGTAACACCGTGTGCTGTAGATGGCTTTTAGCCCTAAACTCATTAATTTACCATTTTGTTGTGAGCCTCTTGTTATTCTTCCTATATGACATATTGCACGTATCTGATTTCAAAGGGCGGGGGGCTGAATGGTTAGCATGCGTGCCTGTCATTGAGTTAACTAGCGTGTTTTCGAATGCCCGGTTGTACGTGACAAGGAGTAAGGTCGCCTGTCCAACCTGCCATTTTTAATTTTTTTTCTGGCAATTTTCATTTCATTTTCTCATCCGTCTCATTACAGTAATACAAGTTTCGGTTATATCCCTTTAGTTTTCAGATTATTGTTATGCCTGGGTGCAGTGTTTCATACTATATTTAGACTTGTAATTTTGCGAGTTTTTGACCAATTTTGATAATTTTTTCTTCTTATCGTTTTATTTAGGATACTTGATACAATCGATGACACGTGACGATGAATATGAAAGCTTTCATATCTGCATGGGACAGTAGCAGATCTAGTATTATTATTGTTTTTATTGTTTTTATAATGATTTGATACATACATGTAACAATAGGATACAAACGTGGATCACACTGTAGAAGGACTGTATTCAGCCCGTCTGTTGTAGCAATGGCACATACTACTCCCCATTAAGCAAGTTAATATCAGGTTGACTTTAAATTTATACAGTGTCTTTAACCATGGGTTCTATTTCGGCCGTATATGCCGGTTGGGACCTACGGCTTTGGAAAATGACCAAATCTGGATCAGACCCGTAGGTTATTTTGCACGCCGGAAAATAGCATATTTTGTGCTAAATCTTAAAATCCGGGAGACGACGAAACTCTGTGCGTGGCGTGATGTAAACTATCGGGTATTAAAAAATTAACAGTGTTCAGTAGCCCACGAATGGAAACCACTGCCAATCAATTATCCTTGTGTATATTGCTCTAATCACAATTAACAAAGGGGCTACATCAAACAGATTAAAAGCTCAACATTTAATCAATTTACTTGTGTAAGACTGATCTCTACTAAGTTTTACATCCTGGGTTCTACATTAGATAGAACCTTTCTAATGACATGTTCGGATTAAATCATGTTTGTTTAATTACTTACATTATTCTTACATACTGACACAAGTAATGAATACTAACCAATTAACTTAAATACTCACCTATGATTACTACTGACCATAATTTATAGGAAAAATGACGTACTGTGCAAATACTGACAAGTTTAAGTGACAACAAACAACCCATATATTACTCATTAGTTTCCATAGTGTGATTTGAGGGTATTGTAACATAGAACCCAGGTACTAAAAGCTTAGATATCAGTTTTACACACTATGTATCCAGCAGTGTATGGTCATGATACAAAGAAATCTTTTGTTTTTCCAACGATCTATGATAATTACTGCCAGATTTATTGCCCTAGATCAATTTGAAATATCTTCTGGACGTTCTTAGAGGCTAAAGTTAGTTACTATCCAATTGACTTTATTTAAACTATCTTGAGATGAGGAAGCCTAGTGTTTTTCAACAATTTTCAAAATATTACTCCTAGAATTGTGGCCCATGATCACTTTGAAAAGTCTTACTGACTCTCCAGGGGCTAAAGTTAATATCCGATTGACTTTAAATTTATACACATTGTTTATTTACTGTCATGAGATGAAGGAGGCAACAGTTGATCTCACTCAACAAATCTTGTGGACACACTTGAGGCTAAAGTTAATAGAAATTTATACACAGGGTTTAAGGTCATGAGATAATTATTTAATGTGTTGTTTTACTCGAGGTTTTTTTCATTACTAACATAAGAAGAACAAAAATTTACAACCCTTAATGACTGCCTGGAAGACTTAATTGGTGTGGATGTATGTTTTGTTGTCTGGCAACCTATCTTTTATCTTGTTCTACGTTTATCTCTTGCAAAATGTGGGCACATTTTGCATGGCAACCTCTTTGTTTTACATAAAAGCTCATTTTTATGTTTAACTGTGTAGTCTTGATCAGTGTTTAAGAAAACAACCGACAGTGCCTAATCCCATTGTCCTTCAGAATAATATTTCATCAGTTCAGTACCTGACCTAGTTTGTGTTGAAGGGACGTTAAACCCCATTTCCTCTGTTCCATATTTAATAATCTAGACTATGATATGGTAGAATGAGTAAAATTGTAAATATATGATTGCAGTTTGCCTACCAAATCCCTCCCCTAACTACTCCTATAATAAAGAGAATATATTTTCTGTTTTGTTTATGTGTTTTATGCAGGGTTTGTTTTCGATGATGAAGAAGAATTTTAACAAAAGTTGTGATGTTTATTTAGTTGCTAAGATTGAGAAAGTTTTACAGGGAAGTGTATCCACATCAGTTGAAGCATATCTAAAACCACCAGACAACAAACAAGGCAGCAAAATACACCAACAGATGAAATCATACTGTTCTCATATAGGACATTACCGAATGCCTTTTGGATGGTCAGCTAAGTAAGAGCATAGTGTATTTTATCTTCTAAATTTAGAGAGTGGCACAAGCACAAAGGTGGTATACAGTACACTTCAGGGCTAAGTATGAAAATCCTCCCTGTGGGTGTTTTTTCCACTCAAAAATCGCGGCGTTTTTCTCATGGCCACTCCGCGGAATTTGCGACGTTCTGGGCGGAAAAAAGTCCGCGAAAAGATAAAATTCGCGGAGGATTATTGTCCGCGAAAATTTGAAATTCGCGGCGGATAATTGTCAGTGGAAACATAAAATTCGCGGAGGATTATGTTCCATAGTGATTCAAAATAGTCTGAGTAATTTAGTCAATATTGTCACAGCGTTATTTAATAGTTAATGGAATAATATCACGAGTATATTAGTCGTTTCAGTTAACCTGTAATTTATATATTCATAATACTATTTTCAAATTGTTTTTTGAAAATTAACTAAATTGTACCAAAGTATTATTTTAATCATATCCTAAAATATCTGTTATGCTCGATTCATTTATAATGTACATGTACATCGGTATTCAATTCGTAAATCGCACCACAAAGTGCATACACATATCAATTTTCTATGTCATTAGTTCATCCGACAAGCAGACAATGAAACCATGTTTCGTGAATTCTGATAACATTGTCTGAAAATGGATGACAATAAACATAATATCTAGCGATTTGCACGTGGGCGTCTTAAAATATGCTGTCGATTTTTTATATACTGATTTATTATCGATTTTAAATATGAAGAAGAATTTAATGACAATCGTAGAAATAAACAAATTAGCATTAATTCTTGGAAGGTATATTTTCTCCCCGATATTTAATTTAACGGTAATTCGATTAAATTGACGATTGGGCTCCCAACATTCAAATAATACTTTATGTCCCGAGAATCAAATATCATGTAATGTATAGAAGCTGAAAGATTCTTTACTTATTTCAGTTTCGTATTTGACTTTAAGATACTGAGTCCCTATTCCCCACATTTCAATACAGATCAACATGTCAAATCGTTTCAGATAGCGCTATATGTATATGGCTTAAAAGTATCATGTCTCAAATGGTCGCTTCATAGATATATTATTTTATGCTTTAACTTATAAATGCAACACACAAACTGCTTACCGTATTTATACAGTTGGCGATAAATATCCTAGATAATAATCCGGTTCGGTTTCTTTCCAATAATTATCACAGAAACAAATATTAAATTTCATTTTTCCAGTGAACATATCAATGAAGCTTTCAATAAATAAAACCCCTAACAACCAGACCATATGAATCGAATCTTGTGCGGACTGAACTTAGATTTATAGGATTTAATTGTCGCACCAAAGAGTACAAAGGAAAATGCTTAACAACAAAAGCATGCATTAGTTAAAGCGGCTTGGCGTGATATAAGGGATGATTTTTGTGCCAAATTAAAAATACACTGAAAGGGCCTCACTAGTCCGCAGGTGCTCTACTCTCTAGTCTGTCGATGTAAGAAATACGTGTATTATAAATGTGGGTATCAATAAAGCCTAACCCTAATAACAGATATCGGTTGACCAATAAACCCTAACCCTAACACAACCCTAACCCTAACCCTAACTAATGAACCCTAATAATATATTATAGAACCCGCGGGCTAGTGAGCATGCCCCTTTTTACCACCGATTATAGGAATAATTCTATTGACAGAATATGTCAACTGAGAATTAAGTATTGATTTCATAATTTGCATGTGCCAACCTTCAAGTCTGTACCGATTCAAAAATTAAATTATCTCTTATTTTAATATCCATAATTTTTAAAGCCTGAGTTTTATGTTATCGCTAATAAAATTAATAGAATCTTATGCAAATTACTGGTAATATGTGATGTAAATTGTAGGAGGTGCTATTCATCGTAGCCCGTTCGTAATTTAGCCATGTGTGTGTTAAAGGGGTTTGTATTTTAGTCAATTATCAATTCCTTTTGATGGCACGTGTGAATTCGCCTAATAAAGAAAGTTGATTGACAGTATGCATTGACTCAGACTCCTTGGTGCCTAAATGAAATGTCATCACGGTATTTTCCGACTGATAGTTTTAATGTACATGTGTTCAGTAAGGTTGACGGTGAATTTTGGCGATGTGTGCTTAAAAACAGGAGATAAAGGCATTTCATTCATTTGGGAATTAAATCAGAATATATTACTTGAGGTGTGAATTTTGTAACTTATTTGTCAGAATGGAAATGGCTATTTTAATGTACAACACTTTCGCCCAAGGTAAGGCCAGCATTTATGTGTGTAAATTTTGAAAATTTCCTAATTTGAATGAGTTTGAAATAGTCGAACGATTCAAGTTTTAAAAATATCGAACATATTAATGAAGTAATGTATCGATATAGGGTGAAACGATCGTGGGATGAACTGACCCATATTCGCCTGTTTTTAATATTCCATTTTTGTGATTTATAGTTAAGTCTAATAAAACAATACTTTAATAGTATAAACACTTACAATTACCATGTCAAGCGTTGCGGATTGAAACCACGGCTTTAAAACTATGAGTGAGCTCACTTTTTTTATTTGAATAGAGGCGCTAGAACCACTTGTAATAACATGCTCAACACATTTCGGATTGAAACCACCGCTTTGTCACAATGAGATTACTCACTTTTCTTTATTCTTTGCCGACATACATAAACGGTAAACGGCTTCGTAGCACATTGTTGTTTTAAAAATCCAAAACAAAAACATAGTAACAGAATACAGACTACATGTGAACGTACACGTGTAAATGTATAAGTCATTAATGGGCAGTCAAGCGGACGTTAAATAAAGCTGAATAATACATTTTTACGAATGTTCGTCCATATGATTATTTGTAAGGTTTGTTATATATGCCGCACATGTAACAAACGAGTATGCGATGTTGTAAATTATACATCGATAATATATGCATATGGATACGAATACAATGTAAAGCATACGTGTAACAATAATTTCATAAAATTAAATTTCGCGCTGGGGTCGGTGGTTTATGCATATATTTTATTTCAAAGTTTTAAAAGCATGCCGATAATGCTGTTTTTCGGGATTGGACTACTGAATTATGGACACGAATACAATGTAAAGCATACGTGTAACAATAATTTCATCAAATTAAATTTCGCGCTGGGGTCGGTGGTTTAACAATTCCGCGGCAGTCGGTGGTTTAACAAATCCGCGGTGGTCGGCGGTTTACTCAAATTCGCGGCGGAAATTTAGAGCGGATTTTACAGCGGGACCTGAGCGGATTAATAGCCTGTACTCCGCGATTTTTCAATTCCGCCCAGGTCGGACCACGGAGGAATTTCATACTTAGCCCTGAAGTGTACTGTACATAGTCTCTCGAATTTTATGATAAATGAAACAGATGACCAGAAGTGTACCTAGATGGGGCAATTGGCACTTTTATGGAGGTAACACTTTACAAAAGATAGCCATGCATAATGTGGAATATGTCCACTCAGCAGCGTTGTTTAACTGCAGCTTATCTGAAAGGAAACCTTGGATGTTGAGCAAATTTGATATTTGCACATTTCAGACCATAACTTTCTGGATTATGGCCCCTGATTGTACAAATAATTGTTTTTGTTTTTAGCTTGTTCTCCATCCATCTCTTGCAAAATGTGACTGTATCCTGCTTGGCAGCCGCTGGTCTTTTTTGGACATTTATAGAGCACTAACATCCAGCTAGATTAGCTTTTTGTGTCTGTGTGTCGCCTACATGCCACAATTCTTAACCGGTCATCTTGAAAATTTTTCCTATGTATGCCCTAAGGATTATCCCCATTGTTTCGGTGCATGTCTAACCCCCAGTGGCAGAGCTACGCCCATTTCTTGTATTTGTTTGTTTATCATCTAGAAATATTTTTAGACTTGTCTAAAAGTTGAATTGTCTCAAGCCCATTGAAATGGCATGAAAGATCTTGCCTTTGACACACTATAAATGGTAATTTCTTGTTGATTTTCTTTTATTAGGTCACTTAGTACCACACATTACGGTGTGTTAGATTTACCTATTTATAAACAAGAAACCTCTAAATTATCAGAAGTAGAAATCTTAAAAAATTTACAAGATTTTAGGAAGTAAGTACCATTTTCACAAATTTTCTCACAAGTTATTGTTTAAAATCATAATTTCACAAACAGTTTTCTCTTTTGCAATGCAAGTCTGTCTTTTGATGTAAGAAATTTTGTCTCAATTGTCATTTAGAGTATTAACTCTCTGTTGTTGGTAAACCATGCTCAGCAAGTTGAGGCATTATATCAAAAGTAAGAACAAAAGTACATATTAAAACAGGCTTCTTAGAAATCTATTTACATTTGTTAAACCATGGAGCATATAAGAAATAATTCGACCATTTGCAGTGTTTGAAGATTTATCAAGGCAAAAAATCAACAATCATGAAGAACCACTTATTATGTATATACAATTTCAACCAAAATTCACGTTAATGTTTTTGTTGACGTGGTTGGATGCCCAAGTGTCTAATGTGTGCATTTTAGATCATAAGATCTGTCATTGAATCAAGTACTGGTAGCATGTTTTCGACCCAGGTGGTATGTGACAAAGAATAGGGTTGTCTGCCAAACCTTTTGGGGTTTTCTTTGGTTCCCCTGTTTTTGTCATCCCAGTGAACAAAAGAATGATTGAAATCCAGATATGATGACATGTTAATCCCAAATGACCTGGTTTGTTTTGAGTGGGCATTAAATTCCATATTAAGACCCTGTATCTCTCATTAGATGTTAAATGTGATATGGATGGATCTCCTGTTCATTTATGTAATCTACATGTGTACATAAAATATTTTCTTTAGACCAGAAAAACAAAGTAAACTACAGTTAATACCAGGAGTATTTAGAATATATTATGAACAGGTCAATGACGAAGACGAGTACAACAGTAAGTTTCTTTTACAAATATTTAAAGCTTAAAGCTGCTTGAATAAAGGTTAAATATATACACAATGGCTAGTAAATTGGGTTCTTCTGCTACATTCTGGAATACAATGATTTGAGTAAATGGATATTGATAAACTTGGAATATACGTATCAGTTCTATCCAAGCATATTTAATCAGTTTGATTTTTTGCCTCCCCCCCCCCAAAAAAAAAAAAAAAATGTTTTGTTTCCGGTAACCCGACAGACCCATTACAAAACCTGCAGACTCAAAAAAATTTTTTAGTGCCGATAGAATTTTTTTTTTTTTTTTAACCAAGCGACCATTTAAAAATCTCTAAACCTACCGGATTCGTGAAAATTCCTATATTGTTTGGTGCTATTAAATGAGTATAAATTTCATCGTTCTTTGAATCTGCATTTACCGATCGGAATAGGCGAGATTGCAAGCTGACGTGGAAAACAAGTCAATGGGTTTCGTATAGATTTACCACTGCATATTCCGAAAAGCTATAAACCTCACAACTTTAGTTCTAATTAGTAATGACACCCAATTGGACAAAAACAATTGAATGTATATTTCAAACAGGTGGATATAGAATCTGCTCTATTGGTATTTAAAACTAGGCAAATAAATTTATCACAAAGCCATTTAAGTTTTCATCACGAGTTCTTTCTCTTGATCAAAATAGCCTCCCTACGTTATTTTGTTTAAACAATTATCCAAGAATTCCCTCCACCAATCTTTTCGTGCTTTATGTTCAATGGCATTGACTAAACCCAACATAAAATTGAAGATTTTTGCGCAGAATATTATGATTATTGGCAATTATGCTACGGTAGATCTTGGTCTGGATCTATTATTGAAAAAAAAACCAACAAAAAAAAACTACCTACCGATCCTACCCTAATTTCCATCCGTTACAGAAAACATAACCCTTTTTTGGGGGGGACTTATAATCACAGTCACTTGTCAGAGTTTGAACATCAGTCTCATTCGAACTTCTATTTAATAGACATACTTCAACTGGATCGGTTGTTTCTTTCTGATACAGATGAGCCCATTCTACTTGGTGTCTTTTTATATGCTCACATTTTCATGTGGTAACTTCCAATCAAAAGACACAGCTGTAACACAAACCAATTACAGATGGTTTGATGGGGATCAATTTTGACTAAGACAAAAGAATACAATTGATATTCAAAAAAAGTAGGGGATATTATATTTTGGGGGCATAATACTAAAATATGCAAATGACTACGAAAAAAGTCACTATAGAACCTAACAGAAGAAACATTTCCAGTTACATGTGACGCCCAAACACAACAATAGCTACCGCATAGAATGCAGGTGATGCTTGGGGTCATCATGGGGGTCCAACCCAAGATTTGCACGACTCTGACTTTGAATGTTACAGTCATTGTGGCATTCAATTCCAGGGTGGAAACATCAGTTTAATTGTTGTAGTGACCAGAAAACAAATTTTGATATGCGTCGGGTTACCCAAAATGAAAGGTTACGTGCCCTTGGCATGCTACAGATCGGCACAACACAGGCGGTTGTGGCGCGGACGATGAATGTTTATCAGTCTGTCATAAGCAGGCTATGGTCCAGATACCGTGATACACAATCTGTACAGGACAGACCATGCTCAGGTCGACCAAGGGCGACAACTCAAGCCCAGGATCGATTTATCCGTACCTTGGCCTTGAGAAATCGTGTCATCACAGCAAATCAGATCAGCGCTCGTCTTCAAACAGACACTGGTGTGAGAGTGAGTGGCCAGACGATTCGGAATCGACTGCATAGGGGTCACCTTCGTGCCCGACGTCCTCGCGTGATCCCTTGTTTGAGAGATCATCACATTCAGGCAAGACGTCGTTGGTGTAGGGATCGTCAACACTGGGATAATCGACGCTGGAGCGATGTGATGTTTTCAGATGAGTCAAGGTTCACTGTTGATTTTTTGGACAGACGTAGGAGGGTGTGGCATTGTCGAAACGAGCGCTTCCAAGACGTTAACGTCATCAGACATGATCAATTTGGGGTTGGTTCTGTTATGGTGTGGGGAGGCATCACTGTTGCTGGAAGCACGGCTTTACATGTTGTTGGAGGGCGTGTTACAGGCCAGTACTACCGGGACAACATCTTGGCAGTCCATGTTGTGCCGTTCGCACGACGTCATGGCCGCCGTTTCATCTTCCAGGATGACAACGCAAGATGTCACAGGGCCAGGATCGTTACAGGTTACCTCCAACGACAGAACATCACCACATTACCTTGGCCAGCACTGAGTCCTGACCTCTCCCCCATCGAGCATGTCTGGGACATGCTTGGACAGAGATTACGTCAACGTCAACAACGTCCTGCCAATGTCCAAGAACTTGCTGCTGCGTTGCAACAGGAATGGGTCAATCTGGACCAAAATGACCTTAGACGTCTCATTAGGAGTATGCCACGTCGGATCAATGCTTGTTTAGCAAACAGAGGAGGATTTACCCGTTACTGACTTTGTTGTGATGCTGTGGTAACTTTGCTGTTTGACCCCGGGTATCATTTTACCCTTATAATGGTCAGTCTGTGCCTTACTTAGTCTAACATTCATTTGGAATAAATCGATGAATGTCATTTGTTTCTTCGTCAGTTTCATTAGGTGACTTTAATAACACTTAAAAATTAAATATCCCCTACTTTTTTTGAATAGTATACAATAATTAATGAAATACATTATCAAAAAAACATTGTTTTATCCCAATGCTTCGTAAGTAAAAAAAAACTTCTTCAGGGATGAAAAACTAAATACGAAATGAGAGAGAGAGAAATGGGTTTAACGTCCACTCAACACAAACTGTGGTTTTTAATTTTATTTCAATAATTCGCTTGCGCGTAGGGGTCTTTCGCAGTTGGAGGAAACCGGAGTGCCCGGAGGAAACCCACGAGGTTGAGAAGGCGCCCCTATCTCCATGCCACATACGCTCACACCAAGGCTCGAAATCACAGCCGCAAGCCAGAGGTGACTGGCCATCCCAACCCCCCTAAATACGAAATGATGTCATAGGAATACATAACATGAAAGGTTATAATTTAACTTTTATGATAAAGGTAAAAATTTACAAGTAAAGAAAATTATAAATGATTTTGAAACCCCACAGATTTAACTCATTTAAACCCTTTGGCCAGGTTTCAAAATGTTTGCATAATTTTCTGAAACAATGTTGACATTCATATGAACTTAAATATACTTTCCTATGTACAAACTAGGTGAATTGATGATATATGATATATTTGGACTAAAACATATTCAAACTGATTATTCTATCAACAATTTCCTTCAAATCCCTTTCAAAACGTTATATTTTTGTGTGTGGCGGGGGGGGGGGGGGCATGTTCAAAGTGTATGTGTTGTTACTTACTGTCCATTTACTATACATATTGAATCCTAAGTAAATTCTTGGATTGTCTTCTGCAAGCTTATTTTTCCGCAGGTTAACTGCAGATTCTGTTGCATGTTTAAATCCCTCAATGTCCCCAAAACCGCTTGACCATCCTATCAAGAAATAACAACGGCTCCCTAAGCCAAACTGACCTGTTGTATATGCAAAAGGGTTAATGGCACAAAATTCAAAAAATGAGTTATATGTCTTCTTAAAGACAATATTATAAGCTGTCTGGATCTGGATAGGTAGTTGATCAACGGGAGAGAGCGCGGTCTTACTCATTCCGCTGATTGAGGGCTGTTCAGAAACAACTTATTGATTTTGCATGCACGACAGTATTGTCCTGGTGGTTCCAGTCTATTATCGTATTGGGGAAGAAAGAGTTTTTTTTGTACAGTTCACGTTTGCAGTCTAAAGGTTTAAAACACTTCTGAGTTATTTGTAGTTTGGGATTCAAGAATGTTAACACTGCCTGAAAACTTTTTGACCGCAACTCTGCATTTGTTTGCACAAATTTGGGATAAGTAATCATGAGATAGTAGTGCTGGCACCAGCCCCTCGACCACTTTGTAGAAAAGGATTAGACGGTTTGTTTTTCTTCTATCCTAGGGTGGTAGATCCATCTTTTTAAGCATCCGTGTGATGCATCTCGCGTCTTTGCTTGTGTAGTCTCCTGATATGTTTTTTCCAACTTCTGGATGTCTCTCTGTAAGTGAGTATCCCATACTGTTGAGCATTATTCCAAGGATGAGCGTACAAGGGCCAGGTAGGTTGTTTTTCGGCATGATACCAGGCAATGTTTAAGATTGCGGCAGAGGAAACCATGTCGGTCTGCAACATTCAGATGGTCCCTTAATGTACAAGAATCTCCCCTTATTGTACAAAAATTGGCTTTTTAGCTTGTTCTCTGTCAATCTCTAGCAAAATGTGGGTGTATCTTGCATGGCAACCACTTGTTGATTAAATATGTGAACAAGTTTCTTTTAGACTTTAATTCAAATAATATTATCTTTCTTGGAATTGTTGGGTTACAGAATGTAAGATAATGGGAATATGTTTGTTTTCAGACGTTCTCACTTCATCTCTGGATCCTGTTAAACCATTTCATGATCCAGGTATAAAACCTCCGACTATTGAGATTGATGAGTTCTTGCCGGGGAAGGACTCGTTATGCTTGACCTTTGACTATTACCAAAATCATCTCTTTGTATACCCTCTAAATCTCAAGTATGATGGACAAAAATCATTTGCTAAGGTAAGTAATTGTGTATGACAGGCATAAGGGTGAAAAGGGGTAAATATTATTATTATTGAATCTTATGCTCAGTTTCCACCAATTACCTCATATAAACCATTTCTGATCGTTATCAGAATAATTTTTATCCCTTGCAAACTATGTTATTGTGAAAGTTCAGTATTTACACCGATATGATGGATTGAAATTTTACATCATTTTTTATCCCTTGCAGATGATATAATTAGGATAATGGTCAAAATGTAAATATCATTGGATTTATGATAAAGAAATATTTGATATAATTTAGATTTTTATACGCCCACATTTCAGTGTGAGCGTATAAGGGGCCATTCCTGGTTACATAAATGATACTAAACATGCGGTATTCCAATAGAAATACTTGTCGAGATTTCTAAATATATATAGCTAGCATAAATTTGTTTAAAAACATAACCCCTATTCAAAATATAATCATAAACGAAACGCTTGACAATTCCATCAAAATATAATCTATTTCTTCAGAATCATTAGCATTGGAAATTTTCATATGCCATCTCTTGAAATTTCTCAAGCCTTGTGAGAGTTCTACTTTTCATTTCAGTTAAATTAACCAGTGGTGCATGGGCACCATCTATTTTTAGCAACATATTCATAGGAATTTTATTACCATGTGCGATCACATTATACTAATCAAATACACCAAATAAATGTTCACAATGACAGCATGGCGGTGATCGGAATGTGAGTCTTTCACATTCTTTTGAAAAAAAAAACATATTCATGCCCCTAATTTACAAATATGGTGAGAGGTTTTCAAATTTAAGGTGAGGGGCGAAAAACCTCCCCTCAGTCGACAATCAGCTGCGCAGCAGGTGCTCACGAGCGATCGTGCACCTCAAAAAATAATGTCTGTGAAATTGTCTTGTAAATGCCCCAAATAACCTACAAAAGAATTAATGTGCAAAAACCCTTGTCGACTGCTCAGGGTGATTTAGCTGCTGTTTCGTTGCCTTGCAACCTATCTTTTATCTGGTTGAATAAGCTGGAAGATTTTGTTTTCTTAATTAAATATTACAGAATCGATCGAATTAACTTAAAGCATGCATTAAGTCATGCGAACTTTGATTTAGTCAGAAAAATGCATGTGAAAATCATCAAATGAGGGTGAAATCAATTTATTAGCGATGATGAATACTGAAGGGGTTTTAGTACATATATAATATGTTATTGTATATTGTAGGCAAGAAATATTGCTTGTTGTGTTGAAATAAGAGATTCTGATGCTGAATCAGCAGTACCTTTGATGGTAAGATAAAACATTAGTTCACCATAATAACATTCATTGTTGTATGACAGTAAATTTTCTTGATATAGAAACTGACACAATTAAAATAGGTCTGTCTGTCACACTTTTTGGTGCAAAATAACTCAGTTTCTCAGTGCAGGATTAACCTTGGGGGGCGGGGGGCTTGGACATACCAACTGTGCAGGGGCCCCATTTTTGTTTGTTCAAATTGTTCGTACTGACCGTGGAGTGTACAAGTATGTACTCCACCCTTTGAGTGCCTGGGGTGTTTTCCTCCAGGAATTTTTTTATAAAATTGGGATTAATTTCAGTGCATCTGAGACAATTTAGGCAGCGATTTCATTGACGGTTAAAATTTGTTTTCAATTTGAGTATTTTAAACAAACTCTTTCTCTTATGATGTTTTCATTTACTTTATTTTAGTGAAATTATTTTACGTGACATAAAACATTAAACTCCGATCATCAATGAATGTCAGTAAAGAGTTTTAGAAGGAACTGGTTGGCTCCGTCACTGATAAAATATTAGTAGTATGACCCAGAGTGGGAGGCCCCTAAATGTGGGGGCCCAAGACATTTGCCTCCTAGATCCAGTACTGCTTCTAATAGAGCTAGAATGTTCAAGCTTGGTGTGGGTGTTTCTGCTTTGGGTAAGAAGAGATAAGCAATATGATTGGTTGATGCTTTGGGACACGATAACTTTGGTTATGATTAAGTGAGAGTGATGAAATTCTGAGTATAGATTCTTCATGTCACAATTGTTATCCGATTTTGACGAAACTTGAAATATAGGTTTATCTCCCAAAGATCTCGGTTCCTTTTAATATTGTCATGTAACAGGCCATACCTTCATGGATTATGGCTCCTTATTGTAAGCAAAATCACATTTGAGTCTTGTGGGCACTCTAGAGGTCACAATTTTATTTTAATTTTGATGAAACTTGAAATGAATGTTTATAACACAAATATTGGATCATATCTTCCTGAATTATTGCCCATTATTGTAAGACAAATCACTTTTTTAGCTTGAGATCAAAATTTTAATCCTATTTAAAGATACGTTTTAATATATCACAGTTGCACCCTAATGATGGTTGAGTTCGAATTTCGTGATTTTTATTTTAATATGCACACATTTGGACTTATATTGTCGTCGCCCCTGTCCGTCAGTCCATCCACAATTTTTATCCCGTTTTCAATGAACCTTGAAATTTAGGTTTATCAACATAAGATCTCGGTTCCTTTTGACATTGGCATGTATCGGACTGGAACTTAATGGATTATGACCCTTGATTGTACAAAAATCACGTTTTTAGCTCGTGAACACTTCAAAGATCACAATTTTGAACCGATTTGATGAAACTTGAAATGCATGTTTATAACCCAAAGATCTTGGTCCTTTCGATATTCATGCATATTGGATCGTAGCTTCCAGAATTATGGCCTTTTTTAGCTTCATCTCTGGTAAAATGTGGGCGTATCCTGCCTAGAAACCACTGGTTTGTTAATCATCAAAAAATACCTATTTTATTTACCAACTATGGTCCAAACTTGGCCCAAAAGCCTGATAATATAGGGTGCTGATGACAACAAAAGTCAAATTTCTCACTTTTGCCTGCATGGATTGTCTTTAAATTTGGCATGAATATATGCTGTGCTTTGTCTGGTATCCATGGACATGTTTTCTTTGAAATTCTATTAGTACATGCTAACAAGGCGTTCAGCTAATGATCACCTACACCAAGTTTGAACATTGTAGCTGAGTTAGAAAGAGAGTTGTTGTGTTCCAAAGTCTCAGCCAATCAAATTGCTTATCGATCTGCTTACCCTTAACAGAAAACGTTCCTTATCAAACTTAGTCAAGGTATTGATGTAATGAAACTATACACCAAGTATCATCACCGTCACTAAATGAGAACTAAGTTATGTCTCAAAGCATCAACCAATCAAATTGCTTATTTCTGCTTACCCTAAGCAGAAAATGCTCATCTCCGAACTCCATTGAGACATTGACCTAATTAACACATACACCAAGTTTGAACTTTTTAACTCAATTAGAAGGAGAGATATTGAAAGGCGGGGGACAAAAAAGAAATATCGATAATCACACCAGTAGATGGAAAGTAGAGGTTATAAGCTACTTTTCGACATCAAAAACGTTGGAAAATATCAACACAAAGAAATACAAAACGTTGTTCATTATTTACCTTCAAACAAGATTTTGTGATCTTTGGTTAATTCTTTGAATATGTTCACAACAAGTTTTAAAATACACCAATTCGGACGTAAAATATAAATATCTACTTCGGTGCACTACTGGGCCAGATGACCTGAAAGGTGCATACAATGTCATAATTTATTCAAGAACTAATCTAGGTCGGGGAATACTTATCGTTTGCTTTAGATTGTTTTTCTCTCTCTGCATGTACCTACATTATTACACAACAAATGGTCAGACTGTTATGTGTCCTCTGGGTTATTTTACACATTGAACAAGCGTGCCAAGCTTTAATAAGATTGGTGTTGAAAATTTAGGACTTATCTTAGGCTGCACAACATATTGTTTGGTTGTGGATCTGTAGACAAATATCGTCTTTCCTCTGGATTGGTAGATGTCATCCACTATCCTACTCTGAAGGTTTGGTGTCATTTTAGCAGAATAGTGTTTAAATGCCGAGCCCATATGACTGTGACTCTCCTATACTCCACTATCCCGCTAATTAAGTGTATGTCGTCTATGTAATTTAGTGTTTAAATTCTGAGCCCGTCTATATTTTGCCCCCTTCTTCCTGCACCACTGACATTTGTAAACCTCCATGACTCCCAAAGTCAATACATAAATGAATATGCTTAATTACGTTCTATCATGTGTTTTAGAGTAAGATTTATATATTTGTTGACAGTGTATATATGGTCGACCAGGTACGTCGGTATTTACAACTGTTGCTAGTACAGCCGTATCACATCATAGTACAACACCTGACTTTACAGAAGAGGTATTATTTCTTTTATGTTTGTGATTGACACTCTCATTAATTGATGGTTAATATGACCAGAGCTTACTGTTAGTCATATATGATATCGCATTTGTCTCTCCCAACCTTAGTAACTCTTTCATTACATGTGGCCCTGGATTGAATTATCATAAAGCTTCTTTGGATTCACTGCGGTAAACAAACTGTCTGGGTACAGTTGCAGTAAGGGACTCAAGACATATTCAAATCTCGTGGGTTTTCTCTGGATACTCCGGTTTCCACCCACTGCTAAAGACCCCTACGTGCAAGCGAATTAAAACCATGTGCTGTTAGTTTGTGTTGAGTAGACGTTAAACCCCATTTCTCTCTCTCTCACATACTATATAGCATCTGATATATTTTCTCTTGAGTTCACATAAGTAACATTTATTAGCTTTAACCCTAAGGTTATCCTTTAAGCAATAGTTTTAGCTTCTGGAATTCTGTCCCACCCCATTGCTTCACTCGAGTATGGATGGTTGTGGATACCATGTGTGCAGCAAGGTATGCTTAGTCTTGAAAGTACTGTGTATTTGTATTCGTCTTGTTAGACCAATAATACCATGTTGTGAAGCATAGGAGCACCTTTAGATGAACATAAACACCATATGTAATATATTGATTTTTTTTTAAAGGTTAAAATAGCTTTACCAACACATCTTCATGATCAACATCACATATTATTCCGATTTTATCATGTAAGTTGTGAAGCATCTAAAACTGGTAATAGGTCATCTTCAGCTGGCGTCAAGAAGAAAGATAATATAGAATTTCCTGTTGGATATGCTTGGTTACCCTTACTTCAAGACGGTGGAAGGCAAGATTTTATTTATTTACATCAATACCTTGACTAATTTTGTTGAGTAAGACATTGGCTTGCTAACTTTGAGGTCCAGTGTTTGATCCCCTTGTTGACTGAGAAAGTTACCAGGATTTTTTGGCATGGTTCCCCTTTGTCAGTGATGCAGGACAAAGGACTTGGAAATGCACAATTTATAGTCGTTGGGATGGGAGAAAAAAACGAGGTGGCCTGTGCACTAAAATCAAACTCATCTAAAATCTTTTAATCCTTAACATATGTTTAAAGTTAATCTAAATCAGAAAAAAATTCTGGCATTGAAAGTGTCCACAAGGTAAAAACAAGATTTTTATACACCCAAATTTTCTTATGGATGCCGCTGTCTGTCTGTGTGTCCATTCATATTTGTCAGTGTGTCAATTCACAATTTTTTTCCTATCAGGGCAAAAATTAAAATAAATGGCCATATCTCAAAAATCTTGGTTCATTTCGATATTGGCATGTACCTGACTGTAAATTCGTTGATTTTTAAAATTGAATATAAATTGTGACTTCTTGAGGGGCCACAAGCTAAAAAAACACATTTTTTTGTACAATTCGTGAAGTTATAATCTGATATGCATGAATCTCGACAGAATCCAAGATCTTTGGATTATAAACATGTATTTCAAGTTTCATCACAATTGAAATGAAACAAAATGGTTGCTTTTTGTATACAAATTGTGTAAAAGTATGTAATACGAAGGTTGTTGACTCTCTAGAGGAAAGTCGAAATGTATGTTCATAATCCAAAGATCTTGTTTCCTTTCGATATTTGCACATATCAGACCATATCTTCCTGGATTATGGCCCCTGATTGTACAAAAATCATATTATTTTTAAGCCCGTTCTCTGTCCATCTCTTGCAAAATTTTTCTTCGTATCTGGGAGGATAGTTTTTAATGGATTTTTTTCACATTTGATAGAATGAGCCTTATCGATATTAAGCAATCTTTGACTAAAGGTTTTAACAGATTTATTTTTATACGCCCACATTTTCATGTGGACGTATATTGTCGTCGCCCCTGTTCGTCCGTCCGTCCAGACGTCCGTCAGTCCGTCCGTCCACAATTGTTTGTGAACAGTCTACAGGTCACAATTTTTATCCGATTTCAATGAAACTTAAAATATAGGTTTATCACCCTAAGATCTCGGTTCCTTTCGATATTGGCATGTGTCGGACCGTAACTTCATGGGTTATGGCCCCTGATTGTACGAAAAATCACGGTTTTTAGCTTGTGAACAATGTAGAGGTCACAATTTTGAACCGATTTGGATGAAACTTGAAATGCATGTTTATAAACCAAAGATCTTGGTTCCTTTCGATATTTGCGCCAATTGAATCGTAACTTCCTGAATTATGGCCCCTGATTGTCCGAAAAATCGCCCTTTTTAGCTTGTGGTCCCTCTGGAGGTCAAAATTGTTATCCGATTTAAAAAACCGTCTGATTATATCACCGTTACATGGTTACGAAGGTTGAGTTCAAATTTCGTGAAAATCGGACCAAAATTGACGGACAAAATGGCCGCCACTTGTACGCGAATAGTGTGAAAATATGTTATATCAAGGTTGTGAACAGTGTAGAGGTCACAATTGTGAACCGATTTGGATGAAACTTGAAATGCATGTTTATAACCCAAAGATCTTGGTTCCTTTCGATATTTTCGCCAATCGGATCGTAGCTTCCTGAATTATGGCCCCTGATTGTCCGAAAAATCGCCCTTTTTAGCTTGTGGTCCCTCTGGAGGTCAAAATTGTTATCCGATTTAAAAAAACGTTTGATTATATCACCGTTCCATGGTTATGAAGGTTGGAGTGGAATTTCGTGAAAATCGGACCAAAATTGACGGACAAAATGGCCGCCACTTGTACGCGAATAGTGTGAAAATATGTTATATCAAGGTTGTGAACAGTACTGTAGAGGTCACAATTGTGAACCGATTTGGATGAAACTTGAAATGCATGTTTATAACTCAAAGATCTTGGTTCCTTTCGATATTTGCGTCAATCGGATCGTAACTTCCTGAATTATGGCCCCTGATTGTCCGAAAAATCACCCTTTTTAGCTTGTGGTCCCTCTGGAGGTCAAAATTGTTATCCGATTTAAAAAAACGTTTGATTATATCACCGTTCCATGGTTATGAAGGCTGGATTCGAATTTCGTGAAAATCGGACCAAAATTGACGGACAAAATGGCCGCCGTTTGTACGCGAATAGTGTGAAAATATGTTATATCAAGGTTGTGGACCTTATAGAGGTCACAATTTTGAACCAATTTTGATGAAACTTGACATGCATGTTTATAACTCAAAGATCTTGGTTCCTATCGATATTTGCGCCAATCGGATCTTAACTTCCTGAATTATGGCCCCTGATTGTCAAAAAAAATCGCCCTTTTTAGTTTGTGGTCCCTCTGGAGGTCAAAATTGTTATCCGATTTAAAAAACCGTTTGATTATATCACCATTTCATGGTTATGAAGGTTGAGTATGAATTTTGTGAAAATCGGACCAAAATTGACGGACAAAATGGCCGCCGTTTATACGCGAATATTGTGAAAATATGTTATATAAAGGTTGTGGACCTTATAGAGGTCACAATTTTGAACCGATTTTGATGAAACTTGACATGTATGTTTATAACCCAAAGATCTTGGTTCCTTTCGTTATTTGCAACCATTGGATCATAACTTCCTTAATTATGTCCCTGGATTGTCCGAAAAATCGCTTTTGTTCGCTTTTGGTCCCTCTGGAGGTCAAAATTATTATCCGATTTAAAAAAACGTTTGACTATATCACCGTTACATGGTAATGAAGAGAGAGTTTGAATTACGTGAAAATCAGACTAGAATTGATGGACAAAATGGCCGCCGTTTGTACACGAGTAGTGTGAAAATATGTTATATCAAGGTTGTGGACCCTATAGAGGTCACAATTTTGAATCGATTTTGATGAAACTTGACATGTATGTTTATAACCTAAAGATCTTGGTTCCTTTCGATATTTGCGCCCATCGGGTCATTACTTCCTGAATTATGTCCCCTGATTGTACGAAAAATCACCCTTTTTAGCTTGTTGTGCCTCTGGAGGTCACAATTATTATCTGATTTAAAAAAAAAAAACGTTTGATTATAAAAACCAAACAAATTCTAATGATTTTCTGATAATTCCTTAATATGCGACAACTCTTGTTGACTGCCCGGACGATTTGGCTGCTGTGTGGGCGTATGTTTCGTTGCCTGGCAACCTATTTTTTCAGTTTTGGTTGTAAGCAATGGGGTTATAAGAGGGTGAACACTAGAGATTAGATTTCCTCAAGGATCCTAGATCCTTATCAAATTTGTTCATCATCCAAGTTTTCCTTTCAGATAAGCTGCAGTTGAGACAAAAGTTGCTTCATGGGTGTATTCCACGCTTTGCAAGGCTATCTTCTTAGGCAAATTTATAAACTTATTGGTTGTATATTTTATAGAGTTAATGTTGGTGATCAATCATTAAGTGTTGCAGTAAGTCTTCCAAATGGATATATGACGAGTGGGGTAAGTAGAGTTATTCAATTCAACATATATATATCAATTGACAGTTCCTTTAAATTTGTTCCAAGTTTTAATTGACTCTGTCAGTTATTTGCATTTTTATACGCAACTGTATGGGACCTCCAAGTAGTATTCTATCACAAAAAGGTTGGGAACCACTGGAAGGTCATGAGACGAAGAAGCTTATTGACCCTTGATCACTTTGAAAACTCTGACAGAAATTATCAGATATCACTGAAAATCAATAGGCTTTTTCGTGTCATGACCTTTAAACATTGTGTATAAGTTTAAAGTCAATCTTGTGGACGAAGGCCATGAGACAAACAATCGAAACAATTTTAACCATTTCTGATAATTACTCAATGGGCACAATACTAACTTGTCAGACACAATAACTCTTGTGTCTGAGATTTTGTCTGGTACAGATTTGACTTTATTTCAGTTTTTATACATCCACTTCAGGTGGAAGTATTATGTTATCGGCCCTGTCCATCCATGTGTCTGCCCGTCCCTGGGTTCATTCGTTTGTCTGTGTGTCTGTTCACAATTGTTTATGGACCAGCAACAGGTCACAATTTAAATCCGATTTTGAAGAAGTATAGGTTCATATCCCACAGATCTTATTTTTTTTCGATATTATTGGCATGTATCGGACAGTAACTTCATGATTATTGCCCTTGATTGTACAATTTTTATCTAATTTTGATCAAACATGAAATATATATTAACATCTCAAAGTTTCTTCCTGGATTATGGCCCCTGATTATTTTTAATTGTACAAATATATCACCGTTACACTACATGGTTGGGGGGGGTTGGGATGGCCTAGTGGTCTAGAGTGTCGCGCTTCGACCTCTAGCTGGCCCTGGTGTGAGCGTATGTGGCATGGAGATAGGGGCGCCTTCTCAAACTTGTGGGTTTCCTCCGGGCACTCCGGTTTCCTCCCACTGCGGAAGACCCCAACGTGCAGGCGAATTATTGAAATGAAATTAAACCATATGTTAGTCCCAAAATGACCTAGTTTGTGTTGAGTGGACGTTAAACACCATTTCTCTCTCTCTCACTTCATGGTTGAGTATGAATTTCGTAAAAATCAGGCAGAAACTTCCCGTCAAAAGCATATGATACCAAGGTTGTGGACCCTCTAGAAATTCCAATTTTTATCCAGTTTTGAAGCGCATAACTTCCAGGATTATTGCCCATGATTGTACGAAAAATCACCTATAAAGGTCACAATTTTTTTTTGATTTTAGTAATCGTTTAAATAGTTACACCATTTTTATGGTTAAGTTTGGATTTTATGAAAATCAAAACCATAGAATACCAATGTTATGCATATAAAAGAATATAATATATACCAAGGTTGTGGACCCTCTAGAAGTCACAATTTTTTTTATGTGATTTTGAAGAAACTTAAATTATACGTTTATATTCTCTGTCCCGCCTTTCGTCTGTCTGTCACACGTTTTGGACACAAAATCTCTCTTTCTAATTGAGTTAGAATGTTCAAACTTGGTGTAGGTGTTTATTAGGTGAGTACTTTGATGGAGTTCGAGGATGAGCAATTTCTGTTTAGGCTAAGCAGAGATAAGCAATTTGAGTGGTTAATGCTTTGGGGCATGATAACTTTAGTTCTAGTTAAGAATGAAGGAGATAAAACGTGGAGTGTATAGTTTCATTACATTAATACCTTGACTAAGTTCGATAATGAGCTTGTTCTGCACAGGGTAAGCAGGGCAATGAGCAATTTGATTGGTTAAGACTTTGGAACACAATAACTCTCATTCTAATTGAGTTAGAATGTTCACACTTGGTGTAGGTGTCTATTTAGGTGAATGCCTTGATGGAGTTCGACGATAAGAAGAATTTTCTGTTTAGGGTAAGCAGAGATTAGATTTTTCTTTGGTTGATGCCTTGGGACAACATAACTTTAGTTCTAATTATAGCTTTATTACATCAATACCTTGACTAAGTTTGATAATGAACATTTTCTGCTGAGGGTAACCCGAGCAATAAGCAATTTCATTGGTCAAGACATTAGAACAAAATATGTCTCCTTCTAATTGAGGTAGAATGTTCAAACTTGGTGAAGGTGTTCATTTGGTGAATTCCTTCATGGAGTTTGATGATGAATGTTATCTGCTTACGGTAAGAAGAGATGCTTTCGGACAAGATAATCTTTATTCTATCTGATTGATAAAGAGAAATGAAACTAAGTGTATAGTTTGATTGCTCAATACTTCTGAAAAAAATAAATGTGCGATTAATTACCATGTCATCTATTTATTCTGCGATTTGGTTTGTTCACATTGAATTATTTCGGAAATAAGTATTACACAGAACAAACAAATTTCTATGAACACTATATTGAAACACTGTATCTTACAAAATGAGGATTATATTATATATATTCCTGTGAATTATATTTATACGCAGGAGAATATATAAGATATAATCATGTTAAACCCCATTTCTTCCCCCCCCCCCCTTTATAGAAGTATATCAACTTACAGAAGGAAAGTTATTTTTTATGAAAATATAGATAGAAATTGATAATTGTATTTATTGATATTAACAGACAAGACAAGATATTAAATGGGTGGATGGTGGTAAACATTTGTTCAAGATCAATGTATTTTTACAATCCACAATTTATACACGTGATCAACATCTTCATAATTTTTTTCAACATTGTCAACGAATGGATAACAGTTTTGCTATAGCTGATATGAATAGTCTCAACAAACTTAAGGTAAGTTATGCAGACGAAACATCTATTGTTTATGTAATTTTAGTTTTACCAGATATTTGAATATCTAATGTCAGCGAGCTCCGTACAGATATATAGAAAATCTCCTACAAGTGTTGATATTTTTTGATATCAAAAAAAGACATGTTAGATATTTTATTTGTCATCCAATCCTTTCTTATATGCACGAATAAATAAAAATAATTCTTTGGTATAGATTTCACTTTTGCTTAATCTGATTACATAACAGCGTAGTGATACATCATTGTTTTGACAGCAGTTTACAATTTGACCCCGTATTTCCTTGGAGGACAATTTAATAAAAACAGTTGATATTTAACAAAAGTTATTTTTTATTTAAAGTAAGTAGTTTATTTTTTGATTGACCAATCAGTAGATTATGTAATTTATCACACAAGCGATATCTACTGTCAAATGTGTTATTGGGTGTTAAAATAACTTAACGATGGTCATGGTATAATTTTCCTTTTTTACAGTCAATACAGTACAAACACATGCCCCATAATTATTATTATTCCAAACAGAACGTCCATCACGATATCGTTTTTATACGCCCACATTTTTATGTGGACGTATATTGTCGTCGCCCCTGTCCGTCCGTCCACAATTTGTTTGTGGACTCTCTACAGGTCACAATTCTTATCTGATTTTGACGAAACTTGAAATATAAGTTTATCCCCAAAAGATCTTGGCTGCTTTCGATATTGGCATGTATCGGATCAAAACTTCATGGATTATGGCCCCTGATTGTATGAAAAATCACGTTTTTAGCTTGTGGACCCTATAGAGGTCACAATTTTGAACCGATTTTGATGAAACTTGACATGCATGTTTATAATCCAAAGATCGATATTTGCGCCTATTGGAACGTAGTTTCCTGAATTATGGCCCCTGATTGGTCGAAAAAATCACCTTTTTTAGCTTCTGGTCCCTCTGGAGGTCACAATTATTATCCGATTTAAAAAACCATTTGATTATATGACCGTTACACCCTAAGGAAGGTTGAGTTCGAATTTCGGGAAAATCGGACCAAAATTGCCATACAAAATGGCCGCTGTTTGTACGCAAATACTGTTAAAAAATGGTATATCAAGGTTGTGGACCCTGTAGAGGTCACAATTTTAATTCAATTTTGATGAAACCTGAAATGCATGTTTATAACCTAAAGATCTTTATTCCTTTCGATATTTGCGCATATCGGATCGTAACTTCCTGAATTATGGCCCCTGATCATATGCAAAATCGCCTTTTCTTAGCTTGTGGTCCCTCTGGAGGTCGCAATTATTATCTGATTGAAAAAAACGTTTGATTATATTACCGTTACACCGTAAGGAAGGTTGAGTTTGAATTTCGGGAAAATCAGACCAAAATTGCCATACAAAATGGCCGCCGTTTGTACGCGAATACTGTTAAAAAATTGTATATCATGGTTGTGGACCCTGTAGAGGTCACAATTTTAATTCGATTTTGATGAAACTTGGTTCCTTTCGTTATTTGCACATATCTGATCGTAACTTCCTGAATTATGGCCCCTGATTGTCCGAAAAATCGCCTATGGTCCCTCTGGAGGTCACAATTATTATCCGATTTAAAAAAACGTTTGACTCTATCACCGTTACACCCTACGGAAGGTTGATTTCGAATTTTCGAGAAAATCGGACCATAATTGCCAGAAAAAATTGCGGCCGTTTGTTGTACGCGAACAGTGTAAAAATATGATATATCAAAGTTGTTGACCCTGTAGAGGTCACAATTTTAATTCGATTTTGATGAAACCTGAATTGCTTGATTATAACCTAAAGATCTTAATTCTTTTCAATATTTGCGCATTTCAAATTGTAACTTAATGAATTATGGCCTTTGATTGTAGGAAAAATCACTTTCGGTATTGCTTGTTCTCTGTCTATCTCTCGAACAATTATTATCTGATTATATTACTGTTGTACCGTAAGGAAGGTTGAGTTCAAATTTCGTGAAAATCGTAGCAAAATTGCCGGACGAAATGGTCGCCGTTTGTACGCGAATAGTGTAAAAATATGGTATATCATGGTTGTGGACTCTCTACAGGTCACAATTCTTATCCGATTTTGACCAAAAGTCACATAATGGTTGGTATATCATGGTTGTGGACTCTCTACAGGTCACAATTCTTATCCGATTTTGACCAAAAGTCACATTTCTAGGTTGTGTACCGTCACACCATAATCATTGTCGGCTTTGAATTTCATGAATATCAGACTGGAACTGACCAACAAAATGGCTGCTCCCAATACAGTATGAAATACAGGACTTAATGATGTAGGAAAAATCACTTTTGGTATTGCTTGTTCTCTATCCATCTCTCAAAAATGTGGGCGTATCCTGCCTGGCAGTGCCAGCCTATCTTTGAAACTTTGTACACACATCAACCTATCACATTGGTTGTTCCTTTTGCTATTTAGGAATTTGTAGGATTTTTTTGTATATCCATGGAAACAAATTTGACTTACAGTGTGCAGTTTTTTTTTCCAGAGCATATCTCATAAACTGTTTAAGATATCTATTTCAAAATTTGCACACACATCAACCTATATCAGTAGCTATGCCTTTTGGTATTTAAGGAATTTCTAGAATTTTTATGTTTTGTGTTTAATAACAAATGTGACTTAATTTTTGGTGAACAATTTTGTTTCCGGAGCATATCTCATAAACCATTCAAGATATCTTCATGAAACTTTGCACAGACATTCAACCTATTACAGTAGTAGGAAAAGATAATAAAGTAGTATCTGTAGATGAACGAAGATTTGGTCTTTTTGATGTTGGAGAAGATACATAATTGTTTCATGTAGGAGGGGGAGTATCAGAGAACATAGCTTTGTACACATTTGATAGCACTTTAAAGTTGATCCAGGTTTTCACAGGAAACCAATGAAAACTTTTTACATGATTTCTAGAAGATGACTTGCCAACTAGACAAGCACAGTTAATGTCCACAACTTGAAGAAGGTTGAGGGAAAATCTGGAATGACAGCAAGGAGTCAATTTCCATAGTCCTATTGGGATATGACCTATGCTAATACAACTCAAGGACATGTATCTTTGGTAAGATATCTCCTGATTCTTGATATTGGTTTTAACCTCGTATACATTTTACACATAGGATTGTTGACTCATGAGAGACATTGTCTTGTCCTTGATGAAACACAGATTTTGTGCTTTACATGATGGTGAAATTTCAATGATATTTAATTTTGGTTGAAAAGTTTTGACCTTGGTAATATCATCACAAGTTCTGAAGGATATCACTGATACAGATTTTTAGGTTCTTTCGGGCACTGTGTATTGAAATAAATGTGTTATAACATTTAACCTACACTGTACAAGATAATACAAATAATTCTGTCATACACCTTTACAACATAAATTTGTGCTATATATTGGGTCCATATGATATACTCTCCCAAAAAAGAAACGCAAAGTTACATTTCGTCGTCAGTATACCCTCGCTCTACTATCACCTTGTTGCAAAAAGAACCGTGACACGTCGCTGAACCAAACTGCTCTCCAGTGTTGCTGTGGCCATACCCTTATTGCCTGAACCCATTAAAGTTGCATTTCATGGTATCGGCGTTTTTCAAAACAGAAGCTTTAACGGGGACGTCTGCCTCGTTATTCGGTTTCACGTATGCGTTTGCCTACGGTCTGGTACAAGATTCTAAGCCGTCAGGGAATTGCTGCTGACGTAACCGGAAGTGACGATCCAGGACAGGTGGGGGCACCCTTGCTTGGCCTGAGTTAGGGAGTTCACGTAGTGTTGAACTTTGCTGTAGGCACCTATCCAAAAGGTGAGAAATGGAACTAAGGGAAACATTCACAAGCCTGGCTACATCTGTCTTGGATTCACCTGATTGTAATCGACCAATAGCGTTGTTGATGGTCTTTGTTCAGATGTGGCATCACATCTTAGATAAGACTTTAACCAATCTAATGCCAATCCTTTGATTCACACAGATGAATGCAGTTGATTGGACAGATTGATGGAAGTATAAATTTGATGTCATGCTTCATCAGGTCATACCTTCAAAAGTGCTGTCTCTGTGCTATGACCTTCTTTATAAACAGACTGCAGCGTTTTTATGAAGATCGTTAGCCCACAGATAATTAGAGATTTGTTTCGCTATCACCCTTTCAAGCACCTTTCTTATTAACTCAAGACTTGAGACAGGTTGATAGTTCTTAAGGATCTTGCAAACAACTGATGGTTTCGGAAGAATTGACCAAACCTATTTCAGTATTTAGTTTTTGTTCTTTATGTATCTAGAAACAATTTGATGCAATGAGTATGATCCATGATTAGTTGTATTTTTGGGGATTTGTTCCTATGAGGATGATCCATGGAAAGTTGCACTGTTCTCTCTTAGCTGTACATGTGTGCACACACACATACTTGCATTGCTCATTATGTGAGGACTATGGTTTTTCAAAGCCTCCCGATGACCCAGGTTTCCTGTCATCTTACGGCTTTAAGATTTTATACAGTTATTGTCAGCGCCACCATGTACATTGTCTGCTACGTAGATTGCATTGATTCAGTCGTAAAAATATATCATATTTTTAACAGACTATATGAGGCCTTTTCTTATATTTAATATCTACAGAGGACTTGTGTAAGATTGATTTACATTTATACACTAGAGAGGACTTGAGTTTATAGTAGTTTACATATATTACCATGAGAGGACCTCTTAATACAACTTACTTTACCTTATTTCTGAGGACTTTAGTGTTTAATACTTTACTTAAGGACTACCTGAGGACCTGTGTAAGATTGATTTACATTAATACACTAGAGAGGTCTTGAGTTTATAGTAGCTTACATTTATTACCATGAGAGGACCTCTCAATACAACTTGCTTTACATTATTTCTGAGGACTTTAGTGTTTGATACTTTACTTTAAGGACTACCTGAGGACCTGTGTAAGATTGATTTACATTGATACACTAATGGGGACTTGAGTTTATAGTAGTTTACATTTATTACCGTGAGAGGACCTCGCAATAGAACTTACTTTACCTTATTTCTGAGAACTTTAGTGTTTAATACTTTACTTAAAGGACTACCTGAGGACCTGTGTAAGATTGTATTACATTTATACAACTTACTTTACTTTATTTCTGAGGACTTTAGTGTTTAATACTTTACTTTAAGGACTACATGAGGACCTGTGTAAGTTTGAATTACATTTATTATCATGAGAGGACATCTTAATACAACTTACTTTACCTTATTTCTGAGGACTTAAGTGTTTAATACTTTAGAACTACAATGTAGATTTAACACTATTAGAGATTTAACAAACTTTGCTATTCCTCAAAGGACTTGGGGAGTTATCTCCCCTTTGACCACGAATGACACCATAATGACACACATGGGCATAGTGCGAAAAAAACGAAATTGTCCAAGATAGCAGAACTGAACACCACCGCCTTGGTCTCTTCTAGTCACCCAACTTCCTTGAAATTTATATATGTTCTCAAACTTTACCTGCAGAGGTATCTCTCCAAATTACATTTCAAAGCAACACACAACTTTACACAATGACATTTCATGAGTCAGAAAATGACATTTTGTGAAAGTAATTTTGTATATTAGTATCAAATATTGAAATTTTGGAGAAAAAACATATTCATTTTCATTTCTGTCTATTTTAATTTCTCTTGCATCTATGAAGCTGAAATTTTTAGATTATCAAAGTGCATTCCAAATTTCAGACTTATTGAATGAATATTAAAGTTTTTAGACCATATATTCCTGTTGCTTGCAGCCGATATCTGACTATGTTCAGCTATTCGGCATGTAAAACGGATTGCGATTGCGTAATATTGTAGCTATCAACGTCAAATATTTTATACTGGTCACGTCGTGTATTTTGAAAGCTTGTGGAAGAATGGCAGGTTCTATGTAGCAATATTAAAGATTTGGAAGCAGTTACATTTGTCGTGATAACACGAAATCTGACAAACGACCCAAATATCCCTAACAGAGCCAGCCCTCAAACTCTTAATTTTTGACAAACAAGGCTGACATGTTCACACCACTATCCCGAATATATTACAAAAGTGCTGTGCAAATTTCATGTTAATAGGTTCAGCCAAAATTAAATGACAGCACATTCACTTGAGCCAAAAACCGCATTTTATTCAGCTTTCCATTAAAAATTGTCATTTTATGCTTATGACAGCCTAAAATATACAGTTCTAATTGCGCTATCAGCTGACATTTGCACAGCCATCCCAAAATACATGTAGGAAGATTCTGTGACTTGCTCCATTATTTAAAAAAAGAAACAGGGGTTGTACATGAGCATAGAGCGAAAAAAAAAAAAAAAAAAAAAAAAATGTCCACACGACCGAAATACCCCGAACTGAGCCAGCCCTCAAACTCTTAATTTTTGACAAAACAGGTTGACATTTTAACACCACCATCCTGAATATATGACCAATGTGCTGCGCAAATGTCAGGTTAATAGGTTCAGCCAAAATTAAATGACAGCTCATTCACTTGAGCCAAAAAAACGCATTTTGTACAGCTTTCCATTGAAAAATATCATTTTATGCTTGTGATAGCATAAAATATACAGTTCTAATTGAGCTATCAAGCTGCAATTTGCACAGCCACCCCCGTATATATGTTGTATGATTTCCTGAAAATGACATCTTGATTGCTCCAATATTTAAAAAAAAAACAGTGCTTGTACATGAGCATAGTGCGAAAAAAGCAAAACGAAATTGTCCAAAATAGCAGAACTGAACACCACTGCCTTGGTCCCTTCTATTCACCAAACCTCCTTGAAATTTATACATGTTCTCCAACAGTACCTGCAGAGGTAACTCGCCAAATGACAGTCCACTTGGATTAGTAGAATACAACACACAGCTTTACATAGATAACATCAGAAATAGCCAAGACTTTCTCTAGATAGTAGAAAAGGATATCTTGCATGCAGCAAAAACTACATACATTAACAACAAAAGCTAAATCTTCAATTATAAAATTTATTCATCCATATAATACAACACAGTTCTATGGATAACACTCACTATATTATATACAGTCAACGTTTCGATTATAAAATTTATTCATCCATATAACACAACACAGTTCTAAGAAAAACAATCACTTTGAATTTTGAATCACTATATTATATACACGCCACATTTCAACAAGAATTCACTGGTCGTTATCAGGCATACAAATTATCCATCATTCTCCCCTCATTCCTTCTTCTGCAGCTGTCTCCTTGTTAGTCCCGAAATGGCCTAGTTTGTGTAGAGTGGACGTTAAACCCCATTTCTCTCTCTCTGTCTCCTCGTCCTCTTCCCTTTTTTATACGTCCACATTCATAATGTGAACGTATTATGCCGTCGCCCCTGTCTGTGTGTGTGTGTGTGTGTGTGTGTGTGTGTGTATGTATGTGTGTGTGTGTGTGTGTCTGTGGTTCGCCTACAGGCTGCAATTCTTCATGGATTTTCTTCAAACTTGGTATACTTATTCCTTATACCCCAAGGAAGATCCCTATTGTTTTTGGGGCATGCCCTACCCCCAGGGGCCGAGCCACGCCCATTTCTAGTATTTGTTTGTCGTCTACAGGCCACATTTCTTAACTTATAATTTTGAAACTTAGCATACACATTCTTTGTACCCTAAGGAACATCCCTATCATTTGGGGTGTATGCCCCACCCCCAGAGGCAGAGCCACGCCCATTTTCTTTTCGTGTGTCTTTGTGTCGCCTACAGGGCGCAATTCTTACTGGATTTTCTTCAAACTTGGTATACGTATTCCTTATACCCTAAGGAAGATCTCTATTGTTTTTGGTGCATGCCCGACCCCCAGGGACAGAGCCACGCCCATTTCTAGTATGTATTTGTTTGTCGTCTACAGGCCACATTTCTTAACTTATAATTTTGAAACTTAGCATACACATTCTTTGTACCCTAAGGAACATCCCTATCATTTGGGGTGCATGCCCAACCCCCTGGGGCAGAGCCACACCCATTTTCTTATCGTGTGTCTTTGTGTCGCCTACAGGCCGCAATTCTTATTGGATTTTCTTTAAAACTTTGTATACTTACTCTTTATACTCTAAGGATGATCCCTATCGTTTGGGGTGCATGCCCAACCCCCCAGGGGCAGAGCCACGCCCATTTTCTTTTTGTGTGTCTCTGTGTCGCCTAGAAGCCGCAATTCTAACTGTATTTTCTTAAAACTTTGTATACTTACCCTAAGGATGATCCGTATTGTTTTTTGGTACATGCCCGACCCCTAATGGCAGAGCCACGCCCATTCCTTGTATTTATTTGTTTGTCGTCTACAAGCCACATTTCTTAACGTATCATCTTGAAACTTTGAATGATTATGCTTTGTACCCTAAGGAACATTTCTATCATTTGGGGTGCATGCCCAACCCCCAAGGGCAGAGTCACGCCCATTTTCTTTTTGTGTGTCGCCTACAGGCCACAATTCTTAATCGGTCATCTTGAAACTTAAAATACTTATTCCTTATACCCTAAGGATGACCCCTTTTGTTTTGGGTGCATGCCCGACCCCCATGGGACAGCAACACCCATTTGGTTTATGTATTCCTTATAGCCTGAGGGCGTCCACTATTGATTTTGATGAATGTCCCGACCCCCAGGGGCAGAGCCACGCCCACCTTTTGCCTTTAGTGTTAGGAAGGCACAATTCTGAATGGATTATCTTGGTATAGTTATTCCTTATACTCTAAGGACGGCAACTATTAATGTTGATGCACGACCCTCAACGCTAAACAAACCAAACGCCTAGCCTTCTTGACAAAGTACCATATCAATCAAAGTAGGAATGTGGACGTATATTGTAGCGTTAGCGTTATGTTTTTGTTCTTCAGCCAATTTTTCCAACATTTTTAAAAATATTTTCCATGGCATCCTTGTGGTGAAGTTTGATCATACCTCCAATAAATGCAAAAAAATGTACATAAAAATTATTAAAAAAACATGTTTATCCTTCTTTATATCAAGCATGGCCTAGGGGTCTGTTAATGCAAGTACTAAAGTTTAAGGCAAAAGAATAGTGACATGAAGTTATTTAAATAATAAAATCACAAAAATGCAAGGAGCTGTGACAATGCAAACAAAGTTTTTGCCATACAAGTTGGCTCACTATGATGAAAGCATCTATTGGCAGATAAACTAAAATGCATACAGTATTAATATAAATCGCCTATTTAAAGAAATGACATCACTTCAACGATAACGACAACATATGAGCTACTGTCTATGAGTAGACAACACAGAGTCAGAAAAAGACCCTAGGCCTAAACTCGACGCCATATTGTTTCAACCACGACGTGTTAAATTGAAACGAAGTTTACAAAATAGATTAGTTGGCTTCAAAGACCAAAATAATTTTACTTGTTATTCACTGCAATTATGCTCTTGAACGAACAAGTGTCCTGTGCAAAAATATAAACTAACTTATCTACTAGTAATTCACACTTAAATTAAGGAAACGTATTCTTCGTCCTTACCTCTAACATAACAGCTTCTCCTAGGAACATGTGTTTTCTGCGTGATGTCACATGATTCGCTAAATTACCCAGGAATCTCGTGTAGAGTAAACTGTGTGAAGAGAGCACTAAGTGTGGACCACGTAGAAATTTTGTCAGGTGAAGTAGACTAGGTTATCCAACATGGAAATAGACTTCACTTCTCCGAGGACCACGATTTTGGTCCTGGGACGATTTTTTGGCCCTCGGGTAAAAGCTGTGTTTTCTAATGAGGGTCCTCTGGTGATGGTCAATGCACATGCACACACACACACACACATTTTGCAATAAGTGCACAAAGAAAAATAAAGTGTGCACAAATTTGAAATATTAAGAATGTATGATCCACATTAATTTGCATCTTACAGTTCAGATTTGTACAAATGTCATATGTAGTTACTATTGTCGCAGCAGTAAAGTTTGCATTCAAAACTTATAGTAAACAATTTTTGTTCAGATTTGTACAAATATCATGTATAGTTACTATTGTCACAGCAATGAAGTTTGCATTCCAAAAGTTTACTTCTTAGAATTAGAAGGCGCATGGGTTAGCCGATGATCCACTGATCAGGGAAAGAATCATAGTTTTGCACTAAGATGTGTTTTAATATGCTAAAGTTTACTCTAATCTACCATGTATATTTCAGTCATTACTTGCGGTAGAAGTGAGTACATACATACAGTTCCTACCCACTCTACTCAATCAACTCTTCCATTTATTAGCTAAAACTACAAGTGAAGACGTATCGATTAATGCTGTCAGGTAATATTTCTATACCTCATATAAATAAATCATGGCCATTAAATGACAATGTATATCTCTGCATTATATTGCAGTCAACAGTGGACTGCGTGGTCTAAAATGTTTGTGAAGATCATGCAAGTCACAGTCTCCCTCTACTATGAAAGACATATCATTTTACTATAATTGAGGATTCATCAAAAAACGGCCAATTTGTGCTACCGTGTAGATTTAAAAACGGTGTTTAGTTTTGACCTCGATCGTCTACTTTACGACCATTCAGTTTCTCGGGATGTTTTTAGAAATGAACACTACCATTTAGATTTGAAAGGGGTTTAGTTTTTAGATGTTGTCGAGAAACGAACCGCGAGTGTTTGATTTATGTGGTTACATTTAATAGAAAAAAGGATTTTGAAAATATTCACTGATTCAGCTTGGTCATCGTTTTATTTGTTATAAAAATGGATGATGTATTACTCAACGCATGTACAACACAACGATAATTTTTCATTGGTTAAAGCCATATAAATGCGGGAAAATTTACAGTAGCTATTGGCTAACACATAAACAAACTTATTTGCATACTATTTATAGTATTTAAATTAGCTGGAATTAGAGTCGCGGGGTAGCATACAATACATAATAATACATAGTATTTAAGTCTAAAATAATTATATTCGTGAAAAATTGTCTTTCATTAGCGGTGGTCCACACTGATTTAGGTTAATCCATATTAAGTGCACAATGATAAAACTATAGCATACATATACCAGAAATCAAAGATTACAGGCGCAGATCATTTCGTTCATTCGTTTCTCGTGTTTAACGTCCAGAGAGAGAGATTTTATTTACCTTCTTTTTTATATTAACCGGGAAGGTGTTGTTTCGGATGGAATCCAGACATGTGTATCGTGAACGGGATTAATTAAACAATAGGTAGCAGCCATTCAAAGAGACATTTATGACTGTTGTATATTCCTTGCGACGGTATGTAATTACACGTCTGCGAAACAGGTGGCTGGAATTTTTGCGTTATATAACAATAGCAGGCAGTCATTCAAAGAGTATAATCAAAATTGTAATGACGAGCATTTATGACTGTATATTCCAAGCGACGGTGGCTTTATTCGTAGACTGAAACCCATCATAGGCCATTGTGTGTGATATAGTATGCAAATAAGTTTGTTTAGACGATCGAGGTCAAAACTAAACGGCGTTTCTAAATCTACACTTTAGCACAAACTGGGCGGTTTTTGATGAATCTTGACGGCATTTAACAGATTCTAAACAGCAATCTATTTACTGGATACGTGCATTAGATTCTAGGCGGTAAGCGTAGTTTCTTTCCTTTTTTTGTAAAATCTGGACGATACCCGGTCCCTAGTGATTGTTATCATTAAGGAATTTTTCCATTTTAATTTCCTTGTTGTTATAGGTCCACATTGAAATGTGGTCGTATATTGCTTTCTTCCCTGTCGGTACGTCTGTATGTACATCCAGCATCCACAACTTCTTGTGGACTCTCTATAGACTACATCTATCATCTAGTTGTTTTGAAATTGATATAATATATCTCTCTTTCCTTATAGCCAGTCTAAAGGCGGCAACAATTTATTTTGGTGCATGTCCGACCGACACTGGGACTTCTAAATTCAACTTACAAAAGATATCATCCGATCTATATGAAATTTACATGCATTATTTGAATTAGTAAAACGAAAAAGCCGGTCAACTCAAATTGCAGCAATTTCTGTAAATTACTTATAGAGTTAAGGCCCTTGTTTCAGTTTGTTGATCATCTTGTACCATCACATGACGAAAGTTATAATCTGATCTGCATGATGTTGTCTTGTTAATAAATGCCCCCCCCAATTATCTACAAAAGAATGAATGTGCAAGAACCCCTGTTCAGACACTTGGATGATTTAGTTTACTGTTTCCTGTGAAGAATATTAAAATTCAAATTGTAAAAACCACAGATTGGTAATGTTATATAGATTCATTTTTTTTGTACAAATATGATACAGCCACCCCGCAAGGAAAATCGACCCATATGCCTATGTTTGACTTTTTATTTTACAGAGTATTAATTCACATTATATCTGAAATTCATGAAGCTGATAAACTTGAGCTATTAGATAGATATGTTAAGGTAAGGTCAATTTCTTCCTTAATGAAATGGAACTATGTCATGTAGTGTTAAAGCCATTCAGTCAAAAGTGCAACTTTGGTTGGAAGCATAAGGGTCATGAGGGGATGAATCGATTTTAAGCATTCTGTAAATTCCATCCTGGACCCATCCCCCCTCCCCCCTGTGTAAACACAATAGAGGATATAGATTTTAACAGATCTTTATAAAATTTGGTGTTAAGCATTGGTGTTGTGAGAGGATGTTCTGATATTCAGGGTTCAGCAAATTTCCATTTCAAAGTTTGCCTTTAGGATAAACTGTGGTTGAGACGATGCTGCCGTGTGGACACATTTCACATTTTGAGTGATTATCTTTTACAGTAGATTTGATTGAAGGAAGATCATTGAGCACAAAATGAAAAAAGTACACTAATATTTATATGTGGTTAATCACCTTGCTAAAATACGGGGATTTGTTGTCCATTCGACCACACTTTTAGGTCAATCAGAATCAAGGAAATTTTTGACTTGTGCTACAATTTACAGAAGATGAATGTTTATATTACATAAGATGACTATATGTTTTTACAGTATGTGTTCCGATCTGAACCAGTTATTAAAGGTAGTCAACAGAAAACAGTGCATGAAGAATTGGCAAAGAATCTTACATCAATATTACGACCAGCGAATACAGATCCTCTTATTATATTACATTTCTTACAACATGCTGGATTTTTTTTCAATATCTTAATTAAAGGAATGACTCAATTCCTTGTAGACACAGACAGAGTTAAGGTATAGTAATCCTATGTTACAAATCTATACAGCAGTGCTGTACATTTATGTGAAGAGAATATTAAGTCAAATTTTCTACTTATATCTCGTTTAATTTCATCATAGTATCTGATAGTTACCTTAAACACTCATATATAACACTCCGCCTCCAGAACTAGGGGCATGTGTTATGTAGCAAATGTTAAATTTTTTTCCATCAATTTCTTTGCACCCCAAAAATCCATGTCTTTTTTGAAACATGACCTGTGTGTTCAATTTAGGAATTGCATGTCGTTGACAGGTTGACATAGGTACAGGCCCTATAATGATCCAGACTACGAGATTATGCTAACCATAGTTACGAGATTATGCTTAATATAGTTACCATGATTTATAAAAAAAACATTATTGATGATTGATAACCCACGTTTTGTTTGAAACATCAAAGACCCATAAGATTTCTTTCAGATACTACAATAACATGGGGATTACAGGTTAATCATCTTTATTAATCTTCTTGTTTTTTATGCACCCACATTTTCATGTTGACATATTTTGTTGTTGGCGCTGTCCATCCGTCTGGCCACAATTTCTTTCTGGACACTCTACTGGTCGCAATTTGATTCCGATTTTGACGAAACTGATTGTACGAAAAAAATCACAATTTCATCTTGTGGTACACTCTTAGAGATCACAATTTTTATCTAATTTGAAAAACTGCAACACAATAATGGTGATTGTGTTTGAATTTAGTGAAAATCAGACAGAAACTGCCTGACAATGGCTGTTGCGTGTATGCAAATGATTTAAAAGTATGTAATACGTAGGTTGTGGACCCTCTGGTTTTGATGAAACTTATAATATACATTTATATCCAAAAAATCTTGTTTCGTTTCAATAGTACTAGTGCAACCGCTAGTTTTTTTAAAGTTTTGTAATGCCTACTAGCTATTGTAAATAGTCTGTCACAATAAATGGAAAACACATAAAAAAACTTTATGTTTGTTAATCATCATAAATTTAGGTCTATACAGTATGAGATCCACATACTATACTTCATGACAGTAAATTCTATCTGTATGTTGTATAGAGGAGTATCAGTTTTTCCTAATTTCAAAGGATATGTTGGTGTTTACAGTACATATCATTGTGTTTATTGTCCCCCGCTTTTCGAAGATAAGCAATTTAATTGGTTGATTCTTTCGGACACGATAACTTTAGTTCTAATTAAGTGAGAGTGATGAATTTTGGTGTATAGTTTCATTACACTAATACCTTGACTAAGATTGATAATGAGCATTTTCTGCTCAGGGTAAGCAGAGCGATAAGCAATTTGATTTGCCGAGACTTTGGAACACAATGACTCTCTTTTGAATTGAGTTAAAATGTTCAAACTTGGTGTATATGCTTATTAGGTGAATGCCTTGATGGAGTTCGAAGATGAGCATTTTCTGCTTAGGGTAAGCAGAGATAAGCAATTTGATGGGTTGATACTTTGGGACAAGATAACTTAGGTTCATCTTGATTGATGATTTTTATAATGGATTCAGTAATGGATTCGACAGTAACAGTATATAGAAACAATTGACTTGAACACGAGGGCCCTTTCCCTTGGCCAGAGGGGCCCTTTTGTCAAGCGTGGGGGCCCTTTTGTCTGCCTTTAGGGTCCCTCTAACTAGGGTACATTTTCATTTTTCTCGTCGGTTTTAGCATTTTTCTTTATAAAACACTTTTGAATGACACTTCGTGTACAGTTTGATTGCTCGATACGTTTGAAAAAAATAAATTTGCGATTAATTAATATGTGTCATCTATTTATTTTGGGATTTCGGCGGGGGACATCAGCCTCACTGTTGGCTTGTGTTATTTAACAAGATAGAAAAGATCAGATATAGCATTATCTGTTTCTGTAATCCAAAGTTATTTTAACCCTGTTGCACTTGGTACATGTAACTAGTTTAAGTCATGCGAAACACCATACACATTTACTCACATAAACCAGCAGTATCAAAGTATATTCAAAACTGTTGTCTTTTTGAAATATTTCAGATGCCCCGTAATGAAAGATTTTCTTCGGATTATCAGTTTCGTATTCAGAATCTACTGCAGGCTATACAGCCTCATATCTTGCAGAAAGCTACAGAGAAATCCAGTGAAACAAGAAGAGCAAACAGAAGTCTGGCAGAATTTGTTAAGGTTTGATTTATATTTTACAACAGAAATTTGTAAATCTTGTAAATCTGATTGTTTCTTTTATATTTGAACTAACAGAAACACAAACTTCAGAAGATGAAATGAAATGGAGTTTAACTTACTCCTTTTTTCTACCAACCGGTGCTAAAAAAGATCGGAATACAGCATATAGTTTAAGCATCACCCAGTAGGAGTGTCCACCTACTTGTCATCGAATTCCAACCAAGGGAAAGCAGGCTGGAGAACCATGAGGAACTTTGTTTGGACCATTGGTTCCATATTGGCCATAATACATGCCGGTCAAGACCAAGGGCTATTGAAAACGACTGAAACTGTGTCGTGTGAAATAAAATAAACAGAATTCACATATGAAAAACACTGCCAATTAATTATACTTATGCTTAATTTTATGACAATCGGGGAACCACAGAGGCTAAGTGGGTAGGGTGCACGCTTGCTAGCCTGGAGGTCACGTATTTGATCCCTGCATTGGCAAAAAAGGTTCATCATGATTTTCTGACGTGGTTTCCCCTTGTTAGTGGTACTGGACAGAGGACCTGACAAGGACAGTTGTCTAGTCGTTAGGATGGGATGAAATACCGAGGTCTTGTGTACACCTTGGCATTGAAGAGTAGGCCATAGTACCGCTGCTCTGGCAACAACATTGCCTTCATAACACACTGTATGGCTTAGGCCTGTTTTCATTAGCCCACTAAACAAACATATAAATGTCGACAAGTGCTTGTATTGAAATACCGTACGAGTGCTATTATTTAGCAGACGATGTCAACCGACAGTTGGGATCTGAAAAATTATATTTTTGGGATGTGATTTTTTCATTTTCATCCATATAGAATTGGATGTGGATTAATTATAAGACCAAGGACACCGGTTTCCGCACAAAAAAAAAAGGAATCAACTTATACCCCAAAAATACCGGCAGTTGCTTTAAAGATTTATAAATCTATGATGTAATAAAGAAAGTGCTGCATGTGCTGAATGAATGTATTAATGAATGTCTGTTGTTATTGTTATATTTTATGAATATTGAATGAATACTTTTCGGCAATATGAAATAAATAATTGATGATAATTGATTGTATGTGTTCCTTTATTATTTATATGGGGAGATATAAATGCCAATATGAGATTGAATTTTAGTGTGACTGTCATTGACCCAATTAAATATGCTCTGCTCAAATTAAAACCACTTTCTACATGACAAAAATGACCGACTTGGAAAATTTTGAATTGGAAACCCTTTATGGGACCCCCTGGCTCGTGAGTCAGCACTATAATCAATAAGCTGTCAAGGCATATATTGTATGTAAGTTTTAGCTCCTCTGTTAGTAGAAAATATCCTGATTAATATGCTTGAATTACTATTTTTAGAACTGTTTTACTCTGATGGATAGAGGTTTTGTCTTCCGACTGGTATCTAAATATATTGAAAACTTCAATCCGGGAGATCACAAGGTAACTCTTTAGTCTAAATAATAAAAATAATAATTTAATTCATTTTGTAGTGCGCTTAAAATCCAACAACACAAAGTTGCTTGTTTCCCCCCCCCCCCCCCCGATATACATACATTAAAACAGGTTGAAACATATTTTAAATACAGATTGATAAAAGGAAATATGTAATTTTTATAAAAATGTTGATGAATTTATTGGATTTATTTAAATGATAGACATGATAAAATGGTTCCTTTTTAAATTTTGTCTGTTTTGATCTGTCAATCCATAAAAATGATAAAAAAAATTGCAAGATTTTGACTGTTTTGTTAAAAATGATGCTGTAGATGCAAACAACCTTTTTATACGCCCACATTGAAATGTGTTCGTATATTGTCGTCGCCCCCGTCCGTCCGTCCGTCCGGCGTCCACAATTGCATGTGGATGCTCTACAGGCTAAAGTTAATATCCGATTGACTTTAAATTTATACACAGTGTTTAAGGTCATGAGACGAAGAAGCCTATTGATTTTCAGCGATTTCCGATAATTAATGCCAGAGTTATGGCCAGGGATCTTATTTGGCTGTTTTTTGTCGGCTTTAGCCGATTGATCTTTAATCTAGCCGATTGATAAAACAATGAATCGGCCACTATGGTATCATATATCAATCTACGTCGGCCAATTTACAAAGAGTTAATTATCATGAATCGGCCACTATGGTATCATTAATCAATCAACTTTCGGCCGATTACAAAGAGTTAATTATTACTCGTCGATTAAGAAACCCATCACGGCCGATTACAAAGAGTTAATTATTACTCGTCGATTAAGAAACCTATCACAGAGTCCGTCAATACAATCTGATTACCTTCAGCTTCAATCCTTATCGGCTTGTTTCCTAAATAAACAATTTAGTTGAGTTAATCATGCCAAGTAAAAGAATGTATATAATCCAATGTCGGTTCAATCATTTATATCTAACACAATGTTGAAGTACTTGAACACCTCGCAGAATGACAATAGAAAACGTAAACGAGATATAGCCGAAGATAGTGATGGCGGCGCTGACCTTGAACTTCAAGCATGCACGTCGTCATTGGAAATTCCAAAAGCTGCAGATCCCCCCACGTCCAATATAGGTCAACCAAAGTCGAAGTCAGGAAGATATTTTAAATCCGAATGGTTAACTACTTTCAAATGGCTTTGTTTGACAAAAATTCACAGAAAATGTTTTGTCTAACTAAGTTATTAATTCCGAATTACTGGTGAGCTGTCATTACAATTCCATGAAAGAACAATTTCCAAATGTAATAAAACTGATGGAAATAGGGAGGACGCTACCAGTTAGTAGTGTCGAGTGTGAGAGGGGTTTTTCTAAGCAGAACGTTATCAAAACTAAGCTTAGGTGCCGTCTAAACGTAGAAACTTTAAATAACTTGATGCGGATAAGTTTAGAAGGCCCCCTCTATCTTCCTTCGATCCACATAATTGTTTACTAAAGTGGAAAGACATTAGATCCCGGCGACTGTATGCAGGTGGCACTAAAAATAAATTAATCTGAATCGAGACAATTGGTCACGTGATCGGCATCTTTCCGACTATACACGGAAATAAATTTGTGCTACGTTGTTAACTTGTTATACTATTGATATGTGCTTATATATTTTGTTGTTTTTATACGCCCACATTGAAATGTGGTCGTATATTGTCGTCGCCCCCGTCCGTCCGTCCGTCGGTCCGTCGGTCCGGCGTCCACAATTGCTTGTGGACGCTCTACAGGCTAAAGTTAATATCCGATTGACTTTAAATTTATACACAGTGTTTAAGGCCATGAGACGAAGAAGCCTATTGTTTTTCAGCGATTTCCGATAATTAGTGCCAGAGTTATGGCCCTTGATCACTTCAAAAAATCTTGTGGACGCTCTAGAGGCCAAAGTTAATATCCGATTGACTTCAAGTTTATACACAGTGTTTAAGGTCATAAGACGAAGAAGCCTATTGATTTTCAGCGATTTCCGATAATTAGTGCCAAAGTTATGGCCCTTGATCACCTCAAAAAATCTTGTGGACGCTCTAAAGGTCAAAGTTAATATCCGATTGACTTTAAATTTATACACAGTGTTTAAGGTCATAAGACGAAAAAGCCTATTGATTTTCAGCGATTTCCGATAATTAGTGCCAGAGTTATGGCCCTTGATCACTTCAAAAAATCTTGTGGACGCTCTAGAGGCCAAAGTTAATATCCGATTGACTTCAAATTTATACACAGTGTTTAAGGTCATAAGACGAAGAAGCCTATTGATTTTCAGCGATTTCCGATAATTAGTGCCAGAGTTATGGCCCTTGATCACTTCAAAAAATCTTGTGGACGCTCTAGAGGCCAAAGTTAATATCCGATTGACTTTAAATTTATACACAGTGTTTAAGGTCATAAGACGAAGACGCCTATTAATTTTCAGCGATTTCCGATAGTTAGTGCCAGAGTTATGGCCCTTGATCACCTCAAAAAATCTTGTGGACGCTCTGGAGGCCAAAGTTAATATCCGATTGACTTTAGATTTATACACAGTGTTTAAGGTCATGAGACGAAGAAGCCTATTGATTTTCAGCGATTTCAAATAATTACTGCCAGAGTTATCTCCCTTGATAGCTTCAAAAATTCTTGTGACGCTATAGAGGCCAAAGTTACTATCCGATTGACTTCAGATTGATACATAGAGTTTAAGGTGTTGAAACAAACAAGTATTTTGATTTTCAATGAATTTAGATAACTGAACAGCTAAATCCATGATATTAAATGTTTCATGTATATACTAATTGTTAGCGTGGGGTAAAACTTTATAAAAAGCAATCAAATTCTAATGATTTTCTGATAATTACATAATGAGTTGTTACTCTTAATCAGTTTTTAGTGTATTACAAATGTTTCATTACCGAAATTAGTAAAAATATGCGACAACCCTTGTTGACTGCCCGGACGATTTAGCTGCTGTGGGCGTATGTTTCGTTGCCTGGCAACCTATCTTTATATATTTACCAGTGATTAAGAATAAAAATAGTTTTAAAAAACATATTTGTATTTACTCGTATTTTTTTTTTATTATTAAATTATAACTTCCGTTTGGTTGGACGAAACAATGAAAGCAAAAGTAGGACTAGGAATATGCATTTTGCCAAGTACTGAAATTTGACTGTAAAAGTGTGAATATATCGACTTATGAATACAAGTATGCTATTAAAACAAAGGTTTTGTTTATTAAGGGTTTATATTCAGGGTTTAAAGTAATATTATTCTTAATACGATATGCAATTATGATCGTGAATAGACTATCTGTTAGGGCGACCCGTGGCCGGTTCATTTCAAAATGAAGTAAGAACCCTGGTTATGGCCCTTGATCACCTCAAAAAATCTTGTGGACGCTCTGGAGGCCAAAGTTAATATCCGATTGACTTTAGATTTATACACAGTGTTTAAGGTCATAAGACAAAGACGCCTATTGATTTTCAGTGATTTCCGATAATTAGTGCCAGAGTTATGGCCCTTGATCACCTCAAAAAATCTTGTTGACGTTCCGGAGGCCAAAGTTAATATCCGATTGACTTTAGATTTATACACAGTGTTTAAGGTCATGAGACGAAGAAGCCTATTGATTTTCAGTGATTTCAAATAATTACTGCCAGAGTTATCTCCCTTGATAACTTCAAAAATTCTTGTGACGCTATAGAGGTCAAAGTTACCATCCGATTGACTTCAGATTGATACATAGAGTTTAAGGTGTTGAAACAAACAAGTATTTTGATTTTCAATGAATTTAGATAACTGAACAGCTAAATCCATGATATTAAATGTTTCATGTATATACTAATTGTTAGCATGGGGTAAAACTTTATAAAAAGCAATCAAATTCTAATGATTTTCTGATAATTACATAATGAGTTGTTACTCTTGATCAGTTTTTAGTGTATTACAAATGTTTCATTACCGAAAAAAGGAAAAATATGCGACAACCCTTGTTGACTGCCCGGACGATTTAGCTGCTGTGGGCGTATGTTTCGTTGCCTGGCAACCTATCTTTACTAATGTTATTGATTTACATTTTGGTGATATTTAAATTATTTAGAGGATTATAACTGGCTCTATCCAAATAGATCACAGAGATCAAGCCTTTCATTTCTGAATAGTTTTTTAAAAATGCACATTTCTTGGATGAAATACCAAATATGGGCTGTAATACTAATCTGCAATATCCCACTTTTTACACCCTTTGGAATATTATTCGTTTATTCAGGTTATATTTATAAATTGTATTTAAATTATTTTCATACAGTTCCTTCATGAGTTCAAGTTCGAATATTTACAGATCATCTGTAGCCATGAACACTTTATCCCTCTTTGTTTGCCGTTTATGAGGAAAGGTTTGATTAAAAACTATAAAGGTAAGTAATGATTGTATAACATATTGGAATAGAACACAACATGTATCAACCTGTCCTAAATTAAAACTGTAAAACTAACTCAATTATTCACTTACTGGTACTGTGTTTTTGTTCTTTGGATTATTTAATTCTGGAGCTCCAGTGGTTGAGGGAGTGAAATGTTGGCTCGTTCACCTGGGGGTCCTCTGTTCGATCCCTGTATTGGCCGTGAATGTTCGTCTGGATTTTCCAGCATGTGTTTTCCCCTTGCCAGTGGTGCAGGACAGAGGGCTTGGCATGGGACAGCGTATAGTGTTAACATTGGCATGCACATAAAAGAATCCTTGGCAGTTCAGATTAGATATAAGAGAAGGCTGCAGCACCACTGTCCAGGCAAAATTTCCATCATATTTTATCACACTGTATGTCATGTGTCCGTTTCCATTAGCCTAGTCGGAGCAGAACAGTAGGACATTAAACCCCATTTCATTTCATTTCTTCTCTGGATTATTGTCAAATTACAGAAAATGCTGTTTTCAAGTGAAGTGAAATATAAAATGGGGTATAACATCCTACTTTTCTCCACCAACTGGGCTAATTTAAATGACCATATTCCATACAATGTAAAATGAGGGAAATTATGCTGGGACACTGATGTTTCTGCTTGCCCTTTCTTGAATTCCAGGTCTCAAAGGTTCTTTTATGTGCACACAAAGGAGTAAATGGGTTGACTTTGATTTTTCATACCATTAGAACAACTAGATGCTATTTATTGTTGGGCTATGTGTCCATCAGCACTGACAAAAGTGATAACCAGGCTGGAAAATCCGAAGAAAGCTGCTCCACCAACATCAGGATCGATCCCTTGACCACCTGATTATTGGGCCAGTGTCTTATACTCACTCAGATTGCAATGTTTTGCATTGGGATTTTTTCAGATTTAAAGCATGATTATACTCTATCAGATAACTACCGTGAGACCCATTATTTAGTGGGTCTTATGTTACATGAATTAAAAATGGCACTGAATCAAACAAGGGATATCCGGAGAAACGCCATAACTGTTCTCAGAAATCAACTAGCTAAACACTCGTTTGATGACAGATATTCTTCAAAGGTAATTTTTTACAATAAAATATCTCTAATTATTAGACAACCTATTGGTTTTGATACAATTTGTTTGTGGACACTCTACAGACTCCAACTCCAATTGAAATGCGTTTGTATATTGTCGTCCGTCCGTCGGTCCGGCGTCTACAATTGCTTGTGGACGATCTACAGGCTAAAGTTAATATCCGATTGACTTTAAATTTGTACACACTGTTTAAGGTCATGAGACAAAGAAGCCCATTGATTTTCAGCGATTTCTGATAATTACTGCCAGAGTTAAGGCCCTTGATCACTTCAAAAATCTTGTGGACGCTCTAGAGACCATTATTATTTTCCGATTGACTTTGAATTTATACGCAGTGTTCAAGGTCATGAGACAAAGAAGCCTATTGATTTTCAGAGATTTCCGATAATAACTGCCAGTGTTATGGCTCTTGATCACTTCAGAAACGCAGTGTTTAAGGTCCTTGATCACTTCAAAAAATCTTGTGGACACTCTAGGGGCCAATGTTAATATTCGATTGACCTTAAATGTATACACAGTGTTTAAGGTCATAAGACGAAGATGCCTTTTGATTTTCAGCGATTTATGATAATTACTGCCTTGATCACTTCAGAAAAGCTGCTGTGGGGATGTGTTTCGTTTTGTTGCCTGGCAACCTATCTTTTACGGAACTTAAAATATATGTTTACCTCCAAAAGATCTTGGTTCCTTTATATATTGGCATATATCGGATCGATACTTCATGAATTATTACGCTTTTAGCTTGTGTTACACTCAAGAGGGGACAATTTTCATCTGATTTTGATGAAACTTGAAAAGTATGTTTATAACTCAAAAATCTTTATTCCTTTTGATATTCGTGCATATCAGACTGTACAGGCTTGTGGTCCCTCTAGAGATAACAATTTTTATCTGATTTTAAGAATCTTTTATATATAAAATTGTTACATCCTGAGGATAGTTGAAATGAAGATCATAACTTTTGCAGAATATGTAAGATTTAAATAAGTGATGGCCTTTCTCGCTATGATAGTTTAAAAATGGATAATGAAAAAAGACTATAGTATAATGAAATTACTTTACTTATTCTAAACGAATTATGAATGTTTGAAGTTTTGACAAGATTTAGCTTAAATAGTACAATTACTACGATAATCACGTTAAATTGTTTACTGACAGTGAATTTCTAATCCATTTGATGTATTGGCTATATGATGGCCTTTAAGAATTAATTATCGGTTTGTCGTGGAAGTAAATGTTAAATAATAATGTATATAACGTGTGAAGCCAGAAAAAAAACCTGCAATATTACATAATGAACCTTAAAGTTTGAAAAATGTCAAATTTATCAGAGGGAAACAGGTTTGGGTTTTGATATGTTATTATTGTACAATTTTATAGTGCATAACTTCCATGAATAAGTGTTCACATGCGCTTTACAAAGTATGGACAATTGGACAAATTGATTATCTTTTAAGCTCTGGTCCATGTTTTCTAATTTTAGTCTCAACAAGGAAGAATAGCTGCTCTGTATTTACCAGTGATAACTATATTACTGGAGAATAAACACCGCTTAATGAAAGATGTTGCCACTTCCCCAGGTGTTCCTCCATCTACACAGCAAGAGAAGGGGGATACCCCAGCATCAAAAGTAGATGGTCCTCGTAAATCTGTTTCACAATTGATTCCTGCTCCTACAGAAATAGATACTAAACGGGAATCAGCAGTATTTTCTATGATATCTGGGGTAAAATGTATGTATGGTGAACGTGACATATGTCCGCCCTATATTTATTATGGAGGGTTGCTTTTGTAAATCTTTAAAAGTTAGATTTTTCATTACCATCAAAATCCCTAAGGTCCTATAAAGAATCATTCTGGTTCTCAGATGATCCTGTAATAAAAAAAAATAGTCTTATGAATGAATCCTGAAAGGTGTCACCCACAAATGAAGGGAAAAAGTTATTTAGTCTTTAGTCTTTCTTTCCCTTTTCCCCTTTCTGCATGACAATTTTTGTTGACTGTTTGGTGCAGAATTGAAGAAAAGAGTTTGAAAATATATGATCAGATACATGTAGTGCCTTGAGTTGAAATGCCATGTTTATGAGAAATCATTTAACCCGCCAGTATCGATCTTTAGACAAAATAAAAGCACAAAAATCAGATTTTTGGTAAGGATTGTCTTAGAAGCAGAATATATTTTTTGTAATGCTTTACATACTTATTTGGTATATTGGTTTTCCCCACAATATCGCAGTAATATTTGATGAAACTTGAAATATAAAGATCTTGGTTCCTTTCGATATTGGCATGTATCAGACCGAAAGTTCATGGATTATGGCCCTTGATTGTAAGAAAAATCATGTGTTTAGGTTGTGGACCCTAAGAGATCACAATGTTTATCTGATTTTCATGAAACTTAAAAGGTATGTTTATAAACATAGCTTGTGGTCCCTCTGGATGTCACAATTTTTATTTGATTTTGAAAACCGTTGAAAATATTAATACAGTGGACTCTGTCACATCCAATCTCTGATAAATCCGGATCTCTGTCACATCCGACATGATTTTAATGTCCCGATTTATTTCCTTATTACTTATCTTCCGGATTACGACATCAATCAGCCGCCCTGTTGCATAATTTCCATTGAATCGTCACCGTATAATCTGGCCTTAAATCGGTAGGTGTCAAGCAATTGCCAATCAATTGTCCGTTAGATTAAAACTTGATGGGTGTGAAGCCATAAAAGATTAACAAGCAATCACCAATCAATTATTGGTAAGATTAAAACTCGCTATTATGTAGGTCTTTGTTGATAACTTTGATAATTTTATAATCACTTGTAAGACAATACTCAAGGATATCTACGGATTTTCCCCACAAATTTTGTCGTACAAATATTCCTAGCACCTGCTAGAAACATTTGTTGCCCATGCCGACTGAACCCGAATAACGTTAGTTTGTCCACGTTGAGCTGAAATGAGCTTTCGCCGATGAGTGTCAAGGTCATCAAGCGGCCGCTGAAAACGTAACGTCCGCTCACTTCAACAAGCACAAGCGTGCGACCAACTGAAGACGACGAAGAAGATGAATTAACGCCAGACTCGACCTATTCAAAATGCCTACGCATGTTGAATGAAATAGATATTAATGTTAGAAAATTGTGAATTTTTAAATGGAATAACGTTCTGGTGATTCGAAGCAAAATTATAATAATACTTCCGGTTTTCGAAGTTACAATATTTCCGGTTTTGACAAAACTGGGTATTCTGGATCTCTGTGACATCCGACATATTGTAACAATCCCAGACAATGTCGGATTTGACAGAGTCCACTGTATTGCACCTTACCTAAAGTTAATATCCGATTGACTTTAGATCTATACACAGTGTTTAACGTCATGAGACGAAGAAGCTTCTTGATTTTCAAGGAAATTAATGAAATAAAAATTGAACCATATGTTATTCCCGAAATGACCTAGTTTGTGTCGATTGGATGTTAAACCCCATTTCTCTCTCTTGCTAAATTTAGGTGTGTCTCGTACTGCAAGGGTTTGTTAACAGTTTTCAAACTTGGTTTGAAGCATTTGAGTCATGATGGAACCTATCTATTTGAAGTGTTTTAATCAGAAAGAATGAGCCCTGTTCATTTTCTGCAATCGAGGACTTTCTGTTACAGAGATATATTTCTCTGTTCCAGAGATTAGATTTCTTCAAGAATCCTAGTTTTACTTCTCTGACTATAAATAGACAGTAACTTTATCAGGTGTGGGGTGTCGATGTAGGTCAGATATTTAATCTCCTTATATATACCATCTGCATGATTTTAATGGTATAATGAATTTTTATCTACATTAATTGAGTTTTCACCTACATCCTTATCAAATTTGCTGAAGATCCAAGTGTTCCTTTTTGGAAAAGCTACAGTTGAAACAAAGGTGCTGTGTGGGCGTATTTCTAACCTTGGGGATGGTGGTGGTGGTTGTTATGGTGGGGGGGGGACACAAGATAAGCTCCGCTGCTTCGCCTCTGTAGACGACGACAACGCGTTTGTAAACCCAAAATATGTTCGGGCATTTCAGGCTCTACCCCCCAACTTTCATCTTGGGGATGGTGGTGGTGGTTGTTTCTGTCCGGGGTGGGGGGGGGCACACAAGTGGTGTTGGGATCGGTTAATTATGAAAAATCAGTGCCTGATGAAAAACGCCATCTCCACCATGTGGTCTTGGGATCGGTTATTGGGGTGTTGTGTCGATGGTCATTAATTGCATTACCATCTTCTAAGTTAGTAACGAACAACGTCCATCTTAGCTTCACCTATCACCAGAAGGGTCACGGGTCATTTATTAATGGGAAGACAACTCTTACAAAACAAAAGGGAAGTAACTCCAATATTGATGGAAAGAACTACATGTAATAATAACTATATGACACAAGATAAGCTCCGCTGCCTTGCCTCTGTAGAACACGCTGCCACGTCTGTAAACCCGAAATCATTTTGGGTTCTACCCCCCTAACTTTCATCGAGCCCATACTCCTATGCTAATGGAATTGGCTACACGCATAAGTCATTCTTTGTGTGTAATTACTAGACTCTGTCTCAATTCTGTATTTGAGCGAGTAGCCATCTACCGGTTCTCAGTTTGCTTGTGGAAATCTCTGGGATTATTCTGGATTATACCTTCAGTTTCTAGGACATGAAATGTTTATTTTTGATATATTTGATCTTTAACATAGGTTATGATCCTTCACAGAGTTTAACTGAAATAACGACTGAATATTTGAATGGATCCAACACATCACTAGCTAGCACTGAATCTGATAAATCTACATCTACTCTAAAGAAGTAAGTCCAAATACACCCCTGTAAGTAAATCATGGGAGAGGAAATCTTATAACACTATCTTTTAGTCTCCTATCAGTATTTTTTTCTCTGATTATGTTTAGTTATTGGATAAATTGAGAGTTTGGTATTATACGCTCTTTTGTCACTTGCATTTACTCATTTATTGTAAAATTATGGAAATCGATAAACATTGCAGCTAACATCACCCTAGTTGAATTACAGCCCCGTATAGGATCATTGTTTCCTATTTGTCTGCTCCCTCATTGATTTGGTCCATTCCTTTCAACCTTTAAAATCCTATTACAGACTTTCTCTTCTTATCTATATATCAAAAGTCTTATTTTTAATTTGTAGTAAAAAGTAAACGTAATACAAATTGAATTGCAGCCCGTCTCAAACAGAATAGGCTAACGTTACCACAGGCATTGAAAACATTACTTGATAATCAAGATTATATGTTGGTGGAGTTAACGCCTGTCAATCAAAAGATCGACCATATTCGGGAATCAATGAAGATGGAATTAATTACTAATTCTAGTCAAAAATTACCGTGGTGATATTTATCTTCAGAATAAAGTAATTTGACTGAAATTTTCAATATATTCTTAATGGTCAGTTATTTCTGTGTTTCAGATCGACAATATCTCCATATGTTGTACGCTATGATAAATTAGATATTACAGAAATCAAAGATTTATTAGTTTGTTTTCTTCACATCTTAAAGTTTTTACCTGATGGTAAGATTTTTAATTTTCTAAATACCTAAATTATATCTGGATGTATGTATATATAGGTCTTTAGTATTATCTATTTTACTGTTTATACGCCCACATTGAAATGTAGTTGTATGTTGCCGTCCCCCCCATCTGTCTGAAGAGGCTGAAGTTAATATCTCATTGACTTTAAATTTATATACAGTGGTCATGAGACGAAAAGAATCCTATTGATTTTAAACAATTTCCAATCATTACAGCCAGAGTTATGAAGTTTGAAATATCTTGTTGACACTCTAGAGGCTAAATATAAATTTATACACACTGTTTAAGGTCATGAGACGAACAATTAAAACAAATTTCATTATTTCTGATAACTACTTCACGGATTGTTAGTGTCGTAAATATTTTCATTACTGTTAAAAGAAAAAATATGCGACAACCTTTGTTGTCTATCTTGATTACATAGCTATGGTGCGTGTATGTTTCGTTGCCTGGCATCCTACCTTTCTGTTTGTTGTGAAAAGGGGTTTTAAGTTGAATTCAATATGAAACCAATAAAACTGCACAGGGTTTTGGGAGCACACAATGAACATACCAAGTTTAAATGCCTTCTTTGTCATCTGTAGGATTGAATGTATGTAGCATCCATTTGATTATAACTGAATTTATTTGAATTTTTTTCCTTCATGAATATAGATATATTTTTGGGTTGGTGCCATAGTTCTTCTGAGACAGACTTGATAGATTTTTTTAAACTTTTAAGGTAAGTAAATCTCTTCATCTTAATACATTTAAAATGAACCAAAAGGGTGTGTGATGAGGAACAATGGGAATATAACTTATTTTAAGACAGATGCATTAAGATTTTCGTATCACAATAATTGAAACCCACAAAGACAAGAATTATAGATAATAATGGTATGCAGTATTAAACATGTAGTATTCACCAACAAATGAAATATGCATAGATTAAAGCAGGCACATCTACAGCATGTATAAATCCATGTATAAGGACCTACCGTTAACAAAGACCAATCTGCGTAAGACACATGGTTGAATAAGAAATCGCACGGTAAATTTAGATTTGACATCTATGCATCAGATAAAGCCTGTTGGTCGTTAAAAAAAAACACACTATTGGTGCAGATATAACATGCTATCAAGAAAACTCACCAAACAAAGAATACATGCCATGTCATTCATTTTTAACGTGTTCGTTAATTAAAGCACCTAGAACAGAAAGCGCACTGTTGCAGAGATTTTTGCTCCAAGGGGTAATTAATTCACCTTTCAGTCCATTTCTCACCCCAGTTAATTAACACACTGCAGGCCTGGAACTAATGGTTTTAGATGTACCTAACAAAATGTCAGGCGCCAATGAAATAGTACCTGACATTTTCATCTTAGTGCCAGACATGTATTAATAATATCAGTGCATGACAAAATGACAGGCACCAGAGGTTTTGTTCCTGACAAAACCTGAATCTGTGCCTGACACTGTCGGTGACAGGTGACTTATTTCCAGACTTGACACCGTATCTACAGATTTTAGCCTCTTCGTATTAGATTATAGATTTGTTGCGATAATTAGAATTTTTCTGATATTCGTACATAACTTTTTATGAGTCAAACATACAATTCTCTCACCTTTTGTACTTGTCAATGAAATTGAAATGATAAAGCAATTATGTAATGATTACATTTAAAAAGTAATGGTAATTCATTACTTTGGCAATGTAATCCATGTGGTCAGCGCCATTTGGATCGTTCCTGGAAAGGAAGGATAAGCTGTTTTTTGAATATTTAAAAAATAAAACAAATTGTACCTGCAAAACATGAAAATAGGGAGTTTATATTTAGTTTAATCCTCTAGTCAAGCTTGTGGTTGCAAAATGTGACGGCACAAGTGCAAAAAATTCTATAATCTAAGCCATCCCTAGTGCAGCTACAAGCACACATACTACATGTTACTCGTGCATCTACATCTGATGAGACACTGGACAGACTGCAGAGCATGTTGACCAGTTGTAATGTTCTCAATTTAATGTCCTTTATTAACCCTTAGAACCCGAAATGCCGCAAAACCGGCTTGACGTTGTATCGCATATACCCGAAATGTCGGTTTTGCGGCTTGGGGCGTGTCAAGCTCCAATTGCGTTGACGTCATAATTAATATGACATCCTGTAAATCCAGGGAGTGACGTGCAACACCCCACGTATAGTCAGTGTTCAAAGGGTTAAGGGATACGTTCCTGCAGATTACGATCTACCAGTCACCGTAACACAATAAGTTGATAATGACATCTTTTTAGTCTCTTTACACATGCATCATTCGTTGAAGCTAGACTACATGTACATGGTTTAGGTGGGAATGATGATGACACATTTCCCGTTTTGGATGCCTATACCCTCAACGTGTTTTAGGCATCGATTTGCAAGTGCTCCAGCTGTCTATAACAAGCTTGTTACAATGGAATCAGCAATCGAGGAAAGAACAACCGTTGACACTGGTTCATCTTCTGAGAAACACATGTCCAGTACCATTGAAATCCGGCAAGCTCATTTTCTTACTGGACGTGGCACAGTTACGTGTTGTTACGTCGTGGGGAAAGGAATAGCTTTGAAAGTGGTGAGAGCTTGATTGTGTTCTATCTCTTGACTCTATAATGTGCTTAAACAGACCACTGTACATATGTCAGCTGGTTATGGACAAATCTAAGTCTGAAACATGCTGGAGGGCATCCCAACCGAAACCATGTAGTCTTGTTCAATGAATGATGCATTTGCAGGGAACTTGATCCGGAGCTGTTTTGCTTGGTGAAGGTTACTAAATTGAGAACATTGCAACCGGCCAATATGCCCCAGAGTCTGTCATTGGGCCATGGAGCTTCTGAAAGGCATGTGTACATGGTGTTCTCATATCACTCATATGCTCCTAGGTCCAGAAATATATAGTTTGTCTTTAAATATAATTTGGTTTGGTGAAATAATCGCCTCCAACCGCCGCTAACAATGTAAAGGGCCATATTATCTGGCATTTTGGATTATGCTATCATCTAATCACCCAACAACATAATGAACGATTTTAGTGTATTTAGTGAAATGCCGACCGTCCTGGATGCCATCTAGAATTTCTCAAAACGCCAAACAGTTACCGAGGCACACCTGGCACATTCTGAAAGAGGACACCTTCGACTACTAAAATCAATCATAAAAACAATTTCCAGGTTCAGTCATAGTTTGGTCAGATTAATAGTGTGGTGAATATACTTCATCCAAGCTTCACCTTCACTCATTACCTTCCGCGATTTTCAACCAAAGTTAGATTAATGTCATTCTGAACATCATTTTGGCCCTGATAATGAATTTTATGGGTACAAAATACATTATCAGGGCCAAAATGATGTTTAGAATGACATAGTTTTTGAAAAATACTTTTTCGGGTCACGAAAATTGACAATTTGGGGCACCATCTTGGATGTCCGCCATCTTAGATTCTGACAATCTCATTTAAGATACGGTAATGGAATCTACATACCTGAAAAGCATAAAATAGACATCAAAATGATGTTTAGAATGCCATAGTTTTTCAGGTCACGAAAATTGACGATTTGGGGCGCCATCTTGGATGTCCGGCATCTTGGAGTCTGACAATCTCATTTAAGATATTGTAGTGGACTCTACATACCTGAAAAGCATAAAATAGACACATTACAAGCCATACCGGACCTTTCTAAGTGATCTGTCACTTATGGTGTAAGTTTGACCCTGAGTGGACTTCGGTGAGGGGTAGAAACCATAGAAATTCCAAAAAAAGTGAAAAACGAAACACCCTAGTGAACATTAAATCATTATGAGAGCTACTCGGGTCACTCCCTAATGACCAGTGCTCCTCCACATCAAGTTAATCACCTATTGGAAGCACGCCACTACATATTTTAACAAAGATTATACACCAAGGAACTTGTTTTCATCTTTGAATTCAATTTTTTGACCATGAGCTGCAGGGACATCCAATTGACCTCATGGTCCCTGCAAACTAACATACCCACAGTTTTATGAGCCAAGACTCGGAATCCCCAGTCATTTGTGCAAGTGGTGAAGCCTTTCAATGTACTTTCCATACTCTCCTGAACCCATAAGTAAGAGCTACCTTTGGTCCATAGAGCACTATCGTCAGCGAACGTAGCCAGTGAAATATGAATGCCTTTATACTCCTAAATGTCGTTCACCATGACATTGAACAAAGTGGGGCTTATAACAAAGCCTTGCAGAGTTTGGAACTGCTATCCAAACCTCTCTCCTTACTGATGTAATTGCCAACTGAGACCCTAATTTGCCTTTCTGAGACAAAACTCTTGATCTACTTACATGTATATATGTTACTATGTACTCCCACCATGACAGTCTGTGTGGACAACGTCGAATAATTTTTGATAGATCAACACAGAGGTATGACCCTCTTCTAAATACAGCAGTTGTCATACTCATAGCATGTTAGAGTCCAGCAATGTGATCTTGAGCGAGCTCGGTTCTTGTCTATCAGCTGGTCCTGCTGGTCTATAAGATAGTACCATAATCTATAGGTTTCAAGAGTTTTGCGTAGCGTTGAGATGAGACTCGCCTGCCGGTTAGAATCTGTTAACGTTGGGTCATTGCCAGGTTTTGGTATTGTTACTAGTGTAACTGCATGCCACGCACAGGTATCTCTTCTGCTAAAAGAGGTCAAGAACAATTTTGAAGACATTGTCCTACAGGTTTTCCTGTATGCCTACATTTTCAAGTGGACTTATATTGTCTTCACACCTGTCCGACTGGATGTCCGTCTGTTCATGTTTTGTTTGTGGACACTCTCCAGGTCAAAATTTCTATCCGATTTTGACAAAACTTGATATATAGGTTTATATCCCAAATATCTTGGTTCCCTTCCATATTGGCATGTATTGGTTGTAACTTCATGTATTATGACCCCTTTTTATACGCCCACATTTTCATGTGGACGTATATTGTCGTCGCCCCTGTTCGTCCGTCCGTCCGTCCGGACGGACGGACGTCCACAATTGTTTGTGAACAGTCTACAGGTCACAATTTTTATCCGATTTCAATGAAACTTGAAATATAGGTTTATCACCCTAAGATCTCGGATCCTTTCGATATTGGCATGTATCAGACCGTAACTTCATGGGTTATGGCCCCTGATTGTACGAAAAATGACGTTTTTATACGCCCACATTTTCATGTGGACGTATTATGTCGTCGCCCCTGTCCGTCCGGACGTCCGTCCGTCCGTCCACAATTTGTTTGTGGACTCTCTACAGGTCACAATTCTTATCCGATTTTGACGAAACTTGAAATATAGGTTTATCCCCAAAAGTTCTCGGCTGCTTTCGATATTGGCATGTATCGGATCAAAACTTCATGGATTATGGCCCCTGATTGTACGAAAAATCACGTTTTTAGCTTGTGGACCCTATAGAGGTCACAATTTTGAACCGATTTTGATGAAACTTGACATGCATGTTTGTAACCCAAAGATCTTGGTTCCTTTCGATATTTGCGGCTTACGGAATGTAATTTCCTGAATTAAGGCCCCTGATTATCCGAAAAATCACCCTTTTTAGCTTGTGGTCCCTCTGGAGGTCACAATTATTATTTGATTTAAAAAACCGTTTGATTATATCACCGTTACACCCTAAGGAAGGTTGAGTTCGAATTTCGGGAAAATCGGACGAAAATTGCCATACAAAATGGCCGCCGTTTGTACGCGAATACTGTTAAAAAATGGTATATCAAGGTTGTGGACCCTGTGGAGGTCACAATTTTGATTCGATTTTGATGAAACTTGAAATTCATGGTTATAACCCAAAGATCTTGCTTCCTTTCGATATTTGCGCATATCGGATCGTAACTTCCTGAATTATGGCCCCTGATTATACGCAAAATCGCCTTTTTTTTAGCTTGGAGGTCACAATTATTATTCGATTTAAAAAAACGTTTGATTATATTACCGTCACACCCTAAAGAAGGTTGAGTTCGAATTTCGGGAAAATCGGACGAAAATTGCCATACAAAATGGCCGCCGTTTGTACGCGAATACTGTTAAAAAATGGTATATCAAGGTTGTGGACCCTGTGGAGGTCACAATTTTGATTCGATTTTGATGAAATTTGAAATTCATGGTTATAACCCAAAGATCTTGCTTCCTTTCGATATTTGCGCATATCGGATCGTAACTTCCTGAATTATGGCCCCTGATTATACGCAAAATCGCCTTTTTTTTAGCTTGGAGGTCACAATTATTATCCGATTTAAAAAAACGTTTGATTATATTACCGTTACACCGTAAGGAAGGTTGAGTTCGAATTTCGGGGAAAATCAGACCAAAATTGTCATACAAAATGGCTGCCGTTTGTACGCGAATACTGTTAAAAAATGGTATATCAAGGTTGTGGACCCTGTAAAGGTCACAATTTTAATTCGATTTTGATGAAACTTGAAATTCATGGTTATAACCCAAAGATCTTGGTTCTTTTCAATATTTGCGCATATCGGATCGTAACTTCCTGAATTATGGCCCCTGGTTATACGCAAAATCCCCTTTCTTTAGCTTGTGGTCCCTCTGGAGGTCACAATTATTATCCAATTTAAAAAAACGTTTAATTATATCACCGTTGCACTGTAAGGAAAGTTGAGTGTGAATTTCAGGAAAATCGGACCAAAATTGACAGACAAAATGGCCGCCGTTGTACGCGAATACTGTTAAAAAAATGATATATCATGGTTGTGGACCCTGTATAGGTCACAATTTTAATTCGATTTTGATGAGGAAGGTTGAGTTCTAATTTCGTGAAAATCGTACCAAAATTGCCGGACGAAATGGTCGCCGTTTGTACGCGAATAGTGTAAAAATATGGTATATCATGGTTGTGGACTCGCTACAGGTCACAATTCTTATCCGATTTTGATGAAAAGTCACATTTCTAGGTTGTGTACCGTCACACCATAATCATTGTCGGTTTCGAGTTTCATTAATATCAGACTGGAACTGACCAACTAAATGGCTGCTCCCGATACAGTATGAAATACAGGACGTACAGATGTAGGAAAAATCACTTTCGGTATTGCTTGTTCTCTGTCCATCTCTCGAAAATGTGGGCGTATCCTGCCTGGCAGTGCCAGCCTATCTTTTAGCTTGTGAACAGTGTAGAGGTCACAATTTTGAACCGATTTGGATGAAACTTGAAATGCATGTTTATAAACCAAAGATCTTGGTTCCTTTCGATATTTGCGCCAATTGGATCGTAACTTCCTGAATTATGGCCCCTGATTGTCCGAAAAATCGCCCTTTTTAGCTTGTGGTCCCTCTGGAGGTCAAAATTGCTATCCGATTTAAAAAAACGTTTGATTATATCACCGTGCCATGGTTATGAAGGTTGAGTTCGAATTTCGTGAAAATCGGACCAAAATTGACGGACAAAATGGCCGCCATTTGTACGCGAATAGTGTGAAAATATGTTATATCAAGGTTGTGAACAGTGTAGAGGTCACAATTTTGAACCGATTTGGATGAAACTTGACATGCATGTTTATAACCCAAAGATCTTGGTTCCTTTCGATATTTGCGCCAATCAGATCGTAACTTCCTGAATTATGGCCCCTGATTGTCCGAAAAATCGCCCATTTTAGCTTGTGGTCCCTCTGGAGGTCAAAATTGTTATCCGATTTAAAAAACCGTTTGATTATATCACCGTGCCATGGTTATGAAGGTTGAGTTTGAATTTCGTGAAAATCGGACCAAAATTGACGGACAAAATGGCCGCCATTTGTACGCGAATAGTGTGAAAATATGTTATATCAAGGTTGTGAACAGTGTAGAGGTCACAATTTTGAACCGATTTGGATGAAACTTGACATGCATGTTTATAACCCCAAGATCTTGGTTCCTTTCGATATTTGCGCCAATCGGATCGTAACTTCCTGAATTATGGCCCCTGATTGTCCGAAAAATCGCCCTTTTTAGCTTGTGGTCCCTCTGGAGGTCAAAATTGTTATCCGATTTAAAAAAACGTTTGATTATATCACCGTTTCATGGTTATGAAGGTTGAGTTCGAATTTCGTGAAAATCGGACCAAAATTGACGGACAAAATGGCCGCCATTTGTACGCGAATAGTGTGAAAATATGTTATATCAAGGTTGTGGACCTTATAGAGGTCACAATTTTGAACCGATTTGGATGAAACTTGACATGTATGTTTATAACTGAAAGATCTTGGTTCCTTTCGATATTTGCGCCCATCGGGTCATTACTTCGTGAATTATGTCCCCTGATTGTACGAAAAATCACCCTTTTTAGCTTGTTGTGCCTCTGGAGGTCACAATTATTATCTGATTTAAAAAAAACCAGGTTTGATTATAAAAACCAAACAAATTCTAATGATTTTCTGATAATTCCTTAATATGTGACAACTCTTGTTGACTGCCCGGACGATTTGGCTGCTGTGTGGGCGTATGTTTCGTTGCCTGGCAACCTATTTTTTACTTTGTGAGCACTCAAAAGGTCACAATTTTTATCTGGATTTCAAAACTGTTCAAATATATCACCTTTGGTTAAGTTTGAAATTCATAAAAATCAGATGTCTATTTTGGAAAACAACGCTTTTATACTCCCTGAGAGAAAAATGCATATTCGGATTATATAAATAGAATGTCACTTAAAGGCATTGAGCAGTGTAAAATGACATTTTTTTGTTATATGGGGTGAAAAACTACATAATAATCACCAAAAAATACCAATTTTATTTACCACCTATATTCCAAACTTTGCCAAAAAAAAGCATGATAATAAAAGATGCTGATGACAAAAAAAGTCGAATTTTATCAGTTATGCCTACATAGATTTTTGTCAAATTTTGCATGAACAGTCCCAAAAAGCTATAGGACAATAGACTGTGGTTTGGCTGGTATTAGTACATCCCAAAAAATGACATCGATAATGATCTAGTGTGACGCTGCTGCGATAGGCGGCTATGATTGTTTACTGTGGATAATGTGAATGGTGTGTACAATGTCATGATTTATTCAAGAACTGATCTGTCGTATCATGAGCCTCTGATTCGCCTGTCTTCTTTTCTGAGTTTTTCGCTTTTTTCTTGTCCAGTTCAACCAGGGTTTTCACTTTCGGCTTGTCCTCCACATAACTAATCTTCTCTATTGCCTTGACTCTCAACTTACAATTCTCCAGGGCAATCATTTTTAAGCATATCTTCGGAGTTGCCTTATGGTCTTTATTTTTTGTGGTAATCACATATTAGCCTATTCAGAATACAACATTCTACATAACAATTTACCAAGAATTATTTTGTTGAAGTCTGGTTATATTAAAGGGAATGGGAGCTTATGATTAACCTATTTCCTACCAGGATCAATTTTAATCTGTGTTTGTTTTTTCAGAGTTTGTCTACATCAATTCCGATATCAAGGCAGACGACGTATTTTCACCTTGAGGTAAGGATGATTGATTTATGACATTAGGGCTGGCAGTCGTTCCTGTTTCAAGTATTGATTATCTCCGACCATGCGCCGATCGATAATATCAGCAAATTATTTTGACTTACTGTTGGTTTGAAAACAATCATAATTTGCACATGAATAACAAATAATAGGCGAGTTTATGTTGTGATATCATTCTGTATATATGTAGAATTTTTTCCATGTTTTTAACTTCTGGTCACTTTGAGATCCATATAATTGCAATATTCCAGAAATGAATAGAATAATAGCGCAACTGAAACTACTGGCTCCCATCAAGACATAAGGGGCCAACATTTGTCACCAGTGGCATTTCGCGTGAAAAAACACAACATATGTGTTTAAAGTTTTATTATGACTGTGCTGTTAATTACAGTTCTAGGACCAATCACAGTGACAAGTGACAAGATTATTTCTTTTGACTTCTTCTTATGATTAAGAAGTCAATCAACTTCTAATTGAGTGACAGTGGTGATACTACTCATATAAACTGTTTCAATGGCATTTAGTAATTGAACTAGAGTATACAGGTCACAATTCTATGGAATACAATGCAGTAATTGTATTCCATGGAATTGTGACCTGTATACTACTCATATAGTTTCATTACATCAATACCATAACAAAGTGTTGGGCATAATATAGCCCGATTGGGGCCAGGTGCGGAACCGGGGGGAGGGGGCAACGTAATTTTGTGGATATATTGTGGTTATGACAAACTCTTGTTTATGCGTTGATTGATCTGTGTCATATATTGTCGTCGCTTCCATCTATCTGTCGGTCTGTGGACGCTCTAGAGGTTAAAAATAATATCTGATTGAGGTCATGAGACGAAGAAGCAATTTCCGATAATTACTGCCATAGTTATGGCCCTTGATCACTTCAAAAAATCTTTTGGACACTTGTGATGTCAAAGTTAATATCCAATTGACTTTAAATTTGCACACAGTGTTTAAGGTCATGAGTCGAAGATGCCTGTTGATTCTCAGCTTTTTCCGATAACTACTGCCTTATGGATGCTCTAGAGGCCAAAGTGACACCACGCAATTGTCTACCGAAAAACTTCCTTGAAATGAAATGAAATGAAATGGGGTTTTACGTCCTACTCTTTTGTACCTAACCTGGGCTAATGGACGACCGGCAGACGCCATACAGTGTGCTATAAGGAAAATTTTGTGGCGCTATGGCCTACTCTTATATCGAATTCCATATGCCAAGGGATCTTTTACGTGCCTTCCAATGTGTACACGGGACCTCGGTTTTTCGTCCTTTTCAGGCCCTCCTTCTGGATTACTGACAAGGGGAAATCACGCCGGAAAATCGAGATTAACTTTCTCGGCCAATCCAGGGATCGAACACGAAAAATTACCTTGAACTTCCCAAAAGCTCCTGTAAAGCTTTTGAAAAACTACCATGAACTTCTCAAAAGCTTTACAGGGGGTGTCACAACAAGCCAATTGCGTTTGACCTATTTTCTAGTTGAAAGCGGGACTTTTGGCCAAGTTCAAGGTTACAGTTCAAAAGTACTTTAGATGACCTTCAAATGTTGTTAGTAGTCTAAAATCCTAGGTCAAGGTCAAATAGGTGAAAAATGGCTTCATAATAAAACTTCTTTTTCAAGGTGAATTTTCGACCCTGTGACCTTGACTGGAATCCAAAAGTAAAGGACATACAATGATCTTTCATATGTGACCTCTTTAATTTCCGATTGTCTTTAAATTGATACACATAGTGTTTAAGCTCATCAGACGAAGAGGCCTATTGATTTTCAGCAATTTCCGATAAATGTTATGGCCCTTATCACTTATCGTCTGATTGACTTTAGTTAGATTGATGCACAGAGTTTAAGGTTTTGAGACGAACAAGTATGATAATTTTCAATGAAATTTGATAGTTTGAATCTGCTAAATATTAAATGTTTTGTATACTAACAAATTCTAATGATTTTCTGATAATTACTTAATTAGTTGTTACTCTTAATCAGATTTTAGTGTATTATAAATGTTTCATTACTGAAAAAAGTAGAAATATGCAACATCTCATGTTGACTGCCTGTACGATTTAGCAGCTGTGGGCTTAGGTTTCGTTGCCTGGCAACCTTTCTTTATTTTTTAAATAAATGTCCAGTATGATAGGAGATTCAAGAAAAGCATTAACTATGCCAGCATCTAGAAGATCTGTAGCTAACACTGGTAGTTTATCATCAGAACGAACTCACAGTCAATATGGAGATGTAATGGATAACTTTCATAGTAAGTACTGGTTGGTGAAGATGTTATTAATTTATGTCTCTAACATTGCTTCTTCATTGTATAACAAGCTTTTGTCTCCGTCTTACTTTAATATTTATTTAAATTGCTTCTGTAGTTGTCTAATCCTGTCTGGATTATCGCCCTTTCTTTTATGACTTTATAAATACACTTATAGCCTATGATTTCTTCAGCGTTTCTGTTTTGCATTTCTTGTGTGGGGTATTATATAATATATATATTATGGTTTGTACAATTAATTCTGGTTGGTCACTAAAACTAATAGTTTTTTAGTTTTTAACGTTATTTTATCTGGATTATCACCCTTTTTATTGGAAATTTTGTCACTTTCAAAGCTACCACATCATTATCGCTGTAACAACTAATTTACCTCATGCCTGCCATTCAGTCAGCAGACGGCTGTCTTCCGAGACGGTCCACATTCCTTTGCTTCCTTGTATTCAGGTTTGTTTGTTTCTGTGACGGATGGAATATGTGCCCTAAATGCATTCAATATACTTCGATTCCCTTCTATATTGATTTAGTGCATTGAGTTTTTTTAACTATTTCTCTGATACATTTACCGGTGTAGTTACTTGTATAGCGGGATTAATAAAATATGCTTGCATTCTTAGTTCTTGCAACATATGACAGATCATGACTCATGCTGACGTTATACAATTATTTCTTTGGGTTGTATTCCCTATTGTTTTCAAATATGAGTGAAGTCTGTGTCACCACATGCCCGGTACTGTACAGCGCAGTGGACGCTTACGGCTAACCCCCCCGGATCCATTCACTCTTTTGGAATTGTTTTGTTCGTGGTCTCTGAGTACATTGTCTTATCCATATATTTGTTTTTGTGTAAAATTGTCTGTGTTGCAGTCCTCCTGCACTGATTAATGTATAAAGAGAATAGTTCTGTAGTATGGTCAGTCTGTCCATCGTCCAAATTGCTGGGACACTTTCAAGGATAAAGTTATCATCTGATTGGTTTCAAATTTATACACATTGTTTATGTACATGATTTCAAGAATCCTTTCGATTTTCAACAATTTCTGATTACTTGGAATTGATCACATAGAAGCATCTTGTGGACACTCCAGAGATTAATTGTTTGATTTGAAGTTTGTAAACAGTGATTTTCAACCTTTTCTGATAACTAGAACCGCTAATCTGATTTCCAGAATATGTTTTGTACGATAAATGTTAGTAGTGGTAAGAACTTGAGGTTAATCAAATTTCATTTATTTCTGTTCATTGTTTCATGAGTTGTTACACTTGATCGATTTTTAGTGTCTTGTAAATGCTCATTACGACTTGGGGGTTGGATAGGCCTAGTGGTCTAGAGTGCAGTGCCGCGACCTCTAGCTGGCCGGTCACCTCTTGCTTGCATCTGTGGTTTATCCTGGTTTGTGCGTATGTGGCATGAAGATAGGGTCGCCTTCTCAACTTCGTGGGTTTCCTTTGGGCACTCTGGTTTCATCCCACTGCTAAAGACCGCTACGCGCAAGCGAATTATTGAAATAAAATTGAAACCATATGTTAGTCCCAAAATGACCTAGTTTGTGTCGAGTGGACGTTAAACCCCATTTCTCTCTCTCTCATTACAACTTAGCTGCTGTGAGTGTATGTCTTGTTACCTAACAACATGTCTTTGAAATTTGATATCATTTTAGTAATTTAATTTACTGTAATTTCAGCACCTACTAATTCTGATGCTGAAGGTATGATGAGAATTCTTCAAGAAGCCAATATGTCAACTGAAGTAGGAATAATAGTATTGGATCTTTTGTCACTTTTTTCTCAAACATTTAAGGTAAATTTACATGTATTGTTTTCAGGGAATATTTTACTTATTTAAATTTGATTACAGTGTCCGAAACAAACATTTTCCAAGCACAGGCCCACAGGACCTGTGCAACACATGATCACGTGGGTCCTTCAGGTAACACGCAGGCCCAACCAATAATAATTATTTATAGTTTCCATGTATAAAGCTATGGTTTAGTAACTTGCGAAAGAAAAAAGAAAAAAAAAGAAGACACAAATTAATGTGTCATTTCAATTTAATGGAACAAATCTATTCATGGCTGCATTGGGTTTTCCATAATAACCTACGTAAACTTCAAATAGTTACAAAACAACCCCAAACAACTGCCCTAGATTGTTAGCACCATAGCCCAGAGTCAGTCAAAAGAGGTTGGTAGGAAAAGTTTTTAAAATCATCAGCCTCCATTACGTTTAATAAAAGGTAGGCCCACAACTACACCGTTCGGGAAATTTAATACACGTTTCGGCTTCATGAAATTCATGTCAGTAAGACTAATATTCCTGATTAAATTACTGTCTTCGTTTTTTGGATGCATACAGCACAATGGTATTTTTTCATAACACAAGTTTTAATTTTTGTCTGTCACGTAACTTTCAAATATGCTTTTATTCATTCGTCCATGATAGACACACGGCACAGTGGTCACGTGGCAACCATAATTGAAATTGCTTTAAAATAAAATTCCGTACGACTCCAGATACCTTTCAAAAATAGTAACGACAAAAATTCAACATATGGTTAAAATTAAGCCTCTGTCAGCATGTGTATATAAAAAATCATAACAGTAGATGCAACTTAAAATCAAACGTAGCATCGCCGGCTTATTGACCTAAAAATTCCAATCAATGTCACACGTGTCATCGGCGGATTTGGCAATGGCGGATAAAATATATTATTATTATTGATTGTTTCTCAGTGTATTTGGTGTTCTATCAGAGGATTATATTCAACTAATTTCACAAACAACGTACTGGTCAACGAAACCATTAAACGTATGATTCAGTTATCAGTTTAATATCTACCTATACCTGGAATTCATATGGAGCGTCGAAGAAGCGCGATTACCGAACTAGATGCACAAATAAGAGGCTGGTTACGCGAGTCACTGTTTGGAAAACATCAGCTTCCGTCATGTCGATGACAAGTAAACAATAACCGTTAGCTATCGGAGACTCTGGTTGCGTTTCTATGACAGTTCTACCATATCCAGAATTGTCGAATGGGGACACTAACTATGCGAGCTAAGAAAACGAAGGCCCGGCGGACCCGAGTGAAATAGGCAAGCAGGAGTCCTCCGATAAATCAGTCGGCCTCGGGCCTACGGACCGACGTTTGTGTCGAACACTGTTTGATTAGCAGTTTCCAGAAAAATTGTGTAAGAATGCTAATCAATTGTGTAATTGAGTAGCAAAATTTACCAATTGATTAGCAGTTTTTTTAATATGTAATAGAATTCTTATTTCACATAATTATGTGACAAAAACAATACCCATATTATTTGTATTACTAAACTGTTGTTTATATTTATATATAACCGATTTAAAACAAATAAATGATAATATATTTAATACTATTTCCATATCGAATTAGAAATTGGGTCACAATTGCAAAGAAAACAACGTATTTACAAATATTACAGGGAACTCTTTTGCGTACGATTACGGAGTGAAATTGTCGGAAATACGAACTGCGCATGTCGCCGTGCTAATTTTAGAATATAATACTATTAACACAGAGTAAAAATAACTGTGCTATTAACACACGTGAGTTTGTTTATCTGTAGGCCTACTACGCGATCGACAGGCCCCACAATCAATTTAGAAATGTCTGTAGTTAATCCTAATCAAAGAATTATCGATATATGTTTGAAATATGATAGAAAAATCACCTTGCAGGATAAACATTTCGAATTGACTAAAATCATAGCGCGTTTATAACGCCAAGAACATTTCGCTGACAGTCCTACTAAAAATGACCTGTTTCAATTAGTGCATAATAACGTCCATTACATCAAAGTATTTTAAAGGTTACAATGTTTTACACTTATCTGGTGTTATTAGTTAGTCATTGTTTGCTGGATATTCAGCTAGCAGCATCCCTCCTTATAACTTACTGACCACATTAATACATAAATATACGAATATATACAAAAAATACCTAACCATGCTTTCTGTTCTTGAATTTACAGAAAGATCTAGAGGCTAGAGATGGGGATAATGCCATAATGAAAACAGTCTTCGATCTTCACTTGTCCTTTTTACAGTCTAGCCAGTCTGAAGTTCTACAAAAACATGTGTTTGGTGCATGGAGAGCTTTCATTAAAAAGGTCGGTCTAGGGTTTTCAAACTTTGTTTCTATTTATATGACTATATTTTCATGTGGACATATATTGTCGTTGCCCCAGTCTGTCCACAATTTGTTTGTGGATTCTACTGGTCACAATTCTTATCCTATTTTCAGGAAACTTGAAATACAGGTTTGTCTCTCAAAGATCTTGGTTCCTTTCGATATTGACATGTATAGGATTGAAACTTCATGGATTATGGCCCCTGACTGCTCAAAAAATATTGTTTTTAACTTGTGAACACTCTAGAAGTCACAATTTTTATCCCATTTAGATCCAAAAAGGCAAAACCCGTATAAATTTTATTAATTCTTACAAATGTTGAACTTCAGTCTGTGTATGATTATTCTACAAAGTTCCAGTTATCTTGGTTGCTTTGCATAAAAATCAACTTCTTTCCAAAATATGCTCCAAATTGCCTCTGTTGTGCTGGAATTAAACTTTGTATACGTCGCACAAAATTGTCAATATGCGAAATACCCCAAAAGTCTCAATTGAAAAGCAATCTTGAGCTTCTGGTTGTTTCAGTCTACATCGATAATACTTATTGAACATGCTCTCCAGATAAGAATATGCCGTCACCATTTCACATGTGAAATATGTCCAGCTTCCTTCTTCGAGTCCCTTGTTACAAATGGCGCTGAATAGCATTATGGTACACCATTTGTGTACAAATGGTAACGTGTATTTTGTCTTAAATATTGAATATCAGAAACCCATCTTTTTCCGATTAGATCACAGCATCAGTGTTGATTTAAATTGACAAATAATTCAGATCGTTTGGATGATATTGAGTTTGAAAGTTAGCTATTTTAATAATGCTATTTATATGGATTGATTTAATTCTGTCAATAGAACTTTCGTACAAGTTAGTTGAAGTTAAATATTAATAATGATAATGCGTAAACATAACTGAAAGGGTTCTAAAATCTACTTTTTGTTTGATATTTATAAGACAGTGTTGTGACTGAGGTAAATGCTGTATTTTACGGGGTATAAGTCGATGAGGGGTAAAAGTTGAATCGTCATATTTTACTGTTTACCCGACGTCTGTCCATGGCATAGATAAGTTGGAGCGGTATAGTGTTAGATGAAATGTTTATCCATTAATTTGAGGTAGTCCTCTTTCATCGAGTTACAGTGGTGTTATTATACTGAGCTTATCAATTAATTTAAAATAATTAGTTGCTAAATGTAGGACTAACTTGAGTACTATTCTAAGTTTTGTTCTTGATTCAGTAAGGGTAGTAATAAACTAATTAAGAGACAAGATTTAATTATTTGTCTCCAATCGGTTTCTACATTTTCAAAGTGGTGGCCACTGTGAATAATACTGGTTCGATTTGTTTGGGATTATTGGATTATGACATTTGTTTTGTCTTTTTATACGCCCACATTTTCATTTGGACGTATTATGCCGTCGCACCTGTTTGTCTGTGGACACTCTATAGGTCATAAATTTTATCCGATTTTGACGAAACTTGAAATATAGGTCTATCTCCCAAAGATCGTAGTTCCTTTTAATATTTGCTGTATCTGACCATAACTTCATGGATTTTGGCCCCTGATTGTTCGAAAAATCATGTTTTTAGTTTGTGGACCCTATAGAGGTCACAATTTTCATCTTTCGATATTTGCGCATATCGGATCATAATTTCCCGAATTATGGCCCCTGATTGTACGAAAATCAGATTTTTAGCTTGTGGTCCTTCTAGAAGTTACAATTATTATCCGATTTAAAAAAAAACATTTTAATAAATCACCATCCATCTAAGGATATTACATCCATGAATGTTGAATTGATATCAACTCCTGCATGTAACTAGCTAGGCTACCTCAAAAGTTCACAGAGAAAAATTTCGAAAAACATAAAATCTTAAAGGGGAATTATGGGAAATTAGATAAAGAACTGACTATAATAGTTTTAAAAAATAAATAACGTAAATAGAATATGCTGAAAATTTCAGTCAAATTGCTCCACTCTTAGCTTTTGAATTTTAGGTCTAGCCGCGATCATTATTACTAAATGCAAATTTCACTGAGAACTACTAAGGGGTAAATCTGAGCATGGATCTTATATAAATAAATCTCAGTCTGAAGTGTTATTTGTACTTCTGTCAAAAGAAAATTAATTTCCTACTTATTACTCGGCATAACTGCTTAAAATTGTGAATAAGATGGTTAATTAACCCATAACCGGTCTTTGTCGTCTACATTCACCGTAATGTTATGCAGCTAAGTGGTTACGGTTGACCGCAGTTCGACCACAATAAGAACCTTTTTTATAAGCCGCATTTGAGTACATGTATTTAGTTTCGTATTCAATTGATTTGGCCACTCATGCGTGTGGGACAGGAACTTGTCTTGTCAAGGGCATTCAGAAAAACATGTCTTTGTTCAACATTTTTTAACAAAAACGTCTAGCAAAGTGGTTGAAATGCTTATGAATGATTCAGACTTGGATTATATCGATGAAATCGATTCTAAAGATGATATTTCTGATGAAAATGAGAGGCAATGTGCAAATCATAGATCAACTTATCCCCTTCAACTTTTTTATTGGTGTCAAGAGTTTATCACTTATAATTATCCGGCAGTAGTCTTTTGAAATAGACATATAAAATATATTATTATTTAGTCTGAAACTTGATGTCAGAACATCAAAATGACGGAGACTGGTTAAGGGTTAACAAGGGTAAGAAACTGTCTGATAGGTGACTTAATTAAGGCTGTGTATTGGCTGACACCCATTTCTCCCAATAGGAAACTTATCAGCCGGTTACCGATGTTGAAACGGATTATCGAACCATCACTAATTATAGAATCTTATTCATACTCCAATAATACTTTATAACTTTTTGTTTGCCTATAGAGAACAACAATTTGATATGTTTATGGTCTGCTTTGATTACTTAGCTGCTGTGGGCATACGTCATGTTTTCTGGCTGGCTATCTTTAAACACTTGTTTGTATAATATAATGTCTGGTTAATTATAATTGTTTACAATTATAATGCTTGTTATATTTTTAGTTTCAATCTGTGTTATTTAAAGGAAGTGCCTCAATGTGCGGTGAAGTCTGCTATTCAGTAAGTATTGGTATTTAGTTCTAATGAGAGCTAATGATCAGTTCACTAAAAAGAACTTCTGAAAGTGGTGATAGAACTTCTGAATAGTCAACTGGTGTTTTGCTAGTTTTCCTGTTGGATTCCATCTGGTATAAGACTCCTCATCCCTATTCACACACAACATTATATACACTCAGTCTTCCAAGTTTACGAAATCATGCGGGGGCCATACAAAGCTCCTGCCAATTTCAAAAATGAGAAGAAGAAAGCTCCTGTAAAAAAAAGTCTTCTTAAAAGCCACTCCATGAGAAAAACATGCAGAAGGTTCGAAGGTGGGTGTACTCCCGAGCCAAAATCACGTATTTTAGAAAATCAATCGTATCTGACTGATTTTCGTCATTTTCAGGTCAATAACGAACTAAGTTTTGGTTGGTGATTATATTCTGGTTCTCACCCTACCATATTATAATGGTCATCCAGTGCAACCTCTCTTTGGTTTCACGATACTACCACTATATTATATTGTCTCACTCTCTGCTTACGATCTCATTATGGCAAATTTTGTTGATCACACCTTCTTTTGCCTCGGAATCAACTACCACTTTGACGGAAGATATTCTCTTGGGCTAAAAAATCTTGATTCTCTCAACTAAGGCTTTGCAAAAATATCGATATAATCAATAATCGGTAGAAGTTATTTAGCGATACAATAATCGATATTGAAATTCAAATATTGATATTGAAATTCAAATATCGATATTGAAATTCAAATATCGATATTGAAATTCAAATATCGATTATCGGTATATTTACCTTCTGACGGCAAGTTATGCCATTTATGGTCACTTTCACACGAATAAACTTGCCGTAGTCTGTCATTAGCAGACGAATTAATTAAAACACGACGTCAAAACAACAACTAATTTCCCCCTCTGCTTACAAACTGGCACATTTTAAATATATATTATTGTAAAAAACTAAACTTTAAGATTAGATACATTATTTTAATATTTTCGTTTTTGTTGTTATGACTAGTTAATACTAAAATAGGTCAAGCACTTTGTGAACAATGACAATCGCACGTGATATATTAAATGATGATTATCTCCCTTCTTTGCTCTTGATTGACCGTAATAGTGACCTAATACATGTAACAGTTATCTATCTTCATGGACTCTCTGGTAATGAACATAAGTAACTCCAATATACATTCGTTTGTTTTTTTTATTACGATTGATTGAGTATTTACAGATTATATAATAATATTAATAAATATAATGTGTTTAAATAAATAGTAATAAAGACTGAAGATGTTTTCGAATATTTTTATTATACAATACTGTTATTAAACATGACTGTTGAAGAACAAATACAACAAAATAGTGGTAGCCTGTGTCGAGTAAAACAAGTAACAGGTCGGTAAAGTTCGGATTTTTCTGGAAAAGTGATAATCGATTATTATCGATAATCGCTGACAATTTTTTGCCGATAATCGATATTGAATTTTCATATCGATTCCCAGCCTTACTCTCAACTACAAGAGATACGTAGAATCTAACTGGTCCAGAGCAGATGTTGTTGATAAGAAGCCACTCATTTGACATTGACACATAACAAAAGACAATCTCACATTGGTCCACAAAAGAGAGACACACACTACTTGCCTCCTACTTCCGATTTCCAAGGCATTATAGTCCAAACCTAACTACTTTATGAAATCAACGACAAATCTAAACTTGGGCATTCCAACCATTTTCATTTTTGTTTCTTTAAACTTTGTTTTGACCATTTAGTATGTTTTCACTATGTTCATACAATGTCTGTGTTTTATCCCGATGTGTGCTTGTACTTGAGGATTTCTTGTTGCCTTAAAGGACAATATTGGTGCCAGTCATTATCACATATGTGATAGAACTGATTAAACACTTTCCAAATATAATATTATCACAGAGATCATCGCTACCATAGAGGAGTAATAAAGGATTCACGAATCGGAAGTGACGAACGCCAAAGGAAAACATGAGTTATTCCTCTATATAACTAACTGAAGTGACTAATGATAACAGATACATGGGCGAATATCTGCTCACTAATATTTCCTCGAAGACCTAAAGTTGCTGTGTAACGCTGTGAGAGAATATCTTACAATTCATGAAAAGAATTGACTGCCACTAGATAAGAGAACAGGAAAGAAAAACAGATTAAAAGTCCGTGCATTACCATGTTTTTATAAGGTAGGGGAGACCGGGACACAGTGAACCACCATGGATATATCCTTTATAAATAATACTATACAACCCAACACTATACAGATGTGAGATAACTTCTTAGGCCCATTTCTCCATCAATAAGTCACATGCTGTCAATTATTTTCTTAGGCAGTGGATTTTTCAAAAAAGCGCTTAAAAGAGAAAAATTTTCCATACATGTTAACTTCTTAGCCTATGAAATTCTTGTACTTAAGTTCATATATGTCTAATCTATACAATCCAGATAAACCAGGGTTTGATCCAAATAAGAGGGCATATTGCTTTTTTTAAAATTTTGATCATGAAATAAAGAGATCTTCTAATAAAAACATTTGATATGAAATGAGTACAAAAATGTATGTGAACAAAGCGGTTCAATGTGCCCCGGTCTCCCCTATAGAATGAATAACAACAAGGGGCTGTACGGAGTATTTCTATTTTTCCCGTGTTCTCTTATCTTATGACACTTAATTACTTTATTGTATCGTCAGATAACAACTTTTTGTCTCCGAAAAAAATTATTAGTGAGCAGAAATTCGGTCGTTTATCTGTCATCACTCTTCACTTCAGTCATTCACATAGAGAGATAACTCGTGTTTTCCTTTGGCGTTGGTCACTTCCGATTCATGAATCCTTTATTACTCCTCTATGGTAGCGATGATCTTTGTGTTAATATTATATTTGGAAAGTGTTTAATCAGTTCTACCACATATGTGATAATGGCTGGCACCAATATTGTCCTTTAATGTACTAATAAGATGCTGTAATATAGATGACGTATCTGTATATTTGTAGATTTTACGGTGCTGTAGTTCTAGATTAAACTCCACAAGACGTGAAGCCTGTTCTCTGCTTTATTTATTAATGCGTACTAATTATGAATATACCAACAAAAAAAACTTCACAAGAGTTCACTTACAGGTATGTAAAGTTTGAATATTGTAGGGAAGTTTCATGGGAAATAATCTGATATAACAAAAGATATTTTGGAGATGAACAGGGTCGGGATATGGAACTCAGGGCATGTTTTTTCACACTAACCTGTCTCTAAATTTGAAACTGGGAGTTATTATGCTAGCTCTAAATAATAAGTATTTATACACCCACATTTTCATGTGGACATAATATGTCATCGCCCATGTCCGTAAACAATTGTTTGTGGCCACTCTAAAGGTCACAATTTTTATCCGGTTTTGACAAAACTTGAAATATAGGGTATATCCCAAAGATCTCAATTCCTTTTAACATTGGCATGTATCAGACCGTAACTTCATTGCTACTGATTTAAGAAAAATCATAATTTTAAGTTGTGGACCATCTAGGGGTAACTTATCGGTTTTTGATGAAATGTTTGTTTATTCCTTTCGATATTGGGCATATAGATGTATCCGTAACATCCATGTGGACCCTCATACATTCACAATTTTTATTTGATTTTAAAAAGTGTTAAAAAATAATACCATCATACCAATATGACAAATGACCACTTACCTCTACGCTAACATAACCTTGATATTGATGCATGTCAAACCGTAACATCTTTGATTGTATGAAAAATCCATTTTTATATGCCCAAAATTGAAATGTGGTTAAATATTGTCATGGTCTGGTGTACACAGTTGCTTGCGGGCGCTCTAGAAGCTAAAGGTAATATCAAATTGACGCCCATATATAATTGTTTCAATTGACATTAGATTGATACACAGAGTTCAAGGTCTTGAGATGAACAAGTATGAATTTTCAATGATTTTTGATAACTTGAACAGAACTAGAAGCCATCCAAATTCTAATGATTTTCTGATAATTACTTAATGAGTTGTGACTGACCAGACGATTTACCTGCTGTGGGCATATGTTTTGTTATCTGGTTTTCTGCCCTTCTCTTGCAAAATGTGAGTGTATCTTGCATGGCAACTGCTCACTTTTAACAGTGTTATATTATTTCAATTGTAATAATATGGATTATTAAATTAGTCATAGGCGAGGATATAAGGTTCATTCAGCTCCATTAAAAGCTTTTCTCTTTAACCCCTAAAACCATATCCATTGTATTAATCTGCACTGTATTCCAGATTACTCCGCTGTAATTGAGTACTAGTAGGATAGTGTTAGGTAAATTTAATGTAACATGAAATAATGTAGAGAAGAACATGATAAGTTTGAGAATAAGTAATATTTAATCTACTTGGAATTATTTATTTTGATATTAGACTTCTATGTTCTGTTAACTATTGTTAGTCATGTACTGAAATTAATATCTGTAATTCATAACATCTGTATTTTATACTTTAGGTCATAATATCTGTATCACAGTTAATTGGTGATAGTGTCGGTCTTAACACATCACGATTTCAGGAATCTCTAGCAATAGTCAATAATTATGCAAATAGTGATAAAGGCATACAGGTAAGTTTATAAATGTCTCCTGTCTGTAAGTCTGGTTTTAACAATGTCGATGGATTACAATACTGGCCATGATGCATATATGTCATATTAGGCAACACCAATGAGGCTATACTGTAAGTAAAATGGTCATTTGATCACATTGTTGTTGGCCAACAGCATGTAGGAACTATGTCACGTATCGTAATACAGTAACATATATACGCATTTGTAATAAGCCTACAAAATTATGTGATGTAATACGATAAATTTTTCATCAGAAGTTGAGCAGTCATCTTACACTCTATTTTGACTAAAAATGACACCCCAAAATTTATTTCTTTATTTAAAAACATAAACACCATTCAAAATATGATCCATACGACACACCTGTGCTTGCCTACTCCATGATCAAACACGATAGCAGATGGCTTCCATCTTGTTTACTGACGGTACTACTTATTTTAAGACAGACTCGGCTTTCCAATTTATAATATCTACGTCATTGGGGATTTCCAATTTATACTCACCGGTTGCTATGACCCGCTATGGCGTTGTCTAGAAACGCGCGTGCTCGCGTTAGTTTAAAATTTTTGCTATACGTTTAACATGGACTATTTGATGTAATTTGCCTGATTTGATTTGGCCCCATTTCCATAAATTTAGGTTGTTTTTTAGAAATTTTTAGCAAATGTTAATCTTAGGTGTTTTTTAATTCTAGCCGAAGGAAATTTTTTTACAATTTATAGCGAGTTAAGTTATCGTCTCTAAGAGGCGGGCGTAGTATTTTAAATGGCGGCCATTTGCCATCATGTGTATTCTTGAAGTAGGTACACATGATGTAATCGTATGAATATGATCATAAATCCAAGAATATACCATCAAAATAGAATTTTATAATTCCATGAATCTTGCAATATTTCTACTTCTGTTTTAGTTACTGTACTAAACTGTGTGCGATCAGTCACATAGCTTGCATTGTCTAGTATTTTTTTTCATTTGTATGTGTGTGTGAAATAGCTTTTTTTAACGCTGGCTTCCGTCTATCGGATATAATGTTTATTGATTTGAGGTGTTATATACTATTAGGATATGTGACATTAGGATAATATAACACGATAAGTATGGTATAACATGATAAGTATGTTAATCAATCCATCCTATTAGATATACACTCTGATAAGTACGTTAATCAATCCATCCTATTAGATATACACTCTGTACACTATATTACTTTTAGAATTTGGAATATCATTCATACCTTGATTTCCGATTGAGTATATTCGCGGTCGGAGAAATTAGGTAGTTTGGAGAACATACAGCCGAAATCCAATCACTGGGATAAACTTTATAGATTTAAACTGTTCTTTGTTCCTCACTTGCAAAATGTGGGCATATCTTACATGGTAACAACTTTGAATTTTCTGTACATGAGAGCAGTTATTTGTGTTTACCATTCAATCATCTTTCTGTTTCTTTATAGAAAAGTCCTTTTCATGTTGAGGTAAAAGACTTAACAAAACGTATCCGAACTGTGCTTATGGCAACAGCACAGATGAAGGAGAATGAGAATGATCCTGAATTACTGATTGATTTACAAAACAGCCTGGCAAAGTCTTATGCTAGTACCCCTGAATTACGTAAAACATGGCTGGATTCAATGGCAAAACTACACAACCGAAATGGAGATTATTCAGAGGTTAGTTTCTGTTAAATTTATTGACTAGCTTATCTTTATGATTTTCTTCATAATAACTTACAAGGGCATTAGGTATGGTTGGGTAAAGAGCTGATGCTATAATATTTTCTTACTTTCCTGCGATTATTGCATCATAAGCAGTGGTAGATAGATGCCTTCATCTCTATTTTATGCTGGTTTGTAGCGTTTTATGTTGATGGCTTCCAAAGTCTTCCTTTTCTTTGTGTTGTTTTGGTGGATTGCTAATTTCTTTGTCATTTCCCTTGGTATCTTGTGTTTTGGATTTGGTCGTATGTGATCAACTACACTTGCGTCTGGTTAGACGGTTTTGGTTAGTGTTGACTAAGCCTGAAATCTAAGGAACCCCGGTTTCTCCAGTGTAGCTGCTTTTACAGGAGCAGCAGACTTGATAAAAACATCCATTAGGTGACATTGGTTTCATTGATTTACATTAACCATCAGCTTGGAGGATTCTTTGATAGTGTTTGTGCCTGAGAAGGTTACCTGGATACCTGCTTGTTGCAACAATCTTCTTATTTGGTATTGTGGTAGTGACTCTGATTGGTGGCTTATCTTGTGGTTCGCATTCAGTGTTGTCAGAAAGTGCTTTTTTCATTACATCTACTAATTTAGGTGGGCAGTTATTAAAGGGGGTAAAAACTTCTGTGAGGTGGATTATTTCTACATGTGGTTTCTCAGGTGTTGAATGAAATCCTTTTTATACGTCCACATTCATAATGTGAACGTATTATGCCGTCGCCCCTGTCTGTGTGTGTGTGTGTGTGTGTGTGTCTGTGGTTCGCCTACAGGGCGCAATTCTTCATGGATTTTCTTCAAACTTGGTATACTTATTCCTTATACCCCAAGGAAGATCCCTATTGTTTTTGGTGCATGCCCGACCCCCAGGGGCAGAGCCACGCCCATTTCTAGTATTTGTTTGTTTGTCGTCTACAGGCCACATTTCTTAACTTATAATCTTGAAACTTTGCATATACATTCTTTGTACCCTAAGGAACATCCCTGTCGTTTGGGGTGCATGCCCAACCCCCAAGGGCAGAGCCACGCCTATTTTCTTTTCGTGTGTCTCTGTGTCGCCTACAGGGCGCAATTCTTACTGGATTTTCTTCAAACTTGGTATACGTATTCCTTATACCCCAAGGAAGATCTCTATTGTTTTTGGTGCATGCCCGACACCCAGGGGCAGAGCCACGCCCATTTATAGTATGTGTTTGTTTGTCGTCTACAGGCCACATTTCTTAACTTATAATTTTGAAACTTTGCATACACATTCTTTGTACCCTAAGGAACATCCCTATCGTTTGGGGTGCATGCCCAACCCCCAGGGGCAGAGCCACGCCCATTTTCTTTTCGTGTGTGTTTGTGTCGCCTGCAGGGCGCAATTCTTACTGGATTTTCTTCAAACTTTGTATACTTACTCTTTATACTCTAAGGATGATCCCTATCGTTTGGGGTGCATGCCCAATCCCCAGGGGCAGAGCCACGCCCATTTTCTTTTTGTGTGTCGCCTACAGGCCGCAATTCTAACTGGATTTTCTTAAAACTTTGTATACTTACTCTTTACACCCTAAGGATGATCCGTATTGTTTTTGATGCATGCCCAACCCCAATGGCAGAGCCACGCCCATTCCTTGTATTTATTTGTTTGTCGTCTACAAGCGACATTTCTTAATGTATCATCTTGAAATTTTGAGTGCTTATTCTTTGTACCCTAAGGAACATTCCTATCATTTGGGGTGCATGCCGAGCCCCCAGGGGCAGAGTCACGCCCATTTTCTTTTTGTGTGTCGCCTACAGGCCACAATTCTTAATCGGTCATCTTGAAACTGGAAATACCTATTCCTTATACCCTAAAGATGACCCCTATTGTTTTTGGTGATTTCCTAACCCCCAGGGGCAGAGCCATGCCCATTTTTACTCCGTGTCTGTGTGTGTTATCTACAGGCCACGATTCTTAATGGATCGTCTTTAAACTTGGGATATGTATTCCTTATAGCCTAAGGGACGTCAACTGCATGTCCCGACTCAGACAGGCAAGACACGCCCAATTCTTGTGTTTGTCGTTTACAGGCCACAATTCTGAATGAATCAGCTTGGTACTTGGCTTATAGCCTGAGGGCGTCCACTATTGATGAATGTCCCGACCCCCAGGGACAGAGCCACGCCCACTTTTTGCCTTTAGCATTAGGAAGGCACAATTCTGAATGGATTATCTTGGTATACTTATTCCTTGTACTCTAAGGACGACAACTATTGATGTTGGTGCAAGACCCTCAACGCCTAGCCTTCTTGACAAAGTACCATATCAATTAAAGCAGGAATGTGGACGTATATTTTAGCGTTAGCGTTATGTTTACTTCTTTTACTAAGGATGATCAAGTTGCTCTTTTTTATTGATTGGTTGGTTAGATTTGAAGTGTACATACTGGTCAGTGTGCGTTGGTTTTCTATATACACTGGTGTTTAAGGTGCTGTTTTCTCTCTTTACTTTTACATCAAGGAATGAAAGGGTGTCATTAATTTCAGTTTCTGATGTAAATTGGATCTGGTCTTTCTGGTTAAGATGCTGTAGTAATGTGGTATGTTCATCTATACTGTTTAAAGGGACAATAACATTCTTGCTGGCTTGGTAGCTCCGCAAAATAAATAATACCCTTATTCTAAGTACTAGATGTTTAAGAATCCTACCTGTTGTGTAAATTATCCATTACAACCTATTTTACTTGTCCAGAGAGTTTGAAAATATTTTAAAGTCCAAGTCACATTTGAAAAGGTTTACGTTAGACTTTTCAAATCAATTGGTTGTATTATTCCAATTTTTTAAAATAGGTGTGTTAAGATGAAATTTATATCATCAATTAATTGGAATATTCTAAAATAATACGATTTGTTGACCAGAATGAAGATTGGGACATATTATTCAGTTACAACAAGAGTGTTATTGGGGCTTTAAGATGACAAATGTGTGATCCAGTGTGCGGAAATAGGCTATGTGATTAACAGTCGATATTGCCAGAGCTTATCTTCAAGCACGGTCATAAATTTCAGTTAGTAGAGGTGATAATGGACTCCCCATTGGTGTGTGTGCTGTCAAGCGGTTGTCTAATCTTAAGTTTTTCTAATGCTAGATCATTGGGAATATTTGTGAATAAATCTATGATATCGTATGATACCATTACTTGTGCATTGTCTTGGCGATATAGTTGCTGGCAGAATTCGGAATAGTCTTTGATAAATGAGGCTACCGACTTCCCTAAAGGTGAGAGTAGTTTGGAGAGAAACTGTGCTGTATTGTAAAATACAGAATCTCGCGAATTAATCAATAGTCTAGCTTTAATCAAGTTTTTTTATGAATTTTAATAGTGGCTCGGGCATATTGTGCTATTGCAATTGGATATGTTGTTTTTAGTTGATGGAAGGGCTTGTCAGTTATGTGATGCTGATCTAAGGGTGATTTTAGTTGGTTGGTAAGTTTAGTTTTATAAATTGCAGTTAGATCTTTTCTCAGCTTATTCTACGTTGTGGTATCATTAGGTTGTTAAATTTGGATGTAGGCCATGAGATGATACTTGCTACTTGATGACATAAGTAATCCACTCTACAACAGGGAGCTACTCTCTATAATAATGTATTGGTTACTGTTTTACTTTAGTTTTGTTGGGAAGAATTTAAGTCCTCAGTAGAGAAGTGTTATTGGTCGTCATCCTTGAGTTCTCAGCTACTTAGGTTTATGACTGTTTTCATTAAATATTGGTCTCGCTGATGTTTGGTTGGCCTGTTGACTTGTTTTGTTTGGTTGATTTTCAGATAGTCAAACATTTTCTTTGACCAGTATCAAAATTTCGCGGTCACAACATTTCGAGCAGGAGCCTTTTGAAATTAGAGCACAGAACAACAATTTTCAGCTATACCAGAAGTTGTCATTTAATTTCTTTTCACTGCAGCGATTGACTCATGTCGCCATTGATTGAAAATTTCTGAATCCCAGGGTTATCAGGGGTTTTTTTTCAATTTGTGCACGGTCCTCTCGCAGACACTTTCTTAAATTTATTAATATTCTTTTTTTCTGCTTTATTGTCATGAATGTCCTTTTCAAGAAGTAGACAGGGATTTATACTCTGGCAAGTCCTTCATGCTATTAGACTTTCCCAGCAACACATAACAGTACATAAATGCAGCAAAGTGAGTGGCATACAGTCCAAACTTAGCATATTTTCAAACAATCTTATCAAAGCACAGGATCATGCTGACTACTTCTTATCTGTTGTTTATTTTCAGTGTGCTCATTGTTATATACATATAGCAGCATTAATAGCTGAATACCTCAGACAACGGGGTAAGCATTCTAAACAGTTACTTATATAATAAGGACAGTATTCATTTATTCAATGGGAGAGAAAGAGAGAGAGCTAGAGAGAAATTTCAGGATTAACATGGTTTAATTTTATTTCATTAATTTGCTTGCACGTAGGGGTATTTAGCAGTGGGAGGAAACCGTAGAAAATCAATGTGTTTGGACAGGCGACCCTACGTACAAGCAGGGAATCAACACAACTTGACTCAAGGACAGACACAAGTTAACCATTCGGCCATCCATTCCCCCCCTCCCCTCCTTGTTTATTCAATGACTATTTACATTTCACTTATGACTGATAAGTAAAAACATCAAATGTAAGATTTCAATTGTTTCAAAAATGATATATGTCTGGGGTTGAGCCACTGTTGCCCACTAACTTGGAGGTCCCGTGTTCGATTCGTGCACTGGTTGAGAACACGCTTTAGGATTTGCCGGCGTGGTTGCTCCTTGTCAGTGGTGCATGACTGAAGGCCTGGCAAGGGACAACGTATAGTCATTTGGATCGGACGCAACACCTGAGATCCATGTACACATTGGCATGCGCATAGGTTCCTTGGCAGTACGAATTCGATGTAAGAGTAGGCTGTAGCGCCACTGTCCAGGCAAAATTTCTGTCATAGCACACTGTATGACAAATATGCCAATCTTCATTAGCCCACTCGGAGGAGAACAGTAGGACGTTAAACCCCATTTCAGTTTATTTCTATGTCTGGGATTTGGAGCTTTGAACACAGGGATAAGATTAGAATGTTCACAAACAATGCTGAAATTTTTGACATAGTTATATTGTACTGAATGAATTTTTACTCTTATCACCGATAATATTTTTATAAAAGGAATATCAGTTTTATTTGATTGATTTTATGTAGCTGATAGTTGTTTCTTTTGGCTTTTATTATTCATTTTTAATTTCAAGGGTTGCATATTTACATTGTAATTTATAAATTAATAGGTTTATACCCTCCAGGATGTAAGGCTTTTAGATTTATATCTCCAAATATCGTGGAGGAGGAGATTAGTAATAAAGATGATTCTGGAATGCAAGATGTACAATATACCGAAGTAAGTACTTTATTACTGTAAAATGACTTGTTCTCCTCCCCCCCCCCCCACACACACACACACCTTTTGAAGAAAGCAGGGGACTGTTTAAATTGGTCTCTCAATACATCTGTCTGTCTGTCTGTATGTCTGTCACTCTGTTCGTCTGCTTAGGGTAAGCAGAGATAAGCGATTTGATTGGTTGAGACTTTGGGACACGATAACTTTGTTCCAATTAAGTGAGACGGATGAAACTTGTTGTATAGTTTCATCACATCAGTACCTTGACTAAGTTTGATAATGAGCATTTTCAGCTCAGGGTAAGCTTAACAATAAGCACTATGATTCTAATTGAGGGATAATGGTGAAACTTTGTGTATAATTTCATTACATCAGTAACATAACAAAGGCAAAGTAAAGACTTCTGTCTTACTGGTCAAGACTTTGGAACACAATAACGCTTCTTCTAATTGTGGTAGAATGTTCAAACTTTGTGTAGGCGTTCATTATGTGAATGCCTTGAAGGAGTTTGATCATACTTGTTTTTGTATAAGGCTTAGCAGAGATAAGCGATTTGATTGGTTGAGACTTTGGAACACAATAACTTTGGGTGAGAGTGAAGAAACTCGGAGTATATAGATAATCACTTTTCTTGCTCGACGTTTTGAAAAAGATAAATTTTCAGTTAATAAATATGTGTCATCTATTTATTTGTGGGATTTCAACCTCACTGGTGTGTTATTTTATCAGGAATATTGAAAATTGTCCTAGCTTATTTCTTTCTTTCCTACCTTTGGACAACCGTCTGTGTGCTGATTTTCATACTATGATTCCATTATCTGCTTCCAAATGGCATTTAGTTTGACTAGCTGAACCTTATGTTACGGTTGTGCAGGAGTGGTTAATAGAAAATGTTTAAATCACCTCTTCATCACCATTACCATTTCAATGAATGTTGATGTTATCTTGCCTCTAATTTATTATTTCCACAATATTTGTTATTAAAAACGCAAATTAGAATACAATATTGTCCCATTTCAATCAATATTGAGGTTGTTATTTTGCCGATAAATATCTGATCCCAATATCCTATATTTAAGACACAATGAACATTTTAGAATTAGTCACATGAGTTGTTTATTACATGGTTTCGGACACCATTTGTAATGACCAAAGAAAAACATACCCTGCAAAACGGTGCGGAAGTAATTAGTAATGGGTTATCCAGGCTCAATATAGTCTAAAACCAATGTGTAGCAAATGTTTGTGACGGATTCACATTTTGGCTAATCAATTCAAAATTTGAATAGCATTTGCTCATATTTGAGGAGCAGTAAATTTGAGTAAACCACTAAAACGTAGCCTACATCACAAATATTTGCAATTCAGATTTCTCGAGGTATAAGTGGATACTTTTTTCCGCCAATGTTCGACCTTCATTGAACACTCCGCTTCGACGAATGTATGGATGAAGCTAAAAAAAATCTATCCCCGATCGTCTAAATCAAAACTACAAGTACTGTACAGTACTTTAAATTACACCATTCCAATCGAAATATTTGTAGGCGCGACTTTGCTTGTTTATTTCTCCTCCCCTCCGCCTTTAAAATATCAACCTGAGAATATGCCATCAGCATAACATTTTTGTCAGCCTTTCGTCAAAAATGGCACGTTTCACGCGTCTGCGAGATGTCTACTTTTAGTTTTCAATCATACAATACTGCGTCGTTTTATTCTATTTTTAGTAACATATTTTATAAACACGGGTGATTAAAAACGGAGTCGGCATTGCCTTCTAGTTATCGAATATATTGAAATAAAAACTGTTTCAAATTAAATCACGACCACAACTTGGAATATTAAACAAGTGAAGTTAGTCCTGCATTTATAATTATACTCCACATTCATCCAAAATATAATGAATCGCACTTCACAATTTTTGGCTAATGAATAAAATAATTCTATGGCTTTTACCGTGATATGAGTCGCTTTTTGCGATGCGATACCTCTTAAATTGAACCCTGGGCTGATCCATAAACGACAAAAACTGTTATTTGTCTTTGTTACAGGACACATTAGTAAGTTTTCTAGAAGAAGCTGTTGAATATTTGAAAAAGGCCAAGCGCTATGAACAACTTGGTGAAGTGTACAAAATTATTTTACCTATTTATGAGAAGAAAAGAGATTTTAAAAAACTGACCAAATCGTACCAGACATTATCAGATGCATATACAAGGGTGATAGAATTGATGGAGTCTGGTAAACGTTTACTAGGAACTTATTTCAGAGTTGCTTTTTATGGACAGGTAAGTCAGGATATTAATCAAATAAAATACAAGGGAAAATATATTAGGGAAAAGTAGAATTCAAAGTAACTGGTATGTATATGAAATTCATTATTTCTGTTACCAAGCTACTTTCATATTATCTGTTTCAATAAAATTAGTGAGAACATATTTATATTTTATGTTGATGATCTCTTTTTTATCTATTAGTTATGATTCAAAATTTAATTCATACTGATATCAAATGTTGTCTCCCCAGAAATGTCGTCTGCTCTAAGAGTTTCTGTAACTATTGGTAATCAGTTTTTCTGCTACTACTACTAACAGCACTACTACTAGTACTACATCGTATGAAGCTTGACCGCCTTAGAGAGCAGAAATCAAGTGACATGCACCAACGGTGCACATTAAGCTGCGCCTCCGGCTGTGACTCACGTCATCCGCATTCTATGTGATTAATGTGACATATTCTTCACTGCGGTGAGGGCCCATGGAAACCAGATGGTCTGATATGAGGGCTTAGAGCTAACGAGCCAGCCTCTGATATTTTCATTACTTGATTTATATGTATTGTAGGCTCATTTTGAAGAAGAGGATGGGAAGGAATATATCTACAAAGAACCACATGTTACTGCTCTATCACAAGTCTGTGAACGAATTCAGAAAATATATACTGATAAATTTGGACCTAACAGTGTTAAACTTATACATGATTCTACAACGGTAAAGTATAAACTCCTTAGTAAAGCGGTATTTATCAACTTGTATCAAATGCAGTCAATAGTTCTTACCATCATAATAACAACTAACAGTTTCATACAATCACGGACCATAATCCAGAAAGTTATGTCTGAAGTGTGAAAATATCGAGAGGGACTGAGATCTTTGGGAAATAAACATATATTTTAAATTTCACCAAAATTGAATGAAAATTGTGACCTCTAAAGGGTCCGCAAACTCTGTACATACTTAAACATAATTTGTGTACAAAGAGCGGCCATATATTTACACTATTTGTGTACGAGAGGCTCGCATTTCATCCTGCAGTTTTGGTCATATTCGCACAAATTTCAAAGTAAACCATCATTAGGGTATAACACTGATATACATGTATTCAAACTTCTGTTTCTCTTGAGAAACTAGAAGCTAAAAACGGGACTTTTCGTACAATGAGGAGTCATAATCCATGAAGTTATGGTCTGATACATGCCAATATTGAAAGGAACCTAGATCTTTCAAAGATAGACCAATATTTCAAATTTCGTCAAAGCTGTAGTATTTCCACAAACAAATGTAAACGGATGAACAGACAGTCGTGACGACAATTTTTGTCCACATGGAAATGAGGGTGTATAACAAGCTATGGAATGTGTCTGAAAATATGCCGAACATTTTGTTAACTAGACCTAAGAAAATTACCTCCAAGTTAGCCCATAAGCAGGATACTATTTAACTGGATTTGGCAATGGACACATATAACCAGAACTTTGATAGTATTTATATTGTTTATTGCTTTCAATGTCTGTTTGTGTGCGTTATATATCTTGTTAACGTCTGACTTTCTGTCTGTTTATGTAGAGTGCAGTTCTCCTGCTTTTTCTATGTATATCATAATCATTATTTTCATTATTGATAAATATTTGTTATTTTTTTTAAAGGTTGATCCTAGCACACTGGATACCAAATTCGCTCATCTACAGGTTACTCATGTAAGACCTTATTTTGACGAAAAAGAATTAAATGATCGCTTAACAGACTTTGAACGAAATAATAATATCCGAAAATTTATGTTTGAAACTCCATTTACTAAAGGTGGTAAAGCTCAAGGGCAAATTGATGAACAACATAAACGAAGGACGATATTATACAGTAAGTTGTATTTTCCTGTTTATATCCCATGGAATGAATCAGTATTTTTATTTATAATTGTGTGGGATATGATAACATAACTCTCTTGATGGAGAGTGGGTAGTAAATTGAATGGTGGTTATAGAAAATACCGTGCATAAGGGTGTTACATTCACACCCATTTTAACTGTGTGGAATTTGCTGATTTCCGTAATGCTTAGATACCAGAAAATGGCACAACTAGTGAAAATGATTTTAAAGTGTTATCATGGAGCTTGATTGTACAATTCTTAGGTAATGTAAATGAGTAGTACTTAATACTTGGTAGCGGTTTTTATACGCCCACATTGAAATGTGGTCGCATATTCTTGTTGCCTTTCCATCCGGCCATCCATCCGGCATCCACAATTGCTTGTGGATGCTTTAGAGGCTAAAATTAATATCTAATTGACTTTAAATTTATACATGATAACTTTAGCAGAGCGACCGAGATATAAATAGTAACATTTTTACTATGACTCGGGTCGTTGATATTTTTGAATCTGGATTCTGAGCTGATTCTATGAAAAATAAAAATATTTTTACTAGGACCCGGGTCGTTGATACAACCAGCGTAAAAAAGCCAATTCTAAAAATTATTGATTGTTTTATCTGCACACGGCCTAGATATAAATAGTAACATTTTCACTATGACTCGGGTAGTTGATATTTTTGTGCCTTGATTTTTGAGTCTAGTAATAATTAGCGATTGACTCGTTCGCGATTGAAATTACTTATTTTGGCTTACTGTTTTACCCAAACTTGGACGGACAATTATGTCCGGACGAAAGGCAATTTGTCCTGTCAATGGGGGTCTATTGGTACGGACATTGTCCGTGTCCGGCCGATTATTTCAGTGCTTGTGCCCAAATTTTAATGTGTAATAATTTTATATCCACCACTATCAGTATTTGTAACTGTATTGGCCGATGTATTTTGCTGTTAATATCGTTCACTGTTAAAACCGATAGGTGGCATATCGGACTATCTCTAATTGTCTTACTACCTTTAAAATCCCTTATTATCCATGGTGTAAGGTAGGTAAAAAAATATAAATACAATTGCTTAAAGCCCCAAAAACACTCTTGTTGTAACTGAATAATATGTCCCAATCTTCATTCTGGTCAACAAATCGTATTATTTTAGAATATTCCAATTAAATGATGATATCAATTTCATCTTAACACACCTATTTTAAAAAATTGGAAAAATTCAACCAATTGATTTGAAAAGTCTAACGTAAACCTTTTCAAATGTGAATTGGAAAAATTCAACCAATTGATTTGAAAAGTCTAACGTAAACCTTTTCAAATGTGACTTAGAATTTAAAATATTTTCGAACCCTCTGGACAAGTAAAATAGGTTGTAATGGATGATTTACACAACAGGTAGGACACTTAAACATCTAGTACTTAGAATAAGGGTATTATTTATTTTCTGGAGCTACCAAGCCAGCAAGAATGTTATTGTCCCTTTAAGAATACTTTATTCAATAATGCATAGTGTAACTTGACTACTGACGTGACAAGGCGTGACCTGCATACAGTACTCTTTGAATTTCTAGTTATGTCTTTATTTTGAAATTTAGATATTATAATCATATTTTTATCATCCCCGGCTCATTGTACAAATAATTTATGATATAAGTATTTATCTTATTTTCCATGTTTATAGCTAGTAACACATTTCCTTATGTGAAGAAACGAATACCTGTATGTAACCGTAAGGAGATTGTGCTACAACCAATAGAGGTAGCCATTGATGAAATGCAGGTTAAAGTGTTAGAGATTAAAGCTGTTGTTAGTTCAACTATACCTGATATAATTAAACTTCATCTTAAACTACAAGGCAGTGTTAATCCTCAGGTAGGTTATACAAATAAAATGAAATGGAGTTTTAATGTCCTACTCACAACTTCCACGACTGTAAAATTTTCACTGTTTCTTAATTTTGATAACCCTTGAAGTCTTAATGTCCTACTCAGTACTTCCAGGACTATAAAGTTTTTACTGTTTGTTAATTTTGATATAGTCAGGTCAAAATACTGTTTAACCCCCAAAAAGTTGCAACAAAAGGTTTCTCAATTGATTCTGGCAGAGTTTAGTGTACTTTATAACATACTAAAAGTTTACCAAAGAAGGACCCCCGGAAAAGTGTTTTTTCAAGATGGCGTCAAAAATGGCCACTGAAATGTCTTAAAATGATCATAACTATGTAAATATCAACTCAAATTTGATGATCTTGGTGTCTTTTTCTAGGTTTTGGGGGGCAAAGAACACTGTTGGCATATTATTTCAAAAATGGCCGCCAACGCTTTCAAATGACCGAAAGTTCATAACTATTGATTCAAATTTGATGATCTTGATGTCTATCCCCAGATTTTGGGGGACAAGAAACACATGAAGAGAAATTTGGATGTCACTCAGCTGTTCAATCATTACAAAATTGAATTTATACCTTCAACTGTCCACTATTACCCAATGCACAAACACCCCTGTCCATAGAATAAGTTTCAGAGCGTTCAGTTTTTAGTGTCATCCTCCACCTCAGTATCAACCTATTGAGTGTTGTTGAATTGTCACAATTTCCACTTTGACAAGGGCCACATACAGCAGTGTAGGGAAGTCCATAGCGTCTGCAGTTGCATTGAGAAAACTTGCATCCCCCTGAAAAGTTGCAATGGATAATTAAAAGGCACTGCATTGTTTTGGGTCATAATTGAAATTAACTGATCATAATTTCCCTGCTTCCATCTCTTTCCAGTTAGGCCCATTTCATTTGACACAATATCTCCCTGGGTTTTTTTTCAATGATATTTTATTCCACTTTCCCGATCCAATGGCAGTAAACTAATTCCAATTGATGAAAGTTTCTTTACTCATTTTCAGCGACACAGCTCGTTCTTTTTAAGGCTCTCCCAATTAGCTGTGGTATCATGCAGTGGATGTTTATATCCTTTAGGAATATTCCATTCCATATCACCTTTCCATCTAGAATAGACAATTTATGATCAAAAATTCCACTTTGTAACGAAATCTCCTCCCATTTGGTTCTCACATCAACTATTGCTTTGTGGTGTGCTAAAAGGTGGTCTTAATGTCCTTACAACACTTTTTATACGTCCACATTCATAATGTGAACGTATTATGCCGTCGCCCCTGTCGGTGTGTGTGTGTGTGTGTGTGTGTGTGTCTGTGGTTCGCCTACAGGGCGTAATTCTTCATGGATTTTCTTCAAACTTGGTATACTTATTCCTTATACCCCAAGGAAGATCCCTATTGTTTTTGGGGCATGCCCGACCCCCAGGGGCCGAGCCACGCCCATTTCTAGTATTTGTTTGTTTGTCGTCTACAGGCCACATTTCTTAACTTATAATCTTGAAACTTTGCATACACATTCCTTGTACCCTAAGGAACATCCATATCGTTTGGGGTGTATGCCCCACCCCCAGGGGCAGAGCCACGCCCATTTTCTTTTCGTGTGTCTTTGTGTCGCCTAAAGGGCGCAATTCTTACTGGATTTTGTTCAAACTTGGTATACGTATTCCTTATACCCTAAGGAAGATCTCTATTGTTTTTGGTGCATGCCCGACCCCCAGGGACAGAGCCACGCCCATTTCTAGTATGTATTTGTTTGTCGTCTACAGGCCACATTTCTTAACTTATAATTTTGAAACTTAGCATACACATTCTTTGTACCCTAAGGAACATCCCTATCATTTGGGGTGCATGCCCAACCCCCTGGGGCATAGCCACACCCATTTTCTTATCGTGTGTCTTTGTTTCGCCTACAGGCCGCAATTCTTATTGGATTTTCTTTAAAACTTTGTATACTTACTCTTTATACTCTAAGGATGATCCCTATCATTTGGGGTGCATGCCCAACCCCCAGGGGCAGAGCCACGCCCATTTTCTTTTTGTGTGTCTCTGTGTCGCCTAGAAGCCGCAATTCTAACTGGATTTTCTTAAAACTTTGTATACTTACCCTAAGGATGATCCGTATTGTTTTTTGGTGCATGCCCGACCCCCAATGGCAGAGCCACGCCCATTCCTTGTATTTATTTGTTTGTCGTCTACAAGCGACATTTCTTAACGTATCATCTTGAAACTTTGAATGATTATTCTTTGTACCCTAAGGAACATTTCTATCATTTGGGGTGCATGCCCAACCCCCAGGGGCAGAGTCACGCCCATTTTCTTTTTGTGTGTCGCCTACAGGCCACAATTCTTAATCGGTCATCTTGAAACTTAAAATACTTATTCCTTATACCCTAAGGATGACCCCTTTTGTTTTGGGTGCATGCCCGACCCCCATGGGACAGCAACACCCATTTCTTGTATTTGTTTGTCTGTCGTCTACAGGCTGCATTTCTTAATGTATCATCTTGAAACTTTGAATACTTATTCTTGGTACCTTAAGGAAGATCGCTATTGTTTTTGGTGCATGCCCTAACCCCAAGGGACAGTGCCACGCCCATTTTTTTTTTTGTCTGTCTGTGTGTCACCTACAACCCACAATTCTTAATCGATCGTCTTGAAAACTTTTTTTATACTTATTCCTTATACCCTAAGGCTGACCATTATTATTTTTGGTGCATGACGGACCCCCTGGGACAGAGCCACGCCCAATGCTTTTGTGTCTTGTGTTCGCCTACAGGATGCAATTCTTAACAGATCCTTTTAAAACTTCACAAACCTATTCCTTATACCCTAAAGATGACCCCTATTGTTTTTGGTGATTTCCTAACCCCCAGGGGCAGAGCCATGCCCATTTTTACTTCGTGTCTATGTGTGTTGGCCACGATTCTTAATGGATCGTCTTTAAACTTGGGATATGTATTCCATATAGCCTAAGGAGGTCAACTGCATGTCCCGACTCACACAGGCAAGACACGACCAATTTTTGTGTTTGTTGTTTACAGGCCGCAATTCTGAATGAATCAGCTTGGTACTTGGTTTATGTATTCCTTATAGTCTGAGGGCGTCCAGTATTGATTTTGATGAATGTCCCGACCCCCAGGGGCAGAGCCACGCCCACTTTTTGCCTTTAGTGTTAGGAAGGCACAATTCTGAATGGATTATCTTGGTATAGTTATTCCTTATACTCTAAGGATGGCAACTATTAATGTTGGTGCACGACCCTCAACGCTAAACAAACCAAACGCCTAGCCTTCTTGACAAAGTACCATATCAATCAAAGCAGGAATGTGGACGTATATTGTAGCGTTAGCGTTATGTTTATAGGCCCACATTGAAATGTGGCCGTATATTGTCGTTGCCCTCGTCTGGCTGGCATGTTGATTTTCACCGGTTTTCAATTTTTACTGCCAGAGTTATGACCCTTGATCATGAGATGAAGAATCCTATTGATTTTCTCTGATTTTCAATAATTAAATCACTGTCAGAGTTATGGCCCTTGGTCTCTTTGAAAAACCTTGTGGATGCTCTCCAGACTAAAGTTTATATCTGATTGACACGGTATTAAAAGTCATGAGACAAAGAAGACTATTGATTTTCACTGATTTCCTATAATTACTGAAAGAGTTATGGACCTTGATCACTTTGGAAAATCTTGTGGAAGCTCTCAAGGCTAAAGTTAATATCCGATTGACTTTAAAAATATACACAGTGTTTAAGGTCATGAGACAAAGAAGATTATTGATTTTCACCAATTTCCTATAATTACTGCTAGAGTTATGGCCCTTGATCGCTTTGGAAAATCTTGTGGACGCTCTCAAGGCTAAAGTTAATATCCAATTGACTTTAAATATACACAGTGTTTAAGGTCATAAGACAAAGAAGACTATTGATTTTCACTAATTTCCTATGATTAGTACTAGAGTTATCGTCCTTGATCACTTTGAAAAATCTTGTTGACGCTCTTAAGGTTAAAATTAATATCCGATTAATTCAAAATTATGCACACTCTTTAAGGTCATGAGACGACAAATCCTATATGATTTTCAACGATTGAAAAATTTTGTGAGACGCTCCGAAGTCATTTTCCTGCTCATAACTGGGATATGTACCTGATTTTATGGCCACAAAAGGGAGAAAAAACACAATTTTTCAAAGAGATTAGTTTTGCTTGAGCAGGTTTTCAGCTGCTACCAGCAAGTGCAGGCAAATCATTTTGTTTAAGAAACGGAGAAAGGTGGTTTTAACCTGAATGAAAGTAGTTGGCAATTTCATAGAGAATCAGAGATTTACAATACGGAGTATTTGCCAACTTTGACTTATATCTAGTCTCGGCTGTATGACTGTAAGTGATATGTACCTACGCCCATACATTTGCGATGCGGCTACCGGGTTACTTTAACAAGAAAACTTGACGCTATTACAAACAAACAAGACACCATCGGCGCAGCCATGTTTCATCCAGGACTTTTAAAGTAGTTCCAATATGGCGGAATTTGTCATTCAGCCAAGACTAGATGTAGGTTCCAGAATCTGTCGAGGTTTGCCGAGTGCTATCCCTGCATCATAGAAAATATAGCTAATCTTCAAAGGTGTATATTTTCTGTTTTATTTGCCCATATGTTACAATTTTGCTGATCATTTCTCCCAGAGAATATATACGACTTTATGGTCTTCACATTGTGGCACTGGGCGACCCCCACTAACATCACCAACCACCACCATTTTCATCCAAACCCTAGATTCATCACCATAGGATAAGTGGCTAAAAATGACCTGAAAAGGACAGTATTGGCCAAAAAGTCACCCAGAGGCTGTATTTCAATAATAGTGAAATTTTGAGAAATAGCCAGACGGGGTCAATAAAATAACACACCTGAATGAATTCTGATAATTACTGAATGAGTTGTTAATCTTAATCAGATTTTAGTGTGTTATAAATGTTTCATTACCGTAAAAAGGTAAAAATATGTGAAAACTCTTGTTGACTGCCTGTACGACTTATCTGCTGTGGGCATATGTTTTGTTGCCTGGCAACCTATTTTGTTTTTTGATCGAGGTGTATTAAAATTCTTTCCTTTGATTTTCAGGTTCATTCAGGACCTTTAGCCTATGCTCAGAATTTTCTTTCACCGGAGAAGATAAGAAATTATAAAGATGATAAAGTAGCCACTTTAAAACATGTTTTCAGGTACAGAAATAATAGTATTTTGGCATATTTAACCAAGACAACAATATTTGTAGATGACTTGGTCAACGAAAACACAGCTAAGACAAACAATCCAAAACAGTGGCGTTAATGGCAATGACTTTTCAACAAATAGAGAATCTCCTACGAGGCTCTGCCATGTTTTTTTTACATTATCAACAAGTGTTGATATTTTTTTATACGCCCACATTTTCATGTGGACGTATATTGTCGTCGCCCCTGTTCGTCCGTCCGTCCGTCCACAATTGTTTGTGGACAGTCTACAGGTCACAATTTTTATCCGATTTCAATGAAACTTAAAATATAGGTTTATCACCCTAAGATCTCGGTTCCTTTCGATATTGGGGTGTATCGGACCGTAACTTCATGGGTTATGGCCCCTGATTGTACGAAAAAACACGTTTTTTAGCTTGTGAACAATGTAGAGGTCACATTTTGAACCGATTTGGATGAAACTTGAAATGCATGTTTATAACCCAAAGATCTTGGTTCCTTTCGATATTTGCGCCAATCGGATTGTAACTTCCAGGATTATGGCCCCTGATTGTTCGAAAAATCGCCCTTTTTAGCTTGTGTTTCCTCTGGAGGTCAAAATTGTTATCCGATTTAAAAACACGTTTGATTATATCACCGTTCCATGGTTATGAAGGTTGAGTTCAAATTTCGTGAAAATCGGACGCCGTTTGTACGCGAATAGTGTGAAAATATGTTATATCAAGGTTGTGGACCTTATAGAGGTCACAATTTTGAACCGATTTGGATGAAACTTGACATGTATGTTTATAACCCAAAGATCTTGGTTCCTTTCGATATTTGCGCCCATCGGGTCACAACTTCCTGAATTATGTCCCCTGATTGTACGAAAAATCACCCTTTTTACCTTGTTGTGCCTCTGGAGGTCACAATTATTATCTGATTTAAAAAAAAGACGTTTGATTATAAAAAAACAAACAAATTCTAATGATTTTCTGATAATTCCTTAATATGCGACAACTCTTGTTGACTGTCCGGAAGATTTAGCTGCTGTGTGGGCGTATGTTTCGTTGCCTGGCAACCTATTTTTTATATCAAAAAACATGACTTGGAGATTTTATTTATCGCCTAATCCTTTCTTACATGCACAAATAAATAAATATAATTCTTTGGTATAGATTTCACTTTGCATTTAGCTAATGCAAAATCCTATATATTTACCCAGTATTTCCTTCAAGATCAAGTAAATAAAAACATTTTCTTATTTCTTTTTTAAAAAGTCACTTTTTATTTAAAATAAGTGGTTTCTTTTAAATGAATAAAGTAGTTCTTTTCTGATTGACCAATCAAATTCATGTATTTTATCACACAAGTGATATCTACTGTCAAATGTGTTATTGTGTGATAAAATTGATTAAAGGGAAATTATGGTAGATTAGATAAAGAGTTGACAGTACTTGCTATAATAGTTAAAAAATACATAATGTAAATAGAATATGCTGAAAATTTCTGGACGGAGCTATTAGCTTTTGAAGTTTAGGCTAGTCACAATCATCATTTCTAAAGTTGGTACGATGAAAAGTAAAGTCTAGATTATCCATTTTTCCGTTTAATTATTTTTCGAAAAATGTATTCCAAACCGCATTGAGAGTCTATTATGGTCTGGTTGAGTTAATTAATGTCCAATTAATAATTTAGATAACATTTCGGGCCTAAGGAAACACCTGCAATAGGCAGATTTAGCTCTTGCATAATGCTTGTTTAAATCCTATAATTAACCGAATTGTGAGGATGAAAGTATAGTGGTCAGATTCATAGGCATACGGATTCGAAGACAGTTAATTGCACGAACCCGAAATGCACGAAAATATTTTGAGTTATGGGCAGCAGCATCTGTCCTGTGAGAGCGGAGGTTATGACCACAACCACATGTGCTGCTATTCTATCTAGTAAATACAGCAACTTAAAAGTGGTCTAATATAACCTAATAAAGATGATTGACTGGAATTCCAATCAACCAGTCAATCGTTTATAGTCCACGGAGACGGTACTGTTGGGAGAAAATTTTGAAACTGCATTTTTCTTCTGTTCCAGCAACTTTAATGTGGGCCGATATAGCCTACTGTAGATAGCTGATCTGAATCACAACCAATCAATCATCATGTAGTGTGGGGGACTCTTCTTCTAGAGAAAATTTTGAAAATCTAACGGGCGCAAATGCATTTTTCTGCTATTCTAATTCATTAGTTATACATTATGCATGAGCTAAATCAGCCTACTGATGGTCTTTCTTTAGACATCAATTAACTTATCCAGACCATAATCAACTCTCAATGGCAACACTAGCCTGCAATATTTACGTGTGGTCTAAAAGTGCCTGTTTAAATAATGATAAGAGTTATGTCTCTATATTTTTGGAAAAATGTCCAACAAGAAAGAAAAAAAATATATCCCAAAGATCTTGGTTTCTTTCAATATATTCATGCATATCAGACCTAGATCAATTAGGTTTTTTTGAAAGTTTCTTCTCTTGCAAAATGTGGGTGTATCTTGCATGGCAACTGCTTGTTCTTTCAGAGATTTTGTAAATAGTTGTAAGGATGCCTTAGATTTGAATGCAAAACTAATTACAAGTGAGCAGAAAGAATATCATGAACATCTTACACAAGGATTTAATGACATGGTAGAAAATCTTACCAAGTTGTTCGGAGAAAAGGTAAATGTACCTTCTTAATCTTAAATGAAATGGTGTTTAACGTCCTACTGTTCTGCTCCGACTGGACTAAAGACGACGGACGTATGACCTACTATTGTTTCGAATTCCAACTGCCAAGGAATATTTTACGTGCACTCCAATGTTCACATGGTACCTTAGTTTTTGTCCCATCCATACGACTAGACAGCTGTCCTTATCAGGCTCTCTGTCCTGACAAGGGGAAACCATGTCAGAAAATGTTGATGAACTTTGTCGGTAAACAGTGAGCTCTTGGCTATCGAGTCAGCGTCTCGCCCATGTAGGCACCATTGCTTTTGTAATAATTTTTAAAGGACAATAGACATTAAATATCCGGGGACCAAAATAGACCGGAGCCCAATTTGCTCTGTGCCCAAATTCGTCTGGGTTAAATTGATACCACCTATGTGTTGAAGGGTTACTCACTTGGCACTTGGGTGGCCTAAATCATTCAAGGAGTCATGCTGGTTATTTTGATACCACATAATGTGGAAGTGGATGGCAGCAATGAAACTGATAGGCAAACATACACACAGAGTCACAGACAACTTTGATATTATTTATATAGATTTAGAAAAAAAAATTCTGGTCAAATCAAGATTCCAAATCCCATGCCCTCGCACCAGCAGACAATAACAGATTTTCTCCAAGTTACTGGTAGCTTTAAGAGAAATTTATTCATATTTGAGAGTAGAAGAATTATCATAATTATTTGTAGACAGCTGTAATTGTATAATTCTTTATTTATGTTGTGGTTATTATTGTTATGTATGTTGTTCGTTGGGGTTATCCTACTTACATATTTATATATTAGGTATTGTTTGCCTTTAATAGTTAACTGATTAAGTACATGTAGTATATATGTGGGTGAGTTAATATTATTCTAAGCATTAGATAGTAGTTGTTTTATTGGCTGTAGCTATTATTTATCCAATACAAAATTTGTAGTTTGTCATATAAGTATAATTACATAATTATTTGAAGTTCTTTAGTGATAGTGAAAATTGATAGCTTATTTACTTGTCATCAGCCTACTTTGGATCGGTTTTTATACGCCCACATTTTCATGTGGACTTATATTGTCGTCGCCCCTGTCCGTCCGGACATCCGTCCGTCCACAATTTGTTTGCGGACTCTCTACAGGTCACAATTCTTATCCGATTTTGACGAAACTTGAAATATAGGTTTATCACCATAAGATCTCGACTGCTTTCGATATTGGCATGTATCGGATTGAAACTTCATGGATTATGGCCCCTGATTTTACGAAAAATCATGTCTTTAGCTTGTGGACCCTATAGCGGTCACAATTTTGGACCGATTTTGATGAAACTTCGCATGTACGTTTTTAACCTTTCGATATTTGCACCCATCGGAATAGTGTGAAAATATGTTATATCAAGGTTGTGGACCCTTAGGTGGGTAAAGATAGCAATATGAGAGGGGGGACCTAGAACAAAGTGCAACAGAAATCGTTTCTTTGGGAACTGTTCCGGTGTGGTCTCTAGTACTCCCATAACAAAAGCGGCCTTTATCAGTCTTGGGGAAATTTGCATAATTAACATAAATCCAAGATGGCCGCCAGGAGACCAGAAAATCGCCAAAATCTCCGAAACGGTTGACTTTAGCGCAAATAAATGTATTACCGACCTATAGGAAATCGATCCTCGTGAGTTCAAAAATGCCGACATTTTTTTCCTCCGACCTTATTGTAACGTCGTAACGTCATTTTGACGGCATTACGTTGTTCTCGTGACGTCATTATCAAATTTTATTGACACTGCGATCGGAAAACTGCTGGAAACAACGAACCGCTCAGGCCCGGATCCAGGATTTTGTCGAGGGGGAGGGGCATAGATTGGAGAAAAGGGTAATACGTTGCAACCTTGAATTGCTAGGGCGGAGACAATGCGAAAATGATGTTTATATCATCTATTAAAGAGCGGAACTGTGAACTACAACAGGAAGAAGGCAGACGAAAATGAAAATCAACTATGTCACTGGGTCTGGGGGGGGGGGGCGTGGGCATGGCACCCTCCCCCCCCCCCCCCCGGATCCGCGCCTGCCGCTGTATAATTTGTATAAAAGAACACATCTTCACACAAACTGAAACTACATATCATCGTTCATCTATAGTCTGAAGCCACGGTGGCTCAATTTGTTGCAGGAAGTGGCCAGAGAAAGTAATGCAAGTATAGTCTATACCTCCAGTTGAAGATGCTGCACAATAGTCAGGTCAAAATACAATTTAACCCTCAAAAGATAGCTACAAATGGTTTCTCAACTGATTCTGGTAGGCTTCACTCACGCAAGTAGGACCCTCGGGAGAGTATTTTTATAAAGATGACACCCAAGCTGGCCACCGAAACCTCTTAATGTAACTATCAACCCAAATTTGATGATCTGGTGTCTACCCCTAGGTTTTTGAGAGCAGAGAACACATCAAAATCATTAAAAACGACGTTTGCCTTGAAAATAGTCCATTTCAATTGTTCGGGGGGATGCAAAGGCTATCGATGCAGCAGCAGATGCAATGGACTCTACTACTGTATTTGGCCCTTGCCAAGCTGAAAACTGAGACAAACCAAACAACGCTCATGAGGTCGATACAGAGGAGGGTGACACCAAAAACTGAACGCTCTGAAACTTATCCTATGGACAAAGGTGTTCGTGTATTAAGTGATAGTAGACAGTTGAAGGTCGTGAATTCAATTTCATAATGATTCAACAGCTTAGTGATAACCAAAGTTTCTTAATGTTTTTTCTTGCCCCCCCCCCCCCACAAACCTGGGTATAGACATCAAAATCATCAAATTTGAGTCAAGAGTTATAGACTATTGTCATTTGGAGGTGTTGGAGACAATATTTAACAGCATATTGACAAACATCATTTTTTATGATCTTAAAGTGTTCTTTCCTCCCACAAACCATGGGATAGACACCAAGATCATCAAAGATTGGTTGATAGTTACAAGGTATGAATATTATGACGTTTCGTTGGCCATTTAAAAAAAATGGTTTCCGGCGGTCCTACTTTGGTAAACTATTCGTGCATTGTTTGTAATAAAGTACACTAAACCCTACCAGAAGCAATGGAGAAACCTTTCGTAGAAATACTTGAGTGTTGAGGGGGGAATTTCCATATATCTACTTGATTACAATATCGCAGTTAACTAATATGCCATCGGGTTCAAACCTGGACTAACATTGTCACAGAACTAAATCTAGAACATTGGGATTGACAATTTTCGAGCAAAAAATATGTTGCGAAGACGATGGACAGCCCTCGTGTGCCCGAATCACTGCTGAAAATCATAAGTTGTAACTGCAAAGGGGATGTAATTCCAAGCGATGTAGGCCGTAACCATGGCTTGGCTTACACTGTTGGGTGTGAAAAATGGATTATATCTTATGCAAACTCCAAAACATTGATAATTTATTCCTCTGAAGATGTGGGCGATATTTTCTATTTTCGGTCGCATAAATTGGCTCTGGAAACATCAGATGTGTTCTGTTTCTTTGACATTTCTATATAAATTATAAGATGCCGATTTTCTATATTTATGTTTTCAGGTCACGGTGGCTAAGTGGATAAGGCGCTGGTTCGCTAGCCTGGAGGTCAGGTGTTCGATCCCTGCATTGGCCGAGAAAGTTCATCTCGATTTACCAACGTGATTTCCCCTTGTCAGTGATGCAGGGGGCATGACAAGGACAGCTGCCTAGTCGTTCGGATGGTACGAAAAACCGCGGTCACGTGTACACGTATGAATTCCAACTGCCAAGGGAACCTTAAAGTAGACATGTCTCTAACTCAATATTATCAAAAATCTTCAATATTGAAAACACGAATTATTTGTCAATTTCAATCAACATTGATGCTGTGATCTTATCGGGAAAATGTGGGCTTCTGATATACAATATTCAAGACAAAATAAACATTTTACCATTGGTACACGAATCGTGTACCATTATGCGTTTCAGCCCCAGTTCTAGCTAGAGACTCGAGGAACGAGGCTAGAAACATTGCACCAAATCAAACGGCGTATGTAGACTGGAAAAGTCAGACGATAGAAATTTGCATTCGATTGAGACTGTCGGCTTATTTCGCCGAACATAAACGGAAACCATTAAATGTAAATCAGTTTATATACATTGATACTACAGTATTATATGCGTTGCGACCCACTTGTGTCAATTTCTAGGTTCCAAATTAATGTTAACGATTTAGCTCCTTTAAATTGCACGTCAATGTGTACACGGAATCTCGTTTTTTCGAACCACCCGAAGGACTATACGTTGTCCCTTGTCAGACTCTCTGTCTTGCACCACTGACAAGGGAGAACCACGCCGGAAAGTCCCAATGAACTTTCTCTGCCAACGCAGGGATCAAACATTGAATCCCTAGGTAAGCAAGCTAACGTCTTACTCACTGAGCTACGATGATATTTAGTTTCAGTTTTGGGGAAGACATTTTATTTTTACAAATTATACAGCCGTTCGTGGTTTCCAGCAGTTTTCCGAGCGCAGTTACAATTAAATTGAATAATGACGTCACAACGAGCAAGACGTAATGCCGTCAAAATGACGTTGCGACGTTACAATAAGGCCGGAGGAAAAAAAATGTCGGCATTTTTGAACTCACGAGTATCGATTTCCTATAGGTCGGTAATACATTATTTTGCACTAAAGTCAACCGTTTTGGAGATATCGGCGATATTCTGGTCCACTGGCCGCCATCTTGGATTTATGTTAATTATGCAAATTTCCCCAAGACCGATAATGGCCGCTTTTGTTATGGGAGTACTAGAGACCATACCGGAACAGTTCCCAAAGAAATGATTTCTGTTGCAATTTGTTCTAGCTGCATTTTTATCTTTACCCGCCTACCTATAGACGTCACAATTTTGAAGCGATTTTGATGAAACTTGACATGCATGTTTATAACCAAAGGATCTTGGTTTTTTTCGATATTTGCGCCCATTGATTTGTAACTTTCTGAATTATTGCCCCTGATTGTATGCTTGTGGTCCCACTGGAGGTCAAAATTATTATCCGATTTAAAATAACGTTTGAATATATCACCGTTACATGATAATGAAGATTGAGTTCAAATTTTGTGAAAATCGGACCAAAATTGACAGACAAAATGGTCGCCGTTTACACGCGATTAGTGTGAAAACATGTTATACCAAGGTTGTGGACCCTATAGAAGTCGCAATTTTGAACCGATTTTTATACGCCCACATTGAAATGTGGTCGTATATTGTCGTCGCACCCGTCCGTCCATCCGTCGGTCCGTACGACTTCTTTGTCTTATGACCTTAAACACTGTGTATAAATTTAAAGCCAATCGGATATTAACTTTGGCCTCTAGAGCGTCCAAAAGACTTTTTTGAAGTGATCAAGGGCCATAACTCTGGCACTAATTATCTGAAATCGCTGAAAATCAATGGGCTTCTTTGTCTTATGACCTTACACACTGTGTATGAATTTAAAGTCAATCGGATATTAACTTTGGCCTTTAGAGCGTCCACAAGATTTTTTGAAGTGATCAAGGGCCATAACTCTGGCACTAATGATCGGAAATCGCTGAAAATGAATAGGCTTCTTCATCTTATAACCTTAAACACTGTGTATAAATTTAAAGCCAATCGGATATTAACTTTGGCCTCTAGAGCATCCACAAGATTTTTTGAAGTGATCAAGGGCCATAACTCTGGTAGTTATTATCGGAAATCGCTGAAAAACAATAGGCTTCTTCGTCTCATGACCTTAAACACTGTGTATAAATTTAAAGTCAATCGGATATTAACTTTAGCCTCTAGAGCGTCCACAACCGACGGACGGGGTGACGACAATATACGACCACATTTCAATGTGGGCGTATAATAACCAAACAAATTCTAATGATTTTCTGATAATAAGGTAATATGCGACAACTCTTGTTGACTGCCTGGACGATTTAGCTGCTGTGTGGGCGCATGTTTTGTTGCCTGGCAACCTATTTTTTATTAGCCTGTAGATTTTTGTAGTTTTAAAACTTTCTCTATTAATATTAAAATCTTTTAAAGCGACAAATTTAAGGTTCTTAAGCATGCTTATAGTGGGCTTCTGGAACATACAGGGCTTCGCAGCTATAGCTAAAGCCTCATTGTGCCAGAAGGCTAATCGTCATATGACATTTAAATTTAACAAAAATAAATACTGAAATTGAAAGGTGTTCTTTAGAGAGAAATCTAAACAATTAATAAAGAAGTAAGAGCCTTCTATGGACAAGGAACTGAGCATGACGTCGGCATAGCCATCCAGGAATGGTGATGTTGTATCAAAAATCGAAGTCTATCAATTGATACACAATTGTTCAAAGAACAAGCATGCCAAGTTTCATGTCGATGGAACATAAACAGCAAGATGAGTAGTGTATGAGGTCTAGTTCCTAGTCACTTCCAAAAAACCTTTGTTTAGTTTAATGCCATTTCAATAGAAATTCTGAAATAATAGATAGAAATAGGAACTTGGATGACCATTAGAATCCATTAATTTTTATAGTCACACATTTTCCTGTGGACGTATATTTTCGTCGCCCCTGTCCGTCCGTCCAGGATTTGTTTGTGGATTCTCTACAGGTCACAATTCTTATCCGATTTTGAGAAAACTTGAAATATAGATGTATCGTCATAAGATCTCAGCTGCTTGCACTAATGGCATGTATCGGATCGAAACTTCATGGATTGTAGCCCCTGATTGTACGAAAAATCATGTTTTTAGCTTGTGGGCCCTACAGAGGTCACAATTTTGAACCGATTTTGATGAAACTTGACATGTATGTTTATAACCCAAAAATCTTGGTTCCTTTCGACATCTGTGTCCATCAGATCGTAACTTCCTGAATTATGGCCCCTGATTGTCCGAAAAATCGCCCTTTTTAGCTTGTGGTCCCTCTGGAGACTGGAGGTCAAAATTATTATCCAATTTAAAAAAACGTTTGATTATATCACCGTCACACGGTAATGAAGGTTGACAGACAAAATGGCTGCCGTTTGTACGCAAATAGTGTGAAAATATGTTATATCAAGGTTGTGGAATGTGGACCCTGTAGAGGTTACAATTTTGATCCCATTTTGATGAAATTTTAAATGTAAGTTTATAACCCAAAAATCGCAGTTCCTTTTGATATTCGGGCACATTGTACCATAACTTCCTGAATAATGTCCCCTGATTGTATGGAATATCATGTTTTTTACCTTGTGGACCCTATGGAGGTCACGTTTTTATTCCAAATTGAAAAACCGTTTTACTATATCTTTGTTACACATTAATGATGGCTTGGTTTGAATTTCTTGAAAATCGATAATTGATCAGCTAAATCCATAATATTAAATGTTTCGTATACTAAACCTTAGCATAGGGCAGAACTTTATAAAAACCAAACGAATTCTAATGATTTTCTGATAATTATTTAATATACGACAACTCTTGTTGTTTGCCCGGACAATTTAGCTGCCGTAGGCATATGTTTCGTTGCCTGGGTGTGGTATATTGTTGTTATCCCCTGTTCGTCTGCCTGCTCGCCCAGCGTCTACAATTGCTTGTGATTGGAGGCTTCATCATCTCACGAACTTAAACACTGTGTACAAATTTCAAGTCATTCAAATAATTTTTTTAGCCCCCAAAGAATTCACAAGCAATTGTAGACACTGGGCGAGCAGGCAGATGAACAGAGGATGACAAAAAATAGACTAAATTGCATCATTGTCCACGTATCAAAACGTTCCTTTTATATATACATGTAGACGCATGAAATGCATAGGTAATAATTTTTCAATATCATACAGTCATTCAAGGGCAGTTGGGCTTGGGATTAGGTCAGTAATTCAGAGATGCTAGATTTAATTGTAAATAGTGTCCTGAGTCTACCGTTATATTTTTTCATAAGAATACTCACTATCTAAAATAGTGCCCTTGTTAAGGAAGGTTATGGCAGAGCCGTGGGAAAATTTAATGAATCAATTTTAGTTGTGGTTGACATGATGGTAATCGTTGGGAACACGAATAACTAAAAGATCAAAAGGAAAACAAATTTCAATGACTTTATATTTATTACTCCAAAAGGAATCTGTAAATTTTATACTTATGACAGTACCACCAAACACAATTAGAAGCAGATTAATTGACATAGCAAACCATTGCACGTGCTGTTTGTCTATTGCACGTTCCATGACGGAAAATGACAACAGTTTGTGTTACATATGAAGAAAACAGTGGTGCCTTGTCAGCTAATTTTAGCTCAGACTTTTATAAATTTTTGGTGCCATTGTAGATGAAGAATCTTGATTCCAAGCACTGGTCGAATTAATCATGTAACAAATAATTATTAGGTTCTCAATGGACGTTGTATATTTTCAACTACGTGTGAAGAGCGACCTAATTATTTCTTAAATAAACCTCATCATCAAACCCGATCTAAAATCTCTACAAAAACAGTGCATACGCAATCCATAGAAATATTGTACAAAAATGCACTTCGTTTCGCAAAAACAGGGGTCTTCAAATTTTAATGAGGAGGATATGACATCAAACGGAGGTCGATCTATCCTAAGTTGCGACTGAAAGAAATGTTGTTGAATGTGATATTGGATAAACCTGTTTCACTGAACAACTTTTGTTTGTCAGTAAGTGTTATTGTTTTTCACACAATAAGGTAGGACATGCATTTACAATTTATCGACAGACGCCTTTTAACTCGTGGCTATTTGATGCGCCAACAATTCACTCGCAGTTTGCCTCAACTAAATGTAGCTTGAGGAATCTTGAAGCAGATTTAGCTCTAACATGGTTTGTCACAAGTTACCTTGAGGTCAAGATTAAAGCATAGTTTGACTATTGTCTTAATCTAACTGATTAAGGGGTCTTTAGCAGTGGTAGGAAACCGAAGTGCCCGGAGGAAACCCACAAGGTTGAAAAGGCGCCTCTATCTCCATGCAACATACGCTCACACCAGGGATCGAAACCACAGCAGCAAGCCAGAGGTGATCGGCCAGCTAGAGGTCGAAGCTCGGCATTCTAGACCACTAGGCCATCCCAACCCCCCTATGTGCCATAGATCTAACTGAAAAGTAATTGAAATGTAACTGGCTATTACATGATTTTTGGAATGTAATTAATTACATTTCCATTACTCATTACAGCTTAAGACTTGTATTTATTCTATTTTCAGATAATACAGTTAGATGAGCTTGGATCTTCACGTCTGTCGATGAACCTTCTCAATTCTGCCGGATCAAGTACAGCCTAGTTTCCAGTAGCCTACAATCGGAAAACCTCTTATATTTATAAGATTGACTTGAAAAACAAAATAGTTTTCTATTGTTATCACTTTTGGACAATCCGCGGGGTTTGAGGTCTCTCTGACTACCAACAAGAATATATAATTATCATTTCAACCTCTTTATCCCACTGTGTTGTGGCCCACACTTTCCTGTACACCTGGTAAGAAATCAGCCACAGAGATATTCTCACAGTTTTGCATTCGTTTTGCAATTCAGGTTAATTTTGTCGCTCATTTTTGTAAGCCCACATTTTCATTGGATGTTGTTGTCGCCCTAGTCCATCCGGATGTTCACATTTTGTTTGTGGACACTGTAAAGGTCACAATTTTTAATCTGATTTTGAAAAAACTTGAAATATAGGCTTATATCCCAAAGATTTTCGTTAGTTTTGATATTGGCATGTATCGGACTGCAACTTCCTGGATTATGCCCCCATATGTTTTTAGCTTGTGGACAGTTTTTGTCTTGAAACTTAAATGATACGTGTATATCCGAAATATCTCAGTTCTTTTTGATATTGACACATGTCCGACCATAACATTCTGGATTATGGCCGCTCCTTGTACGAATATCGCTTTTATCGTGTTCTATGTCCATCTCTTGCAAGATCTGGGCGTATCTTATTACTTTTTTTATATATTATTATTATGGCATTGATATTTCTAAGCAGGACATTTTCATTGATACAATAAGAATGTTCTGCCAAGAAATATCAAAACCATCACAATATCGAAATAAATATACTCTCCCATTTCGTCGTTGGTATATCCTCGATCTACCATCGCCTTGTTGCAACAGGAACTGCAACACGTCGCTGAACGAAACTGCTCTCCAGTGTTGCTGTGGTCATACCATCTGTGTCTGAATCCACTGAAGTAGGATTTCACGGTGTCAGCGTATTTCAAAACAGCAGCTCTAATGAGGACGTCTGGCTAGTTATCCGGTTTCACGTAGGCGTTTACAGACTGTCTGCTCTGAGATGCTACGCCGCCCGGGAATCGCTGCTGCAGTAGAGGTTGCTGTTGAAAACTGTTCCGCCAATAACATAACTGGAAGTGACGATCCAGGTAGGTGGGTCACACTTGTTCGGCCTGAGCTTGGGCGGTCATGTGTTGAACTTCGCTGTCAGTACCTGTCCCAAAGGCAAGAAATGGAACTCCGGGAAACATTAAGGCTACACCTGTCTTTGATTCACCTACATGTAACCTACCAGTAGCGTTGTTGCGTTGGTCTTCGTTTAGATGTGGCATAACTTGGTTCGATGATTTGGAAACCGAGAACCCCAGGATTTTAAAACTCATGGCAATCAGCGGTTGCAAGCCTCGTCGTCCTTTCAAACTGCTGGACAAAATGGCAGTATATTAAGGTTGTGGGTTCTCTAGAGGTCATAATTTTGATCTGATTTTGATGAAACTTGAGTATATGTTTATAACCCCAAAATCCTGGTTCCTTTCGTTATTAATGTATAAGGGATCGTAACTTGCTGAATTATGGCCTTTGATTGTACAAAAAATCACGTTTTTAGTTTGTGGTCTTGCTAGAGGTCACAATTTTTATCCAATGTTTTAATATATCACCTGTAAACCCTAATAATGTCTGAGTTCGAATTTCATGAAAATGGGACCAAAACTGCCAGACTAAATACATGTTCATAACCCAAAGATCATAGTTCCTTTTAATATTCATGCATGTATATCGATATTGTAACCTAGAGGTCACAATATTGATCCAATTTCAATGAAACTTGATACACTTGTTTATAACTCAAAGATCTTGGTTCCTATCGATATTCGCGTATATTAGATCGTAAATTTCTGAATTATGGCCCCTGATTGTATGAAAAATCACATTTACATTTTTAGCCTGTGGTCCCACTAGAGGTCACAATTTTTATCAGATTTAAAAAGAATTGTTTGAAAATATCACTGTTACACCCTTAATGATGGTTGAGTCCAAATTTCGTACAAATCGGACCAAAACCAACGGTCAAAATCGCTGCAACTCACATTGAAAAAAATATGGTAGATCGAGATTGTGAACCCTGTAGAGGACACAGTTTTGATGAAACTTTAAATACATGTTAAAAACCCAAAGATCTTTGTTCCTTTCTAGGGGGGTTGGGATGGTCTAGAGTGCAGCGCTTCGACCTCTAGCTGGCTGGTCACCTCAGCCTTGCGGCTGTGGTTTCGATCCATGGTGTGAGCATGGAGATAGGTGCGCCTTATCAACCTCTTGGGTTTCCTCCGGGCACTCCAGTTTCCTCCCACTGCTAAAGACCCCTATGCACAAACGAATTATTTAAATAAAATTAAAACCATATGTTAGTCTCGAAATGATCTACTTTGTGTCAAGTGGACATTAAACCCCATTTCTCTCTCTCTCTCTGGTTCCTTTCTATATTCGTGCATATTGTATCGTAACTTCCTGAATTATGACCCTTGATTGTACAAAAAGTCATGATTTTAGCTTGTGGTCCCTCTACAGGTCACAATTTTTATCCGATTTAAGAAATGTTCGAATATATATCACAGTTACACCGTAATGATGGTTTAGTTCGAATTATGGAAAATCAGACCAACACAACCAGACAAAATGGCCTCGCTTGTACGCAAATATTGTAAGCGTATGGTATAGCAAGGTTGTTGACCTTCTAGAGAGGACACAATTTTGGTCCGATTTTGAATCTTGATCTTGGTTCCTTTCAATATTCATGCATATCAGACCATAACTTCCTGAATTATGGCACTTGATTGTAGGACATATCTCTTCTTTTTTTTTAGCTTGTTCTCTGGCCATCTCTTGCAAAATGTGGGCATATCTTGTTGCATGGCAACAGTTGTTTTCATAATTTTCTGATGGTGTCACTTTACACTTTTGAGAATTTGGTCCACTTGAAATGGAATGACCCTTACATTGATCAGATGTGTTAATAATAAGGAAAAGTTGTCATATATTAAATGATAGCAAAAATTCATCCATATTCAAGCTAATGATTTCAGATGAGATCAGATTTCATCAAATCAACATTTTGAAATTTCACCTAGTGATCTGAATAGTCTACTACTTTCAAACGGCAATTGTAATAATGAAACTCACCTTCACTACACACCAGTTGCTGTGTCATATCTATAAATATTTCTGTTCTTCTATATACTATGCAGAATGTGTAATATAGTAAAACGGTAGGCAAATAGACCTCTTGTTGTATTTAGTAATAATTTGTTTATATTGTAATTATATTTTACTTGTCCTGAGTTATTAGTTTATCGTGATATATATATATATGTATCCCTGTAATTATCTAATAATGCTATTGTATATATTTTTTTATCTGAGAATTTTTCTTATAAATGCTTTTATACACCCACCACTTTTTATGATAGCATTATTTTTAAAAATCAGCAAGCTATGAATAATCCAAGGATATTGTAAGAAAAAAGTATTTGAAAGGAGTGAGACGATTTACTCAATACTATACAATACCACCCCCCACACTACCTAATATAGTGATGCAAAATATGTATATTTACTGATAATGAGTTATATTGTGATAATTGTGCTTTAAATGCAATTACAAATGCCAGGCTGTTTCATGTGCTTCCCACAAAACGAGCAAATAATAACCCAATATTATCAAATAGCAACACATCGGTATAATTACTACAACGAATATTTGATAATTGGTAGATAATTGAAATATTTACGTCATGTCAGTTATCTCCCTTTTACAACAGATAAATTTCAGATTTATTGTCTTGTTGGGCTTTACAATTGGTTTCCAAGACAATGAAGTTAAAATAAGAAAAACAAGTATGTTGTGTATATTTTAATCAGTATATATATCATTCAATTAAAAATCGCAAACAAACTGTTATTATATAAGTGTACAGTGCCGGTGAAGTTTTATTTCCTTTTTAAATTCCTTACAATGCAAACACAGCCAAAGGTGGTTTCCTACGGTACTGAATTAATAACACCAAATTTGTGGACATTGTACAGGTCTTAATCTTTATACATGTACAAGGTAACCCCTCCAAAAAAACAGAACCAGGGGTGCTGGAAGCCGGGTATCAGGGTATACAAATGGTACCCTACCTTTTTTATGGGGTATTCTTGTATACCGATGCCCTAATGATGAAAGTTTTCAACCTTTTTACTAGTCTAATCATTTTTAAATGACAGATGTAATTGCTCTCTGGTCAGTTGCCAATCGTGTATTTTAAAGGCTTTTATGTTGGAATTTGGAATGCTAGAGTCGCTCCAAACAGCGTTCACAGAATTGACAAAATTTTTAAGAGACACATACACATCCACCCCTGCCAGGACTCCCCTATCTTTGGTACCGTGGTCCTCATGCCAATCCGTCCGGCACCCCTGAACAGAACCCATAATTTATTTTTTTTAATAAATTGTTTCCCTCAATTCACCTTTCGTTTCAGGGTTGTTCTAGTATACAGTATCTTTGAGATAATCAGGTAAATCCCCAAAGAGTCCAGTAATTGCTTGAAATTCGTTAGAGCTTTGTAGGATTTCATGAAATGTCTATGGGTTCTGCTTTGTTTTGTTGGGGAGGGGTGGGGGTCACCCCTTCAAACTGACTGTACGATTATAACCGAAAAGATTGCAATAATTATTTTGCGTTGCAACAATATGGAGACAGATGACCCTGCTATACAAGGCTGGAATGAAGATTTACAATGTGAATGGCTATCTGAAGCATATCCAAAGAATACATGCGAGCTATTGATCAGCCACCAAGAAGATAATATCCGAACTTGTGTTTTTTATCTCTAAATTCTAGATCTCTCGAAAGTACCATTATAATTTAATAATTGAATGACAATATTGGTACTGAACGAAAAACTCAAGAAAACACTCTTCAGGTCAATTTTGAACCACATGGTTTCTGTCCCCCAAAATACATATTTAAAGAAGTACAGTGGAAATAAAAAGTAATGTTTTTACCGAGCTCTAAGAAAATCATCATTTAAATCAATATGAACTTATTTCCCGGCAATTTACCCCCCCCCCTCCACACCTGTTACCCCCATCCCACAAATCAAACAGTTGTCCAGGGCATCACAAACACTTATTTAGAGATGGACAATCCTAGAAACTTATGTTATATTAATATATATACTATTCAAAAAAAGTAGGGGATATTTGATTTTTAAGTGTTATTGAAGTCACCTAATGAAACTGACGAAGAAACAAGTGACAAAATGAATTTATTCCAAATGATCGTTAGACTAAGTAAGGCACAGACTGACCATTATAAGGGTAAAATGATACCCGGGGTCAAACAGCAAAGTTACCACAGCATAACAACAAAGTCAGTAACCGATAAATCCTCCTCTGTTTGCCAAACAAGCATTGGTCCGACGTGGCAGGTGCGGTTCCAGAGGGGGGGGGGGCTGCTCAGACTTGAAATTTTTTTATGCGATTTTATTGGCGATTTAGACCTGTAATTTTGGAATTTACCTTCCGGAAATACGTCAGAATGAACCAAATTGAATCTAATTTACCAAATTTTTCTGGGGGAGGGCCCCCAAATCCCCCGTTAATCGGTTGAGCGCAATTAGTTAAGCAATTATCAAACCTAGACCCCCCCCCTGCAAAAAATCCTGAATCCGCGCCTGCGTGGCATACTCCTAATGAGACGTCTAAGGTCATTTTGGTCCAGATTGTCCCATTCCTGTTGCAACGCAGCACCAAGTTCTTGGACATTGGCAGGACGTTGTTGACGTTGACGTAACCTCTGTACAAGCATGTCCCAGACATGCTCGATGGGGGAGAGGTCGGGATGTGGTGATGGTCTGTTGTTGGAGGTAACCTGTAACGATCCTGGCCTTGTGACATCTTGCGTTGTCATCCTGGAAGATGAAACGGCGGCCATGACGTCGTGCGAACGGCACAACATGGACTGCCAAGATGTTGTCCCGGTAGTACTGGCCTGTAACACGCCCTACAACATGTAAAGCCGTTCTTCCAACAACAGTGATGCCTCCCCACGCCATGACAGAACCACCCCCAAATCGATCATGTCTGATGACGTTAACGTCTTGGAAGCGCTCGTTTCGACGACGCCACACCCTCCTACGTCTGTCCAAAAAATCAACAGTGAACCTTGACTCATCTGAAAACATCACATTGCTCCAGCGTCGATTATCCCAGTGTTGACGATCCCTACACCAACGACGTCTTGCCTGAATTTGATGATCTCTCAAACAAGGGATCACGCGAGGACGTCGGGCGCGAAGGTGACCCCTATGCAGTCGATTCCGAATCGTCTGGCCACTCACTCTCACACCAGTGTCTGTTTTAAGACGAGCGCTGATCTGATTTGCTGTGATGACACGATTTCTCAAGGCCAAGGTACGGATAAATCGAGCGTGGTCTGTCCTGTACAGATTGTGTATCACGGTATCTGGACCACAGACTGAGAAACATTCATCGTCCACGCCACAACCGCCTGTGTTGTGCCGATCTGTAGCATGCCAAGGGCACGTAACCTTTCATTTAGGGTAAGCCGAAGCATATCAAAATTTGTTTTCTGGTCACTAAAACAATTAAACTGATCTTTCCACCCTGGAATTCAATGCCACAATGACTGTAACATTCAAAGTCAGAGTCGTGAAAATCTTGGGTTGGACCCCCATGATGATACCAAGCATCACCTGCATTCCATGTGGTAGCTATTGGTGCGTTTGGGCGTCACATGTAACTGGAAATGTTTCTTCTGTTAGGTTCTATGGTGACTTTTTTCATAGTCATTTGCATATTTTAGTATTATGCCCCCAAAATCAAATATCCCTTACTTTTTTTGAATAGTATATAACATGATCATCATTTATGTCAACATATTGACACCCCTTCCCCTCCACACATGAACACCTACAGATGCTTCGACCACCCCGCCTCCCCAGATATCAAAACAGATGTCCAGGGTATCACAAACACTTATTTAAAGATGGGCAGTCCTAGAAACTTATGACATATTAATATGTTATGTCAACGTTACATCCTTCCCACTCCCAGCACACACACACGCGCACATTGTAGACATTTGACCCCCTATATTTCGAAAACGCCCCATCAAACGCCTTATCACCACCCATATTCGGAATCTACACAAAGAACTGATCTAGAAAAACTTGGTCTTTTAAATTCTTAAATTTATTCTTTTTGATTTTAACACAAAAGCGATTTCAGTGAAGTCCCCCGACTAGTGAGTGGATGGCAAGCGACGGAGATGAGAAATAGGACAAGATACAGGGGAATAGAGTGATAGAGTGCTAACCGAGAATAACGAGAGGGGGAAGGGAGAGAAGGTGGGCGATGGGAGAGATTAAAGTGATGGGAATAAACAAAATGGCTGGGATAGGGAAGAATTGGTGGAGCTGAGTGTGAGGACAGATAAACAGGGAGGAGAGAGAGAATGGAGATAACGAAGAGAAGGCAACTTTCGGGACTAACATGGTATAATTCTACTTCCCGTTTTCAGGAGTTTTTAAATACTATTCAAAAAAAAGTAGGGGATATTTGATTTTGGGGGCATAATACTAAAATATGCAAATGACCACGAAAAAAGTCACTATAGAACCTAACAGAAGAAACATTTCCAGTTACATGTGACGCCCAAACGCACCAATAGCTACCGCATGGAATACGGGTGATGCTTTGGATCATCATGGGGGTCCAACCCAAGATTTGCACGACTCTGACTTTGAATGTTACAGTCATTGTGGCATTGAATTCCAGGGTGGAAACATCAGTTTAATTGTTTTAGTGACCAGAAAACAAAATTTGATATGCGTCGGCTTACCCAAAATGAAAAGTTACGTGCCCTTGGCATGCTACAGATCGGCACAACACAGGTGGTTGTGGCGCGGACGATGAACGTTTCTCAGTCTGTCATAAGCAGGCTATGGTCCAGATACCGTGATACACAATCTGTACAGGACAGACCACGCTCAGGTCGACCAAGGGCGACAACTCAAGCCCAGGATCGATTTATCCGTACCTTGGCCTTGAGAAATCGTGTCATCACAGCAAATCAGATCAGCGCTCGTCTTCAAACAGACACTGGTGTGAGAGTGAGTGACCAGACGATTCAGAATCGACTGCATAGGGGTCACCTTTGCGCCCGGCGTCCTCGCGTGATCCCTTGTTTGAGAGATCATCACATTCAGGCAAGACGTCGTTGGTGTAGGGATCGTCAACACTGGGATAATCGACGCTGGAGCAATGTGATGTTTTCAGATGAGTCAAGGTTCACTGTTGATTTTTTGGACAGACGTAGGAGGGTGTGGCGTCGTCGAAACGAGCGCTTCCAAGACGTTAACGTCATCAGACATGATCGATTTGGGGATGGTTCTGTTATGGTGTGGGGGGGGGGGGCATCACTGTTGCTGGAAGAACGGCTTTACATGTTGTTGAAGGGCGTGTTACAGGCCAGTACTACCGGGACAACATCTTGGCAGTCCATGTTGTGCCGTTCGCACGACGTCATGGCCGCCGTTTCATCTTTCAGGATGACAACGCAAGATGTCACAGGGCCAGGATCGTTACAGGTTACCTCCAACAACAGAACATCACCACATTACCTTGGCCAGCACTGAGTCCCGACCTCTCCCCCATCGAGCATGTCTGGGACATGCTTGGACAGAGGTTACGTCAACGTCAACAACGTCCTGTCTGTGTCCAAGAACTTGCTGCTGCGTTGCAACAGGAATGGGACAGTCTGGACCAAAATGACCTTAGACGTCTCATTAGGAGTATGCCACGTCGGATCAATGCTTGTTTGGCAAACAGAGGAGGATTTGCCCGTTACTGACTTTGTTGTGATGCTGTGGTAACTTTGCTGTTTGACCCCGGGTATCATTTTACCCTATATAATGGTCAGTCTGTGCCTTACTTAGTCTAACGATCATTTGGAATAAATCGATGAATGTGAACTTCATTTCATTTTGTCATTTGTTTCTTCGTCAGTTTCATTAGGTGACTTTAATAACACTTAAAAATCAAATATCCCCTACTTTTTTTGAATAGTATATATTAAAACTTATTTTAAGGCACGATCTTATTGACTATATAATTTATTCAGTATGTTATTTACAAGCTACATCTGATCTGTGCAAACACGCGGCAGCAGGCCCGTAGCTAGCCCAAAATGGTTAGGGGGCAACGGCCTTTGGGCGCGCCGATGTACCTACACTTGATGATCCAGGGCGAACGGTACCATTGAAGGGTCAATAGGGTTCTCTTCATAGGCGACACGTACGGGCTCGATGAATGTTAGTGGGGAGGGGAACCTGAAATGCCCTAAAAAATTTCGGATTACGCCTACAGACATCTGGGGACTTTATTTTGCCAATCAGATGAAATGATATTTTTTGGGAGCCCAATTCATTCGTGGGCGCCTTACTAATCTCAATAGCATAATGACGGGACCATGGGCGCCCCTCCGGAATGAGACACCCCACAAATCATGCTATTTGAATTTCTAAGATTATCACGCCGTTTTGGACGCCCAATTCATTCGTGGGCGCCCAACCAATGTCGCTAGCATTATACACAAATCATGCCGTTTGAATTTAGAAAATTATCACGCCGTTTAGGGCGCCCAATTCATTCGAGGGCTCCTAACCAATGTCACTAGAACTATATTATGGGCGACCACGATCTCGGCATTATGAGCGCCACGCTGGGCACCGCAAAAAAAATGCCGTTTTGTGCGCCTCATTGACCAAGTCGTGGGCGTCCAACCAATTTGACTCGGCACTATGCACTAGGCCTATGTGCGGTCCAACATTATAAGGCGCCCAACCAATCATGTCATTATGGGCGTCTTTCGGTATAAGTCACAACACAGATCAAACCATTTTGGGCGCCCCATCAGTTGTGGCGAGGCGCCCTTAAAACCAAGTGACAATGGTTGGGCGCCGATTTTTCCCCAATGGGCAGAAGGCGCCTATCGGGGGCGCCGAAAATTTCCACGCTAGCTACGGGCTTGATATTAATTGATGTCGGCACAAAAAAACACGAGATTTTATTAAAAGAGGCCACTCCCGTTAAGGGTCAGTAGTAAAAATTCCCATGGGTGGCTGCTTAATGCAGATTCTGCTGTATCTATATCACCACAAAAGATAGGTTGCCAGGCAACGAAACATACGCCCACAGCAGCTAAATCGTCCGGGCAGTCAACAAGGGTTGTCGCATATTTTTACTAATTTCGGTAATGAAACATTTGTAATACACTAAAAACTGATTAAGAGTAACAACTCATTATGTAATTATCAGAAAATCATTAGAATTTGATTGCTTTTTATAAAGTTTTACCCCACGCTAACAATTAGTATATACATGAAACATTTAATATCATGGATTTAGCTGTTCAGTTACCTAAATTCATTGAAAATCAAAATACTTGTTCGTTTCAACACCTTAAACTCTATGTATCAATCTGAAGTCAATCAGATAGTAACTTTTGGCCTCTATAGCGTCACAAGAATTTTTGAAGTTATCAAGGGAGATAACTCTGGCAGTAATTATTTGAAATCGCTGAAAATCAATAGGCTTCTTCGTCTCATGACCTTAAACACTGTGTATAAATCTAAAGTCAATCGGATATTAACTTTGGCCTCCAGAGCGTCCACAAGATTTTTTGAGGTGATCAAGGGCCATAACTCTGGCACAAACTATCGGAAATCGCTGAAAATCAATAGGCGTCTTCGTCTTATGACCTTAAACACTGTGTATAAATTTAAAGTCAATCGGATATTAACTTTGGCCTCTAGAGCGTCCACAAGATTTTTTGAAGTGATCAAGGGCCATAACTCTGGCACTAATTATCGCAAATCGCTGAAAATCAATAGGCTTCTTCCTCTTATGACCTTAAACACTGTGTATAAATTTGAAGTCAATCCGATATTAACTTTGGCCTCTGAGCGTCCACAATATTTTTTGAAGTGATCAAGGGCCATAACTCTGGCACTAATTATCTGAAATCGCTGAAAATCAATAGGCTTCTTCGTCTTATGACCTTAAACACTGTGTATAAATTTAAAGTCAATCGGATATTAACTTTGACCTTTGGAGCGTCCACAAGATTTTTTGAGGTGATCAAGGGCCATAACTCTGGCACTAATTATCGGAAATCGCTGAAAATCAATAGGCGTCTTCGTCTTATGACCTTAAACACTGTGTATAAATTTAAAGACAATCGGATATTAACTTTGGCCTCTAGAGCGTTCACAAGATTTTTTGAAGTGATCAAGGGCCATAACTCTGGCACTAATTATCGGCAATCGCTGAAAATCAATAGGCTTCTTCGTCTCATGACCTTAAACACTGTGTATAAATTTAAAGTCAATCGGATATTAACTTTGGCCTCTAGAGCGTCCACAAGATTTTTTGAAGTGATCAAGGCCCATAACTCTGGCACTAATTATCGGAAATCGCTGAAAATCAATAGGCTTTTTCGTCTAATGACCTTAAACACTGTGTATTAATTTGAAGTCAATCGGATATTAACTTTGGCCTCTAGAGCGTCCACAAGATTTTTTGAAGTGATAAAGGGCCATAACTCTGGCACTAATTATCGGAAATCGCTGAAAATCAATAGGCTTCTTCGTCTCATGACCTTAAACACTGTGTATAAATTTAAAGTCAATCGGATATTAACTTTGACCTTTAGAGCGTCCACAAGATTTTTTGAGGTGATCAAGGGCCATAACTCTGGCACTAATTATCGGAAATCGCTGAAAATCAATAGGCTTCTTCGTCTTATGACCTTAAACACTGTGTATAAATTTGAAGTCAATCGGATATTAACTTTGGCCTCTAGAGCGTCCACAAGATTTTTTGAAGTGATCAAGGGCCATAACTCTAGCACTAATTATCGGAAATCGCTGAAAAACAATAGGCTTCTTCGTCTCATGACCTTAAACACTGTGTATAAATTTAAAGTCAATCGGATATTAACTTTAGCCTGTAGAGCGTCCACAAGCAATTGTGGACGCCGGACCGACGGACGGACCGACGGACCGACGGACCGACGGACGGACGGACGGACGGACGGACGGACGGGGGCGACGACAATATACGACCACATTTCAATGTGGGCGTATAAAAAGGAAATGAACATATCATAGATATATAGGTCCAAAATGATGCAGTTATTATTATATTCGTAAGTTGTCACTGATTCATAGTACATGTTCTTCGCATGTTCTTGCAAAATTTTTAATAAATAACATGAATTCCCATACAATACATAGAAGCCCCCCCCCCCACATTTTATGTAATACATATTTGTATAATTTATAATACCTCGAAATCGACATACCATTTACGTTAAGTGAAGACTAAATTAGTACATTTGTATATAAAATCGCAAAGTATGGTATCCCCAAAAGTATTTAACTCTTATTTCCCCGCCAAAACTTTGTCCGATAAATTTGGTGCTTCGTGGAGTCTGGAGATCGACTGACGAAGATTTGTCCAGTGACCGATTTATTAGTCGTGTTCAGCCAGACTCAGAATAGCTGCTCAAATATTGTAATCGAGACTACTAGACAGTCTCGACTGATATAATTTACTCCCCGGTAGATGCGACTCATAATTGAGCCATACAATTAAACTAAGCAGTTTTATTTTCTATTTAGGACTGCAAAACATAATGGTGTTAATAATTGACTCTTTCATATAAATATCGACTTTACAATCACCAATGCTAGGATTTAGTTTATGATCCGTAGGAGGATAACGGAACAGCGAAATACAAACATTGTTTCATCGGCACAGATTCTACCTCTATTTGCCTGACAAAAAAGGGATTAAGGGGAAGTAACGTAAGAAAATGTCGCCGAAGAAAGTTGACTTTTATCTGCGGTGGTCGTGATTAAGTTTTTTTTTTGAAAGAATTGTTAAATCTGTTAAGAATAAGACTCAGAGCGTTTTTTTATGTGGAGAATTTGTATCTCATTCTTAAAGAAAATGGCCGCCATGCGGCTGACAGTTTCTCAGTGCATCTGTGCTTGTTGGCTATGTATTTTTATTCCGTTCGGGATTTGCTTTGATTTAGCATGTATTGAAGTCAAGAAATCATTCGCGACAAAAGGATTCAGTGAAAATGATGTACCTATACAGGCTATACCAGGTAAAATATTTTACATCCTTTTTTACAGTTTTAATGTATTCATAAAATGTCAAATGTAAAAGCACACGCAGGCCTAAGGTTATGCTGTTGTATTTTTAACGTGAAAACCACCACACAGTCAGTTGCCTACCAACACCCGACCCTTTTCCCACTTTTGGTCGGTTTAAGTCACAATGGTTTTGACATATTTTATACTCGCCAGGCCGATACATGCTTAGAATGATATGAATTTTTCTCCCAGGCCAAATAACACTATGATGAAGACAAAGTAGACTGACTGTCAGATTTGAGTTTTTTACGGAAATTATTTAAAGAGGTATATCATCTACAAATGTTTGTCATTAATGATTATATAGAAGTCTATATATCATACATAATGTTTATACACTCACAGTATGCTATGAAATTGACCTTAAAGCCCCAATAACACTCTTGTTGTAACTAAATAATATGTCCCAATCTTCATTCTGGTCAACAAATCGTATTATTTTAGAATATTCCAATTAAATGACGATATAAATTTCATCTTAACACACCTATTTTAAAAAATTGGAAAAATTCAACCAATTGATTTGAAAAGTCTAACGTAAACATTTTCAAATGTGACTTGGATTTTAAAATATTTTCGAACCCTCTGGACAAGTAAAATAGGTTGTAATGGATAATTTACACAACAGGTAGGACACTTAAACATCTAGTACTTAGATTAGGGGTATTATTTATTTTCTGGAGCTACCAAGCCAGCAAGAGTGTTATTGTCCCTTTAAGATTATTATTAATCTTCATTTTTAAAAATTTGTCTTTAAAGGAGTTAAATCGCTAACATTTGGGACCTAAAAATTGACTCAAGTGGGTCGCAACGCATATAATACTGTAATATGAATGTATATAAACTGATTTGCATTCAATGGTTTCCATTTTTACTCTAATTTCAAATCAGTTATGTTCGGCAAAATAAACCAGCATTGTCAACCGAAGGCATTTTTTTAGCGTCTAGTTATTCCAGTCTACATTCGCCGTTTGATTTGGTACAATGTTTCTAGCCTTGTTCCTTGAGTCTCTTGCTAGAACTGGGGCTGAAACGCATTATGGTACACGATTCGTGTACCAATGGTAAAATATTTATTTTGTCTTAAATATTGGATATCAGAAGCCCATCTTTTTCCGGTAAGATCACATCATCAATTTTGATTTAAATTGACAAATAATTCGTGTTTTCAATGTTGAAGATTTTGGATGATATTGAGTTAAAGACTTAGCTACTTTCAGATTTTTATTAATTTTCATTATTCAAAATGACTATAAATTCAGTAATTCAGGTCTGATATTGTTTAAAAGGACCTATACATGTATCAGTATTTGTTTGGTTTTTTTTTGTGTGTGTTAGGTGTCAATATATAGTTAATCAAGACTGTTGGCTATTGTCTCTAAATACTCTAATCCAGCTAAAACTTTCTGTTGAATTCACACATATTGTACTGGTGATTTGTCATTTTTAGTACACTTAATTACTTAATCAAGACTCCTAAACAGGATTAAACAGTAAAGGTGCTACTGTGCGAAACGTCATCAATTTTAAACTGATTTCATCAAATATGAACAAACTACTTAAACTGTAACATACGTTACGCAAGAGCTAAATCTACCAATGTTGCAGGTCTTTGTATAAAGCAATCTGATTAAAAGATCTATATTTCATTTTGTGTTTTTATTTTAAAAAAACTTTCCATGGACTTCACCCCAGTGGTCAAACATGTGACTTTTGACCCGATGACATCTGACATTGATTAACCAATCAGCGTTGACATTTCTAGTGGTTTACCCCAAATTCTGTGCATCAAAATGCCAAGAACTCGCTGTAACAGACTGGCCCATTGGTTAATCCCTGAAATCATCCAAAAAACGTCCTAGTGTAGTAAGACAAATAAAATGAAATTTTGAAGTATAAAAACGAAATGAAGTGGGATCTATGTTTTAACCAGATTGTGTTCAGGCCTGAAATGTTATCAAAATTATTAATTAAACATTCAATAACTTATCCAGACCATAACCATCTCTCGATGTCATCGCTAGCATGTGATATTTACTGGATTAAAACCCGGTCTGCTGCAGATTTAATCACCCAATGGATAATTGGTGCCGACTTTGGTAATGATGATCAAGGCTAAGTCCAAAATTCAATCGCTAAGTTCTCTGTTCAGGGTGGATCAAATTAACTGAAATTTTCAACAAATTCTGTTTATATTTTTTAACTGTAATAGTGAGAACTGCCAGTTCTTTATCTAATCTCACAGGATGTATCTTAAATTATAATTGATTATTTAATGAAATTGGTCACGGTTTATGTTTCGAATACAACAATATTTAGACCTTGCGCAATTACAACCATCACAGCTTCGTGGAAAACTTGTTTTAGTTAATAATTGATTAATTGTGAAAATATTTGGGCAAATAGCCTTTCCCATCCCCAATTTAGATTTGCCCCCTAAGCTTCTGCAGGCAATTTAGGTTTAACCATATTTGATATTTCATCTCAGCATCATTAATCTCTCCTTCATAACAAGGGTAGGCCATATATTTTTATACGCCCCCATTGAAATGTGATCGCTGTCGTCGCCCCTGCAGACCGGTGTCTACAATTGCTTGTTATGCCAGAGTTATGGAACTTGATCAATTCAAAAACTCTTGTTGATGCTCTAGAGGTCAAAGTTAATATGCGATTGACTTTAAATTTGTACACAGTGTCTAAGACCATGAGACGAAGAAGCCTATTGATTTTCAATAATTACTGCCAGAATTATGGCCCTTGATCACGTCAAAAAATCTTGTGGATGCTCAAGAAGCCAAACTTATCATACGATTAACTTCAGATTAATACACAGAGTTTAAGGTCTTGAGCCTTGAGACAAACAGGTATATGGATTTTCAATGAATTTTGATAACTGAACAGCTAAATCCATGATATTAAATGTTTCGTATACATGTACATGTACTAAACATTAGCATGGGGCAGAACTTTATAAAAACCAAACAAATTATAATGATTATCCGATAATTACTTTATGAGTTGTTACTCTTAAAGTTACATTATGGAAGATTTTTATAAGAAGTTAGCCATTCAAGCTATAACAGTTCAAAAATAGATGATGAAAGAAGAATATACTGAAAATTTCAGTCAAATTACTTTATTCTGAACATAGTTTTATCAGTGTAATTTTTGACAAGAAATGGGATTGAATTCCATCGTCACCGATTCTTAGTATGGTCGATCATTGATTGACAGGCGTTAACTCCACCTACATAGTCTCGATTATCAAGTAACATGTTTACAATGACTGTGGTACCGAAAGCGTATTCGGTTTGAGACGGGACTGCAATTCAATTTCTATTACATTTACTATTTACTACAAATTTGAATTAAAACTTTTAATATGCAGTACACTTCAGGGCGAAGTATCAAATTCCTCCCTGTGGTTCAGTCGGGCTACCACAACTCGCTCTAAAACTTTGGAAACAAAATTCAAATTGGAAACCGGTCTGTAGTTACAGAGAACTTCTGCATCTAGATTTGACTTTTTTATAGTGGGATTTCGGTTAGAAAGGATTGGAAAATTGGAAGTTGCTTCTACTCCTGGGTCAGAATAGCAAAAAAAAAAAAAAACGCATAATAATGCAGTGGTAGTACGGGGTTTCAGGTAAGCCACCATATTCCTGAACAATGACCCTAGAAATCCATTCTTGGCCATTGCTGGCCAGCAACATGACAGCCTTTCGTTTAATCTGGGGTCTTCCATAAAACTTTGGACAGGGATTTAAGGTATTGTACCCGTTTAGATAGCCTTGTTTGTCACACAATTAATTTTTCTGTAAAATTCTGCTATGCACTGGTTAATGATAAAACCGCCCAATTTAGAGCTCTGTTGAAAGCGGAATGACATTGTTACGCAGTTAGCTATTGGTTTTTAATCAGACTATTGACCAGTTATTATTTGGAGCTGATATTTTCTTACAATACAGCAGTGTTAAGTGGGATTAGCTCTTATCAAACGAAACACTGCAAGGAGTATGGTACGCCACCCAAGGTAGACTAAATTGGACCACATTTCAGTTGCTATATTCACGTGCCAACATAGCAGGAAAACACGTTTGCGGCACGATTGATTGGAATTCAACCCAGCCACCATAGTTCGGTTATATCAGACCACCCACTGAATTCATTGACTGGAAGAGTAAGAAAAAGCGTTTGAGGTCGTCAAATTTTCTCAATTTTCTTTGGGGAGGTGTGCGTTGGGTCCCTAGACGCCTGTAAGTCTAACCCAAAATTGGTTCGGGCATTCCAAGTTCTACCCTCTAACACATATGCCTATTGAGAGCACCATATAGATCCTTCCACGGTAGGTACATCAGCGCCAACAGAAGCTCCATCGGCGCCCCCAGAAGTCTTTGACTCCCCCCTCCCCTGACAATTTTGGGCTATCTACGGGCCTGCAAATGTTATCGAAACTCTAAAAGTTTGTACAAATAAAAAGTTGTACTCATAACTTCAATTATGATGCTATGGACATATGTACAGTAGTATTATTAATATAGTCGGACAATCATAACACAAACATGTAGGTGGCATGTTCATAATTTCCCAATTATCTGAAATAAAATGTCTTCATAATTTAGTTTTTTTTATACGTCCACATTCATAATGTGAACGTATTATGCCGTCGCCCCTGTCTGTGTGTGTGTGTGGTTCGCCTACAGGGCGCAATTCTTCATGGATTTTCTTCAAACTTGGTATACTTATTCCTTAAACCCCAAGGAAGATCCCTATTGTTTTTGGGGCATGCCCGACCCCCAGGGGCCGAGCCACGCCCATTTCTAGTATTTGTTTGTTTGTCGTCTACAGGCCACATTTCTTAACTTATAATCTTGAAACTTTGCATACACATTCTTTGTACCCTAAGGAACATCCCTATAGTTTGGGGTGTATGCCCCACCCCCAGGGGCAGAGCCACGCCCATTTTCTTTTCGTGTGTCTTTGTGTCGCCTACAGGGCGCAATTCTTACTGGATTTTCTTCAAACTTGGTATACGTATTCCTTATACCCTAAGGAAGATCTCTATTGTTTTTGGTGCATGCCCGATCCCCAGGGACAGAGCCACGCTCATTTCTAGTATGTATTTGTTTGTCGTCTACAGGCCACATTTCTTAACTTATAATTTTGAAACTTAGCATACACATTCTTTGTACCCTAAGGAACATCCCTATCATTTGGGGTGCATGCCCAACCCCCTGGGGCAGAGCCACACCCATATTCTTATCGTGTGTCTTTGTGTCGCCTACAGGCCACAATTCTTATTGGATTTTCTTTAAAACTTTGTATACTTACTCTTTATACTCTAAGGATGATCCCTATCGTTTGGGGTGCATGCCCAACCCCCCAGGGGCAGAGCCACGCCCATTTTCTTTTTGTGTGTCTCTGTGTCGCCTAGAAGCCGCAAGTCTAACTGGTTTTTTTTTTAAACTTTGTATACTTACCATAAGGATGATCCGTATTGTTTTTTGGTGCATGCCCGACCCCCAATGGCAGAGCCACGCCCATTCCTTGTATTTATTTGTTTGTCGTCTACAAGCCACATTTCTTAACGTATTATCTTGAAACTTTGAATGATTATTCTTTGTACCCTAAGGAACATTTCTATCATTTGGGGTGCATGCCCAACCCCCAGGGACAGAGTCACGCCAATTTTCTTTTTGTGTGTCGCCTACAGGCCATAATTCTTAATCGGTCATCTTGAAACTTAAAATACTTATTCCTTATACCCTAAGGATGACCCCTTTTGTTTTGGGTGCATGCCCGACCCCCATGGGACAGCAACACCCATTTCGTGTATTTGTTTGTCTGTCGTCTACAGGCTGCATTTCTTAATGTATCATCTTGAAACTTTGAAAACTTATTCTTTTTACCTTAAGGAAGATCCCTATTGTTTTTGGTGCATGCCCAACCCCAAGGGACAGTGCCACGCCCATTTTTTTTTGTCTGTCTGTGTGTCACCTACAGCCCACAATTCTTAATCGATCGTCTTGAAAACTTTTTTTATACTTATTCCTTATACCCTAAGGCTGACCACTATTATTTTTGGTGCATGACGGACCCCCTGGGACAGAGCCACGCCCAATGCTTTTGTGTCTTGTGTTCGCCTACAGGATGCAATTCTTAACAGATCCTTTTAAAACTTTACAAACCTATTCCTTATACCCTAAAGATGACCCCTATTGTTTTTGGTGATTTCCTAACCGCCAGGGGCATAGCCATGCCCATTTTTACTTCGTGTCTATGTGTGTTGTCTACAGGCCACGATTCTTAATGGATCGTCTTTAAACTTGGGATATGTATTCCATATAGCCTAAGGACGTCAACTGCATGTCCAGACTCACACAGGCAAGACACGACCAATTTTTGTGTTTGTCGTTTACAGGCTGCAATTCTGAATGAATCAGCTTGGTACTTGGTTTATGTATTCCTTATAGCCTGAGGGCGTCCACTATTGATTTTGATGAATGTCCCGACCCCCAGGGGCAGAGCCACGCCCACTTTTTGCCTTTAGTGTTAGGAAGGCACAATTCTGAATGGATTATCTTGGTATAGTTATTCCTTATACTCTAAGGACGGCAACTATTAATGTTGGTGCACAACCCTCAACGCTAAACAAACCAAACGCCTAGCCTTCTTGACAAAGTACCATATCAATCAAAGCAGGAATGTGGACGTATATTGTAGCGTTAGCGTTATGTTTTTTACTTCCTGTAAAATTTCAGCGATGATATAATTAAACACATACTTTATTCTTTCACAATTAGTAAAACTTGTAGTGGTTTATTTAAAAAAATAAGTAAATTAAATATCATGGGCTTTAATGTAATTTATAAATTACATTCTTCATTTTTATATGTCCACATTCATAATGTGAACGTATTATGCTGTCGCCCCTCTCTGTGTGTGTGAGTATGTGTGTGTGTGTGTCTGTGTCTGTGGTTCGCCTACAGGGCGCAATTCTTCATGGATTTTCTTCAAACTTGGTATACTTATTCCTTATACCCCAAGGAAGATCGCTATTGTTTTTGGGGCATGCTCGACCCCCAGGGGCCGAGCCATGCCCATTTCTAGTATTTGTTTGTTTGTCGTCTACAGGCCACATTTCTTAACTTATAATCTTGAAACTTTGCATACACATTCTTTGTACCCTAAGGAACATCCCTATCATTTGGGGTGTATGACCCACCCCCAGGGGCAGAGCCACGCCCATTTTCTTTTCATGTGTCTGTGTCGCCTACACGGTGCAATTCTTACTGGATTTTCTTCAAACTTGGTATACGTATTCCTTATACCCTAAGGAAGATCTCTATTGTTTTTGGTGCATGCCCGACCCCCAGGGACAGAACCACGCCCGTTTCTAGTATGTATTTGTTTGTCGTCTACAGGCCACATATCTTAACTTAGCATACACATTCTTTGTACCCTAAGGAACATCTCTATCATTTGGTGTGCATGTCCAACCCCCTGGGGCAGAGCCACACCCATTTTCTTATCGTGTGTCTTTGTGTCGCCTACAGGCCGCAATTCTTATTGGATTTTCTTTAAAACTTTGTATACTTACATGTACTCTTTATACTCTAAGGATGATCCCTATCGTTTGTTGTGGATACCCAACCCCCAGGGGCAGAGCCACGCCCATTTTCTTTTTGTGTGTCTCTGTGTTGCCTAGAAGCCACAATTCTAACTGGATTTTCATAAAACTTTGTATACTTACCCTAATGATGATCCATTGTTTTTTGGTGCATGCCCGACCCCCAATGGCAGAGCCACGCCCATTCCTTGTATTTATTTCTTTGTCGTCTACAAGCCACATTTCTTAACGTATCATCTTGAAACATTGAATGATTATTCTTTGTACCCTAAGGAACATTTCTATCATTTGGGGTGCATGCCCAACCCCCAGGGGCAGAGTCACGCCCATTTTCTTTTTGTGTGTCGCCTACAGGCCACAATTCTTAATCGGTCATCTTGAAACTTAAAATACTTATTCCTTATACCCTAAGGATGACCCCTTTTGTTTTGGGTGCATGCCCGACCCCCGTGGGACAGCAACACCCATTTCTTGTATTTGTTTGTCTGTCGTCAAAAGGCTGCATTTCTTAATGTATCATCTTGAAACTTTGAATACTTATTCTTGATACCTTAAGAAAGATCCCTATTGTTTTTGGTGCATGCCCAACCCCAAGGGACAGTGCCACGCCCATTTTTTTTTTGTCTGTCTGTGTGTCACCTACAGCCCACAATTCTTAATCGATCGTCTTGAAAACTTTTTTTATACTTATTCCTTATACCCTAACGCTGACCACTATTATTTTTGGTGCATGACGGACGCCCTGGGACAGAGCCACGCCCAATGCTTTTGTGTCTTGTGTTCGCCTACAGGATGCAATTCTTAACAGATCCTTTTAAAACTTTACAAACCTATTCCTTATACCCTAAAGATGACCCCTATTGTTTTTGGTGATTTCCTAACCCCCAGGGGCAGAGCCATGTCCATTTTTACTTCGTGTCTATGTGTGTTGTCTACAGGCCACGATTCTTAATGGATCGTCTTTAAACTTGGGATATGTATTCCATATAGCCTAAGGACGTCAACTGCATGTCCCGACTCACACAGGAAAGACACGACCAATTTTTGTGTTTGTCGTTTACAGGCCGCAATTCTGAATGAATCAGCTTGGTACTTGGTTTATGTATTCCTTATAGCCTGAGGTTGTCCACTATTGATTTTGATGAATGTCCCGACCCCCAGGGGCAGAGCCACGCCCACTTTTTGCCTTTAGTGTTAGGAAGGCACACTTTTTGCCTTTAGTGTTAGGAAGGCACAATTCTGAATGGATTATCTTGGTATAGTTATTCCTTATACTCTAAGGACGGCAACTATTATTGTTGGTGCACGACCCTTAGCGCTAAACAAACCAAACGCCTAGCCTTCTTGACAAAGTACCATATCAATCGAAGCAGGAATGTGGACGTATATTGCAGCGTAAGCGTTATGTTAACAAACAGTTCGCATCAAACATTTTCATTCATCATATATCAGCGGAGACAATTATGCCTCTCGATCCTGCCAAATCTATAACAACCAATGGGTAACTGGATTCACACTCTGGGTCTTTAATTCTGACCCTATAGTTCTTTGCAAATATATTTTCTAAAAGTGTAACCGTTCTATTGTTTTTTGAGTAAGCCCTGTTAAAACATACATTATGCAAGACCTAAATCTGGCTATTGACATATCCAGAGCATACATGTAATCATCTCTTGATGTCACTGTATGTCAATGCTACACGCTACATGACAGGCAGTCTGCGATATGTATTTACTGAATTAAGATCCCATTTGCTGCTTAACATTTATTCATGATTTAATCATTAAATGGATAATCAAGACTTTTTTTTTATCATACTGACTTCAGTAATGATATTGAAGGCTACTCCAGGGATCACGTTGGATAAGTGGGTAAGACGCTGGCTTGCTAGCCTGGAGGTTGTGTCTTCGATCCCTGCATTGGCTGAGAAAGTTCTTCCAGATTTTCTGGTATGGTTTCAACTTGTCAGTGATGCAGGATGGAGGGCCTGACAAGGACAGCTGTCTAATTGTCATCCAGATTTTTTGGTATGGTTTCACCTTGTCGGGTGATGCAGGATGTAGAGCCTGACAAGGACAGCTGTCTAATTGTCATCCAGATTTTTTGGTATGGTTTCATCTTGTCGGGTGATGCAGGATGTAGGGCCTGACAAGGACGGCTGTCTAATTGTGGAATGGGACAAAAAACCGAGGTCGTGTGTACACATTGACGTGCACGTAATAGATTCCTTGGCAGTTGGAATTTGTACGGCATGTGCCTGTTTTCATTAACCCGGTTTAGGAATAAAACAATAGGACGTTAAACCTCATTTCATTTTAGGGCGAGTCCAAAAATTCAATCCGTAAAATCTTGGTTCAGAGTGGATCAATTTTCAGCAGATTCACATTACATTACCTAGTTTTTCATTATTATTGTGAGAACTGCCAGCTCTTTTATCTAATAATGTATCTTTAAGGTAATACAAATTTTCATGGTCATCGAGGCGTTAAGAATTACCACATCGCGTGTCATCATGTACAGTAAACATTGTATACATGTAGGTTGGATTGATCAATCGGATAGAATCGTTTAAACCCTTTCATCCATACTCTGCGCAGTGTTGCGTTTGATTAGAGGTAATCCAACTACACACTGCTATTATGAGTGGATAATGTTGTTTTAAATTTTGATTTGTCAGTAGTCCATCTACCAGCCAAACACTAGCTGCCAATATTGGACCAAATATGTTTACATATGTTTACGTCATGACTCTTGATTTTATTATGCCTAATTAACCCGTGCATAGCAGAATACTGCAGTAAAACTAATTGCGTGACAAACGAGGCTATCAAGTCAAATGAAATGTAAACAATACTGTTTGGAAACTAACACACTTTCATGTTTTTTAATACCTTAAATCACTGTCCAAAGTTTTAGGGAAGACTCAGATTAAACGGAAAGAATAGACACGCTCCCGCATTAAGTTCAAGAAACAGACGCTATTCCAGCAATGGTCAGAGAGGGATTTCTCGGCCCATTGCTTCAGAAATATGCCTTTCATCGTGCACATTTTTCTTACTTAATTTCTGCACACAAGTCAGATCAATATTTTGGGTCCATGTGATCTAATTCTCACCGGGGGGTTGGGATGACCTAGTGGTCTAGAATGCCGCGCTTCGACCTCTAACTGGCTGGTCACCTCTGGCTTGCAGCTGTGGTTTCGATCCCTGGTGTGAGCGTATGTGGCACGGAGATAGGGGTGCCTTCTCAACCTCGTGGGTTTCCTCCGGGCACTCTGGTTTCCTCCCACTGCTAAAGACCCCTACGCGTAAGCGAATTATCGAAATTAAAACCATATGTTAGTCCGGAAATGACCTAGTTTGTGTCGAGTGGACGTTAAACCCCATTTCTCTCTCTCTCTAATTGTCGCCTTTTTCCTTCGCTTAAGTTCTATCAGCCTACATGTATTTGACACGACACAATAAAAGAATTTTCCCAGATAATTTGAAACTCACTGTTAGCTGTACGAGACACTGTCCGGAAGTTAATTACGTGCACATACATGTATGAACAAAAGCTTGAAATGTACCTTTGAATCAATTATTACCTGGCTCTTGCAGTTTATTTCTTATCAAGTTAACATTGAATTTCGGTCTTTGGCTAACTTGGATCTTCGCTTAACTCGGATAAAATTGGTCAGTCCACACATATACAATGTACATGTATATGTACATCATACTTATGCAGAGTTTACTATTCTACAAATTAGGGGACCTATTTGATATGTATTCCTTTGCAAATGAATGAGTTTTAAACAATTGACGAACTGGATGTGTTTAAAATGTAACAACAGGAAATTTCTCTCAGTTGAAATGTTTACATGTATGTTATAGTTATAACTTGGTTAATTATTCTTTTTATACGCCCACATTGAAATGTGGTCGTATCTTGTCGTCGCCCCTGTCAGTCCGTCGGTCCGGCGCCCACAATTGCTTGTGGACGCTCTAGAGGCTAAAGTTAATATCCGATTGACTTTAAATTTATACACAGTGTTTAAGGTCATGAGGTGAAGAAGCCTATTGATTTTTAGCGATTTCCGATAATTAGTGCCAGAGTTATGGCCCTTGATCAATTCAAAAAATCTTGTGGGTGCTCTAGAGGCCAAAGTTAATATCCGATTGACTTCAAATTCATACACAGTGTTTAAGGTCACGAGACGAAGAAGCTTATTGCTTTTCAGCGATTTCCGATAATTAGTGCCAGAATTATGGCCCTTGATCACTTCAAAAAATCTTGTGGATGCTCTAGAGGCCAAACTTAATATGCGATTGACTTCAGATTGATACACAGTGTTTAAGGTCATAAGATGAAGAAGCCTATTGATTTTCAGCGATTTCTGATAATTAGTGCAAAAATCTTGTGGATGCTCTAGAGGCCAAACTTAATATGCGATTGACTTCAGATTGATACACAGTGTTTAAGGTCATAAGATGAAGAAGCCTATTGATTTTCAGCGATTTCTGATAATTAGTGCCAAAATCTTGTGGATGCTCTAGAGACCAAAGTTAATATCCGATTGACTTAAAATTTATACACAGTGTTTAAGTTCATAAGATGAAGAAGCATATTTATTTTCAGAGATTTCCGATAATTAGTGCTTAAGTGCTTAGAGTTTAAGGTGTTGAAACGAACAAATATTTTGATTTTCAATGAATTTTGATAACTGAACAGCTAAAACCATCATATTAAATATTTCCTATACTAATTGTTAGTGTGGGGCAAAACTTTATAAAAAGCAAACAAATTCTAATGATTTCCTGATAATTACATAATGAGTTGTTACTCTTAATCAGATTTTAGTGTATTATAAATGTTTCATTACCGAAAAAAGTAAAAATATGCGACAACTCTTGTAGACTGTCCGGACGATTTAGCTGCTGTGGGCGTATGTTTCGTTGCCTGCCAACCTATCTTTTCTTTATGATTCTTGACAAAATGATTAACATTTGATGGAAAATGATGCATGATTGAGACGTTTCTTGTTTTAACTCAGCCAGTTTTTTGCCAATTATTTTTAAGCTTTTTTTTTGAGAAATTCAGAATTTTGAAATCATGTCAAATGTTGAAGGAAAACGATTTAGTAGATATAAATTTGGTTCTTATTTTGAAAGTTTTATCAAAATCGATTTGTAAAAATAAAGAAAAGCTCGTTCATGCATCGATCTTAACTAAGCTACATGTAGATTAATGTACCATAATGGTTTACTATGCGGCTTACCACAGACTATCAGTTCAAAATTCAGCAGCTCGACTCCTCACTAAAACTAGAAAACATGTACGTTTCCCCCGTATTGCAATCTTTACATTGGCTCCCAATTCAGCAAAGAATTAAGTTCAAGTTACTACTTTTGGTCTTCAAAGCATTAAACGGCCATGCTCCATCCTATACTGCCAGCAAAAATCTCCATTCTCAGAAAAAACATCTATAATCTCCAGCCATTAACTTACAACTTGGAAAACGTACCTTTTCTTATGCTGGCCCTTTTCTATGGAATTGACTACCATAGTCAATGAAACAACAACCGCCTGTGGTTCATTTTAAATGATAAATCTCAACTTAAAACATTCTTATTTTAATACCCTGATCTGTAAATAATCAGTGAATATAAACACCAACAGCGTCTTAGAAACTGAATTCTTCAGTATTAACATGCTTTATAAATGACGATTTGTATCAAGGTTGTAGACACTCTAGAGGTCATGATTTTGATCATCAGTCTTCCATTCCTGGTTGGAAGCATTGGGTTCATAAGACAACTGCCCACAGAGATAAGATTTCTTTGAAGGTCAAAGTTTTTATTCAGATACAATGTAAGCTGCAGTTGGTACTAAGCTGTTATGTGTGGGGGTATTCCACACTAACATTGTAATAGGTTTGTTTCAATCATAATATTAATAGGTTTATATCTGAACAAAATGGTTTTCCTTTGTTTAATGATATTCCAACCTTTGTCTAAACATCGAATACATGTAAAATAACTACTTACATGTAGTGTAAACTGTATTTTTCTCTTTTAGGTGAACATTTAGAAGTATGTCCACAAGGTAACACATGTTGTACCCAAGAAATGGAAGGTAAACTGCAATCACTTAGTAAGAAGGAACATCAGCAGCAAATGGATGAAGCTTACAGACTCATCAAAGTTACATTTTCTTCAAGAACCAAAAAGTTTGATGGTAATTTCTTATCTTATATGTTCATGTGTATCTTTACAGAATGTCAAAACGGACATTTCTGTTCGACAAAATATATACATATACTATGTACGTGTACACAGTAGAATCCGTATGAGCAGCCACTCCTATTCAGCGACATCTCCTTGTAAGCGGTCACAATAAATTTCCCCCGTAAAAATTCTTTTGTTTCATCTCTTTATTCAACGGTCACTCCTCCAACTGGCCAGCGGCCACTATTTTGTTAATAAATTTAACAAAATATCGCACATTCAACGGCCATTGTTGAATGATATCATCTTGTCGTTCTTCGTAACACCCCCGCTAATCCCATGAGTAGTAATCAATTAACTGGACTCATACTGATCAGATAAAAAAGATATGAAAATAACAATTGACCCGGGATTAACTGTTAATTAATCTTTTGTTTTCTTAAACGACTAACCTGATCATTGTTTTCACACGTAACGGAACATTATTTGATACTGATTGAATAAACTGAAAGTGCCTACTAAAAGCCGCTATGTTGTTAAATAAACGTTTTTAGCGCCACCTATGATATTACATACAGAGTTACACCACCTGTGAATCGGTAGCAAAATCAGCAATGTTTTTTGGTTCATGTGCTTATTTGATAAAATAAAATTAATTCATCGATTTTCTTCACAAAAATGGATAAATATTATCGAATGCATCACAATGATAGACAGTAGTATTGAAGGTTGGTACAAAATGACAAGTTTACAGAAGTTGTCCGAGATTCAACGATGGCCAAATTTACCGATGCAAGTGAAGTACATGTATTGATGTTTGCTTCCAATGCATTCAAGCGTAATATTTATTGATGTCAGCACAAAAAAAAAAAACATGGGATTTTACAAAAATGGATAAACATTGATAGACAGTAGTATTGAAGGTTGGGATAAAATGACAAGTTTACGGAAGTTATGTCCGAGATTCAGCAACGGCCAAATTTTCCGATGCAAATAAACCCACGCGTAATATTAATTGATGTCAGCACAAAAAAACACGAGATATTATTAAGAGGCCACTCCCGTTAAGCGGTCAATCGTAAAAATTCCCATGGGTGGCTGCTTAATGCAGATTCTGCTGTACAGTAGTGGAATCTGGCACTTTTAGCATTGTACAGGACCACTTAAATAAACTGGATTACACAGCCTTAAGGAATACTCAATCCCAGAACTTATTTTCTGCGATTTCCGATTATTAGTGCCAGAGTTATGGCCCTTGATCACTTCAAAAAATCTTGTGGACACTCTAGAGGCCTAAGTTAATATCCGATTAATATTGATTTTCAGCGATTTCTGATAATTACTGCCAGAGTTATGGCCCTTGATCACATCAAAAAATCCTGTGGACGCTCTAGAGGCCAAAGTTAATACCCGATTGACTTTAAATACACACACACTGTTTAAGGTCATGAGATGAAGAAGCCTATTGATTTTGAGCGATTTCAAATAATTACTTCCAGAGTTGTCTCCCTTGATCACTTCAAAAAACCTTGTGATGCTATAGAGGCTAAACTTATCATCCGATTGACTTCAGATTGATACAAAGAGTTTAAGGTGTTGAAACGAACAAGTATTTTGATTTTCAATGAATTTTGATAACTGAACTGCTAAATCCATGATATTAAATGTTTCCTATACTAATTGTTAGTGTGGGGCAAAACTTATAAAAAGCAATAAAATTCTACTGATTTTCAGATAATTACATATGAGTTGTTACTCTTAATCAGATTTTAGTGTATTACGAATGTTTCATTACCAAAAAAAGTAAAAATATGCTCAAACCTTTATGCGACAACCCTTCTTGACTGCCCGGACGATTTAGTTTCTGTGGGCGTATTTTTCGTTGCCTGGCAACCTATCTTAACTCTTTATTTCAAATTAGTTATGTTCAGCAAAATAAGAGAGCAAGCTCATAATATCCGATTGTCTTTAAATTTATACACAGTGTTTAAGGTCATGAGACGAAGAAGCCTAATGATTTTCACCGATTTCCGATAATTAGTGCCAGAGTTATGGCCCTTGATCACTTCAAAAAATCCTGTGGACGCTCTAGAGGCCAAAGTTAATATTCGATTGACTTTAAATTTATACACAGTGTCTAAGGTCATGAGACGAAGAAGCCTTTTGATTTTCAGCGATTTTCGATAATTACTGCCAGAGTTATGGCCCTTGATCACTTCAAAAAATCTTGTGGGTGCTCTAGAGGCCAAAGTTGATATCCGATTGACTTCAAATTTATACACAGTGTCTAAGGTCATGAGACGAAGAAGCCTTTTGATTTTCAGCGATTTTCGATAATTACTGCCAGAGTTATGGCCCTTGATCACTTCAAAAAATCTTGTGGGTGCTCTAGAGGCCAAAGTTGATATCCGATTGACTTCAAATTTATACATAGTGTTTACAGTCATGAAGCTAAGACGACTATCGATTTTCAATAATTACTGCCAGTGTTGTGGCCCTTGATCACTTCGAAAAAATCCTGTGGAAGCTCTAGAGGCCAAAGTTAATATCCGTGCGACTTTAAATTTACTTTGTTTAAGGTCATGAGACGAAGAAGCCTATTGATTTTCAGAGATTTCAAATAATTACTGCCAGAGTTATCTCCCTTGATAACTTCAAAAAATCTTGTGACGCTATAGAGGCCAAACTTATCATCTGATTGACTTCAGATTAATACACAGAGTTTAAGGTGTTGAAACAAACAAGTGTTTTGATTTTCAATGAATTTTGATAACTGAACAGCTAAATCCATGATATTAAATGTTCCATGTATAAACTAATTGTTAGCGTGGGGTAAAACTTTATAAAAAGCAATCAAATTCTAATGATTTTCTGATAATTACATAATGAGTTGTTACTCTTAATCAGTTTTTAGTGTATTACAAATGTTTCATTACTGAAAAAAGTGAAAATATGCGACAACCCTTGTTGACTGCCTGGACGATTTTGCTGCTGTGGGCGTATGTTTCGTTGCCTATCTTTTCATTTTGAACCATATGAACTCTCTAACAACACGAAAAATCATCCGATCTGTACGAAATTTATATGCAACGAAAAAAACTTGTTGAATTTCATCATTTTCGTTAATTACTTAGAGAATTAAGGCCCTTGTTTCAATTTGTAGAACCTTGTGAACCGTCAAACGACGAAAATTGTAATCTGATCTGTATGAATTTGTCATGTAAATGCCCCCATTACCTTTAAAAGAATAAATGTTCAACTACCTACATGTAGTACTACTATAACTGCAAATAGTACAAATTAATAATCTTTTGAGTAATTGAAATATTCTTTTTATGTTCAAATTATTTTTGTTTTCTATTTCAGAATTTTTCACAGAATTGTTAGACAATGCTAGAAAGGACTTACATGAAATGTTTGTCAAAACTTATGGACTGCTTTATCAACAGAATTCATACATATTTACAGACTTGTTCAATGATTTACGAGGATATTACAAGGGCAAAGATAAAAACCTTATGGATGTTATGGACAACTTTTTCAGTCGGTTATTACAGAAAATGTTTCAACTTTTAAATGCTCAGTATCAATTTGATGATGAATATATGAGTTGTGTAACAGAGAGAATGGATGATTTACAACCATTTGGAGATGTTCCTATCAAATTGTCTATACAAGTTAAAAGAGCATTTATTGCCGCTAGAACATTTGTGCAAGGTTTGGCTATTGGACGTGATGTTGTTATGAATGTAATGGAGGTAAGTCTCTGGATGTTAAGTTGCTCGCATGAATCTCAACTCCCAACTTGTATCCTGATACATTTGGTGAAATTTATACAAGAGTGCATCAATCTGATTAAAACACAGATCCAATTTCGTTTCGATTTTTATAGTTCAAAATTTCGTTTTTATACGCCCACATGGAAATGTGGTCGTATATTGCCGTCGCCCCCGTCCGTCCGTCTGTCGGTCGGTCCGTCCGTCCGTCCGTCCGTCCGTCCGTCCGTCCGTCCGTCCATCGTCCACAATTTCTTGTGAACGCTCTAGAGGCTAAAGTTAATATCCGATTGACTTGAAATTTATACACGGTGTTTAAGGCTGTGAGACGAAGAAGCCTATTGATTTTCAGCGATATCCGATAATTACTACCAGAGTTATGACCCTTGATCACTTTGAAAAATCTTGTGAACGCTCTAGAGGCTATAGTTAATATCCGATTGACTTTAAATTTATACACAGTGTTTAAGGTCATGAGACGAAGAAGCCTATTGATTTTCGGTGATATCTGATAATTACTGCCAGAGTTATGACCCTTGATCACTTTAAAAAATCTTGTGAATGCTTTAGAGGCTAAAGTTAATATCCGATTGACTTTAGATTTATGCACGATGTTTAAGGTCGTGAGACGAAGAAGCCTATTGATTTTCAGCGATATCCGATAATTACTACCAGAGTTATGACCCTTGATCACTTTGAAAAATCTTGTGGCCGCTCTAGAGGCTATAGTTAATATCCGATTGACTTTAAATTTATACACAGCGTTTAAGGTCATGAGACGAAGAAGCCTATTGATTTTCGGTGATATCTGATAATTTCTGCCAGAGTTATGACCCTTGATCACTTTGAAAAATCTTGTGATCGCTCTAGAGGCTAAAGTTAATATCCAATTGAATTTAAATTTATAAACGGTGTTTAAAGTCATGATGCAAAGAAGCCTCAGCTCAGAATAGACGTGTAATTTCGTCATTATCTTACAGCTGGATCGGTCGAATAGGTCGCTAGCCAAATAGGTTGCCAACTTGTGTTTGGAATGGGCGCAGCCATGTTTCATCCGGGACCTTTAAAGTAGTTCCAATATGGCGGAATTCATCATACAGCCGAGTTTAGATTCCCGAAATCTTACGAGGTTTGCCGAGTGGAGACGAAGAAGCCTATTGATTTCCGGTGATATCTGATAATTACTGCCAGAGTTACGACCCTTGATCACTTTGAAAAATCTTGTGAACGCTTTAGAGGCTAAAGTTAATATCCGATTGACTTTAAATTTATACACAGTGTTAAAGGGCATGGGACGAAGAAGCCTATTGATTTTCGGTGATATCCGATAATTACTACCAGAGTTATGACCCTTGATCACTTTGAAAAATCTTGTGATCGCTCTATAGAGGCTAAAGTTAATATCCAATTGACTTTAAATTTATACACGGTGTTTAAGGTCATGATACGAAGAAGCCTTTTGATTTTCAGCAATATCCGATAATTACTGCCAGAGTTATGACCCTTGATCACTTTGAAAAATCTAAAGTTAATATCCGATTGACTTTAAATTTATACACACTATTTACGGTCATGATACAAAATAGCCTATTTATTTTCACCGATATCCGATAATTACTGCCAGAGTTATGACCCTTGATTACTTTGAAAAACCCTGTGAATGCTCTAAAGGCTAAAGTTAATATCTGATTGACTTTAAATTTGTACACAGTGGTTAGGGTCATGAGACGAAGAATCCTGTTTGATTTTCGGTGATATCTGATAATTTCTGGCACTTGATCACTTTGAAATATCTTGTGGACAAAGGCCTTGAGACAAACCATCAAAACTATTCTAATCAATTCTGATAATTATTTAATGGGCTATTAATCGTAATAAGATTATCATGTGTTGTAAATGTTCTCCTTACTGATAAAAGAAACAATATGCGACAACCCTTGTTGACTGCCCGGACGACTTAGCTGTTGTGGGCGTATGTTTCGTTGCCTGGCAACCTATCTTTACTTGTCTTTACTACTCTTGGATCTGGAAGACTTGTTATTTAAGACGTGTTCTGTCTGAAATGAGGGGTCAGCCAATCAACTGTGGGTAAATATCACCAGCGGATAGAAATCAAAACAAAACAAAAGTAGATTTTAAAAAGCATGGCGATCGATAATTTGTTAATTGAATGACTGACGTTATCCGGTCAAATGTCCCGTGCTTGATACCTGACGTCATAGAACGTGAGCTCCCATTATAACTTGTTAGATCTACATGAGCGTAGGCCATCAAAAGAATAAAAAAAACAAAACGAAATATAGATCTATATTTTAATTAGATTGAGAGTGCATGTGTACCAGAGACTGCAATTGTACATTTCAACCAAAAATGAAAGAAGTAAAAAAAAAAACAACCCTGATTTTTATACATCCACCAAGGTCCTGTGTACACATTGGCATGCACATAAAAGATCCCTTGACAGTTGGAATTCGATATAAGAGTAGGCCTTAATGCCACTGTCAAGGCAAAATTTTCCCTATGCATCATGGAAAAGACCTTTCTTGTCTTACATAATTGCTACATGATTTAACAATTACTGCTGAGAATAAAATAATTGATCAAAATGACTGCTACATGTTTGTAAGACATATATTGTATACTTTGTTTTAATTTATATTATAGGTTCCAGCAACAGAATCTTGTACTAAAGCTTTAATGAGAATGACGTACTGCCCTCATTGTCGTGGGTTAACTCTCACCAAACCTTGTAGTAATTATTGTTTGAATACTATGAAAGGCTGCCTTGCCTATCAGGCAACATTAAATTCAGCCTGGAATGAATATATTGGTAAGTTTCCTACTTTTGAAAATTTTGAAGATTTCTGTACGCATACATTTTCATATAGACATATATTGTCGTCGCTCCTGTCCGTCTGGACACTACACCGATCACAAATTTGATCCGATTTTGACAAAACTATCAATTCACTAACTACTGATTTGTCATATATTATTTAAAATATTATAAAAGCTGAAAAGGCACAATCAATAAAACGTAATACTGTAATAGTATATTTTTTAGCAAATTGCACTGTGAGTTTATACTGGGGAAAATGGTAAGGAAAAGATTGAAAATTTGTTTCTGGACACTATACATGTCACAATTTTTATTCGATTTCAACGAAACTTGCAATATTGGCATGTATCGGAACGTAACTTCTTGGATTATAGCCCCTGATTATATGCAAAATCATGTTTTTAGCTTGTGGACACTCTATAGGTCACAATAGTGCAAAGATATGATATATCAAGGTTGTGGACCCAGTTGAGGTCACAATTTTAATCAGATTTTGATGAAACTTGAAATGCATATTTATAACCCAAAGATCTTGGTTCTCTTTCGATATTTGCGCATATCGAATTGTAACTTCATGAATCATGACCCTTGATTGTAGGAAAAATCACGTTCTTTTTAGCTTGTTCTCTATCCATCTCTCAAAAATGAGGGCGTATCCTGCCTGGCAGCCGCTGGTTTGTAATTGCAATTAATATTGTTTATGCCAAATTAGATGAAAATCCATGCAGGCATCACTGAGAAAATTTGACTTTTGTTGTCATCAGTACCCTATATTATCAGGCTTTCGGGCTAACTTTGGAACATAGATGGTAATAAAATTGGTAATTTTTTAGTGATTAATATTATCACACCAAATAACAAAAAATGTGCATATTAGACTATGCAACACCATTAGTCTCAATTCATTAAAAAACCATTGATCAAATAGTGATTGCATGTATTTTGAATAAATGTATATATGTGTTCCATGTAGTTACTTCATTTGAACATAATTTTTTAGCATGATTTATGATAACAGTTGGTACATGATGTTATCTTTGTATAAATCTAATATTTACAGAGGCTATGAAGATGTTGGCTAGTAGATTAGAAGGACCATTTAATATAGAATCAGTTGTTGATCCTATTGATGTTAAGATATCAGATGCCATCATGAACCTACAGGAGAATAGTTCAAAAGTTTCAGCAAAAGTAAGTTTTACAAAAATATATTATTGACAAAACAGTTTAATACAGAAACATTAAATTTTATCGTATATTGCAGCCCAATCTTTTTCAAAATAGTTGATATTAGTCAAAAGTAGACTCCTATTGAATTTCAATAGTTGATTTGCCACAAAAGTGATCATCTGATCTGCTTGAATGCTTCAAATTAGTGAAAATTACACACTCTGGCAACAAAAGGTATGAATTGATCTGCATAAAATTTATGTGCATTGTGCTCATTAATGTTCTTTATATTATTTATTTAAAGATTCCAAAAACATTTAGGGACTGTACAGATGACTTAAGTTATGGGCACATTCCGTGATTGGTTTCCGCCCATATATTCCGTACATATCCAATGCTATTTTCCAAAAGTATTAAATTGTTTGACTAGGAATGTGCCCAATCGGACATCAAGACATGGTGAATAATATTCAAAATTTTCAAAATTAATATAGTGTACTCAATGGGTATCAACCTGATTATTGTTGATATTGGCTGGATTGATTGAGTAATTATAAGAGATCAGGTGTATTTACACCTACCTTGATTAACTACTTAAACCGTCTTGATTGACTGACTTTATTCTTTGTTGGACAATTCATCATTCCAATCCTGAACAGAAGTCACTGCTTCTCCTTTGTATCAATACAATAAGAGTGGTTATAAGCTCAATCTATGCGATCAACTCTGGGTTTCTCGAGTGTTGTGCATTTTAAACTGGATGATTTGATGATGTATTTGGACTAAAAACATGTTCAAACTGATTAATCTATGAAAATTTTGCTTCAAATCCTTCTCAAAAAACTGTTTACATGAGGGAATGCTCTGGTATAAATATCTATTCAACGAGATCATGTTTGAATCATGTGACTTCGCTGACAAACTACTTTGCAAAGATTCTATTTTGATGCATATTCTCAGGGTTATGATGATATTTTGAATGAGGATTATGTTTTAAAAAAAAACAAATTAACAAGTTGTGAAATGTTGACAAATATTTCAATTGGAATAGTTTACGTGTAAGTAGTAATTGTTTTACACAAAAGCACCTACGATCAGAGCCAAGCACTACAATTTAGCAGATGTCACTCGCTCTGTATCCTGGAGCAGCGGTTACTGTCGTCGAAAAGGAGTATAAGACGAATGCCAGATGTCTGCTGAAATTGTCACCCCGAAAAATAGGATAATTTTGGTCAAATATTACTGCTGTGAATTTGATAAAAAGAATGTAACGGCAGTAGTCAGCACTCTTTCATTCTATTGCATTTCGACAACATGTAATTTTGTAGGAATATAATGACTTAAATTTGAATACCGCACATGTATATTTAAAAATCTGAAAAATAATGAGGTGCACCTATATTTTATTACATACAAATTTGAATATTTTGTTGACATGTGATTTTTGTGTGTGGTCTAAAACTGCCTGCTTAACGATAATGATAAGACTTATGTCCCTTTTTTTATGTAAAAATGTCCAAGTAAAATTTTGAAATCACTGGCTTAACCCATTCTCACACAATTTTAAGTGCATAAAAATCCATCTAGTTTTTTTAAATCAAAATTTGCTAATTTATTTGCAGATATTTGCTGGCTGTGGAACGCCTAGATTGGGTCGAAAGAAACGTGAAACCCAAGAATATAATTTTGATTTTGAAAAGACGAAAAAACAACCCAAACCTACCACCGCTGCTGGTACAAATTTAGACAGATTGGTGAAAGATATTCGTGAAAAAGTGAAAACCGCTAAAGATTTTTGGATATTGTTACCCTACACGTTATGTAATAATGAAGATATGGCTGCTAGTCCTGGTAATGAAGAAGATTGTTGGAATGGACAAGATAGAGCTAGGTAGAAATTTACAATCTTATTGTCCACCGGCTTTCAACGAAAGCACAGGACTCTTTGAATCTGTCTGTCGATCGGTTTGTCCGTCCATCCCACTATTTTAGACACAATAACTCTCCTTCTAATGGATCTTGAATGTTCAAACTTTGTGTAGGTGTCAATGCCTTAATGGAGTTCAAAGATGAGCATTTTCTGCTTTGGGTAAGCAGAGATAAGCAATTTGATTGGTTGATGCTCCGGGACACGATAACTTTAGTCCTAATTAAGTGAGAGTGATGAAACTTGGTGTATAGTCTCATCACATAATACATGTACCGTGACTAACTTCGATAATGAACATTTTTTGCTGATTGTAAGCAGATTAATAAGCAATTTGATTGGTTGAGACTTTGAAGTCTAATAACTCTCCTTTTAATTGAGTTAGAACGTTCCAACTTGGTGTATGTGTTTATTAGGTCAATGCCTTATTCGTTGATGGAATTAAAAGATGAGCATTTTCTGCTTATATTAAACAGAGATAAACAATTTGATTGGTTAATTCTGTGGGACATGATAACTTTAGTTCTAATTAAGAGTGAACGAGATAAAACTTGGAGTGTATAGTTTCATTACATCAATACCTTGTTGACCAAGATTGATAAAGAGCATTTTCTGCTCAGGGTAAGCAGAGCAATTAGCAATTTGATTGCCCGAGATTTTGGAGTACAATATTTCTCCTTCTAATTGAGCTAGAATGTTTCAACTTGGTGTAGGTGTTCATTAGGTTGAGTCCACTGATATTCCAGATGACCAGGTCTTAGTATATAGAATGTAAGTGTAATTGGTATATAAATATTGTAGGTATATACCAGATGTACAGAAAGATGGTGTTATAAATCAGATCAACAATCCAGAAGTAGAAGTTGATGTCACTAAAGCCAATAGTGTTGTCAGTCGTCAAGTTATACAACTTAAACTAATCACAGGTCGACTACATAATGCTTATAACGGACTAGATGTGGATTGGATAGATACTGGTATGTTTTTATATGCTTCAGTTTCCCTACATGTATTACACTTGACATAAAATTATGGGAATATTCACAGTGAACTAAGGGAATATGATTGCTGATATCAAATCTGTACATCCAGAAGTTTTACTGTCACCAAAGCTCAACTCACTTGAACAAAATTTGTCCCAAAATATCAGCTAAAAAGTCTGTTAATGCCTCCGTGTTTAGTGACCAAGTCAAGACCAGTTCCTGTAAATATAACACTATCAAGTGGATGAATGAATTTTTATACATCACATTGAATTGAAATGTGGTCCTAAATTGCCTCAGTAAAATATCTTGTGTATATTATTATTTTTCAGAAATTGATGGTTACAGTGGTAGTGGTAGTGGTGGTGGAAATGATATTATAGAAAGCAGTGGTTCAGGTGTTGGTAGTCTACCTGATGAAGGTGTTGATAGTATAGATATAGACAACCCACCTTATAATACAGACAATTCCCATAGACCTAACAATAATAATAAGAACATCAACAAACCACGCCCAACTCAACGCCCCAACAAACCTACAGCAACAGCATCAAACAATCATATGACACTATCCATGATGACAGTGGTCATTGTACTGGCTAAAGCTTTAATAACAATAATAATGTGAACACAGACAATATTATTATAGCAAGGACTAATCCTGTCAATGCAAATATATACTATTTTAAACCAAAGTTATGAGAGAGAATTGTTTACTACTCAACATTATTTTATGATACACCCAAGTAAGAATTCATATTATTAAATGTACGAGGGTGGTGAAGGAGGAATATATATCTACCAATTTAAAAAAAAAAACAAAAAATGCTGGCAACAAAAACAATGTAAACTTAGATTCCATAACAAGAGCAATATTGACTGTATTTTCACTGTGCCTGAATCTAATGATAACTGGTGCTGTAGGCTGGACTATTTGGAGTAATACAATGTGTGTGGTGATAGATAGCACCAAGATGTACATATGTACATTTCTTCTACTGTACTTACCATTTTTGTGTATTCAAAGACAATAAACTTGTGTTGCAGGCCAATGTACATCTAAATGTTTTGCCAAAAAGTGAAAATTATGGCTTATTTATATTGTGTGAATTATTTTAATGCTAAGAATTAGCAAAAAATCAAGAAGTTACTTCCCACCTCAGTCCACCCCTTTGGTTGGTTATTGTACATGTGCTATGGTAATGTATATTTTACTTTTTGAATGACTGGGGTTATATTTGTTAAGAAACTTGTGATTTTTTTTCCCTTTTTATTTAAAATGCTGAGGTTTTAATTATTGCAATTTTTATCCTTCATTTAGGCCACAGGGCTTATGCTGTCACTTTTGTCCGTCCAGCATAAATAACTTAAACTTTTGATATTCTCATGAGAAACTGTTCAACGAGTTCATGTGCAGTATTCATGTTTTATGTATTTACATACATATATAAATTCAGGGGAGTTATGGGCACAAAAGTAAACCTATTTTCAAAAAGAAACAAAATGATTTGCCAAGAACCAAAGATATTTGTTAAAATATTTAATATATATATGAACGGTCAGATGTTTAATGGAAGGACATGGAGAACAGGGTTCTAAGTGGGTTGTGTGGAAATAAATGCCTCCTCTCATATGAGGTTTACGGTGAAGGAACAATTTTTAAAGCATTGATTCTATTTCACCTGTGTATGCTGGATATGTCCTATGCTATTTTCCAGATGTTCGACCAGGGAAATGCCCAATCGGATATTAAGATATAGTGAATAATATCCCAAATTTTTCAAAGTTTATTTGACTGTAGTGAGTGTATTACTACCACGCAACCTGATTATCGTTGATAATAGACTGGATTGATTTGGTAATTAAGTGATGAACGTAATAATTGTGTTATTCCCTCTATACACCTACTTTAAAAAAGTATTTTATGTTATTGAATATATATTTTAATTGAAAGAAAGTAGTCTTGGGGCCTTGCATTTGAAACCTACAAGACCACAATATAGTCCCTTATAAAAAGTCTGAATAGATAATTTTCATCCAATTACTAGTCCATGGTTTTATCATTTTTAATTTTAAATACTAAGAGCAATGAAAATATTAACAACTTACCTCAGGGGATGGGACAATGTGAGATGTAATTTACTAGGCTGTTTGACTAGTTACACCTGTGTATAATTATCTATTTATATATTTTTCTTTACCTTAGATTACTTACAGTTTTGTGTGTATATATTTCTATATATATATTGTATGTAAGGTAAAACACAGTACTGATTGTTTATTGTAGAATTTTAATCTTGTTGCAATCATGTTTGATTGGTTATGATGGGCCGATCGAATATCTACCAAATCAATCAAATATACATTTATTATTATGACATGACTTAATATATACAAGATGGTCAGTAGTTTTTAACTTTTACTTTTTTCGTATTTTGCATGTTAAATTTTAATCGCCGGAGACTAGATTAAACTATTTAAGAAAGGAGAAACTAGTATATTTGTTTAATGTGTTCACAGATTCATGTAGATAAAACAAATATTGAGCAAGTAGAATTTGTATTTTATATGTTTGTATTGTGTCTTCCGTTTTAAATATTGAAATATAAAAATGTGAAGAAACTAGTGCGTGATTTATTTCTGTTTCATATATTTTGTATATATATATATAGTTAAATATATTATGTAATGCATACCTACATAATGTAGCATAGATGTATACTGTACATGTACAAACTAAGCATTTTTCTTTTAGAAATATCTACTGCTGCTTCTGCTGCTAAATGAAATTATAGTCAAAATGTAATGACAGTAAGATGAAGAACAAAAGGAATATAAAAGTAATATCACTTTCAAAAGTTGCTGCTCATGGCATTTAAGAAAATACTACCTCTTTTGTATATGTAAAAGTGATGAGTTAATGAAACCACTAATCGAAACAACACTTAGGAATCCAATGGCTCCTTTTAAAACAGGAAGATTGCAGTACAGTTAAATTTAGGTTGTCTTCTTTGGTTTATAATGATAGCAATTTTGAGTCAAGAATGGGCCTTAAAATGGAAAATTAGCCTGCTAGGAAATATGATAGAATTTAAGGAGACAAGAGATTACAGAGACATAAGAACTGACAAGTTATTAGAAACAAATGCAGATTATATAATATCCTGTCATTGATGTTAGTGGATTACAGAGGTACATGTACATCTGCCAGACAAAATAATCTAAACTAAATGTATGAAAGTTTCATTACTGGTGCCCTACTTGATAATTGAGAATAAATCCTTCCACATCTGTTATGTGTGGATCAGCTTGAAAATATGTTTTAGAATATTAAATTTAATTGAATCCAATGTATTGTTCAAATAAATTTTTGTAATAATTGCTGTGGTACGGCCAAGTATTATCTCCTCTGTTCTGTAGTCAACCAATCTTAATTTTGTTTTAGTCAGGCCAATTAAAATAATAACATCAAACTAATATAATTTAAATGTGCAACCTTTCATGGGAAGAAGTTTAAATTCTTGAACTCTGGAATGGTTGCCTCCTTAAAAAAATTACTGTCTTTAATCCAATTAAATCCATGCTAGGAGATTGTTTACCTGTACATGAAATACTTTGTTTTTTTCTAAATGTTAAATCCTAATTAAAATGTCAAATTTGAGATCGAAATAAAAATGATAATCAGAAACTATAATCTATGCTGGAATGTACTTGTATCAATTATTTATAAAACATTTAATAAAGAAAATATAAAATATCATCAGTAGATAATCTCCTAGCTTGATTTTGATTCAATCGGGTTAAAAAGAGGTCTTTCAAAAGTTTTGAACTAGGTTTCTACATTTTAGTAGTGCTGGCTTATCTATATATATTAAATGACAATCAGAAACCTGAAAGACTGTAACTTTAATTAGACTGCCTGTAGTTGTAAAAATTGTTATAAGGCCATTTCTGGCATGTTTCTTGGTGTATGTACATGTGATGTTTTTTATACGCCTACATTTTCATGTGGTCATATTAAGCCGTCGATCCTGTCCATTCAGACGTCCGTCCACAATTTGTTTGTGGACAACTCTACAGGTGACAATTTTTACCAGATTTTGACGAAACTTGAAATATTGTAGGTCTATCACCCAAAGATCTCAGTCCCTTTTGATATTGGCATGTATCGGAACATAATTATATGGATTATTGCCCCTGTTTGTACGAAAAACCATGTTTTAAGCTTGTGATCACTCTAGAGGTCACAATTTGCACTCTGTTTCGATGAAACTTGAAATGCATGTTGATAACCCAAAGATCTTGATTTCTTTCGATATTTGTGCATATCAGATCATACATGTAATCGTAGGTTTATGGTCCTTGATTGTTCGAAAAATAACATTTTTAGATTAAGGACCTGCTAGAAGTCGCAATTTGTATTCAATTTTAAAAAAAGTTTAAATATTTTTTTTAGCTTGCTCTCTACCCATCTCTTGCTAAATAGGGGTGTATCCTGCCTAGCAGCCGCTGGTTTCATAAGTACAAAATATACTTTATGACTTACTTACAGATGTAGTTTGTTTGGGGGGGTTTATAAAAGTAATGAAATAACTAGATCCATTTTAAATATTAATTTGGTGCTCTCCTCCCATTTATATACATATTACATTTATATTTGTAAATTTTATATTCTTATTGACCAGCAGTTTAACCACATAATTTTGTTGGTTTTTTAAAAATTAGTTTATAAAAGAAGCAGAATAGGACTTTTGGTATAGTTTTAGAATGACAAAACTATTAACCTATATTGACTTCTGCAGGGTAAATGTATTCTTAATCTGGTCATTTTTTTCTTATTTTTATCATAACAATGACAATGGTTTAAACATAAGTAGAGCAGAATGTGTAATTTTATATTTAGCCACATATTTAGTGTTGAATATTCATTTGATGTGAAATACAACTGATTGATTTTAGTTAGTACAGCATCTTCATATAGTTTAACATTTTATATAAATGACAAATAATAAACTATTTTTCAAAAGTTCAATTACTGTTTTATCCTTCTTTTACATGTAAGTTTGTATATATGACTTTTCACCCACTTCTGAAGACTCCTCCGGGCATGTGACTTATTGAAATGAAATAGTACAAGAATATTTTTTAGCCAGGAACCTAGAGCATGGTCTCCTTGTGCTTATCTTGGAATTGTGATGAATAGATTGTGTGGTACGACATGTCATCAAAACAGCTCCCGTAGGATTTGTATGCTAAAATTGATTTTTATATGCCCACATTTTCTACATTCCTGAAGCAATGGCCCGAGAAATCCCTCTCTGGCCATTGCTGAAATAGCGTCTGTTTCTTGATCTTATGCGGGAGTGTGTCTATTCTTTCCGTTCAATGAAAGCTATCACTTTTAAGTACAGCAACATGACAGTCCTTCGTTTAATTTGGGTCTTCCCTAAAGCTTTGGACAGTGATTTAAGGTATTAAAAACGGTGAAAGTATGTTCGTTTCCAAACAGTATTGTTAACATTTCATTCGACTTGATAGCCTCGTTTGTCAACCAATTAGTTGCACGGGTTAATTAGGCATAATAAAATCGTGAGCCATGACGTAACTTTATGTAAACATATTTGGTCCAATATTGGCACTCGTTTTAAATGTAAAGCTTTTGTAGGGCAGCTAGTGATTGGTTGGTAATCAGACTACTGACCAATCAAAATTTAAAACAACAATTTCCACTCAATAGCAGTGTGTAGTGGGATTACCTCTAATCAAAGGAAACGATGCGCAGAGTATGACATTTTCATGTGGACGTCTATTGTCGTCATCCCTGTCCGTCCGGAAGTCTGACTGTCCACAATTGTTTTGTCGTCACTTTACAGTCACAATTCTTATCCGTTTATACATGTACAAAACTTGAAATATAAAGTTATCTTGGCTGCTTTCGATATTGGAATGTATTGTATAGAAACTTTGTGGATTATGGCCCCTGATTGTCTGAAAAATCACGTTTTTAGCTTGTTGAGCCTATAGAGGTCACAACTTTGAAACGATTTTGATGAAACTTGAAATGCATGTTTATAACACAAAGATCTTAGTCTATAGCGATATTTGGGCATATCAGATCGTAACTTCCTGAATTATGGCATCCGACTGTACGTAAAATTGCCTATTTATACGTCCACTTTGAAATGTGGTAGTATATTGTCATCAACCCAGTCCGTCCGTAGTCGGTCTGGCGTCCACAATTGCTTGTGGATGCTCTAGAGGCTAAAGTTAATATCTGATTGACTTTAAATTCGTTTAAGGTCATGAGATGAAGAATCCCATTGATTTTCATTGATATTTGATAATTACTGCCAGAGTTATGGCACTTGATCATCATTAATATTCGATTGACTTTTTATACACAGTGTTTAAGTTCATGAGACGAAGAAGCCTATTGATTTTCAGCGATATCCAATCACTTTGAAAAATCTTGTGATGCTTTAAAGGCCTAACTTATCCGGCTGACTTCAGATTGATACACAGAGTTTAAGATCTTGAGACAAACAAGTATATTGAATTTCAATGAATTTTGATAACTGAACAGCTATTATAACTGTTTCATTACCGTAAAAATATTCGACAACTCTTGTTGACTGCCCAGAGGATTTAGCTGCTGTGGGCATGTTTCGTTGCCTGGCAACCTACCTTTTAGCTTGTGGTCCTCCTGGAGGTCACAATTATTATCCGATTTAAAAAAAATGTTTTTGATTATATTACACCATAACAAAGGTCGAGTTTGAATGTTGTGAAAATCGGACCAAAATTGCCAGACAAAATGGCTAACGCTTGCACGTGAACAGGGACATTTTGCCAAGACAGCGTTACAATATTGAATTGATACAGTCAAGACTCCTTACCCAACTTCAAATAGGTTCAAACGCACAATTGTTAACACATATCGTTACAGTTTGTATTGGAATAAGTAATTCTATCACAAATATTGATGACTGGACCAGTAAAATAGTTACCGAACAGTAATTTTTTTTGTAGTAATGCGTTCTACATTTGCATAGCGATATTTCTTGTAATGACGTATTCATGGCACTGGCCAGTTGAAATTTCGCACAGCAGTTGGGTTTCATCAAATCATATAATTATGCAGTAAGGCTTCACCTTTATTTCAATGGGCATTGATTTATTATATGTTAAGCTATGTGCAATACGGTTTTGTGTCAGTTTATATGTAAATTAAGGGAGCTATATATAGGCCATTAACCTTTTTGTAGTCATTTTACTAAAAAAAAAACTTGTGCAAAAGATAAGCCATTACTGTGGCTGGAGTAAGGAGGAAAAAGAGGACTATGCTTTAATTAAAGATGTCATATTATTGTTAGGGTAACCCATAATTAATTCAACCATAAATAGTAATTATAGGGTCTAGACAGACCCTGGTGACAAAAACATCAGTAGTGAAACCATTTCTACTGTGTCACCAATTCTCATAGGCATACAGGCCGATTTACCTTGGTATCATTTTTTCCTGAAAAATACAGCGACATAACTTTACCAGATAGCCCTCTGTCACAAAATGACCGTGGTAAAAAGTCTAGAAAAATAGCCGCAAATAGGGCCTTGTGGAGCAAATTTTCTTGAACTGCAGTTTAAGAACTAGACACCCTGAATCAAAAACAGAAATGTGTGATTTTCTGAAACTGTGAACTCTGGTTGGAAATTGCATCATGGAGAGGGGGTCTTTAGGCTTCTGCGTGTTCTCCAATCCAGTTTCTGTGAATAAATATCATTTAAAAAAAAAAAATTGCATCACCCCACCCAATTGTCAGTGAAGTCCCGGATTTTGCGCATTCTATTTTGCGGAATGAAATAATTTTCATATGCTAACTTTAGAAGTAATAACTTTACATCTAGCCTTGAGAACATCCATCTGCAATGGTGAATAACAAATAAAATTATACAATTTTGTGGGTATAAAAAAATCAAGCTCTCCCTAACAAGAGAGCATTGGCAAGTATTTCCTAAACATTGTACCTGTATTATTCTATAACTCAGGGGGTTGGGTGGCCGAATGGTTAGCGTGCTCGTGCTGTATCATACAGCCTGCCATTGAGTCAACTGGCATGGTTTCGAATCCCCGGTGGTACGTGGCAAGGAGTAGGGTCGCCTGTCCAGCCTCGTGGGTTTTCTCCAAGTACTCTGGTTTCCTAGCACTGCTGAAGACCCCTACGCGCAAGCGACTTATTTTAAAAAAAATTAAACCATATGTTAGTCCCAAAATGACCTAGTTTGTGTAGAGTGGAGTTAAGCCACATCTCTCTCTCTCTATAACTCAGAACTGAAGTCTGGTAGAGTGTTTACAATGATCTGCCAAGAGAAGCAGTATGTGTAACTCTGAAATAAGGTTCCTCCTTAAAACTTGCTGAACAATCCAAGCAAGTTTAAATAACGCAAATACAGGGATTGTACACAGATTTTTGTCATTTTAATGATTTTCTGATAATTACTTACTGAGATGTTTTGCTTAATCAGATTATAGTGTATTATAAATGTTACATTACCGAAAAGATAGGTTGCCAGACAAAGAAACATAGCCCACAGTAGCAAAATTGTCCGGGCAGTCAAGAAGAGTTGTCTGATATTTTTACTTTTTTTGGTAATGAAACATTAGTCATACATTAAAATCTGATTAAGAGTAACGAGTAACAACTCATGAAGTAATTATCAGAAAATCATTAGAATTTGTTTGGTTTTTATAAAGTTCTGCCACATGCTAACGTTTAGTATATGAAACATTTAATATGGATTTAGCTGTCCGTTATCAAAATTCATTGAAAATCAATAAGCTTGTTCATCTTAAGACCTTAAACTATGTGTATCAATCTGAAGTCATCACGAGAGCATCACAAGATTTTTCAAAGTGATCAAGGGAGATAATTTGGCAGTAATTATCGGAAATCGCTGCAAATCAATAGGATTCTTCTTCTCATGACCTTAAACAAGGCATATAAATTTAAAGGCAATCGCATAGTAAGTTTGGCCGCTAGACGGTCCACAAGATTTTTTGAAGTGATCAAGGGCCATAACTCTGGCAGTATTTATCGGAAATCTCTGAAAATCAATAGGTTTCTTTGTCTCATGACCTTAAACACTGTGTATAAATTTAAACCCAATCGTATATTAAGTTAACTCTCAAAAGTTTGCACAAGATTTTTTGAAGTGATCAAGGGTCATAACTCTGTTTCATCGTCTGGCAACCAATTTTTGAGTAACTGCGCTGACAGTAAATAACTTATCTCTGTTCCAAGAAGTAGTGTTCAGCCAGAGTTCATATACCAATGGTGGGTAAGCAGCTAAAGTGCTGGCTCGCTAGTGTGTAGATCTCGGATTTGCTTCCAGTGTTAGCTCCGAAAGGGTTTTCCGGCGTGGTTTCCACTTCTCGGTGATGAGGAACACACAGGATAGCTGTTCGGATGGTACGAAAAACCAAGGTCTCATGTACACATTGCTGTGGATGTAAAATATCCTTTGGCAGTCAATGTAAGAGTAGCCAAGGTCTTTGCGCCACTATCAGGGCAAAATTTCCCTCACAACGCTATGCATGGTGTATGCCTGTCTTCATTAGCATAGTCAGAGCCGAACAGTTGGACCTTAATCCCAAATTTCATTTTGTATACATATACCATCAACTGAACACTGTCAAATAGAAGATAGGTTGACAGGCAACAAAACATACGCCCACAGCAGCTAAATCGTCCGGGCAGTCAACAAGGGTTATCACATATTTTTACATTTTTTGGTAATGAAACTTTTGTAGTACACTAAAATCTGATTAAGAGACACAACTCATTATGTAATTATCTGAAAATCATTAGAATTTGTTTGCTTTTTATAAAAGTTTTGCCCCAATTTAAGGTAACAACTAGACCTGCATGCAGGAATGACGGGTTTCACTGGTGCCATGTTAACCTTGAACATGTCACTTCCGGTGCCAAGCTACCCTTGAACATATGTCACTTCCGGTACCAAGGAAACCACTAACAGGTTTCCAAATAAACGTTGTTCACATCAAATAAAATGGACGCAGAATCAACCAAATCCAGCAATGTCAATTCATTTTATACACATTTGTTACTTGTAAATGATCTTGACAAAATTACATTACTTCTGGTGTTAATGAAAATGTTCAATTAGTTTTATAAAATCAGAAATGGCATAGATATCATATAGTGAAATGTTTTTGTAAATTAAATAATAATTGCCACTTTTAAAGACCAAAACACTTGAAAAGTGACTTGTAGAAAATCGGCTATTTCTCGGCAACCGTACAAGTTAGAAACCATTTTGTGGTATCTGTATGATCGTATGGCTTCATTCTATTTGTTGATTGGCATCAAATACCATAATTTGAAAAAGATTTCAAAACAGACTCATTTGAATAAAATATCTGTTTTGAAGGCTAAAAATACAGTTTTTGCCAAAATGACGTTACTCCCGGTGATAATGAAAATCTTACATTACTTGTATGAAATCCCAAATGGCATTAGGTATAACATGGTATAACGTTTATGAAAATCGAATAATAATTGACACTTTTATGGCCGCAAAACCTTCAAAAGTGACCTGTAGAAAAACGTCTATTTCTCGGCAACCGAACAAGTTAGAAACAATTTTATGATATCTATTTGACCATATGAGTTGTGTTTATATGTGAATTTAAACCAAAAGTTAAAATTATTAATACATATTAAGTAATTCTTGGTTGAATAAAACATTGATTTAAAAAGTTTAAAATGCAGTTTTTGACAAAATGATGTCACTTCCGGTGTCAATTTTAACTTGATATGACGCTACATGCTTTTTGAATCAAATGATGTCACTTTTATAAAAATCCAATAATAATTGACTATATTACACGCAAAATAACGAAAACTGTGACTTATGTAGAACTGCCCATTTCTTGGCAACTGCTTATATTACAAACTAATTTTCACATACATTCTCTTCGTATGGATTATAGCTACAAGTCTATAAAAGTTATGTAAAAATATTTTAAAATCTGAAAAGCCTGAATGGGTTGTAAATAGGTCAATTTTATGCCTTTTTTCACCTCTTAATCCAATTTGCTAGAAAATGAAATAGAAATTAAAAAAACTGCTTCCACCATTTTTTGCGCCTTGAAAGGACACACTCTTTGAGTCATATAATTTTTCCAAAAAATAATATTTGTTTTAGAAGAAGGAAACTAACTGTCAAAATTGTAGTTTTTGGTAAAATTATGCCACTTCCGGTGGCGACAGATAACACTATCGGTAACAAAAAAAATGACAATTGAGACAACGAAACATATGAACTTTGTTTTATACAATTCGAACAATAAAGAAATAATCTAGGACTGAAAAACTGAATTAGCCAATGGCAGCCGAGGAAAATTACTAAGACAAATTTTTTTTAGCATTTTTGCGCAAGACAGATGACTCTTTAATTCTGTGTACAATACGACTAAAAAATATTCATAAATAAAAAAGTTTTTTGTAAAATTTTAAATTTTCAAAATTTGGCGCCTAATATCTTCGAAGATTTACCGAAAATCAAAAATCGAAAGTAGCGTAGCTATGTGCCCTGTCTCCGGCTATGCCAAAATGTATCGAAAGTTAAAATCCGATGATTATTGTTAAAATTACTGCAATATTTTTAAAAACGATAACTTCGGGGATTTCGGACATTTCGCATAGTCGCAGAACGTTCAAAATAGCTTTATCCTCTAAGTCACATTCACTTTCCCAGTACAACCGAAGAAATCGTAACGATGCGACAAGCAGTTGCTGAGATCTATTCAAATTGGAATCTGAATAATAATAATAATAACTAGACCTGCAAGCAGCACTGAACCGGCTTTCAGGAATCATACAGGAAGTTTATTATACCATAGCCGATCCATTGAGCTACCAAACTATACTTTAGTTGTTTTGCTTCAGTGACACCCTCTATCATATGTAAAAGTAATATTTGCTGGCTAAAAGACCGGTCAAAATTGTAAATTATGGCAAAAGTATGTCACTTCCGGTGCCGAAAGAAATTTTTATAGATGAAAAATAAGTCGAAAATTCGCAACATACAAAATACAAACTTTTTTTTATAAATATCGGACAATAAATAATTAACCTATAACCCATAAACTGAAATTAAGAAGGTAACTAGATCTGCTACTGTCCCATGCAGATATGAAAGCTTTCATATTCATCGTCACGTGTCATTGATTGTATCAAGTATCCTAAATAAAAGGATAAGAAGAAAAAATTATTAAAATTGGTCAAAAACTCGCAAAGTTACAAGTCTAAATATAGTATGGAACATTGCACCCAGGCATAACAATAATTTGAAAACTAAAGGCAAATAACTGAAACTTGTATTACTGTAATGAGACGGATGAGAAAATGAAATGAAAATGGCGGGAAAAAAAATAAAAATGGCAGGTTGGACAGGCGACCTTACTCCTTGTCACGTACAACCGGGCATTCGAAAACACGCTAGTTAACTCAATGACAGGCGCGCGTGCTAACCATTCAGCCACCCAACCCCCCTTTGAAATCAGACACGTGCAATATGTCATATAGGAAGAATAAGAAGTCGCTCACAACAAAATGGTAAATTAATGAGTTTAGGTCAAAAGGTTGAGCTACTGTTTTAGAGTACTTAATAGTTTTAAAGAGACACGTTAAGGGTTGTTCATAGTTAAATGAAAGTTTAATTTTAAATAAGACCAATAAAATTAGGATTTAATAATGCCAGACTAATATTTCCAATATGTTTGGTTATAAGTAGGAAATCGTGACGACTTCTTAAGCATGTTTTAAACAAAGGATCATGTTTGTTTAAACAAGAATGGCACTCTGCAATAAAAAAACTGGCCAAAGCAAGATTTCTATGCAGAAATTAAATAATTGCTAGAACCAGAAAAATATTTATCTACTATAATAAATAAGCAACATAGAGAACATGAAATGAAATTGAATGGGGTTTAACGTCCGACTGTTCTGCTCCTAAAATGGGCTAATGAAGACGGGCATATGCCATAAAGTGTGCAATGAGGGAAATTTTACCCGGGCAGCGGCGGTTACAGCCTTCAAGGTTGGACAGGCGACCATACTCCTTGTCACGTACAACCAAGCAATCGAAACAACGCCAGTTGACTCAATGACAGACGTTATGATACAGAGCGCACGTGCTAACCATTCAGCCACGCAACCTCCCTAAAATCGGCAAATTGCTGACCTACAGCGAGAAACATTTCAACCGGGCCAAATTTTCTATTGTAACAGTTTAATTTGCACGGTACCTTTAGTTATCAACCTAATATTACAAAACTTTTAAAAATAAGCTCCCCCTGACCAGCTTAAGCGTTCGCAATAAAAGTTTGCCCCTTAAAATCGGCAAATTGCTGACTTTAAAGTGAGAAACATTACAACCGGGCGAAATTTTCTGTTTTATCACTTTTACAGTACCTTTGATTACCAACCGATTATTACAAAACTTTAAAAATAAAAGAGAAAGAGAGAAATGCGGCCTAATGTCCATTCGACACAAACTAGGTCATTTCGGGACTAACATATGTTTTTAATTTTATTTCAAAACTCCCCTTGCGCTTACAGGTCTTTAGCCGTTGGGAGGAAACCGAAGGACACGGAGAAAACCCACGAGGTTGGACATCATACTTCATGTCACGTGCAACCTGGAGATCGAAACGACGCCCGTTGACTCAATGACAGACGTTACGATACAGTGCGCACATGCTAACCATTCAGCCTCCCTGAATTCAGAAAATTGCTGACTTATAGCAAGAAACATTTCAACCGGGCGAAATTTTCTGTTTTAACAGTTTAATGTGCACGGTACTTTAATTACCAACCGATTATTACAAAACTTTTGAAAATAAGCTCCAACTGACCAGCTTAATCGTATGCAATAAACGTTTTCGCCTGAATTGAAAGTTCTGCACAGAGAAAGTTCATCTCGATTTCCCGGCGTGGTTCCCCTTGTCAGTGAGGCAGAACGGAGGGCCTGACAAGCACAGCTGTCTAGTCATTCGGATGGTGAGAAAAACCAAGGTCTCGTGTACACATTGGAGTGCACGTAAAATATCCCTAAGCAGCTGGAATTCGATACTGTTGAATAAGCTCTATACGATGACTAAATGTGTAGATTGTAGTCACCCACACTGCATGTTTCGCTTAACAATGAAAGGGTGCCGATTTCAATGTTCGATCCTTTTGTTCTTCTACTCCTGATATGTTGGACTGTTGATCGATGGTTTCATATAAAAGACTACCAATAAGACTCTTTGTAGAAGAAGTTCCCAAAAAATATTATGTTGACTTTACGAGAAAGACCTCTAAACATGATCCAAATTGTAAAAATACGACTTTTTGGATTTTCAATCTCTTTTTTTCGGCTATCAATGATATTTAGAAAAAATAATACAATGATTTCACACAACAGGCTAGCTATTAGACTCTCTATTGACAAAAGTTTCACCGCCCTCCCTTCATTATAACCGAAGTTATCGTGCCCTAAAGAATCAACAAATTAGCATGCTTATCTCTGCTTACCCTAAGCAGAAAATGCTCATCTTTAAACTCAATCATAACATTGACCTAGTGAACGTCTACACCAAGTTTGAACATTCTAGCTTAATTAGAAGGAGAGTAATTGTGTTCCAAAGTCCCGACCCTTCAAATTGCTTCTATTTTTCATTTTCAATTCAAAATGGTGACCATCACGTGACCGAAATCAAAATTCTATTCGCGACATTTTTTAGGCCTTCCATCAAGGATTCAGAAAATATAACTCCCGAGTCTGTAAGTAAAATAGCAAAAAAGCTTTATTGATTTTTCACTTTTAAATATGGCGGCACTTCCGGTTCGATCGACAAATTCCATATTTTGTGTACAAATCAGTAATTACTTATCTAGTATCAAAAAAAAAAAATCAGGTCATTCTGACCTATATTTCGACAATTTTTTTGAAAATTTTGATCCTTAATTTCGTCAAGGGGAGATAATTTAGAAAATTTCTAATTATATTTTTGAAGTCACATCGGTAAGATCTACTTAGATACTAAATTTCATGAAAATCGTACAACTATTAAAGAAGTTGTCAAATTGGTCTAAACTTCCGGTTCGAAATCACAGCGACGAATTTTCGAAATTCGAAAATCTGAAACTGCAGATTTATAGTAATTGTCTCAAGGTACTCAAAGAAAAAAGATTTAGCAAAATAGGTCAAATAGTCACAAAGTTACAGCATTGTAGGTCAAATGCATTCGTTCGTAAAATTCGGTGATTTCGGATACGTAAAACGTTTTGAAAATATATTTAATCAACAGCCACCACCCATTTTTGGGGGGATAGGTAAAAGTTTCAGAACGATCCTATGGATAGATTCTAAGAAATCCGATTTGTGGATAAAACACAAAAAAAAAAAATAATAATAATACTAGATCTGCTACTGTCCCATGCAGATATGAAAGCTTTCATATTCATCGTCACGTGTCATTGATTGTATCAAGTATCCTAAATAAAAGGATAAGAAGAAAAAATTATTAAAATTGGCCAAAAACTCGCGAAGTTACAAGTCTAAATATAGTATGAAACATTGCACCCAGGCATAACAATAATCTGAAAACTAAAGGGAAATAACTGAAACTTGTATTTCTGTAATGAGACGGATGAGAAAATGAAATGAAAATGGCGGGAAAAAAAAATAAAAATGGCAGGTTGGACAGGCGACCTTACTCCTTGTCACGTACAACCGGGCATTCGAAAACACGCTAGTTAACTCAATGACAGGCGCGCGTACTAACCATTCAGCCACCCAACCCCCCTTTGAAATCAGACACGTGCAATATGTCATATAGGAAGAATAAGAAGTCGCTCACAACAAAATGGTAAATTAATGAGTTTAGGTCAAAAGGTTGAGCTACTGTTTTAGAGTACTTAATAGTTTTAAAGAGACACGTTAAGGGTTGTTCACAGTTAAATGAAAGTTTAATTTTAAATAAGACCAATAAAATTAGGATTTAATAATGCCAGACTAATATTTCCAATATGTTTGGTTATAAGTAGGAAATCGTGACGACTTCTTAAGCATGTTTTAAACAAAGGATCATGTTTGTTTAAACAAGAATGGCACTCTGCAATAAAAAAAACTGGCCAAAGCAAGATTTCTATGCAGAAATTAAATAATTGCTAGAACCAGAAAAATATTTATCCACTATAATAAATAAGCAACATAGAGAAAATGAAATGAAATTGAATGGGGTTTAACGTCCGACTGTTCTGCTCCTAAAATGGGCTAATGAAGACGGGCATATGCCATAAAGTGTGCAATGAGGGAAATTTTACCCGGGCAGCGGCGGTTACGGCCTACGAGGTTGGACAGGCGACCATACTTCTTGTCACGTACAACCAAGAAATCGAAACAACGCCAGTTGACTCAATGACAGACGTTATGATACAGAGCGCACGTGCTAACCATTCAGCCACGCAACCTCCCTAAAATCGGCAAATTGCTGACCTACAGCGAGAAACATTTCAACCGGGCCAAATTTTCTATTGTAACAGTTTAATTTGCACGGTACCTTTAGTTATCAACCGAATATTACAAAACTTTTAAAAATAAGCTCCCCCTGACCAGCTTAAGCGTTCGCAATAAACGTTTGCCCCTTAAAATCGGCAAATTGCTGACTTTAAAGTGAGAAACATTACAACCGGGCGAAATTTTCTGTTTTATCACTTTTACAGTACCTTTGATTACCAACCGATTATTACAAAACTTTAAAAATAAAAGAGAAAGAGAGAAATGCGGCCTAATGTCCATTCGACACAAACTAGGTCATTTCGGGACTAACATATGTTTTTAATTTTATTTAAAAACTCCCGTTGCGCTTACAGGTCTTTAGCCGTTGGGAGGAAACCGAAGGACACGGAGAAAACCCACGAGGTTGGACATCATACTTCATGTCACGTGCAACCTGGAGATCGAAACGACGCCCGTTGACTCAATGACAGACGTTACGATACAGTGCGCACATGCTAACCATTCAGCCATTCAGCCTCCCTGAATTCAGAAAATTGCTGACTTATAGCAAGAAACATTTCAACCGGGCGAAATTTTCTGTTTTAACAGTTTAATGTGCACGGTACTTTAATTACCAACCGATTATTACAAAACTTTTGAAAATAAGCTCCAACTGACCAGCTTAATCGTATGCAATAAACGTTTTCGCCTGAATTGAAAGTTCTGCACGGAGAAAGTTCATCTCGATTTCCCGGCGTGGTTCCCCTTGTCAGTGAGGCAGAACGGAGGGCCTGACAAGCACAGCTGTCTAGTCATTCGGATGGGACGAAAAACCAAGGTCTCGTGTACACATTGGAGTGCACGTAAAATATCCCTAAGCAGCTGGAATTCGATACTGTTGAATAAGCTCTATACGATGACTAAATGTGTAGATTGTAGTCACCCACACTGCATGTTTCGCTTAACAATGAAAGGGTGCCGTTTTCAATGTTCGATCCTTTTGTTCTTCTACTCCTGATATGTTGGACTGTTGATCGATGGTTTCATATAAAAGACTACCAATAAGACTCTTTGTAGAAGAAGTTCCCAAAAAATATTATGTTGACTTTACGAGAAAGACCTCTAAACATGCTCCAAATTGTAAAAATACGACTTTTTGGATTTTCAATCTCTTTTTTTCGGCTATGCCTTATATTTAGAAAAAATAATACAATGATTTCACACAACAGGCTAGCTATTAGACTCTCTATTGACAAAAGTTTCACCGCCCTCCCTTCGTTATAACTGAAGTTATCGTGCCCTAAAGAATCAACAAATTAGCGTGCTTATCTCTGCTTACCCTAAGCAGAAAATGCTCATCTTTAAACTCAATCATAACATTGACCTAGTGAACGTCTACACCAAGTTTGAACATTCTAGCTTAATAAGAAGGAGAGTAATTGTGTTCCAAAGTCCCGACCCTTCAAATTGCTTCTATTTTTCATTTTCAATTCAAAATGGTGACCATCACGTGACCGAAATCAAAATTCTATTCGCGACATTTTTTAGGCCTTCCATCAAGGATTCAGAAAATATAACTCCCGAGTCTGTAAGTAAAATAGCAAAAAAGCCTTATTGATTTTTCATTTTTAAATATGGCGGCACTTCCGGTTCGATCGACAAACTCCATATTTTGTGTACAAATCAGTAATTACTTATCTAGTATCCAAAAAAAAAATCAGGTCATTCTGACCTATATTTCGACGATTTTTTTGAATATTTTAATCCTTAATTTCGTCAAGGGGAGATAATTTAGAAAATTTCTAATTATATTTTTGAAGTCACATCGGTAAGATCTACTTAGATACTAAATTTCATGAAAATCGTACAACTATTAAAGAAGTTGTCAAATTGGTCTAAACTTCCGGTTCGAAATCACAGCGACGAATTTTCGAAATTCGAAAATCTGAAACTGCAGATTTATAGTAATTGTCTCAAGGTACTCAAAGAAAAAAAATTTAGTAAAATAGGTCAAATAGTCACAAAGTTACAGCATTGTAGGTCAAATGCATTCGTTCGTAAAATTCGGTGATTTCGGATACGTAAAACGTTTTGAAAATATATTTAATCAACAGCCACCACCCATTTTTGGGGGGATAGGTAAAAGTTTCAGAACGATCCTATGGTTAGATTCTGAGAAATCCGATTTGTGGATAAAACACAAAAAAAAAAAATAATAATAATATTAATCTTAACAGAAACAATAAGCTTTCATATGTAATACATATGAAAGCTTAAAAAACTGAAAAGTGACCCTCGAAAAATTGGTTATTATTCGACGAGGGAACATGCTAGAAGATTTTTCTTGATATCAATATGATGGTATTGATTCAGTCTTACTGCCCATTAGAGTCAGACGTTATTAAGTTAAACGAATAATAAATATAAATCCCTTCAAAAAAATGTTTGTTTTAAAGGCTAAAAATACGTTTTTTGCAAAAATTACATTACTTCCGGTGATATTGAAAATTTTAACTTGGTTCATAGAAGTCATAAATAGCATAAGGCATGAAATGGTAAATAAATTGTAAAAATCAAATAATAATTGACAGTTTTACAGACCAAAAACCTTGAAAAGTGACTTATAGAAGATCGCCTATTTCTCTGTAACCGTACAAGTTAGAAACCATTTTGTGGTATCTGTATGGTCGTATGGCTTCATTTTATTCGTTGATGGGAATCAAATATCATAATTTTAAAAATATTATAAGGCAGACTCATTTGAATAAAATATTTGTTTTTTAGGTTAAAAATACAGTTTTTGCCCAAATGACGTCATTTCCGGTCACAGTGAAAATGTAAAATTGGCTTGACCTAGTCCAAATTGGCATTAGGCATCAAATGGAAAAAAAATATTGCAAATCGAATAATAATTAACTCTTTTATAGGCAAAATAACGTGAAAAGTGATGCATGCAAAATTGCATATTTCTCGGCAACTGCTCATATTACAAACTAATTTTCGCATACATTCTCTTCGTCTGGATTATTGCTACGAGTTTATGAAAATTACAAATAAATATTTCAAAATATGAAGACGCTGAATGAATTGTAAATAACTGAATTTTACACTTTATTTTACATTTTATTCGAAATTGCCCGAAAATGAAGTTGAAATTAAAAAATATGAGCTAAGGTTTTTGTGCACCTTTGCAGGGTGCATCCTTTTAGTTATATCAGTTTTGAAAAAAAATAATATTTGCTTTCAAAAAGTGGTACCGAACTGTCAAAATTGTAGTTTTTGTTAATATTACGTCACTTCCGTTGCCGACAGAAAAATTTCACCGTAACAAAAAAAATTACAATTGGGACCATGGTGCATATGAACTTTGTTTTATACAAATCGAACAATAAATAATTTTTCTGGGTACGAAAAACTAAATTAGCCGGTGGCGGCTAACGCAAATTTTTTTTCTCATTTCTGCTCAAGTACGATGATATTTTAACCCTGTGTAAAATATCATCAAAAAATATTCATAAATAAAAAAGGTTTTCGAAATATCGGACAATTTTTTTGACTACTTCCGGTTTTACGACCGTTGTTGTGATAGCTTTAGAAAGTCCTTTGGATACTTAACTTTCTGTACCAGAAGTGTCAGAAACATCCATTGAGTAGTTTTGGAAAAAAAGATAAATTAAAGAGCGTTTCAAAAAATTTAACGATTTTTCAATTTTTTTCAAAGTTTGAGGCCATTTTTCGACCACTTTTTTCAATGCTTTTCATTTTGGATTCCCTATATAGACAACTGACAGGACTTTGAGTAAGAAAAGTTTAAGAAAAATTGTAGGCGTCGTTTTCGAGAAAAGGGCGTCTCAGAATGTTAAAAAATTGGAAAATATTAGATTTTTGGCATACAATAATTTATTTCCTTACCATCGAAATCGTATTATTTAGATACCATATGATGGTCCATTAATAGGGCTATCCAGCGACACTTTAGTTCTTTTGGTCCGCTATTACCTAAGGGAGAAATCAAGTTTTTCGCAAGTGCGACAATGTTTTTACTCTTTTTTTTCATTTTTTGAATACTTCCGGTATGGTTATTATTGTCGGAATAGTTCTAATAGCCGGTTTGGGCACTAAAATAGCCACAGGGCTCTGTAATGATATATTACATTATCTGATCAGATAAAATGCCCCTGAGAAATCCTATGTTCAAAAGTGCCAAAAAAGCAAAAAATTTAAAATATCGAAAATTAAATTTTAATAATTAAATACATATTATACATCGTTAGAATCATAATTAGGTCAGCTATCTGAATATACAACCTTTTTTAAAAAATCCCTTAAAATAAAAAAATAGTAGAGCATTTTCCAAAATTTCACGATTTTTCGACTTTTTTCGATTTTCAGTCCCTTTTTTATCCAATTCCAGACATTTCAAAGTCCTATTGGATGGCTTCATGCCAAATACCTCCAAAAGGACTCTCGATAGAAAAAATTTAAAAAATATTGCAGGTTAAGTTTTCGAGATACAGGGGTCCAAAAACGCTCCAAATGAGAAAATACTTGATTTTCAGCGTGCCATATTTTGCTGTCTGTTCATAGTATCCGTATGAATGGGGTATCATATGATAGTCCAACAATCGTGCCATCAAACGGTACTTTCATTCGTTTAATCCATTGATATCGGACAGAGAAATAGCGTTTTCCCCCAAAATATCCATTTTTTGCATTTTTTTCAAAATATTGCACATTATTTCGACCACTTCCGGTTTAAGGATTCTTGTCGAAATTGCTTTATAAGTTGGTATTGGACTATAACTTCATGTTCCAGAAGTTTCAGAAACGTCAATTCTGCCATAAAACGAAACCCGAGCTCACAAAATGGGAGGAAAATTCGAAAAAAATCGAAAAATAAAGGGCGATAACTCTGAATGAAACTTATATTACTGGAATCGGATGGACTTCAGGTATCCAAAAATGTAGGTCAAATTTGAAAATTTTGAAAAATAACAAAAATTGGCTCGTAAACAACATGTGTTCAGTTTTCGAACTATAAAAGTCATAGACGAATGTTCGAAATTGAAAAATGTGAGATAGCCATTTTCTCAGAAAAGATCCAGGGATTCCAAAAATGTAATTTGTTTGAAAATGGATAAAGAATTGACGAAACTATAGCCGATTTTCAATTTTTAGAGAAAGTACAAAGTTCGGTCACTTCCGGTATGCGCAGAAATTTCAAAAATATTTTATCAAGTAGCCACCACATGGTTTCCCGATAGAAAAGCTAATTCCAGATCGATATCTGTTTTCGATCATGGAGATCTAGGCCCTCGCGGTAAATAATAATAATAATAATAATTTTAGTAATCTCAATAGGCTTTCAGACGAAAATCTGAAAGCCTAACTAGACCTGCAGTGCTGAATCGGCTTTCAGGAATCAGACAGGAAGTGCGTCATACAATAGCCGATCCATCGAGCTACCAAACGATACTGTAGTTGTTATGATTCAGTGACACCCTCTATCAGATTTGTAAGTAATATTTTGCTTGCAAATACACCGGTCAAAATTGTAAAATCTGGCAAAATTACTTCACTTCCGGTGCCAAAAGAAATCATTATCGGTAACAAATAAGTTGAGAATTCGCAATTGAGAATTGTTTTATACACACCAGGCTATAAATAATAAACTTGGAACCCATAAACTGAAATTAAAAAGGTAAAAAACTTAAAGGGAGACAAACTATATCTCAAATTAACCGGCACTACCGAGATGAGAGAAATGGGGTTTAACGTCGACTAGACACAAACTATGTCATTTCGGGACTAGCATGGTTTAATTTTATATCAATAATTCCTGTGTAAAATATCATCAAAAAATATTCATAAAAAAAAAGGTTTTCGTAAAGGAATTAATTTTTTTCAAAATATCAGACATTTTTACGACTTCTTCCCGTTTTACGATCGTTGTTGTGATAGCTTTACGAAGTTCTTTGGATACTTAACTTTACGTACCAGAAGTATCAGAAACATCCATTGAGTAGTTTTGGAAAAAAAGATAAATTAAAGAGCGTTTCCAACAATTTAACGATTTTTCAATTTTTTTCAAAGTTTGAGGCCATTTTTGGACCACTTATATTATTTCAAGGCTTTACATTTTGGTTTCACTATATAGACAACCGATAGGACTTTGAGTAAGAAAAGATTCAGAAAATTCTGTGGCGTCGTTTTCGAGAAAAGGGCGTCTCAGAATGTTAAAAAATCGGAAAATACTAGATTTTTGGCATACAATAATTTATTTCCTTACTCTCGAAATCGTATTACTTAGATATCATATGATGGTCCATTAATAGGGCTATCCAGTGACACTTTAGTTCTTTTGGTCCGCTATTACCTAAAGGAGAAATCAAGTTTTTCGAAAGTGCGACAATGTTTTTAACCTTTTTTTTTTAATTTTTGAATACTTCCGGTATGGTTATTATTGTCGGAATAGTTTTAGTACCCGGTTTGGGCACTAAAATAGCCACAGGGCTCTTTAATGATATATTACATTATCTGATCAGATAAAATGCCCCTGAGAAATCCTATGTTCAAAAGTGCCAAAAATGCAAAAAAACATAAAATATCGAAAATTAAATTTCAATAACTACATGCATATTATATATCGTTAGAATCGTAATTAGGTCACCTTTCTGAATATACAACCTTTTTTTGAAAATCTCTTAAAATAAAAAAATAGTAGAGCATTTTCCCAAATTTCACGATTTTTCGACTTTTTTTGATTTTCAGTCCGTTATTTCACCTATTCCAGATATTTCAAAGTCATAATGGGATGTTTCGTACACAAGACTACCTCAAGGTCTCTCGATAGAGAAAGTTTCTTAAATATCTGTGGCACAGTTTTCGAGATACAGGCATCCAAAAACGCTCCAAATCAGAAAATACTTGATTTTCAGCGTACCATATTTTGCTGCCTGCTCATCGTATCCGTACGAATTGGGTATCATACGATAGCACAATCCTAGTGCAATCCAATGGTACCCTAATTTGTCTAATCCATAGATATCGGACGGAGAAATCGCGTTTTTCCCCAAAATACCCATTTTTTGCATTTTTTTCAAAATATCGGACATTATTTCGACCACTTCCGGTGAACAGATTATTGTTGAAATTGCTTTATTCCTTGCAATGGTCAGAAACGTCAATTCTGCCATAAAAAGAAACCCGAGCTCACAAAATGGGTAGAAAATTCGAAAAAAATCGAAAAATAAAGGGCGATAACTCGGAATGAAACTTATATTTCTGGAATCGGATGGTTTTCAGGAATCTAAAAATGTAGGTCAAATTTGAAAATTTTGAAAAATAACAAAAATTGTCTCTCAAACCACATTTTTCATTTTTCGATCGCAAGAAGTCAGCGATGAAGTTTCAAAATATCAAAATTTTCAACTGCTATCGCCCGAGAAAAGACTCAGGGTTTCCGAAAATGTCATTTGTATGAAAATAGGTATAGAATTGACGAATCTACGGCTGTTTTTTAATTTTTTGACACAGCACAAAATTTGACCACTTCCGGTCTGCGCAGAAGTTTCAAAAATAGTTTATCAAGTAGCCAATACATGGTTTCCCAATAGAGAATTAGGTCCCAGATCGGTATCTGTTATAGGCACTGAGAAATAGGCTCCGGCGAAACAAAAAATAATAATAACTAGATCTGCTACTGTCGCATGCAGATATGAAAGCTTTCATATTCATCGTCACGTGTCATCGATTATATCAAGTATCTCAAATAAAAGGATAAGAATAACAAACTATCAAAATTGGTCAAAAACTCGCGAAGTTACAAGTCTAAATATAGTATGAAACATTGAGTAATCTGAAAACTAAAGGGAAATAACTGATACTTGTGTTGCTGTAATCGGGATGACTTCCGATTTCAAAACTTTCAGAAAAATGAAATGAAAATGGTAAGAAAACATCGAAAAATTAAATGAGATAACTTTGAACAAAACTAATACTTTTTGAATCAGGTTGAACTCAACTGTTTGAATATGTACGTTAAATATGTAGATTTGGAAAATTATAAAGACATAATATCAAAATCGGTCAAAAACTCACAAAGTTACAAATTTAAATGTAGTGAGAAACATTGCACCGGGGCAAAAAAATAATCTTTAAACTAAAGGGAAATAACTGAAACTTGTATAGCTGTAATCGGGCTTCCAAGATATGTTATATAATTATGGTTTCCAATATGTTTGGTTATAAGTAGGAAATCGTGACGACTTCTTAAGCATGTTTTAAACAAAGGGTCATAGACTGCAATATACAAGAATGGCACTCTGCAATAAAAAAAAAACTGGCCAGAGATTTCTATGCAGAAATTAAAAGATAGGCTGGCACTGCCAGGCAGGATACGCCCACATTTTCGAGAGATGGATAGAGAACAAACAATACGGAAAGTGATTTTTCCTACATCATTAAGTCCTGTTTTTCATACTGTATTGGGAGCAGCCATTTTGTTGGTCTGATATTCATGAAATTCGAAGTCGACAATGATTATGGTGTGACGGTACACAACCTAGAAATGTGACTTTTCGTCAAAATCGGATAAGAATTGTGACCTGTACAGAGTCAACAACCATGATATACCATATCTTTACACTATTCGCGTACAAACGGCGACCATTTCTTCCGGCAATTTTGGTACCATTTTCACGAAATTCGAATAATTCAGGAAGTTACGATCCGATATGCGCAAATACCGAAAGGAACCAAGATCTTTGGGTTATAACCATGCATTTCAAGTTTCATCAAAATAGAATTAAAATTGTGACCTTTACAGGGTCCACAACCTTGATATACCATTTTTTAACAGTATTCACGTACAAACGGTGGCCATATTGTATGGCAATTTTGGTCTGATTTTCCCGAAATTCGAACTCAACCTTCCTTACGGTGTAACGGTAATATAATCAAACGTTTTTTTAAATCGGATAATAATTGTGACCTCCAAGCTAAAAAAAAAGGCGATTTTGCGTATAATCAGGGGCCATAATTCAGGAAGTTACGATCCGATATGCGCAAATATCGAAAAGAAGCAAGATCTTTGGGTTATAACCTTGAATTTCAAGTTTCAACACAATCGAATCAAAATTGTGACCTCCACAGGGTCCACAACCTTGATATACCATTTTTTAACAGTATTCGCGTACAAACGGAGGCCATTTTGTATGGCAATTTTCGTCCGATTTCCCCTTATTCGAACTCAACCTTCCTTAGGGTGTAACGGTGATATAATCAAACGTTTTTTTAAATCGAATAATAATTGTGACCTCCAAGCTAAAAAAAAAGGCGATTTTGCGTATAATCAGGGGCCATCATTCAGGAAGTTACGATCCGATATGCGCAAATATCGAAAGGAAGCAAGATCTTTGGGTTATAACCATGAATTTCAAGTTTCATCAAAATCGAATCAAAATTGTGACCTCCACAGGGTCCATAACCTTGATATACCATTTTTTAACAGTATTCGCGTACTAACGGCGGCCATTTTGTATGGCAATTTTCGTCCGATTTTCCCGAAATTCGAACTCAACCTTCCTTAGGGTGTAACGGTGATATAATCAAACGGTTTTTTAAATCGAATAATAATTGTGACCTCCAGAGGGACCACAAGCTAAAAAGGGTGATTTTTCGGACAATCAGGGGCCATAATTCAGGAAATTACATTCCGGTAGCCGCAAATATCGAAAGGAACCAAGATCTTTGGGTTACAAACATGCATGTCAAGTTTCGTCAAAATCGGTTCAAAATTGTGACCTCTATAGGGTCCACAAGCTAAAAACGTGATTTTTCGTACAATCACGGGCCATAATCCATGAAGTTTTGATCCGATACATGCCAATATCGAAAGGAACCGAGATCTTTTGGGGATAAACCTATATTTCAAGTTTCGTCAAAATCGGATAAGAATTGTGACCTGTAGAGAGTCCACAATCAAATTGTGGACGGACGGACGTCCGGACGGACAGGGGCGACGACATAATACGTCCACATGAAAATGTGGGCGTATAATAATTGCTAGAACCAGAAAAATATTTATCCACTATAATAAATAAGCAACATAGAGAAAATGAAATGAAATTGAATGGGGTTTAACGTCCTACTGTTCTGCTCCTACAATGGGCTAATGAAGACGGGCATACGCCATAAAGTGTGCAATGAGGGAAATTTTACCCTGGCAGCGGCGTTACGGCCTACGAGGTTGGTAAGGCGACCATACTCCTTGTCACGTACAACCAAGAAATCGAAACAAGGCCAGTTGACTCAATGACAGACGTTATGATACAGAGCGCATGTGCTAACCATTCAGCCACGCAACCTCCCTAAAATCGGCAAATTGCTGACCTACAGCGAGAAACATTTCAACCGGGCCAAATTTTCTATTTTAACAGTTTAATTTGCACGGTACCTTTAGTTATCAACCGAATATTACAAAACTTTTAAAAATAAGCTCCCCCTGACCAGCTTAATCGTTCGCAATAAACGTTTGCCCCTTAAAATCGACAAATTGCTGAATTTAAAGTGAGAAACATTACAACCGGGCCAAATTTTCTGTTTTATCACTTTAACAGTACCTTTGATTACCAACCGATTATTACAAAACTTTAAAAAGAGAAAGAGAGAAATGCGGCCTAACGTCCATTCGACACAAACTAGGTCATTTCGGGACTAACATATGTTTTTTAATTTTATTTAAAAACTCCCCTTGCACGTACTGGTCTTTAGCCGTTGGGAGGAAACCGAAGAACACGGAGAAAACCCACGAGGTTGGACATCATACACCATGTCACGTGCAACCTGGAGATCCAAACGACGCCCGTTGACTCAATGACAAAGGTTACGATACAGCGAGCACATGCTAACCATTCAGCCATCCAGCCTCTCTGAATTCGGAAAATTGCTGACTTATAGCAAGAAACATTTCAACCGGGCGAAATTTTCTGTTTTAACAGTTTAATGTGCACGGTACTTTAATTACCAACCGATTATTACAAAACTTTTGAAAATAAGCTCCAACTGACCAGCTTAATCGTATGCAATAAACGTTTTGCCTGAATTGAAAGTTCTGCACAGAGAAAGTTCATCTCGATTTCCCGGCGTGGTTCCCTTGTCAGTAAGGCAGAACGGAGGGCCTGACAAGCACAGCTGTCTAGTCCTTCGGATGGGACGAAAAACCAAGGTCCCGTGTACACATTGGAGTGCATGTAAAATATCCCTAAGCAGTTGGAATTCGATACTGTTGAATAAGCTCTATACGATGACTAAATGCGTAGATTGTAGTCACCCACACTTCATGTTTCGCTCAACAATGAAAGGATGCCGTTTTCAATGTTCGATCCTTTTGTTCTTCTACTCCTGATATGTTGGACTGTTGATCGATGGTTTCATATAAAAGACTACCAATAAGACTCTTTGTAGAAGAAGTTCCCAAAAAATAGTATGTTGACTTTACGAGAAAGACCTCTAAACATGCTCCAAATTGTAAAAATACGACTTTTTGGATTTTCAATCTCTTTTTTTCGGCTATCCCTGATATTTAAAAAAAATGATACAATCATTTCACACAACAGGCTACCCATTAGACTCTCTATTGACAAAAGTTTCACCGCCCTCCCTTCATTATAACCGAAGTTATCGTGCCCTAAAGAATCAACAAATCAGCATGCTTATCTCTGCTCACCCTAAGCAGAAAATGGTCAACTTTGAACTCAATCATAACATTGACCTAGTGAACGTCTACACCAAGTTTGAACATTCTAGCTTAATTAGAAGGAGAGTTATTGTGTTCCGAAGTCCGGGCCTTTCAAATTGCTTCTATTTTTCATTTTCAATTCAAAATTGTGACCATCACATGACCGAAATCAAAATTCTGATCCGATAGATTTTTAGGCATTCCTTCAAGGATTCCGAAAATATAACTCCAGAGTCTGTAAGTAAAATAGCAAAAAAGCCTTTTTGATTTTTCACGTTTAAAGATGGTGGCACTTCCGGTTCGATCGACAAACTCCATATTTTGTGTACGAATCAGCAATTCCTTGTCTAGTATCGAAAAAAAAAATTAGGTCATTCTGACCTATATTTCGACGATTTTTTTGAAAACTTTGATCCTTAATTTCACCAAGGGGAGATAATTTAGAAAATTTCTAATTATATTTTTGAAGTCACATCGGTAAGATCTACTTGTATACTAAATTTCATGAAAATCGTACAACTATTAAAGAAGTTGTCAAATTGGTCTAAACTTCCGGTTCGAAATCACAGCGACGAATTTTCGAAATTCGAAAATGTGAAACTGCAGATGAAAATGATTTTTTTCAAGGTATTCAAAGAAAAAAGAATTAGTAAAATCGGTCAAAAAATAACAAAGTTACGACTATGCATTGTCAATTTTTTCGTTCGTAAAATTCGGTGATTTCGGATTCGTAAAACGTTTTGAAAATATATTTAAACAACGTTCGCACCCCATTTTTGGGGGGGTAGGTCAAAGTTTTAGAAAGATCCCATGGTTAGATTCTGAGAAATCTGATTTGCAGAAAATACACAAAAAAAAAATAATAACTAGATCTGCTACTGTCCCATGCAGATATGAAAGCTTTCATATTCATCGTCACGTGTCATTGATTGTATCAAGTATCCTAAATAAAAGGATAAGAAGAAAAAATTATTAAAATTGGTCAAAAACTCGCGAAGTTACAAGTCTAAATATAGTATGAAACATTGCACCCAGGCATAACAATAATCTGAAAACTAAAGGCAAATAACTGAAACTTGTATTACTGTAATGAGACGGATGAGAAAATGAAATGAAAATGGCGGGAAAAAAAATTAAAAATGGCAGGTTGGACAGGCGACCTTACTCCTTGTCACGTACAACCGGGCATTCGAAAACACGCTAGTTAACTCAATGACAGGCGCGCGTGCTAACCATTCAGGCACCCAACCCCCCTTTGAAATCAGACACGTGCAATATGTCATATAAGAAGAATAAGAAGTCGCTCACAACAAAATGGTAAATTAATGAGTTTAGGCCAAAAGGTTGAGCTACTGTTTTAGAGTACTTAATAGTTTTAAAGAGACACGTTAAGGGTTGTTCATAGTTAAATGAAAGTTTAATTTTAAATAAGACCAATAAAATTAGGATTTAATAATGCCAGACTAATATTTTCAATATGTTTGGTTATAAGTAGGAAATCGTGACGACTTCTTAAGCATGTTTTAAACAAAGGATCATGTTTGTTTAAACAAGAATGGCACTCTGCAATAAAAAAAACTGGCCAAAGCAAGATTTCTAATTAAATAATTGCCAGAACCAGAAAAATATTTATCCACTATAATAAATAAGCAACATAGAGAAAATGAAATGAAATTGAATGGGGTTTAACGTCCGACTGTTCTGCTCCTAAAATGGGCTAATGAAGACGGGCATATGCCATAAAGTGTGCAATGAGGGAAATTTTACCCGGGCAGCGGCGGTTACGGCCTACGAGGTTGGACAGGCGACCATACTCCTTGTCACGTACAACCAAGAAATCGAAACAACGCCAGTTGACTCAATGACAGACGTTATGATACAGAGCGCACGTGCTAACCATTCAGCCACGCAACCTCCCTAAAATCGGCAAATTGCTGATCTACAGCGAGAAACATTTCAACCGGGCCAAATTTTCTATTGTAACAGTTTAATTTGCACGGTACCTTTAGTTATCAACCGAATATTACAAAACTTTTAAAAATAAGCTCCCCCTGACCAGCTTAAGCGTTCGCAATTAAACGTTTGCCCCTTAAAATCGGCAAATTGCTGACTTTAAAGTGAGAAACATTACAACCGGGCGAAATTTTCTGTTTTATCACTTTTACAGTACCTTTGATTACCAACCGATTATTACAAAACTTTAGAAATAAAAGAGAAAGAGAGAAATGCGGCCTAATGTCCATTCGACACAAACTAGGTCATTTCGGGACTTACATATGTTTTTTAATTTTATTTAAAAACTCCCCTTGCGCCCTTGGGAGGAAACCGAAGGACACGGAGAAAACCCAAGAGGTTGGACATCATACTTCATGTCACGTCCAACCTGGAGATCGAAACGACGCCCATTGACTCAATGACAGACGTTACGATACAGTGCGCACATGCTAACCATTCAGCCATTCAGCCTCCCTGAATTCGGAAAATTGCTGACTTATAGCAAGAAACATTTCAACCGGGCGAAATTTTCTGTTTTAACAGTTTAATGTGCACGGTACTTTAATTACCAACCGATTATTACAAAACTTTTGAAAATGAGCTCCAACTGACCAGCTTAATCGTATGCAATAAACGTTTTGCCTGAATTGAAAGTTCTGCACAGAGAAAGTTCATCTCGATTTCCCGGCGTGGTTCCCTTGTCAGTAAGGCAGAACGGAGGGCCTGACAAGCACAGCTGTCTAGTCCTTCGGATGGGACGAAAAACCAAGGTCCCGTGTACACATTGGAGTGCACGTAAAATATCCCTAAGCAGTTGGAATTCGATACTGTTGAATAAGCTCTATACGATGACTAAATGCGTAGATTGTAGTCACCCACACTTCATGTTTCGCTCAACAATTAAAGGGTGCCGTTTTCAATGTTCGATCCTTTTGTTCTTCTACTCCTGATATGTTGGACTGTTGATCGATGGTTTCATATAAAAGACTACCAATAAGACTCTTTGTAGAAGAAGTTCCCAAAAAATAGTATGTTGACTTTACGAGAAAGACCTCTAAACATGCTCCAAATTGTAAAAATACGACTTTTTGGATTTTCAATCTCTTTTTTTCGGCTATCCCTGATATTTAAAAAAAATGATACAATCATTTCACACAACAGGCTACCTATTAGACTCTCTATTGACAAAAGTTTCATCGCCCTCCCTTCATTATAACCGAAGTTATCGTGCCCTAAAGAATCAACAAATCAGCATGCTTATCTCTGCTTAACCTCAGCAGAAAATGCTCATCTTTGAAGTCAATCATAACATTGACCTAGTAAATGTCTACACCAAGTTTGAACATTCTAGCTTAATTAGAAGGACAGTCATTGTGTTCCGAATTCCGGGCCTTTCAAATTTTTTCTATTTTTCATTTTCAATTCAAAATTGTGACCATCACATGACCGAAATCAAAATTCTGATCCGATAGATTTTTAGGCATTCCTTCAAGGATTCCGAAAATATAACTCCCGAGTCTGTAAGTAAAATAGCAAAAAAGCCTTTTTGAGTTTTCACGTTTAAAGATGGTGGCACTTCCGGTTCGATCGACAAACTCCATATTTTGTGTACGAATCAGTAATTCCTTGTCTAGTATCGAAAAAAAAAATTAGGTCATTCTGACCTATATTTCGACGATTTTTTTGAAAACTTTGATCCTTAATTTCACCAAGGGGAGATAATTTAGAAAATTTCTAATTATATTTTTGAAGTCGCATCGGTAAGATCTACTTGTATACTAAATTTCATGAAAATCGTACAACTATTAAAGAAGTTGTCAAATTGGTCTAAACTTCCGGTTCGAAATCACAGCGACGAATTTTCGAAATTCGAAAATGTGAAACTGCAGATGAAAATGATTTTTTTCAAGGTATTCAAAGAAAAAAGAATTAGTAAAATCGGTCAAAAAATAACTAAGTTACGACTATGCATTGTCAGTTTTTTCGTTCGTAAAATTCGGTGATTTCGGATTCGTAAAACGTTTTGAAAATATATTTAAACAACGTTCGCACCCCATTTTTGGGGGGGTAGGTCAAAGTTTTAGAAAGATCCCATGGTTAGATTCTGAGAAATCCGATTTGCAGAAAATACACAAAAAAAAAATAATAATAATCTTAACAGAAACAATAAGCTTTCATATGTAATATGAAAGCTTAATAAATAATAATAATTTTAGTAATCACAATAGGCTTTCAGACGAAAGTCTGAAAGCCTAACTAGATCTACTGCTGTCCCATGCAGATATGAAAGCTTTCATATTCACAGTCACGTCCTGTCACATGTCATGGGTCATATGAATCATCCGAACAAGGAAAAAAATCATTAAAATCGGTCACAATCTAGTGAAGTTAATGTGATTTTTCACTCGTAAAGAATTTTGTCAGCACGAAAAACATCAAAGGCAAAAATCGAATTTTTGAAATATTCAAATACCGTAACCCGGCTATCCTGAAATGTATTAATTTCAGACATCGGAGACGCATTGAACATACTATGCTCTATTGTGTCTGTTTACAAGTCTGTAAATGTCGTTTTTTCACTATGTTTCATATTCACTTCAAAATGGTGACTACCAGTTGACAGTTGACCTAAATCAAAATTCTACTTTGAACTTCATCCAGACATTTACCTAGTGAATGCCTATACCAAGTTCGAACATTGTACCCCAATTAGAAGAAGAGTTATTGTGTTCCAGAGTCATCAAGGTATTGGCCTAATAAACATCCACACCAAGTCTAGCTGAATTAGAAAGAGAGTTATTGTGTCCCAAACTAGATCATTTCGGGACTAACATATAGTTCGATTTTATTCCAATATTTAGCTTACGCGTAGAGGTCTTTAGCAGTGGAAGGAAACCGGGGGAAATGAAGAAAACCCACCAAGTTGGACAGGCGACCTTACTCCTTGTCAGGTACAACCGGAGATTCGAAAATACGCTAGTTGACTCAATGACAGGCTTTATGATACAGCGCGCGCGTGCTAACCATTCAGGCACCAAACCCCCCCTTGAAATCAGACACGTGCAATATGTCATATAAGAAGAATAACAAGTCGCTCACATACAAAATGGTAAATTAATGAGCTTCGGTCAAAAGGTTGAGCTACTGTTACAGAGTATTTAATTGTTTTAAAGAGACACGTTAAGGATTGTTCATAGTTAAATGAAAGTTTAATTTTAAATAAGACGAACGTCTACCAATAAAATTAGGATTTAATAATATTAAAATAAAGTTTTAAATTAAGAATAATTAATTATTGGTCTAATGCAATGAAATGCTTTGATTTGACGGATGAAATATATGATGGGTGTCCACACTATGTGGCTAAGGCGTTGACCTGCTAGCCAGGAGGTCGGTGTTCGATCCCTGCATTGGCCGAGAAAGTTTATCTCGATTTTCTGGCGAGTCCTCCCACCGGCGTGTACACATTGGAGTGCACGTAAAAGATCCCTTAGCAGTTGGAATTCGATAATGTTGAATAAGCTTTATACGATGACTAAATGTGCAGATTGTAGCCACCCACACTGCATGTTTTGCTTAACAATGAAAGGGTGCCGTTTTCAATTTTCGATCCTTTTATTCTTCGACTCCTGATATTTTGGACTGTTGATCGATGGTTTCATATAAAAGACTACAGATAAGACTCTTTGTAGAAGAAGTTCCCCAAAAATATTATGTTGACTTTAAGAGAAAAGACCTTTAAAAATGCTCCAAATCGTAAAAATACGATTTTTTGGATTTTCTATCTCTTTTTTCTGCTATCCCTGATATTTAAAAAAAATGATACAATGATTTCACACAACAGGCTAGCTGTTAGACTCTCGATTGACAAGAGTTTCACCACCCGCCCTTCATTATAACCGAAGTTATTGTGCCCTAAAGAATCAACAAATCAGCATGCTTATCTCTGCTTACCCCAGGCAGAAAATTCTCATCTTTACACTCAATCATGACATTGACCTAGTGAACGTCTATACCAAGTTTAAACATTCTAGCTTAATTAGAAGGAGAGTTATTGTGTTCCAAAATCTCGGCCCTTCAAATTGCTTCTATTTTTCATTTTCAATTCAAAATGGTGACTCCCAGTTGACCTAAATGAAAATTCTATTCCCGACGTTTTTTAGGCCTTCCTCCAAGGATTCAGAAAATATAATTCCCGTGTCTGTAAGTAAAATAGCAAAATGGCGTTTGAGGTTTTTACATTTCAAGATGGTGGCACTTCCGGGTTGAGCTACAAACTCAATTTTTTGTGTATGAATCAGTGGTCTCGTAGCTAGTAGCCCCAAACAAATTCAAGATGATTTGACCTATATTTCGCCGATTTTTTTGAAAATTTCGATCCTCAATTTCTCCAAGGGGAGATAATTTAGAAAATTTCTAAAGTCATTTTTCAAGTCGCATCATTAAGGTTTACTTACATATCAAATTTCATGAAAATCGTACAACTACTAAAGAAGTTGTCGAGTTGGTCTAAACTTCCGGTTCGATATCACAGCAACGAATTTTCAAAATTCGAAAATCCGAAATTGCAGATTTAAAGTAAATGTCTCAAGGTACTCATAGAAAAAAGAATTAATTAAATAGGTCAAATAGTCACAAAGTAACAGCATTGTAGGCCAAATGCATTCGTTCGTAAAATTCGGTGATTTCGGATTCGTGAAACGTTTTGAAAATATATTTAATCAAGGTTTGCACCCCATTTATGGGGTGGCAGGTCAAAGTTTCAGAAAGATCCTATGGTTAGATTCTGAGAAATCCGATTTGCAGAAAATACACAAAAAAAATAAATAATAATAATAATAACTTTAACAGAAACAATAAGCTTTCATATGTAATATGAAAGCTTAACTAGATGTGCAAAGCAGATATTGAAGCTTTCATATTAACAGTCACTTCCTGTCACATGTCATGGGTCATGTAAATAATCTCATCAACAAAAAAAAATCATTAAAACTGGTCAAAATATAGCGAAGTTTTTATGATTTTTCAATCGTAAACAACTTGATCGGCACGAAAAACATCAAAGACAAAATTCGAAAATGTGACATTTTCAAATAACAATATTTCGACCCTGATACCGGCTATTCAGAAATGTATTCATTTTGGAAATAGGAGACATATTCTCCAAACTACGGCCTATTGCTTTCATTCACGTGCTCGTTAATGTCGATTTTTCACCTTTTCTCATATTCAGTTCGAAATGGTGACCATCACGTGACCGAAATCAAAATTCTGATCCGATAGATTTTTAGGCATTCCTTCAAGGATTCCGAAAATGTAACTCCCATGACTGTAAGTAAAATATCGAAAAAGACTTTGTGATTTATTAGTTTCAAGATGGCGGCACTTCGGTTCGATCCACAAACTCAATATTTTGTGTACGAATCAGTATTTACTTATCTAGTATCAAAAAAAAAAATCAGGTCATTCTGACCTATATTTCTTCGATTTTTTTGAAAACTTTGATCCCTAATTTCACCAAGGGGAGATAATTTAGAAAATTTCTAAGGAGATCTTTAAAGTCACATCGGTAAGATCTACTTATATACTAAATTTCATGACCGAAATCAAAATTCTGATCCGATAGATTTTTAGGCACTCCTTCAAGGATTCCGAAAATATAACTCCCGAGTCTGTTAGTAAAATAGCAAAAAAGCCTTTGTGATTTATCATGTTTCAAGATGGCGGCACTTCCGGTTCGATCCACAAACTCAATATTTTGTGTACGAATCAGTATTTACTTATCTAGTATCAAAAAAAAAAAATCAGGTCATTCTGACCTATATTTCTTCGATTTTTTTGAAAACTTTGATCCTTAATTTAACCAAGGGGAGATAATTTAGAAAATTTCTATTTATATTTTTGAAGTCACATGGGTAAGATCTACTTATATACTAAATTTCATGAAAATCGTAGAACTATTAAAGAAGTTGTCAAGTTGGTCTCAACTTCCGATTCGAAAATCTGAAACTGCAGTTGAAAATGATTTTTGTCAAGATACTCAAAGAAAAAAGAATTAGTAAAATAGGTCAAATAGTCACAGAGTTACAGTAATGCAGGTCAAATTCACTCGTTCGTAAAATTCTGTGATTTCGAATTCGTAAAACGTTTTGAAAATATATTTAATCAAAAACTGCCACCCAGTTTTGGGGGGGTAGGTCAAAGTTTCAGAAAGATCCCATGGTTAGATTCTGAGAAATCCGATTTGCAGAAATGACACACAAAAAAAAAATAATAATAATAATAATCTTAACAAAAACAATAAGCTTTCATATGTAGTATGTAATATGAAAGCTTAACTAGATCTGCAAAGCAGATATTAAAGCTTTCATATTCACAGTCACTTCCTGTCACATGTCATAGGTCATGTAAATAATGTCATCAAGAAAAAAAAAATCATTAAAATCGGTCAAAATATAGCGAAGTTTTTATGATTTTTCACTCGTAAACAACTTTATCGGCACGAAAAACATCAAAGACAAAATTCGAAAATGTGACATTTTCAAATAACAATATTTCGACCAAACCCCAAGTCATTTTTCGAGTCGCATCAGTAATGTCTACTTATATACTAAATTTCTTGAAAATCGTGCAACTATTAAAGAAGTTGTCAAGTTGGTCTCAACTTCCGGTTCGAAATCACAGCGATAAATTTTCGAATATTACAAAATTTTTAAAAATAAGCTCCCCCTGACCAGCTTAATCGTTCGCAATAAACGTTTGCCCCTTAAAATCGGCAAATTGCTGACTTTAAAGTGAGAAACATTACAACCGGGCGAAATTTTCTGTTTTATCAATTTTTCAGTACCATTGATTACCAACCGATTATTACAAACTTTAAAAATAAAAGAGAAAGAGAGAAATGCGGCTTAACGTCCATTCGACACAAACAAGATCATTTCGGGACTAACATATGTCTTTTAATTCTATTTAAAAACTTCCCTTGCGCGTACAGGTCTTTAGCAGTGGGAAGAAACCGAAGGACACGGAGAAAACCCACGAGGTTGGACACCATACTCCATGTCACGTGCAACCTGGAAATCGAAACGACGCCGGTTGACTCAATGACAGACGTTACGATACAGCGCGCACATGTTAACCATTCAGCCTCCTTAAAATTGGGAAATTGCTGACTTATAGCAACAAACATTTCAACCGGGCATTTCAATCGAAACAAAGCCAGTTGACTCAATGACAGACGTTACGATACAGAGCACAGGTGCTAACCATTCAGCCACGTGACCTCCCTAAATTTGGCAAATTGCTGATCTACAGCGACACTCGGCAATCCTCGTAAGATTTCGGACAATCTAAACTCGGCTGTATGATGAATTCCGTCATATTGGAACTACTTTAAAGGTCCCGGATGAAACATGGCTGCGCCCATTCCAAACACAAGTTGGCGACCTATTTGGCTAGCGACCTATTCGACCGATCCAGCTGTAAGATAATGACGAAATTACACTTCTATTCTGAGCTTAAGGAATGGATAAAAAAATAATATATTCTACTTTCATTTGATAGACATAACGTTGGATTTTATTGGTTGATAAATAGAGACTGTTGTCTTTACTCTAAATAGGTTTCCAACGAACAGGTTGCAGCTCGATCGGTCGAATAGGTCGATAGCCGAATAGGTTCCCAATTTGTGTAATAGCGTCAAGTTTTCCTGTTAAAGTAAACCGGTAGCCGCATTGCAAATGTATGGGCGTAGGTACATATCACTTACTGTCATACATCCGAGACTTAGTTTACGGAATCTGTCGAGATTAGCCGAGTGCTACAGCGAGAAACATTTCAACCGGGCGAAATTTTCTATTTTAACAGTTTAATTTGCACGGTACCTTTAGTTATCAAACGAATATTACAAAACTTTTAAAAATAAGCCCCACCTGACCAGCTTAATCGTTCGCAATAAACGTTTGCCCCTTAAAATCGGCAAATTGCTGACTTTAAAGTGAGAAAAAACAAACTACAACCGGGCGAAATTTCCTGTTTTATCACTTTTACAGTACCTCTGATTACCAACCGATTATAACAAAACTTTAAAAATAAAAGAGAAAGACAGAAATGTGGCTTAACGTCCATTCCACACAAACTAGGTCATTTCGGGGCTATCATATGTTTTTAAATTTTATTTGAAAACTTCCCTTGCGCGTACGGGTCTTCAGGAGTGGGGGGAAACTGAGGGCCTGACAAGGACAGTTGTCTAGTCGTTCGGATGGGACGAAAAATCAAGGTCCCGTGTACACATTGGAGTGCACGTAAAATATCCCTAAGCAGTTGGAATTCGATACTGTTGAATAAGCTCTATACAATGACTAAATGTGCAGATTGTAGATATGTAAAAAAATGATACAATGATTTCACACTACAGGCTAGCTATTCGATACTGTTGAATAAGCTCTATACGATGACTAAATGTGCAGATTGTAGATATGTAAAAAAATGATACAATGATTTCACACAACAGGCTAGCTATTAGACTCTCTATTGACAAGAGTTTCACCGCCCTCCCTTCATTATAACCGAAATTATCGTGCCCTAAAGAATCAACAAATCAGCATGCTTATCTCTGCTTTTCCCAGGCAGAAAATGCTCATCTTTGAACCCAATCATGACATTGACTTAGTGATTGTCTACACCAAGTTTGAACATTCTAGCTTAATTAGAAGAAGAGTTATTGTGTTCCAAAGTCCCGGCCCTTCAAATTGCTTCTATTTTTCATTTTCAATTCAAAATGGTGACCATCACGTGACCGAAATCAAAATTCTGATCCGATAGATTTTTAGGCATTCCTTCAAGGATTCCGAAAATATAACTCCCGAGTCTGTAAGTAAAATAGCAAAAAAAGCCTTTTTGATTTTTCACTTTTAAAGATGGTGGCACTTCCGGTTCGATCCACAAACTCCATATTTTGTGTACGAATCGGTAATTACTTGTCTAGTATCGAAAAAAAAAATTAGGTCATTCTGACCTATATTTCTTTGATATTTTTTTAAAAATTTGATCCTTAATTTCGTCAAGGGGAGATAATTTAGAAAATTTCTAATTATATTTTTGAAGTCACATCGGTAAGATCTACTTATATACTAAATTTCATGACCGAAATCAAAATTCTGATCCGATAGATTTTTAGGCATTCCTTCAAGGATTCCGAAAATATAACTCCCGAGTCTGTTAGTAAAATAGCAAAAAAGCCTTTTTGATTTTTCACTTTTAAAGATGGTGGCACTTCCGGTTCGATCCACAAACTCCATATTTTGTGTACGAATCAGTAATTACTTGTCTAGTATCAAATAGTGTCTGACCTATATTTCTTTGATATCTTTTAAAAATTTGATCCTTAATTTCGTCAAGGGGAGATAATTTAGAAAATTTCTAATTATATTTTTGAAGTCACATCGGTAAGATCTACTTATATACTAAATTTCATGAAAATCGTACAACTATTAAAGAAGTTGTCAAATTAGTCTAAACTTCCGGTTCAAAATCACAGAGACGAATTTTTGAAATTCGAAAATGTGAAACTGCAGATGAAAATGTTTTTTTTCAAGGTATTCAAAGAAAAAAGAATTAGTAAAATCAGTCAAACAATAACAAAGTTACGGCTACGCATTGTCAGTTTTTTCGTTCGTAAAATTCGGTGATTTCGGATTCGTAAAACGTTTTGAAAATATATTTAATCAACAGCCACCACCCATTTTGGGGGGGAAAGGTAAAAGTTTCAGAAAGATCCTATGGTTAGATTCTGAGAAATCCGATTTGTTGATAAAACACAAAAATATAAAATAATAATAGGAATAATCATGACAGAAACAATAAGCTTTCATATGTAATATGAAAGCTTAATAATAATAAGAAGAAGAAGAAGAAGAATTTTAACAAAAACAATAGTGTTTCACACAAGCTACGCAGTGTGAAACCCTAATTAGTATAGGAAACATTTACTATCATGGATTTAGCTGTTCAGTTATCAAAATTCATTGAAAATCAAAATACTTGTTCATTTCAAAACCTTAAACTCTGTGTATCAATCTGAGGTCAATCAATCAGATTTCTGATGATAAGTTTGGCCTCTATAGTGATCAAGGGAGACAACTCTGGATGTAATTATTTGAAATCGCTGAAAATCAATAGGCTTCTTCGTCTTATGACCTTAAACAGTGTGTGTGTATTTAAAGTCAATCGGATAATAGCTTTGGCCTCTCGAGCGTCCACAGGATTTTTTTATGTGATCAGGGGCCATAACTCTGGCAGTATTTATCAGGAATCGTTGAAAATCAATAGGCTTCTTCGTCTTATGACCTTAAACACTATGTATAAATTGAAAGCCAATCGGATATTAACTTTGGCCTTAAGAGCGTCCATAAGATTTCTTGAAGTGATCAAGGGCCATAACTCTGGCACTAATTATCGGAAATCGCTGAAAATCAATAGGCTTTTTTGTCTTATGACCTTAAACACTGTGTATAAATTTAAAGCCAATCGGATATTACCTTTGGCCTCTAGAGCGTCCACAAGATTTCTTGAAGTGATCAAGGGCCATAACTCTGGCACTAATTATCGGAAATCGCTGAAAATCAATAGGCTTCTTTGTCTTATGACCTTAAACACTGTGTATAAATTTAAAGCCAATCGGATATTAACTTTGGCCTCTTGAGCGTCCACAAGATTTTTTTGAAGTGATCAAGGGCCATAACTCTGGCACTAATTATCGGAAATCGCTGAAAATCAATAGGCTTCTTTGTCTTATGACCTTAAACACTGTGTATAAATTTAATGCCAATTGGATATTAACTTTGGCCTCTTGAGCGTCCACAAGATTTTTTTGAAGTGATCAATGGCCATAACTCTGGCACTAATTATCGGAAATCGCTAAAATTCAATAGGCTTCTTCGTCTTATGACCTTCAACACTGTGTATAAATTTAAAGCCAATCGGATATTAACTTTGGCCTCTAGAGCGTCCACAAGATTTTTTGAAGTGATCAAGGGCCATAACTCTGGTAGTTATTATCGGAAATCGCTGAAAAACAATAGGCTTCTTCGTCTCATGACCAAAAACACTGTGTATAAATATAAAGTCAATCGGATATTAACTTTAGCCTCTAGAGCATCCACAAGCTATTGTGGATGCCGGACCGCCGGACGGGAGCGACGACAATATACGACCACATTTCAATGTGGGCGTATAAAAATGAAAGACAGCAGCAAGCTGGGGGGGGGGGGGGTGTAAAATGTCTGGATAATTTTCTTAAGTATAAAAATATTTTCATCTCATTTTGTGAGAAATAGTGAACTGAAATTTTGTGAAAATAAAAATGTGTTTATATTGTACGGTCCCTGCAAGTAGGACTGTATGAAGTTACTATGAATCAGAAGGCAAGCGGGACAACGGATATCATAGCACCCATCTTGGACAGGTGGCGACATATCAAAAATCTTAAGTCTAATACGTACATGTACATGTAATTGTCCAAAGACCAAGCATGCCACATTCCAATGTTTTATACATGTTGGTTTCATTTCAAGTGTGTTGCCCAAAGAACAAGATTACCAAGTGTAATGCAACTTGCACATTGTTTACAAGAATTGTGGATTGACAGACAAGTGTGATAACAACAAATATTCCCATATAAATTGTAGGCATATAATATACAAATGCTATTTCTGGATTGACTACTGAGCCCATGTGCAATGGGAAACCAGTTTCAAATGTATACAAATATAAACAATCAATACTAAATATTACATAATACTGTAGATATTTATTTACTGATTTTGAGACTGCTCAAAATAAAAAATTAATTTACATGTATATTTCACATAATATATGGCCTAGTTACCTAGGCTACACAAAACAAATAATTCAGGGCAGGGTTGTTGTTCCAGTCATATTGCCAGTCATAAATAAATAGAAATGAAGTCACCTCTATAATCAACCAATCAATTTTTATGTCTTAAAATCAGGCATTCCTCATAATTCAATTGCAATAAATACAGTTACATTGGTAGTTTCCCTATTTGAAACTCTTAAAATTTATTTTCTTCTTGAACAATTAACATTACAAAGTTAACATCTTTCTGGCAAGAGACCCTTGTTTTACATTTCAATAAATATCAGTTATATATTCAAATATATATATCAAACATAAAGTCCATCAATGTTTATTAATGAATATACTACTTTAAATATTTAAAAGATGGTGTTTACAGCATAAGTCAAAGAATATGTAAAGAAAATCTTTACTACACATGTATATGTACGAGAATTAAAATTTAAGGCCAAATTTTAAATATTTTCTGATGCGTCCTAATAATAATGACTTGTTCTTGGATCCTTTTTGTATTAGTTTCATCTTTAGAATAGTTTGTGCATCAGTCCTATATACATGTAATATAGTTTATAATTTTTTTTAGAATATCATGGTATAACGAATGGTGATTTGGTATTCTTTAAGTAAACAATAAATATAAATAAACATTGATGATTGGTCAATTTTTAGGCATAATTAGAAATGCTGATATTCCATTTTTAGATGTAGTTTTATTATTTCAAAATATTTTGGAAATATCCTGTCTAGTATAATTTGATTTTCTGCATGTATGACACAGACACAAAATGTAAACATTGGCCAGTCTTTAATGGAAAAAAGAATATGGAAGACGGATGAGAGACAGCAGGAATAAAAACCTTTATATAATTTCTTGGATATATGGTGTAAAAAAAAAACAACAACAAAATGCAAATAATGATTAATAAACTCTTTTGTTTGTTGACAAAGAAATCAAATATATAAGGTGACACTCCAGTCACACATCTAAATACACCCAACAACAGCTATAATCCACTACCAGTACCTGGTTTAATTAACTTATACACAATTATTCCTCTGCTAAATGGCAAAAATCCAGGTGAGCACAATTAATTATCATCAGTGGTTATCAACAAATTCACTATGTAAAGAGGGATACGGCCATATACTTAATACAAAAGCAAAAGCATAAAATATACATGTAAATTTAGAAATGATCAGACGATAACCTTGACCTTTATCAAGTGCTGAATCTGTACATAGAATAAGATGGACAGACTGGAGCAACAACGATAACATACACCCACATATAAATGTGGATACATACAATTATAGATAAAGAGAAATGAATAAAATACATAAATTAAGGTATATTATATAAGTAAATACTGTATGTAAATAAAATAAAATTTTCAATATCCATCATTATTAAAAGATATGTCATACTCTTTGTATTTTCTCTCCAAAATCTTGGCAGTAATGGCATGTTCAGCTCTTCCAAATCCCTGAAATAAGGAAATTAAAGGATAAATTATATTTTTTTTAAATCAAACTAAACCTCATTATGATATATTACCTTTGGGTTAATTGCAATTACTTTTACAGTTGTTAAGTTTTGGGTCAAAATTTGCGATATTTCAACAAGTTTGCAGGCTTCTAGTTCTACTCGAAATGTTGTGACCCTAAAATTTCAATATTGGTCAGGGGTGATAGCCCAAGTTGTCGATTTAAAATCCTCCAGTTGTTTGGGAATGAATGGATGGATATTGTGTGGAATTTTCTGTTAGTTATTTTTCATATCTTTGCAGGTCAGATCTAGAATCACTGGGTGTGGTCATGAAGGACATTCGTCCAAGTATACGTGGAAAGAAACAAATTGACTAGCACTAACCTCACTTGCGAGCTACAATGTTCTGAAAATGTGTAAGATAGGTTGCCAGTCAACAAAACATATGCCCACAGCAGTTAAGTCGTTAGAGAGCTGTCAACAAGAGTTAATAATTTCAACATGTATATCATTTACAGACAATGCATCAATAAAAAGTATGCAAAAATTCATGATTATACGGTAAGAAAATGTGGCCTGTAGATGACAAACAAACAAATACAATAAATGGGCATAACTCTGCCACTGGGGATCGGGCATGCACCATAGATAGGGATGTCGCATATTTATTCTTTCTTGGGTATTTAGGGCATTTAATACTTTAATAGACAATTTCATACAGATAACATTATAATTTTCATCGTTTGAGGGTTCACAAGGTTCTAAAAACTTAAAACAAGGGCCATAACTCTTGAAGTAATTTAGGCTTTTTCATTATGCTAATTCAAATAATGCATATAGATTTCATACAGATCGGATAATAGTTTTTGTCATTCGAACGTTCACAATGTTCAACAAAGTAAAACAAGGGTGATAACTCTTGAAGTAATTGACAGAAATTGCTGATATTCAATAGGATTCTTAAATTCAACAAGCCAACAGTGAGGCTGATGTCCCCCGCCGAAATCCCAAAATAAATAGATGACATATATTAATTAATCGCACATTTATTTTTTTCAAACGTATCGACCAATCAAACTGAACACGAAGTGTCATCCAAAAATTGCTTATATCTGCCTACCGTAAGAAGAAAATGCTCATCTTCGAACTCCATCAAGGCATTGACCTAATAAGCATACACACCAATTTTGAACATTTTAACTCAATTCGAAGGAGAGTTATTGTGTTCCAAAGTCTCGGCAAATCAAATTGCTTATCGCTCTGCTTACCCTGAGCAGAAAATGCTCATTATCGATCTTAGTCAAGGTATTACTGTAATGAAACTATACACCAAGTTTCATCACTCTCACTTAATTAGAACTAAAGTTATCGTGTCTCAAAGCATCAACCAATCAAATTGCTTATCTCTGCCTACCCTAAGCGGAAAATGCTCATCTTCTAACTCCATCAAGGCATTGACCTAATAAGCATATACACCAAGTTTGAACATTTTAACTAAATTAGAAGGAGAGTTATTGTGTTCCAAAGTCTCGACCAATCAAATTGCGTATCGCTCTGCTTACCCTGAGCAGAAAATGCTCATTATCGAACTTAGTCAAGGTATTACTATAATGAAACTATACACCAAGTTTCATCACTCTCACTTAATTAGAACTAAAGGTATCGTGTCCCAAAGCATCAACCAATCAAATTGCTTATCTCTGCTTACCCTAAGCGGAAAATGCTCATTTTCGAACTCCATCAAGCCATTGACCTAATAAGCATATACACCAAGTTTGAACATTTTAACTCAATTAGAAGGAGAGTTATTGTGTTCCAAATTCTCGACCAATCAAATTGCGTATAGCTCTGCTTACCCTGAGCAGAAAATGCTCATTATCGAACTTAGTCAAGGTATTACTATAATGAAACTATACACCAAGTTTCATCAATCCCACTTAATTAGAACTAAAGTTATCGTGTCCCAAAGCATCAACCAATCAAATTGCTTATCTCTGCTTACCCTAAGCAGAAAATGCTCATCTTCGAACTCCATCAAGGCATTGACCTAATAAACACATACACCAAGTTTGAACATTCTAGCTCAATTAGGAAGAGAGTTATTGTGTCCCAAAAAGTGTGACGGACAGACAGACGGACAGACAGACGGACGAACCCATTTTAGTAGTCCCCCAACTTTCTTCGAAAGGCGGGGGACAATAATGTAAATGATGCATATAAATTTCATACAGACTGGGTGACAACGTTTGCCATTCAAACATTCACAAGATTTTACAAAGTGTACCAAGGGCCATAAATCTAGATGTAATTAACAGAAATTTGCTGAAACTCAATATAAATTTTATACAGATCGGATAATAACTTTTGCTTTTAGAGCATTCACAAGGTACAAAAACGTGAAAATGTGCCATACACATAACTCCCAGCGAAATTAATAGAAATTGCTGAAATTCAAAGGGCTTATTTGGATGATAACTGTTGTCATTAGAGAGTTCGCAAGATTCAACAAAGTGAAACAAGGGCCATAACTCTAAATATAATTAATGGAAATTGCTGACATTCAATAGGCTTCTTTGTTTTTAATTCAAATGATGCATATAAATTTCATACAGATCAGTTGATAACTTTTGTCGTTATAGGTGCAAGGCGCAACAAAGTGGAACCAAGGGTCATAAATTATGACTCATAACTCAAGAAGACATTAATGGAAGTTACTGAAATTATAAAGGCTTCTTCATCTCAGACCGACAGGCGGATGGGGGCGATGGCAATACAAAACCACATTGCCATGTGAGCGTACAAAAACAATCAGGTTTATCCTTAGGGTATAAGGAATACATATGGCTTAATCTGTTACCAATCTATTACCATACAGTACAAAAGGGAATTGAAAACATGACAAATTCGGGTACAAGTACATGTATAAGTTAGTGTTTGGTTAACGAGACACAAGTTTCCAAGTAGGTCAATTAACAGGTTTTCCAGAGATCCAATACATATGTACAGTATACATGTACCTGTGAATATCCATAAATCTGGAGGGTTTTCTTAGAGGGATCAACTTGTATCCTTCCACCACCTACACATTCACAGTCCAGACCTTTACTTTCAATATTTGGTGATATTTCATCAAAGATATCAGCTGAAAGAAATCACAAAATCACAAATAAACAATGGATTTCAGATACTTTGCACAGATTCATCCTTACCTTTCGCAAGAAATGATTTCCATGGCTTTCGATAACCAAATCACGGAATTGCATATCAAAAGATAGGTTGCCAGGCAACAAAACATACGTCCACTGCAGCTAAATCGTCCAGGCAGTCAACAACAGTTGTCGCATATTTTTACTTTTTTCGATAATGAAACATTTATCATACACTAAAATCTGATTAAGATTATAAGATAACAACTCATAATGTAATAATCAGAAAATCATTAGAATTTGTTTGGTTTTCATAAAGCTCTGCCCCATGCTAATGTTTAGTACATGTATACGAAACATTTAATATTATGGATTTAGTTGTTCAGTTATCAAAATTCGTTGAAAACAATAACTTGTTCATCTCAAGACCTCAAACTCGGTGTATAAATTTAAAGTCAATCGGCCTCTAGAGGATCCATAAGATTTTTTGAAGTGATCAAGAGTCTTAACACTGGCAGTAATTATCGGAAATCGCTGAAAATCATTAGGCTTCTTCGTCTCAGGTCATTGGCATTCTAGGAACCGCATTATGGCGGGGGAAAGCGGCAAAAACCTAATGCTATGTAGAAATGTCTAATTCAAAACACACATGTAACATAATGCCATACCAAATACCTAAAACGTCTAATGCAAAAAACAAAATACAAGAAACCTATAATACAAAATACCTCATATGTCTATTGCAAAAGACAAAATACAAGAAACGTCTAATACAAAATACATATAACCTCTTATGCACAATTGATTTTACAATCTGAAACATCTACCATAAGCATTAGATGACATATCTCGTTGTCATTACTTACGTTTCTCCACTGAATTATCTTTATTTAGGTCAATGTCAAGGTCATCGAACACAACTTGGCGACCTATTCGGCTAGCGAGCTATTCGACCGATCCAGCTGGCAACCTGTTCGTTGGCAACCTATCAGAATTAAGACAACAGTCGCCCAAACTCATCTATGTTTAACAACCAATAAAATCCAACGTTACGTCTATCAAATGAAAGTAGAATAATATATTATTTTTATCAATTCCTTAAGCTCAGAATAGAGATGCAATTTCGCATTATCGTACAAAATTCTAGACATCCAACTAAATATATTCCGAAAGGTAATTAAATAGGCTTTCTAAGTATTATCAGTAAAAATTGGCACATTCATATTAAAGGGATGCACTATCTTCCTAAATTTTAAAGGGAAAAACTGTTAATATCCCGTGTCAAAATTCGGACCATCGTACAAAATTCTGATGATCCAACTAAATATATTCTAAAAGGTAATTGAATAAGCTTTCCAAATATTATTAGTAAAAGTTGGCACAATCATATTAAGGGCGTTGAGCAGTCTAAGATTCGCACTAACTTTTCAACGCCAATCTTATTAAGTCTTTGCAAACTTGTTCCACTTATAAAATAACTCAGAAAACTCTCGAAAGTCGCGTCGTTTTATGTGTAACAATGGAGATACGAGGCGGAGGAATAAAACTATTTATAGCAAACGAGACTGATTCCCCGACCTAGATAAGGTGTTGAATAAATTATGACGTCGTGCACGCCAGTCACGTGATCAACACAGACGTGGCTTCAACGGGAGTGGAAGATGTCACGTGACCAGAAGGAATTCCCTGTATGACGCTATTATCCAGGTCTATTTATCTATCACGAAAGGAACATGACGGATTTTTTTTTTATGGTCAAAGATTACTATTTTTTGAATGCATAACATGATTTAGAGTGCGGTGGAGTAGTGCAGTGAAGTAATTATTTACTTTTACATCCGAATTGTTGTATTTTAATACTTGTTGTCGACGTATTCAAAGAATTAACCCAAAATCGCAAAATCTCGTTTGAAGGTAAATAATGAACAACAATTTTAAAATACTTTGAGTTGGTATTTTTTAACGTTTTTGGTGTCGAAATGTAGCTTATAACCTCCACTTTCGATCTACTGGTGGGATTATCAATAAATCTTTTGAGCTTGTACTAATAGAATTTCCAAGAAAACGCATCGTTTTTTGCGTTTCCATGGATACAAGACAAACCACAACCTATAGCCAAAAATTGACCAGTGTATTTTTGGGACTTGCTATTAGCATTGTTCATGCGAAATTTGATGAAAATATCTGCAGGCATAACTGAGAAAATTCTACTTTTGTTGTCATCAGTACCCCTTTTTATCATGCTTTTGGGCCAAGTTTGGAACATAGTTGGTAAATAAAATTGGTATTTATTTGGTGATTAATATGTAGTTTATCACCCCAAATAACAAAAAATGTCATATCTTATCAACAAAAATTACAGTGCTAGCTTTAAAATTTGCATTTTAGACTACTCAACGCCCTTAAAGGGGTGTGCTCTCAACCTGAACGTAGCCAATTTTTCAATATTTTAAAGTGAAAGAACGGTAATATTTCGAGTCTAAAGTCGGACCATCGTACAAAATTTTTAGCAACCAGCTATATATATTCTGAAAGGTAATTGAATAAGCTTTCTAAATATTATTAGTAAAAGTTGGCACAATCATATTAAAGGAGCTTATCCAATTACCTTTCAGAATATATATAGCTGGATGCTCCAAATTTTGTATGATGGTCCGAATTCGGACTTCGAAATAAATACCGGTCTATCTTTACATATAGAATATTGAAAAATTGGCTATGTTCAGGTTGAGAGCGCACCCCTTTAATATGATTGTGCCAACCTTTACTAATTATATTTGGAAAGCTTATTCAAATACTTTCCGAATTTATATAGCTGGATGCTCAGAATTTTGTACGATGGTCCGAGTTTTGACTTGGAATATTACCGTTCTTTCACTTTAAAATATTAAAAAATTGGCGACGTTTATGTTGAGAGCGCGCCCTTTAATATGATTGTGCCAACTTTTACTAATAATATTTAGAAAGCTTATTCAATTACCTTTTAGAATATATATAGCTGGATGCTCAGAATTTTGTACGATGGTCCGAATTTTGTCTCGGAATATTACCGTTGTTTCACTTTAAAATATTGAAAAATTGGCTATGTTCAGGTTGAGAGCCCGCCCCTTTAATATGATTCTGCCAACTTTTACTATTAATATTTGGAAAGCTTATCCAATTACCTTTCAGAATATATATAGCTGGATGGTCAGAATTTTGTACAATGGTCCAAATTCGGACTTCGAAAAAAAATTCCGGTCTATCTTTACATATAGAATATTGAAAAATTGGCTATGTTCAGGTTGAGAGCACGCCCCTTTAATATGATTGTGCCTACTTTTACTAATAATATTTAGAAAGCTTATTGAATTACCATTCAGAAAATATATAGCTGGATGCTCAGAATTTTGTACGATGGTCCAAATTTTGACTCAGAATATTACCGTTCTTTCACTTTAAAATATATATATGATTGTGCCAACTTTTACTAATAATATTTGGAAAGCTCATTCAGATACCTTTCCAAATTTATATAGCTGGATGCTCAGAATTTTGTATGATGGTTCGAATCTTGACTTAAAAAAAAAATACCGGTCTATCTTCACATATAGAATATTGAAAAATTGGATATGTCCAGGTTAAGGGCGCGCCCCTTTAATATTATTGTGCCAACTTTTACTAATAATATTTGGAAAGCTTATTCAATTACCTTTCAGAATATATATAGCTGGATGCTCCAAATTGTGTACGATGGTCCGAACTTTGACACAGAATATTACAGTTCTTTCGCTTTAAAATATTGAAAAATTGGCGATGTTCAGGTTGAGAGCGCGCCCTTTAATATGATTGTGCCAACTTTTACTAATAATATTTAGAAAGCTTATTCAATTACCTTTTAGAATATATATAGCTGGATGCTCAGAATTTTGTACGATGGTCCGAATTTTGACTCGGAATATTACCGTTGTTTCACTTTAAAATATTGAAAAATTGGCTATGTTCAGGTTGAGAGCGCGCCCCTTTAATATGATTCTGCCAACTTTTACTATTAATATTTGGAAAGCTTATCCAATTACCTTTCAGAATATATATAGCTGGATGGTCAGAATTTTGTACGATGGTCCAAATTCGGACTTCGAAAAAAATTCTGGTCTATCTTTACATATAGAATATTGAAAAATTGGCTATGTTCAGGTTGAGAGCACGCCCCTTTAATATGATTGTGCCTACTTTTACTAATAATATTTAGAAAGCTTATTGAATTACCATTCAGAAAATATATAGCTGGATGCTCAGAATTTTGTACGATGGTCCGAATTCCGACTCGGAATATTACCGTTCTTTCATTTTAAAATATTGAAAAATTGGCTATGTTCAGGTTGAGAGAGCGCCCCTTTAATATGACTGTGCCAACTTTTACTAATAATATTTAGAAAGCTTATTCAATTACCTTTCAGAATATATATAGCTGGTTGCTAAGAATTTTGTACGATGGTCCGAATTTCGACTCCAAATATTACCGTTCTTTCACTTTAAAATATTGAAAAATTGGCTATGTTCAGGTTGAGAGCGCACCCCTTTAATATGACTGTGCCAACTTTTACTAATAATATTTAGAAAGCTTATTCAATTACCTTTCAGAATATATATAGCTGGTTGCTAAGAATTTTGTACGATGGTCCGAATTTTGACTCGAAATATTACCGTTCTTTCACTTTAAAATATTGAAAAATTGGCTATGTTCAGGTTGAGAGCGCACCCCTTTAATATGATTGTGCCAACTTTTACTAATAATATTTGGAAAGCTTATTCAATTACCTTTTAGAATATATTTAGTTGGATCATCAGAATTTTGTACGAACTTTGACACGGAATATTACCGTTCTTTCACTTTAAAATATTGAAAAATTGGGGATGTTCAGGTTGAGAGCGCACCCCTTTAATATGATTGTGCCAACTTTTACTAATAATATTTAGAAAGCTTATTCAATTACCTTTCAGAATATATATAGCTGGGTGCTCAGAATTTTGTACGATGGTCCGAATTTCGACTCAGAATATTACCGTTGTTTCACTTTAAAATATTGAAAAATTGGTTATGTTCAGGTTGAGAGCGAGCCCCTTTAATATGATTCTGCCAACTTTTACTATTAATATTTGGAAAGCCTCTCCAATTACCTTTCAGAATATATATAGCTGGATGGTCAGAATTTTTTTTGTACAATGGTCTATCTTTACATATAGAATATTGAAAAATTTGCTATGTTCAGGTTGAGAGACTCCCTTTTAATATGATTGTGCCTACTTTTACTAATAATATTTAGAAAGCTTATTGAATTACCATTCAGAAAATATATAGCTGGATGCTCAGAATTTTGTACGATGGTCCGAATTCCGACTCGGAATATTACCGTTCTTTCATTTTAAAATATTGAAAAATTGGCTATGTTCAGGTTGAGAGAGCGCCCCTTTAATATGACTGTGCCAACTTTTACTAATAATATTTAGAAAGCTTATTCAATTACCTTTCAGAATATATATAGCTGGTTGCTAAGAATTTTGTACGATGGTCCGAATTTCGACTCGAAATATTACCGTTCTTTCACTTTAAAATATTGAAAAATTGGCTATGTTCAGGTTGAGAGCGCACCCCTTTAATATGATTGTGCCAACTTTTACTAATAATATTTGGAAAGCTTATTCAATTACCTTTTAGAATATATTTAGTTGGATCATCAGAATTTTGTATGATGGTCCGAATTTTGACACAGGATATTAACAGTTTCTCCCTTTAAAATTTTTTAAAAATTGGTCATGTTTAGGAAGAGAGTGCACCCCTTTAATATGAATGTGCCAATTTTTACTGATAATACTTAGAAAGCTTATTTAATTACCTTTCGGAATATATTGAGTTGGATGTCTAGAATTTTGTACGATAATGCGAAATTACATCTCTATTCTGAGCTAAAGGAATTGATAAAAATAATATATTATTCTACTTTCATTTGATAGACGTAACGTTGGATTTTATTGGTTGTTAAACATAGATGAGTTTGGGCGACTGTTGTCTTAATTCTGAACAGGTTGCCAGCTGGATCGGTCGAATAGCTCGCTAGCCGAATAGGTCGCCAAGTTGTGTTCGATGACCTTGACCTAAATAAAGATAATTCAGTGGAGAAACGTAAGTAATGACAACGAGATATGTCATCTAATGCTTATGGTAGATGTTTCAGATTGTAAAATCAATTGTGCATAAGAGGTTATATGTATTTTGTATTAGAGGTTTCTTGTATTTTGTCTTTTGCAATAGACGTATGAGGTATTTTGTATTAGAGGTTTCTTGTATTTTGTTTTTTGCATTAGACGTTTTAGGTATTTGGTATGGCATTATGTTACATGTGTGTTTTGAATTAGACATTAGGTTTTTGCCGCTTTCCCCCCGCCATACCACATGTACTTTCTGTTCAGTTTAGAAATTTGCCCCCCCCCCCCGACTGGATAACCCACTCTAATACATCCGACTCGCTCCTTTTCTTGAAGTCAGAATAGTGCCGTGACTTAGGAACGAGTCTGACGTCATTTAGAGCAGGTTATCCAGTCTAGATCAGATCTCCCCACAGAGTAAGTTGATAATTTTAGATGAATATTATCCTTATAAAGTTTTATTTAGAAGTATTCTTTTGTTTTGATTTTACAAATTGAATGTAACGTGAGTAACGTACAGTGAGTAACAACATTTTCTACACTCTTAATTTTAAAGATAGGTTGCCAGGCAACGAAACATACGCCCACAGCAGCTAAATCGTCCGGGCAGTCAACAAGGGTTGTCACATATTTTTACTTTTTTTGCTAATGAAACATTTGTAATACACTAAAAACTGATTAAGAGTAACGGCTCATTATGTAATTATCAGAAAATCATTAGAATTTGATTGCCTTTTATAAAGTGTTACCCCACACTAACAATTAGTATATACATGAAACATTTAATATCATGGATTTAGCTGTTCAGTTACTAAAATTCATTGAAAATCAAAATACTTGTTCGTTTCAACACCTTAAACTCTGTGTATCAATCTAAAGTCAATCGGATGATAAGTTTAGCCTCTATAGCGTAACAAGATTTTTTGAAGTTATCAAGGGAGATAACTCTGGCAATAATTATTTTAAATCTCTGAAAATCAATAGGCTTCTTCGTCTCATGACCCTAAACACTGTGTGTTAATTTAAAGTCAATCGGATATTAACTTTGGCCTCTAGAGCTTCCACAAGATATTTTGAAGTGATCAAGGGCCATAACTCTGGCACTAATTATCGGAAATCGCTGAAAATCAATAGGATTCTTCGTCTCATGACCTTAAACACTGTGTATAAATTTAAAGTAAATCGGATATTAACTTTGGCCTCTAGAGCGTCCACAAGATATTTTCAAGTGTTCAAGGGCCATAACTCTGGCACTAATTATCGGAAATCGCTGAAAATCAATAGGCTTCTTCGTCTCATGACCTTAAACACTGTGTATAAATTTAAAGTCAATCGGATATTAACTTTGGCCTCTAGAGCGTCCACAAGATATTTTGAAGTGATCAAGGGCCATAACTCTGGTAGTTATTACCGAAAATCGCTGAAAAACAATAGGCTTCTTCATCTCATGACCTTAAACACTGTGTATAAATTTAAAGTCAATCGGATATTAACTTTGGCCTCTAGAGCTTCCACAAGATATTTTGAAGTGATCAAGGGCCATAACTCTGGTAGTTATGATCGGAAATCGCTGAAAATCAATAGGATTTTTCGTCTCATGACCTTAAACACTGTGTATAAATTTAAAGTAAATCGGATATTAACTTTGGCCTCTAGAGCATCCACAAGATTTTTTGAAGTGATCAAGGGCCATAACTCTGGCACTAATTATCGGAAATCGCTGAAAATCAATAGGCTTCTTCGTCTCATAACCTTAAACACTGTGTATAAATTTAAAGTCAATCGGATATTAACTTTGGCCTCTAGAGCGTCCACAAGATATTTTGAAGTGATCAAGGGCCATAACTCTGGTAGTTATTATCGGAAAACGCTGAAAAACAATAGGCTTCTTCGTCTCATGACCTTAAACACTGTGTATAAATTTAAAGTCAATCGGATTTTAACTTTAGCCTGTAGAGCGTCCACAAGCAATTGTGGACGCCGGACCGACGGACGGACCGACGGACGGACGGACGGACGGACGGGGGCGACGACAATATACGACCACATTTCAATGTGGGCGTATAAAAAATCAGATCCTTTTCATACATTCATACTTTATTGCAAAAAAAATAAATATCCATACCTACTAAATAATAAACTTTTTATAAAAAAAGAGATTAGACTTGAAGGTGATATTTATATGTAAACAAAACATCAAAATTTTGGTGCCCATTTCATGTATTGTTTGACGCGAGTAACACAATGGTTTTCAGATGTCACCAAAAAAAAGTATTTTGTTCACATTCTATTCTATCTTATTATTTTCTTCCATACACAATATTCAACAATCAATGTAGACTATTGTTTGTAGTTTTAAATGTGACGCGAGTAACACTGGAATTGCCCTTGTACATGTGTGATCAAAACATCAAATAATAAAACTTACATGATCTCATTATTATTATTGAAAATTACTGAAAATCATATTGATATGTAAATGTATTTGAAGGGGCATTAGCCTACAATGTATAAATATCTAACAAGATTTCATACCAATTAGGCATACCTTAGAGGTTATTTGAAATACTATTGTCAAAAAACGAACATATACCACGATATATTGCGTTTTTGAATTTTTTGGATGCTATTTTTGCCAGGCATCCTGGCAATGAAATATACATGTACAAAGCTTAATAGTCTGAGCGGTCAACAAGATAGTCACATTTTTATTCTTTTGTAGGTAATGAGGTTATTTAAAAGACCATTTCTTACTCTTACTGTTCAGATTATAATTTTCATTGTTTGAGGTTTAAATTTCTACAAATTGAAACAAGTGCCTTAAGTAATCTAAATAATGCATATAAATTATAAACTTTATACAGATGTACATGTACTGCCGTATTATAATAATATTGGTAAAAGAAAAGTTCAAATCATCCATTCAAAAGACTTTGTTCATCAAACAGTGATCTTAATGGGCACGCTATTTAAGACACATTTATATAATCATGACAGGACCTTAAACACTGTCTATAAATTTAAAGTCAATTGGGTATTAACTCGTTCAGCTCTTAACGTCGGTCTCATTACACTCACCCTGAACGTTCAGGGACTGTCCCATTCAATCAATGTCGAAAATAATTGGAGCCCCAGTCAATTTGACTGGTCAACTTTTCACTGCTAAACGATGGGGTGTCAATCCGTGTGGACGCCTGTACAACGTAAACGAACATCTTAGTGAGAAAAAAAGAACCTGCTTACTTCACTAGAGTCAGTATGAGCGACACAACACACTGTTAAAAATATGTCCCCTCCTATCAAGTTAGATTTTCGCCGCCATGATACTCTTAACTGTAGGTCAACGTCCACATTCAGGAATGTCGGTCAAACAAGACGAAACGAAATGTACAGGCTTTACATTGTACAGACTTTCACACGGATTAACACCCCGTTGTTTAGCAGTGAATAAAATTGACTGTTCTCCAATTATTTTCGACATTGATTGAACGTTCAGGGTGAGTGTAATGAGACCGACGTTCAGAGCTGAACTAGGTATTAACTATAGCCTTTAGACAAGATGTTTCAAAGTGTTCAAGGGCCATAACTCTGGCAGTAATTACCCAAAATCAATGAAAATCAATAGAATTTGTCATCCCATGACCTTAAACATTGTGTACGGTATAAATTTAAAGTCAATCGGATAGATTTTATGCGCAGACAAGATTTTATTCTAAGTGATCAAGGGTCATAACTCAGGAAGTAATTATCGGTAATCGGTGAAAATCAGCACTGTGTATAATAAATATAAAAGATTTAAAGTCAATGGGATAACTTTAGCCTCTAGAGCATCCACAAGCAATTGTGGACACCTGACCGGGGGCCGAACACGATGACAATATACTACCATATTTTAATGTGAAACTTTCAATCAATAGAAACAGGAAACACAAACCAAATACAGAGAGAGAGAAAAATGGGGTTTAACGTGTTTAACGTCCATTCAACACAAACTAGGTCATTTCGGGACTAACATATGGTTTAATTTTATTTCAATAATTCGCTTGCACGTAGGTGTCTTTAGCAGTGGGAGAAAACCGGAGTGCCCGGAGGAAACCCACGAGGTTGAGAAGGCGCCCCTATCTCCATGCCACATATGCTCACACCAGGGCTTGAAACCACAGCTGCAAACCAGAGGCGACCCGGCCAGCTCGAGGCCGAAGCGCGGCACTCTAGACCGCTAGGCCACCCCCCCCCCCCAAACCAAATACAGACGATTTGATGGGATCGATTTTGACAAAGTCAAAATGATGCATATATTCAGGTAAGTTGATATAAAATAATTAGTAGTTAATACAATATCAAAAAACCATTGCTTTATCCAACGTTTCGTCAGTAAAAATACTAACTTCCTCAAGGTAAAGCCAGGCAACGAAACATACGCCCACAGCAGCTAAATCGTCTGGGCAGTCAACAAGGGTTGTCACATATTTTTACTTTTTTGGGTAATGAAACATTTGTAGTACACTAAAATCTGATTAAGAGTAACAACTCATTATGTAATTATCTGAAAATCATTAGAATTTGTTTGCTTTTTATAAAAGTTTTGCCCCAATTTAAGCTAACAATTAGTATAAGAAACATTTAATATCATGGATTTAGCTGTTCATTTATCAAAATTCATAGAAAATCAAAATACTTGTTCGTTTCAACACCTTAAACTCTGTGTATCAATCTGAAGTCAATCAATCGGATGATAAGTTTAGCCTCTATAGCGTTACATGGTTTTTTTGAAGTGATCAAGGGAGACAACAGTAATTATCAGGAATCGTTGAGAATCAATAGATTTCTTCATCTTATGTCCATAAACACCGTGTATAAATTTAAAGCCAATCGGATATTAACTTTGGCCTTTAGAGCGTCCACAAGGTTTTGTTGAAGTGATCAAGGGCCATAACTCTGGCACTAATTATCAGAAATTGCTGAAAATCAATAGGCTTCTTCGTCTTATGATCTTAAACACTGTTTATAAATTTAAAATTAATCGGATATTAACTTTAGCCTCTAGAGCGTCCACAAGCAATTGTGGGTGCGCGCCGGACGGGGGCGACGACAATATACGACCACATTTCAATGTGGGCATATAAAAACTAATTCTCTACCTTGAGGAAGTAAGTATTTTTACTGACGAAATGTTGGATAAAGCGATGTTTTTTTAGGGTTTCAAACTGCGTAGCTTGTGTGAAACACTATTGTTTTTGTTCGGATTATTAGGGTTTCACACTGCGTATTATTTTTTTTTTTTCCAATTTGCTTAGATCTCAGCAACTTCTTGTCGGATCGATACAATGTCTTCAGTTTTACTGGGAAAGTGGGTGTGACTTAGAGATTAAAGCTATTCCCTGTATTCTGCGACACTGCGAAATGTCCGAAAATGTCGTTTTTTGAAATATTGCCGTAATATTAACAATAATCATTGGATTTTAGCATATGATGTATTTTGACATAGCCAGAAACAGGGGACATAGCTATGTTACTTTTGATTTTTGATTTTCGACGAATCTTGGAAGATATTAGGCGCCAAATTTTGAAAATTTAAATTTTTACAAAAAACTTTTTTATTTATTAATACTTTTATATATGACATTTTAACTAAGGTTAAAGAGTCATCTGATTTGAACAAAAATGTCAACATTTTTTGTTTCCATAATTTTCCTTGGCCGCCATTGGTTAATTCAGTTTTTCAGTCCTACATTAATTATTTATTGTTCGATTTGTATAAAACCATGTTCATATGTTTCGTGGTTCAAAATGCCATTTTTTTTGTTACAGGTAAAGTTTCCAGTAGGCACCGGAAGTGGCATAAATTCAGCAAAAACTACAATATTGACAGTTTGGTACCACTTTTTGAAAGCAAATACTATTTTCTACTAATCTGATCTTACTCAAAAGATGCGCCCTGTAAAGGTGCACAAAATCTCGGACTCGTTTTTTTTAATTTCGATTTTGTTTTCGGGCCATTTCGGTTAAAAGGTAAAAAAGGGGTAAAAATAAGCTATTTACAACCCATCCAGTGTCTTCATATATTAAAATATTTCTTTGATACTTTCAAAAACTTGTAGCAATAATCCATACAAAGAGAATGTATGTGAAATTTAGTTTTTAATATAAGCAGTTGCCGAGAAATGGGCAATTTTCCATGAGTCACTTTTCACGTTATTTTGGCTGTAAAAGAATCAATTATTATTTGATTTTCAATTTTCTTTTACTGTCTGTTGCCTTTTGCCACAGTCGACTATTCCAAACCATTTCAACACTTTCACTGTTACCGGAAGTGACGTCATTTAGGCAATAACTGAATTTTTAGCATTAAAAATACATTTTTTATTCAAATGAGTATTATTTGTAATATGTTTAGAATTATGAAATTTGGTTCCCATCAACAAATAGAATGAACCCATACGATCATATAGATACCACAAAATGGTTTCTAACTTGTACGGTTGCAGAGAAATAGACGATTGTCCACAAGTCACTTTTTACTTTATTTTGCCTCTAAAAGAATCAGTTATAATTCGATTTTCATAAAATTTTCACCATATGATGTCTTATGCCATTTACGATTTCATAGAACTAATTTAACTTTTTTAGTAACACCGGAAGTGATGTCATTTTGTCAAAAAACTGAATTTTTAGCCTGCAAAATAGATATTTCATTCAAATGAGTCTGATTTGTAATGTTTTCAAAATTATGATATTTGATTCCATTCAACAAATAGATTGAACCCATACAATCATACAGACACCACAAAATGGTTTCCAACTTGTGCGGTTGCAGAGAAATAGTCGGTTGTCTACAAGTCACTTTTCAAGGTTTTTGGTCTATAAAAGTGGCAATTATTATTCTATTTACATAAAATTTTCACTATATGATGTCATACGCCATTTCAGATTTCATAAAACTAATTGAACATTTTCATTATCACCGGAAGTAATGTAATTTTGTCAGGATCTCTTACAAGTAACAAATGTATAAAATGAATTGATATTTGCTGGATTTGGTTGATTCTGTATCTTTTTGAAAGCAAATATTATTTTTTTCAAATCTTATATGACTGAAAAGATGTGCCATGTAAAGGCGCACAAAACATCGGGCTCAGTTTTTTTAATTTTGATTTCGTTTTCAGACAATTTGGATTAAAGGGTGAAAAAAGGTGTCAAAATAAGCTATTTACAACCCATCCAGTGTCATCATATTAAAAAATATACCTTCGTAACATTCATATACTCGTAGTAATAACCCATATGAAGAGAATGTATGTGAAAATTAATTTGTAATATGCGCAGTTGCCGAGAAATAGGCAATTTTGCATGAGTCACTTTTCACGTAATTTTGGCTGTAAAAGAATCAATAATTATTCGATTTTCAATTTTCTTTCGCCATTGGATGCCTAATGCCATAGTGGACTATGTCAAACCATTTTACCTCTTGCGCTGTCACCGGAAATGACGTCATTTACTCAAAACTTAAATTTTAGTCCTCAAAAACAATATTTTATTCAAATGAGTAGTACTTGTTATTTGTTTCAAATTATGATATTTGATTCTATTGATCAAATAGAATGAACCCATACGATCATACAGATACCACAAAATGGTTTCCAACGTGTACTGTTGTAGAGAAATGGGCGATTTTCCTTAAGTCACTTTTCAAGGTTTTTGGTCTATAAAAGTGTCAGTTATTATTCGATTTTAATAAAATTTTCACCATATGATATCTTATATCATTTATGATTTCATAGAACTAATTTAACATTTTCAGTATTTCCGGAAGTAATGTCATTTTGGCAAAAACTGTATTTTTAGCCTCCAAAACAGATATTTTTTTCTAATGAGTCTGATTTGTAAAGTAATATATTTAAAATTATGATATTTGATTCCAATCAACAAATAGATTGAGCCCATATGATCATATAGATACCAAAAAATAGTTTTTATCATGTGCGGTTGCCGAGAAATAGACTTTTATCACCGGAAGTAATGAAACTTTGCCAGGATCACTTACAAGTAAATATAAAATGAATTGATATTGGTTGATTCTTCGTCCATTTTATTTGATGTTTGCAATGCTTACTGTATGTGGAAACCTGTTTAATGGTTTCATTGGTATCGGAAGTGACATATGTTCAAGGGCAACGTGGCACAGAAAGTAATGTGGCACCAGTGAAACCCGTCATTCCTCCATGCAGGTCTAGTTGATATTGTATTCTACTACATATTTTAATGGGGGCGTATAAAAAACAAACTGTATTTGAACAAAAAAAAAAAAAAAAAACACACTTGTATTTGTTTTTTTTTCTTTTTCTTTCTTGCTTTGGGCTTTACTATACCAGAAAACATTGAAAACACCTTGTTATATACTAAATAGTAAAATACCAAAAAAACACTATATAACGGAAAAACACACTAAATACCGGTACCAGAAAACACACACTAAATAGGTAACCAGTAGCCAGGCTATATACCGGAAACTAACCCTAACTTTACGGCGTTTCCGGTATTCAGTGTAAAATGGTGTTTTCTGGTAGTTTTCCAGCACCGTATATATATAGTATTGTTGCATGCTTTGATCTTCCATTTATTTCTCCATTTTTTTCAGAACTTTTAAAAAAATGAATAAAAAGTCATAAAAATGTTTGTTTTATTCAAATAATCGGTTGTTTCATATGTAATTTAAGTTGTTTTGGATAAATCTATTGGCAATCCAATCGTTAAAAAAAAAACACACACTATTACTACTATAACATCTTACCTTTAACTAGGCCTACGTTCTATTACCATTACTAGAGTGTGGGGCACCCAATAATATGCAATAATTATTATTGTCTACAGATTCTACTCACCATGGTACTCTGCCTTGCAAATCCCTCGAACAATATGCTTGAATTCTCTATCTTTTTCTGGATCATGCACTTTGATCAATATATACTTCATTTTACCACTTTTATCAATTTGAACATCAGGTATTGCCGTCAGTTTCGGGTTTTTAAATGATCCAGCAGAAGCTATTGATGCTACTGGTACAGACATCTTAATTTGGATGACTAGAATTGGCCTCTCCTTATAAAAATTCTCATACGCACGCACTACGCAGTAATTTAAATTATTTCGTGTTTTCCGGTACGGTACTCGATTGAATCGGTCAGAAACTTTCTCACAACTTTTTTCTGTTGTCTTGGCAAACTGTATTATGCGAACATTTACCTAGCCTAATTCCTAAGCAAAAACTTTCCGGTAAAGCGATACAGTAATTTTCAGTAAAATTAGCCGTGTTGACTAACGGATTATTAGTAGTATCATCTATTTCATGAGTAAAATTAATAAAAAGTATATCAAAGAAAGCTAGACTCTACATGTAGGTTACCCTCTCTCTCGATCCAGATTACAACCAAAGTTCATTGCACGGCGGAATTTACCCATTAGCATCAGGGTTACTTCCGGTGCAGCTAGACGATTCCACCTATGATTCCACAGAACTCTACACGTGTAGCGCTAAGAACGAGATGAAGCGATATATTACAGTACAATATCCCAGTTCATGCGCATACAGATATGCCATGGTTTCTTTCATATTTCGCACCTGTAAATTAAACGAAATAATGATAATAATAATGAATTTATATAATATAGCGCACGGATCAGGAATTTTTGCAGGAGGGGGTTTGCCAGGTTTCTGTTGTGAGGGAAATCTGCCATCATCATGGTCTCTAAATTACATAGGCATACATACAAATTGAGCTTTTTAAACAGAGAAATCATTTTTATACTGATGTTAGGATCACTTTGTCAGTGATGTAATTTCATTAATGCAAGGCATTATTTTTTTTTTCATGTAGGCTTAGCTGAGCGGGGGGCCCCTCATTTCTGGATCCGCCCCTGCTTTCATCTACTAGAACTGTTCTACTCAATAGCACTGTGCACGTTTGGTATTCATATTTAAATAAGTGAGTCGTCAATTTTGATTTAACGACCCTGGTGTTCTGGCTTCCTTTAAATGTCAAATATAGGCTAATGGATTCTTATATGCAAACATGGAGTCAACAATCATGGTTTTGCTGATGACACTGAAATTTATCACAATTTTCATTTGTCTGAAAAATTCGCAGAACAGGCTATCTCCAATATAGAGAAATGTCTGGATGATGTTCGTGTGTGGATGTGCCTTAACAAATTAAAACTAAATGACGACAAAACTGAATTCCTTATCATAACCCCTCCGTCCAAATCACAGAGCCTAAGCTTGATACCAAAACTACGAATGGGTTCTAGTCTCATGCATCCAATTAAAAGATAGGTTGCCAGGCAACGAAACATACGCCCACAGCAGCTAAATCGTCCGGGCAGTCAACAAGGGTTGTCGCATATTTTTACTAATTTCGGAAAAGAAACATTTGTAATACACTAAAAACTGATTAAGAGTAACAACTCATTATGTAATTATCAGAAAATCATTAGAATTTGATTGCTTTTTATAAAGTTTTACCCCACGCTAACAATTAGTATATACATGTAGGCCGTGGGCCGAAACCTGTACGGCCTCTATAAAATGGCAAAGGGTGCAAGTTTTTGGTGACTACATAAACTATATATCAAATTAATCTGCAGAATGTGCTTGTTTCAAAACTGCAATGTTTTCCCAAAAATGTTTGTTCGTTATGAAATGCCAATACTTTGAAAACAAGGTATAGAATCCTGTATTGTGGACAATTGTTTGGTCTGTTTACGTACATATCAGATGTATATATGCAAAATTTTAGATTTGACGCCAAATATTGTTGTTGTGGATATGTTATGTCTGTAAATGAAATCTACACATATTGTTAGATATGGTTTTAAAATTCACGCTGCCTTTTATTTTTATAAGTAGATAGATCGAAATTATAGTACAATTTGTTCAAATCAGAAGTACACCATCTTTTTGACAAATGTATATGATTTTCGACAAGACATGAAATGTAATTGATTTATTTATAACATCATATTCAGAATGCCTTTAAAACAGACAATAATTATTGAAAAAAAGAAGACCACGAAGAAACAATCTATCTTTGAACAAGCGTTGAAAACATCGACAATATAAGTGATGAACTAACGTATTCTTTTATTGGGTACATTATTGGAGTTAAGATATAAAGAGCTGACAGTTCTCAATATAATAATTAAAAACAAGACAATGTAGCCTACAGGGAATTTGCTGAAAATTTCAGTCAAATTGATCCACTCGGAATCAAGGGTTTAGCCATTGATTTTTGGACCGAGCCTCGGTCATCATTACTTAAGTCGGTACAATAAAAAAACATAGTCTCGATTATCCACTTTTTGAATTACCAGCAGCATCAAACCGGGTTCTAATCAAGTAAATATCGCAGGCTAGAGATGTCATCGAGAGTTGATTATGATTTGGATAAGTTAATTAATGTCTAATTAATAATTTTGATAACATTTCAGGCCTAAAGAAGCGCTAGCATAACATATGATTAATAATAGATACAAGGGCAACAAAATGTTGGTGTTTACTTGAATTGATTTTGAAACATCTTCCAGCATTATAAATTATGAAGATATTAAGCTTGCGTAGGGCCCCTGGCTGAAAATCTAATAGGGGCCCTTGCATCAAAAGTGAAAAGGGGGTGTATACTGATTATTGTCCGTCACACACACACATATTTAAGTAGACATAGATTTATTTGACAAAAACATACACAAGTTTCATATGACAAAATTCTTTTTCATATTCTGTCCGTACTGATCAGAACAGTAGGACGTTAAATCCCATTTCATTTCATTTCGTACAGATCTAGTGAAAGAATACCCTGTCCATATCACTAAAACACTACTTTAACGTGTCCGGCATTATGAGGGTCAATTTTGTGTTAAATATTCCTTATTCGCTTGTAATGTCCGGGATTCATGTAGACTACCTATCCTACTCATCTGTACACGATTGTCTTGGATCCACGCACCTAACCCATTCGTCAGGTCAACCATGTTCCGAATTCACGTGCCTAACCTATTCGTCTGTACATCAATGTCCCAGATTCACGTACCTAACCTATTCGTACAGCAATGTCCCAGATCCACGTACCTAACCTATTCGTCTAGGTTCATCAATGTCCCAGATTCAGGTATTCATCTGTACATCAATGCCCCCGATTCACGTACCCAATCATTTCGTTTATTATCTGTACATTAATATGAATTTGTAAAATGAACCCATTAATGAATGACAAGAACTGCATTAGTGGCGATTGGTTTTTCATCTAGATAGATTGTACATTTGAAAATAACTGCATGTGAATATTATGTGTTAACCTAATTGTATCACCTACTTATAATTAAAAATTAAACCACAAATTTATGATTCGCTTTTGTCAGTTAGCACGATTGTCTCGGATCCACGCACCTAACCAATTCGTCAGGTCATCCATGTTCCCGAATTCACGTGCCTAACCTATTCATCTGTACATCAATGTCCCAGATTCACGTACCTAACCTATTCGTACAGCAATGTCCTAGATTCACTTACCTAAACTATTCGTCTAGGTTCATCAATGTCCCAGATTCATGTATTCGTCTGTACATCAATGCCCCCGATTCACGTACCCAACCATTTCGTTTATTATCTGTACATCAATATGAATTTGTAAAATGAACCTATTAATGAATGACAAGAACTGCATTAGTGACGATTGGTTTTTCATCTAGATAGATTGTACATTTGAGAAAAACTGCAAGGGAATATTATGTGTGAACCTAATTGTATCGCCTACTTATAATTGAAAATTAAACCACAAATTTATGATTCGCTTTTGTCACTTAGCTCATGAATAGTTTATATGGATGATTCTACATATGTAAAGATAGTCCAACAATTGAACACCCGTTGGGATTTCTAACACGACGCGCTTTTTAATTAAAGAAACCGTCACAAATTTTACAAATCATTCGTTGAATGGAGTGAGTTTATTTTTGTTAGTCAAAGCTAACAAATGTCCTGTATTTTAACTAGCCTGAAAGTTCCACATTAAAACATTAAGCCGTTCGAAAACACTGGCTGCATTGAGCAGTGTTACGTAACCCGATAAAGAATCTTACGGAGTGTACAACCATAATGCTTTCGAGTGCCATTTGTATTGAAGCGACTCAATGAACGAGGCTAAACATATCCAATATGGAATACTATCGGTGTAGACTGGAATAACCAGACGACAAAGACTGTCATTCAATTTGGATCCAGGATTTTTTGCAGGAGGGGGTTTGCCAGGTTCCTGTTAAGGAAATCTGCCATCCTCGTCTCTAAATTGAGCTTTTAAGAGAGAAATCATTTTTATAATGATGTAGGATCACATTTTGATTTAATTTCAATGATGCAAGTCATTGATTTTTTTTATGTAGCTTAGCAGGATGGGGTTGCCCCCCCCCTCCTCTGGATCCGCCCCTGACTCTTCGCATGTTTCGCCAAACACAGGGCCTAGCGGATTAGAAATTACAGTAAAATCAGAAACGATTGAATGTCAATCTGTTTATATACATTCATATTACATATTATGTGTAGATATCTGGTTGCCAAAAAGATTAGAGAGTTAGCTCTTTTTATAAAAGTTTAATTGATAATTTAAATAACATTTAAGGCCTGAAGAAAGATCTGAAATAGCCATATTTCGCTCTTAAATATTGCAGTCAGTGATATGACAACAACATTCAAGCATGGGCGCGGCCATCTTTGTTAGGCTCGGGCACGACAGTTTTAAGGCCTAATGCTGCCTTCTGATTGGTTAAAATTAAGTCACTTTAAAATAGCATTTTCTAAGTAGCAAACATACTTTTTGGGGAAAACAATGTTGATTTAATCATAAATAACATTATTTGATTTAATTATGATGAGATTTCCCCCTCACCAAAAACTTGCAGCTAAAAATCACATTTATCTGGTTCGGCCCACGGCCTAATGAAACATCTAATATCATGGATTTAGCTGTTCAGTTATCAAAATTCATTGAAAATCAAAATACGTGTTCGTTTCAACACCTTAAACTCTATGTATCAATCTGAAGTCAATCGGATAGTAACTTTGGCCTCTATAGCGTCACAAGAATTTTTGAAGTTATCAAGGGAGATAACTCTGGCAGTAATTATTTGAAGTCGCTGAAAATCAATAGGCTTCTTCGTCTCATGACCTTAAACACTGTGTATAAATCTAAAGTCAATCGGATATTAACTTTGGCCTCCAGAGCGTCCACAAGATTTTTTGAGGTGATCAAGGGCCATAACTCTGGCACTAACTATCGGAAATCGCTGAATATTAATAGGCGTCTTTGTCTTATGACCTTAAACACTGTGTATAAATTTAAAGTCAATCTGATATTAACTTTGGCCTCTAGAGCGTCCACAAGATTTTTTGAAGTGATCAAGGGCCATAAGTCTGGCACTAATTATCGGAAATCGCTGAAAATCAATAGGCTTCTTCGTCTTATGACCTTAAACACTGTGTAAAAATTTGAAGTCAATCGGATATTAACTTTGGCCTCTAGAGCGTCCACAAGATTTTTTGAAGTGATCAAGGGCCGTAACTCTGGCACTAATTATCGGAAAATCGCTGAAAATCAATAGGCTTCTTCGTCTTATGAACTTAAACACTGTGTATAAATTTAAAGTCAATCGGATATTAACTTTGACCTTTAGAGCGTCCACAAGATTTTTTGAGGTGATCAAGGGAGATAACTCTGGCACTAATTTTCGGAAATCGCTAAAAATCAATAGGCATCTTCGTCTTATGACCTTAAACACTGTGTATAAATTTAAAGTCAATCGGATATTAACTTTGGCCTCTAGAGCGTCCACAAGATTTTTTGAAGTGATCAAGGGCCATAACTCTGGCACTAATTATCGGCAATCGCTGAAAATCAATAGGCTTCTTCGTCTTATGACCTTAAACACTGTGTATAAATTTAAAGTCAATCGGATATTAACTTTGGCCTCTAGAGCGTCCACAAGATTTTTTGAAGTGATCAAGGGCCATAACTCTGGCACTAATTATCGGAAATCGCTGAAAATCAATACGCTTCTTCGTCTTATGACCTTAAACACTGTGTATAAATTTGAAGTCAATCGGATATTAACTTTGGCCTCTAGAGCGTCCACAAGATTTTTTGAAGTGATCAAGGGCCATAACTCTGGCACTAATTATCGGAAATCGCTGAAAATCAATAGGCTTCTTCGTCTTATGACCTTAAACACTGTGTATAAATTTAAAGTCAATCGGATATTAACTTTGACCTCTAGAGCGTCCACAAGATTTTTTGAGGTGATCAAGGGCCATAACTCTGGCACTAATTATCGGAAATCGCTGAAAATCAATAGGCTTCTTCGTCTTATGACCTTAAACACTGTGTATAAATTTGAAGTCAATCGGATATTAACTTTGGCCTCTAGAGCGTCCACAAGATTTTTTGAAGTGATCAAGGGCCATAACTCTGGCACTAATTATCGGAAATCGCTGAAAAACAATAGGCTTCTTCGTCTTATGACCTTAAACACTGTGTATAAATTTGAAGTCAATCGGATATTAACTTTGGCCTCTAGAGCGTCCACAAGATTTTTTGAAGTGATCAAGGGCCATAACTCTGGCACTAATTATCGGAAATCGCTGAAAAACAATAGGCTTCTTCGTCTCATGACCTTAAACACTGTGTATAAATTTAAAGTCAATCGGATATTAACTTTAGCCTGTAGAGCGTCCACAAGCAATTGTGGACGCCGGACCGACGGACGGACGGACCGACGGACGGACGGACGGACGGGGGCGACGACAATATACGACCACATTTCAATGTGGGCGTATAAAAAGCGAAGAATCTTGGTTATGTCATGGATGACACTATGTCTGCAAGTTGCAGACTGCAACTCCCCAAATAAACAATATTATTAGAAAAAATATACTTTAAATGAAACCAATAGCAAGTATCCGATGTTATTTGAGCAAATCAGTCTGTGTGAGGACTGTGACTTCATTAGTTATTTCCCAACTTGACTATGCCAATGCTCTTCTAGCCGGAGCACCTAAATACTCTCTGGATAGGTTACAAGTTGCACAAAACAATGCGGCCAGACTGGTGACTAAATCACCGAGACATGAACACATCAGTGACAAACTAAAGGAACTGCATTGGTTGCCAGTCAGAGCACGAATTGAATATAAAATCCTTACGACTGTATATAAAAGTCTCTTCTCTATATCCGCTCCCAGCTATATGAAACAGATGTTTACACTGTATAGTGATGTACAGATACGCCGCAACCTCAGATCCTCGAACGATAACACATTACTATCTGTGCCGAAATATAATAAGCTACGTGGAAAATATTCCTTCCCTGTTAATGGCGCAATTCTCTGGAATGATCTTCCAAAAACAATGCGGGAACTATCTACATTTACAGAATTTAAATCTGCTTTAAAAACTTATCTATTTAATAAAGTGTACTAGTGGTGTGATCATAAATATACAGTGTGGCTGAACAGCGCTTAGAAATGACCATTGGACATAATGTATCGCTATACAAGACAATTATTATTATTATTATGTTTTCACCTGTCTTCATTAGCTCAGTCAGTGCAGAACAGTAGAACGTTAAGCCCCATATAATTTTATGTAGAATTAAAAATGAGTGATATTCAAAAAACACATGTTCCCATTTAACCCAATTAATCGCGAACATTAAAATAAAAACAACAATTCTATGGATAACAATTACAAAATAAGTCAACTTTCCCACGCGACGTGTGCGAAATGACGGTCACCTGGCACCAAATTTGAGTTTGCTGCAATGACTGTAGTAGCCAGTAGGGTATATGTGGTACCATAGGACATGTGTGGGTATAAGCTCATTAAATCTGTCACACCTGGAACGTTCGAGTGTAATTTTTTTTTTTTTTTTTTGGAATAACAATTACTGGTTTATTAACAAGCAATGTTTCGACGATGATACTCTCCTCTTTATCAAGCAAATATAGATGTTGTTATATTTTTTTTTTTTTCTCATGTATAATTATACCTAAGTGTTTAAATTATATAAAAAAAAATGTTCTCATGTATAATTATACCTAAGTGTTTAAATCATACTAGTGAGTTTAATATATATATTATTATAGATTAATATTTCATGTAGTTTCTGCCATACTATTTGAGCATATTCGCATTGAATGAAAAGATGATCGATATTTTCAATTGTAGAATTACAAAAATCACACAGTAATGAGTTAGATAATTTCATTTTATATATTCAATCGTTAAGGTAAATTACATGGTGTATATATCTAAAATGAAATGTCACCATTTTTGAATCTCTAGTTATTCTTCGTATCTGTGTAAAAATGTGTTTAACTTGGTTTTCTTCTAGGGCAATACTATAATTTTTTTCCCATCTGGCAATAGCTGGCGGTTTTGTGTAGTTCTTTTGTACACATTTTTATAAATGTCTTTTGAGGTTATATTTGATATATTTTTGTTGTATAATTTTTCTAAAAAAATTATCCAAATTTGAGTTTAATCTATTTTCAAAAATTTTAGTATTCCAACTGTATTCCGTTTCCGACATTGTTTCCTTTACCTTTTTAATGTTAACCAAAATTTGATTGATCTCCATTAACTTGATAAGATCATTATCATATTTGGAAAGATTGATGTCTGCGATATCCTCAACAAATAAAATGTTATCGTTAATTTATATATTCTTGATGGAAGACTTATTGTTAATTCTTAGATTATGCAATCTAATTAAGATATAGACCTATATTTCGTTTCGTTTTTTTATACTTTCAATGGCCTACACTCATGTAGATCTAACAAGTTATAGTGGGAGCTCACGTTCTATGACGTCGGGTATTAAGCATGGGACATTTGACCCGATAACGTCAGTCATTCGATTAACCAATTAGCGACCGCCATGCTTTTTAAAATCTACTTTTGTTTTGTTTTGATTTCTATCCGCTGGTAATATTTACCCACAGTTCCATGCATGAAAAGGTCAAACGGTCGATTCAACAGACCATTTGATTGGCTGACCCCTCATTTCAGGCAGAACACGACTTAAATAACAAGTCTTCCAGATCCAAGAGTAGTAAAGACAAGTAAAAACAAAATTTTGAACTATAAAAAACGAAACGAAATTGGATCTGTGTTTTAATCAGATTGTAGATTATGAATATTCCAAATCAATTGATTTTTGAAGGGAACCAATCCATCAATATAGCACGTGTATATGTTGTACCAGTTTTGAAATAGATTTGTATAAAAAGGTGTCGAGACAATGTCTCTAATATTGAAATTAGATAACGGTATTAAATATCCATTCTGATTTTGTAAGATATGTTCGTAAATAATTTTCCATGGTTGTTCTTGTTCGGAGTATATTTTCTTTATCCAAAAGATACTCTGGCTTTTCAACAATTCATTAATGTTTATTATCATATTTAAACCCCCCCATTTCAGATTGTTGGGAAATAACATTTCGTTTTATTTTATCTGGGTCTGACCACAGGTAGTTATATATAATCGTATTAAACTTTGAAATGATATAATCTGGAATATTTATCGTTAATGTTGGGTATAGTATTTTAGAGATACAGAACGTTTTTATAACCTGAATTTTTCCTATTAATGTTAAATTTCTTTTTTTCCACCTATTCAGTATTGTTTTAATATCAGAAATCCTTTCTTCATAGTTGTATTTATTGCTTAAGCATTTATCATTTGTGAAATAGATTCCCAAAATCTTAATTTTTCCTTTCTGTAAAATTATTCCGAATTCATTAGCAATGGATTGTATATTTTCAGTTTTACTATTTAGGTCTGCTATCTCGGTTTTAGTTGCATTGATTTCAAGACCGGATACTTTACTAAATTTCTTCAATATTTCAAAGATGGGTGTCAGGCAACGAAACATACGCCCACAACAGCTAAGTCGTCCGGGCAGTCAACAAGGGTTGTCGCATATTGTTTCTTTTATCAGTAAGGAGAACATTTACAACACATGATAATCTTATTACGAGTAATAGCCCATTAAATAATTATCAGAAATGATTAGAATAGTTTTGATGGTTTGTCTCAAGGCCTTTGTCCACAAGATATTTCAAAGTGATCAAGTGCCAGAAATTATCAGATATCACTGAAAATCAAATAGGATTCTTTGTCTCATGACCCTAAACACTGTGTACAAATTTAAAGTCAATCAGATATTAACTTTAGCCTTTAGAGCATTCACAGGGTTTTTCAAAGTGATCAAGGGTCATAACTCTGGCAGTAATTATCGGATATCGCTGAAAATAAATAGGCTATTTTGTATCATGACCGTAAATAGTGTGTATAAATTTAAAGTCAATCGGATATTAACTTTAGATTTTTCTAAGTGATCAAGGGTCATAACTCTGGCAGTAATTATCGGATATTGCTGAAAATCAATAGGCTTCTTTGTATCATGACTTTAAACACCGTGCATAAATTTAAATTCAATCGGATATTAACTTTAGCCTCTAGAGCGTTCACAAGATTTTTCAAAGTGATCAAGGGTCATAACTCAGGCAGGAATTATCGGATATTGCTGAAAATCAACAGGCTTCTTCTTATCATGACCTTACACACTGTGTATAAATTTAAAGTCAATCGGATATTAACTTTAGCCTCTAGAACGTTCACAAGATTTTTCAAAGTGATCAAGGGTCATAACTCTGGTAGTAATTATCGGATATCACCGAAAATCAATAGGCTTCTTCGTCTCATGACCTTAAACACTGTGTATAAATTTAAAGTCAATCGGATATTAACTTTAGCTTCTAAAGCGTTCACAAGATTTTTCAAAGTGATCAAGGGTCATAACTCTGGCAGTAATTATCAGATATCACCGAAAATCATATAGGCTTCTTCGTCTCATGACCTGAAACACTGTGTATAAATTTAAAGTCAATCGGATATTAACTATAGCCTCTAGAGCGTTCACAAGATTTTTCAAAGTGATCAAGGGTCATAACTCTAGTAGTAATTATCGGATATCGCTAAAAATCAATAGGCTTCTTCGTCTCACGACCTTAAACACCGTGTATAAATTTCAAGTCAATCGGATATTAACTATAGCCTCTAAAGCGTTCACAAGATTTTTCAAAGTGATCAAGGGTCATAACTCTGGCAGTAATTATCTGATATCACCGAAAATCAATAGGCTTCTTCATCTCCTGACCTTAAACACTGTGTATAAATTTAAAGTCAATCGGATATTAACTATAGCCTCTAGAGCGTTCACAAGATTTTTCAAAGTGATCAAGGGTCATAACTCTGGTAGTAATTATCGGATATCGCTGAAAATCAATAGGCTTCTTCGTCTCACGACCTTAAACACCGTGTATAAATTTCAAGTCAATCGGATATTAACTTTAGCCTCTAGAGCGTTCACAAGAAATTGTGGACGATGGACGGACGGACGGGGGCGACGGCAATATACGACCACATTTCCATGTGGGCGTATAAAAAGGTGTCTTGCTGATTTGAAGTTTTTCAGTAAACAAGTGATGTCATCAGCAAAGGCGGTCAGTTTTAATGATTTTTGTCCAAATTCTATGCCTTCAATATATTTACAGTTTCTAATATTTTGACATATTGTTTCTAAAACGAGGTTAAAAAGGTTTGAGTTCCTTTACTTACTAGGAAGTGGTGCTTCTTTGAGAAACCATTGTTCATAACAGTACAGGTAATTTTATGATAAAGGGTTTTAATCCACCTCACAAAGTTTTTTGAAAGCCAAAATATCTAAGCACTGAAAATAGATAGCCTAGTGCCAGTAGTATGAGTTTTATTAATATTGTTCAACACGCGTCACTTTTTTAATCCCAGATTTGTTATACAGTCACACTATACTATAACAATATACCCTGCTTGTCAATCTATTTTAAATAGGTCAACATCTTCACTTTATAGAAAAAACTCATTTACAAGTAGTAAGTAGTCGTCTTTCCCGATCTTCGTTAGCCTATTATTATTATATTTACTAGGTATTCACATTTCACAGGTATTATATAGTGTATAGTTACCGATTTTTAGTAAATAGTTTCATATATTTTAAAGATTATTACATAAAAACATCTGTGTGTATTGTTGTCAGGTCGCCATCTTGAATGAGAGTGTAATTTGGCACTGCTATAAAAAGGTGACTCTATTTTTTATTGACACCGAGCTGAATCTCTGACCCGTATTCCAGCACCCGGATTCGAGATCAAGTTAGCACCCATATTCTTTCACCGTACGCCAGCAACTTGATTCGAGATTAAGTTAGCACACATATTCCCAGCGCCAAGAAAAAAGGGTTCTATTTCAGAATCGCACCTCTACCAGTTCCCGGGGTCGTAGAGACTTGAAATTTTCAGGAGATGTTTCGCTGGGTTAGCGATGACCTCACACCAAATTTTAGCAAAATCGACCAATAACTTTTCATTTTACCGACCTTTAGCTTCTCCCGTGAGATATGTTTATCCGTACGACGCCATTTGAATTTCAGGAGATGTTTCGCTGGGTTAGCGATGACCTCACACCAAATTTTAGCAAAATCGACCAATAACTTTTCATTTTACCGACCTTTAGCTTCTCCCGTGAGATATGTTTATCCGTACGACGCCATTTGAATTTCTTGACTATTTAGACTCGAATAACAAGACACTCAAACGAAAACCAACACTCGGCGCCCCGTTCCTTGATGCTGCTGTTCATAATATTAATAATAATTTTCGTATATTTTAAGTATACGCCCACATGGAAATGTGGTCGTATATTGCCGTCGCCCCCGGCCGGCCGCCCGTCCGTCCGTGCGTCGTCCACAATTTCTTGTGAACGCTCTAAAGGCTAAAGTTAATACCCGATTGACTTCAAATTTATGCACAGTGTTTAATGTCATGAGACGAAGAAGCATATAATGGATTTTCAGGGATATCCGATAATTACTACCAGAGTTATTACCCTTGATCTCTTCGAAAAATCTTGTGAACGCTCTAGCGGCTAAAGTTAATATCCGATTGGCGTCAAATTTATGCACAGTGTTTATGGTCACGAGACGGAGAATCCTATGGATTTTCAGCTATATCCAATAATTACTGCCAGAGTTGTGGCCCTTGATCACTTTGAAAAACCTTGTGAACGCTCTAACGGCTAAAGTTAATTTCCGATTGACTTGAAATTTAAGCACACAGTTTTAGGTCACGAGACGAACAAGCCTATCAATTTTCAGCGATATCCACTAATTACTGCCAGAGTTATGGCCCTTGATCACTTTGAAAAATCTTGTGAACGCTCTAACGGCTAAAGTTAATTTCCGATTGACTTGAAACTTAAGCACACAGTTTAAGGTCAGTTTTTCGACACTTGGCCTTTGGGTACGACCTTCACCCCATACAATATTTTAAAGGCCACAATCTTGACTTGGACCACCGACCCTGACCTTGGTCGTGTCACACACAGCTCGGTCAGAAAACGGTCAAACGTTAAGGGCCTGTGTTTGAAGGGTGGTCTACGGGCCTTGTCAATATGAAAGGTCGTGGTGACCTTTGGTAATCAAGGTTAACCAGCCGTGACCTCCACTTTGACCTTGAACCCCAAATTCCCATCGAGCTCGGGGCCTTTACGTTTATGCTTGTCATGGCCCTATTGCTCGTTGCATTATGAAGGTCGATGTTCTATGTGCAAGCAGAGACGATGCCCTTCAAAAGAAGTAGCAGGGTCAAAGTCATGGGTCAAGGTCATGGTACAGAAAACTGAACTCAAACTTTTCAAAGTGAGTTTTTGGACACTTGACCTTGGGTACGACCTTCACTCGATACAATATATCAAAGGCCACAATCTTGACTTGGACCACATACCTTGACCTTGGTCCTGTCACACACGGCCCGGTCAGAAAACGATCAAACGTTGAGGGCCCGAGTTCGAAAAGAGGTCTTTGCGCCTTGTCAATATTAAAGGTCGTGGTGACCTCCGGTAATCAAGGCTAACCAACTGTGACATCAACTTTGACCTTGAACCCCAAATTCCCATTGAGCCCAGGGCCTTTACGTTTATGCTTGTCGTGGCTTTAATTCTCGTGTATTATGAAGGTCGATGTTTGAGGTTAAAGCAGAAACGATGCCCTTCAAAAGGGTAACTGGGTCAAAGTCGAGGGTCAAGGTCATGTTACAGAAAACTGAACTCAAACTTTTCAAAGTCAGGTTTTGGACACTTGAAATTGGGGTACGACCTTCACCCCATACAATATTTAAAGGCCACAATCTTGACTTGGACCAACGACCTTGACTTTGGTCCTGTCACACACTGCTTGGCCAGAAAACGGTCAAACGTGGAGGGCCTGTGTTCGAAAGATCAATATGGAAGATCGTGGTGAAAAGTTTGAGTTCAGTTTTCTGTAACATGACCTTGACAGGGCTCGAAACGAAAGGCGCGCGAAAGCGCTCGCGTACCTACCATGCACCTAAAGTGAAACCCAGGTACATATTTTTAAACGCACCCGAATTTTATAAACAACGCTCCTCGCACCAAAGGCTAACTCACGGTTCTCTTTTTAAAATATCACCCGGCCTTTTAAATGAATTAACGCGAACGCTTTTGCTTTTAATAAAATTCTCGTAAAAATAATCTATTTTTATGTAACGGTCTCAAGCAAGGCTTGACACGCCGTCGGCCTCGGCGGCATGGCCAACGAATTTTACAATTTGGCCGCAGATTCGTGGCCGATTTTTAACTATCCACGGCCATGTATGGTCAGCGATTTGTGTTGGATATCAATAGTTATTTTGCTATCGATAATCGCAATCATTGTTTTTTAAGGCGAGTGATCGCTCTCGAGCGCCTACAGCTCACCTGAATGTCGACCCAGGGGAGTTTTTTTCCGTCCCCTTAAACTTGAAATTCACTCTCCTTTACAAATTCATTGGGGGTTTATTAACATTTATCACCAATCACTCTCCTTAATATCAGATCACTCCCCTTAATTTCTAATTCACTCGCCTTAATTTCTAAAGCATTCATCTTATCGAAACTTGGAGAACCTTTTAGGAGAGCCATTTTTTCAATTTGTTGATTGAGGGGAGCTTTTTTTGGCTCTCCTCTGAAATACAAAAAACAACGACAGTAATCGACATTGAAATGTATCGAAACAATCTTATTTTCACGGTCGTAACCAAGAATGGGTTACGTATTCAAAAGTCAAAACCATACGATGTTGCGATAGATGTTTTTTGTTTGTCTAATTAATAATAAAACGTTTCATATTACGTATAAATTGTACTTAATTTTTTAAAAATGTAGCCTTGGTTCTGAATGACGAAATACGGTTGATAGGCCGATGTATGTGGAGGAACCAAAATAAAATGAGCACGAGTCGATTCAAAACATTGCGTACGTGAGAGCGACCAATACCAACATGGAGGACAATACGTTGTCAATTCGCGTGCAAAAATTAAAGAAAATTTAATAGCCTAAATAACTTATCACAAATTCGTAAATTGTTTATTATTATTAAAATAATGTAGCCTTGATTCCGAATAAGAAATACAAACGTTTTTGTCATCTATCAGTCATTTGTAATGAGCAGACGAATTCTGAAAGTTTAGGGGAAACCCCGGGTTATTTACACATCCGGGTATATCCAATTTAGCGAATTCCATGATATGGCGATTATTGCTTCTAATGAAAGTATTGTTTAAATGAGGGCGAATTTATTTCAACATTGTTTGGGTGAAAAATCTTCATTGAGATTGAGACTTTGAAGTAAATATAAAGTGACCGATGTAGGCTATTGTATTATTATACGAAGGATTAAGTCACAGAAAACATTGAGTCGACTTTTCACTCTCCTAGAATATCTGAGGTGAGGTTTTTAGGAGGGCGATTTTTTGAATTTGTAATTTTAGGTGCAGCTTTTAGAGCTCTCCATGATTTTATTCCTTTCAAACCCTGCCTTGACCCACGACCTTTCATATTGACAAGGCCCATAGACCACCCTTCAAACACAGGCCCTTAACGTTTGACCGTTTTCTGACCGAGCCGTGTGTGACACGACCAAGGTCAGGGTCGGTGGTCCAAGTCAAGATTGTGGCCTTTAAAATATTGTATGGGGTGAAGGTCGTACCCAAAGGCCAAGTGTCGAAAAACTGACCTTAAACTGTGTGCATAAATTTCAAGTCAATCGGATATTAACTTTAGCCTTTAGAGCGTTCACGTGATTTTTCAAAGTGACCAAAGGCCATAACTCTGGCAGTAATTATTGGATATAGCTGAAAATCAATAGGCATCTCCGTCTCGTGACCTTAGACACTGTGTATACATTTAAAGTCAATCAGATATTAACTTTAGTCGCTAGAGCGTTCACAAGAATTTTTTGAGAGATCAAGGGTAATAACCCAGGCAGTATTTATCGGATATCCATAGGCTTCTTCGTCTCGTGACCTTTAACACTGTGCATAAATTTCAAGTCAATCGGATATCAACTTTAGCCGTTAGAGAGTTCACAAGATTGTTCAGAGTGATCAAGGGCCATAACTCTGGCAGTAATTAGTGGATATCGCTGAAAATTAATAGGCTTGTTCGTCTCGTGACCTAAAACTGTGGTCTTAAATTTCAAGTCAATCGGATATTAACTTTAGCCGCTAGAGCGTTCACAATATTTTTTGAAGAGATCAAGGGTAATAACTCTGGCAGTAATTATCGGATATCCCTCAAAATCCATTATATGCTTTTTCGTCTCATGACCTTAAACACTGTGCATAAATTTAAAGTCAATCGGGTATTAACTTTAGCCTCTAGCGCGTTCACAAGAAATTGTGGACGACAGGTGGACGGACGGCCGGGGGCGACGGCAATATACGACCACATTTCCATGTGGGCGTATAATTAAAATATACGAAAATTATTATAATTTTTATGAACGCCAGCATCAGGCACGGGGCGCCGAGTGTTGGAGTTCGTTTCAGTGTCTTGTTATTCGAGTCTAAATTGTCAAGAAATGCAAATGGCGTCGTACTGATAAACATACCTCCCGGGAGAAGCTAAAGGTCGGTAAAATGAAAAGTTATTGATCGATTTTGCTAAAATTTGGTGTGAGGTTATCGCTAACCCAGTGGAACATATCCTGAAAATTTCAAGTCTCTACGACCCCGGGAACTGGTAGAGGTGCGATTCTGAAATAGAACCGAAAAAACTAGATATAATTATTACGAAAATAATTGTCACCTTTATATTATAAATAAAATTTTAAAACATATCAATGCAAAGTATATATCTAACAGATCCCAGACCCCACCACACCCCAAAATATACTATTACCGTAAACATACTAAAATATAGAGCTGGGCAATATACCTAGAAATAGAAAATAGTGATTATATCGCGATATTTTATAAAAGGTCAATACTTTCAGTTTATCACTTTTTAAATGTAAATAAACATGCATAAAAAAATGCAAATACCCCTCAATATCATTATTTCTAGTCAATATTATTTTTAAAATACACAGTACAAAATTAACAAAACATTAATTCAAGCTGGTTCAAACACAGATCTATAGCTATGAAAACTTGCTAAAGTTGTTTTTTATTACAATTTTAATATTCAAAATATTAATTATAATATTTTATTCAAATTAAAAATACATGTATTTCGAATGAAGGAAGCCCAAACAACATAAAAAAAGTTTTTGTTCTTTCGGTCGTGCATATTTTTTTAGCTACGTGTAAGATTGGACTTTGTTCACCCTTGCAAACTCGTTCTTCCCCATTCAAGAGTAAGCTTATGCCTTCTTGAAAATGCATTATTCAATACAGGGATAGTAAATTAAACTATAAAACATAAGTACAATGTCAAAAAGTGCCCATTGTTTTCGTCAAATATTTTTCCCCGATCACGACCATGACACGTCCGACGCTGAATGATAATCAGTCTACCGGGACTCCCAATGTGATTGGCATTATCTATATTTCTGCTTTATTAAAATTTAATTCAATCTTAAAATCAATGATTTCTTTCGAAAATCAAAGTATCGGTGTTCACCATTCGTCAAGATGTGTAGAAATTGAACCGAAACAGGGATAATTCTAACCGGTGGAAAGGTAGACCATAAGTCACGTGGCGTAAATAAAGCTCCGCAGCGGCATTTGCAAACTTTGTGGAATGAATACTCGGGAGTTTATAGCAGTATTTTTCATCATTATACAATAAAATATCGTAAATAACATAAAAAAGAAAACATTTTGTTCAATATTTATGTAAAATATCATCCAAAAAAAAAACAAAACCGCGATGCGATATATCGCGGTATGTTCGGTTTTTCGATATTTTTCTGAAGACGGTATTTTTCACGGTTTTTATTTCCATGACGGTTTTATATCGAAATACCGAAATATCGCCCACCTCTACTAAAATATCGCACACCAGGATAACTGAGCATGCAAAAAAGGTTTACGTCAATTTTGCACCAAAAAGCACCCAAACCAGCTTTGGTGGGAAAATATTTTTTGTTTAACGGAATCAAGAGATGAATAAACTAAAGAATATAAAATTTCAGAAGGCTCCTATGCTGGCGTTTCGAGATATATTACCGTAAACATACTAAACAAATGCAGGAATCGGGTTAGGGTAGGCTCACTGCGCACGCAATAACTTCTAAACTAACTTTGATGGCTTCAATATCTTTATTTCACTAAATGGACAGATGCACAAGGCATGCACATGGTGGTATGCGGAGGTATAACTCGATAGACCAGCAGCCATTGGATATTTAAGCCTGACACAGGGCCTATTTTAAGGATTATTTGACGAAGCACGGTCTCCGTGTCAATGCTAATTTTATTTTTTTTTTTGGTGGGGGGGGGTCCGGGTGGGTGCGTTCCCCCCGGCTCCGAGAAAATTTTCAAAATTCGACCGCCAGATACACCATTTCTGAGTATAAAGTGATCAGTTCAATGTAGCTCCTTAGCTTTCAGAAATTGTGACCAAACAGATCATGAACTATGAACAAAACAATCGGATAAAAATCACCAGAAACTAATAACTTCCAGAATTATTATCACACTACTTACACTATTAATACCAAAGAATTGACTGACAGATTAAAATTTATGTATATCCGACCGCTTTTCAGGACATCGGATGTTCAAACAAAAGTCCAAACACACTCAGATTCACAAAGATATACTCATGTTAGGGTGCCCCACCCTAAATGAATATCTCCAAATATCTCGACAATTACACCACAATACTAATATATTTAGAAAGCCTTAAATCTGTTTCACACATTTATAGTCACTAAATAAACGACCATGCTGTACTTCATAAGCTATGATCATTAAACCATACATAAATAATAGTGAAACATGGTTTGGAGTGGGGTCCATAACATCCAGACACTTTTGAGTAAAAGATAGGTTATGTGCCCTTGTTTTGAAATTAGTCTCGCTTAACTAGTCTACCGATTATTCTACGTCTAATTGACGGGTCGGGATAATCAAGACTACTTTTTTTTACGAAACATGGAACAAGAAATTGAATTTAGAAGCACCAACATCAGGCAACTCAACAATATTTTTAAGAACCCTGTAAAAGTAAAATAAAACCACTGCTTTGATCATATTCTTGCATTACGGATGTTGAGTCAGAGATATTATTTGTACTTAACAAAAAATATGCAGCTTAATGGCACAGCTAATTATAAGGCAATTTAAAAAATAAAACGAGCGTAATTTCTAAAGATGCCGTAATAACCAAAAAGTTAAATATTATTGCTATTCAGAATCGTCAACAATAGATTTTTTACGGCTGTAGTAGTGTTTGGTGTTTTGAACATTTCCGCATGCTGTTGCTATTTATAGCCTCAACGAGTGTGCGAGACTGTTAGAAATCAGTAGTAAGTCAATGAACTAAAACGTGCAGGATCAACGTGTCAAGAACAACTTTTCAGTTGGCACTTGGGGCACCCTACTCATGTCGCAGGGTTAATAATTATGTTAATATTGCGCTAGCGTATTTTATTTTTGTGTGTTGAGGTTGTCCATAGTTTGTTCGTTGTCGGTAAGCTTGGGTGTGTCCGTCACGTGTGATTGTTTGAATGATTCGATTGGTTTTTAACTGTCTTTTATTCGGTTCCAAAACCTACAGTCAAGAAATTAATACTAATATTTTTAACCAGGTCCATAAGTTCATTAACATGTCAAACAGATTCTAAACTCAATTCGATCAAGTAATATTTTAATGTATAATCTTGGCTAGTCTATCTAATTTTGTTTATTATCAAATAATCCTCACTTTGCTTGCATATGTATACTTATTAATTACTATATATACTGTACATTTTCACCCATTTTATTATGTTTATATAATATGTATGTGTTTGCCATTTTAACTATGTATATACACCCATTTTTCATTAATAATATGTATACAAATTACTTAGGGAGAGGGGTTTTACATAGGCTAAGCCTGTTCCCCAATCCCATTGAGACAACCTGAATAAAATATTGTTTAAAAAAAAAAATAACTCCATCCGCGAAATGCACGGATATTCAATTGCACTCAACTACCGAACATCGTATAGAGTAGACATCAAACTGATCCCGCAGTGAATATTCGCTTGGCCGCTACAATCACTGACAAGCATGACATCGACGAGGCTTAATAAGTACGGCATATTAACTTTTTTACTTCCACAAATTAAATTCTCAATCATTTTTTTAAGGTAAAAGAAAAATAAATAAAGACGTTTGAAGTATTTAAATTTCCTATTTAGAGTAAATGGGTATTAAAACTAGACCTGCATGCAGGAATGACGGGTTTCACTGGTGCCATGTTACCCTTAAACATGTCACTTCCGGTGCCAAGTTACCCTTGAACATATGTCACTTCCGGTACCAGCGAAACCACTAAACAGGTTTCCAATTTAACATTGCACACAAATAAAATGGACGCAGAATCAACAAAATCCAACAATATCAATTCATTTTATACATTTGTTACTTGTAAATGATCTTGACAAAATTAAATTACATCCTGTGTTAATGAAAATGTTCAATTAGTCTTATGAAATCAGAAATGGCATACGATATCATATAGTGAAAATTTTATGTAAAATTTTAAGACCAAAAAACTTGAAAAGTGACTTGTAGAAAATCTGCTATTTCTCTGCAACCGTACAAGTTACAAACCATTTTATGGTATCTGTGTGATCGTATGGGTTCATTCTATTTGTTGATTAGCATCAAATACCATAATTTGAAAAAGATTTCAAAACAGACTCATTTGAATAAAATATCTGTTTTGAAGGCTAAAAATACAGTTTTTGCCAAAATGACGTTACTTCCGGTGATAATGAAAATCTTATATTACTTGAATGAAATCCCAAATGGCAGTAGGTATAACACGGTGTAACGTTTATGAAAATCGAATAATAATTGACACTTTTATGGCCCCGAAACCTTCAAAAGTGACCTGTAGAAAACCGTCTATTTCTCGGCAACCGAACAAGTTAGAAACAATTTTATGATATCTATATGACCATATGAGTTTTGTTTATATGTGAATTTAAACCAAAAGTTAAAATTATTAATACAATATTAAGTTATTCTTGGTTGAATAAAACATTGATTTAAAAAGTTTAAAATGCAGTTTTTGACCAAATGATGTCACTTCCGGTGTCAATTTTAAATTGTAATCAACTTGATATGACGCTACATGCTTTTTGAATCAAATGATGTCACTTTTATAAAAATCCAATAATAATTGACTATTTTACAGGCAAAATAACGAAAACAGTGACTTGTACAGAACTGCCCATTTCTTGGTAACTGCTTATATTACAAACGAATTTTAACATACATTTTCTTCGTATGGATTATAGCTACAAGTTTATAAAAGTTACGAAGAAATATTTTAAAATCTGAAAAGCCTGAATAGGTTGTAAATAGGTAAATTTTACACCATTTTTAGCCTCTTAATCGAATTTGCTCGAAAGTGAAATCGAAATTAAAAAAACTGCTTCCTACATTTTTTGCGCCTTGAAAGGGCACACTCTTTGAGTCAAATAATTTTTCCAAAAAATAATATTTGTTTTCGAAGTAGGAAAATAACTGTCAAAATTGTAGTTTTTGGTAAAATTATGCCACTTCCGGTGCCGACAGATAACACTTTTGGTAATAAAAAAAATGACAAGTGATACAACGAAGCATATGAATTTTGTTTTATACAAATCGGACAATAAAAAATTAATCTAGGACTGAAAAACTGAATTAGCCAATGGCGGCCAAGGTAAATTACTGAGACAAATTTTTTTAACATTTTTGCACTAGTCAGATGACTCTTTAATTCTGTGCACAATACGACTAAAAAATATTCATAAATAAAAAAAATTTTTGTAAAATTTTAAATTTTCGAAATTTGGCGCCTAATATCTTCGAAGATTTGCCGAAAATCAAAAATCGAAAGTAGCGTAGCTATGTGCCCTGTCTCAGGCTATGCCAAAATGTATCGAAAGTTAAAATCCAATGATTATTGTTAAAATTACTGCAATATTTTCAAAAACGATAACTTCGGTGATTTCGGACATTTCGCATTGTCGCAGAACGTTCAAAATAGCTTTATCCTCTAAGTCACACCCACTTTCCCAGTAAAACCGAAGAGATCGTAACGATGCGACACGTAGTTGCTGAGATCTATTCAAATTGGAATCTGAATAATAATAATAATAACTAGACCTGCATGCAGGAATGACGGGTTTCACTTTTGCCATGTTACCTTTGAACTTGAACTTGTGTCACTTTTGGTGCTACGTTACCCTTGAACATATGTCCTTTCCGGTACCAATGAAACCAATATACAGGTTTCCACATAAGCATTGCACACATCAAATAAAATGGAAACAGAATCAAACAAATCCAGCAATTTTATTTTATACATTTGTTACATGTAATTGATCCTGACAAAATAACAGTACTTCCGGTGATAATGTAAATGTTCCCTTAGTCTTATGAAATCAGAAATGGCATAAGGCATCATATGGTGAAAATTTTATGTAAATCGAATAATAATTTCCACTTTTATAGACCAAAAACCTTGAAAAGTGACGTGTAGAAAATCGTCTATTTCTCGGCAACCGTACAAGTTAGAAACCATTTTTTGGTATTTATATGACCGTATGGGTTTAATCTATTTGTTGATTGGAATCAAATATCATAATTGTATAAACATTACAAATCAGACTCATTTGAATAAAATATCGGTTTTGAAGGCTTAAAATACAGTTTTTGCCAAAATGACGCTACTTCCGGTGATAATGAAAACGTTAAATTAGTTTTATAACATCGTCTATGACATTAGGCTTCAAAGGGTGAAAATTTTATGAAAATCAAATAATAATTGACACTTTTATGGGCCAAAAACCTTCAAAAGTGACTTTCAGAAAATCGCCTATATCTCGACAACCGAACAAGTTAGAAACAATTTTATGATATCTATTTGACCGTATGAGTTTTGTTAATATGTGAATTTAAACCAAAAGTTAATTTTATTATTACATGTGACATAATTCTTGGTTGAAAAAAAGATCGATTTTAAAAGTTAAAAATTGAGTTTTTGACTAAATGACGTCACTTCCGGTGTCAATTTTAAATAGTAATCAACATGATATGACGCACACTTGCTTTTTGAATCAAATGATGTCACTTTTGTGAATATCCATTAATAATTGACTATTTTACAGGCAACATTACGAAAACAGTGACTTATGCAAAACTGCCCATTTCTCGGCAACTGCTTATATTAGAAACTAATTTTAACATACATTCTCTTCGTATGGATTATAGTGACAGGTTTATAAAAGTTAAGTAAAAAAAATTTAAAATCTGAAAAGCCTGAATGGGTTGTAAATAGTTAAATTTTACGCCTTTTTTCACCCCTTAATCCAATTTGCTAGATAACACTTTTGGTAATAAAAAAAATAACAATTGGGACAACGAAGCATATGAACTTTGTTTTATACAAATCGAACAATAAAAAATTAATCTAGGACTGAAAAACTGAATTAGCTAATGGCGGCCAAGGAAAATTACTGAGACAAATTTTTTTAACATTTTTGCGCTAGTCAGATGACTCTTTAATTCTGTGCACAACACGACTAAATAATATTTATAAATAAAAACGTTAAATCGAATAATAATTGCCACTTTTAAAGACCAAAAAACTTGAAAAGTGACTTGTAGAAAATCGGCTATTTCTCGGCAACCGTACAAGTTAGAAACCATTTTGTGGTATCTGTATGATCGTATGGGTTCATTCTATTTGTTGATTGGCATCAAATACCATAATTTGAAAAAGATTTCAAAACAGACTCATTTGAATAAAATATCTGTTTTGGAGGCTAAAAATACAGTTTTTGCCAAAATGACGTTACTTCCGGTGATAATGAAAATCTTAAATTACTTGTATGAAATCCCAAATGGCATTAGGTATAACATGGTGTGACGTTTATGAAAATCGAATAATAATTGACCCTTTTGTGGCCCCGAAACCTTCAAAAGTGACCTGTAGAAAACCGTCTATTTCTCGGCAACCGAACAAGTTAGAAACCATTTTATGATATCTATATGACCATATGAGTTTTGTTTATATGTGAATTTAAACCAAAAGTTAAAATTATTAATACATATTAAGTTATTCTTGGTTGAATAAAACATTGATTTAAAAAAGTGTAAAATGCATTTTTTGACCAAATGATGTCACTTCCGGTGTCAATTTTAAATTGTAATCAACTTGATATGACGCTACGTGCTTTTTGAATCAAATGATATCACTTTTATAAAAATCCAATCATAATTGACTATTTTACAGGCAAAATAACGAAAACAGTGACTTATGCAGAACTGCCCATTTCTTGGCAACTGCTTATATTACAAACGAATTTTAACATACATTTTCTTCGTATGGATTATAGCTACAAGTTTATAAAAGTTACGAAGAAATATTTTAAAATCTGAAAAGCCTGAATAGGTTGTAAATAGGCCAATTTTACACCATTTTTAGCCTCTTAATCGAATTTGCTCGAAAATGAAATCGAAATTAAAAAAACTGCTTCCTACATTTTTTGCGCCTTGAAAGGGCACACTCTTTGAGTCATATAATTTTTCAAAAAAATAATATTTGTTTATGAAGATCGTAAATAACTGTCAAAATTGTAGTTTTTGGTAAAATTATGCCACTTCCGGTGCCGACAGATAACACTTTCGGTAATAAAAAAAACGACAATTGATACAACGAAGCATATGAACTTTGTTTTATACAAATCGAACAATAAAAAATTAATCTAGGACTGAAAAACTGAATTAGCCAATGGCGGCCAAGGTAAATTACTGAGACAAAATTTTTTAACATTTTTGCACTAGTCAGATGACCCTTTAATTCTGTGCACAATACGACTAAAAAATATTCATAAATAAAAAAGTTTTTTGTAAAATTTTAAATTTTCGAAATTTGGCGCCTAATATCTTCGAAGATTTGCCGAAAATCAAAAATCGAAAGTAGCGTAGCTATGTGCCCTGTCTCAGGCTATGCCAAAATGTATCGAAAGTTAAAATCCAATGATTATTGTTAAAATTACTGTAATATTTTTAAAAACGATAACTTCGGTGATTTCGGACATTTCGCATTGTCGCAGAACGTTCAAAATAGCTTTATCCTCTAAGTCACACCCACTTTCCCAGTAAAACCGAAGAAATCGTAACGATGCGACACGTAGTTGCTGAGATCTATTCAAATTGGAATCTGAATAATAATAATAATAATAACTAGACCTGCATGCAGGAATGACGGGTTTCACTGGTGCCATGTTACCCTTAAACATGTCACTTCCGGTGCCAAGTTACCCTTGAACATATGTCACTTCCGGTACCAGCGAAACCACTAAACAGGTTTCCAAATTAACATTGCACACAAATAAAATGGACGCAGAATCAACAAAATCCAGCAATATCAATTCATTTTATACATTTGTTACTTGTAAATGATCTTGACAAAATTAAATTACTCCCGGTGTTAATGCAAATGTTCAATTAGTCTTATGAAATCAGAAATGGCATACGATATCATATAGTGAAAATTTTATGTAAATCGAATAATAATTGCCACTTTTAAAGACCAAAAAACTTGAAAAGTGACTTGTAGAAAATCGGCTATTTCTCTGCAACCGTACAAGTTAGAAACCATTTTGTCGTATCTGTATGATCGTATGGGTTCATTCTATTTGTTGATTGGCATCAAATACCATAATTTGAAAAAAATTTCAAAACAGACTCATTTGAATAAAATATCTGTTTTAGAGGCTAAAAATACAGTTTTTGCCAAAATGATGTTACTTCCGGTGATAATGAAAATCTTAAATTACTTGTATGAAATCCCAAATGGCATTAGGTATAACATGGTGTGACGTTTATGAAAATCGAATAATAATTGACCCTTTTATGGCCCCGAAACCTTCAAAAGTGACCTGTAGAAAACCGTCTATTTCTCGGCAACCGAATAAGTTAGAAACCATTTTATGATATCTATATGACCATATGAGTTTTGTTTATATGTGAACTTAAACCAAAAGTTAAAATTATTAATACATATTAAGTTATTCTTGGTTGAATAAAACATTGATTTAAAAAGTTTAAAATGCAGTTTTTGTCCAAATGATGTCACTTCCGGTGTCAATTTTAAATTGTAATCAACTTGATATGACGCTACATGCCTTTTGAATCAAATGATGTCACTTTTATAAGAATCCAATAATAATTGACTATTTTACAGACAAAATAACGAAAACAGTGACTTGTACAGAACTGCCCATTTCTTGGTAACTGCTTATATTACAAACGAATTTTAACATACATTTTCTTCGTATGGATTATAGCTACAAGTTTATAAAAGTTACGAAAAAATATTTTAAAATCTGAAAAGCCTGAATAGGTTGTAAATAGGTCAATTTTACACCATTTTTAGCCTCTTAATCGAATTTGCTCGAAAGTGAAATCGAAATTAAAAAAACTGCTTCCTACATTTTTTGCGCCTTGAAAGGGCACACTCTTTGAGTCAAATAATTTTTCCAAAAAATAATATTTGTTTTCGAAATAAGAAAATAACTGTCAAAATTGTAGTTTTTGGTAAAATTATGCCACTTCCGGTGCCGACAGATAACACTTTTGGTAATAAAAAAAATGACAATTGATACAACGAAGCATATGAATTTTGTTTTATACAAATCGAACAATAAAAAATTAATCTAGGACTGAAAAACTGAATTAGCCAATGGCGGCCAAGGAAAATTACTGAGACAAATTTTTTTAACATTTTTGCACTAGTCAGATGACCCTTTAATTCTGTGCACAATACGACTAAAAAATATTCATAAATAAAAAAGTTTTTTGTAAAATTTTAAATTTTCGAAATTTGGCGCCTAATATCTTCGAAGATTTGCCGAAAATCAAAAATCGAAAGTAGCGTAGCTATGTGCCCTGTCTCAGGCTATGCCGAAATGTATCGAAAGTTAAAATCCAATGATTATTGTTAAAATTACTGCAATATTTTCAAAAACGATAACTTCGGTGATTTCGGACATTTCGCATTGTCGCAGAACATTCAAAATAGCTTTATCCTCTAAGTCACACCCACTTTCCCAGTAAAACCGAAGAAATCGTAACGATGCGACACGTAGTTGCTGAGATCTATTCAAATTGGAATCTGAATAATAATAATAATAATAATAATAATAAGAATAATAATTTTAACAAAAACAATAGTGTTTCACACAAGCTACGCAGTGTGAAACCCTAACTAGATCTGCTACTGTCCCATGCAGATATGAAAGCTTTCATATTCATCGTCACGTGTCATTGATTGTATCAAGTATCCTAAATAAAAGGATAAGAAGAAAAAATTATCAAAATTGGTCAAAAACTCGCGAAGTTACAAGTCTAAATATAGTATGAAACATTGCACCCAGGCATAACAATAATCTGAAAACTTAAGGGAAATAACTGAAACTTGTATTACTGCAATGAGACGGATGAGAAAATGAAATGAAAATGGCGGGAAAAAAAAATAAAAATGTCAGGTTGGACAGGCGACCTTACTCCTTGTCACGTACAACCGGGCATTCGAAAACACGCTAGTTAACTCAATGACAGGCGCGCGTGCTAGCCATTCAGCCATCCAACCCCCCCCTTTGAAATCCGACACGTGCAATATGTCATATAGGAAGAATAAGAAGTCGCTCACAACAAAATGGTAAATTAATTAGTTTAGGTCAAAAGGTTGAGCTACTATTTTAGAGTACTTAATAGTTTTAAAGAGACACGTTAAGGGTTGTTCATAGTTAAATGAAAGTTTAATTTTAAATAAGACCAATAAAATTAGGATTTAATAATGCCAGACAAATATTTCCAATACGTTTGGTTATAAGTAGGAAATCATGACGACTTCTTAAGCATGTTTTAAACAAAGGATCATAGACTGAATTATACAAGAATGGCACTCTGCAATAAAAAAAAACTGGCCAAAGCAAGATTTCTATGCAGAAATTAAATAATTGCTAGAACCAGAAAAATATTTATCCACTACAATAAATAAGCAACATAGAGAAAATGAAATGAAATTGAATGGGGTTTAACGTCCTACTGTTCTGCTCCTAAAATGGGCTGATGAAGACTGGCATATGCCATAAAGTGTGCAATGAGGGAAATTTTACCCGGGCAGCAGCGTTACGGCCTACGAGGATGGACAGGCGACCATACTCCTTGTCACGTACAACCAAGAAATCGAAACAACGCCAGTTGACTCAATGACAGACGTTTTGATACAGAGCGCACGTGCTAACCATTCAGCCACGCAACCTCCCTAAAATCGGCAAATTGCTGACCTACAGCGAGAAACATTTCAACCGGCCCAAATTTTCTATTTGAACAGTTTAATTTGCATGGTACCTTTAGTTATCAACCGAATATTACAAAACTTTTAAAAATAAGCTCCCCCTGACCAGCTTAAGCGTTCGCAATAAACGTTTGCCCCTTAAAATCTGCAAATTGCTGACTTTAAAGTGAGAAACATTACAACCGGGCGAAATTTTCTGTTTTATCACTTTTACAGTACCTTTGATTACCAACCGATTATTACAAAACTTTAAAAATAAAAGAGAAAGAGAGAAATGCGGCCTAATGTCCATTCGACACAAACTATGACATTTTGTGACTAACATATGCTTTTTAATTTTATTTAAAAACTCCCCTTGCGCTTACTGGTCTTTAGCCTTTGGGAGGAAACCGAAGGACACGGAGAAAACCCACGAGGTTGGACATCATACTTCATGTCACGTGCAACCTGGAGATCGAAACAACGCTCGTTGACTCCATGACAGACGTTACGATACAGCGCGCACATGCTAACCATTCAGCCTCCCTGAATTCGGAAAATTGCTGACTTATAGCAAGAAACATTTCAACCGGGCGAAATTTTCTGTTTTAACAGTTTAATGTGCACGGTACTTTAATTGCCAACCGATTATTACAACTGACCAGCTTAATCGTGTGCAATAAACGTTTGGCCTGAATTGAAAGTTCTGCACGGAGAAAGTTCATCTTGATTTCCCGGCGTGGTTCCCCGTTGTCAATGAGGCAGAACGGAGGGCCTGATAAGCACAGCTGTCTAGTCGTTCGGATGGGATGAAACACCAAGGTCCCGTGTACACATTGGAGTGCACGTAAAATATCCCTAAGCAGTTGGAATTCGATACTGTTGAATAAGCTCTATACGATGACTAAATGTGTAGATTGTAGTCACCCACACTGCATGTTTTGCTTAACCATGAATGGTTGCCGTTTTCAATTTTCGATCCTTTTGTTCTTCTACTCCAGATATGTTGGACTGTTGATCGATGGTTTCATATAAAAGACTACCAATAAGACTCTTTGTAGAAGAAGTTCCCAAAAAATATTAAGTTGACTTTACGAGAAAGACCTCTAAACATGCTCCAAATTGTAAAAATACGACTTTTTGGATTTTCAATCTCTTTTTTTCGGCTATCCCTGATATTTAAAAAAATTGATACAATGATTTCAAACAACAGGCTAGCTATTAGACTCTCTATTGACAAAAGTTTCATCGCCCTCCCTTCATTATAACCGAAGTTATCGTGCCCTAAAGAATCAACAAATCAGCATCCTTATCTCTGCTTACCCTAAGCAGAAAATGCTCATCTTTGAACTCAATCATGACATTGACCTAGTGAACGTCTACACCAAGTTTGAACATTCTAGCTTAATTAGAAGGAGAGTTATTGTGTTCCAAAGTCCCGGCCCTTCAAATTGCTTCTATTTTTCATTTTCAATTCAATATGGTGACCATCACGTGACCGAAATCAAAATTCGGATCCGATAGATTTTTAGGCATTCCTTCAAGGATTCTGAAAATATAACTCCCGAGTCTGTAAGTAAAATAGCAAAAAAGCCTTTTTGATTTTTCACGTTTAAAGATGGTGGCACTTCCGGTTCGATCGACAAACTCCATATTTTGTGTACGAATCAGTAATTACTTGTCTAGTATCAAAAAAAAAAATTAGGTCATTCTGACCTATATTTCGACGATTTTTTTGAAAACTTTGATCCTTAATTTCGTCAAGGGGAGATAATTTAGAACATTTATACTTATATTTTTGAAGTCACATCGGTAACATCTACTTATACACTAAATTTCATGAAAATCGTACAACTATTAAAGAAGTTCTCAAATTGGTCTAAACTTCCGGTTCGAAATCACAGCGACGAATTTTCGAAATTGGAAAATGCGAAACTGCAGATGAAAATGATTTTTTTCAAGGTATTCAAAGAAAAAAGAATTAGTAAAATCGGTCAAAAAATAACAAAGTTACGACTATGCATTGTCAGTTTTTTCGTTCGTAAAATTCGGTGATTTCGGATTCGTAAAACGTTTTGAAAATATATTTAATCAACAGCCACCACCCATTTTTGGGGGGATAGGTAAAAGTTTCAGAACGATCCTATCGTTAGATTCTGAGAAATCCGATTTGTGGACAAAACACAAAAAAAAAATAACAATAATAATCTTAACAGAAATAATAAGCTTTCATATGTAATATGAAAGCTTAATAATAAGAATAATAATTTTAACAAAAACAATAGTGTTTCACACAAGCTACGCAGTGTGAAACCCTAATAACTAGACCTGCATGCAGGAATGACGGGTTTCACTGGTGCCAAGTTACTCTTAAACATGTCACTTTCGGTGCCAAGTTACACTTGAACATATGTCACTTCCGGTACCAACGAAACCACTAAACAGGTTTCCAAATTAACATTGCACACAAATAAAATGGACGTAGAATCAATCAATCAATCCAGCAATATCAAGTCATTTTATACATTTGTTACTTGTAAATGATCTTGACAAAATTAAATTACTTCCGGTGTTAATGAAAATGTTCAATTAGTCTTATGAAATCAGAAATGGCATACGATATCATATAGTGACAATTTTATGTAAATCGAATAATAATTGCCACTTTTAAAGACCAAAAAACTTGAAAAATGACTTGTAGAAAATCTGCTATTTCTCTGCAACCGTACAAGTTAGAAACCATTTTTTGGTATCTGTATGATCGTATGGGTTCATTCTATTTGTTGATTGGCATCAAATACCATAATTTGAAAAAGATTTCAAAACAGACTCATTTGAATAAAATATCTGTTTTGAAGGCTAAAAATTCAGTTTTTGCCAAAATGACGTTACTTCCGGTGATAATGAAAATCTTAAATTACTTGTATGAAATCACAAATGGCATTAGGTATAACATGGTGTAACGTTTATGAAAATCGAATAATGATTGACACTTTTATGGCCCCGAAACCTTCAAAAGTGACCTGTAGAAAACCGTCTATTTCTCGGCAACCGAACAAGTTAGAAACAATTTTATGATATCTATATGACCATATGCGTTGTATTTATATGTGAATTTAAACCAAAAGTTAAAATTATTAATACATATTAAGTTATTCATGGTTGAATAAAACATTGATTTAAAAAGTTTAAAATGCAGTTTTTGACCAAATGACGTCACTTCCGGTGTCAATTTTAAATTGTAATCAACTTGATATGACGCTACATGCTTTTTGAATCAAATGATGTCACTTTTATAAAAATCCAATAATAATTGACTATTTTACAGGCAAAATAACGAAAACAGTGACTTGTACAGAACTGCCCATTTCTTGGGAACTGCTTATATTACAAACTAATTTTAACATACATTTTCTTCGTATGGATTATAGCTACAAGTTTATAAAAGTTACGAAGAAATATTTTAAAATCTAAAAAGCCTGAATAGGTTGTAAATAGGTCAATTTTACACCATTTTTAGCCATTTAATCGAATTTGCTCGAAAATGAAATCGAAATTAAAAAAACTGCTTCCGACATTTTTTGCGCCTTGAAAGGGCACACTCTTTGAGTCAAATAATTTTTCCAAAAAATAATATTTGTTTTCGAAAAATGGTACCTAACTGTCAAAATTGTAGTTTTTGGTAAAATTATGCCACTTCCGGTGCCGACAGATAACACTTCCGGTAATAAAAAAAAATGACAACTGAGACAACGAAGCATATGAACTTTGTTTTATACAAATCGAACAATAAAAAATTAATCTAGGACTGAAAAACTGAATTAGCCAATGGCGGCCAAGGAAAATTACTGAGACAAATTTTTTTAACATTTTTGCACTAGTCAGATGACTCTTTAATTCTGTGCACAATACGACTAAAAAATATTCATAAATAAAAAAGTTTTTTGTAAAATTTTAAATTTTCGAAATTTGGCGCCTAATATCTTCGAAGATTTGCCGAAAATCAAAAATCGAAAGTAGCGTAGCTATGTGCCCTGTCTCCGGCTATGCCAAAATGTATCGAAAGTTAAAATTCAATGATTATTGTTAAAATTACTGCAATATTTTAAAAAACGATAATTTGGTGATTTCGGACATTTCGCATTGTCGCAGAACGTTCAAAATAGCTTTATCCTGTAAGTCACACCCACTTTCCCAGTAAAACCGAAGAAATCATAACGATGCGACACGTAGTTGCTGAGATCTATTCAAATTGGAATCTGAATAATAATAATAAGAATAACTAGACCTGCATGCAGGAATGACGGGTTTCACTGGTGCCACGTTACCCTTAAACATGTCACTTCCGGTGCCAAGTTACCCTTGAACATATGTCATTTCCGGTACCTGCGAAACCACTAAACAGGTTTCCAAATCAACATTGCACACAAATAAAATGGACGCAGAATCAACAAAATCCAGCAATATCAATTCATTTTATACATTTGTTACTTGTAAATGATCTTGACAAAATTAAATTACTCCCGGTGTTAATGCAAATGTTCAATTAGTCTTATGAAATCAGAAATGGCATACGATATCATATAGTGAAAATTTTATGTAAATCGAATAATAATTGCCAGTTTTAAAGACCAAAAAACTTGAAAAGTGACTTGTAGGAAATTGGCTATTTCTCTGCAACCGTACAAGTTAGAAACCATTTTGTGGTATCTGTATGATCGTATGGGTTCATTCTATTTCTTGATTGGCATCAAATACCATACTTTGAAAAAGATTTCAAAACAGACTCATTTGAATAAAATATCTGTTTTAGAGGCTAAAAATACAGTTTTTGCCAAAATGACGTTACTTCCGGTGATAATGAAAATCTTAAATTACTTGTATGAAATCCCAAATGGCATTAGGTATAACATGGTGTGACGTTTATGAAAATCGAATAATAATTGACCCTTTTATGGCCCCGAAACCTTCAAAAGTGACCTGTAGAAAACCGTCTATTTCTCGGCAACCGAACAAGTTAGAAACCATTTTATGATATCTATATGACCATATGAGTTTTGTTTATATGTGAATTTAAACCAAAAGTTAAAATTATTAATACATATTAAGTTATTCTTGGTTGAATAAAACATTGATTTAAAAAGTTTAAAATGCATTTTTTGACCAAATGATGTCACTTCCGGTGTCAATTTTAAATTGTAATTAACTTGATATGACGCTACGTGCTTTTTGAATCAAATGATGTCACTTTTATAAAAATCCAATCATAATTGACTATTTTACAGGCAAAATAACGAAAACAGTGACTTGTACAGAACTGCCCATTTCTTGGTAACTGCTTATAGTACAAACGAATTTTAACATACATTTTCTTCGTATGGATTATAGCTACAAGTTTATAAAAGTTACGAAGAAATATTTTAAAATCTGAAAAGCCTGAATAGGTTGTAAATAGGCCAATTTTACACCATTTTTAGCCTCTTAATCGAATTTGCTCGAAAATGAAATCGAAATTAAAAAAACTGCTTCCTACATTTTTTGCGCCTTGAAAGGGCACACTCTTTGAGTCAAATAATTTTTCCAAAAAATAATATTTGTTTTCGAAGAAGGAAAATAACTGTCAAAATTGTAGTTTTTGGTAAAATTATGCCACTTCCGGTGCCGACAGATAAAACTTTTGGTAATAAAAAAAATGACAATTGATACAACGAAGCATATGAACTTTGTTTTATACAAATTGAACAATAAAAAATTAATCTAGGACTTAAAAACTGAATTAGCCAATGGCGGCCAAGGTAAATTACTGAGACAAAATTCTTTAACATTTTTGCACTAGTCAGATGACCCTTTAATTCTGTGCATAATACGATTAAAAAATATTCATAAATAAAAAAGTTTTTTGTAAAATTTTAAATTTTCAAAATTTGGCGCCTAATATCTTTGAAGATTTACCGAAAATCAAAAATCGAAAGTAGTGTAGCTATGTGCCCTGTCTCCGGCTATGCCAAAATGTATCGAAAGTTAAAATTCAATGATTATTGTTAAAATTACTGCAATATTTTAAAAAACGATAATTTGGTGATTTCGGACATTTCGCATTGTCGCAGAACGTTCAAAATAGCTTTATCCTCTAAGTCACACCCACTTTCTCAGTAAAACCGAAGAAATCGTAACGATGCGACAAGCAGTTGCTGAGATCTACTCAAAACAAAAGAAGAATAATAATAATAAGAACTAGACCTGCAAGCAGCACTGAACCGGCTTTCAGGAATCATACAGGAAGTTTATTATACCATAGCCGATCCATTGAGCTACCAAACTATACTTTAGTTGTTTTGCTTCAGTGACACCCTCTATCATATCTAAAAGTAATATTTGCTGGCTAAAAGACCGGTCAAAATTGTAAATTATGGCAAAAGTATGTCACTTCCGGTGCCGAAAGAAATTTTTATAGATGAAAAATAAGTCGAAAATTCGCAACATACAAAATACAAACTTTTTTTTATAAATATCGGACAATAAATAATTAACCTATAACCCATAAACTGAAATTAAGAAGGTAAAAAACTGAAAAGTGACCCTCGGAAAATTGGTTATTATTCGACAAGGGAACATGCCAGAAGATTTTTCTTGATATCAATATGATGGTATTGATTCAGTCTTACTGCCCATTAGAGTCAGACGTTATAAAGTTAAACGAATAATAAATATAAATCCCTTCAAAAAAATGTTTGTTTTAAAGGCTAAAAATACGTTTTTTGCAAAAATTACATTACTTCCGGTGATATTGAAAATTTTAACTTGGTTCATAGAAGTCATAAATAGCATAAGGCATGAAATGGTAAATAAATTGTAAAAATCGAATAATAATTGACAGTTTTACAGACCAAAAACCTTGAAAAGTGACTTATAGAAGATCGCCTATTTCTCTGTGACCGTACAAGTTAGAAACCATTTTGTGGTATCTGTATGGTCGTATGGCTTCATTTTATTCGTTGATGGGAATCAAATATCATAATTTTAAAAATATTATAAGGCAGACTCATTTGAATAAAATATTTATTTTTTAGGTTAAAAATACAGTTTTTGCCCAAATGACGTCATTTCCGGTCACAGTGAAAATGTAAAATTGGCTTGACCTAGTCCAAATTGGCATTAGGCATCAAATGGAAAAAAAATATTGCAAATCGAATAATAATTAACTCTTTTATAGGCAAAATAACGTGAAAAGTGATGCATGCAAAATTGCATATTTCTCGGCAACTGCTCATATTACAAACTAATTTTCGCATACATTCTCTTCGTCTGGATTATTGCTACGAGTTTATGAAAATTACAAATAAATATTTCAAAATATGAAGACGCTGAATGAATTGTAAATAACTGAATTTTACACTTTATTTTACATTTTATTCGAAATTGCCCGAAAATGAAGTTGAAATTAAAAAATATGAGCTAAGGCTTTTGTGCACCTTTGCAGGGTGCATCCTTTTAGTCATATCAGTTTTGAAAAAAAATAATATTTGCTTTCAAAAAGTGGTACCGAACTGTCAAAATTGTAGTTTTTGTTAATATTACGTCACTTCCGTTGCCGACAGAAAAATTTCACCGTAACAAAAAAAATTACAATTGGGACCATGGTGCATATGAACTTTGTTTTATACAAATCGAACAATAAATAATTTTTCTGGGTACGAAAAACTAAATTAGCCGATGGTGGCTAACGCAAATTACCGAGACAATTTTTTTTCTCATTTCTGCTCAAGTACGATGATATTTTAACCCTGTGTAAAATATCATCAAAAAATATTCATAAATAAAAAAGGTTTTCGTAAAAAAATTAATTTTTTTCGAAATATCGGACATTTTTTCGACTACTTCCGGTTTTACGATCGTTGTTGTGATAGCTTTACGAAGTCCTTTGGATACTTAACTGTACGTACCAGAAGTGTCAGAAACATCCATTGAGTAGTTTTGGAAAAAAAGATAAATTAAAGAGCGTTTCAAAAAATTTAACGATTTTTCAATTTTTTTCAAAGTTTGAGGCCATTTTTCGACCACTTATATTATTTCAATGCTTTTCATTTTGGATTCCCTATATAGACAACTGACAGGACTTTGAGTAAGAAACGTTTAAGAAAAATCGTAGGCGTCGTTTTCGAGAAAAGGGCGTCTCAGAATGTTAAAAAATTGGAAAATACTAGATTTTTGGCATACAATAATTTATTTCCTTACCATCGAAATCGTATTATTTAGATGCCATATGATGGTCTATTAATAGGGCTATCCAGCGACACTTTAGTTCTTTTGGTCCGCTATTACCTAAGGGAGAAATCAAGTTTTTCGCAAGTGCGACAATGTTTTTACTCTTTTTTTTCATTTTTTGAATACTTCCGGTATGGTTATTATTGTCGGAATAGTTCTAATAGCCGGTTTGGGCACTAAAATAGCCACAGGGCTCTGTAATGATATATTACATTATCTGATCAGATAAAATGCCCCTGAGAAATCCTATGTTCAAAAGTGCCAAAAATGCAAAAAAATTAAAATATAGAAAATTAAATTTTAATAATTACATACATATTATACATCGTTAGAATCGTAATTAGGTCAGCTATCAGAATATACAACCTTTTTTTAAAAATCTCTTAAAATAAAAAAATAGTAGAGCATTTTCCAAAATTTCACGATTTTTCGACTTTTTTCGATTTTCAGTCCCTTTTTTATCCTATTCCAGACATTTCAAAGTCCTATTGGATGGCTTCATGTCAAATACCTCCCAAAGGACTCTCGATAGAAAAAATTTAAAAAATATTGCAGGTTAAGTTTTTGAGATACAGGCGTCCAAAAACGCTCCAAATCAGAAAATACTTGATTTTCAGCGTGCCATATTTTGCTGTCTGTTCATAGTATCCGTATGAATGGGGTATCATATGATAGTCCAACAATCGTGCCATCAAACGGTACCTTCATTCGTTTAATCCATTGATATCGGACAGAGAAATAGCGTTTTCCCCCAAAATATCCATTTTTTGCATTTTTTTCAAAATATTGAACATTATTTCGACCACTTCCGGTTTGAAGATCCGTGTCGAAATTGCTTTATCAGTTGGTATTGGACTATAACTTCATGTTCCAGAAGTTTCATAAACGTCAATTCTGCCATAAAACGAAACCCGAGCTCGCAAAATGGGAAGAAAATTCGAAAAAAATCGGAAAATAAAGGGCGATAACTCTGAATGAAACTTATATTACTGGAATCGGATGGACTTCAGGTATCCAAAAATGTAGGTCAAATTTGAAAATTTTGAAAAATAACAAAAATTGTCTCGTAAACAACATGTTTTCAATTTTCGAACGATAAAAGTCATAGACGAATGTTCGAAATTGAAAAATGTGAGATAGCCATTGTCTCAGAAAAGATTCAGGGATTCCAAAAATGTAATTTGTTTGAAAATGGATAAAGAATTGACGAAACTATGGCCGATTTTCAATTTTTAGAGAAAGTACAAAGTTCGGTCACTTCCGGTATGCGCAGAAATTTCAAAAATATTTTATCAAGTAGCCACCACATGGTTTCCCGATAGAAAAGCTAATTCCAGATCGATATCTGTTTTCGATCATGGAGATCTAGGCCCTCGCGGTAAATAATAATAATAATAACTAGACCTGCAAGCAGCACTGAACCGGCTTTCAGGAATCATACAGGAAGTTTATTATACCATAGCCGATCCATTTAGCTACCAAACTATACTTTAGTTGTTTTGCTTCAGTGACACCCTCTATCATATCTAAAAGTAATATTTGCTGGCTAAAAGACCGGTCAAAATTGTAAATTATGGCAAACGTATGTCACTTCCGGTGCCGAAAGAAATTTTTATAGATGAAAAATAAGTCGAAAATTCGCAACATACAAAATACAAACTTTTTTTTATAAATATCGGACAATAAATAATTAACCTATAACCCATAAACTGAAATTAAGAAGGTAAAAAACTGAAAAGTGACCCTCGGAAAATTGGTTATTATTCGACAAGGGAACATGCTAGAAGATTTTTCTTGATATCAATATGATGGTATTGATTCAGTCTTACTGCCCATTAGAGTCAGACGTTATAAAGTTAAACGAATAATAAATATAAATCCCTTCAAAAAAATGTTTGTTTTAAAGGCTAAAAATACGTTTTTTGCAAAAATTACATTACTTCCGGTGATATTGAAAATTTTAACTTGGTTCATAGAAGTCATAAATAGCATAAGGCATGAAATGGTAAATAAATTGTAAAAATCGAATAATAATTGACAGCTTTACAGACCAAAAACCTTGAAAAGTGACTTATAGAAGATCGCCTATTTCTCTGTAACCGTACAAGTTAGAAACCATTTTGTGGTATCTGTATGGTCGTATGGCTTCATTTTATTCGTTGATGGGAATCAAATATCATAATTTTAAAAATATTATAAGGCAGACTCATTTGAATAAAATATTTATTTTTTAGGTTAAAAATACAGTTTTTACCCAAATGACGTCATTTCCGGTCACAGTGAAAATGTAAAATTGGCTTGACCTAGTCCAAATTGGCATTAGGCATCAAATGGAAAAAAAATATTGCAAATCGAATAATAATTAACTCTTTTATAGGCAAAATAACGTGAAAAGTGATGCATGCAAAATTGCATATTTCTCGACAACTGCTCATATTACAAACTAATTTTCGCATACATTCTCTTCGTCTGGATTATTGCTACGAGTTTATGAAAATTACAAATAAATATTTCAAAATATGAAGACGCTGAATGAATTGTAAATAACTGAATTTTACACTTTATTTTACATTTTATTCGAAATTGCCCGAAAATGAAGTTGAAATTAAAAAATATGAGCTAAGGTTTTTGTGCACCTTTGCAGGGTGCATCCTTTTAGTCATATCAGTTTTGAAAAAAAATAATATTTGCTTTCAAAAAGTGGTACCGAACTGTCAAAATTGTAGTTTTTGTTAATATTACGTCACTTCCGTTGCCGACAGAAAAATTTCACCGTAACAAAAAAAATTACAATTGGGGCCATGGTGCATATGAACTTTGTTTTATACAAATCGAACAATAAATAATTTTTCTGGGTACGAAAAACTAAATTAGCCGATGGTGGCTAACGCAAATTACCGAGACAATTTTTTTTCTCATTTCTGCTCAAGTACGATGATATTTTAACCCTGTGTAAAATATCATCAAAAAATATTCATAAATAAAAAAGGTTTTCGTAAAAAAATTAATTTTTTTCGAAATATCGGACATTTTTTCGACTACTTCCGGTTTTACGATCGTTGTTGTGATAGCTTTACGAAGTCCTTTGGATACTTAACTGTACGTACCAGAAGTGTCAGAAACATCCATTGAGTAGTTTTGGAAAAAAAGATAAATTAAAGAGCGTTTCAAAAAATTTAACGATTTTTCAATTTTTTTCAAAGTTTGAGGCCATTTTTCGACCACTTATATTATTTCAATGCTTTTCATTTTGGATTCCCTATATAGACAACTGACAGGACTTTGAGTAAGAAACGTTTAAGAAAAATCGTAGGCGTCGTTTTCGAGAAAAGGGCGTCTCAGAATGTTAAAAAATTGGAAAATACTAGATTTTTGGCATACAATAATTTATTTCCTTACCATCGAAATCGTATTATTTAGATACCATATGATGGTCCATTAATAGGGCTATCCAGCGACACTTTAGTTCTTTTGGTCCGCTATTACCTAAGGGAGAAATCAAGTTTTTCGCAAGTGCGACAATGTTTTTACTCTTTTTTTTCATTTTTTGAATACTTCCGGTATGGTTATTATTGTCGGAATAGTTCTAATAGCGGGTTTGGGCACTAAAATAGCCACAGGGCTCTGTAATGATATATTACATTATCTGATCAGATAAAATGCCCCTGAGAAATCCTATGTTCAAAAGTGCCAAAAATGCAAAAAAATTAAAATATAGAAAATTAAATTTTAATAATTACATACATATTATACATCGTTAGAATCGTAATTAGGTCAGCTATCTGAATATACAACCTTTTTTTAAAAATCTCTTAAAATAAAAAAATAGTAGAGCATTTTCCAAAATTTAACGATTTTTCGACTTTTTTCGATTTTCAGTCCCTTTTTTATCCTATTCCAGACATTTCAAAGTCCTATTGGATGGCTTCATGTCAAATACCTCCCAAAGGACTCTCGATAGAAAAAATTTAAAAAATATTGCAGGTTAAGTTTTCGAGATACAGGCGTCCAAAAACGCTCCAAATCAGAAAATACTTGATTTTCAGCGTGCCATATTTTGCTGTCTGTTCATAGTATCCGTATGAATGGGGTATCATATGATAGTCCAACAATCGTGCCATCAAACGGTACCTTCATTCGTTTAATCCATTGATATCGGACAGAGAAATAGCGTTTTCCCCCAAAATATCCATTTTTTGCATTTTTTTCAAAATATTGAACATTATTTCGACCACTTCCGGTTTGAAGATCCGTGTCGAAATTGCTTTATCAGTTGGTATTGGACTATAACTTCATGTTCCAGAAGTTTCATAAACGTCAATTCTACCATAAAACGAAACCCGAGCTCGCAAAATGGGAAGAAAATTCGAAAAAAATCGGAAAATAAAGGGCGATAACTCTGAATGAAACTTATATTACTGGAATCGGATGGACTTCAGGTATCCAAAAATGTAGGTCAAATTTGAAAATTTTGAAAAATAACAAAAATTGTCTCGTAAACAACATGTTTTCAATTTTCGAACGATAAAAGTCATAGACGAATGTTCGCAATTGAAAAATGTGAGATAGCCATTGTCTCAGAAAAGATTCAGGGATTCCAAAAATGTAATTTGTTTGAAAATGGATAAAGAATTGACGAAACTATGGCCGATTTTCAATTTTTAGAGAAAGTACAAAGTTCGGTCACTTCCGGTATGCGCAGAAATTTCAAAAATATTTTATCAAGTAGCCACCACATGGTTTCCCGATAGAAAAGCTAATTCCAGATCGATATCTGTTTTCGATCATGGAGATCTAGGCCCTCGCGGTAAATAATAATAATAATAATAATAATAATAATAATAATAATTTTAGTAATCTCAATAGGCTTTCAGACGAAAGTCTGAAAGCCTAATAATAATAATAATAATAATAATTTTAGTAATCTCAATAGGCTTTCAGACGAAAGTCTGAAAGCCTAACTAGACCTGCATGCAGGAATGACGGGTTTCACTGGTGCCACGTCACTTTCGGTGCCACGTTACCCTTAAACATATGTCACTTCCGATACCAATGAAACCATCAAACAGGTTGCCACATAAGCATTGTAAACATCAAATAAAATGGACGAAGAATCAACCAAATCCAGCAATATCAATTCATTTTATATATATGTTACTTGTAAGTGATCCTGGCAAAATTTCATTACTTCCGGTGATAATGAAAATGTTCAATTAATTTTATGAAATCAGAAATGGCATAAGGCAGCATAATGGCGAAAATTGTATGTAAATCGAATGAGAATTGTCACTTTTATAGACCAAAAACCTTGAAAAGTGACTTGTAGAAAATCGTCTATTTCTCGGCAACCGTACACGATAAAAACTATCTTTTGGTATCTATATGATCGTATGGGTTCAATCCATTTGTTGATTGGAATCAAATATCATAATTTGAAATATATTACAAATCAGACTCATTTGAAAAAAAATGTCTGTTTTGAAGGCTAAAAATACAGTTTTTGCCAAAATGACATTACTTCCGGTGATACTGAAAATGTTAAATTAGTTCTATGAAATCATAAATGACACAAGATATCATATGGTGAAAATTTTATGAAAATCGAATAATAACTGACACTTTTATAGACCAAAAACCTTGAAAAGTGACTTAAGGAAAATCGCCCATTTCTCTGCAACCGTACAAGTTAGAAACCATTTTGTGGTATCTGTATGATCGTATGGGTTCAATCTATTTGATCAATAGAATCAAATATCACAATTTGAAAAAAATAACAAATACGACTCATTTGAATAAAATATTGTTTTTTGAAGGCTAAAATTTAAGTTTTGAGCAAATGACGTCATTTCCGGTGGCAGCGCAAGGGGTAAAATGGTTTGACATAGTCCACTATAGCATTAGGCATCCAATGGCGAAAGAAAATTGAAAATCGAATAATAATTGATTCTTTTACAGCCAAAATTACGTGAAAAGTGACTCATGCAAAATTGCCTATTTCTCGGCAACTGCTTATATTACAAACTAATTTTCACATACATTCTCTTCGTATGGATTATAGCTACAAGTTTATAAAAGTTACGTAAAAATATTTTAAAATCTGAAAAGCCTGAATGAGTTGTAAATAGGTCAATTTTACGCCTTTTTTCACCTCTTAATCCAATTTGCTAGAAAATGAAAAAGAAATTAAAAAAACTGCTTCCGACATTTTTTGCGCCTTTAAAGGACACATTCTTTGAGTCATATAATTTTTCAAAAAAATAATATTTGTTTTCAAAAAATGTACCTAACTGTCAAAATTGTAGTTTTTGGTAAAATTATGCCACTTCCGGTGCCGACAGATAACACTTTTGGTAATAAAAAAAATGACAATTGAGACAACGAAGCATATGAACTTTGTTTTATACAAATCGAACAATAAAAAATTAATCTAGGACTGAAAAACTGAATTAGCCAATGGAGGCCAAGGAAAATTACTGAGACAAAATTTTTTAAAATTTTTGCGCAAGTCAGATGACTCTTTAATTCTGTGCACAACACGACTAAAAAATATTCATAAATAAAAAAGTTTTTTGTAAAATTTTAAATTTCCGAAATTTGGCGCCTAATATCTTCGAAGATTTGCCGAAAATCAAAAATCGAAAGTAGCGCAGCTATGTGCCCTGTCTCCAGCTATGCCAAAATGTATCGAAAGTTAAAATTCCATGATTATTGTTAAAATTACCGCAATATTTGTAAAAACGATAACTTCGGTGATTTCGGACATTTCGCATTGTCGCAGAACGTTCAAAATAGCTTTATCCTCTAAGTCACACCCACTTTCCCAGTAAAACCGAAGAAATCGTAACGATGCGACACGTAGTTGCTGAGATCTACTCAAAACAAAAGAAGAATAATAATAATAATAACTAGACCTGGTTGCAGGAATGACGGGTTTCACTGGTGCCAAGTTACTCTTAAACATGTCACTTCCGGTACCAACGAAACCACTAAACAGGTTTCCAAATTAACATTGCACACAAATAAAATGGACGTAGAATCAACCAATCAATCCAGCAATATCAAGTCATTTTATACATTTGTTACTTGTAAATGATCTTGACAAAATTAAATTACTTCCGGTGTTAATGAAAATGTTCAATTAGTCTTATGAAATCAGAAATGGCATACGATATCATATAGTGACAATTTTATGTAAATCGAATAATAATTGCCACTTTTAAAGACCAAAAAACTTGAAAAGTGACTTGTAGAAAATCTGCTATTTCTCTGCAACCGTACAAGTTAGAAACCATTTTTTGGTATCTATATGATCGTATGGGTTCATTCTATTTGTTGATTAGCATCAAATACCATAATTTGAAAAAGATTTCAAAACAGACTCATTTGAATAAAATATCTGTTTTGAAGGCTAAAAATACAGTTTTTGCCAAAATAACGTTACTTCCGGTGATAATGAAAATCTTAAATTACTTGTATGAAATCCCAAATGGCATTAGGTACAACATGGTGTAACGTTTATGAAAATCGAATAATAATTGACACTTTTATGGCCCCGAAACCTTCAAAAGTGACCTGTAGAAAACCGTCTATTTCTCGGCAACCGAACAAGTTAGAAACAATTTTATGATATCTATATGACCATGTGAGTTTTGTTTATATGTGAATTTAAACCAAAAGTTAAAATTATTAATACATATTAAGTTATTCATGGTTGAATAAAACATTGATTTAAAAAGTTTAAAATGCATTTTTTGACCAAATGACGTCACTTCCGGTGTCAATTTTAAATTGTAATCAACTTGATATGACGCTACATGCTTTTTGAATCAAATGATGTCACTTTTATAAAAATCCAATAATAATTGACTATTTTACAGGCAAAATAACGAAAACAGTGACTTGTACAGAACTGCCCATTTCTTGGGAACTGCTTATATTACAAATTAATTTTAACATACATTTTCTTCGTATGGATTATAGATACAAGTTTATAAAAGTTACGAAGAAATATTTTAAAATCTGAAAAGCCTGAATAGGTTGTAAATAGGTCAATTTTACACCATTTTTAGCCATTTAATCGAATTTGCTCGAAAATGAAATCGAAATTAAAAAAACTGCTTCCGACATTTTTTGCGCCTTGAAAGGACACACTCTTTGAGTCAAATAATTTTTCCAAAAAATAATATTTGTTTTCGAAAAATGGTACCTAACTGTCAAAATTGTAGTTTTTGGTAAAATTATGCCACTTCCGGTGCCGACAGATAACACTTCCGGTAATAAAATAAATGACAATTGAGACAACGAAGCATATGAACTTTGTTTTATACAAATCGAACAATAAAAAATTAATCTAGGACTGAAAAACTGAATTAGCCAATGGCGGCCAAGGAAAATTACTGAGACAAATTTTTTTAACATTTTTGCACTAGTCAGATGACTCTTTAATTCTGTGCACAATACGACTAAAAAATATTCATAAATAAAAAAAAAAAATTTTAAATTTTAAATTTTCGATATTTGGCGCCTAATATCTTCGAAGATTTGCCGAAAATCAAAAATCGAAAGTAGCGTAGCTATGTGCCCTGTTTCCGGCTATGCCAAAATGTATCGAAAGTTAAATCCAATGATTATTGTTAAAATTACTGCAATATTTTAAAAAACGATAATTTGGTGATTTCGGACATTTCGCATTGTCGCAGAACGTTCAAAATAGCTTTATCCTCTAAGTCACACACACTTTCCCAGTAAAACCGAAGAAATCATAACGATGCGACACGGAGTTGCTGAGATCTATTCAAATTGGAATCTGAATAATAATAATAAGAACTAGACCTGCATGCAGGAATGACGGGTTTCACTGGTGCCATGTTACCTTTGAACTTGAACTTGTGTCACTTTCGGTGCCACGTTACCCTTGAACATATGTCACTTCCGGTACCAATGAAACCACTATACAGGTTTCCACATAAGCATTGTACACATCAAATAAAATGGAAACAGAATCAAACAAATCCAGCAATATCAATTGATTTTATACATTTGTTACATGTAATTGATCCTGACAAAATTACAGTACTTCCGGTGATAAAGTAAATGTTACATTAATATTATGAAATCAGAAATGGCATAAGGCATCACATGGTGAAAATTTTATGTAAATCGAATAATAATTGCCACTTTTATAGACCAAAAACCTTGGAAAGTGACGTGTAGAAAATCGTCTATTTCTTGGCAACCGTACAAGTTAGAAACCATTTTTTGGTATTTATATGACCGCATGGGTTTAATCTATTTGTTGATTGGAATCAAATATCATAATTTTATAAACATTACAAATCAGACTCATTTGAATAAAATATCTCTTTTGAAGGCTTAAAATACAGTTTTTGCCAAAATGGCGTTACTTCCGGTGATAATGAAAACGTTAAATTAGTTTTATAACTTCGTCTATGACATTAGGCTTCAAAGGGTGAAAATTTTATGAAAATCGAAAATTAATTGACACTTTTATGGGCCAAAAACCTTCAAAAATGACTTATAGAAAAACGCCTATATCTCGGCAACCGAACAAGTTAGAAACAATTTTATGATATCTATTTGACCGTATGAGTTTTGTTAGTATGTGAATTTAAACCAAAAGTTAATTTTATTATTACATATCAAATAATTCTTGGTTGAAAAAAATATCGATTTTAAAAGTTAAAAATGCAGTTTTTGACCAAATGGCGTCACTTCCGGTGTCAATTTTAAATTATAATCAATTTGATATGACGCATACTTGCTTTTTGAATCAAATGATGTCACTATTGTGAATATCCATTAATAATTGAATATTTTACAGGCAAAATTAAGAAAACAGTGACTTATGCAAAACTGCCAATTTCTCGGCAACTGCTTATATTACAAACTAATTTTCACATACATTCTCTTCGTATGGTTTATAGCTACAAGTTTATAAGAGTTACGTAGAAAAATTTTAAAATCTGAAAAGCCTGAATGGGTTGTAAATAGGTCAATTTTACGCCCTTTTTCACCCCTAAATCCAATTTGCTAGAAAATGAAATCCAAATTAAAAAAACTGCTTCCGACATTTTTTGCGCCTTTAAAGGACACACTCTTTGAGTCATATAATTTTTCAAAAAAATAATATTTGTTTTCGAAAAATGGTACCTAACTGTCAAAATTGTAGTTTTTGGTAAAATTATGCCACTTCCGGTGCCGACAGATAACACTTTCGGTAATAAAAAAAATGACAATTGAGACAACGAAGCATATGAACTTTGTTTTATACAAATCGAACAATAAAAAATGAATCTAGGACTGAAAAACTGAATTAGCCAATGGCGGCCAAGGTAAATTACTGAGACAAAATTTTTTAACATTTTTGCACTAGTCAGATGACTCTTTAATTCTGTGCACAATACGACTAAAAAATATTCACAAATAAAAAAGTTTTTTGTAAAATTTTAAATTTTCAAAATTTGGCGCCTTATATCTTTGAAGATTGACCGAAAATCAAAAATCGAAAGTAGCGTAGCTATGTGCCCTGTCTCCGGCTATGCCAAAATGTATCGAAAGTTAAAATTCAATGATTATTGTTAAAATTACTGCAATATTTTAAAAAACGATAATTTGGTGATTTCGGACATTTCGCATTGTCGCAGAACGTTCAAAATAGGTTTATCCTCTAAGTCACACCCACTTTCCCAGTAAAGCCGAAGAAATCATAACGATGCGACACGTAGTTGTTGAGATCTATTCAAATTGGAATCTGAATAATAATAATAAGAACTAGACCTGCATGCAGGAATGACGGGTTTCACTGGTGCCACGTTACCCTTAAACATGTCACTTCCGGTGCCAAGTTACCCTTGAACATATGTCACTTCCGGTACCAACGAAACCATTAAACAGGTTTCCAAATTAACATTGCACACAAATAAAATGGATGCAGAATCAACCAAATCCAGCAATATCAATTCATTTTATACATTTGTTACTTGTAAATGATCTTGACAAAATTACATTTCTTCCGGTGTTAATGAAAATGTTCAATTAGTTTTATGAAATCAGAAATGGCATACGATATCATATAGTGAAAATTTTATGTAAATCGAATAATAATTGCCACTTTTAAAGACCAAAAAACTTGAAAAGTGACTTGTAGAAAATCGACTATTTCTCTGCAACCGTACAAGTTAGAAACCATTTTGTGGTATCTGTATGATCGTATGGGTTCATTTTATTTGTTGATTGGCATCAAATACCATAATTTGAAAAACATTTCAAAACAGACTCATTTGAATAAAATATCTGTTTTGAAGGCTAAAAATACAGTTTTTGCCAAAATGATGTTACTTCCGGTGATAATGAAAATCTTAAATTACTTGTATGAAATCCTAAATGGCATTAGGTATAACATGGTGTAACGTTTATGAAAATCGAATAATAATTGACACTTTTATGGCCCAAAAACCTTCAAAAGTGGCCTGTAGAAAACCGTCTATTTCTCGGCAACCGAACAAGTTAGAAACAATTTTATGATATGTATATGACCATATGAGTTGTGTTTATATGTGAATTTAAACCAAAAGTTAAAATTATTAATACATATTAAGTAATTCTTGGTTGAATAAAACATTGATTTAAAAAGTTTAAAATGCAGTTTTTGACAAAATGACGTCACTTCCGGTGTCAATTTTAAATTGTAATCAACTTGATATGACGCTACATGCTTTTTGAATCAAATGATGTCACTTTTATAAAAATCCAATCATAATTGACTATTTTACAGGCAAAATAACGAAAATAGTGACTTGTACAGAACTGTCCATTTCTTGGTAACTGCTTATATTACAAACTAATTTTAACATACATTTTCTTCGTATGGATTATAGCTACAAGTTTATAAAAGTTACGAAGAAATATTTTAAAATCTGAAAAGCCTGAATAGGTTGTAAATGGGTCAATTTTACACCATTTTTAGCCATTTAATCGAATTTGCTCGAAAATGAAATCAAAATTAAAAAAACCGCTTCCGCCATTTTTTGCGCCTTGAAAGGGCACACTCTTTGAGTCAAATAATTTTTCCAAAAAATAATATTTGTTTTCGAAAAATGGTACCTAACTGTCAAAATTGTAGTTTTTGGTAAAATTATGCCACTTTCGGTGCCGACAGATAACACTTCCGGTAATAAAAAAAATGACAATTGAGACAACGAAGCATATGAACTTTGTTTTATACAAATCGAACAATAAAAAATTAATCTAGGACTGAAAAACTGAATTAGCCAATGGCGGCCAAGGAAAATTACTGAGACAAAAATTTTTAACATTTTTGCACTAGGCAGATGACTCTTTAATTCTGTGCACAATACGACTAAAAAATATTCATAAATAAAAAAGTTTTTTGTAAAATTTTAAATTTTCGAAATTTGGCGCCTAATATCTTCGAAGATTTGCCAAAAATCAAAAATCGAAAGTAGCGTAGCTATGTGCCCTGTCTCAGGCTATGCCAAAACGTATCGAAAGTTAAAATCCAATGATTATTGTTAAAATTACCGCAATATTTTCAAAAACGATAACTTCGGTGATTTTGGACATTTCGCATTGTCGCAGAACGTTCAAAATAGCTTTATCCTCTAAGTCACACCCACTTTCCCAGTAAAACCGAAGAAATCGTAACGATGCGACAAGCAGTTGCTGAGATCTACTCAAAACAAAAGAAGAATAATAATAATAATAAGAATAATAATTTTAACAAAAACAATAGTGTTTCACACAAGCTTCGCAGTGTGAAACCCTAATAATAATTTTAACAAAAACAATAGTGTTTCACACAAGCTACGCAGTGTGAAACCCTAACTAGACCTGCATGCAGGAATGACGGGTTTCACTGGTGCCATGTTACCCTTAAACATGTCACTTCCGGTTACCCTTGAACATATGTCACTTCCGGTACCAGCGAAACCACTAAACAGGTTTCCAAATTAACATTGCACACAAATAAAATGGACGCAGAATCAACAAAATCCAGCAATATCAATTCATTTTATACATTTGTTACTTGTAAATGATCTTGACAAAATTAAATTACTCCCGGTGTTAATGCAAATGTTCAATTAGTCTTATGAAATCAGAAATAGCATACGATATCATATAGTGAAAATTTTATGTAAATCGAATAATAATTGCCACTTTTAAAGACCAAAAAACTTGAAAAGTGACTTGTAGAAAATCAGCTATTTCTCTGCAACCATACAAGTTAGAAACCATTTTGTAGTATCTGTATGATCGTATGGGTTCATTCTATTTGTTGATTGGCATCAAATACCATAATTTGAAAAAGATTTCAAAACAGACCCATTTGAATAAAATATCTGTTTTGGAGGCTAAAAATACAGTTTTTGCCAAAATGACGTTACTTCCGGTGATAATGAAAATCTTAAATTACTTGTATGAAATCCCAAATGGCATTAGGTATAACATGGTGTGACGTTTATGAAAATCGAATAATAATTGACCCTTTTATGGCCCCAAAACCTTCAAAAGTGACCTGTAGAAAACCGTCTATTTCTCGGCAACCGAATAAGTTAGAAACCATTTTATGATATCTATATGACCATATGAGTTTTGTTTATATGTGAATTTAAACCAAAAGTTAAAATTATTAATATATATTAAGTTATTCTTGGTTGAATAAAACATTGATTTAAAAAGTTTAAAATGCATTTTTTGACCAAATGATGCCACTTCCGGTGTCAATTTTAAATTGTAATCAACTTGATATGACGCTACGTGCTTTTTGAATCAAATGATGTCACTTTTATAAAAATCCAATCATAATTGACTATTTTACAGGCAAAATAACGAAAACAGTGACTTGTACAGAACTGCTCATTTCTTGGTAACTGCTTATATTACAAACGAATTTTAACATACATTTTCTTCGTATGGATTATAGCTACAAGTTTATAAAAGTTACGAAGAAATATTTTAAAATCTGAAAAGCCTGAATAGGTTGTAAATAGGCCAATTTTACACCATTTTTAGCCTCTTAATCGAATTTGCTCGAAAATGAAATCGAAATTAAAAAAACTGCTTCCTACAATTTTTGCGCCTTGAAAGGACACACTCTTTGTGTCATATAATTTTTCAAAAAAATAATATTTGTTTTCGAAATAAGAAAATAACTGTCAAAATTGTAGTTTTTGGTAAAATTATGCCACTTCCGGTGCCGACAGATAACATTATTGGTAACAAAAAAAATGACAATTGATACAACGAAGCATATGAACTTTGTTTTATACAAATCGAACAATAAAAAATTAATCTAGGACTGAAAAACTGAATTAGCCAATGGCGGCCAAGGAAAATTACTGAGACAAAATTTTTTAACATTTTTGCACTAGTCAGATGACTTTTTAATTCTGTGCACAATACCACTAAAAAATATTCATAAATAAAAAAGTTTTTTGTAAAATTTTAAATTTTCGAAATTTGGCGCCTAATATCTTCGAAGATTTGCCGAAAATCAAAAATCGAAGGTAGCGTAGCTATGTGCCCTGTCTAAGGCTATGCCAAAACGTATCGAAAGTAAAAATCCAATGATTATTGTTAAAATTACTGCAATTTTTTCAAAAACGACAACTTCGGTGATTTCGGACATTTCGCATTGTCGCAGAACGTTCAAAATAGCTTTATCCTCTAAGTCACACCCACTTTCCCAGTAAAACCGAAGAAATCGTAACGATGCGACACGTAGTTGCTGAGATCTATTCAAATTGGAATCTGAATAATAATAATAATAATAATAATAATAAGAACTAGACCTGCATGCAGGAATGACGGGTTTCACTGGTGCCACGTCACTTTCGGTGCCACGTTACCCTTAAACATATGTCACTTCCGATACCAATGAAACCATCAAACAGGTTTCCACATAAGCATTGTAAACATCAAATAAAATGGACGAAGAATCAACCAAATCCAGCAATATCAATTCATTTTATATATATGTTACTTGTAAGTGATCCTGGCAAAATTTCATTACTTCCGGTGATAATGAAAATGTTCAATTAGTTTTATGAAATCAGAAATGGCATAAGGCAGCATAATGGCGAAAATTGTATGTAAATCGAATGAGAATTGCCACTTTTATAGAACAAAAACCTTGAAAAGTGACTTGTAGAAAATCGTCTATTTCTCGGCAACCCTACACGATAAAAACTATCTTTTGGTATCTATATGATCGTATGGGTTCAATCCATTTGTTGATTGGAATCAAATATCATAATTTGCAATATATTACAAATCAGACTCATTTGAAAAAAATGTCTGTTTTGAAGGCTAAAATACAGTTTTTGCCAAAATGACATTACTTCCGGTGATACTGAAAATGTTAAATTAGTTCTATGAAATCATAAATGACACAAGAATTCATATGGTGAAAATTTTATGAAAATCGAATAATAACTGACACTTTTATAGACCAAAAACCTTGAAAAGTGACTTAAGGAAAATCGCCCATTTCTCTGCAACCGTACAAGTTAGAAACCATTTTGTGGTATCTGTATGATCGTATGGGTTCAATCTATTTGATCAATAGAATCAAATATCACAATTTGAAAAAAATAACAAATACGACTCATTTGAATAAAATATTGTTTTTTGAAGGCTAAAATTTAAGTTTTGAGCAAATGACGTCATTTCCGGTGGCAGCGCAAGGGGTAAAATGGTTTGACATAGTCCACTATGGCATTAGGCATCCAATGGCGAAAGAAAATTGAAAATCGATTAATAATTGATTCTTTTACAGCCAAAATTACGTGAAAAGTGACTCATGCAAAATTGCCTATTTCTCGGCAACTGCTTATATTACAAACTAATTTTCACATACATTCTCTTCGTATGGATTATAGCTACAAGTTTATAAAAGTTACGTAAAAATATTTTAAAATCTGAAAAGCCTGAATGAGTTGTAAATAGGTCAATTTTACGCCTTTTTTCACCTCTTAATCCAATTTGCTAGAAAATGAAAAAGAAATTAAAAAAACTGCTTCCGACATTTTTTGCGCCTTTAAAGGACACACTCTTTGAGTCATATAATTTTTGAAAAAAATAATATTTGTTTTCAAAAAAATGTACCTAACTGTCAAAATTGTAGTTTTTGGTAAAATTATGCCACTTCCGGTGCCGACAGATAACACTTGTGGTAATAAAAAAAATGACAATTGAGACAACGAAGCATATGAACTTTGTTTTATACAAATCGAACAATACAAAATTAATCTAGGACTGAAAAACTGAATTAGCCAATGGAGGCCAAGAAAAATTACTGAGACAAATTTTTTTAACATTTTTGCGCAAGTCAGATGACTCTTTAATTCTGTGCACAACACGACTAAAAAATATTCATAAATAAAAAAGTTTTTTGTAAAATTTTAAATTTCCGAAATTTGGCGCCTAATATCTTCGAAGATTTGCCGAAAATCAAAAATCGAAAGTAGCGTAGCTATGTGCCCTGTCTCAGGCTATGCCAAAATGTATCGAAAGTTAAAATCCAATGATTATTGTTAAAATTACTGCAATATTTTCAAAAACGATAACTTCGGTGATTTCGGACATTTCGCATTGTCGCAGAACGTTCAAAATAGCTTTATCCTCTAAGTCACACCCACTTTCCCAGTAAAACCGAAGAAATCGTAACGATGCGACAAGCAGTTGCTGAGATCTACTCAAAACAAAAGAAGAATAATAATAATAATAAGAATAATAATTTTAACAAAAACTAGACCTGCATGCAGGAATGACGGGTTTCACTGGTGCCACGTTACCCTTAAACATGTCACTTCCGGTGCCAAGTTACCCTTGAACATATGTCACTTCCGGTACCAACGAAACCACTAAACAGGTTTCCAAATTAACATTGCACACAAATAAAATGGACGCAGAATCAACAAAATCCAGCAATATCAATTCATTTTATACATTTGTTACTTGTAAATGATCTTGACAAAATTAAATTACTCCCGGTGTTAATGCAAATGTTCAATTAGTCTTATGAAATCAGAAATGGCATACGATATCATATAGTAAATTTAATGTAAATCGAATAATAATTGCCACTTTTAAAGACCAAAAAACTTGAAAAGTGACTTGTAGGAAATCGGCTATTTCTCTGCAACCGTACAAGTTAGAAACCATTTTGTGGTATCTGTATGATGGTATGGGTTCATTCTATTTGTTGATTGGCATCAAATACCATACTTTGAAAAAGATTTCAAAACAGACTCGTTTGAATAAAATATCTGTTTTAGAGGCTAAAAATACAGTTTTTGCCAAAATGACGTTACTTCCGGTGATAATGAAAATCTTAAATTACTTGTATGAAATCCCAAATGGCATTAGGTATAACATGGTGTGACATTTATGAAAATCGAATAATAATTGACCTTTTTATGGCCCCGAAACCTTCAAAAGTGACCTGTAGAAAACCGTCTATTTCTCGGCAACCGAACAAGTTAGAAACCATTTTATGATATCTATATGACCATATGAGTTTTGTTTATATGTGAATTTAAACCAAAAGTTAAAATTATTAATACATATTAAGTTATTCTTGGTTGAATAAAACATTGATTTAAAAAGTTTAAAATGCATTTTTTGACCAAATGATGTCACTTCCGGTGTCAATTTTAAATTGTAATCAACTTGATATGACGCTACGTGCTTTTTGAATCAAATGATGTCACTTTTATAAAAATCCAATCATAATTGACTATTTTACAGGCAAAATAACGAAAACAGTGACTTGTACAGAACTGCCCATTTCTTGGTAACTGCTTATAGTACAAACGAATTTTAACATACATTTTCTTCGTATGGATTATAGCTACAAGTTTATAAAAGTTACGAAGAAATATTTTAAAATCTGAAAAGCCTGAATAGGTTGTAAATGGGTCAATTTTACACCATTTTTAGCCATTTAATCGAATTTGCTCGAAAATGAAATCGAAATTAAAAAAACTGCTTCCGCCATTTTTTGCGCCTTGAAAGGGCACACGCTTTGGGTCAAATAATTTTTCCAAAAAATAATATTTGTTTTCGAAAAATGGTACCTAACTGTCAAAATTGTAGTTTTTGGTAAAATTATGCCACTTTCGGTGCCGACAGATAACACTTCCGGTAATAAAAAAAATGACAATTGAGACAACGAAGCATATGAACTTTGTTTTATACAAATCGAACAATAAAAAATTAATCTAGGAGTTAAAAACTGAATTAGCCAATGGCGGCCAAGGTAAATTACTGAGACAAAATTCTTTAACATTTTTGCACTAGTCAGATGACCCTTTAATTCTGTGCATAATACGACTAAAAAATATTCATAAATAAAAAAGTTTTTTGTAAAATTTTAAATTTTCAAAATTTGGCGCCTAATATCTTTGAAGATTTACCGAAAATCAAAAATCGAAAGTAGTGTAGCTATGTGCCCTGTCTCCGGCTATGCCAAAATGTATCGAAAGTTAAAATTCAATGATTATTGTTAAAATTACTGCAATATTTTAAAAAACGATAATTTGGTGATTTCGGACATTTCGCATTGTCGCAGAACGTTCAAAATAGCTTTATCCTCTAAGTCACACCCACTTTCCCAGTAAAACCGAAGAAATCGTAACGATGCGACAAGCAGTTGCTGAGATCTACTCAAAACAAAAGAAGAATAATAATAATAAGAATAATAATTTTAACAAAAACAATAGTGTTTCACACAAGCTTCGCAGTGTGAAACCCTAACAATAGTGTTTCACACAAGCTTCGCAGTGTGAAACCCTAATAATAATTTTAACAAAAACAATAGTGTTTCACACAAGCTACGCAGTGTGAAACCCTAATAATAATTTTAACAAAAACAATAGTGTTTCACACAAGCTACGCAGTGTGAAACCCTAATAATAATTTTAACAAAAACAATAGTGTTTCACACAAGCTTCGCAGTGTGAAACCCTAATAAGAATAATAATTTTAACAAAAACAATAGTGTTTCACACAAGCTACGCAGTGTGAAACCCTAATGAGTAAAATGCCTCATTTTGCCCGAAGCAGTTAGGCGTTAAGTAAACATTGCACGAGCAGTTGAGCCACTAGAGACTTTTGGCAAGTGACATTTCTCCTACCCGTATCACGTATCCGTATCGTATACGTGATACGTTGCGTCAGAGTAGTTTTAGAGTTTTGGCAGATTTTCACGTCGCGTACGTATGCGTCACTGAGCTGAGCTTAGTTCTATTACACCATGACGGTAGTTATCTACCAAAATTACCATCAGTACTAGTCAAGTGCCTAGCCTACAATTTCTCAAAGTGAATGAAGTCGCTCGCCAGTCGGTGAGCTATTTTTTTTAAAAAAATAATAATAATGTCGCATCTTATTTAAAAAATCGTTGACTTCGACTCGACAGCAATTTTCGGTTTCACTAATTTATCATTTATACCCCTTTACTATAGAATCACATCATTTACTGATTTGGAAGCTCCCATTTTACTTAAATTTATCACGTAGTTCAACCAGCATACAGACAGGCTCAGACGGGAAAAGTATGAAGATTCCGAGAAAAACCCATCAAAAATAATGATTAAATTCCTGTCTTTATTATGGTTAAATTCACATCAAAATTTATACACCTTCGTGTTCTAGAATACACATTGATTCATAAAAACGCTATGATACAACATTTTAGCGTCTAAAAAGACGACAATGTTATACGGACCTATTCCGTATGAAAGCTGTTCGCTACGGGCTACCGTATCCGTGTGCCGTAACACGTATGGGAAATACACACACATTGATGACGTCACACGCAAAATCCATACGGATACGCGATGCGTACTAGGAATTTAGGGTTGCCAAAAGTCTCTAATGACTGGCGCGGTGAGCAGTCAACGCACGTGCTGTGGACACTCATCTGTTACAGAGTTAAATTCGTAAGTAATTCTCTTTGAAACAGATTGAGTAGACATATGGAATAAACACATTTACATGTGTATGTCTTTATTAAATTATAGATTGCATATTCCATATGTATTAGCTGTATTAAACCACACGTTGAATGGTAAGAATATATTCAATCTTTATTAATCAATATATTTATTATCGATAGCTTTGCAGCTTTAGATTAGTTTAAGCATGACGTGTTCAATTCGCATACAGTATAGTATGAACGGCTATAATTTAAAATAGTGCAATTGTGTTATGTATAATATTATTTTCCGTAATATTGTTTATCTGCATTTGGTGTAATTGTTGTTTTGCAGGTCATTTCATTTAAGATCATATATTTATTAACCTGAAATAAAAGAATCTTACATGTCTTTGGCGTGTTTCATAACGACCCCGTGACAGCACCTTTTTTCAGAGCACGGATTTTAGATTTTCAAAGCACGGATTTTTCATCCCGAGGCACGTCCGTGCCTGTAGGCACGTTAAAATAGGCCCCGAGTTCATGGTTCTAATGTTGTAAGGCGGTGAATTCCATAAGAGAGGAACAGAGAGTGAGAAAGAGATTTTTGTTACTGATGGTTGATGCATTGTGAATTTAGCTCGCTAGTGGAATTAGTCGTCACGTTTAAGACGAAAACCCAAGCTCATTGCAGTCAGTAGGTCAGATTGACACAGAAGCCACTCTCATACCGCAAACTGATCCCGCAGTGAATATTCGCTTGGCCGCTACAATCACTGTTTACTTAACACCTAACTGCTTCGGGCAAAATGATGCATTTTACTCATTTTAATACCCATTTACACTAAATAGGAAATATTTTAAAACTAAAAATACTTCAAACGTCTTTATTTATTTTTATTTTACCTCAAAAAAATGTTTGAGAATTTAATTTGTCGGAGTAAAAAAGTTAATATCCATTACTCATTAAGCCTCGTCGATGTCATGCTTATCAGTGCACGAACCGTTGAGCCAATGACTACGAGGCATGAGTCAACGCACGTGTTTTGGACTGTCATCCGTTACAGGGATAATTCGTAAGTAATTCTCTGTGAAACAGGTTGCTCATACCGAGGTACGAGAGAATTTGTCCCGAATAGTACCCCATTAAATTAAAGTAAAAAAAATGACCCATGGCGGCCATCTTGAATATTTTAATTTTCCCACGGATGCCAGTCACATCATTCGGATCTTGAAACTAACCTATATTTCAATATATACTATTCAAAAAAAGTAGGGGATATTTGATTTTGGGGGCATAATACTAAAATATGCAAATGACTACGAAAAAAGTCACTATAGAACCTAACAGAAGAAACATTTCCAGTTACATGTGACGCCCAAACGCACCAATAGCTACCGCATGGAATGCAGGTGATGCTTGGGATCATCATGGGGGTTCAACCCAAGATTTGCACGACTCTGACTTTGAATGTTAAAGTCATTGTGGCATTGAATTCCAGGGTGGAAACATCATTTTAATTGTTTTAGTGACCAGAAAACAAATTTTGATATGCGTCGGCTTACCCAAAATGAAAGGTTACGTGCCCTTGGCATGCTACAGATCGGCACAACACAGGCGGTTGTGGCGCGCACGATGAATGTTTCTCAGTCTGTCATAAGCAGGCTATGGTCCAGATACCGTGATACACAATCTGTACAGGACAGACCACGCTCAGGTCGACCAAGGGCGACAACTCAAGCCCAGGATCGATTTATCCGTACCTTTGCCTTGAGAAATCGTATCATCACAGCAAATCAGATCAGCGCTCGTTTTCAAACAGACACTGGTGTGAGAGTGAGTGGCCAGACGATTCGGAATCGACTGCATAGGGATCACCTTCGCGCCCGACGTCCTCGCGTGATCCCTTGTTTGAGAGATCATCACATTCAGGCAAGACGTCGTTGGTGTAGGGATCGTCAACAATGGGATAATCGACGCTGGAGCAATGTGATGTTTTCAGATGTGTCAAGGTTCACTGTTGATTTTTTGGACAGACGTAGGAGGGTGTGGCGTCGTCGAAACGAGCGCTTTCAAGACGTTAACGTCATCAGACATGATCGATTTGGGGGTGGTTCTGTTATGGTGTGGGGAGGCATCACTGTTGCTGGAAGAACGGCTTTACATGTTGTTGCAGGGCGTGTTACGGGCCAGTACTACCGGGACAACATCTTGGCAGTCGATGTTGTGCCGTTCGCACGACGTCATGGCCGCCATTTCATCTTCCAGGATGACAACGCAAGATGTCACAGGGCCAGGATCGTTACAGGTTACCTCCAACAACAGAACATCACCACATTACCTTGGCCAGCACTGAGTCCCGACGTCTCCCCCATCGAGCATGTCTGAGACATGCTTGGACAGAGGTTACGTCAACGTCAACAACGTCCTGCCAATGTCCAAGAACTTGCTGCTGCGTTGCAACAGGAATGGGACAATCTGGGCCAAAATGACCTTAGACGTCTCATTAGATGGGGGAGAGGTCGGGACTCAGTGCTGGCCAAGGTAATGTGGTGATGTTCTGTTTTTGGAGGTAACCTGTAACGACCCTGGCCCTGTGACATCTTGCGTTGTCACCCTGGAAGATGAAACGATTCCGAATCGTCTGGCCACTCACTCTCACACCAGTGTCTGTTTGAAGACGAGCGCTGATCTGATTTGACACGATTTCTCAAGGCCAAGGTACGGATAAATCGATCTGGGCTTGAGTTGTCGCCCTTGGTCGACCTGAGCGTGGTCTGTCCTGTACAGATTGTGTATCACGGTATCTGGACCATAGCCTGCTTATGACAGACTGAGAAACATTCATCGTCCGCGCCACAACCGCCTGTGTTGTGCCGATCTGTAGCATGCCAAGGGGACGTAACCTTTCATTTTGGGTAAGCCGACGCATATCAAAATTTGTTTTCTGGTCACTAGAACAATTAAACTGATGTTTCCACCCTGGAATTCAATGCCACAATGACTGTAACATTCAAAGTCAGAGTCGTGCAAATCTTGGGTTGGACCCCCCATGATGATCCCAAGCATCACCTGCATTCCATGCGGTAGCTGTTGGTGCGTTTGGGCGTCACATGTAACTGGAAAAGTTTCTTCTGTTAGGTTCTATAGTGACTTTTTTCGTAGTCATTTGCATATTTTAGTATTATGCCCCCAAAATCAAATATCCCCTACTTTTTTTGAATAGTATATATAATCCATGAAAAACCACATATATTTCCAGGTTTGTCGACTACATCTGGAAATATCGTTTTACAGTAGATACAGTCTAGTATTAATATTAATGAAAATTTCAGTAAATATCTATTGTCTTGGGGCGAATTCCAATTTTCTCAAAGTGAATTCCAATGTTTAAAGTAATTCATTATTAATATAAAATATAAGTAAATAAGAAGATCACAAAGGAGACTTAAATGGATCTACGGCATGATACGTTATTTTAAATTCACTCTAAAATATTCCAATCACAAGTCTAATCTATAACAATGTAAGAAAATAATCGGTGATTGGGCCAGTCACGTGCTAATCAACTTGTGGTGTGTATTGGTAGTGCTACCGACAGTGATATAATATTGTATAAATAATGTGTATATTATTATGTGCAGTGCCTTTGACGTCACCAGCCAATCAACCGGATTAAGGTCGTAAAAATGAAACATTGAAAAGCGTTTTGACGTGTCGGATACTAAATGGATATACTAACCATTGGGTATACGTATATGGAATTTCGATATGTCGTTTTACGTGGTCTTTTATCCGGCCCTTTCAGTTTATTTCTAATTGAGCTAAGATTGAATTTCGGTTTTTCGCTTAAATCCAATAAAATTGGTCACCCCACTTAGTTCCGACTTATGCGAAGTTTACTGTACATATTAAGTAAGAAATTACAAAACGTAGTTTCCGTCTAATGACACAGAAAGTAATTAATTACATTATGGAAGTCACAACTGGACAGGTATTTCAGAGAGTAATTACATATGATTATTAATGCATTTACGAATATGTTCAGAAACTAAATTATAGAATTCTTTTTTTTTATAAACAATATTTTATTCAGAATGTCTGAACGGGATTTGGGGAACAGGCTTAGCCTATGTAAAACCCCTCTCCCTAGATAATATACATACATAATATTAAAACAAAGGAGCAAAATGGGTGTATATACAGAGTTAAAATGGCAAACACATACCTAAATATAATAATACATATATAATAGGAAAGATAGCAATGTATAATATATTATGGGTTAAATCATCACGTTAATTAAAATTAATACTATAAAATGAAGCTGCTAATGAATTAGTTTTAATATCTGTTAAAATCTGTTTGACATCTCAATAAACTTGTGGACTTGATTAAAAATATTGTTGTTTACACCAGTACTGTAATTTGTAGATCCGAACAAGAGACAGTTTATGTTTTTATGGTTATATTGTAATTTGTCTATGGTTTCCTTTCGTGCATTTGAATGTAAAGAGCATTGCAAAAGGTAGTGATCAGGATCTTCAAAGAAGTGACCACAGAGGCATGCGGGACTGTCAGTAACATGTCTTAGGTACTTGTGACCCTGTAGATCAGAACATCGGAGTCTGAATTTACTATGGATTATTTGGACTATCCGCTGACCGTTATAGTAAAAAGATGGAATTTTTATGTCTGCTTTGGAGAGATGATCTGAAAATATTTTAAGAATTCTTGAATTTCTTACAGGGGGACTGAGTTTATTCCACTCCTTTATACTGGATAGGATAAATGATTTAGAAAATAATTCAGTACGACATCGAAATTCTTTGATTTTATCTTCGTTTATTCCACTCCTTTATACTGGATAGGATAAATGATTTAGAAAATAATTCAGTACGACATCGAAATTCTTTGATTTTATCTTCGTTTATTCCACTCCTTTATACTGGATAGGATAAATGATTTAGAAAATAATTCAGTACGACATCGAAATTCTTTGATTTTATCTTCGTTTCGAAATGAATATGTATTTGTTGGTTCCAGATTTATGAGATTCTTGAGATAGGGTGGGGTTATGTTGTTTATAATTTTGTATAGTAATTTTAATTTGTGCCGATTTCGTCGTTCTTTGAGTGGAATAAACCCAGTTTCCGCGTACAGGGAAGCGTGACTAGTACCTTTAGCTGCCCCACATATAGTGCGTAGTGCATCAAGCTGAAGGGATTCGAGATTATTAGATAAGTAGTCGGTGCACCCGTCCCAGATTACATCGGCATAGTCAAAGTGTGGCAGAATAAATGAAGAGTATAGGGTATTTAGCGATTTTCTGTTTAAGCGATATTTAACGGAGCGTAGACAGTTTACTAATTATGACACTTTACTAATTATACTATCAATGTGGCTGTTCCATTTACAATTAATTTGAAAAATAAGTCCAGGGTGTTTGTGTTCAGTTACTTCCTTTATTCTTATTGATTTCATTAATAGTGGCGGTTTCACAATGTTGCGTTTAGTTGTGAGGGTTAGGGTTTCTGTCTTTAGGGGATTAAAAGTCACTAGCCACGCTTCCGCCCATGCATGGATTTTTTGTAGATCTGTGTTTAGGGTAACTGCGCATGCCTCTGGGTCGTCTATTTTTAAATAAAAAGAAGTGTCATCTGCAAATAGTCTAATGTTTGATTGTATATCATCAACAATATCGTTAATATATAATAAAAATAATAGTGACCCCAGAACGCTACCCTGTGGGACACCAGCGGGGATGCCCCTGGAGTCCGAGGAGGTTCCATGTATCACGACGCATTGGTGTCGATTGTCTAAATAATTCTTGAACCATAATAATACCCCCCCCCCCTCTGACTCCAGCAGCTTCTGTCAAAGGCCTTGCTCATGTCACAGAAGATGATCCTGGTATATATGTTACGATCGATGGCTTGACAAAAATAGTGATTTAGATGTATTAATTGGAAGATAGTAGAATCACCTGACAGGAAACCACTTTGCAGCGTTGTTAGTATAGAGTTGTCCTTGAAGAAATTAAAGACGTGTTTATATATTATTTTCTCAAATATTTTTATAATAATACTAAGGAGCGAGATGGGTCTGTAATTGCTGCATTCATTAGAATTCACGTAACTTTGCACATATTAATCTGCACAGCTCTGTAATTGGGGAATAACTATGCTAAATTTTTACAGTTTGGGCCATTTACTATATAATTTGGAAATTTGAATTTGAAAAAAAACAATTTTAAACCTTGCCACTAAATTTTTCAACCTCCATAATTTTCTTCATTAGTTTTTGTAAAAAAACCTAGTGATCTTGTTACAAATAATATCAGCTGGATTTTCAGTAGGGGTTTCAAATCCAAATTGTTTAGGTAAACAATTTTTCACAAAGATAACACCAAACCTTGTGTTAAGTGTTTAAAAATATTCTATTGTTCAGTTTTAGAGTACCGGTACATCGCAATATCTGATTCTGATACAAAATGAAATGAAATTAGGTTTAACGCCCTAGTGTTATGCTAATGAAGGGCTAATGAAGACAAACATACATCATACAATGTGCTATTAGGGAAATTTAGAATATCAACTGCCATGGTTTCCTTGACGTGCACACCATTGTGTACACAGAACCTCTGTTTCCATACTTCCCAAAGGACTATACATTGTCCCTGGTGTAGGATGTAGATTGCCTAGGTAATAGCATCTCTGTACCACACAGTTTAGTCATATGGATATATGTCCAATGAATATCAAAGTTATCTTGCGTCAGATATTGTGAAAGATAAAATTATGGACAGATTCCAACATTGCTACAAGAATGATTTCATGGCATTCTTGATATGTTCTTTTTTACTAATACCAATCTTGATAACTTTTGGAATATTATTCGATGATAGATACAGATCTGATTTATGTCGCAGCTATATGCGGCGCCTAAGTAAATTTAGACTCGCTGCTTCAGGTGTTCGGGATAGGGTGAGGAGAAAGAATAACTCAATATGGTTTTAAAAGTTTATATAAATATCACACATCACATAGCTATAACATTAGAAATAACATCCCGCGAACGCGGTTATTGCTTATTGATGAATCACCAGTATGACATCACATGAACGACATAATCATCAGGTGCAAAACAACATGCCCTGAAATAACAAAAATACATTCTATACTAAACTAATTCAAGTCTGTACAATTCAGATCATGTCGCAGTAAACTCAATGATTGACTTCCATTTTGGATGAAGTATATAAATTATTTCATAAAATCATAATATAGAATCATTCATTCTACACACTTGATTTCACACAACCAAGTCACATACCCAAACATTCATGTATGTTAAAGTTAAATGTAATGTAAGTGTCTTACCAGTTTGTGGAAATGAGCTGTATAAATCAGGAACAATGAACCAGTCATCCAACCAGAAAATGAAGAGTGGGAAAAGATACTGATTCATATCTTTTAATAAAATGCGCCACCCAAATAACCAATCAGAATACAAGAAATCATATCACCTGATAAACAACCTCGAAGTGAAATGTTCAACAAAACCTTCCAGAACAAAAGTAACTCCTCAATATTTTAAACTAAGGACACAAAGAACAAATTCCACCAAACATAAAAATCAAATCCTAGTTCCTACAAAACTAAGACCAAAACTTCAAAAGTATAACTACAATAGCAACTTATATACACCACAACCCATAACATCTTTTTATACTTTTTTAACTATGTAAAATAAAACTCAAAATCCCATTACTTAAATAACAAGATCAAACAACCAAACGGACAAACTGAAATGTAGCAAATTATACCCCGCTACATTTATAAACCTAGATAAAACAGACCATGATTCCATTAATCACGCCTACTTACAATACAAGAGACCAATATTACAAGTTGTTCGACATAATTATTAATATGAATATGCCAAAAGCTTTGTAAAGAATGAGAGCTGTATATAACTTTGCAGTTTACTTGAAGACTAAAGGGAAGCAACTCTCTTTTGAAGTGATTTATGTAAAACCTTTTAAATGTTTATTTATATATTTTAATTTAATAAAATTCAGCATAACTATTTTTGTTCAGAATTTTTTTTTTTAATTTTTTTTTATGGCTAAAGATTTTTTGTAGCTGAATATTAACATATATATGTATAGTAACACAAGGTACAGTTTTAATTAATTCCTAGTTGATGGATTTATTCATTTGCAACATTTTGAGAAGGAGAATTCTCATCTTTATCAAGTATCTTCGAAACATTGCATGTTAATAAAGCCAGTAATCGCGTATCATATTTAGATATATCTTTCGTATTAAAAATAATTGACAATAATTATCAATATTTATATAATTTAATTCCGTATACTTTTATAAATTTATGGGTAATTAAGACGACAGTATAAATATTCTGTTGAAAACCAACTCATTCCTTCATGACTTGAAAATAAGTCAAAACAAACTGATATGACAACGCACAGTTTTTAACTGCAAGCTGAACTATCCAAGTAAACAGGGCAACTTTTAGCCAACTTATCTCGAATTTGCTATTTTAACACAAATTAACAATAAGTTATCTATGGACTTACTGCATGCTTTGATTTATCAGAAGATAATTCTGCAAAGGAACACTCGAAATTGGGTCTTTTTGGGCTACACATCTTGTAGGCAGACTATACATCTTTTTGTTAGCAAGGTATGTATTTTTATGGTACAGTTTCACTAGTCTATATGCAAGACTAATAAGGTCTTGGGTATTTTTTTTACACAGCTGAATTATATACAAAATGCTCATGGTATCAGGGGCGGATCCAGAGCGGTGTGTGTGTGTGTGTGGGGGGGGGGGGTCCAAACCCCACCCTGCTCAGCTAAATAATAAAAACAATAATGCCTTGCCTCAATGCAATTACATCACAAAGTGATCCGACATCATTATAAAAATGATTTCTCTGATTAAAAAGCCCTATTTGTATGTATGCCTATATAATTTAGAGACGATGATGGCAGATTTCCTTAACTGAAACCTGGCTAACCTCCTCCTGCAAAAATTCCTGGATCCGTCCCTGGGTATTTTTTCAAATTTATATATATGCTTTGTGCCTTTGTTTATGATGTCTTTCTTTCTCAAACATTCACAATAAATATTATCTGCCTACTTGTTTTAGTGTATTATATTATGTAAGAACGCGAAATAGGTTCCGGGATGGCGGGGGGGGGGGGGCTAAAGGGTAGCAACAACATGGAGAGTCAGGCCAACTGTGAGGCACTTTCTTGAAATTTGGTTGCGGGATTAGATTTTTAAATCTGAAAAATCTGAACATAAAGAACAATGTAAAAACGTGTATTCCCGTCTTCAATTCAATTTGCTTTCTTTCTCTTCATTACAATATTGTCACCCTCTTCACAAAATTATTTAGTTTCGGCCATATCTATTTTAGTGATAAAACTAAATATCTGTATAATATGCTATGTTTCAGTTTAAATATTTGTTAGAACTTTTGCCTCAGATGCCATCTGAAAAAAGGTTGAACATGCATAGACCCTTCTCTGTAGTTTTATCCGTATATCGAATATGTATATATATTTAATGTATGTCAGAATGAAGTAAAGTGGAGAGAATTTTTTACCTGGACGTATTTTGTATTTATTTTATATATATATATAATATATATATATATATATATATATATATATATAAAATAAATACGTATTTTGTATTTATACGTATTTTGTATTTATTTTATATATATATATATTTTGTATTTATTTTATATATATATATATATATATATATATATATATATATAAAATAAATACGTATTTTGTATTTATTTTATATATATATATATATATATATAATATATATGAAATAAATAATGTGTCGAAGGAGGAACAGTGTGCTATAAATTCCTTAAAATCTAACGATACTATCGTTATTAAAGAAAGTGATAAAGGAGGTGCTATTGTTATTATGGATGCGGAATATTATGAGAGAAACTTCCTTAAAATACTTGACGACAAACGGGTGTATACAACCATAGATTCAAACCATGATAAAAGAACAATGGGATTAATAAATGCCTTAATCCAAGATCACAAAAATGAACTGACGGACAACGAACAGGATTATCTCCGAAAATTCGAGTATAAAACTAGTCAGTTTTATGGACTTCCAAAGATCCATAAATCCAAGATAATCAAGGAGTCTATTAAACACCAAAATGCCGAATTCATAAGTGTTTTCCAGCCAGGCGATCTCACTTTCAGACCAATAATTGCCGGTCCGTGCTGTCCTACTAATAGACTATCAAATCTCATTGATATCTTACTTAAGCCGTACGTGCCAAATGTAAAATCTGTTATTCGGGATGATATAGATTTTGTTAATAATTTGCCCCAAAATTTGAACGATGGCGACGTTTTCGCAACCATGGATGTTTGTAATATGTACGGCAACATTTCCCATGACCTATGCTTTCAGGCCATAGAGTATTGGTTGGATAAACATCCTGAATGCAGTCATGAAAAAATTTCAAACAACTTCATCCTCAAAGCTATACGAATCATCCTGACTAACAACACTTTTACATTTGGCGAAACAAATTATAAACAGATTCTTGGTATAGCGATGGGCACCAAGGCGGCACCACAATTAAGTAATTTAACAATGGGATTTCTTGAAGAAAAACTATACTCCATTGTAGAAATTGAATATGGCGTGGATTACAGATTATATTTAGAAAATCAGTTGAAACGATTCCTAGACGATATATTCTGTATTTGGAATGACCGAATTGGCAACATTGCAGATTTGCACAAAATAATGAATGATTTAGATATAAATATCAAATTCACAATTGAAACGAACGATCTGCGAATCGCATTCTTGGACGTTCTAGTGAAACGAAGGGGAGAACGGATATGTATTCTAAAGAAACAGATACCAAAAACTATCTTTCATATAAATCATGTCATCCACGCCATACCAAAAATAATATACCATTTTCTTTAGCTAGAAAAATATGCACCATTGTGATAGATGAGGACCTACGGGTTGTCAGATTGGGTGAGCTAAAAAGAAATTTATTGAAGCAGTATTACCCCCTCGAGGTAATAGAAGTTGGGATAAATAAGGCTTTGGCAATTGATATCCAAACACTCAGGGCTACTAAAGCAAAAGACAATTCGGATAATATAATTACCTTTGTCACTACCCATAACCCCCAACATCCCAACTTCTTTAAAACAATGTACGAGAGCAGGACACTATTGGCATCAAACGACAACCTCAGAACGAAATTTGATAATGTTCAATTCATTAAATCACAAAGACAGCCACCTAATCTGAAACGCCTCCTAACCAAAGCAAAATTCAATTCATCTATCACAATGACCGGCTTTCATGTATCTAAATGCTCGGACCTTCGATGTAAATGTTGCGACCATATTACGCCAAATAGCAAATATACTTTCCACAACTTTACATTTAGTGTCAACGACAATATGAATTGTGACACAAAAAATCTCATATATGTCTTGACTTGCTTAGGCTGTCTAAAAATCTACATTGGAGAAACTTCGTGTCATCTACGGGATAGAGTACGTAACCATCGACGGGATTGTAATATTGAAAATGGGCCCTTATTTGTAAATAGACATATCTTTAAATGTGCACAACACCTACAAGTAAAATTTCAAATTTTCCCTTTTTATAAAATGAAAGTCGATGACACCACGAAAAGGAAATTAATGGAAAACCATTTTATTAAAAAATTCGTTCCTCAACTTAATAGTCAATAAGTAACAATTGACCATTAGCTTCATTAATCTTCTTCAATCTAGGATTATCTTCCACTCATTGTTCCTTAATTGAACCCATATACTACAGATTAACACACGTGTATACATGTTTTCTGCTCGTTACCTATATACTATGTAACCATAGACAATGGTAACTATAGCCAATTAAAACCACAGTGTTATTATGTAAATATAAATATGTATAAATATACTATACTGTCCATCTATTTGTTATGACATTAATTATGAATAGTCCCAAGACGGACGAAAAGTACTTTAAAATGTTAAAATGTTATTAAACCAGTGTTGAAATCAGTTTGTGTCGGCATACCTTTTATCTTTTCATCGTTTACCGTGAAACAAAGTAGTGCAGCTTTACGGTTGTGCTGATTTTTCTGGATATATATATATATATATATATATATATATATATATATATATATATACATTGTAAAATAAATACAAAATACGTCCAGGTAAAAAATTCTCTCCACTTTACTTCATTCTGACATACATTAAATATAATATAATAATAATTCGCGAAGAGCACGGGGGAAGAACGACCTAAGCCACTTTTTCAACGAACCCCAGTTAATGGCGCCACCTGGTAGCAAATTGTATAAGCTTTCTGTGGAACAATCAATTTCAGTTAATCAGGCCTGTAGCTAGCCCAAAATTGTTGGGGGGGGGGGGGGGCGCCAATGAAGCTTCTGTGTCGCCGGTGTACCTACCCTTTGAGATCCATGGCGAACTGTACAGTGGAACTGAGTGTCTATAGGTTCTCATCATAGGCGTATGGGCTCGATGAATGTTACGTGGGTGGGGGCAAAATCTGAAATGCCCGAACAAATTTCGGGTTTGGCCTACAGACGTCTAGGGACGCCCCCCCCCCCCGCTATTCCAGTCCCCGAATACGAGTAGGTGGTCTATAGCCTAACTTAGGCGGCTGAGTCGAATTCAAATCAATCGTTTATATTCCATAGAGACGGGGCCGTCGGGACCGAAAGCAAATTGTGACTCCCGCAAACGTGTTTTTCTGTTATTCCAGCCCGTGAATACAACAACTTAAATGTGGTCCAATATAGTCTAGGTAGCGTACCATACTCCTCGCACTTAACACTGCTGTAATGGAAGCAAATTTCTGTTCCAACTTATGACTGGTCAGTAGTCCGATTAACAACCAATAGCCATTACGCATTAAACAGAGCTTCAAATTGAGCCAAATATTTTTATGTAACGTTATATATTATGGCTCACGATTTATTTTATCATACCCAATTAACCAGTGTATAGCATGATGTTTGCAGAAAAAGTATTTGCGTGACAAACGAGGCTACCTAAACGGATACAATATTTTAAATCACTGTCCAAAGTTTTAGGGAAACCCAGATTAAACGAAGGGCTGTCGTTGCTGCCCAGCAATGGTCAGAGAGGGATTTCTTGTGCCATTGCTTCAGGAATATGGTTGCTTACGGGGATCCCAAACAACCGCCGCTTATGCGGTTTTTTCCTGCTATTCGAAACCAAGAGTGAAGCAATTTTCTGATGGTTTTGTAAATCTCACTCTATGCCGAGCTGAATCCAACCATCCGATCGGACTGTTACAGCGGCATTCACAAATAATAATCGATGCCCGAAAATGTGGCACAAAGTATAGTGGTCCCAGACAAAATGTTTTAATCCATAGTCAATATAGTATTCAATTAAAAAAAATAGTAAAATTAGTGTTTTGTTAGATTTGGGCACATTTGAAGGAAGGAATACGACTTTAAGATACATATAATAGTTTATGAGAAAAATGACAAGTTCGGAATCGGGTTTTGAAGATTATCACGCCATTTTGGGCGCCCAATTCATGTTGCATAGATCAATGAATTTAAATTTTCAGCATATCTTTGTACACCGAGGAAGGGAATTGAACAATTTTCAGACTGATATTCATATTTTACAGTACATGTATTGTTGCTTGAAAGTTTTTTTATAGGGCTAAATTGACGTATCGGTACTTTAAGCTTCTAATTCAGTTGCGTTTAAATTAGACCCAGTCCTAGCTTCTTTGATTGGCATTTATTAACATCATTGAACAGAGCCCAATAAAGCCATTATGGAATAGCAATTACTAGTTGATTAATATACAACGTTTCGACGATAAAATTGGTTGATAAAACCCTAATTCATACACATAGGCCTACCATTGACTTAAAGTGATGACAACGTCAGTGGTAGCACCAGCCGCTGGTGGTTGGGTGGGAAGCCCCCTGCCCCCCGAGATCTTTTAAAAAAAACTGGCTGTCGGATATTCGGTCGTCGAGATAAATAGAGTTTACCAGATTCCTACTGTCGCCAGGTCATTAGTTAATTCGACCAGAGAGGAAAGTGTCAAACGAATTGAGTAAGTTAAAGTGAATCAATATTTTCGCCACGATATTTTGAGAAATAGTCTGCCGGCGGCAGTGCAGCCTGTTATGTATGGCGATATACTAGTTTCAAACATGCTATCGTCTAATTTCTAACTTCCATTCATGTAATTTCTAACTTCTATTCATGTAATTTCTAACCTCCATTCATGTAATTTCTAAATTAAGACAATGTATAATCCAATTTCTTTATTTGTTCTGTGTAAATCCTAATTTTTTCCCATCTTATTTCTATTATTCAGGCGAAAACTGTCCACTCCATTGTCGCTTTACATGTTAAGCATGAACGTCAAACAAATAGAATTTTGATACGTCTACCTAGCAACCATCGTTATGACATCGTTTGGTGTCGCCACCGTGTGCTCATGGCGATTGAGCACCTGATCGGGACCATTCTGTTGATACAAACGACTCGCTCTTCGTCAGGTTGAATGGTTTGGCGAGATGAAATGAAATGGGGGTTTAACGTCCCACTGTTCTGCTTAGTCTCCCTTGATAATCCCTTGACAGAAAAAGAGGTAAAGGATTTTGTATTTTCAGACCACCTATCAAAATGTGCTTTAGGGCCAGCAGAGCCTTAATCCGGCACTGGTTCTGCTCCAATACTGGGCTATTGAACACGGGCTTACGCCATATGGTGTGCTATGAGGGGAAATTCCAACTGCCATGGGATCTTTTACGTGCACGCCAATGTATAATATACGGGTCCTCGTTTTTCGTCCCACCCAAACGACTAGACAGCTGTCCTTGTCAGGCCCTCCGTCCTGCACAACTGACTTGGGGAAACTACGCCGGAAATCGCGATGAACTTTCTCGGCCAATGCAGGGATCGAACAAGCGACCTCCCCACTAACGAGTCAGCTCTTTACCCACTTAGTCACCGTGCCTTCGGAATGGTAAGGCGGAGTGTTAAAAAAGGAGTTCGAATTTCGTGAAAACGTACCAAAACTCTCAGACAAAATGGTCGCCCCGTGTGGTATATCAAGGTTGTGGACCCTCTGGAGGTCACAAGTTTGTGCCGATTTTGATGAATCTTGAAATATATGTCTATAACCCAGAGATTCTGGTTCCACTCGATATTCGCGCATATAAGATTATAACGTCCTGAATTATTTCCCTTAATGAATCAACTTGGTACTTGGCATATGTATTTCTTATGGCCTAAAGACACCAAATGTTGATTTCGTTGAATGCCCCCACCCGATCCGCCTATTTTTAGCCTGCTAGTAGTAGAAAGTTATTAGTCATTTTTAGATGCTTGTTACAGTAACAAGGGCTGCCCCTGCGCCTCTGGGGTCTGCTGTTAGCTGCTACAGTAACAGCTAACAAAGGCCACCTTTGTTGTCTACTAATACCAGCTAACAAGGGCCGTATTTATTTACCCAATTTCCGATTAATCGAAATAAAATATCAGAATTGTGAAAATAATACATCTCTGACCTGCGGGGCGTTTACTCAAAATTTTTAAAATATGCATTACCACTGGGGGAATGTTCTTGCAATTGTGATGGAGAAAAACAACGTGTTTTTAATAATGACCCGTTCCAATATTATTACCGCCTTGAAGGGGCTAATAGAAACGAAATAAATCGGCCTTCAGGCGGTAAACGGCATGCCGTTTTTACCGTACGGAAAATTTATTACCGCCTTCGGCATAGACGAAGTTTACCAGACGTTTTGCACATAGCCAAGAGTTATCTTTCCAAAGCGTTCTTTACTGTCGCCATGTTTTATTCGCGGCCTGTTCCACGCACAAAATGACGATACGAAATAACGAAGTGCATTTAAGCCTATTCATAATGGCTGACAAAGAAAAGGTAGGTTGATATTTTCCACTTGTCTTTTGTCATAAAAACGAACTTCCAAAAGAAACGAAGCGGAAGACGGAGCCAATGTGAATGTCCGGACGGGATGGCGAAACCTGCTCGTAAATTTGTCAGGTTCTTAGCCTAGCCTAGCCTAAACAATAAATAATAATTTGACTAGAGAATCAAGAATAGGAAGAAAATGAAATGAAATTGAGTTTAACTTCCTACTGCTCTGCTCTGAAAGAATAGTAGGAAGAAGGTCGTTGAATCCAATTAGGAGCTAAATCGCAAATAATAGGCCTATATAGTATAATAATCAGGCCTAGATTTGCCAAATTTGAAATAATTCCTTGGCATGGGAGTGGGACCTTGAATTTTAGTTGACCCAAATGAATCGCAACGCATATAATAATGTAATCTGATTGTCTATAAATTGTTACCGTTTTGACTCTATAAACTCTAATTTCAATTTCAAATCAGTTATCGTTATGTCCAGGCCCAGGGGGTGACGGTGGATAAGGCGCTGGTTCGCTAGCCTGGAGGTCGGGTGTTCGATCCCTGCTTTGACCGAGAAAGTTCATCTCGATTTTCCGGCGTGATTTCCTCTTATCACAATGTCAGTGATGCAGAAGGAGGGCCTGACAAGGACAGCTGCCTAGTCGTTTGGATGGGACGAAAAACCGAGGTCCCGTGTACACATTGGAGTGCACGTAAAAGATCCCTTGGCAGTTGGAATTCGATATAAGAGTAGGCCGTAGCACCACTGCGCCACTGCCCGGGCAAAATTTCCCTCATTATAGCACACTGTATGGCGTATGCCCGTCTTCCATTAGCCCAGGTTAGGTGCAAAAGAGTAAGACATTAAACCTCATTTCATTTCATTTCATTTCAGCTATGTCCAGTGAAATAGTAATACAGCATGAGACACAACAGAAATTTCTAGTGTCTGGTTATTCCAGTCTATTGCGTATGCTCTCCAGGTCAGTTATGGCGTCGCTGTTTGACATGAGTTTTGGAGTCTAGCCTGTTTATTTTGTCTTAAATATTGGATATCAGAAGCCTACCTTTCAAGGTAAGATCACAGTAATGTGACCTATACGTATCGTATATATATATGCATACAAAACGATTTTATTGCCACTTTTGTCTTCAACTCTATGCGCTCACGTCATACAAACGTCAACAAACAAAAATAATCAAGAATACGAAGAAAATGAAATAAAATTGAGTTTAACTTCCTACTTTTCTGCTCCGAAAGAATAGTAGGAAGAAGGTCGTTGAATCCAATTAGGAGCTAAATTGCGAATAGACTAATAATAGGCCTATAATAATTAGGCCTAGATTTGCCAAATTTGAAATAATTTCTTGGCATGGGAGTGGGACCTAGAATTTTATTTGACCCAAATGAATCGCAACGCATATAATAATGTAATCTGATTGTCTATAAATTGCTACCGTTTTGACTCTATAAACTCTAATTTCAAATCAGTTATCGTTATGTCCAGGGGGTCACGGTGGCTAAGTGGATGAGGCGCTGGTTCGCTAGGCTGGAGGTCGGATGTTCGATCCCTGCTTTGGCCCTGTAAGTTCATCTCGATTTTCCGGTGTGATTTCCTCTTGTCACAATGTCAGTGATGCAGAAGGAGGACCTGGCAAGACAGCTGCTCAGTCGTTTGGATGGGACGGAAAACCGAGGTCCCGTGTACACATTGGAGTACACGTAAAAGATCCTTTGGCAGTTTGAATTCGATATAAGAGTAGGCCGTAGCGCCACTGCTCGGGCAAAATTTCCCTCATTATAGTTATAGCACACTGTATGGCGTATGCCCGTCTTCCATTAGCCCAGGTTAGGTGCAAAAGAGTAGGACGTTAAACCTCATTTCATTTCATTTCATTTCAGTTATGTCCAGTGGAATAGTAATACAGTATGAGACACAACAGAAATTTCTAGTGTCTAGTTATTCCAGTCTATTGTGTATGATCTCCAGGTAAGTTATGGCGTCACCGTTTGACATGAGTTTTGGAGTCTAGCCTCGTTCTTTCTGGTCTCTTGTTACATATGAAGCTGAAACGTACTATGGAACATGATTCGTGTACCAATAGTGAAATGTTTACTTTGTCTTAAATATTGGATATTAGAAGCCTACCTTTCAAGGTAGGATCACAGTAATGAGACCTTCTATCCGTATCGTATATATATATATGCACACAAAACGATTTTATTGCCACGTTTGACTTCAACTCTATGCGCTCACGTCATACAAGCGTCAACAAACAAAAATAATGTAAATATTGGACACAAGTGGCTATGATATCGTTTTGTGGGGAGTATTTATGCAAATCAAAACAGCAAGATTGAAAAAAAAAAAACATATCTGAGTGAAATGGCAGAGGTTATATTATCTGACATTACGTATACATGTAGTTGAAAAAAAACCGAAAGGAAGCGAAAGCAGATAATATTGAGGTTTCAAAGGGCATTGCATTCCTGTTCTGTTTTTTATACATATTGTCTAGTTCGATATGGGGTATGCATATAAGGGATAGAACTTAAAAGGTCAGATACCTGTGGCAAGATAACCACATCATTGTCTATTTGAATTGAATTCAACATGTAAGACTTTGGATGATTTAGAGACTTAGCTACTTTAAGATTTAAATTTTTTTGTTCGGTTTTTTCTTACTTAAACTTACACACATATGTATGAAACTCTGCTAGGTGTTTTCAACCAATGATTTTGATGCGCCAGCCGCCTAGGCTAGTTCCTTTAGAAACTGTCGCTAATCTGACCAGACTACATAAAACTATTAGTCGAAATTCTGATTACCACTTCCAGATTTGTGTGGTGTGAATCATAACCTGTAGGTCCAGGCCTATTTCCAGATTGTGATGAATTTCTGCAAATTACCATTATTAACGTTCTCAGACCATTCCTGGCAGTGTTTAGGCTACACTGTTTAAAATTTGACAAAAAAAAGTTGAAAGTCAACACTGTCTTGTCAACAGGACCAACAGTTTAACGCATTTCATTGGTATTTCATGAAGGTATACCTTTCCTATAGTTCCTATCATCATAATGTTAAAGTAGCTTTAAGTATCTAACGCAGTGGTTCTCAACCAGTGTGCTGTGTGCCGCAAAAACTTCCCAAGTTTGCTGTGAAAGTTTGAAAATGCGAAAAACCAGATGACCCTAATTGAGTATTCACCGGCATCCACTGTTCTTTATGTTGTTTTGTTCTTTATTTAGTTTGTGTCAGTCGATGTGCATATGACTAGTCTGTGTCTACGGTTGTATGCTGTGTTTTCATTTTGCAAAATTCAATATTTTTCTTATATATTTGTGTCCCATAGTGTGCCGTTGGCTTTAAAAGGTTGAGAACCACTGATCTAACGCAATCATCATTCAAAGTCCTCGACATTGAAAACACGTATTATTTGTCAATATTAATGTTGTGATCTTACTGGGAAAAGAAGGGCTTCTTATATCCAATATTACAAAACAAACATTTTATCATTCGTGTACCAGTACCATAATTATAATGCAATAATGGGTTTCAGCACCATTTGTAACAAGGGACTCGAAGAACGAGGCTAGGCATATTCCACCACAACAATCTCCCAAACATAGTTGTCTTCCCTTGCAATTCCACAACATTCTCCCAAATAACTGATAAAACATTTATTACCATTACTATATTAAAATAGAAATGGGTTCATATTTATTGCAAAATACTAAAGTATATTACAAACATACAGGGAACTCTTTCGTGTAGGATTTCATGGTTAAATGGTCATAAATACTAATTTCGCATGTCAGAGTCATGTCACCGTGCTAATTTTAGAATACAATACATGTAGATTGGCTTACCTGTATTAATAACGTGATCGCAAGGCCTAATTCATTTACACGTATGAAACTTGCAAAATTAGATTGTTTCTTTCGAAGGGGTAGTAGTTGATCATATTTTCCTCTGAAATTGACTAGAACTCATCAAGTGTTTATAACGCCAGGAACTTTTCTCACCTTAATAGTGATATGGTTAATTTGTTTTCCAGGCAAAGAGGATTGACCTGACTACCGAAACCATTCAAATTCTAAATAAATCATGGCACGAGGGGATGATTTCCTGTGGTAAATCATGCAAATGAAAAGATTATCAAAGAGGTGCAATCCAAACTGGATTGTCTCAAGAAAAGATAAAAGTAAGTATACTAAGTGATTTATGTTATTTCTTTCAACTATAAAATATTTTTTATTAACATCACAATTCACAATATAATTATTTTAATAATATCATAATTGAACCCTATTGTACCAGCAACACAAAATTTAAATTAAGTAAATTTAAATTATGTTTATAACCAAAAAAACACATTCATTCAGCCATTTCACCAATTTAAAGTTCAGGATGTCAATATGTCACTTTCAATACATTCTTTATATGGTGCATTTAGAACAACTGTTTTGGTAAGACTTGAAATTTTAATTATCCATTCTTTCTTTTCTAGTTAAATCAACGGAAAAAGACACAAGAGTGCCCTACAAAGAGATACTATATAATGGTGGAGGCATTATAACAATTCAACATCCAGCTGGACAAGCCTTTAAATTAAAAGTAGCTATGGAATAATGGTCATTAAAAAGATTTAACAGTTTACAGTCTTTCAAAGTAGGTTTAGTTTTCAGAAGCACTATTTTTTATGTAATTGGGAAGCTACAGATTGAAAATGGGTACAGTCACTGTACTACAGTGACATATTTTGGCCCTGAATTATGACCTGTCCACTCCCTATAAGAGTTTTTATATACCCACTGGACGCATATTGTCACTGCCCCTTTGTAGAGTTTTGTTCAATTTTTTTTTTCTTGTGGAACCTATAGATGTCAAAGTTTTCATCCGATTGGGATGAAATTTAAAATGTATGATTTTGACCATAACTAATAAATCTTTGATGAGTAGCATTTTGACACAAAGCGGGCATAACTCCATAGATTATATTATTGCTCAGTAGAATCAAATCGGCCCAGGGCCAACTGGTTGAAAAGAAGTCACACATTCAACAAATACACCTAACCGAGGGATGACAGGCCTACCCGTCAAGCTTAGACAACGAACAATATTACTTTGGTCTACAAAGGCGAGACACGTAGTTGTTGCCTCCCACTACTGATTTCAAGGCATTTTAGTCCAGACCTTGACTCTAAAATATAAAAACTATTTGGTACCGTACTAAGTCATGCCAAAATATATTAAACCCCTTGGGAGTAATGTTTACACAGATATTTATTGTTTAAAAACTTTACTTCTTTATGGAATCAACAAAAAATCTAAACTTGTTAAAAAAAAATAGATAATGTGCAGGGAGCATGTTGAAAATTTCAGCAGAATTGCTTCATTCTCAGTGGAGTTATCATCACTTGCAGAACACTGTTGTTCCGATTGACATTGTAACCGTTGTTGCAATGAAAAAAGTCATGCACCCAATGGGGAAAGAATTGATTACTGCAATGGGCGCCTTTGGCACCCTTTCCATTGCTCCTCTATCACCCCCCCCCCCTCTAAAATGATGTTATATTTTGTGTTTCTCTTTCAGAACATGAAGCTTAAAAAAATAACAAAGAAAAGGAAATGGGAGTACCTTTTGAGGTGAAACAATTGTTCAACATCCATGGATTCATGGCAAAGAGAGAAAGATATGAATGAAATACTAAGATCTTGTGCCAAACGTTTAAAACTGTAATTTTTTTCAAATTGTGTAGATTATATTGTTAGCACTCATGTTTTACAGTTGACTATATTGTTATAAAGATACATATTTTGATTAGTGTAATGTCAGTGTAAAGTTGTTGATGTTAAATGGCTCATATTTTAAAGATACATATGTTGAAAGGTGTTGAATATGAGGTTTGTTTAATAAAGTTTAAGTGTAGAGTATAGTTATTTAATTTCTATATGGCCACATTTTCATGTACATGAGCTAGTGAACTCAATCGGGCCGTTACAGAATTCTATTTTTTAATTCAACCGCCAAAGCGTACTGTGATCGATTCAATCTTAAGATTATCATAGATGCAAGAAAGGGCTTGTTTCCTTTCTGCTAACTGTGTCACATAACAAAACCCCATAGAACTTTACTTACTGTATGACCACAAAACCTAGAGGATTTTTCCTTTAAGACTTTCGCTAGGGTTAATCACATTAGCAGTACTTAAACATTTCGAATAAAGAGTGAATTTTCATATCAAATGTTTGGATGGGGGTAGGTTTTAATGTCTCTCTTCAAGAGAGAGGTCGGTTTTGGGCGGTAAACGGGGCTCTGTTGGAGGCATAAAGTGGTGCACACCAAAATATCTAGAGGTAACGGTGGATTTGGCTGCCAAGGGTAGCTCTGTTAGACATTATATATTTGTATAAAGCGATAAATTTTGGCGCAATGTCAATGTCGCTATGGTTGCATACATTACAAATCTTGGCAAAAGCCGCTCGTTTCAACTGATACAGTAACTGACTGGTCCGAGGGGTGGGTTTTGGCTGTAAATTTTGTGCCATGGCCACACTAGTCGAATTAGTAAATTAAATGTCACTCAGTTATATGCATTTATATCTGAGTAAATGTCTGATCAGAGGTAGATCTTGTTTGTTTCAAAAATCTTAGAATGCGCCGATTTCTATTTTGATGTGCAAGGGTTGAAAATGGGTGAGGGCCGAAATTTTGAAGAGCTTGGACCATTTTGAAAAGAGAAATTAGGAATATTCAATTGAAAACGTCTAGAAGGGCTAGAATCCGACACTTTATAATTACCTACCCTCAATTCGAGAATTTTAATAAAATTAGAAACCCCGGGGAAGATCGTATCCGTACCAAAATGGCAAAAATCAACCTTTCCTTTTCGCCCTGTTCTCAGGTGGATTACCGCTACGCCCAACTCCTTTTCAGAGAGGCACAAAATTCTGAGGGCATGTACCTCAGCCTTTTGACCCTGGCTTAGACAAATTATGTCACCGCCATAGGACCCTCCGCGGGATTGCATAACACTCACTTCCAATTCTGAACTCTACCAGTCGAGCGGTGGCCATTTTCTCGAGATTACCGAAATGTATTTTTTTTTCTCAAAAATCTTAGAATGCTCCGATTTTTATTTTGACACCAGATTCGGACGTATAAAGGTCAAAAATGGTGGGGTGGCCGTAATTTTGAAGAGCTTAGAATATTTTTGAAAAAAAGTTATTTAAGATGCTGAAGTGAAAATGTCTAGTAAGGTTCGGATCCGGTATATACTTACCTACCCAAAATTCGAGATTTGCGGAGACTTTTACTGAAATTAAAACCCCCAGGCCGATCGTGTCCATTTTCGGTGGGTGCATGCCCACGGACCCCTACCGGGAACCCTCCAAATTTTATGGACCTACTAACCTATAAGGGTTGAGTTATGGGCTTTTTCCAGGGGGTTCCAATATACCCAAAATCAACTTTTTTCCCTTTTGCCCTGTTATCGGGTGGAATCACCGCTACGCCAACCCTTTTAAGAAGGGCGATTGGCATTAAATTCTCAGGGCAGGTACCTCAGCATATCGCCCCTCGCCCAGACAACTGTGGATTGACTGGGTACCTGCCATATGTGACCCTCTGCAGGATCGCATAACACTCACTTCCAGTTCTCGGGGTTACTGAAATGATTTTAATTTTCAAAAATCTTAGAATGCTCCGATTTTTATTTTGACATCAGATTCCGACGTACAAGGGTCGAAAATGGTGGGGTAGCCGTAATTTCGAAGAACTTAAAAAAAAAAAAAAAAAAAAAAAACTCTCGTGACCTTTGACTGGTCGACGTCACCAGTCACGAGTGTGCAATGCCAGTCGTAAACAAGGGAATCCCGAAGACAATGGCGAACGCTGTTGTCGTTGACATGGGGTGTATTGCTTATGGCTGTGATAATAAAACCCAATAACGTTCACTCTATAATTAATTTCCGTTTGAAAATAACAGTTATTTTAAAACGAGAGGCTAATTCTTTTGTCGTGACAAATCCGAAATTACCGAAGAAAGTAGACGTAGAGACTGAACTCCCAACAGAGAGCAAATAAGAGGGTGAGTCAAATTCTGATTATGATATAGGTTATGATATCTCTCCTATTTTTTTTGTAAAAAAGATATTTTGTATAAAATTATTTATGCTATTTTGGTTTTGTTTGGTATTCAGCCCCTTGATTCCAGGTATAGGGGCCTATAATAATCAGTAGGCTAATTCATTGAAGGGACTTCTTGTAATTTGTATTGCATTAAAGGGACAATAACATTCTTGCTGGCTTGGTAGCTCCAGAAAATAAATAATACCCTTATTCTAAGTACTAGATGTTTAAATGTCCTACCTGTTGTGTAAATTATCCATTACAACCTATTTTACTTGTCCAGAGGGTTCGAAGATATTTTAAAATCCAAGTCACATTTGAAAAGGTTTACGTTAGACTTTTCAAATCAATTGGTTGAATTTTTCCAATTTTTTAAATTAGGTGTGTTAAGATGAAATTTATATCATCATTTAATTGGAATATTCTAAAATAATACGATTTGTTGACCAGAATGAAGATTGGGACATATTTTTCAGTTACAACAAGAGTGTTATTGGGGCTTTAAGTTAAATGTTAATAAAAATTCTTTCCTTTTTTACAGACCATTTTTTAACATGCTGGTGAAGAGAAATAAAAATCAAGTCCAAGACTCCACCACCAGAGACATTGAAGACATGTTGTAATGACAGTGCTGATGAACATTTAGATTTTTCAGTATAACTATAACTAAGTAGGCCTATCCATTGTGATGATACAAGGTAGATACAGTAGGGCCTATACATAATTATAACCATGATTTTACGGTGTGGTTCCATGTTAGTGGTGCTTGACGAAAGGCCTGGCAAGATACAATATTTAGGTACTGTGTGGAAATTGGTGTGCACATTAAAGAACCCCTGAACAGTTTAAGCTAAAAATAAGAATACATGTGGGTCATAGCGCGGCTCATACGACACACCTGTGCTTGCCTACTCCATGATCAAACACGATAGCAGATGGCTTCCATCTTGTTTACTGACGGTACTACTTATTTTAAGACAGACTCGGCTTTCCAATTTATAATATCTACGTCATTGGGGATTTCCAATTTATACTCGCTGGTTGCTATGACCCGCTATGGCGTTGTCTAGAAACGCGCGTGCTCGCGTTAGTTTAAAATTTTTGCTATACGTTTAACATGGACTATTTGATGTAATTTGCCTGATTTGATTTGGCCCCATTTCCATAAATTTAGGTTGTTTTTTAGAAATTTTTAGCAAATGTTAATCTTAGGTGTTTTTTAATTCTAGCCGAAGTAAATTTTTTTACAATTTATAGCGAGTTAAGTTATCGTCTCTAAGAGGCGGGCGTAGTATTTTAAATGGCGGCCATTTGCCATCATGTGTATTCTTGAAGTAGGTACACATGATGTAATCGTATGAGCGCGGCTATCTGGGCAAAAGTTTCCATGTAACTCTTTGCATGTTATTTGATGAATGCGATCATCATTAGTCAGAATGGAGCAGGAAAGTAGGACGTTAAACCCCATTTCATTTAATAATTTTACGTATACTTCGATTTTCAATGCCAGTCATACATTTATTCCTTTCCGAGTGAAAGTCACAATCTATATTGTGGAGTTCAGTGAGTCGTAACTAGAGAAGAATTCATAATATGTTCCCTTCTATAGATCAAACTTATATTTTAATGTGTAACTGTCAATATCTTTTGCAGGAATAATAGTTGAGAAAGTACATTTGCTGAACCTCTGTTCAAAGTGCCATATTTGTAACAGCCCATCACTAAAAAAAAACAACATTTATCTCAATATGGTACTAAATAGTAGGCCTACTTGCATGTGGTTGATTGATGTAATTATCATATGGGAATCCTTCAGATAAATAATAAAAAATCGTCTGAATACATATTGTTTTTATTCTCACTTAAATCCTACATGGCATTTTCTTATACAAAGTACAAAGGTCTCTCTGATAAATTTTTACAATTGGTTCACCGTCAGCATTTTGTCTCCCCAACACCACCTGGCAAACTGTCATTTAACCATGTTCAGTATTAATGTCTCCTGAAAATATAATTATACATATTGGTATATTATTTTCACTCCATATGGTTAATGTCCACTGCACAAGTTGGGTCATTTCAGGAATAACATACATACATATATGGTAGAATCTTACAGTGGTCTTTAGGTGTGGGAGGACCCAGTGCAAACACACACAGTTAGGCAGGTAACAGTACAGATTATGTGTGTTAAACAATTTAATCATTAAACTAGCTGTTTTAAACATTGTTTAATTGTCTTTTCTAAATTTGAAATTAACATATTATGTTTAGGGTCAACAACACAAATTAGGTAATTTCATGAATAACGTAATATGGTACAATCTTAATCAAATAATTCGTTTGTTTGAAAAAATGTGATTCAAATTTTAAAAATGTGATTAAAAAAACCCATAATTATTTTTCCCTAAAAAATGATTACAATTTTTTTTTTTTGACAAATAATAACTTGGTTAATGATTGTTTAAAAGAATCCATATCAAAGCCAAAAGAACGTTTGAATTTCAATTTGATATAAACACAATATTACTGATAGATAATTCAGGAAAGTTAAAATATAAATTGTAATGTAGATAATAAAGATAGGTTGCCAGGAAACAAAAGATATGCCAACAGGAGCTACATCGTCCGAGCGAAAGACAAGGGTTGACGCATTGGGAGGCATTTTCAAGAAATTTCTTACAGATCAGATTATTATTTTTGTCGTTTGAGGGTTCACAAGGTTCTACAAACTGAAACAAGGGCCTTAACTCTGGAAGCAATTTACAGTAAATTTTCAAATTTGACATGCTTTTCGTTTTACTAATTTGAATTAAAATAATGCATGTAACTGTTAGCGATAGAGCGTTCACAAGAAATTGTAGATGAAGGACAGGCAGATAGACGATGCCGACCGCAATATACATCCACATTTTCATGTGAACATATAAAAAAACTTACCATTCATTGTAGTGGAATCCAGACGACCGTTGTTGCGTGGTTGTTCAAGCCGTTGATATCTCAACTTTGAGCGTGAATTTCTGGCGAAATTTTCAGGCCATTTTCGACCTCAAGGTCAAATTGGCCTGTGGGCCCGGGGTCCTATCAGATGCCCCGGAGCACCGGAGTCGATAGATATTTAAGTTATCTTTACCCTTTCAGATGAACTTTACCTACCAAGGTCACATGGGCCATGATGCCATGTCGGAAGGTCAAGGTCTGATGGTCCTGACTTTATTAGATGGGCAACAACCGAATTACTTCCGAGGAGCATAGCAGGTCAAGGTCCTGACTTTTGGTGGGCAATTTTTAAAAAAATGAAGAGCATATGTGGGGTCGATCTATGGGGTCAATGAATCACAGATCGATAGGATGACATTTTTTGGGCAATATTCCCTGAGAAATTCATTAGCAGTTTTTTTTAGTGATGTGGTCCAAGGACAGATTACTGGCCAATCCCAAACTGCATCCGATAATCTTGGTTTCGCGGCTTCTTCAACTAAATCTAACCCTGGGAGGTGCGTGTTGACCTTTAAAGGTCAAGGTCAAATGACCATTATTCGCCATTTTGTCGCTCTCTCCGGTCCACACACAAAATTTCAACTGCACCATGCGACACGTAAGGTTAGATTTAGTGGTGGTAGCCGTGAGGACTAGTTGTGCAGAAGAACTAAAAAAATTAGAAAAAATAATGATTGAAATAGGACGTTGTGGGACACCGGAACCTCAAGGGACCACAATTTGGGGCTTTAGAATAATGGGGCCAGATGGTGGGACCGTTCTGGGCCAGGGTCCTAAATTTCATACCTCTCGGACTTCCAGTTCCGAAATTTGGCCCAAAAAGACATAAATGTGCACCTCACAGCTGCTTTTTCCAGGTTAAAGTTCAGGTAAGATGGCAAGGGTTCCGATCACCATTTTAAAGTGTCCGGGTGACTTTTCGGGATGTTTTCAGACGAGGGTGTGTGTCTGGGAATTGAATTTTTATCTAAGTTGCCGCCAGGGGCAGGTTATGCCAGCCATGGTCATGACCTTGACCCAAGGGACAGCCCTGTCACCAGGCTTGTGGGTCGTGACCTTGATAGTGACCTTGACATTTCTGGCGAAAGTCTGGATGGTACATGAAGTTTTGGGAATTTTTCAACCCCAAGGTCAAAGGTCAGCTCAAAGGTCAAGGTTTCATATAGAAGGTAATTGAAGTGTCCACCCATGGTTATGACTTTTGACATGCCACCTGGCCCTGGGGCCCAGCCAGAGGTCTCGTAGCCCTCAAGTTGGTCGATATTTTGGTGACCTTGACCCGTTTAGATGACCTTGACATACCTGGGTCACGTGGGCCCCAATGACATGTCGAAAGGTCAAGTCAAAGTGGTTCTGACTTAATTAGTTGGGGCCCTGGGGGGCAAAAACCGAAATATTTCCGGGGCCGCTAGCGGGTCAAGGTCACGACTTTTGGTTGACGATTTTAAAAAATGAAGAACAAATGTGGGGTCGGTTTATCGGGTTACCAAATCTCGAGTCGATCGGAAGACATTTTTGGGGCAAAATTGTCTGAGAAAGTCAAATAGATATCTTTTTACTGCTGTGGTCCAAGGGCAGATAACTGGCCCTTCCCGAATCGCATCCGACGACCTTGAGGTCGCGGCCTCTTCAACTAACTCGACAATGAAAGTCGCGTGGTGCTTTGACCCTTAAAGGTCAGGGTCAAATGGCCATTTTGATCCATTCCCGGTCGCACCAGAAAATTGTCGATGGCAAGCCCCTCCCGCCCCTAAATCACTTTCCGTTAGGCCGCCAAACGGAAAGTGATTTAGGGGCGGGAGGGGCTTGCTTGCCTATTTACCAGACTTTCACCTAGAAAAAGGAGCTGCAGGGTCCCCTTTTTTGTGCTTTTTGGGCCAAATTCTCAACCCCAGAGACCCTTTGAGGCCTTTTGTTGCAAACAAAATCTAGATTTCACCCACTTCCGGTCATAGGGGTGACTTTTGAGGGGCCGGGCGAAACCCGGGGTCGATATACTTCAAGAATATCCAAACCCGCCGTCCCCCCTATCCACGTGGGTTCATGTGGGTGCTTACAGGCGGCAATATGGTGGGTTTTTTGTCAAAATTACACCCCGCCCTTTTTGCAGGCCTCCTAAAATGCTTTCCCCCCCACCCAACTACTTAACGATGTTGTCCGTCTTTTACTATTTTCATTTGGATTTAGGGGCAAAGTGAGGTAGCCACGCGTAAAAATTATTTGACGCAAAACAAGGCGAGATAACTCCACAAAAAGAAAAAAAAGGTATTGTGGATAACCGAGACTAAAACATACCTGTACTTGTTTTGGGAAAGCGAGCCTTTATGTCCCCATGAAGGCGGTAAAAACGACATGCCGTTTACGGCCTTGAAGGCCGATTTTTTTCTTTGTTATTAGCCCCGTCAAGTCGGTAATAATATTGGAGCGGGTGGCAAAGGAAGGCGGGCCTACGCCATACAGTGTGTTATGGGGGGTTTATTCCCCGAACAATTTCCGCCCCAGCCTGCTTTTGTTACGAATTCTATCCGTGCTCGAGGGATATTTTACGTGCAGACAAATGTGTACACATGCTACGGCCTACTCTTATATCTCTTATTTTGAATTCCAACTATCCAAATGGTTGTTTTGGGTCCATATGTACATGGGGTCTCGCTGTTTCGGTCCTTCCGAATGACTAAATGATGTTCTTACAAGACTCTCGGGCCTAAATGAACAACGAACCAAACCAATCGTGTAAATTTTATTTAATATTTAGTGTTGGTCATGTAGGCTGCAAATCGGTTTGCCATTGAAATAAGATATGTACCTATATTTTACCAAAGTAACTCGTCAGGCGCTGTGTGATTCTCAGTAATAATTGTAACAACATTCCCTTGGTGGTCATGAATATTTTATAAAGACTGAATTCAATTTTGGAATGATTTTTAACCGGACGTTATCAATCCATTTTAACATTTTTTTGTAAGCGCTTTACAGGTCAAAGTTGTTCATTATACTCACAATTTGTTCGGGATTCTTGTTCCTGGCATTGAAATAAAGGAATTAGAATAGCGATTTTACCCAGAACTACTGATCTTTTATTTCGATTAATCGGAAATTGAGAAAATAAATACAGCCCTTGTTAGCTGGTATTAATAGATAACAAAGGTGGCCTTTGTTAGCTGTTACTGTAGCAGCTAACAACATACCCCAGAGGCGCAGGGGCAGCCCTTGTTACTATTACTAGCATCTAAAATGACTAATAACTTTCTACTACTAGCAGGCTAAAAATAGGCGGATCGGGTGATGCCCCGACCCCAGGGATAGATCACGCCCAATTTTTGCTTCTAACGTCCGAAATAGATTATCTTGGAACTTGGTATACTTATTCCACCTGAAGGACGGCAACTACAACCCTACCCCCGTCCTTTCGGCGGTGCAACACCGACTTTTTGTTGATATTTTGTCTGTAAATGATATTCTGGTTGCAATTATTAACAGATTTGGGTCCAATTTGAAATGATCCAGCATAGGGTTGTACATATATAATATATTGGTCCATGTCCAATCAGAGCCACGCCCAATTTTTATAGTTTTTTTTTATCTATAGACTTATACTGTAAGGATAGCAGCTATTTTTTGGGGTGCATATGTCCCAACCCCCAGGGTTGTGGTACCACACCCACTTTTTTGTTATCTTTTATCAGTAAATACTCTACAGGTTGCTATTATTCGGAATATCAATCATTTCAATAACAGGGTGGTACCTATTTATCTTATTCCATATCCAAACTCTAGGGGCATGTATTTATCATCTACAGGCTGCAATTCTGAATGGATCATCTTGGAACGTTTCATTTTTATTTCATATACCGTAAAGACGGGAACTATTTTTTTTGGTGCATGTCCCGACACCCTTGGGCGGTCTCAGACCCACATTTTTGTTATTATTTTGTCTGCAAATTGGGCAAAACAAACCACGCCTTCTTTGCCTCTTGTCATATTACAGCCATTTAATTTTACACGCCCACATTTTCATGTGGACGTATTATGCTGTTGCCCCTGTCTGCCCGGAGGTTCTTCCGTCCTGACATCCGTCCGCCCGTCCACGTGTGTGGACTCTCTACAGCTCACAATTTTTATCCGATTTTGACGAAACTTGAAATTTAGGTTTATAAAGATCTCGGATGCTTGCGATATTGGCACTTATCGGATCGAAACTTCATGGATTGTGGCCCCTGGTTGCCTGAAAAATTACGTTTTTAGCTTGTGGACACTTTAGAGGTCACAATTTTGAACCGATTTTGTTGTGTTGAAACTTGGTTCCTTTCGATATTGGCGCATATTGGATCGTAACTTCCTATTTTGACTACTGATTGTACAAAAGTCACCTCTTTAGCTTCTGTTCCCTCTGGAGGTCACAATTATTATCCGATTAAAAAAAACAAAACAGTTTGATTATATCACCGTTGTACCCAAATGAAGGTATCTCATCCCAGAGGGCGCCCAATCACCGTTACACCCTAATAAAGGTATCTCATCCCAGAGGGCGCCCATAATATAATGTTAGTGAGAATGAATTGGGCGCCCAAAAAGACGTGATAATCTTCAAAATTTAAACGGCATGATTTGTAGGGTGCCTCATCCCGGAGGGCGCCTATAATGACGAGGTCATGGACGCCCATAATATAATGCTATTGAGATTAGTTAGGCGCCCACAAATGAATTGGGCGCATAAAAGGCGTGATAATCTTCAAAATTCAAACAAGTCACAATCTAACCCGATTCCGAACTTATCATTTTTCTCATAAATTATTATAGGTACGTTAAAGTCGTATTCCTTCCTTCAAATGTTTATAATGTTCATATCAAAGTATCATAATACGCCAATATCACAAATTAAGCTTCAAAATAAATTGAAAATGTCCCTCATTTTCAGGTGAACACCCTATTTTCCAAAAGGGGATGGGGGGGTGCACCATGGTCAATCTGACTTTTCGGGAAGATGGGTAAAGTGAAAACAAAAAAAATATAATTTCATCTGGTTGGCAAAAGTGCCCGAAATCTAGTAAACATTAAATTGCCTATGGATTAAAGCATTTTGTCTGGAGCCACTGCCTATGCTTTTTATTTGTGAATGCAGCTGCAACAGTCCGATCAGATCGTTGGAATTCAGGTCGGCATAGAGTGGGATTTCGGTTACAAAATGATCGAAAAATTGGAAGTTACTTTACTCTTGGGTTACAAAAAGCGCATATGCGGCGGTTGTTTGGGAGCCACCATACTCCTGAGACAATGGCCCAAGAAATCCCTTTCTAGCCCTTCTTTAATCTTGGATCTTGATTAAAACTTTGGACAGTGATTTAAGGTATTGTATCCGTTTTGTAACACAATTACCTTTTCTGCGACATTCTGTTATGCACTGGTTTACTGGGTATAATAAAATCGTGAGCAATGACGTAACATATTTGGTCCAATTTGAAGCTCTGTTTAAAACGTAATGATATTGTTACGCTGTTAGCTATTGGTTGTTAATTGGACCATTGACCAGTCATAATTTGGAACAGACATTTACTTCCATTACAGCAGTGTTAAGTAGGATTATCTCTAATCAAACGAAACACTGCGATAACATCTAAGTTAGGCTATATCAGACCACCTACTGTATTCGGGGACTGGAACAGCGAGAAAACGCGTTTGAGGTCATCAAATTTTCCAAATTTTCTAAGGGGGGGGGGGAGGAACTAACGCAAAATTCGTTCGGGCATTTCAGATTCTGTCCCCTAACATTAATTTGTTCGGGCATTTCAGATTCTTTCCCCTAACATTAATTATCGAACCCTTACGCCTATAGAGAGTACCATATAGACCCTTCCACGGTACTGTTCGCCGTGGACCGGGGACCGTCAAGTGTAGGTACATCGCGCCCCAGAAGCCTTAGCCCCCTTAGCAATTTTAGGATAGCTACGGGCCTGGTATTCTACTCCCGCCGACAACCCCAACTCCCGTCCCTTATGTCCGACGCTACTAAATCTTTGTTTTAATCGATTTACAGTTGCTTGGTTATTTTATTCTGAAATGGGTATCTTTGACTTTCTGGTAGGATTTTTCTGTTTAAATTGGAACTAAAATTATCATATCAACAGGCTTCTGTGTGGCATTGATTTTATTTAGAGACTTTTTCAGTCCGTAATAATGTTGCTGTGCACAATTCCCGCGGCTTTCTGGAAAAGGAAAATTGTTTAAGTCTGATATTCATAGCGTCATGATTCAAAATAATTACATTTGTACATGTTAACACGTTGACGATAGTCTCACTTTTTATTTCCATAAATAAATATTTAATAACTGTTAACTATTCTAAGATGAAGGCAATGAATACGCGAGAAATTGGCCCACTGAAGCACCACAAGACGAACATCTAAATAATGACGGAAAGGTTCTTGTATGTTGTATAACTTATCTAGACTGAGTTCGACCCCCGCTGATTTAACATCCTATATATAAATGATAAGAAGTATTATGTATAACATGCCTCGCACTTACCTACCGCTCTAGAGTTATACAACATTTCATTTATAATATGTAGAGAAGATAGCCGCACGTGTTTGTATAATGATCTTAAAATAATACGCTATAATGTTTCAAATTTAAAAATATAATCGACAAATAAAGTAGTTATAAATAAAGTGGGTCTCCCAATAAATCACGCCACTGCTTCATTCGTTTATTTTTCAACATAGTTGAAGAAGAGTAAACGGTTTAAAATACTCTTGATTATGGTAGTAGCAGAGCCGCATATCATCGAGTTTGGTTGAATTTTCGGCCATTCACAGATCCTCGCTTTGGGAACTCTGTGTACGCCACAGGAAATATTCGAAACAAATTAGTGGATTAGTTTATTGCACTTTAAAGTATGTGATTTGAATAAATGGGTGAGTAGCTTTAATACCCACGATAATTTTATAAAACATAATCTGGTCTATATCAACATTTTTTTAGATAAATATGATTACTTACAACCAGTTCATGTATACATTATACTGCTTTGGGACATCTCATTTATTTCTACAGTGTTCCATCTCAGTTACTTTTACCTAAACGTCGCTGTTCTGTACGTTACACCGAAGATATTTTTGTAACTAAAAGAACTGTGATCAGAGGTGTTTAATTATTTTATCATACATACTCAATATTTTGGAAGTTAATTTGGCCGCGATCCTCGAATTGAAGGGTTGTAATTTTAAGAAACGACTGGGTGCAGTTTATAGTTTTAATTTTCTGTTGTGGATAATAAGTAGACCGTCGTAACACCCTAAACGTTCGGATAAGGAACATGTTTATTTATAACAATGCCTTATTAAATTATGTTTATATGTACAGTTTAACTCTGTGGCTATACTGTGAATTGTACTGAAACAATAGCAGCGTGTATCAGGAAAATGTTTATATGTGAGTGCTTCATTTAATTATACACGTACTGTGAAGGAACTGTCCACATTAATATAAAACTATAAACATCATCTATTCTTCTCTCATAAAGTTGAATGTGAGATAGTGTGTATTTAGTGTAGTGCACGAAATATGGAATAAATTAAATCAGAAATAACTGTATATACATCTACATGGTAAGCATTAATCCATAATGAATAAATCTCTACGTATCATTTTCAGGACCTCACACCCAATGTGATTTCATAGAAGTGGTGGGTAACGCACACGAGGCAGAATATGCTAGCTCTTTCTAAATCTCATAACCTCCATATTTTATAAGATCATTTGATTGTGTAACCTCTGATGTAGGCCATGTAGGACAAAACCAGAATCAGCCACAGTAATACCGCCTTTTACTAATCCTTTTTTGTTAAGATCATAATCTGAGAGGAGGTGGGGGAGTGTGACTGAGTAGAGACTTTTGGCAAGCGCAAATTTCCTGTCCGTATCGCGTATCCGTATCGATTTTGTGTGTGACGTCAACAATGCTTGTGTATTTCTCATACGTGATATGGTACACGGATACGGCAGCACGTATCGAACAGCTTTCATACAGAAAAGGTCCATATAACATCGTCGCCTTTTTGCCATACTTTTTGCTACTTTTAGACGCTGAAATGTTGTGTTGTAGTAGACGCTTGACTAGTACTGAAGATCTTGGTAGATAACTGACATCATGCTGTAAATAGAACTAAGCTAGCCCAGTTACCCATATGTACACGCCGCGAAAATCTGCCAAAACTCTAAAACTACCTTGACGCAACGTATCACGTGGCGATACGGATACGTGATACGGATGCGGAAAATTCCACTTGCCAAAAGTCTCTAATGACCTAACGCGCGTGCGCTTAGATCGTAGTGTCTGTCTTTGAGTCAAGTGGCATGGTTTCGATTCACATCAGGAATAGGATCACCTATCAAATATCGTGGGGTTTCTCCCCCCCCCCCCTCCCACACAAGTACAGGCAACCCTATTCCTTGTGACATAGAACCGGGGAATCGAAATCACACCAATTGACTCAATAACAGACATCTCTTATGACCTCCTGAATTACATATAACAAAAACTACTCGATTAGCTGTTAACCCTTTTTATCTTATTGTGCATGAACTTAAAGTCGATACATGTCTAATATTGATCAGTGTAAATTATTAAAACTTTATCTAATTCACGGTCAGTTATTAAGAAATGGAATCAGTCATCGAGATTAGGTATTTTACTATTTTAAAAATTCCGATAATATCGGTATTGGTCCGCGATGTTGGCATTATGACAAACAACCTTCTAATGATACTATTGTCACTTGATTGTTTCTCTAGAACTAACTGATTTTTTTCTCAGATGTCTCAGAAAAGACTCTCTTGTAATTCCAAAGTACTCGGATCTATGTGTTTATTTGAGATGTTTGACGACCGTATTGACATTTCAGACAGAATTGAACCAGCATTTATAAACCATATTTTAAAAATCTCTACATAGGCTTAAGAAAGAAATGTGATTATAATGAATGGAACTGGGTTTAACGTCGTACATTTCTACACAAACTTAAAATACCAGAGAATTTGTAGGCCAACACGGGGAGGGATCTTCTGACCTACTGGTTAGTGAGCCAACGCTTTACCAACTGAGCCGCCATGACTCCTGATTAATTTATATAACATCATGTTCAAAATAAATTTAAAGGAGCTAAATCGCTATTCTTTGACACCTAGAAAAGGATACAAATGGCCCGCAACGCATAATACAATGTATTATAAAGGTATATACATTGTAAACTGATTTGCATTTAATCGTTTCTGTTTTTACTGTAATTTCTGATCACTTATGTTCGGCGATATAGGCCTACGCCAAGAGTCCAAATTAAATGACAGTCTATGGCGTCTGGTTATTCGAGTCCACACCGGTAGTATTCTCCTGCTAATTCGTGTGCCAATTTTAAAATGTCCATTTTAAATACTAGATATCAGAAGCCTATCTTTTCACGGTAAGATGATAACAGTAATTTTTATTTAAATTGACCAGTAAAATCATGTTTGCAATGTCGAAGACTGTGAATGATATTGAGTTAGCGACTTGCCTCCCTTAATTCTTAACCTAGATAAGATCATCGATTGGGCAAATACTTGGCTGGTCTCTTTTAACCCACCGAAACACTTACAGTATCTCCTAAAAAGGAACCAATATTGCCGACACTTTCACTAGACAACACTGCAATAAAGGAAGCCTTCAAGCACAAGCATTTGGGACTGACTTTTCAAAACTTCTAGACTTGTAAACGTTCTCCGCTCTCTGAAGTATACAGACTAAACAGAATGTTTTTGAAAACTATGTACGTATGCTATATTCTTCCATGATGTCATATGGGATGGATGCACCGACGAACTTACTAACAAACTAGAATCATGGCAACTTGACGCACTCAGGACTATATGTCGTGATGTTAGGGGGACCAGCCATAGACTTGTTTACGAGGAAACGGGTTTTATCACACCACAGGAGTATGGCGGGGGAAAGCGGCAAAAACCTAATGCTATGTAGAAATGTCTAATTCAAAACACACATGTAACATAATGCCATACCAAATACCTAAAACGTCGAATGCAAAAAACAAAATACAAGAAACCACTAATACAAAATACCTCATACGTCTATTGCAAAAGACAAAATACAAGAAACCTCTAATACAAAATACATATAACCTCTTACGCACAATTGATTTTACAATCTGAAACATCTACCATAAGCATTAGATGACATATCTCGTTGTCATTACTTACATTTCTCCACTGAATTATCTTTATTTAGGTCAATGTCAAGGTCACCGAACACAACTTGGCGACCCATTCGGCTAGCGAGCTATTCGACCGATCCAGCTGGCAACCTGTTCGTTGGCAACCTATTCAGAATTAAGACAACAGTCGCCCAAACTCATCTGTTTTTAACAACCAATAAAATCCAACGTTACGTCTATCAAATGAAAGTAGAATAATATATTATTTTTATCAATTCCTTTAGCTCAGAATAGAGATGTAATTTCGCATTATCGTACAAAATTCTAAACATCCAACTAAATATATTCCGAAGGGTAATTAAATAGGCTTTCTAAGTATTATCAGTAAAAATTGGCACATTCATATTAAAGGGGTGCACTCTCTTCCTAAACATGACCAATTTTTTAAAAATTTTAAATGGAAAAACTGTTAATATCCCGTGTCAAAATTCGGACCATCGTACAAAATTCTGATGATCCAACTAAATATATTATAAAAGGTAATTGAATAAGCTTTCCAAATATTATTAGTAAAAGTTGGCACAATCATATTAAAGGGGTGCGCTCTCAACCTGAACATAGCCAATTTTTCAATATTTTAAAGTGAAAGAACGGTAATATTTCGAGTCGAAATTCGGACCATCGTACAAAATTCTTAGCAACCAGCTATATATATTCTGAAAGGTAATTGAATAAGCTTTCTAAATATTATTAGTAAAAGTTGGCACAGTCATATTAAAGGGGCGCGCTCTCAACCTGAACATAGCCAATTTTTCAATATGATTGTGCCAACTTTTACTAATAATATTTGGAAAGCTCATTCATATACCTTTCCGAATTTATATAGCTGAATGCTCAGAATTTTGTACGATGGTTCGAATTTGGACTTAAAGAAAAAATACCGGTCTATCTTCACATATAGAATATTGAAAAATTGGATATTTTCAGGTTGAAGGCGCGCCCCTTTAATATGATTGTGCCAACTTTTACTAATAATATTTGGAAAGCTTATTCAATTACCTTTCAGAATATATATAGCTGGATGCTCCAAATTTTGTACGATGGTCCGAACTTTGACACGGAATATTACCGTTCTTTCACTTTAAAATATTGAAAAATTGGCTATGTTCAGGTTGAGAGCGCACCCCTTTAATATGATTGTGCCAACTTTTACTAATAATATTTGGAAAGCTTATGCAATTACCTTTTAGAATATATTTAGTTGGATCATCAGAATTTTGTACGATGGTCCGAACTTTGACACGGAATATTACCGTTCTTTCACTTTAAAATATTGAAAAATTGGCTATGTTCAGGTTGAGAGCGCGCCCCTTTAAGATGACTGTGCCAACTTTTACTAATAATATTTAGAAAGCTTATTCAATTACCTTTTAGAATATATATAGCTGGTTGCTAAGAATGTTGTACGATGGTCCGAATTTCGACTCGAAATATTACCGTTCTTTCACTTTAAAATATTGAAAAATTGGCTATGTTCAGGTTGAGAGCGCACCCCTTTAATATGATTGTGCCAACTTTTACTAATAATATTTGGAAAGCTTATTCAATTACCTTTTAGAATATATTTAGTTGGATCACCAGAATTTTGTACGATGGTCCGAATTTTGACACGGGATATTAACAGTTTTTCCATTTAAAATTTTTAAAAAAATTGGTCATGTTTAGGAAGAGAGTGCACCCCTTTAATATGAATGTGCCAATTTTTACTGATAATACTTAGAAAGCCTATTTAATTACCTTTCGGAATATATTTAGTTGGATGTCTAGAATTTTGTACGATAATGCGAAATTACATCTCTATTCTGGGCTAAAGGAATTGATAAAAATAGTATGTTATTCTACTTTCATTTGATAGACGTAACGTTGGATTTTATTGGTTGTTAAAAACAGATGAGTTTGGGCGACTGTTGTCTTAATTCTGAATAGGTTGCCAACGAACAGGTTGGTCGAATAGCTCGCTAGCCGAATAGGTCGCCAAGTTGTGTTCGGTGACCTTGACATTGACCTAAATAAAGATAATTCAGTGGAGAAATGTAAGTAATGACAACGAGATATGTCATCTAATGCTTATGGTAGATGTTTCAGATTGTAAAATCAATTGTGCGTAAGAGGTTATATGTATTTTGTATTAGAGGTTTCTTGTATTTTGTCTTTTGCAATAGACGTATGAAGTATTTTGTATTAGAGGTTTCTTGTATTTTGTTTTTTGCATTAGACGTTTTAGGTATTTGGTATGACATTATGTTACATGTGTGTTTTGAATTAGACATTTCTACATAGCATTAGGTTTTTGCCGCTTTCCCCCGCCATACAGGAGAGGTGAAGGTGTCATAAAACTTTACTCGTTTTCAAAATTATGAATCATCTCACACCGGAAAAGCCTTATAATTATAACGTTCGTAACAAATCTAATTGACCAGAGTACCTTTGTAAGACATCTTTATTTTCGAAATCATTTATACCATCTACGATTATACCACTTTCTCACTGTGTAAAATTCATCATATTTTAGTTCAGGAAAAAGAAAAAAATCGGAATTTACATTGCCGACTTTGCCGTTCCCCGAGTCTCTTAATAGAACTGGGACTGAAACTCATTATGGTACACGATTCGTGAACCAATGGCAAGATGTTTATTTTGTCTTAAATATTGGATATCAGAAGCCCATCTTTTCCCGGTTAGGTCACAGCATCAATGTTAATTTAAATTGATAAATAATTCGTGTTTCAAAGTTGAAGATTTTGGATGATATTGAATTAGAAACATAGCTACTTTAAAGATACCTTATGTAAGATTTAGATAAAGAACTAGCCATTCTTGCTATAATATTTAGAAAGTATATAATGATATGAATAATTTGAAATTTCATTCAATTCAAATTACTCTATTGCAAACGAAGATATTAGCCTTTGCAGGTTTGACCGACGTGTGCAATAATTTCAACCACCGTACTAGTTGATCGAAGCTTAGTCTCGTTCCTCCATATTTGATTAAATCAAAGTATCTTTGAACCGTTTCAATCTATTTAATATCGGGGAAATCTGATGTCATCGAGATTTGATTAAGGCCTGGATCAGTTAATTAATGTTTAATTAATACTTTAGAAAACATTTCAGGTCTGAAAAAGGCCTGCAATAGGCAGATATAGCTCTTGCATAATGCATTTTTAATCGGACATATGGGAAAAGGAAAAATTCAGCCGATGGTCTAGAAAAAGCGAGAATATCTTGCTCCTTAGTATTCAGCTACAGTAGAAATGAAGCTTGGGTTTTTTTTCTGGTAGGGAGCGTTGATCATTGAATCTTGTGTACTCCTATACATGTATATGTACCGAAATCCTTCTTTCGTAGTTGAACCATATAACATCTTGTAAACATATCAATTTAGAAATAATAATGGTCCCAGTAATAAACCTTGTTGTTTTTATCGGTCTGTTAAACAACTCATAGTATATTAAGTTCTATAGTACATCAATGTCTTAAACATATGTTCGGCTACTTCAACACTTTATTTTTTCTACTTTTCACAATCCTTAGTAATTGTTATTGCGGGACAGTTCGTACTAGTATATTTACTAAAAATATTTATATTTACTCGCATTGTGACCGTTATTTTGTACTACATACTGTCGAATAATAATTGAAAATTTAACAGCGTAAAACCGCCAAAATTGAAGTTTTGGGCAAAATTATGTCACTTCCGGTGCTGACAGAAAAACGGTCGAGAACTTGAAAAAAAAGGAGCTTATGAAGTTTCTTTTATAAAAATCAGGAAATTAATAATTAAGCTAAATTGTAGTTTTTTGCTTAATTACGTCTCTTCCGGTGTTGATAAAACTTCATCAGCAATAAGAATGTTGAGAATTTGCACCATAGAGCATTTTGTTTATTCATATCGGGTAATAAATAATTAACCTAGAACCCTTATCGATACAAAAAAGTGTTCGATGACCCTTTAACCTTGGGCAATATGCCATAAAATAATATGCCAAAATTTGCGACCTAACATCAGATCGATCCAACACGTAGTTTCAGAAATATAGTAAAGTGGAAAAAAATAATAGCTAGAACTGCGATGCAGTAATGACGGGTTTCACCGATTCAACGTTACCCTTGAACAGGCGTCACTTTCTGCGCCAGTGGAAACCAGATCACCACATGAACATTGCACACGTGTTATAAAATGAACGCAGAATTAGACAATAAATCCAGCAATAACAGTACCATTTATACATGTGTTACCATTTGTTACATATCTCAACAAAACTACAGCAATGAAGATTCGATGTTATTAAATTGAACAGAATTAACCCTTATTAAAATACGAAAAATCTTTTTAAAAGGTGATCCTGATAGTGATAAAATTGGTTATTTTTCAGGTAAGGAGAATCACTTTTTCGATATTTATATGATCGTGTTGATTTATTTCATCAGTCCATTGGAATCAAATATTATAATTCTTAATGAATATCACGTACTTTAAAAAAGTAATTATTTTGGAAGTTAAATATGCCAAATTAACATAACTTGGCGTGATAATCAAAATGTTAAATTAAACTGGTCAACATTTATGAAAATCGAATAAAAATTGGCCACTTTCATGCAGGGCCGTACCTAGCGGGGGTGCAGGGGGTACATTGCAAACCCCAGACAAATGAGGCGCCCCGAGAAATGGCGCCCCTCCCCCCATACAAAACAATTGAATTTGACAATCTTTCAATTATAAAATAATACACTTAATTGTGATCACACAGTGATGCTCTTCAGGCTCTGACCAGTTGGTCAGTTTTAAGGGCGCCCACACGGCAACTGTTTCGTTTACCCCGATCCAAACTTTCATACATCACTTACGTGGAGGCTATGGTGCCCCACCACTCTTTTGCACCCCCACTTTTAAAATCCTACATACGGCCCTGCTTTCATGGCCCTAAAAACCTTGAAAAGTAACTCGTAGGAAATCGTCTATTTCTCCGCAACTGAACAAGTTGGAAACCATTTTGTGATATCTATATGATCGTTTGGATCCAAGTTATTTCGTGGTTGAATCAAATATCACAATTGTGAACAGATAACAAAGACGACTCATTTGAATAAGATATTTCTTTTGAACACTAAAATTACAGTGAAATTGTTAAATTGGTTTGAGCTAGTCAAAAGTGGCATAAGGCGTCAAATGGTGAGAAAAATATGATTGACAATTTTATGGACAAAAATCCCTGAAAAGTAACCTATGCAAAATCGCATATTTCTCGGGAATGCACCAAGTTGGAAATTGACATCTATTATCTCCGTATGAAAAGCCTGAATACATTACAAATAAAAAGCCGAAATAAAAAAAAATGTGTTCGACATATTTTGCACCTATAGTAGGAACATTCATCTAAACATTAACATTTGCTTGTGAAATGACGGCGACCCTTCAGTGATCCTGACAAAATTGGTTATTTCTCGATGAGAGAAGATGTTAAAGAACACCTTTCTGATTTCTATATGATCGTATTGATTCATTATATTTGTCCATTGGAATCAAATATCATAATAATTGTAAACGAATAATGAATATCACTCCCTTTAAAAAAATATTTGTTTTGGAGGTTAAAAACACAGTTTTTGCCAACATAACATTACTTCCGGTGATAACGAAAATTTCTATGAAATCGCTAATGGCACAAGGCATCACATGGTGAAAACTTTATAAAAATCGAATAAAAATTGACACGTGAATTAGTGTTATGAAATCATGAGGCGTCACATGTGAAAATTTTATGAACAAAAACCTTGAATAGTGACTTGTAAAAAGTCGTCTATTTTTCCGCAACTGAACAAGTCAGAAACCATTTTGTGGTATCTATATGACCGCATCCTTTTTATTTATATGTTCATTTAAACTGAAAGTTGAAATTTTTAAAACGTGGCAAGTATTTGAAAAATTATTGATATATAGCGGACCAACCCAACAATTAGTTTCTGAGATATGATCAACATGGAAAACAAATAAGAAGAGAGAAGAACTAGACCCGCAAGCAGCATTGAACCTACAGGAAGAAATAAGGCAGGTGTCCTCGCCCTTGTCATAATATATATTCCTGTAATTGTGGTGGCATGGCTCAGTCAGTAAGACGTTTTGTGGTTAAAAACGAAGGTGCCAGCGATAAAGTACAACGTATAGTCGTTCAGATGAGACCTGTACATATTGGCGTGCACTTAAAAGAACGCTCGACATTTTGAGTTCAAAATAAGTGTAGGCTGTATCGTCGGAGTCCGTGCACAATTTACTGCACAGTACACACCAATGACGTATGCTTACCTAATTAGCCTAGTCGATGTGAAAAAATAGAAGTTAAACCCTACTTGTCCTACGATGTACCAGACAACTAATATTAACGGGTAAATAGCACACTGCATTGTCGTATGTCCACTGCATAAAGTCAGGCTGACACTTGCACGACTTTTGGCCACGATTTTGTCGTGCCCATCAGTGTCTACATTGACACGAACTGGCACGACGAGTTTGAACATAGTTTGCACATTGTTTACGTACTTCCCGTATTGGCACGACGAGTTTGCGCAAATTAGACGGTGTCTTGCCGACTCGAGTCGTGCCAATGCGTGCCACGGAATCGTGCAGGTGTCAGTCTGGCTTTAGTTCAGTCGTTGTAGAGCAGTTAGACGCTAAACCCTATTATATTTAAAATCTTGACTAGAATTATACAGAAATAAAGAAATTGGGTTTAACATCATACTTCTCTGCACAAACCGGAATAATGAAGCCAGGCATACAACGTACAGCGTGCTTTGGGGGGGGGGGGGATTTTCAAATTAAATTCTTTAAGTAAACGCCAACATGTGTGTGGGTTCCGCCCTGCACAACTTTTGTGTCCGCTCCTCTGCACAACTTAAGGTTCTGGGCTTCTTCTGCCAGCATCAGGATTGAACTCTGAATCGCCTCCTGATAGATAAGTCAGTCCCTCATTAACAGAGCCACTGTCAATATGTGAAAATTTGATGAAAATCGAGTAATACTTGACACTTTTAAGGACGAAAAAACCTTGAAAAGTTTGGGATCCTTTTTATTTATATGTTGACAGAATAGCTTTACTTCCGGTGTCAACTTTTAATTGTCATCAATATAAGGCATATCTCCCTAAAATCTCGGTTCCATTCGAAATTGGCATGTATCGGGTCGTAACTTCATTGAGGTCACACTTTATGAAACTTGAAATGCATTTTATAACCCAAGGATCAGGCGCGGATCCAGAAGGGGGCCCAGGGGGTCCGTTCCCCCCCCCCTGCTCAGGCATGAACATTTTTTATGTGATTTTATTGGCGATCTAGACCTGTAATTTTGGAATTTACCTTCCGGAAGTACGTCAGAATGAACCAAATTAAATCTAATTTACCAAATTTTTCTGGGGGAGGGCCCCCAAAACCCCCGTTTAACGGTTGACTTTGTTGGCGATTTAGACCTGTAATTTTGGAATTTACCTTCCGGAAATACGTCAGAATGAACCAAATTGAATCTAATTTACCGTTAATCGGTTGAGCGCAATTAGTTAAGCAATTATCAAACCTAGACCCCCCCCCCTCCAAAAAATCCTGGATCCGCGCCTGCTAATCGAATCGTAAATTCCTGAGTTATGTTCATAACCCAAAGATCTTGATACCTTTCGATATTTGCGCATATCCGATCTTAACATCGTGGATTATTGCCCCTGATTGTATGGAAAATCGCCCTTTTTTAGCTTGTGGTATCTCTGGAGGTCACAGTTATCAATCGATTTGATTATATCACCGTTACACCATAATAAAGGTTGAGTTTGAATTTCGTGAAAATCAGGCCAAAACTGTCAGACAAAATGGCCGCCCCTCGTACGCAAATAGTGTAACATCTGGTATATTAAGGTTGTGGATCCTCTGGTGTAAAAGTATGTACATGTAATACTAAGGGTTTGGACACACTAGAGATCAGTATTTTGTGTCGATTTTGATGAAACTTGAAATGCATGTTAACAACCCACAGATATTGGTTGTTTTGTATATTCGCGCTCGTTATTGGATCGAAACTTTGTGAATTATGGTCCCTGGTTGTTTGAAAATTTGCGTTTTTAGATTTTGGACGCTTTAGTGGTTGCAATTTTGATCCAATTTTGATGAAACTTGAAATGAGTGTTTAAAACCCAAAGATCTTAGTTCTGTTCGATATTCGCGCATTTCGGATCGTAACTTCCTGGATTGTGGCCCTCATTCTTCGAAAAATCGCACTTTCGGCTTGTGGATTCTCTCAGGGTTACAATGTTCTTCTGATTTTAAGAACGGTTTAGATATAATATCAATTTCACCATAATGAAGGTAGAATTCAAATTTCGAAATGAAACTGCCCGACAAAATGGCCTCAGTTTGTAGGCAAATTGCATATAAGTTTGCAATTCAAAGGTAATGGACCCTCTGCGGGTCACAATTTTTATCCATTTTTTATTAAACTTGAAACATATCTTTATATCACAAAGATATAATCCCGTCTAGCCAGACTCGAATGTGAATCTGCTGATAGAAATTGCACCATCTTTTCTCTTTTAGAATCAAATTACTGTCTGACGATTGCCCAAAGAAATGATAGTATTGTAGTTTTAGCGCTCAATATCTAATTGGTCAAATATGATGTATATAATTATAGAGATTGGTTAATTATCCCAATGACGTCGAAACTCACCCTTATATGGATAGTAGAAACTTAGTGGAGAAATATCCCACAAAATATGTCTTAACAATGTAACTCCTATACAATGTGTAAATCTAATAATTAGCCAGATATATTATAATTAATTGAATGCTATACTAATTCACACGGCACAAATTCCACAACAGTCTTATATTTGTAATCATTCTGGTTTTCGAATATTCGCTCACTTCCGGTCTAGGTATATTGTCAAATATTAATTTTCCGTGAAGCATTCATATGGTTTTTCATCAAAAATTGAAACCCCTGATCGATATTTCTAACAGTTTGCGAGATTTAGGGGTAAAGAATATGTATCGTTTTCAAATCGTAACAGTGTTGATTATAGATGGAACTTCTAATTTTTAGAATCGTCTACAGTACCCATTAAATCATATTATTTACCTTTAGATAAGTTTAAAATGATTCAAAGAGTTTTTGTTTCTTGTTACAGTTGATAATGGAATCATTCGAGCAATCGTTTACTATGATTTGACTCTAAGGACCAGGCAAGAGGTTTGAACAACAGACGAATTCAGACAACCACAATAAAATTTCACTTTTTGAAAACAAATCCGGATTTTCTGTGTATGTAAAAGAAGTGATGGAGCGTGGCGAGATGAAGTTGTTGGTAGTGATAATGGCGGTGGTGTTTATGTTTTTAACGGTATATACAGACGCAGAATACGACTGTAAGTTGTACTTTATATTAATTTATATCTAACATGGTGGTTTATAATTTAGCAGGTAAAGAGGCCAGGGTTTTAATGTTCCTTGAATATCATACAAAACAATGTTTTTTCTGCAATTAAGAAGTGTGTTGCTCAACGCAGTTTAAAGTATGGTACTAATATTGCTAAACTGAGTATGTGAACCTTGTACGATTCAGGCCGTTATGTCACGAAAATTATGCCACTTTTTGTCAATTATACTTTGACTGAAACCGTTTATAACTAAAATGTTCAGAGTCGTATATGCCACCACACATTCTGAGGTTGCTTTAACTAACTAACGTGATATTTTTAATTTGTGTATGTCAAATCATACCAACGATCGCCTTTCTTATTATACATGTATTATCAAAATAAACTTCTCCTTAGATTATCACAGTTAAAATAATTTAGACAGATTCGAAACTTGGCAAACATCTATTTATCCAGAATAAGTAATTAATTTTCTTGTCCTGTTTTCATTTACATGTTTTATGAAAAACGCCCTGTAAAAGTTTATACGTGAATACACGATACGTGAGCTGATAAATATAGGGTATATTAGACAGGGTACGTCCTTTTTTATTTGGATAAAGTAATAGGTAAACCGACTTTAATTAGAATTCGTGGATAACAAACCAGTAATAAAGCCGAACAATTCTCCATAAAAAGGGACAGATTAAAAAGATTTAAAGTATGCGAACAGGTGTGTTTAAAAAAAAACAAATCATGAAAATGAATTAGAAAATAATTATTAAGGTGGTAAGGACTGTTAAGTAATATGAGTCTTGAAATAAGTATAAAGGCGGTCAGGGCTGTTAAGTAATATAGACCGACTGGACCGACGTAATCACGTGTTATTTATTGAGGATGAGAACTGAAATATAGTGATAAAAGTATAATGGGGATATTATACCCATACTATATACTATTTGTGTGTTTAATAATAATATTGTTATTAATTACCAACCAAAGCATGTTCAATTTTTGCAGCATATTGCTCACTGTATAATTAAATCTTGGTTTAGTGAATCAGTTGGTAACCAAAAATGGCATCTGAAGATGGCTATTACACAAGTTTTATTTTTTGTTAACGTATAAAATCAGTATAAAACTACAGCTAGTGTACACTGTTTGTATTTATTCAATAATCAAATGCTTTAACAAAACAATGGCGTATATTCATTTGTTCATGTCAACTATTAATTTATTGCATATTTACTTACTGTACGATGTTTTATTTTAAAATAAACGAAATTTTACAATCTTTTTGCAATTTTTGATGCGTCACTTCTCAGTTCATCATAAATATCATTTGCGGTCCGTTACAACTCTGTCGTTTTCTTTTATTAGCCCAAGTTAGGAGCCGAACAGTAGGACGTTAAACCCCATTTCATTTTATTTCATTTGGTAATATAAATAAACCAGAACTTGAATACCAAATCAACAGTCGTAACCCCATTGATTAAAGGGCTAATCCCGATAATTTTTTATGTTAAAATCACTTAAAATCCTTTACCTAAAGGCAGAGAAACTAACTCAGTATTTGTGATACGTTTTCAATTGAAAACAACCAGTCAATCTTCAACTGGAAAGGAAACCGCTGTCCCAAGCTGTATTCTGCAGTGTCTACGTAAAACCAGGCTTTTTTGAAAAAAAATATTAATGTGTAGGAGAAATTTACCTTTCGATATCAAGAACAGTGCAGGTGTCATTCACTATATAGACCTCTCAATAAAGGGGTGTCGATTATCAGGTCATTAACGAAAAAATAGACCCGAATTCTTAAAAGGGTTACGTGTCCGGATAAGCAGTTTTGACGTTCACGTTCAAACGAAAGAATATTTTGAACTGAAAATTTGAGACAAGGTAAATACCTCATTCTTCGATATTTTGGCGCTTAAATTTCATACATACACGGACTTTTATTTTTGAGACTCTGTTTAAAACGGGATAGTCCCTTTAATGTTAAGTCAGGTTCAATGTATATACAGTAGGGCGTTACACATTTGTAATATACATGTGCATTGTAAATAACATGTGGAATTTCGTTATTTTAAGATCAAACATCGTCCATTAAATATATATGTACATTCAATAACTTAATCGTTGACATGAAAAACTAAAAATAAACCTTGTTGGTAGTGACGTTGCTGCGACATATTCACCTATAGATCTCCCGTAATCTGGAAAAACCTAGCAAGTCAAATTTTGGTGAAAATTGAGTTAGTCCGTGCACATGTATATAATAATAGGTTTTTTCTCCTTCACCGAAAGGGCTTCTAATTATCTTCATCAAAAAAGACAGAAATAAAATTGGTTATATATTCAGTAGCTTAACAAAACAGTTTTCCTTTGTTTACTCAAAACTACATTCAACAGTGTTACTAGGTTTTTCCAGATTACGGGAGATACATATATATATATACCGTAGAATAATTAAATTTTGTTCATTAGTGACAATATTCGAAAAATCGGCATATTATTCCCAAGTAATAGTTACAGGATTTCGTGCACTTGTAGGCAGTGTGGTATCATGCTAAAATCTCCAGGATGAAGAAATATAGTATAAGAAGACTTTTGAGTAATCAACGGAATCGTTAAATGAACATTTTTAAATCAACCCCTAAAACCCTTTTTTGATGTTTGGCTGTTTTTTATTAACTGATTTTATGTAATGCATTTTTAAAACTTGTTAATTTCTTTAAAAAGTTTACAATATTATGTTATACATTGATATGTTTTTAACGTGAAATATTATATGAATGTACTACATACACTACTTATTTTAACTTCGTTGTCTTGGAAACAAACTGCAACGCCCAACAAAAATGATTAATCTGTGTATCAATCTAAAATCTATTTATTTCAATTAATTTTTTGCAAATTATTGAATATTCGTTGCAATTATTATACTAATGCGATGCTAATTGACGATATCAAGTTTGTATTTTATAATACTGGGTAGTATTCGATAAGTATTTGATAGTATTGGGTTATCATTTGCTTGATTTGGATGATATAGAAATGCTAATGGAACAGACAAACATCGGTAAAGTACATTTACTAAAGTTTACACATTTCATGTAGCCATCTTGGTGTCCCATAGATAAATAAAGTAGTATTAATTATTATGCTAAACTTCCGTTTAAGCCAGTCAATCTTCATGTGGTCTTTTTTGATATATTATGAATTATGTGTACTTATCTAGACTTTTATAATATTTATGAATTATGTGTACTTATCAAGATTTTAATAATATTTATGAAATATGTGTACTAAAAAAATTTTAATATTATTTATGAATTATGTGTACTTATCAAGATTTTGATAATATTTATGAATTATGTGTACTTATCAAGATTTTGATAATATGTTATGAATTATCTGTATTTATCTGGATTCTTTCCACATTAATGAATTGTCTATACTTATCTATATTTTGATAATATTTATAAATTATCTGTATTTATGAAGATTTTGATAATATTTATGAATTATTTGTACTTGTTTAATTCGTACCTTTTTTATCTTGTAGTTCCCAACTACGAAGAACATCCCTGTAAACGTGAATGTGATGACGGTGTGGAGGCTATGATATGCAATTATCATTTTACTTTAGAATATTATTATACGTTAAGTAAAGCTTGTTATGATTGTCCATTTAATATCAGTGACTGTAGTCGACGGCATTGTATAGCTGGTGATGGAGTTTCTAGACCTGTTCTGGTAGCCAACAGAATGTTACCAGGTCCAGGTATACATGTAAGTATAGTCCATATCGACATCTGATAAGCAGACCATGTTAGTCTTGTTTTAAAGGAGCTAAAGTACTGTAATTTTCATCTGAAAGATTAAAACGTGTTTTAATAAGTCTATGAAACATGTATCTTGCAGGTGTGCTTAAACGACACTATTGTTGTCAAGGTAACCAATAAGCTAGCAGGGGCTGAAGCCACAACAATCCACTGGCATGGCGTCTTACAAAAGGAAACACCGTACATGGATGGTGTGTCTATGATTACACAATGTCCAATACCTGCTCATACTTCCTTTACCTATAGGTAAGACGGTATATCTGTGATAGCCACATTCATCAGGACGTTTATTTAATGATGTTAACCACACTATGTTTGCAAGTAAAATGAATTTTTGCGCCCCTTCTCGTTTCTTCAAATCTTCGTTTCGCATCTATTGTAGCAATGATCTCTGTGTTAAATTATATTTGGAATGTGCTTAACCAGTTGTGCATCATATGTGATATTAGGGATCTTTCGCATCATTATGTAAACGAACACCAAAATGAACATATGTTCGTTTACGTTTTCGTATTTGTATCCTCTAACAACGGTATCGCAATCCGACGTATGATAATAGCTAGATGGCGCAATTTCCACTCCATGAATTTCTCTGTCCAGGCAAAGTTTCAATCGATATTTTCGTAGATGTACAACAAATCAAACAGAATATCGCTTTGAGCACATAATACAAACTCTACATAAACAACAATATACACAAGGCATCGAAAAATTGTCAAAAATTCAATAGATTATTATGAGACGTACGCGTAACTCCATACGCGTAACGTTTTTCATTGCCCGAACACGCATTGACCTCACAGGTGCACACGAATCGATAAAGCCTTTGTTTTCGTATTCGATGCGAAAGGACCCTAATGACTGACGCCAACATTTTCCTTTAAACAATTCTTTTATTTCTTACAATGTCCTTGATATTTGCTTTGGATGACCTTGTCCCTTTGGTAGACGCAGTGGATTTAATTTCTTTATAAGTTGACAACCAAATGTGTGAAGTAGTTACTTCCATTGCCGAAGCCGAACTATTTAAAACAAGGAAATTACCATCAAAACACATTCACATATACATGTATGCATTTTAATTCTATGTATAGATTCAAACCACAACAACCCGGAACTATGTTCTGGCATGCGCATTCTGGGGTTCAAAGATCAGATGGTATATTCGGAGCCTTGATAATTCGTCAGTCACACCAAAGTGATCCACACTCCCATCTCTATGACTACGACCTACCAGAGCATTCTATACTAGTCAACGATTGGCTGGTTGAATTGACGATTCACAAATTCGCAGCTCATCACCATGACGACGGTGATAATAAACCAAGGTCAGCTTTAATTAATGGTAGGTTAACAAAAATATCATACGTGAAAAATGAAATTGAAATTTATGTCCTACATATCTGCCCCATATTGGCTAAAGAAGACTGACACACACCATCCAGTGTGTATTAAGCAAATTACTTTTATTGTTTTCATTTCCTGGCGCAATTTGTCATTGAACAATTTCCCTCTAAAGTTCTATTTAATAACTAATTAATTTACAACACATCTCTTTATAATGATGTTTTTTTCTACAACCACGTGACCGAACACAATTATAGAAGCTGACATATTTCTAATTAATTAAGTCATATTTTTCTCTTCGCTCTACGTGTCATAATTGAATCCCAATAATTAATAAACAAAAGGATTGGTGTTAATACTATTTAGGCCGAGTAAAATAAGATCAAGGTTGGGGTGGATGTCAGTCTATTAAACGTGCACTCTCAACAAAAACGATATCACTTCGGTGGAAAAAAAGAAAATAAAAGGAAGTGGACGTTAAATAAAGTTATTTCACATAAAAACAGCACATTTATCGTTTGTTATTGATTAAATTCCCATAAAGCACAATGTACGTACAAAAACTTTATTAAAATCGATCAATATTAGCCTGAGTTACGGCCATCTAAAATTCAAAAATGCTGTCTGTTGATTTCAAGCCACCGTATATATTGTAATTTCTCGGTGACCGTTTGTTTCAAGAACATCGAGACCAAGTAAATAATGTTTTTGCCATAATCGTCAAAACCAGTATTTAATGAAAACTTGTATGACTTTATTTTTAAAATGTCTAATGGAAGAAAATGTTGGACTTCTCTGTCGCATTGCACCCTTAAACAAAACTACAACAGGGGTATAACAACATATTAGTTTTATTAATTTAATTCTGCAAAGATTTGTGAATTGTAGTACCAATATAATGTACTTTAAACAAGTGGTCCGTTCATCCCTTGTGTATTTTTATATGTAAAAACTTTTATAATTAAAATTCTTTAGAAAAGATTAATTATGTTTTTGGCCGGAAAATAAATTTATATTTTTTTTACCAATAAATGTGCGTGATATTCGTAGGCAGTCTTTAAAATTTATTTGTTTATCATTTTCTTGTACTTTTTGTTCTTAAAATGAAGGCTGTTGTTTTCATAATCAATATCTTCGGTAAATAATTTTTCGATCCCTGCAATGGCCGAGAAATTTCATCTCAATTTTCCGGCGTGGTTTCCTATTGTCAGTGATACAGAACGGAGGGCCCGACAAGGACAGCTGTCTAGTCGTTCGGTTGGTACGAAAAACCGAGGTCCCGTGTACACATTGACGTGCACGTAAAAGATCCATTGGCAGTAGGAATTCGATATAAGAGTAGGCCGCAGCTCCGCTGCCCGTATGCAAGTCTTCCGTTAGCCCAGGTAAGATACAGAAGAGTAGGACGCTAAACCCTATTTTATTTCTTCCGTTAGCCTGGTTAAGGACAGAAGAGTAGGACGTTAAACCCTATTTTATTTTATTGCTCAAGATAAGCAGAGCGATATGAAATTTGATTGGTCGAGACTTTGAAACACACCATAACTCTCCTTCTAATTGAGCTAGAATGTTCAAACTTGGTGTAGACGTTCATTAGGTCAATGCTTCTATTCATGGAGTTCGAAGATTAGCATTGTCGCTTACGGTAAGCAGATATATACAATCTGATTGGTTGATGCTTTAGGGCACGATAACTTTGGTTATAATGAAGCGAGAGCGACGAAACTCATTATGTCATTATCTTGACTAAGTTTGATAGCGAGAATTTTCTGCTTAGGTTTAGGAGCTATATGCAATTTGACTGGTCACTTTGGAACATAACAACTCTGCATTTAATTGAGGTAGAGTAGAATGTTTAAACTTGTAGATGTTCATCAGGTGAATGTCTTGACTGAGTTAGATGTTAGATAATTGACATTTCGAGCTGCAGCTAAGGAGATCTAAGCAATTTCATTGGTCGATGTTTTGGGACAAGATAACCTTGATTCTATCTGATAGCGAGTGATGAAACTTACAGTATAGTTTGATTGCTCGATACTTTTGAAAAAAATAAATGTGCGATTAATTAATATGTGTCATCTATTTATGTTGGGATTTCGGCGGGGGACATCGGTCCCGCTGTTGGCTTGTTATACAATTTCTTGTGGGTAGTCCTTTGGTCAGAGTTCTTCACATCTTTTTGTCCAATTCTCGTAGATTGTTCAATGAGTGATGAGGAAGTAGAACGTAATCAAAATACAATACCCCCCCCCCTTCCGAGTTTAAAATGTTTTTTTTCCTCTCTGGGATTTGTTGAAAACGATTTTTCAGCTAGAACAAACGGTGTTGTTGATACTGGTTTTTGTTGGAATTCAATGGTTGCAAACGAATTAAAATTAATCATTAATTTATGGACAAATGACTTTTTAGGTAAAGGAGCTTTGGAGCCATATCCTGACCCCGTAACACAAGTCAACCATTTTACACCATCAGAAGTATTTAAAGTGGAAAAAGGAAAAAGATATCGGTTCCGTGTCGCCAGCAATGGCGTTTTAAACTGCCCTCTACAGTTCTCCGTACAGGACCATCAGCTCTATATGCTCGCATCTGATGGCTACCCATTTCAATCCATAATTGTAGACTCTTTTAATATCTTCGCTGGGGAAAGATATGATTTCGTTCTTCACGCTGACCAAGACATTGATAATTACTTAATCCACGTCAGAGGATTGGCGGACTGTGGTGCTTCATTCAAACAAGCCAAGCAACACGCCATCTTGAAATATGAGGGAGCAGACCATGATCTGGTAACGAGGCCAGATTATAATGATGGGAGGAGAGCAGGTTTGGTAAGATGCCTTCCTTTTTATATTTTCATCTGTTTGATATTTAAATTGATTCTTTGAACACACACACTTATGGGCTAATGTGTAACTTGGCCCCTTTTCATCAGTGATATCCGTTTTTAAGACATAAGTTAATGTGGGGTGCACAGAAAACTCGACGTCGGCGGTGGCTTCGTGAGTAAGACGTTTAAGATCCCTGTATTTGTTTTGAAACTTCATAGAGTTTATCCGACCTGGTTACCGCTTAGTATTGCAGGATCGAAGGCCTGGCAGTAGTTAAGCGTATATTCGTTTAAGTGTGGCGATAAACCGAGGTCGTGTGTACATCTTGGCGTGCACGTTAATAAACCCTGATAGTTGGTATTCAAAATAAGAGTAGGTCGTAGTGCCAATGTCCCGGTAAAATGTCCCTCATAGTACACTGTTTGGCGTTTGTCGTCGTCATGAAAACAGTCGGTGCAGAAAAGTAGGAAGATAAACCCGATTTCATTTCACGTTGTTTGGTAAAAGAGGTAAAAAATGAATATTGTTGAAAGATACGCCCTTTGACAATCTGTTACCCAACTAGAGGCGTTTTATAGCTGGAGGCGCTAGCCTCCTCGTGAAAAAAATCAAAGAAGTTTAAAAAAATAAAACGGGAGAAGAATTCTAAAACCGATGAGAAAAATGAAAATGTACCCTAGTTAGGGAGGGCCCTCAAGGCAGACAAAAGGGTTTTATGCCTGACAAAAGGGCCCCTCTGGCCAAGAGAAAGGACCCCCCGGAGTCTGAGTCAATCCACTACTGAATGAAAGTGCAGTCGTTGCAATTGCATGAAAATCATCATTCAAGAAATCACCTTTTCTGAAAACATACTAATAAGCTATTCAGGAAAGAGGTGGCTAGGCCACCCAGTGTGTTCTGGCTTGGCGGAGTGATCATTTTTTTTATATGCTGTATAGATTTCCAGGATTACGCGTGCTGCTTGCACGATAGGCCCACTCCACAATATTCCATTAATTATTACCTATAAATGGACACAAATTCACAAATGTGTCGCAAATTATATAATAATGTAATATGAATGTATAAAATCTGATATACATTCAATCGTTTACCGTAATTTCTAATTTTATTATATTATTTATTGTGTTCGGCGAAATACGCGAAGAGTCCAATTTAATGGCAGTCTTTATCGCCTGGGAGCGACGGTATTATAGGTAAGTGAGTAAGGTGCTGACTCGCTAGCCCGGAGGTCACGGCTTCGCTTTCGGTGTTGGCCGAGAAAGTTCCACGGGATTTCCCTGTGTGGTTTCTTTTTGTCAGTGGTGCAGGACGGGGGGACCTGACACGGAGAGCTGTCTAGTCGTTTGGATGGGACAAAAAAACGAGTAACCATGTACATATTGACGCGCCCGTAAACAATCACGTGGCAGTTTGAATTCCATATAAGAGTAGGCTGTAGCTCCGCTGTCCCGCAAAAATGGCCGCCATAGGACACTGTAAGGCGCATGCCCGTATTCATTCACCCAGTCGGAGCAAAATAGTAGCACGTTAAACCTATGTGTAGGATAAAGCACGAGACTGAGGTTATGCTGGGGAAAGAAAGACTGAAGAAAACAACCCGAGAAAAAGAAAAACCGAGGCCGATAGGCCGAGGTTTTTCTTTTGAGGGTTTTTTTCTGAAGTCTTTCTGCCCCAGCATAACCGAAGTCGAGGGCTTTATCTTGCTTATAAACCGTTTATGTTTACATGTAAAATGAAAATATAAGTAAAATACGAGTATAATGTGGAAAATTAAAATACATATGTTCGGTTATACTTCAACACCAATATTTTATTGGTATAAATATGTTGGCGGTATAAATATATTTTTGGTTTTGTTTATGAAATGTAATAAACATTTTATTAAGCGTAGAAAGGCAATGATAACACCAATAATAAATCTAAATAGAATATTCCCTGTGTCATATCGTCTGCAGTGACTGATGTTGAATATAGATCAAGAAACAAGTTTTTGATTGGTTCAAAGTTGCACGTGCAAATCACGGTCAACTTTTCATTAGTTTGGCTGGCGTGGACACTGTTCACGAGACTTTACCAAGTTGACAAGTAGGAGTAGACAAACAGCAGATATGTGAACAAACAGGTAAATTATTTTTATACGCCCACATTTTCATGTGGACGTATATTGTCGTCGCCCCTGTCCGTCCGTCCGGACGTCCGTCCGTCCACAATTGTTTGTGAACAGTCTACATGTCACAATTTTTATCCGATTTCAATGAAACTTGAAATATAGGTTTATCACCCTAAGATCTCGGTTCCTTTCGATATTGGCATGTATCGGACCGTAACTTCGTGGGTTATGGCCCCTGATTGTACGAAAAATGACGTTTTTTAGCTTGTGAACAGTGTAGAGGTCACAATTTTGAACCGATTTGGATGCAACTTGAAATGCATGTTTATAAACCAAAGATCTTGGTTCCTTTCGATATTTGCGCCAATTGGATCGTAATTTCCTGAATTATGGCCCCTGATTGTCCGAAAAATCGCCCATTTTAGCTTGTGGTCCCTCTGGAGGTCAAAATTGTTATCCGATTTAAAAAACCGTTTGATTATATCACCGTTTCATGGTTATGAAAATCGGACCAAAATTGATGGACAAAATGGCCGCCATTTGTACGCGAATAGTGTGAAAATATGTTATATCAAGGTTGTTGACCTTATAAAGGTCACAATTTTGAACCGATTTGGATGAAACTTGACATGTATGTTTATAACCGAAAGATCTTGGTTCCTTTCGATATTTGCGCCCATCGGATCGTAACTTCCTGAATTATGGCCCCTGATTGTCCGAAAAATTGCTTTTGTTCGCTTTTGGTCCCTCTGGAGGTCAAAATTATTATCCGATTTAAAAAAACGTTTGACTATATCACCGTTACATGGTAATGAAGAGAGAGTTCGAATTACGTGAAAATCGGACTAGAATTGACGAACAAAATGGCCGCCGTTTGTACACGAATAGTGTGAAAATATGTTATATCAAGGTTGTGGACCCTATAAAGGTCACAATTTTGAATCGATTTTGATGAAACTTGACATGTATGTTTATAACCCAAAGATCTTGGTCCCTTTCGATATTTGCGCCCATCGGGTCATTACTTCCTGAATTATGTCCCCTGATTGTACGAAAAATCACCCTTTTTAGCTTGTTGTGCCTCTGGAGGTCACAATTATTATCTGATTTAAAAAAAACAGGTTTGATTATAAAAACCAAACAAATTCTAATGATTTTCTGATAATTCCTTAATATGTGACAACTCTTGTTGACTGCCCGGACGATTTGGCTGCTGTGTGGGCGTATGTTTCGTTGCCTGGCAACCTATTTTTAATTTATCTATATACATGTATATAAAATATTGACTAGTAATACAAACATTAATTTATGTGAGCACAACCTGTATCATATCATATGAAAGATAATCCAGTCGGGTTTACTCAGGGGCTGTGGTGACTTCAATCATAAGTTAGATTGTTGCCTATCGTGCTGGGAGTTGGGATGGCCTAGTGGTCTAGAGCGCCGCGCTTCGAAGTTTAGCTGGCCGGTCACCCCTGGCTTGCGGCTGTGGTTTCGAGCCCTGCTGTGAGTGTATGTGGCATGGAGATAGGGGCGCCTTCTCAACCTCGTGGGTTTCCTCCCACGGCTAAAGACCCCTACGCGCAAACAAATTTTTGAAATAAAATTAAAAACCATGTTAGTCCCGAAATGACTTAGTTGTGTCGAGTGCACGTTAAACCCCATTTCTCTCTCTCTCTCTGCCTATCGTGCTGGAGGACCCGGGCTCGAATTCAGGAGATCGTAGTATCGAAATCGTACTCTTCACAGCGCCCCCCCCCCCTGTTAATAGCTTTATTCTTATTTTGAAAGTATATGTAATAGTATATTCAAATACTCGTATAATATACATGTAAATATTTTTGTCTAGTTTTAATAGGTCATAAAAGTGAAGCTATTCGTATTTACAAATGAACGTCAAATATACAGATCCGATGTTTCTAATTATTTGTATGGGAAAGTAAAGAAACTAGCCGACCAACCGTTATCGGCCAAAATAGTCGACTTGTCGGCCTAAATAAACGACCAACCACAAAGATGCATATTCGACGACTCGCCGCAGAACGCCTCACTCGACGACCGACTTCAGGTGAAACTTGACCAACCCATGGAAGTCAAAAATGCAAGAAATACTATAACCTTCAATATAAATATGAAATAAAGCATATAATTTGTGTTGTTTATTTCCCCTTGTTGCAACTGAATTGTTTCGATTCCCCAGATGTACGTGACAGGACTTGGGATCGCCTGTCAAACCTCGTGGGTTTTCTCCGGATTCCTCCAACGTCCTAAGACCCTACGCGCAAGGAAATTATTGAAATAAAATTGAACGACGTGTTAGTCCCGAAATGACCTGGTTTGTGTCGATTGGGCGTTAAACCCCACACAGTAGGACAGAACAGCGGCGCTAGTAAGACGTTAAACCCCCATTTAATTTCTAATTGAAAGTAGGGTACCTTTAATGTCATACACCAGCCGATACATACACGGAAGTGTTATTTTGGCAAGCACGTCGTCAACAGATTGTTAAAAACTCAAATTTTACCCGTTATATTGATCATGAGTATATCCCAGAATTCCCACAAGAAAAACCCTATTCCATCTTTTCTTATGGGGAAATAAAAACCTGAAGTGAAAGAATAACCCGGTACGGGTTAAAAGAAAAACCTCAGAAGAATAACCCCAAATTCCCCTATGTATATTCAAAGCCGCCCCCGACTTCAAAATCGCAAGTTATTCCGAGCATAGAATTTACCCCAAAGATCAAAGATTTACCGTTATAGGTTTATAAGAAGCTTTAATGAACGTCTTTAACGCTTTTTGGTTAAACCCCATTTCATTTCATTAAACTTTCAAATAAACCCGTGTTTTCTTTTGTAACTGCGTATAGTCACACTGCCAATACTATTGAAATACTTTAAACATTTCTCTTTTCAGAAACTGAACCCATGGAATCGCCGCGGTACACCAACTCTACTGCCAGTATCAACACTATTTTCAATAGCCGAAGATGATAAAGCTTTAAAACCAATACCCGACAGACAATTCTATATCGCAATGGACTTCAACGTCATTGATAACCAGAATTTTCATCATCCTCGATTCTATTCTATATTTGATGTGGTGAAGAGGAAGAAACTCTTGTCACCTCAGATGAATCACATCTCGACAATTTTTCCACCCTCACCTCCGCTTGGTCAGTGGTCGGATTTGTCAGAAGATATGTTCTGTAACAGTGAAACAGTCAGTATCAATTGTAGTGTAAAATTCTGTCAGTGTGTACATCGGCTACAGGTGGCACTTGGGGATGTCGTGGAGATTATTCTTGTGGATGAGGGCGTGGCTTTTAATGCCAATCACCCTATGCATTTACATGGCCACGCCTTCCGTGTGGTCGCCATGGACAGGGTAAGGCTTTATTTATTATTAGGATATGGTAATTGTTGTTTTTGTCAGAGACATGAGCGCAGAAACCAGTGACTCACATGAAATATCTTCTTTGCGTAGATCATTTTACTTTCATACCCAGTTTGATCAGAATGATAATTATGGGCAATAATTAAAATTTATCGAAATTGCACAGGTTTATGATTTCATAATTGTAATGCTTCGGAGTCTGTATGTATGGCAGATTGTATTCAGCGTGGTATGGTTATAGTCCGGGGGCTAAAGGGGGGGGGGGTCGCCACCCGAGCTGTGAATTTATGAGACCAGGTTTTTCTAGACCAGTATTTTGTGTAAATTCCGAATCTGAGTGGTGATCAGGCGTTTGAGGGGGCTTTTCTGAGATATAGAGGGTCAGATGTCTGCAATGAACGCGCGTGTGTGTGGTGGGTGTGGGGCGGAATGACATGTTGATATATTATATTAATAAAACATAAATTTCGAGGACTTTCTACCTTTAAATAAGTCTTTATGATGCCCTTGACAACTGTTTTGTTTTGAGGGGATGTTGGGTGGGGGTAGCAGGTGTGGGTGTGCGTATGTGGAGGGGACGGGTGACATTATGTTGACATAAATGATGATCATGTTATATATTAATAAAACATAAATTTCTAGGAATGCCAATCTCTAAATAAGTGGAGACAAAATTGGTGGGAAATGAGTGCACGTTGATTTAAATGGTGATTGTATAGTATCTTGATGAAACATCTTTAAATATGTGTATAAGATTCCCATTGTGTCGGGTGGACGACGGGTGGGTTTTCATGTGTGTGTGTGTGGGGGTGGGGGACTGACAACATGTATTTTTGTCGACGGAAGTCATTTCGTTCATGAGCTTAAAATTGTATTTCGTTAACGTTTTCGGTCAAAATATTAAATTATAATCTGGGAATGTAAATCAAAATCACAGTAACTCAGAGATGTGCTTAGTCATTTGTTTTTGCATAGTCTTCATCAGAAGATTTAAAATCAAATGTCCATTATGATTGAGGTAAATATTTCACATTGTAAATCTTTCCAATCCTGCAGTGTATACGGCAAGGTGGTAATAAAGAAAGGTCTGTTATTTTTTCATGCAGAAATTCTTTTTTCTAGCGTTATCTACTGATGTTAAGTCGCCTTTTCGCGATATAAGAGACTTTTGGCAAGTGGAATTTTCCGCATCCGTATCACGTATCCGTATCGCCACGTGATACGTTGCGTCGATGTAGTTTTAGAGTTTTGGCAGATTTTCGCGGCGTGTACATATTGGTAGCTGAGCTGAGCTTAGTTCTTATGCAGCATGGTGGCAGTTATCTACCAAGATCTTCAGTACTAGTCAAGTGTCTACTATGATACAACATTTCAGCGTCTAAAAGTAGCAAAAAGTAAGGTAAAAAGACGACGATGTTATATGGACCTTTTCCGTAGGAAAGCTGTTCGATACGTGCTGCCGTATCCGTGTGCCATATCACGTATGCCATATCACGTATGAGAAATACACAAGCATTGTTGACGTCACACACAAAATTGATACGGATACGCGATACGGACCAGAAATTTACGCTTGCCAAAAGTCTCTATTACCTTCCTTTGCCCATCTCTAAACTAGAGCACATACTTATGGAAGAACAATTACGGTATTTTGTCTCGTTATCGAACAAAATTTGGATCATCGTTTGAGAAGAGAATGGTTGGTGGTCGGTTCTAGGATATTCTCAACACTTTTAATACTAATCAGCGGTAATAACTATCTGTCTTTCTTTTTCAAGATAATCCCACCTTTCTAACAATTTATGAGGAGCTTTGACGACGTAATTGCTGGTTTAAAAAAATGTTTGTACCTTGCACTAGAAGAAAGGTCTTCTGGAGAAATTTTAATTGTGATGAAAAATAACAAAACTTTTTACATTATTACCATCTTGCCTGAGTTGTTTCTTGCTGCACATTAAACGCAATAATTACGTTGCAACAATATGAGGACAGGCTGCAAAGCCAATAATCGAAAAAAGACGACCCTGCGATACAAGACTGGAATGAGGATGGGTATCTCACGCATTTATATGCAAAGCACATGAAAGTACTATTATAATTTAATATTTTGAATGACAATGTTGGTACCGAACGAAAAACTCAAGAAAACATTTTTCAGATCAATATGGAACCAAGGGGTTTCTGTTCCCCAAAATACATTTATCCAACCCCGTCCCTCATACAATGGTAATCTATACACATATTTAGAGATGTACAGTGGAATTAAAAAGTAACGTTTTTACCAAGCTCTAAGAAAATCATCATTTAAATCAACGCGAACTCATTTCCCGCCAGTTTTATCCCCACCCCAACCCTCAACTCCACCTCCACCCCATAAATCAAACACTTATTTAGAGATTGACAGTCTTAGAAATTTATGTTTTATTAATATATAACATGATCATTATTTATGTCAACATAATGCCCCCTCCACATATATGGCGGTATATTAGTGCCAAAATTCTAACATGCTATCGTCTAATTTCTTACTTCTATTCATGTAATTTCTAACCTCCATTCATGTAACTTCTAACTTCCATTCATGTAATTTCTAAATTAAGACAATGTATAATTCAACTTCTTTATTTGTTCAGTGTTAATATCAATTCTATTTAATCTTATTTCTAATATTGGGGCGACAAATGTCTACTTCATTGTGGTATTACATGTTAAGCATGAACGGCAAACAAATTTAGAATTTTGATACTTCTACCTAGCAACCATCATTATGACATCGTTTGGTGTCGCCACCGTGTGCTCAGTTTGGCGATTGAGCACCTGATCGGGACCATTCTATTGATACAAACGACTCGCTCTTCGTCAGATTGAGTGGCTTGCCTGGGTGTTAAAATGGGAAACAACATCGGGAGAGAGAGATGGGGACATGTGGTTTAACATCCACTCGACACCAACCAGGTCATTTCGGTATTAACGCCGTTCAATTGTATTTCAATAATTCGCTTGCACGTAGGAGTGTTTAGCAGTGGGAGGAAACCGGAGGACCCGGAGAAAACCCACGAGGTTGGAAAGGCGGCCCTGCTCAATGTCACGTAAAAACGGGAAATCGAAACCACGCCAGTTTATTCAATGACAGACCTTTTGTTACAGCGTGCACGTGCTAACCATTCGGCCATCCTACCCTCTAAACAACATTGAACGTGATATAAATGTATGGTTTGCAAATACTATTTCGAATACCGTGGCTAAGTGGGTAAGACAGGCTCGTTAGGCTGTAGGTCGGGAGTTCGATCCCTGGATTGGTCGAAAAAAGTTTATCCAGATTTTCTGGCGTGGTTCCCCCTTATTAGTGTCTTGTCGTTCCGATGGGATGAAAACACGAGGTTCCATGTACATGTTGGAGTGCACGTAAAAGATCCCGTGACCGTTAGACTTCAGGTCGTAGATCCGCTCTCCGGGCAATATTTCCCTAAAGCACACTGTATGGCGTATGTCCGTCACCATTATCCCGGTTAGGAACAGAACAGTAGAGCGTTAAACCCTCTTTAATTTCATTTCATTTTCTATTTCAAATATAAGCTAAACGGGATTTGGAGAATTTTATTTTATTTTTTTTTACGGTTGAGCCAATAATTAATATTTTTATGCAGTTGGTCTATATTAACACAGGCAGGCGCGGATCCAGAGCGGGGGTCCAGGGGGTCCGCCCCCACCCCTGCTCAGACTTGAAAATTTGAAAATTAAATCTATGCGATTTTATTGGCGATTTTTAGACCTGTAATTTTGGAATTTACCTTCCGGAAATACGTCAGAATGCACCAAATTGAATCTAATTTACCAAATTTTTCTGGGGGAGCGCCCCCAAACCCCCAGTTAATTGGTTGAGCGCAATTAGTTAAGAAATTATCAAACCTAGACCCCCCCCCCCCCGCAAAAAATCCTGGATCCGCGCCTGACAGGGTATAAATGTTATAAATAGGCCTACACAGATACTGAGTTTAATACTAAGTGGCCTCCCCCTCTCTCTCTCTCTCTTTCTTTCTCAGCACGCCTTCCAACCTTCAACCAAACGAAGAATGGGTCGTTTATACCAAATAATGGTCCCGATAAGGTGCGCAATCACCTAATTGAGCACGCAGTGGCGACACCAAACGATGTCATAATGATGGTTGCTAGGTAGAAGTAACAAAATTCTAAATTTGTTTGCCGTTCATGCTTAACATGTAATACCACAATGAAGTAGACATTTTTCGCCCCAATATTAGAAATAAGATGAAATAGAATTGATATTTACACTGAACAAATAAAGAAGTTGAATTATACATTGTCTTAAATTAGAAATTACATGAATGGAAGTAAGAAGTTGCATGAATGGAGGTTAGAAATTACATGAACAGAAGTAAGAAATTAGACGATAGCATGTTAGAATTTTGGCACTAATATACAGCCATACACATACGCGCACCTACACCTGCTACCTCAACCCCACCTCCCCACAAACCAAAACAGTAGTCAAGGGCATCATAGACACTTATTCAAAGATGGACAGTCCTAGAAATTTATGTTTTATTAATATATTATGTCAACATGTCATTCCGCCCCACCCCCACAACACACACACACGCATTGCAGACATTTGAACCCCCTTTATCTCGGAAAAGCCCCCTCAAACGCCTGATCACCACCCAGATTCGGAATCTACACAAAAAAACTGGTCTAGAAAAACTTGATCTCATAAATTCACAGCTCGGGTGGCGATTCCACCCCTTCAGCCACCGGACTATTACATATCTGCATCATGGCTCGCGATTACAAACATTTGTATTTCATTTGAAAATGGATAGGGGAACAGACTATAGAAGGCAAGGGCAGGCCTAAGTTGTTTCCTCTCCAGGGTTATGAAAATAGTTATGAAATTCGGTTGGTAGGAGTATAGATTTATCTGTAAATTGTTCAAACCCTCCAGACCGTAAAAACATATTCAGTTAATGACTTTTATATTCCCTGTTTTCAGTTAGGCAATTCGACGTCGGTAGAGCACGTGATGGAGTTGGATAAACAAGGGGGAATAATTAGGAAATTACAAGGTGCTGTTATTAAAGATAGTGTTACAGTTCCTGATGGTGGCTATACTGTTCTCAGATTTCACGCTAATAATGTCGGCTTCTGGTTGTTCCATTGTCATGTAGAGTTCCATATAGAAATAGGCATGGGATTAGTAATACAAGTCGGTTCTTATCAACAGATGCCACCCCCTCCTCCAAATTTTCCACGCTGTGGCAACTGGGACGGTGGTGATCCAGTTACTGGAAGTGATCCTTTAATCGGAAGTGTAGACACGAATATTCAAATGAATAAAAGTTCCACAGCGAACATAGACTCGAACATACCCAATAAACCGCCAACCAGTAATTTTCAAAGTTCCAGAATAGCAAACACTGAGAGTGAGGGTGATGATGATGGAAACGATATGGACGAAATTGAAAATAAATGGGGCGAAAATATGGAAGACATTCTATCAGACGATCAAGATAAATCAAGTGGAATAAGAGTTGTATATTTATTTAAAGGTCGATTTTATTATTTATTTATCGGGATAATGGTTACAGTTTTAATTATGAATGTTTGACGACAAAATATTTTATCACGTTTTTATTTTTATTTATAAAAAAATTTCTTACAAAGTATGATTATGTATTTATGTTTTATGTTTAAAAAAAAGACCGAATATACCTCGGAATTTACATATTTGAACTTGTTGGCATGAAGTTTAAAATGATATTTTTGCCAATTTCTCAACTGGCAATAGTGAATTATACTATTTTATTTTTAAAACGGTAAGACTGTTTATAGATACCACCTATTTTAGGGCTTTATTTTGATACATTTTAAAAATATAACTTAAAAATATGAAACTGTAGCTTTAAATAAAGATAAAATACAAATTTTAGTAGATACTTCAATTTTGATTGACTAAGCACTAAAATCAATATAATAATATCCAATGGTACTAAAATTTGGATTTTATCTTAGCTAAAATTTCGTGAATTAGGAATCAGATCACTGGAAAGGAATATCGTATGCATGTACATTAGAAGCCTATAACTAGATTATATTTTTATGTTTATTCGACTGATCTCTCCGTGTAACGTCTAAAACAGTAGCAACAGGAACACAGTTTAATTTACCACCAAAATTGGCAAAAATGTAAATGCAATGCCTTTTCGACTTACAGTGCCCTTAAATCGCCTGGGGCGATCATTATTCCAAGGGAGGCAACTCTTGTCTATTCGTGGTATGGTATCCGACAATTTAAGTTAGCTGAACCTCAACAATGACGATATTTGGGACGCTTTTCTTTCTTCAAGTAAACATGATGCGAGGTTATTGTTTCATCGTGTACAGATTGTTCTTTTCATTGCAGAGGCGGATCCAGTGAGCCCCCCCCCCCAATTTTCGACAGTGCCCTTTTTACTGCTAAAAGTGCCTTTTTTTACTGCTGAAAGTGCCCTTTTCAGACCCAAATACGTCCTCTCCGAACGTTTACTTAGACAAAAATATCAGCCAAATAGCTCTTGGAATGTCTACAAATGCAAGGAAATGCCGGATAATTGCCTTGCCCCCACCTTGCAGCGGCGTGCCCCGTCTCTGCAGTAAGTTCCCTCATTTTGCCCCCCCCCCTTTTCAAAATTCCTAGATCCGCCCCTGATCATTGGGTTGGCTATTCTATACACCAGGCGTGGATCCAGGGGGGAGGGGGCAGGGGGCCGTGGCTCCTCCGTCAGCCTCAGTGACAAAGTTGATTTTCATTTTCGTTTGCTTTGTTACTGTTGTAGTTCACATATCTGCTCTTTATTGACTTAAATAGACGATATAAACATGATTTACACATTGTCTCCGCCCAAGCAATCCACGGTTGCAACATATTTCCATTTGCTCCAATCTGTGCCCCCACCCCCACCCCCTCGACAAAATCCTGGATCCGGGCCTGTACATTGATACCAGGTGAATCAGTATCCGTTTGGGAGACCTGCAACTTAATTATTAGGGGCTTACCGTCAACCCAACTCAATTAACTATGCCATTATGGATGTAACATAGTTCAATTGTATTGAGAGTATGGGTCTGTGTATGGAAGGGGATCGACACCACATTAAAAGACATGTAAACACGAGTAGAAGTTACTATATCAGCATATGAAAGTGTTGTTTTGATGATTTTTCCATGTTCGATTTTACAAAATAGAAAAGTATTGTCCACTAACGAAAAAACACATTGTATTTTCTACATCTGATCTTTTAACTGTTCTACTGGTGCATAATCAACATCGGTAAATTCGACATCGGTATTTTCTTCCAACGTAATTTCTCCACATGTCACATCCATCAAGGCGTGGTTCTGATTTTAGCCGAAGCTTGCGTCATAAAAACAAAACCTCCCTTCAAGTAGTCTCGGTCATCCAGACAATATGGCTCCCCCGCGATAGCTCCCTCGACTAACGGACTTGGATGACCGAGGCTACCCTTCGAGGAAAGTCATTCCTACTACCAGAAAGTTGCATGGGGAGCATCAATAATTTTTAACGGAAGTTAACACTAACATATTGTTTTATGCTAAATTTTAATACAACTTTTAATAGTTTGCTTTCTTTGTTATTTTTATATTTATATTTTAAAAGGGGGCGGTACAAGACGTGCATTCGGAACCACGCCTTGATGGAAATTACATTGGAAGAAAATACCGATGTCGAATTTACCGATGTTGATTATGCACTAGTAGAAATTACAACAGTTGAAAGATCAGATGTAGAAAATACAATGTGTTTTTTCGTTAGTGGACAATACTTTTCTATTTTGTAAAATTGAACATAATAATCAAAACAACACTTTCATACGCTGACATAGTAACTTCTACTCGTGTTGGAAAAACTTTTAATGTGGTGTCGATCCCCTTCCAAATCTGTGGCAATGGGAGAAAACCGGAGAAACCCCACAGACGACTCTACTCGCTGTAATGACCTCGTCAGATCGGGGTGGCGTCTTTACTGAGCTGCTGCGATCGTATGGCGACCAAAAAGTGCACAAGGTCGTCGGGAAACGAGAACACAACGCGAGAAAATGTCCCAACAAATTACAAACGTGAAAAAAGTCGCGTTCTTGTCTGACCTATTCGATTATACCGGATTCTCAGAGCGCAATCGTCACGACCTCTTCGCACTTATGACGTTTCTATTGAGATCTATAGGCTTATTGTAAGAAAGGGGTATGATTATAGACGTTTTGTTATTCGAGTAGTTTACGTTGAATTAGTTAATTCAATTGATAATAATAATAATAATAATAATATTTACATTTATATCGCGCCCATGGAGTTCCATGCTGTATGCATGCTCACGGCGCTACACGGACTGGGTGCCATTATAGGCCGTAAATAGGTGAGTTTTAAGTTAGTTTTGAATGTTTCCAGGCTGGGTGACAGTTTGATGTTCAGCGGCACAATATAAACAAAAGATCTGTATCGAAATGATTTGAGTTTATATTTTGGGATTATAAGAAGATGTTCTTGTTGAGAACGGAGTGAACGTCAAGGAAAGTATGGTAATAACAGATCTGCTAGATAGGAAGGTCCAGTTCCATGTAGACACTTATACCAGTTCTTTTATTAATTCGCTAAGTAGATCCATCGTAAAACACGGCCAAGTTTGAAAGATTTGCAGCGACAATGGTACGACTTTTCACGGGTCAGAACGCGATTACGTCAAAAACACAATTAAGTGAAATCTCAATCAAATCAAATACATAACGAACTGTTACGAATCCACCTACAGGAATATTTGTTTGGATGATAGAGACTAGTGTTTGGGGGCGACAAATAAGAACAATACGTAGAGTTTAAACAGTTTATTACAAGGCTCCGCCGTGTAAAGTTGAATCAATAGTAAATATGCGCCCATTAACATTTGCATCTAGTGACCCGGATGATCTTTTGTTAACCGTAAAACCAACGACATGGTTTCTACCATCTGGCGAATTTAAACAAAGACATGTATCGAAAGAATCGGAAAAAAGTTCAAATTCTCGTAGATGCCTTATGGAAACGATGGCAAAGTGAGTATCTGATATCTCCTAACTTTATAACAACATACTAATGTGGTCGTATATTGAAATGTGGTCGTATATTGTCGTCGCCCCCGTCCGTCCGTCTGTCCGTCCGGCGTCCACAATTGCTTGTGGACGCTCTACGAGCTAAAGTTAATATCCGATTTACTTTAAATCTATACACAGTGTTTAATGTCATCAGATGAAGAAGCCTATTATTTTTCAGCGATTTCCGATAATAAATACCAGAGTTATGGCCCTTGATCACTTAATATCCGATTGACTTTAGGTTTAAGGTCATGAGACGAAGAAGTCTATCGATTTTCAGCGATTTCCGATAATTAGTGCCAGAGTTATGGCCCTTGATCACCTCAAAAAATCTTGTGGACGCTCTATAGGCCAAAGTCAATATCCGATTGACTTTAAATTTATACACAGTGTTTAAGGTCATAAGACACAGATGCCTATTGATTTTCGGCGATTTCCGATAATTAGTGCCAGAGTTATGGCCCTTGATCTCTTTAAAAAATGTTGTTGACGCTCTAAAGGTCAAAGTTAATATCCGATTGACTTTAAATTTATAGACAGTGTTTAAGGTCATAAGACGAAGGAGCCTATTGATTTGCAGCGATTTCCGATAATTAGTGTCAGAGTTATAGCCCTTGATCTAGAGGCCAAAGTTAATATCCGATTGACTTTAAATTTATACACAGTGTTTAAGGTCATAAGACGAAGGAGCCTATTGATTTGCAGCGATTTCCGATAATTAGTGTCAGAGTTATAGCCCTTGATCTAGAGGCCAAAGTTAATATCCGATTGACTTTAGGTTTAAGGTCATGAGACGAAGAAGCCTATCGATTTTCAGCGATTTCCGATAATTAGTGCCAGAGTTATGGCCCTTGATCACCTCAAAAAATCTTGTGGATGCTCTAGAGGCCTAAGTTAATATCCGATCGACTTTAAATTTACACACATTGTTTAAGGTCACGAGACGAAGATTTCAAATAATTACTGCCAGAGTTATCTCCCTTGATAACTTCAAAAAATCTTATGACGCTATAGAGGCCAAATTTATCATCCGATTGACTTCAGATCAGGCGCGGATCCAGAGGGGGGGTTTGGGGGGTCCAACCCCCCCTGCTCAGCTACATAAAAAAAATAATGCCTTGCATCAATGAAATTACATCACAAAGTGATCCTACATCAGTATAAAAATGATTTCTCTGTTTAAAAAGCCCAATTTGTATGTATCCTATGTAATTTAGAGACGATGATGGAAGATTTCTGTAACAGAAACATGGCAAACCCCCTCCTGCAAAAATTCCTGGATCCGCACCTGCAGATTGATACACAGAGTTTTAAGGTGTTGAAACGAACAAGTATTTTGATTTTCAATGAATTTAGATAACTAAACAGCTAAATCCATGATATTAAATGTTTCATGTATATACTAATTGTTAGCGTGGGGTAAAACTTTATAAAAAGCAATCAAATTCTAATGATTTTCTGGTAATTACATAATGAGTTGTTACTCTTAATCAGTTTTTAGTGTATTACAAATGTTTCATTACCGAAAAAAGTAAAAATATGCGACAACCCTTGTTGACTGCCCGGACGATTTAGCTGCTGTGGGTGTATGTTTCGTTGCCTTGCAACCTATCTTTCAACGTACAGACGTGTTAACGCATTAACGTTTTAATCATACTGTAAACCCCTCAGTTCTTGCAAGTCGTAAGTACTTATATAACTGCGATATACATTTGCTCCTATAATCCATTTTTAAATATACATTATGTAAGAGCTAAATATGACTATCGCAGGTCTTTCTTTAGGCCTGAAATGTTATATAAACTATTAATAAGACATTAATAAACAAGACAGTACTATTATCAACTCTTGATGACATCGGATAGGCCTACCCGAGATTTTGACTAGATTAGAACGGTTCGTCATTTCAAAATTTAATTTAAAAATCGGAAAGCGAGGCTAAGTTGCGATTATAGAAACACTGATAATGAAGTAATTTAAATGAAATTTACAATATTATCTCTTCTTTTTTATCATCTATTTTGAATTATTATGACAAGAATGACCAAATCTTTATTAAACGTTTAACTAATGTATCTTTAAGAATAATTACGTACATGTATGCATAATTTTACGCATGTATTTTGTTTATTTTCATTAGACTTTATTTCAATGTATCAACATGTAAATGTGTAATCACTTTTACTGGTAACGACTAACGAAAATAATAAACGCTTAATGAAACGAAATAATGGGTTAATCATTTCAGCTATAAGACCAATAGACTATTATTTTTGACATTGCGGGGATAATATGGTTCCGACGAAGGTGGTCTAAACAAAAAACCAAACTTTTCACAGACTTAAAAAGGCAGCGTAATGCTTTAGACCCTGGAGGTAAATTTGTAAAATTTCCTTGCGACGAAAATCCCAGTCATCGTTCTCACTCTGCTAATCTCGACAGATTCCGTAAACTACGTCAACTACATCTAGTCTCGGATGTATGACAGTAAGTGATATGTACCTACGCCCATACATTTGCGATGCGGCTACCGGTTTACTTTAACAGGAAAACTTGACGCTATTACACAAATTGGGAACCTATTCGGCTAGCGACCTATTCGACCGATCGAGCTGCAACCTGTTCGTTGGAAACCTATTTAGAGTAAAGACAACAGTCTCTATTTATCAACCAATAAAATCCAACGTTATGTCTATCAAATGAAAGTAGAATATATTATTTTTTATCCATTCCTTCAGCTCAGAATAGACGTGTAATTTCGTCATTATCTTACTGCTGGATCGGTCGAATAGGTCGCTAGCCAAATAGGTTGCCAACTTGTGTTTGGAATGGGCGCAGCCATGTTTCATCCGGGACCTTTAAAGTAGTTCCAATATGGCGGAATTCGTCATACAGCCGAGTTTAGATTCCCGAAATCTTACAAGGTTTGCCGAGTGTCATCGTTCTGTCGGTGTTTAATGGTTATCGGTGGTATAAAGAGAAGGCAGATCTTCATAATGATAATATTTATTTGAAGTAATGAGGGTACAAATAATACACTTAAAGCCCCAATAACACTCTTGTTGTAACTGAATAATATGTCCCAATCTTCATTCTGGTCAACGAATCGTATTATTTTAGAATATTTCAATTAAATGATGATATAAATTTCATCTTTAAACATCTATTTTAAAAAAATTGGAAAAATTCAACCAATTGATTTGAAAAGTCTAACGTAAACCTTTTCAAATGTGACTTGGATTTTAAAATATTTTCGAACCCTCTGGACAAGTAAAATAGGTTGTAATGGATAATTTACACAACAGGTAGGACACTTAAACATCTAGTACTTAGAATAAGGGTATTATTTATTTTCTTGAGCTACCAAGCCAGCAAGAATGTTATTGTCCCTTTAATATTAATTAATTATGTTTTAAAATGACAATTTATATCCAAATATACTTGTAAGGCATTGCTCAAGAAATTCGACTTTGACAATTCTTCCATTACCTAAGCACTGGGTATGAGCATTATCTGCTGATTTAATACTCGATACTATTGCTTTGTGGAAAAACCACCAGTAGTATATCCAGGATTTTCACAAAAAAAAAAGAGAAAAAAAAAAATGAAAGTTTAGGAATCAAATTGTTAAATCACCCCAATAACATAATACAGACAATTGATTTTTGTAGGTTTAAAGGTCTTTGCATGATCTCTGCTATTCTCCGCTATGTTAATTAAGAAGGTGTGTCTGTAATAATAGCCACCCAACCACCATGAAACCTAACTACAAACATTGATTTGGATACGTTTTAAATCGCTTATTTCGTTCACAGAACCCTGTTTGGCGTAAGCATATTTGACATTTATCATGGCTTCTTGGTCATTTAAAATTTCTATAAAATGCATATCTGTACATAATAGCACTAAATTACATGATATTATATGCACAACTATGTCTTTATGAAACAAATGGATAAATCACTCAAATAACACAATAGAGAGATTGATTTTAGTAGGTTTAGAGGTCTTTGCATGATCTTTGCTACCCCCACCCTAATTACAGTTCAGCGCAGAGATTGAACATTCTAAGTAATAACATCAACACAAAAGATGACGAAGTGAGTAAAGTTAATAAAATTTAAAATATAAGATTTCTGCAACATAATTACGCAAAACTAGAAACATATCAGGCACTTCTTCAAAACAAGAAAACATCACAGTAAGTTTGATAACGTTATAGAAAGCATTATGGTACGGTAATACAACAGTGGGACAGGGTGTAAGTTAGTAAACACATTTCTTCACTTTTCAGGTTTAGCGTATGTATCAAATCAAACTGAAGAACACGGACGAGGATGGATATGAAATGAATCACGGTCGCATCGTTGCAAAAAATTGCGACTGAAGCAATGCTGAAGCGAAATCATGCAGAGACGTAGCCATGTTCGGGCTTTGGTTGGAGGCGTATATGTAAACAGTGGGAGATACGGCCGTGATAATATTGCTTTGAAAAGGAGCCACTATTTGCTCATAGAGGAGCTGACATGTAACCTGTCTTAGCTTGTCGAAACCCTTTTGGTGTCTTCTTTTTTCGTTTGTTTTTGGGGCTGGCTTTAGGATCCACGGGAGGCTTTGGACGATCTCGCTCTATTCTAGACTTATAGTTCGACTGCTGATCGGCTTTCACAATCGCCTTCTGTTTCAGACTCTCGAAAGCTTTGGGGAATCCGTTCATGATTCGGTTGTCGGAAACATTCACTTCGCGGATTGCAGGGAGTTTACAGATGCCCTCTGGTAAAGTTTCTATGATGTTGTCTGAAAGGTCTAACACTTCCAAAGACTGCATCCTTAAGATATCTTTTGTAGGCATAGCCTTGATGTCGTTTCCGGCTGCTCTCAGAATCTTTAGTCGATACAGGTAAGGGAACTGAACCGTGAACGCATCAATATGGTTCTCGTTAACATTCAACTCTTTCAGAGATGCCAAAACGTCAATTCTATCCTTTGGGAAGGTAACAATCTCGTTGTGGGATAGATCTAGCAACATAAGCTTGTTTAGGTCCCCGAAGTCATCTGGAAGAAGAACCATCTTGTTGTGTGACATAATAAGTGTCTCAAGGGAAAATAGTTTTACAATTCTAGGTTGGAATACGGAAATCTGGTTATAAGAAACGTCCATGTATTTTAACTGTTTTAGATCATCAATTACAATTGGTATTTCAGTGATTTCGTTGTTGCTTGCGTTCAATTCTTGCAGCCTTTTTAGTTTCTTGATGTTGTCCGTGAGGGATTTAAGGTGATTCTTGGAGACGTCGAGGTGTTCCAAGAACCGTAAATTAAATACTGCCGGTGGTATTTCGTCTAACTGTAAATCTGTTATTACAAGCTTGGTCAGTGTTTTCAAGTGGTCCTTGTCCCCGACCACTACCATAGGCGATTTAATGTCAGTCGGATTCACCGTTAAGGGGTTGTCTGAGAGATTGAGATTTGTCAATGTTTTGGGTAGATTCAGCTCAGTCATACCGTTACTGCTGACGTCTAAAGAGTAAATCTGGTAGAGATACTCTATCGATTTAGGCATTGCAGCTATTTCATTATGACTCATGTGAAACACTTCTAAGTTTCGTAGTTTTCTCAGATCCTGGGGCAATTTTGCTAATCGGTTATAGGAGATATCAAGAAATGTCAGCACTTGCTCCTCGCCAACACTCTCCGGAAGGATGGAAATTTTATTTTTGGCAATGTTCAACCTTTTCAGTGCTTTTAAGTGACCGATACAGTCCGGAATATCTCGTATGCCGTTATTCGAGACATCTAAAGTGATCAAAGACTTCATTTCTTTAATTTCCGAGGGAACAACTTCTATAGCGTTTCCGCCAACATAGAGATGCTCTAGGCCTATCAAAGTCACTGCAAATTTCATTGACTTGAGTTTATTGTTGGAAACATTGACAGAGAGAATGCATGGCAAATCCTTTGTGCTTGTCGGCAGGAACTCGATCTCATTGTGGGACGCGTCCAGTTCTTTGAGCTTCTTTAATCTGTGAATATCATCTGGCAGCACGGCTATTTCGTTGTGAGCAAACTTAAAAGTGTTCAGTGCATACCCTAAAGCGCAGATTTCGTCGGGAAGGGCCTTCAGGTGATTATTGGATATATCTAAATAGTTGAGATACTTCACCTGTCCCAGTTGAGGTGGAACTTCATCCAAGGAATTGTGCGAAAGGTCGAGCCAAGTCAAGCACTGGAGTTTGGATACAGAATCGGGAATAAAAGTGATGGTGTTGTAGCTCAGGTCCAGTTTTTTTATCTGTGGTTTCTTAACACTGACATTAGGAATATCACGAATTCGGTTTCCTGAAAGGTTCACAAAAGCAGACATATCGTAAACTCCCTTTTTGAAAGATCTGATAATATTATAAGAAACGTCTACATATGACAGAGAGTTCGATTTTCCGATATTTTTCGGTAATGTCCTTAATCTGTTTTTTGAAGCGTAAAGCGTGTGAAGGGCTGTGCTTTTATGAATTGCGGGTGGCAGCTTTTTTATATTATTGTTTGTTACGTCCAATATTTGAAGTTTCTTCATTTTAGCCACAGATGCAGGAAATGCTGAGAGGTTGTTATTTTTAACGTTAATATTCTCCATATTGTGTAGAGCTTGGATGGATTTTGGTAATCGTTTTAACCTGTTATTCTCGGCGTTAAATTTCACCGACAGGAGAGATAACTCTTCGTTATCATAAATTTCAATAGGCAAGGATTTCATGTTGGCTGTTCCAAAAGACAAAAACACCTTCTTTCCATCCGGCATACGTCGGATGTGACTCTTCTTTAGCGGTTCCGGAAGAGCAATAATCTTACTGCCTGGCCCTGTAGCCGGTGGTGGCTTTTCCTCCTTCTTACGACGAAATCGTTTACTCATTTTATTGATTTTTCTATACAACCTGAAATGATAAACATTGTAGTTTTATATTCTAGTATGTCCATAAACAAAGCGATGGGTAGCATAATCGACTCTGGACAGCAATAACATGTTTAAAAGTGATAGGCACGATATCTCAACACGAAATTTTTGTTTAGAAGCGATGTGTAAGACATCGTGACGCCATAGACACCTTCTTAATGTCTCGAATCCGTGGACACCGACTTAATGCTTAGAAGTGGTGGGTATGAAATCTCAACTATATGGACAACGACTAAATGTTGGCAGCAGCAAGAAGTGAGATCGACATCCGTCTTTCGTTATAAGCTACGTATTCATTTTTCGATATTCCGAATTGAAACACATTTCAGTAAATCAAATAATAAAGAAATCATATATTGACATGCATGAGCAGTGGATTAACATAAAACTACCTTCTCTGGTAATGTTTTGATATTGACGACATACACAGAAAAAATGTCAACATTGGATTTCTGTAGCAAAACGAAACGGACTATTAGATATGAATCTCAGATCAGCAGACTCCTAACGAAAAACTAATAGAAGATGTCTGAGCAATCGATTCGCATAAAGACTAAAGAATACTTTTTCTATTTGATTTTCGATTTTGATGGATATTGAACAGATTCTTCCTTGTTTTTCATCATTCGCAAATATCGAAAAACAAACAGAAAAGTTTATTTTATAGGATTCCACTGCGGCGTCATCTTAATTGAATGACACAAACTACATGTATACTCTTCAAAAAAAGAAACGCACAACCCATTTTTAATCATTTTTTTTATTTACACGAAGTCGTTCTTTCCATAAATCTTACTTGTTTTAATGTCATTACGTAAGGATGAAAGAAATTCATTGTTGGTTTTAAATGTAATGTTACTAATTGTGACTGGTCATTATTTTTGTCGAAATTTGTTATCGTTTGATTGCACCAAGAAACATGAATTTAACAACTTCGCGAGCTTTTCGCATGGAACTTACATCTAAGGTCTTTAAAATCCCGGGGTTCTCAAGGAACCAAGTGATGTCATATCTGAATAAAGATCAACGCGACAACGCTATTGGTTGAATCCAAGACAGGTGAATCCAAGACAGATGTAGCCAGCCTGTTGAATGTTTCCCTTAATTTCATTTCTCGCCTTTGGGATAGGTACCGACGGCGAAGTTCAACACGTGACCGCCCAAGCTCAGGCCAAACAAGAGTGACCCCCACCTGCCCTGGATCGTCACTTCCGGTTACGTCATTGGCGTAAATGGTTTTCAACAGCGACCTCTACTGCAGCAGCAATTCCCGGGCGGCGTAAAATCTCGTACCAGACAGTCCGTAAACGCCTACGTGAAACCGAATAACGAGGCAAACGTCCCCGTTAGAGCTTCTGTTTTGAAATACGGCGACACCATGAAATCCAACTTTAATGGGTTCAGACACCGAGGGTATGGCCACAGCAACACTAGAGAGCAGTTTGGTTCAGCGACGTGTCGCTGTTCTTGTTGCAACAAGGCGATGGTAGAGCCAGGATATACGACGACGTTTCTTTGCGTTTCTTTTTTGTGAGAGTATATATCGACTCTATGGGCACCGACCGACCGTGATGTGATATCTCCACTCTCTTGGCATTGACTTTTAGGTATGTCTAGAAGTGACGGGCATGATATCTTTACTGTATGGACACGGATCTAATGTTTAGATGTAGTGGGTGTGATATCTCCACTCTGTTCTCACTGTGTTTTAAATATAACTAGACTGTCTTGATGTGTATGATGTGGTGGGTGTGATATCTCCTGACCCTGACTTTTTTATACGTCCACATTCATAATGTGGACGTATTATGCCGTCGCCCCTGTCTGTGTGTGTGTGTGGGGGGGGGGGTGTGTGTGGGCGGGGGGGTGTTTGTGTGTGTGTATGTATGTATGTATGTATGTATGTATGTGTGTGTGTGTCTGTCTGTGGGTCGCCTACAGGTCGCAATTCTTACTGGATTTTCTTCAAACTGTGTATACTTATTCCTTATACCCTAAGGACGATCTCTATTGTGCTTGGTGCATGCCCGATCCCCATATGCTGAGCGACGCCCATTTCTTGTATTTGTTTGTTTGTCGTCTACAGGTCACATTTATTAATGTATCATTTTGAAACTTTGCATTCTTATTCTTTGTACCCCAAGGCACATCCCCATTGTTTGGGGTGCATGTCCAACCCCCAGGGGCAGAGCCACGCCCATTTTCTTTTAGTCTGCTTGTGTGTCGCCTACAGGCCACAATTCTTAATTGATCATCATGAAACTTTACATACTTATTCTTTATGGCCTAAGGATGATCCCTATTGTTTTGGGTCATGCCCGACCCCCTGGGGCAGAGCCATGCCCATTTCTTGTATTTGTTTGTTTCTCGTCTACAAGCTACATTTCTTAACATATCATCTTGAAACTTTGAATAATTATGCTTTGAACCCTAAGGAACATCCCTAAACATTTTGGGTGCATGCCCAACCCCCAGGTGCAGAGCCACGCCCATTTTCGTTTTGTGTGTCGCCTACAGGCCACAATTCTTGATCGATCATCTTGAAACTTAAAATACTTATTCCTTATACACTAAGGATGGTCCCCTATTGTTTTGGGTGCATACCCGACCCCCTAGGACAGAGCCACGCGCATTTCTTGTATTTGTTTGCATACATATTCCTAATATCCTCAGGATGTTGTTTTTTGGTGATTGCCCAACCCCCAGGGGCAGAGTCATGCCCATTTTTACTTCATGTCTGTGTGTTGCCTACAGGCCGCGATTCTTATGGATCGTCTTTAAACACGGGACATATATTCCTTATAGCCTACCGACCCCCAGACACAAGCCACGCCCATTTTTTTGTTGTCGTTTACATGCCGCAATTCTGTATGAATCAGTTTGGTACTTGGCACATGTTTTTCTTATAGCCTGAGGGCGTCCACTGTTGATTTTGGGGAATATCCCGACCCCCAGGGCAAGGGCAGAGCCACGCTCACTTTTTGCCTTAAGGGTCAGAAAGGCACTATTCTGAATGGATTATCTTGGTATACTTATTCCTTATACTCGAAGGACGGCAACTATTGATATTGATGCACAACCCTCAATGCTAAAAAAAACAAACGCCTAGCCTTTTTGACAAAGTACCATATCAGTCAAAGCGGGGAATGTGGACGTATATTGTAGCGTTAGCGTTATGTTTGGTATGTCTAGAAGTGATGGGTATGTTATGTCAACTCTATTGAAACTGGCTTGAAATTAAGATTTGGTTGGTGTGATATCTCGACACTATGGATGGAACAGAGTCTTAATGTTTAGAAGTGCTGGGTATGATGTCTAGATTCTACAGACACGCCGACTTGCAATGTTTAGAAGTGATGTGTATGACACAGTTACTCAAATGCATATATTAGCATAGGTCGAGTTATATTCGTAAATCCGTCACTAACTAGACGAGACTGTATATTATTTGTGGGTTGTATTACAATTTTAACATGAGAACAAACGTAAGCCACCATTGTTTCATACGATGGCTAATTTGAAATGCCTGTTTGCGATATATTTTGGATTCACCGGATACGCCTTTGTTTTCAGCTGCATCTGTGATGTTCGGTTATCCTAAGGGGTAATGCCTACGAATATTCAAATTACAAGCATATTTAAAACTAGTATCAATCTCGGGAGGGGGCGGTTCCCTTATTTATGGAGGCAGTTGGTCACCCGCACGTGTAAAAGAATGGCCCGCCAATTGCCCTATCTAATAAATTCACCTTACCATTCCAAAATAAAAGGAATTTTATAAATCACTGTCTGAATTTAAATACATAGGAATTACGAATGTTTTTTTATCCCTTTATTCATTACAGTCATTTATTCACAGTCATGGTATCAACATGGACGTTGAAATTTAAAGTGTTTTGTTGAGTGCGTGAGTGTGGGGTGGGTGGGTGGGGGTGCGTTGTTGAGTGTATATAGGCCCTGAAATGTTTAAAGCTGCAGAGAAGAGCAATTGTGGCATTAAATTGACCTCATTCCAAACTTTATCTCATTATGTCCATTAGTTAAGAAATTATTAATCTATTTGATCAATAATCATTCGCTAGTCGCCAGCATTTTGTTTCCATGTGAAAGAAATTTGAGTTTACTCTTACAAATATCAAAGCAAGCATTGATCATCCAGCCCTTATAATGCACTCTGTTTTCGGGATGAAGTTTTGAATCTCGAATGAGTCGTCTGGGCCATCGCAATTTCATGTTGTTGAAATGAAACGAAACAAAGTGTGGTTTACCGTCCTATTTTTCTTCTCCGACTGAGCTGATACGTCATGCAGTGTGCTATGAGGGGATTTTTGCCCTGATGGCGGCGCTACGGCCTTTTCATATATCGAATCCCAACTGTCAGGCGTTCTTTCTTGTGCACGCCAATGTGCACACGGGGATCTGGGGTTTTCGTCCCTCCGAACATCTATACGTTGTCTCTTGCCGGGCACTCCGTCCACTAAGAAGGAGAACCACACCGGAAATTCCCCGATCAACTTTCTCGGTCAACCCCGGGGTCGAACACGGGACCTCCAGGTTAGCGAACCAACGTCTTACTCATTGAGTCACCGTGGCCCCTTCATGTTATTGTGGAATTTGATTTGATATGTTTGTGTACGTCTCACCGAGTCACTGTGGGATCTTCATGTTTGTATACTGATACCAGGGGCGTACATAATGATTTCGTTTGGGGGGGTGTTGAGCCAAAATGCGACCGACTGATGCACATACCCCCCCCCCCCCAGTGCGAGTGACGCAATCAGGAGCCGAGCACCAAGTGCGAGTTTTCCAGGGAATATGGGGGTGGGGTAGGGGCGGTTTCAAATGTAGGGCGCCATCCACAATCCCACCCCACAATGAAAGAAAACAAAATACTAGCTATAAGATTAAGCGTCCCGGTAGAACATAGATATTATCATATAATTGTGTATGTTGTTCGCCGATCGTTGTCTCGTCGGAAAGTAGTTTTATTTTAATTTACATATAGTTTATGTCATATCAATGGTGGTGTCCATAACACTGAGTAATTTGAGAAAATGTTTGAAAAATTGATTCAATATCCTGGCATTTGAGGTCATTGCTGGGAGAAATTCCTGTGGAAGAGTGTACCAGAAATGTCAGTCAATGGGACAGAATCTCCAGACGTGTTTTGCAAGAGTTGGCATAACATCTGTACAATCTGACGCCCCCGCCCCATACACCAGTGGAACTACATCTGGGAAGTTCACTATAATCGTGAATATGATAGTGCTGAGACAGTATACGACAACTGAGGAGTAACAGAATGGTTTTACAACACCTATCTTATTTGAATAAAATATTGTTTAAATCAAAATGAAATTAAGCGCCGAAGGCGCGAAAAAAATTTCAGATATGTAACCAAGTAGAAGAATGATGTTATAATTTCAGATATGTAACCGAGCTTTTAAATTTTTGATACTGGGGTTGATAAGAAATGGGACAAAATCTTGAGGCTTATCTGTCAATTTCGCCTGTTTTGTGATTGTATGTTTATCTCATTAATTCATTTAGTCGGAGACCGACTGCGGTGAGTACTTTGTTTTAAGACCGACTGTTTTTTGCCATGGTAGTAAACATTTCATAGAAAAACATACCCACAACAGAATAAGAAATACAAGCATACAGGGTTATTTTGTACTATAGTTTTGTGTGACGTATGCAATTTAGGCACACGGATTCACGCAAATACATAGTATTTGGGATCTATTCTGGCATTGGTTTTGGGACCGACTGGAGTGACTGCACTTATTTTGTGGCCGACTATTTTTCTCCCTTGGTGAAATTTTATTGTTAGACCAACATACTCACAACAGAATAAGAGTGACGTATGCAATTTAGGCTCACGGATTCACGCAAATATATAGTATTTTGGATCTATTCTGGCATTGTGTTGGAGACCGATTGCAGTGACTGCACTTACTTTGAGACCGACTATTTTTCTCCCTGGGTGAAACTACTCACAACAGAATGAGAGTGAAAAACAACATCTTCTCAAACATGATAAGTTGACAAGGTTATTTTATACCAAAGACTGTTCCTATTTTGCGACCGACTGCACTGAGTTTGCGATCGACTATTTTTATACTAAAGTTTTGCGTGAGTAACGTAACGTATACAGTGAGTACTTATTTTGATACCGACTACCCCTATTTTGCGACCGACTGCACTAATTTTGCGACCGAATATTTTGGGGGCTGGGGGGTGTACCATCCCCCCCCCCCACATTTACGCCCCTGACTGATACCTCCTTAAGCAGAATTCAGGTCAACAAGGGAACGGGATTTACCGTGTAAGCTCCATTTATGTAACAGATCGTTCTATAATGTTTCATTGTCAAACTGCCAATCAATTATGTTCTTATAATACAGTATATAAACAATATCTATGGTGTGTGATAATTAAACATATACCTATACGTGAAAATATAATATTGAATCGACAAGTGTTTTAAGGTGACATTTGGGCATTTTTTTTATATACCAGACATTTTTTTCATGTTTCTACCCCCTTTTTGTTGTTACTCCTTCAAATTTAAACAATCTTCATTAAATTAACCTATCAATAATATCATGTATTATGTTTTTAAAATTATATAAACGTTTCGTTCCAGTTTTGTTTCGGTTTCTTACTCCACACCCGATCGACAAGAATGTGCCCGGTTCGAATTTTCATACTGAAATCGTCTTCGTTATCGGTGGTACCAGAATAGAACCATTTATTGTTGGAATTCGAAGAAGAGAAGAAGGGGGCACCTTAGTACCCCACTGACCCCCGCCCTCCTAAGCATAGAAATATAATATATTCAGACTTGAATCTCGAGAAAAGCAGATTTGATGGATGTATAGCTATAAAATGTCTCGAAAAAGTTTCTAAAACGATCAAAAGATATCATAAATGAGGGTGCCTGAGGAGTGGATTAAGATATAAAAAGCTCTTTCTCCTTGTTTTTGATATTGGCGAATGTTGAAAAATTAACAACTCGTTTTTCGATTTTCAGACTTGAGTCTCAAAAAAGATGATTTTATCATGTATATCTAAATAATATCCCCCAAAATATTTGATTAAATCAGTTTTCTAAATCAAACTAAAAATATCATAATAAATGAGGATGTCTGAGCAGTGAATTCACATAACAACTGCAATTTCTCCTTGTTTTTTTAAACTGGCGATTGTCGAAAAACGAGCTACTCCTTTTTCTACATTCAGACTTGAATCTCAAAAAAAGCAGATTTGAATAATGTTTGTGTACAAAATGTTTTCAAAACAGATTTGATTAAATCTAAAATGAGCTAAAGATATCATGAATGGGGATACCTGAGCTGTGAATTCACATAAAAACTGCCATGTTCCTTGTTTTCTTTTGATATTGGTGAATGCTTTTCGATGTTCAGACTGATTTGATAGTTGTATAGAATATCTCCGAAACACATTGATTAAAAAAGAGCTACAAGCAGAAAGTACAGTTATTATGTAAATCCACTGCTCAGACATCCTAAGTTATATGATTAGTTCGTTTTATAAAACTAATTTAATCAAATTTGTTTTGAAGATATTCTGTAGATATATATTCAAGTTTGAATATCGAAAAACCAGTAGCTAGACAATATCGTAAAGCTACTACTTGTTTTTTGTTATTCGCCAAAAAAATTTTGGGGCCCTTTTTGTGTTGAATTTAAGTAATTTTTGATACCTAATTGGAATTATTTCTTGATATACATGTAATCTGATTGATGATTTGCAGTCTCTGGATCCTAGAGAGGACTATTCGCGGTCAGTTTCGCAACAATTTCTTGTGCCAGCATTCAGAGAAGCTCACGGACCCTACGAGGTGCCCTCAGAAACCGACCCCGTCCCTGTCAACGATAAAACATTTCATGTCTTCTAATAGTTTGTGTTAGTTTGCTTTGTTAAGTAGTTTTGCTGCTGTACTTACAGGAAAATTACATTTTTATTACCCATGGAATACGTGCCTAACTATCGACCGTTTAAAAAAATGTAGCCGCTAATGAATGTTCGAAATTTGAAGGCTTCTCTCCAGTCAACTCTTCAATTCCTATTTAGAGAGACAGATATAAGTCGTTTCAATTGACAGCTTTTTTATTTCGAGAAATTATTTTGTTATCCTAGATTGCCCCATGCTATCGACGCGGGAAATGATCCCAAATTTAATATGAGTTGTACATATGTAGACTTGAAATTGACATCAAAAGTCATGCAAGTTATACCTGAATTAAACGCACATAATTTGACATAAAACAAATTGCAAGAAAAGATGTTTGATTTCTATGTACTCATTATGATGGGAAATGAAAGTTTACCAAAATCATGGCTCCCTTACAGTATAATTGGCGTGGTTTAAATATAATAATATAGTTACATTAGAGATAGCGAGAGAGAAAATGAGGATTAACGTCTTTTGGAACTGTATACTGTATACAGCTGGTCGAACATTACGTAGGCCACGTCAGATAAACTACTTTTAAAGGCATTTAAAACTGTTCAACTAATCTTTTATGGTCAGCGCTCTTTTAGTTATCAAGCACCTGTTTTATGGAATATGCTAAATAATAATAATAAGTAATGAAGTTTTCATAAAAACAATAGGATTCATACAATTAATAATATATATCCTTGGATCAATAGGGACAACATTGATTTCCTTTTTTACTGTCGATAAATCTGGAATCTGGAATCAATAATCTATGGTTTTTTATTACTCTCCAGGTTAGACGCAGGATTCTGCGATTCATAGACTGATCGATTTTCTGTATATACATAATTAAAAAGGCTGATCAAACGACGACAGGGTGATGTCCTACGTGGAATAAATTGCAACACAGGTTCTTTTGATTTATATTGACTGATTATGAAATAATAAGTAAGGAAAAGAAAGTTTCCAAAAACGGAGACCAAAGAAGGACAGGGGGTGGAGCCAAATCCAGATAAGAAGTCGATACAAATGGTACCCTGCCCTTTTCTGGAATATACATGTATACCCATGCCCAAATGATGAAAGTTTTCGACCTTTTTACCAGTCTATACATTTTTAAATGGCAGATATGTAGTCGCGAACCATATTCATCGCAGAGTTCCGTTTGATCAGTGCTAATCCCACTACTCACTGCTGGAAAGAGAGAACATTCTTGTTCTAAATTTTGATTGGTCAATAGTCCGATTAACTACCAATCACTAACTGCGTTACAAAGGCATCACCCTTTACACAGAGCGTCAAACTTTACATAACGTTATGTCATGGCTCAAGATTTTATGCCCAATTTACCAGTACATGGTAGAATATTGCAGTAAAACTAATTGCGTGACAAACGAGGCTATCACCATTGACATAATGTAAATAATACTGCATGGAGACGAACAGACTTTCACCGTTTTTAATACCTTAAATCACTGTCCAAAGTTTTAGGGAAGATCCCAGATTAAACGAAGTTCTGTTATGTTGCTGTACTGAAATGATAGATTTGATTGGGAAGAATCGACACACTCCCTCAAAAGTTCAAGTATCAGAAGCCAAAGAGGGATTTCTAGCGCCATTGCTTCAAGTCTATGGTCGCGAACCGGCTCGGTCACAATTATTATCATGTATTATAAAGGGTTTAATGTTGGAACTTGGAATGCTGGAGGCGCTTTAAACAGCGCTCTCGGAATTGACAAATTCCAAACTTTCTAGAGACCGTTGGTAGACAACACCCTGGAACCCCATATCTTTTTGTGTCCTAGCCTTCGCGCTTTTCCGGTACCCTGGTATGTACTCGAGATGTGCGATAACGTGAACCGCGCCCCCTTGTAATGTCACTAAAAGTATGACTTAAGAGTTACGTTTTGGGGGTTCCAATCACGCGGACATGTAGGAAGTCAATACCAAAGAGTTCAAAAAGGTGAAAATTGGTCTGCCCGATTGTTTACGTTTTGCTACTGGCTGAAAGTCTGTTGGGATGTGTATTTCCTGTTGAGAAAGGGTAATGGTACCAAGCCTGGAAAAAAGACACCTGTCACTTTGCAGTCAAAGTAATATTATTTTTTTTTGTCTGAATCCCGAATAACGGAACACGTCCTGACTCGTTTTTCAAAATTTATTGATTCTAAGATATTAGAGTGTTTTCATTAAATGATTTTAATAAATATGCGTTTGATATCCTTGATTGTTGATGAGAGATTTGCATTGCATTGCTTAAAAAAAGTTCTAAGTCTGAACCGAATAATTAAAGAGGAATTTCGTTGTTAGATAACATTGGTAAAATAATTGCTACGGTACTAAACCCGAGGCTTAATTGTTTGTCAGAAACACAGGCTGGATATCGCAAAGGTCGGTCTACCATTAATCATGCGTTTACTTTTCAAGGTCTTGTGCAAAAATATCTACCCAAATCCAAAGGAAGACTATTTGTACTGTACGTTGATTTCAGTAAGGCATGTGATTGTTTAAGCAGAATTAAACTGCTATCTGTATTGATAAATAAAGGTCTCCATGGGAAAATGGATGCTACATTGACCTCTATGTATAAATCTGTTACGTTCTGTGTAAAACGTAATTCTTATGTAACACGATCGTTTAATTGTGATTCCGGCGTAAGACAGGGATGTATTTTAAGCCCATTGTTTTTTTGTTTATATATTAACAATCTTTTTGAAATGCTAAATTCTTCAAACTGCAGGGGTATACTGACCATTCCAGAAGCAACAGAAATTGCTTCGTTACTATATGCTGATGATGTGTCATTGTTCTGTGATTCAGTCGGGGATTTATAATATTAAATTAATTTGTTAGAGAAATTTGGTTCAAAGTTTATCGTAAGGTAAATCCAGATAAAACCCAAATAACTGTTGTTTTTTTTTAGAAACGGTGGTGTAATAAAGCAAAAATGAGAAATGATTCTTGTATAATCGACAAATAGAAACTCTAAGTTATTATAATTATCTGGGCCTAATATTCCCCTAAAGATTGAACTGAAATAAAAGATATTACTAACCTATGAATTAAAGCGGAGAGGGCATTGATACCTATAAGAAGTTTAATAAGAAAGACGGGATATTTAGATATCAACCTGTGTTTTAAGGTTTTTGATCATGTTATAAAACCTGTCCTCATCCATAGAGCCAAGTTGTGGGATTTTCAATATCGGCACAAAATTGAAAAGTGCATAACAACTTTTGCAAGTACATTTCAGGAAATCACAACAAGAGTTCTTCAAATGCTCGAACACTTGGGGAATGTGGAAGACACGGTTTAAGCAAACATTATACATTGTGTTGTATTAAATATTGGTGTAAACTACGCGTATGTCCATAGATCGATATCCTAAATAAGTATTCATTATGTTAAAACAATTAGACAAAGCCGGCAGAGTTAAATGGGTGACAAATGTCAGAATTAAGGATTTGGTTATGTTTTTGAAACTAAAATAATCGGCAATTTTAACACGTTTATAAGTCGAATTAAGTTACGATTATCAGATATAAACTTACAAGAATGGTCAGATAAATTATCAGAAAACGAAAGTTGAATAAATTGTCACAAATTCAAAATAAATATAGTTCTGGAATCTTATTTATTGTTGAATATTCAATTAAAACACGGAAGAAATCTTACAAAATTTAGGTTAAATCTATTACCGACATGTTTGAATTTGCATAGACGAAATCTAACTACTTTTCCATTATGTCCATTATGTCATCAATGTGATGAAGATCTATTTCATTTTATGTTTGAATGCATAGAAACGAACACGTCAGAGATACTTGTTTTGAACGGGTACATTTGGTAAATATCAGTCGCTGTAACTTCCTAAACCTGTCAAATTCTAGCGATCCTTCTATATTATTATCGATCTCCAATTATATAGAAAGGGTCACCAGATATCGTAAATAAATTGCTGTGAATAATTATGCTCGTGTCAGTTGATTGTTTGTAAATATAGTCAACTCAATTTTAACTACAGAAATACATGTATACTTATTAATACAGATATTTTGAAATGTAATAGCATAAACACATGTTTTAAAAACTTATTATCAAACGTATTGTATTATATTGTTAAATATATCAGAATTGTAAAAAGAAAACTCCAATTGTTCACAATTAATAACTTTGTAATGAATCGCACCTTTTACAATACAATTTTACATATAATTTTTTAGTTGATTCAAACTTGTAACGTTTGGTCTACTGCAACAAACTTATTCTTGTTCTTATATGATTAAAAATGTAAACATTATATTAATGTTGATTTGACAGTCGATATATCCATAATATTGTCCTTTTTAATTGCACGCTATAGGCTACATGTAGTTTGTGTAAATGTACACGAATGTATTTGAATAGTAAATAGTCGTGCCATTGTTACTAAGGATTACGCTATAGTTACCGATAGTTAAAACTGTTATTTATATATCACTCATTATCTCCATATTCCTTTGGTAAACATCTATTATAGAAACAGAAACTGACTTTTTAAAATTTCACCAATGATTATTACGACTTTCTATTAATAATTGTCGTTGATCATTGTTGGTCTATCGAGCTTACATAACGTAAAATGCCGTTTATTGACCTTTGTATTGTAATATACATGAAACATATTATTCGCAAAATCATATTGGGGACAGCATGATCATATGTATCGAAACGAGGTATCAAAATATATATCTATATGAATACAATTGCCTTACCTGTATTGTATATGTCCAAAAGCTAATGATAGGCAAATAGTCCTTCCTAGTAACACCTAGTTTCTAGCTTGCTGTCCAATACGATCCGCGCGCCAACATATCGTGACGCGTCTACACAAGATCTAAGCAGACGATAATAAGATATACACACATAGATACACACGGGAAAAAGGGAAAGGGTTCTTCTTTTAGCCGTCACGAATAGCGTATGGATAACAATTACCACAATAATACATATAGATCTGTAAAACGTTGAACACCAATTCACCCAGCTACATGTATAGATTATTGACTGATATTTTCTTCTGTACAACTAATGATTTTTTAGTTGGTTACGTTGTATGGACACTAAGTTACCACTTAAATAATGATTGTCAATTTTGTATTAATGATCAGTAGAATAGAGTATACTATTACCCATGTCACAGGGATATTAAAGGTTCATAATGGTAATTAGCCCCTTTTCAAGTTTTAATTGAATTAAAAGGCATTGATTTAATTAGGGCTTGTCATTGATTTATGATGTTGTCATGCGTGATTGCTCAGGTTTTTAAAAGTGTTGTTGATTTCGTTGTGTATTTTGACTTGTTTACCCTAGTAACGACACGTTTTTACCAGCGAGTGAAATGAGAGACACACAAGAGCTATTTTTAGCACCTTATTTGACATCTAACGAGATATTCGAACATTACGAGACATATATACTTAAATTCGCAAACTGTTAGAAATTAATTGTTTGCCCACGTGAGCAAAGATATATATTTATTTGGGATGCTTAGCATATACACTTTCTGAAAAACAGCTGGTGCCACTATTACTTGGTTCATCCGTTATAGAGATGTCCGGTTGCAGGTTTAAAGTAGCTAAGTCTCCAACTCAATATCATACAAAATCTTCAACATTGAAAACATGAATTATTTGTCAGTTCAAATCAACATTGATGGTGTAATCTTACCGGAAAAAGATGGGCTTCTGACAAAATTTAAGACAAAATAAACATTTTACCATTAATCGTGTACCATAATGCGTTTCAGCCCCAGTTCTAGCTAAAGACTCGAAGAACGAGGCTAGAAACATTGCACCGAATCAAACGGCGTATTTCGCCGAACATAACTGATTTGAAATTAGAGTAAAAACAAAAACCATTGAATGTTAATCAGTTTCTAAACATTCATATTAGAGTTTTATATATGTATTGCGACCCACTAAATTATTGTGTCCATTTCTAGGAGCCAAACAATTATTGTTTTAATACGCCCACATTTTCATGTGATTGGGTGGACATATAATGTCGTCGCTCCTGTCCGTCCGGACACTCTATTTGTGGACACTCTACAGGTCACCATGCTAATTCGATTTTGAGGAAACCGGAAATATAGTTTTACCTCCAAAATATCTCGGTTGCTTTCGATATTGGCATGTTTCGGAACGATACTTCGTGAATTATGGTCCCTGATTGTACAAAAAAAATCAAGGTTTTTTAGCTTGTGAATACTGTGGAGCTCACAATCTTCTTCCGATTTTGATGAAACTTGAAATGCATTTTTGTTACCGAAAGATGTTTGTTATCCGCGCATATCGGATGGTAACTTAGTGAATTATATATGGCCCCTAATTTTACGAAAATCGCATTTTCTATCTTGTGGATTCTCTAGATGTCACAATTTTTTTTATCCGATTTTAGAAACCGTTTAAACATATTTAGAGGTCACAATTTTTATCCGATTTTTCAAAGATCTCAGTCCTTTTTTGATATTTGCTCATTTCAGACCATAACCTTCTGGATTATGGTCCCTTATTGTACGAAAAATCTCTTAAGATTTTAGCTTGTTCTCTATCCATCTCTTGCAAAATATGAGCGTATTGCATAACAACCACTTGTTGTTTTTTTTTAAATTTCTCTGCTTTCTGATTACGTTTGGAAATTGTGGATATAATTTGTTCATTGACGTTCACGTAAAAGACCATCTACAAGAACGTAGCTAAAAACACTAGATATACTAATGTGTTTGTTGTAGATACGATTGGCTGCCTTTAGTTTCAAATGACAAATATTTATGTTTTTAAAATGCATGTAACATCTTAAAGATAAGTTATGAGCGTGTCCGCAAGAACACTATACAGGGGTTGATAACCCTTGAGTTAGAGGTATGGACCAAATATTTTCTGTGCGATGGGTACCCAGATACATCCCCACAAAATGTTAGATTGATTTTATTTATATACCGACCTGGAAAATATTTTCTATTGGAAAAATGAGCAAACATGGGCGATTTTGGAACCAATTTTGAATGATCTGCTATTCGGACAATACTTGGTTTGGACAGATAAAATTAGGGTCTTTAGTACGACGACTCGGGTTCCTCTTACACACCTAGTTTAGTTTCTCTACTAATACCTTGGTACTGGCCGGATACCTAATCCTCTCTGAAAATTGAATTTAATGAAAACCAATGGTTAGTTCTTTGCAGGGACTAGGACCAAAGCTGAATGTCACCCACAACAAGCAACCTTCCTACTAACAAATTAAGAAATAAAAATGACCGGAACAGCAATAACAGGAGAAATGAAATAAAAACACCAAAAATTGGGATAACATATTTCGTTTATCAATACTCCAGATGAAATAATATATGCTTGAACATCTTTACAAATTTAATATATTCCATTTAATCGATAGCTAGAATGATTTAGACACGAGAGAAACAGAGTAATATGAGATTTAGCGTCCACTGGACACAAACTAGGTCATTTTGGGACTAACATATAGTGATGCATATCTATTGACATCTTTAAAAAGTAACTAGATTCCATTCAGTCGTTAGCTAGGGTGATTTTGATTTAAGAAGAGAGAAATGGGATTTGATGTCCACTCGACACAAACTAGGCCCGGGACTAACATATGGTACAATTTTACTTCAATGATACCAGGCGCGGATCCAGGATTTTTTGCAGGGGGGGGGGGTCTAGGTTTGATAAAAGGCACTCAACCAATTAATGGGGGGTTTTGGGGCCCTCCCCAAGAAAAAATTGGTAAATTAGATTCAATTTGGTGCATTCTGACGTATTTCCGGAAGGTAAATTCCAAAATTACAGGTCTAAAAGTCGCCAATAAAATCGCATAAAAAATTTTCAAGTCTGAGCAGGGGGGGGGGGTCCGGACCCCCTGGATCCCCCTCTGGATCCCCCTGTGGATCCGCGCCTGGATACGCTTGTGCGAAAAGAGAAAATCCACGAGGTCGGTCAAACAATAACACCACACTATGTCACATGCAAGCTGCCACGCCTCTTAACTCAATGACAGTTCTTATCATCTAAAACCTATGTGTTCGACCCGGAACAAGTTTCGTGAATACCCAATGCAATTTACATAGAATAAATCATCTTATATGAATATGAAAGGTGAAATGCGATACACGATTCAGAGTAAGCATATTTCGCTGTATATGTTGCGTGTAGAACCGGACAACCAAACCGCGATAGTTCTTGAGTGGTAGAGATCTTAATAGCCGTGATCTCATCCCTGCAAAATTATACACGACTTATGACTGGTCCCAGTGGCTATCAAGCGGGTGTAAAATGACCTATTTGACACGAGACACGTTCAAATAACGAACCATAGAAACAGTGTCGGACTGGTGGGCCACCTGTCATTTCACCTCTGGCTTGCGGCTGTGGTTTCGATCCCTGTGAGTGTATGAGGCATGGAGATAGGGGCGCCTTCTCAACCTCGTAGGTTTCCCCCGGAGACTACGGTTTCCTCCCACTGCTAAAGACCCCTACGCGCAAGCGAATTATTGAAATAAATTGAACCATATGTTAGTCCCGAAATGACCTATTTTGTGTCGAGTCCCGAAATGACCTAGTTTGTGTCGACGCTGTATTATGCGGTGTCTGGCTAATTCGAGACTTCTATTTTATACAAATAATGTGTGGTTGAAGTTTACCTTTCGTTATGCTTAAAAGCACAGCACATGGGTCATTCATTAAATAAGACCTCTGAATGAACGGGAATCGATTATCAGGTAACCAACGGAAAACAATTGATTCCAAATATTAGAATGGTTACGTGCCGGATAAGCATTTTTTGCGTTCATGTTCAAACGACTCAATTTTAGAGTTGGAATTTTGAGACAAGGTATTACCTTGAAGGTAAATACACCAGCCCACTATATTTTGGCGCTTAAATTTCGTTCGTACTCAGACTTTCATTTTTGAGAATCTCTTCAAATCGGGACAGTCCCCATAAGAAACTATGTGGTGGGATGAAGTGTGTTATGGGGCGTTTTCGAGATATTCGGGGACAACGGTCAAATTTGAATTCATTTGCACTGAACTCATTTGACCCTAATGAATTGTCTACATTATTTATGGTTGATGAAGACGTAAATCGATTAAAGGCCACGCATATTGGTAGTCCAAAAGTCAAAGTTGAAGTTTCAATTCGTGGTGAAAAACTACAAAGTTGTAATGTAAAGTTGCGTGGTTATTCCCGTTCTATATACTTCTTATTGGTGAAATATATGTTGTGTATAACCATATGAAATATGATAATTTACGTATTATCATTGTTGAAAGCAGTAAACAGTCATTGTTAGGTCGTGAATGGCTGAAGAGTATTAAGTTAAACTGGAACATTCTATTTGCTGTTCTGCAAAGTGATCAAATAAATGATGTGTTGTCAAGATACAGCGAAAGCATCGCTAATGCTGCAATATACGCCCACATTCCAACCTTTGATTGATATGCTATTTTTATACGTCCACATTCATAATGTGAACGTATTATGCCGTCGCCCCTGTCTGTGTGTGTGTGTGTGTGTGTGTGTGTGTGTGTGTGTGTGTGTATGTATGTATGTGTGTGTGTGTGTCTGTGGTTCGCCTACAGGCCGCAATTCTTCATGGATTTTCTTCAAACTTGGTATACTTATTCCTTATACCCCAAGGAAGATCCCTATTGTTTTTGGGGCATGCCCGACCCCCAGGGGCCGAGCCACGCCCATTTCTAGTATTTGTTTGTTTGTCGTCTACAGGCCACATTTCTTAACTTATAATTTTGAAACTTAGCATACACATTCTTTGTACCCTAAGGAACATCCCTATCGTTTGGGGTGTATGCCCCACCCCCAGGGGCAGAGCCACGCCCATTTTCTTTTCGTGTGTCTTTGTGTCGCCTACAGGGCGCAATTCTTACTGGATTTTCTTCAAACTTGGTATACGTATTCCTTATACCCTAAGGAAGATCTCTATTGTTTTTGGTGCATGCCCGACCCCCAGGGACAGAGCCACGCCCATTTCTAGTATGTATTTGTTTGTCGTCTACAGGCCACATTTCTTAACTTACAATTTTGAAACTTAGCATACACATTCTTTGTACCCTAAGGAACATCCCTATCATTTGGGGTGCATGCCCAACCCCCTGGGGCAGAGCCACACCCATTTTCTTATCGTGTGTATTTGTGTCGCCTACAGGCCGCAATTCTTATTGGATTTTCTTTAAAACTTTGTATACTTACTCTTTATACCCTAAGGATGATCCCTATCGTTTGGGGTGCATGCCCCCCCCCCCCCAGGGGCAGAGCCACGCCCATTTTCTTTTTGTGTGTCTCTGTGTCGCCTAGAAGCCGCAATTCTAACTGTATTTTCTTAAAACTTTGTCTACTTACCCTAAAGATGATCCGTATTGTTTTTTGGTGCATGCCTGACCCCCAATGGCAGAGCCACGCCCATTCCTTGTATTTATTTGTTTGTCGTCTACAAGCCACATTTCTTAACGTATCATCTTGAAACTTTGAATGATTATGCTTTGTACCCTAAGGAACATTTCTATCATTTGGGGTGCATGCCCAACCCCCAGGGGCAGTGTCACGCCCATTTTCTTTTTGTGTGTCGCCTACAGGCCACAATTCTTAATCGGTCATCTTGAAACTTAAAATACTTATTCCTTATACCCTAAGGATGACCCCTTTTGTTTTGGGTGCATACCCGACCCCCATGGGACAGCAACACCCATTTGGTTTATGTATTCCTTATAGCCTGAGGGCATCCACTATTGAATTTGATGAATGTCCCGACCCCCAGGGGCAGAGCCACGCCCACTTTTTGCCTTTAGTGTTAGGAAGGCACAATTCTGAATGGATTATCTTGGTATAGTTATTCCTTATACTCTAAGGACGGCAACTATTAATGTTGTTGCACAACCCTCAACGCTAAACAAATCAAACGCCTAGCCTTCTTGACAAAGTACCATATCAATCAAAGTAGGAATGTGGACGTATATTGTAGCGTTAGCGTTATGTTATAAAATGAAGAGAATGAAATATGAAAGGACTGTAATATCTCCAAAGGTTACGAAATGAAATGGGGTTTAACGTCCTACTCTTCTGCACATAACCTGGGCTAATGTAAGACGGAAATGCGCAATACAGTGTGCTATGAGGGAAATTTTGCCGGGGCAGCGGCGCTACGGCCTACTCTTATATCGAATTCCAACTGCCAAGGGTTACCTGCACGTTTTTCGTCCTATCCGAACGATTAGACAGCTGTCCTTTTCAGGCCCTCCGTTCTACATCAATGACAAGGGGAAACCACGCCGGAAAAGCGAGATGAACTTTCTCGGCCAATGCAGGGATCGAACACCCGACCTCTAGAATACCAAGATGTAGGGAATAGGTATACCAAGATAATAATTAAGATTTGTGGCTTCCGGGCGCTAAAGGCAAACTATGGACGTGGCTCTGCTCCTGGGGGTCGGGACATTCACCAAAGACAAGCTGATTCATTCAGAATTGCAGCCTGTAAACGACAAACACAAAATAGAAGCGACTTGTCCCTGGGGTCCGGACATGCAGTTGTAGTCCTTCGGAATACATAATTATCCCGAATTCAAAGGCGATCCATTAAGAATCGTAGGCAACACACACAGACACAAAGTAAACATTGATATGGCTCTGTCCATGGGAGTTTGACTGTGACCAAAAAACAAAAGGGATCCTTCTTTAGGGTAAAAGTTTCAAAAAGATATGTTAAGAATTGCGGCCTGTAGGCGAAACACAAGACAAACACACATTGGATGTGGCTCTGTCTCATTGGGTAGAGTGTTGTATCTGATATGTACATGGGAACGGGCCTTTAAATATACGTAGTGTTGTACTTATACGCTGCGCGCGCAGATATCACCGTCTGCTAGCAAGCCACCATGCTGGTGTACAAAGAAAATAAAGACTGAAAGCAAACTAACATTTTTCTACTCTTATAATGGGTCAGACATAACATTTGGCGACGAGGATGGCGGAGTTAGACCTCCCAACACCCACACCATTTATTTCTACACCAGGTGAGCCTTCAGTCCCGTCGAATCGCTGGTACAGTGGGTTTGAAATGTATATATGATCGTCACGAACATCCATGCGGAAGATGTTGCGGACGCTCGCAAACGTGCAGTGTTGTTGCATTGTCTTGGTGCAGAGGGACAGCGTATTTTTGACTCTTTAGGTGAATGCCCAACGTTTCTAGAAGCAGTTCGTAAACTAGCAGCACATGTTGGACCTAAAACTTCAATCATTATGCAACGGTATCGTTTTCGTCAAGTCAAAGGTCAGGCGAGTCAATCACAAGCTACGTAGCCACCTTAAAAGAACTTTGTGCCCATTGTAATTTTGGTAATCTCAAAAATGAAATGATCAGGGATCAGCTCATTGAAAAGACAAATTCTCAAAGAATACGTGAACGTTTATTAACGGAGCCAGATACGCTAAGGCTACCAAATGCAGTTTTATTGGCCGAGCAAATCGAGCGTGCTGTGTTGGATTTGAAAAAGATCGAAACTGCAACGGTTTGTTCGGGTCTATCTAAACTAAAAGTAGAAACGGATCAAATGACATCAGATGCTAAAATTCAGGGTGTTAGTTATCAAGGTTACCGTGGTAAATCATCAAAATATAAAAAATCTACACCAAAGACGACAAAATCAACATAACAGAAGCTACCATTTACACTGTAAAAATTGTGGTTCAGATACTCACAATACATTTAATTCTCACTGCCCAGCTATTGGTAAAAGCTGCAGTTGATGTCAACGGCCACTTCCACAGCCCAATCCACGGTGTCCTACAGATGTTTTTATTTACAGCATAGATTCAACACACAGGCACTTGAAGGGATTAAAATAAATTAAAATAAAACTTCTTACCACTGCTTAATACAAGAAGGTAAGTCACTACGCCATCTTTGTTTTGACTGATTTACCATGAATCGTCTGATTTTTATTGCTAACGAGACTTTATTTGATTATTATTCACCTTCCGATGTAATTAAATTGGTCATTTAACACTGTAATTGATAACAAATCAAACTTGAACCGCTATCATTTATCGACAATCAACTTCCCGAGACCGGAAGTAATCCGAAAATAGGTCAAAAGAAGTCTGTATCACCCAGTTCCTTTATAAACCTATCATTACTCTATATGTGCATAGGAACTGGGTGATCGAGTCTCGCTCAACAGCGGCCTCGCTTCGTAGGTTTTATCACGTGATAGAACTTGAGAAGCGAGGCCGCTGATGAGCGAGACTCGATCACCCAGTTCCTATGCACATATAGAGTAATGATAGGTTCATAAAGGAACTGGGTGATACAGACTTCTTTTGAGCTATTTTCGGATTACATCCGGTCTCGGGAAGTTGATTGTCAATAAATGATAGCGGTTCAAGTTTGATTTGTTATTAATAACGCTGTAAAAGGACCAATTTAATTACATCGGAAGGTGAATAATGATCAAATAAAGTCTCGTTGGCAATAAAAATGACATGAAGTGTTAGAACTAGTGAGTATTGTGAGATGACACCAGACAATTTATCATAAAAAAAAGTCAGAACAAAGATGGCGTCTGCCATCCCTTTATTATATAGTTATATACTAATACTATACTATTATAGTCAAGCAGTAGTAAGAAGTTTTATTTTAATCCCTTCAAGTCCCTGTGATTCAACATCAGCAGATAATAGTTTCAAGAACTGTACTGTCAACTTAAAAAAGTCGATGTAGATCTAATGATGGATTTGGGTGCCAAAGTATCAATTCTAAATGAATCTACATATGACCAACACTTTCAAACCTTTCCTTTAAAATCTACCACACAAGCTTTAACTAGTTACAATGGAAGTGTTATTCCAACAGCTGGGATTGTCTCCTTGCCAGTTCAATATCAAGAACAGTTTATACCAGACTTTCAATTCTATATCGTCAAACAGGGCAGCAATTTAATGGGTGTCGACTTATCCAATCGTCTTGGTTTACAGATTTCAAGACAACCTCAACCATGCTCAGATGTTAACACCATCAGTATGTTGAATGATGTTCCTGGTCTAGTCTCAGGTTTTGGTAAAGTCACTCCATTTGTTCACAAACCAAGGGTGAATCCAAACATTGCACCTGCTTCACAAAAACTGCGAAGGTTACCTCTCGCAGTTCGAGATGAAGTTTCCAAGGAATTGAAGCGTCTTGAAAGTGAGGATATCATTGAACGCATAGACTCATTGCCGTGGATATCCAAGCTAGTCATTGCTCGAAGAAAAAGGGCGACATAAGGCTCTGTGTCGATCTACGTGAAGTTAACAAAGCCATAATTCCAGACAAGTACCCGCTTTCAACGCTGGACGAACTGATGTCTGAATTCCATGCTTCAACTATTTTTGATCTTAGACGTAGCTATCTCCAGGTACCACTAGAACTGAACAGTCGGAACCTCACAGCCTTCATTACCCATGATGGTGTATTCCAGTATAAACCTATGCTATATGGATTGGCATCCGCACCCAGTGCCTTTCAGAAGATTTTAACATCAATTATCAGCTCACGTGAAGGAACCATTAGTTTAATTGATGATGTTGTCATACATGCCAAAGACCAGAAAACACACCAGACTTGTCTTTCTGCCGTCTTACGTAAACTCTCTGACCATAAGCTAACGCTTAAAGTGGAGAAATGTCAGTTTGGACAAAATCAGATAGATTTTGTTGGTTTTCGCGTTTCTGCTAATGGTGAGATTTTGTTGGTTTTCGCGTTTCTGCTAATGGTGTCCTACCATTAATCTCAAACACCCAGGCTATAATGAAACTACCTGAACCAACCAACGTTGCGGAACTTCAGTCCTTTCTTGGAACAACAAATTTTTACCTGAAATTTTGTCCTTTCTATGCAGATACTGCTGAACCTCTGAGAAAACTACTTCGTAAAGACATGCCTTGGGAATGGACAGAAAGTCAGAAAAGTGCTTTTAACCAACTGAAGCAACAGATTTTATCTCCACCCATTCTAGCTCATTTTAATCCCGACGCTACAACCTACATTACGACCGATGCATCAGGCTATGCTATGGGAGCTGTCATGTCACAACTTGTCAATGGCATTGAGAAACCTGTCGCTTTTACATCTAAAACACTTTCTCCAGCCGAACGGAAATACTCAACAAGTGAAAGAGAAGATCTAGCATGTATTCATGCTGCAGAACATTGGCATATATATGTTCCTGTATGGTAGATATTTCATCCTACGAATAGACCACAAAGCACTTAAAACACTGCTCTCGACGTCTGGTTCTGGGCATCGTTGTACGTATCTACCGGTGGGCCGACAGATTGCTCCAATATCACTTTGATGCTCAGCATGTAAGTGGTAATAAGAATATAGTCGCAGATATGCTCAGTAGACTCATACCCCCCAGTCAGTCAATAAACAGTCTGGATTCTGATACTGGTGATATGGATATTAACCTGAGCGGTCTTGTTACACGTTCGGAACTTCAAGCATCTTCACAAGAAGATCCTCCTTTTCAAGAGCTGAGGCCCTACATTCAAGATGGCTGGCCAAAACAAGTTAAACTAGAACTCCGAGTATACCACACTCATAAGGATGAACTTACCGTATTTAATCGTTCGTGTATATCTCATGGTTTATGTGCCGTTATTCCCTCTTCATTGCAAGAGCGGGTCCTGAAAATGTCACACAATGGTCATCCGGGAATAGTTCGGATGGTGCAACGATGTCGCAAGACAGTTTGGTGGCCAAAAATGGATTGACAGATAGAAGACTATGTTCGTAATTGTGAGGCGTGTGCTATCAGCGGTAAATCTTATAAACCCAGACAACCACCATTACAACCTACTCCTTGGCCTACACAACCTTGGCTGTCTATCCAGATTGACATTTTTGGACCAGTACAGGTTGCACCACACAATCAACGTTTTCTATTATCAAAACACTTGATGAATTGTTCTCAAGATGGGGAATACCAGACACACTTACATCTGACAACGGACCCCAGTTTATCTCACATCAGTTTGAGAAGTATTTTGAAAATTTGGGTATCAAGCATCGCCTAACTTCACTTTACAATCATCAGTGTAATGGGGGCACTGAAAGATTCAACCAGGTGTTAAAAAACGGACTTAAAACAAATCTTTTAGAGGGGAAGAACTTTGCAGATTCAGTTAGATCTATTCTTCAAAACTACAGGGCAACATCCCACGCTCTGACACATACTTCTCCATCTCCAGCACAACTGATATATGGTAGACATATGAAATTATCATTGGATAAGCTTAAACAATTTTCAGATTCTGATTGTACCTCAAATAAACCAGACTTACATCAGATGTCAAGACATATAGAAAGTCAACAAAACAAAATCAAACAGTATGTTGATAGTAACCGTAATGCTGTAAAACCGAAGTTCAAAGTTGGAGACTTTGTTCGTGTTAAGTGTCCAATCAGATCACATATATACTCTCTTCAGCATTTTCGAATCCTCACCGTATCATAAAGATAGTCGGAGATTCGTCATTCAGATTAGATGATGGTACAGCGTGGAATGCAAGAAGATGTGTTTTATCTTAGCACGGTCCAGTTGTAATCCCACAATCTATCCGTCCTGAATACATGCTTCCCAGTATAACGGCAGCCCACAACGATCAACCACCGATCCCAACAAGACAGTCTAACAGAATTCGGATACCTCCCAGATATTTGAAAGACTATTGTTGTTAAATAATTATCAGTACTGTAAAGTTCATACATATAAGTGACATTTAAAGTAAAAAGTGTTTCAAACAGTTAATTGCACACAATCCTTTTATTTCAATTAAGTGTGCATATAAACGTTTCTTTAAAAAAGGGGGAAAATGTTGTGTCCGATATGTGCATGGGAACGGGCCGTTAAATATACGGACACAGATCACCAAATATTCACCCACGAAACAAGGGCGAAAGTTATTTTTAGTCCTTCTCTCCCTTCCCCTTTTTTCCCCCTTTTGCATGGCGATTTTTGTTGACTTTTTGGTGTAGAATCGAAGAAAAGGGTTTGAAAATACATTTTCTTCCAGGTTTTGGTGAATATTCATGATTTTGAGGCGGAAGGATAGGGAGGGCCGAAAATTGCAAGGTTAGGTGTCTCTACTTCCAGCTTGTCTATCTCAAGTTTTTCATGAAGAACCTCATACATGCTTTTGGGCAAGAGTCTGCCACATGTTGCTCCATCTGTGGCAGAAAGCGTTTTTCCCAACGAATATTTGGGGAAAAGTTACAGTCGGTCTAAGAGACGAGAATTAACATTAAAGTCAATGGGGCAATAATTAGTGTTATCACCGTCTGCTAGCGAGCCACCATGCTGGTTTACAAAGAATATAAAGACTGAAAGCAAACTAACATTTTTCTACTCTTATAATGGGTCCAACATAACATAGGACATGCACCCAAAACAATAGGAATCATCTTTAGGGAATAAGGATTAAGTACGTATAGTTTCAAAATGATCAATATCTAAATAAAAATAAGGAAATACGCCACTCGAACTTGGATAATATGGAGGTGAATAAGTAGGCCTACATTTTATACCATTATTTGACACCAATTCACGATATTCAAAACTCGAAAAGTGTGGTCCATTGTCACCGACAATTTCACAAGGCAGACCAAACGAGCAAACCAACTAGCTAACACTTCTATAGTTTTACTTGCAGAAGTTCCATTTCTTTTATCTCTAACCGCTTAGAATATGTATCAACTAATAAAAATACATCATGCATATTTCCGAAATGAATACATTTCTGGATAGCCGGGATCAGGGTCGAATTTTTGGTATTTGAAAATTTTAATTTCATTTTTATAATAAGATAATGGTCCATATTGAAGAGGGCTGTTGAGCAATCAAAACATTAGTGATATATCACAGATTTTGCAGGGGCGGATCTAGGAATTTTGAAAGGGGGTGGGGGCGCCGCAAAATGGGGGCACTGACCGCGGAGACGGGGCACACCGCTGAGAGGGGGTTTGGGGGGGGGGACAAGAAAATTTATTCGTCATTTCCTTGCATCTGTAGCCATTCCAAGAGCTACTTGGCTGATATTTTCGTCATTCAATTTCGTCATTCAATCCGTCTTGTATAATAATATACAATAACCAAAATTTTATAAAATAATACCCCGTATAAAATAATAAACAATAACTAACATTTTATACAATAATATTTGGCATACAATAACAAACAAACAAAGAATTTATTTAATGATATACAAATAATATGCATTTTATTTGTATAACCAGTACTGACAATCTCAATCCAAAAAACGTTCAGCAAGGGGTGCTTAAAGTAGCTAAGTCTCTAACTCAATATCATCGAAAGTCTTCGACGTTGAAAACACAAATTATTTGTCAATTGAAATCAACATTGATGGTGTGGTCTTACCAGGAAAAGATGGGCTTCTGGTATCCAATATTTAAGACGAAATATTTTTTTTTTACCAACGGTACACGAATCGTGTACCATAGGGCGTTTCAGACTCATTTTCAGCTAGGGACCCAAAGAACAAGGCTAGGTATACTGAGTAAAAACGGAAACGATTGAATGTAAATCAGTTTATATACATTCATATCAAATTATTATATGGCAATTATTTGAGTCAATTTCTAGGCCCTAAATATTAGCGATTTGGCTCCTGTAAGTAATGTGCAGGTTTTGATCATTTGTCAAAACCTATGATACAGAAATTGCATGAAATATTTGGAAAGACTTTGATTATCAAGTCATTTGATGGGCCAAGAACTTGCTTTTCTTAATTATGTGGGGGTGTTAATGGGATGGCCAACCAATAACAGAACGAAAACATCTGATTTAATCAAATTGTGTGTATATCAATATTTTAATTTGGTTCTCCTTCCAAATTGAGGTGCAAGCCACAATCGGGCTTACTTGTAACTAATATATTATGTGTCAGTAGTCTAATATGTGCATTTAAAACTAGTATTTGAGCTTCTGCAACTAGTCCCAGGCCGTTTTACCCGGTTTTTAGAGTTACACATGTTTTACTGGTTGCAAGATGGGGAAAACCACCATTTTGACTGGTTACATGAACAACAAACTATCTGAGCATAATCAAATCCCTCCCAAAAAAATTTAAATAGAAAAATTGCTTATCAAAAAGTCACTACATGTACTAATTTATCTAAGATTTACATTTTGGAATAATTTAATTTGACAGACGGGACAAATTATTGTAATTACTAAGCAAATTTTATTTTACCATACACTGAAGACAAAAAGAGATTTGCATATTTATAATTATTGCTGACAACTGTATATTAAAGGAATTGTCTAATGTATTTATTGAATAAAGACGGTCAATTCTGTGGGAAAGATCTTAAAACTGTTTATCTCAATCATGTATCAACTGTACATATAGAAGATATAAATATATTAACCAAGGTGTCTTGATAAACATGTTTATACACATATGAAGATCAACTTGCCAACGTCAATGAGAGCGGTCTGGGCTAGTTGTGTTCATTACGTCTCTTGCATAATGAAAGAATCGCTAGTTTTGTCCGCTGATACCTGGGATTGAATTGTCTCTCATTATGTGTCATCTTGTTTAGTTTTTAAATCTAGGCGCGTTCGAGGCTGATAATGTTTTTTATGATTGGCCAGCATGTAAGCATTAATTTTTTTATGTTGAAAATTAACGTATTCTTTCCGTAAAGATTGTCCATACAAGTCACGGAGAGTAGCTTCCCCTAGGGAACCTGCAGTGTATTTTGGGTAGATGACAGTTCGTGATTGCTGTTTACGTGTCAAAGGAGTTCGCTTTTCTTCTTCTTCCCGAGACTGTTTCAAATGAAAGGCATCCATATTTTCTTGGCAGTAATCTAAGAAAGTTTTCATCATTTCGAGTCGATTCTGAGAAAGAAATTTACGACTGGCCAAATCTGTACATGCGTCCACAAAACCAGCAAAATTTAAACCTGAAAATAAAAAAAAAATTGACTGACTACATGTACGCCATACTGCTTTGCCATATCCAAATCCCTCCTAAAACAAACCAACAGTGAGGCTGATGTCCCTCGCCGAAATCCCAAAATTAATAGATGACACATATTAATTAATCGCACATTTATTTTTTTCAAACGTATCAAGCAATCAAACTGTACACGAAGTGTCATCCAAAAATGTTTTATAAAGAAAAATGCTAAAACCGACGTTTAAAATGAAAATGTACCTTAGTTATGGGGACCCTAAAGGCAGACAAAAGGGCACTCCCACGCTTGACAAAAGGGCCCCACTGGCCAAGGGAAAGGGCCCTCGTGTCTGAGTCAATCGTTTCTATACACTGTTACTGTCGAATCCATTTATGCAGTCATTGTATTGGCATAAAAATCATCAATCAAGATGAACCTAAAGTATCAACCAATCAAATTGCTTATCTCTGCCTACCCTAAGCAGAAAATGCTCATCTTCGAACTCCATCAAGGCATTGACCTAATAGGCATACACACCAATTTTGAACATTTTAACTCAATTAGAAGGAGAGTTATTGTGTTCCAAAGTCTTGGCAAATCAAATTGCTTATTGCTCTGCTTACCCTGAGCAGAAAACGCTCATTATCGATCTTAGTCAAGTCATTACTTTAATGAAACTATACACCAAGTTCCATCACTCTCACTTAATTAGAACTAAAGTTATTGTGTCCCAAAGCATCAACCAATCAAATTGCTTATCTCTGCTTACCCTAAGGGGAAAATGCTCATCTTCGAACTCCATCAAGGCATTGACCTAATAAGCATATACATCAAGTTTGAACATTTTAACTCAATAAGGAGAGTTATTGGTGTTCCAAAGTCTCAGCCAATCAAATTGCGTATTGCTCTGCAGAAAATGCTCATTATTCAAGGTATTACTGTAATGAAACTATACACCAAGTTTCATCACTCTCACTCAATTAGAACTAAAGTTACCGTGTCGTGAAACGTATAAAATTTAAAAATTCACTTTGATTTTAGTATAAATCTACGGTTAGTGATTTTAGCTTTAGTTTTGTCCTGCTCTCCTTGAGGTCATTGTTAGAGGTGCGAAATTACAATGGCACACAATATCAATTTCAAAGACAAAAAAAAAACATAATAGCCTTCGTGGACATCGTCAGGTGAACATTAACATGCCAAAGTTCCGTCACTCACATGTTGATGTAAGATAACTACAGGCTCGTTTCTTGTCGTTTGAGTCTATACATTCTTCATAGATCCCACACGTGATAATCGAGATACTACTGCAACAATGGGCCACAATGTTTCTAGTCGCGCTTGTCTATTGACAAGTTGTATATTCAAGACACTATTGCGACAATGGGCCACGTAGGGAATTATTTTTATCTTTTCTTTTTCATTTAATTTTTTTTTTCCTATAAATTTTTTTTTTATTATTTCTTTTTGTTCTCTGATATATATATTTTTTTTATTCTTTTATTATTTTAAATTTTAAAAAGACTTTTCTTTATTTCAAAGTTTACAAAGATTTTTTTTTTTTTTAAATTTTAAAAAGATTTCTTTTTTTTTAAATTTTAAAAAGATTTTTTTTTTTCAAAATTTTAAAAAGATTTTTTTTATCAAAATTTTAAAAAGATTCTTTTTTTTAAATTTTAAAAAGATTTTTTTTTTTTTTTAATTTTAAAAAGATTTTTTTTTTTTTATTCTAAATTTTAAAAAGTTTTTTTTTTTTTTTTATTCTAAATTTTAAAAAGTTTTTTTTTTTTTTTTTATTCTAAATTTTAAAAAGTTTTTTTTTTATTTTGTAATTTTTTACTAATATTTTTCATTTTTTAAAATAAAATACAACCCCCCCCCCCCAAAAAAAAACCCCGCTATTGCGACCATGGGCCACCATACTAAAATCTGAAAATCTGATATTGAACTTTCGAGGGAGTGTGTCTATTCTTCCCATTCAAGCAAATCTATCACTTCTGTACAGCTACATGACAGTCCTTCGTTTAATCTGGGGTCTTCCCTACAACTTTGGATAGTGATTTAAGGTACTAAAAACGATGAAAGTCTGTTCGTCTCCATACAGTATTATGTATACATTAGCCTCATTTGTCACGCAATTAGTTTTACTGCAATATTCTGCCATGCACTGGTTAACTGAGCATAATAAACTCGTGAGCCATGACGTAACGTTATGTAAACATATTTGGTCCAATTTGACGCTCTGTGTTAAGGGTAATGCCTTTGTAACACAGTTAGCGATTGGTAGTTAATAGGTCTAGTGACCAATCATAATTTAGAAGAACAAGAATTGTCACTCAGTCCAGCAGTGAGTAGTGGGATTAGTTCTAATCAAACGGAACACTGCGAGAAGTATGCTCGTCTCATGACCTTAAACCAATATGTATAATTTTGAGTCAATCGGATGATAACTTTAGTCTTCACGGGGTATAACTCTGTCATAATCACAACCGGTAGGTCTCACAGTCGCCTTGGAAATAGAAAGTTGAAATTTTATCTAAATTAGAAAAGGCGAGAATTGAAGCCGATTTTAGAAGAATGAAAAGAAGGGAAAGGGAAATAGATGGCAAGTTGAAGAGACTAGAATTAGAAATGACCTCTAAAAATAATAAAGCTCCAAAGTTTTAATTGGACGCCACCCTTTCATTCCATGCCTAAATTCAATGAACATGGATGGCGTGGAAAGTTTATTCCAGAACTTTGAGAAATTTGCCAAACGCTTGTGGTGTCCAAACCCTTGGATTGGCAGATCGAATTATGGACGACTTTAATTCAGAGAGATTTGCTGGACAGGGCTCAAGATGCTTTTGTAGCCCTTCATTCGAAAAGTCCTGCGATTACGTGTAAATGAAAAAAGTTATCTTAACCGCGTATGAATTGGTGCTCCCTGCGTACCTCAGAAAGTTCCGTGTCGAATCAGACATATGTAGAATTCGCCTATTCGCTGCAGAAAACATTTGATAACGGTAAAGAAATCTGAGAGAGGAAAAAGTGATTGAAAATCTCAGAATTGCGAGTTTGATGGAGCAATTCATATAGTATATGACACTAGATATGAGCACCAGATATCGAATTTATTCGATGCGACGAAACAAGCTGATGAAACAAGTCCACAGTGGCCACCATGGTAGACATACGATCACCTCCTAAACAACCCAATAGAGAAACCCTGAAATGTGCCCATTATGGTAAGTTAGGCCATGTCATGGCCGATTGTTGGAAACTCCGTAGAGAGGGTTTCCAACCGACCGAAGCTATGAATGTGATGCCTAGATAGCATCACGCTATCCGAAAACAGGGAATAAGATCTGCGGTAGAGATTAAAACTCTGAAGGCGCCGAAGTTCATTTCGACCAGTAAGACCTCGACCGATAGTGGTTGTACCCATGAAAGTGTCATGGCACTACACGACATCGGGTCTCGGCAGTCGCTGGTTTTTGGCCACTCTCGAAAACGGGAGAGTGGCTCTCAGAAACATATAGGGGGTTTGCTCCGATTATTATGAAAATGTACAGGAAGTCGATTATTGAGTATCAATTGTGACAATTTTTATCCAATTTTGATGAAACTTGAAATATATCGGCGCCTTTCAATATTGGTATGTATTGGACCGTAATTTCATTGATTATGGAAAGGATTGTCAAAAAAAGCATGTTTCAGCTTGTGTGTACTCTAGAGGTCCCATCTTTCATCAAATTTTAATAAAACTTAAAATGTATGTTTATAACCAATTATAAATCTTAGTTCCTGTATGATGGCGCATATCGGGCCATAACTTCCTGGTTATGGCTATAGCACTTGTTTGTGACTTTAGCTTATCGACATCTTATGTGGATGTATATTGTCGTCGCCCCAGTCCGTCCTTCCATCCGAACATCCCTCTATGGGTCACAGTTTTTATCCGACTTTGATGAAACTTAAATATTGGTCTATATCATGGATTATTGCCACTGACTGTACAAGAAAGGGGCGTTTTTTTTTACCTTCGGACCTTTTAGAGGTCACAATTTTAATTCGATTTTGATAAAACTAAAAGGTATTTTTATAACCCAACGACTATAGATGCTTTCGACATTGGCGCATACCGGATCATAACTTCCTGGATGTGCAGGCCCTGCAGGCGCGGATCCAGAGGGGGGGGGGGGGCGGTCCAGGGGGTCCGACCCCCCCCCCCCCCCCGCTCAGGCTGAAAATTTTTTTATGCGATTTTATTGGCGATTTAGACCTGTTATTTTGGAATTTACCTTCCGGAAATACGTCAGAATGAACCAAATTGAATCTAATTTACCAAGTTATCGGTTGAGCGCAATTAGTTAAGCAATTATCAAACCTAGACCCCCCCCCCCCCTGCAAAAAATCCTGGATCCGCACCTGCCCTGTTTGTACGAAAAATCATTTTTTTAGCTTGTGGACTCTCTTTGATAAAGCTCAAAGGTATTTTTATAACCCAACGACCACAGATGCTTTCGACATTGGCGCATACTTCCTGGATTGCAGGCCCTGTTTGTACGAAAAATCTTCTTTTCTTTTTACCTTGTGGACTCTCTTATCCGATTTCGATGAAACTTAACATGTATATTTATCGCCCAAAGATCCCAGTTCATCTCAATATTGGCGGATATCCGACATTAACTTGCGGAATTATGACCCCTGACTACGAAAAATCATGGGGTTTTTTATTTGATGAAACTGAAAAGTTAAGTTTAAATCTCAAAAGATCTCAACTCCTTATTGACATTGACACATGTTGGACATTAACATCCAATATAATTGCTCGTTATTCTAGTAAAATCGTTTGTTGATTTGTTCTCTGTCCATCTCTTGCAAACGTGGGCGTATCTTGTATGGTAACGACTAGTTTCAATTGGACAGAAATATCATTTTAACAGAACAATAAAACTAGTTATGAAATATCTTAATATAAATATAATTACCTCGTTCTTGTGACAGGTTTTCCCATTTTCTTTGCAGATCTATATAAATGAGATCTATTGTAGCATTGGTTATACCTTTACCAACTAGTTTACACTTTCTGAAACACAGAATATATAGTCTAAAATTACCTTATAAATCTGTTGGATGATATCCACTTTAATTACAAATATCAATTTATTGGTTAATTTACATTTACCCACTTTTCGGTTAATATCATCATAGCTAATGCCATGTTGCCATGTCATCCCATATTGCAGTTGTAATAACCAGGGCGGGGGTAAATGGTTGTGGACTCATTAATAGGTAATGGAAATGTAATTAATTACATTTCAGAAATCATATAAGGGCCAATTCCTTTTCAATTACATTTTATAGCATATAGCAATATTTCCAATATGACAAGACTGACATTTTATATATAGAGAAAATGGGGTTAAAAGCCCACTCGACACAAACTAGGTCATTTCGGTTTAATTTTATTTCAATAATTCCTTTTCGCGTAGGGGTCTTTAGCAGTGGGGGAAACCGGAGAGCCCGGAGGAAACCCACGAGGTTGAGAAGGCGCACCCATCTCCATGCCACATACGCTCACACCAGGGATCGAAACCACAGCCGCAAGCCAGAGGTGACCGGCCAGCTAGAGGTCGAAGCGCGACACTCTATACCACTAGGCCATCCCATCACCCTGAAATTTTATAGAATCAAAGAAATAAATGAAAGAACTCATAAGGTCACCAGAAAGAGATTTTCTGTACTTATAGTCAGTGGTAAGACAAGGTCACACGAATCTCCAACACTGCAGATAACAGACGATCAGCATAGTTGGTAGATCTTTATTGAGAACATGGAATAGACATAGATCGGAAGTAGCTCTATTCAAGTCTGACTTACTGTCAGTAAATTCTGGCTTATAAAGCATACGACCATTAGGAAAAATGATACAAGATAGATTAACTTATTTGGTATTGCGATTATAGTCTCTGTAACTGCACTGCATATTTCACGAAGTTCTGTCGAGTGTTTAACACATAGATCATATTAGTAGGTTATAAAGAACAAGATGTTTAAAGAGATCGTGCCTTTTGTGAAAACGAGCTGGGGTCATTCGTGTGCTGCCCGTAAATAACATATTGAACACATTAGATGTTTTAATAAGTCCGTGCATAGCAGAAGTAGTATGTAGTTGAAAACGTCAAATATAATATATCAAATCTAGCAAAGTTCTATGTATAGATCACTTTGTCACAAATCTGATTAAATTTATTCGTTGTTGTTGTCGTTTATTACAAATTTAACGTCCACTACATAGGCATGAAATCATAAACAGATTGATTAAATAAAGTTATTTACATATATGAATGAGTAATATTTAGAAGATCGGCAAAACACTAAAACATAAAAAAAAGTTTATGTATATCTGAAAGTCACTTTATATGAAATGAAATGGGGTTTAACGTCCTACTCTTATGAAATGAGGTGAATTTTACCCGGTCAGCGGCGCTGCGGCCTACGCTTATATCGAATTCCAACTGCCAAGGATCCTTTACGTGCACGCCAATGTGTACACGGGGTCTCGGTTTTCGTCCCATCCGAACGACTAGAATCTGTCCTTGTCAGGCCCTCCGTTCTGCATCACTGACAAGGAGAAACGACGCCGGAAAATCGAGATGAACTTTCTCGAGCAATGCAGGGATCGAACACCCGACGTCCAGGCTAGCGAGCCAGCGTCTTACCCACTTATCCACGTGATCCCCGAAAGTCATTTTAAAACGCAGTTTTAAAATCGTTGTCGTGAGAAGAGAGGTCGGGTCATCTTTTCACTTTGTCATAATGAAAACAAGTTCAAACAGGCGGTCCAGCTGTTTGATGCCATGTTGCGGATTGAAAAAACACTGTAGGAAACAGAACATGTCAACGTCAATGCTAAATGGTATTGATTTAGCATTGACGTTGACATGTTCTGTTTCCTACAGAGCTTTTTCAATCCTGGGCCAGTGATTGCATGGTATAAAAAATAACGGCCATGTGTACACATTGACGTGCACGTCAAAGAACCTTGACATTTGCAATTCGACGAAGTTAGGCAGATATGTCGCTGTTATAACAAAATTTCCCTAGGGGGACTCTGTATGCTCAACCGTATGTAGGTCAATTTCTTCCGTCGTAAAATTCGGTGATTTTGGATTGGTAAAACTTTTTGAAAATATATTCAATCAAAAGCTACCACCCATTTGTTGTGGTTATGGGTGTGGGTGGTGTGCGGTTGAGGGCGGGGAGTAGGTTAACGTTTCAGAAAGATCCCATGGTAAGATTCTGAGAAGTCCGATTTGCAGGAAACACACACAAAAAATAATAATAATCTTTTTAAAAAAAAACATGCTATTGAACTCACCTTGTAAAAAGACGAAAACCAGAAGAACTGAGCCGTGAAGATCCCCGAATCCCGATGCATGACATAAACATGTCTGCCATTTTCTCTAGTAGGTGTAGAGGGTGATAGTCTGTTCCATACAAAGATGGATAGATTTCTCTTAAACATGAAGGCTCACGATCTTTTTCATCCTTTATTTTTCCATCAATATAAGATTCTTCTTCATTCTCATTGGTCTCTTCTGTCTCCATTGGTTCCGATTCTGAGTTTTCATTGGCTTGTTCATTACTTTCTGTAACTTCGTTGGTAGTTTCTCCATATGTGCTTGTTTCTGAATTTTCATTGGATGATTCGGAATTGGAATTTAGATCCATGGAAGATTGAGAAGTTGCATCTTTTGCACTTTGACTGGTTGAACTGTTTATGTGTTTATGATTTATATTGCTCTCACCGGTTAAATCATCATCGGTAAGATTTTGATTGATTGTGTTTCTTATTGCTATGTCTTCATTGTCTGAGTTACTTTTGTTTGGAGAATGTTGTTCTGTCATATCGCTAAGTTCATCACAAGGAGGTGAGTTATTTGGCTGTGATTCCAATAAATTAAATGTTAAAAGTCGTTCGGATATATCTTTAGTTTCGCTCATTATAACTAATGCTGTCGGCACATTGGTTGGTTCACGTTTTATAACCATCTGTACTTTATTCTTTTTTCTTCGTCTGAAATTTTAAACATCATTTTAATTAATGAGCTAGAGATCTTGATTTCTATGTTCAATTCAAGATCTCTTTATTCTGAAGCTAAATAAAGACTGTGATGTCGATCTGCAATGCATGGATTCCAATCCCCGGTTGTACGTGGCAAGGAGTAAGGTCGCCTGTTCAACCTCATGGCTTTTCTCCAGGTCCTCCGGTTTCCTCTCACTGCTGAAGACCCCTACGCGCAAGCGAATTATTGAAATAAAATTGAACCATATGTGTTGTTCCTAAAATTACCTAGTTTCTCTCTCTCTCTCTCTCTCTCTTTCTCTCTCTCTCTCTCATATGCTAAATAAATCTTCATCATATGAAGGATGGTTTTCCCAACCTTGGCTCGCAGTCCTCAAAATGATTGAAATTAAAGGATCTTCAGTGTTCAAGCCTGATTGCTTAATTAATTTCTTCACATATGCCACAATCAAATTTACGATTATACATTTCTAGATTTCGATTGAACCCCTCACCCCGTTTATCACATCTTGTTTCTTTCTTTTATACACTGCACATTCAAGTCATTGTTTTGATTAGCTCTAACATCAAATATTCTATCAGTATAATCCTTTTCGTCTCAAATCATATTTTATATCTTTATCTTCCGAAAACGCAATATATGTACCAGTACTTGAAAACTTTTGTTAACATGTTTATATATCCTTGGGCGAAGGCCTAAATTAGTTCCATTTTTCAAGGGATATTAGACGGAATTAAAATATTAATTAAATATACTATTCAAAAAAAGTAGGGGATATTTGATTTTGGGTGCACAATACTAAAATATGCAAATGACTACGAAAAAAGTCACTATAGAACCTAACAGAAGAAATATTACCAGTTACATGTGACGCCAACACGCACCAATAGCTACCGCATGGAATGCAGGTGATGCTTGGGATCATCATGGGGGCCCAACCCAAGATTTGCACGACTCTGACTTTGAATGTTACAGTCATTGTGGCATTGAATTCCAGGGTGGAAACATCAGTTTAATTGTTTTAGTGACCAGAAAACAAATTTTGATATGCGTCGGCTTACCAAAAATGAAAGGTTACGTGCCCTTGGCATGCTACAGATCGACACAACACAGGCGGTTGTGGCGCGGACCATGAATGTTTCTCAGTCTGTCATAAGCAGGCTATGGTCCAGATACCGAGATACACAATCTGTACAGGACAGACCACGCTCAGGTCGACCAAGGGCGACAACTCAAGCCCAGCATCGATTTATCCGTACCTTGGCCTTGAGAAATCGTGTCATCACAGCAAATCAGATCAGCGCTCGTTTTCAAACAGACACTGGTGTGAGAGTGAGTGGCCAGACGATTCGGAATCGACTGCATAAGGGTCACCTTCGCGCCCGACGTCCTCGCGTGATCCCTTGTTTGAGAGATCATCACATTCAGGCAAGACGTCGTATGTGTAGGGATTGTCAACACTGGGATAATCGACGCTGGAGCAATGTGATGTTTTCAGATGAGTCAAGGTTCACTGTTGATTTTTTGGACAGACGTAGGAGGGTGTGGCGTCGTCGAAACGAGCGCTTCCAAGGCGTTAACGTTATCAGACATGGTCGATTTGGGGGTGGTTCTGTTATGGTGTGGGGAGGCATCACTGTTGCTGGAAGAACGGCTTTACATGTTGTTGAAAGGCGTGTTACAGGCCAGTACTACCGGGACAACATCTTGGCAGTCCATGTTGTGCCGTTCGCACGACGTCATGGCCGCCGTTTCATCTTCCAGGATGACAACGCAAGATGTCACAGGGCCAGGATCGTTACAGGTTACCTCCAACAACAGAACATCACCACATTACCTTGGCCAGCACTGAGTCCCGACCTCTCCCCCATCGAGCATGTCTGGGACATGCTTGGACAAAGGTTACGTCAACGTCAACAACGTCCTGCCAATGTCCAAGAACTTGCTGCTGCGTTGCAACAGGAATGGGACAATCTGGACTAAAATGACCTTCGACGTCTCATTAGGAGTATGCCACGTCGGATCAATGCTTGTTTGGCAAACAGAGGAGGATTTACCCGTTACTGACTTTGTTGTGATGCTGTGGTAACTTTGCTGTTTGACCGCGGGTATCATTTTACCCTTATAATGGTCAGTCTGTGCTTTACTTAGTGTAACGATCGTTTGGAATAAATCGATGAATGCAAATTTCATTTCATTTTGTCATTTGTTTCTTCGTCAGTTTCATTAGGTGACTTTAATAACACTTAAAAATCAAATATCCCCTACTTTTTTTGAATAGTATATATTTGGTATTTATTGGTAAAGATGTCTATGTAGTTCTGTCGTCGCATATTATGTAGCTCGTATTTTTAACAAGGGTAAATCATATAAGTCAGCTTTGAAGATGCCCCCATTTCTCACTGCGAACTACATGTATGTAGAATATAGAAATAACTTACTTTCTTGTAAATTTATCTTTGGGTGCTACCAACATCAGTGTATCACGTATTAAAGGTCTTTTTACTTCTTCGTCTTTCAACGACAAAACATATTCCATCACACCTGGTGTCACTTCCTGTTCACTGTCAATACGTAAACTAGGGTTGGAGTTCACTTCCAATAACATGGGTTTTAAATTCTTCAATAAAATTATATCAAATCCTAAAATCTGAAATAGAAATAAAATGATTTGCAATATGTTAACACCTTTTAGCACACTGCTCTGATAGTCTCCGCAATCTGTTCCGACATGCGTGCACACATATACATACAGGCGGTGTAGGGAGGCAAAATAAAGAAACTATTCAAATTATCTCATTTAAAGATTGTTTTATTCACTTTATGTGGTGCTCATAGAGCATAGACAGTAAATTAAATTTATATACAATACAATAGATCCAGAGTCGTATAGATCCTTTCACGCCAAATAATGATTCGTGTAAGATAACCCCCAATTCCGAGTGATTTGCTGTTGTTATCTACTAGTATAAAACATTGTGTTACCTTACGGGACGGACGACCTGCCGTTGTTACCAGTAGTGTAAGGATTTTGTTTTTAACTGATTCCTTATAGTAGTTGGTAACATTGTGCTGGATTGGGTGGTTGTGCTGGTTGTCATGCACGCGATTTTGTTCGGTTACGGTACATCAGAATCAATGGGAATGTATTGTCTTCATAAAGACAAGAAGGAAGATAAACAAAATGACCAAACCAGGCCCGGATCCAGGATTTTGTCGAGGGAGTGGGGGCATACATTGGAGCAAATGGTAATACGTTGGAACCCTGGATTGCTTTGGCGGAGACAATGCGAAAATCTTGTTTATATCATCCATTAAAGAGCAGATATGTGAAATACAACAGTAACAAAGCAAACGAAAATGAAAATCAACTACGTCAGTGGGGATGATCAGCGCCTGCAAACAGCCAATCCCCACTAAGCAGTTTAATAAAAAGAGATAATATGACTAGAAATAAGGGGGTTATAAGACGTCAAATGAAAGATCTATCCTCAAAAAGCAAATTCTCAAGCTAACATGGGCTCAAAATTTGTGCAGCCGCGGTACCTCTGGAATAGACATGAGAAGAAATATCTTGTAGAACTCTTGTGGTAAAAAAACACCACAGACCCATAACACTATCATAATTATTCCAAGTCGAAAATCTTGTGGAATGTTGTACCACACAGGCATATTATAGGGTGCCTGAGAGAAAAATGTTTAAACAAAAATTCCAATATCCTGTGGAACTCTAGTGGTAAAAAACACCACAGACCCAAGACACTCTATGCATATTATTCTAAGTCGAAAATCTTGTGGAATGTATTTATTTTCAGAAACCCAATATCTTGTGGAACTGTTGTGGTGAAAAGTTCCACACAAATGCCCCCAAACCTAGCCATAAATGCTCTGGAATCCTAACGAGTATCAATCTGAAATTCATCGAGTGCAGGATGGGTCCCGCGGAAACATTCCCTGTAATTTAAAGCGGATTGTCGCTAGTGTTCTTGACCATGATTTTGAATTTGTCTTTGACCTTTATGGCAAAAGGCTAGATATGACCGGAAAATTTGGGAGATTTTCGTAACATTGACGAAATAAATGAAATGTGGTTTAAAGTCCTACGGTTCTGCCCGACCGAGATAACGAAAACGGGCATACGCCGTACAGTGTGCCGTGGAAGAAGTTTTGCCCAGACAGTGGCGCTACGCCAGAAAATCTCGATGGGCTTTCTTGGCCAACACCTCTAGCAAACCTGCGACCCCATTTCCAAGGTGAATGAATTCTCCATCATTGATCTTGACCCTGTCAGATGACAATGACCTACTGGAGCTGAGACGACGCGCGCGCGAGAGAAAAGGGGTTTAACGTCCACTCGACACAAACTAGGTCATTTCGAGACTAACTCATGGTTTCATTTTATTTCAATAAATCGCCTGTGCGTAGGGTTCTTCAGCAGTGGGAGGAAACCGGACGACCCGGAGAAAACTAACTTCATTGTGTCAGGGGTATGTCGGACTTTCATTTGAGACCATGCTCGATTCCCTGGGATTTAGATGACATCGTGTGTGTGTTGGGGGAGGGAGAACATGCATAATTCCAGAGTTGGAAAAAATTGAGAGAAGACATAAGGTAGGATAATACCGTCACCAGGTCCATAATGAGAATAAGGTTGGGTCAGAATTAAGTCAACAATCACGTACCCTAACCCTGTGTACATCTAGTGACCGTTGACGAAATATACTATCGGTATTAGTTTTTAATCTTTATGTGCCAGGGAAGATAATCCTCAACAACGACTGAGAAAGACCAGACTTTACGACAGTCAAGTCAGTTGTTAAGTGAGAGAGAGAGAGAAATGGGGTTTAACGTCCACTGGACACAAACTAGGTCATTTTGGGACTAACATATGGTTTCAATTTTATATCAATAATTCGTTTGCGCGTACGGGTCTTTAGCAGTGGGAGGAAACGGGGATGCCCACGGGGTTGAGAAGGCGCCCCTATCTCCATGCCACATACGCTTACACCAGGGATCGAAACTACAGCTGTAAGCCAGAGGTGACCGGCCAGCAAGAGATCGAAGCGCGGCACTCTAGGCCATTAGGCCACCCCACCCCCTTGTTTAGTGAATATACTGAATGGCCGTTGTTAACAACTACTATAATATATATTATGTTACCGCATGGCACGGAGGCCTGTCCTTGTTACCAGTAGTATAAGGATTCTGTTATTAACAGATTCGTTAAGTAGTTGGTAACATTGGTGAAATTGGGTGTCAAACTGGCAACAATACCAAAACATCATTTATAATACGTTTGGAACAGTGGTGTATGCTGAATATGGCGCAAGGGAACATACATACTCCGGACAGTGTTTCATTGATTAGAGGTAATCCCACTACTCACTGCTGTAATGGGTGGATATTGTTGTTTTAAATTTTGATTGGTCAATAGTCCGACTACCAACCAATGACTAGCTGCTCTACAAAAGCTTTACATTTAAACGAGTGCCAATATTGGACCAAATATGTTTACATAACGTTACGTCATGGCTCACGATTTTACTATACCGAATTAACCCTTGCATAGCAGAATACTGCAGTAAAACTAATTGCGTGACAAACGAGGCTATCAAGTCGAATGAAATGTAAACAATACTGTTTGGAATCGAACACACTTTCACCGTTCTTAATACCTTAAATCACTGTCCAAAGTTTTAGGGAAGACTAAGATTAAACGAAGGGCTGTCATGTTGATGTACTTAAATGATAGCTTTGATTGAACGGGAAGAATAGACATACTCCCGCAAAAGTTCAAGAATCAGAAGCTAATCCAGCAATGGCCAGAGCGGGATTTCTCGGGCCATTGTTTCAGGAATATGGGGAACACATTGAATTAGTTAACTAATTGGTGTTAAAGAGGAGTGCGTGGGTGTTTGATATGGGACAGGGGAGACGCAGTCCATCGTAAACAAATTAAAAAAAACCTACAATATTTTAGGTGACTATATCAGCTAAATGACGTATCTGGAACCACTCCAAAAGAAAATGACACCAGTGATGTGAAGACTTTAATACCTTACCTGAAAACACGATAACTGTGATTTAGAGGGAGTTAAGGCACATTGAAATTCTACTTTTAATTCCCCGAATACCGAGAGAATAGTTTTACACACGATCTGTTCAATCTCCATCCAGATGGCGTCACTATCATAACCATGTCTCTTTAACAGATTTAAAACTTGCGTTAATTTACGTTTACTCCCTTCGTTATCTTTCTCTGATTTATTAAATGTTTCACTTCTTTTGTTTAACGAATAATTTGTCAAGTGCATGAAAGATTCGTGAAGATTTTTGGCATTTGGTTGTTCATAGGGTATTGTAGAAAAACGGGCCAAACCTTCCTTGCAGATATGTATCTCCAATGGCTGGATGCTTTTCAATACAGCGTAAACACGAAAATCAAATTTAAAATCGTCTATGAGCAGTACATTTGTCAGATATTCCTGTACCACATGTTTTCGATGTCCTTGTTGAGAATAGTTGGTAGGGTCACGAAGAAGATAAATTCCTTCACCCTGAGATCCATCACTAGGTTTAACGATGAACGTAGGTTTTGGCCGTGTTTTTCTATCTGTCATGTATTTAACGGCTGCATTAAATTGGCAATACTGTTGCGGTAGAAACCAAGTTTTGGGATAAAACTCAAATTCATCTGGAAACAATCCTTTCATAACATCCAAACATCGGAACAAGTTCACCTTACTAAAAATATCAGTAGTGCCTGTAAAATACAGAAGGAATAGTAAGATTTGTGTAAAAAATAAAGTAACGCTCACTTTTAAAAATAATAACTTTATATTTTCCATTCACAACACATAACAGACGCAATAAACAGTTTAGGAACTCTTCCATAAAAGATACCAGATAATGATTACACAATAACCGAGCAAAATTAAAATTGATGGGAACCGGTGCATAACATTTGTTGGAGGTCCGTCCTATCTTTGTATTTAGCAATTAAAAAAAAAATCACATATGAAATATTCAAACAATTATGATTTTTTATTTAACTTATAGTCATTTATGGATCAATTTGTTCTCGGAATCCGTTAGTTAATCAGAAATCTTTAGTCACGCGGGTATAGTTGAGGCTGTTCAGTGTTAATTCGATTAATCCTTACTAATAAACCTTTATACTTAATGACAGTCTGAAAACGGTTTGTTCCTTCATGAGTTCCATTCACCATGCTGTTGTGTTGTTCTTGGTGTTTAATGTCCGCTTCCACCGAAGGTGATATCGCAGACAAGTCTTATTTTTTTCCATTTTCATTATCTTAGCGCACGCGCAGGGGTCTTTGCTGTGGGAGGAAATCGGAGTGCCCGGAGGAAACCCACGAGGTTGAGAAGGAGCCCCTATCTCCATGCCACATACGCTCACACCAGGACTCGAAACCACAGCCGCAAGCCAGAGGTGACCGGCCAGCTAGAGGTCGAAGCGTGGCACTCTAGACCATGCTACTACTACTACTACCTGGTGTTTTAACGTCCGCTTCCACAGAAGTGATATCGCAGACAAGACATAGGAGAGCCGAGGCTTATTCCTGTTTTTAGAATATGATTTTGCAATCTTTCCATTTGCGGCCTCGAGCCATGGAGTAGGTTTAGTGAGAAGTTCTTCCCTTTATTTAATAAAACACATATGGTTTGGTAGTTGATCTGTAAAGACAGCATTTATGTAGACATATATGCGTCTCGTCTCTGGATTGGTAGAAGTCATCTTTTGGGGTTTAGTGTTTAGGTGCCAGGCCCGTCTTATCGTGGCCTCCCCTTACTCCACTTATCCCACTTTGCAGGTTTGGTGTCTTTGTAGTGGATTAGTGTTTAGATGCCGAGCCCGTCTAACCGTGACCCTCCCTTACTCAACTAGCCCGCTACTTTGGTGTATATCCCGTATGTAGTTTAGTGTTTAGATGCCGAGCTCGTCTTATAGACCATGCTCATATTTTGTTGGGCTATATAAAAAGACCATGCTCATATTTTGTTGGGCTATAGACTGTTCACAAACAAATTGTGGACGGACGGACGGACGTCCCGACGGGCGTCCAGACGAACAGGGGCGACGACAATATACGTCCAGATGACAATGTGGTGTATCACTACTTCTTGGTTCAACCCATCAATACACAACTCCCTTCATCCCATCAATATGGCATGAGCTATTATTCTGGCATACTGTGGCTTTATTCAATATAATAAAGTATATATGCATCTTTAACAAGATTTATTATAATATTCTTTATTAATCTTCTATAGCTGTATTGAATGATTCGCTCGAACTCCTTAAATACAAATAACCAATCTTAAAATCTAATTTACCAAATCTTCAACAAAGCCCAATATTAAGCTGGTCAATTATGCTCACTGTACCATACAAGTGGGTGTGTATAGTGCTTTATATAATAAGTTTATAAATATTAAAACTTTAACACAAGGGCCGGTTGCTCAAAACTAAGTTATTATAACGTTATCTTGCTAACGTGTCGTTTGTTCGTTTGTTGACGGTCCAATAAATGTCTGTTACTGGATCTTCAATTTCATTATCCCTGAATTAAAGTTAATCCAAGAGGAGACTGCTTGTTAATTGGCTGAATTTTAAATTACATGTATATAATGTACATAACGAGCTCTGGTGTGAGCGTATGTGGCACGGAGATAGGGGCGCCTTCTCAACCTCATTGGTTTCGTCTGGGCACTCCGGTTTCCTCCCACTGCTAAAGACCCCTACGCGTAAGCGTATTATTGAAATAAAATTAAACCATACGTTAGTCCCGAAATGACCTATCTCTCTCTCTCACTCTCCCTCTCTCACACACATGTATATAACAACTTCATAGAAGTTAGTATTAACAAGAAACTGAATACAGTGGGCAACTAATTATTGTGCAGTCTATTCCCAAAACTTGAATTAAGACAAAAGGATTATTTACTACAACCTTTCTCTCCGTTAAAGTTAACGATCCCTTAACTCCGTGTTAACGGATCGTTAGAAGTTAACACGGCTTTCAGCAACCAGCCATATACTAGGTGGTTATGTTTTGTACCAGTCAGTTAAAGTGCGAATCCCGAATTTCATAGAATCTGAAAATTACAAGTTCGTATACGTATGAAATTTTAACGCCAAAATACAGAGGAATTGTGTATTTACCTTGTCTGAAAAGTTCAGTTCAAAATATTCAGTCGTTTGGACGTGAACGTCAAAATCGCACCACAATCAAATATCCGGACACGAGACTTTTTAAATAGTTGAACTTGATAAATGCGACTACATGCGATACCTATTGTACACTTCATAAATAGAGAGCTTGCGGCACTGGTTGATGCTATACCGTATCTATCTAAATATAAAAAAGGGGAGGAGCTACCAATAACTAGATGAGCAGTAATTCTAACGCGTTTGTAGGCGGGAATTAAGAAGCATGACCACGCCTTGACATGATCGGTGAAGGTCGCGTTCGCAGCTCGCTTCACCAGCGAATTGCGATACCCATTTTACTACCGACAATCGTGATGTACAAGCTGTTTAATGCATTTAGGAAGCTGAGAAATAAATGAAAGCGACAAAAGTACACGTGACGACACAATGTATAACTCGAAACACCAGGAATTTCAATGCACCAGGTAGGAAGTGTCTTTTGATATCGATGTATACGGTCGTTTGGCCTGTAAATATGTCTTTCCATATTGTAATACAATAATTGTACCGGGCGGTATTGGTCAGTGGGCGAGAATTGAGAAGTTCATCGAGATTTTCCGACGTTACTTCCTCTTGTCAGTGCTGATCGACGGAGGGTTTGACAAGGACAACTGTGTAGTCTTTCGGATGGGACGTAAAACAAAGGTTCCGTCAATACATTGTCATTGATGTGCATGTGACGTAAAGGATCCCTTAGCAAATGGCGAAATGGCTCAAGTCAAACTGCGATTTCTTGTAGTTCAAAAAGATGAAAAACCAATGTTCAAATGTTGACATTTTTCCTGGATAGGGCATAAACTAGTAAAATGCATTGGCATGCTATGCCATTAACTGAAGAGTGGCGTTAAAATTCCATTTTTATTTTTATTTTCACCTTCACCTAATTTGTAATGTTACGGTACCCAAGGTATCAATTGTTATTTGGCACTATTATTATTGACAGGGGTCATGGCTGATGGGTCAACGGACTTGAGAGTTGATAATGCCACATGCTTGGCAAGTTTATAAGCAAAGCTTAAATAGTCTAAGTAACAATGCATCTTTATAAAGCTTCATTTATTTACAATTTAATTTTGTTCAATTTTCTTCAGGATGATGCTCTGATAGACTATTATAAAACTAATGTCAAAGTAGAAATTGATGTAAGTGGTTTTATCCTTTGACAGCATTCAGCCTATAATACTAAAAATGATAAAGTACCCATCATTAGTTCCCAGTGTTGACCAAGAAAATTCATCTCGATTTTCCGACGTGGTTTCTCCTTGTTAGTGAGTGGTGCAGAACATAGCGCCTGACAAGGACAACTGCCTAGTTGTTGGGATGCAAAGATTAACAGAGGTCCAGTGTACACATTGACGTGTACGTAAAAGTTCCTTTGCCAGTTGGAATTGGATATAAGTGTAGGCCGTAACACCACTCTCTAGGCAAAATATCCCTCATAGCAGTCAGAGCAGTACATAGGACATTATACCTCATTTTATTTCTATAATACTGGGAGCCCCTAAGTCTCAGTGTGTAAAGTGTGGTTAGCAATAGCTAGACATGGTCATCCTGTGTTTGATAGCACCTATGTCCAGGCAAAAGAGAGAGAGAGAGAGCGAGAGAAAAATAAATGGGGTTTAACATCCACTCAACACAAACTAGGTCATTTTGGGACTAACATATGGTTTCATTTTATTTCAATAATTCGCTTGCGTGTAGGGGTCTTTAGCAGTGGGAGGAAACCGGAGTGCCCGGAGGAAACCCTCGTGGTTGAGAAGGCGCCCCTATCTCCATGCAACATACGCTCACACCAGGACTTGAAACCACAGCCGCAAGCCAGAGGTGACCGGCCAGCTAGAGGTCGAAGCGCGGCACTCTAGACCACTAGGCCATCCCAACCCCCCATGTCCAGGCAAAATTTCCCTCAAACCTCATTGCATGGGGTTTGCCTGTTTTCATTAGCTCCATATTGGAAATTAAAACCCATTTAAGTTTATTTCATGTAGTATATAACATTGACAATAACAATCGTTAACATTATAGGCGTGCGGTCCTGAGAAAAGAAAAGCAGAAAAGAGGCTTCAGATTTAACGTTGTCAGCAATAAGGTAATTTCTTGTTCTTGTAAAACCCTTTTATACTGAGCCGAATATAGTACGAGGTTTGTCCGCCCAGATTTCATTTACAAAGCATTATCTCATAAACCATTTAACGTAACTTTCAGACTGGCTATTTTGGGTTTTTCCTGGGTTTTCTGGATTCTCCTGGTTTCCTTCTGGTGCTAAAGACTCCCAATGCGCAAGCAAATTGTTGAAATCCTGATTCTCCTGGTTCCCTTCCACCTCTAATATTGAACCCTATGTTACTCCCAAAATGACCTAGTTTGTGTCATGTGGAGGTGTATTTATAAAATTTCATTACATTGTGTTGTAAACCTGCATCTGGAACTGTCTCCAATTTGATGGTAGTGGTGGTAATTTGTAATTTTAGTTAATTTATGTACACTTACACTATGATTAAATTCATTTATTAAAGAAGACTATTTACCATTATTCTTTCAGGCACTAGGATTCCAATTAGTTGTATATCTATGTACAAAACTATTAAAAAGAAGATTCAAGAAAAACTCTCTATTTGCAATGCTACATTTACCATATCTCCAGAATTGCAACTTTCGTGTTTATAATCTTGACAATTTATATGCAACATTTTGTTGAAAGAATCCACAGTATTTGTTGTGGTGAACAAAATAAATATATGCTGTGGAGAGGCAAATTTTATGTTGACCAAATATGAAAATAAAGTTATACATCTGCATGTTTCAATCACTCTTTTTGTTATGCCTCTTTTCTTTTGCAAATTAAGGTCCCAAAGTTTTCTGCGGTATGGGGAAATATGCTGCATTTGGGCCCAATCTGATGTAAAGAAATGAAATGGGGTTTAACATCCTAGTTTTTACACCTACCTGGCATATTAGGACAGGTATACACCATGCAGTGTGATATGATTGAAATTCCAAGCACCCACCCCCTTCTCCTTCCTAACCTATTCACAAGAGAGAACAACATCGGAAAAGCATGCCATTATGACCTTTGCAAAATACAATTCTTTATTTCAAATTCCAAGCCCCCCCCCCCCGTCCTAACCTATTAGGGGGAACAACATTGGAAAAGCATGCCATGATGACCTTTGTCAGTCTACACTGAGTGGAACATTGAGCCACCGTGGCAAATATTTTCTGTAACACAAGAAAGCATAACACTTTATGATGAACTTATCATACAAAATCCTCCTATAAGAACCAAGCTGAAAACAAATGCTGCTGTCATAGCTATTGTGACCAAAATATTCTGCTCTGCTGAATAATCTAACTACAATTCCTGATGTTGGGACTAATCTATATAAAATTCTCCTGTGGTATCTTTTCTGACGAAAAATTCTATTTTGAGGCTATCTACCAAAAAATTTTGCTGTGATGGATAATCGAACGAAATTCCTGATATGATGGATAATCTAAAAGAAAAATCCTGCTGTTTAAACCAATCTATAGAAAATCCTGCTGTTGGAACCAAGCTAAAAACTAATTTTGCTGTATATGGCTGTTGTGGTGAAAATATGCTGCTGTCATGGCTATTGTGACGAAAATATTCTGCCTTCTTGGATTTTCTAACGGCAATTCCTGCTCTGCTGAATAACCTAACCACAATTCCTGCTGCTGGCACCAATCTATAGAAAATTCTGCTGTGATAGCTATTTTGACGAAAAGTCTGTTTTGGTGGTTATCTGCCAAATAAGATAATCTTACGAAATTCCCGATATGATGGATAATCTGAAGAAAAATCCAGCTGTTTAACCCAATCTATAGAAGATATCCAAGCCGAAAACAACTTCTGCTGTCGTGGCTATTGTGATAAAAATATTCTGCTCTAATCGCTATAATCTAACGAAATTCCTTATTTGATGGATAATCTGAAGAAAAATCCATCTGTTTAAAGCAATCTATAAAAGATATCCAAGCCGAAAACAACTTCTGCTGTCATGGCTATTGTGATAAAAATATTCTGCTGTAATCGCTATTGTGACGGAAATTTCAGCTCTGTTGAGAGGTATTAAACTGAATGAAAAATAGCCAAGAGACCATGGTCCGATAATGACGGAAGGGGCGGGGCTTATGCTTTTTAACCAATGGGATGTGAGAAGTAGTTATATGCTAAAAAGTAAAATGTTACACAGTGTACAGGGAATGTGATAGCCTACAATTATAACTTATAAGTTAAGATAAGGGTTAGGGTAAGGGCTGTGGCCTGCAGATTTCGTCACTGTCTCGAGATATGTAGATAGGGCTAGCCCTAACCCTAACCCTGGGCCAAGCCTAACCCTTATCCTAACCCACAATCCACATATGACGTTTAAGACCAGGCTGCGGTGGATGGAAAATAAACGTTTACTACTTCTCACATCCGATTGGATAAAAAGCATAAACCCCGCCCCTTCCGTCATTATCAGACCATGGTCTCTAGGCTATTTTTCATTCAGTTTAATACCTCCTGTTGAATAATCTAACCACAATTCTTCCAGTTAGAAAATTCTGCTGTGATAGCTATTCTGACGAATAAGTCTGCTGTGTTGGCTATTCTGCCGAATAAATCTGTTGTGATGGATATTCTAACGAAATTCTTTATAGGATGGGTAATCTGCTGTTTAAACCAATCTATAGAAAATTCTGCTGTTTAAACCAATCTATAGAAAATCCTGCTGTTGGAACTAAGCTAAGAAAAATTTTGCTGTATATGACTGTTGTGATGAAAACATTCTGCTGTCATGGCTATTGTGACGGAAATATTCTGCTGGCATGGATTTTCTAACGACAATTCCTGCTTGCTGAATAATCTAACCACAATTGCTGCTGTTGGGACCAATAAATAGAAAAATATGCTGTGATAGCTATTCTGACGAAAATTTGTTTTGGTGGCTATCTGTCGAATAATATTGAATCCCAAACTTAGGCTGCCTATCTCAAGCTAGCTCCGTCTGAGAATAACATTCTCGGAAGTCTGACGTAGGTGGATCGCTGTGTGCAGTATAATAATATTGCTGTGATGAATAGTCTAACGAAAATTCCAGCAGTTTAAAACAATCTATAGAAAATATGCAAGCAGAAAACAACTTATGCTGTCATGGCTATTGGGGGAAAAATATTCTGCTCTAATCGCTATTCTGAAGACAATTTCGCTCTGTTGAATAATCTAACCACAATTCTTCCAGTTAGAACCAATCTGTAGAAAATTCTGCTGTGATACCTATTCTGCTGTGCTGGTTAATTGCCGAATATACCTTATGTGATGGATATTCCAACGAAATTCCTTGTACGATGGATAATCTATAGAAAATCCTGCTGTTTAAACCAAGCTAAGAAAAATGTTGCTGTATATGATTGTTGTGATGAAAACATTCTGCTGTCATGGCTATTGTGACGAAAATATTCTGCTGGCATGGATTTTCTAACGACAATTCCTACTCTGCTGAATAATCTAACCACAATTCCTGCTGTTGGCACCAATCTATAGAAAATTCTGCTGTGATAGCTATTTTGACGAAAAGTCTGTTTTGGTGGTTATCTGCCAAATAAGTTAATCTTACGAAATTCCCGATATGATGGATAATCTGAAGAAAAATCCAGCTGTTTAACCCAATCTATAGAAGATATCCAAGCAGAAAACAACTTCTGCTGTCATGGCTATTGTGATAAAAAATATTCTGCTGTAATCGCTATTGTGACGAAAATTCCAGCTCTGTTGAATAATCTAACCACAATTCTTCCATTTAGGACCAATCTATAGAAAATTCTGCTGTGGTAGCTATTCTGGCGAAAAAGTCTGCTATGCTGGCTATTCTGGCGAAAAAGTCTGCTATGCTGGCTATTCTGCCGAATAAACCTGTTGTGGTGGATATTCTAGCGAAATTCCTTATATGATGGATAATCTAAAGAAAAATCCTGCTGTTTAAACCAATCTATAGAATATCCTGCTGTTTAAACCAATCTATAGAAAACCCTGCTGTTGGAACCAAGCTAAAAACAAATTTTGCTGTATATGGCTGTTGTGATGAAAATATTCTGCTGTCATGGCTATTGTGACGAAAATATTCTGCTGTCGTGGATTTTCTGACGACAATTCCTGCTCTGCTTCTGCTGTCTTGGCTATTGGGGTAAAAATATTCTGCTGTAATGGCTATTCTGACGAAAATTTCAGCTCTGTTGAATAATCTAACCACAATTCTTCCAGTTAGGACCAATATATAGAATATTCTGCTGTGATAGCTATCCTGACGAAAAAGTCTGCTATGCTGGCTATTCTGCCGAATAAACCTGTTGTGGTGGATATTCTAACGAAATTCCTTATACGATGGATAATCTAATGAAAAATCCTGCTGTTTAAACCAATCTGTAGAAAATTCTGCTGTTTAAACCAATCTATAGAAATTCCTGCTGCTTGAACCAAGCTAAAAACAAATTTTGCTGTATATGGCTGTTGTGATGAAAATATTCTGCTGTCATGGCTATTATGACGAAAATATTCTGCTGTCATGGATATTCTAACGACAATTCCTGCTTTGCTGACTAATCTAACCACAATTCCTGTTGTTGGGATGAATATATAGAAAATTCTGCTGTGATAGCTATTCTAGCGAAAAATTCTGTTTTGGTGGCTATCTACCGAATAATATTGCTGTGGTAAATAATCTTACGAAATTCCTGATATGATGGATAATCTGAGGAAAAATCCCGCTGTTTAAACCAATCAATAGAAAATCCTGCAGTGAAAACCAAGCAGAAAACAACTTCTGCTCTCATGGCTATTGTGGTAAAAATATTCTGCTGTAATCGCTATTGTGACGAAAATTCCTGCTCTGTTGAATAATCTAAACACAATTCTTCCAGTTAGAACCAATCTATTTGAAAATCCTGCTGTTTAAACCAATCTATAGAAAATCCTGCTGTTTAAACCAATCTTTAGAAAATCCTTCTCTTGGAACCAAGCTAAAAACAAGAAAATCTTGCTGTTGGAACCAAGCTAAAAACAAATTTTTCCTGTATATGACTGTTGTGATGAAAATATTCTGCTGTCATGGTTATTGTGTCGAAAATATTCGGCCTTTATGGATTTTCTAACGGAAATTCCTGCTCTGCTAAATAATCAGCCATAATTCCTGCTGTTGGGACCAATCTATAGAAAATTCTGCTGTGATAGCTATTCTAACGGAAATATGTGTATTGGTGGCTATCTACCGAATAATATTGCCATGATGGATAATCTATCGAAATTCCTGATATGATAGATAATCTGAAGAAAAATCCAGCTGTTTAAACCAATCTATAGAAGATATCCAAGCAGAAAACAACTTCTGCTGTTATGGCTATTGTGATAAAAATATTCTGCTGTAATCGCTACTGTGACGAAAATTTCAGCTCTGTTGAACAATCTAACCACAATTCTTCCAGTTAGAACTAATCTGTAGAAAATTCTGCTGTGATAGCTATTATGACGAATAAGTCTGCTGTGCTGGCTATTCTGCCGAATAAACCACAATTCTTCCAGTTAGAACTAATCTGTAGAAAATTCTGCTGTGATAGCTATTATGACGAATAAGTCTGCTGTGCTGGCTATTCTGCCGAATAAACCTGTTGTGATTGATATTCAAACGAAATTCCTTATATGATGGATAATCTAAAGGAAAATCCTGCTGTTTAAACCAATCTATAGAAAATCCTGCTGTTTAAACCAATCTACAGAAAATCTTGCTGTTGCAACCAAGATAAAAACAAATTTAGCTTTATATGGCTGTTGTGATGAAAATATTCTGCTGTCATGTCTGTTGTGATGAAAATATTCTGTTATGATGGATATTCTAAATAATCTAATCACAATTCCTGCTGTTGGGAACAATATATGCTGTGATAGCTATTCTGATGGAAAATTCTGTTTTGGTGGCTATTATGCCGAATAATTCTGCTGTTCTGATGAATAATCTAACCACAATTCCTGATACGTAGATGATAATCTACAGCAAAATAGTGTTGTTGGGTGCAATGTAATGAAAATCCTGCTGAGAACGAAGCTGAAAACAAATTCCGCTGTCATGGCCATTGTGACGAAAAAATTCTGCTGTGGTCGCTATTGTGACGAAAATATTCAACTGTGATATATAACGTAACGCAAATTCCTGCTCTGTTGAATAATCTAACCAGAATTATTCCTGTCGGGACCAATCGATACAAAATTCAGCTGTGATAGCTATTTTGACCCAAAATTTGTGATGGCTATTCTGCCGAATAATTCAGCTGTGATACATAATCGAAAGAAAGAAATTTCTGATATAATTGATATTATAAAGACAAATCACGCTATTGGCGTCAACATATAGAAATCTTGCTGTGAGAATCAAGCTGGAAATAACTTCTGCTGTCATGGCTATTGTGACAAAAAATTATTCTGCCATAGTTGTTGCGATGAAAATATGTGATGTGATGGATATACTGTGATGGATATTGTAATGACTAGTCCTGCTCTGCTGAATATACTAAATAATCTAATCACAATTCCTGCTGTTGGAAACAATCTATAGAAAATTCTGCTGTGATAGCTATTCTGGTGAAGAATTCTGTTTTGGTGGCTATTATGCCGAATAATTCTGCTATTCTGGTGGATGATCTAACCACAATACCTGATACGAATGGTAATCTACAGTAAAATAGTGTTGTTGGGTGCAATGTAACGAAAATCCTCCTGAGAACGAAGCTGAAAACAAGTTCCGCTGTCATGGCTATTGTGACGAGAAATTCTGCTGTTCCTCTATTTTCTAACGACAATCCCCGCTCTGCTGAATTATCTAACCACAATTCCTGCTGTTGGGACCAATCAATAGAAAATTCTGCTGTGATAGTTATTCTGAAGAAAAATTCTGCTTTGGTGGCTATCTACCGGATAAAATATTGCCGTGATGAATAATCTAACGAAATTCCTTATTTGATGGATAATCTGAAGAATAATCCAACTGTTTAAAGCAAGCTATAGAAGATATCCAAGCAAAAAACAACTTCTGCTGTCATGGCTATTGGGGTAAAAATATTCGGCTGTAATCGTTATTATGACGAAAATTTCAGCTCTGTTGAATATTCTAACCACAATTCTTCCAATCTGTAGAAAATTCTGCTGTGATAGCTATTCTGACGAATAAATCTGCTGTGCTGGCTATTCTGCCGAACAAACCTGTTGTGATGGATATTCTGCCGAATATACCTGTTGTGATGGATATTCTAACGAAATTCCTTACATGGTGGATAATCTCAAGAAAAACCCCGCTGTTTAAACCAAACTATCGAAAATCCTGCTGTTTAAACCAATCTATAGAAAATCCTTCTGTTTGAACCAAGCTAAACAACAAATTTTGCTGTATATGGCTGTAATCGCTATTCTGACGAAAATTTCAGCTCTGATGTATAATCTGACCACAATTTTTACAGTTAGGACCAATCTGTAAAAAATTCTGCTGTGATAGCTATTCGGCAGAATAAGTCTGCTGTGCTGGCTATTCTGCCGAATAAACCTGTCGTGATGGATATTCTAACGGAATTTCTTATATTAAGGATAATCTAAAAGAAAATACTGCTGTTTAAACAAATCTATAGAAAATCCTGCTGTTTTAAACCAATCTACAGAAAACCTTGTTGATGGAACCAAGCTAAAAACCAATTTAGCTGGATATGGCTGTTGTGATGAAGACATTCTGCTGTCATGGCTGTTGTGACGAAAATATTCTGCTGTCATGGATTTTCTAACGACAATTCCTGCTCTGCTGAATAATCTAACCACAATTCCTGTTTTTTGGACCAATCTATAGAAAATTCTGCTGTGATAGCTAATCTGACGAAAAATTCTGTTTTGGTGGCTATCTGCCGAATAATATTGCTGTGATGAATAATCTAACGAAATTCCTTATTTGATGGATAATCTGAAGAAAAATCCAGCTTTTTAAACCAATCTATAGAAGATATCCAAGCAGAAAACAACTTCTGCTGTCATGGCTATTGTGATAAAAATATTCTGTTGTAATCGCTACTGTGACGAAAATTTCAGCTCTGATGAATAATCTAACCGCAATTCTTCCAGTTAGGACCAGTATATAGAAAATTCTGCTGTGATAGCCATCCTGCAGAGTAAGTCTGCCGTGCTGGCTATTCTGTCGACTAAACCTATTGTGATGGATATTCTAACGAAATTCCTTATATGATGGATAATCTAAGGAAAAATCCTGCTGTTTAAACCAATCTATAGAAAATCCTGCTGTTTAAACCAATCTATAGAAAATCCTGCTGTTAGAACCAAACTAAAAACAAATTTTGCAGTTATGCTTTTGTGATGAAAATATTCTGCTGTCATGGCTATTGTGACGAAAATATTCTGCCTTCGTGGATTTTCGAACGGCAATTCCTGTTCTGCTGAATAATCTAACCGCAATTCCTGCTGTTGGGACTAGTCTATAGAAAATTCTGCTGTGATAGCTATTCTGACGAAATATTCTGTTTTGGTGTCGAATAATATTGCTGTGATGAATAATCGAACGAAATTCCTGATATGATGGATAATCTGAAGAACATTCCAGCTGTTTAAACCAATCTATAGAAAATATGCAAGCAGAAAACAACTTCTGCTGTCATGGCTATTGGGGTAAAAATATTCAGCTGTAATCGCTATTCTGACGAAAATTTCAGCTTTGTTGAATAATCTAACCACAATTCTTCCAGTTAGGACCAATCTGTAGAAAATTCTGCTGTGATAGCTATCCTGCAGAATAAGTCTGCTGTGCTGGCTATTCTGCCGAATAAACCTAGTGATGGATATTCTAACGAAATTCCTTGTATGATGGATAATCTAAAGGAAAATCCTGCTGTTTAAACCAATCTATAGAAAATCATGCTGTTTAAACCAATCTATAGAAAATCTTGCTGTAGGAACCAAGCTAAAAACAAATTTAGCTGTATATGGCTGTTGTGATGAAGACATTGTGCTGTCATGGCTATTGTGACGAAAATATTCTACTGTCATGGATTTTCTAACGACAATTCCTGCTCTGCTGAATAATCTAACCACAATTCCTGTTTTTTGGACCAATCTATAGAAAATTCTGCTGTGATAGCTAATCTGACGAAAAATTCTGTTTTGGTGGATATCTGCCGAATAATATTGCTGTGATGAATAATCTAACGAAATTCCTTATTTGATGGATAATCTGAAGAAAAATCCAGCTTTTTAAACCAATCTATAGAAGATATCCAAGCTGAAAACAACTTCTGCTGTCATGGCTATTGTGATAAAAGTATTCTGCTGTAATGGCTACTGTGACGAAAATTTCAGCTCTGATGAATAATCTAACCGCAATTCTTTCAGTTAGAAAATCCTGCTGTTTAAACCAATCTATAGAAAATCCTGCTGTTGGAACCAAACTAAAAACAAATTTTGCAGTTATGCTTTTGTGATGAAAATATTCTGCTGTCATGGCTATTGTGACGAAAATATTCTGCCTTCATGGATTTTCTAACGGCAATTCCTGTTCTGCGGAATAATCTAACCACAATTCCTGCTGTTGGGACTAGTCTATAGAAAATTCTGCTGTGATAGCTATTTTGACGAAAACACTGTTTTAGTGGTTATCTGCCGAATAACATTGCTGTGATGGATAATGTAACGAAATTCCTGATATGATGGATAATCTGAAGAAAAATCCAGCTGTTTAAACCAATCTATAGAAAATATCCAAACTGAAAACAACTTCTGCTGTCATGGCTATTGTGATAAAAATATTCTGCTGTAATCGCTATTGTGACGAAAATTCCAGCTCTGTTGAATAATCTAACCACAATTCTTCAATTTAGGACCAATCTATAGAACATTCTGCTGTGATAGCTATTCTGACGAAAAAGTCTGCTGTGTTGGGTATTCTGCCGAATAAACCTGATGTGATGGATATTATAACGAAATTCCTTATATGATGGATAATCTAAAGTAAAATCCTGCTGTTTAAACCGAACTATAGAAAATCCTTCTGTTGGAACCAAGCTAAAAACAAATTTTGCTGTTAGCTGTTGTGATGAAAATATTATGCTGTCATGGCTATTGTGACGAAAATATTCTGCCTTCATGGATTTTCTAACGGCAATTCCTGCTCTGCTGAATAATCTAACCACAATTCCTGCTGTTCGGACCAATCTATAGAAAAAATTCTGCTGTGATAGCTATTTTGACGAAAACACTGTTTAGTGGTTATCTGCCGAATAACATTGCTGTGATGGATAATGTAACGAAATTCCTGATATGATGGATAATCTGAAGAAAAATCCAGCTGTTTAAACCAATCTATAGAAGATATCCAACCTGAAAACAACTTCTGCTGTCATGGCTATTGTGATAAAAATATTCTGCTGTAATCGCTATTGTGACGAAAATTCCAGCTCTGTTGAATAATCTAACCACAATTCTTCAATTTAGGACCAATCTATAGAACATTCTGCTGTGATAGCTATTCTGACGAAAAAGTCTGCTGTGCTGGCTATTCTGCCGAATAAACCTGTTGTAAGGATATTCTAACGATATTGCTTATATGATGGATAACCTAAAGAAAAATCCTGTTTAAACCAATCAATAGAAAATACTGCTGTTTAAACCAATCTATAGAAAATCCTGTTGTTTAAACCAATCCATAGAGAATCCTGCTGTTGGAACCAAACTAAAAACACATTTTGCAGTTATGCTTTTGTGATGAAAATATTCTGCTGTCATGGCTATTGTGACGAAAATATTCTGCCTTCGTGGATTTTCTAACGACAATTTCTGCTCTGCTGAATAAACTAACCACAATTCCTGCTGTTGGGACTAGTCTATAGAAAATTCTGCTGTGATAGCTATTTTGACGAAAGTACTGTTTTGGTGGTTATCTGCCTAATACCATTGCTGTGATAGATAATGTAACGAAATTCCTGATATGATGGATAATCTGAAGAAAAATACAGCTGTTTAAACCAATCTATAGAAGATATCCAAGCAGAAAACAACTACTGCTGTCATGGCTATTGTGATAAAAATATTCTGCTGTCTGTTATAACCGCTACTGTGACGAAAATTTCAGCTCTGTTGAATAATCTAACCACAATTCTTCCAGTTAGGACCAATCTGTATAAAATTCTGCTGTGACAGCTATTCTGACTAATTAGTCTGCTGTGCTGGCTATTTTGCCGAATAAACCTGTTGTGATGGATATTCTAACGAAATTCCTTATATGATGGATAATCTAAAGGAAAATGATGCTGTTTAAACCAATCTATAGAAAAGCATGCTGTTTATACCAATCTATTGAAAATCTTGCTGTTGTAACCAAGCTAAAAACAAATTTAGCTGTGTATGACTGTTGTGATGAAAATATTCTGCTGTCATGGCTGTTGTGATGAAAATATTCTACTGTGATGGATATGCTAATGACTATTCCTCCTCTGCTGAATATACTAAATAATCTAATGACAAGTCCTGCTGCGGGAACAATCTATAGAAAATTCTGCTGTGATAGCTATTCTGATGAAAAATTCTGTTTTGGTGGCTATTATGCCGAATAATTCTGCTGTTCTGATGATTAATCTAACCACAATTCCTGATACGAATGATAATTTTCGAAAAAATAATGTTGTTGGGTGCTATGTATAGAAAATCCTGCTGAGAACGAATTATTCCTATCGGGACCAATCGATAGAAATTTCAGCTGTGATAGCTATTTTGACCCAAAATTTGTGATGGCTATTGTGCCGAATAATTCTGCTGTGATGGATAATAATCTAAAGAAAGAAATTCCTGATATAATTGATATTCTAAAGAATCTAACGGAAATCCTGATGTGATTGATATCTAAACCAAAACCCTCTGTTGGTACCAATCTATAGAAAATCGTGTTGTGGGAACTAATCTGAAAACGAATTGTGCTGTGATGGCTATTCCGACGAAAAATTCTGCTGGGCCGAACATTCGCAGTTTCTGTAAGACTCTTATGGGGGCTGTTTTAGTTTTCAACTGTATGTTTTATAGAATAATATTCCATGCAGTATAAAAAAAACCCGTTTTAAAACGTTTATTTAAAGCCGCTTTAACAGACACTGCATACAACTGATATGTCCATAATTTGGTTGTTGTTTTTTTTTGTTTTTTTTTTATACGATTACATTGTCACTTTGTAAAGTGCCCCTAAACACGGAATATGAAAGGGGGCACTATAAATATGCTGTAATAATAATAATAAATATGATGTAATAGTAATAAATATACTGTAATAATTTAGTAATAAATATACTGTAGTAATCTAGAGAAAATCTTATTGTTGAGACTAATCTATTGAACATCCGGCTGCGAGTGCCAATCGGAACCATTATAAATAATTACTGCTTTGAGGGGTGGGGTGGGTCAATCTTTAGAGAATAATGGTGGGGGCATTAATCTTAAGAAAAATTTTGCTGTGAAAGCCAAACTGAACAAAGCACTCTCAGACTTTAGTTTATAATTTACTCAAAATTGTTCGCCTTATTTTAACTAAAATATAGCCCTGTATAAAACCTTGGCTGTTTTAATGTATCAAATAGGCATACATGAATAAGAAACAATGTGCAAAGTTTTGAGTTTGGGGATCAAAGATATTTCTTATAAACAGTAATTGAAAGTTGAGTAAATTATTAACTTAAGCCTGAGAATGCTTAGTGAACTCAAGGCCCAACGTGATGGATAATCTAAAGAAAACTTTGTTGTGGGGGCTAATGCGAATAAAAATTCTGCTGTGACTGGCAATCTATATAAAATCATTGGGACCATAGAAATACTAATATTATTATAACATGCAATATTTAAAAAATCGTGCCGTGGGCGCTAATAAAAAAATCATGTTGTTGGGACCAATGGAGAAAATACTGCTGGGGACATTCTAAATAAAAACAATCCTGCTGTGAAAGCCAATATAACTATGGTGTGTGTGTGTGTGTGGATGTGGGGTCGGGGGGGGGGGGGGTATAGAAAAATTAAAACATTGAATGTTTATCTATTTCTTTCGTGACTTTTTGTGCATGTGCGGGGAGGGGGATTAATGGCATTATGGGCCGTTAGGGATATAAATATGGCTATATTAGTTTATGGTTCTACAATGTACTTTAAATTCGTGGCCTGGAATAGCAGTAGAACAGGTTTTAACATTTATGTGGTCTGCCTCCAGTTGTTAGAATTATTTCCCTTGATATTTCTAAGGTGAAGGCTGACAGCTGTCAATCATTCTGCACTGGTGTGTATGATGCCTGTCACTTTGTGGTAGCTCTGAAAGAGTGCTTACCTGCGGCACTCGGCACTCAGCATGTAGACGCGTATTATCCAGGCACTTTTCAGGATGCAACCAAGACGCCGGTCTTCAAACACAGAGCAATACCGACGATTGGAAATTTTTTGAAAACGTATCACAACGTTTGAGGTAGTTACTAGGGGCTAAGTTATAAGTTATTAAAGGCCTTTCATACAAAATTAAGCAATTTTAAGCCCCAAAATGTAACTGGGATTATTCCTTTAAGTATTTGCTATGCAGGATTATATTCAGGGTGGTATTCAGGGTGGTATTCGGTTGGTGTGAATGTGTTCATATTTTGAGGGGTTTGTCATTGGGTTCGGTTATGTTTATGTGGGGAAGGGGTGAAGGTTGCCAAGTTGTCTTATGAAAACATTTGAATCATGCAAGTTTATTGTGTATTATAATTTCTTTGTGTAATTTGTATTCTACTAAATATCCCTTTGTGAAAACAACATTATTAAAAGATATTTATGGTAACAATACTGGGTGGATCTTACTGTAATAGTGCTCGCCTAATATTGCTTTATTTACTCTTGTGTAATGTATCAATAGTGTTTAATAAAGACATGTATTGCTAAAGTTAATCAATAATCTATATGGTGGATTCAAACAAGATGATCAACAGCAACGTGTTGTTGATGATTCAAATAAATCACACCTAGTAACAAGCTACAAAGATACAATGATAACATTACATCTATAATATCTACCTCTCTTTATTTTCCTTTACTTGATACAACTACTGAAATTCTCTATAAAAATATGTTGGTCCAATCATTGATAACCCTAGTTTTAAAATTCTGGTTATTAAAACAATAAACAACACTCACCATTATCTATTGTCTTATAAAACAAGTCTGTAATCAGTATCATTTATATAAAGCTATCAATAATGGTGGACCAAAGACCAGTGGTGGCTCTTGTTCTGTCTCATGTTGACAAAGGCGATGGGATATTTTAGCCAACATTAAAGATGCCTTACCGGGTGGAAATTTATGATTTGATGATATATTTGGACTAAAACCATATTCAAACTAATTAATCTATCAAAAGTTTGCTTCAAATCTCTCTCAAAACATTGCATTCGTGAGGAAATACCCCATGATATAAAAACTCTATTTTTAGAAGTCATATTTTTGTCATTTAGCTTGATTGAGGGAGGGCCCATTTTCAGAATGTTTCGGCGTTACTTATACTGTCCATTTGCCATACATACTGAAGTCTAAGTAAATTCTTGGGTTGTTTTCTGCCAACTTCGTTTCCTGCCGTTTATTTATTTAAACTCTCACTGTTCACAAAATCGGCCAATCATTCCATCAAGAAAAAACAAGCACCCATTAAGTCAAGCTGCCAGACAACAAGTCGCTGAGATACCAATTATGTAGTTATATCCTAACATTTTTGCCAAGTGCTTGCCTTATGGGTGTTTTGGGGGAATTTAATATTTTTTAGTAAGATTGGACATTTCTATTTATACCAAATTTAACAATGATTTTATTGGAAATAACTACCCTATAAATACGTATGGTAGAATGTATCTATATATGACATTAACACAATGTCAATTTGGTTGAATTCGCGATATTTGAATTTTAAGAATATGGTCATCTCAAACTTCTAAATCCAAAACTGATATTCGACATTTACATGTGGACGCATATTGTATTCGCCCCTTCCATTCGTTCAGATTTGTTTGTGGACTCTCTACAGGTCACAGTGTTTATTCGATTTTGACAAAACATGAAATGTCGCTTTATTATTATCATTATAATTATTACAACATATTTATAGTACGCCGTTACATTTTCAGGAGCATTTTACAAATTGAAAATGTAATCATAAATAAATAACAATATTATGGATATGTTAACGATTGTATAACAGGGTCAGATAAAAGCCTGATTAAATAAATGTGTTTTTAGAGATATACATCTTAAACTAAATGGTAGATTATTCCATAAAACAGGTGCTTGATAACTAAAAGGGCGCTAGTTAAACAGTTTCAGGCTTTAAAATCAATTCGATATTTAACAGGTAAAACCCGTGTAAATTATATAAAACAGGACTAAATAACAAGTCTAGCTGCAGTATTCCGTACTTTTTGGTAAATGTAAACCAACTAAAAGGTGAATTAAAAATATCCAATCGAGAAGTGACCAGTGAATTAAAAAGTGGCTTAGTGAACTCTACAGTTAAAAATTTACGCATTTTATCTATGTTTCTCATTTTGAAATAGCACAATTTGCAAATATTATCATTGTATTGTTGTATGCCGTCCTAATGTTCCGGTTCGATGAATTTCGAGAAATGTTTTTGGAGAAATGTCTTTGGAGAAATGTTTATGAAGAAATGTTTTTGGAGAAATGTTTAGCAAGATTTGTATTTGGAGATTTGTATTTTGAAATTTGTTGTTCGAGATTTGTTTTTCGTTGTATTTCTCTGATGAAATTGTAAATATAGCTTAATTTTTTGATTTTCAAAAAAAAAAAAAATCTTATATTAAAATACATTTTACAAATCTAATATGACAAATGTCTGATTTGTAAAACAAATATGGATTTTAAGATACAAATAATGATTTTAAGATACAAATTTTAAGATACAAATATTGATTTTAAGATACAAATATTGATTTTAGTGTACAAATGTCGAAATACGAAAACAAATGAATAAGTAAGAATTAAGGACTATGAATAAGAACACTGAATAAAGAGCTGTTTGGTCTTCCATAGGGTTCACCGTGTCGAAAGCAGCAGGTAAATCTAATAAAATTTAAAATTGTAAATTTTCTATTACCAATTTCCATTAAATATCATTTGAAACCCGGGTTAAACCTGTTTCGGTACTGTTAAAATGTTTCATACAAACAGTTATCGTCTAGATATATAGGGCTTTTTCTGAGAAGCAATACGTTTCTCCAATATTTTAGAAATGAAGCCCTAAGTTAGGTACAGGTCTGTTATTTTAAAAAACATTAGTATACAAATTTATGTAAATTAGCATCAAGATAATTTTACATGTACTCCATGGCATTTACAGATATGAAATTTTACCTTGGATGCATAAAGATACATTACAGATAGAAAGAAAGAGAGAGAGAGAGAGAGAGAAATGGAGTTTAACGTCCACTCGACACAAACTAATCATTTCGTGACTTACATTTATGGTTCTAATTTTATTTCAACAATTCGCTTGCGCGTAGGGGTCTTTAGCAGAGGGGGGGGGGGGGCAGGAGGACCCTGAGAAAACCCACGAGGTTGGACAGGCGATCCTACTCCTTGTCACGCACAACCAGGGATTCGAAACCAGTTGACTCAATGAGGAGCTTTCTGATACAGCATGCACGTGCTAACCATTCGGCCATCCACCCCTCTCAAGACTCCAGAGATAACATGCAATGTTAAAATAAAGTTATAACGATGGAGGAAATATTTCTGCTGATTAAAATAGCATTATGCAAGAGCAAAATCTGCTTTTTACAAGTCTTTCTTTAAGCCTGAGATGTTATCTAAATAATCAATTAGGCATTAATTAACATATCCAGACCATAATTAAACTCTTTATGTCAAGGCTAGCCTTCGATGTTGGCAGATTAAAATCGTATATGCCGCTTAATGGCGGTTGATAATTAAATCGATCAAGTGGATAATCGAGACTATGCTGTTTATATTAATGATTTGAGTAATGATGACCGAGACTATGTGAAAATTCTAACGCTTTTTTCTCGGCTAATAGTGAATCAATTTGACTGAAATTTTCAGCAAATTATCTTTACACTATCTAGTTTTTAACTATTATAGTGAGAACTGCCATCTCTTTATCTTATCTCCCAAACCGAGATCTTTGGGAGATATATAGACTTATATTTCAAGTTTCGTAAAAATTGGAAAAGCATTGTGACGTGTAGAGTGTCCACAAACAAATTGTGGGTGGGCGGACAACATACGTCCACATCAAAATGACGTGGGCGTATCAAAATAGTCGGGTAGGGTCCCCAGGTACAAATATGGGCATTACAACCTTAGTGTTTGATCGAATAGAGCTGACTATACATATACGGTGTTCTTATTCACTAGTTTACCTGGGAATTTGCTGACTTGACCAGACGTGACATCAGGTGTTTCATTAAAATTTATGGCATTCCAAAAAACATCACAATTATTATCTTTTCTACCATAAGGAAACTGGAAATAAAAGGCAAGAGTCAAAATGAATAGATCATCTTCACGATCCATTGGAAGCTTTATGAGGGGTGTTTTTTTTAGGCATATCAGTATCAATTTAAACAAAATTAATCCCCAAGCATTAGCATACTTCATGTTACACACATGTTACACAAATATCAGGTATTACTTATTTCCTCTTAACGGGTATGCATTTAGAGTGTCGATCCTAAACAATTATTTTGTTATCCCCGGTAAGTTTATATTTTTTTCGGTTATTTAATTACACTGTCAATGCGGCAGTAATGCACTCTCGTACACCTAGTACTTGTCATGGTCGTAGAGACTTGAAATTTGCTGAGGGTGTTCAGGGTGTCAAATTTCAGACAAATCGGTCAATAACTTTTAATTTTACACAACTTTTACTTGACATGTTCGTCTGAAATTTGGTGTGAGTTCATAATTATTGACCCTGAACGCCCTCAGGAAATTTCAAGTGTACGAAAGTACATTAGCAATATTATACCTGTTAAAGAAATGAAATGAAATGGGGGTTAACGTCCTACTCTTCTGCACCTAATCTGGGATAATGGAAGACGGGCATACGCCATACAGTGTGCTATGAGGGAAATTTTGCCCGGGCAACGGTGCTACGGCCTACTCTTATATTGAATTCCAACTGCCAAGGGATCTTTTACGTGCACGTCAATATGTACACAGGGCCTCGGTTTCTCTTCCCATCCGAACGACTAGACAGTGTCCTTGTCAGGCCATCCGTTCTGCATAACTGTTATCATCACGGTGTATATTACGGCCATCAAGGTATATACGCCATTGTCTCGTACATCAAAAATGGTATAGAGACAGCCAAGGTACGCATTCCGACTGTTCAAATAATAAACTCTCCTGCCATAGGATGCTTTTAATTTTCAGCGGATTTAAGCATGATTGCAAGTTAATCATTTAAATTAAAAACTGGATAATTGAAACTTTGTTTATTATTGCAACAATGGTAACAATAAAAATCGAGACTACACTGTTCTTCAAGCGTCCGTAATTCCGCTTAGAATGAAGTAATTTGAAATTTCAACATATTTCCATTTCATTATCCACGTTTTACCTATCATAGTCTGAACTGTCAGCTCGTAAATCTTACCAATTGGATCTTTGATATAAAATCATTATTGTACAAAAACATTTAACGTAAAACTATTTCAATATGAATGTATATACCAGAAAAAAATGTATTGATATGCTTACAATGTATTATAATGATATACCATAAACTTATATAGCACACCTAGTGACCTGAACCATGTATTATACCAGATATTTAACATTATAATATGCTATCAACTGGCTGTAGTAATCATTTCACCTTATACAATAATGTATATTACCATACCATTTTCTTTTTCATATCTGGCCCCGAGTTTACAAAGCATTCTCAGACGTGAGAATTTACTCAACTTTCAATTACTGTTTATGAGAAATATCGTTGATAACACACCCACTGTATCATACCACATTCACATAGTATGGTATCCAGGCCCGTAGCCAGCTTGCTGGCTTCGGGGGGGCAGAGAAGTTTTTAGGAGGGGCACACCCGTTACAGTCTATAGTAGGTATTTTAGAGTTATATGGTTGGCAAATTTTCTTTCGGGGGGGCAAAACATTTTTTCAGGGGGGCATTGCCCCCCCCTTGCCACCCCCTGGCTACGGGCCTGATGGTATCATACCACATTTATACTCCACAGTATCATACTAAGTAAATATATTCCAGTAAAACACCACAGTAATACAACACAGTTACATAATATCCATATAAAGCAGTTATACATCATATCCATGTGCCACATTTGTATATCCGTGTATAAAGATATTTATATTGTTCATACGATAAAAGAACGTTTCGTTAAAATTAATATTATTATTGTTACTTACCTCTCTCCATCCAAGATCTCGGACACATTTTCTGACAACATCTATATTTGATCGACATTTAGACGTATCAATAGTTACAATTCCTTCTTCAACTGCTGCTGCCTCAGATTCAGCCTGGAGTCGAAGAAAACTTGGACTTCCAAATAGTCCTTTGGTTTTTTTACAGTTGTCAACATGAAAATTCACATATTTATCAGAATTTTTTACTGGTATTTTTGCAATCGTTGTCCTTGTGGTCGTTATGGTTGTCGTCTTTTTGGGGACATCTTTCGTCATTTTGTGATCCCAGACGTACCTCTATGAGTATTTAAATCAGTATTTTAACTAGGATGAAGTGTATTCATTATTCGTGTTATTTATTATTTATATTAACACATGATAAATCTAGCGTTATATATTCCATGTTTATACCTCTCCATCATCTATGTATGAAACATGCTTACCCCCTCTGTATATTCCGTATTGAATCTATATGCATTAAATCCACGTTAAAGGCAGAAGAGCAAACATCTCACTGCTATCCGTCATATTAGTCACTGACATGATATGTCAATAGTCTACAAGTGCCCGTATTTCCCCGACTGTGGCAATCTGATTTATAAAGTTTTTGCTCACTCTCATAAAAGACTACATATCAGTGCCATATGTTGACGTTTGACCCTCTAAATCCTATTCTGTCCGTTCTTGGCCTCGGTTCATTAAACACATCAGATCAACTCGGCCATATACCACGCGTATCAATATTATACTGTTACGTTGTTTACCATGGTAACGATCTTTGACCCATCAACTAACCAGCTCAATTAAAGCCTGAAAAACTATACATCACAATCATTAAACTTATAGATAATATTTGCTATCTATAATCATATGATGGATGTGTTAGTTGTTATAATTAATAACCATGTCACATAATTAGGAAGGGTTACTGGTTGTACATGTAGTCTACGTATGTATAATTAAAGGGAAAAAACTCTCTTTACCATTTGTTTTAATATGGTGTCAGACTACTATTATTTATATTCAAGAATTTCACGAAAAGAGTTATTTAATTATTTTTTTCCCACTGGAATTGTAAACCTTAATCTAATTGACAGCATCATAACAATTACTACCCAAAATAGGAGACAAACACAAGAATGTAACCTATAAAATGACTGTCAAATCTAGGGGCCAACCGGGAGCGTCCACTGCGCTGTACTCCTAGTAAAATATACATCCTCTTAAGATTTTTAAGCCCTGTGGACCACGCAGGCTTATAAGCAAATGCCAATGATGTATAATGATTTTTTTTAGTTTAATATATTTCATGAATGAGGTCCATTCATTAACATTGACCGTCTGAACCGTTGAAGATGGTGGAAATGGGTGACCTTGCAGAGTCCGACAAATAACCGGATTAGGGTTTTTTTGTGAAAACACTGTTCAGATGCTTTGATATATTTAATGACAGTTGTTATACAACATGGCATGGTTGCATGGTTATATTGGTGAGTTATTTGATTTCTGTTCCACTGGGTTGGGCATCCACCAAAAATAATAGTGCATAAGGAATAGGTTTGATACTTTGATTTGTACCTTTATAATTAAATTTCATATTTCCATTTGTTTAAGATTGTCTTATTTCCAACAAACAGATCCAAACAAATCAAAAAGTTGAGTTACTGATCTATATTTGGTATTTTATCTTTAATTTTACATTCATAGTTGCAATATTTTTTAAGGAGGAAGAGGGGATTTAGATTATTGTTAATATCATCTGTTATTGTTTTCTTTAAAATCGTCTTATATTTTCGTAGTTCACACTTTCATACTTGTTTTGCATCAAAATTATAGTTTTCAAAACTTATTGCACTCTGTGTATTGCTAATGATATCTGAATTAAGACTTTATCAACTATACCACTGTTATGTACTTTAATATGTTTATTGTTCCAGTCAATTTCTTTTTTAAATGGTAATTTGGTGTCAAGAGAGAGAGGGAGAGAGAGAGAGAGAGAGGGGGGGGGTATTATTCACTGCTTCTATAACGGATTGTGCACTTTTATTCTTCATTAGCCCATAAAACAAACTTATCTCCAAATTGCTTCAGATCTAGTGTTACAATTTGATTAAAATCAGTCACTTTCGGGAGAGTTAATTTTTGGTTTACCAGCGACTTCTTATACTTTTGACATATTCCACAGTTTTCAATTACTCTCTTTATTGCTGATCGAAGTTCTTTATCTAATAAATTAGCGTTTCTAAATGCAAATAACATATTCTCTTCTCCCTTGTGATTTGTTGCTTCATGTTACAACATGTATCCGTTTAACACTTTTATAATTCTTCACATCTATGCTACCATTGATGAAGTATACAGTGTCTTCTGTTGTCAAATCACTACATGATTCTAATGGTATTACCAAATGACCTCCTTTTGTTTCTTCAAGTTGAATGGCATATATCTCTCCCAAATCGATTGTCAGAATATTTGACGTGAAATCTTGTGTAGCTTTCCATTCCTTCAGAGTTTTCGTTCCACAAAGTAAAGGCACATTAGCATTTACAAGATAAATTGACAAATATTTATGAATATACTGTTCTGGGCCCTGTTGCTCAAAACTAAGTTATTTTAACGCCCCGATAAACGCTAACGGGTCGTTATCTTTGTAACGTGTCTTTCTCTCTGTTAAAGTTAATGATCCGTTAACTTGGAGTTAACGGATCGTTAAAAGATAACGGATCTTTGTGCAACCGGCCCCTGGTGACTTTTTCTGTTTTATCTTCAATGGCATGTCATATCCTTCAGTGCTGGTATACTTTTCACTTGGACCAAATCTAAAGTTTTGGTTACGTCTTCTTTACATTCAATTCTTCTTTGCCAATATTCTTCTTCTTTAAATAATTGTTAAACCATCTTTCACCTGCAAGACTCTCTGGTGCTCCACTATCTACAATCATAACATCAACATCATCATCAGCTTTAGTAAAATGGATCTTCACACTTTCATCTAATATTATATCCTCGCTATTAATAAAGTCACAAATTTGAACGTTGGTTGTTTTAAAACTCTTCACTTCTTCTTCTAATTTCTTTATTCTTTCTTCTAGATCCGCGTTTCTCAACCTGGGGTGAATTCACCCCCAAGGGGGGAATGGCTGGCGTCCAGGGGGTGAATGACCACACTCCCACTAACTTCAAAAATGATCATATAAAGGTTGTGCAGTTGAGATTAGCACTCTCAAACGTCGTCCCGAGAATAAAAAAAATCATTTGTGACACTCACCACCAAATTTCACACTGAACTGGAAACAACGTATTTTCATTAAAATATAAACTTGGTGATTATTGAATCTCACCTTCGATCCGTATTCATTCCATTTTCAATATCAATGTGGTCAGGGGGTGCAGGCCCGTGCAAGGATCGGCGGTTCATGTCGGATGGCTTCTATAGAAGGGCCATTTTCAAGTTCCTATGAAACGCCTGAAGAGTGCCTGAAATGACTGGAAATCACATTTCCGGGCTCCAATTTCTAAAAATTTCCAGGCCCCCCCCACCTTGATGGGCTTCGCTTCTACGGCGCTCGCGGTAACCTCCTCAAAACCCTGGGGGTAAATGGGTTGGTTGAGAATTCATTTAGGGGTGAGCGGTGAGAAAAGGTCGAGAAACGTGGTTCTAGATTCATTCTCTCTTTACTCTGATATCTCTCTCTACTCATTAATCGATCATTTCTTTCCATTGAAAATCTTCTATTTGCTCCAAATCTTCTTCCTCTTGATACCGACTCTCTTCTTCGATATGTTCCTCCAGAATTTGATCTCCACCAGCTGGGATTAGATGCTGACCGTTCAAATCTCCTACTGGTGTTCTCTTCCAATGTTCATATCTACTTCTATCTGAATTATTACTGGTCCAATAAGCCTTTTTCTCAGATATATCATCTCGTTGTCCTTCTATCTTCATCTCTCTGTATTTCGCCTTTAACTTCGAAAACATTTCACTTTCTTCTAAATGTTCAATCTCACATTCTATTTCACGTTTTTCAATTGACCAGCCTGGAAACATCTTTCAATAAACAATGTCCCATGCAATAATTAAGTTTCTCTCTGATATTAAAGTTCTCTATTTCTGAAATCATACTTTCAAATTCCATCCAACTCCCTTCACCGCTTTCATCTCTATCAATCTTCAACTCAGTAATTTTACCAATCAAATATTTTGCCTTTTCTTTTCTCGTCTTAGCAAACTTTTCTTTTAATTCTTTCAGAATATTGGTAACTGTTCTTCCGCCACTACTAATTTGTAGTTTCTCTATTACTGTTGTAGATACATATTCAACCAGTCCTTCTCTTTCTTGTTCTTCTTTAAACTTTCTATCAGATCCCAATATTTGTTCAATTCGCTATCTCTGTTATTCTGATCCCACATTTTCACTTGCTCTTTGTATTGTTCAAACGTTTCCTTGTTCAAACGTTTCCTTGGTCCATGTGGGAGGGAGTCTGACTTTGGTAATCTGAGTGGTACCTGATGAAATATTCTGTTGATTTGTTTTCTACCAGTAATTCAACTATCTTCTGTTGACTAGTTATACAATTTTCCATTATTTTACTTAAATTTGTGCTACTATCTCCATATTTCTCATCATTAACCTTATTTGCTTGGCCTGCTTTGAGTTGTTCTAATGCCAATTCAGCGCTTGCAGCTCTAAATGCCACCTCTTGTTCATACATGTCTATAATCTTCTCTTTCGCAGCTTTCTTTTGTTTAGGTTTAATAGGGCATGTGTTATCGTCATTCAAAATATGACCTAATATCGGTCCACCACAAGTTTCACATACAAAATGTTCAAACTTTCCACTGTAGTCAATACTACCATATTGGTCTAAATTTTGAAGTTCATAAACCATATTTTCCACAGGTTTGTAATATTCAACAATATCTCTAGTATTGGACATTATTAATTTTCTTTGAAGGCATTCAAGGGGGTAGGTTGTGAATATATTTAAACACTCTTTCTTCGGTCCAACTGGCTCCATTTTGTTTCATTACACAACTTCTTCAGACCTGTTCAAACCATTGTGGCTGTCAGAAAATACCATTTCCAAACTTCTGGCACTATGAATATTCCTGTTCCACTAAAAGGGTTGAATTCTATGGTATCTGTTAATGTATAACAATTTCTGAACCTTTAAACTTCATATTATCATTTCACAATAAGTCCTGATCTGCACTCACACAGTCATATCCACAGCCCCACCCCATCCCTTGAAATGGGGGAAAGTTTTTAGAACATAATCAATCTAACTTAAATCCACATATAAAATACAACTTTCACAAGATAACTGAGTCCAAGGAACACACACACTCTGCTACCATGTAAACAAGTCTTTACTCAATGAAGTTTAATATCAAACTGACTGCCTACGATACGATACGATACGATAAGAAAAGATAAGATTTCTATTGTATCATAACACCCATTGCAGGCCGCATACAATTCCTATACATGACATGAACATAAAATAAATAGCAATATACATAAAATGAAATAAAGGTTCGTGTTAAAAGTGAATGACATGAGGAACATAAGATAAATAGCAATATATGTACATATATTATACATTTATAAGAGTATGAAAAATGAAATCTAGGTTCGAAATATATATCAGAGTCATTCACACTATAAACCCCGTACTTCCTCGTACGACCAACAAATAACATAACACAATAATGGCATTGTGGCGACACTAGAAACCAGCTGTATTTACAATAGGCAAGTACAAACTATATCAAAAAGAACATAAATACGTAATATACAAACAAATCCCCATTATATTATTTTGAACAATTTACATAAATTCCCCTAGAAAATCAGTGTTGACGTGTCAACTAGTGTCGCCTGAAGTGACTTACACAGCTCAATGCACATGCATTTACACGTAATCTACGGAAGCCCATACACAACTATGGAAACACTCTTGCAACAATATGAAAATAATTTCCCTCTAATTCCTACGTCAAACGAGGGAAATAATATTTCACATTATAAACCCCGTACTTCCTCGTACGACCAACAAATAACATAACACAATAATGGCATTGTGGCGACACTAGAAACCAGCTGAAACGTTTAAAGAACGGGGAATGGTGCAGTATAAATATAGACAAATTTAAACAATATATATAGATAGCAGTTACACATAGAACCAAACTATAAACCTAAATGTTTAGATACAGATAAACGAATATTCAATTCATCTTTAACATAGCCATCCTTAGCCGATTCTGACTTCCACCTCCCGTGCCTTTTAAAAAGCCTATCCGGAATTCCAGCGTTAGCCGCGGCTGACGCACCGCCAGCACGTAAACTATGTAAACCGAAACTTTTAATATCGCCGACGATCGGTCTAAAAGGTTCAATAAACTGCTCCCTTATACGTGTATAACTTATAGGCTTATTACATTTTCTCAAAAAATACCTTCCTTTACAATTATATAGGCTTCGAAATATATAACAATTGGATTCAGGAGCTATATTAGCGCATTCTAAATACAACAAAAGATTAGTTACATGACAAAGCTTAGAATTTTGCCTAGAAATAACAACCCAAGCGCCATCTCTATAAACGTCTGTTTTAGACTTTTCAACGAAAATTGACATATAAGTAGGATATACTACAATATCAGAACGACATAAATTCAACACCTCCGAAATACGAAAAAATCCCGCAAAACATAGTAAACTAATAACAATAATTCTCATTTTATACAAATTTTTCTGATCAAAATGCAAATCATACATCCGATTAAGCTGATCTACAGTAAGGATTTCTTTCTTCTTAATAGGCCTAATTAATTTACGTTTAGCTCCTTCGAACACGTGCTTTACCATCATATGCTCTGTGGGAGAACTTTTACCCATTAGATTGTGAACCCATCGCATTCCAAAGTAAGCCTCATTAAGACTATGCACTGATACATTATTATCAACCATATAAGCCAAATATAACGAAAATACAAGAGGATTAACAGGTAGCTGTATTTCAATGTCATTGCACGCAGCCCATCTTTTCCATTTAATGTAACCTCTGTGATATTTCTTCGAAGTGTTATGTGCCCTGGAACCATCTAATAAATTAGGAATTGAAGTTAACTGATTAATAATCCGAGTAGGTAAAACTATATACTCTTTTCCATAAGTCTGAAAAAACAGATTTATAAAGTCAACAACATATTAAAATATAATAACAAAATTGTCTTAGTACTTTTAATTCATCCAAACAAGTACTCCCAGGACTCTTCAGCCTAAAAACGCCTAAACGGCTATGTCATTAAAGACATTCATAATCTAAAATCCAAATCCAAAGCAAGCATTTGGAAAGCTAAGTCAACATTTCCAAAAATCCCTTTGCCAGATTTGCTAGGTGTAAAACCTTTTCTATCACCAGATAATACAATATAACTTTTTACAGCAAATATAAATTCGTCCCCACTTGGACATAACAGCGGCCAAAATCGCCCTGAATACCAAAAAGGTATAATTAACGTTCCATAAGCACGACACAGTGCCATGTGTTTTAAAACACGTTCTATCAGATATACTGGTGGAACAAACCACCCTCTAGATTCAGACCAATTCATTGTAAAAGCATCAATGCCGAAAGATCCTGGATTCCAAAATTCTGAATAAAATTTTGGTAATTTGGCATTATGAGATGACGCAAACCAATCTATCGAATGACGTCCCCACCTCATATTTAAGTCATTAAATATAGAACTAGCAATACCCCAGTCATCATAATCAATCAAACGTGACAAAAAATCGGCTCTTTCATTTTCTCGCCTCGGGACCCAGTCCATTTCCAATGATATTGTATTTTGTATTAAAAATTCAAATATATTTAAAGCAATACTATGCAAATCACAAGTCATACTCCCTTTCTCAACTATCTTAACCACATTCTGATTATCGGTAAACCACTTGATTCTATGCCCCCTTACAATATGGCCGATAGATTTTAATACCCTTAAAACAGCCGATAACTCACGCCATGTGGAACTCTTTTCACTTTCCTTTTTTGTCCACAAATACCCGCCGGTGTTTCTAAACAATAACCACCGTAACCAGAATTACTGGCATCACTGTATACTATTCTATCACAAGAAGGTTTGTAGTTTATACGTTTGGACGGACAATTAGATATTTTTGAAACCCAAAATTCGAACTCCCGAAAAACATCTTGAGTTATCACCAATCGCGCATTCCAGGAATGCGCGGAAGCTATTGCTTGACTCATAAAACGAGACATAATTTGTGTTAAATTACCTAAAATAATCGACATTGAAATAATTTGACCAACAATACTGGCAAGAAATTTTACATGTATTCTTCTATTTTTTTAGGCTAAATTATTCGCTTCATTTAAACATTTGGACAACTTATTAATACGTCGTTCAGGGACTTGCAAAATACCATGCTTTGTATCTATGATAATACCAAGAAACGTTAACTTCTGTACAGGATCCCAACATGATTTAATAACTTTAGGGACAAATCCTGAACTTATCAAATCATTTTTTACCTCTGTAGCTTGCACAATTAAAGTTTCTCTGCAACTATGAGCTCCTAAACCATCGTCTAAATACATTAAAATTTGTTTTCCTCCCCCCCGCCATTTAGCAATCAACGGTCGGGTTATTTTAGTAAAAATTAAAGGTGCGCTACTAAGGCCAAAAGGTAACACTGTAAATTTAAAATATCGTATTTCATTATGAAATTTCCACGAAAACCCTAAGTACTCTGTATGAGGATAATAAATATCAATGTGATGATAAGCTGAATGAATATCGAAATGAAACATCCAAGAATTATTATTTACATAAATTAATGCAGTTCTAAGATCCTCATACTTAATACTCTTTTTCCAAAGATGCTTGTTTACTAACCTCAAATCTAAAATCAAACGTTTTTTTACCACTACTTTGAACTGCGACCGATAAGGGATTAACTGCCTTAGGTTTACCAATACACCTCTCAATTAAATTTCTAGCTTTAAGATCTAATATGGCCTGATTAACAAAATCACCGTGTTTTAAAGCAGATTTATTATTACTTTCATAGATGATTCCCGGATCTGAATAGAAAGGAATTTTGTACCCATATTTAATGCATTCACAGACATACTCGGAAGACCCAATATCCCTCCAAAAATCTAAATTTTTAACTAGTCTTCCCTTTACATGTACATAGATTTCAGAAGAACCACTTTCATATTCATAAAAATCATGTGTAAAATTGTCTTTAGTTAAGATATTACAATACTCATCTTTTACAAAATCCTCATGTTGAACTTTGCTGGGCTTGATAGTTGGTTTCTCTGACTGTGTTGGGACAGTCTCTTCTAAAATGACTGAATTCTCCACAGGAAAAACAGGCGCCATAATTTCTCTTAAAGGGACGAAATGAATAATTCTGCCCTCCACCATTTGACTTAGTTCCTGACGAAGAAGCTCCAAAAGAAAAAGATGGATTATAAGAAGACCTTTTGAATTTTTGTTTAGAGATTCTGTCTTTTTTTCTTTTTAATAGCTTTCGCCTCTGCCCGATTAATCTTCTTATCGTCATCTGAATCATCTGCTAAAGGATGGGCCTCATAAAGCTTTACAGTTTCCCACCCCCCTTCAGAGGAGTCTGCAATTTTGATCAACTTAGTACGTTTATGTATTTTCTCTATACAATCCTTTAACAATTCTTTAGCATAATCATGTTTGTTAACATTAATAGCCCATAAAGCTTGAGTCAGATTTTCGGAAAGATCTGAATTATAATTAAATTGATCTTTGTTACCGTTACTTCTCCATACATGTTCCTTTTCTTCTTTCAATTTTTTCACACTACTAGAAGTCCCCGTTACTTCATTCTTCAGAGCAGAGATTTCTGTATCTAATCTAGACCGTAAAAAATCTTTCAGATAGTGTCGCCTGAAGTGACTTACACAGCTCAATGCACATGCATTTACACGTAATCTACGGAAGCCCATACACAACTATGGAAACACTCTTGCAACAATATGAAAATAATTTCCCTCTAATTCCTACGTCAAACGAGGGAAATAATATTTATTTCAAGATATATATATAGATGTTAGAAAATGGAAATACAATGTGAAGTTTGTCCTGTAATACCTTATTATCAGGTTGAGGTTTGATTTCTACGCTGAAATGCTTTATATACATGTACATAATGTGACATACCCTAACAGAGACTGAAAGAGGAGGGTCAAATAGATTTTCAAACGTTATGGCCACATTGTCGTCACTGAAAGTAGCAGAAAGAATATAGTGTGGACATTATTAATCTTTATGATCATTGTTAAATTATTTATAACATGACGAAGATAGGATATTAAAATTTGTAGTATATATATGACTTTCCTTTTACGAGTATCCTTGCAATCAGTGTGATATTTTTATTGTGAACAAAATTTGATAGACTGGCGATCAATGGTTTCAATACAAATAAGCTCCAATTTAATTGGCTTTAATTGATATTTTCGTCGTTCAAACTCAAATGATCGTAGGCCTAATGGTTGCGCTTTGTTTTGATTACAACACGTTGCCAAATTATGTGTCAAATACAGCTTTATTGGGATCGTCCAACAAGACTTCAACTTTCAACTTTTTTATTTGCATATTACGTCCATTAAGAACAGTATACAAAACATCAACATACATATGCATGCAAAAGATACATTTGTCATGGAATACTATATAAATAATGAAAATATAATGAAATTATAATGGGATATATCTATGTTCATGCACCATTTGGATGATACAAATGAAAACAACAATGAAAGTATGACAATGAAATAAAAATATGTAGTAAAAATATGTAGTAAAAGTATATCGGTGTACATAAGAGTATGATGATCAAATGGGGAAAGAGCATTCAGCAGATACTAAGAGACAGGTACACCCCTTTCCCGAAGAGCATGATATGTGTACATGGCTACTGCCTTAGCAAGGAAATTTGGCGGATTAAAAAGAATTTCAAAAGTTAATTGACAAGATGGTATTAAAGTAGTGTAGATATATCTCAGACGCAGGTTTTCATATCGGGGACACTGTAAAAGACATGACGAAAGCATTTATAGTCAATTTTTCAAGAGAGAACTGTTTTTATTCGTTGGGATATTTAGTTGTGCAATGGATTTTATTTAACAGGGGTTGAGGTAAAACACACAGGTAAGTTTATAATAGCCAAAGTTAACTTGTTTGTTCGTAATCGAGAAAATCCGATGGGTCACACAGACTACAGTTAGCTCCGCTCATAGAGTTAATAATAGAAATAAACTATAACTCTATGGCTCCGCCTGAGAACAGACACTCACTAGCTTGTTAGTTGGTTGACTGACATTTTAAGTCAAAAATCGACGATTTTAGTCGAAAATGCTAAGTAAGCACCGAGAATTTTTAGAAGTATTTATATATTCTCGAAGTAGATAGATAGATAGATAGATAGATAGATAGATTCTATTACAGAAAACACCCATTTCGGGCAGCATGTAAATTATACATATTATGCATGAAAACAGAAATACATAAAAAGTGAATATAAAATAGTAAAACGAACGAAAAACATATAAAAAGAGGATGCAAAAGCGTTTTATAGCTCAGGCCCTGGAGGCGCTAGCCTCCTCGCGAAAACCCCCCAAAGAAATTGGAAAAATAAAACGGGAGAAAAATGCTAAAACCGATGAGAAAAATGAAAATGTATCCTAGTTAGGGGTCCCAAGACAGACAAAAGGCCCCCACGCCCTACAAAAGGGCCCCTCTGGCCAAGGGTAAAGGACCACCGAGTCCGAGTCAATCGCTTTCTATTCACATTTACTATCGAATCCATTAGTGAATGAGAACGAGGTCTTTGAATTTGCATAAAAATCATCAATTAAGACGCCCCCACCCCCGCGAAAGAGCACCCTCGAAATGGTTTAGCCTCCGCCCTAGTGGATGAAAATACATAAAGATGAGTGAGATGTACATTTATATTGTTGGTTATTGTTATTATTAAATATTTTTTGTTTTGTTTATATAGAAGTGGGTGCCACATCCCTTAATTTAAAAGCATGTTGCACAAAAAGGTGTGACGAAGATGGATCACTGTCATCACTCGTCACTTCAGTCATTCACATAGAGAGTTAACTCGTGTTTTCCTTTGGCGTTCGTCACTTCCGATTCATGGATCCTTTATTACTCCCCTATGGTAACGATGATCTCTGTGTTAATATTATATTTGGAAAGTGTTTAATCAGTTCTATCACATATGTGATAATGACTGGCACCAATATTGTCCTTTAAGAAGTGTGCATGGTGATGAACAGCAAGTCATTAGTGTCTTGGTATTCGAGTCTCAATAGTAAACCGTAAACAAACATCATGGCCGCACATGTATCAGAAACTGGGAGAAGAGGACAAGTTGTGTAAAATTAAAAGTGTTTGACTGATTGGTGAGATGATAATTAGACACTGGAATACCCTGTTGGACCACGGTAAGTACTAGGGGAGACAACATGACTTTTTGTGGACAAAAATCATTTCGTTCATAATTGAGCTTTAAATAAAGTTGAGTTGAAGTATTCGTTTTCGTTCAAAATATTAAATTGAATTTTAAAGGTACCGGTAGTGTACTTTACAAGAGATCTGTGAATGTACTAATACAAAAACACGGTAATTCAGAGATTAGTTCAGCTCTGAACAGTAGGTCTCATTACACTCGCCCTGTACGTTCAGGTCCTGTGTATTACTAATAATTAGTTCTACTCTGAACGTAGGTCTCATTACACTCGCCAGTAGGCTACTATGTTCATTGAATCCTTGTCGATACTGGGCAACTTTTTACTGCTAAACGGTCTCCTGTCAGTCCCTGTGAATGCCTGAACAATGTAAATTAACATCTTGGTGAGAAAATAAGAACCTAGGCTTACTTGCTAAAACCATTTTGAGCGACATAACACACTGTTAAAAAATAGTCCCTGTCTTCTTACTGATTTGACCAAATGAAAGGGTAACACACAAATTTATGAACTCGGCCAAATAAAGATGAGATGAAATGTAGCCTGGAAACACTCTGCACGGAGAACCCTACAACCGAACCACAATAGTTCTTGAGTGGTAGAGAACAGTTAGTTGGCCGTGGCTTGAAGATTTGAAGTGTTTATGAGTAATGTCGTGTTCACGCTTGTAACAGGATTTAACATGACCAGCAAGCTGAATCTACAACAAGGGTTCGCATGCCCAGTCACCAGCTGAGTATCACCTTGTGCTAAATGGGGAATTTTGGTCAACACTATTTTAGGAATCAAACCCGCTTATGTAGGAGGAGCCGATCCTTGCATTAAAACATTTGTAGAGAGAGAGAAATGGGGTTTAACATCCCCTCGACACAAACTAGGTCATTTTGGGACTAATATAGGGTTTAATTTTATTTCAATAATTCGCTTGTGCCTAGGGGTCTTTAGCAGTGGGAGGAAACTGGAGGACCTGGAGAAAACCCATGATGCTGACTCAGTGAAAGACTTTATACAGCGCGCAGAGCAGCAAACGCTAACCGCTAACCATAGCCATCCAACACCCTAAAACATTTGAAAGTTTTTATGGAGAGGCATTGACAATCCGGAGGCTACAATACATTCCATATTGAAATCCCTGAAGTAGAAGAGGACATATGCCAAAACCAGTACTTCAGTACCAGTACTTTCCCCTTCAGAGATCTCAATATCAGACATCAAATGCCTATACATAAACATTTCTAAATATGTTTCTTTACACGAGCTGCTGCTTTGGTTAAATTGTGATGTGCTGTGCTGATATAAAAGCTTGCCATGCCAGCCCATACATTTATGCACTCACGTGATACGAACTACTGAATATAGATCAGAATAACTGTTGTCTGATCCAGTATCCTGCAAAATTATACTAAAGTTAGTCTCCTTTCGTAAATCACCTTGAACGTCCCATGTCACAAAAACATCATGATTTTTAAACCAAAATAGTATATTTGGCATGACAGACATTCAAGTTCAAGTATCAAAATTTAGTACTATGGTTGATAATAGTCATTTGAACTTTTGGAGACAGTAGTCGGTCATCAGTGAAAAGATGAATTGCATGGAAAATAATGTTTTTACACATTTTTAGAATATTTAAGCCTTCTTAGTGGGTTGCATTGCAGTCATTTTTTTTCTTCTGACATTTACTTTGAGGAGTACACCTACAAGCAATGCTATGCCAGACCTGCAAAGGAGCATCTACAAACGTTTTAAGATGGCATAGCTAATTTCAGATACTTCCACACAAAATCATTTATTCCCAACAACTGCAGGATTTTAAGTCGACTACTAGGCATATCATACCTGAACAATATCAAAAATTTAGAGACAACATTTTGGGTAGGAGAGATTTTGAGGAATATTCAAATTTTGCCCCCAAACAACAATTTCCAGTTATACCGGAAGTTGTCCATTCAAAATTTTTTCACTTCATCCTGTGGCTCCTGTTGCCTAGGACACATTCTGAAGCATCAAATACAGATGAATGGTGTATTTACCTCGTCTCAAAATTTCATCAGCTCAAAATATTGAGTCATTTTTTTCATCGGGTGACCTGATAATTGATTGTCGTTCCTTTGGAGGTCTAATAAGTCAATGGCACAAGTGTAGACCTGTTAATGAAAAGTAAATTTCACACCTACACTTTATTTTTATAAAGTAAAACAGGGGCGGATACAGGAATTTTTGCAGGAGGGGGTTTGTGAGGTGTTTGTCACGGAAATCTACCATCATCGTCTCTAAATTACATAGGCATACATACAAATTGAGCTTTTTAAACAGAGAAATCATTTTTATACTGATGTTAGGATCACTTTGTGATGTAATTTCATTGATGCAGGGCATTATTTTTTTTTATGTAGCTGTATAAGTAAGTCTGGTTTTATCCACACACCGTATAATACAGCTTGATGAAAGCTGGTGGATTTAAGTTGTTTGAAAACATATCATGTATATTGAGATTTAGTTGCTGGGTCTTGAGGTAGAGGATTTTAAGGACTTTTAACACAAAAATAAGCAGGTTTATTCTCCAAATGGCCCTTTAAAAGTCCTTGGTCACATGGAAAAATCTTGTCGACGCTATAGCTTCATTTCATTCATTCATTCACTTTAGAGGCTAATGTTAATATAAATTGTTTAAGGTCATGAGACAAATAATTGAAAAAAATTCCAATGTTTTCTGATAATTTCTTAATAGGTTATTACCCATAATCAGATTTTCAAGTTATCGTTACTGACAAAAGAAAAAATATGCGACAACATTTGTTGACTGCCCGGATGACTTCGCTGCAGCTAGTTAATTTTAAATTTGTTTGTTAAATTTTACAAACCATTATCCATTATCCGGTTGTATACAATATATATTGGTAGATTTTGAAATCAACAGACCCAGATTGCACTTACAGCCCATTACTTGATACAAATAAAATGAAATGAATTTGGGTTTTATTGTCCTGCAAGTCTCGGCACCAACCAAGCCAAGCAGTGTTCTTTGAGTGAAGTTTTGCTTTGACTACAACGTTTCCACCCACTCGAATTAACGTGTGCACACCAAGGATGAACCTCATTTTCTCATCCCTTCATAACGACTAAATTCCTTGCCAGGCCCTCCATCCTATATCACTGACAAGCGAAACGAGGTGGAAAGTTTTGAGGAATTTTTAGACTATTTCTTGGCAAACAATAAGAATCGAACCCAGGATTCACTGGCGAATGCCAGTCAAGTCGTCAACAAGCAAAGTCATCCACATGAAAAACCTGGTTAAGTCATCCACACCCATTGGTGGAGTCGTCCACACCTGTTGGTGGAGCCGTCCACACTCGATGGTGGAGTCGTCCACAAGACTTAGTTTAATTTGAGATATAGCAATACGTTGGTAAAGCCATCCACGCGACATAGTTTACTTTCGTGATATGAATATTCTTTTGATAATCGGGTAAAATAAACAAAAAAAAGCTTGTTGATTATTCATAAAAGGCTGCATTAAAATAAGCCACGTGGTCATTGAAGACAGTCTTGGCATGGTCTCCACGCTCTCTCCGTGTGAATTTCAGGTACCGGTAGATATTAAGATAATAACTGGATAATACATTGATGGATTTACTGACCAGTTGTTAGGTAAATTTAAATCATCATTGAATATAATTCCCTGCCTGATGGAACATCGAATACACGACGAAAGGGTGGATGTTTTCCGCGACAGAATCTCCATTGTAGAATTCCAATGACACATGACAAATCGGTTGGCATTATGCCAATAAACCAGTTTTCTAAATAGTTGCGTTTATGATTTTTTTATTTTATACACTACTGATAGAGGATTAAGTTTACAAATATTGAAGGCTATATAGTCGTACAAAACTTTATTTTGAATTTGGTCCCTGCGAAAAATATTGCTAAATTTGATTCTGGGTGCTGGAAACATGATGCGTCAATAGTTGTGGATACAATTAAATTGTGTACAATTCTTATTCTTAGTTGTGTACGAGTCTTATTCTTAGATGTGGACGACATAACCAATAGTTGTGGACGACATCATCAACCTCTGGCTAGTGAGCCAATAACCATACTCACCTGTTGACATAAGTGTGCAACTTAAAGACCAAAATGTATAGGCCTCTACACATTTTTAACGACTGTAAGTAAATTTTTTAGCTCATTTTCGAAAGTGTATGTTACCGCCTTGAAGTACATGTACTGCTCTTCAGGCTACTTCACAATGCTAGTGTCACAGAACATGGATACGGTCCTTTAATAGTTCACAGCTATTCATGTGACTCTTGAGCTTTCGGACATTAAAGTAAGCAGTACTTTTCAGTTAATTATTATAAAATATTTTAGGTAAAAGAAATCAACAATAAGCTTAATAGATGTTACGAGTAGGTCTATAAGCATAATCATGGTACAAGATGGGGCAGTATCAATATGCTTATATATCATCACATACAGTATTTTACATCATGGCCTTGCGGCACCACAAATAGGTGAGTCATTCAATGTTTCATCATTTGAACCTTGACTTCCACTGGCCGGTTAATGAAAAGATAATTTTCTATTTGACTTGATGTAAATTTGAGACAAATAGACCTGGCCATTGCCAAGAGATATACAGTTTATCAGTCATACAAATTATTTTAGTTGTGGATTTTTGATAATTAGAGTCTAAAGCTATTTTGAATATATTTTTGTGGCAACAGTCAAAATGACTTTTTAAAGTTTGTTTTTTATACGCCCACATGGAGATGTGGTCGTATATTGCCGTCGCGCCTGTCTGCCAGTCGTCCACAATTTCTTGTTAACATTCTAGAGGCTAAAGTTAATATCCGATTGACTTGAAATTTATACACAGTATTTAAGGTCATGAGACGAAGAAGCGATATCCCATAATTACTGCCAGAGTTATGACACTTGATCACTTGAAAAATCTTGTGAATGCTCTAGCGACTAAAGTTAATATCCGATTGACTTCAAATTTATTTAAGTGTTTAAGGTTATACGACAAAAAAGCCTATTGATTTTCAGCGATATCCGATAATTACTGCCAAGTTATGACCCTTAATCACTTTGAAAAATCTTGTGAATGTTCTTGAGGCTCAAGTTAATATCCGATTGACTTTAAATTTATACATGATGTTTAAGGTCAATGCTCAAAGAAGTATATTGATTTTCAGCGAATTCTGATAATTACTGCCAGAGTTATGACCCTTGATCACTTCAAATATTGTTGTGGATGCTCTAGAGGCCAGAGTTAATATCTGATTGACTTTAAATTTATACAAAGTGTTTAAGGTCATGAGACGAAAAATCCTATTGATTTTCAGTGAATTCTGATAATTGCTGCAAGGGTTATGGCCCTTGATCGCTTAAAAAAATCTTGTGAATGCTTTAGAGGCCAAAATTAATATCCGTTTGACTTCAAATGAGACGAAGAAGCCAATTGATTTTCAGCGGTTTCCGATAATTATTGCCGAAGTTATCTCCCAAACTTACCGACCGATTGACTTGGTACACAGGGTTTAAGGTCTTGAGATGAACAAGTATAGTGATTATCAATGAATTTTGATAACTGAAAAGCTAAATCCATGATATTAAATGTTCCGTATACTAAATTTTAGCATGGGGCAGAACTTTATGAAAACCAAACAAATTCTAATGATTTTCTGATAATTATATTATGAGTTATCTTATAATCTTAATCAGATTTTAGTGTATTATAAATGTTTCATTATTGAAAAAAGTAAAAATATGCGACAACTGTTGTTGATTGCCCAGACGATTTAGCTGCAGTGGACGTATGTTTCGTTGCCTGGCTACCTGACATATAATTAAGTGATTTGGTCATTGAGTTGTTAGTGTTACTCTTAATCGGATTTTAGTGTATTATAATAATATAAATGTTTCATTTTGAAAAAAGCAAAAAGATGCGACAACTCATGTTTAGTTGCTTTGGGCGTATTTTTCGTTGCTTGGCAACCTATCTCTGTTTGATAATGGATAAGGAAAAAGTTTGAGTTAACATTTTTGAAGAAAAGAATCTCTTCTCTAGATCTCCTGAATATTTTTGTATTTAAAGGATTAAAGTGATTCAGCATTCGAGTTGTTTCAATAACTTAGTAAATCAACTGGAAATGCTCAGAACACACTATTCAATGCTAATGCAGTAAATCTATACCATTGAATTGTGCCGAATGTATGTATTAGAAATATTCGGTAATAGTACAAGTTAATTATTTTGTATATTTTCAGTTTATTTAGACTCTTATAAAACCTGTAATCAATTGGATTATGTTATTGATAAATATCGTACATACACCATCACAGGTGAAAGACGACCAGAAGTGAAATCTAGCGTTTTTATGAAATGTCACATAACATTTAAGGCGGACACCCATGAGGGAAAGGTGTGTTTTACAATGGTGGCATTTTCTCCGGACCAAGATTGCCAAATGTTTATCTCTTACTATGATGGTGATTCAACAACGAGTGGTATAGGAGCTGTAAGTTATTTATTAGGGTCCGAAAGACTTGTTTTTACAAAAATTATTACTTGTTCTGGTACCTTCGCTATAATATATATATTGTTTTCAAAGGAGTTTTTATACGCCCACATTTTCATGTGAATGTATATTGTCGTCGCCCCTGTCCGTCCGTCCACAATTTGTTTGTGGACTCTCTACAGGTCACAATTCTTATCCGATTTTGACGAAATTTCAAATATAGGTTTATCCCCATAAGAGCTTGGCTGCTTTCGATATTGGCATGTATCGGATTGAAACTTCATGATTATGGCCCCTGATTGTACGAAAAATCATGTTTTTTGCTTGTGGACCCTATAGAGTACACAATTTTGAACCGATTTTGATGAAACTTGACATGTATGGTTATAACCCAAAGATCTTGGTGCCTTTCAATATATGCTCCCATTGGATTTTAACTTCCTGAATTATGGCCCCTGATTGTCCGAAAAAACGGCCATTTTTACTTGACGGACAAAATGGCCGCCGTTTGTACGCGAATAGTGTGAAAATATGTTATATCAAGGTTGTGGACCCTATAGAGGTCACAATTTTGAACCGATTTTGATGAAACTTGACATGCATGTTTATAACCCAAAGATCTTGGTTCCTTTCGATATTTGCACCCATCCGATCGTAACTTTCTGAATTATAGCCCCTGATTGTCCGAAAAATTGACCTTTTTAGCTTGTGGTCCCTCTGGAGGTCAGTATTATTATCCGATTTAAAAAAAACGTTTGATTATATCACCGTTACAGGTTACATGATAATGAAGGTTGAGTTCGAATTTCGTGAAAACCAGACCAAAATTGACAGACAAAATTGCCCTTTTTAGCTTGTGGTCCCTCTGGAGGTCAATATTATTATCCAATTTAAAAAAACGTTTGATTATATCACCGTTACATGATAATGAAGGGTGAGGTTGAATTTTGTGAAAATCAGACCAAAATTGACGAACAAAATGGCCGCCGTTTGTACGCAAATAGTATGAAAATATGTTTTATCAAGGTTGTGGACCCTATTGAGGTCACAATTTTAATTCGATTTTGATGAAACGTGACATGTTTGTTTATAACCCAAAGATCTTGGTAACTTTCGATAATTGTGCATATCGAATCGTAACTTCCTGAATTATGGCTCCTGATTATACGTAAAATCGCCTTTATTAGCTTGTGGTCCCTCTGGAAGTCACAATTATTACCTGATTTAAAAAAATGTTTGATTATATCACTGTTACACTGTAATGAATTTTCAGTTTGAATTTCGTGAACATCGGACGAAAATTGCTGAACAAAATGGCCGCCACTTTTACACGAATAGTGTAGAAATATGATATATCAAGGTTGTGGACCCTGTAGAGGTCACAATTTTGATTCGATTTTGGTCAAACTTGAAATGCATGTTTATAACTCAAAGATCTTGGTTCCAGTCGATATTTGGACATATCTGATCGTAACTTCCTGAATTATGGCCCCTGATTGTACGAGAAATCGTCATAATATTAAATGTTTCATATCCAGTGGAGGTGACAGCTAATTCCATAAAATTAAATGATTGGTATACTTAACGTTAGCATGGGGCAGAACTTTATAAAAACCAAACAAATTCTAATGATTTCCTGATAATTACTTAATATGCGACAACTCTTGTTGACTGCCCGGATGATTTAGCTGCTGTGTGGGTGTAGGTTTCGTTGTCTGGCAACCTATTTTTAAGAAACACTGCTGCAAAAAGTTGTTTTAATATGAAAAAAACCCTGTCCCTGTTAAACTAGACCTGAATGCCAGTGCTGAACCTGCTTTCAGGAAACAGACCGAATGAAATCATACGAGAATCCATTAGTTCTTTTGATTCGGTGACATCTTACACAGTAGTCATGTTTTTTGCAAAAGTACTAATTTGTTTTACTTCTGTTTTTATACGCTCACATTGTTATGTGGAGGTATATTGTTGTCGTCCCCGTCCGTTCGTCCACAATTGTTTGTGAACAGTCTACACAGTCTACAGGTCACAATTTTTATCCGATTTCTATGAAACTTGAAATATAAATATTATCCGATTTAAAATACTCTCTGATGATGTCACCGTTACATCGTAAAAAAGGTTGTGTTCGAATTTCGTGAAAATCGGACCAAAATTGACAGACAAAATGGCCTCCGTTTTTACGCGAAAAGTGTAAAAATATGGTATGTCAAGGTTGTGAACACTGTAGAGGTCACAATTTTGAACCGAATTTGATGAAACTTGTAAGGCATGTCTATAATTCAAAGATCTTGGTTCCTTTTGATATTTGCGCATATCCATGATTGTACGAAAAAATCATGCTTTTAGCCTGTGGACCTTATAGAGGTCACAATTTTGTTTATGGCCCTTGACCTCTTTGAAAAATCTTAGGGTGTCTCAAGAGACCAAATTTATCATTCCATTGACTTTAAATTTAAGCACAGTATGAGATGAAGAAGCTAGTTGTTTTTCAGAGTTGTTACTCTAGATCACTTTGAAAAATCTTATGGACGCTCTAGAGATCAAGTTATCAGTTGATTGACTTAAAATTTATACATAGTGTTTTAAGGTCATGGGACAACGAATCCTATTGACTTTCAACAATTTCCAATAATTACTGCTGATCTGTAGAGACCAAAATTTATCCAATCGACATTGAATTTATACTCAGCGTTTATTGAATTTATACTCATCGGTTATTCGTGCCATCCGAACGACTAGATATCTGCCCTTGTCAGGCCCTCCGTCATGGATACATGGGCATGAGGCAGAATTAGAAGCCAAATTCAAATGATTTCTGATTATTTCTTAATTAATGGGATGTTACTCTAAATCAGATTTTAGTGTGCTGTACATGTTTTATTACCAACAAAAAAAAAAATGAGACTACCCTTGTTGACACCTCAAACAACTTAGCTGCTGTCGGTGTATGTTTCGATGCCCGGCAACCTATCTTTTAGGGGATAATATTTAAGAAAAGTAATTATTACTGATTACATGGATATATTATAGGTATTTGATTGTAATGCTAAATATATTTATCCGTGGAAGTGGTGTTCTAGTGGACAGTATGCTATGGTTGTATTAGACAGACGAGGAGGTAGATCGACGGTACGAGACACGACAGTGTCAATTCTAGCTGAACATGCACTTAATACTCAAAGAACAGGTACATAATTCCACATTTCATTTATCAACATACATATATTGCCTGAATAGTATTCATATCTAGTAAAAACCAAGTTACAAATCATATTGCCTTTAACAAACTAAAACGCTGATTGTTGCGTTATAAGGGTGACTGTAAATCACTGTTTTTAAACAAAACCTGCTGTGTTACTTTTATAACATCTCATGGCATTTTCATTATTTAGTTTTTATACGTCCCGTCCCGTTCATAATGTGAACGTATTATGCCGTCGCCCCTGTCTGTGTGTGGGTGTGTCTGTGGTTCGCCTACAGGGCGCAATTCTTCATGGAATTTTCTTCAAACTTGGTATACTTATTCCTTATACCCCAAGGAAGATCCCTATTGTTTTCGGTGCATGCCCGACCCCCAGGGGCAGAGCCACGCCCATTTCTAGTATTTGTTTGTTTGTCGTCTACAGGCCACATTTCTTAACTTATAATCTTGAAACTTTGCATACACATTCTTTGTACCCTAAGGAATATCCCTATCGTTTGGGGTGTATGCCCCACCCCCAGGGGCAGAGCCACGCCCATTTTCATTTTGTGAGTCTTTGTGTTGCCTACAGGGCAAAATACTTACTGGATTTTCTTCAAACTTGGTATACGTATTCCTTATACCCTAAGGATGATCTCTATTGTTTTTGGTGCATGCCCGACCCCCAGGGACAGAGCCACGCCCATTTCTAGTATGTATTTGTTTGTCGTCTACAGGCCACATTTCTTAACTTATAATTTTGAAACTTAGCATACACATTCTTTGTACCCTAAGGAACATCCCTATCATTTGGGGTGCATGCCCAACCCCCTGGGTCAGAGCCACACCCATTTTCTTATCGTGTGTCTTTGTGTCGCCTACAGGCCGCAATTCTTATTGGATTTTCTTTAAAACTTTGTATACTTACTCTTTATACTCTAAGGATGATCCCTATCGTTTGGGGTGCATGCCCAACCCCCAGGGGCAGAGCCACGCCCATTTTCTTTTTGTGTGTTTCTGTGTCGCCTAGAAGCCGCAATTCTAACTGGATTTTCTTAAAACTTTGTATACTTACTCTAAGGATGATCCGTATTGTTTTTTGGTGCATGCCCGACCCCCAATGGCAGAGCCACGCCCATTCCTTGTATTTATTTGTTTGTCTTCTACAAGCCACATTTCTTAACGTATCATCTTGAAACTTTGAATGATTATTCTTTGTACCCTAAGGAACATTTCTATCATTTGGGGTGCATGCCCAACCCCCAGGGGCAGAGTCACGCCCATTTTCTTTTTGTGTGTCGCCTACAGGCCACAATTCCTAATCGGTCATCTTGAAACAAAAATACTTATTCCTTATACCCTAAGGATGACCCCTTTTGTTTTGGGTGCATGCCCTACCCCCGTGGGGCAGCAACACCCATTTCTTGTATTTGTTTGTCTGTCGTCTACAGGCTGCATTTCTTAATGTATCATCTTGAAACTTTGAACACTTATTCTTGGTACCTTAAGGAAGATCCCTATTGTTTTTGGTGCATGCCCAACCCCAAGGGACAGTTCCACGCCCATTTTTTTTTGTCTGTCTGTGTGTCACCTACAGCCCACAATTCTTAATCGATCGTCTTGAAAACTTTTTTTATACTTATTCCTTATACCCTAAGGCTGACCACTATTATTTTTGGTGCATGACGGACCCCCTGGGACAGAGCCACGCCCAATGCTTTTGTGTCTTGTGTTCGCCTACAGGATGCAATTCTTAGCAGATCCTTTTAAAACTTTACAAACCTATTCCTTATACCCTAAAGATGACCCCTATTGTTTTTGGTGATTTCCTAACCCCCATTTTTACTTTGTGTCTATGTGTGTTGTCTACAGGCCACGATTCTTAATGGATCGTCTTTGAACTTGGGATATGTATTCCTTATAGCCTAAGGACGTCAACTGCATGTCCCGATTCACACAGGCAAGACACGACCAATTTTTGTGTTTGTCGTTTACAGGCCGCAATTCTGAATGAATCAGCTTGGTACTTGGTTTATGTATTCCTTATAGCCTGAGGGTGTCCACTATTGATTTTGATGAATGTCCCGACCCCCAGGGGCACAGCCACGCCCACTTTTTGCCTTTAGTGTTAGGAAGGCACAATTCTGAATGGATTATCTTGGTATAATTATTCCTTATACTCTAAGGACGGCAACTATTAATGTTGGTGCACGACCCTCAACGCTAAACAAACCAAACGCCTAGCCTTCTTGACAAAGTACCATATCAATCAAAGCAGGAATGTGGACGTATATTGTAGCGTTAGCGTTATGTTTCAAAGTCAAAATGATCTCGCTCCATTATATTCTGATGATATCCGATAATTACTTTATGGTATGTTACTCGTAATCAGTTGTAAATGTTTTCATTACTGACAAAAGAAAAAATATGTGACAACCCTTGTTGACTGCCCAGACGACTTAGCTGTTTTGAGCTTATGTTTCATTGCCTTGCAACCTATCTTTAAATAAAATGATTAAATGTCGGTCATGTTTCAATCCATTGAAAATTGTAACCATTTAATCCACTTGAGAGTTGATTATGGGTTTGCCATGTGAATAAATGTCTAATTAATCATTTTTATACGCCCACATTGAAATGTGGTCGTATATTGTCGTCACCCCCGTCCGTCCGGCGTCCACAATTGCTTGTGGTCGCTCTAGAGGCTAAAGTTAATATCCGATTGACTTTAAATTTAAACACAGTGTTTAAGGTCATGAGACGAAGAAGCCTATTGTTTTTCAGCAATTTCCGATAATAACTACCAGAATTATGGCCCTTGATCACTTAAAAAAATCTTGTGGACGCTCCAGAGGCCAAAGTTAATATCCGATTTACTTTAAATTTATACACAATGTTTAAGGTCATGAGACGAACAAGTATTTTGATTTTCAATGTATTTTGATAACTGAACAGCTGAATCCATGATATTAAATGTTTCATGTATATACTAATTGTTACCGTGGGGTTAAACTTTATAAAAAACAATCAAATTCTAATGATTTTCTGATAATTACATAATGAGTTGTTACTCTTAATCAGTTTTTATACGCCCACATGGAAATGTGGTCGTATATTGCTGTCGCCCCCGTCCGTCCGTCTGTCGGTCCGTCCGTCCGTCCGTCCGTCCGTCCGTCCGTCCGTCCGTCGGTCCGTCCGTCCGTCCATCGTCCACAATTTCTTGTGAACGCTCTAGAGGCTAAAGTTAATATCCGATTGACTTGAAATTTATACACGGTGTTTAAGGTCGTGAGACGAAGAAGCCTATTGATTTTCAGCGATATCCGATAATTACTACCAGAGTTATGACCCTTGATCACTTTGAAAAATCTTGTGAACGCTCTAGAGGCTATAGTTAATATCCGATTGACTTTAAATTTATACACAGTGTTTAAGGTCAGGAGATGAAGAAGCCTATTGATTTTCGGTGATATCTGATAATTACTGCCAGAGTTATGACCCTTGATCACTTTGAAAAATCTTGTGAACGCTTTAGAGGCTAAAGTTAATATCCGATTGACTTGAAATTTATACACAGTGTTTAAGGTCGTGAGACGAAGAGGCCTATTGATTTTCAGCGATATCTGATAATTACTACCAGAGTTATGACCCTTGATCACTTTGAAAAATCTTGTGAACACTCTAGAGGCTATAGTTAATATCCGATTGACTTTAAATTTATACACAGTGTTTAAGGTCATGAGACGAAGAAGCCTTTTGATTTTCGGTGATATCTGATAATTACTGCCAGAGTTATGACCCTTGATCACTTTGAAAAATCTTGTGAACGCTTTAGAGGCTAAAGTTAATATCCGATTGACTTTAAATTTATACACAGTGTTTAAGGTCATGAGACGAAGAAGCCTATTGATTTTCGGTGATATCCGATAATTACTACCAGAGTTATGACCCTTGATGACTTTGAAAAATCTTGTGAACGTTCTAGAGGCTAAAGTTAATATCCGATTGACTTTAAATTTATACACGGTGTTTAAGGTCTTGAGATGAAGAAGCCTATTGATTTTCAGCGATATCTGATAATTACTACAAGACCCTTGATCACTTTGAAAAATCTTGTGAATGCTCTAGAGGCTAAAGTTAATATCCGATTGAATTTAAATTTATACACGGTGTTTAAAGTCATGAAACAAAGAAGCCTATTGATTTTCAGCAATATCCGATAATTACTGCCAGAGTTATGACCCTTGATCACTTTGAAAAATCTAAAGTTAATATCCGATCGACTTTAAATTTATACACACTATTTACGGTCATGATACAAAATAGCCTATTTATTTTCAGCGATATCCGATAATTACTGCCAGAGTTATGACCCTTGATCACTTTGAAAAACCCTGTGAATGCTCTAAAGGCTAAAGTTAATATCCGATTGACTTTAAATTTGTACACATTGTTTAGGGTCATGATACGAAGAATCCTATTTGATTTTCAGTGATAATTTCTGATAATTTCTGGCAGTTGATCACTTTGAAATATCTTGTGGACAAAGGCCTTGAGACAAACCATCAAAACTATTCTAATCATTTCTGATAATTATTTAATGGGCTATTACTCGTAATAAGATTATCATGTGTTGTAAATGTTCTCCTTACTGATAAAAGAAACAATATGCGACAACCCTTGTTGACTGCCCGGACGACTTAGCTGTTGTGGGCGTATGTTTCGTTGCCTGGCAACCTATCTTTAGTGTATTACAATTGTTTCATTACCGAAAAAAGAAAAAAATATGTGACAACCCTTGTTGACTGCCCGGACGATTTAGGTGCTGTGTGCATATGTTTTGTTGCCTGGCAACCTATCTTTATATAACATTTGAAGCCAAAAAAAAGATTTAACTCTTACATAATGCATCTTTAATCTTAGTACTGTATGTTATTTTAGTCTACCTTGATTCTGGATGTGGCAATACACAACTTCTAGAACACAGTATAATCTATGTACATAATCGCCATATAAACCACACCCGTACACCACCTAGACGATGTGATCTCATCTTTGATTATATTGGAGAGGATGAATATCCTGTCTGCGTGACAATGAATTTTGATAGAAATCGTCTGCCTAAGAATGATGACACATGTCCATTCAAAGTGACCATTTTGGAAGGTCAGTCAACAACAGGAGCTGAAGTAATAGATGTAAGTGTTGTAAGTTAATTATGTTATATTTTAGTAAAATACATCCCTGCCCTGGTTGTAGTATGCACACTAGAGGTCACAATTTTGTCCAATTTTGATGAAACTTAAAATATATCACTATAAACCGCAGAATGCCTTGTTCGGTATTTCTGTCCAAACGAGGTAAAAGAAATGCCTCGTTGTCTGCAGTTCCAAAACGAGTTTTTTTAAATTGATCTGTTTTTGGAACGAGGTAATTTGTTTAGAAAGAGACTGGGTGAAATGCCTTGTTTACTAAACGTCTTTTTTTTTCAGAATAATTAGCGGTATTTGCTATCGCTGAATTTGTAAAAATTAAAATTTATGTTATTTAATACGAAAATAAAACCACTCCAAACTATGATATTATAATAAGAGAAATAGACAAGTCAAGAATACATGCCATACCATAAATTATTTTTGCTTTATTAATATCCATGTCTTCATAATTACTGTAAAACATGAAATTATTGCGAGCATGAAATTATTGCGACAATTGCGAGCGTGGCCCTCTCGCAATAATTTCATGTTCGCAATAATTTCGTGAAAATTTGTTAAAATGTCGGCCATATTGAATTATCCCTCCTTCATTACTCTTCACAAGAAAGAGTCACAATAAGTTAAAATTTGTTAAAATGTCGGCCATACTGAATTATCCCTCGTTCGTCAGCTTGGAGTTAATAATCAACAGATCAAATTTAACGATAATTATTTAAAAATCTGTGTTTTATAGTCGTTCGTCAGCTTGGAGTTAATAATCAAGGGATTAAATTTAACAATAGTTATTTAAAAATGGAGTTTGATAACAGGTATTTAGTTTTCTTTGATCTGTTGAATACAGACTCAAAGCCATAATCCTCAATAGTTGTTTATTTACTGTTACTAATGATCACCAATCAACCGATGTTTTGAAGAGCCGACTGTCACCTCAAAATCTACCACATTTTATAGACAAATTTAAATTCGCAATAATTTTTTCCCCACTATAGAAATTCGCAATAATTACATTTCGCATTTATGTTTCACCACCCCAACTCACAATAATTTCATGTCGCAATAATTTAGTGTTTTACAGTAAACGTTTTAATTAAATTTTTGTCCCCCGCCTTTTGAAGAAAGTTGGGGGACTATTAAAATGGGTTCGTCCGTCTGTCTGTCTGTCTGTCCGTCTGTCCGTCACACTTTTTGGGACACAATAACTCTCTTCCTAATTGAGCTAGAATGTTCAAACTTGGTGTATGTGTTTATTAGGTGAATGCCTTGATGGAGTTCGAAGATGAGCATTTTCTGCTCAGGGTAAGCAGAGATAAGCAATTTGATTGGTTGATGCTTTGGGACACGATAACTTTAGTTCTAATTAGTGAGAGTGATGAAACTTGGTGTATAGTTTCATTACAGTAATACCTTGACTAAGTTCGATAATGAGCATTTTCTGCTCAAGGTAAGCAGAGCGATACGCAATTTGATTGGTCGAGAGTAGTCAAGACTTTGGAACACAATAACTCTCTTTCTAATTGAGTTAAAATGTTCAAACTTGGTGTATATGCTTATTAGGTCAGTGCCTTGATGGGGTTCGAAGATGAGCATTTTCCGCTTAGGGTAAGCAGAGATAAGTAATTTGATTGGTTGATACTTTGGGACAAGATAACTTAGGTTCATCTTGATTGATGATTTTTATGCCAATACAATGACTGCATTCTCATTTAGTAATGGATTCGACAGTAACAGTGTATAGAAACGATTGACTTGGACACGAGGGCCCTTTTGTCTGCCTTTAATTAGTCCTCCTAACTAGGGTACATTTTCATTTTTGTCGTCGGTTTTAGCATTTTTCTTTATTAAACACTTTTGGATGACACTTCGTGTACAGTTTGATTGCTCGATACATTGAAAAAAATAAATGTGCGATTAATTAATATGTGTCATCTATTTATTTTGTGATTTCGGCGGGGGACATCAGCCTCACTGTTGGCTTGTAATGTATGAGGTGTGCTTTATTTCTCCTTTAATTGACAATTGGTATAAGCCAACAAATGTATCGCTGTGCGTTTATATAACTTTGCTCCAATAATATTTTGTGCAATGTTATGGGGTTTCAACAGAAACAGTCAATGCTATAGTCAAGTTATTTTTTTTACAATAAATATAAATGGCGTATTGGAAATATGAAATGAAATTTAATGCTTTTTTTTGTTTTATAAGAATCGATTATTTGTTGTATTTAGATCAGATAAACACTTATTTGTTGTGGAGATGTAAAACACACAGCTACCTTGATTAATTTACAACACCAATTTAGCTTTCACAACACCCCAGTTGTTACTAAACACATATACCTAGCAATAATCATGGTAGCTGTGTGTCTTCAATAGTTTTACACCTCCACCTATGGCGTGTATTCTTGTCTTGTCTATTTCTCTGATTATAATATCATAGTTTGGACTGGTTTATTTTCGTATTAAATAACAAATTTTTTTACAAATTCGCTGATAGGAAATACTGCTAATAACTATCTTGAAAAAAAACACGTTTAGTAAACAAGGCATTTTTACCAAAAATTTCTGAACAAAATATCTCGTTCCAAAAACAAGACAATTTAAAAACCCTCGTTTGGAACTGCAGACAACAAGGCATTTTTCTAACTGATTGGGACAGAAATGCAGAACGAGGCATTCTGAAGTTTATAGTGTATGTTTATTAACTAAAGATCTTGTTTCCTTTGATATTCGGACATATCACTGATCAGACAGTAACTTCTGGATTATGGCATCTGAATGTATGAAAACTAGAAGTCACAATTTTTATCAGATTTAAGAAAAAAGCGTTCTCATACATCAACTTAACAGCCTAATTAATGATGGTGAGTTTGATTTTCAAGAAAATCATATCGAAACTGTCTGACAAAATGGTAGCAATACAGAAGGCTATACTAATAGTGTAAAAGTATGTAATACCAAAGCTGTGGGCCCTCTAGAAGTCACAAATGTTTATCATATTTTGTGGTATTATGCTCTGATGAAACTTTGTGTATAGTTGTTGATAATGTTTGGATGCTTGGTATTTTTGAAAAAAATAAATTTGCGATAAATTGCAGTCATCTTTTTGTTTTGGGATTTTGGCGGGGTACATAAGCCTCACTGTTGGCTTACTGAAGTTTGATATTATGACATTTTTACATTTTTGGCAATTTTGAACATATGTTTTCTCAGGAGTGATTTCCTCTGGTCAGATAATATAGTATGCCATTATAGAGCCCTGCTTCAATTCAAGTGCCAAAACCAGTTGTCCAAACTACCCAAAAATAATTTGTGTATTGAAAGTAGTAAAAAGAATGTAAAAATATAAAAGTAAAAAGGTAAAGAAAGTTGGTGTTCATGCGAAAAACTTGATTCTTCGTCATATGTCATTTAAACAAGTTAGTCTCATGTCGTTTGATAGTCCCATGGATGGATTATTATACGGCATCCAATTGACACAAGATCAATAGTAAGGAAATAAATTGTATGACCTCTTAGCTGCTGTGGGCGTATGTTTCATTGCCTAGCAACCTATCTTTTATGTATAAGTGGGCTAGGCATTTGAATTGGATGGAAATCCTTGGCTCTTGGAAACTGGAGAAATAAATGATGTTTAAACTGGACATTTAACTCCATTTCATCCCGTTTTATGTATAGGAGTGGAGATGTGATAAAACATTACCTGGTGAGATTTGTTCTAAAGGACCGTTATTGACAGTTGAGTTAGAACGATTAAGTTACAGTTCAGAACAAGATCCAGTTGGTTTGTTTGATTTAATAGTTCAAGACAGGTCGCCAGGTAAATGATAGTTTTATTTAAGAAATACCTCAGTTTGGATTCCAATAGCGACTTATCCTGCCATCTGCTTTAGTGTTCTTTCCTGACACATTGGGGTATTACGAATTGATTACCTGACCATTTTAATTTGGTTCAAAATGAAAAACTTGCCTGAAGTGCAGCTTCAGACTCTAAATAAAGCTGATCACAAGATTAGGTAGTCTTTGTCAACAAGACATGGTAGACATGGTCAAACGGTGTAAAGGTGAATTTGCAATATGAAACTCTCTTTGATTTGAACTGTTGGAAACTAGAAGTTTATGGTAACTGTGGTATTCTTTTAATTTGGATGAAAAATATTGTTGTTATTAATTAACAAAGCATTCAGAAAGCTTCCACAGAGCAACAAATCAGCAGATAACAGTAATAACACTCAATGTGTAAACTTTTGTTCAGTCTTAAAACCAGCCCAGGATTCTTTCACCTACAAAGTCAGCCAATTATTCCTTTATTATCAGTATTTGTATCCAGTCCAGCAGCCCATTTTTATACGCCCACATTGTATATTGTCGTCGCCCCCGCCAGTTGGTATGGCATCCACAATTCCTTGTGGACGCTCTAGGGGCTAAAGTTAATATCCGATTGACTTAAATCTATACACAGTGTTTAAGGTCATCAGACAAAAAAAAATATTCATTTTCAACGATTTCCAAGAATTACTGCCAGAGTTATCAAAGGCCACAATTACTGCCATGATATTAAGTATTTTGTATACATAACGTTAGCATAGGCCAAACAAATTCTTATGATTTTCTGATAATTACATAATGAGTTGTTAATCTTATCAGATTTTAATGTATTATTAATGTTTCATTAACGACAAAGGTATAAATATAAGACAACTCTTGTTGACTGCCCGGATAATTTAGCTGCTGTGGGAATATGTTTCGTTGCCTGGCAACCTATCTTCACCTGGTTGCTACAGCTCACTGGGCAATGTAAGTAGAGTGTGACTTGATGTTAAAAGGTTTAGATTATTTCTATATTTTAGGATGAATGAATATATTTTTGTTGTTTTATAGCACCGCCATCACCATTACCTGTCACAGCAATAGTACTTGGTACTTTAGGAGGACTGATATTTATAGTATTTTTATATTTGTTACTAGCATCGTATCTCGATAATAAAAAAGCCATCTATATTGGTCCATGCTGTTTATGTAGAAAATACTGTAAAACATATACAGGTTTGTTCAATAAATTACTTCCAGAATCTTCAAACTGTAGACATGGATCAACTTATCTTAAAATATTATTTGGAGTGTATTTTACCATTATCATTATGCCCACGGCATAACCTCTAAGTGGTGAGAAAAGAGGCTAGAAGAACACTTAAGATTTTCCTTGGAATGGAGGATTTTATACATGGGAGTCTTCACATTACCATGTAAAACTTATTTGTAATTGGTAATTTTGTTCAAATAGATTTTTTTTATAATTACAGATGATAGTACATTTACGAGCGCAAGTTTTACACCAGTTCATACCAGAGAATTTAGTGAAGTTCGTTTATAGAAGGACCCTGGTGACCTCCATATTTATAATAATAGTACAAGCCAAGTTTTACACAAGTTTATTCAAGAGACTTGAGTGAAGTTTGTTAATAGAATGATCCTGGTGACCTCGATATTTATGCTGTTATATCTCATTTAGCCACCAATTACTGCAATATGATTTAATTGAAATTTTGATACTCCTATATACATGAAGATGTTTACTTGATCAGTAAAATCAAATGCTATATATATATATATCTAACTTGTGTCACACACATTGAATGGGCGTATGTGCATGTATATTGTTCTCAACTTCATCCCTTTGTCCACCATTACTTGTGGACACTCTATCTATGTCATCTTACATGTTCCATGACAAAACAAATTTCTACTTGTTGGTCCTGTTCACAGACACTAGAAGTGTGACATTCAGTTGATCAACATTGGAAGCACTGATATTCCTGGAGTTTTTTTAGTCTTTCCTGTATTATTTATGATGTCATGCATCTCGGTCATGTGATCTGCAGTAAACAATCACGGCTGCTTCCAGCAAGAGTTTCACACTAGACGACGTATCACAATTTGGTCACATTGCCAGAGGGAATTCCCTCTACGATGCAATTATCCACGTGTAGCATCTGTCACAACTGGAAAATCACCGAATTTCTCTTTTTGATGCGCAAAGACTGCTCAGCCGCATTCCATGGGCACAAATTCTCGTTGAAAAATATTTTTGTTTCTAGAAATCCGGTTTAGAAGAAATTTTGTTGCTGCATTGTTCCACAAAAAATTTAATAGTTCTGCGATGATATATTCTTCTTTGAAATCTGGACTATTTATTGATAGTAAAATTCGTAGTGTGCAAGGTCACAATCGACCAATCACATTATTGTCTACATCCGCTTGTGTTGTGTTGAGAAACATAAAAAAGTGAGCTCTGTGGAATACATTGCAGGGATAGAATTTACACGAAATGGCGACAAAGGCTCAATTAACTTGTATTGTTCACTTTGATAGTGTTAAGAAGAAAGGTGTAGACCCCTTTACAAAGACAAGCTGGGACAGATGTCGTGAGCTGGCTAAAGACTGGTTACAGTTGGATGGAAATGAAAAGACCATTTTAGCATTTTTCGATACAAATGGATTACTTACGAGTGATATATTGCAGATTTAGTCAATAGTGATTTTAGATTTCATCCGTTTTATAGATGTTTTACAGATAAAACAAGGCTCTTAAGGGCTATTCCCTGACAATTTGAAGCTAGTGTAAATTATTTATTAAGCTTTTATTCTTTATATTTCTACAACTTTTTAACAGTTCTTATTCTTTATTTCAAAGTATCATTCTTAATCTTGGTTATTCACTATCCATGATCATATTTAAGTATGTTGTTATGTAAAATGAATGATTTTTTTAGAATTACACTTATAGGAATAGTGATTGTTATACTTGTGATCTTCCTAGATGTGAAGGCATTTTTCCAATGAAATCGACCGGCCAAATATCCATAGTGAGCGTCGAAAAGATCTGACTGACTGCAACAGTTTGTTTCAATGTGATCAATGTGGGGGGGGGGGGGCTCTCTTACATGAATGGAACATTAATTTGGCTCATTGAATCTCAAATTGTCCAAAAACGACACGTTTGTATGTTAAACATGCTCATGGGTTTGTTTACAAATGCTGTGACCTGGCACTTAACCCCAGAACTTTTGACCGCATCCCTGCAAGCGTGATTGCTGATTGGCCAAATTTAAATAGCTGCACAGGATCCAACTCACACCTATGCGAATATGACACTATAAAGAAATAAGTCATCGGTTTCTGGCCTGTTTTGAGCTTGAACTACAAAATTCATAAATTTTACTGGAGAACCTGTCGATTGCATGATTATTAATTGTCCTATTTTATAGACCCTTTTAACAGGAGCGAAAATGAAGTAAATATTTAATTTTTACATCCAAATTGTTGTACATGTATTTTAAAACATGTTGTTGATATATTCAAAGATTTACAAGATAGTCGCCAGTCGGGGAGCTAGCGGACTGTTGTTGCTTAACTCATTCATAAATTTGCCACTATGCCTGAAGGAGTCACCATGATGGGAATTCTTAAGTTGCACATCCTCAGGGATTAGGTGCTAAACGCCCCCGAAATCACTGAAAAAGTCAGTTTAATTCAAATTTTTGCAGATAAAGTTAATCTTCGTCACAGATGTTTATGTTGCTAAGGCAGACTTAAAAAGTGCCCTTAAAAACTTTTTAATTTTTCAACCAATTTGAATGTGGTTGTTACCAATTTGTAGCTGTTCGTATTTCTCAATTTTTATGTCGGGGCATTGTGGCCTCTAAGACGTGTGTGTATGATATAATTTTAAGCTCAAAAGTGAAAATTCTGAGTGTAATTTTTTTATTTTTGAAGATTTTGTCTTGAAACTTTCAGAATACATTACAAATCTCACATAATCTGGAAAAACCTAGTAACACTGTTTTGAGTAAACAAAGGAAAACTGTTTTGTTAAGCTACTGAATGTATAACCAATTTGATTGTCTTTTTAGATAATTAGAAGCCCTTTGGGCAAAGGAGAAAAAACCTATTATTATATGCATGTTTAAATATGGGTCTAACTCAATTTTCACCAAAAATTGACTTGCTAGGTTTTTCCAGATTACGGGAGAAATGGGTAGATAAAACCAAAAATGTCAACAAAAATTTTCAGATTATCTCCCCTTTGAAGATGAAGCCAGCTTTTCAACTTCTTTAATTTTGCCTTATTTAAAAATATTTGTCAATATGAGTCGTATGTCAACTTTTTAGAGAAATCTCTAAGTTAAAATTCACTGAAAGTGCCATCTTTTTGAAAACTCAAGTCAATCATAAAATCCTAATTGTGCAACACCTTTTATCCAATTTTCAATATCTTCATATTTTTGGAAAGCATCCACAATTTGCAATCGATTTTTGTACTCTATCCATTACGTTGTTGACCTGCTGGCAGACTATAAACGGTGCATTTTCGACAGATCTTCGATTAAGAGCTCAAAAATGATTTTTATCATTGGCAGTGAGTGGATAACTGAAGGTTCCTTTTTGTATTCTGTTATGATTCAGTGTTTGGTGCTACGTTATATTTTTTAATGATGTTTTACTACCTCTAATGTTATATTAGAGATCAGAATATTGTTCATTATATTATGTGTATGTCATGTTAAAAGATTCTGTATATCATTGCTGATCGTGTACATGTGTGTGTGTGTCTTGACCATAATTTGGGTTTCGTCTGAAAGTGGTTTGACTCTTGATCCATTATTATGTATTGTATTATTATCATTATTGTGTTATCGTGTCCAACATCTGTAATTTGATCTTAATCAGAAGATAATTTATATGAATAATTTTGTTGTTTGTGTTATTGAGTAAGGGGCGAGCATTTTCAAAGGATAGCTTAAACATACATTATGCAAGAGCTGAATCTGCATATTGCAGGTCTTTCTTTAGATCTGAAATGTTTTCTAAATTATTAATTAGACATTAATTAACTGATCCATGCCTGGATAGCATCAGATTTCTCTGATATTAAATAGATTAGAACGGTTCAGCGATATTTTAATTTAATTGAAAAATGGAGGAGCAAAACATAGCTTCAAACAACCAAACCGGTGGTTGAAATTATTGCTCACGTCTGTCAAACCTTCAAAGGCTAATATCTTCGCTCACAATAGAGTAAGAGTAATTTGAATGAACATTTCAAATTATTCATTTTACATTATCTACTTTCAAACTATTATAGCTAGCATTCTTTATCTAAATGTTACATAATGTATCTTTCTTTAAGTCTAAGATAGTCACTGGACTACTTGATTTCACTTAAACATAAGTAACTTTCTGTAAATTAAGGGTAGGTGGAATTTTCCCTTAAGCTAAGCTGCCTTAACTTTTAAAATTTTAATCTTATAGCGGTATTCAAAGGTTGGTTTTTAAAACTAGAATTTCATGTTTTCTAAGGAAGTCAAAACATAATTAGTTCTATGTCTTTTGTTCAAAAGTTTGTCAAATTACTATTATATGATCATAGGCATTATTTCCCACACTTGAAAGTCATTCATGCCGGAAATAATAACACAGTTACCTCCCTTGTTTTTCTATTCCTCCCATGGAATAGCTATCTTCAAACGTTTGAATTTGAAGTTGAAAATGATATTTTTGCCAATTTCTCAACTAGCAATAGTGAAATATAGGATTAATAGGATTATTCTTTAACAAGGTAGTACTGTTTATAGATACTATCTATTTTAGGGCTTTATTTTAAAAATATATCTTAAAATATGAAATTGTAGCTTTAAGTGAGAAAAATCCATTTAACTTTAAGTGGCTTATGGGGAGGTACCTTAAAGTTAAGTGAGATTATAATGACTTCTTTGAGTCAGAGTGTACACAATGTCGTAGCAGGCCTGTAATAGCAATATAAAAAGTTAGGGGATTGAAATTGAAACAAAGACAATGTCACCAAGCGTAGCTGGCCTCAAACAAATGGACCATCGTCAGCTTTGATGATGTAGTGCCATAATAATGTGTATGGCCAAGAATGTATATTTTCTGATCATTTTCATCCTTTTCTTAAGGCAAGACTTATTTTTAAAAACTGATTTCTATATACATATTTGAAGTTAGCTGCGAATTTGCAGTAGTAATGTTTTTATAACGTGTTCTTGTCAACGTTTGTTTATAAATTTACAATTATGATGATGACGGTTGCACTCAATGTTTTACAATTAATTACTTGTTTTACTTATGCGTTTTATCTGTAGAAAATAACGTCACATAGCCAAGAAGATTTAACATACAGCCTTGATTTAAGGTAACCCACTTAGTAAAGTGGAAAACTTTTTTACTCAACTTTTAGAAAGCCTTTGAATACGGACCCAGATCAGTAGCCATGGTTCCACTAGTGAGTCTTTATGGTAGAGGGGCTCATTTATCGTTGATACAACCGGTGTATGTTCCAACTGCAATGTCGTATGTAATAAGATGATACAGCCGTAAATTTACTATATATTTTGATGGTAAATCTGGCAGGGATCCAAAGATTGGGCTGGGTTGGACTGTGCTAGGCATTTTTATATAGCACTGTCAGCAGTTTTCAATAACAAGAGAAAAAGTATTATTTATTAATAATTTAATCTCCATGACTTTTTTTTATAACAAATTATTAACAACAAAATCATTTACATATTTGACTATCTTCCCATGGCACCGGACTGTATAGTTTAGACTTCCCATCGTAAAAACAATCATATACTAGAACTGCGATGCCGTAATAACTAGTTTCGCCGGTGCCACGTTACTCTTGAACTAACATCACTTCCCTAACAATGAAATCGGTAAACAGATTTCCACATCTGCATTGTACATGTGTTTTAAAATGAAGTGGACGCAGAATTAGCCAACAAATCCAGCAATGTCAGTTCCTTTTATTCACCAAAGACTCCACACGATGACATCACTTCCATTTTCAACAAAATATGTAAATTAAATTATTGAAATAACCATTTTGATTGTCCTTTGAATGACAGGCAATTGATTAAAATTTGAACAGGATTAATCCTTTATTAAAATGCGAAAACTCTTAAAAAGTTATACTGACAAATTGGTTATTTCTCAGCACGAAAAGACGTTACAAACACTTTTTGGATATCTATATGATCATATAGATTCATGCTATTTGACCATCAAAATCAAATATCATGATTTTATACGAAAAATGAATGTCACTTACTGAAAACAAATATTTGTTTTTGAGGCTAAAAATACAGTTTTTGCCAAAATGACATTACTTCAGGTGATAATGTAAATGGTTAATATTGTGATATTAATGTCAGGGTCCCTTTATAAGATTTTTTTCACATTTTAAGTTAGTAACAAATTTTGTCAGGATCACATTTTTGACATTACACATGGTAATAAATGTATAAATGGAACTGATACTGCTAGATTTGGTTGATTCTGCGTCCATATTATAACACATGTACAATGCTTATATGGAAATCTATGTAACAGTTTCATTGGTGCCATAAGTGACGTAAATGCAAGGGTAATGTGGCACCAGTGAAATCCATCATTACTGCATCACAGTTCTAGTTCTACTTTTTTTCCACTTGAGAAACTACTCTTCGGATAAATTCAATATCTTCAGTTTTACTGAAATGTGGTTGTATATTGTCGTTGTCTGTCTGTCATTGACTTTAAATTTATACACCGTGTTTAAGGTCATGAGATGAAGAATCCTATTGATTATCAGAGATTTCTGATAATTACTGCCAGAGTTATGGCCCTTGATCACTTCAAAAAAATCTTGTGGACACATTTGAGGCCAAAGTTGATACCAATTGACTTTAAATTGATACAGAGTGTTTAAGGTCATGAGACGAAGAAGCCTATTGATTTCTGATAATTACTGCCAAAGTTATCTCCCTTGATTACTTTGGAAAATCTTGTGATGCTCTAAAGGCCAAACTTATCATCGGATTGACTCCAGATTGATACAGAGAGTTTAAGGTCTTGAGACGAACAAGTATATTGATTTTCAATGAATTGTGATAACTGAACAGCTAAATCCATGAAATTAAATGTTCCGAATACTCAACGTTAGCATGGGGCAGAACTTTATAAAAACCCAACAAATTCTAATGATTTTCTGAAAATTACTTAATGAGTTGTTACCCTTAATCAAATTTAATTCTATTATAAATCTTTCATTACCGAAAAAAGTAAAAGTGTGCGACAAGTCTTTTTGACGATTTAGCTGCTGTGGGCGTATGTTTCATTGACTGGCAACCTATCTTTTGAATTATTGCTGTAATATTAATAATAAGCGTCAGATTTTAACGTTTGATATATTTTGACATAGTTAGAGACAGGGCACATAGCTACGATAGTTCAGATTTTTCATTTGCAACGAATCTTTGGAAATATTAGGCTACACAGTGTGAAACACTAAAATAATCTTGACAAAAAGAATAGTGTTTTGCACAAGCTATGCAGTGTGAACCAAAATAAGTATCATAATCCAAACAAAAACAATAATGTTTCACAAAAGCTATGCAGTGTGAAACCCTAATTGCATACTCAGTAACAGAGAGTACATATTATATGGGGACTGTTTCAAGCGTGGGTATACTGATTAGGCCTGCTATGGCAAGTTGTCATTGGGAAGTTAGTCTATCAGCTAGTTAATATTACTGTAACTTGTTTGATTTTAAAACCGTAAATCATTTACTTTATTTTTCAAAATCTTTCATGTCCATGATTTACTATGTAAAGTTTATTATGTTGGATAGTAAATAAATAAGCCAACAGTGAGGTTGATGTCCCCTGCAGCAATCCAAAAATAAATAGATGACACATATTAAATAATTGCAGATATCTTTTTGAAAAGTATTGAGCAATCAAACTAATTATCTAATCTTAGTCTAAGCAGAAAATGTTCATGATCGAACTCAGTCAAGGTTTTGAAGTAGTGAAACTATACACTAAGTTTCATCACTCACCATCATTCCACCTACACCAAGTTTAAATATTCTTTCTCAATTAAAAGCAGAGTTGTTTTGATATTGCTTATTGGTACTTAGTCTAAGCAGAAAGTTCTCATCATCGAACTTAGTCATGGAGTTTCATTAGAACCAAAGTCATCGTGTTCCAAAGTCTCAACCAATCAAATTGCTTATATCAACCAAGCCTTGGTCGAAAATTACGCATATCAAACACTGTCAAGAAATTCACCTAATAAACACCAAGTTTGAGCATTATACCACAATAAGAAGGAGAATTATTGTGATCCAAGGTCTCAGCCCATCAGATTGAAGTCTCTACTTTGCCTAAGCAGAAAATGCTCATCTTCAAACTCCATCATGGTATTCACCTAATAAACCTCCAGCTCAATTATTGTGCCTCAAAAAGTGTGATGAACAGGCAGACCAATTTTAATAGTTCCCTGCTTTCTTCGAAAGAGTTGGGGGACAATAAAAATACAGTTGTATAATAATAAAGATTATCTTATTAGCAAGACCATGAGCTAAATTCTTATTTATAATCTTCTTGGTATAGACCATAGGTAGTATTGTACATAAAATACTTAAGCCCAGACCCTTTGATTGTGATCTGATTTAATTAAATTAATGATATCTATAGTTTAAGTAAAAACAAGCCAACAGTGAGGCTGATGTTCCCTGCCGAAATCCCAAAATAAATAGATAAGCCATATTAATTAATCGCACATTAATTTTTGTCAAAAGTATGGAGCAATCAAACAATACACTAAGTCTTGACCAATCAAATTACTTATCGTTCCTTAGCCTAAGCAGAAAATTCTCACTATCAAACTTAGTCAAGGCAATGATATAATGAAACTATACACCAAGTTTCACCATTCTCACTTTATTAAAACTAAAGTTATCGTGTCCCAAAGCATCAACCAATCAAATTGCTTATCTCTGCTTACCCTAAGCAGAAAATGCTCATCTTCAAACTCCATCTTGGCATTAACCTAATAAACACCTACACTAAGTTTGAACATTCTAGCTAAATTAGAAAGAAAGTTATTGTGTCCCAAAAAGTGAGACAGACAGACGAACCCATTTTAATAGTCCCCCATTAGAACCAAAGCCATCGTGTTCCAAAGTCTCAACCAATCTAATTGCTTATATCAACCAAGCCTTCGAAAGGCGGGGGAACAAAAAATACAAGAAAAAAATATGGCCAAATTACACATTTCTCTAATATAAAACAATTAAAACCATCTAATTTTCCCCATTTGATAAGACATCGCACACAGACATTGTAAGTAATAAAAACATGGATTCGGGGGCCAGCTACAAGCACCCACCACCCGGGCTTGCACTGGCTTGCAGTGATACTAACTACATTCCAAAAAACATGACTTACATTTATACACCTGCTATAATCCAACCAAATAATCATAAATAAATATAAAATGCTTTTATAGTAGTTGATCAAACTAAATACAGTAAAAAAAGATAGGTTTCCAGGCAACGAAACATCTGCCCACAGCAGCTAAATCGTCCGGGCAGTCAACAAGAGTTGTCGCATATTTTTACTTTTTTCGGTAATGAAACATTTATAATACACTAAAATCTGATTAAGAGTAACAACTCATTATGTAATTATCAGAAAATCATTAGAATTTGTTTGCTTTTTATAAAGTTTTACCCCACGCTAACAATTAGAATAGGAAACATTTAATATGATGGATTTAGCTGTTCAGTTATCAAAATTCATTGAAAATCAAAATATTTGTTCGTTTCAACACCTTAAACTCTGTGTATCAATCTGAAGTCAATCAGATATTAACTTTGGCCTCTAGAGCACCCACAAGATTTTTTGAAGTGATCAAGGGCCATAACTCTGGTAGTTATTATCGGAAATAGGCTTCTTTGTCTCATGACCTTAAACACTGTGTATAAATGTAAAGTTAATCGGATATTAACTTTAGCCTCTAGAGCGTCCACAAGCAATTGTGGATGCCGGCGGACCGACAGACAGACCGACAGAAGAACGGGGGCGACGACAATACGACCACATTTCAATGTGGGCGTATAAAAATTAGACCTATTTTCATGACATTGAAGATGCATTATATAAGAGCTAAATCTTTATTGTGGCTTCAAATGTTATATAAACTATTATTTTAACATCTATTTACATAACAAGCCAATAATCAACTCTCTAAAACATCGGACCACAGAGATTGAATGGATTAGATTTAAAGATTTAACAATAAAATGGATAGTCAAGACTATCTCACTTGTTCAGTATCACATCACTGCTACAATAATAAACAATTTAAGCTACATCTTCCAACACCAATAATTTTGCTCAGAATAAAGTAATTTGAATGAAACTTGAATGACATGCATCCTTAAGAGATATCAATAAAATATACTTTGCATCCTTAATTAAGTGACGTCAATAAAATATACATCATTGGAATAAACCTACACAAAATGTTGGATATTCCTATTTTCAATTTCTTGAGTTAAACTATAGTTGAGCATCTATTAATAAAAATAAAATAATATGCATAATAAAATTGAAAAAGTTGATCATATAAATATCATCACATTAACATTAACAAACATGGTATCTTATTGATTTGAAAATTTTGACAATGTTAGGAACATAAAGCTACAATAATTTCGCCCAATGAAATAATAACAGATGGTCTTGCTAGCATAACATTTCCACACAACATCTTTTCTCAATACTGTAACTTTCTGCACGGGAAGATGTCAGTTATCTGTTAAGCTTTATGTTCATTTTAATATCCAAATATGTATATATTTTTTTTTGCACGATGAAGTGAAATGGGGTTTATCGTCTTATATTTCAACAGTTGTCTAATGAAGACAGGCTTTGAATAACAAAGGTCAACACCAATAATTTTTTCACCGTAGTGGCTAGCATTCTTTATTGTACATTCAATGCATATTGTATTATATCATAGTTAAATATTTCAATTAAATCTATAAGATAATTCTATCTTTATCAATATTGTTTCTGTTTAATAAGTTGATACCATCTTTATCCATCTGTTAATAAAGATAATACCATGCTGTTCGATAAGATGATACTGCCAATTCTTTAAATAACATCTAGAAGCACAGTTAACTATTCATAACAAAAAACCCACATTTGAATATTACTACTTCTCTACTATGATAAATATCTATCTTGTCAGCCTATTTATATGCATTTTGGCTTCACCAAATTGATTAATAACCAAAAGAAACCATTAAAATAATTAAAATAATAAAAGTACCTACAACAACAATAAATAAAACATATGTGACCTGTATGTGTTACAAAAGTCATTATTAAATAATAGAGAAGTAGTTATATCCATATATACCCTGTATAGTGTTATGTTATGAATAATACTGCCATTATTGATATTGTTTCTCTTCCATAATCTAACTTCACTTCTGCTTTCACAAAAATGTTATAAAGAGTCATTACAGTACTGTAATTTTCTTATAGCAATGAGAATATCTGGCAAGCTACTTCTGCATTTCACTTAGTCCAAAACTTTTTCCAAAACGATAGTAGATTTCATCTAAATGATGAAACACGTCAAGATGATAATTGTTCTGCAGCCATTTCACTAGTTCGTTTAGCGATTGTTAATATATCTGCTGCTAAGTCTTCTACTGTTGTGTAACGAGCTTTCTCAAAACTAAATAAATCTTGAATATATCCCAACACTAAGTCCTGTAACATAATAAACAAATATTACTTCCAGACAATCAAATCATAATTACTTCTAAAAAACAGAACTTCGACTTGATGAAAGTGACAACATTAGGTTCATCCTACAGCATGCAGGTTTTGGCACTGCCACATGTGCCCCTTCAGCTTTAAAGTGAAGCAACTGTGTCATATTTTGATATAATGCAACATTAGGGAGAGATTGAGGAGAAGCCTTTCGCAGAGTTAACGAGAAAACACAAAGAAAACCATGAAGTTAGTCAGTCGACCCTACTCTTTGTCACATACAAACCTGGTATCTAAATACTTATCTTGAACAATCATACCACACACACAAAATTCCTTGCTGTCATATTTAATTCGTGAATAATTCTTACCATTCACCATAGTTGTTTGGTGAAATATAAAGCTACAAACCTTGAAAACATAGCATAACGTTTTTAATTCTGATTCTGGTCCGAGGAAACCCCATGCTAATAATGGACTGACATGTTCTGATATACTGTAGAGATGACCGATAAAACCATCAGAAAACTGAAATATAAAGTCATAGCATTATGTTTATAAATGGATCTTCACTCAACATAACTTATGTCATTTGGGAACTAACATACCATCTTTATTTTATTAATTCGTGAATATTTGTAGCAATTGGCGGAACATAGGCAATTAATATACCGGTATATAATTATACCCAACCTGTAGACCAAGAAACTGTTTTCCTCACTCAGGTAGTGAAGGTATAGTCAAATTTAACCCTAAAATTTACAAATTGTATAAATCAAATTATTATATGTGAACCTTCCCAGAAGTCCATTAATTGATATTGATATAATTATATTATAAAAATGCATATATATAGTGTTGGAAATTCTACACCATATGCTTGCCATTGGTTTTAATATATTTGCAGTGTGCATATCATAAAACTCAAACATGAAGAGAAGAGTAAACAAAAAATACACAATAAACAAAAGATATAATACGACAGTAGTGCATACAGGTTTTCATTGGAGAAAAAAATGTCATCTGCCTTAATCCCAAAATAAGTTAGTAGATGAAACTCTTTAATTACTTGCACATTTATCTTTTTATAAAGCATCTAGTCGAGGTATTGCTGTTATATTACACCAAGTTTCATCACTCTCACACGCAATTACCATCATATATTTCCTCCTCTAAATCATCAATTCCTGTCGTTATCCCAAAAGGCTTGGACAAAAATTAATTTTGTGACAGCCCACAATGCTACTGGATACTGGGGAAACAAATCATAATTTTTAGGGCCTTTATTCACACAGCTGAACTGTCAGCGAGAAGATTTCATCAATCCATTACACAGCTTTAATGGTGTTGCTGTAAAAATAATATACGCATTTACCTTCAACATTCTTCTTTTGGCTTTTAAAACTGACCATATAGCTGTAGATAAAGCCTAAAACAACATAATACATCATCATAAAAACTAATATAACACATATCATCATAGAACCAGCCACAAAACAAAATATTAAAATCGTCATAAAACCTGCAACAATTTATTTTTTAACCAAAAAACATCAACATAAAATTCAAACCTTCCAGAAAATAAAAATGAATGCCACATAGAATTTACGCCATATCTGAAGAAAGTGTCTACTAATATTTTGGAATGTTATTATTAAAACTTACTGTTTCTTTAAACCCGTTTGAAAGCCATCGATTCTGTACAACAGCTGTCACTGTAGATGGCGGACCTTCTAGATCATCAAATGCATCCATCATAATAAAATCCAACACAATATCATAAAATGTCATCAGTTTTACCTAAAATACAATATATAAAGTGTCTTTTTAAAATTAGAGTCAGTTAGATGATATATTACATGTAATTGTAGTACAACTGATCATTAAGTTACGTAGATATTGATGAGATAGATATTGGAGTTTATAAACCAATTAATTTCTGCTGCACACATGATTGAATATCATTAGTTTGTTACCATGCAGCTCATTATCCATATTTTCCAACTCCAGCATGTTTGTATGACATAAACAACAAGCATGATAAAATTCAAGTTAATAAATACGCTATGAGTGTGTATTCAAGTATGCGTACTGTCCATATGAATTGAGTTTTCTTTGGTTATTTACCTCAGTACCTCACACACCTTAACTGATAAGTCATCTCTTCAATAAACTTTATTAAGTAGTTTGCATTATATGACATATGAAGAGATAAGTGGGTGACCTCTAATCTAACTTTAGGACAATAAAATTAAAAACTCAATTTATAGTAATGCAGATGATAAGTGATAAATAAACTCAATAACATATGTTAGTCTATCAAATGGAAGCAGTTATATTTCCATTTTCCAAATGTGGTCTAAGGGGAGATAACAGGTAATCAGAAGAGTTACCTGCCCTTTATTGAATACAAAATTTAACTTACCCCTCTTCCCTTTAATTCTTCCTCTATTTTCCACCAGTTAACAGGGTCTTTTATAAATTCTATTGTTTTATCATAGTTTAAATAAAAATCTTCTGGATCCTAATTAAGAACACAGAAATAAGCTTTCAATAAACAATTTTATAATAAACATATATTTAGACATTTTTTTAATATTTTACTAAATGAGGCAATAAATAAATATTGAAATCTAACTTATTCCATCTGGCAATAACAATTTTAGGTAAAATATAAGGCAAGTTGAAAGTGGTTCCTGACATTTTTCAATTTTGATGCCAAGCGTATTAAAATAACTTAAGAAAACCCTACAGAAAATGATTTGAGTCCATGAAGGGTAGGTCATTTCAAAGTTTGGTTATATTCACTTTAAGATGACTTCTGTATAATAATCTATGAATATATTGTTGGGGTAAAGATATAGATGTATTTACCTTATCACATTGTTTTAATAAATCACCTATTATAGTTCTACCCATTTCTATAAACCAATCACGTGTTGTATCATCTCGAAACAATTCCTTAGAAACAAAAATAACATTTCACAACATATTACACAGGTACAACAAAAGTGTGAACATACATTACCACTTAAGGCAAAATGATTTAGACACAGTGCTCCACATACTTTAATCTGTCCGTAGGTTTGTCTTGGGTAAATGTTTGTGTGTGGTGTGACCCACCCCCTCTGCAATTATTATTTATGCTAACCCCTCTTTTCTGCATACTTCCCCCTCTTTTACTAGGTATAGTCTCACCTTTCAATATCCTATATCCACAAATCCACACTCTTGTTTATTTATGTGGGAGAAATTCATTTCAATATGAATGAAATAAACTTACATCAGAAGCTAATCTAAGACAGTGAAGTTTAGCTAGAAATTCTGTATCTGATAAACACTGTGTCATCTCAGTCCTAAAACACAGAAAAATCAACATATATCTGGTAGTTTTACTAGTTAAAGGAAGACCAACTTAGTAAACTCATTTACTTTATATAGTTTTGATTTGGGAAAGTTTCTCATGACTGCTAATTGATGAACAAAAGAGAAAGGTGAGATAACTGTTTGATTTCTAAAAAAAATCCTTATATTCTTGGGGGAAGTGAATAAAGTCAGCTACAGCCATCATTGCACAATAGTTTAAAATAAAGTTTATTCATGATAAGTTTCACCCAGGCGATGGCCTTGAAAGTTCCTTGGAAATATGCAGCCTGGTGCTTACTCGTCCTCACCTAACATCGCTTCAGATTTTGCCAACTCTCCTTCACTTGAAATCTTGGAAGTGTTATCCTTTACTCTCCTTATGTTTTCATTGGAGAGTATGACACTAACAAAGCAAATAGAATCTACAAAATAAATACCATTACCTTAAAGTTCTACAAGTAATATTTCCATACTTTAATTCCATCAAACCAGCTTCATATAGAGGTAAATAGTGGAACAGTTCTCGATGATTTTCTAAATCAGATAAATTAGCCATCTGAAATTAAAAAATAATTAATAATTTTTTATACATGAATCAGTTATCATCATTTGATTTGTACATATATTTCCACTGTTTTCACTCGAGCCAGTTTGACCCTAGCAAAATTTTGGTGCAACATTTGTCGATAATAAAAGGTAATGACTTTTCAGTTGTACTAACAATATTACCTCATTCAAAATATCCAACTATGGCACTTACATCAGTAGCAGAAACAAAGGAATCTTGATCACTACCAGAATCTCCATCTAAACTTCTCTGTCGTTCCCGAAGAGCCATATCGGCTTCTGTAAACGCTGATAACGCTGTCTCTAATGCAAAATGGTCGGCATGGCGTTCACACTGGCGTTCATAGTTATCCTGCATCTTATGTGCCATATCCAATAATCCCTCTAAACGATGCTGTAAAGCTGCAGTGTCTGGGTCCTAAGAAAAAAAGTAAAGAAACAGTTAAGAATCCGTAACTATAAGGTATAATCTTTAATATAATTAATAGAAAGTGGAGGAAACAAAGAATATACACAGACTTTCCAAACAATAAACATCAAACAAAACGTATATATGTGCCTTATGTACAGTCCCAAGCCTGTACTGATACAGGCTTCATTCGAATGACAGCAAACATTAACAATGAGGAAACAATCCAAGAAAAAAAGAGTCTGTAAATCACTTAATTAATACTAATTGGGAGAGAGAGATAGAAGTGGGGTTTATTTCGGGACTAATATAAAGTTCAATTTTATTTCAATAATTTGCTTGCCCGTAGGAGTCTTTAGCATTGAGAGGAAAGCGGTGGACCCCTGAGAGGCAACCCCTACTCCTTCCCTACTCCTTGTCACGTACAACCAAGAAATAAAAACCATGCCAGTTGACTCAATGACAGACCTTACGATATAACGCCCACACATTTACAATTCGGCCATTTAACCCCTCCATACTAAAAGGACATCTACTATGCTAGTTACATCCTACTTTTTACTCCAGATGGAGTTGTCTACCCTAAAATCAGATATCACATTCAGACAAACCTTTGTCAAAAATTGTTGCATTTTCTCAACCAAACATGTTACTACAGATGCACATTTTTATTCATATCTTTAATGAAAGGCAGCATTTTTTGCTATTTCATACTATTTATATATGCCCATGTATATTTTTACGTGGGTTCTGCATCACTTTTATTTGTGATTTTTAACATGACAATGACTTTGAGGAAAACATCAAATTACTTATGTATGCAGACTTTTGACAACGTCGTTTCTGTTCATTGAATATTAACTTACAGGTATAGCTAGGTATGGTTGGTCATCAAGGTATGACAATCTCATAATGGCGTCTTCCCATAGTGACACAGCCCCTGACAATCTCTCCATACCTAGTTGACAGAGTTGTAGAGGGGTCAATGATCCCGTATCTACACCTGAATATGTAATGGTGGATGTTGTAGAAATACCTCCCAGGCTAGACAATGATCCTGATAATGATTTTTGTTTACGTAATAAGGTTCCGAGTGGACTTGATCCCAATACATGCATGTTTCTTCCGTGAACATCTGGAATATAGAAAATCATAACTATCTTATCAAGAAGGTCTATGGAGCTTGTAATGGAGTTCAGATAACCTTCTCAAGGGAAGCTGATTCTTTCCACACCCCACCTAGATCACCGATAGTTTTATTAATTATTATCTTTTTTCTGACATTGTCTTATCTTCTCTACAGCCCTTGATTGTGTAACTAAAATCTACTGTCTCTATAATTTTGTTTGTTTTGTCCCTTGTTTTATCATGCATAGTCTATATATGAATTCTGTAAAAATAATGTGAGGATTTATTGAAATCTATTTACTCCCTAATGAATTTCAGAATGGAATTCACTGAGTGTCAGTGTGCAATATAAATTTCTATGACATGTTAGTGGCAAATGAAATGCGGTTTAACAATCTACGGTTCTGCTCAGACCGGGATAATGAAGACGAGCATAGCTATGGCAATACCTACGACATACTGTTATTTCCAAGGTTTAATTTACGTACACAACACCTTGGTTTTTTGTTCCATCTACATGCTGTCCTGCACCACTGACAACTTGGGTAAATAACTCTGGAAAAGCCTGATGCAATTTTCTCAGCCAACACCGGGATTAAACATGTGACCTCCAGGTCATCAAACCAGAATCTTACTCACTGAGCCACTGCAGCTCTACCACTGGCAGATGATAATATAAATTTTAAGAATTGATGTTACCTCCATTAGAAAATGTCTTTGGTCGATTGTATTTCGCTTGTAATTTTAGTCGAGCCTTGACTTTCTCTGGCAAATTTTTCTGATTCTTTCTTCGTCGAAAATAAGCAGACAAGAAACCAATTAGAGCTAACCCTAGAGTAACACTAATTACTGTTAATTTTACTGGTTTTGTTAAATTAACATTGATGTTGGGTATCTTAGGTAAACGTTGTTGAAGGTGGGCGAAATTTTTGAACATATTAACAATTCTGAAAAACATAAAGTACATGGCTTGAAAATAAGGTTATTTTGAAAAATAATCTAAATACGAATAAATATATATATATATAGGATTCTAATAGGAGCTCCTATAGGAGCATTATCCTTACATACTCTTGGTATTGTGAACAAACTCATGTTTTTCTGGTGCTTTAAACTCACATTCCTATTCATTTCTGGTAAGAGTAAAACTCTCTAATAATTTTACATTACCCGGTACAAGTATAGTAACTAATATCAGGTATAGTAGGCAAGTGCTATTAGTTACTATACTTGTAGCGTTGAACTGTGTATTTAACGTTACAATTGATACAGTCTAAGACTCGTTACACAAGTTCAAATAGGTTCAAACTACTTCAAATGCACAATTGTCAACACACATCATTACAGTTTGTATGATATAGTGATGACTGGACCATTAAAATAGTTACCGAACAGTTTTTCTTTGTGGTATTTAATGTGTTCTACATTTGCATAGCGATATTTCATTTAATGATGTATTACGCAAGCCGCCTTGACACAGACTAAATGTGTGGGATCACATGGCTAAGTGGGTAAGCGCTGGCTTGCTTGCCAGGAGGTCGGGTGTTCGATCTCTGCATTGGCCGAGATAGTTCATCTCCATTTTCTGGCATGGTTAGCCCTTGTCAGTGATACAGAACGTAGGGCCTGACAAGGACAGTTGTCTAATCATTTGGATGGGGCGAAAAACCGAGGTACCATGTACACATTGGTGTGCACGTAAAAGATCCCTTGGCGCAGTTGGAATCGGATATAACAGTATAGGCCGTAGCGCTGCTGCCCGGCAAAATTTCCCTTATAGCACACTGCCCGTCGTCCATTAACCCAGGTTCAGTGCAGAAGAGTAGGCTAGTAGAGAGGACGTTAAACCGCATTTCATTTCATCAGGCAAGTGCAGTGAGTGACTTGAGTAACTGTCCCAATCAAGGAAATTATTCTACCGTAGATCTACCCAAATTTTGTGACAATATTAAAAATTAAATTAAATTTTTTTTTAATACATTACCTACAAAAAAACAATATAAGTAGATCTACATTTAAATCTAAGCGAATTTGTTACAAAATGACCAAAACATTTAGGCTCTTCAAGGACAGCATCTCAACAACAACAACAGACTAAGTAAGCTATAAAACATTAGTGGTAGCTCTGCTAAAGATTTCGCAGATAAAAATAAAGAAATTTGTCATTTGTGATTTTCTTGCATATTTTATCGTGTGTAAATGTCAGTATTAAACTATAGTGATTATCTTTATTGATAAATAACAAAAATATACAACACAATCCAAGAAAACTCTATAAATGTCTAGATACGAAATTAAATCAAAGAGCTTTACTATAAAAATAATTGAAGATGGCGGCGTCCATAGAGAACTCGCCGGTAGCTTTGCAACCAACAGTAAGTAGATCTATAAAGTCATTCTGTACAGCTTTGTGTGAAGTGGAATTACTGCTCAAACGAAAAATCAACTTTCTAAATTAAATTTACACAAAGATTGAGAGAAGGGTATTCGATTTTGACGCCATTTTTATTTGTTGACAAACTGCTGCGCTGCTTCCCTGGCTGATTGGGACCAGATTTGTGGCTGACTGGGACCAGATTCTTGGCTGACTGGGACCAGATTTATGGCTGATTGGGACCATGATAAGGCTTATTCGGACCATTACTTAAATGCCGCGAGAATTAAAAATATGTTTGCATATTTTTGATAATAAGACAACTATGTCAATAAATAGTGTAATAAGTCACAAATAATAGTGTAATTAGTGATTGACGGCTTCAATACAAATGAGCTAAATCACAGAGAATATTTCACATTCTTGGATGATTGGGACCAGATGCTTGGCTGATTGGGACCAATGATACTAAGACTGTTTTAAATATGTTTGCATGACAATAAACACCAACCAATATTATATAATTGTAACCCAATATCAAAAAGCCTCATATCAGTATAATTACTGCAATGAATGCGATATTTTGTAATGAATGAAGCTGAAATAATGACAGACAAATATTGTTCTTTGTATAATATTTTAGTGATTCAATTCCTTTACAAACCAATATTTTATTAAAACATACAAATATTTAAAATTATTTCCTATAAAAATACATATTTCAAAATATTTCATATAAAAATACAGACCTGTAAAAAATAAACACATAAATGTGCTGCTTTGTTTAGTAAACTACTTGTCGTAATCTCATTTTCACAATATTATCTCCACTATTCCATTAATTTTCCTTCTGTTTTTCATGTTTTTGTTGTTTGATATCGCCGTAGCTTTCCCTCCTTAACTAATTTTAATTGGTTTGGAATTTCGTCCGCTTCCTGGTATAAAAGGGTAATTAACAAATAAAATGGTAAACATCCCTTCTTAGTAGCTCTTTTGTTTAATTTGCTATGCCACCCCTCTACGTCATTATTTGTCCTAACACTTCTACCGAAGACTGACCAGGATTCAACTGTCCATATTGTTGATTCTAACCAGGTTTCCTTTACATAATTAAAAAAGTCTAGCAGCAGCGGTTGACCTTCTGGCAATTTTCTCTTTAGTTGATCAAACGCGGGAGGTATGTCTGTTGCAGGAAATAAAGGGAGGGCAAAAACTTTTCTTTGGATCTTAAAAATGCTGTCTTTCTGGTTATTGAAAAACAAAATTCAATATCAATAACCGAGTATATAGGATTATAAGGTCCACGATATGCAATACACTAAATTGGTTGACAAATGTGTATACACAAATACACATTAAACAAAGTTAATTAAATCACACTTTATTTATAGTATAAAACTCAGGTAGCAATATACAAGACCCTAATCACACTTTTTATTGTTAATTAATGACAAGCCTAATAATCCAATATACAATCAGATCCAATCACACAAATTCCCTGTTGTGGCTGTCAGTAAGATCTGAGTAATTTTCATGTAGTAATATAGTACACTTTCCTAGATATCACCTACCTGTTTACTTGTGTTAAATTTTAGTCTATAAATCTATTATGTTTATTTTCTGTATAAGGTAGGATATACATTTTGACTGCCTTTATGTTCATCATATTTGAAATAACTGATTTCCGTTGCTACTGTATTGCTGGTATTAGTTTTCAAATTTGTATGGTTTAAACATTATTTCTGTAACATAATTACTCACAATATATGTACATGTATAATGGTTTCGGATTTCCATTATGATACTGTATTGCTAGTGGCTAGTACCGGTATTAGTTGTCAAATTTGTATGACTTAATTGCAATTAGCATAAATTGGTTATAAACAGTATTTCTAACATATAATTACACACAATGTATAGGCTATAATGGATTTCAAAACAAGCTATGAAGTTTATAAAATAAAATATAAAATTGTCTGTTTAAATTGCATAAAACGTATAATAATTTACATAAGATTAATAAGATAATCTCTGTTAATATAATATAGTGTAACTGTGACAGAAAAAAATGGAATATAAACATAAATAACGCAGGCCTACATAAAAAAAAGCACATAATTATAGTCATGATATAGATATAAAACTCCTTTAATTTATATTAAACTTAATTCAATATCAAAACCTAAGTTTCTAGTATTTTTTAATCGTGTGGTCCCAATCAGCCTAGTGGTGGTCCCAATCAGCCTAAAATGTGGTCCCAATCAGCCAAGAATATGGTCCCAATCAGCTTTGACTTTTGTCCCAATCAGCCATGGTCCCAATCAGCCATGGTCACAATCAGCTTGGTTTCTTCCTGCCGAACCCTCACCCTGGCTGTAGTTCCTTTGGAATTGTCTTTAAGCGGACGATGTTCACTGACAGTTCCTATCCGGTCTGTACAGCTGCAATATGAAAGTACGGTAAAATACCGCTTTTCCCTACCTCTGTTCCATGTTGTTTTATACTCCAGAGGAGTGTCTTGAGGTTTCGTTCATACGTAACCTCAACATTCCTCAAGATGAAGATAATTATGTTTATTTGAAGCAGACTCCACTGAATTGTTGGCGCATCAATTATCCACAAGAAGAAAGTCGTCATTCAATAAATTCTAAATGCATGTCCTACCTTATTGTGTGATCCACCCCTGAACAACAGGCGCTATTTTAGAAAGTGAATATTCTTATGAAAAAATAAATTATAACGGTAGGCTCAGGACACTATTTATAACTAAATTTTCCATCTCTGAATTATTGATCTAATTCCAAGCCCAACTGAAAATTTATTACCTTTGCATTTCATTTTTCTACATTTATAGAGAAAAGGCACAACTTTTTGATACATGTACACATGGACAACGCCGGTGAAATTTAGGCTATGTTTATTACTGTAGCAGTCCGTGTTTGCTTTGAGCTTTTACTTTTTTACGACAGTTTTGCTGTTATGTTATGGTAATTTCTAGCATAGGCTGTATGATTGAGATTATTATTTATAAAATGTTGATAACAAAATAATTAATTTAAAATTCTTAAATTTGTCTGCATTCTAGGGTGTTTCATCGCTATGGTTGGTAATGATAGCTTCTGTTTTTGACCATGTCACATGACATTTTCCCACTTTTCTATCTTTAAAGACCCCTACGCGCAAGCGAATTATTGAAATAAAATTAAAACCATATGTTAGTCCTGAAATGACCTAGTTTGTGTTGATTGAACGTTAAACCCCATTTCTCTCTCTCTCTCTCTCTCAGAAAATTCATCTATCAATAATTCTGGCTTATGGTAAGGGTTTAATTAGAGTTGAAAATACCTATAATAAAGCATTGAGTCTTATATCACACACGACAACTAAAATAAAATTGACGAGTGTCATTTTAAGTAAGAGAGAATGATTTGTTCACACAATCTGTATAATTCTTTATGAAAAGATATTTGACTGTCGAGTCTTTCTAAACAGATATCGGCTATGCAAATATCGGCAAAATATTTCTTATGATTGGCCACTCATCGGCCAATTAGGCTACTGAATGATGAAACGATAATCAGACCATCACTAAAAATAATTTTAAGATGATTGCCTTCTAATAAATCTTGCAATTTCGTTTCGTTTGAAGAATTCCGTTCGTAATGTGCACCATGCCAGATTTCACCTAGGTCATTAACTGTTTTGATAGTTTTAGGTGAAGATTTTTGTGAAATCTCCTAAACTAAACAGCAAAAAATATTTTTCAGGACATAGATGGATATTATATGTAAGTTTAATGTGTTAGCAGTGCTGAAAATTGTGAATTTTGCTGTCCACTGAACGAAGTAAACTAGTTATCAACTTTTGCTACAAGCTTTTGACTGTTCTGATGTTAGATGTTACATTGCCAAAATATCAAAGAGTAACATCTAACTTGTTAGATTAGCTGTTTTAGAACCTCAACCTTTTATTTTTCACCATGATTCTTTATTTTCTGCCAAAAGAAATCATTTCTCACTTTATATTTGACACAAATTTATAATAATTCAACACCATTTTCAAGCGATGAAATAAAAATGCTGTTTGCGCATGTTCGTGTCTCGCAATGGCTACTTAGTAGAAACGTATTTTGTGTATGTTTTTAATCGCAGAATTCTACTTGAAAATAGTGTTGAATCATTATAAATGTTTGTCAGACTGTCAGCTGTGGGAAAAATAATTCCTTTGGCAAATAAAGTACAATCAAGTGAAAAAAAGTAGGTAAGGATTCTAAAATGGCCTTAGAACAGAGGTGGGGAAGAGCAATATTTTCAAGTTGCAGCTATATAAGGTTGGATTGGCAGTGTCAGTCAGTGGACATCGTTCGTTCAAAGACAGTTTCTAAACGAACTACAGTTCATGACAATAATAACAATAATTTTTCGTATATTTTAATTTTTGTGCTAAGCAATCAATTTCTATTCCGTAACGTTCAATGGTGTAATTTGGTGTTTCTACATAATGATAAATAATAATAATCGTTTTCTATAGCGCTGAACATTCAGTCAGTCTGACTGCTCTGTGGTACTTTACAATGTAGATATGTTATAAAATAAGAAAAAACAAAACAAAACATACATGTATATACAAATAAACACAATAATACAAAGGAATAGTTATGTTACCATATACAGATAAAAAGTGAAGCATTTCAATTATTGTTCAAAAGTTTGAGTTAAAAACAGGGTTTTTAGCTGTCGTTTGAATACAGCCAAGTTTGGACTATTTTGGACTTCCAGGGGCAATTTGTTCCATTCTTTTGGTGCTACCTATACAAAAGCTCTCTCACCAAATTTTGACGTTTGTACTGGACATACAAGCTAGTTTTTATGAGATGAAGGTAAGGAACGAGAAGGTTACGTATTGCTTAATCAAATTGGATAAATAGGATGGTGCCAAAGGATGGTTTAAAACAATTGAAAGTGATTGTGTTAATTTTGAACATAATGCGCTGATTAACCGGTAGCCAATGTAACTGTTTTAGAACAGGTGTAATATGGTCATATGATTTGGTGAGAGACACAATTCGAGCTGCTTTATTCTGGATTTTCTGTAGCTGACATACAAGAGTTTTAGGAAGAGAATACAATAATGAATTACAATAATCTAAGGATGACATAACAAAAGCATTTATTAACATTTTAGTGGTATCAAGGTCAATATAGGATCGAACTTTGCCAATGTTATACAAGTGAAAGTTTGCCTTTTTGCACACCATGGATACATGGGTTTTCATATTGAAGGAAGAGTCAAAGAACACATCAAGATTCCTGACACAGTTAGTTGGGGTTATTGCTGTGCTTCCAATAGTCACATGGTTGATGTCAATGTTCTTCTTATTCCCAATTGTTATATTTTCTGTTTTGTCATCGTTCAATTTAAAAAAAATTGCAGTGCATCCAGATTCTAATTCGCTCAATGCATGCTTCAATTGGTGCAGTGTATGCTGTGAACAAAACCGGCCCCAATATGGATCCCTGGGGAACACCAAAATCAAGAACTTTAGGCATTGATTGCGATGGGTCGATAACAATTCTCTGCTGTCTTCCATTCAGATAGGACTCAAACCACTTCAGCGCGTCTCCGGATATACCATATCGAGTTTCAAGTCTCCTGAGTAAGATTGATTGATCTATTGTATCAAATGCCGCACTCAAATCCAATAAAACTAGCGACACCGGTTTCTTCCGACCCAAGCTACATACAATATCATTGTGAACACGCAGTAAAGGTGGATTCTGTACTGTGCTGTTTTTTGTATGCTGACTGAAATTTTTCTTGGAGATTGTTTTCACACAAATGATATTTAAAACGATTAAGGACCAGGACAAGACATAGAATGACCAGTTTGTAAAGAGATTAGATAACTGATCATTTAGGTTAAACTGCTAGTGTCCATAATTTTGCTAACTAGGATGCCTTTTGTTGGATTGTAACATTGTTACTTGATATTGAAATAAAGGGATAGCATATTGACAGGGGTGTTGGAACACCCAGAGGTAGGGAATTTTATAACAAAGCTAAAAAAGGGTTGGGGTACTCAAGTTTAGAATTGGTGTTAATTCCATAATGTGGTATTAGTAGTAAGATTTTTAAGCATTAAATATTATGTATTGAAAAAAATTCCTTACTGTATACATGTACTGATTTTACGTTTTTATTTAATGAATTTCACTAAAAATGTAATTTTTTAGGAGATCCTAAATGAAGTGAATAATTTTCTGTATGGCGCTTGTCGAGAGGAGAAAGTGGCAAGTGAAAGTCTTGCGAAGTCGGCACTATGTTTATTACGATCAATGCCTGCTGCTCGCCATGCTGTATTAGAACATTTCTGTAATGTTTTTAATGAAGCTGTTAGACGTCATTTGTTGGTTCTAGAGCAAGGTCCATCTAGTACAGAAGTTGGTATGTTCTTTTTGTTTGTCAATTCTTCTATCTTCTTGAAGCCATTCATACTTGATGACAAAGTAAAATTATTCTTTTGTTTAACTTTTATTTGAAAATTTGTGGCAAATTTACTGTAATGTGCATGTTATGATTGAAAAATGTGGTATCATTCTGCTCCCTCCCATCTATGTCATCCATATGCATGTTGTTCAATGTGAAGAAACAATCATGCTATCTATTACTCTCTTAATGCAATTGAAGCGAATGCTCAACACATAATGCCTACATTTTCATGTGGACATATATTAACTTTGCCCCTGTAGATGATGTAGACTATTGTACAGTACACAGCTTGAGTTTCAGACTAGAATCACCGAACACGTTGGAGGTGATCACAGAGTTTTGCAGTGGAAAGCATGGTGATGCACAATGTTTTTCTAGGGAAACACAGTGTTTTTGAATGAATACACAGTACTGCTGGAAATTCGCAATGAGGGGAGGTGGAGTGTCAATTAAAAGCTTGCAGCGGAAATGAATGATAATTCAGTGTAAAAACTTCAAGATTCCTTAGTGTTGTTTTCTGCAGTGTTTGTGCAATTTAGGTCTGAATAATTTGAGAGGTACATGCACTGTATGTCCGAATGTCCACATTTTGTTTGTGGACACTCTACAGGTCCCAATTTTTATCTGATTTTGGACAAATCTTCAAATACAAGTTTGAATTCCATAGATCTTGTATCCTTTAGATATTGGCATTTTTGGACCTTAACTTACAGATTATGGCCCTCATTGTACTAAAAAACATGTTTATAGCTTGTGTACACTCTGGAGGCCACAATTTCTATCCAATTTTGATAAAACTTATATATATGTTTATCCACAGATCTGCAGTCAAATGACCGTATCTTCCTGGATAATGGCCCCTAAATGTATGAAAAATCACATTGTTTGCTTGTGGCCTTTGTAGAGGTCAGGATTTAAAAAAAAAACTTCAAATACAATCACTGTTACACCATTATTATGAAGGTGGGGTTAAAATTTTGTGAAAATTGGACCAAAACTGCGCACCGAAATGGACATTTCTTGCACGCAAATAGTGTAAAAGTATGTAAATACCAGTCTTGTGGACTCTCTAGACTCTAGAGGTCACTATTTTTATCCGATTTTGATAAACTTAAAACATAGGTCTATGTCGCAAAGGTCTCGGTTTCTTTCAATATTAGCATTATCGGATTGTAATTTCGTAGATTATGGCATCTGATTGTTAAAAACTCTCTTTCTTTTTTAGCTTGATCTCTCTCTAGCTTTTTTAAAATGTGGCTGTATCTTGGATGGCAACCGCCTGTTCATTAAAAATTCAAAATCCCTGTTTTCTTTTCTTTTCAGATGATGTATCTGGTCTTGATACCATTTTACATGATGTTGTTGGAATTTTGTTATCGTTTATAAAAACAAATCCCTCAGCCTGGGCACCCATTATATCATCAGTATGTATAATTACCACTTGTCATCTTTTAATTCTAGCATATTTTATGAGAGTATTGAAAAGAAGTTGTTTTATACGCCCATGTGGTCGTATATATTGTTGTTGCCCCTGTCCTTCCACAGTTTGTTTGTGGACACTGTACAAGTCACAATTTTTACCTGTTTTATGTAGATGTATATTGTCGTTGCCCCTGTCCAACTCTCTGTCCACAATTTGTTTGTCAACACTATACAGGCCACTATTCTTATTCGATTTTGACGAAACTTCAACTATAGGTTTATCTCCAAATTATTTTGACCTCTACTAAGCTCTAGGCGGTCCGCAACAGCCATTTTGTCCGGCAGTTCCTGGATTATGACACCTGATCGTACAAAAAAATAGCGATTTTAGCTTGTGGACCCTCTATATGTCACAATTTGACCTGATTTTAAAATTGGTTTAGTATATCACTGTTACACCTTGATGATTGAGTTCAAATTTTGTAACAATCAGACTGAAACTGCTTGACTAAATGGCTGCTCCTTGAACGCAAATAGTAAAAAAGTATGTAATACTAAGGTTTTTGTCCCAAAGTTAACGGTTCCTTTAATATTGACGCATGTTAGACTGTAACTTCCTGGATTATATCCATCTCTGGCAAAGTGTGGATGTATCTTGCATAGCAATCACTTGTTTCCCATTCAAGAACTAAATGTAACAAAGATATTCATTTTAGCGCAATAGCGAAAAATGCAAATGACACATCGTAAATTTAACTTATTGTTATTGTATGCTAGGTATCTATAGTATAGATTCTACACATCAGTATTTGGCAAGTATGTTGTATGTGTAAATGCCAAAGAGATAAAAAAAAAAGGGTCACTGGTGATTCTGAAGCTACCGCTAGCTTTGATCAGACTTGGATCTTTCTTCTACCTCTCCTGGAGAAAATTTAATATTTTATTCATCATGTAGAAGTTGTTCAGATACAATTTTGCACCCAACCATTGCATTAATTAGACTACTTCATGAAATGGAAATATTAATATTATATTTATTTTATTTACTACCTGAACTTTTACTATGGATCTTGCTCAGATTAAACAATATTTTGTTAAAAAGAACAATTTTTTTTTGTTTTTTTTATTTTTAGTGGTCATTGGAGTTGTTGGGTCATTTAAGTTGTAAATATTCCGAGAAGAGAGTTTTAGTTTATGCTAATTCCTTAAATGAAGTTTTACAGTTGTGGATGACATGCCTCCCAACTAAATTACTCATGGAGCTTGCTACAGAATGTTTTGCAGCCATGTAAGAAATATGTTTATATATTTAACAAAATGTGTCACGAGATCATTGATTTAATTGCTAATCGTTAAGAGGAAATCCAAATGTACATGTATTGTTTTTTCAATGTTTGTGATACACTGTACTATTTGATATATGAAATAGATGAAATAAAACACAAATACCTGTGTTGGGGATGGCAATAATCCAATTTGTTTATAATTCTTATTAAGAAATGATGTTCTTTAGATTTATATTTCTGCTATATTACAGGGTAGCAGGTGCTCCAGATATTTGTGTTGATTCTCTCCTGGAATCCTCTGTAAAATACAGTCCTCATTTTGATTGGGTTGTAGCTCATATAGGGTAGGTAGTAGCTCATATTTCATATAGAGTAGGTTGTAGTTGACTCATGTAGGGTAGATAATAGCTCATATATTGAGTAGGTGGAATAAACATTCAAATATGTCAAGTAAAGCTGACTACAAATTTTGGTTTAGATATTACTGTAGTCACTTTATGTTTGTGGACACTCTACAGGTTACAATTTTTATCTGATTTTGATGAAACCTAAGATATATGTTTATATCCCAAAGATCCCACTTCCTTTTGATATTGGCATGTATCTGACTTAAACTTCCTGATCATGGTCCCTTATTGTACTAAAAATCATGCTTTTTAATGTATGGACCCTCGCAATTTTTATCCAATTTTAAAAACTGTTCAAATATATCACTGTTGCATCATATGGAAGGCTGAATATCGAAAATGCCTGACAAAATGGGCGCTCCTTTTATTCAAATAGTGTAAAAGTATGTAATAACAGTGTTTTTGAACCCTTGAAAGATTGCAATTTGTATCCCAATTTTGAAGAAATTAGCTGTTTATATTCCAAACAAAAATTGCACTTCCCGTTGATATTTGTGCATATTGGACGGTAACTTCTTGTATTATTGTCCCAGATTCTGTCTTAAAGCTTACCCGATTTTGTGGACCCTATAGATGTCGCAATTTTTATCCAATGTTGACAAAACTAGCTGATTATATCCCAATTATCTATCTTCCCGTTGATATTTGTTCATATTGGACCCTAACTTCTTGGATTATCGCCCCTGATTGAATGAAAAATCGCATCTTAAAGCTTATCCGATTTTGATGCACGTTATAAAAGATATGTTTAAATCTGAAAGATTTTGGTTCCTTTCAAAATTTGCGCACATAGGACCCAAACTTCCAGGATTATGGTCCCTGATGGTACAAAAAATCACATTTTTAGCTCTAGAGGTCACAATTTTTATTCGATTTTAAAAACTATTCAAACATATCATCATTACACTGTAATAAGAGTGGAAATCGTTCAAAACATCTCATTAAAATTAAATGGCCATTTCCCTTTATACAAATATTGTTAAAGCATGTAAAGCTTAGGTTGTATAATATGTTTATGTCCAAAAGTTTTAAACTATAACACATACTTATGGAAGAACAATTACTGATTTATTTAGGCGACGTTTCGAAGAGTATTCTCTCAACGTTTTCAAGCAAGTGCAATAACAAATGTGTATGGCAATTATATATAGACAAGCAATAACAACAATTCTGAAACCATGCATGACAACAACAATATCAAAGGCATATAACAACATGATCAAAGGCAAGGTGCATATAAAGGATTAGTGAGGCCACTGATAATTGGCATTAATTAACATTAAAGGGATATTAATAAGTAATAGTAGGGATAAATTGTTCAACTTGAACAACCAATCATGATAAAAGAGTTTTCTCCAGGTCCTCCGGTTTTCTCCCACTGCTACGCTCAAGTGAATTATTGTAATAAAATTAAAACCATGTGTTAGTCCCATGTGTATTACTATTATTTATAGATGAATGTTTTTTTGTTAGATCATGCTTCCCCAAAACAATCATAACTCGTGTTTTAAACTGTGGATTGAAAGATTTCTGTAACCTCGACAACCAACATCCAGAACGACCTATCTCACCAAAACACAGAACTCCCAAGATGGCATCAGTAGTAGGAATTCTGGGACATTTAGCATCAAATCACGGTCAAGATATACGTCAAGCTTTAATGACATTATTTGAGGTTTGTATTGAGTCCAAATCTCTTTGACTGAGTGTATGTATCTTCACATTATATTGTTATACACCCACATTTTCATGTGGACGTATTATGCAGTCGCCCCTGTCCGTCCGTCCGTCCACAATTTGTTTGTGGACTCTCTACAGGTCACAATTCTTATCCGATTTTGACAAAACTTGAAATATAGGTTTATTCCCATAAAATCTCGGCTTCTTTCGATATTTGCGCCCATCGGATTGTACCTTCCCGAATTATGGCCGCTGATTGTCAAAAAAATCACCCATTTTAGCTTGTGGTTCCTCTGGAGGTCAAAATTATTAACCTGAATTATGGCGGGGGGTTGGGAAGGCCTAGTGGTCTAGAGTGTTGCGCTTCGACCTCTAGCTGGCCGGTCACCTCTGGCTTGTGGCTGTGGTTTCGAGCGTATGTGACATGGAGATAGGGGCACCTTCTCAACCTCGTGGTTTTCCTCCGGGCACTCCGGTTTCCTTCCACTGCTAAAGAGACCTACGCGCAAGCAAATTATCGAAATAAAATTAAACCATATGTTAGTCCCAAAATGACCTAGTTTGTGTTGAGTGGACGTTAACCCCCATTTCTCTCTCTCTCTGAATTATGGCCCCAGATTGTCAAAAAAAATTGCCCTTTTTAGCTTGTCGTCCCTTTGGAGGTCAAAATTATTATCTGATTTAAAAAAAGCGTTTGATTATATTATCGTAATGAAGATTGAGTTCAAATTTTGTGAAAATTGGACCAAAATTGACGGACGAAATGTCTCCTGTTTGTACGCGAATAGTGTGAAAGTATTTTATATCAAGGTTGTGGACCCTATAGAGGTCACAATTTTAATTCGATTTTGATGAAACTTGATATACAATTTATAACCTAAAGATCATGGCTCCATTGCATATTTGCGCATATCAGATCGTAACTTCCTGTATTATGGCCCCTGATTGTACAAAAAATCGACTTTGTTAGCGTGTGGTGCCTCTGGAGGTCACAATTATTGCCTGATTTAAAAAAACGTTTGAAGATATTGCTGTTACAGGGTAATCTAAGTTGAGATTGAATTTCGTGAAAATCAGACCAAAATAGAGAAACAAAATGGTCGCTGTTTGTACGCAAATGTTGTAAAAATATGGTATATCAAGGTTGTGGACCATATAGAGGTCACAATTTTAATGAAACTTGAAATACATGTTTATAACCCAAGATCTTGCTTCCTTTCGATATTTGTGCATATCAAATTGTAGCTTCCTGAGTTATGGCCCCTGATTGTACAAAAAAATCATGTTTATTTACCTTATGGATCATATGGAGGTCACAATTTTATTCCGAATTAAAAAAAACGTTTGACTATATCCCTCTTACACGTTAAATGTTTCCTATACTAAACGTTAGCATAAGGCAGAACTTTATAAAAACCAGACAAATTCTAATGATTTTCTGATAATTACTTAATATGCGACAACTCTTGTTGACGGCCCGGACGATTTAGCTGCTGTGTGAGCGTATGTTTCATTGCCTGGCAACCTATTTTTTTTTCTAATCTTGATAATAAATTTTAGTAATTTAGTAATAGAAATACTTGTCGGGTTTAACAATTACTGTGTTACCATAAGAATACCGTAAATGTCAAAAATCACATCGCTTGGTTTACCGTTGACATTGAGATCTTGTCGTGTCTGGTGTGAGCAGCAGAGAATCGAACCAAAGGATCTTGTTGCCTGTCCATCTATATACGGTTCATGTTAATAGTAATAGTTTTATTTCGAATCAGTTTGAATGCTTGGTCTAAATGGTTTTGTTTTTATGCTATTTAGGAAAGTTTGATGTCTGAGAATGATGTTGTCAAGGTAACAACTGTACCATTTTTATTACAACTAGCTTCCATGTCTAGTATGTTACTTCAGGTTTTAACTACAGATCTTGTCATGGCTTGTAAGTTTCATTTTTATATATGCGCACATTTTGATGTGGATGTATATAGTACGATAATTAATAGAATACAATATAAAAAAACCCATTGTTTCATCAGTAAAAGTACTAACTTCTTCAGGAATGAAGAATTAAATACAGGTACAGAATAACAGTGTTAATGCTTTGTGTGCCTGATTTGGTTAGAAACACCAGACATGGTCAAGTTCAAGGCACCCAGCTAATTAACTCCCAGCTCATGCATTGATAAGACATCATTCAAATTTAATATAAATGAAATGAAATGGGGTTTAACGCCCTACTCTTTTGCGCCTAACCTGGGCTAATGGAAAACGGGCAAATTTAATATAAAGTTAACCTCAAACCAATATGAATATATTTTAGTGACACCTGAAGTTTTAAACACTCTGACTAAACAGTTTTCAAAATGGAAGAAATCGAATGCTCAAGAATTCAACAGGTAAGATTTAGAACTGGATAATAATCATGGAATAAGGAATACTCCAGGGCAATCAATAATAGTTTGCTTAAACATACATTATGCAAGAGCTAAATCTGACTATTGCAGGTCTTATTTTAGGCCTGAAATGTTATCTAGATTATCAATTAGACATTAATCAACTTATCCATACCATAATCAACTTTTGATGGCATATTAGCCTGCGATCTCCTGTGGATTATGACCTGATTTACTGCATCAATTATGTTATTTTTGTGAAAATTCCTTTTAAGAAACAAGAACATGTTGGGGCTGTAAGGATTATATAGTCCTAAAGGTTGCAAAGGAAACAATGTAACGTGTTTGTAGAATGTTGATGTTGACATTTTGTTTGTTGACCCCATGACCTGTGATGTGTAGATCATGTGATAGGGATATAATGGCTACTGAGTGTGTCTGAGATAACTTCTCCGTAGGTAGCGTGTCTCAGATGTTCAGATTAATATATTGTTGTTACACCGGAATGACGGTTGAGTTCGAATTTCGTGAAAATAGGACCAAAAGTGGCAACCCTTGGTTTTCTAATAGTCTTAAAATATTTTATATCAAGGTTGTGGACCCTCTAGTTTTAATTATACGCCCACATTTTCACGTGGATGTATATTGTCGTCGCCCCTGTTCGTGGGCCCTATAGAGGTCACAATTTTGAACCAATTTTTATACGCCCACATTGAAATGTGGTCGTATAGTGCCGTCGCCCCCGCCCGTCCGTCGCTCTAGAGGGTAAAGTTAATATCCGATTGACTTTAAATTTATACACAGTGTTTAAGGTCATGAGACGAAGAATCTTATTGTTTTTCAGCGATTCCCGATAATAACTACCAGAGTTATGGCCCTTGATCACTTCTAAAAATCTTGTGGACGCTCTAGAGGCCAAAGTTAATATCCGATTGACTTTGAATTTATACACAGTGTTTAAGGTCACAAGACGAAGAATCCCATTGATTTTCAGCGATTTCCGATAATTAGTGCCAGAGTTTTGGCCCTTGATCACTTCAAAAAATCTTGTGGACGCTCTAGAGGCCAAAGTTAAAATCTGATTGACTTTAAATTTATACAAAGTGTTTAAGGTCATGAGACAAAGAAGCCTATTGATTTTCAGCGATTTCCAATTATTAGTGCCAGAGTTATGGCCCCTGATCACTTCAAAAAATCTTGTTGACGCTCTAGAGGGCAAAGTTAATATCTGATTGACTCTAAATTTATACAATAACAGTGACCGCCCTAGACATTCGCCAATGACGACAAATATTTTTATTGGCGAATAAAGTGATGATTCTGGCGTTCCAATATGACACCTACCGGTTTTACCATAAACCCTGTGTTGTTGAAGTAATAATTGGGCCACGCTTCTTACGCAATCAAAAATATACACCATCCATTATGATTCATGAATTTAATTATTTGCTGTATCATTAATGATCGAGATTATCATATTTTAAGTGTTAATTACTATATAATAATTCACTACAGTCCTACAGTAATCGGCACGGCTCTGTACATGTATATCTATACGTGTGCATTAGTTCATGCGGTAATGAAATGATACATCAAAGCAATACCTTCATGACCTGTTTGTCAACAGTGGCTATCACGTGACATTCTTCCGCTATTTCTAGAACTATTTTTTAAAATAAAACATCTAATGGGAACCTATTTGTTGATAATATTATTAATTATGATCTTTATTTTGAGTTATTATTTGTCGACACAATTACCAAGCATAACAATATAAATCACTAAATTTATATCGGCATCCAGAAGCCCGAATGTATTAGACAGTGATTACGTGACAATGGTGACATCAAAGGAATATCCCCCCTTTCATCCTTTATTCCACCACGCGCAAACCACGTGATATTTCCCACCTTTTACAAAACTTCTACTCATATATTGACAGACAATATAGTGAACTAGATAAAACGAAGTTAAAAAAAAAAAAAAAAAAAAAATACGTAGCAATTTAGATAAAGGATACCCATAAGGAGTTTGTAGTTTATTATTTCCTTTCTACGGCTGCTATGAGTCTGGTATTACCGCTACGTTTAAAAAGCAACAAGCACGGCACGTAGTTTCATTTTTAACTAACAAACATATGAATAAAAATGATATAAAATATTTGGCTAAAACTTTCTGAATTGGCTAATAAAATTTTGATTTGGCTAAAAATTTGGCTAATGGTTTTAAGGGCCTGGGGCGGTCACTGCAATAATAATAATAATAATCTTTATTCAGTAGAAAAGGTCACAGACCCATGGTACAATACATAACAATACTGTTAGCTGTATATACAATAACTATCTGAATCCAGATAAATTTAAATTTATACATTGTGTTTAAGGTCATGAGACAAAGAATCCTATTCATTTTCAGCGATTTCTGATAATTAGTGCCAGAGTTATGGCCCTTGATCACTTCAAAAAATCCTGTGGACGCTCTAGAGGCCAAAGTTAATATCCAATTGACTTTAGATTTATACACAGTGTTTAAGGTCATGAGACGAAGAAGCTTATTTATATTCAGCGATTTCCGATAATTAGTGCCAGAGTTATGGCCCTTGATCACTTCAAAAAATCTTGTGGACGCTCTAGAGGCCAAAGTTAATATCCGATTAACTTTAAATTTATACACAGTGTCTAAGAGCATGAGAAGAAGAAGCCTATTTATTTTCAGCGATTTCCAATAATTATTGCCAGAGTTGATCACTTCAGAAAATCTTGTGAATGCTCTAGAGGCCAAAGTTAATATCCGATTGACTTTAATTTACACACAGTGTTCAAGGTCATGAGACGAAGAAGCCTATTCATTTTCAGCGATTTCAAATAATTACTGCCAGAGTTATACATAGTGTTTACAGTCATGAGACGGAGACGTCTATTGATTTTCAGTGATTTTCAATAATTACTGCCAGAGTTATGGCCCTTGATCACTTCAAAAATCCTGTGGAAACTCTAGAGGCCAAAGTTAAAATCTGATCGACTTTAAATTTACACACAGTGTTCAAGGTCATGAGACGAAGAAGCCTATTCATTTTCAGCGATTTCAAATAATTACTGCCAGAGTTATCTCCCTTGATAACTTCAAAAATATCTTGTGACACTATAGAGGCCAAACTTATCATGCGATTAACTTCAGATTGATACACAGAGTTTAAGGTGTTGAAACTAACAAGTATTTTGATTTTCAATGAATTTTGATAACTGAACAGCTAAATCCATATTAAATGTTTCATGTATATACTAATTGTTAGCGTGGGGTAAAACTTTATAAAAAGCAATCAAATTCTAATGATTTTCTGATAATTACATAAGGAGTTGTTACTCTTAATCAGTTTTTAGTGTATTACAATTGTTTCATTACCAAAAAAAGTAAAAATATGCGACAACCCATGTTGACTGCCTGGACGATTTAGCTGCTGTGGGCATATGTTTCGATACCTGGCAACCTATCTTGGTGAAACTTGACATGTATGTTTATAACCCAAAGATATTGGTTCCTTTCGATATTTGCGCCCATCGGATCGTAACTTCCTGAATTATGTCCCCTGATTGTCCGAAAAATCTGATTTAAAAAACCGTTTGATAATATCACCATTACATGGGGTAATGAAGAAAGAGTGTGAATTTCGTGAAAATCAGATCAGAATTGATGGATAAAATAGCTGCCGTTTGTACGCGAATAGTGTGGAAAGATGTTGTATCAAGGTTGTGGACCCTATAGAGGTCACAATTTTGAACCGATTTTGATGAAACTTGAAATACATGTTTATAACCTAAAGGTCACAATTATTATGTGATTTAAAAACTTTTGATTATATCACAGTTACACTGTAGTGATGGGTGAAGTTCAAATTTCGTGAAAATCAGAGCAAAATTGACGGACAAAATGGCCGCCGCTTGTACCCAAAAATTGTAAAAATATGGTATATCAAGGTTGTGGAACCTTAAGAGGTCACAATTTTAAATCAATTTTGATGAAACTTGAAATATATGTTTATAACCTAAAGATCTTTGTTCTTTTCGATATTTGTGCATATCGGATCATAACTTCCTGAATTATGGCCCATGATTGTACGAAAAATTGCCTTTATTAGATTGTGGGATTATATCACCGTTACAATGTAATGAATGTTGAGTTCGAATTTCGTGAAAATCGGACAAAAACTGACAGACAAAATGGCATATCAAGATTGTGGAACCTGTAGAGGTCACAATTTTAATCTGATGTTGATGAAACTTTAAATGCATGTTTATAACCCAAAGATCTTGTCTCTTTTTGATATTTGCTCATATTGGATTGTAACTACCTGAATTATAGCCCCTGATTGTATGCAAAATCAACTTCTTTAGCTTGTGGTTCATCTGGAGGTCTCAATTATTATCCGATTTTAAAAATGATATTAAATGTTTCGTATACTAAACGTTAGCATGGGGCAGAACTTTATAAAAAAACAAACAAATTCTAATGATTTTCTGATGATTACTTAAAATGCAACAACTCTTGTTGACTGCCTGGACGATTAAGCTGCTGTGTGGGCATATGTTTCGTTGTCTGGCAACCTATTTTTTGATTTTAACGAAACTTGAAATACATGTTTATAACCCAAAGATCTGGGGTTCTTTCGATATTCATGTAAATTTGATTGTAACTTCCTGAATTACGAAGAATCACGTTTTTAGCTTGTGGTCCCACTGGAGGTCACAATTATTATCTGATTTAAAAAACGTTTGAATATATCATAGATACACCCTAATGATGGCTAGGTTTGAATTCGTAAAAATCGTACTAAAACTGCTGGACAAAATGGCAGCTCCTTGCACGCAAATTGTGTATAATAAGTATGTAATGTAAATGTAGTAGACCCTAACCTGCTATCCCGTGATCTTATCCTTCAATTACCTTTACAAGATGTAACTAACCTCAACTAACAACAAATATCAAAAGTTTGAACATGAAGTACAGCTTCTGGTTTTATTAAGTGTTGAAAAATGGCAGGTCGCTATATACGAGTGCGTGGTGTGTTTTGATTGTTGATGTGGTGTGATGTGACTCGATGGGACAAGATGTGATATGATGGGATATTACTTAACACCAAACAAACCACAGAGAGAGAAAAATGGGGTTTGACTTCCATCCGACTCACAAACAAGGTCATTTTGAGACTTAACGTATGGTTCATTTTCATTTGGAGGAAACCGAAGGACCCGAAGAAAGCTCATGGAGTTGAACAGGTGGCACTACTCCTTGTCACGTACAATCAGGAAATCAAAACCGTGCCACTAGATTCAATGATGAAAGGCATGCAAACACTTGGTCTCATATGCTTATGTGACATGGATTGTTCCTTTCATGTGTTTCAAGTTATATTTGTTAATTTTAGTTTTCTAACAATGGTCGTACATCTAGTGATGAAGAGTGATGTTGGTGGATTTGATGTGTTAAATTTTCTGGTTACTACAGCAATACCTGACATCAAACCAGGTATATAGAATACTATTTAGATGTTTATCGACATGTCAAGCCTATGATCTCACTACATCATTAGATTGCAGAGATTTAAATAGATTAAAACACCTACAAGATTTAGAAATGTAATGGTAAAATGGATAATCAGGACTTCGCCTCAATTTCCATGTAACGATGCTACAATAATAAACAATCTTCACTACATGTTCAAGCAGTCTTAACTTCGCTCAAAATAAACAATCTATGTTACCTTTTCAAACAGTCGTAACAAGCTCTCACAGTAAAGTAATTTGAATGAAATTTTCAACATATTCATCTATCTATCTATGCCTCAGTATTACACTTTCTGATTTATGGAAGTGTTACACTTTCTGATTTATGAAATGAAATGGGGTTTGACGTCCTACTGTTCTGCTCCTAACTAGGCTAATGAAGACGAGCATACGTTTACGGCAATGTGTACACAGAACCTCAGGGTTTTTTTTTGCCCCATCTGAACGACTAGACAGCTGTCGTTTAAAGGCCCTCCGTCCAGAAAATCTGGATGAACTTTCTCAGCCAATGCACTGATGGAATATCCGACCTCCAGGCTAGCAGGCCAGCAGGCCAGGGTCTTACCCACTTTGTCATCTTTATCCCCCAAAGTTCACATGACACTGTATCATCAACATATGGGTTGAAATAGGGGCAGTTAATAGTTGTGACATGCTAAGTGAAAAATCGTTTCCTGTGTTATTGGTTCTGGATATTGGTGATAAAAATCTTAGGCTCTACCGATGAAAAATGATTTTCTTTTTTGCCACATACATTCACCAGCAATTTTCAGCCAAATAATGGAGTTTTTGTATTTGAAGGACTACAGTTGTTTCTTATTATAGTCCAGTCTTAAGTGTTAAGTGATTTATATTACAGTTTTAAAAGAAGGTGATTTACCGTGTCGGGAAGTTCAAGAGACATGTGTGATTATTATGGTCAGTTCACTCTTTAGTACCTTCAAAACATATTTATTGACAGATCTTTTTATACGCCCACTTTTACATGTGAAAGCATACATGTATTGTCGTCGCCCCTGCTCGTTATCACTTGTTACACCAGGTCCTTTCGATATTCATGCATTTCAGACAATAACTTCCTGGATTATTGCCCCTGATTGTACAAAAATCACATTTTTTTTTCTTGTTCTCTATTCATCTCTTGCATAATGTGGGTGTATCTTGCCTGGCAACCGCTGATTCTTAATCGATGTGATATTTGAAGATTTTTTTTTATTTATTTAATTATTTTTGAGAAAGATGGAATAAATTTGTGGCAGTTTTTGACAATGATTTTAGAAAAGAAAGAACAAATTTGCTGATGGTTTTAGTATTTATCGATATAAAAACTATAAACAATTCTTTATTTATGTTTATTTTTCTGATTACAGAATCAACTGTTGAATGAACTTCGTCGCTATGTTTATTGTAAACAACGTGGAGATCAAACAACTAATCGGCTCCCTTTATTTGTTGGATTAAAAGACGAATTAGAGAAATTATTAACTTTATTACACGTGAGCCCTAAGGAAAGGTAATTCTAGTCTTTGATACAATAAGCCTTTAGATTTGAATGATGTATATACTGACAAACGCAAATTACTGAGAATTCACTCTGATTAAAAATGGTCTTTGGGCTTCACAAAATTCACATTCTCAGCTTCCATGTCAATATTGAAAGTATATGTTGTCCAGACTGCCATTTTACACATTTTATAATAAGACTTGATGTTTTCAATCTTCTTGAAAAACTGGATCCATTTACAAGAAGCGTCAAGAGATGATATCAAAGAAATGGAATTCTATGAAATATGCCTTTCATGCTTGTTGGTAACAAATACTGCTTAAATAATTTATATGACAATGTTTCATATTGTTCAAGAAAGTCAAAACATATTTATTTCTATGCCTTTTGCTCAATAGGTTGTCAACTCAGTATTATTCAATCATAAGCATTATTTTCCGCACTTAACATCTTTCACATTGGAAATAATAACACAATTACTTCCCTTGTTTTCCCATTCCCCGCTGCAATAGCTATCTTCAAACGTTTGAATTTAAAGTTGAAAGTGACAATTTTGCCAATTTCTCAACTGGCAATAGTGAATTATGGAATCATTCTTTAACAAGGTAGGACTGTTTATAGATAAGATCTATTTTAAGGCTATATTTTAATATATTATAAAAATATAACTTAAAAATATAAAATTGCCGCTTCAAGTGTAATTAGTCCAGTTAAAACAAGAGTAGAGCTAGAACAAATTGCAACAGAAAGTAACTTGGTACCGTTGTGTTCTAGGGATCGTCCTCTACAACATATCCAAAGTTCTCTAATTTATGGGCCAGGGAAAGGGCCCAATTTGAATAAATTCAAAATGGCTGCCAAATATACCGATGGAGCCTTATATCTCCTATAACTCCATATAAACGTATTACAAACAGTTACAAACACGACCCCTGCAAGTCAGAAACATCATAAATCAACCCCATGACAGCAAATGAACTTATCAGTCATCACGTCTCATTTTGACTTTAAATGATGATATCAGCATAAAATTCTCAAAAGCCTAACTCGGTTGCTTGAAAGAAGCTAATAATCACATACTCATTAAATTGCATTGCATTCGCTGCATGGGCTACACCCTAAACGTTGTTGCTTAGAGGGATACTTTGCTGTGTCACATTCTCCTTTAACAGCCACTATCAGCAATTGTATCTGTATTGAAAACAAAATGGTACCAAGAAGGCTTCTGTTGCAGTTTGTTCTAGATTGCCCTAAATTTACCATAAATTGACTATAGAGAAGTATATTCATATATGTTCAATTTTTTTACAATTATTTTATGTATATATGACTTAAGGTTACCATGGTTGCAAAAGTTATTACTATACATGTGTATATATATTGGTGAATCCAGTGCTGCTCTAGTTCTATCAAAAATAGTTGCCAAGGCAACACATTCGACTCAGGTATGTCAATAATTATATTTTTACCTGTGTCAGTTACAACATTCATACATAAATATGTATGGTAGAAATCAGACTATGTATTTCTTGAATCGTAAGAAAATCGATAATGATGAGATCATTATATTCCTTAACCCTTAGGACACGAGCGGACGTAAAAACAACCGTGGTTACCCCTTGGCTACAATACTGTGCAACTGGTATACCGGCTGTCATGTGTACCTGTTCATTACCAAGCAACTACCTGGTCAATCAGTGAACTTGTTTCGTCTCTCTTCGAGCTGCACACTCGACTGAAGTTATTTGCATGAAGTTATTCTCAGCCAATCAGCGAACTTGTTTCATCGGGGCTTTGACTTGCACAATCAACAGAAGTTATTCTTTTGTTTACGGTTATTCAACTTATTTGATCAAATGTAATGGCCAAATGAAAGTTGTCGACTGATCAGTTTGTTGATAAACTTTTTGAGTCGTAAAAGAGAGTGCAGTGGCAGATAATTATCATCATGCAAGTGATTTCGAAAGCGAAGATAGCGATGAAAGTATGCATAGTATAACAAGTAGTAGTACAATGTAGTTCGGATGCAGATATTCAAGGTGTCACAGACAATGGCCCACCTTCTAAAAGGGGCTGTGGTGGTTGAGGGCACGCAACATGACGTGCAAGGGGACGTAATGGTGCCCAGAGAAATACGCCTACTAATGAGTTTGTTGAACATGAATCATTGTAATCATTAAAGGAGAAACCCTATTGATATTCAGTGTACCATGACTTTCCGTTCCAGAGGTATCCACCCCTTGGTGAAAATCCCTATGAACACAATAGAGGCAGTTGTTTTTAAATAGATGTTTTTCAAATTTGCTGAGAAACATTGGGGAACTGAGAGCATGAATCCTATTGATTTTCATCATTCCGCGATTTTTTGTGATGGAGTTATCCCTATTTCCGAAAAAAAGCATTGAGAATGCAGTAGAGGCTAAAAATTTTAACAGATTTATTTCAAATTTTGTGGGAATCATTGGGGTTATGATCATGAACCCTGTCTGCAACTTTCCATTCTGGAGTCATATCCCCCCTTGTGAACCCTATTGATATTCAACATTCCTCCCTTTCTTACTTATAAAGGCTATAGTTTTAATGGATCTTTTACTAGCCTATACCATTAATTTTATACTAATAAGGAAAGGAAAAGTGTCTACCTTTGCATATAAAAACTATAGGATGAATGTCTGTGATTCAGTCCAAGGGGACATTCACAGAACAACTCACTAGACATAAGAATGATTTAAGTTGAAGATGTAGTGACAGTATAGGCTAGTACATAGTGGACAGTATAGGATAGGTTTAAGGGGATAGTGCAACCATTATAAGTTTATATTAAAGTGCAGATTAATGACTAAACCAACTCACTTTTTTATATTAAAAATATTACTCTGTCACAACAGGATGACCATAGAGATTAGATTTCTTCAAGGCTCCTATATCCTTATCAAATATACTCCACATCCAAGTTTTCCTTTATTTCATATAGACTGCAATTAAGAAAAGCTGCTGTTTGGGGTATTCTACACTCTGTATGGCTACCTTTATGTGTCTCTAGAAGTTGTAATTTAGACTCATTTCATTCAGTTATTGATCACCAATATTTTTCCTGAATGTTAATCTATTTAAAATCAGTAAACCTCTTTGAGTTGTGTCAAAAATTTGATTTAAGTTTTAATATGTGATATGTTTTGTTAGTGGGTAGTGCTGTACAATTTAAGGTTCACATACATATATAGTATATAGCCAATGTTGAGATGTAACTTATCAGATCATCCCAATTCAACCCTATATTTTGACATACATCAAAGATGTTTAGCACTTTTAATCATTTTTTTTCTGTTTTTAGCTAGGTACTTTTGTAAACCTACGATCTAGTCTTGAGTTGAGTTACCCAACGATTATAAATCAAGTTTCCACCAACCTCATAGATCTTATGCAGCCTCATAAACCTTTAAATCTCAAACAACTTGTAGAAAATATTCTTCATCTTATAAAATGGGAGAAGAAAAATTCAGCCAAAACATCGAGGTAATTGGCGGTATCATTTTTACAGCACTCCAGAATTTAGTCTCAAAATCCCTATCCTTTCCTAACAAATTTTAATTTTTTCTGATAAATATGTGAGTTGTTGCCCTTGATTGTAGTTGAAAAGAATGAAAATGTCATAGACTTCATTATCTGCTTTGTTAACTTGAATACTGTATGGCATATGTTACATTGCCTGTAAACCTATCTTAGACAAATAAAGTAGTATTGATGAAAAGAAAAAAATTACAAGTTATATGAAGATGTATTATTACAAGGGTCTCTGAGCTTGATTTGAGGAATATAGGAATCATTTGCAAACTACATTATTGTGATAGTAATAATTGAATTTCTAATTAGGAATAATAATAGAATTTGAAACAGAAATAGTTATATCCTATTAGGCATGCTTGTATACATGCCACATATGAGGCCACAACAAATGGAATTCAAATCAGTAATCCAAGACAAATGATTAGTTTTAATCAATGATGCGATTCATATTTTGAACTAGTTGATTAATATGTGATTTTGGTTAACACTAAATGTCAATCCCCATATATGATTAAAATTTTACGATTTTTTTCTGCCACTTCTCACAAAAAATAGGAAGTATCCCAACGCATTATCGCCATAATTGTAACCTGAAAGTGTGAGCTCTAAATGCAGCCATGATACCACAATGCACCATGCAGGGTGTCTGGGCAGAATGTGTTTATGTATTGTATGGGTTTTCAAACTAGTTTGTATTCATTAAAAATGGGATTATCGGTTCGCCATATCTATAAACTACAGCTTCACAATAATGCCATGTATTATATGAGGAGATTGACCAATTGTCCCTCTGCATGCGTCGAAGAATAGCTAATTTTGATGAGAATTTTAAGAGAAAAAGTTTTAATAATGCAACAATCTACAAATGTTCAAATAAAGGTGGTTCAAAATGTTTTTGGGTCGATAGATAGTGTATTTATAATTATTGCCTCATTTTTGTGAAAATCTCCATTTCGATCAAAATCACTATTTTCACTTTTTTCTCATTCCGACTCATTTTGCCAGCAAGAGTCACATATAGTGATTTTTATCTGTATTGGAAATGAATTGTTTTATTTGTTTTACAGATCTATGTTCAGTGATTCGTTACATCAATATTTCCCTTCATTATCAAATCTCTTATTACATCATGATCATCACGTAACAGAGGTGGTGCTACAACTAATTAGTTTAATAGAGATACCACGATCTACTCCATCATCTCATCTAGCTCAACTTTGTGGTTCGGTTATCTTCTCTTTCTTTAAAGCTTTACAGCAACAAGGTTTGTACTCTTACATATTTCATCTTCTGTGTATTTTTGTTATCTTTATTTGCAAGCCCTTGATGATATTAAAACCAAACCTATTATTTGCGAAATATATATACTTTTGGAACATAACAACTCTGCTTTTAATTGAGATAGAATGTTTAAACCTAATTGCTTGATTCTTTCGAAAAAAATAAATGTGTGATTAATTAATATGTGTCATCTATTTATTTTGGGATTTTGGCGGTGAACATCAGCCACACTTTTGGCTTGTTTTCATATAAAAACATTGATAAATTGTTAGATTTTATATTTACAGATCACCGTGAAGAGTTAAAGACAATTAGGTATTGTAAACAGTGTATAAAACAATTAACTAAACATTCTTTTACACAGTGCATGCTCGTACGATTTCTAATGGAAGGTGTTGTCAATCAGGTTAGTTAAGAATTATTTTCATATGATTGCATAGCTTTTCATATATATAGGACCAGCTCTCTGAGGTTCCATAAATACCAGTCAATCAATGTTCAGTCAGTCAAGTTAAATTATTTTAAACAATTTATAATGGATACTGAAAACAAAAATATTTCGTATTTTGTTAGTATGATATAACTTAATCACAAGAAATAAGTGGATGGATAGCTGAGTGGTCTTACTTATACATTTTAAATAATGAGTTATGTCAGGAGTTTTAGATCATAAGGTCTGTCTGTGACTCTTCTTAGATCATAAGATCTATGTGAGTCAAGTATTGACTCAAGACTCATGTTTGATATGGAGTAGGGTTGCCTGCATAACCATATACGTTTTTTCTGGGTATTAGAAATTCCTCACAATCATAAAGACTGTTGTGTGTAAATGAATTAGTAAAATATTATATATTAGTCACAGATTGTTGAAGTTGTCATTAACCTTCTCTCTTTTCTCTATTAGTCTCTCTGAAAATGAATATATTTTCAGGAATATTCTTACTTGTTGGATGCAAAACCATTGCCAGATACAAAAACGGAGACACAGAAAATGACACCTTTATTGACAGAGAATCGACTCCATGGAACATCACTGACTCTGTCAAGATCACACTCTAGTGTTTTCCATGCTGGTGTAATTGGTGAGGGATTAAAAACGAAACAGATTATAACTTCATTACCCAGGGTATGTTTAACTTTACTTAGTATGAGTTAAAAGGAAAACAATTACAAGCCACCATAAAATTCATAAATATTTCAAAAAGCCCAAAATGTTAACAGTAAACAACTGGTATAGTCGAATTAAGCACATAGTGAGCATAACAGACAATTGTTCATGGTTATTTTCTCCACATGTTTTTAGATTGTGTAGTACAAATTATATAAATTATGCTGAAGTCAGTTCATTAAAATAAATGCTTTCTATGCTTTAGGAACATGCCACAAGAAATATCCAATTATTTATAGAAGTATTATGGTTGTGTTGTCTTGAGGTGAAACTTGCTGATAATGACAATTGTCATCTTCTTGACGAGGCTTCGGACGCTCCGTCTGGTAGTCCAGAGCCAACATGGAGACGAGATGTAGGAGATATTACAGCTAGAAATATCGGCTGTAACTTGGTGGAGTTAATTACATTAGATGTTTTATACAATGATCTACTCTGGCCAGATGAAGATTTTAATAAAGTTACAATAGAACGGTAATAAATGGTCTACGACATTTGGACCCATTTTGTGAAAGATTAATTTTTTCAGTATTTAAGAGAGCTTCCTCTCAATATAGTTTTCCCTCTCTTTCTCTTTTAATAAGGTTTATGAAAACACCACATTTTCCTTTTTCCTGAATGTTACATTTCAGAGAATTTAGCTACGAAGCTCGTTAATTTCAGCTGCCTACCAGTCATTTAATCCACATGTTTTTGTTTTACACATTAATTGTTATAATTTTAGAGATTTATACGTTTGGAAGAACATGGAGACAAATCCTGTATTTTGGAGTATTTTTGAAGCCTTCTGTAGTTGTAAGTTTTATTACAGATTTTCCGATGTTAAAATGAAAATTGGGATCCAGGGCTGCAGGGTGTTTTGATTTGTTTAATAACATAATCCCAGAAGAATGTCATTTGAATAAGAGCACTTTATTATCATTGCAATAATAAAACAAAAACTATATGAAAATTGTATTGAGAATAAAATAAAGACCATTTTTTACAAAAATTTTGCCACATATCATCATTGTTTGCAATGCATTTTAACCCTGTATTTAATTATGAAGTTTTAAGTTAATGCACTGACCAACATCAAGTTTGTTATCTAAGTTTTTTTTTAACAGATTTAGAACAGTTTTATTGTGCTGTATTCAAAAATCACATTGGTGTTGCTCAATCAGGTCAACTTTTGATCTATTGCCACACAATGCTTTTATAGCCCCACGTTTGCATGTGGACGTATTATGTCGTCGCCCCTGTTTGTCTGTCCTTCCGGACATCCGTCCAAGATTTGTTTGTGTATCCAATTTTGACGCAACTTGAAATATAGGTCTATCTACCAAAGATCTCAGTTCTTTTCGATTATAGCATGTATCAGAGCATAACTTCATGGATCATGGCCCCTGATGTTCAAACAATCAGATTTTTAGTTTATGGACACTCTGGAGGTCACCATTTTCTTCAGGTTTTGATGAAACTCGAAATGCATGTTTAAAACCCAAAGATCATGGTTCCTTTAGATATTCACGCATTTTGGAGTGTAACTTCCTAAATTAAGGCCCTTGATTGTTTGAAAAATCAAGTTTTAAGCTTGTGGCCCCTCTAAAGGTCACAATTTTTATCCAGTTTGAAAAACAGTTACATCCTAATGATGGTTGAGTTTCAATCACGTGAGAATCGGACCAAAACTGACAGCCATTGTATGCTAATAGTGTATTAATATAGTATACCTATGTTGTGGAGTCTCTAGAGGTCACAATTTCCAGCCAATTTTGAGGAATACAAGTTTATATCCCTTAAGATCGAAGGGTGCTTTTGAGATTCGCACATATCAGATTGTAACTTTCTGAATTATGTCCCCTGATGGTAAAATGGGGTCGTATTGTTGAATTCAGTGTTGAATAAGTCCTATATATCAGTTGAAAAAACTTAGACAAGCTACAAACAAATTTTGTTTTTGACTCGGTGATATTGATCAGAATGATCACCTGTTGTATTGTCTTTCTTTATTATAAATTTTCAGTTCTATGTAATTTTATTGTTAAAAAATCAATGTTAAATATCGGCATTAGACTGTAAAACTCAATTAATACAATCCTGTTTGGTGTCTGTTTTATGACAAAAGTGATCTCATGTATGTTACCAATGAACAGATACCTTGTAATATTTATATTTCAGATCCTATATTTATCTACCATTGTTCACCTGTATTAAAATCTATAGCAGCTGTACTCATGTTACATTATAGTAGTTTCCGAGAAAAATCAATGAAAAATTCACCCAAATATTATACAGCTTCCTGTAAACTAGTTCATTATTTAGGACGAGTAAGTTTATTTATTTACAGTAAAACATTTTTTTAGCAAAAATTGTAAAAATGATTGGTTGGTGCAAATGCTGTTATTTAGGCACATGCCAATGTGTGTTTTCTCCAGTTCCTTCGTTTTCCTCCCACTCCTAAACGTGCATTCAAATTATTGAAATAAAATTGACCCATATGTTAGTCCCAAAATAACCAGGTATGTTAAATCCTATTTCTCTCTCTTTCTCTGTATTTGGACACAATATTCTCTCTGTCTCAGGGGGGTTGGATCGCCGAATGGTTAGCATGTGCGTGCTGTATCATGAAGTCTGTAATTGAGTCAACTGGTGTGGTTTCAAATCCCCGGTTCTAAGTGGCAAGGAGTAGGATCGCATTTCCAACCATGTGGGTTTTCTCCGGGTCCTCCGGTTTCCTCCCACTGCTAAAGACCCCTACGTGCAAACGAACTATTGAAATAAAATGAAACCATATCTTAGTCCCAAAATGACCATTGTTTGTGTGGAGTGGAGGTTAAACACCATTTCTCTCTCTCTCTCTCTCTCTGTCTCACATAGCACTCACAACTATAGAAACATAACATTTAACACCAACCTATTGTGTTGAGGTTTTATACTCCATTTCTTTAAGTAGAACATTAAACCCCATTTGATTACTTTTCTTTTGTGTTTTTTAATCAAAAAGTAATTTGGAGGCAGTTTTGAAATAAAAGATAGTATTCTTTTGGTTTGTTTTAGAGTGGTATTCTTCCATCACCATTATCACATATTGGAGAGTTATTTCCCTTTGTGACACCATATGAGGGTTATTTGTTGATAACAGCCATGTGGAGATATATCAAGGTAGGCCTATTTATTGGTACATTCAATTGTTAGAGTATATCTTCTTTTGATTTCATAATAAATTTCTTTCTAAACTATGAAAAATAATTATTTTGTGTTTGTCACAAAGTGACCTCAGGTTCTTTAACTTACTTGCCCCTTTTCCCAACTACCAATAAACAACTCAACTAATTAATTAGATTTTAATATATGTATATTATCAGAATTCATTTACATATATAATACTAGAGGTTTTACAAAAAATTCAATGATTATTAAAGTTACAGTTCATTTCAGCATCCAATACTCTGTTCCTTTATACCATTCAATCCTCCTGGTTAGCATTCAGATTGTTTATCTAGCTTACTTCCACCATCCCGATCGCGTAGGTTTTTTATTAAACACTTTTAACCCGAACACAATTAATTCTCGGAAATTCACAAAACCTTCACATGTCACAGATCCACATAATTTTTCCGGATTCACCTAGACTCACTAGTTGTATTAAAATTCACCAAGATTTACATCTACTTCACCAAGATTCAAATATACTTCACCAAGACTACATAGGCATTTGATTCACAAAGTTCACCAAGATTAAAACATCTGTCACCTAGACATTACCGGTTAAATGTTATTTCATCAAGAAATGGATTCAGTACCTTTAAATACATCTTATTTACGTTACCAGGTTTTATTCATCTAAAGCCAGTTATTGGTGTTACTGCCTAGATATTGAAACAGTCATGTCTGGTCCTTTAAAATCTCTCTGATCTAAATGAGAAAACAGCCATTCCCTGTAACTTCTAAAACCTCTCTAACAAACTTTTATAATTCCTACACCAAGAAACTTTAGTCAGTCCAACATCCAATCAAACCCATGCATAACCTGCACATGCATCACAATCCAGACACATTCATTACTTACACCCTTATTACCTAACTTGTTAAAACACACCCACAATCATTCCGTAAAAACAACTCATATACTTTGAAAATAATAAAACTTTATTAACCAAAACCTGTACAATCATGAAAACATCTTTCTAAAAGAAATAAATATTCCCAGTAATCTACCAAAATCTACCAAATTAATTATGTACCCTGAATCATCGAAATAAACCATGTCACAATTATAGATACCAATTTAACATACCAATTGTGACAGTGTTTACTTCAAAATACTATCAATTATTTCAATACTATAGAAGTATTATAAAATATATGTATTTTAATTTCAGGAGAATCCGTTGACATATATTAAAGAGGAGATCAGTAATAGAAGTAAGTATGCAATTTGAGATCATTCAGTCACTTGAAGTTGTCCCTATCTAACCCGAAATGAAATGATATGGGTTTAACATCCTATTTTTCACCACCAACTAGGCTAATAAAGAATGGCATATGCCAAGCAGAAAATTTTGCTTGGATAAATGCGTTTCAAATCCAACTGCCAAGAGTCTTTTTAAATGGGGCCTCGGTTTTCTATTCCATTCAAATCACTAGACACCTTTCCCTGCTCCACTGACAAGGGAAATTGGGAACATTATTCTCGAATTTTCACTGTTATGCTGTTGGGCCCATCCTACATCCTTCTTAGTTCCAGCAACTTTGTCCTCTCTATAGCTATCCTGTTTATCATTGGCTACTTAATTATTGTGCCTTCTGTAGCACTTGGAAAAGCCTTCAGAGGAACCCAATATATGTCATTCTATAGCTACAGAAAAGAATTGCAGTTAATATTATTTACAATTCTATCCCCAGCTATTAGTAGCAGTGAACCTCTGGACTAGATTTTTTGCATCCAGTTCTAATAACTGCTTAAATTTGTTTCCCTTTGACAACTCATATTTTCCGCTTTCTGTACCTTATGGAATACTTATTAAAGGAATTAAATATTGCTACAGTCAATAAAAATATCCAGTCTTATGCCATCATGCTGTAAAATAAAGCTAATCCAGGTTAATGTGCATTTCATTTTATTCTGTTGAAGATGTTACTAATTGTCTATAAGTAATTTATTATTATCTTTACAGAATGTGATGAGAAATATAGTGAAGTTATAGCATCAATAATTCATAGTAATATTGATAAGATGGGACATCTGTATTCTTGTTTCTTCTCTATACAACCAACTACTTGATTATATTTTGGATAACCTAATCTGTAACTTTACCATAGACTTATACCACATAATATGGGTCTACCTTTCCAATGAGGTACTGAACTACCCTAGATCTGATCACACTATCATTGTGGATGAAGGCATAGGATTATTGTCTACATGATTGTAAGGACTATAGTAGTATTGATCAGATCAGGCACGGCAATAAGTTATTCAATTGAGTTTATGTGCATCCATTCTGGGGTCTATATATTTCTTCCAATGATTATAAAATTTTGTGTCTCTCATTATGTTATTTGAAAAGGAAAAGAAAAGAATGAAGTTTCACATCTAATGTCCCTATCGAAATGTTTATGGTTTAATTGTCCCCCACCTTTCGAAGAAACTTGGGGGACTATTAAAATGGGTTCGTCCGTCTGTCTGTCTGTCTGTCCGTCACACTTTTTGGGACACAATAACTCTCTTTGTAATTGAGCTAGAATGTTCAAACTTGGTGTATGTGTTTATTAGGTCAATGCCTTGATGGAGTTCGAAGATAAGCATTTTCCGCTTAGGGTAAGCAGAGATAAGCATTTTGATTGGTTGATGCTTTGGGACACGATAACTTTAGTTCTAATTAAGTGAGAGTGATGAAACTTGATGTATAGTTTCATTACAGTAATACCTTGAATAAGTTCGATAATGAGTATTTTCTTCTCAGGGTAAGCAGAGCGATAAGCAATTTGATTGGTCAAGACTTTGGAACACAATAACTCTCCTTCTTATTGAGTTAAAATGTTCAAACTTGGTGTATATGCTTATTAGGTCAGTGCCTTGATGGAGTTCGAAGATGAGCATTTTCTGCTTAGGGTAAGCAGAGATAAGCAATCCGATTGGCTGATGCTTTTGGGCACAATAACTTTGATTATAATGAAGTGAGAGCGATGAAACTCAGAATATGGGTTCATTATATCATTACCATAAGAATTTTCTGCTTATGCTAAGAATTGATAAACAATTTGATTGGTCAAGATTTGTCAACAACTCTGCTTCTATTTGAGGTAGAATGTTTAAACTTGATGTAGATGTTCATTAGGTGAGTCTCTTGAGTTGACTGAGTTCAATGATTAACATTTCAAGCTGAAGCTAAGTTTAAACTTGATGTAGATGTTCATTAGGTGAGTGTCTTGAGTTGACTCAGTTCAATGATTAACATTTCGAGCTGAAGCTAAGTAGGGCTAATCATTTCCATTGTTCGATGCTTTGGAACAAGATAATCTTCATTTTAGCTGATAGTAAGTGATGGCACTTCGTGTACAGTTTGATTGCTCAATACTTTTGAAAAAAATAAATGTGTGATTAATTAATATGTGTCATATATTTATTTTGAGAATTCGGCGGGGGACATCAGCCTCACTCACACTGTTGGCTTGTTTAAACTAATTAGTCTGTTGCTCAAGTGGGGAGTTTTATAGCAATGTATATCTCTGAATAAGTGGGGGGTAGGGATGGCCTAGTGGTCTAGAGTGCCGCGCTTCGACCTCTAGCTGGCCGGTCACCTCTGGCTTGCGGCTGTGGTTTCGAGCCCTGGTGTGAGCGTATGTGGCATGGAGATAGGGGCGCCTTCTCAACCTCGTGGGTTTCCTCCGGGCACTCCGGTTTCCTCCCACTGCTAAAGACCCCTACGCGCAAGCGAATAATTGAAGTAAAATTAAACCATATGTTAGTCCCGAAATGACCTAGTTTGTGTTGAGTGGACGATAAACCCCATTTCTCTCTCTCTCTCTCTGAATAAGTGTTTAAAATGCCAGTGGGCAACTGTTTTGCTTTGTTGATTATTAGTAAATAAAACATTAAAGAGGCATTATGTAAGACTAAGATAAAGAGCTCACAGTTCTCGCTATGATAGTTCAAAAATACATAATGAAAAGGAAATATGTTGAAAATTTCAGTCAAATTACTTCATTCTTAGCCAAATTACCACCATTAGAAGGACGGTGTAGTCTTGATTGTCATTACTACCATTTTTAAGATAATAAACAGTCTTGATAATCCATTTTTAAATTAAATCACTGTCACATGGTATTTAAAGCTGTTGAAATTCTCATGCATCCGATGGCATTGAGAGTTGATTATGGTTAATATCCAGCTGTTCTATGACTGGTTAAGGCAAAGAAAGACCTGTAATAGGCAGATTTAACTCTTGAATAATGTCTCTTTGATGTTTTGCACTGTACATGTACATGTATAGGGGGCATTTATCTTGATCTGCTCTTTGCAAATTGGAGTGAAATTTTATAGGGGGAGTGGGGAGAGGCCAGGTTCCAAAATGTTTTTTGGCGAATAAAACCTTGTAGTTCATAATTAATTTTGATTGCAGGGTTTATATTACATTCTAATCATCTAATAGCCATATATTTAGTTTACTAAAAATATTTTTAGCACTATACATATCTCAGTAAATGTATAGATTGACCTTTGGACAACTGTTTAATCTAGCAGGTGGAAGACAATGCCTAAAATGGCAAGAAATGTGATAATGTCGATATACATGATGATCATGTTATAGATAAGTACATAATGATCATGTTATAGATAAGTACATAATGATCATCTTATAGATAAGTACATGTACATCAAAATGTGATGCCATCCAAATTTGGTAATAAAGTAATTATTGTTTTACAATAAAGTTAAAGGTAGTTCCTTTTTGTGTGATTTCATTTGATAACAAATGGTATATTATAGTATACTTCATGATTATGATAAAATGTAGTTCTTTCGGGTCTTCCATGTGCCATAATTGGAAATGGTAAGAACTTATATCTGAAAATTGTTTTTTAAAACAACTATTGATGTCAACAACAAGCATCCAAAATAACCACACATGCAAGCACACACAATCCCTTCTCTTCACAAAGCAAAACAGTTGTCAATGTGGCATCATACACACTCGATATATTTACATTGCTATAAATTAATGATTTACTAATCTATATGATGATAATCATTTATATTAACATTATCACATTTCAACGCATCCTTTATAATTATACTGTTTAGATATGTAAAATGCTATAAAATGATCATCCACATTATATAATTTCCACCCAGTTTTAGATATTGAACCTACCCCACCCTCATATATCAGAAAAAGCCCCATCAAAATCGAAATATACACAAAAAACTTTGTCTCATAAATTCTTCTCACAGGTTGCAGTGCTTACCCTTGGTCTTCTTGTTATGTATTGTTGTTACTTTGTTTGTGTTCAAACATACAAAAATAAGTTGCCAAGCAATAAACCTTACACCCACAAACAGCTAAGTTGTCATGAGTCAAAATATTCCAAGTTTGAAATAGTCACAAAATCCCTGTCCAGGTGAGCAATTCATAAGGTTTGATGGCAGAGATGAATAATGGATGTACACCTCTTGAATTTCTAGTAATTGCAGGCAGTTGGACAGACTGACTGACTGGGCAACCATATACATAGGTGTGCATATGAAAATGTCCAAACACCATCTGATTAGAGTACCATACCTGGAGTTGAGGACAGTATTCAATCCAAGCTGTGCAAATTAATGTGCTCCAGGGGTGTTTTAAGGTTTGTAATGGCGGAGGCTCTACTATTTTGAGGGACCTCTTTCGCGGGAGGGGGGGGTCTTGATTCATGATTTTTATGCCAGTGCAATGACTGCATTCTCATTCAGTAATGAATTCGACAGTAACAGTGTATAGAAAACGATTGACTGGGACCCAGGGGCCCTTTCCCTTGGCAAGAGGGGCCCTTTAGTCAGAAGTAGGGCCCCCCTAACTAGGGTACATTTTCATTTTTCTCTTTGGTTTTAGTATTTTTCTCCCGTTTTATTTTTCTATTTTCTGATTTTTTTCACGAGGAGGCTGGCGCCTCCAGCACCTCAGCTATAAAACGCCCGTGATGTGCTCACAAATAAACAAAATATTCTGGTTTTCAGAGCTAAGATCTCATCAATTAAAAAATTTATTCTGACCCATGATTACTTGGTGATGTGTTGTGCCAAACTTACGATAAAACAATTTTGTGTTTATATTTCTTTGAACATGCACTTCTAATAGTCACAGGGATAAAATTTATATTCCATAATAATTGTACACAAATTGACTACTAACAAATACAGGGAACATAATTAGTTAAGACATGTACAATGGACTTTTCTTCAAAAACTACGTTGAAGACTGGAAGGTTCTGGGTGACCGAGACTAACATCGAGGTGTTAATTAATTTACGACCCTTTGTCTGTACAACTTTAGTCGAATTAAATACAGGCATTAACGACACTACACTTGCCACTTTATTATTCATACACAAAGACAGTTAGATGACCCATCTCAATCTGTTATTCGATTTAGATGGTCACCAATAAAATTTATTTGTACTGTTAATTTTAACGGATGTTGAGATATATTTTCATATTTCATTTTTACGGTCTACTTCAGAGTTCTGAAGTCAAATCCACACGCAGCAAGAAAGGCACCGTATGATGGCTACAGGAAAACGAGATACAGTTGGCTACTGGGATAACGGGTCGTCATTTACAAATCGCTTTTCAAATTAAATCATGTTTGACTTTTATGATACAGTTTGCATGGTCACACCTTTTTACTTCTGTACTCTTTTACTCGAGGAAATAAGAAGGGGCTCTATCAAAAAGTCACTTCAAAACAGTTTTAAAATCGTTCCTGTGATAAGAGGAAAGGTGGAACATTATAAAACTAATTCTAAATTGGATCTTAAATTAAATTAGAATAAATTACAAAACAAATTATTACGTAGTCAATTGTTTTATTTAATCAGGGGATTGAGGCACTCGGCAAATACTACTCCTTGTCGCGTACAACGGGGGATTCGAAATCACGCCCGTTGACTCAATGACAGGCTTTACGATACAGTGCGCACATGCTAACAAATCGACCTGCCAACCCTCCAGCTCAACAAAGTATTATTGTATGTTACGGGATCAGCATTATCAGGTTGTCTGTCCTCTGGTTTCCTCTAACTGCTAAACAGAGAGGGGGATGTGGTTTAACGTCCACTCTACACAAACTAGGTCATTTCGGGACTAACATATGGTTTAATTTTATTTCAATAATGCACTTGCACGTAGGGGTCTTTAGCAGTGGGAGGAAAGAGAACCCGGAGAAAACCCACGATGTTGGACAGGCGACCCTACTCCTTGTCACGTACAACGGGGGATTCGAAACCACCCTAGTTGACTCAATGACAGGCTTTATGATACAGCGCGCACGTGCTAACCATTCGCCATCCAACCCCCACCCTACTACTAAAGACCCCTACGCACAAACGAATTATTGAAATTAAATTAAACCATATGTTAGTCCCGAAATGACCTAGTTTGTGTCAGGTTAAACCCCATTCCCCCTTTAAATTCTCTCCTCTCTCTCTCACACACACACACTTCTTTGGCCTATAACTATCCCATAAATCAGTGTGGGACGACCTTGAAATAAATTAGATTTTTTTTCATCTGATTGACCCTTATGGGCTTCTCCGTATCTTGTAATACGGGAAAACTAATTTGGCTATCTTGTAATTACAAGATAGTCAGAATATTTTGTTTTTCATTTGATTGACCCTTATGGGCTTTGGCTATCTTGTAACTAATATTTTTTTTATTCATTTGATTGACCCTTATGGGCTTCCGTAGTATATAGACAATTAGGGAATAAACATTCCTAATCATTATGCATTTGGTCACTGTGACGTCACTCGCGTCTGGGGGGATTAAGAGTATTTTTGATAAATGGCAGGTCTATATTTTGAGTGAAGATAGCTGATTTATTTTAATGTCCATGTAACCACTGGCTAGAGTAGAAGTACATGAAATTGAGGTTTTGTGTCTTATTTGCTCTTTAATATATGTTGACCATCTACAAAACTACCCCCTGAAGGTCGGGTGTTTGATCCCTGCATTGGCAGAAAAAGTTCATCCAGATTTTCCGGCGTGGTTTCTCCTTGTCAGTGATGCAGGATAGAGGGCCTGACAAGGGCAGCTGTTTAGTTTTTCGTATGGGACAAAAACCGAGGTCCTGTGTAAACATTGGCATGCACATAAAAGATCCCTTGGCAGTTGGAATTCGATATAAGAGAAGGCCATAGTGCCGCTGCCCGGAAAAAATTTACCTCATATTTGTAGCACACTGAATTGCATATCCCGTCTCATTTCACAAAACTACTTTCAAAAATCAGCTAGAACCCTACTGCTCATAGGCGTACGGGGAAATTTTTGACTGGGGGTGGGGGGGGGAGTGCTCAAAAAATGTAGGTATGTTTTTAATTTGGTATGTTTTTAGTTGTTTATGTAACTGTATAACTCGTAGCTAAACAATAGAGGGTTCGAGTATTTAATTGCTTAACTAACGACACTCTGAATACGACACACAGTAAAGGAATACCATATTTTTTATACAACTTTTACAAAGTACAATTGTGTGCCCAAATTTTCCCAGCATTTGGTGCCCCAAAAAGGGGGGGGGACGTTCTGTTCCGATTGGCAACTGAAACGTAATCCGAATAAAAAAATAAATAATGGCGTTCCTTAAAGGAGCTCAATCGCTAATATTCAGTAATATTTGGGACCTAGACATTGACCCCAATGGGTCGCAACGCATATAATATTGTAATTTGATTGTATATGAACTGATTTGCATTCAATTGTTTACGTTTTGACTCTAATTTTAAATCAGTTATGTCAAGCGGAATACGGCATGAGTTTTCCTGGTTACCTCGTCCAGACGACAAAATCAGCTAAAGTGAATATTTCAGTCGATAAAGCCAGTAAAAACATCCCACGCGAATAGTCTAGTCGAAAAAAAACCTGTCAAGTAGTCCAGTCGAAAAAAAAAAACAGACAAGCTGTCTAGTCGTTAAGATGGGACGAAAAAGGTCCCTACACATTGGCGTGCATGTAAAAGATCCCCTGGCAGTTAGGATTCGATATATTATAAGAGTAGGCAGTAACCCGGGCAAAATTTCCTCTGTATGGCGAATGCCCCTCTTCATTAGCCCAGTCGGCAGGCCGGTAGCTAGCCCAAAATTGTTAGGGGGGCAAATTTTGACTGCCACGAACGTGTTTTTTTTCTATTCCAGCCTGTGAATACAGCAACTTAAATGTGGTTCAATATAGTCAACCCTCGGTGGCGTACCATACTCCTTGCAGTTTTTCGTTTGATTAGAGCTAATCCCACTTAACACTGTTGTAATGGACGCAAATTTCTGTTCAAAATTATGACTGGTCAATAGTTCGATTAACAACCAATAGCTAACTGCGTAACAATGCCATTACGCTTTAAAGATAGATCCAAATTCAACCAAACATGTTTATATAACTATTATAACGTTATGTCATGGCTCACGCTTTTATTATACCCAATTAACCAATGCATATACAGCAGAATGTTGCAAAAAAGTAATTGCGGGGTGGGGGTGTGTCTTAATTGATGATTTTTATGCAAATTCAAAGACTGCGTTCTCATTCAGTAAGTTATATTCAAACGTTTGAATTTGAAGTTGAAAATTTTTCAGCTGGCAATAGTGAATTATTGGATTAGGCCCTAATAGGATTATTCTTTAACAATTAAGGTAGGACTGTCTATAGATATCATCTATTTTAAGACGTTATTTTAATACACTTTAAAAATATAACTTCAAAATATGAAGTTGGGGCTTTAATGTCTTTCCCTATCGCTAAATGCCACTAAAAGATTAGGATACACGAGTTGAGAGGTTGATAAGTTTGAAATATAGCGCCGAAAGTTGCATGTTTATTAATTGTCTCTACATTCCAGTATGTGTATCTCGTGTTTTTCATAAAGAACCTCACACGTGCTTTTTAGTTATATCCAACGAAAATTGGGGGGAAAGTTAAAGCCAATCTAAGAGACGAGAATTAACATTAAAGTCAATGGGGAAAACTTGAAGTAGGTACACATGATGTAATCGTATGTGGGAAAAACATGAGTGATCTGTAGCCATTTAGCCAAGGTTTTTGTTTAAGGGGAAGTAACTCGCATTACAAAATCTTCTGTGATTGAAGGCAGAAACTGTCAACGTAAGAAAATGGTAAGAAAGGAAGTCTTAAGAATTGGATAATTTAACTTCTAAATCTACAAGTTTCCAATTTTCATTTCCCGATACTTTATAAGATACACCTTGGCGCATTACCGAAAAGAAGCCACTCACGACTCAGAAAACAGTTAACGACAACACGTGTAGGGGTCAGGATAGAAATGGTTCCGGGCCACTACATCAGACTGATCCGTCTGAACTCCAGACGCAGTTAGTAGCAGCAGTGGCTTTTCCTACTAAGTTGCGCAAGTTTTTTTTAGTCAATTTTACTGGCCCATAGCTCCCTTAATTTAGACTAATCCAAAACTGTACTACACATAGCTTAAAGGAGCTAAATCGCTAACATTTGGGACCTAGAAATTGACTCAAGTGGATCGCAATGCATATAATACTGTGATATAAATGTATATAAACTGATTTGCATTCAATTGTTTCCGTTTTTACTCCAATTTCAAATCAGTTATGTTCGGCGAAATAAACCAGAAGTGTCAGTCGAAGGCATTTTTTTAGCGTCTAGTTATTCCAGTCTACATGCGCCGTTTGATTTGGTACAATGTTTTTAGCCTCGTTCCTCGAGTCTCTTGCTAGAACTGGGGCTGAAACGCATTATGGTACACGATTCGTGTACCAATGGTAAAATATTTATTTTGTCTTAAATATTGGATATCAGAAGCCCATCTTTTTCCGGTAAGATCACATCATCAATTTTGATTTAAATTGACAAATAATTCGTGTTTTCTATGTTGAAGATTTTGGAAGATATTGAGTTAAAGACTTAGCTCCTTTAACATATGATAAATGAATTCCCATTGAAATAAAGGATAACGGTAATCCAACAAGTTGGATTGTTACTCTTTCAGTCTTTGACGACTTTGATATTCTGACATCCCAACACTAACAGTCAAAAGATCGAGGCAAAAGTTGATAACTACTGTGTGAGTTCTGGTAAATAATAAACGGATTTCTTCGATTATGAACAAACTAGTTAACTTTGGTTATTATAAACTTACCTGTGTGTTTAAAATGAACTCCCGTTAAATAAAATCCTTTGCACCACTAAAAATCCCAACGAATAAAACCGGTTCTCTCTTGAAAAATTTGAATATTTACTTGTTATTTCGACAGAGTGGATAATAACATTGCTTTCGTCACATATTGGACGAATCCAACACACTGAAGCGAGGTTGTTTAAAGTTAACGCATATTTTGGCAACCACGTGCTATACTCAAAGCAAAGCGCCAACATTACGATCGTTTGAGTTTGGGCGACGAAAATATCAATTGAAGGCAATTACATCGGAGCTTTATATTGAAACCATTGATCGCGAGTCTATCAAATTTTATTCACAATGAAAGAATCACTGATTGCACGGATACTCGTAAAAACATATATAAAATATAAATTTTAATATCCTATCTTCTATTATAAATAGTTTAACACGGATCACGAAGCACACCTCCGAAGTGTCTGAGGACTCTGAGTGTATTATTAATTTGATCTCATTCTTTCGATCAAATAATAACCGCTTCAGTGACATTTTTAAGCGTGTTGCGGCAGCGTTCAAGGTGCCTAATGGCATTGGGTGGCGGATACAATGCCGATAAGTCCGTAACACCCTGTAAGAAGCGGGACATTAATTGTAAATGGCCTGTATATATGTTAAATAATAATATCATCATACCATATTATAAAGATGGGTAATATTTAAGGCCCGTGAAAAGAATGTAGTTATTTTTGTTCCTCATGCGTGTTAAAAAGAAAATAATCCCATCCGAGCCGCTAATCAAATAATTAAGTCGGTAACAAGTTTTAAAAAATACAGGTTGTTATGTGTGCGAACGCTCAAACTCAATGCCGAGTCGAGACGTGCTTTTAAATGCCACATTTCCTATGCTGTCACCCCTGATACAAAGTGATATCTCCCGAGGTGTGACGTAACCAGCTGCCATATTGATATTTTTGTTAACCGAAAGTTTGTGGGATTTCAATTTTTCAAGAGAGAACGGTTTTTATACGTTGGGACATTTAGTGGTGCAATGGATTTTATTTAACGGGGGTTCATTTTAAACACACAGGTAAGTTTATAATAACCAAAGTTAACTAGTTTGTTCATAATCGAAGAAATCCGTTTATTATTTACCAAAACTCACACAGTAGTTTACTTCGTTCAGCGGACAGCAAAATTCACAATATTCTGCACTGCTAACACATTAAACTTACATTATATATCATATTCATCTGTGTTCCGAAAAATATTTTTTGCTGTCTATTTTAAGAGATTTCACAAAAATCTTCGCCTACAACCAATATAACACATTGAAAAAGGAAATGACCTATATAGGTGAAAGGTGAAATCTGGGTTGGTGCACATTACGGACAAATTCGTTAAACGAAACGAAATCATGAGACTAATTTGAATTAAGGCGATCATTTCAAATTTATTTTTAGTGATGCTCCGATTATCGGCTTCACCATTCAGTATCCTAATTGGCCGATGAGTGGCCTATCAAAAGGAATTTTGGCGATATTTGCGTAGCCGATATCTGTTCAAAAAGACTCTGCAGTCAAATACCTTTTCATAAAATGTTATTTAGATTGTGAATAAATCACTCTCTCTTACTTAAAATTTCACTCAACCCATTTATTTTAGTTGCCGTGTGTGTGTGATACAAGACTCAATGCTTTATAATTATTGATATTTTCAACTCTAAAGATAGAAAAATTGGGAAAATGTCACATGACGTTGACAGAGGCAGAAGCTATCATATTCATAATCAACCGTTAGCGATGAAACATTCTATGAATGTCAACAAATTCAAGGACTTTAAATTATATTGTAATCAACACTTTATAAATAATAATCTCAATCATATAGCCCATGCTAGCCCATAACGGAAATTGTCATAAAAAGTAAAAGCTGAAAGCAAACACTGACTGCTACGGTAATAGAAATCAAAAGGTTGTGCCTTTTCTATACATGTAGACGCATGAAATGCATGTGTAATAACTTTTCAATATCATACTGTCGTACTGGGCTTGGGATTAGGTCAATAATTCAGAGATGCAAGATTTAGTTGTAAATGTCCCGTCCTACCGTTATATATAAAAATTGTTTTTTCATAAGAAAGCTTACTTTCTATAATAGGTTATGGCAGTACCGTCGGAAATTTGACGAAACAATTTTAGTTATAGCTGACATGATGACCACCGTTATGAACACGAATAACTAAAAGGAAAGGAAAGCAAATTTCGATGACTTTATAACTCGAAAGAGGAATCTGTATAATTTATACTTATGACAGTCTCACTAAACACAATTAGGGCCAGATTAATTGACACGATATATAGAAATTGCACGTCCCGTGACGAAAAATGACAACAGTTTGTTTTAAATAAGAAGTTAGGCAGTGGGGCCTTGTCAGTTAATTTTAGCTATGGCTTTTTTAATTTTTTGTTGTCGTTGTAGAAAAGTCCTAATTTCAAGCACTGATCTAGGCCTACTAAATAATCAAGCAACAAATAATTTTTTAAGTTATAATAATAATAATAACTAGACCTGCATAGCAGTGCTGAATCGGCTTTCAGGGTCCTTTATATCATTGCCATGCTTTTAAATGTACATTTATACTCTAAATGACCGATAGGACTCTGGGTAACAGAAGTTTAAGAAGAGAAATAGAAGTAGTCTTCGAGATAAATGAGTCTGAATAGGCTCCCAAAAAAAAAGATAGGCTGGCACTGCCAGGCAGGATACGCCCACATTTTTGAGAGATGGATAGAGAACAAGCAATACCGAAAGTGATTTTTCCTCATTAAGTCCTGTATTTCATACTGTATTGGGAGCAGCCATTTTGTTGGTCAGTTCCAGTCTGATATTAATGAAATTCGAAGCCGACAATGATTATGGTGTGACGGTACACAACCTAGAAATGTTACTTTTCGTCAAAATCGGATAAGAATTGTGACCTGTAGAGCAGGGTTGGGTTGTTTTAAAACAATTTGTTTTAAACAACTTGTTTTAAACGTTTAAAACAATTGAAAAAAAACAAAAAAAATGCTGATTTGTGTTTTTTTTATAAAAAAATTTACCTGAAATCGTCAAGTAATTATGAAATAATTTGGTGAATAATTTTCTTTTCGAAATTCTAGTGTTCATTTGTATATTTCTATGTATTTAAATTGTACTGTATTAATAAATATTACGTAAACCACAGTAGTAAAGATCAAAGGGATGGAAACAGTTATTTTTAGTTTAAAGGTGCAGTGTGTGGGTTGTGAGTTGTATATGTGTCACTTTAAAATTAAAACAAAGTAATTTTCAACATTTGGTCTTGTTCACTCTAAATTGAGAAATCGACTAGGTGTCGAGAAAGCTGGCAAGCTTGTCTTCATTTATAGGTTGACAAACATGGAATTACCATAATATACTCTATTTTTTCATTTTTTTTAATCACCTTTGTCATTTATGAACATTAATAAAAAAAACAATAAAAAACATTGTTTTAAACAAAAAAAAACATTGTTTTTGTTTTTTTTTCAAAAAAAAATGTTTTTTTCCAACCCTGCTGTAGAGAGTCCACAACCATGATATACCATATTTTTACACTATTCGCGTACAAACGGTGACCATTTCGTCCGGCAATTTTGGTACGATTTTCACGAAATTCGAACTCAACCTCCCTTATGGTGCAACAGTAATATAATCAGAGTTTTTTTTTAAATCAGATAATAATTGTTCGAGAGATAGACAGAGAACAAGCAATACCGAAAGTGATTTTTCCTACAATCAAAGGCTATAAATCATTAAGTTACAATTTGATATGTGCAAATATCGAAAAGAATAAAGATCTTTAGGTTATAAACAAGCATTTCAGGTTTCATCAAAATCGAATTAAAATTGTGACCTCGCAAGAGCTCCATTTTCTTTTTATCTTTTTTACCTTTTTCGTCGTTTTTTGAACTACTTCCGGTATACACATCATTGTCGAGTAGTTTTCACATCGGGTTTTGGAGTTTGTATGGGAACAGGGCTGTCTAATGATATACTACACTATACGATCAGATAAAATACTTTTTTCAAAGATTGAGGTCATTTTTGGACACCATATATTATTGCAATGCCTTTATTGTTTGATGCACACTCTAGGGGACAGATAGGACTCTAAGTAAAAAAAGTTTAAGAAAAATCGTAGGCGTCGTTTTAGAGAAAGGGGCGTCTCAAAATGCTCCAATACAGAAAATACTTGATTTTAGGTGTACCATAATTTTTTTTCTATTCATCAAAATTGTATCATTTAGATGACATATGATGGTCCGTTAATAGAGCTATCCAACGGCACTTTAATTGTTTTGGTCCTCTGATGTGTGACGGAGAATCCGAATTTTTCGCAAGAGCTCCATTTTCTTTTTATCTTTTTTACCTTTTTCGTCGTTTTTTGAACTACTTCCGGTATACACATCATTGTCGAGTAGTTTTCACATCGGGTTTTGGAGTTTGTATGGGAACAGGGCTGTCTAATGATATACTACACTATACGATCAGATAAAATACTTCTGAAAAATCCTATTTTCAAAAGAGAAAAAAATGTCAAAATATTGAAAATCAAATTTCAATAACCACATACATATTATACATCGTTAGAACCGTAATTGGGTCAGCTATTTGAATATATTTTCTTTTTTTGAAAATCTCTTAAAATGAAAAAAATAGAAGAGCATTTTAAAAAATTTCACGATTTTTCGACTTTTTTTTCGATTTTCAGTCCCTTTTTCGTCCTATTCGAGTTATTCAAAGGTGTTATTGGATCGTTCCACGGTAAAGACTATCGAAGGGACTATCGAATGTTTAAGAAAAATCGTTGGAGCAGTTTTCGAGATACAGGCGTCCAAAAATGCTCCAAATAAGAAAATACTTGATTTTCAGCGTGCTATAATTTACTTCCGGGTCATCGTATCTGTATAAATTGGGTATCATACGATCCTCCATTTCCCGTGCAACCCAACTATACCTTAATACCTTTAATCTGTTGATATCCGGCGAAGAAATCACGTTTTTCCCAAAAGCACCCATTTTTTGCGTTTTTTTCTAAATATTGCACATTATTTCGACCACTTCCGGTGTAAGGATTTTTGTCGAAATTGCTTTATCAGTTGGTATTGGACTATATCTTCATGTTCCAGGAGTTCCAGGAGTTTCAGAAACGTCAATTCAGCCGTAAACGAGCTCACAAAATGGCAAGAAAATTTGAAAAATAACGGGCAGTAACTCTGAATGAAACTTATATTACTGGAATCGGATTAACTTCCGGAATCCAAAAATATAGGTCATATTTGAAAATTTTGAAAATTAACAAAATTGTCTCTAAAATATTTTTTTTTTTTTATTTTTCGATTGCGAAAAGTCAACGATGAAGTTTCGGAATTGCAAAATCTGAGATTGCTATTATCTCGGAAAAGATTTAGGGTTTCAGAAAATGTCATTTGTTTGAAAATAGGTAAATAATTAACGACATTACGGCCGATTTTTAATTTCTTACTAACGTTCAAAATTCGGCCATATCCGGTCTGCGCAGAAGTTTCAAAATGGCTTTATCTAGTAACCGCCACATAGTTTCCCGATAGAAAAATGAACCGCAGGTCGGTTTCTCTTTTCGATCATGGAGAAAAAGGCTCCCGCGGTAAATAATAATATTAAAAAAAGTAATAATTTTAGTAATCTCAATAGGCTTTCAGACATGTAAAAGTATAATTAGTAAACTTATAAGATACCATGACGTATAAAAGACAAGTAAAAGTAATTCTGTTAACTTATAAAGAAACAAAAACATATAATAGACATGTACATGTATGTAAAAGTATATCGGTAAAATTAAAAAATATTTTCTCACATGGCTAAAACATGTTAAGAGCTAAGTAAACTTATAATCAATTAAAAGCCTTAATAAATAATTCTATTTTAAGATTCTTTTTAAAAATACTGAAAGTTGGGTTAGTTTTTGTGGTGATGGACAAATCATTCCAACGTTTTGGGGCTGCCACGGAGAAAGAACGTTCACTAAAAAGAGACTTGGATTTTGGAACGTTGCGGAGGTGTTGGTTTACTGAACGTAGTTGGCGTGAGGGTTCGTACTTTGATAAAATATTATGAAGATAGACTGGTGATCCTGGACAATTAAAAGATAAATAAGTGAGACAGAGAACTTTGAAATCAATCCTATAGGGAATTGAGAGCAAGCTGCTTCAAAACTGGGGTTATAGGGTAACGTGATCGGGTTAATGAGACAATTCTTGCTGCTTTATTTTGTATAAGTTTTAAGGGGTATAGTGTTGTAGCAGGAAGGGCAACTAACAGAGAGTTACAATAATCTAAACGTGAGGTTATAAAAGAATTTACTAGCATTTTACAGGTTTCAACGTTCAGGTATGATCGAATTCTACCGCAATTATATAGGTTAAAATTACAGGCTTTACATACTGACAAAATATGAGACTGCATATTTAATGATGAGTCGAACATGACTCCAAGGTTGCGAACACTGTATGTCGGTCCAAAACTTAAGTCTCCAATTTTCACAGAATCACAGTTTATATTCAAAGTACTTTTACGTTTTGAAAGACGAATGACTTCGGTTTTATTCTCATTCTACTTTAACAGATTTTGTTTCATCCACAATCTTATGTCTGCGATACATTTTTCAAGTTTAAGAATATTTTGTTCTTCATCGGAACCGTTCAGTGCAATGTAGTTAAGTGCAAACAGTTCTCAATTGACGTTGTGTATTTTCAACTAGGCGTGAAAAGCTACCTAATTATTTCTTCAATAATCATCGTCTTCTATCCCAATATAAAATTTTTACAAAAACAGTACTGCAATCCATAGAAATATTGTACAAAATGCATTTCGTTTCGTGTTAAAGAGGGGTATGTGGACACTCTACAGGTCACAATTTTGTTCCGATTTTAACAAAACTTGAAATAGAAGTTTATATATCCCAACATCTTGGTTCCTTTCCATATTTGCATGTGTTGGACCGTAGCTTCATAGACGATGGCCCTTGATTGCACCAAAAATCATGTTTTTACCTTGTGTGGACTTGAAAGGTCACAATTTTTATCCAATTTTGATGAACCTTAAAATATATACGTTTATGATTATATTCCAAACTTTTCATTTCCTTTTGGTATTGGATGCATGTCGGACGGTAACATCATGGATTGTGGCCCTTATTTTTAGTTTTTTTTGTCCATCTCTTGCAAAATGTGGGCGTATCTTGCCTGGCAACCTTTTGTTTAGCTTGTTCTCCGCCCATCTCTTGCAAAATGTTTGCATATCTTGCATTGCAACTACTTGTATTTGTGTTCTACAGGTTGATGTGTGATATAAATTAAAAAGATAAAATATGGATTCATATTTACTGTCAAAGACTTTACGTCAACATGGAGCTCCTCTCTTACGATGGTTGGAAGCAGAACAAAGAGAAGCTCTACCACAAGCCATCATACAGAGGGCCGTTCTTCAAGAATTTGGTGCAGCTCAAATGTTAGAACTAGGGTAGGACACGTAACTTACATCTTTAAAAGAACAAAAATGTCAGTAAGATCCACTGTAATCCGGGTATTATTTAATCTTGTGTATCTAGCACTAATTTCTTTCACATTCATTCATTATCAAATCTTTGTTTAAAAATTTGTAATATTCATTAAAGATCTCCCAAAATCATGTGATTTGTACTTGCGTTCAGTATCCCCAGTGTACTCATTTAGTTCTACTCCTCTATACCCTTAATTTTCTGCCATGGCATAGCTTGTAGATGAGGTCTACGAGCCATTAAAAAAAACAGATTACAAACCAGTCGTTTGCCTTCAAGTTTATATGGATAGATAACCATATTCAGGTCCATTTAGTAAATGATTTATGTAAATAATGTACATGTATGTATATTTCTAATTTTGAAAACCTGTAGTATGTTTTGCTAATTTCAAATATGTATAACATCTATATCATATATCCTAACCTTTTTTGGGTGGCAACCCCAATACAGACCCATGATCAAATCGCGACCCTTCGAAGAGCAAAGTCACATTTTACTATGAAACATCATTATCATTTACGAGTGAACCAACGCTCACAGTCTGGTTAGCTGGCCGTCTGCCAAATACTGATGACCCTTAGGTCCGAAAACTACCTGAAATGCGCCGGCGATGTTGGACGCACAATTATGCAATAGTAATTAGGATGCTTGGCTAATGGCATGTACAAAGTGAAAGTGTTACAGGGAATCCTGTCAGAGGGAGAAAACAATGATAGACTGATTAAACAAATCGTGGCCATGAGAGGAAATCGATTAGCAGTGTGGCATGAGCTGTATGTTCCCCAAGCAACGGCCGCAGTTTTACAACTTCTATCCGGTGCCGGACTTGTCTGAAATTCCTTAACTTTTAGGTACATAATTTCCCTTTACTGCAGACATGTGAAAAATAACATATCCAAATACAAACATTGCGATCTCAACCAAAAAATTAAGAGATAAGTTTACAGCCTTTAAAAGGTTTTTTAGTTAAATAACTCACAGAAAAGCAATCGCAACTGTTTTAGGGACTAGAGAAGTATTTATTTGTACGACATTTACAGCAACCTTGACATTGAACGAACCTTGAACTTTGCAACTCGATTATCACAGGTAGATATTTCAGTTGGAAATTGCGAGACTTGGTATTCGCGATGATATTTGTCCTAGACAAATCAAAATTAGTGACGAAATGTAGATTGAAGAGTGTTACATTAAGGTCTTGATAAGATGTACGGACTTAAAGCGAGATCAAGCCTTCTATTGAAGATGTATAGATACATTACATGAAAAGATAACATTTTTAAAAAGTTCTCAGAATAGCCCGTGACCCCACGAAAAGTTGGGTCGCGATCAAGAGGTTGGGAAACGCTGATCTGTATGTTTGACAGCTTGACTTTTGTAATTGTCCCCCGCCTCTCGAAGAAAGTGGGAGACTATTAAAATGAGTTTGTCTGTCTGTTCGTCTGCCACACTTTTTGGGACAATGAATAACTCTTTCTAATTGAGCTAGGTGTAGGTATAGGTGTTTATTAGGTCAATACCTTGATGGAGTTCAAAGATTAGCATTTTCTGCTTGGGGTAAGCAGAGATAAGCAAGATGCTTTGGGACACGATAACTTGTCTAAGTTCGACAATGAGCATTTTCTGCTCAGGATAAGCATCGCTATAAGCAATTTTATTGGTCGAGACTTTGAAACACAATAACTCTCCATCTAACTGAGCTAGAATGTTCAAACTACGTGTAGGCGTTCATTAGGTGAATGCCCTGATGAACTCGATGAACATTTTCTGCTTACAGTAAGCAGAGATAAGCAATGTGATTGGTTGATGCTTTGGGGCACAATAACTTTGGTTATATATAATGAAGTGAGAGCGATGAAACTCACTGTTGGCTTGTTATTATTACTATTCCTTCTTTGTCTGAAATGTTTATTGAACTTATGTTTATTATTTTTGAACTTATAATTTGATTCACAATAACTTGCCTATGATATCACTGAGACGCAAAACTCTGGAAACGAACGATTCTCAATAAAACTCAAGAAGCGACATAGATATCTTCATTAATATGATTTGTTATTTATAAATACACAATTAGAATAATTAGGACTTCTTTCATTTGTGCTAACTCCTAACCCTGTTTGATGAGAGTTACTTCCCTTTGCAAATTTCCTTTGCAATTAACAATGTGTGGGATTGGTCGATAAAAATACTATATTCATAAAGGGCGGATAATTTGCGTTGAATAAAACAGAATGAAACCACTGGGGATACTGACGATGATGAGTTAATCATACCCATTCAGTTTTGATAATGAGTTTCCAATTTACCGGTACTTGCTTTTAATTTCTTGATCACTGTTAAAAAATAAACAACCCAATTGATTATTTGATTATTGATTAATTTTTGATCAGTGGTCAGGGAATTATTTGATAATGAATGAATGTGAAAGAAATTAGTGCTAGATACACAAGATTAAATGATACCCATGTTACATACATTAATAGCTGAAGGTTGATTATTGCCAATTTAAAATAAAACTGCTATATTGATTAGCACCAAAAGCTAGAACTTAGTTTATGGGTGAGTAATCGAAGGCTTTTTTGTACTAACATTTTCGTTCTTTTAAAATTGTTTAAATGATTTAAAACAAAAAAAAAAAAAGATTTGATTACCGTAATTGTAATTTTCATACGCCCATGTTTTCATGCATATGTTGTCGTCACCCCATCCACAAAAACATAATTAATATTTTTATATCCAAAAGTATTTTGATTCCTTTCGATATTCGTGCATATCAGACCATAACTTACTGGATTATTGCACCTGATATATTTAAAAAAAAAAAACACTTTTTTTAAAATTCTTGTTTTCTGTCCATCTCTTGCAAAATGTGGGCATATTTTACATGGCAACCACTGGTTATCTTTTTTTTAAAAACCTTTCAAATGTTTCACTGTTACACCATAATGATGGTTTAGTTAGTAGAAATTTGTGAAAATTGAACCGAAACACCTTGACAAAATGCCTGCTCCTTTTACGCAAATAGTAGAATAGTACGTAATACCAAGGTCGTGGAACCTCTAGGTATCTCAATTCTTAACCAATTTTGATGAAACTTAAAATATATGTTTAAATCCCAAAGATCTTGTTTCCTTCAGATATTCACACATACATGTATTAGACTATAACTTCCTGGATTATGGCCCTTGAATGTACGGAAACACATGTTTTTAGCGTATGAACCCAATAGAGGTCACGATTTTTATACGCCAACATTTTCACCACAAGGAACCTGGTATCATTTAGATTTGATGAAAAAAGGAGCTAAATTGCTAATATTTGGGACCTAGAAATTGACTCAAATGTAATAATGTAATATGAATTTATATAAACTGATTTACATTCAATTGTTTCCGTCTTTAATCTAATTTCAAAATAAGGCCTACGTCTTAAGTCTCAATCTAATGTCTAGCGTCTGGTTATTCCAGTCTACATAGTATTTATTGGGTATTCTCTCCAGATAAGAATATGCGTCACCCTCTAGCCTCGTTCTTCAATTCCCTTGTTAAAAGTGGGCATAAAATGCATTATGGTAAATTTTTTATGTTGTCTGTCTTAAATATTGGATATCAGAAGCCCATCTATTCCCGGTAAGACCACAACATCAATGTTGATTTAAATTGACAAATAATTTGTTTTTTCATTGTCAAAGATTTCGGATGAGATTGAGTTAGAGACTTGGCTACTTTAAACTAAACAGTAGCACAAACTGGTCGTTATTTGATGAATCTTGATGGTATTTAATGCTTTCTGGACGGCAATCTATTAACTGAATATGTGTATTAGATTATAGATGGTAAGCTCAGTTTCTTCCCTTTTTCATCAAATCTGAATGATACCCCCTCCCTAGTGCATGTGGATATATTATACTGTCGCCCCTATTAGTCTGTTGACAAAACTTGAAATATAGGTTTATGTCAAAAATATTTTGGTTCTTTTCGATATTCAAATACATGTATCATGGATTATAGCTTGTGAACACTTTAATAAGTTTAATACTACCACACATAATCCATTCTGGATTATTGCCCCTTGTACGCAAACATTTTATAAATACAGTATATCAAGGTTATGGACCCTCGAAAGATGGCAGTTTTTGATTTGATGTTGATGAGACTTGAAATACCTATTTACAGCCAAAAGGTCCTGGTTCCTTTCAATATTTGTGCATATGTTAACTTTTTGAATATTGGCCCTTGATTGTTTGAAAAATCCTGTTTTTAGCTTGTGGTACCTCTAGAGGTCACAATTATTTTCCGATTTAAAAGCCGTTTGAATATATCATCATTACACCCTAATGATGGTTGAGTTCGAATTTCGTGAAAATGGGACTAAAACTGACGTACAAATGAAAATGCCTTCCATTTTACGCCAAGTAGTCAAAATTGATGGTATATCAAGGTTGTGGATCCTCCAGAGTCCACAATTTTGATAAATCTTTAAATTTATGTTTATATCACAAAGATAATTGTTCCTTTCAATAATCGCGCATTTCCAAATGTATCTGCCTGGATTATGGTCCCTGATTGTTTGAAAAATCATATTTTCAGCTTTTGGACTGGCTTGAAGTCATAATTTATATTCAATTAATTTGAAAAAAACCTTTAAATACACCGTGATTTTTTATGAATCTGGAGCCATAATCGAGGAAATTGCAGTCGAATGTACAAATATAGCAAGGAACCAATTATTATCATACATCTCTAGAGGTCACAATTTTTATCTGATTATAAAAAATGTTTAAAAGTATCACCGTTATATCCTAATGACAGTTGAGTTCAAATTTCGTGAAAATTGGGCTTAGACTGTCTGACAAGATGGCTGTTCCTTGTACACAAATAGTGTAAAAATATGTGATACTAAACATCTCTTTACATTCCAAATATCTTGGTCCATTTCTATATTCATGCATTTTATACCATGGATTATGGCCCATGATTGTACAAAAAATCCTTTTTTGTTGACCCTGCCTTTCAAAGAAAGCTGGGGGACTATTATTCTCTTTCTAATTGAGCTAGAATGTTCAAACTTGGTGTAGGTGTTAGGGTTAGGGTTAGGTCAAAGCATTGATGCTTACCCTTAGCCAAAAATGCTCAGGATAAGCAAAGCATTTTGATTGGCTGAGACTTTGGAACACTATAACTCTCATCTAATTGATTTAAATTTTCAAACTTTGCGTATGTGTTTATTAGGTTAATGTCTTCCTGGAGTTTCGGCTTAGGGTAAGCAGAGATAAGTAATTTGATTGGTTGATGCTTTGGGACACGATAATTTTAGTTCTAATTAAGTGAGAGTGACGAAACTTGGTGTATAGTTTCATTACATCAATACCTTGACTAAGTTCGATAATGAGCATTTTCTGCTATGGTTTTGCAGAGTATTAAGGAATTTGATTAGCCGATAGTTCGGAACACAATAACCCTCCTTCTAACTGAACTAAAATGTTCAAACTTGGTGTAGGTGAATGCCTTCATGGAGTTCGATGATGAACATTCTCTGCTTACAGTAAGACGAGATAAACAATGTGATTGGTTGATGCTTTGGGGCACGATAACTTTTGTTATAATAAAGTGAGAGTGATGCAATTCAGAATATAGTTTCATTTTTATACGCCCACATTGAAATGTGGTCGTATATTGTCGTCGCCCCCGTCCGTCCGTCGGTCCGTCCGTCCGTCCGTCGGTCCGGCGTCCACAATTGCTTGTGGACGCTCTAGAGGCTAAAGTTAATATCCGATTGACTTTAAATTCATACACAGTGTTTAAGGTCATGAGACGAAGAAGCCTATTGTTTTTCAGCGATTTCCGATAATAACTACCAGAGTTATGGCCCTTGATCACTTCAAAAAATCTTGTGGACGCTCTAGAGGCCAAAGTTAATATCCGATTGGCTTTAAATTTATACACAGTGTTTAAGGTCATGAGACGAAGAAGCCTATTGATTTTCATCGATTTCCGATAATTAGTGCCAGAGTTATGGCCCTTGATCACTTCAAAAAATCTTGTGAACGCTATAGAGGCCAAAGTTAATATCCGATTGGCTTTAAATTTATACACAGTGTTTAAGGTCATGAGACGAAGAAGCCTATTGATTTTCAGCGATTTCCAATAATTAGTGCCAGAGTTATGGTCCTTGATCACTTCAAAAAATCTTGTGGACGCTATAGAGGCCAAAGTTAATATCCGATTGGCTTTAAATTTATACACAGTGTTTAAGGTCATGAGACGAAGAAGCCTATTGATTTTCAGCGATGTCCGATAATTAGTGCCAGAGTAATGGCCCTTGATCACTTCAAAAAATCTTGTGGACGCTATAGAGGCCAAAGTAAATATCCGATTGGCTTTAAATTTATACACAGTGTTTAAGGTCATGAGACGAAGAAGCCTATTGATTTTCAGCGATTTCCGATAAATAGTGCCAGAGTTATGGCCCTTGATCACTTCAAAAAATCTTGTAGACGCTTTAAAGGCCAAACTTATCATCTGATTGACTTCAGATTGATACACAGAGTTTAAGGTGTTGAAACCAAAAAGTTATCGATTTTCAATGAATTTTGATAACTGAACACTACTACTACTACTACTTAGTGTTTAACGTCTGCTTCCACATAAGTGATATCGCAGACAACTTATAACTGAACAGCTAAATCCATGATTTTAAATGTTTCATGTATATATACTAATTCAATTGTTAGCGTGGGGTAAAACTTTATAAAAAGCAATCAAATTCTAATGATTTTCTGATAATTACATAATGAGTTGTTACTCTTAATCAGTTTTTAGAGTATTACAAATGTTTCATTACCGAAAAAAGTAAAAATATGCGACAACCCTTGTTGACTGCCCGGACGATTTAGCTGCTGTGGGCGTATGTTTCGTTGCCTGGCAACCTATCTTTATAATTACCTTGACTTACATGTAGTTCGATAGTGAGAATTTTCGGCTAACGTTGAGGAGCGATAAGCAATTTGATTGGTTAAGACAATGGAACATAACAACTTTGCTTTTAATTGAGGTGTAGAATGTTTAAACTTGATGTAGATGTTCATTAGGTGTATGTCTTGACTGAGTTCAATGATTAACATTTGGAGCTGAAGCTGAGCTGAGCTAATCAATTTCATTGGTTGACGCTTTTGGACGAGATAATCTTGATTCTATCTGATACAGAAAAATGAAACTTAGTGTATAGTTTGATTGCTCCATACTTTCGAAAAAAATAAATGTGTCATCTATTTATTTTGGGATTTCAGTAGGGGACAACAGCCTCACCGTTGGCTTGTTTTAGTTTGTTATCTATCCATCTCTTGTAAAATAATGGCGTATCTTGCCTGGCAACCCCTGGTTATCCAATTTGAAATATTGTTACACCTTAATGACAGTTGAGTTTATACTTGAGAAAATTGGACCAAAACTGCCTGCTAAAAAGCCCTTCCTGTATGCAAATAGTGTAAAAGTAATACCAAGGTCTCGAAGGTTTAAAATGTTTTTTTTAAAGACACTTTCTAATAACAATGATTGGATGGATAGTCCAGAATATCTAGTCATCATTGTTCTGTTCTATTTGTGTTGTACTGGGAATTAAATTAGATTTTTATTACAGATCCTGCCATATAAGGTAGGTTTTGGAAGATATTCAGCGCAATATAGAATAAAGTAATTTTTTATCTCATTTGTTCAGTGTTTTATTTTGTGATATATTTTTTGATTTGTGGATTATATTTCTTTTAATATCCCATATTCTTAATAAAATAAACCATGATACACCAAAATCAAATGTGTAGTGATGTGTTTATGAATACCCGGTATTGAACAAATAAGTGTTTGTGTGTTAAGAACTTAAGATTGTTGTCTAAACCATTCTCTCTTTATTTCTGAAATAGATTAGTAACTATTAAAGATCTATTTTGTCAGTACTATTAAATACTTATAAACTGCATACCATGGTTTAAAAATTGCAATTTTGCTTTTACTTTAAAACAAAATATCATTATTTATGATAAATTATATTCACTTCCTATCCAACAAACAATGATACAGTCTAGTCGATCAATGGCCCATACAAACAATACAAGTGAGATGTTACACTAATAGTTACAATACAGGACAAAAAATGTAAGGGTTTCACTAATTGACAGCCCAACAATAAGGAATGTCTGTTTGAGAATGAGCCCTTGATGCACATGTTGATAAACTTTATAAAGAGTTAGACGTACAACACTTTCTGGATAAAAATCACGGAAAAAGAAGCGGGCAGTTGATAATCTGAAAATTTAATTAGGTTTCGATATTTGTTATAAATGATCAGCGATTAAAGACAACATCATCTTGTGTGTGCAATGAATTCTCCGACGTCGGACCAGTTGCTAGGTACTGTGATAGGTAAGCCATGTGACACAAACATGATGTCTTTTGATCAATTTTTATATCAGAGGTATTCCCTGACAATTGCAATGTTTTGAGAAGGATTTGAAGTAAAATTATGATAAATTATTAACTAGTTTAAATATGTTTTTAGTCCAAGTATATCATGAAATCACCCAGTTTGTATGCTGGAATGTAACTTTAAAGTTGAATATATCCTTTTATGTTATAAATCTTTTCTTCATATAGAACTTGATGTTGAAATATGGAGACTTGTTCGAAACCAAGAAGTTGTGAAAAGTATAGAATAGAAGATTCCAGAAACTCAATTATTAAATAGAAAGAAATTAGGAATTTTATAAATTCCATTTTGAATATATTTAAACTAAAAAAGAAAACAGTTCAAAGATACAAGTAAAGAAGGAAAAGATCTCCAAGAAAGAAAATGATATGAATGTCCACTTAATAAAAAGCACAGAAAAACTTTACAAGAAAATACAGACTGAACAAATGATACAATAAGACAGCAGAAGCAGTGCAGAGGATGTAAAATTATAACATAAATAAACTCAAAATATATTTTTCTACATTTTTCAAAAACAATGTTGTAATATGGGAAGAAGAAAGTACTGGAATTTTGGAAAAGATTATAGAAAGAGAAAACAAGACTTTCTCATTTCATACACAGATAGTAGTGTAATAATTAACTACAAGCGATCTTAAAGCACAAATGGTAAGTAATTTCCGGAAACTGTATCTCTAAAGCATGTTTTTGAGAGACTTTGTTAGTTAGTCAAATCCTTATTAAGCTATTATTTCATTGCAATATACTTCAATTAATTTTATTTTTATTGCAGATGATGAACTCAACAAGTACAATAGATAGCGGGAAAATCTGATTTAAGGACAATCCATAGCTGATTTGAAATCAATTAATTTTAAAATATTAAAAAAAAATGCCAGGGCTAAAATGATCAGAATGATAAATAAAGAACTATGAAATATTGCATTGAATAGCATTTTATACTTTAATATATTGATGGTAAGTTTCACACACATATAGGTATATATGTAACAACTAAACATATGAATATTATGTATGTTGTAAACAATATACGCATCTTTAAATATTTTCCAAGAAGAGCACCCAAGGTCTATCATGGTTACTAGTAATTTTAAAGGTTATCCTTCTTTGTGATTTTAGAGATGGAAATTTCCAAGTTCGTTTGAATCAGTTTATAGCACGGAAGGCAGATATGCTGTTCAAAGAAAAAGAAAGTGACACAGAAAAAGAAATTCAGAAACTATCTAATGAGGGTAAGACTAGGGACTAATAAATGGGGATGGAACTGAGGGTATTTACTAAGGCATAATCCCAGAGTTTATCGAATGATCATATAAATAGGTACTAATAGATAGAGATTGGACACTGGGGGTATATTCCAGAAATTATCTTATGGTGGTAAGCTTAACCATTAATGGGTATTTTCTAGGTTATATAGCCATCCCAAACTACATGTAGTTTTTAGAAATAAAAACATGTAGTGAATCACCAAATGGTATGTACAAGGGTTTATTTCCATTCCCAACTATTTAAAACAATCATAAATTAGTCAAGTTTTATAAGGAATTCTTTCACGCAGTTTTTATAATATATAGAGAATCTCCTACGAGTGTTTTTTTGATATCAAAAAATATCAACACAAGTTGATAAAGTGAAAAAAATGAGGCTCTGATATCAAAAAACTCAAGTTGGAGATTTTATTTATCACCCAATCCTTTCTTACATGCACAAATAAATAAATATAATTATTTGGTATAGATTTCACTATTAAGAATCTAATTACATTACAGTGTAGTGATACATCAGTTTTTTGACAGCAGTTTAGCTATTGCAAAGTCCAATATGTTGACCCAGTATTTCATTCAAGGTCAATTAAATAAAAACAGTTTCTTTTTAACTAAAAAAAAGTAACTTTTTATTTAAAATAAGTGGTTTCTTTAAAATAAAAGAAAGTAGTTCCTTTTTGATTGACCAATCAAATTCATGTAAAGCGATATCTCCTAAATTATGTAATTTATCATACAAGCGATATCTACTGTCAAATGTGTTATTGGGTGATAGAATTATTTAAGTGTTAATATTCGAATTATATTTTGTGTGTTTTTTTTTTTCCAGATACATATGCTATCATGCCTCCCATGGAGTTTTTTATGGGAATATCCTATCTCAATTTAAGGAAACATTTCTTTAATGTAAGTAATTTGTTTATTCATTTAATTATTGGCGTCATTGTGGCAAAAACTATATTATTAGCCTTCAAAACAAAAATTTTATAAACTGCGCATTGTATTTATTATTTGTTAAGAATTAATCAACAAATAGAATGAACCCAGGTGATCATATAGATAACAAAAAATGGTTTCTAACTTGTTCATTTTCGGAGAAATTGATGATTTTCAACAGATGACTTTTCAAGATATTGGGTTTTTAAAAGCCTTAAAGGGACAATAACATTCTTGCTGGCTTGGTAGCTCCAGAAAATAAATAATACCCTTATTCTAAGTACTAGATGTTTAAGTGTTCTACCTGTTGTGTAAATTATCCATTACAACCTATTTTACTTGTCCAGAGGGTTCGAAAATATCTTAAAATCCAAGTCACATTTGAAAAGGTTTACGTTAGACTTTTCAAATCAATTGGTTGAATTTTTCCAATTTTTTAAAATAGGTGTGTTAAGATGAAATTTATATCATCATTTAATTGGAATATTCTAAAATAATACGATTTGTTGACCAGAATGAAGATTGGGACATATTATTCAGTTACAACAAGAGTGTTATTGGGGCTTTAATTATTATTTGATTTTCATAAAGTTTTCACCATGTGATACCGAATGCCATTTAGGATTTCGTACAAGTAATGTAAGATTTTCATTATGGGAAAAACTGTATTTTTATCCGCTAAAACAAAAATATGTTTGAAGTAATTGAAATGCATTATCCATATAAAATTATGATATTCGACTCCAATGGACAAATATTATGAATCAATACGGTCAAGATAACTTTTTAGGATTTTTCACAATTTAATTTCAATTTATCAGTTCTAGGTTAATTATTTATTGCCAGATTTGTATAAGATAAAAGCTCATATGCCCCGTGGTGCAAATTCTCAACTCTTTTTATACTAATAAAATTTTCTGTCATCGAAAGTGAAGTGATTTTGCCAAAATTTCAATTTTAACAGTCAATAGGTCTTTTCAAAAGCAAATCTTAAAGACCAAGATACCAAAGATGCCAAATATGTCAGGCTTATTTTCCAAATTTAGTTTTTGTGTTTGTGCCATATGTGAATAAAAGAGTACAAATGAGCTTCCAGTATTTACAATGTATTCACACATTTCATATTTTAGAATATTTCTTGACAACTTTCATAAACCTGTAGCATTTAAAATACAAATACAATGTTTGTAATATTAGCAGTTGCCGAGAAATAGGCAATTTTGCATGAGTCACTTTTCACATTATTTCGCCCGTAAACAAGTGAAATATAATCTGATTTTAGATTTTTTTCACCATGTCATGCTCAATGTCACTTTTAAATGGGCGGAACCAATGTCACCAAAATGGCGTCATTTCTGCAAAAACTGTATTTTTAGCCTTCAAAAAAATATTTTATTCAACTGCGAGTCATATTTACTTTTTACGATTTTTTGCATTTTAATAAGGCTTTGTAACAGGTTAATTCAGTTGGAATTTCAATGAAATTTCTGTCATGCAAAGGACAAGCGAAGTGGTAATATCTATTATCCAATTTGAATATTTTGGTGCTTCACCATATCTACAGATTTTAGCCTCTTCGTATTAGATTTGTTGTGATAATTAGAAATTTGACCAATATTCATAGAAATTCACCTGTATCTACTTTTAATATGGCAAATGTACAAAACTCACTTTTCCTACTTCATAGTGTATAGATGTAGAATAAAAATATTTAGCTGTGTAAGCATTCAAAATAAATGATAAGTGGTATTAGATATACTATGTAAGAATACCCTGTATTGTTTACTGTATATCTTACTACATGTAGATAATATATTGCTTTGTAACTGTAGATAATCAATTGTTTTGTACTTATAGAGTGTTCAGAAGAATGATGTACTAATCGGTGTGGTAAATGATGTCATGGAAGGTGGGCTGTTAATCAATCTGCTGTGTACAGATAATCAGAAAGTTAGAGATCTTGATGGACTTAATATAGCGGTAATGATTAAGCACTTCTTTAAACTTGAATCCTCTTTATATATGTAGTTGTGTGGTAGTTTGTTTAGTCACAATCATATGAGTAAGGTCAATTGGAATAGTCTACATGTTTTACAGGATAGCGCGTGTGATGTAAGTCAAGTGCTATTGTTTAAGGGATATCATTCACACTGTATCCTGGAGCGAGAGTTACTGGCAAAAAAATATTGTGACCTCCGTCCGTATATAAGTCAAAACGAAGTATATGTTGAATGTCAAATTTCGGCTGAAAAATGTCCGTAATTTTGGACAAATATCACTGCCATGGATTTGATGAAATGTACAGGTTGGCAGTTGTCAGCACGCTTTCATTCTATCATATGATGACAAATGTGAATACCTCACAGTAAATAGATATCAAAGGTAACGAATTGCACCTATATTTTTTTACTCACTACGAATTTGAATATTTTGTTGACACGTAATTTTTATGTGTTGTTTGTAACTGCCTTCTTATATAATGATAAAATCTATGTCCCTTTATTTTGAAATCCCAACATTGATATGAACTAGAAACAAAATTAAACATTTATTTCTGTTTGACATTTGATATTTGTAATATAGGTTTTTTGCCCAGCTAAAGAATTGCCTCAGATTCATCAACATTTTAATCCAACAGAGAATTTTCAAGTGAAAGATGTTATCCGAGGTAAAATTTCTATGCATTTTCCATGTGAGATTCAATGTTGTTATTTAAATCTTGTTACATAGTTTTAGACAGTAGAACCTTGTTTTGGCAGGTTTCATTGATGTATTGCACACACAATAACAACAACCATTATTGAAACCTATCTGATTAAATCACAGATCCTATTTGAGTCTGTTTCCAGTGAAGCTATCGTTATCATTGTTGTCGCCTGTAAATTTCTCAGCATCAGAAGTAGCCGAAAATCACACATAATGAAAAGGAACAATTTGTGTTTCTGCTCATAATCTTTAGATAGTTGCATAATGCTAGGGTAATGGATTTCTAAGGAGTTTTTTTCCAAAATGAACAATATGATACACATTGATTCAGATGAATAGGTAATTACTTTTTCATGTTTTTTGAACAGGTGTTGTTGTAGTGGTTAATCCAGAAAATGAGAAGATTATAATTTCACTACACACTCGCCATCTGGAGGGAAAGAGTGATATATTTCTGGTATGTAATTTATATACTTCATCTCTTCTTGACGCTATATAAATGTTCATATTATTATATATACTTTTTTATACACCCACATTTCATGTGGAGGTGTATTGTTGTCACCCTTTTCATCGAGACGTCCACATTTTGATTCAAGATTGTGCTCACTCTTTTTATGAACCAACATTTCGGTTCCTTTCAATATTTAAACACATTGGACAGTAACTTCAAGTTAACAATTTATTAGTGAAAACTTAAAAACTAAATGATTCAGTCATGACAAAAAAAAAATAATTATCACATATGCGCCCACAATTTCATGTGGACGTACAATGTTGGCGCTCCTGTCTGTCCACAATTTGTTTGTGGACACTCTACGGGTCATAATTTTTATTATACGCCCACATGGAAATGTGGTCGTATATTGCCGTCGCCCCCGTCCGTCCGTCTGTCGGTCCGTCCGTCCGTCCGTCCGTCCATCGTCCACAATTTCTTGTGAACGCTCTAGAGGGTAAAGTTAATATCCGATTGACTTGACATTTACACACGGTGTTTAAGGTCGTGAGACGAAGAAGCCTATTGATTTTCAGCGATATCCGATAGTTACTACCAGAGTTATGACCCTTGATCACTTTGAAAAATCTTGTGAACGCTCTAAAGGCTATAGTTAATATCCGATTGACTTTAAATTTATACGCAGTGTTTAAGGTCAGGAGATGAAGAAGCCTATTGATTTTCGGTGATATCTGATAATTACTGCCAGAGTTATGACCCTTGATCACTTTGAAAAATCTTGTGAACGCTTTAGAGGCTAAAGTTAATATCCGATTGACTTGAAATTTATACACAGTGTTTAAGGTTGTGAGACGAAGAAGCCTATTGATTTTCAGCGATATCCGATAATTACTACCAGAGTTATGACCCTTGATCACTTTGAAAAATCTTGTGAACCCTCTAGAGGCTATACTTAATATCCGATTGAATTTAAATTTATACACGGTGTTTAAAGTCATGATACAAAGAAGCCTATTGATTTTCAGCAATATCCGATAATTACTGCCAGAGTTATGACCCTTGATCACTTTGAAAAATCTAAAGTTAATACCCAATTGACTTTAAATTTATACACACTATTTACGGTCATGATACAAAATAGCCTATTTATTTTCAGCGATATCCGATAATTACTGCCAGAGTTATGACCCTTGATCACTTTGAAAAACCCTGTGAATGCTCTTAAGGCTTAAGTTAATATCCGATTGACTTTAAATTTGTACACAGTGTTTAGGGTCATGATACGAAGAATCCTATTTGATATTCAGTGATAATTTCTGATAATTTCTGGCAGTTGATCACTTTGAAATATCTTGTGGACAAAGGCCTTGAGACAAACCATCAAAACTATTCTAATAATTTCTGATAATTATTTAATGGGCTATTACTCGTAATAAGATTATCATGTGTTGTAAATGTTCTCCTTACTGATAAAAGAAACAATATGCGACAACCCTTGTTGACTGCCCGGACGACTTAGCTGTTGTGGGCGTATGTTTTGTTGCCTGGCAACCTATCTTTCGATTTTAAAGAAACTCATACTATAGGTCGATATCCCAAAGATCTTGGTTCCTTTGGTTCCTTTCGATATTGGCATAAATTGGACCATGACTTCATGGACTAGGGCCCCTGTTTTTACGGAAAATCTCGTTTTTTTTCCTCTGATTTTGGTGAAACTTAAAAAGCATTTTATAACCAAAAGATATTGGTTCCTTTCGATATTTGCATATATCGGATCCGAACTTCCTGAATTATAGCTCCTGATTGTACGAAAAATTGCGTTTTAAGCTTGTGGATCCACTAGAGGTCACAATTGTTATCCGATGTCAAAAACCATTGAAAAATATCACGAGTTCATATTTAATGACATTCGTACCCAAAATGATGGACGAAATGGCCGCCCCTTGACCACAAATAGTGTAAAAATGTGATGTATCAAGGTTGTAGACCGTCAAGAGGTCACAATTTTGATCTGATTTTGATGAAACTTGAAATAAATGTTTATAACCTAAATATCTTTGTTCCTTCCGATATTCGGGCATATCGGATTATAACTTCCCGAATTATGGCCCTTGATTATACAAAAAATAACGTTTTTAGCTTGTGGTCCCAAACCATTACACCCTAATGATGGATGAGTGTTAATTTCATGAAAATCAGACTGAAACTGGCGGACAAAATGGTACCTCCTCGTGTGCAAATAATAATAAATGTATGGTATATCAAGGTTGTAGACCCTCTAGTGGACACAATTTTGATCCAATTTTTATAAAATCTGAAATAAATATTGGATTTTTGCTTCTGGTACCTCTAAAGGTCACAATTTTTATTTGATTTAAAAAAAACATTCATTGTTCTTGAAAATTGGGCTGGGTCTGCACAACAAAACGGCCATCCCTTGAAAGCAAAAAGTGTAAAAGTGGGTAATAACTAGGTTGTGGGACCTCTAGAGGTCACAATTTTGGTCTGATTTTTATGAAACTTAAAATATTTATGGCCCCTGATTGTATGAAAAAATCATATTTTAGCTAGTGGACCCACTACAGGTCACAATTTGTATCTGGCCAATATTGGACTGTAACTTCATACATTATGGCCACTGTTAGTACAACAAATCACGTTTTTAGCTTGTGGTCCCTCTAGTGGTCATAATTTTTATCTGATATTGCTGTTACTAAAAATATATGTTTATATCCTAAAGATCTTGGTTCCTTTTGATATTTGCATAATGCGTATATATATGAGACTGTAACATCCTGGAATATGGACCCTCATTAGCATGTTCCCTGTCCATCTCTTGCAAAATGTGGGCCTATCTGCTGGTAGAAGTTTTAGGCAAACACTTATTTATTACTTTATTAATATTATTACAGGGTTTGATCACAGAAGAAGAATTTCCAGTACATTATAGGTAAACATGACAACAAATATGCATTATATAGGTTGGTTATTGGAATCTACTGTTGTGATTTTTTTCACGCCACAATCTACCAATTGTTGCAACATTTTTATTGTTATAAAGTTGATGTTGAATGATAAATTGGCCACCTTGCTCGATTCGGTTATAGAGAATATGATGGGGGGGGAGTACGCGACAACAATAGAAGAAAATAAAGGTGCATGCAATGTGAATGACTATCAATCCTATGTGTATCTACTCTTTTGTGATAGTAAGGTTTTGAAGAGACTCAACGCTATTCATTTATATAATTAGTGCAGTTAATTATGGTCCTGGATTTATCATTACCTGGTTTTAAATTGCTAAATCATATTTCATTTATTTAGACGAAGATTGCAAGTGAAAGGTTTAAGTTTTGATGAGTTACTCAAATCAATTCTTGGTTTTAATAATTCCGGCAATGCTCAGTTTTTACAGAAGCATCATTCACTGGACGATCAAGAGTCATTGATGAGAGGACTACATGGGTAGGTATTGTTTATTCTAGAGAAAAAGCATTGACAGGCCTTAGGCCGTGTTGAATTGATTCCTTATTTCTCTTGACACCACTCTGACAAACATGTGTGGTAGTGATTTAAACACAACACAAATTGGGTTTCAAAACAAAATGTTCTAGCATGCTATATAATACTACCTAGTCTATGAGGATGGCGTACTTCTTATAGGCCCACATTTTCATGTGGATGTATATTGTTGTTTGTCTGTCCAAAGATCTGAGTTCCTTTTGATATTGCAATGTATTGGACCATAACTTCGTGGATTATGGCCCCTGATTGTACAAAAAGTCACATTTTCAGCTTTTGGGCACTATTAAGGTCACAGTTTTTATCTGAAGAAACTTAAAATATATGTTTATATTCCGAATATCTCGGTTCCTTTCGGTTTAATCATGCATATCGGACTATAAATTCCTGGATTTATGGATTATGATCCCTGATTGTATGGAAAATCATGTTTTTAGCTTTTGGACCCTCTAGAGGTCGCAATTTTTATCCAATTATAAAAAAAAAAACATTCAATTATATCACTGTTACACCCTAATGACTGTAGAGTTCACATTTGGTGAAAATCAGAGCGAAACTGCCAGACAAAATGGCCAGCTCCTTGTCTGTTATATACTGTAGTGTAAATGTATATCATACCAAGGTTGTGGACACTATACAGGTAACAATTTTTATCCCATTTTGATTAAATTTAAGTTATATTTTTATATTCCGTTCCTTTTTCGATATTGGCTAATACCGGCCTGTAACTTCATAGATAATTAAGACCCCTGATTGTATGAAAATTCATGTTTTTAGCCTGCGGTCCCTCTAGTGGTCACAATTTTTATCCAATATTGATGAAACTTAAAATATATATTGGTATCCTAAAGATCTTGGTACCTACATATATATATTCATGCATATCTGACCGTACCTTCATTGATTGTGGCTCCTGATTGTACAAAAAAATTTCTTTTGTATAGCTTGTTTCTGTCCAACTTTTGTTGGGCGTATCTTGCATGGCAACCTTACGTTTTTCTGCAGGTTAAAGATCCCTGAACCAGAATATGCTGAAAATGTTAGAAAATTACAATCTGCTAGAAAAGCTCATCAAAGGTAAACTCTTCTTCGGAATAGCATCATTTCTTTTTATTCTATAAAAATCAAAATAAATGTCAATAATTATGGCCTATAAAGTAATGCTGAGACTATATGAATGCTTTTGGAGTAAACTCTGATCACTAATTGTTTACGAAACAATTTGATCCAAATTGAGCAAAGATCTGACTTCGGAAATCTGACGATGCAGGAATTTAATAAGAAAAGGTGCAGGATCAATGGGTCCGAGTTGAGCAACAGTCCCACATATACGAATTTGACTTATGCAAAGTTTACTGTAGGTAATACAAAGGTTGTGAATCCTCTAGGAGTCCCAATTTTTGGCCGATTCACACGTTTAATACCTTAACTACTTGGTTTATTGACTCTGATTCTACAAAAAAATCGTGATTTTTTTTTTAGATTGTTCTCGATCCAACTCTTGCAAATGTGGCAGCTGCTGATTTTACTCTAAAATTAAGGGGACATACAAATGTTTGTAGGACTTCCTTCAGCTGATCGAGTGATGTCAGAATGCAAAATAGATAGGATTTGTAATTGTATAGACACTAAAATCATTGTGATAGTTTATATAGTTTGGTGACGACCATCTTGGTTTTCACAATGACGTCATCATAAATAGTTATAAAGGACATAAATAGTAAGAGCACTATGATCAGTTAGATGGAATGTTGGCCTTCTTGGACACCATTTTGAATTTCACATCCTAACTAGCTATTAGTTGTCAGGATATTTTAATCTTCAAATCTGCTTGGAAATAAGGCAACTCACATGAATTGTAAACATCCTTGATGCATCAATAATTAACAAAAGTATCCATAAACAACTACACCCTTACAAGTTTTTCTTCCTACGCAGAAGTAACAGTAATTCGCTCAGTCACTTTCTGAATATAAGCAAATAGGAACTATGCAATTATATGCCTGGATTTCGATCTTTTTAATTACCTTTAAATGGCTTCTCATTAAATTAACGCAATAGTAGGAAAATATACGATTTATTATTTATGCCATTTAAGGGCTTGGGGCAGAGTTGGAGAGATGGCTGCCTCTTTACCATATGGTTTGCTAAAGAGAAACTATCAGGAAGGAAAGAGCTTTTGAACCAAAAATTATAATTTGTGTATTAATTTTGCTACATCCAGCTTGCAAGATATTTTTATAGCAAATTTTGTTTACGTAATATTGTTTATTTTCATGCTTATCTATATTCTGTTTACAGTGTTTTACAAGGTGTGACATTGTTTAAGAAAGGAAATTATTTAGAAGCCATGCAGTATTTAAATAGAGCCTTACAAATAGATGATAAAAATGTAGAAGGTCTGGTCGCTCGAGGTGCCTTGTAAGTAAACAGATGTCAGAACCACTAAAACACATTCTCAAAATCAATTTTGGAATAAACCATACGTGGGTCATTCCATAAATGAGGGGTCCAAAGTGGGACATGGGTACTAAAATTTTAAGTAATCTCAATCACTGATAAACTTCTACCAATAATAGGAGTAATGTATGCCATTTGAGGGACAGTTAATGATTTCTCATTGTTGAGTTCAGAAAAAAAGTAATGAACGATTTTACATGACAGGTTACGTACAGATTTCTCGTGTAAAGGGACACCAAATTAGACTTAATGCTAAATTTCTGTGGATGTATAATATATATTTATGTGTTTATGATGTATTATTATTCAAATGAGGCACCTTCATAAGAAATCTAAGCAGAAATAGTGAATATTTGTGCCAACACCTTGTCAGCCAATTAAAAAAAAATAAAACTTTCAACAATCAAAATGAGTAGCAGTCTTTGAGAATTGCTTGTGTCCCTTTCAATAGCTTACGTTGTGAACCCGTTTAGCCAAAAAAATAATTAAAAAAGACTTGAAAGAGCAAGATAACATTTCAAAATTGTCAGCTTGTCACAGGGAAGCAAAGAAAATAATGGAGCATTAGTTACATACGTGTATACTAATACAATATCTCGTTAATGATAGGGACACGACATTTTTGGTTTCCCATTTTTATAATAATATTCTGACACTGCCACCATTCTCGAATACCAAGGAAGCGATAATTTTCAGGTATTGAAGAATACTATTATTTTAGACTCGGCAATTATAACGTTCAGCATTTATGCACCGTATGCAAGAGGAAAATTCGCGTCACAACGTAATTTCGATCACAACGTAAATACTGGGACACTAAACTTTGATTCGAACTTATTCAGAAAATATCCATTCGCCGGGCCATCGACTGCTTTGGATATGTGTATCATGTGACAATAAACTAAACATCTCTCTCTGACGTAATTCTCAGATAATAGACGGCGTTACCGGTGGCATAAACAAGCACTTCGTAAATTGAACGAGGGACGCAATTTTGAATGTCGATAAAGCTAATAAAATTTTTACGGACAATTTTACACAATACATCTGATTACGTATTCGGAATTTGTTATTTATTACAACGCCAACGAGATGGAATAGAGATGAAACATTTTGGTTTTATTTTTCAAGTCAATATCATGGCTAAACTGACAAAAATACAACGTAAATATTGGGGACACAAAAATTTACGTTGTGAGGCGTGAATAAAAATCCTCCGACTGAGATTATTTAACATTTGTTTAGAAATGAAAAATTACCAAACGAAATTTTACATCTACTGCTGCATGTCTTATGAAAATATTTGGAAATATTAGTATTTTGCTCAACATGGTCTAGTTGTTAAAATGTTAAGTAAAAAATGTCCCCAAAACGTACACAAAATTTCAGGGACACCATGAATTGCAACATAAAAATTTAACCACAAACCGATTTTCTATGTTTTTATAGAACATAAGTATAAAATAATAAACATATTACATGATGAATTACTTTTTTAAATAATTGGTGATCAGAAAATAGGTATTTTTGCTGCTTTGAGCAATGATATGTATGAATTTTCAATTGGACCCCTCATTTATGGAATGACCCACATGCAATCTTGTACCACAGAATGATGTTATGTAAAATGTCTGTGCTTTCATAATAACTGATGGGGTGTGAGTTGAAACACAGAGAGCATGTTCCAGCCATGATGATTGGTGGAAATGCAGCTATCAGGCAAATTTGTTCTCTTTACACCTTGATATGGGATTGAAGGTATTGAATTCCTGAACATTGATTCAAGTATCCCCAAAGTCTTATACAGTAACTACATTGCACATTTACTCAGAAATCGTGCAAGCTTAGTCTGACAGCAAACTATAATTGTTGACCTTTTCTAACTGGACAACAAATTAATTCAAGAACAGAACACAATTATACAATCTAAACAGAAAACCAAAAATTATTAGTTTGGGCAGGGGTGTGTGTGTGTGTGTTGTTAAATATTTTTTTTCATGTATTCTTTTGGGCCTTCTTAATTTGTCCGCCGATAGGCACGCCGGTTTCTACATGGCGTACGCCGGTCAGGTTGTCGTATCAGAGCAAATCAAGTGACCCGGCAGATGAAAAATTAGGCGTCGGATAATATTATAATATTAAACAGGTTACATGACATGTTTTAATAAAGTATCCATGAAAGCATGACTATATAAGTAAGTGACCACAAACAAAGCAGAAAAATGATTAGTAATATTTCCGAGAAAAAATAAATGACATATGAACATCTGGTTTTACGAAGCTCCAATTTAACATAAAAACATTTGGTTTGATTTTAACACTTTAATATTCGTGTTTGATGGCATTCCCAACTAACGTGAACTTTATCTCGTTGACATGTTTCCCATCTTGCGCCGGTGATCGCTGCTGCCGACAAAGCGGCGTATGCCACGGCGGAACTTTTCACGACTTCCAGTTACATCAAGTTATCTTGCCAGGGAAACTGTTGAATTTTGGTCAGTAGGTATGCGCCGGTATGGATAAAACAAGCAGGGCCAATAACTGATTATTAAACTATTGCTCACTAAAAGGCTTCTAATTTACAAATTCTGAAATGAAAACCTTTGAATTTTCAATTTTCAGTTTGGTTTCACTATGTCATTACAAAAAACTAGTATCAAATGGTATGACATTAAGATGCTTTTGATTATGAAATATAATATATATATATTTTTTATGTTTAATTCAGGTATGCTAATAATGAATGTTACTCACGAGCTATAGAAGATTTTGACGAGGCATTGAAAGATAACCCACAACACACTAATGCAATGATGTATCTGATAGAAACGTTATTGGCACAGGGTAAAGTGTAAGTACTGTTTCATACTAAACTTAGGCTGTCTGTCTGCAGTTAGCTTCGCTTGAAAACAAATACTAAACTAGTTGACCAACATTTTAAGTCCTAAATCAACAATTTTAATCAATAACAAGAAGTATATTTCAAGAATTTTGAGAAGTATTTATTTTGCTTCCATTTAATGGAATTGAATAGGTTTAGTCTTTGTGTGTATGCTAGATGTAAAACGAAGTAGAACCGCATTATTAAACAATATACTAAGTTGTGGATATGATGGTCATTCAATACAGAGATTTATTGTCGAAGTATAAATTAGATGTGTCTGTGTGCAGAATGTATTGTTTTCTGACTTTAAACAGATAGTCAGCGTAGCTTTCAAGTATCTCAAAATTATCAAAGAAATACAAACAAAATACAACACAAATGTGTTACTACCAATGAAGATTGCACTATATGATCAGTCATCACATCGTCTTTATTTTATGAAATTAACAAATTCTTGTTTTAGCCAATCAGATAAAAAAGATTGGGATTCTGCAGAGGAGACATATGAACGAGTTCTAAAATTACGACCTAATCATCCAGAAGCTGTAGATGCACTGAAAGTTGTTTATATTAAAAAGGTAGATATTTTGAATTGAAAACTAAATAATGTTATTAGTGATGTAGAAATTTGTATCGGACAATACATGGCAATATTTCCGATACTTGCATAGTTGGTATCTGTTCAAAAAGAATTTGAAATATTATTTTAATTGTGAAGAGATCATTCTCTCTTGCCCATGTAAAAGTGCACATTTTAACACTAACTGTCATCACTAGAAGGGGACATCATTTGCGCAGAAACCTAATTTTTAACCTTCAGAAAGATATTTTCTTGAAATGAGTCGTATAAGTTCTAGTTTGAATTATCCTTTTAGATGGTTTTATATTATCTTTAACATAACAGTTAAAATAGTTTTGCTAGTTTCTCATCTAAAAATGTAGAAATACGTCTCTCAATCTTATTTACAATCTGTCTAATTTTCACATTTTCCTTTTGAGTCTCACATTGAGTCACATGTGTTTGTTTGTGTGTGTATAACTCTAGAATAACTTTGGTCACTGGTGGGAGGAATCAGCAGTGTTTGGGCGACTATTTTGCTCAAGTGACCCCTAGTTTCGGCCCCATGGCAGTTGGGGATTATGCAGCGTTCTTAAAAGTTTCCCACCTATTTAAGATTTTTTTGTTTACTGGCTTATTTCTCTCATACGTATTAATATTTATTACAGTGTAAATACTGTAAAGTGAGCATTAGGGTTGTGACGATAACCGGTATGTAGATATACCGCGATATAAAAATTTGACGGTATTTGTATCGTCAAAATATTGAAATATTGGTATACCGTGATACAACAAATGATGATCAAAAGACACAACGACATGGGCGGCAAAGAAATAATAATTAAATCGCAGGTAGTAATAAATTTACCAATGGCAATATTGTCAATTATATCGCCGTTATATACCTGCGTAATCAAAAATAAATATCAGCTGAGTGATGATGTCAGCCACGCGGTCTAGATAATTTAGCTAGTCGTAAATTGAACAACACATTCTAATGACATTACGGACTGGATATTCTTGTACAATTGAAGTCGTAAAACAAAGTAGTTTAATATTAATCTCAATATCTGCAAAGATTCAAGACTCAAAAATTATCGAAATGTAAACAAAATTACCGTTTGTTTATATGAGACACCTGCGGGAAAATACCGCTCTGACGCGACTGGGAATTTTTTATTGCTACGACTCACTTCGTTGGATTTCCGTACCTTAGTTTCCGGTGGATAGATAGCATTTTTGTGATTATTATGGTTTGCGATACCACGAGATCCGACAATTACAGCCAAAGAAAGTGAGATTTATCTGTTTTAATGACTGAAATTTTCTAAATTTTGACTAAATATAGCCTATGTTTTTTGTGGTATCTTTAAGATTATAAATATTTGACATTATCATTTGAATTATTACGATTTTAATAACTCTAAGCTGACAATAACGTGCAGATTTCAGTTTCAAAATTGGTACTAGCGATTCTGAAGGGAAAATACCAATTATGACGTCACTTATAAATAAAAATCATTCTGTTATTAGATTAATAATATTAATAATATTATCTTAAATTAAAGGGTTGTTGCGTTTTTTTTATTTCTTAATTTGGTAAAGATGTTGTATCAGGATACAAACTTGTATCGCGATATTTTCCCTTCTGTATTGTGACATAAACCGACTCTGTATTGTCACAACCCTAGTGAGCATTGTTATTTGTGGTGTTGTAATGGCCCAGATCCCGTTCCTGATATTGTGTACAAATTATTCTTTGATTCAGGAACCTCCACCTATAATTAAAGCAAGTCCTAAATCTGGTGCCAAGAAGCCATCAAATGATCTGTTTGATCACTTCATTGATCTGATTGAAGAAAGGTCAGTTATTTGACAATTTATACTTTTGCGAAAAGGTCAAGTAGATCATCTTGAACTCATCCAAAACCACAATGTGTTCAACTGGCTGCTTTCCTACTGTCCCTATTTTGGTACTAGTAGTGAACAGATTCAGAAAGTTACAGCTTCAGAAAAGTCCATTAACACTGTTTTAACAATTTATATTAATGGTTGAAGGGTTGAAATAAGTAGCCTATAACACTCGGTAGTAACCCTAGCCCAAACCACATCTGTATAATTTATGTTGACGTAAATAGGAGTCAGTTTAATTTGACAGTGACCAGTGGATAATTTTTTTAACTAGCCATGCTGTCATTTGAAAGTCGTAGATTATTTTTCAGTTCTGTGCAAGGTACTTAAATATGGCAGTAGAGAATGCCAAATCTACCTTGCACACAAACCATAAAGCAAGATACTAAATGTGTGTTAATTTTAAAACGACCAATGTAACGTTTTGGTATGACTATTCATTTAACCATTACATCTGCTTGTAAGTTGATGAATGCGCTATATATGTTAATAACATTAATAATTCTTTATTTTCAGAAAACCCAGACAAATGACACCTAGCGGCAGTTCCAGACGCAGGCGATCTCGCAGCCAATCACCAACAAGTCGAAGGTCGTCTTATAATCGTAAAAGATCCAAATCTCCACAATCTAGATATGGTCATTCTCGAGGTCGACGAAGATCAAGATCTTCTGACAGGCGCAAATCTCGTCATGATAGCAAATCACCAAAAAAAGAAAGAGATAACAGTGAATCACCAAGTAAGATGACTAAAGAGAAAGTTAAGTCACCCAGGGCAAAAATTTCAGACAAAAAGAAATCTAAACGCAAGAGTCAGTCACCCAAAAGCCGCGCACATGACCAACACAAATCTAAAGACAATGATGAATCAACAAGGGTGAAAGGCTCAGACACACGACAAAGCAGAAAACATAGAGACTTGACAGACTCAAAAGTTTCAGATAATCAGCCAAATAGTACATCACCCAGCACAAAACTGGTCAAATTGAAAAGTGAACCTAATGTTAATAAAGAAATAATAACTGAACAAAAAGGGAAAGAACATTACACTCCTGAAAGAAGTCCAGTTCTGACAGCGAGAGAGCAAACCCCAGAACTCAGATCTCCAGAACGCAAAAAAACAAGAGTCATGTCCCCTGACAAACAACCAAATTCCAGTTCACCAGACTGGGGAGAAAAATCCAAAACCCCATCTCAGTTGTTGCGTCCTGGATCTCACGGCCGTTCTAGCTCTTTTGATGAAGATGAGTACCTTTATGGAGATTCATCAATTGGTTATGAAAAAGATTTGCCAACATTTAAGAATGACAAAGAGGATAAATATATAAAGACGAAAAGATTGTCCTCACCGCAAGAACGCAGATCACACGATTTAGATGACAGAGCAGAAATCAGAAAAACAGAAAAGAATCAAAAGTGTAAGGATGATTGGAAGGACGATGTTATCAACAAAGATTGTGATGGTAATAGAAGAAAATATTTCTACAAGGATGAAAAAAAGCGTAGAAGTTATTCTCATTCGCCTGAAAATTCAAGTCAAAGACACAGACGGTCAAGTTCAAGTGATAGTAACACTGATGCTAAAGAACCCTATCTAGCTAAGAAAAAAAAACGTTTCAACAGATGGGACAAATCTCCAGAGTTTGAAAGTAAATCTCAAGACAGATCATCTGTAACAAAACCTCACCTTAAGGATCAAATGAGAGGGAGTCATTTTTCAGATGCAGCCGAAAAAGAAATTGATCAACCAGTTCCACAAGATTACAGGATACAAGATGATGCATCAGTGTTTCATCCAAATATGTCAGCCGAAAAGAAGGGGTCATTTACTGGTACCATAACTCGTACAATATTTAGATCAACCTTTCAGCCTGTTGTCCATGAGGCACAAACCGAACCCCCAAAAACAAAACCAGGATTCTTCTTACCGAGACAAATTGTAATATCCAAAAAAGTAGATGAGAGAACACCAAATCCAGATCTGGAAGCTGGACTAAATGATGAAAGACGGTCAGATTCGAATGATAGTCACAGCAGAAGTCGCAGTCCAAGTTACAGTAGAACAGATGACAGACACACAGGTCACAGTGATATACGAAAGAAATCTGATGATAACAGGAAAAGAAGAGATCATTCTTCAAAACGTAAAAGCAGAAGTCGAACACGAGATCAAAGTATTGAAGAGAGAATAAGACGTATCAGTCCTATTATTCACCGTAGTAGAGAGAGACTAAATTACGATAAAGATGTATATGCTAATCGTAGTCGACATCATAGTCGAAGTTCCAGTCGAGAGAGTGGACAAGGGGGTTCCAGCAGGAGTAGTAGCAGGGATCGCACAACCAATAGGAAAATTAAAAGGAGTTTCAGCAGAGATCGCAAAGTTAATGTAGCTGGTTCCATTCTAAAAGATTATAGGAGTGATTGTAAAGGTGGGAAAGATCGAAGTAGCTTAAGCCCATATCGTGAAGGTATTAGCAGAGACCAGTCAAATCGAAGGGGTACCAGCAACGATTCTTGGGGTTCTATTAGAAATGAGAAACATGGCAGGGGCATAAATCAAGATCGTATTGTTTCCAGTAGAGAACAGGTGGGTTATAGAAGTGATAGCCAAAATGGAGAAAGATGCAGGAGGTTGAATCCAGATCAGAAGAGTGATAGGAGCATCAGCCATGAAAGGGAAGATAGTAAATATCACAGGAGTTTTAATCGAAGAGAAAGCTCAAGTCCTGATCGTAGACAAGAAGATAGTAGAAGTTGGAAGAGTCCTATTCATAGAAGGAAATATAGTAAGAGTCCTAAACGTAGTAGACAAGATAGTGAAAGTCCTAAAAATACTCGAAAAGAGAGTAGAAGTCCTAATCGACAAGACAGTAGAAGTCCTAATTGTAGTCGAAATTCTCATCGCAGTAAAAGTCTGGATAGAGTGTCTGCTGTGGAAGGGGAAAATGATCAAAAAAGTAGAAGTTTCCGAATATCTACAAGCAAAAGCTCTGAGAGAATTCGAGATGTAATATGTTCAGCAGATCGTCATGGCAGAAACATTCGTCAAGATTCTAAAAGAGGTGAAAAAGGTGCTCGAGCAATGGGTCCGCGGCAGAGTATAGGGATTGGATATAGAACTTACACTTCAAAAAGCCCTAGTCCAGTTAGGAGTAGTAATTTAAGTAAAACTCGATCTTCCCGTAGTCACAGCAGAAATCGCTCAGAGAGGAAAAGATCTTGTAGTCAAAGCAGAAATCGTTTAGACAAAAGTAATAAGCCATCTTCTCGTAGACGTAGTCAAAGCAGAAATCGTTCAGACAGAAGTAGAAAGCCATCTTCTCGTAGTCGTAGCCATAGCAGAAGTAGAAAGCCATCTTCTCGTAGTCGGAGCCATAGCAGAAATCGTTTAGACAGAGATAGAAAGTCACCTTCTTATAGTCGTGGCCGTAGCAGAAATCGTTCAGACAAAGATACAAAGTCATTTTTGCGTAGTCACAGTCGTAGCAGAAATCATTCAGACAAAGGTAGAAAGCCATCTTCCCATAGTCGCAGCCGTAGCAGAAACCGTTCAGACGAAATAAGAAAGCCATCCTCCCGTAGTAACAGCCCAAGCAAAAATCAGTCTGACAAAAATAGAAAAGGTTGGCGACCCAGTCGCAGCGGAAGTCGTTCGCTCAGAGGTAGCAAACGGCCTCATAGTCGCAGCCGTAGCAGAAGTTATTCGGACAGAGGTAGCAAACGATCTCATAGTCGCAGCCGTAGTAGAAGTCAGTCAAACAGAAATAGAATTAGGTCTCGGTGTAACTCAAAATCGAAAATTGAAAAAACATCTAAATCTAATGATAATTCTAAGCGCAGATTTACTGAATCATCCAATAAAATTGCAGGTAAACCAGACCTTCCAGATGTTATATCAAGCCATAAAGACAAAAAAACACCAACAAAAGAAAAGATCCAGAAAGGTATCAAGTCAGAAGACGAATTGGATAAAAAGATAATACAGAAAAGAAAACGAATGTCCTCATCGTCTTCGAGTTCATCTTCAAGGTCATCATCATCTTCGTCATCCAGTGGTCGCAGAAAAACCCACAAGAAACCTGCAGCACTGAAAATACCCCTTGTTAAATCGAAATGGGATTCTAGTCCGAAAAGTTCTCGTTGGGATCCCCCAGATCCGAAACCCAGACCACCTGTTAATATTCCCAATTATAACCAGAAACCTAATAAAACCTTGACTCAGTTAGAGACATTTCTCTTAGAACTCAAACAAAACAAGAAAAAACAAACCGAGCAGACAACTCCACCTGCCAAAGATAAAAAATGATCAATATTTATACAGATGTGCAGTTTATTGTAATCAGTGGATATGAGAGGGGTGGGGCAATATGCAGGTTTGCCTAAGACATTCAGGCCCTCTTGTTGAATATTCCATAACTGAAATTCAATTTTTGATTTCACTCAATACCACAGTGTTTATCAAGAAGAAATGTATGTATTTACATTCCTACTCATGTGGTGTTTGCTATGAGGAATTGACAGAAATCTTTGGAAATTTGATGATTTCGAATCGACATGTACTGAACTCACAACCAAGAATTGATCACCATAAATGGAAACTGTATAATATACAGACAGTTGACTGTAACTGTGTACCTATTGTGTTTAGTGTATGTTTGCTTTTATGTATTTGTCTTTTAAAGTTGTACCACTTTGTTTATTTTTAAAACTGTCAGTATTTGTTGAATACTATGGTGTTATAATTTATATATGCCCAATGGTAAAACTCAAGTTGGTGCCGCCGGGAGCAGTCATTTCACATTACCACGCAATACACGTAAAATAAACAAAAAATAAGTGAAAAGACATATTCTAGGAAATACCCTATTAGGAACTTTCATTTCCGTGCAGTGGACCAAAAATGGTGACCCTTGTCCTGCCCTACAGTGATCAGCAGTCATAATTCACTGTATTTATTTCCCCCCAAAAATGCAGTTTTGGAGAGAGAGAGAGAGATATGAGGTTTAACGTCCATTCCACACAAAGTAGGTCATTTCGGGACTACCATGGTTTAATTCTATTTCAATAATTACTTCCACGTTGTGTATACGGCTTGTTACCCGTATTTATTCAGGACTTTAACGCGCTGTGTATAAAACTGCAAAAATCAATTTACACCGGAACACTGTTTATATAACTAAGTTTATATATTGAATACAACATCCATAATACAAAGGTTACAATACAGCAAACTGCTGCATCTACATGATAGGAGTTAATATAATATCGATGAACGAAATGTTAGTGTGGTTTAATGGTCGAGAGCGATACTTTAAGTAATATATTGAAACTAATGTCGCGTATGTTGTTTCAATATATTACTCCATGCCTTAAGCTCGAGACTATTAAATAATTTTAATATAGACACTCACACGTAGTTGCAATAACTAGTATAAATAATGTACGCCCACACCATTACCCTTATCACTATTTAACATAATGACACATCAAAGGATGACGTCATATCTGTATTTTATCATCCTTTATACTCAGACCTGACGGTTGAAAGATGGCAACAGCCACATACTTCTTGATAGTTCTACATGATGTTCTTCCTAGGGTTCTTCAAATGATGTCTTCACCCCAGTCTGTAAGCTAAAGGGGTTATGGTGTTCCCCTCTCGGTCGGACTGCTCTATATAGAAAGTATAAATGCGTTAGCTATTAGGGCGGTACAATTACCATTTTTATATGCCCACATTTTCATGCGGATGTATTATGCAGTCGCCCTGTCCATCTGGACGTCCTTCCGTCTGTCACAATGTATTGATAAACGTAATGAAAATAAAGAACATTTAAACTGTATATTAGAATACCTGTGTATAAAGTTTATAGACAAATTATTATAGGGGGGGGGGGTGTGGCCTGGTGGTCTAGAGTGCCGCGCTTCGACCTCTAGCTGGCCGGTCACCTCTGGCTTGCGGCTGTGGTTTCGAGCCCTGGAGTGAGCGTATGTGGCATGGAGATAGGGGCGCCTTCTCAACCTCGTGGGTTTCCTCCGGGCACTCCGGTTTCCTCCCACTGCTAAAGACCCCTACGCGCACGCGAATTATTGAAATAAAATGAAACCATACGTTAGTCAAAAAATGACCTAGTTTGTGTCGAGTGGACGTTAAACCCCACTTCTCTCTCTCTCTCTCTCTCTCAAATTATTATTTTTGTAAGTATATTGTATTATATTGTACTTTCAGTACGAATAAATGTATTATTATTATCCGATTTTGACGAAAATATAGGTTTATCCCCAGAAGATTTGGGCTGCTTTCGATATTTACATGTATCGGATCGAAACTTCATGGATTATGGCCCCTGATTGTACGAAAAATCACGTTTTCAGCTAGAGGGTACAATTTTGAAACGATTTTGATGAAACTTGACATGCATGTTTTTGACCCAAAGATCTTGGTTCCTTTCGATATTTGCGCATATCGAATCGTAACTTTCTAAATTATGGCCCCTGATTGTACTAAAAATCGCCCTTTTAGCTCGTGGTCCCTGTGGGGGTTACAATTATTATCCGATTTAAAAAAAAACAACAACAAAAAAAACGTTTGATATTAACAATATTACATCGTAAGAAAGGTTGCGTTCGAATTTCCTGAAAATCAAAGCAAAACTGGCCGTAGCTTGTACGCGAAAAGTGTAAAAATATGGTATATCAAGGTTGTAGACCTTGCAGAGGTCACAATTTTAATCTGATTTTGATGAAACTCGAACTGATCTTGGTTCCTTTCGATATTTGCGCATATCGAATCGTAACTTTCTAAATTATGGCCCCTGATTGTACTAAAAATCGCCCTTTTAGCTCGTGGTCCCTGTGGGGGTTACAATTATTATCCGATTTAAAAAAAAACAACAACAAAAAAACGTTTGATATTAACAATATTACATCGTAAGAAAGGTTGCGTTCGAATTTCCTGAAAATCAAAGCAAAACTGGCCGTAGCTTGTACGCGAAAAGTGTAAAAATATGGTATATCAAGGTTGTAGACCTTGCAGAGGTCACAATTTTAATCTGATTTTGATGAAACTCGAACTGCATGTTTATATTTTAAAAGATCTCGGTTCCTTTCGATATTTCCGCATATCGAATATTAACTTCGTGAATTATGGTCCTTGTTCTCTATCCATCTCTCGGAAATGTGGGCGTATCCTGCCTGGTTATTGTTTCGTATGGGCACCGTTTTACGTCAGTATTATTCTATTTAATTGGATGAGATGACTAGACGATAGTACCCTACTTAACTGTTTAGCAGAACTGTTTAAAAAAACTGCTTTGCCCATTTATTTTTGTCACCCGTTTGTTAACTTCTTCAATATATTAAGCAGAACACCTTTTATAAAACTAAAACAACCCCCATAGTATTAGAAGACAAGTTTACGCTAAGGCGTCTTATAAAGGCCACTCAACTTATACAGAGGGACAAGAGGGGTTTTGCAATACCTTTGTAAACCAGATTAGTCCTACCAGGTAGTGTATATATGGATGGTTGTAAATCCCGTTGGAGAGATACGCTTTAATCTTGCATCTGAATGTGGCTAAGATCACCACGACAAAGCCAGAAAATGGCGTTTTCATGGTCTAAACGAAAAAAAAAAAAATGAATTCGATAGAAAAGGGATATGAAAAATCACGGTCTTTTGGTCAAAACATGAGATTTAAGATGTCGCTTTTAAAAAGTCAGGGTCAACCCTAGACTTAAACTATTCACCTGGAATGTAGAGCCTACGACTTCGTCAGTTCTGTAGAACACTCATGGTTGATCCCTGCACACCGAGAACCCACCATTGACACCCTGGGCTTAAAAAGGGCTATACTCGTACATTCACGGTAATTTAAAATGAAAGAATATATCCCACTGAGTACGGAATTGTCCATAACAGACGATTACATGTGACTGAGTACGGAATTGTCCTTAACAGACGCTTGTGACGGCCCAAACTGACGCACTAGTTGTGGCCCTCGGCCTCAGGGCTTAAAATGGTTATATTCATACAAACGAGGTACCAGTTGAAACTAATTTTAAATGAAAGTGCAGACCCCAATTAGTACAAAATGGCTCATAACAGATTTACACACTCGCATTGTTTTTAAATTATCTGTTATATATGGTCCAGGTTAATTGGTTCCCCTTTAAAAGTGTTAAATACATTGATCTTGATAAATCAACAGGTTGCCCGCCCACTGTCTTTAATGCCCGAAAGAGTTTCCGCTGTATGGAAGGGTTTTTGGGTCTAAATATAATGATCTGCTAATTTGTGTAATCCATTGTTGAAATGTTCAAAATGTCAAAAATACTTATTATGATACTGTCAACTTGGTCATATTGCTTAAGTAAATTGTAATAAAACAAATGCATTTTGCCATTTCATCACTCCAACTCTTCAAACTACACTTTACATATCATTTTGGTATTATCATTTTAAACATATCATTTTCTACATATCATTTTCAACATTTCTCTAAGCGCAATATGCAAATGAGGTCAAAAGGCGTGGCTTTCAGAAAAATGTTTTCACACACACTAATACCTCCCAAGGAAAGATAACTAGTATAGGCTAAACAGACTCATACGGAGACAGACCACATGTCTTTCTCTGTAGCTCTTTATCAGTCACTTTCTATATGTCTCTCTGTCTCGCTCTGTTTGTCTGCCTTTTGCTCTGTCTGTATCTGATTGTGTCTGTATGTCTCGGCCTGTCTCTCTTTGTGTTTCTGTCGGCCGTTCTCTTCTACTCTCTCTCTCCCTCTCTCTGACACTCTGTCCGTCTCTCTGTCTGTGTTTCTCGGCATGTCTGTCTTTGCGTTTATGTCTGCCTTTCTCTTCCTCTCCCTCTCTCTTTGCCCCCTGTATGTCTTTGTCTCTCTCTGCCCCTCTCTCTGTTTGTCTCTCTGCCTGTATGTCTCGGTCTGTCTGTCTTCCCCTTGCTCGGTCTGTTGTCTGAGTCTATCTGTCGATATGTTTTATCTGCCTTTCTCTTGCCCTCTGTATGTTCCGGATTACGACATCAATCACGTGATTTACATTGAATCGACACGGTACAATCCGACCTTCAACCGGTGCGTGTGAATCAAGCAATTACCAATCAATTATCGGTTAGATTAAAACTCAATGGGTGTGAAGCCACAAAAGATGGGGGGGGGGGGCTAGTGATCTAGAGTGCCGCGCTTCGACGTGTAGCTGGCCGGTCACCTCTGGCTTGCGGCTGTGGTTTCGATCCCTGGTGTAAGCGTATGTGGCATGGAGATAGGGGCGCCTTCTCAACCTCGTGGGTTTCCTCCGAGCACTCAGGTTTCCCAACACTGCTAAAGACTCCTACGCGCAAGGAATTATTGAAATGAAATTAACCATCTCTCTTTCTGTCGCTCTATATATGTCTGTTTCTCCCTCTGTCTTTCTGCCTCTCTCCCCCTCTCCTTCTCTCTCTGCCTGATATGCTGCCAGTGTGTGTCTGTCTGCCTTTTCTCTACTCTCTCTCTCGTCTGTCTCTCTCTGTTTTATTATTATTCTTGGATTTCCTGTCAGGCTTAAAGTGTTTTAGACATTGTTAAATTAAAAAGTTTTACAATTTGTAGTATTCTTTTATTTATTAAGCAAAGCATGGACCTTATAATTATAAGGTCCATCATCAAAGGAACATTTCATAATTAAATGGCCCTAATTTATAAGTTAAGTTTTCATGAAATACTCCTTAAAAATAACGGTAAAGAAAGACAAGTAAAATTTAAATTTGATTTCAAACACGTTTTTAATATGTTGATTTTATTTTTACAGGGCCTAATATATAGTTTTTATACATTTCAATTAACACAACATGCCATTAATTATTAAGTAAAGTCGTGAAGTCCAAATCCATACAACCCACATTATATACACAAATAGCAGCAGACGATATTTATAGAACAGACGATGTATTTTCAAACCCTTTTCTTCGATTGTACAACAAAAAGTAAACAAAAATCACCATGCAAAAGGGGGAAAAGGGAAAGGGAGAGGAAGACTAAAAATAACTTGGCCCTACAATTTGTGGGTACCGGCGTAGAAATATGTAGTGATCTGTGTCCTATATAGGGGTGAAACTTCAGGTATCACAAAAATGCCCTTTTTACATAATTTGTTCTGGCAACGCACCGGTGAGAGAAAATCAAAATCAAAGAATAACTGTACAAGCTGCTTTATGTACAGCAGTACATCTCAGGCCCCTGGGCCTTTTGTGCTAAAATTTAAAAATCTTTCTTATTAAAGGCAGTATTTGAGTTTTGTGAAAAACTACGACAAGTAACAAACAAATTACACAGAAAACACTCATAATCTGGAGTTTTTTTCAAAAATATATTTTTTACTGTCATGTAGTGAAAAATGTACAGAATTTACATATAGCATCTTTCAAAAAAAACAAAAATTTAAGAATTTTCCACTTTTTTAGATAGCCAGACTGGCAAGTAATATATTTTTGGAAACCCTGGACAATATGCAAACAGAAAAATCACAAAACTGTTGCATTGATTGAAATTATAAAGGTCTGTATTGAAACATGTAACCCCACCCCCTAAAAATGCCAACGACTGAATCAATCTTATCTTTGGTTGCAAAGCTAACATTACCAAAAGAATCTAACAGATATGATTTACCACCCCTGGCTAATATATGAACATAAAAACTAAAATAGGTGCAATAAATGTAAATTATGGTTAAAATAGGCCTTGCTGCAATAAAACAAATGCCATAATTGGCTTATGTCCACCCCTCTCTAACAAAAGGGTCACAGAATACTCAATTTTTACAAATTTGGAAAGAGTTCAATGTTATCAATATAGTGATCTGTGTCCATCAATAAACGCGCGGTTATCTTTCCTTGGGAGGTATTAGTGTCTGGAAGCCACGCCTTTTGACCTCATTTGCATATTGCTAATTGAAATGTTTAAAATGATATGTAGAAAATGATATGTTTAAAATGATAACACCAAAATGATATGTAAAAGTGTGATTTGAAGAGTTGGAGTGAGGAAATGACAAAAAACATTTGTTTTATCACAATTTACTTAAGCAATATGACCAAGTTGACGGTATCATAATAAGTATTAGACAATTCAGCAGATCATCTTATTTAGACCCAAAAACCCTTCCATACCGCTGTGATGGTTCACTTATAAATGGTACTCCCACATGGAAATGTGGACGTATATTGCCGTCGCCCCGTCTGTCGGTCCGTACGTCCGTCTATCGTCCACAATTTTTTGTGAACGCACTAGAGGCTAAAGTTGATATCCGATTAACTTTAGATTTATACACATTGTTTAAGTCATGAGACAAAGCCAATGTTATAACCCTTGATCACTTTGAAAAATCTTGTGAACGCTGTAGAGGCTAAAAGTAATATCCGATTGACTTTAAATTTATACACAGTTTTTAAGGTCATGAGATGTAGACTCCAATTGATTTTCAGAGATTTCCGATAATTACTCACATAGTTATGGCCCTTGATCACTTTGAAAAATCTTGTGGATGCTCTAGAGGCCAGAGTTAATATGCGATTGACTTTAAATTTAAACACAGCGTTTAAGGTCATGACGAGAAGAATCCTATTGATTTTCAGAGATTTCTGGTAATTACTGCCAGAGTTATGGCCCTTGATAACTTCAAAATCTTGTGGACGCGTCAGAGGTCAAAGTTAATATCCAAATGACTTTAAATTGATATACAGTATTTAAGGTCATGCGACGAAGAATCCTATTGATTTTCAGCGATTTCCCACAATAACTGCCAAAGTTATCTCCCTTGATTACTTTGAAAAATCTTGTGACGCTCTAGAGACCAAACTTTTTATCCGATTAATTTGCAATGAATTTTGATAACTGAACAGCTAAATCCATGATATTAGATGTTTGTATACTGTACTGAATGTTAGCATGGGCCAGAACTTTATGAAAACCAAACAAATTCTTATGATTTTCAGATAATTACTGTATGAGTTGTTATTGTTAATCAGATTTTGTCGATCAGCCTTCACCATGTCACGCACCCGGGAAATGTTTTCTTGAATGGTTGTTGTGAATGGTCTTCCAGGACACAGGTCATCGTCAAGGTCATCTCTGTCGCGCTTGAATTTTGCACCCTCCTTATTTATTGGAGAAAAGGAAGAGACGCCGTCACCCTGTGGAGATCTACTCGACGTGCAATTTTGTTCGGATTAGTCGTTTCAGTGGCAAGTATTTGATAGCTGCCCTATAGCCAGTTTTGTACATTTCTGGTGATTCCTGATGGGTTCACAAGATGGTCTGGTATGGAAACAATATTAACACAACAGGTGCAGTTCTTATGTCTGTGATTGTATTTGTTGGTGGCAAAAGTCTGTTTCAATCTGGCCTCACTATACCATTTTGTCAGTTTGAACCATCATCTTTTATGGGTCATTTCGTTATCAGTGAGATGCTTACTTTCATTTAAAATTAAATTGAACTGGTACCTCGGGTGTGTGAATATAACTTTTTCTCAATATCGGGGTCGATATTACAGTGAGATGCAGAGCCGTATCTAGCGGGGGTGCAGGGGGTACATTGCACCCCCAGAAAAATAAGGCGCCCCCACCCCCATCCAGAACAATATAACTTCAGTCGGTCAGTTTTAAGGGCGCCCACACGCCAATGTTTTCGTTTGCCCTGATTCAAACTTTCATACATCACTTACGTGGAGGCTATGGTGCCCTACCACTCTTCTGCACTCCCACTTTTAAAATCCAACATACGGCCCTGGTGAGATGTACTCTTCCACTTAAAATTGGTGTGACTGGTACTTCTAATATATGAGTATAACCTGTTTTTGATCCCTCGGCTCTGCAGTCCATGTTTAGGGTGTCAGTTTGGGCCGTCCAAGGGCCACAAGCGTCTGTTATGGGCAACTTCGTACCCAGTGAGATGTACTCTTTCATTTAGAGTTGGTTTTGACCGGTACCGCGAATTTATGGCCACATCGTCTTTGGTCGTGAATTTGGGCCATTCTATGGGCCTAATCGTCTGTTAAGGACAATTCCGTAATCAGCGGTATATACGCTTTCATTTAACAATAATTTCTACTGGTAACTCGATGGTATAAATATAACCCTTTTTTAAGCTGTCCCGGAAGGAAGGGGCGGGGGCAAAAATCGTCGGTTATGAGCAATTTCGCACTCCGTGAGATATACAAATTGGTTTTGACCGGTACCTCGAATGCATGAGCAAACCCTATTTTTCCCCACCCTACCTCCCTAGGCTTTGGTACCTCGTTCGTCTAGGTTCGACCCTCTGGGCTCCTGGTCTATATTGTTTTGGCATTTCTAGGCAGATGTTTGAGTACTGAGTACTTTACTTTGTCCTCACCAGCCACACTATCCTTCTTGAGGGAAAGGGCCTTATTTGACTCATCCTCAGAGAAAGGTAGGTTGATTGGTTCAGCCTCTTCATTAGATTCAATTACTAATGAAGGGTGATGTGAGTAAAATATTTCCTTCCTCTTCATGAATTCTGGTGATTGGTTTTCATCTCTACTTGCATTTGCAAATGTTTAAGCAAGCAGATCTGCCTTTTCATTGCCGTTGGTAACGTACTTGTCTCCATCTTCAAGGTTTGGTATGTTGAATGATCTGCGTTTTCCGTTCATATTAGCCGACGCCAAATTTTTTATCAGCCGGGTCACTTGATCTGCTCTGATGCGGTAACCTGATCGTCATATGCCTACGACATGTACAAACCGGCTCGTCTATCAAGCAGGCCCTATTTCTCCATGATCGAAAACAGATATCGATCTGCAACCAAATTTTCTATCGGGAAATTAATGAAAATAATTCTACTAATTTTTCTTTTCAAACTGCTCATGGGATGTTTCTGAAACTTCTGATACACGAAGTTAGGTTCCCATACCATCTGTTAAATCTATTCCGACAATGATCTGTAAACAGGAATTTCAACATGGTCAGACGACAACTGAGTGAATTTGACAGAGGGAGAGAGAGAGAGAGAAATGGGTTTAACGTCCACTCAACACAAACTAGGTCATTGTTTAATTTTATTTCAATAATTCGCTTGCGCGTAGGGGTCTTTAGCAGTGGGAGGAAACCGGAGGAAACCCACGAGGTTGAGAAGTCGCCCCTATCTCCATGCCCCATACGCTCACACCAGGGCTCGAAACCACAGCCGCAAGCCATAGGTGACCGGCCAGCTAGAGGTTGAATCGCGACACTCTAGACCACAAGACCAAAATCTGCTTATTACAGGTCTTTCTTTAGGCCTGAGATGTTATCTAAATAATCAATTAGACATTAATTAACATATCAAGACCATAATAAACTCTTAAAGTCAAGGCTAGCCTTCGATGTTGGCGGATTGAATTCCTATATTCCGCTTAATGGCCGTTGATAATTAAATCAATCAAGTGGATAATCGAGACGATGTTGTTTTTTATTAATGATTTGAGTAATGATGACCAAGGCTATGTGAATATTTCAAATGCCCTTTTCTCGGCTAATAGTGGACCAATTTGACTGAAATTTTCAACAAATTGCCTTTACACTATTTAGTTTTTAACTATTATAGTGAGAACTGCCATCTCTTTATCTTATCTCCCATAATGTAACTGTAACTTTCATTATTGATATTAATCTGATTTTTTATTAAACCGTTAATTCGTTTAATCAGCATAGAACTCTGTTGTTTTGTTCAAGTAACGTCATGGCCCACGATTTTATTATGCCTAATTAACCCGTGCATAGCAGAATACTGCAGTAAAACTTATTGCGTGACAAACGAGGCTATCAAGTCAAATGAAATGTAAACAATACTGTTTGGAAACGAACATACTTTCGCCGTTTTTGATACGTTAAATCACTGTCCAAAGTTTTAGGGAAGACCCAGATTAAACGAAGGACTGCCATGTTGCTGTACTTAAGTGATACCTTTCATTGAACGGAAAGAATAGACACACTCCCGCATAAGTTCAAGAAACAGACGCTATTCCAGCAATGGTCAGAGAGGGATTTCTCGGGTCATTGCTTCAGGAATATGGGTCCGTCTGTGGACTGATTGTTTTTAATATTGCTTTACTTGGCTAAGTGAGTAAGGCGCTGGTTCGCTGGCCTGGAGGTCGGGTGTTCGATCCCTGCATTGACCGAGAAAGTTTATCTCGATTTTCCGGCGTGGTTTCCCTTTGTCAGTGATGCAAAACGAGGGGCCTGACAAGGACACGAAATGGCACGAAAAACCGAGGTACCGTGTACACATTGGCATGCACGTAAAAGATCCCTTGGCAGTTGGAATTCGATATAGAGTAGGCTGTAGTGCCGCTGCCCGGCAAAATGTCCCTCATAGCACACTGTATGGCGTATACCCGTCTTCCATTAGTCCAGGTTAGGTGCAGAAGAGTAGGACGTTAAACCCATTTCATTTCAATTATTCCCTGGCAATACATTACATGGGGTTTCACTGTCTACCTGCATCTGGACAGTTTCCTTATCCATCTCCATATCTGCAAATATACTGTACATGTATTTGTCTTTAAATTTTCCAACAACATTCACATCGGAATCTTCCCCTACACTTCCAGACGAGGCTTCGGGCTTCGACAATAGTTAAGCATACTGTTTCTATGATAACAATTCTAGAGATGACGATATTTCGCCTGCTTGTACTTTTTTGGCAAAATGGTTTTCAGAGCCACATTTGCTACATCTATTACCAAAAGTTAGGCACTTCTTTCAGTCGCGATCATGGTCTCCACCGAAAGATATACAATCTTTGATAGGTTGTTTCTTTGACGCTGGAAAGGATTTCTTCTTTAAGTCAGAATAGTTCATCAACACAATACGTTGCTTATTTTGAGTCAACCATGTGGTAATTTTTTATTAGCAATGCTCCTCTTAAATTTTCAACTTCGAGAGTCAAGTGCCCTTGCTACTCGACGACACTGACCCGCAATCCCTAAATGATGAATGATAAAGGACTATACTGTAGGAAAGAACTACCTGAAATACCTTAGCTAAATACGTCAATTGTATAGCGTGAATACGTTTGAGTAGCCTGGTTTGAAGCTGAAAAAAAAATTGTCACCCATTCATAACAAACACAATATTTTATCTTTTAAAAAAAACAAATTAATGTCAGACAGGGGCCGATATCATCGAAGCAAGAAGACTACCATGTCAAATGTATTCATACCAACTATGACATATGAGCCTATGATATATTAATTTTAAAAAGATACATCGTGATGTTAACACAAATGTCTAGACACATGATGAAATGTCGTAGACATATCACTCCTGGCCTTATGGTTGATGACGTTTCGAGTCAAGATTACTGTGAGTAAATAAGCGGCAGGCGACGTGTCATTGATGTCACATTTGCGATTTTATGGGTTTTATTGTAAAGAAGACAGGATAAACATCTTCATCATTTAGTATCTTTTAGATAAAGACAGCAATGTGTAACACCCTGCCATAAAATCAGCAAATTGTTGCGGACAGCAAATATCCATCTCGATTTGTGGTGGACATAGTCGTGTCCGTCGTCTGGTCTAACACTTTTAAACTAGTTGATAACGTTAGGGAAGTACTCCTCGAAATAAGTTGTTGTTTTCCATAAGTATGTGATATGAGGAGCTCAATCTCCATTATTCTTTGGCACCAATAAATGAACACAAATGGGTTGCAACACTTGCAACGCATATAATAATATATTGTGAATGTATATAAACTTACATTCAATCGTTTCTATGTTTACTGTAATTTCGACACAGTTGTGTTAAGAGAAATACGCGCATCGTCCCAATTGAATGCCAGTCTTTGGCGTCTGCTTATTCCAATTTACATCTGTAGTATTAGCCTGGTTCATCGAGTCGCTTCATTGCAAATGGCGCTTGAAATAATTCTGGCAAACGATTCGCGTGTCAATTTTAAAATGTTCATTTTGTCCAAAATATTGGATATTAGAAGCCCATATTTTAACGGTAAGATAAGAGCATCACTATTGATTTGAATTGGCCAAGTCGTGTTTGCAATGTGGAAGACTGTGGATGATATTTAATGAGAGACTTGACTCATTGAAAGTAGTGCTTATCGAGATCGACGACATTATGCTATTATTAACCTATTATAAATCAGTGGTTCGTTTTAACATAAATATGTCAAACTTTTTTCTCTTCAAATGTTTTTTAATCGTTATTATCTTTAAATGAAGTATAGAAAACGAATCAACATACAAAGTAGCTATTTGATGTCATAGTTTATGATTGAACTAAATATCGCCTTAATGACTTTCTGCGCCTCGTGTCACCAATCCGAACAGAAAAATACCAATTTAGCAAATACTGCTATGCGTTGAAACGGACAGACGGTACACTCACGGTATTTGGCAAGGCAGCCAACTTGACGCCCAGCTTTTTAGTGTCGTTTTAATGGTCCCTGAAAACAAACGATACATGATCGTATAATAATCTTTCAAATAACTATTCATTCTATTTTTGTTTTATAGTGACTTTGATAAAAGTAGGCGCTCTTGTTTAAATATTCACAGACCATTTGCGTCATGCTTTTTTTAGAATTGAATTGCCTTGGCGCTTGAATACTTCAATAAGAAGCGTTGTTTTCTGAAAAGACAGTGATTTCTTTTTCAAACAGCGCTGTCTAATACCCTACACACTTGCGGGATTTCCAGTTCTTGAATAATTCTTGATTTGCATTTGCCCCAAATCCTAGTCGCTGTCATATCTTATTTAGAGTAGTATTTGGCAATGGAAATATTTTTGGCTAAACGAAATCGGGTTTAACGTCCTACTGTCCTGTACCATACGCTCTAACGAAAATAGAGATATGCCATGCGGTGTGCTATGAGGGATATTTTGTTTGTACAGCGGTGCTACGGCCTGTTGTTATTCCGAACATCAACTGTCGATGGTTCTTTAACGTGCACACCAACGTGTGCTACACGCGGGAAATCAGTTTGTAGTCACATCCGAACGACATAAACTTGTAATTCACTCGATCATTTTATAGCCTCTTTAGGTTGGTAGATATTTATTTTGTTTTTAGCTAATTATTGCTTGAATATATATTAAAGTAGATCAACAAGTACTTCTTTGTTTACAGTAGATAAATGCATAAATAAGGTAAAAAAATTCTCTACTTTACTTCATTCTGACATACATCAAATCATATAAACTACATGTCTACCTTCCATGGGCGTCTTCATATAATATTAATAATTGATTGGATATTTTATCATTGTATACAGGTTCGACGTGGCGTGGGCAGTGAACCCTTTCCGCTCTCTCTGTGTTGTCAGTCGTTTTTTTTTTAAACCGGGCACTCGTAATACTGACTTATTTAACCCTTGTTTGCAATCAACATGGGTCCCTTTAAAAAAACAAAACACTAACCACTGAACTTAATTTCAAAAGACATTAGTACACAGATGAAAATCGAAGAAAAGAGAGAGAGAGAGAGAGAGAAATGGGGTTTAACGTCCACTCAACATAAACCAGGTCATTTCGGGACTAACATATTGTTTCATTTTTTATTTTCAATATTTCGCTTGTGCGTAGGGGTCTTTAGCAGTTGGAGGAACCGGTGTGCCCAGAGGAAACCCACGAGTTCGAGAAGGCGCCCCTATCTCCATGCCACATACGCTCACACCAGGTCTCAAAACCACAGCCACAAGCCAGAGGTGACCGGCCAGCTAGAGGTCGAAGCGCGGCACTCTAGTCCACTAGGCCATCCCAATCCCCTGGAAATCGAAGAAGAGTAGGCCTAGACTGAAATGACGTTGTTAGACAAAATTTAAGCATGTGTTTGTATTAAATGACCGAAGTATTAAACCACATTCGAATGAAAACACCGTTGATCCTCGATTTTGGACATCCTGCATACGGTTTTATGAAATTTGGAACCTGACAACAAAGAAGAAAAATAAGGAGATAGTAATGATATTTAAATATAGAGTTGTGGTGGTTGTAGAATTAGTGATTTGTTGATATAAAGATTACAAGTTCTATAAACCCTGACTTAAATCAACATAGCGTTAGATTATACCTGACCCCTGACATGCCTGTCGCGTGGCCGGCGTCATTCACTCATTCTACCTGGCCTACCACATCAACATCAAACATGCACCTCATTGTAACGTTTACTACATTAACATTAACTTTGCTTAGGTTATTTTCACACATGAACCAAAAACTTAAGCTGAAGTTTGGGTTTGTATTCAGAATTTTACATTTAAATATTAAACAGGTTTCAAACCAGATTTATTTCATTTATATTGTACAAAATGCCTCCAAATGAAAACTGTGTTACCGGTCTTTTGGGTCATTTTATTCTGTAGGGCTATATGCGATATTATATGTGGAAGCAGACATCAGTAAGTTATGTCATGTATTTGTCCAGGCGCTGATTTAACCCATACCTTTGTCGGTTTTACTAAATCAGCGGAATAATAAACTTTAGGTCAGAACCATATTAACAATACGGTTGTTGTCTGTGATGCGCACGCAAATATTGCAGATTCACAGGTATACGTGGACATGAACTTCTTCTTTTCTATCTAGTTATTATTCATGTTAAAAATGACTTTAAAAAAAAAGAAATTTGGTCTAAAATCATGCCATATTTTCTATAAAACATCTTCGTATTAAAACAAGTTCGACCGCCGCAGCCATCTTGAAATTTCGCTTTATTGGGAGAACGTCGCCTATAAGAACAACAAGGACGGACCAGCCCAATATTACCCCTGATCAATAACACGAGGTCACGAGCAGTAAAGAATATACCGAATCAATATTAAAGGAAAAGTATTGGTCAGCCATAAATAACTATAATCTGGAAAACGTGACATGAATTAGTAACAAATTGGAACACAACGAAAGAAAATTTAAAAAATTGGAAAACGGCAAGAACAAATCAGAAAATTTTGAAAAGCCACTTAGGGGCACCATAATGTGACTGTTGCATCGGTCGAAAGAATGGAGTGGAATTACCCCTACATTTTTAACTACAAGAATCATCATTATATTCAAAGGCGTATTTGAACCTTGCGATGTTCGTTAACCAATCCAATGGCTAAATCAGGGCGTTTTAAATGAATATTTTCACTGTACGTGCCTGCTACTCATTAAGTTCAGATGAACGTGGTGACAGGCAAATACGATTCTTGGGTTTAATATAGTTTCTGTGTTGTTTTATGCGATATTGTGTAAAATATTTGATGTGTATTGAGACGTCTATTTGACGACCTACTCACTGTTTGATGACTAGAGGGGTATGTTGGTTAACGGCGCCTCGACTTGCTATTAATGGCGACCACAGTATGACAGTAAAAACGGTGTTTACCCATACAACACGACCAGCTCCTGACATTAAAAGGCTTTAGATTTAAGGTATACGTTAGTGTCTAGTACGTTATTAATTTAGACTTAATCGACGACTACCATACCAGAATATATTATACCCACTGACTAGCCCTATCTTTAATATTTTAAATTCTTAATTATACACATTTTAACAATAGTTTCAACTATATATCTTAAAGAGCGCATTAAACACAATGGTGAGCATTAAATAACAATTCGTAAATAATCGTCAAAAATTTAATCAAATTAATGTACATTAAACTATATTATCTCTTCTTTAATTACGGCCACGAGTTCTTTTTAAAATATTACAATATATTATTTAGACCTCGGCTAAAGAATTAAATATAAGAAGAAAATTTGATTAAAAAAATAAAATCAACTTATATCAATATAAGATTTCAAACGTTGAACATTAGTAGTATTTGTGATTTTTTTTTCAAATTAACAGTGAGACTATACTATACTTATTTAAGTTAGTCATGATTGCATTGCGTTCGGTTACTTTATAATATTATTAAAGTACCGTTTTTGATTAAAATTTCCACTGTAATCGTATACTGTAATTAACCATATATTATAACCTTGGGAACACACTTCATAAATATGTGATTTAACCTTTCCCTATATGGCTTGATTTTACATCGTCATTATTATATGGTTTTAATCAACACCATGGCTACAAATACATCATAATTATGGAACGAGTCGTTGATTAATTGATTTATTTAATAATACATTGTAGCTTAATGGGTAACAAATCTGTTGAGTTTCCCGTTCATTTAGAATCAAAAACCTTCTTAAAGATTCAAGCGAAAATTAATTCGTGCCAAATAGATCCAGTATTTGCTCTATTTGGTATACTTTTTTTTCTGGCGTATATTGCTCTTCTCATTTATTTTCTAGATATAAGACAATTTTTTCGTCAAGCACAAAGTTGGCTTTTGCTATATCAACCTAAACACCCAAATCAATTCTGTTTTTAGCTTTGACCCTAAAGTACACAGCTCATGTCTCTGCTTTTGTTTTACTGATTTATTAGATATATCTATCATTTTTCTGTTACGGATTCTTACTAAAATAATAATTAATGTAGTTTTATAATTTAAAATATACAATACGAATACTGCAATTTAAAGATACATTAGTTAAGATTTTAATAAATGTTTGGCCATTCTTGATATAACAGTTCAAAAAACAGACGATAAAAAGGAAAATATTGAAAATTTCAGCCAAATTACTTCATTCTTAATGGAATTATCACTGTTGAAAGTAAGGACTAAAAATAGGCCACACAGTCTCCGATAATTGCTGATGGTTTGATTGACAGACGATAACGTCGTCCACGTATTCTCGATTATCAAGTAACATTCTCAATTATCGGTCCCTTCATCAGCAATCTCCATGGGTGACGTCAGTTATTAACGGTAAAGATCAGCTTGGTCAGTCATTTAATGATTTAATTATGATATGGACAGCAGTTTAAATCCACGCTGTATCCAAATCATCTGAGTTTCTCTACAGAATTGATTTTGGGCTTGTTATGTAAAATTCAAAGCCTATTGAAAGAATTGCAATAGGTGTAGGCCTATTTAGCTCTTAACTAATGAATGTATCTTTAAGTTTCATATTCTTTAATCCAATACATTATATTGAATATGAGGTTTGAAATAATAACATTTCACTAAATTACCAATTATTGCGTTAGATGGACAGAGAATCAAGAACATTTTTGCCCTTTTTTCTTCACCAATAGGTCATTTCATTGTCAAGCTTAATTGCGTAAAGATAAGCTAAGTTTTGTGCATTAAAACTGAAATTAGCCACTGGCTATTATTGTAGTTATGCACTTTCCTATTTCAATTAATATCTGATAAATGGAATTATATGTTTACAATAACCAAATATTAGCCGAATTTTTTAAAAGTTATTAAAATGTCATTTGCATTTTAAATAATCCGAGGCTTTTTAACCTTAAAAAAGCTTACTTGTCCGAAAGATAAGATCTTAAAATGAAAATTGATTTGTTTTTTTTATTAAGAAGTCTTAAATGAACATACTTTATATGAACGTTAAAGAGAAACCTAATTACGTCCAATCACAAAGTTGAATACTATTGGTTATAAATTTACCATGCAGATAGAACAACATTAAAGGCCCAATAGTTGTACATGTTCTTCTACTAATCAGAACATATTACATTTTTTCTCTTCAAATTTGGATTACTGCCCTGCGGAGTTTCAATCTGGTAAATATTTTCTGTGATAAGTCTGGTGAGCATTGGGACAGCAATCGGTAAACCCGAGCAAACTTTCACAACGACTCTGCGTTATAGGCTACTTATTTAGGAGTTTCCACAGTCAAAACACTACGGTATGTTGTTTTTGTTGGAAAGACGTGACAGAGTTTACGGTATCCTTTCACTGATAGAATAGTATGAAAATGCACTTGCTGTATATTTTATTTCTGTACCCCCCCCCCCCCCGGCACACGCACACATACACATACACACCACCTTGATATACCCATGAGTTTATCAGTCTATTGCTTACCGGAGGGGGGGGGGGCTAGTGGACTAGAGTGTCGCGCTTCGACCTCTAGCTGGCCGGTCACCCCTGGCTTGCGGCTGTGGTTTCGAGCCCTGGTGTCAGTGTATGTGGCATGGAGATAGGGGCGCCTTCTCAACCTCGTGGGTTTCCTCCGGGCACTCCGGTTTCCTCCCACTGCTAAAGACCCCTACGCACAAGCGAATTATTGAAATAAAATGAAACCATATGTTAGTCAAAAAATGACCTAGTTTGTGTCGAGTGGACGTTAAACCCCATTTCTCTCTCTCTCTCAAATTATTATTTTTGTAAGTATATTGTATTATATTGTACTTTCAGTACGAATAAATTTTAAAAAACATATGTTAGTCCCGAAATGACCTAGTTTGTGTTGAGTGGACGTTAAACCCCATTTTTCTCTCTCTCTATTGCTTACGACAGTAGAAGAAGGTTGGCGTAGCGGATTGAAGAGATTCACAATGTAACCTGCACTCATTACTAATAACGGTTAATTAACCTTCATGTTTCTCGTGGAAGAGCCCGTTCGCGAAGTTTTTGATTTGTCGTGGCGTTATAATATAACAAGACGAAAGACGTACAATCCGACCTTTACCAGTTCCGAGTGGACTCTACAGTGTTTGATGTGTACCGCGTGGCTCCACATTTGTAAATCTCGCACTCCCTGCCCATGTCATGTCGCCATTGAGCCTTGAGGGCTAGTCAAGTCGCCTAGTGGAGCTGTTAGTAGCCAGTGAAACACCTCACCACTCACCTGACTACATCAAATCCTTTCTCTATCTTGTTAGTTAATTGACTCGAGTCCTGTCTCGCCTCCCCGTCTCTATATCTCCCTTCAACATATCCACAGTTTACCATACCCACACTCTCATTCAATCTGTCGTTCTACACAATGCTTTTACGCAGTTTATTGTCGTTATTTCTACACAAGTAGATTACTATATTATATTGGTAATAATTTTGAAAGGGAATTCGACCAATGCAGTGGTTGGTAAATAAAGACAACCCGTGGTACCGAACATTATAACACAAAAGACAGCGGTTAATGGAAACTAGGCGTTTCTTTAAGAATAGTTAATTTGAAGAATTACACCCAGACCAGGTGCGACAATGTAAGAAGACTTATTAACTAATTAGACAATTGGGGACTAAACGTCTCTGTAATAACAGGTAAGATTTGAGTTTATAATTTTGAAAATAAAACCAACTTTTTGATCACGAATGATTATGATCCATATTATACTTTCTATACTCAATGCACCATTTTGATACCCAGGCCAGTATTAATTCATCTTCAAGACCCTTACTTATTATCTTTGATAGACAATTTTACCCCGATATAATTTGTTCCTGGTGAGCAGGTGTGGATTACAATATTTACATAAGGCTTTTCTTAAAAAAAAATCCAAAAAATCTATTCTATTGTACGATGAAGTGTGATCCACGAGTACATGTTATCATTGTTATAATATTTTTTGAATGTTCCATCTTGACAATTTGTATTTTTATTGTATTTCCCATGATTAGTGATTTTTTTTTTATTATTATTCCTGAAATTTATTTAACTAGTGTTAATCCTGTTGTTCTACAATTGTAGTATTTGATTAGTCCATGATGTTATTCGATTACCCCATGAAGCTGTTCGATTATCATGTGAAGTTATTTGATTATTAATTCTCTGGTCACTTGTCGTTTAGATGACTTTAGTTGGTTTACCTTTAAGAGAGAGAGAGAGAGAGAGAGAATTAGGTCATTTCGGGACTTACATATGGTTAAGTTTTAGTAGTTCGATAATTCGCAGCGCGTATGGGCCTTTACGGTGGGGGAAAACCAGATGACCCGGAAAAAACCCACGATTTTGGACAGCCTATCCCACTCCTTGGTACGTGCAATGGGTAAATCGAAACCACGCCAGTTGACTCAATGACAGAATTTATGATACAACGAGCACGAGTTAAACATTCCGTTACCGAACCTCAAAAGTGTATAGAAAAATTACAAAAAAGTACAGCTAGACTTTAACTAAGAAATCTGACCACATAACTTCCGTCTCACTGGTTGGTTACCTGTTAAATATCGAACTAATTTTCAGATTTATTTACTTATTTTTAAACATCTAATCTTTTATTTTAGTGTTTTATACACCTGTTCGAACATTAAGTACACCAGATAAACTACTTTTAAAGCCCCAATAACACTCTTGTTGTTACTGAATAATATGCCCCAATGTTCATTCTGGTCAACAAATCGTATTATTTTAGAATATTCCAATTAAATGATGATATAAATTTCATTTTAACACAGCTATTTTGAAAAATTGGGAAAAAATCAACCAATTGATTTGAAAAGTCTAACGTAAACCTTTTCAAATGTGACTTGGATTTTAAAATATTTTCGAACCCTCTGGACAAGTAAAATAGGTTGTAAAGGATACTTTACACAACAGGTAGGACATTTAAACATCTAGTACTTAGAAAAAGGGTATTATTTATTTTCTGGAGCTACCAAGCCAGCAAGAATGTTATTGTTCCTTTAAAACCCCAAACTGTTCAACTAGTCTCTTCTGGTCAGTCCTCGAATAGTTTCAAGCCTGTTTTATGGAATAATCTACCATTTAGTTTAAGATGTTGTACATCTCTATATTCTTTTTAAAACCAACTTAAAGATACATTATGGGAGATTAGATAACGAGTTGGAAGTTCTCACTATAATAGTTAAAACCTACATAATGTAAAGACAGTTTGCTGAAAATTTCAGTCAAATTAATCCACTAAGGCAAAACTAATAGTCTCGACTTAAAATTTAATCGTTAAATCACGAAGGAAAGTTTTGCAGCAAATCGGACTATAACCCAACAAATAACACAAGCTCGCCTTGACATTGAGAGCTGATTATGGTCTGGATAATTAATAGTTTTTATAACATTTCAGACCTAAAGAAAGACCTACAATAGGCAGATTTTGCTCTTGCATGATGTATGTTTAAACTAAAAATATATTAATTTTTTTTTAAACACGGGTTTAACTGACTCTGTATACAAGTTTTAACATGTTCATAATCTTGGGTATTTTTTATTTATATTTTTCTTTTATGCCGTAATAATAATCAAAATATTTTTTTAGACACAGTAGAGGGTTTTTTTTTTTAATGAAAAGTATTGATTGGTCTATATTATGATTTAGATTAGAAAGAAAATAAAGAGTTAAATAATCACTTGATATCGACACAATCAGATAAAAAGATACAACATCCATGCGTAAAAATGTTGGCTTAATATCAATCTTACATTTAATTACCCTAAAGTCAACCATTTACAACTTGGCAGTCCGAAACTATCATATTCAAGAAGGCAAGTTTGGAGATTTACGATTTGAGACATAATAATTATGTCTCGAACAAAAAAAAACAACATTTTTCTGATGTACATAGATCTATTTGTTTATTGTTTCTTGAAATTTTTTTAAGGATCCTATCGAAACATCCCTGCATCGGTGCCGCATGTCTCAAGTTTAAATGCCGCCTTGGGCATATTCAGTTTATTAGAGTATTATTGAGACTGACCGTGTCCCCTTTTTTCTGTGCATTGAATTGTGCACTTGACTGTCAGTTATATTGAGAATGTTAATCATTAATAGACTAGGGTAATGTTTATTTACGTACTATCGAGTTAAAGGTAAAGAGATATATAATGCTGGTTTATGGCTCATATATTGGGTGATAAACTTAACTATTTACTACAACAATTTGACTCATGAGCTCTCGTCCGCCAGTCTGGCTCGAAGTCTAAACACATAAAAGAAAAACAAGATCTCATCTTAAACAGATTATAAAATTCTCAGCTCCTACTATCGTCCAAGTATAACCCTAATTATAGCAGTTAATGTATCTTTCGTTTACTTTTGATATACTACCTCGGATTAATAAAATGAAAATAGGTTTCAACAGAGATGAAATTCTTTACCCCGTACTTTATAAAACTCAGCGTGATTCAATAATTAGATTATTGTTTATCAGTTTTAAGTTGTAATATTTTAGTATTTATTGAGCTAAAGTAATGTGTTCAATGTAGGTCCTGTTCTACAAACATAGGAATTTTACAACCAGATATGTAAAGTTAAATTTACATTTGCAATATTTTAATTGTAATATTTTTCTCTTTTTTTGTATTCATATTATAACAATTCTTTGTGTGGGACTCACCTTTGAAGCCCCCCCCCCGATATGGAGAATATTTCATTAGTAAGTTGTACCCCCCTTGTTGTACCTTTGTCATAGGTTATCATGTGACCCATTACTAATTATGTTAAAGTGGGATTTCTCCGGCGCTCCGGATGAGGAGAATGTAGCCGTATGAGGTCAGACATCAGCACACACCAGTATATAACTTTCAACTTTCAACTTTTTTATTTGCATATTACGTCCATTAAGAACAGTATACAAAACATCAACATACATATGCATGCAAAAGATACATTTGTCATGGAATACTATATAAATAATGAAATTATAATGGGATATATCTATGTACATGCACCATTGGGATGATACCAATGAAAACAACAATGAAAGTATGACAATGGAATAAAAATACTCATAAATATGTAGTAAAAGTATATCGGTGTACATAAGAGTATGATGATCAAATGGGGAAAGAGCATTTAGCAGATACTAAGAGACAGGTACACCCCTTTCCTGAAGAGCATGATATGTGTACATGGCTACTGCCTTAGCAAGGAAATTTGGCGGATTAAAAAGAATTTCAAAAGTTAATTGACAAGATGGTATTAAAGTAGGGTAGATATATCTCAGACGCAGGTTTTCATATCGGGGATAGGATATATAAGACAATTGTATTCCAAATAACGCTTTTCAATAATTACCACAATCTGGAATATAATTTGAATGATCTCAAATCAAAATGGGGGATAACGTCTTACTTTGCAGAATTGCTACGGCCTAATGCTTTGATTTCCAAATGCGATGGACTCTTTAACGTAGCTGCCAGTGGTATACACGGCGTCTCGGGTTTCCGCATCACCCGAACCGCTAATCGTTTCCTTTCCATGCGCACGTCATCTGCCTTGCACCGCTGACTGGAGTTAAACCAGGTTGGAAACCGAGTATGTCTTTCTGCCAACGAGAAGCTGAAAACGAAACGAAAGATTATACAAAGTCCACTCCCAATCTCCAGAGGAGCTGCAGTAGTAGTCGTGAGATTTACGTTGAGAAAAAGGCTTACGCACTTGGTAATTATATGACTTACACTTTATTACCAAGCGTCATATAAACATAACGTATTCAAGTACAGATGGACTCCATGCTCCGGTAGATTATATACATACGTTTGCAAACTCTTGAATATCATTACATTGATCTTAATACTTGTTTAAGACGTATGATCGAATGTATCTTGTTCTGCCATCAATGTAATGGTAGTGTGGACATCGATGTAACTGTAAGACCATAACAATGTGTCGAGGATGTTGTGCACGAGTCAGGGTATGCTTACGTTTTTGAAACAACTAATACCATGGATGTTTCTGGTGGTAAGTTCACGCAACCAACCGTTTAGTGTTCGTCATCTGGATTAATTTGGTTTTGATGAGGGGCTTTGCCATTAACCATATATGACATTGTAAGTTTGGTTTCTTGGGTCAGATATTCCTAGATTTCTTTATTTAAGCATGTTTTTTTCAAGTGGTCGGCGCCAGTAGATGTATATAACTGTACAAATTCTACATTTGTGTGTATCTTTTGTTTACATATATACATTGGGAAAATACAGATCTAATTTTGTTGTCATACAATCCTAATATTCTAGAAATGGTACATTCTTAGGAATGTAAAGCATATCTAGTAATAGGCTCAGTACCGGTATATTGAGTAAAATCAGCCCGAAACAAATATAAAATATTCTTCGGTACAAGGTGAGCAAACGATGACCTCCGATCAATATGAACAAACGGCGACGTCCGCTCAACGACACGAGATGAATCAACTTGATAAAAGGATGTTGTTTCAGGGGCGTTTTAAGGTTTATCATGGCGGAGGCTATAATATTTTTAGTGCCCTTTTTCGGGGTGGGGGGCAGAGGTCGAGAAATTTTGCAAAATAGAAATCATTTTAATGCATTCTGCCATATCCCCCGGCGCCGGTTTAATCTGAGGGCCGGGGCCTAATTCGATAATACCCGTCTGAAGCCTGGATGCAAAACAAATCACTTGTTCGTACCGGGAGTGGGTCTATTGTGCAAGCAGCACGCGTAATCCCGAAAATCTTTTCAGCAAAGAAATGATCGCTCCACCAAGCCAGACCACACTTGGAAGCCCAGCCATCTCTTTCGGGGATAGATAATTAGTAGGTTTAGAGAAAAGGTGATTTCTTGATTGATGATTTTCATGCCAATGCTATGGCTGCAGTAGTGGATTGACTCGGAATCGGGGGCGGGGGCCCTTTTCCTTGGGCAGAAGGGCCCTTTTGTCAGATGTAGGGCCCTTTTGTCTGCCTTTTGGGCCCTCCCTAACTAGGGTACATTTTCATTTTTCTGTCAGCAAAAGAATCTCCTTATTTTATCGATAGCCACTTGTTTTTGGCTCGGATATCTGTGGTATGAAAAGAGACCTTGAATTAAGATGTTGATACCGGTGACAATTGTCGAGAGGCTGTTTTATAGCACATTTTATGTACCGCTTCTGATATTCACGTCTATGATATAAGTTTAATCGGGAATCGTTTACCAGGAAGCTACGCCTTTTCTCAATAGAAAACCCGATATCACCGTTTATTTGGGAAAATCACAAATCCATTAAATTATACGCTTTTACTTATAAGATTAAAAAGAGGCCTTACTTTGAGAAGTTTTTATTTGTTTGATACGAGAGAAGATAAAGAAAGGATGGAAGATTTATTACTTTCAGGTAAATACGGTATGTGCGTGTCAAGGTGAGAAGAGGTGTGTTAATACCCACACATCATTTAATAACAATAATAAACTTTCTACCTTAGTCTTTTAACTTCTAATACTTTGGCACAATATCTAGACATTAACAACATCATCCAGACTTACTTACACACACTAGTCATGGCATATACAGTCTGGTAAATTTAGTCTACAAACCGTCGGACTAATAGACACGAAAACCGGCGTCAGTGTGAAGGCGAGATCAGAAGTAGTGGGTATTTTTTGTCGATTTCAGACGATTCTGCAGCCAAACAGTTTGTCTGAGAAAAGAAAATCTTGCTTTTTTATATGGAAGTATTTAGACTCCAGCTTTTAAATAATTCACAGATGATGTTCCAATTTGTTAAATTGAGCTGTATGACAAATTGGAAATAATTGTAGAGGATAAAATAACTATTTCTTAAATATTCGACTCAAATTAAGGTTGGAACAAATTAGCTCATTTTCTAACTATGGCCACCTAAATGCTTATGGAAATTAACATTTTACGAACTGTCTGACAGGAATACCTTTGGTTGTTAATCCATTGACAGTGTATCGATACCTTATTTCATATTTTGTAGATTTCTTATACGCACACATTTTGTTTGTGGACAGTCTACAGGTCACCATTTTTATCCGATTTTGACGAAAATTATATATATTATAGATCGTCATTTAAATTTCATTTTAAAAAAAGTTCAAATATATCATCGCTTCATTATATTTACCTGATCGAATTTCGTGAAAATCGAACCGAGACTGTCTGACAAAGTTGTCACCCCCTTTACGCAAATAGATAGCATGTAATACCAAGTTTGTGGACTCCGTAGGGGTCATATTTTTTTATCCGATTTTGATAAAACGTGGAATACATGGTTATATCTCAACAATCTTGGTTCCAAGGCGCGGATCCAGGATTTTTTGCAGGGGGGGGGGGTCTAGGTTTGATAATTGCTTAACTAATTGCCCTCCCCAAGAAAAATTTGGTAAATTAGATTCAATTTGGTGCATTGTGATGTATTTCCGGAAGGTAAATTCCAAAATTACAGGAATTAGAAATCGCCAATAAAATCGCATAAAAAATGTTCAAGTCTGAGCAGGGGGGGGGGGGATCCGCGCCTGGTTCCTTTTGATATTGATGGATGTCCGACAGAAAATAATTGTCCTGTTGTTACTGAAAGAAATGCCGACTTTTTTTTCACCGCAAGGAATTGAGGTTAAGTGGTCTTACGCGTGCACGTTAGATCACTAGGACTGTCATCCAGTCAAGCTGTGTGATTTCGATGCTATACTTGCATAATGTCAAAGCGTAAACTAACCTGCTGAACCTCGAGGTTTTCACCTGGTCCTGCGACTTTCTACCATAGCAAAAGCCCGGTAAGCGTGAGCGAATTATTTGATTGCAAATGTTCCTTATGTTCGTTCCAACATGGAATATTTTTCATTGAATGGACGTTAAACACCACGTTTGTTTAATTTATGTTAGTTCGGCAATGCCCAGTTAGTCCAATGGAAGTTTATTTAAGATAAGCGTGGGGCTTGTCAGTAATTATGGATAATGACGGGAGTTACGATCATTTATCATGTAAAATCATCTACCTAGACGACATGTTGATAATCATTGACAATACGTACATATGTATACTATCATCACCTTAAAGCTGCAATTTCATATTTTTAAGTTATAGTTTTAAAATTTATTAAAATAAAGGCTTAAAATAGATGGTATCTATAAACAGTCCTATCTTGTTAAAGAATAATCCTATAATTCACTATTGCCAGTTGAGAAATTGGCAAAAATGTCATTTGGACTACTTTGCTAGCCAGTTGGATAACACTTTTATTAATTGATCATAAAATAATATCGTATAGTAATTTTGTAATTCTATAAATACGGGTGCAATGCGATCGACGGGTAATGGTGGTTTGCTGTCAAACTATAGTTGTAAATCTGGTAGGTTTGTTCACCGAGCAAATAATTCCCTGATAACAAAACCATTTGACATGCGACTAATATTTTGATAACTGAAGTTCAATGCTGACATTCTCATTTTATTCAATTTTCACTATTTTTAAAAAAATAAATCGTGAGCAACATACGCGCACGCGACTACAAGACGACACTGATTAGCGCGCGCCACTCACCCCCAATAAAAGGCCGTTAGGGTTGTTACAATGGGTAGTTGAAGATGAAACCTTGTGAAAGAAGTTAACGTATCATTAACATTTACAAGATCAACATTTTATACAACATATACGTTATCAAAAGAGGGTCAGGAATCTGAAGAAATTTAACCATTGAATTAACAGACTTACTTTTATCATTCAACTCATATCTGTGTTTTACAGCGAAGCTTGATCTAACATATACTTATGAATGAAAAAGCGTGCTGAAATTCTTTGGAATTACTACTATCGACAAAATGTTGAAAAACGCCAATGGAGATAATGTGTGATATAAAGAAGCTAAGAACCGACTTTAAAAACGTTAATGTAATAAAAATAAAAGAGAAGCACAGGAAATTGATGAATAGGGAATGTTTCAAGTATCAATTCTGAATAAGAATCCTTTATTGCAGTTTATATCATAAAGATAAAAGAATCGGTTAATATGCCCTACCATCCAGATATTTCTTATACAGGGATGAATTATGGATTGATAGAATGCCGATACGGTTCAGCTGGAGAAATAAAGTAACTAAGGATGTTCAGAGAAAAATAATATAGTGGGAACTATAACTGTATCCGAGAGAGATAGACAGACAAAGTGGATGGGTAAATGGTATACAAATATATTGAACAAGACACGAAAGACAATACACATTGTTAAAGTTAATTCCCATTCTACTAGACGCAAAACTAGATAGTTCATCGTACATAAGATACAAAGTCCTACATTTAACAGTGAGATAGGTGGATTGTAGAAAAATCAGTGGAAAACACTAAAGGGTGAATAAAATATGACCGCACGTGTGATTGTTACGGAATACCATTAAGGAACGGAACCAAATCCAAAAACTATCCTTTCGCACAAGTTTTGATTTACATTTCTGATTTATACGGTAAGAATAACTTTAGAACGTTTATATTTTTTAGCTTTAATAATAAATTTTCGTGGCAGCATTCCAAAGTTTTAGATGAGCTGACTGCTTTAAATGTAAAGGGTATAGATGTCCGTATGGCCAAAAAATCAAAAAAGAGTGTTAAAATTTTAGAATACGGGGTTAAAGCCATGCCGTAGAAGTTTAAATTCTGCGAAAGGATTATTAAGGTGGTTCTGGTGTAGAAACGATGCGATCTGGCTGCTCCCATTTAAACCCATTCAAGTCTCCTGCAAATCAGGGGCCGGTTGCTCAAATGTCCTTTAACATTTAACAATCCGTTAACATTTAACAATCGTTAACTTTAACGGAGAGAAAGTCTGTTGCTGAAAGCTGCGTTAAGTTTAACGCGTCGTTAACTTACTGTTATAGTCAAAGGAGGCGTTGGGACTCCATTATCTGCATGAGTGGGATGGGATCTAGCAAAAAGTCAAAGATTACCAGTGTAATTTTTTAAACAACATTCTAGAGGATTGGGCGATTGGGGGTTAATCCATTTTCTATAGTGCAAATCCCATAATTTTCTCGACAGATTTATGCTAAAATGTCTGTAGGCCTAATGTTTTTTTGTAGCAAATTCTAGTTATCTTTGTGTCTTTAATCAAAGATGCACAGTTAGTTGTCCCACTGTCGTCAGTTTCTTGTTAATACTAACTTCTATGAAGTTGTTATACATGTACATTGAATTAAATATTTAAAATTCGGCCAGTGAACAGTCTTCTCTTCGAGTAATTATATTTAGTCCGTTAGCTAACTGATATTGAAATTGGCTTTCCAGCAGCAGAGATGTAACGGACCGTTAGCAAACGACACGTTAGCAAGACAACGATCTGTGTGGGTTTAACGGATCTTTAAAATAACCTAGTTTTTAAGCAACCGACCACTAACCACGATATTAAATGTCGTATACTTTGTCCATGCGATTTTTATGAATAGAAGCAAACATGAAGATGCTTAAGTCATTTTTCAACATGTTGCTGCCCAGAACACCAATAGAACGATTATCTTCAACAGTTTGTGGACTGTAAGAAGGCAATTCTTCGTCAACTTTCTTTTTACGTGGATTTCAACCCGAGAGTTACACAGTTCGTGTTTGAGTGAAGACAGTTCAAATATTTTGCAGTACAAGAAAGCTTTATGAAAATCTTGATACTTTACTATTGGGTATTATTGATTTGATAATAATTTGAATTTAAGGAATTTCATTTACTCTATTTCGCCTTCATTGAACATTTTGTGTTTATAACTTAATATTTGATATTAGTGTTTTATTTACTCTGTTTTGCCTTTCGTTTTTGGAATCTTTAACTATACAGTGGTATATAAAATATATATACTATACATATACCATCTCTATAGGTACTGTATATATACCACCTCTAGGTACTCACTGTGGTTAAAATGCACGAGATATGATATGCTTATGTTTTCTCGAACATCCCAGACAGTCATCCAGCGTTAATATTTATGTAGACTGACTAGTATGGGTGTGTACTACTGTAATGATATTAAATGATGTAGTCAATTTAATATATTTATCTTTACCGTCTACAATACTAATTACACTGTCTGCCGTGTGTATAGCTTTTATTATGATAATGGCGATATTTCGTTTCGTGTTATCTACAAACTAGATTTTCTATTATAAGAGAACAGAGGCGAGATTAAATGGGGCATTAGCGCTTTAGGGGGTCTTCGCCGGTAGGTGAAACAATAATTTTCCATTGGATGTGATTTGCCTACAATACGACTTCATCAGGCATCTTCGTATTAGATTGTATACAGGATTAAAAACAGACCTACCAAGCTATGGCTGGGAGATAAACGTTTAAATTTACTGTTAAACGAAGGCTAGTCCGAAAGGTCGATCTGAATCTCTTTCCTATTTTGGTGGTTATATACACGACCAGTCTTCTTTAGGACAGTCGAAACAGAACAATAGGATGTTAAACCATGTTTCATTTATATTCACAGCTGTCAGCAAGGAGACGATCGCGGGACGGTGGGGTTTGTGACGGCTCATTTTCTTCAAGCAACAGACCCGTGTATTTCACCCTTGACACACCTTCAAATATGCTTAATTAATGTTTGTGTGTGACAGTCGAATCCTTTAAAAGGAATCCCAGTTAACATTTATCAATAGATTTACATAAAGTTTACGTCATTTTGGTTAGATTTTTGTTTGCGTTCCATAATGGTAAAATTTTACTGGCAAATTTACGACTTCATTTTACTCAGATGGTTATAGAAATATATTTTTATGGTTATGGCTATTTTTGCGTCAGAAAGTGACGTAAAGTTCACGGAAATTGTATGACATGGGCACCAACTTTGCACCGTTTCTTGCTGATTTATTTCTATATTCGTATGGAGCCGATTATATACGGGCACTCGTAAAAACAAATAAACGATTAATCAGACGTTTTCATTTCACTTATCGATATAGCGATGATGTTCTATCACTGAATAATTCCAATTGAATTAGTGACAATTGCGCGTCCTACTTGGATCTGCGTCTAGTTTAACAATTGCCATAAACCGAGTATTAAATTGTACGATAAACATGATGACTTTGACTTTCCGATTGTTAAATTCCATTTATTAGTAGTAACATTCCAATATAACCAGCTTATGGAGTGTTTGTGTCTCAACTAATTCCCTACGCGAGAGCTTGCTCCTTTTATTCTGATTTTTTTTAAAAAGTAGATCGAGGCATTTGTCATCTAAACCTCAACTACACAGATACTTGTTCACAAAACCTTTAAAAAGTAAAATGGCCACCATATTGACTTGATTAGTCAATATAACATATTTCGTTTGGCAATTGTTCTAGCTATATTTAATTGGCGCGTATGCTATCTTCCTGATTATGTCTACTACATCTGTTAACGCTGTTCATCACGTGCATTTGCATACGGATAGTCCATTGGCCAATTACGCTAATAGTTTGGATGCAGCTATAGCGGTTGTGACGCCAGACAGGGTGAGCTTACTCTTCCGGACACCTGTTACCACTGTTTGTCGTGTATTGTGCACACGGTGAATAGTCCATTTGCTGATTACATTATTTTGTCTGTACCATTGTTTTAGGACATCGGATATTGTCTAAAGGTTTGGGATGTTCGTTCTTGTTTTATCTTATTTCTATAAGTACTTGTAGATTAAATAACCACACCAGTGTGTTTACATTATATCAATTGATAAATAGTACTTAGAATTCAGACATAATAATCACATGTACTATTGGTTATTAATCGTACGCTACTTTAACGTATATTTTACGCCAGGACCCTGTGTCACGAAAACTTTAGCTAAAAGCACTAAAATAGATTTTAACTAAAATCAAAATGAAATTTTAAATTTTGTGCGTTTCACGAATTTTATAAATGGGATAGGGATATAAACATATACGCTTCGGAACTGAAAACTGTTGACAGGATGAACCAACGGTTGCATATCAATAGGGAAAGTTTCTTACGTTGTAGCGATGTCTGCAAATGGTCAGACAGTCGAAGAGAGGTGAGATAAATGAGTTTATTGCGTATTATTAGTTTCGAAATGTATCCGTGGGTTGGGCTTGAACTTGCATGCTGCTTTGCTGACCTTGGAATATGATTTACTCACAAGCTTCAATGGAAATAATGCGTATCGTTGATTAAATCTCTTGAAATTTCTTAGTTTTATGGTGTTTTGTATAACATAAACTATTGAGAATTGTCACTTAAGACATAATATTTGTGGACGTGTTCCCGGAATTTATAAAACATGTTTGATATTTTTTAAAAGATGAATAAATGGAGCATAGCGATGCCAGTTTCGACTCAAATGACTTATTTATGCTGTAAATTATTGTCAATTTTTAAAACTATTTAACAAAATTGAAACTATTCTACCAAACAGCCAATGATCCGATGCCTACACATTTTATATGAAATCCCCACATACCCTTGCAATTATATTTCGATAATGCCAAAGTGCCACACTTTGGATAATTTCTAGCTATCTTACTTAATTAAAATGATTTTTTCCCCAAGATAAAATATTTTGGCTGCGAAAACTTCTCTGATTTATGATATGTTAGTAACATATGCCTTCATTAATGAATAATAATGAATTTTAGGTATTATAATTTAATTTCAAACAGTCCTATAACTTTTTTAAAATCATCATAACCCCCAAACCATATAAGTAAATACTTTGCAAATGACATGTCTTGTACCATAGGCCTTTAGACATTCTAATACCAATTAATTGGCCATTTTAAACCATTGTACACGAAGATTTTTTTATATATGTAGATAAGAGTGCTCTTCTTTCAACGACAATAGATATGAAGTGATTTTTTCTCTGTTAATTATTTAAAAATAGTATAATACTTGAATCATAAGGTAATATATAAATCAGTAACAAAGGGTTTGTTTATTGGGGTTTTGAGTGTTTTTTTTTCTAGGGGTTTTAAATAAGGGCTTGAAATGGCGTATGGGCCGTAGTTGTATTTCCCATGCAACAAATGGAAATTGAATGGTAATTGTTTTTGTGAATGATGGTATGTTAAAATTTCACCAACTATTCAGTACCTGAACTCCGTAACATCACCAAGAAAACAAAAACCAAATCTTGTAACCTAGATCCATTGCCCACATTGTGTTTATTCAACCTCTTCCAGCCATCATTAATTCTTCCCTTCAAACTGGTATATTCATAAATGAACTTAAACATGCTACAATAGCGCCACTAATCAAAAAAGGCACCCTGGATTGTAACTGTCTCAGAAACTACAGGCCTGTTAGCAACTTAAGCTATGTGTCAAAACTCTTGGAAAAATGTGTGCTTCTCCAGTTGAATGTCAACAGACTAGATAACGTTTACCAAAGTTCTTACAAGTCATACTACAACACTAAAACAGCAATCATCAAAATTGTCAATGATGTTCATGTTGCGATTGACAAACAGAAAGTCGTTGTTCTGGTACTTTTAGACCTGCTGGCAGCGCTCGATATCTTGGACATACCTAGGTTTAAGAGGAACAGTATTTAATTGGCTTAAATAATACTTAACCAACAGAAAGCAGAAAGGGTTCATCAATGGTAGTTACTCAACAGACACGGCCCTGCTTTGTGGAGTATCACAAGGCTCAGTCTTAGGTCCTGTACTGTTTATAATATACTCTTCAAAAAAAAGAAACGCAAAACCCATTTTTCATCAATTTTTTATTTGAACGAGGTCGTTGTTTCGGTAAATCTTACTTGTTTTCAATGCCATTATGTATGGATAAAAGAAATTCATTATTGATTTTAAAGGTAGGGTCACTAATTTTGACTGGTCATCCTTTTTGTCGAAATTTGTTATCGCTTGATTGCATCAAGAAACATGAATTTAACAACTTCGCGAGTTTTTCGCATGGAACCTAGATCTAAGGTCTTTAAAATCCCCGGGTTCTCGGTTTCCAAATCAGTTGCACATGTAAACACTCAACGAACCAAATGATGCCACACCTGAACGAAGACCAACACAACAACGCTATTGGACGATTACAAGCAGGTGAATCCAAGACAGATGTAGCCAGGCTGCTGAATGTTTCTCTTGGTTCCATTTCTCGCCTTTGGGATGGGTACCGACAACAAATTTCAACACGTTACAGCCCTACCTCAGGCCAAACAAGAGTGACCCAACCTGTCCTGGATCGTCACTTCCGGTTACGTCATTGGCGTAAATGGTTTTCAACAGCGACCTCTACTGCAGCAGCAATACCCGGACGGCGTAGAATCTCGTACCATACAGTAGGTAAACGCGTCCGTGAAACCGAATAACGAGCCAGACGTCCCCGTTAGAGCTTCTGTTTTGAAACGCGCCAACACCTTGAAATCCAACTTTAATGGATCAGGCACTGACGGTATGGACACAGCAACACTGGAGAGCAGTTTGGTTCAGGACGTGCCGCGGTTCTTGTTGCAACAAGGCGATGGTAGAGCGAGGATATACCGACGACGAAATGTAACTTAGCGTTTCTTTTTTGGGAGAGTATATTTACCAAACCTCTGAGCAAGATAGCACTCAAGTATGGATTAAGTATTCACTTATTCGCCGACGACACTCAGCTATATAGCAGCTTTCACTTTCAATCTCATCTAATAGCAGGATCCTGACCAAATTTGGCTTTACCACATGTTTGACTCCTTGTTAGCAACTCTTTGGTACCGATAATATATAAATGAAATTAAAGATGGCAAAATAATACTCCATAATTTATGCTCACGTTTTCACCGCGATAACGGGTCTTCGGGCATTTATTAAACACTAATTCAATTTACGACATTTATTAAACAATAATTCAATTATTGTTTAATAAATGTCTGAAGAGTCGCTAACGCGGGGAAAACGTTAGCAGAAAAATGTAGTTTTATTTTGCCATCTTTAATTTAAAAAAAAAAAAAAAAATGAAAATGGCAATTTCCTCATTTGAAATCGTGAGTCACCCACGATTGTGTAAGGCATTAAATCCTTTCACCTTCATACAAAGCTCTAATATTTAAGCAGTCAGAAAACTGATCAATTAGTTTGATGAATTTTGCTGTTTCTAATATTTAAGCAGTCAGGAAACCGATCAATTAGTTTGATGAATTTTGCTGTTTCTGTAGCTGCTTCACCGCCATATGTAAAAAAGTGATCTATACATTTCATAAACTGAACATTCATTTAGGCGCAAACGCCGCAAAGAACTGTATGACCTCTGTTACGTTTGATATATATATGTAAACCGGCGTATGGACTCGCCCGAGTTCAGTCACTGCATTGGCGGAATGGTCGATTCAATATGATTAGATGTGTTCCTGTCGTAGACATAGTTCCAGTATATAGAGACTAGTTTCTGTAATGTTGTTGATGTAGGCCTATCTATGTATCTATTTGATATTCTGTTCCCGTTGTAAATAAACCATATATTTACAAAACTGATTCTGTTATCACTTACAATAGTGTTACACATATTACTGTATGATATACCAAACTGATCTAAATAAAACCCTGAAAAAACAAATATAACGAGACTAGTAAAATCATGATTATAAATTAGAGCTATTTTTTGATTACATTGGCAAAATTTTTAAGTTTCAGTATTGTATTTTTATACGCCCACATTGAAATGTGGTCGTATATTGTCGTCGCCCCCGTCCGTCGGTCCGGCGTCCACAATTGCTTGTGGACGCTCTACAGGCTAAAGTTAATATCCGATTGACTTTAAATTTATACACAGTGTTTAAGGTCATGAGACGAAGAATCCTATTGTTTTTCAGCGATTTCCGATAATAACTACCAGAGTTATGGCCCTTGATCACTTTAAAAAATCTTGTGGACGCTCTAGACGCCAAAGTTAATATCCGATTGACTTTAAATTTATACACAGCGTTTAAGGTCATAAGACAATGACGCCTATTGATTTTTAGCGATTTCCGATAATTAGTGCCAGAGTTATGGCCCTTGATCACTTCAAAAAATCTTGTGGCCGCTCTAGAGGCCAAAGTTAATATCCGATTGACTTTAGATTTATACACAGTGTTTAAGGTCATGAGACGAAAAAGCCTATTGATTTTCAGCGATTTCAAATAATTACTGCCAGAGTTATCTCCCTTGATAACTTCAAAAATTCTTGTGACGCTATAGAGGCCAAAGTTACCATCCGATTGACTTCAGATTGATACATAGAGTTTAAGGTGTTGAAACGAACAAGTATTTTGATTTTCAATGAATTTAGATAACTGAACAGTTAAATCCATGATATTAAATGTTTCATGTATATACTAATTGTTAGCGTGGGGTAAAACTTTATAAAAAGCAATCAAATTCTAATGATTTTCTGATAATTACATAATGAGTTGTTACTATTAATCAGTTTTTAGTGTATTACAAATGTTTCATTACCGAAAAAAAGTAAAAATATGCGACAACCCTTGTTGACTGCCCGGACGATTTAGCTGCTGTGGTCGTATGTTTCGTTGCCTGGCAACCTATCTTTTAAACATCTATAAGATATAAGCTTTCCTGAGCAGCTAGGTTCACTTTCATCTCACTTTGCATGTCTCTCTCACAAACATCAACCACATATGGCTCCATAAAACGATTCTTACCATTTCTCTAATACAACAATGGATCTATCAGATTTTTGAACAGAATTATTCAAGACAAAGTTATCCAATATGAAGTGATCAGACTAAATGATTTAAACTAATACCATTCAACAAATCTTTCAGGTGATAATACTCCTGATTTAGTTTTAGTATACTATTCAAAAAAAGTAGGGGATATTTGATTTTGGGGGCATAATACTAAAATATGCAAATGGCTACGTAAAAAGTCACTATAGAACCTAACAGAAGAAACATTTCCAGTTACATGTGACGCCCAAACGCATCAATAGCTACCGCATGGAATGCAGGTGATGCTTGGGATCATCATGGGGGTCCAACCCAAGATTTGCACGACTATGACTTTGAATGTTACAGTTATTGTGACATTGAATTCCAGGGTGGAAACATCAGTTTAATTGTTTTAGTGACCAGAAAACAAATTTTGATATGCGTCGGCTTAACCAAAATGAAAGGTTACGTGCCCTTGGTATGCTACAGATCGGCAAAACACAGGCGGTTGTGGCGCGGACGATGAATGTTTCTCAGTCTGTCATAAGCAGGCTATGGTCCAGATACCGTGATACACAATCTGTACAGGACAGACCACGTTCAGGTCGACCAAGGGCGACAACTCAAGCACAGGATCGATTTATCCGTACCTTGAGAAATCGTGTCATCACAGCAAATCAGATCAGCGCTCGTCTTCAAACAGACACTGGTGTGAGAGTGAGTGGCCAGACGATTCGGAATCGACTGCATAGGGGTCACCTTCGCGCCCGACGTCCTCGCGTGATCCCTTGTTTGAGAGATCATCACATTCAGGCAAGACGTCGTTGGTGTAGGGATCGTCAACACTGGGATAATCGACGCTGGAGCAATGTGATGTTTTCAGATGAGTCAAGGTTCACTGTTGATTTTTTGGACAGACGTAAGAGGGTGTGGCGTCGTCGAAACGAGCGCTTCCAAGACGTTAACGTCATCAGACATGATCGATTTGGGGTGGTTCTGTTATGGTGTGGGGAGGCATCACTGTTGCTGGAAGAACAGCTTTACATGTTGTTGCAGGGCGTGTTACAGGCCAGTACTACCGGGACAACATCTTGGCAGTCCATGTTGTGCCGTTCGCACGACGTCATGGCCGCTGTTTCATCTTCCAGGATGGCAACGCAAGATGTCACAGGGCCAGGATCGTTACAGGTTACCTCCAACAACAGAACATCACCACATTACCATGGCCAGAGTCCCGACCTCTCCCCCATCGAGCATGTCTGGGACATGCTTGGACAGAGGTTACGTCAACGTCAACAACGTCCTGTCAATGTCCAAGAACTTGCTGCTGCGTTGCAACAGGAATGGGACAATCTGGACCAAAATGACCTTAGACGTCTCATTAGGAGTATGCCACGTCGGATCAATGCTTGTTTGGCAAACAGAGGAGGATTTACCCGTTACTGACTTTGTTGTGATGCTGTGGTAACTTTGCTGTTTGACCCCGGTTATCATTTTACCCTTATAATGGTCAGTCTGTGCCTTACTTAGTCTAACGATCATTTGGAATAAATCGATGAATGTGAACTTCATTTCATTTTGTCATTTGTTTCTTCATCAGTTTCATTAGGTGACTTTAATAACACTTAAAAATCAAATATCCCCTCCTTTTTTTGAATAGTATATTTTCAAAAACTATGGACTCACCCATAACAATATTGAGTTTTGGTTACTTCCTGAAGCTGAAAGAATATTCCTTGTATTTTTCAAAAGACAAATATCCCTCTATCTGGCAAAAATGGGTTAGTTGTTTTATATGCCATATCATGCCTTCTATGAAGGGCAAAAATTTCATATCAGAAGATACCTTATCGGATGCACAAGCTATTCCACAAATACAGAAATCAGTAACTTGAATTTGATTTAAAAGGGATACAGCTATTGTGTGACAAAAATCTGATGTTAAACTTTCATGAAAATCAATTAGATTAATTCAAAATGTAATTTAATGATTGTATAATATTTGCTGATGTTAAACTTTGATTGTATAATTGTATGTTTTTCTGGAGGAGGTACTTCTAAATGACTGAAATGACAGGAAATCACGTTTCCGGCCTCCAATTTCTGAAAATGTCCTGGGGGAAGACCCCCCCCCCCCTTCAGACCCCTTGCGGGGTTTCGCGCCTTCGGCGCTCACCGGCCACACCTACGCAGTCGTCGATCAGGGGCCCCCACATGTTCCAGGCTGGCCTGTAGCCAGGGGGTGGCAGGGGGCAATGCACGAGATGGGGTATGCCTGCTATTATGTTCTAGAACACCAAATATCACTTGTAAGTTATATGGAAAGTGAACCTCTATATTTATTATTTATCAAATCGGCAACACACCTAAAATGTAAACCTAGAGTTTAACGAAATATAATCAGAAAGAATAATATTTACACTTTAAATTCTGTAATATAAACAAATTTCGGGACGTGGCGCCTTTCCCACAACGTGTAACAAATTTCACCTGTTTCAAACCGTTGCTAAATTCAGTCTTATACCTGTTTACCCTTTGTTGTGTTTTTTCGATATGTCAAAGGTACAATACAACAGTACAAAGGATAGGTATAAACAACGATTGAGCAGCATATTGAATGTTTATATATTTATATACACTCCTTAGGGCCTGGCGGAGTGGCGGGGGGGGGGGGGGCTAAGGCTACTGAATCCAATGAACTTGGGAATTCCTCTACAAATGACAGCCAAATTCCGCTAGTGTGTTAAAGTCAAAATGGCGCCTTATTTTGGCAGAAAACTCATAAAGTTTCATAAAAATCTGTGTAATATATTGAAATATAGGTTTTCGGTGTGAATTATATATCTTCAATGTTTAGTTTCAGAATCCAGATGATGCCACCTTGACACCCTTGGGAAAATTAAAATATTCAAGATGGCCGGCATTTTCTGGTTATTGACTTTAATTTAATGGGGTACAATTCGGGCAAAATTCTGTCGTACCTCGGTTTGACGGTGGTTTCTGTAAAAATTTAATCGGCTGTATCTATTGACCTTGGATATTTCTCCTAAATGTGACGACTGATCCCGCTTAGGGGCCAAATTCACTATGGCGGCTCTTTTTCTGAGGTAAACGCATAATGTTCCTTAATATGGTGTGTAATATATTGACATATAGGTTTTTATTGTCAATTTGTTCCTTCGGATATAAACATAAATACATGTTCAACCGAAAGGTGTTCAAACTCGGTGATATTATTCCCCTTATATTCTTATAAGGGCACAAAGTATACACGGTCAAACACAATCAACTATTGGACCATGGTGAGTTGAAAGCAAATGTTTCTAATAGCTAGCTGGGGCTCACATATTTGTCTTGTGCAACCTCGGTAATTTGTCTTACTAACCCTCTCTTGAATCACTGGAATACTCACAATCGGTAGAGCATTTTGATTCTTCACATTTCATCCGTGTTATGCAACGGGGATGGCAATGTACAGCAAGTTATTCCGGGGTTTGTATTCTGCTGACAAACATTTACCATATTGGCGTTTCGTTCAGTCAGGGCATATTTTGCAATTCAGATATGAATTTTGGCATCATCCGAATTCTGAAACACTTCACATTTTGAATATATATATAACACACAAAAACCTATATTTCAATATACTACACACCGTTTTAGGGGACTTTATAAGTTTTCTTCCAAAATAAGCCACCATTTTGAATTTGGCGATATAATTATCACTGCGTTGTGGTGTTTTGAAAGAGAGGTAGAACCCCATTGCCTCTACGTGTCTCAGAAGCAGCCAGATCAGTGCTATCGCAGAAACAGTTGAAACACCACTGTTCTGTCGTGTGTTGACGTGTCGAAACAGTTCAAGTCCACTGCTTGCTTGATCACCAAAGTTTTGACATGCCTCATCGGAAGCTAGAGCACGACTGCTTTGAAATACTCGAGAGACATATACCACTCTGGGGGGGGGGGGCGGTGTATTAAGGTTTATCATGGCAGAGTCTATACTATTGTAAGGGCCCTCATATGATTTTCATACCAGTTCAATGACTGCATTCTCATTCAGTAGTGTAATCGACAGTAACAATGTGAAGAAAACGATTGAGCCGGAGTCGGAGCTCTTTCCCTTGGCCAGAGAGGGGCCCTTTTGTCAGACGAGGGCCGTTTTGTCTTCCTGTAGGGTAACTAGGGTATATTTCATTATTCTCATCGGTTTTTAGCATTTTTCTCACGTTTTATTTGTTCAACTTCTTTGATTTTTTGCGCGAGGGGGCTGGCGCCTCCAGCGCCTCAGCTATAAAACGCCTTTGGGCAAGGCGCAGGATCGCTACCCGGGAGGTCGGATGTTCGATCCCTGCATTGGCCGAGAAAGTTCTTCCAGATTTTATGGCGTTGTTTCCCCTTGTCACTCAGTGATGCAGGACGGAGGGCCTGGCAAGGACAGCTGTCTAGTCGTAAGAATGGTCCCGCGTACACATTGGCAGCGTAGCACATTGCATGGCGTATGTCCGTCTTCATTAGCCCAGTTTAGGAGCAGAACAGTAGGGCGATAAACCCCATTTCATTTCATTTCATTGCTAAATACCAAGTGGATACAATAGCTTTATTAATCCATTTATACACCTCAAGTTATATCAATTTATATCAGTAATTATCACGATAATGAATTTTTGAAGCACGGTAATTTACTCCAGACAATAATTCATGATATTGCGATAATTTATATTATCAATATCGTGATATTTTTTTCTGTATCGTTGCAACCTTAATAATTGGCATGTTGTATCAGAGACTGGAAGAATGTCATTTCATGGGATGTATGATAGATTGGTAGGATTTGACTTCATTGGCATGTATCAAGGACTGGTAAAACGCCTCTTCCATGACATGCATCAGAACACCACTATTAAATTATAAAATCTTATGATACACTAAATAAGAAGCAATAAACATAATTTCTTGTTTTTATATTTTTCAGTATAATGCTGATTGTGGTATTTATGTTGATAACTTTAGGTTTGACAGTTTCCAATTATCCTGTAAAAGGTATGCTTTAAATTAATGTGAAGGTAAAGTTACCTCAAGATTTATCCAAAAATAAAACCCGCAGAAACAAATCATCAGCGTAGTGGTTACCGAGGGCAGTTTAAATGTTTTTGGAATAAAGATATGACGAAATCCTTTGATGTTGGCGTATCAATATTTCAAACAATGGTACGGACAATGTTCCAAACGTACATTATTTATACTAGTTGTCATATTGGACCGGCGTGATATATTTTATTGAAATAAACGTGCTGAATAGTGTCTGTATTTTGATTTGTCTAATGGTCTCGCACGCGCGACCATTAAACTACACATATAGTGTGACGAAGGGAACCCGTAAGTGGAAGATAAAGTATAATTATTTGTATTGTATCCTTTATAGTAGTTATGTTTTTCATTTAGACATTGATTGTTTCTGGTTTCGTGAAGGTGGCAGAGAATGCTTACCATTCCAGAAAGTATGTTACTATGTCCCACTTGACTCACCTGGGTGTGGTTGGGGTAGTTTTTTGGACTGTTTCTGTAAAAATGGACAGTTTTTGTTTTATATTGTTTTGTATTGGACAGTTCTTGTTTTATAATTGACAGTTTCTGTTGATAATGGTCATTTTTTTATAAGCAAGAAGAGCAAACGAGCTGCAAACAAGTCTTTAATATAGTAAACGATTTATTTTATTCCCACCACGGAGATTACTAATCAATATCAGAATATTTATGCTGCGATCAGTTTTGTCGATATTTTCTATTCCATTGACTTTTTCATTTTTAAATTTCTTTGAAGTTTGGCCCTGTAAAATTGATCTAACAGTTGCCGCTTGATCACTATTAGTTTTTTCGTAAGATCGTGCGGCATTGGGCGATGAAATACAGTCAGGTTGCTGCCGTTGATATCAAAGAATGATATGTGAAAATTCCATTGAATACAATTCTGTCGCAAATGGATTTTCACAGGGTTTTTTAAGTACGTGTATACCTCTTGGAAATCACAAAACCTTAAACTTGAATATGCGTATTTTTTAGGCCTTGAGTACAGCGCTTGGCATATGCGACCAGTTGGTCTTAAAATGTAACAAATAAAAGGATAAAAAGTTAATTCAAAATGTTCATTTGTATAAGAACAAGAGGATCTAAATCAGTCTTCTCAGGATCTTTGGCAAATCTTGTTGACGGAATCTCATTTGTTTCCAGTATACCCACTTCAGTTTTAACAATTGATTTATTTATCTCCATGCCAAACTGTTCAACAGATTTTGATTCCGATTCCGCCAAAATATCCGAAAATAAATCAATTTTAACAATAAAATTTGACTTTCCATCTCCATATTTGAGACTTGACTTGGTCCTCAGAAGTTATTCCATATATTGACTGTGTCAGAAAACTTTCATTTTTATACGCCCACATTGAAATGTGGTCGTATATTGTCGTCTCCCCTGTCCGTCCGTCCGTCCGTCCGGCGTCCACAATTGCTTGTGGACGCTCTACAGGCTAAAGTTAATATCCGATTGACTTTAAATTTATACACAGTGTTTAAGGTCATGAGACGAAGAATCTTATTGTTTTTCAGCGATTCCCGATAATAACTACCAGAGTTATGGCCCTTGATCACTTCAAAAAATCCTGTGGACGCTCTAGAGGCCAAAGTTAATATCCGATTGACTTCAAATTTATACACAGTGTCTAAGGTCATGAGCCGAAGAAGCCTTACGATTTTCAGCGATTTCTGATAATTACTGCCAGAGTTATGGCCCTTGATCACTTCGAGAAAATCCTCTGGAAGCTCTAGAGGCCAAAGTTAATATCCGATCGACTTTAAATTAACACACAGTGTTTAAGGTCATGAGACGAAGAAGCCTATTGATTTTCAGAGATTTCAAATAATTATTGCCAGAGTTATCTCCCTTGATAACTTCAAAAAATCTTGTGACGCTATAGAGGTCAAACTTATCATCTGATTGACTTCAGATTGATACACAGAGTTTAAGGTGTTGAAACGAACAAGTATTTTGATTTTCAATGAATTTTGATAACTGAACAGCTAAATCCATGATATTAAATGTTTCATGTATACTAATTGTTAGTGTGGGTAACACTTTATAAAAACCATCAAATTCTAATGATTTTCTGATAATTACATAATGAGTTGTTACTCTTAACCAATTTTTGGTGTTTTACAAATGTTTCATTACCGAAAAAAGTAAAAATATGCGACAACCCTTGTTGACTGCCCGGACGATTTAGCTGCTGTGGGCGTATGTTTCGTTGCCTGGCAATGTTGATGTTGATGTCGTTGGGCAAAGTGAAAATGGGTTATTGTGACCATGGTTAACAATACTAAAATACTAACAACTTCAAGGATACTTGTGAAGTAAGTGCAAAGAAGCTAAATCGCTAACATTTGGGACCTATAGAAATTGACAGAAGTGGGTCACAACGCATATGATACTGTAATATGAATGTACATAAACTGATTTACATTCAATGGTTTCCGATTTTACTCTTAATTTCAAATCAGTTATGTTCCGCGAAATAAGCCAGCAATCTCAATCGAATGCAAATTTCTAGCGTCTGGTTATTCCAGTCTACATACGCCGTTTGATTTGATGCAATATGTCTAGCCTCGTTCCCCGATTCTCATTCTAGAACTGGGGCTGAAACGCATTCGACATTCCCTGCAGACGATGAAACGGGATGTGGTCAACATGAACTTTTTAATACCTAAACGTTCAAAATACAAAGAATTCTATCGATTTTTTGATTTTTTTATGACCGTTTGGACCAATCTATGATTGTCATGATTATAAGTTTTGGCCAAATTTTGGGTCGGTGTGGTCTATAACGGCCGTTTAGTCTTTAAACAAGCCATCGTCATCATCACTAAATTGTCAGGAATATGGCATCCACTCAACACTAAAGAGGCCATTTCTGGACTAATATTTCGCATATTTTTATTGCTCGGATTCGTTTCCGCGCTTGAGTGTTTAGAGAGGGTAGGACACCGGAATTCTAAATTGGTAATTCTATAGGGGACCCACTCCTTGCCACATACAGAGTCGGGATGTATATAGTGTCGAACTGTGAATAGGTAGTTTTACTAGGCAATTCGCGGGATTATTTAAAGCTTAGGTACGGTATGTTATAAGCCACGGTAAGATTATAATCTTTGTATCTCTTGTCTCTTCACCAGACATGTACTTATTCATATTAATCAAACCCCACCAGTCGGCAGTACCGGCGGCATAGAAGAATGTCCCAGTGTTAGCAGTTAATTTAAACCAATAAACTATACACGTTAAAATTAAATCTCATTCTCTTCTCATTTCGCCTGACGCCAACGTCGCATGACGTCCCGACTAGTGACATATTAAATCAATCGGCAGATAACTCGGAACAATGAGATTAAAGATTAATATCTACAAATAATGGACCATCTAATGTCAGCCATTTTCTTTTTATCAAAACTCAAATCTCACACAAATACAACTACGATGTTGTTCTTATCAAATTTATCCCCCCCCCCTCCCCATATCTATGTAATTTTGTTTTTGGATTTGATGTTGTATTGTTTTGTAAACTGAAACGTATGTAATCTCAAACATCTACAGTTCGGGTTCAGGTCTGCACGAAGAATTTTTAGGTCATTATGTATCAGCAGTACAATTTGTATATAGTCAAAATCTCTGGAGGAATAATAAAAAATCAATGGTTGAATTTGTCAAATTCGAGCAATAACCCACACTAGCGCTCCACGAGGACATTAAAATAACCAAATAATGGAGAGTCGAATGATTTACGTTTTTCCTAATATGACGTTAGTATTCACAAATGTTAAAATATTAAGGTATCAGCGTCCTCTTTTGCTTCTGCGTTTGTGTTAAGGATAACGCTAATTAGTTGCACGATAAAATTTTAACCTTATAAAAACATTTTTGTTGTATTCTGGACATCTATATTGTTAGAATGTTTCTCGGTGTGGATTGCGCTGTAGTTCCATTAGGTTTCATTTTAATTACAGGTGAGACCGACAGGTGTATATTAGATGGTAGAAAATATGATGTTGGTGAAACTTGGAACCCTACTTTACAGCCGTTAGGTACAATGCCATGTGTTAACTGTACATGTTTGCAGGTAGGCTATATTACAACATATACTATTCAAAAAAAGTAGGGGATATTTGATTTTGGGGGCATAATACTAAAATATGCAAATCACTACGAAAAAAGTTACTATAGAACCTAACAGAAGGAACATTTCCAGTTACATGTGACGCCCAAACGCACCAATAGCTACCGCATGGAATGCAGATGATGTTTGGGATCATCATGGGCGTCCAACCCAAGATTTGCACGACTCTGACTTTGAATGTTACAGTCATTGTGGCATTGAATTCCAGGGTGGAAACATCAGTTTAATTGTTTTAGTGACCAGAAAACAAATTTTGATATGCGGCGGCTTACCCAAAATGAAAGGTTACGTGCCCTTGGCATGCTACAGATCGGCAAAACACAGGCGGTTGTGGCGCGGACGATGAATGTTTCTCAGTCTGTCATAAGCAGGCTATGGTCCAGATACCGCGATACACAATCTGTACAGGACAGACCACGCTCAGGTCGACCAAGGGCGACAACTCAAGCACAGGATCGATTAATCCGTACCTTGGCCTTGAGAAATCGTGTCATCACAGCAAATCAGATCAGCGCTCGTCTTCAAACAGACACTGGTGTGAAAGTGAGTGGCCAGATGATTCGGAATCGACTGCATAGGGGTCACCTTCGCGCCCGACGTCCTCGCGTGATCCCTTGTTTGAGAGATCATCACATTCAGTCAAGGTTCACTGTTGATTTTTTGGACAGACGTAGGAGGGTGTGGTGTCGTCGAAACGAGCGCTTCCAAGACGTTAACGTCATCAGACATGATCGATTTGGGGGTGGTTCTGTTATGGTGTGGGTAGGCATCACTGTTGCTGGAAGAACGGCTTTACATGTTGTTGCAGGGCGTGTTACAGGCCAGTACTACCGGGACAACATCTTGGCAGTCCATGTTGTGCCGTTCGCACGACGTCATGGCCGCCGTTTCATCTTCCAGGGTGACAACGCAAAATGTCACAGGGCCAGGATCGTTACAGGTTACCTCCAACAACCGAACATCACCACATTACCTTGGCCAGCACTGAGTCCCGACCTCTCCTCCATCAAGCATGTCTGGGAGTATGCCACGTCGGATCAATGCTTGTTTGGCAAACAAAGGAGGATTTACCCGTTACTAATTTTGTTGTGATGCTGTGGTAACTTTGCTGTTTGACCCCGGGTATCATTTCACCCTTATAATGGTCAGTCTGTGCCTTACTTAGTCTAACGATCATTTGGAATAAATCGATGAATGTGAACTTCATTTCATTTTGTCATTTGTTTCTTCGTCAGTTTCATTAGGTGACTTTAATAACACTTAAAAATCAAATATCCCCTACTTTTTTTGAATAGTATAGTAGGCTATATTACAACGGTTGTCCCTCAAGGTTTAGTATTGTAGCCTTTTTAATTCAGAATATTTAGTAACTGTAAACTGTAAGTCTACATTTATCCTTTCGTTCTTTTTTTGTAATCAAGTCATAGTACTAACGCGCGCTTCTATGTTTATTTCAATTTCCTAGGGCGGTAAAGTGGAATGTAAAAGTGAGAAATGCCCTAGACCAGATTGTCCAGAACCAGAACATCCACCAGGACAATGTTGTCCAATCTGTATAGGTTTGTTTCTTATTTCATGAAACACATTTCTGATCAGTTATCATGCAATTATAAACTTGATAATTTTTGTCCCCTGCCTTTCGATAAAGTGGGGAACTATTAAAATTGGTTCGTCCGTCCGTCCGTCGGACTGTCTGTCACACTCTTTGGGACACAATAACACTCCCCTTAATTGAGCTTAGGGTAGGCAGAGATAAGCAATTTGATTGGTTGATGCTTTGGGACACGATAACCTCAGTTTTAATTATTAGTGAGAGTGGTCAAACTTGGTGTATAGTTTAATTGCGACTAAGTTCGATAATAAACATTTTCTGCTCAGGGTAAGCCAGGCGATAACCAATTTGATTTGTCAAGACTTTGGAACATAACAACTCTCCATCTAGCTAACTGAGGGTGATTCTATCTGATAGACAGTGATGAAACTTAGTGGATAGTTGATAATCAGTTTGATTCCTCGATACTTATCAAAAAGATAAACGTGCAATTAATCAAATTAATCAATATGTGTCCTCTATTCATTTCGGGATTTCGGTGGTGGAATCAGACCAACTGTTGGCTTGTTAATTTACAAAAAATGTCAAAAATCGACACTATCAAAATCCGTGTATATTGCAATCATGTTTAAACTAATATAAATAATACCACTAATAGATTACCTTATGTTTTGGTCGGTATGTTGTTATTTTATTTGTTTTTAATTAGCATGGTTAACTGTGCAGGATTGTACCCCAACAAAAAACAAATTAATGTCATGCATACTGATAAATAGAAGAATACAATTAAGACAAAACATCATGATAATATTGTTGTTGAAGAGATTTTTACTCCCGCTTGTAATTCACGAGATCGTTATTCCCAGCTTTCTATCCACAAGTCTGTATTAAGCTTGTTTTTGTCCGTTATACCTGTTGTGTGAACGACTGTCCAGGTTGCGTACTAAGCGTGTTTTACTCCTTGGTTGTGCACGATGCTGCTCAAATCCCCTGATTGATAACTCTACCAGTGTTTAACATTTTCATCATCTGAATGGTGAACTTTAACAAACATTTGCAAGAAATTGGACTCGTTTAGTTCTCTGTTTTGCCTTTTTAACCATTCCGAAGATTATGTAGTCCTATAATGTGCATTTTGTGTATTCCGCATTAATTATTCTATATTATGTCCATGTTCTACCCATTCTGCGTATTATGTTTATTCTAAACCTCATGCTGTTCATTCTTTCTATTCTGTTTATCATCTATTCTGTCTATTATGTCTTTTATATCTATTCTGTCTACTCTCTTTTTGCCTATTAATAATATTGTCTTCTGTCTATTCTATCTATTCTGCCTACTCTCTATGCTGCCTATTCCGTCTTCTCTGTACACTATAACCTATACTGTCTGCTCTATATTCTGTCTTCTCTGTATTCTACCTATTATGTCTACTCTCTATTCTGCCGATACTGTCTACTCTATATTCTACATTTTAGTACACCATATTTAATGTTTAAGCTTGTAGTTAGTATTATTTTTGCTTGTTTGATGTTGTTATGTGAATAGTCAACCATGTTGTTATTTAGACTATGCCAACCTTCCTCCTACAGACCAAGTAGAGGAGGATAACAAGAACAAGGAACCACAACCTGGGTGTAAATTTGATGGAGAAGAGTATGAAGATGGAGAAGTATTTCCCTCAAATAAAACTGGTTTACGCTCAACTAGGGATGAACAGTGTGTTATGTGTGTTTGTTCGGTAAGATATTTCTATTATTTGTGTTATATATTTTCATTTAAAGTATAAACAAGGGTTAAAATTGCCGGTCATCACTTCATTTTGTTGATGAGGCAAGTTTATTATGTATAGTTTGATGGTCGCGAACTAGACATAAGTAATATATTGTAACAACAAGAGAGCCGTAGGGGCCGTAGGTCAGAGTGTTTTTATACCCCCACATTTTCATGTGGACGTATTATGTCGTCGCCCCTGTCCGTCCGGACGTCCGTCCGTCCACAATTTGTTTGTGGACTCTCTACAGGTCACAATTCTTATCCGATTTTGACGAAACTTGAAATATAGGTTTATCCCCATAAGATCTCGGCTGCTTTCGATATTGGCATGTATCGGATGGAAACTTCATGGATTATGGCCCCTGATTGTACGAAATATCATGTTTTTAGCTTGTGGACCCTATAGAGGTCACAATTTTGGACCGATTGTGATGAAACTTGGCATGCATGTTTATAACCCCAAGATCTTGGTTCCTTTCGATATTTGCGCCCATCGGATGGTAACTTCGTGAATTATGGCCCCTGATTGTCCGAAAAATCACCCTTTTTAGCTTGTGGTCCGTCTGGAGGTCAAAATTATTATCCGATTTAAAGAACCGTTTGATTATATCACCGTTACATGGTAATGAAGGTTGAGTTCGAATTTCGTGAAAATCGGACCAAAATTAACATACAAAATGGCCGCCGTTTGTACGCGAATAGTGTGAAAATATGTTATTTCAAGGTTGTGGAATATATAGAGGTCACAATTTTGAACCGATTGTGATGAAACTTGACATGCATGTTTATAACTCCAAGATCTTGGTTCCTGTCGATATTTGCGCCCATCGGATCGTAACTTCCTGAATTATGGCCCCTGATTGTCCGAAAAATCGCCCTTTTTAGCTTGTGGTCCGTCTGGAGATCAAAATTATTATCCGATTTAAAAAACCGTTTGATTATATCACCGTTACATGGTAATGAAGGTTGAGTTCGAATTTCGTGAAAATCGGACCAAAATTGACATACAAAATGGCCACCGTTTGTACGCGAATAGTGTGAAAATATGTTATTTCAAGGTTGTGGACCCTATAGAGGTCACAATTTTGAACCGATTGTGATGAAACTTGACATGCATGTTTATAACCCCAAGATCTTGGTTCCTTTCGATATTTGCGCCCATCGGATCGTAACTTCCTGAATTATGGCCCCTGATTGTCCGAAAAATCGCCCTTTTTAGCTTGTGGTCCCTCTAGAGGTCAAAATTATCATCCGATTTAAAAAAAACGTTTGACTATATCACCGTTACATGGTAATGAAGGTTGAGTTCAAATTTTGTGAAAATCGGACCCAAATGGACAGACAAAATAGCTGCCGTTTGTAAGCGATTAGTGTGAAAATATGTTATATCAAGGTTGTGGACCCTATAGAGGTCATAATTTTGAACCGATTTTGATGAAACTTGACATGAATGTTTATAACCTGAAGATCTTGGTTCCTTTCGATATTTGCGCCCATTGATTCGTAACTTCCTGAATTATGGCCCCTGATTGTACGAAAAATCACCCTTTTTAGCTTGTGGTCCCACGGGAGGTCAAAATTATTATCCGATTTTAAACAACGCTTGATTATATCACCGTTACATGGTAATGAAGATTGAGTTCAAATTTTGTGAAAATCGGACCAAAATTGACAGACAAAATGGCCGCTGTTTGTACGCGATTAGTGTGAAAATATGTTATATCAAGGTTGTGGACCCTATAGAGGCCAGCATCTTACCCACTTAGCAACATGATCCCCAGTCGAATTTGAAGCCTACTGAAATGCACCTTTATAACCCAAAGATCTTAATTCATTTCGATATTTGCACATATCAAATTCTAACATCTAAGATGTAGGAAAAATCACTTTCGGTATTGCTTGTTCTCTATCCATCTCTCGAAAATGTGGGCGTATCCTGCCTGGCACTACCAGCCTATCTTTACAATATATTACGCAATATCTTAAGTTCAAGACCATTACATTAACTTAAAAAAAAGACAATTGCACGTGCTTTTGCAATGAAATGCGTCGTGTGAGTCCAGTATTTCACTAGTATAAATAATGTACGATTGGCAGTTTGAAATAATGGTACGCCAACATCAAAAGATGGCGTCACATCTGTATTTTGAAATTAACGAATCATTAAGGCCCGCTATTTTTCTTGGCTATCTGCATACTAGGTCGTCATTATCTGGCATGTTATTTGAATGCAAAGTTTAAAACTGAAAAAGTTCAATTTGAACTTGCATATTTACCACAATCGCCTCTGGGCTCTTTGATCCAGATAAGATACGAAGTAGTGAGGCACGTGATTCATGTCTTCTCTATTGAGAACACATGGTACCAGGTATTGTTTGAGGCGTGGTTTTATATTTATTTCGAAAAAAATGGAAAATAGTAGTGGACGTTATATTGTGCTTCAAAAGACGTAAGCATCGAGTGTACATAACATTACTATTTAGTCAGAGTTTGTAAAATGAAATTGTCGTTTAAAATTGATTTACTGACATATGTTTTTTTTATGACAATTATGAATTTACAATTACATATTTCGAATTCAACATCAAAATAAAACCAATCCGGGTCTAAATACCGGGTGCTTTTTACAAGTACATCCAATAATTTACTTTAGTTTTCGTTGTAACCCAGCCTCTCCAAAGTAGGAACCGGGAGTGTAAAATCCCGAAGTTCATTTTTTGGTCAGGTGCCACAACAAATAGTCCAGTTTTTTGAGCACACGAACCAACTCTTTAAGCCACCTTCATTTGGCACATCAAGTAAACAGCTCAATTCTTTAAAGATATTTCTTGATTCCCATAGAAAACATTTCAGTTTCTGTGTTCTATCATCCAATTATCGAAGTGCACCGATGAGATTAAGAAGCATACAACCCAATTCTTTCTCTGAACAAACTGCACAGCCTATAATCCCTCGACACACCGTAATCACCTATTATGCTATTATGATACAGTAATTGGTTTATTTTGTACACTTTAAACAGGTAGTAGATTAAACCCCATTTCATCCACACTTTAAACAGTACTGAAACGATGATTTATGGATGTTTCTATATTTTAGAAAGGTCATCTGTTGTGTCATCTGAAGACTTGTTTACCTGTAAAATGCAAGACATTGATTACAACAAGTGATGACTGTTGTCCAAGATGTGGGGAAATGTATTTTCAAGGTATTTTACACAATTTCAAAACTTATATGATGACAATAAGTCGTTTGTTCCTTGAGTATAATTTATTAGATCAGTTGGATCTGAAACATCATTTAATTTGATTTTGTGATTTAGGATCAATTGGTTTCAACCGTAATGATATTTACCACGCATTTGATACTCACACAATATTTAACGTAACATGCGACATGATATAATCCAACTGTCTACGGGATCCGTTTGAAAACATGATTAATATGATGCGATACAGTCGTAATCGATACCTATAATCAATAATAACGGTTATATGTATGCTAAACAACAGTATGAATATATAGTTGGTATACGATGAACAATATTGGTGCTGGCTGAATACTGTCAGACAGCATTTCCGGCTTTTCTGGGGGAGGTCACCCATATTCTCCCAAAGGACTCCCTATATCTCAACGATTAGTACAGGAAATACTGCCAGACTACATTTCCGGCAGCCTGTTTTCTCATAAATTTCTGGGGGAGCACCGACCCCCCCCCCCCCCTTTGAAGATCCTGCCTTTGGCCCCTTAACCTTGGACAGTAGCCGAGATGTTTTGGGTTGTAAACATGCATTTTAAGTTTCGTACAAATCGAATAGAAATAGTGACCTTATATTGTCCACAAGCTAAAAACGCGATTTTGCATACACGTGGACAATAGTCCATGCCGTTACGGTTCAATACATGCCTATATCAAAAGAAACCGAGATGTTTTGGAAATAAACAAATTGTAGACTGTGGACAGACAGGGCAAATGGCAATATACGTCCACATGAAAATGAGGGCGTATGAAAATGCACATGCGAAGCTTCAAAGAAGTTTATTTGTGCTTTAGATATACTACCGGAGTAGGTTCTTTCATTTCTTATATCTCTATATTTAAAAAAAAATGTGACCTGTAGAGTGTCCACAAACATATTGTGAACTGTGGAAAGACAGAGGCAACGACAATATACGTTCACATTTGCGTGTATACATGCACGTGGCAGGCTTCAAAGGAGTTTATTTGTACTTTTTAAAATACTACTGGAGTAGGCTCTTTCTTTTCTTATATCTCTTTGTCGGGGATGATAGTTATTTCCACATATCGGTAAGAAATCAGACAATATTGCCCAAACATGAAACGGAAATAAAAATGTCACAAAACTGTTTTAATGTAACATGTAACAAATTGTTTACTAAGTCGTGTTTTTATTTCTTGGAAATGACATAAGAAAATGTTAAATAAAACCAACATTTTAGCATCGCTGTGCTCGGCAAGAATCTCGTATAGGCCCTAAACACCACCATTAACACCGCCTCTCGACCATATCGAGGCCGAACTTGTTGGAGGGGGGGGGGGGCAGCAAATATTTCTTTAGAGTCGACGGAGTGGCGACAAAGCCGTCCGCCCGCGAGGTGGCCTCCCCCAGAAAATTTTGACAACCAGGCGGCCTCAGACGCGATTTCCGGGCATTCGAATACTTTCTAGTAATTTGGAGTGGGTAATAAATTATGTCAGTTGCAGCATAAAACTGGTAAAAAGTCATCAATTGAACTTGAAATTGATTAAGAGAAACTAATCAAATTTAATAACAATTTAGTAAAATTGGATTCAAATATTACATAATGTAATAAAAAGCTTATTTAATGATATCGTCAAGCTAAAGCAAAAATTGCCTAAGTCATTTTTACTGAATTTTACAGGAGAGACAAAAAACTGTTTTAAATCAAAAACTGTGATTGTTTTACGATCAAATTTTGTTTAGAGTGTTGTTAATATAATCTGTAGTGGTCTGGCATATTATTTTTGTAATACAGGCATCTTGCATGTCATTAAATGACTTAGGCAATTATTGCAATTGTACAAGTCTGACTTAGGCAAATTTTGCATTACTTGTCCATAATATGAAGGAACCAATATTTTTTAGTAGCCAGGGAATAGTGCATAATGGACGTTAAAAAACATGACTATTGCCATCACCGTGGTCGCCAAGTCAAGTAGAGACTGTGAAGTAACATTTTATTATGTATTCTCATGAACAAAGTGATTGCATTTGATTTATCTCTAAGTCATTTTAATTGTTGAAATAATGTTTAGGGTACATTTCCTCAAGGATGTATTGGTTAGTTAGCTCCCGAAAAAGTATGGCATTTGAACGATTTCTTGAAAACGCACACAGAACAAGATAAAATGTAGTCTATTGAGGTCATCGCAGCAATGGTGTTGATCGTAGAAAAAGTTCAGGCCGGTTCAAATATTTTCTACAATCAACAGGATTAATTTCAATAGTGATCATCGCTTCAGATCGTAACACAGGTCGTTCTGATCCTGCTTCCAAATTGTGGTGATCGGAATCGGCCATAGACCTGACAAATACCACGCTCTATGATGTCCTATATAACAAACTTGAAGAAGCCGCATTCTCACAGCTTTCCATGTATAATCGCTCAACCTTGGCGTTTGTTTTGAACATGCTCAAAACAAACGCTGTGACACTGCGATCATTTGCCACCAATAAGTGCACAGCACGATACCAAGCTCATAGCAACCTTGACCAGGGGCGGATTGGGGCCGGAGACCGGCCCAGGCTCCTGTGTCGGAGCGGCCCCTTTTACTGACCGAGGAGCCCGGAGGGGGTGGGGTGGGGGTCTTCCGGGGGCTCTCCCCCTGGTCATTTTTGGAAAATGATTATAATCTCTGTCAAATAACTCAGGCCAAAACTACGACCTGCAAGTAATTTACAACCATCAATCTGTTAAATTATCATATCGTCATATTATTAATTAACGTATTATCATTGTATCGTCATGAGTAAAGAGAATTTAACTGGTTGAAAACTGGGACTGGTTGAGAAAAAACAGTTAGAAATATTGAATCAGCAGGAATATTTTCATTGAAAAATGTCCTATTTTTGTTGCCGGGAGTGCTAGTTGATAGTTGATTCCTCCTGTGATGGAAGGCCACGAAACACATTGATACAGAGTGACGAAAATAAAAAAAAATCATAAAAGCTGCTTTTTAAATTTGGATTCTGGCGTATCCCCTCAAACAGGGTGCAGGTGACTTAATAATTAATCGGGTGAATCCGATGAAATTTTCGGTTGAATTTCGCATTGCCATTGAAGGATTCCGAATTCTGACCCACACCCAGCCCTTTAGGCGATCGTCCGCAGCCCAATCCGGCCCTGACTTTGACCAATCCCGAGACCATTTTCTGTTGCCGCAGCAGTGCCACCCGGTCTGAGTAGAAGCTGGGGTCCAATTGTAGCTCAGATCGTGATCACTCTCCATCTCGATCGTGAAACTAGTGAACGATATCGCAACAAGAATTGTATCGAAACGTCGCCGAATATATCTGTCTGTATCAAATCGTGTAATCAGTCGGGACGTGTCTGATCGTATTTGAATGGGAGACTGTGTCGTGACAGATCATGTCACATGAAAATAACTAGTCGTGACCACAACGTTTCCAAGTGGACCCAATCCCATCGAGGAGTAAATAGATAAGAATGTCCAATCGTCTCGTTCGTAACGCGTCGCACCAGTGTGATCCTAGCAATAGTAACTAAAAGATGACATAAACCATGTTTACACTGCCATTAAAATCAACCTTGGCGGACATTAACCAAGGCCCCGTATACACGTTGGTGTGCATGTAAAAGAACATTCGATAACCCTTTGGGATGGATTATTTTCTAATTTGGTGTTAAGCATTGGGGTCAGGAGAGGACAAACCCTAATGATATTCAGTATTCAACGACGTTTAGTTAGTTCACTTCACCCTTTACCGAAAAGCTTGTCCACGTGACAGTTTTTAATGTATTTTTATGAATTGGTGGTAAGAAAATAGATATTATGCTTTCCGAATCTTCCTTCTCTGGAGTTACTCGACCAATGTCCGAAAACCTTTATAATACGACTGTTTTGGACGAATTTATTCCATTCAAATATGGTGCGACGCATTGTGAGCATATCGAACCATATCGATTTTCAATTTTAGCGATTATTGGTTCTGCAATTATCCCCCTTTTACCTAAAACTTTGTGAACGCGACAGAGCATACAGTTTTTAACAAAATTTTGCCAAATTGGGATCCGAATAGCAAAGTTGGTGAAAAACAAAGGTTTTTTTTCGGATGTCTCCTTATTATTAACCAGCTGCGGTTAACTTTGAGGTTTTTGGGTGGCATAATTCTGCCCTTTTTCTAATTACCCCGTGAAAAAATTGCCTAAGTCATTGTGTATCTTGGACGTAAGGCAAAAACTGCCTAAGTCAAAATACACGTATTGCCTAAGTCACATATTGACTTAGGCATTTTCAAACTTTCCCCCTAAAACATAATATTTTACAATTTTTGTGTAAAATCCTTCAAGAAGTCAATGAAGCAGGTGGTCATACACATTTTAAGCCAATAATCTAAATTTTGAAAAAAAGTGACTTAGGCAGTTTTTGCTTTAGCTTGACGATATTTAACATCTACATCATAGCGGTTTTGGAACTTTTTCCTGGAGAGATTTATAAGTAAAATAAGCGTTGTTGAGCACATTATCTTTGTATAACTCTTGCCAGTGGCACTTTACATTCACCTATGAATATTTATTTCCAAAGAAAAGGGCCCAATATCGAATTATTTACGGCCTATTGAGCCATCGTACATATTATATGTGACTACAAGGTACAATATTATTACAAACTTATCAATTAATATTAAAGAAAATTTTCAGCTGCTCACTTCTATCACTGGGCTCGTCCGGTGCATGGAGTTGGATGCCAGTATACAGGAACACAGTACTCAAGAGCTGAGAAAGACCATGTGTACGTGCTAGTTCTATTCAGATGGCGTATGTGTTCATCAATGACTGGGCTGCTTTCTTTCCGCTTCCATATTATTAAAAATATTCAAAACCCGACAGACGGCGCGACGCTTCCCGACAAACTGAGCATTCATTTCCGACAAGACCATAGCCTTACCCGACAAGGCCATACCCCTACCCCCACCCCATTTTCAAAAACTCCTCGCCTAATGACCGATCTCACAATTTTGAGCTCTTTTCAGATTTCAATTTTTTTTTTCATGAAAATATTTGGGGGAGTGGGGGGGGGGCGCCTCGTAAGCCTAAGCTCTCGACGATATTTTATTTCAAAGGGAGTTGCCTAACTATATGGGCCAGTATTCTATTAGTTGATGGACTATTATAATACTTGCAGCTAATGGGCATAACTCTGGGCTTCATCTGGATACCAATAACTAAAAAAATATTAAAATGGTGACTTGGGCTATTGTGTTACGACAGTGACTTTATGCAAGAGCTAAGTCGCCAATAACAATTGTAGGTCTTTCTTTGGGGCTGACATGTTATCGAAATTATTTATAAATTAGACATTAATTAACTTATCTATCGCTAGCCTACGCTATTTACTGGATTAAAATCCGATTTGCTGCTCAGCGATCATTGATGATCGAGTGATGATGATCGAGGCTAGGCCTAAAATTCAATCGCTAAATTCTCGGTTCGGACTGGATCAATTTTAGGACAGTATCTGTGATCGATATATATTAACAGAAAACCAAGTTTGCTCCGACTTTTGAACTTTAAGATATTTTTGCTTTAAATGATAGAACTAAATGTTCTGAACATTATATCAAAAGTTCCTAGATGGGACAGAAGCAGTAAATTAGTTCTTTGATCATATTTGTTTGTTGCGCGAAGAGTTGCTTTTATACTATATTTAGACTAGCGTGTTACGTAGTATTCTTAAGTAGCCAATCACCGGCAAGTAAACACTTAAAACACGTGGTCTTTTCCACGAACTGCGTGAGATGTTTTAGACACTACGGTAAACAAAACTACACGACACACTTTAATTAAACTTAAACGTATGAAAACTTCGATTCTAACTTGATCTTAATTGTACCTTGATAGCGTAAATACCAATTTTACATAGTTTGATAATATTTTTCATTCAAGTTTTGTAAATTAATAGTTACGCGGTAATTAAATCCAACTCCCGAACTCGCCGGAGAATAGCGCACGGCTGAACGTGTTTCCTTGACAAATACTCGCTTATTTTTAGTTGTCAATAAAATAACTTTCCCAGTTTAGTCTTTATTAAAACGGATCTTGTTAAATCAAATTAAATTTCACTCTGCATTGAACTACAATCTATTTATAATTACTATGCTACGTTTGAAACTGGGGTCATTAGTTACAAGTACAAACAGTAGGCCTACTAGTATACCTTTTTTTTTGCACACTTTACTCCCTAGTCCGATACACATATACTTGGCCAGTGCTTCAGTATTACTTATTTCATAACACAAATAACACCCCTTTGGCCTCCCTCTTTCCCATATGTTACTCCATAGATTTTGGCAAATGCTTTTGTATTATTTATCTCATAATACATATTACACCACTCTCCCATTCCCACACGTTACTCCATGTCATTACACATATTAGGCAAATGCTGTTGTAATATTATCTTATGACAGAAATTACACATGTTCATAGTCCAATACACATACTTCGACCATTGCTTTTGTATTATTAATCTCAAAACAAATAATTACACTTTTCATTTTCATAATATGTTTCCTTGAAAAATAACTACATGTTTAAAGTATTGAATGGCCTATTTCCATACTTTAAACTTGTAATTATTAACAAGAAAAAAATATGAAAATGAATAAAATCATACACCCCTCCCCACCCCCATACCACACTTTATAATGACCTGATTGCACTGTAGTGTGTTTAACTTCCCACTGCAGCTCCGGTTAATTATTAATACCAAAATGAATTTTCAGAAAGACACCAAATTATGTTCTTGCAGCCCCCTCTAAACCAAGCACCAAAATCAATTTCCACTTCCTTTTCTCCTTTACAATACAATTGTCTAAATTGTACTTCCAAGTTTAGACAAGGGTTTGACAGATTGGCTAGGTAGCAGCGGTCTGGTAAGAAAAGGGTTTAAATTGTGTGCTTTTTTAAGAACTACATACATGTACGTCTGTCTGCTCAGTATCATGTTTTTCACTTAGAGGGTTTTAATACACATTATTTTAAAAAGAAACATACTTAAAACATTTAAAATCTAATGCCAAAAAAGTGTTCATACAATATAATTGAAACAAACAGAAAAAAATTGCACCGAAACCCGGTCTTTGAGCCCCAAAATATGAGTGAAACAGAAAACCTAAGTGTACATGTCAAATATTGGATCATTATTTAAAATCATTAACGCATAAGACATTTTCTTTTAACCGTTGTCGACATTTCCTTTCTTCACTCCACTCCCTCGTTTTGCTGTACACATGAAGTTTGTTGCAGGTTAAAACGTAAAACATAAGCTTTGAATGATAGCAAAACAATATTTACTGAGGGCTGCCACTTTCGTTATTGTTGATTTATTATTGGTCAAGATGCGTCACATGGTCCCTTTAGTCACCTTTGACCGTGTCACATGACCAGTTTAATCAACACCGACAATATCAAAATTAAACCATTTATTTAGCAATAACTGCTGCGCCGTTACCTAGGAACTTTTTCGTGAGGCTTCAATATACGTTAATAAAGTTATTTGTTTTCTAAATTCTTAACGTTCCAGTTGTCGGAGCAAGGGTGACACGATAATCGATGTCAGAATCTGGCCTATTTGACACGAATTTTCAACAAAGTCCTTTTATATCATATAATTTGTAACTATTACGATGAGAACTGCCAGCCGTTTATCTCATCTCCCACAATGTATCTGTAATATAGGTTGTACACCGTATATATACTTATATTATACTGTACCAATTAAATCCTTTTGTTATCAGTGTATACTATACACTTAAAACGGCTGTTTGTTTTTTCGTTATTTACCAATAACGAAAAGCGATAATCGAAAATCAAAGAGAACAAGTAATTTTAATATGAATCCACTGCTCAGTCATCTTCATGCATGATTTTGTCTGTTAATAATTTATTATTTGATTTAATGAAATGCGTTTCTCAGTTATTTTCTTCTCATTTTTGTTATATTAAGGTTGTTCATCGTATACTATATAATACGGTGAATAATAATAATGATAATATAAAGTGGTGAATAATGATAAAGATAAGGATATGTTATTTATATGGATCGGGCCCGTATCTAGACACCATTAAGCGGGGGGCATTACCTTTCGGTAGGGGGGCGAACATTTTGAGGAAATTTTCGGAAAGGTCATTCATACAGACTGTTGTAATCATCATGCTATGTAGTTACTAGGCGTCTAATAAGCATTTCAAAATAAGTATACAAACAAAAAAAAAATAGTATTTTTATGTTAATATAATGAACTGTGTATACTTTAATGATTGTTAGCAATTTCTGAGCGGGGGGGGGGGGGCGATGAACAATAGTATACGATGAACAATAATAAGGATATGGTATATAGGATGAACAATAATACGGATAGTATACGATGAATAATAATACGGATATAGTAGTATACGATGAACTTACTAAGGATAGTAAATAATGAACATTAATAAGTTGTATACAATGAACAATAATAATGAAATATACCAGTATATAAAAACTTATAAACCAGGGTTGACAGATAATATTATTAGGTAGAAGTGTAATTAAAATCGGCGATATTGGATTTATCGTCTGTTATATTTGCAGACGAGTTGGATTATGAAGATTATCTCGATTCCGTTCTTTCAGATCCAATACCAAAAAATGTGTCAAAGGCTGGTGAGTTATCTAAAATATTTTCACTGAGTATCTCAAATCTTTATTGCGATGTAGTATATTGTCGTCCCTCTGCTTGCCCCCTATTGTGATACTACAGCTTCTTAAACACGGTTCTGAAATCCAAGTTCAAATCACTGCTCCAGTTATCTGTTCATCTGTAAGTAATGATGGGTTTAGAACTTTATACAGCTAACCAATATTCTTGCTTTATGGCAACACTGATAAAAAATTATTGCTGTTACAAGAATATTAAGATTTCGGGTCGTTGAAACAGCTGTCTACAGATTATTTGTTTCTTGACAATCTATATTTCAAAGCCGTGTTTGTCGCTGTATATTTAAATTATGTAAGTACAGAAATGTGTTATAATAGAGATCAATTCTGCTATTTTGCAAATTAGTCTGTTTTAAAGCTGTTTCAGTAATCTAAAACTAAATGTAGATCTCTATAAATGTACGCCGATTTTTGTTCCAATTTCAGGGAAAGCCAAACGCAAACATTTTCAATATATTGGATTTTATATGTTGATATGTTTTGTTGTATGTCCATCTGTCTCCGTTAAAAAATAGATCATACATCCAAATTTTTTTTTTACCAAAATAAATTTTAAGTTAGTTAAATCTTACGTTTGAAATATTGTGTCGGTAGCAAATTTTTTTTCAACTGTTGACATTGTGAGCCAAAAATGTAACTAAATTAATGAATAGACTGAGTTTCATTTTCTCGGTTCAATACAAGTTTAATCGTAGAGATTATATTTGTTTTATTGCATTACATTGATTATCTAATTACATACATTGTTTTATCATATTATGTCTGCCATTATGTCCCGAGTGTCATCTTTGGTCGGACAATGAAATATCTTTCGTTCGGATTTGGCGATAAAAAAAAAAAAACCCAAAAAAACCCGCCTGTGCATATATACCAACACAGTAATGAAAGTCTCAACGTAATGCATTAAAATTATTTCCTTTTAAGATTAGATAAGCAAATAGAAAGTTGACGAAATTATAAATTTATTCTACAGATTGTCTTGCTATGGGATATAAAGAGAACAGTTCCTCTTGGCATCCTGTTGTTGGTGCATTTGGTGAAATGAAATGTATAACCTGCAGATGTCTGGTATGTTTCTTTATTCTACAGTTGATTATATTATACTAAACGGTACTGCAACTCTCTTGGACAGCAGTCATTGCTGAATTGTTAAATACTTTAATATATAATCTTAAATCAATCCATCATCAAATAAAATTACTAAATGCCTTGAAGACATGTTCAATGACGTTTATGCCAATCTATGCTCTTCAGATAACCGGAAACTAAGAACATTTATAGGTTTAAAAATAATATCAACGCTACCGTGCCATACCTGCAATCTTAAAACTAAAACCTCGATGTCAGCCTTGGATTAAGCACACATTACCTTGAAATAGAGAGATGACGATACAAGAATATACCTGCACATCTGCGGTTTTGCACAAACTGCCCTCAACAGAAAGTTAAGAATGAGTATCATTTTCTCATTGGGTGCAACTGCTATGAGTAACTCCGCACGAAAATTGTTTATGGGACATTTTGAGACCCAAAACTATCCATTTTCCTTCGAAAACATGTTTAACCAGTCGTTTGCTCTGGCAAAAAACAGTGTGCAACTTTGTGCACCATGGTTTCAAATAAGGGATGTGGCACCCATTTCTAAATAAATAAAAGAAAAAAAATAACCAACAATTCAAAGATCTCTTCTTCACGTTTAGTCTTTGGAGCCGAATCGTTGCCATATTAAGAGGAAATATCATAGTTAAAATTGACAAATTATCTTGGTTAAAATGGCAATTTGCGTGATTTTTCACTTGTAGATATTATATAACACAAAATCACAATATTAATATCAAAACAAAAATTGTTCGCCAAAAATTAACAACATAAAAATCTACTTGTGTTTTTTTTCACTTTCTACTTTTCGCATTTGCAAATTCACTGTGACTTTTTCATCTTTGCATTTTCAACTCTAAGAATGTCACCATTGTATTTTCAACCACTAAAATTTCTCCAATTTAACTGACCATATAAGGAAAGGGGCGTGTTTATGAGTTCGGCTGAAGTTGACTTCATAGGACGTCAATATTTAGCGTCTGGGCCAAAATTAATTCTCCATTGGGTTATTCGTGCCTCTTAGTGTTAAGATTATCCGATTTGAAAAGATCAAATAAATAGCTTGTCATGTCAGACAACCGGTGTTCAAATTGTTTCTGGGCATTGAGACTAACATAACATTTAAAGACTGCCATGAGAGTGGTGGCACTGGCACACATAATTCAAATTTCAATATCGGTTTCAGCCTACAAATTTACCTTATAAGTTTATGGTAACCATCAATATGCCATAATGAATTATGAGCTCTAACGCTGTATCTTCTCCTTCTTATAGGTTTCATGGTAAGTCTTCGATAAAGTAAGCCTTCTAGATCTACCCTTCTCATGGCATCTCTGACCCTTTCCTCTTGCAAGGTAGGCTAAATCCCTGAGCTGACAAATGGCCCTTTACACTTCTATATCCCTGATCAGGAAATCTTGATATAATAGCAGTAGGCCTAACTAAATTATCTAGCTCATCATCACTGTACTGTACTTTTGTGAAATGGACATATTGTATTCTTTGAGACGTATACAAACGGTGCGTTTGGAAACGCTGAATAAATTTTCGGCTAATTTAAAATTGTTATCAACTAAATATTGTTACTGTTCTTGTGGAATAAATAACTTTGGCGGACCAACTATTCCTGACGAAACATGATACTCTCTGTCGTGTCCTTGCAATCTGTTTCACAGAGAATTACTTACGAAATATCTCTGTAACAGACGACAGTTCACAACAGGTGCGTTGACTGCACGCGCCGTTAGTCATTGGCTCAACGCCTCGTGCAATGTTTACTTAACACCCAATTGCTTCGGGCAAAATGATGCATTTTACTCGTTTTAATACCCATTTACACTAAATAGGAAATATTTTTTAACTCCAAATACTTCAAACGTCTTTATTTATTTTTCTTTTACCTCAAAAAAATGTTTGAGAATTTAATTTGTCGGAGTTAAAAAAGTTAATATGCCGTACTCACTAAGCCTCGTCGATGTCATGCTTATCAGTGATTGTAGCGGCCAAGCGAATATTCACTGCGGGATCAGTTTGGTGTCCTTGTTGTCTTGTTTGCAAATTCATTGCACCGTCTAATAACTGTAGAGCCATTTCTCTCTCTCTCTCTCTCTTTTCTTAATTGATTAAGACAATCAGGGCTTTTCTTAATTGATTAAGAGAATCAGACACCTCTTCGGTAGTGACACTTATTTCAGATATAATGCCAGCAATACGCTCACATTCATGCCGATGTTCAGTTAAAGATTCGTCGGGTCTATTAAGACAATGGGCCAACCCAAACTGATCCCGCAGTGAATATTCGCTTGGCCGCTACAATCACTGATAAGCATGACATCGGCGAGGCTTAATTAGTACGGTATATTAACTTTTTTACTCCGACAAATTAAATTCTCAAACATTTTTTTGAGGTAACAGAAAAATAAATAAAGACGTTTGAAGTAATTGAAGTTAAAAAATATTTCCTATTAAGTGTAAATGGGTATTAAAATGAGTAAAATGCGTCATTTTGCCCGAAGCAGTTAGGTGTTAAGTAAACATTGCACGAGCCGTTGAGCCAATGACTGCAGTCAACGCACGTGCTATGGACACTCATCTGTTACAGAGTTAATTCCTAAGTAATTCTCTGTGAAACAGATTGGGGCCAACCTCAAGGTTCGATGATATATCTCATTAAACAAAAAGTTGTCTGACATTACAAGCTATTTATTTGATTTTTTCAAATCGGATAATCTTAACACTAAGAGGCACGAATAACTTAGTCAAGCGGCTATGACATTACAGTATATTTGGTTTATATAATGTTGTACGTACTCCCTCAATGTAAATGTACGTTTCATCCACTTTTGTGTATTTTTTTAAATCCACATTTAATATATTTTTCATCCATATTTTTTATGTATTTTTCATCCACTTTTATAATGTATTTATCGTGCTGACTGCAATGTATAATTTACATGCTGCCTATCTAGTTAGAATAGTTAATTAAATCTTTTCTTTGCTACTATATAACTGAAATTGAAAATGGCAAAATTAAACTACATTTTTATACAATCGTTTTCATCGCGAAGGTGGCTCTTTGGACATTTAATAAAATTATACAATAATTCAATTAAACATGCATTATCATTATGCAAGAGCTAAATCGGCCTATTACAAGTCTTTCTTTAGGCCTGAAATGTTATCTAAATTATCATTGAGACATTAATTAACTTATTCAGACCATAATAAAATCTCTATGTCTGGGCTAGCTTTCAATGGTGACTGGATTAGATTCCTTTATGCTGCTTAAAGGCCATTGACAATTAAATAAAAAAAGTGGATAATCGAGACTAAGCGGTTTATATTAATGATTTTAGTAATGATGACCGAGGCCAGGCGAAAATTTCACCCACTTAGTTCTCGGCCCATAGTGAATCAATTTGACTGAAATTTTCAGCAAATTACCTTTACACTATCTAGTTTTTAACTATTATGGTGAGAACTGCCAACTCGTTATCTTATCTCCCATAATGTATCTTTAACAATAGTGTCACAATGTCATAGTTGAATTATAAAGTACATGTAGGCCTAGGCCTATACAGGCAAGGGAAGGTAATCTGTGGGCTACAGATTTCGTTGTCTTGTGTACATAATGTTATAAAAAATGACCCGAGGAGGACCAAGAGAACTGAAAACGAAAGTAAAAAAAACGGAGTAGTTCAAGGAAACCTTACCTTGGACATGAACATATTGTCAGTAAAATGTAAGGCATAATAGACAGTAAGTAGGATTTATAATAGGAATAAACATTTTGTTTTTTTCAAAGCTCTATAGCACATTATCTATATTAAGCGTCAACGTATTTTAATTTGTTTTTTTTTTATTATTATTTTATAGAACGGTAAAGTTGATTGCGCTAGAGAAACTTGTTTACGAGACGACCAACTACCGTGTAAAAAGCCCCGACTTGTCCCGGGTGATTGTTGTAAAACATGTAATAAACGACAGAAACATAGAAACAAAAACAGAAGGAAAACCAAAAAAAGAAAAAATAGAAAGAAGAAAGATAAATCAAGTAAGTTGATATTCTTAATACAAAATTCGAATATGTAGAGGACAAAGGATGCAAATATCGATTTTTGGTCAAACTATTTTACTCTCGTAGGAGTTTTCCGGTCTTTGTTTTACTTAACCCCGACAATAACCCCAAATATTACAAAAAGTGGACGACAACGAAATAATAATATATATTATTATACACATCATATCCATAATTTATATGCTTTCATAAAAGACAAAATTTTAGACAATTAAAATTTTTACAAAGCGACGTAATACCAGCAAGGGGGAACTATCTATATAATATACAACATGTGTGTTTATTATGTTCGCCACCCATGCTTCGTCGCTGCACTGCACCCCTACATAGGTGGTATCAAATTAACCAGCTGGATCTCTTGAATGTTTTAGGCCATTAAATTTGGTCCCCTGGGCCTCCACATGTGGTATAAGATTAACAAATGTTTTAGGCCATCAAATTTGTGCCCCGGCCCAATAATGCGCCTGTCGAATTCGTGCTCCGGGCAAATGGGGTCATGACAATTCATCGAAATCTATCGTTTATTACCATTTAGACTATCGCATTGTTTAGAACCGTAATTTAGAAACTTCTGGAAATAATGGAAACTTCTAGAAACAGTGTTTAGATATATAATGAGCGCCATAGAAAACCAAAAGTACGACACAGATGTCAACGCGTGTGTCCACCACTGGCTCTTACGCACGCTGTGCAGTTACGTAGCATGAAATTAACCATCTGTGTCGTACTTTTGGTTTTGACCCCCCTGACTTTGTACCGTTGATTACAGATTAAACATCAATAAGTGTACAAATGTGTTGTTATTGATGTGTTCCCATTTGAGTATTGTTCACAATAAGAAGCAAAATAAATAAGATATGTTTACAGGATCATTTTGTTATACTTAAAATAAGTGATGTGTTTTCTATGGCGCTCAGTATAATTAGAAAGTTCCGGGGGGTGGGGTCTAGAAAAAGTTCGAAGTTGTGGAAAATTGGAGAATGTTCTTCTAAAAAGTTCTAAAATTTCCTAAAACTATATAAGCCCTAGAGCTTGTCTACGATATCTGTCCCGGTGGGAGTGGACGTTAAACTCCAGGTGGCATTGGTTGTACGGGTACGTGCATGTCTCAACAAAACATTTTTTTTTTCACAATTGAACATCCAGGAATGTAGAATGTGCCTGATCCTAATATCAACAAAAGTCTACAATATTAAAAGATGGTGCTAGCTTTCCTAGATGCTTTCCAATGCATCACACAATTAATACGCGCATGTTGAGTTGGTATCACTGCAGATAAAATATAAGAAGGTAATTATTGCCAAATCACAATAGAATCCGTATTTTTACATTTCTGTGAAAAGCTCCAAATATATTTGTGATATGCGAATTTCTCAAAGAAATGTTATGTGATAGGTTGCGTATATTGATGAACAACAAATAATTTTAAAACAAATTACAGAAAAGAAGAAGCGAAGAAAAAAACAACCAACATCGTCTGTAGGTGAGATTACCACTGGAATGCGGAATAAAACGAAGGTTTATCCATGTTTAGCTAAAAAGTCAGATCGTTTTGTATATTTTGAAGAGAAGGGTGATTCTATGATTTTAGCTTTTAACTCACCTAAAGATTATAAGGTAGAGATAAATACCTGGACTGTTAAAAAAGGTAAGTATAAAATTAAACAACGGGCTTTTTTTTATAACTTTCTGTCCGAAGTGCATACAAATAGTGTGCAAGATGCACTTACCATTAGGCAGAAAATCAGTTATAATTGTCGGATGTCCAACGGATCAGTGTTTTAGTAAATGTAGGTATGAATTACTTGTTACCGTTATAAATGCAATTAAATAAGAATTTCTAACACAAGTATAATTGAATTAAAGTTAAACTTGTGAAGGCAAAATCAAGAAGGCATGAAATAATAATCAGTGCTTCGCCTTGTTCATTTCTTGCCTTCTTGTCTTCAATTTCTTTCCTTCGATATGAGTCTAGAAGCATAATGTGAAAGCAAGGAATGACTCGACAACTCGGAACAAAGACAACTTGGACCAAGACAGAAAATGTTTCGGACCATTTTATGTATAATAAAGTGTTTTAATAAATTTCATGTTTTGAGTTGATCTATTTCATTGATTGGCTATTGTTTTTTTGTCTCAGCTAAACGTTACGCGAGAGCTTGTTCCTTTTATTCTGATTTTTTAAGCAGATGAGGCATTTGTCATCTACATAACACCTTAAACTCTGTGTATCAATCTGAAGTCAATCGGATGATAAGTTTGGCCTCTCCAGCGTCACAAGATTTTTTGAAGTTATCAAGGGAGATAACTCTGGTAGTAATTATTTGAAATAGCCGAAAATCAATAGACGTCTTCGTCTTATGACTGTAAACACTGTGTATAAATTTGAAGTCAATCGGATATTAACTTTGGCCTCGTGAGCATCCACAAGATTTTTTGAAGTGACCAAGGGCCATAACTCTGGTAGTTATTATCGGAAACCGCTGAAGAACAATATTATAGTCTTCTTCGCCTCATGACCTTAAAAACTGTGTATAAATTTAAAGTCAATCGGATATTAACTTTGGCCTCTTGAGCGTCCACAACATTTTTTGAAGTGATCAAGGGCCATAACTCTGGTAGTTATTATCGAAAATCGCTGAAAAACAATAGGCTTTTTCGTATTATGCCCTTAAACACTGTGTATAAATTTAAAGTCAATCGGATATTAACTTTAGCCTCTAGAGCGTCCACAAGCAATTGTAGACGCCGGACCGATAGACGGACGGAGGCGACGACAATATACGACCACATTTCAATGTGGGCGTATAAACATAGGTGAATTAATCTCGATATAATGGCCTTATAAGTTTATAAATAACAATATATTGAGTATTCTTTAATATATATTATGAAGCGAATTAGTAAACCAAAATATAAGTGTGAGTGGTCTTCTGTCTTAGTCCGAGTGGTCTATCCACTAGTCCGACTGGTCTTGTCAAAATGGTCTTTTGACTTTTGTACGAATTGCCTGGTGAACTCCAAATGTTAAAACATTAGCTACACAAACGAATCCCAAAGCGAAGGCAAGAAATCGAGGCGAAGGCAAAAAAGAGCGAGTTTAGGATCATTTGTCGCGGGTACTTATTATTGGCTTTCATTATATTGAAAGCGCAAGTCTGAAGGCCCGCTTTCCGTGTATGCATTTTTGTTCATACAAAAATCGCGCGAAAAGACGCCTGCATGGAAAGCTGGCCTTACATAGTGTAAGAAGGGAGGGAACTACGTTTAGCGATTGGAATCAGATCACCTAATTTCCACCATTAACCTGGCAATATATATAATAAAGCTCTGTGTCTGGTTACAGGTAGGCCTAAGTATTAAACATTATACTATTTGTATTATTTATTGTTTATCATTGTGCCGATATACATATCCTTCACTGTTTCAATTTAAGGGAGATTATCGGAGGTTGTAAACACTTTTATGTCCAGGAAAGATTTTCTAAACAAATATTCATATCTAACAGTCCTTGGGAGTACAAATAAACGTAAGTCACTTATAGTATATTATGATAGACATTGGGGTATACAGATCATTATTAGCGAATGCTTGTAATATCTAAACAATCAAAAACACTGATGGTCATCTTTAGCAATGCTGCATAGTACACTTTTACGTCAACCTACAGATTTCTGTTAGACTCCAAATTTAAAGGTCCACATCAAAATTTACGTGAGGCAATAATCTCAAATCCGTTATAATGTCAATTATAAGTAAATGCTTGTGAGAAATTATGGCTTTAAAGTCATGGTATCTCTATGTCCTTGAAAACATGCTATAATTGCATTGGGTTTTTTTTCTTCAAAACTAAATCCCCTTTTATTATACAAGACACAGATTTAATGAAATCTAAAACAGTAAACCTCTTTGATGAATGTCAAAGTAAAGTGTTGGGGTTATCTGTTATTTCAATTAGTGACGTATGTCAACAAGTTCACATAAAACAGTTGACTGATTTTTAATGCACCAGTAAGTCGATCTTATTAAGAGAAAATAAATGCAATTCGGTCATTTCGAAACCAACACACAGTTGTGGTTTAATATGACCACGAGAGCAATGCTATGGGGGGGGGGCGAATATTACCCAGATAAAGGCATACTAGTCGAGTGCCCATTGCGGCCCAAAAGTATTGAGGTTCAAAGTTCACACAAGGGTGCAGTTATCTCAACTCCATATTTCATCATTACGTTTTGCATAATAAAACATGCTTTTATTTTATATTATAGGACGCTATAAAAAGCTGAAGAAGAAATTAAACAAAACATTGTCTCGATGTAAAACAAAATGTCGTAAAAGGGTTGTGATTAAAATTGTGAATAAACTGAAAACTAAGAAAGATACATATAGTGGTAAATGTGGTGATGGGGGATCGTGAAACATGCTCAAAGAGACATGATACAATAGGTAGACTGTATTTAATGTTTAAAGAGAAATATTGACCATACAAGTGATGTGAATAATTCATACTTACAATAATATAATATTTGCCTAACGTTGTGTTTGTCCTGGCAGTGATATATCAATAGCTTTGAACTTCCTAACTTCCAGTCGCATTTTACTTGCATGGGAGCTAATGCTTTCATAGCAACATCAATATCCTCCTTTTGACATGCTGGTTGACAGCGCTACCCTTTTTTTTTTGTATAAATTTAGTAGAACATGTGCAGTAAGTTCCAACTAGACTTTTTTTTTTAATGTATCGATTCGGAAGGCTGCTTATGTTGCCTTTTGCATTCAGTTACATCAAACCAAGACGCAAACAGTCGCATTGGATACCAAAATGTGTTCAAAATGTGCTATAGCAGATCAAACTTCATGAATTTGACATTGAAGGCATTGAAATATGAAGGCATATTCATGTTTGGGAAGTGTTCATCACTGTATTGTCCGGGAGCTAGGTGGGTTTTATTCAACATGAAAAGTGCAGAAGTTTTGGATGCTAGTGGTGTATGGCTGGGTTAGGAGACCCCAGAAACCCAATTCTTAAGTTGCACCAGTGGTGGGTGTGGTAGGAGGAGCCACCCATAGTACCCCCAAAAATCGGTTTATTCAACATGGAAGGCGCGGGTTCCACTTCAGTGACATTTGATAGAGGATTGTGCCCTGAACCAGGAAATAAAACTTAAGAATGGAATTTTTGGTGGAAAGGTCACTTAAGAAGAGGTCAAAGTTCACCAATTTGCAATTTTTTGATTTTACTCTGAACTATTTTTTTGTTATCTTGTGATCTATTTCAGGTATTTAACACAAAACTGCATGGACATGTTTTATACTGCTAGGTGCAAAAATATGACATATAAAATTAATGAAGTTATAGCTAGAAGTATCACATAATCTCAAAAATAACGAAAATATTACTTGGCCCCCATCGGTAATTAAAATTTTAATCAACATGAAAAGTGTGAGTGTGAAACCAAGCCTAAATTGTACAGAATGATATCAGAAATCATTATCATCAACTTAAGAAATTTCTGGTTGCTAATGTACTTAAGAAAAGGATAATGACTAATTAGAAATTTAATTAACATGAAAGGTGCGACAATGGAACAAGGTGTAAAATATAGGGAGTGATCATAGGATTCACAACCACTAACTTAAGAATGGAGATTTTGGTGGTAAATAAACTTAAGAACTCCCGGACATGTAGCGTATACAATATGGGTGTAGGGGAGTTAACTATTACAACTGCTTTTCTTGTAACCCTTCTGTAAAATGATCATTAATTAAATAGGCACATGCAAATAACGTGTTGTGATTAAAAAAATTTAAAACTGCTGAAATTTATCTTTTGAAAACAAAACAGACAGATAAATTCATAGGTCATAGGTCTACATGTTATTTCTATTTGTGACTATTGGCTGATGCATATATGGGTCCCGAGACCAATCCCCTCAACAATAACAATAAAACATGTAAATTTTAATTTTTTGTTACTTGGGGTGAAGTGAGATGCCCCACCCCTAACAAAATATTCTGTGCCCGCCACTCAGGCAGAATCCAATAATCCCTAGTCCCACCCCTACTCCAATAAAACGTATGAAATTTGCTAATTATTGTGTTTCTACGCTACACAGACAGTAAGGTGCTGCCTTACTAACAAGGGGATCAGTTGGTGTAACGCAAAAAAGAACCCTAAAAAGTTGATATTCATAATAATAAATGTAGATCATAGTACCACTGTGCAGGCAAAATTCCCTCCTAGCACACCACACATCAAATGTATGGATAAGTATCCCTTCGCTTCTTCTTGCCTTCCTGTTGATTAGGTGTAAAGCCAGGAAGCTGTGACAAATTATTTTAATTTTGTAGCTTCGCTCCAAGGTTCAGCGCAAAGGCAAAGATAGGTTGCCAGGCAATGAAACATATGCCCACAGCAGCTAAATTGTCTGGCAGTCAACAAGAGTTGTCGCATATTTTGACTTTTTTTGGTAATGAAACATTTATAATACACTAAAATTTGATAAAAATAGCATTATGCAAGAGCCAAATCTGCTTATTACAGGTCTTTCTTTAGGCATGAGATGTTAACTAAATAATCAATTAGACATTAATATCCAGACCATAATAAACTCTTAAAGTCAAGGCTAGCCTTCGATGTTGGCAGATTGAATTCCTATATGCCGCTTAATGGCCGTTGATAATTAAATCAATCAAGTGGATAATCCAGACTATGCTGTTTATATTAATGATTTGAGTTGTGATGACCGAGGCTATGTGAATATTTCAAACGCTTTTTTCTCGGCTCATAGTGGACCAATTTGACTGAAATTTTCAACAAATTACCTTTACACTATCTAGTTTTTAACTATTATAGTGAAAACTGCCATCTCTTTATCTAATCTCCCATAATGTAACTTTGATAAAGAGTAACAACTCATTAAGTAATTATCAGAAAATTATTTGAATTTGTTGGGTATATGGAAAATTAATTTCATGGATTTAGGTGTTCAGTATCAAAATTCATTGAAAATCAATACACTTGTTCTTCTCAAGACCTTAAACTCTGTGTATCAATCTGAAGTCAATCGGATGATAAGTTTGGCCTCTAGAGCACAACAAGACTTTCAGGAGTGATCAAGGGAGATAACTTTGGCAGTAACTATCGTAAATCGCAGAAAATCAATAGAGATTTCGTCTCATGACCTTAAAAACGGTGTCTCAATTTAAAGTCATTCAGATATTAACTTTGGCCTCTAGACCGTCAACAAGATTTTTTGAAGTGATAAAGGGCCATAACTCTGAAAATCAATAGGATTCTTCTCATGACCTTAAACACTGTGTATAAATTCAAAGTCAATCGGATATTAACTTTGGTCTCTAGAGGGTCCACATCTTGAAAAGTGAAAAATCCGTAAGGCTTTTGCGATATTTTACTTACAGACATGGGAGTAAATTTTCTGAATCCTTGAACAAATCCCTAAGACACGTTCATAACAGAATTTTGATTTCGGTAAGAAGATTTTGGTGATCCAATTGCCTAGTTAAGAAATTACTCATGCATACGCATAATATGGAGTTTGTTGATCAAACTGGGAGTGCCACCATCATAAACGCGAAAAATACCTATGGCTTTTGCGATACTATATTTACATGTACAGACATCGGATTTGCATTTTCTGAATCCTTGATGGAATGAATGGCAAAAAAAATGTTCAGAGCAGAATATTGATTTATGTCAACTGGGAGCCACCATTTTGAATTGAATGTAAAAAGATAGTTTGAACGGCAACGAAACATACGCTCACAGCAGCTAAGTCGTCCGAGCAGTCAACATGAGTTGTCGGCAAATTTTTATCAGTAATGAAACATTTAAATCAGATTAAGAGTACCAACACATTAAGTAATCAGAAAGTCATTAGACTTTTAGTTCTGTCCCATGCTAAAATTTAGTGTACCAAACATTTAATATCATAAAAATTCATAGAAAATGAATATACTTCTATGTCTCAAGACCTTAAACTCTGTTTATCAATTTAAACTTAATCAGATGACAACTTTGGTCTCCGGAACAAGATTTTTCAAAGTGATCAAGGGCCATAACACTGGCAGTTATTATTGGAAATTGCTGAAAATCAATAGGAATCTTTGTCTCATGACCTTAAACACTTTGTATAAATTTTAAGTCAAATTTTTTACCTATTGTATCCTTCCGCCTCAATATTGACCAAAACCTGGCAGAAAATGTTTATTCAAAACCCTTTTATTCGATTCTACACCAAAAAGTCAACAAAGGATTGCCATGCAAAAGTGGAGGAAAAGGGAGACACAGACGAAAATAACTTTTTGCCCTTATTTCTGGTTGACTGCACATGAATTTGGTGAGAAAGGGAGACAACTACATTTAATGGAAGCAGGACCTGCTTTGATTTCTCTATTGACTTCGATGTTAATTCTTGATCGGCTTCAGCTTTTCCCAAAACTTTGGTTCGGCAGAATGCTATTCACTATACAGACAGAGCAACAATTAGCCATGTCTTTGTTCCAAATTTTGAGATACAAAATTTGAAGCAGCATAACTATCCGCGGTATTGATATCTCTGTACTGTAACCAACCTCCCAGCTCCCAACAATGCAAAAGAGGAGAAAAGGCAGACACAGATAGATTACTATAAATAGCCGAACTAGTTGGTGAAATTTAATGGTGGAGATCTGCCTCCAAACATTCCCAAAACATGTCAGCATACCACCAAATCCTTCCCCATTGATTATGATGTTAATTCTTGTTATGTGGCCCAGTTCTAACTTTTCCCAGTACTTGAATTGAATGACAGTAGGGATGAGCTAATGCCCACTCCCAAAGTACATTTCTTGGGGGATAAGAAATTTTTGTTTTCATTATACAAAATCTACACAAAATTGGATAATTATGAGTTTATTTGCATGAATTATAAATATTATTAACATCATCAAACGATTATAAAGAGTAGAAGCCAACAGTGCGGCTGATATCCCCCAACGAAATCCCTAAATAAATAGAGGACACATATTAATTAATTGCACATTTAACTTTTTCAAAAGTATCGAGCAATAACTCTCTATCACATAGAATCAAAGACAAAGAGATTGCTGATCTCTGCTTAGCTTTAGCAGGAAATGTTAATCATCAAACTCAGCAAAGACATTCACCTAATGAACATCAACATCCAAGTTTAAACATTCTACCTCAATTAAAAGCAAAGTTATCGTGCCCAAAAGAGTTAACCAATCAAATTGCTTACCATAAGCAGACAATGTTCATCATCAGACTCCATCAAGACATTCATCTAATAAACACCTACACCAAGTTTGAACATTCTACCACAATTAGGATAGATATTGTGTTTCAAAGTTCTGCTTACCGCTCTGCTATCTCTCAGCAGAAAATGTTCATTATCCAACTTAGTCAAGGTTTTGGTGTAATGAAAGTATACACCAAGTTTGATTGATCCCTCTCACTTACTGAAAACTAAAGTTATCGTGTCCCAAAGCATCAACCAATCAAATGGCTTATCTCTACTTACCCTAAACAGAAAATGTTCATCTTCGAAGTCCATCAAGACGTCAACCGAATAAACACCAACAGTAAGTTTGAATATTCTAGCTCCATTAGAAGGAGAGTTATTGTGTCCCAAAAAGTGTGACGGACAGACAGACAGATGAACCAATTTTGATAGTCTCTTACTTCTTTGAAAGGTGGGGGACAAAATAATTTCAGAGCAGAATTCTGATGCGGATTTAAGGATTAGGAAACTTTAGCTGGGAAAAATGGTAGTCCTTTCATATAATCATCAAGTTTAGTTTTAAATAATTCACTGGTGATGGGTTTATCTAATTCAATAATTGGATTCTTTATAACATATTCCACATATATCTGAAATAGACAAAATAAGTATTGAATATAAACACACATATACAGGTAGTTTCCAATAAGAAGAAAAATCGAGGATCCCTACAGGCAATATTACTGAACCATTACCTGTTGGAAACAGTAAAAAACACAAAAAAAGATAGGTTGCCAGACAACAAAACATATATCCAAAGCAGCTCAATCGTTTGGGCCATCAACAAGAGATATCACTTATTTTTACTTTTGTCTGTAATGAAATATTTACAATACACTAAAATCTGATTAAGAGTAACAACTCATAGAGAAATCCCTCTCTGGCCATTGCTGGTTTGGCTTCTGCTACTTGAACTTTTGAGGGAGTGTGTCTATTCTTCCTGTTCCATCAAATCTATCACTTGAGTACAGCAACATAACAGAACTTCGTTTAATCTGGGATCTTCCCTAAAACTTTGGACAGTGATTTAAGGTATTAAAAAAGGTGAAAGTCTGTTCATCTTCACACCGTATTGTTTACATTATGCCAATGTTGATAGCCTTGTTTGTCATGCAATTAGTTTTACAGCAATATTCTGCTATGCACTGGTTAATTGGGCATAATAAAATCGTGAGCCATGAGGTAATGTTTTGTAAACATATTTGGTCCAATTTGACGCTTTGTTTTAAGGGTAGTGCCTTTGTAACGTAGTTAGTGATTGGTAATTAATCGGACTATTGATCAATCATAATTTAGAACAAGAATTTTACCTCTTTCCAGCAGTGAGTAAGTGGGATTAGCTCTAATCAAACGGAACACTGCAAGGACTATGAATTTCATGGATTAAGCTGTTCACTTTGTCAAAATTCATTGAAAATCAATATCCACGTAAATCAATATACACGATTTTTCAGTGATCAAGGGCCATAACTCTGGCAATTGGATGTTAACTTTAGCCTCTAGAGCATCCACAAGATTTTTCAAAGTGATCAAAGGCCATATATCTGTGGCAATAATTATTAGAAATCGTTGAAAATCAATAGGCTCCTTCGTCTCATGACCTTTAAGACTGTGTATAAATCAGCCATTCACTTTCCTCAAGATGCAGCATAGATTGTTTATTATTATAACAACACTACTTGTTATGGGTCATAACTCTAGAAGTTATTGTGTCCAAAAGCATCAACCAATCAAATTCTTATCTCTGCAGATCATAATTAAACTCAATCAAGACATTCACATAATAAACGTGTTTGAACATTCTACCACAATTAGAAGGAGAGTTATTGTGTTTCAAAGTCTCGACAAATCAAACTGCTTATCAGTCAGCTTACCTTTATCAGAAAATGTGCATTATCGATAGTCAAAGTATTTATGTGGTGAAACTATACACCCAGTTTCATCACTGTCACTTAATTAGAACTAAAGTTTTGAAGAAAACTACTTACTGTGCTATAAATCTGTTGAAGTATATCTCTGATATTACCAACATTTAGATCTGTATTCATAATAAACTTGAGTCCACTTAAAGTTTCGAAGAAATGTAATCTATATTTACTGGTTTTATATGTCATGAAACCCTCTTTACTACATAGATATTGAGGAAGATGAAGATATATTTAAACAAATAAGACGTTGCCATGCAAGATAAGTCCACATTTTGCAAGTGATGGACAGAAAACAGAGAAAACCAATAGAGCTCACATTCTCATTGTCCCAATGCTTCATATAGTATTTGAAGACAGAAAAAAAAAATCAGTTAATAAACTGATTCAAGAATTACCATGAAAATGTGGGCCTATAAAAAAACTTATTGCATGAAATCATAAGGTAATACTTTCGTTGGTAAAACATGAAATAATACTGTAATACAGGGCTTGTCACAAGCAAACTGGTGGTGAGTAGATGACCACTCTATTTGTTAAATATAAATTGGGTCATTTTTGACAAACAGGAAATGTTTTATTGTTGGGACAAAAATTATCTCAGATTGCTCATATCTCGGTTACTATTCAACAGATTTTCTATGGGTTTTCATTTTAGGAGATTTAGGACGAATCCTACATGGGCTCTGATGTTTTTTTCGAAATTCCCAAGTTCGCACGATTAATATTAGCATCAAAGTAGTTTTCTTATCAAGTAGAAACTAGTTAGGAATAAGGAGCACATCGATGGCTTTCAAAATGGCATATTAAAAACAAATGGAATGACTTCCGGAAATTACAGAGGTCTTCCGATGTTACCCCGTAAATGAAAAGTTCTTTCCATATATACAATAATTATATACATGTAAGCTTTATTAGGTTGAAAACTATTTTGATTACAAATCTTATAAAAAAGTTAAATTACCCCAAATCGATAACCAAGGTCCTGACCTTTTTTGTTTATATGCAAAGAGTTGTGTCCATCAGTCCCATAGTTCCTGGTGAGAAAATTAAAAATACTTCTTGTTTGAAAATGCGGTAGAAATCTATTACCACACAGTAGAGTGGTACATAAGCCCTTTTCGTGGCACTCTACTGTGTAGAGATGACAGTCTGATGTAAAGTTAATTGGATATTACCATCGTTCCCAAGAACGTCCACAAGATTTTTCAAAGGGCTCAAGGGCAGTAATTATGGCAGAAAGTGTTGAAAATCAATAGGATTCTTTGTCTCAAGACAAGACCTTAAACACTGTGTATAAATTAACTAAGCCTCTAGAGCATCCAAGGTCGGATGGACAGCAATATACGACCACATTTTGCATAATATGGAGTTTGTTGATCAAACTGGGAGTGCCACCATCTTGAAACGCGAAAAATACCTATTGCTTTTGCGATACTATATTTCAGGGAATATTTTACTTTTTTACATTTGATTAGCAGTTTCCAGTAAAATTGTGTAAGAATGCTAATCAATTGTATAATTGAGTAGTAAAATTTACCAATTGATTAGCAGTTTTTAGTATGTAATAGAATTCTTATTTCACATAATTAGGCCTATAACTGTGAGAGAATATTCTACGAAACGTCGCCTAAAATACACTAGTAACTGTTTTCCATAAGTATGTGTTTTGTTGTTACTCTATCCAGTTACTAAATGCCATTTAAAGATCATAGGCCTATATAGTATATGTGACAATAACAATACCTATATTATTTGTATTACCAAACGGTTGTTTATATTTATATATATAAAATAAAAATAAAAGTATGTGACCACATGTTATTCTTTGTACGAAACCTGGACATTCTTTATTTACTTCATACTCTAGTCAGATCTTTTCTGGGTCATATTTCCTAACCCAATGTCGAATTTGAAGACAGAACATATATCCTGTGTTTGAATTTCGCGGCATACCCTCGATCATCCGGTAATTTTATTTTGTAGTGTTTTGTCATCTCTATCATCAAAACCTTTACGTCTATAAATAGCAGCCGGCAACATGTACTGCTCTCGTGGACCGTTGCAGGGGCACGCAAAGAGTCTTGATGATATAGACAATAAAATTGCGAGATTTGAGATTTGTTTTGATGTGTTTTACGATACTGAATGGTTTTAAAGTAAAAATTAATTTTCCAAACTTTGATTCGCGCTGAAGCATGGTTTTATGCTAATAATGCTAATCAAATATGAATTTGATTCGCAAAATCGGACGTTTGAGTCTCAAATTGCGATACGAACCCGGTTAAAATATTCCCTGCTATATTTACAGACATCGGATTTGCATTTTCTGAATCCTTGATGGAATGAATGGCAAAAAAAAACGTTCAGAGAAGAATATTGATTTACGTCAACTGGGAGCCACCATTTTGAATTGAATGTAAAAAGATAGTTTGACCGGCAACGAAACATACGCTCACAGCAGCTAAGTCATCCGAGCAGTCAACAAGAGTTGTCGGCAAATTTTTATCAGTAATGAAACATTTAAATCAGATCAATAGGATTCTTTGTCTCAAGACAAGACCTTAAACACTGTGTATAAATTAACTAAGCCTCTAGAGCATCCAAGGTCGGATGGACAGCAATATATGACCACATTTCAATGTAGGGGTATAAAACAGATGGCCAGCAATATTTCCCAATAGAAAGTATTGATGTCATTTGTGTATCATTAGTTTTACTGTTCTGGTTTCTAAGGGATTTTTTAATTTTGACATTTTATTATTTTTTATATTCTAAAATAAGGATACACATCTGTTGGTGAAATTCTGTTGACAAATGACTTTATGGAGAAAATCATACCATACATCAGCTTAAATTCCTGAAAATGTACAATAACAATAAATTCAGACCAGTGGTTGCCATGTTAGATATGCTCAGATTTGGCGAGAAATGGACAGGAAAGATGTAAAATCAATAGCAGAGCTCATCCCCTTATTGTCCCAATGCTTTACATGCAACATACATGTATGCCCACTAGCACTTTTTGCAAAATATGGATGGAGAGGACGGAAAATCTATAGTGCTCATCCATGATTGTCCCATGAATTTAAAAAATTCAAGATTTACCATTATGAAAATTATACCATCGGTAGAGAAAGTAAGCATTTTTTTAATGAAATCGAAATTTCTATCATTCTATCATTGATTTAAATATCAATATCATAGGAATAAAATAAAACCAAGTATGAACAATCCATACCATTGCATTAGTCAAAATTCGAAGTACTAGTATAAAAACAGTTAAAGCAAAATAGTGTAATCAGCAAATGGACTGTTGACCGTGTACAAAATACACGACAAACAATGGTAACAGGTGTCCGGGAGAGTAACCTTACCCTGCCTGGCATAACACCCGCCATCGATATCGCTGCATCCAAACTATTAGATGAAATCTCAATAAAATAGCAGGATTGGCCAATGGACTATCGGTATCCAAAATGCACATGATGAACAGTGTTAACGATGTAGTACGAACTACACTATATATGTAGACAGACATAATTAGGGAGATAATATACAAGTCAATTAAATATATCTTGAATAATAATAGACTAATAGCCAAGAGAGACATGTTAATATGTTTTATGAATCAAGTCAATAATAATTTAATAGGAAATGTTTTTAACGATGAAATTGCAAATAAATTGCCTGATTGCTATCTAAATAACCTAACTTGCTTTTTCTCAAAACGTACTTTCCTGACTTGGGCAGCTTCAAACAGACACAGATTAGTCAATTTTTTCCCGAATCAGACCCACCATACATCATTTTCAAGGCAAGGAATTGTAGAATGTGAAAACAACAAATGAGTTTTGACTCTATATACAAGATAACTTACGATATCCATATAAACTTGACAGGCAATAGTAGTCAACAAATCAAAATTTCCTCATTCATTTATTATTATCAACAATATCATGCCATAAAGCCTATGTGATTTAAAAATCTGTATTGATTAATGATTACCTCTTCCGAAGACATACCAGATTGTTTACGTCTATTCCATTCAACGTAATACAAACACACGCCATTTCTATCGAAAATATAAAAATTATAGATTGTCATTTTCAATCGTAAATAGTAAAATGATATTGTACACCTCCCGGAAGTGTCCCGCTACATCAATTCTCACTCGGTAAACCTCGGCAGATTCATCAATTCTGCATCCGCAGGCTAATTAAATTTCATTTACGTGACTCCTGACTTTTTTCTCATGATTTTCCATATTTATATCCCAACATTATAAAATGTTATTCTTCAATTAAATTTATATGTGTTTAACACATCTTGAATCAGCAGTTTCCTTTATAAGAGACTTATTTTCGTAGTGATTTAGGATTTTAGGAAAAGCCCTTATCCCACCTTCTATATTTTGGAGAAAATATTAATAAAACGAATCTTTTTTTTCATTATTATCATTGTAACTTACTTTATTTGATTTTATGACATGGAAGGAATAGAAAATATGTAGTTGATATTTTGCAGAATTTATCATTTTTTTCAATTAACATAATTAGATCGAATAGACATTATCGTTCGGTGTTATTAAACAATCCACAATTTGTTAAAACCACATCGTTGCGCATGCGTTAAATGTACCGTCATGTTTTGAAAACATTGGGCATGTGATGATCAAAGTGACATTTTAAAGAACTTCTTTGAGGTATTACACTTTTGAAATAGATTAATAAAGACTGGCGGCATTTTATGCATGAATTAAAACAGATGGAAAAAATAAACCGTAGACTAATGACATTTTCGACGTAGCATAGCATATCACCATGTGAAATGCAATGGAAATATTGGAAATTATAAAATTATTAGCAAAACTAGCCTAACAAACAACAGGTTTGTGCTTGTCTGTCGTACTCGTGGTCGTTGACTGTCTCATTGAATAATACAGCTTCAGAGTCTGTTGTCCCTCTGGTACAGATGGCCAGGCAATAAGAGCTGTAATATATAACAGGCATTGCGTGAGTAGAGTGAAGCTGATCGTTCATGTTGTCTAATTTAAAATAAGCGTAGCATTACATTTTAAAATATAATTTATAATTGAAGGAGGTAGGGAATCCATCAACACTCCGACCAACCAAGACCAGTAGGACCAACTGATGGACCACTCGGCACTCGGTCTAAACAAAGACCACTCCGACCATGCAAAAAGACAGTTAAAAGACCACTCAGACCTAGTTCAGCTCTGAATGTTGGTCTCATTACTACACTCACCCTGAATGTGTCTCCCCCATAGATTAACCCAGGGGTTAGTGGAGTAGTAGGGAATGAAACCACTGGGGATACAGAGGATGTGGAAAAAAGTAAAATTAGGCTATCATCAGATAAGAACAGTATACTCCTAAGTATTGTAGAAACTGTCAAATGGAACTAAAACAACACTAAATATAAGAATTTGTATAAGAAGCAATTTCGTATAAGTAGGCCTACACGTATAAGAAGAATCAGTTTAGAATACCAAAATCAAAATGTGAATTGTAACACATTGCGGTCTGAACTGTGTGATAAAATATATCATCAATCAATGGAACATGTTGTAAGCTGGACACATCATGCTAGACTGGCCCAGTCTCTTCTATTTATTTTACATTTCGATTTATATAAAAGTATTAATTTTTAGTAAACCAACACTTTCGTTTCCATTTGTATAAAAAAAAAAATTGAGTAAACCTGTAACCAGCACCAGAGACTGGACAATTTGCGAGCTTCACAATAAAATGGGCGTTCCTGTCATGTTTTACGTTGTTCCTTATTTGGAATGATTGACAGTTGTCAAGCAAGCCCAGAGTCGCGATACGCATGAACTGGCTTCGTTAAGTTGTTATAATGATGTCATGTGTAATTATTTATGTTCATTCACCTCATCCCATACGTTGTATCCGTTCATTAGACAGATATTGTCCGTCAACAAAATTCTTAGATCGTTAAAGTATCACTAAATAACAATAACTGTTATCCACAACAAACATCTCGCACCTACACCAGTTTGCCAGTTGGTCGACAGCCATGTTTATTATCACGTGATGTTAGATATGTCGTGATCGCGTGCACAACGTCACACAACCTACATAATTCAGATTGACCTACTAGATGAGAATGAAGCCCTATTTGCCCAGTCTCTAGAGACTACGTTTTTTTTTTTGAGAGGACTGGCCAATTTTTGGTGTGCGGAGAAGACTGGCCACCAGTCTAACATCATGCTTTCTTTTGATGTTGGATAAAAATTTCGTCTCTTGGTAATGATGTTGATTTAGCATATTGTCTATATTTTTTTTCTAAAATGAATAAGTTAATTTAATTGGTCTGAATGGTACTTGATTGAACATTTACTATTATAATTACCGTAATATAAATGGAAATAAAAAAGGTTTGTATTTCTCAAATATTAGATAAACATGCACTCTTTATATTAACTACTAACAGTTTTGTTAACTACAAAGTACTATATAATAGATATATGGTTGAATTTATTTAAACTATTTTTCTGTAACATGATTAATTATGATTAGCATACATCAGTATTCTTCAGTTTTAATTTTACAATTTGAATGTAACACTAGGTGGAATAACAACATTTTCTGCACTCTTCACTCTTATATCCAACCGTTACAGCTAATTCAAAATAAAGCTGCCCGAATAGTGTCCCGATCTAACAGGAGTACACACATAACACCAGTGCTGAAAGTTTTACATTGGCTTCCGATCCCCTTCCGTATTGAGTTTAAAATATTATCATTAACATACCTTTGTTTAAACTGTGACAATGCTCCAAAATATCTTAAAGACCTAATTCAACTGTACAGCCCATCAAGATCTTTAAGATCAAGTGATCAAAATCTTTTGAAAATACCAAAAGTCACCACTCAATTTGGACAAAGAGCCTTCTCATTTTCTTCCCCGATGCTGTGGAACAAACTTTCCCAACAAACCAAATCCAGCCCAAACTATGCAGTATTTAAGAAAAACCTTAAAACTGAACTCTTTTATCATGCTTTTAAGTAATGTGTAAATCGTGTTTAAATTGTTTTATTCATGTAATGATTTTATTTTATTAGCATTTGCTCATTAAATTTTCAATTTATATATATTTTAAATTTTAAGCAATTTTAAGTCTTGTAAAAAATATTTATAGATTTGATATATTTTAAATTTAAAATGTATTTTTATAGTATTTATCTTGATGTAAAACCAGCGCCACTGAGCAGCTATACTAGCTGGAACGTGTGCGCTTTATAAATGTATTAAATTATTATTATTATTATATGTAACCCCTTTCCACATATTCTTGCTTTATTTGGAAAGATAACTTAATAATACCCATACCTATTGCAATACTAGTAAATTCTGTTATCAGTGAGACTATTAAACATACATTATGCTAGAGCTAAATCTGCATATTGCAGGTTTTTGTTTAGGCCTGAAAATCTTATCTAAATATTATTAATTAAACATACATAACGCAAGAGCTGAATCTGCCTATAGATAAGTACTGACTTTAGTAATGATGATCAAGGCTAGCCTAAAATTCAAAAGCTAATGTCTTGGTTCAAAGAGAAGTCATAACAGCCATTCCATGGTGACTTGCGTGACATTTCTACTTATCACAAATATTTAGATATGAATATCATGAAATCTAAAAATCAGTTTCCATAAAAACTTCTCCCAGTTAAAGTTCTTGTGCCCTGTTACATGACAAACACTTTAAATATTACTTTCTTGGGCAAAATTTAGCTCAATGTGAACATACATGTAATGAGTTGTGACTTGTGTGACATGCGTTTGCAGCGCGTTCATGGGTAATGATACTGATCTCCCATTTAGTAGAAAGGTAATTAGAAGAATATAGGAATATGACTTATATGTATATGAAGCTAAATTGATCAGCTGTAGCATCATTTTGTTGCAATATGGTGTTTTATTGTTAAGTTTTGTGATAAACTGAGATTTTGTATGTGACTTGTGTGACATGAAAAGTTTACTCGCATGACAAGTAGAAAAAACACTAATGTTTCAATATAATATAAAACTAATTTTTGTGTTGTATTTCATTGTCAAAACAAACAAGAATTAATTTGCTCAAAAAACATTGCGATAGAAATTATAAATTCTTTACAGACGCACACACCCACCCTAGAGAGGTCCCTCTAAACACATTTCATACAAGATCAATATGGTAAGAACTATTTCATTAATGTTGTCAATATAGATTTCATAGTTACAACAATCCGAGGGACTTTAGATATGCTCTCCTCATTAAAAATGAGTTGACCTCTAATATTGGCTAAATCTGACTGAGACATGATGCAAACAAGGTCATTTATATTTAGCCAGGATTCCTCTGGAACCAAAGGCCAATAGATTATCCTGGAAAATTAGGTTTAGAATGAAAAACATGGTACAGGTAGTATATCAAACTGAATTACTGCCCTAAAATCACTAAAAAGTAATGTTAAAGTAGAACAATTAGCCCGACTCAGTAGAAAAATAAGTGTGACTCGTGTGACATGTGACTCGCGTGACATGACTTTAAGTATTTTTTTTGCAATGGAAAAATGAAATAGCATTACGAAAACGCATTCAGATATTCAGCTTTTTATGCTTATTTATCATTGAAGTAATAAAGTTATTTTAAAAGGGTGCTATAAAAGAAATATACTCGCTTTGTGACTTGTGTGACAATGAGTTTTCGGATCCAGAAAAATTGGGGATCAGCTTAACTCATCGACAGATTTCTTTAACTGAGTGACCTTTTTGATCTCATTTGGTCAAAATTGAACCAGATTGTAACAGAATTTTCCTGGTATAATCCATTTTTATTTCATAATATCATGTTTATATCATTCTTACCATTTGTGGAAAAGGACGGCAGGTGGCTAATATTTATAGAAAATGTTATTATTTTAGGATGACATATTGCATATGATATTGCGATACAAATAATGTTCGAAAAACAAAATAATTTTGTGATTTTAATTTTGGGTTTGATGTTCTGATAGCGTGGAATGGCTGATTTGACTGAAATTTTCAGCATATTCTTTTTACTTTATCAAATCTCCTATAATGACCATTTATGAGATTCAGATTAGGCATGGAGGTTATACTTAAAGTAAAATTTTGGTGTCCATTTTATGTAATGTTAGTAGCAGTTAAACACATACAATTAGTTTTTATTCAAATTTTAGCTAATTATTTTCTACCCGTATTGATGGATGCCCATACAAAATATTTAACATAGCACATTGCTGTTTGTAGTCTTAATCTCAATATGGATTTCGTCCCATCCATCATAGCCCATTGACGTAAAGCACATGCCCATCTTCATTTGTCCAGCTGAGTCAGTGTAGAAAAATAAGACTTTATTTTATTTGTATAAGACTGTGTTTACATGTAGCAAAACAGACTACTTTATCATGGATCAGTTTAATTAGTCAAGTGTCTTAGATCCTGCATGGTTAGTTTCTCATAAGAGTAAGATTTTTTTTCTCAGTTTCTTTCCAAAAAAGCATATATGCACTATTTCCCAGCTACTTCGCTGATGCCAGGTAAAATTTCTGTAATTCTTTATACTTTCAGATTATTATTCAAATTATTTGATGTCCAATAATTATATATGGAGGTTAACTTGGATAAACCAGAAATGAAGAATTTAGAACTATGGGAGATTTTCAGCATTTATTATTTTATTCTGGTTTGAAATCAAAAGTAGATTTAAAAATACATCAGTCAAGTAGTTGTGAAAATATAGAGAATCTCAAAGAAACAGATGTTGACTGCAACAGGGAAAATCTGTTGACTGACAATTTAGATTTACTGAAAATTACACAGTCTCAAGAATCTGTATCAGTAGAAAGTGAGAATATTGTTCAACAAAGATATATTTTTAATATGAATTCACATTCTGTTCTAGAAGGAACTGAAAGTGATGTTGACAGTGGTTTGAAAACTGCATCCCGTTCTTTTTTGTCATGTGAAATGCTAAGTTCAAATTTGAATCAAAGTCGTGTGGAAGCTGGCAGTGGGGAGAGTCCACTATTACCGAAAAGTCCAAAAGTCACAGAGAACCTTGCTGATGACATAACAGACTTGTTTACTCCAATGAAAACCTTGAATTTCAATGATGCCACTGACTCTGATATTCAACAGCATGGTATGATTGATGAGGAATATGATGATTATACATCAGTGGAAGCAAATGGTGAGAAAATAGAATTTATATCCACAAATAGTCAGGGTGTACGAATAATTGAAGGCCATGCCTCTCCTTTAGAAGACAAAACAAACCAAGCCCTAGGTTTCAATTTTCAAAATAATGCAGCTGGTTTCCTGGCATCTCAGGATAATCATGCAGACATTTTTGCAGAGTCCCCAAATCTTTACGATAGTCTGGAAGAACATGAGGATGGTGATGTCCCCTGTGATAGAAATAAACACAGTCCACATCGAACCAGGTACAGCCCTGCACCAAATCCTGTAACTAGTCCACGGAACTGCACAGCAGAGTCCATTCCAGAGTTCAATCCCCAAAGATCTAAAGTGAGTCAGGACTCAATGTCAGAAGGCAGTCCTGGTGAAATTCGAGCAGAGCAAGATATGCTGCAGAGATCCATTGATAACTATCAGTACTCATTTTCTAATCATATGAACACAAGTCATGCATCAATTAGTGAGAATCTGCTTTCTCTTGATGGTTATCTTACCGAACATGGATTATTACAAGGAGCAGTTGGTACTTCTCTTGGAAGTTCTCATTTATTAAAACATGAGCGTTCCATGCCTCCAGGCCTCCAAAATTATTCAACCGAGCGTCAAGTTCCGACAGGTCTACCAGAAAACCACCCAAACAGATTCCAACATAAAAATGAAAATGGCTTTCATTACATTAAGAATGGAAAAAATGTTTCGTCTGAACAAATTCATTGTGTGTTTTCTCCAAAATCTGACCCTGGATCACATCAAACTGTGGATGACCATGGGAATTTACTGCTTAATGTTAATGGTGATACAAGAGATGATACTCACGTTAATAGCAATATCAGTGATCAAGAACACAGGAAACTTGATGAATTTCACTCACTGCCAGATCTTACATCAATGAGATGCCAGGAAGCAGCATCTAAAACATCCCTGCAACAACCTCAAAAACCAAATCAACAAAACTTAGCCAATCAGAATCAAAAAGCTCCGAAATTACCCACAGAGACAAAAGTTTGTTCACAGCATTTAAAGCATGAACAGAGACAGAATATAAACAACAGCAGTGGAACAATAGGTAAAACCAAACCAGGCATGTCATCAGATAAGCAGAATGTTTCAGCAAGATATCCTGTACATCCTAAAACACGCCCAAACGCTCAGGGTGGAAATGTCCAAGAAAAACAGAATGCAGCGACAGGGAACACCCAACCTGGTTATAATCAAACTTCTCAAAGATCTTTTAATAGACAAACTGACACATCCACACATGGTCGACAAATTCTACATCACAGCGATCAAACTATTTCACACAGCACAAGAGGTAGTACTTTGAATCGTGGAGCACCAAGAACAGGAAATGATATAAATTATGAAAATAGGATTGCAGGAGTTGGCCAGGATGACATTATATCTAGATCAGACTTTACACGACTACCAGATTCAGACAATTTGCCAATTTATCGCCAAGATCGGCATCATGTTGCAAGTTTATTGCAGACAGGAAGAGGTCAACAAAGGGAGGCCACTGTTGGGTATCAAAATAACGATCAGTATGTACCAATGTATGCTAATTCTTACAATGATACCGATGATATTGCCAATGATGATAGACCCAGTCCAAGGTCTCGGGACAACTCTACTAGAGGCCAATTGAAGAATGACACTAATCATAGATCACATGTTACTACTCGATCACCACAGCAACAGGTAAAATTTATTTCACAGTCATGCATTTTGAAACTTTAGTGCAGAAGTTTATTTAAAATTTGGTAGAGCTATCTTTTAATTTAATAAATTTATCTAACACCAAACATAATAAACCAGTCTCCCTATACTAATTTCTTAGCTGTATCTGGAAATGATGTCTTCTTCTGTATGTGTCTTCTTCTGGTATGTATCAATATGATATTGTGTCATATATTTCAGACTGTATCTGAGGATATATTTGAAGGTGGTGGAGGTGTAAATGTAGACATTATGGGTATGGAAGAAGTACGATCACATCTTCACTCTGTGTTGCGAGCAGGAAATAGTCATCTACAAGGTAGATAAACTTTTTGTTATTGTCATTCATATCTGTTCGTCCACAGTTGATGTTTTGAATTGATTTAAAGAAGCTTGTCAGTATGTATCGTTATACATGTACATGTAGTTTGTGTCCAACATCCTTGTCTGTAGGAAATAATTATTTGAACAGGTTTGACCAGGATTGCTTTTGTTATCTGTAAAATCAACCCAGATGTCAGTGGAGCTTTACTTATTTTGTAATCAACACTCATTCACAAGTTTAACCCGGTAAAATAAGTTTTTAAATTAATTGTTTAAACGCAAATTATCTGATGTCATTCTAGAATAACAAATAAAAAAGCAATAAGAATCCAATCCAAACACTCCCCCTTTTCAATATATAATTATACATCATATTTGTGCCCCGTCTGTCGAAGAAAGCTCTGTCTGTCCGTCACACTTTTTGGGACACAATAACTCTAGTTCTAATTGAGCTAGAATGCTAAAAAATTAGTGTAGGTGTTTATTAGCCTACATGTAGGTCAATGGCTTGATGGAGGTCGAAGATAAGCATTTTCTGCTTAGGGTAAGCAGAGATAAGTAATTTGATTGGTTGATACTTTGGGACATAATAACTTTAGTTCTAATTAAGTGATAGTGATGAAACTTGACAAAGTTCGATAATGAGCATTTTCTGCTCAGGGTAAGCAGAGCGATAAGCAATTTGATTGGCTGAGACTTTGGAACACAATTACTCTCCTTCTAATTGAGTTAAAATGTTCAAACTTGGTGAAGGTATTCATTAGATCAATGCCTTGATGGAATTCGAAGATGAACATTTTCTGCTTAGGGTAAGCAAAGAAAAGCCTTCTGATTGGTTGATTCTTTTGGGCACAATAACTTCGGTTATATAATGAAGTGAGAGAGATGAATTATTCATTACCTTGACTAAGTTCGATGTTGAGAATTTCCTGGTTAGGTTTCTGCTTTTAATTGAGGCAGAATGTTTAAACGTGATGAAGATGTTCAATAGGTGAATGTCTTATCATTGAGTCAATGATTAACATTTCGAGCCCAAGCTAAGCGGAGCTACATATAAGCAATTTCATTGGTTGATGCTTTGGGACAAGATAATCTTGATTCTATCTGATATGGAGTGATGAAACTTTCTGTGTGGATTGATTGCTCAAGACTTTTGAAAAAAATAAATGTGTCATCTATATATTTTGGGATTTCAGTGGAGGACATCAGCCTCACTGTTGGCTTGTTTAAGATAAGTTGAAAGAGAATGTAAAGTTGTTGTTTTGTAAATCTCAGGTCCACCAAGCATTGATGCGAGTATTAGTCCAAGTGAGCTGTTGATGGAACATCCAGCAGCAAGAAACAGAAGTATTTACACAAGGTTAGTCGTTTAAAATATTTTTCCTGATCTGCCTAACTAAAACAATGATTTTCATCTGATTTGATGAAACCTGAAATTGCATGTTTATAACCCACAGATCTAGGTTCCTTTCGATATTTGTGTAAAACAGACTAAGGCTGCAGGAGAAAATGTCCGCCCCTTGTACGCAAACAGCGTAAAATACATGGTATATTAAGGGTGTGGACCGTCTAGAGGTCAGAATTTTAATCCGATGAAATTGATGAAACTTGAAATGTTGAAATACTTGTTTATTATAACCCAAAGATTTTGTTTCCTTAATGATATTCAGGTTGTAACATTCTGAATTATAGCCCTTGATAGTACGAAAAGTTTTTAGCTTATAGTCCCTCTAGGTTTAATAATTCTTTGGGAGATAGACCTAAATTTCATTTTTTGTCAAAATCGGATAAAAATTGTGACCTGTAGAGTGTCAACAAACAAATTGTGGATGGACAGACAGACGGACAGTGACACGAAAATGTAGGCTTATATAAGGTATGTGAATGTATCACCCTTTATCATCAATAAACGTTGAGTTTGAATTTTGTAAAAATATGACCCATGCCATACTTACACCGACAAAATGGCCACTCCTGGTACTCAAATAGTGTAAAAGTATGTAATACCGAACTTGTGAACACTGTAAAAGTCACAATTTCTATCTTATTTTGATGAAACTTGAAACATATGATTATAATATAATCCAAAGTCTTGGTTCCTTTTCATATTTGCACATATATGTATTGGATGGTAACTTCCTGGATTATAGCTCCTGATTGTATGAAAAATAATGTTTTTAGCTTGTGGACCCTCTTCTAGTAGTAGTAGTAACAAATTTTGTCTGATTTAAAAAATAATTGACGGATAAAATTGCCGCTTCTTGTAGTATGCAAATAGTTTAAAAGTATGTAATACAAAGATGATGGACGTTATTGATGTCAAAATTGAAAGGAATTGACGGACAAAATTGCCGCTTCTTGTAGTATGCAAATAGTTTAAAAGTATGTAATACAAAGATGATGGACCTTATTGATGTCAAAATTGAAAGGAACTGAGATCTTTTGGTTATATTATTATTAATACATTTTAAGTTCCATTTTAAAGTTTTCCTTTCAGATAAGATGCTGTCAAGACAAAGCTGCAGAGTTAGCATACTTTTACGCTTTGCATGGTTATCTTTTTTATTTTAACAGTGGAAGAATGCAAGATGAAGTTCCAGATATATTTGAGAATTTTCCAAGCTTTTCTTCGAAGATATTTACTGAGTTAAATGGGAGTAATGTGCGCTCGGAGTTGTCAACCCAGAACGAGAATCAGTATATACGTGATGCATTAGAAAGAGAACATTACAGACGAAAGGTAGATACATATACAAAAATCATAGAACATTTTCATATGGACGATGGAGGATTAACTAGAATGTGCATAGATTTGAATCTCAACTTTGCCCATTTGTTCTTCTAGAGTTGGCTAGTCTTTGGATTGTATGAAAATGTTAGGTCTGTCTGTGTAAACATTTGCAGGCAGGCGCATCGGAGATCTGTCAGTTTAAAGAGTAGGCAGAAATGTTGATATCGTACCTCTTGTTAGTAACAAAATGACCGAAGTATTTTATTGACAAGATGTTAAACTCATTTTCTTTTCACATTTATCTTAAAACTGATCTTTCTTTGGGTTTGGATTTTTGTTTAGATGTTATAGGTCTTTGGTTTATATTTGTGAAACTTTCAACTAAATCACACACCACTGGTACTGATACCATACACTATTTTATTGTATACAGACTGCAATATGGATCAGCTTGGAACTTGCCGTATGTATTCCTTAGAGTGGCAAAACTATTGATTTTGGTGCATGTCACGAGCCCCATGATCAGAGCCACTGAAGGCCACAGTTCTGAATTGATTATCTTGGAACTTGGTATACTTATTCCTTATATCTTAAGGATGGCAACTGTTAACTTTGGTGCACGCCGCCCCCCCCCCCCCCCCCCCCTGTTAGTCTGGGTGTCCGCTGTGCTTCAGTCAGTCCACAATTGTTTGTGGACACTATAATACAGATCACAATCCTTATCCGTTTTTTTTTTTTTTTACAAAGCTTTAATTATCTCTAAAAGGTCTTGGTTGCTTTCGATATTGGCATGTATCGGATCGAAACTTAATGGATTTTTGGCCCAGACCAAAAGATCACATTGTTTTAAGCTTGTTGAAACTCTAGAGGTCACAATTTTTTATCTGATTTGGATGAAACTTGAAATGCAAGTTTATAACCCAAAGATCTTGGTTCCTTTCAACATTCATGCATATTGGATCATAACTTCCTGAATTATGGCCTCTGTACGAAAAATCACGTTTTTAGCTTGTTCTACCTGAGGAAATTTTGAAAATTTTACCACCATTCCATTTCTAATCGTACGCAAAATTTCATTTTTAGCTTGTGGTCACATTTTTATTTGAATTTGATCATGTCTTTATTTCGTTTGATATTCACACATATCGGATTGTAACGTCCTGAATTATGGCCCCTGATTTACGAAAAAATCATGCTTTTAGTCAGTGGTCCCTCCAGAGGTCACAATTATGGTTGAGTTAAAGATGTATTTATAAAACTTCATGCAATTTTGTTTCAAAACTTCATCATTCATACACATAGAAAGAACTGCTTTTAGTCATTTGATGGTAGTGATGATAATTTATAATGGAACTCCATTTATGTCCACTGTGGATGTAGAAGCAGGTATCTTATGTGTGGAGTCTGTCAACATTTGCATTATATAAGCTTATCTATTAGTGTTTTGTTGTTGATTACCAGTAATAACGCAGAGAATGTTGATAACTGAGTCTTCTTGTTTAATTTCAGCATTGTGAGGAACAGATACAACAGCTTAATTCTAAGGTAATAAATATAGATACATTACTTGATACCCTGTAATTTGAATCTTAGGTAATAATATATATTTGATAATAATGTGATTCTAAGGTAATATTATTAATAATACATATTACTTGATAGTTTGATTCTAAAATCTAGGGTAATAATACGCAGTGTGCAACTCTAATAATAATTTTAGTAATAACACGGAACAGTGGGAGTAACTATGACTCTCTTAAGGTAGCCAAATGCCTCGTCATGTAATTAGTGACATGCATGAATGGATTAATGAGATTCCCACTGTCCCTATCTACTATCTAGGGCAGCCACGTACAGAGGGAGGAGCTTAATTCGTGATTGGGTTGGTTGGGCGAAAGAGCAGGAGTAGCCTATGGTGGGACTGCTTTACAGCACAAGTCATGGGGACTAAATAAATTGTCGTAATTTAACTAATTTGATGTTTATATATATTGTATATAGTTATTAGAAACTCAACAACAGTTAGCTATAGCCATATCAACGGACAAGAAGAAAGATATTATGATAGAACAGTTAGATAAACAACTAGCAAAAGTTGTGGAAGGATGGAAAAGAAGAGAAACGGAGAAAGATGAATATCTGAAAGTTTTAACAAAAGAAAAAAGAAAAGTTGAAGATCAACTACAAAAACAACAAGTGGTATGTTAATTTATTGCAGTAAGAACCATTTTTCATCTCCAGATATATTGATAGCGATGCTAATGGGACAAGGGGTAGCATGTACATGAAAACATTTTAAACAATGTAATGTTATTACTAGACGAGTCATTTTATCATTCCCACGGATATTCTACATCAACATCCGGCAACATATTAGGCTGTCAAGTAACAACGTATTCTATTGGCTGATTTTAGACTTCTACCCAATCGAAATGAACCTTACATTAGCATTCAATATGTTTGGTAAATAACGATGGCAGCTCTAGTTTTACCATGGACTGTATATAGGGAATGCTCATTGCTTGGAGGAGGTCAAACACATGCAATTTTAAAAATAAACAAAAACTGAAAATAAGATAGTTTATTAATCTCAATAAGGAGAGCGATTTAGCTAATTAGCGGGCGTATTTAATGACTTCCCCGAAGTTAAGTCAAGGTGCGTCGGGAGGCGCAAGAGCGAAAGCGCGAATTAAACGTGAAGGACTAGGTAAAACTTTATAAAAATCAATCAAATTCTAATGATTTTCTTATAGTTACATAATGAGTTGTTACTCTTAATCAGTTTTTAGTGTATTACAAATGTTTCATTACTGGAAAAAAGTAAAAATATGCGACAAAACTTGTTGACTGCCCGGAGGATTTAGGTACTGAGGGCGTATGTTTCGTTGCCTGGCAACCTATCTTTTAGATTGTGGTACCTCTAAAGGTCACAATGTTTATGCCCCAAAGATCTCAGTCCCTTCCCATATTTGCACACATCAGACCATAACTATCTGGATTATGGCTCCTGATTGTACGAAAATTCTGATTTAATTTGTTCTCTATCCTTGATCTCTTGGAAAATGTGGGCGTATCCTGCCTAGCAGTAGCTGATTCTAATAACATGTACGTTGTTGAGGATTAACTTAATTTGTCTGTTTTTATACGCCCACATTTTCATGTGGATGTATATTGTTGTCCCCCCTGTTCGTCCGTCAATTGTTTGTGAACAGTCTACAGGTCACAATTTTTATCTGATTTCAATGAAACTTTAAATATAGGTTTATCACCCTTAGATCTCGGTTCCTTTCGATATTGACATATATCGGACTGTAACTTCATGGGTTATGGCCCCTGATTGTCCGAAAAATCACGTTTTTAGCTTGTGAACAGTGTAGAGGTCACAATTTTGAACCGATTTGGATGAAACTTGAAATGCATGTTTATAACCCAAAGATCTTGGTTCCTTTCGATATTTGTGCCCATTGGATTGTAACTTCCTGAAATATGGACTCTGATTGTCTGAAAAATTGCTTTTTTTTAGCTTGTGGTCCCTCTGGAGGGTCAGAATTGTTATCCGATTTTAAAAACCTTTTGGTTATATCGCCGTTACATGGTTATGGAGGTTGAGTTCAAAATTCATGAAAATTGGACCAAAAATGGCCAGAGTTTATACGCAAATAGTGTGAAAATATGTTATATCAAGGTTGTGGACCCTATAGAGGTCACAAATTTTGAACTGTTTTTGATGAAACTTGACAAATTTATAACCAAAAGATCTTGGATCCTTTCGATATTTGCGCCCATTGGATGGTAAGTTCCTGAATTATGTCCCCTGATTGTGCGAAAAATCGCCCTTTTTAGCTTGTGGTCCCTCTGTAGGTCAAAATTGTTATCCAATTTAAAAAAACATTTGATTATATCACTGTTACATGGTTATGGAGATTGAGTTTGAATTTCGTGAAAATCGGACCAAAATTGACAGACAAAATGGCCGTTGTTTGTATGCAAATAGTGTGAAGATATGTTATATCAAGGTTGTGGACCCTATAGAAGTCACAATTTTAAACCGATTTTGATGAAACTTGACATGTATGTTTATAACCCAAAGATCTTGGTTCCTTTTGATATTTGCGCCCATCGGATAGTAACTCCCTGAATTATGTCCCCTGATTGTCCGAAAAATCGCTTTTTTTTTTTAGCTTGTGGTGCCTCTGGAGGTCAAAATCATTATCCGATTTAAGAAAACGTTTGATTATATCACCATTACATGGTAATAAGGATTAATTTGAATTTCGTGAAAATCAGACCAAAATTGACGGACAAAATGGTGGCCGTTTGTACGCGAATAGTGTGAAAATATGTTCTGTCAAGGTTGTGGACCCTGTAGAGGTCACAATTTTGAACCGATTTTGATGAAACTTAAAATACATGTTTATAACCTAATTCTCTTGGTTACATTGCATATTTGCACATATCTGATCGGAACTTCCTGAATAATGGCCCCTGATTGTACAAAAATTAACGGATTTAAAATTACGGTTGATTATATCACTGTTTCACCATAATGAAGGGTGAGCTTGAATTTCGTGGAAATCGGATCAAAACTGGTGGACAAAATGGCCACCGCTTGTACGCGAATACTGTAAGAATATTGTATCAAAGTTGGTGACCCTGTAGAGGTCACCATTTTAATCTGATTTTGATAAGACTTTAAATCAATATGCATGTTTATAATCCAAAGATCTTGGATCTTGGATCCTTTCGATATTTGCGCATATCGAATTGTAACTTCCTGAATTATGGCCCCTGATTGTACTAAAAATCGCCTTGTTAGCTTGTGGTCCCTCTGGAGGTCACAACTATTATCCGTTTTTAAAAAATATTTGATTATTTCACTGTTTCACTGTAATGAATGTTGAGGTCGAGTTTCGTAAAATTAGAACCAAAACTTCCGGACAAAATGGCTGCCGCTAATACGCAAATAGTGTAGAAGAGGTCACAATTTTATTCCGATTTTGTTGAAATTTGAAATGTAAGTTTATAACCCAAAGATCGTGAATTATGGCCCTTGATTTTACGAACAATCACAGTTTGTTTGTGGACACTCTATAGGTCACAATTCTTATCTGATTTGAACGAAACTTGAAATATAGGTTTAACGTATGCTTTCAGTATTAGCATGTATTGGATCGAAAATTCATGGATTATGGCTTTAAAATGTGCATTTAAATAGATTTAGAATGCAAATCAACAGGACGTAGGATTAGAAAAAGAAAGTAAAATATTTCTTGCTTTGTATGTAAAATATAATTTTAAAGTTAGAAAAGTTAAATTTGTGGTTGTTGGGGGTAGGGGGTGGGGATGGCGCTGTATCATAAGGTCTGTCATTGAGTCAACTGGCATTTTTTTGATTCCCTGGTTGTGTATGTGACAAGGAGTAGTAGTAGAGTTTCCTGTCCAACCGTAATGGGTTTTCTCTGGTTTCCTCCCACTGCTGAAGACCCCTATGCGCAAGCAAATTATTGAAGTAAACCGTATGACCTAGTTTGTATCGAGTGCATGTTAAACCCTATTTCTTGTTGAGTTTGGCGTTCCAGTAATTGTTTGTGTTATTTTACAGATGATTAGTAATTTAGAGAAGAACAAGTCAGACACACTGGATGAACTACATAAAGAAAAAAACAAACACGTGGAAGATGTTGAAAGACTAGAAACCAGAATGATTGATGCGATACGAGAGAAAAAACTGATGGAGGAAGAACTAAATGGCGAGAAAGAAAAATCCAGTCTTATTACACAAGAATGGGAACAGTTGAAAGAGTCAAGAGAATTATCAGAAAAACGAGCACAAGTCGCTCAGGACAGGCTACATCACGTAAGTCTCCAATAGTTAAATCATTTACAGATTTATTCATGAAGAACACATTAAAATGAGATGTTAAATTTTGCAAATTTGACAAATTCATGTTTGATGCCAAAGGTTGTAGAGTCGTAACCTTTGCTGGAATACAAAGACAAATTTCTGACATGTCTGTCATTTGTCGGAGGAAAAATCGCTCTCTCTCGAGAGAGATTTTCGGAAAATAAAGGTATGGTAGACTACTTCTCATATGAAGTTCTAACCAGAGATCTTAATTGGCTGTTCTTTGTCGGCTTTAGTCGCTTGAAGTTATTCATATATAACAGTAATTTTCATAATCTGGTAAAAAAAACAAAATCTTGCTGATTATTCGTAACAGGTCGGGTATGGCCATGTGGTGATCAAAGGATCTTAGGAAGACGATCTCGGCATAGATTGTGCATCTCACTCAGGACTTGCACGTCTCTGCTGAACCGTATAATATCCAGTTCTGGTAGATATTAAAATAATAATTTCACTGACCAGTTGTTAGTTAAATTTAAATCTTAGTTAAATATTATCCCCGGATAGAATGCTGCATACACCGATAAACAGTCATTAATAATATATTTTTCCGACAGAGTATCCAATGTCGAATATCCCGATGACACGTGACATAGGTTGGAATTAGGTGAATAACCCAGAGCTGCTAGCTTTGATTTTAAATAGCGTTTACCTTACATTTAGTTTATTCAATCAGTATCAAATAATGTTTTTTTGTGTGTGAAAACAATCAGGGTTTGTCATTTAATAAAATAAATAAGTAATTAACAGATATCCCAGGGGGCTTTTTACCTGATCAGTGTTGGCAGATAAACTGTTGGTACTTGATTTTCCTTGTTTTGATGCAATTTAAAATCAAATTTCTTATGTTGTATTTCTGCTCAGGAACAAGATGAGTTTTATAGACGAGAACAAGAGTTACTGACTAAAATAGATGAAGTGAAAGATGCTAATCTTAAAGTTATACAAATGGAAAGGGTAGGTTTAATTATACTTTAATATAACAAATAGAAATTTATTTTTCAAATCTTGCATTAGGAGGTACAACACTTTGATGATTGTTTAGGTTGATAAAATCCATTTTATAATTTGATGTATGTGCATTCATTGCTGAAATATAGGAATTTCAATATTTAGTTTTACATTTCAGTGAACTATTGTGCAAAATGGATATTTGTTCTATGTAGGACAATGTATCTCTTTTTAGCCATTAGGCAAGTGTAGGGTTCCTTTCAGTATATTAAACTGATTATATTCATTATGTTGATGATGATGTTTCTATAAACATTTCATTGAAACAATTTCAAAACATTGTTAGATTATGTACCCATTGGATAGCCATTCTGATTGCGTATGTAACAACAGAATTAAAAACTGTTACATGTATATGTATGTTCACAGTACAGTCTTAAAATAATCGATATTTTGTGTCGCTGAGACATTGAACACTATTCCACCCCACTGTCATTCATTAATTTACTACAGTATCTGATGAATACTTTCAAATATATTTGACATTTTATTTTCAAATATATCAGTATTGGTTGATAAACTGGATAGTAATATAATTTTATTCAGAGAAAGACAGAAGAAGAACAAGGGAGAATATCAGAATTGGAAGATAAAATTCGTACCCTGACAACAGAAACTAAAAAACTGGGACTGAGTGTAGACTCAGCTAATAGAGAAAAAGTTAGTACCAGTATATTATAAGTTTTTGATTAAAATCTTGAAATGATATTTTCGTACAGAAGTACAACAAAAGTTTCTTTTCTATGTGAACTCCTGAAATAAATTCGAACTGGCATCAGACTTAAGCAGAGCTTATGTCAACCTTACAATTGAGAGCAATTGGCTTCAACTGAATGCAACTGAAAAAGGCTGATCTGAGTGTGAAGTGCCCTCTTACAACTCAAAGCAACTATTTACAGTCAGTTAAAGTCAGTTGCCTATGTTTAACTTTCTGCAACTCACTTCAACATGAGCGCTCTTACGAGTATATTGTTGTCACCCTTCTCTGTCTGGAGGTCCATTCACATTTTGTTTGTGGACACTACAGGTTACAATTTTTATCCAATTTTGACGAAACTTGAAATATAGGTTTATATCTCAAAGACGTCGTGCTATTGGCATGTATCAGACCGTAACTTCATGGATTATGGCCCCTGATTGTAGGATAAATCATGTTTTTATCTTGTGGACACTCTAGGGTCACAATTTTTGTATGATTTTAATGAAACTTAAATGTATGTTATAACCCAAAGGTCTGGGTCAGTTTCAATTTTTTCGCCAATCAGAAGACCATAACTTCTGGATTATGGCCTCTGATTGTTTGAAAAATTATCTTGTTGGCCTTTTAGAGGGCACAATTTTTATTTTTCAAACATATCGCAATGACGGCCGAGTTCAAATTTATGTAAAATTATGTAATACCAAGGAGGACACAACAATTTTTATCCTTGAAATTAATGAAAGTTCAAATTTATGAGTTTGAATTTCCCCTAAAAATGGCCGTTCACCTTTACGCAAATAGTGTTGAAGCATGTAATACCAAGGTTATGGACCCTCTAGAGGTCACAATTTTTATCTGATTTTGATGTAACTTAAAATATATGTTAAAATCTCCGAAAGATCTTGGTTCTTTTTGATATGTCGGGCTAATATCCTAGATTGTGGCTTCTGACTCTTTTAGCATTTTCTCTTTCCATCTCTTGCAAAATGCGGGCGTATCTTGTATGGCAACCACTTTTATATTTATTAGGAAAGTCTAAAGGTAGAAATGTCAATCATGGAAGCAAAATATGAGAGTGCTGCTAGAAAATTAGAAGCTGATTTACAATCACAGATGGAAAAAGAGGTAAATATTACTTTTTGTAGGACTTTTAATTTACAAAACGTATTGATGTGTGCACGTGATTACATCTAAGAAAATAAATAGTTGACAAAGTTTATTGTTATTTCTAGATCTCGGAACAGATTGAAGACATCACAGAGAAAATGGAATCAACTGTTACAGAAATCCAGGAGAAACATCGCCAACAGGTAATGGAATTACAAAAACGTCAACAGAAAGACTTGGAACAACAATTACATGAATTTCATGAACAAGTTCTTGAGAAAGAGAAAGAATTACAAAAACAAATTGTTGATGGAGAAAATCAGTAAGTGAATTCTCTTATGTCATTTTGAGACTAACATTGTACAGTGGACTCTGTCACTTCTGACATCTGAATACAACAGCATTCTGTGAAATCTGTCGTCATTTTCATATCCCGATTTATTTCTTTATTACTTCAACCAATAAAGGTTGTAATTTTAATACGATTTTGTTGAAACTTATGTTTATAACCCAAAGATCTTTCTTCCTTTTGATATTCTTGTATATTGGCTTGTAGCTTCCTGAATTATATCTCCTGATTATATGAAAAATTGCATTTTATTAAGATTGTTGTCCCTCTAGAGATAGCAATTTTTATCCAGTTTAAAAATCAGAAATTTTATAACCCTAAGATCTTGGTTTATTGCGATATTTGTGCATATCGAATGGTAACATTCTGAATTGTGACTCTTGATTGTACAAAAAATTGCATTTTTAGCATGTGTTCTCTCTAGAGGTAACTGTTTTTTTCCGATTTAGAAAACGTTATAACATATCACTGTTACAACGTAATGATTGTTGAGTTCAAATTTTGTAAAAATCGGACCAAAACTCCTGGACAAAATGGCTGCACCACGTTTGCAATTTTAGACCCCCTGGAGGCCACAATTTTGATCCAATTTTGATGAAACTTTTGATTTATGTTTAAATTACTAAGACCTTGGTTCCTTTTGATAATTGTGCATATCCAAACGTAACTTCCTGGATTATGGTTCCTGATTGTTTTTGAAAAATCACATTTTTAGCTTGTGAACCACCTGGAAGTCACAATTTGTATTCAATTTTAAAAGGGGTTTAAATATATTACCATTACACATCAATGAAGATTGATTTTGAATGTCATAAAATCTGACCGAAACTGACGATCAAAATGACTATATGTGCAAGTGAATTATTGAAATAAAATTTAACCATATGTTTGTCCCAAAATGACCAAGTTTGTGTCAAATGGATGTTAAACCTCATTTCTCTCTCTCCTCGCAACTTTTCGTTTGATTAGAAATAATCCTACTTAATACTAGTGTAATAGTCCGATTAACAACCAATAGCCAACTGCGTAACAATATCGTTACACATTAAACAGCTCAAATTTGGACCCAAAATGTTTACATAACGATACGTCATAACTCATGATTTAACCAGTTCATAGCAGAATATTTGCAGAAAACCTAATTAATTGGGTGACAAACGAGGCTATCAAAACAGCTACAATACAAACAATACTGTTTGGGGACAAACAATACTTTCACAGTTTTTAATACCGTAAATCAATATCCAAAGTTTTAGGGAGGTCAAAGAGTAAACGAAGGACTGTCTTGTTGCTGTACTTGGGATAGATTTGATTGAATGGGAAGAATAGACACACTCCCTCAAAAGCTCAAGTATTAAAGGCCAATTCAGCAATGACCACAGAGGGGTTTCTCGGGCCATTGCTTCAGGAATATGTGGACACTCTACAAGTCACAAATTTTATCAGATTTTAAAAACAAATAAATGTATTACTGTTACACCTTAATGACAGTTAAGTTCGAATTTTGAGCCAATTTGATTGGTTGATATCCTGGACATGATAACTTTGGTTAAAATTAACGGAGCAATAAGCAATTTGATTGGTCAAGACTTTGGAACAAAACAACTCTGCTTCTGATTAAGGTAGAATGTATAAACTTGATGATTAGCATTTCTTTCTAAAGCTGAGCAGAGCAAAGCAATTTCTTTGACTTTGATTCTGTCTAATAGAGAGTGATGAAAATTAGTGTATAGTTGATAATCAGTTTGATTGCTCGATACATTTGAAAAATATAAACATGCAATTTATTAATATGTGTCATCTATTTATTTTTGTATTTTGGCGGTGGACATCAGCCTTACAGTTGGCTTGTTGTTTTTTTTGTCCCAAGCCTTTTGAAGATATTTTACCAGTTTTTTTCGCTATTATCTTACTTGATCGCTACAGATTTTAAAATGCATAATGAGTTTCAATATTTCCTATATAATATTGTCAAGACCTAAATCACTTTGACCAAACTGAATTTTTGAGAAAAGTGATGTGTTTTGGAATTGGTGGGGAAATCGTAATCATTACAAAAACGTGGCAATTGTAACAGAGTTAGCCTAAAAGATGTATTTCATGAATTTCCATCTACATTTTATATTATCGGAATCTGTAAATATAGCTTTGTTGTGAAGGAGAAAATCAAAGATCAGATATATTTCAGTGAATAAGACTGCATAATTCTGTATAGTCCTAAATAACTGTCTGTGATATGTTTGTGATCATTTCTTGAGCTGAAACTTTCAGACAAGGTAACTATATAGGCTGTTTCTTGACATTGGTGATGTTTGATTGGTAAACTTTAAAGAGATAACTTATAAGATTTTGATTGGATTTTTTCATAGGTTAAGAGAATTCCAGAAAGAAAACACATCTCTTAAAAACATCAAACAGAAATTAGAATCTCAAAGGTATGTTTTATTAGTGATTATACAAAAAAGTTGGAGTATATTTCCCGTCAATAAGCTCTATTAATCTCCAGTATTTAGAGATGGTTGTACTTGTAGCATCCAGGCTTTACTACAGTTAATAATGAATGACATCTTTAAAGATACATTATGGGAGATAAGATAAAGAGTTGGCAGTTCTCACTATAATAGTTAGAAACTAGATAGTGTAAAGGTAATTTGCTGAAAATTTCAGTCAAATTGATCCACTATGAGCCGAGAACGAAGCGGGTGGAATTTCTGCATAGCCTCGGTCATCATTACTAAAATTTAATTATCAGTGGCCGTTAAGCGCATATAGGAATCTAATCCAGCCAACATCGAAGGCTGGCCTTGACATCAAGAGTTTATTATGGTCTGGATAAGTTAATTAATTTCTAATTAATAATTTAGATAACATTACAGGCCTAAAGAAAGACTTGTAATAGGCAGATTTTGCTCCTGCATAATGTATGTTTAATTTAATAACACATGGGGGATGGTCCAAATAATGTTCATTGTTATACATCTGAGTAATTGAAATTGTTACAGATCCTTATCGTGTCCACTGCCTGCTATATTATTTATTATAAGTTGTTACACACAGCATACATTATTTCTGAAATATACCAAATAACTGGGTCTTAGATATAATAGATAATACAAACTATAGGCTAGCTAACCAACCATAACACATCATTTCGTACTGACACTTTCTATAACCGTAAACTTGCATTCCATTCACGTGTCTGTGTTAAAAGGAGATGGCTTAGTTATAGTATATGTTCAGGAATTGCAGACCAGTCTTGCCACGTTGATGTTGTAAACTTGCATTCCATTCACGTGTCTGTGTTAAAAGGAGATGACTTAGCTATAGTATTTGTTCAGGAATTGCAGACCAGTCTTGCCACGTTGATGTTGTAAAAGTCACAGTCTTTGCTTCAGGAACATGCAGATTAGCATTATGTAGAGTTTATTTCCTGTGCTTTTAAAATATCATATGCAACATTATCTCCCTTTAATACAGACACGTAAACGGTAGCGTCCAATCAGATGTTGTGACACAAACACATATGGCGACCCTGACATTGAACAAACCTTGGACTTTGCAACTCGATTATCACAGGTAAGCGCGAGACTCTATTTGCGCGATGATCAAGTAATCTTGGTCAGTAGCCAGAGTTAAAGCAAGATCCAGTCTGCTATAGAAAATGGCTTATCTGACACAAAAGGATTAAGATACATGTACTACACATAAAATATAAGTAATTAATTGTGTATTTGAATGTTGACTATCTATATTACAGAATGGAAATATTAACTAAGTTACAGTATATGATGCAATCCCAGTGGAATGAAGCTGTATCATTATTAGTAAATACTCCACATAGACGTAGACAGGTAGGTTCCAAGTATCTTGTGGGAATTACAACTATCTCAGAAACTTGCATCTTCCATCAAGAAGATTTACAAATTTTACAAATAAAAATGATGCCAAATTACAGAAGTTTCTACTGTGAAGTCGCAACATCATTACAGTAGAATCCATATGAGCAGCCACTCCTATTCAGCGACATCTCCTTGTAAGCGGTCACAATACATTCCCCCCGTAAAAAATCTATTGTTTCATCTCCTTTTTCAACGGTCACTATTTGCAAATGAATTTAACAAAACATCGCCCATTCAACGGCCATTGTTGAATGATACCATCTTGTCGTTCTTCGTAACACCCCCGCTAATCCTGTGAGTAGTAATCAATTAACTGGACTCCCGCAAATCAGATAAAAAGAAATGTGAAAATACCAATTAACCCGGGATTATCTGTTAATTAATCTTTTGTTTTATTAACCGACAAACCTGATCATTGTTTTCACACGTAACGGGACATTATTTGATACTGATTAAATAAACTGAAAGTACCGACTAAGCCGCTACGTTGTTAAATAGACGTTTTTAGCGCCATCTGTAATATTACATACAGAGTTACACCCCCTGTGATTCGGTAGCTAAATCAGCGATGTTCTTTGGTTCGTGTGCTTCTTTGATAAAATAAAATTAATTCATCGATTTTCCTCACAAAAATGGATAAATATTATCGAATACATAACTATGATAGATAGTAGTATTGAAGGTTGGTACAAAATGACAATTTTGCAGAAGTTATGTCGGCGATTCAGCAACGGCCAAAGTAGTGAAGTATTGCATTGGTGTTTGCTTCCAATGCATTCAAGCGTAATATTAATTGATGTCGCTTTGAGCATGCTTATGGATGGATTTGGCGCTCTAGAAAACGACATTATTATTTATTATTATTATGTCAGCACAAAAAAAACATGAGATTTTACAAAAATGGATAAATATTATCGAATGCATGACAATGATAGACAGTAGTATTGAAGGTTGGGACAAAATGACATGTTTACGGACGTTATGTCCGAGATTCAGCGATGGCCAAATTTACCGATGCAAGTGCACCCAAGCATAATATTAATTGATGTCGGCACAAAAAACTCGAGATTTTATTAAGAGGCCACTCCCGTTAAGCGATCAATCCTAAAATTTCACGTGGGTGGCTGCTTAATGCAGATTCTACTGTATATGATTTTAAGGGTGCATGACTACTACTATGTTGATATTTCGATACACAGATATATATCGATATGTTTCCGCGATATTTATATCAATACAGAATACAATCGTATCGTTGAAAAAGTATGTTCTTCAGTTAGGAGAGAGAGAGAGAAATGGGGTTTAACAAACTAGGTCATTTTGGGAATAATATGGTTTTAATTTCATATCAATAATTCGCTTGCGCGTAGGGGTCTTTAGCAGTGGGAGAAAACCGGAGTGCCCGGAGGAAACCCACGAGGTTGAGAAGGCACCCCTATCTCCATGCCACATACGCTCACACCAGGGATCGAAACTACAGCCGCAAGCCAAAGGTGACCGGCCAGCAAGAGGTCAAAGCGCGGCACTCTAAACCACTAGGCTATCCCAACCCCCCAGTTAGGAAAGAACATAAAACTTATTAATAGGTTCTAAATAACGAGTATTAAATTATTAATTTGTTTGCTTCACCATCTCTGTCTTTGTTGCAAACGATTTGTGCTGTGTGTTGATCTTACATCGTCAAGTGATTTTAACTTGAAAGTTCTTCATGATAATCCATCCAGTTAGGTAGTACCAGGTGTATACAGTCGTGGGACTAGGTGAAAATCAGCCAGTTTTCTTCAAATTTTGGAATGTGACCCCCACAGACAATACAGATTTGTTAAAGAGAATCCTGTCATCAAGTTGTCAAAGACAATACCTTGTGGTGATGTGGTGTATAGGGCATGTGCCGCATGTTAAGTATCATATTACACTGCTCTAAATATTTAGATTGTTCAAGTTATAAGCCTTTTGGGTCAGATTCTATAAGACTTTCAAATCACATTCAAATTTAAACAAACAAAAAAAACAAAAAAAAAATTAAAGTAAATATTTAATAAATAAAAATTACATTTGGTTCAAATATTACATAAGATTATACTACTAAGCTTATGATAGGCCCTACATTTATTTTTAAGTAAGATAATAGAAGAAGCTTTATTGCATAAGAAAAAATTATAAGGTCATGTGCATATACAAATAGAACTAAAAGAAAGATACACGCAATAAGCAAAGATAAATATGTTTACATGTACATAATTATACAAAGATACAAAGCTTTACAAAGACACTAACAAATTGTATACAAAAGATCCTAAACATTCTAAAATTTCTATTCATCATCAGTATCTTAAATTGTTGAGAACCACGGTAGTAAGACACTGGCTCGCTAGCCTGGCTGGAGGCCGCATGTTCGATCCCTACATTTGACAAGAAAGTTCATCGGGATATTTCTGTCTGGCTTCACCTTGTCAGTGGTTCGGATGGTACGAAAAAACAAGGCCCAGGGTATACATTGCGTGCATGTAAAAGATCCCTTGGCAGTTGGAATTCGATATAAGGGTAGGCCATGATGCAACTGCCTGGGCAAAATTCCCGTCATAACACATTGTTTAGCGAATGTCCGTCTTTATTTGATGGACAGAACAAGATTACAAAAGGCGTTTTTTGTACAATCAGGGGTCATAATCCAGCAAGTTACGGTCTGAAGTATCAAGATTAGTAACCCAGATCTTTGGTATATAAATATGTAACTGGATGAAAATTGTGACCTCTGGAGGATTTAGAAGCTAAAACGAGATCTGGCTCTATTCATGCCAATATCGAGAGAAACCAAAATCTTTGGGAGAAATGCCCATATTTCAAGTTAAGTCAAAAATTGTGCCCTGTAGAGTGTCCACAAATAAATTATGGACAGATAAATGGACAGGGTGGACAGCAGTATACATCCACAACAAAATGTAGTCGTATAAAAATAAGGACTGGACGAAATGAGCTTCCTCAAATTAAAATAACTGCTCTGGTTTCGGGCCAATTTTTTTTACAAGAGACTCAAAGAACGAGGCTAGACATATTCCACAAGTTCTGTCAAACAGTGACCTGTATTCTTATCTGTAGAGCATGCACAATAAATACTATGGAGGTATATTAGATGCTTTAGATTGCTATTCGATTCAGACTTCTGGCGTATTTCGCCGAACATAAATATTTGAAATTAAACGGAAACAATTGAATGTAAATCAATTTATGTACATTCATATTATAATAATGTCTACAGACTGTGGTGTCATTGTCTATCATTCTTTCCTCTCTCTCTCTCTCTCTCAAATTAATTAAAGCTATGGAATAACAAAATGGTTTATTTATTGTACAGACCTCAAAGATATTTACATTTTTATGATATAGAAATTGTTGGTGTTTATGTTGAAGTAATTCAAGTAATTGCAACCTTGGAAGCACATAGATTTATTTCGCACTTTGTAACAAGAAATAAAAGTAATAGTTCTAAAACTATTTTTCAGATGTCTGCTGTGTCTTCAATAAATCCTAGTCAAATTGATGACAATAATGGCGTTGGACAGGGTTTAAATCTGAGTATGATGACCCAAGGATCACCTAAAACAAGTAGTCCTGGTCGAGACAAATTGGCAACAAACTTTGGTCTGTATGTGGAAACAGAAGGGGGGGTGTCAGGTCGTCCTCATCCACCTCATACACAAACTGCCCGAGTAGAAGCTTATTTAAATACGTAAGTCATTTCAAATTTCTAAAAATTATCTAACTACAGTTTTTATACGTCTGTCCGTCCACAATTTGTTTACACTCTACAGGTCACAATTCTTATCTGATTTTGTCTAAACTTGAAATATAGGCTTATCTCCAAAAAATCTTGGTCCCTTTGATATTAGCATGTATCAAATCGAGAATTCATTGATTATGACTCTTCCATGTAAAAAAAATCTAATTTTTAGCTTGTGGACACTCTATAGGTCACAATTTTTATGCGATTTTAATTATTAAAGATACATTATTGGAGATTATAACGAGTTGGCAGTTCTCACTATAATAGTTAAAATCTACATAATGTAAAGGCAATTTGGCGAAAATGTTAGTCAAATTGAACCACTATGAACCGAGAACTAAGCAGATAAAAGGTCCGCTTAGCCGTGTTCATCATTACTGAAATCGGCAAGACAAAACTAATAGTCTTGATTATGCATTTAATCATTAACCACGAAGGAAAGTTTTGCAGCAAATCAGACTATAGCCCAACAAATAACACAAGCTCGCCTTGACATCAAGAGCTGATTATGGTCTGGATAAGTTAATGTCTACTAATTAATAGTTTTTATAACATTTCAGGCCTAAAGAAAGACCTACAATAGGCAGATTTTGCTCTTGCATGATGTAGGCTATGTTTAAACTAAAAATATATGTTTTACATCACAAAGATCTTGGTTTCTTTGTATATTCGCGCATTTCGGACCATAACTTTCTGGATTATGGCCCCAGAAAGTACGAAAAAGCACTTGATTAGCATGTGGAACCTATAGAGGTAACAATTTTTATCAGATTTTAAAAATTGTTTATATATATATAAATCTCCATTGCACCATAATGAAGGTTGAGTTTGAATTTCAGGAAAATCAAATTGGAACTGCCCAACAAAATGGCTGCTCCTTGTATGCAAGGATATGGACCCTCTAGAGGTTACAATTTTGGTCCAATTTTGATGAAACTTAAGATATATCTTGAATCCCAAAGGTCTTGGTCTCTCATTTCTGCGTATTTCAGACCATAACTTCCTGGATTACGGCCCCTGATTATACAAAAATCACGTTTCTTTTTTTAGTTTTCTTGTTCTCTATCCATCTCTTGCATTATGTGGGTGTATCTTGTCTTGCATCTGCTGCTTTGTTTTGCATAAAGTGCAATTTACATAATCAAAAAGTTAAGATTTTTGCACTCCTATATCCTTTTCAAAGATAGCAAGTTGTACAAGTATTTTACAGGTGGTAATATATTTAGTGCAGGTTGTGTCATAAATAATTTGATAATCTCTCTTTTTACAGTATGCCAACAACCAGTGGGGTTACATCACATCAACTATTTAAACCTGCATCTCACAGTTTGCCTGTTTCCCACAATCAACCCTCAACTCAGCATCCCATGTCATCCCCTAAACTAAATTCACAACATTTGTCTTATTCTAACGCTTCCTCTCGGGGTCAAGGTCAATCATCAGACATCTACCATACTACTAAAAACCTGACAACCAATTGCAATCGATTTGATGTCCCTAATCTGTTCGTTCAGAGTTCACCTAAACGATATACGAGACCACAATCAACAGAGAGTTTTTCACAAGGAGTTAAAAGGAGCCAATATTCACATCAACCAGATAGTTCAGAATGTTATCAACAAAGACCCAGTGATATGATTTCTAGTCGACCTGAAGTAAATATTTCATTGACAGAGGACCCTGATGCGGATCTAATTAATACTCTTTATCATGCAAACTTACCATCTGATTCACAATTACATCATTTACTAAATCAACGTATAGAAGCATATTTAACCAATCAAAATTCTGCATTATCAGCCGAAAATGCCCCAGCTGTTATGATTCGTCCACCACATCAACAGAATCGACCAATGAATGGTCAGAATTACAATAGATCATCCAATCATTCTGAAGCAGTGTCACCCAAGTACAGAGCAGATGATAGAGTTGATGCTGGTCAACAGGATAATACTAATCTTTTGGGTAAATAAACTGTATTTGCTTTCTTATTGTATAGGATGTGGTAATAAAGTGTATAGGAAATTAGACTCTCAACTAGACTCTCCCGGGGGCACACAAAAAACCTTATTATGTCTGGACAGCTGAATACCTGACCATCTGTTTGGTCACAATTTTTATCTGATTTTGACGAAACTTAAAATATGTGTAGCCTGGTAACACCATAATGATGGTTGAGTTTAAATCTCAAAAACAAAAAATGGACAGAAACTGCCTGACAAAATGGCTGCTCCCGGTATGAAATTTATACACATCTTGCAAATTAGTGGAACAAAGAATCCAACTGAATTTGAGCAATTTCTGTCAATTACTTTTATGGCCTTTTCTTAAAACTTTGTATACTTACCCTAAGGATGATCCGTATTGTTTTTTGGTGCATGCCCGACCCCCAATGGCAGAGCCACGCCCATTCCTTGTATTTATTTGTTTGTCGTCTACAAGCCACATTTCTTAACGTATCATCTTGAAACTTTGAATGATTATTCTTTGTACCCTAAGGAACATTTCTATCATTTGGGGTGCATGCCCAACCCCCAGGGGTAGAGTCACGCCCATTTTATTTTTGTGTGTCACCTACAGGCTACAATTCTTAATCAGTCATCTTGAAACTTAAAATACTTATTCCTTATACCCTAAGGATGACCCCTTTTGTTTTGGGTGCATGCCCGACCCCCGTGGGACAGCAACACCCATTTCTTGTATTTGTTTGTGTGTCATCTACAGGCTGCATTTCTTAATGTATCATCTTGAAACTTTGAATACTTATTCTTTTTACCTTAAGGAAGATCCCTATTGTGTTTGGTGCGTGCCCAACCCCAAGGGACAGTGCCTGTGTGTCACCTACAGCCCACAATTCTTAATCGATTGTCTTGAAAACTTTTTTTATACTTATTCCTTATACCCTAAGGCTGACCACTATTATTTTTGGTGCATGACGGACCCCCTGGGACAGAGCCACGCCCAATGCTTTTTTGTCTTGTGTTCGCCTACAGGATGCAATTCTTAACGGATCCTTTTAAAACTTTACAAACCTATTCCTTATACCCTAAAGATGACCCCTATTGTTTTTGGTGAATTCCTAACCCCCAGGGGCAGAGCCATGCCCGTTTGTACTTTGTGTCTATGTGTGTTGTCTACAGGCCACGATTCTTAATGGATCGTCTTTAAACTTGGGATATGTATTCCATATAGCCTAAGGACGTCAACTGCATGTCCCGACTCACACAGGCAAGACACGACCAATTTTTGTGTTTGTCGTTTACAGGCCGCAATTCTGAATGAATCAGCTTGGTACTTGGTTTATGTATTCCTTATAGCCTAAGGGCGTCCACTATTGATTTTGATGAATGTCCCGACCCACAGGGGCAGAGCCACGCCCACTTTTTGCCTTTAGTGTTAGGAAGGCACAATTCTGAATGGATTATCTTGGTATAATTATTCCTTATACTCTAAGGACGGCAACTATTAATGTTGGTGCACGACCCTCAACGCTAAACAAACCAAACGCCTAGCCTTCTTGACAAAGTACCATATCAATCAAAGCAGGAATGTGGACGTATGTTGTAGCGTTAGCGTTATGTTTTGATTAATTCTGTCGTATTTCAGATGATCAAAACAGTGGTCACTTAACACTTCAGGATCTTCATAGTTTGTCGCCACCTGTTACAACAGATCACACTGATTCCATTGGTGCACACAGTGAAGAAGGGGAAACAACTCCAGTGGATACTGTCAGGTAAAAATATAATCCATTGCACTTCTTGTGAAGACACATTCCATAAATGAATCCACTTAATCTTTCAAAAGGGGTCAGTTGAGTAAACATGAGGATTTCAGGCGGTAAGGAATGCAGGAACTGAATATGATACTTACTATATACCAATCACCATATATACATGTAGATGAATGGTTTTCGATTAAAACCTTAAAATGTTGTTCAACTAGCTTAGTGTCTGTTCTCATGTTGAGCTCATTGTAAACAGACAGGGTAAGTTTAGTATTGGTATACTGGTGCTCTTATTAAGGGGACATAACTTGTATTCCAAGTTAGAAATTCATGATTTTTGGCAGTGGTGGGTATTCCAGAAGTTGAAAATGCATGCTTTTTTGGTGATTGCGGATATTCCATAATGTAAGTGTAAGGTTAAGTTTTTCACACAGCCAAGGAGATGTAACATACAGTCTATGAATACCGATTTAAAGTAAGAGTACTGAGTTGAGTGGAAAAATTAAGCTAAGCAAACCTATGAATACGGATCCTGGTATATCAAGGTTGTGGACCCTCTAGAGGTCACAATTTTCCCTTGATTTTGATGAAACTTGAAATGCATGTTTATAACCCAAAGATCTCCGGTCCTTTCGATATGTGTGCACATCGGATCGTAACTTCCTGAATTACGGTCCCTGATTGTACTAAATGATATGTGACAGTTCTATGTAATGTGAAGTGTGTAGACCCACTACATGTCACAATTTTTTCTTTTGCTTTTGATTTTTAGCTTGTTCTCTATCCATTTCTAAAATAAATATGGGCAAAACTTGCCTGACAGCTGCTGGTTTCATTCATCAATTCCTGTTTTAACCGTAATAATTCATATTTATTGCACATAGTTTAGATAATATGTACATAACACCAGGTAGATTCCTTTGGTAATGCTTCTTCTATCTACGACCAAGGATTATATTGATTCAATCAGTGGTATATTCATTCAGGGGGTAGCGTTGCATGTGCTTGTATATTGTCGTCGCCGCTGTCCGTCCGTACGTGGCTTTTTTCGCTTGTGGACGCTCTAGAGGCTGAAATTAAGAAGCCTATTGATTTCAACGATTTCCTCTAATTACTGTCAGAGTTATTTATGGCCCTCGATCACCTTGAAATATTTTGTGGATGCTCTAGGCTAAAGGTAATATCCGATTGACCTTGTCATGAGACATAAAAGCCTATTGATTTTCAACGATTTTCAATAATTACTGCCAGATTTATGGCCCTTGATTACTTTGAAATATCTTGTGGACGCTCTAGAGTCTAAAGGTAATATCCGATTGACTTTGAATTTATACACTGTGTTTAAGGAAGCGAGACAAAGAAGCCCAGTGATCTTCCATGATTTCCAATAATTACTACTATCACAAATCAAAAAGACCTTTTGGTGATACCTGAAGTCCCCTATAATAGGACACATCTTACCAAAAAAGTGACAAGGCTGTTTTTAGTCTTTCTTTCCCCTTTTCCCCGTTTTGCATGGCGATTTTTGTTGATATTTTAGTGGAGGATCGAAGAAAAGGGTTTGAAAATACATTTTTTGCCAGGTTTAGGTGAATATTCATGATTTTGAGGTGGAACGATGTACGAGAGTTTTTAAGTTTAATTGTAGGGCCGAAATCGCATGTTTACTCCGACTAGTCTTTACTTCACTTCCAGTTTGTGTATCAGAAGATTTCCACAATGAACCTTTTACCATGCTTTTGAAAAGCGGTTGCCATATGTTGCTTCATCTGAGGTAGAAAGCGTTCTATCCAATGTAAATTTGGGAAAAAGTTACAGCCAGTCTAAGAGACGAGAATTGACATTCAAGTCAATGGGGAAATCATTAGTGTGTATAGGTCAGAAAGAGGCTCAATGCTATGGCTGTAAGTGGCACATCAATAATGAGCGAAATGTGTTTTTTTTTGATTTGCTGTTTATCATGAATTAGACGTATTGCATACTTAATTGTAGAGATAGATTAGAATAAAATACAGAGTTGAATACTTTCTTCAAACTATTCTAGACTGACAATAGTAGCCATTGTGATTGATCAGCTATTATACAACATTTGATAATGAATTTTGAATTATACATTTTACAATACGCCATTTCTCTTAACCCCAATCATCTCTGAGAAGTGGTGTATGTGACATATACCCTGTAGAAGAGTAAAATGGTAATTTATAAATGTGCAGATTTACCCTCTATTTATTATAGTTTCAATTAATAGTATGGTCAACTATTTAATGAAAATACATTTATTGTAGGTTAAAGTCAGATTATGGTCAGCTGTTCAGTCAAGTAGAGGAATATCAATGGCGACAGACAGAATTGCAACATTATATTAAAAAGGTATATTAATACCTCTTGATTTATCATCAATCACTAGTTGTAATATTATGGCTTCTTGCTCGAAATTCTCTAGCAGTGGTAGTGGGTTTTTTGTATGCCTATATTTCCATGTAGATTTATATTGTTGTATGTCATGCCTTTCCGTCTGAAGGACTCACAGTCCGTTGACAAGTCACAATTTTTATCCGATTTTATATCTCAAAGATCTTGGTTCCTTTCGATATTGACATGTATTTGAACATAACTTAATGGTTTATGGCCTCTGATTATACGAAAAACCATGTGTTTTTATCTGGATTTGATGAAAAAGTATGTTTATACCCCCAAAATGTTGGTTTCTGTCGTTATTGGAGCATATCGGATTGTAACTTCCCACCTCATGGCGCCCATTTGAATTTATCACCGTTATATCATAATGATGGTTGAGTTTGAATTTAGTGAAAATCAGACCGAAACTGCCCGACTACATGGCCACTCCATGTGCGTAGATGGTGTTATTTAATGTATGTTATGTCAAGATCTTAATGTCTGGTAGTAGAGAGGTTCTGCAACCAGTACGAACTACGTACTACGAACACAGCTTTGTACTTCGTATTACGTTTTTGACAGATTTCCTTTTCCGCCAAAATACGAAGTCCGAAGTACGATCTTTAGTTCCACAGTTTTGTTAAATAAAATGTATTAAATCAAATCAAATTTTAGTCCTCAAGAAACTCATTGCAATGTGTTTCTTATCGCCAACTGCCGAAAAAAACAAAATTTCACAGCCCGAAAATTTGCTCAAAATCAAACCACTAACCGACCACTTTGACACTGATAAACCTCCTGTTGAATTGTAAATGTTCAATCTTTCTATAAAACCGCAAAAATACAAATTTCATTCAAAAATCAACGAGAAAATCACGATATCGTACTTCGTTTTTTAACCACAAACTTTTCCCGATTTCTTCGTAGAAAATTGATGAACCGAAGGCCGCTTATGTCAGTGACATCACACAAAGTGATTGCGTCAGCACATAAACACTTCGTAGTTCGTAGTTCGTACTGGTTGTGGAACCTCCCTAGTTTCTGTCAGATTCTTATGAAATTCTAACTCAACCTTCACTTCTCCTTCGTTTCAACATGTTGACCCGTGGGCATATGTTTCGTTGCCTGGCAACCTATCTTATAGAAATTGTATGAATATATATTTTTCAACTAGTTATTGGAGAAATCGCCAAGATCAGATAATGATGAACCAGTCCCTGATTTACCTGTTGATTCTGAAATAGATACTTCCAGAGATCTAGCAGGTAAATATTATAACTTACTTCACATATTACCTATCATAATATAACGGCTAATATCTGCCAAACATCACAATAATAACCACATCACACTAGGAATGGAAATGGTAGTTTTACCATTGAATTGAATGACATTTCCACTAAATATTGAATGACATTTCCACTATCCCATATGAAATGAAGGGTGGTAAGTGGTCTGCACAAGTGATTGTGGTTTTGGAGTGACCAGGAGTGGCATTGCCTTCCTTGGCCTAACCTTGTTGAGTAGATGTTATTTCAGAAGTTCACATGGTTATTACTCTTTGTATATTGTTGTTGCCCCTGTTCGTCCGTCCACAATTGTTTGTGAACAGTCTACAGGTCACAATTTTTATCCGATTTCAATGAAAGTTAAAACATAGGTTTATCACCCTAAGATCTCTGTTCCTTTTAATATTGGCATGTATCAGACTTTAACTTCATGGGTTATGGCCCCTGATTGTACGAAAAATCATGTTTTTAGATTGTGAACAGTGTAGAGGTCACAATTTTGAACCGATTTTGATGACACTTGAAATGCATGCTTATTACTCAAAGATCTTGGTTCCTTTCGATATTTGCGCCCGTCGGATCGTAACTTTCTGAATTATGGCCCCTGATCTTCCGAAAAATCACCCTTTTTTAGCTTGTGGTCTCTCTGGAGGTAAAAAATGTGAACCGATTTTAAAAACCCTTTGATTATATCACCGTTATGGAGGTTGAGTTCGAAATTTGTGAAAATCGGTCCCAAATTGACAGACAAAATGGATGCTGTTTGTATGCGAATAGTGTGAAAATATGTTATATCAAGCTTGTGGACCCTATAGACTATAGAGGTCACAATTTCTAACCGATTTCAATGAAACTTGACATGTATGTTTATAACTCAAAGATCTTGGTTCCTTTCGATATTTGCACCCATCGAATCATAACTTCCTGAATTATGTCCCCTGATTGTGCGAAAAATCGCTTTTTTTAGCTTGTGGTCCCTCTGGAGGTCAAAATTTTTATCCGATAAAAAAAACCATTTGATTATATCACCGTTACATGGTAATGAAGAATGAGTTTGAATTTTGTGAAAATCGGACCAAAATTGACAGACAAAATGGCCACCATTTATACGTGAATAGTGTGAAAATATGTTATATAAGGCTGTGGACCCTAGTTTCATCAAAATTGTGACCTCTACCTAAAGATCTTGGCTCCATTGCATATTTGCTCATATCGGATTGTAACTTCCTGAATTATGGCCCCAGATTGTACGAAAAATTGCCTTTTTAGCTTGTGATCCCTCTGGAGGACACAACTATTATCCGATTTTAAAAAACGTTTGATTATATCACTGTTTCACTGTAACGAAGGTTGAGGTCGAATTTTGTAAATATGGTACCAAAAGTGCTCGACATAATGGCTGCCACTAATATGCGAATAGTGTAAAAATATGATATATCAAGGTTGTGGACCCTGTAGAGGTCACAATTTTAGTCCGATTTTGATGAAATAACTTCCTGAATTATGGAGGTCACAATTTTATTCCAAATTAATAAAACGTTTGACTATATCCCCGTTTACACATTAATGATGGTTGAGTGTGAATTTCTTGAAAATCGATAATTGAACAGCTAAATCCATAATATTAAATGATTCGTATGCTTAACGTTAGCATGGGGCAGAACTTTATAAAAACCAAACAAATTCTAATGATAATTAGTTAAAGAGCACATATAATGAGAAAACTAAATTCATTGAGCTTATAAACATTATTTACTATATATGCATTTTACAGCAGTTTAACGTCAATCTGATGAAAATTAATTCAGATATCGTCACTCAAAGTCGCAAATATAGACCTCCCGTAAAAACGACTTGGCCAATTATTGAAAACACTCTTAATCCCCTCAGACGCCAGTGACGTCACAGTGACCGAATGCATATTCGGGATGTTTATTCCTTAATTACCTATATACACCCGGAGTGTGTATTCGTTAACGCCTGACTGATTCCTTAATCCCCCTAATTAAATAACAATTGACTACGGAATAATTTGTTTTGTAATTTAGAATTTGTTTTAAAAAGACAGTTGTTGTAGCCATATTCCCCATGTGTTTTTTTTTATTAGAATAAGCCGACCGTAAGCCAACAATAATTGGCTTCTGATTGAAACAAGATTGGTGTGAAATTGTTATAGCCGGCGCTACGGACATCTTTTAAGCCGATAGAAATAATCAATTGTCGGCTTTTAAGAAACGAAATGGTTTCAAATAATAATCATTAGGGGTTTGACTGTCGATAGTGTGTATCGATAGTAAAAAGAAACTATCGATAAAAATTGCGATAATCAAGCAAACTATCGATAGCTTCGATAGTTTGTAATAGCGAAAGTAACATGGCTCAAATTCACTCGTATTTGTCGAATAATTACTCTGTATTTATAACAAAAAGCTCCATTATCACTAAAATAGCGTTACACGATCTCAATGTCACATGGAAATCTTCGTCTACCATATTAGGCATGGCTTACTAAGAAATGTGTAAAATGGTTGATTTTGGCGCGAAAAAGCTGAAAATGGTCACGTACGCCAATAACAGACATGCTGAAAGCATGTCGCATATGACAGGAAAGTTGGCTATGCCTTTTTTACAAATTACTAAACTACCAATGTAATATTAATAATATACAATTTTATATAATATAAAGAAAAAAAAAAAACAATTTACTTTATTATTTAATTCACAATCAGAATGCGACGTTACCGTGTACCCGAGATACCAGCTTAGGAGGCTCTTCTATTCGCCCCCCTCCCCTTTTGCCGCACCTTTAGAAGACACATGTTGTTTTTATCTGCACCGTCTTGTGTAGCTTCATTCTTTCGGTTTATTTGTCGATATGACTACCGATAACCGTGTTAAAATATTACGTACTGATTTACGGGCTGGAGATGTTGATCAACTAGTGAATTGTAATCTATTCTAGTCACAAATATATAATCTATTACAACTTAAGACGAGAAAGGTCGGCTTTTGAAAATGCTTTGACTTATAGTAGCTTACGTGTAAAATTACGAGTTAATGATTAAGCCAGTCAAATGTTAATTGGACCGACAAATACACACGTGTTAACTGGCCGTGTGTATACAGTGAGATATCGTACAGATAGTGATATATTGTATAGATAATGTGTATAGATTATGTGTAGTGCCTGTGACGTCACCAGCCAATCAACCGGATAAAGGTTGTAATTGAAAACTTGAAAACCGTTTTTGGCTGTCTGATGTTTAAACGTTAATATCTCAATTAATTTTAATCAGATTGGAGTGAACTTGACGTAAAATGAATGTAGTAACCCTTAGCTATCAATATATATGCAATTAAAAATTACTATTTTATGTGGTCTTTAAGATGCGACAACTCTTGTTGACTGTTCAGACGATTTAACTGCTGTGTGGGCGTATGTTTCGTTGCCTGGCAACCAATTTTTTTTTTTTTAGTTGACTTCGATTTAAATGACACGGAACAGGCAGCTCAGTTAAGTCAAGATTTTCACAGATTACAACAGTTGAGAGAAAAACAGGTACATTTTTTTAAAGGCACAACACACAAAATCACACATATAGATTTCAAATGGCAACAACCTGTGATATTTTTATTTTTATGTAATAGATATAAAATATCACAACTGTTATTACAAAAAGAAAGCAATATAAAAAAAAAATCGAGAGTGTCCCATTTTTATTTAAAAAATAACATTCTGTTTTCATGCAAGATATGCCCACTTTTTGCAAGAGATGGACAGAAAACAAACTAAAGAAAAAGCAATCAGAGGACATAATCCTGGAAGTTATGGTCTGATATTTGCGAATACCAACAGCAATCGAAATCTCTGGGATATAAACATATATTTTAAGTTTCATAAAAATCACAAAAATTCTGGCCTCCAGAGGGTCCACAAAAAGCTAGGTATTACATACTTTTACACTTTTAAAATCGGATAAAAATTGTAAGTTATAGAGGGTCCACAATCCAGTAACTTACGTCATGATATGAGTGAATATCGAAAGGAACCAAGATCTTTGGGACATAAACGCATGTTTTAAGTTTCATCAAAACAGGATAATAATCGTGACCTCTAGAGATCCACAAGCTTGATATTAGGTACTTCAGCATTAGAGCGATCATTTTGATACAATTTACACATATTACTCAATCATCATTGGGGTGTAATGGTGATATATTTGAATGATTTTTTAAATCAGATATATATTGTGACCTCTAGGACAGACTAGGGGGACCACAATCTAAAATTAGAGGGTCCACAACCTTGATATGACATACTTTTACACTATTTGTGTTCAAGGAGCGGCCATTCTGTCTGGCTGTTTCGGCCCAAGATTGACAAACCTCTTTATGGTCCGACAGTGATATATTTGAAGGTTTTCTTTAAACCTCATTTCTCTCTCTCTCTCTCACACACATTGGCTTCAACCTTTTCTACCAAAATGGATAATAATTTTTATTTAAAAACAAATGATCTTTTTTTTTTTTGCCAACTGGAATATTTTATCGGCCAAAAATGTAACAATTTTATTTAGGATGTAGGCTTATTATAAAACAATTATTATATATTATGATACATTAGCTCATGGTCAGTTTTTAGATGATTTACTTAGATTTTATTTTTGGTGACTATTAGTATTGGTGACTTTTTGCACACAGTATTGAACAATATATTTTCAGTAGACAATTGATTAATATTACTCATTGCCACCATCCATTTTATCAACATAATTGTGATTGACACTCAACATAAAGGTCAATCTAGATAAATGCAATTAAGATAGAACCCTGGTGGTGACTGTAAAGAATTTAAGGAAAAGATATAGTTCTTGTTGAAGGCCTTTTGCTACTTATAATTTATAAGCAAAGTATTCTTCAAATTCTGAATATTATGTGAGATAAATAAGTGAAAGGGATTTACCCCTTTTGTTTTTAGAAGATGATGTTTCTTGGATTGAAAATAATTTGACATCGTTTTTATATATTTTAAAATTTTCATGTTCTTATATTTCAGAGTGTATCTGGAAAACTTATTGGGTCGTTAAATCAAGATAGTCTGCCAGTATCCCAAGGTTGATGTCTTTCTATATTTCTGCTTTAAACCATTTTATAATTACTTCTTCAACCATATCATATTCACCACATTTATTTTAACTTAAGTCACTTAAGGCTGTCGTTCGCACTTCATTTGGTGAATTTTAACAATAAAATCGTTTTTAAGGTTTTATGATTATCTGGGAACAACACATACCAGTCATTTTTTTCACAGAATTCTTCTTTATATCTACAAAATTTGGTTCTGATTGATCCCATCCTTTTTATACACCCACATTGAAATATGATGTATTGTCGTCGGCCCCGTCCGGTGACCACAATTGCTTGTGGATGCTCTAGAGGCCAAAGTTAATATCCAATTGACTTTACATTTATTATACACAGTGTTTAAGGTCCTGAGATGAAGAAGTCTATTGATTTTCAGCTATTTCAGATAATTACTGCCAAAGTTATTCCCCTTGATCACTTCAAAAAAATCTTGTGGACGCTCTAGAGGCCAAAGTTAATAACCGATTGACTTTAAATTTATACACAGTGTTTATAGTCATGAGGCAAAGAGGCCTATTGATTTTCAGCGATAATTACTTCCAGAGTTATGGCCCTTGACCACTTCAAAATATCTTGTGGATGCTCTAGAAGCCAAAGTTAAAATCCAATTGACTTTAAATACACAGTGTTTATGCTCATGATGCAAAGAAGTCTATTGATTTTCAGCAATTTCTGATAATAACTTCCAGAGTTATGGCCCTTGATCACTTTATGGACATTTTATGGACATTCTAGAGGCCAAAGTTACAGATTGACTGTAAATTTATACACAGTGTTAAAGGTTATGAGATGAAGACACCTATTGATTTTCAGCGACCCTTGATGACTTTGAAAAATCTTGTGGACAGAGTTGAGACGAACAAGTATATCGATTTTCAATGAATTTTGATAATTGAACAGCTAAATCCATAATATTTAATGTTTCGTATACTAAACATTGACATGGGACAGAACTTTATAAAAACCAAACAAATTGTAATGATTTTCTGATAATTACTTAATATGCGACAACTCGGACGATTTAGCTGCTGTGGGCGTATGTTTCATTTTTATACGCCCACATTTTCATGTGGACGTATATTGTCGTCGCCCCTGTTCGTCCGTCCGGCCGTCCACAATTGTTTGTGAACAGTCTACAGGTCACAATTTTTATCCGATTTCAATGAAACTTAAAACATAGGTTTATCACCCTAAGATCTCGGTTCCTTTCGATATTGGCATGTATCGGACTGTAACTTCATGGGTTATGGCCCCTGATTGTACGAAAAATCACGTTTTTTAGCTTGTGAACAGTGTAGAGGTCACAATTTTGAACCGATTTTGATGAAACTTGAAATGCATGTTTATAACCCAAAGATCTTGGTTCCTTTCGATATTTGCGCCAATCGGATCGTAACTTCCTGAATTATGGCCCCTTATTGTCTGAAAAATCGCCCTTTTTAGCTTGTGGTCCCCCTGAAGGTCAAAATTGTTATCCGATTTAAAAAACCGTTTGATTATATCACCGTTCCATGGTTATGAAGGTTGAGTTCGAATTTCGTGAAAATTGGACCAAAATTGACGGACAAAATGGCCGCCATTTGTACGTGAATAGTGTGAAAATATGTTATATCAAGGTTGTGAACAGTGTAGAGGTCACAATTTTGAACCGATTTTGATGAAACATGACATGCATGTTTATAACCCAGAGATCTTGGTTCCTTTCGATATTTGCGCCAATCGGATCGTAACTTCCTGAATTATGTCCCCTGATTGTCTGAAAAATCGCCCTTTTTAGCTTGTGGTCCCCCTGGAGGTCAAAATTGTTATGCGATTTAAAAAACCGTTTGATTATATCACCGTTACATGGTTATGAAGGTTGAGTTTGAATTTCGTGAAAATCGGACCAAAATTGACGGACAAAATGGCCGCTATTTGTACGCGAATAGTGTGAAAATATGTTATATCAAGGTTGTGGACATTATAGAGGTCACAATTTTGAACCGATTTTGATGAAACTTGACATGTATGTTTATAACCCAAAAATCTTGGTTCCTTTCGATATTTGCGCCCATCGGATCGTAACTTCCTGAATTATGGCCCCTGGTTGTCCAAAAAATTTAAAAAAACGTTTGATTATATCAACGTTCAATGGTTATGATGGTTGAGTTCGAATTTCGTGAAAATCGGACCAAAATTGACGGACAAAATGGCCGTCGTTTGTACGCGAATAGTGTGAACATATGTTATATCAAGGTTAGTGGACCTTACAGAGGTCACAATTTTGGATCCAATTTTGATGAAACTTGACATGTATGTTTATAACCCAAAGATCTTGGTTCCTTTCGATATTTGCGACCATCGGATCGTAACTTCCTGAATTATGGCCCCTGATTGTCCAAAAAATCGCTTTTGTTTGCTTTTGGTGCCTCTGGAGGTCAAAATTATTATCCGATTTAAAAAAACGTTTGACTATATCACCGTTACATGGTAATGAAGAGAGAGGTTGAATTACGTGAAAATCAGACTAGAATTGACGGACAAAATGGCCGCCGTTTATACACGAATAGTGTGAAAATATGTTATATCAAGGTTGTGGACCCTATAGAGGTCACAATTTTGAATCGATTTTGATGAAACTTGACATGTATGTTTATAACCCAAAGATCTTGGTTCCTTTCGATATTTGCCCCCATCGGGTCATTACTTCCTGAATTATGTCCCCTGATTGTACGACAAATCACCCTTTTTAGCTTGTGGTGCTTCTGGAGGTCACAATTATTATCTGATTTTAAAAACCAAACAAATTCTAATGATTTTCTGATAATTCCTTAATATGTGACAACTCTTGTTGACTGCCCGGACGATTTGGCTGCTGTGTGGGCGTATGTTTCGTTGCCTGGCAACCTATTTTTTCTTAATTCTGCTAAAACTAGGCATAGCGAAATACTCTGTTTTCGTTTGGTAAACTGTTGCCATGTAAGGTTGCAGCGATACCCCGGGGATGCCGCATTATCGCGATTATTTTTTTTTCAAGTGATATCGTATCGGCCAAAGTTGAATAATCGCAATCCCCGGTATTTTAGGATTTTTTTGGGCGGAGGTCGGTGCAATAAATCCAAAGTTCATTTTCACCGGTGCGGGGGCCGGATTGAATTCGAAATAATAGTTTAATTACTACTTGTAAAATTATACAATAAAAATCGGTGAGAGAAAGTTCCCGAAACACATTTTGTAAACAAAGCCGCACGCGACATCGGTGTACCGTAGCAACGGTGCGGCGAATCCCCGGTTTACAAGACTGAAAATATTATGTTTATTTCAATGTTAAGTTAGTACTGTACGTCTGGTTGTTTAACCCGCCAAAACAAAGCAACCAAGTAACTCGACTTAGTCATCCAGCCGCTTTTTTCAAGTTATGAATCCGCACTCAGGTTCATCGATATATCGTGATAAAGAGAAATATCATGATAAAGAGAATTATCGTGATAAAATTGATAATCGTAGACTTTTATTTATCGCGATAATTCCAAAAACAGTTATCATGATTAATGGCGATATCAGAATTTGATATCGTTGCAACCTTATTGCCATGTTGTATACTGTTGGAAAGCTTGGGATTTCTCCTATTGACTGTTTTTGGGGGGTGACTTGAAACCTTTATATAGAGATAAAAATACCAAGCAAGAACAAGTTTTGAGAATATGTTATTTGATTGGTCGGGCACATAGGTCAATGGTGAAGTGTCCAATCAGAATCGGGCAATGCTCTAGGTCAGGTCTGTCGGCATGCACACTAAGCTTGTGCCCATATCAATCCTAGTTGCTATATTGCTTATCCATATGTCATTGTTTATCAATATTTATGGAGATTTTCAAATAAAATGTCTTTAAAATTGTTTAGATGACTAAAAAAGCATGACAGACACTCATAATAAACAAAATGAAGATGAATATTTGTCTGCTAGACCTAGTAGTGGTATTGGTGTCCCATACAGTAGTTATGGTTGTTTTGAACAACATCTATATGTTTGTCAAAGTTCGGTTTTAAATTTACACACAAGAAATAAAATAAGAGAAAATATTGCATATTATGAAGGAAAGCATTAGAAAATATATATATTAAAAGTCAGTTTATTGAAATTAAATAAATGAATTGAACAGGTCGGCGCAAGATGTTCTACGGAAATACTTGAACTTCAATTGCTGATTTCTCTTAACAGTTTTTTTCTAGAGTTACCAATTTTAGTCATCCTATATCTCTGAATGTTATGGTCAGGTTTTCTTGAATTTTGGAATATAACTTCCGATATAATAAATTTGTGCAATAGGAGAATTTTATTGAAATCTGCAAAATAGTTCCTGATATATTGTTGCCATAGTAACTGTGACATGTGAAAAAAATTTCAAAGTTAACATTAAAATGCGTATAAATCGCTTTCTAATTATTATTTTGCACAAAGAAACATGTTAGTAACCACTTTGCTTAATTTTAAAACATTCTGTTGAATAGTTTTTGAGAAACTGGATGACTGAAATTATCCACAGAAATCTAATATGGCCCCGTTTCCATAGCAACAGGTACCCCCAGGAAAATGTTTTGGCCATTTTTGTATTATTCAATGGATGTGTTCTTAGATGTGTAAGAATGATAACCCCCTTAATACATTTGAATTTTTCTGTTGTCATAATTAAATAGGATTTATTTCCAGGTTCAACATCACTGCCTGGAGTTATCCCCCCTGAACAGATGTTGGAAATATCGTTGTTGTCTCAATATCAGCAACCATTACATCACCAACAATCTGTTAATCCTATTACCACAACTACATCAACAGCCTTGACGTCACTACTTGTGTCAGCCCTACAGACTTTACCCAATAGGTTTGTATGACAGAGAAATTAAATGGGATTAAATGTCCTGAGTTCCCACACCAACTGAGCTCGTGAAGATGAGTGTCATAGATAACTATTTGATACAGGTCACAATTTTTATCCGATTTCAATGAAACTTGAAATATAGGTTTATCACCCTGAGAACTTGGTACCTTTCGATATTGTCATGTATCGAAATGTAATTTGATGGAGTATAATGGCCCCTGATTGTATGAAAAATCATGTTTTTAGCTTGTGAACACTGTAGAAGTCAAATTTTGAACTGATTTTGATGAAACTTGAAATGTATGTTTATAACCAAAAGATCTTGCAATTGGTTCCTTTCATTTGTGCATATAGATTGTAACTTCCTGAATTATGGCCCCTGATTGTACGAAAAATCATTTTTTTCAGCTTGTGGTCGCTCTAGAAATTAGTTATTATTCGATTTATAAAACCATCTGATTATATCAGGCCTTGAGATTTGACGGGCCCAGTACATTCAACATGGCAGTAGAGACGATAAAGTATTATAATCTATCAAAGAGAGGCTTGTTTTTGTTCATGCATGTAACTTGATAGTAAATAAATAACACACATAACAAGCTGACATACAGTAGCATAATTTGTGATTGAAATGCATATATTGGAAGCCCAGTAATATCTGTGTCAAAGTTTAGTGGACTACTTACTACGGCATAGGTCGTAGCCCTCGCATCATACAGATGTCAACACGTCGTAATAACAGTAATGTAAATATAATTTTAGCTTGTCCCACTGTTCTAAGAGAAACAATGAATTCATGGAGCTGTCAAAATGTAATCAAATGTATGATATCAATTAATTAAGAAATGGAATTCTTTCAAATGCTTTTTTATTATGAAAATTACAACAGTATTACTAGTACACGTAACCTATTAAAAAGTGTTTATTTATACACTCTGTATTTAATGTAAACTAGTTATAATAAGCATTGTCTCAGATATAAATTTTGTGGTGTTAAATAGCTCCCGCAAAATATATGGCGAACACATTTTATCACACTCACCAGTGTGATTTTCAGATCTCAAGGCCTGTTATATCACTGTTACACTGTAATGAAGGTTGAGTTCGAATTTCATGAAAATCGGACCATATTTGCCAGACAAAAAGGCCGCTACTTGTACGCGAATAGTGTAAAAATATGGTATATCAAAATTGTGGACTATGTAGAGGTCAAAATTTTAAACCGATTTTAGTGAAACTTGTAAAAATCAGACCAAAACTGCCGGACAAAATAGCCGCTGCTTGTACGCAAATTTTAATATGATTTTGATGTAACTTGAAATGCATGTTTATAATCCAAGACCATGATTTCTGTCCATATTTGTGCATATTGGTTTGTAACTTCCTGAATTAGAGCCCCTGATTGTACGAAAAATCGACTTTTTTAGTTTGTGGTCGTCACAATTATTATCCGATTTTAAAAAACGTTTGATTATATCACCGTTACATTGTAATGAAGGTTGAGATTGACTTTCGTAAAAATCTGACCAAATTTGCCAGACAAAATGACTGCTGCTTGTACGCGTAAAAATATGATATATTATCAAGGTTGTGGACCCTGTAAAGGTCACAATTTAAATCAGATTTTGATGAAACTTGAAATGCATGTCTATAATCCAAAGATTATGGTGCCTTTTGATATTTGCACATATCGGATTGTAACTTCCTGAATTATGGCCCTTGATTGTTCGAAAAATCGCTTTCTGTTTAGCTTGTCCTCTATCCATCTCTTGAAAATGTGGGCGTATCCTGCCTCTCAGCCGCTGCTTTTGTCTACTAAAACTAAAAAGTTTATTTCGGAAATTTATGGATTCAAATTAACATCAAAAGAAGAAGCAAAATGTATTAATATGAAAACAATCAACTGTCTATTCAGGTCACAGACTGTTAAAGAAGGAAAAACCAAACCAAACGTCAAATATTCTCCTAAATCAAGTCAAACAAGAAAACAGAAAGAAGTTCAGAAACACATCCATAGCAAGGTAGGTAAACAATGTACAATTTGAGTATTAAAGGAGTCTAAATGGAGCAGTAAAATAAAATAATTTAACATCTTACTTTTCTGCATCAACTGGGTTAATGAAGATGAGCATGTTCTATATGCATCATTCAATGAGGGAAAGTTTGTCTGGACACAGCATTTTCATCTACTCTTCATCCAATCCCAGCTGTCAAGGGTAATTTTACAAATTAACATGCATACCAATGTGCACCAGGGTGGATTTTCATTTGTACTATTCGAATTACTAGATGCATTTTTCCTTGCCAACCCTTCTAGGGAATTTCCTTAGTCAAAACAGGATTTAAATTGGGCTACCAAGTTGGTGAGCCATAGGAGGTACATTATAGTTTAACTCCATCAAGCAAAATCTCAGAAGAGTGTTAAGATATATATATATATATATATATATATATTGCCTGAAACTAGCGTCGCAATTAAATTATTTCATCTGATTATTGACCCATTTTATTGTCTTTTTCAAGGATTCTGTTTCAACACAAGGTGGTGGAGTCGAGAAACCAAATGGATCGAATAAAACAGATAAAAAAACAGTTGCTGTTAAACCCAGTCAACATAAAAATAAATTCTGGAAATGAAAGACTACATTTTTTGCAGAATCAATTCAGAAAAGTGGGAAGTGAAAAGAACATTATGGTCCATTAAGCTGAGATTAATGTGGTATTTAAAGATGTTCTGGGCCTTGTCTTAAATGTGTTTTAGAAATGACACAGTTAAAGATTCTCTTGTGCAAAATATTATGTTAGCAGATCTGAATTCTAATATTCAAAAACATTTTTAAAGATGATTTGAAATGTAGTTGAATTTTGTATATTGTCGTTGCCCCAATCCAGAGTTATAGCCCTTGATCCAATTGACTTTAAATTTATACACAGTGTTTAGGGTTTTAAGATGAAGAAGCCTATTGATTTTGCAAGAGATGGATAGAGAACAAAGCTATAAAAAGAAAGTGATTTTTCGTACAATCAGGGGCCATTAATCAAGGAAGTTATGATATGAAATGCTCGACTATCGAAAGGAACTGAGATCTTTGGAATATAAACAGACATTTTAAGTAGATCTACATCTGACAAATATTGCGAACTCTAGAGGGTCCACAACTTTGATATTACATACTTGGGTACAAGGAGCGGCCATTTTGCAGCGGTGATATATTCAAACAGTTTTTTCAATCCAATTAAAATTGTGAGCTCTATAAGGACCAGTTTTTTAAATTCAAACAGTTTTTTAAATCGAATAAAAATTGTGAACTCTATAAGGACCACTAGCTAAAAACATGATTTTGCATAAAATCAGTTGCCATAATCCATGAAGTTATGGTCTGGTACATGGCAATATGAAAAGGAATGGAGATAAAACCTACATTTCAGAGATAATCCTATATTTCAAGTTTCCTCAAAGTGGAATAAAAGTTGTGACCTGTAGAGTCTCCACAAACAAATTGTGGATGGTCGGACACCGAGACAGACAGCTATAGAAGGTGTATTTGAAATAATAAACTAGTATTTATTTTAAAAAATATGATTGTTCTAAGGATACATGTAGCCAATGTAGATAAATATGAATTATGATATCAAATGAACATTGTAAATATTTTTTAATTATTATGAATATTTTTAGTTATTACATGTATGTAATTCTGCAATATTTGATAATTTTCAGTTCGGAAAGAAACAGAAACATAATTTTTATGGATGTATAGATTTTGATGCTTGTTTGAAATAAAATATTAATAAGTAATATTAATTTGATAACAATGACTATCTGGGCAACGTATAGGGTTGCCTGTCCAACCATGTGAGTTTTCTTTGGGTTCTCCGGTTTCCTCCCACCGAAATATTGAAATAAAATTAAACTATAGTTTGTGTTGAGTCGAGGTTAAACCCCATTTATTTTTATCTCTGTCTATTGCAGGTCTTTTTAGGCCTGAAATGCTATCTAAATTATTTAGATATTATTAACTTATTCAGGCTATAATCAACTCCTGATGTCAACGGTAGCCTGCAATATTTAATCATGAAATGGATAATTGAGACAATGTTTTTAATTGTACTGATCTGAATTTAGTAATATTAATAAAATTCAATGGTTTAAATCTTGCACCAGAGTGGATCAATTTAACTGATGGGGTTTTTTTTCAGCAAATTCCCTTTTACACTATCTAGTTTTTATATTCCACATGAAAGGACGTATATTGTCATCGCCCCTGTCCATCTGTCCACAATTTGTTTGTGGACACTCTACAAGTGTCAATTCGTATCCGATTTTGACGAAACTTGAAATATAGGCTTATCCAAAAGATCTTGGTTACTTTCGATATTGGCATGTATCAGATCGAAACTTCATGGATTATGGCCCCTGATTATACGAAAAATATATCACGTTTTTAGTTAGCGTACACCCTCTAGAGGCCACAATATTAATCCAATTTTGACGAAACTTGTTTCTTTACCAAAAGATCTTGGTTTCTTTGAATATTCACGCATATCGGATCGTAACTGCCTGAATTATGGCCATTTATTGTACGAAAAGTCAGATTTTTAGTTTGTGGCCCCTCTAGGTCACAATTTTAATCCGATTTGAAAAACATTTGAATAAATCACTGTTACACTCTAATGATGGTTGATTTCGAATTTCGTGCAAATCGGACCAAAACTGCCGGACAAAATGACTGCAAATAGTGTAAATGTATGGTATATCAAGGTTGTGAGCCCACGATTTTGATCCTATTTTGATGGAACTTGGAAGTACGCTGCCGGACAAAATGACTGCCACTCACACGCAAATAGTGTAAATGTATGGTATATCAAGGTTGTGAACCCTCTAGAGTCTACGATTTTGATGAAACTTGAAATACATGATTTAATAAAAAATGCTTGAATATATCACTGTTACTCCCCTTAAGATGGTTGAGGTCGAATTTTGTACCGATGGGACCAAAACTGATGGTCAAAATGGCTGCCCCTTGTACGCAAATTGTAAATATATGGTATATCAAGGTTTTGGATCCCTCAAGATGAAACTTGAAATACCTGGTTATAACTCAAATGTCTTGGTTCCTTTCAATATTCAAGCATATCGGAACGTAACATTTGAATTATGGCACTTGATTGTGTGATAATCGCTTCTTTTTTGAGCCTGTTCTCTGTCCATCTCTTGCAAAATGTGGGCGTATCTTGTATGACAACCGCTTGTTAACATGGTGAGATTTGACAGCTCTTTATTATCTTTCTTCCATAATATATCTTTAAGTATATGTATGATATACAGTGTATTAATGTCTACAGTGTATGTAAATTTATGTATTAAATTAATGTAAATAATTATCTATTACGAATTGTTGGTATTTATATTATGCTGTATTTATATTAATAAATATCATTTGATACATCATATAACAAATGTTGTTTTTGGCCATTATGACCCAAGTGAATTATTGAAATAAAATTAAACCCTATGTTAGTCCTGAAATGACCAAGTTTGTGTCAAGTGGACGTTAAACCCCATTTCTTTCTATCTCATCAGTATAGTGTGGGTAAGATTACTACAGATAGATGAGATTTTTGTTCTTTTATTAACAACTGTGAAAAATCACATACCTGAAATAAACAGATACAGAACTTTAATTTTCAACTTCATGATTAACCGAAATAAGATAACCTCACAAAGGCTCTGATTCTGCTCTTAGAGCAATATTTAACCTGCCTCCGGTATGTTGGGGTTGATTACAGCTGTCTTCATTTTAATCTTTTACATGTAATAGTGTGTTTGTGGTTGTGTTTGCACATCTTAATTCACACCTAATCGCAGACTTTTTGAACAAAATCAAGGACAGTAATGATGTTCAGAAACCCAGATTTAATATTTGCCTTTCGGATGTACTACAGATAGAAACTGATGAGCCTCGGGAATAGGTTTCCTGGCCTCCCCGGGTAGCTTGTGGGGCATTGCGATCCATGTGGAGTCATTGGGACGCCGTGGAAAAACTGCAAAAAGTTCTTGCTGTTAAAGCCCGAAACTGTTCGCAACTAGTCTCTTATGGTCAGCGCTCTTTTAGTTATCGACCACCTGTTTTATGGAATAATCTACCATTTAGTTTCAGAGGTTGTATGTCTTTATATTCTTTTAAAAAACAACTTAAAACACATTTATTTAATCAGGCTTTTACAACTGTTAACATGACCATAATCTTGTAGTTTATTTATGATACATTGTCACTTAGTAAATTGCCCCTGAACATGTTACTTAAAAACCTGCCGCAATAATGATAAAATTTAGCTCCAGATTGAGCCTAATGTCTCTTTAACAAATCCTTTAAAATGGATTAGGTTCATGAGGTAGTAAACTACGTCGTGGATAAAACGTATGATCTACAGAATAATGTAAGAGGTTTACAAGACTAGACATATAGAGATCAGCAAATCGACCCAGTCGACGGGAAAAATATGTTGGATTGTGGTAGGTTCGGAACAAACTTCCAAATCTTGGATTAAACTTTGCCTTTGTAAAATCTCTGAAATAAAGATATTATCATACCTTTTAACCCAAGCATTGAGAGAATTAACAAATGTAGTGCTACAAACATTTATCCCCATTTTAAGAAGAATTTGTCATCTTTACTATCACAAGTTATCTTTATGGTCCAGGACATGTTGTTTTGTTAATTAATAATGTAAATATCAAATATTAGTTTGATAGGGTCATTGTCTGAAAAATCTCTGATAACTGTTGTACAATAAAGATCAATTTTTGATTTATTCAGAACTAAGCATGACCAGCGGCTGCCAGGCAGGATACGCCTACATTTTGAAAGAGATGGATAAAAATAAGAATTGTGGCCTGTAAAGTATTCACAAACAAATTGTGGACGGATGTCCGGACGTACAGGGGCAACAACAATATACGTCCGCATAAAAATGTGGGAGTATAAAAATGATAACACAGACCTATAACACCTATTTGTTCAATTTTTTACCCTTGGGCTTCATATTGCCACCCTGTCAACAATGATAGCCAAACACTTAGCAATACAAGAAGACATGAATAATGCACTAACTTAAAATAAGACACTTTGCCCCAAAAAATCATACCTGAGTGATTTAAGATAACCTTGCCTCTACACTTATACAGATAATGTGAGTCATGAATAGATTCTGGTACATGTATATCAGTTTTACACAGATTAAATATAATTATTGTTAGTGTTATACCTTATTTCATCTCGTTCAGCTAACCATTCTTCTATTAAAGCCTTAGAACCAGGACTGATCTGATGCTAAAAATAATAAAATATATTCAACTCAACCTTATCACAGCAATGCTGGCCAAGAATGGTAATGCACAGAGGAAACTTACAGTCTACCCGGTTGGATCCATTCACTTGATTTGATAGTAGCCTACTTTTATTATTTATTTCTGAAATGTATGATGTGTCTTATCACAAGTTATCTTCTGGGTTTCTGTTTTGTGCCATTCTCTTGTACTTAATATATCAGTTGTCTTGATGAGACATTGAACTTTATTCTATTTATTTGATTATGTTCCAATTATTAAATGCCATTCAAAAAAATTCTATTCAATAAGATAAGCGACAGATTTAACATTTATATCAACATGACAGCAGTGCCAAAATTCCAAAATAAATAGATGACAAACAATTAGAACAAAAATTATAATGTTCCAGAGTTTCAACAAATTAAATTGCTTATCTCTTGCTTTCGACTACACCTACCTGTGAATCTTCTATAAGATTTTGTAAAGTGACCAACCATTTAACTTGATATTGATAATCTGGTTGGTTTAACTTCTCTATTTCACCCTACAACAAATATTACAATTGATATAAGAAGCGGTTGCCGCGCAAGATATGCATTCATTTTGCTAAAAGATGAACGGAAAACAAACTAAAAAAAGGGATTTTTCGCACAATCAAGGGCCATAATCAAGGAAATTACAGTCTGAATCTGTTATTATTATCGAAAGGAACCCAGATCTTTGGGATATAAACAAATATTTTGGGTTTCATAAAAATTAGATAAAGATAGGTGGCCAGGCAACGGAACATCTTTTTATTTCAGGTATGTGATTTTTCACAGTTGTTAATAAAAGAACAAACATCTCATCTATCTGTAGTAATCTTACCCACACTATACTGATGAAAGAGATAGAAATTGGGTTTAACGTCCACTTGACACAAACTTGGTCATTTCAGGTTTAATTTCATTTCAATAATTCGCTTGCACGCACATGCTAACCATTCGTTCATTCCCCCCATTCGATCCGAAAACATCTGCAAGTTTGTTTTATTAAAATGATGATCAAAATGGCAATTTGGGGCGATTTACACCGTTTATTTGTAACTGTCGATTTAATGAAAAATTTCAGTCCACAGTCATTCATTAAAATAAATTAAACCACCTGGAAGTTAAATTCTTTTTTTTTTTTACCATTGACAAAGCATTGAAATGACAGTGTTTTCATTGTCGTACAGGATTGTTATAAAAATCTGAAACAACATGTGTAATGGCATCATTGCATTTAAGACACAGCATACACCAGAAATGTCGTAAAAAGGACAATTACAACAAAACCCAGGGTTTAAAGAGAGGGCTATTTACTGTGAAAATAATGCATTACGAGAATTTAATTTATTATTTACGGGAGGTATGAGTGGCTGTTTAATGTTCTAGAATAGAAAAAGTTGGTTGTGAGAGCACTCAAGTTAGCTGCAAATGCATATAATGGACTGATATCTGTAAAGTGTAACAAAGTTATCGAAAAGGTTGCAGCAAAGGTTCACACTGAAATTAAGAGAGAGTGAGATAGAGAGAGAGTTTAACATCCATTTGACACAAACTAGGGCATTTCGGGACTAACATATGGTTCAATTTTACTTCAATAATTTGCGTCGCGTAGGTGTCTTTGACAGTGGAGGAAACCGAAGGACCCCAAGAAAACCCATGATGTTGGTCAGGCGACCCTTAGAAATTTATGTTTTTTGTCAGGTGCTGGCATAAAATATACATTTAAACATACATATATATACATTTCCAGAGAAGATAAAGTACGAACACTAACCTTTAATTCAGGAATAATGGCTGCTGTCCTCCAACCATGTTTTAATGACGGATCCTAAATAACCAGAAATAATGAAAGATATCTACTATATATTTTGTCTATACAATAGATAGGTTGCTACCAAACATATGCCCAAAGCAGCTACAATTGTAATTCGTCCGAGTGGTCGACAAGGGTTTTAGAAACTGGGGTCTTAGCTCTGGAACTAATTTGCCGAAATTGTTGAAATTTGACAGGCTTTTATGTTCTACTTATTCAAATAATGCATATAAATTTCATACAGATCGGATGATACCTTTTTGTCTTTGTTTTAATAATTTAAATGTTGCTTACAAATCTCATACAAATCAACGCATAATTTTTTCGTAAAAGCTTTCACAAGGTGCAATAAAGTGAAATAAGGATCATAACTCCAGAGATATAAAAAATCTTTGAAATTAAAGAGATCATCTCACTAAATGCAAACAACATTGCAAAACAATCAGATCATAAATGTAGTCTGTAGAGTGTTCACACAAAATAGTGGACAACCGATGGACGAGGATGACGGCAATATGCGATCGCATTTCCATACAGGTGTATGAAAACTTAATTGTCCTGAAATAATTTAAATGTCAAAAGTTTCAATGGTTAATTAATACAGTATGGACCTAGCTTAATTCAGAGTAAGTGTTTAAAAGTTTATGACAATCAATTTTTATTTAACAAGTGGTTGCCATGCAAGATGCACCCACATTTTGAAAGAGGTTGATAGAGAACAAGGTAAAAACAAAAGCCATTTTTTGTACAATAAGCAGCCATAATTCAGAAGGTTATGGTCTGAAATGAGCAAATATCAAAAGGGATTCAGATCTTTGGGATTTAAAGACATATTTTAAGTTACATTTTGTTGTGCACGTTCAATTTGATTTTCCCAAAATACAAATTCAACCTTCATTATATAGAGGAATGATGATGTATTTAAAGGTTTTTTTAAAATTGGATAAAAAATTGTGACCTCTAGAGAATCCACAAGGGGCCATAATTCAAGAAGCAACCAAATTTCATCAGAATTGGATCAAAATTTTGATTTCTAGAGAGTCCACAACCTTGATATAACAGATGTTTACACTATTAGGATATAAGGGGGGGCCATTGTGTCCCACAGTTTGGGTCCAATTCTCACGAAATCATAAGCGTACGGGCTCGATGACGGTTAAGGGAGCAGAACCCGAAATGCCCGAAAAAATTTCGCGTTTACAGAGTGCTGTGTTGGTCTTCCTTGTGCCCCCCCCACCCTCCAAGCCAAAAGAAAATTTTGAAAAAATTGACGGCTGCAAACACCTTCCCCATCTATTTCAGCCCGTGAACAAAGTAACTTCAAATTGGTCTAAAATATAGCCTTTTTAAGGTAGCTGACTCGAATTTCAATCAATGGTTTACAGTCCATGAAGACGGGACCGTCAGGAGAAAATTTTGAAAATTTAACTGCCGCAACTGTGTTTTCCTGCTATTCCAGCCTGTGAATACAGCAACTTCAATTGGGTCGAATAAAGCCTACCTGGCTGACCGGAATTCCAAACAACCAATCAATTGTTGCTGCGTTTGGCGGTATACCCTCCCAGAGAAAATTTTGAAAATTTAACCACCGCAAATGCGGTATTTCTGCTATTCTAGACCGTGAAAACTACAAAAGTATACAATGGTTTTCTAACCGAAATCCCACTCTGAATTCCAACCATCCAATCAGACTGTTGCACCTGCATTCACAAATAATAATCGATGCCCAAAAAATGTCGCACAAAGTAGAGTGGCTCCAGGAAACACTCTGAATTCCAACCATCCAATCAGACTGTTGCACCTGCATTCACAAATAATAATCGATGCCCAAAAAATGTTGCACAAAGTAGAGTGGCTCCAGGCAACATTTCTTAGTCCATAGTCAACTCAGTACAAATTCGTAGTATTCAATTAAAAGAAAAGTAAAATAAGTGTTATATTAGGACTCGATAACAAAGCAAAACTAGAAATGCCCGAAAATGTTTGGGTTTATAGACAGCGGAACTGACCTTGTATGGACCCCTAAAGAAAATTTGACAGCCTCAAACGCGTTTCCTGCTTTTCCAGCCCGTAATATTGATGTTTTATTAGATTTCGGGCACTTTATTTTGCCAAATAATTTTTTTTTTCACTTTACCCGTCTGCCCGAAAAGTCAGCTTGCCTGAAAGTTGGGGGGGGGGGGGAACTCAACTAACATTACGGTGTAACGATGATATATTTGAACAGTTTTTTTTTAAATCAGATAATAATTGTGACCTCTAGAAGTTCCACAACCTTGATCTACCAGATGTTTACTACACTATTTGTGTACAAGGGGCGGCCATTTTGTCCAACAGTTTTAGTCCGATTTTTAAGAAATTCAAACTCGACCAACATTTCGGTGTAATGGTGATATTTTACAAGATTTTTGTAAATCAGATACATGCCAATATCGAAAGCAACCAAGATCTCCATTTCAAGTTTCATCAAAATCAGATATGAATTGTGACCTTTAGAGTGACCAGAAACAATTGTGGATGGACAGACGTATAGGGGCGACGACAATGTACTTCCACATGAAAATATATAAAACGATCTAACTCTCAGTTTAACATTTAAGTAAATTCAAATATTAGAGGAAAAACACTAAATTATGTGAACAATATAACACAGATCATAAAATATAAAATATGTGGAATGTTGGATGATTTATAAATTACTTACTGCTAAATCACTATATACATGATCACCAAAATATAAAACTTTACCACCATACCATCCAGTCATTTCTTTTAAACGGGAAAAATTACCCTGAAAATAAAATTCAGTTTGATGTCAGTCGGACATAAAAGACCATTTTAAAATAAGAACATACAATTCTTTTCTGTTTTTCTGTTTTTGTTTTGTCAAAGGATCATGTTGTTAAATATTCAACTTCACAATTAAGGTTCTACGGTTATTTCATAATCTGTTTATTCACGCTGTTTAGCTGAATTCATAAACGATATCTAATTAGGGTTTCACACTACATAGCCCGGATTATTATTCTTATCAAAGCCTTGATGGATTTTAACAATAAAATAATTTTTGAGGTTTTATGATTATCTGTTATTAATACTAGTCAATTTTTTTTTCACAAAATTCTTTTTTATTTCTACAAAATTTGGTTCTGAATGATCTCACACTTTTCTATTTTGACTTATTTCCACTAAAACTATGAACCTTGTAACAGTCAGTCAAAACAATCCAGAATAAATAGATGACACATATTGTTTAAAGCTGAACTCCGATTACAAAACTGCAGAAATAATTGAATAAAAAAAGATACTGCCATACATAATCGCCATACTTGTTTTCAATTTGCAGAACAAGTATGTCCGCTGTACGGTGTACGAAAACAGAGGCAGGCCACGCCCACATCCAGTATACACTGTGTCCACCACACTGTTCACATCCGGCTAGCAATATTTCAACTACCAATTACCTACTGAGTGAGCATTTTTTTCTCTATAAGATTACCGAAAATGTTATTGCTACACAATTATTATGTCTCTGATCAGGTACATATTATTTTACTAATTGTACGAAATAAGTAACCTACAGTATATTTTTGCTCTAAAAGTATGGGAAAAATTGTCTTACCCCAAACAAACAACAAATCTACCGACATCATCCAACCATGTTTATTCTTATTCCTTGAAAGGTTTTGCACAACATGTTAGAAACACCAAATGATTTCTAGTATTATAAAGTTCAGTATTATCGTTCCAAAATATATCCAAAGCAGCAATAAAACAACTGTTCTCTCCATCGAAGAAGTATGTCTTCACTTCAAAATATTTTTCATCTTGTTGTTATTTATGACGATCAAGGGACATAGGTGGTTATGTCAACATGTTAGATGTTATGTAAACAACATAGATTTGTTGTTGTTTGGAGTAGTTTTCTTTCATTTTTAGAGCAAAGGTACACCGGACTTTACTTATTTCTTCTAATTAGTAAAATAATATGTACCTGATCAGACATAATAATTGTGTAGCAATAATATTTTCAGTCAATTTATAGAGAAAAACCGCCCAGTCAGTAGCTGGTAATTGGTAGTTGAAATATTGCTAGCCGGATGTGGACAGTGTGGTGGCCAAAGTGTATACTGGATGTGGGCGTGGCCTGCCTCTGTTTTCGTACACCGCACAGCGGCCATACTTCTTCTGCAAATTGAAAACAAGTATGGCGATTATGTTTGACAGTAATTTTTTTTATTTGATCATTTCTGTAGTTTTGTAATCAGAGTTCAGCTTTAAGCATGAAATCTTCACGATCAAACTCAGTCAAGGTTTTGAAGTACCTGGTAATGAAATTACACACTAAGTTTCATCTCTCTCCATCAGTTATATTCAAAGTTATCTTGTCCCAAAGATTTGATCAATGAAATTTCTTAACTTTAGCGGGAAATATTAATCATTGAACTCAGTCAAAACAGTAATTATCAGAAAATCATTAGAATTTGCTTTGCTAATTGTTTAGTTCTGTCAAATGCTAATGTTTAACATACAAAACATTTAATACCATGGATTTTGCTGTTCAAGTTATCAAAAGTCTTTGAAAATCAATGTACTTATTTGTCTTGTGACAGGGTATAATAATAATAATAACAACATTGAAAAGCGTCAGCACTGCATCCAAGTTCTATTTTCTTTTTTGTGTTACATTATATCTCAACTTTTTATGCCATGCTGAATATAAATTTAACTACAAATGAAAGCAAAGATTTTGTAGTCTCGTGGAGTAAAATTCCAGTGATTTCTTTCTCGTTTCTATATTTCCAGTTGAAAGTCCAGTGCCCTGACCACCTTGTCCCATTGTCAATGCAAGTCACTATACTCTTTATTACGCAAGTGGTTCCTTCAAACATTATATAAAGGAAAGATTTTTATTTGAATGACCAGCTGTACCTGTTGATATATATGACCTTTCTGTAAACTTTGCACGGAAGCCCATGACTGTTTATTACTAGCAACATCAAACTGACGAAATGGCCTGAAAAAGAAAAATACCACAATGGTTGTATAAACTTGAGGAAATAGTCCACCAGTATCACCGGACACTTCTAAATATTTATACTCATACCAAATCTGTTATTAAGATTGTGACAGATTAATGTCATATTTAGACTAAAATATGATAATGTTCATTTTAGAATGAGGAACTTATTGCATGCACTTGGTAATGCCTGTTCTTTGGACAATTGAGCATTGATTTATGGACTTTTGCTATGATGTCACGATTTCAAGATGGTGACATCATGCTATGTTCCTGGCACATATGCTCATACTTGTTGATCTAACCAATGGTAAGAGGACTGGCTGAAAAGTTCTAAGTACATCTGTGAAAGACCTGTACAAAGTTTATGGCTTCGATCTATTTTTTGACATTGTCCTTTTTGAGGTGTACACACTTTTGCCAATGATGTTGCAAGGTCTTGATGCTGGTCACAAAAAAATCTTCTTGAGCCACTCTTAAAAAGTCGTTCTCAGCTGACATGACTGCATCATTACTAGGAAAATGGCGACCAGCAAGTTCCTTCTTCAGTTCTGGAAACACGTCTCATCCATGGTTACAAATCTGGCCAAAAGCTTATAAGGATGTGCTTCAAAATGGCACAGATTGTCAGGGGACAGAACAGATTGTCAAAAGATGCCAGGAATCTGACACATTTCTGATCCCCATTAAAGAACTTTGGCACCCATCCTGCAGAGACTTTTGTCATTCCTAACTTGTTGGCAATAATGTGCCCAACCCTCTAACGAGAGATATCCCACAACACTGGCGATATGTCGAGTGGTCAATCGTCGATCAGCCATCACGATGTTGGTAATGTTTTCTTGAATGGTTACTGTTGATGGCTTTACTGGATCCAACTCATCTTCAAGGCCATCTAAATTGGAGACCATGTCGGCATGTATCTGTGTTGGGGGTTAGTCTTTTCAGTTGCTGGTACTTGATGACTACCCTATAGCAAGCTTCGTCCATTTCTGTTTATTTCATTGGGTAGGCTCACAAGATGGTCTGATACGAAGACAATAATAACATTAAAGTTGTAGTTCTTATGATTCATTCAATGATTGTACTTGTTGGTGACAAAAGTTTGTTTCAACCCAATTGATCTACCCTTTTCAGGTTTAGAACTTTTCAGCCAGTACTTGTAATGTTCAGTTCTATGGTTACATGTACATTGCGAGGAAACGAATTTTGCCCGGAACAGCAGTGTTCCTGTCTACTCTTATTCTTTTACAGTTCTTGTATGCAGGCAGGGGTTGGCCTAGTGGTCTAGTGTGCCGCGCTTCGACCTCTAGCTGGCCGGTCACCTCTGGCTTGTGGCTGTGGTTTTCATCCTTGGTGTCAGCAAATGTGGTATGGAGATAGGGGGGGGGCCTTCTCAACCCAATGGGTTTCCTCCGGGCACTCCGGTTTCCTCCCACTGCTAAAGACCCCTACACGCAAGCGAATTATTGAAATAAAATTAAACCATGTTAGTCCCGAAATGACCTAGTTTGTGTCAAGTGGACATTCAACCCCATTTCTCTTTTTATGCAGGTCATTTGTGTAAACAGGCCAAGACACAGGAATATGCTGAGTTTGAACACAGCCTAAAAAATTGTTATCTTCACGAAAATCAAGTGAAAGTTTATTTCTCTGAAAAATGTCAAAATGTTCAATTTTTTATCACTAAGAACACACAATCATTCAAATGTAAATTTTCTAATTAGCAATAGGTAAAAATAATAAGTTAATGTGTGAACAAAGTTTTAAATATGCTTATTAAACAGACATGATATACGCTGTTGGGGGAGGGGGGGGAGACTGGAAAGAGACTGAAACAAAAATCGAGGTAGGTTTCAGGGCCCTCCCCAACGTCAGCCTGGTTACAAGGGACAGCTCCTCAGTGTTATGGGACCAAAAGAATACTTACTAAAAGAAAACAATAATATCAATTCACAATCACACAGTTTACTCTCCAACTAATACATGCACATTTTGTTAGTTCTCAGACATCCCACCTTCCGTTTCAACCATTCCCACTTCAATACACGTTTATTAAGTCCTTTGCATAATAATTTGCAGGCATGATTTTGTCTCTTCCCAAAAATAACTGAAAAAAAAATCATCAGGCCATAGGCATGCAGCTTTAACTAGGAGGTCTATGGGCTTACCGATCCCAAAACTTTTTGTACAATTAAAATTGCAGTGGTGTATATATATGCTGGGAGCACTTTTTGGTCAAAATTATAGTAGAATATTTAAGTGGTACATCAAATGCCAGTAAAGTCAAAGAATAAAAGCAACAAAACAACAAAAAACTTTTAAAAATCATTTATTTGCAAAAGCAAGTCTGGCCTTCTTGGCCGCAGACTGTAAACATTGCCTTTTACTAATTGACATTATTCACCAGCCATCCAAGTCTTATCCAGAGATATATTTACATCTAAGTGACCAGAACATTCTACTTGTGGTGTCCAACACAAAACCAGTTATTAATTTAAAAAGCACCAAAAACAGTTTTTAACTACAAAAAAGCTGAATGGGGGACATCAAAACTCCAAATCCATTGAAGATAATTGGACTATTCTTAAAGAAGCATTGTTGTCAATCATGGATAAGAACATTTCAAATAAGGTGATAAAAGGCAAATCAGATATGACCGAAAAGATAAAATGTATGGCACATAAAAAATAGAAACTGTATAACACAGCCAGGAAGACAAAGAAACATTTAATAATGAAAGGAATGAACCTCATACATCATACTATAACTACGTCAGTAATCTCATAGAATCAGAAAATGATCAAGCTTATATAAATACATAAAGTCAAGGAAACAGGACACTATAGGTACCTTGAAAAACAACAGCTGCATTGGTGACAGCACGAAAGATAAAGCCGAGATGCTTAACGATCAATTCTGCTGTGTATTTACAGAGGAGGCCTTTATTAACATAAGTAGTAAAGGAATCTAACCCCATCCAACAATGCCCAGAATTCAAGTTACAGCAAAAAAGATCTTTTGGAGATAAACCTATATTTCAAGTGTCATCAAAATCGGATAAGAATTGTGACCGGTAGTGTGTTCGCAAACAAATAACAAATTGTGGATGGACGGACGGACAGGGGGGATGACAATATTCGTCCACCTTAAAATGTGAGCGTATATAAACAGGGCGAAATTCCAAACTTGAGCCTTATCAATTCCTGCATAGTCTTCTTGTCAACACTATCTTAAATACATACCTTGATGTTTCATTGAAAAATTTAGGTTTTCTAGCATTGACAATAATAACATCGAACATATCACCCCAATCTTCACCAATCATATACTTCAATCCTGCATCCCTATAAAATATGGAAATAAATTGTACTATAAACTTCTTTGTCTGCACCAAAAAGGTCTAAGACGAAAAATTTGAAATTTGGCAATTTGGAAAAATCAAAAATTAAATTAGATAACTTTTAATGGAACTGATATTTTTGAAATCAGATTAACCTCAGCTATTCGCATATGAAGCTCCATTTTTCAGATTTTAAAAATTAACGAAATAAATTGTCCTATAAACAACTATGTCACACCAAAAAGGTCAAAGGCAAAATTAACAATTTTGAAAAATCAAAAATTAGACCCTTATCCTGGCTATCCAGAAATGTATCTTTTCGGAAATAGGAGACAAATTGTCCAAACTAAGGATTTTTGTTTTTATTTTAACGGCCGTTATAAGAGGATTTTCTCTTTTTTTTCAAATTCAATTCAAAATGGTAATATTTATTTGCCCGAAATCCAAATACTGCACTGCACATTTTTTTTAGACATTCCCTCAAGGATACTGTAACTCCCATCTCTGTTAGTAAAATATCGCAAAAACTTTAGGGATTTGAAAATTACAGATAGAAAGTAAATGTTTGAAGGTGCTCAAAGCAAAAATAATTAGTACGTTAAAAAAAATTATAGCTATAGTTGGTCAACTGTTTTTGACAGTAGAATTTGGTGATTTCGGATTCGTAACACATTTTGAAAATATATTCATTCCAAAGCCACCACCCATTCGTCTAAGGAGGCTAACCAGAACCTATTATATGTTTAATAATTGAGAAAAATAGAGGCACCTTGATATTATTTTCTATATTTAATTCATGTACTGCCTCTAAGGTCATGTCAATAATATTCCCCAATAATTTATAAGATGGAAAATGAAATGTCCATGATAAGAATACATTTAGTTCATCATACATCTACTTTATAAGAGTATTTTAAAATTCATCACTCATCAAACGACTTGGCAGTCATCTTCCAGATATTAATAGGTATTGTTTGTTATTCACACCAGTGTCAAGCCTGAAGTTTTTGCACCAAAATTAACCATTTTACTATCTTCGTAGTATGAAAAGCTCATTATGCCTTATATGGTAATAGAGTCCATGTGAGATCATGGGATATTGCCGTTATCACCAATAATTGGCAGAAAATAAGTTAACTGGTGTTTTATTAACAGCTAATAATAGGGAGCACTTTGGTTGGATATACGTTAGGTGTGTAAGGCACTTTAAGTTGCCTAGTGAATATTTCTTTGGGTTGGAAAATGATTAAAATGGAATGATTGCGACCACTAAGTGACAGATTATTACAAAGGAAAACGGTTACAGATTAGAATATTATGCGATTGCAATTGTGACCTCTTAGAGAATCTGCAAGCTAAACATGTGATTTTTCGAACAATCAGGGGCCATTATCAAGGAAGTTAATTTAGGTATCCACAATTAACAAGAGAGAGATAGAAATGGGTCCACTCGACACAAACCAATTCATTTCGGGACTAACATATGGTCAAATTTAATTTCAATAATTTGCTTGCACATAGGGGTCTTTAGCAGTGGGAGGAAACCGGAGTGCCCGGAGGAAACCCACATACGCTCACACCAGGGATCAAAACCACAGCTGCAAGCCAGCGGTGACCGAGCAGCTAGAGGTTGAAGCGCGGCACTCTAAACCACTAGGCCATCTCAACCCCCCACGATTAACAAAAGTAACGAGGATCCCAGTGTGTACCGATGATATATTTGAATGTTTTTTTAAATCGGATAATAATTGTGATATAATCAGTCAGAGGCCATAATTCAGGAAGTTACAATCTGATATGCATGAATATCGAAAAAGTCCAAGATCTTTGGGTAATAAACTTGCATTTCGAGTTTCATCAAAATCGGATCAAAATTGTGGCCTCTAAAGCTGAAGGGTCCAAAACTTTGATATACCAGATGTTTACCTCTACAGTGTTTACAAGCTAAAAACATGATTTTTCGTACAATCAGGGGCCATAATCCAAGAGGTCACAGTCCGATACATACTAATATTGAAAGGAACCGAAATCTTAGGGTGGTAAACCTATATTTCAAGTTCCATTGAAATTCGATAAAAATTGTGATCTGGAGAGTGTACACAAACAATTGTGGACTGAAGGACCACGGATAGGGGTGACGACAATATACACTTACATGAAAATGTGGGCATATAAAAATTTGATTTTCATACAATCAGGGACCATAACCCACAACGTTACGGTTTGATTTGCTCGAAAATCGAAAGGAACCAAAATCCTTGTAATATTTACACATATTTTAAGTTTAATCAAAATTGGATCAAAATTGTGAACTCTTTTAACACTATTTGCCTACAGGGAACTGCCATTTTGATCAAAATTTGAACTTAACTGCAATTATGAGGTAACAGTGATATATTCAAATGTCTTTTTAAATTGGAAAAAAATTGTAACCTGTAGAGGGAACACAAGTCAAAAACATGAATTTTTGTCAAATCTGGGGTCATAATTCAGAAAGTTACGGTCCTAAATGCCCAAATATCCTGCTTTGTATGCCACATCATTTACTTAAACTGTATTACTTGTTTGATAAAGACTAGTTGACTCTTGGTCGAAACAGGGATTAGTTACAAACAGTCAACAGTATTTGTAGAGGCTTGTTATGATATCTGAGACAAGGATAACTTACACAAAGGCATATCCACTGTTTGTTATAAGAAATAACTTTTTCCCTGAGAGTCGTAGCCTTTCTAATAAAAACTTGGTTTTATCACATTTCTGTAAAAATATCTCTGAAATACAAAAATAGTCAATTACCATATGAACTTATTATTATATTCGAGGTTACACACAATCCAACCAAACACTGTAAATTCTAAATTGCTAAAACTTAAACTAAAATTTAAACAATTTTTGTACCACAATTTGTTTTTTTTTAATAAAAGTACCTTTGATCGTATACTGTCTTGAAACTTATTCTGGACCAGTGGAATGTTGGGGCTTTAATACAATTAATTCTATACAACAGGTGTCATACACCCCACCTGCTGATTTCATATAGTCATTTTTTCAATCTTAGACCAACTGTCAGCTTGAGATTACTACCTACATCTATAAGCTCGATTGTTTTCCATTCTCATTAAAGCCTGGCGCAGACGGTCAACTTTTCGTCGCTTGTTGCTGCAATAGGCAACTACTGGCAACTCCGAGCAATTGACAATTCTAGGTTTCCCGTTTGCACTGACTGGCAATGAAAAGCAATTTTTTCCCCGAATGTATCCGGAATGCCGATATCACGTGACCATTCAAAATACATACAATATTACAATAAGTCACCTTGATCAGATTGTTATAATTGATTTAGAAAACAATTAATTGAATTTGACTTTTAGTTTCATGACCACTACCGAGTACTGGAGAAAAATATATTTTACCGGTCATTTCGAAGTGAAAGGCCAGTTCACTGAGACAGCCATGTTTTTTTCCACGATCCGAATACTCGGCTGAGCTTACATCATACAATACTGGCCGCTCAGCCCACATTTCCACCAACATGTCTTCCATCTCCACGGACCATGTTAATGTTGTTAGCTGTTCCGACGCCGCCATCTTGAAGTATCACATGACAGTAGAGCGCTCGCTGATTGGACAGTTAACCAGTTGCTTGTTGCCTGTTGTCGCCTACCGCCGCAGACGAGCAATTTTGAAGCAACAGATGAAAAATTTCTCGGCGACGAGCGATTTTCTGTTGTCGAATATCAAACATGTTTGACATTTGGCAACGAGAAGCAACTTGGAGCAACAGCAGGCAACTATTGTTGCCCGTTGGCGATTTTTTCTTTCAACGACCAACGATTTCACTGTTGCCTGAAAGTTGCTCGAAAAAGTTGCCCGTCTGCGCCTGGCTTTAATGTTAATCTTTAAGTTAATTTTTCTTATGATTATGTCCTTCTCTGCCTGATCAGCTGATCCTCATTTTGGCTAATCCTCAAACTTTCAAAGCAGTAGAATGAAATACATGAAATCCAATCAGTGTCAGTTAGCTCACGAATGATCACAAAGTTGAAGAACGCTGAATATCGATAGGGTTTATCCTCTCATGACCCAAACGCTACACACCAAATTTGATAAGAATATGTTAAAGACGACAGCCTCTACCGAAAGTCGTAGAATGCCTAATACCGAAAACTGCGGCCTCTATCATGTTCACAAGCTTTTCAGAAAAGAGGACAAATTTGAACAAAGAGTCTTGTAACGCTGCAAATCAATAGGGTTCGCAAAATGAAATGGAGTTGAACATCCTACTTTTCTGCTCCAAATTAACATTTAAGCCAATGAGGAGATTAATGACAATCTGTGGCCTGTCTGTTGTGACAGTTTTGAAGATATGAAGACTTAATTTCCAGAAAATGTGTATGAGAACAGACAGAAAGATATCTTTGCCCATTTCAATGTTCTATATATACCATATGCTCTGCATCTACAGCATGTTTTGTATACCATATTATTAATATTAAGGACGTGCACTTTGCTGGTGCCTGGCTGAAACTCGCAAGCTATTAGTCAGTGTCCTTACGTAAGCAGGGGTTCCTAAAATAGTACAGGAACACAGTTAACTAATATGAAGTATTTAATATCCAGAATAGAAGTGATTTCTACATACATATAAACATACAATTATAAATGTGATAGTTATATATATTACACAATATATTACATTGATATATAATTCAATAATTACATAGTATTGAGAAATTAATACATGAGAGTGACTCACCTAAAATAGTACAGGAACACAGTTAACTGATATGAAGTATTTAATATCCAGAATAGAAATGATATCATATTCTGGATGACTGGGGTATATATACTAATTTTGGTTACAATGTACATAAACTAATTAATCGTATAGAATAAAGTATGCTTATCTATAAAAAGGATTATAGAGATTACCCAGTCAATACTTCATTGCTAACTGATATCCTAGGGATTAAGTCGTTATAGTTTAACTAATTGCTAATCCTTTGGAGTCTGGTCTGATCATGAAATGTAAATCAATCACTATAACAATATCTTACAAAAGGGTGAGAGAAATGGGGTTTAGGATGCTTCAGTCAACACAAACTAGGTCATTCTATTTCTCTAATTAGCTTGTTTTAGCATATTTCCTATAGTAAATATTTTGAGAATAAATATTTTAAGATGCCTTTGGCTAAATTAATCTATAATATAATAAAGCTGTAATACAAACCTAAATTTTCCATTATTTTCTGGTGTAAAATTCCAGAAGAATGGATAGCATGAATGGCATTCTGAAAAAAAAGATAGGTTGCCAGGCAACGAAACATAAGCCCACAGCAGCTAAATCGTCCGGGCAGTCAACAAGGGTTGCCGCATATTTTTACTTTTTTTAGAAATGAAACATTTGTAATACACTAAAATCTGATTAAGAGTAACAACTCATTATGTAATTATCAGAAAATCATTAGAATAATTTAGAATTGGTTTGCTTTTTATAAAGTTTTGCCCCACGCTAACAATTAGTATACAAAACATTTAATATCATGGATTTAGCTGTTCAGTTATCAAAATTCATTGAAAATCAAATTACTTGTTCGTTTTTAACACCTTAAACTCTGTGTATCTGTGATAAAATTGTGACCACTTGAGGGTCCATAACCTTTGTAATACATACTATTACACTCTTTGCGTACAAACTGAAGCCATTTTGTCACGCAGTTCGTTTCTTTCCTTCCCATCATTATGGTGGAATAGTGATATACTGAACCTTTTTTTAAAAGTCAGATAAAAAATTGTGACCTCTAGAGAATCCACAAACTGAAAAGCCTGATTTTTTGTATGATCAGGTCATAATCCAGGAATTTTTTTCTCTTTTTATCCAGGAAGCTAGCGTCTGACATGCGCAAATAGGGAAAGGAACCAAGATCTTTGTGATATTAACATATATTTAAAGTTGTATAAAAATATTGTGGCCACAAGGTCCACAACCCTGATATACCATAATCTTGACGGTGGCCGTCTCTTGCATGGCAATAGTCTGCCGGTTGACGACATGAGTTCGAACGTCATATAAATTTAACATTAAGAGCAATAATCTTGACAGAATCTCGGAAAACGCTAAAAAAAAATAAATAGTATAGGGTAGTGAGCAAACAGTATTAAGATATGTTATCTAATAAAGAGTATTGATAAGTTATTTAAAAGATAGTAAAAATCCTGAAGATAAAACTTACCCTAACATCATAAAAAACATATTCTGGATCATAATTGATATTATTCAATAGTAAATACTGAAGAAAAAACATGAAAAGGGGTTAAACGTCCTACTTTGCTATTAAATCATAACTATTTTTTTTTACAAATGTTTAAACCATTGATGGGATTTCGCTGTATATTTCGGACATGTCCGACGCTATTTTCCAAATGTCCTAAATTGTCCGACAAGGAATATGCTGACTCTGACTACAAGTCATAGGAAATACCATTTTAATCTCCTTGATGTTAGTCAACAACATCTAGAAACTAGTCATATATATGTCATTTATTTGAAATGTTATGAGTTTTTTTTAGATTTTGCCAAATAAATGATATTACCTCTGTTATATCAGATATTAAAGCAACTTCTGGTAGAGCGAATAAATCAACAAGTTGATGCATTGGACCCTGACCATAAAACGTGTTCATATTATCTAATGATACATGTGTTCCATTATACAAAGACTTTACTTCTCTATCACTGACCGACTTTAAACCTCTGCAAATAGAACAACAGATGCATTAAACTATTATATAAGGTAGTAAAATATGACCCTAAAAATATATATTATATACTCAAAGTAAGCTCACGATTAATACATCTCTCATATCCTTGAAAAATGAAATTATTGTCTATAATTGATTCTCTAAAATCAATGACACAATAAGTTGTATTTTGTCAACCAGTAGACTGGAGGTTAATGTTTACAGATTGTAAATGGCCTGAGCAAAAGTGTTGCACATCCAATCATACTTTTGTGTAAATGATATGTTAGCTACAGTGGCAGTATTTTGAAAATTGCTACAGATAATGTATCACAAAGTACAGTTAAAGTTACATTCCTGGGTACAAACTGGGTGATTTGATGATATATTAGGACTAAAAACATATTCAAACTAATCAATTTATCATAACTTTGCTTCAAATCCCTCTCAAAACATTGTAATTGACAAGTATACCCTGCCATAAAAATCATCCAAAAGAAGCCATGTTTGCGTCAGGGGATTACCATTACCCCTCTCTGTACCTATAGCAACGGTGGGCGGAGATGGGTGAGAATTCATTGCATACCTAAGAAGATGTTGTCTGTAATCGCTGATTATTTATTACAAATATCAAATCCTAATTAAAATCTCGGATTATCCACTTCCTACGTCTTTTTTCGTGATTTTTTTTATCTCAGAAAGATTTGTACGTCTAACTCTTCATAAAGTTTATAAACATGTACACAAAGCGCTCAATGATTTTCAGGGAATCCAATATTTTTCTAGTAAGATTGTATATCTCTATTTTCCATATATACCCAAATTGCCATACTTTTATTCGCAATAACCAGCCGATAAATACTTTCCTGGAAACCCATCTTTAACTAAATGCTACAATCTGTTCTGTAATGAAAGCTGTAGCTTGTAATATACAAGGAGAGAGAGAGAAATGGGGTTTAACGTCCATTCGACACAAACTAGGTCATTTCGGGACTAACACACGGTTTAATTTTATTTCAATAATTTGTTTGTGCATAGGGGTCTTTAGCAGTGGGAGGAAACTGGAGTGCCCGGAGGAAACCCAAGAGGTTGAGAAGGCGCCCCTATCTCCATGCCACATACGCTCACACCAGGGATCGAAACCACAACCGCAAGCCAGAGGTGACCGGCCAGCTAGAGACAGAAGCGCGGCACTCTAGACCACTAGGCCATCTCAACCCCTGTAATATACAAGGACTTCACTATAAGTTTGATGTTTGGTTCAATGTACATCCATGTTATAGCACATATTTAACTGTATAACGATATTACATCTGTCTCATTTGGTGAATTAAATACTAGATCTAGCTCCTAAGCTATTCAATGGATCTGCATCAAACTTTACAGGAATATAGTAGATAAGCTCTACAACTCGGAGATCAATTTTAAATTATTCATGAAAACGCAAAGGGTTTGTCAACTTCTTTCTTGGGATTTACAAGGTGAAGTCAGGGATTTACAGGGCGAAGTCAGCTAGCTATGGCTTGGACAATTAATTACTAAATTGCTCACTGATAATACTAGAGGAATGTTACCTGTAGACAGTTCCTAGTTGAATATTATGAAAGGAATCTAACTTCATCAATAAACCCTGAAAATATTAAAACAAACTAATCAAACTGTTATAACACTTAGGAAGTTGTTATATGACTTTACATGCGATTAAACTGCAAGGCTGAAACATACAAAAATGAAATGAAATGAGGTTTAACGTCCTACTGTTCTGCTCCAACTGGGCTGATGAAGACGGGCATATGGTATACAGTGTGCTATAAGGCAAATTTTGATTGGACAGCGGCACTACGTTTTAAGGTTTATCATGGCGGAGGCTATACAATTTTGAGGGCCCTCTTTCACAGGCAGGGGGGGGGGGTCTTTATTGATGATTTTTATGCCAATGCAATGACTGCATTCTCATTAAGCAGTGAATTCGACAGTAACAGTGTATAGAATACGATTGACTCTGACTCAGGGCCCTTTCCCTTGGCCAGAGGGGCCGTTTTGTCAGAAGAGGGGCCCTTTTGTCTGCCTCCAGCGCCTCAGCTATAAAACGCCTTTGACTACAGTCTACTCTTATATTTAATTCCAACTGCCAAGGAATCTTTTGACAGTTTGAATATAACTTCTGTCCAAAGTCATAGCATTCTGTATGGCGTATGCCCATTTTCATTAGCCTGCAGTAGTTGGAGCTGCAAAAATAGCAAGTTAAACCCCATTCCATTCATTCATTCTCTAAAGGACCAATCAAATTTACTTTTGTAATATCACAGTTGCTAGCCTTGAATACACCCATTAGATTTACCTTTCTGACATCATAGTGTAAACCTCTAATGGCCCAATCAGGATTGTATTTTAATTTCAAAATATTTTCTGGGTACTGAAATAGAGAATGGTAAAATTTAGAACATTTCATACCACTTAAATTAATATACTATTGAATTCGCAATTTGAGTTAACTCTGTCATAAGCAACCCTCTTTGTGGTAGCCTGTGTGAAACATTGATTACTAATTCTTTTATAACATAAGCCTACACATGACTTACACAAGCATTGACATCAATATTTTTACCTACCTTGTACTTCTCTATCAATGTTTGTTGCCCAAGTCTATAAATAACATCATGTAGTTCTGTGTTGTATGCAGCTAGAGTATAATCATAATCAAAACCATAGACATCAATATCACCAAGATTCAGTTCATTATTTGCAAAAATTGCTTCCGGTTGTATCTCTGTTGCTTTCATGGATTTATCTGTAATGTAAATTATGAAAAAAGATTAACTTTTTCAAGATGGAGTAAGTAATACAGTACAATTAACCTAAAGATAGATTGCCAGGCAACGAAACATACGCCCACAGAATATTCTTATGTTTGTCTGTAATGAAACATTTATAATACACTATAATCTGATTCAGAGTAACAACTCATTCAGTAATTATCAGAAAATCATTAAAATTTGTTTGGCTTTATAAAGTTCTCCTCCATGCTAACGTTTAGTATACAAAACATTAAAATATCATGGATTTAGCTGTTCAAGTTATCAAACTTAATTGAAAATCAACATCCTTGTCCTTGTTTTTCTCAAGGTCTGTATCAATCTAAAGTCAATCAGATGATAACTTTCACCTCTAGAGCGTCCGTAATTATCAGAATCGCTTTAAATCAATAGGGTTCTTTATCTTGTGACCTTAAACACTGTGTTAAAATTTAAAGTCAATCAGATTATAACATTAGCCTCTAGCGGCAGAGCCTCTACAAGATTTTTTGAAGTGATCAAAGGCCATAACTCTGACAGTAATTCTTCGTCTCATGACCTTAAACACTGTCTATAACGTTAGGCTCTAGAGCCGGATGGACATACAGACAGTGCTCATGACAATATATGACCACATTTCAGTGTGGATGTATAAAAATGAGGGAAATTAAATAGCATGCTATCTGGCATATGACTAGCAAATGAAGATACGGGTATTATGGAACTGGTATAGTTGTTATGCTAGGTTTCCACTGTCGTGCAATCTTCCATAATTTGGTCTGTGTAGATACGTTTCGATACGATCAACATGATTGCAACAACTGACCTCAATATATGATAAGACCGGATAGGATCACCACGAATACTTGCGCGAATCGTGATATTAGGAACCTAGCTTTAGCCTACTATAATGTTCTAGACGACACCTAAGACTCGGAAATTGCTATGACTTAATGACATACCTGGAATTGTCATGCCTTTGCTTTCTACGGCATGGGAACTAATTTCAGATCAAGCAATTCAACCCTTCTCCTTTGAAAAATCGTGGTTTGTTTACATTGCATTACTGAAAATCAGCCATGTTTGGAACAGTTATCTGGAACAGCCCGAGAGGACCAGGGGTGTTGATTTTGTTTGGCTTTGAGTTGTTACGTCCTACTTGAAGTTTTAGGTGGCTATAATTACGGGATCCATGACCACTGTTGTTTGTCTCAATATTTAATTGTCCTCAGTCCAACATAATCTACATATACAAAGCTAAACTAGGCCCAGAGTTCACAAAATTTTCTCAGGCCTAAGTTAAGAATTTACTCAAATTTCAAAACTTTGCATATAGTTTCTTATTGACATATTAAAACGACAAACGTTTTACAAAGCCAAAGGGCTAAATTTTAGTTAAAGCAAGATGACCTGATGCAACCTCGACAACTTTGGACCCTATTGGAAATAAGCATCAAATGTTATATATACGTCAGGCTTTATGGGCTATCCTAAGTAAAAGTCTATACCTATCATACTTCTCTATTCTCATCTCATTTCACATCCAAATCATACAATGCAGTACATAGTTCTTATTCATCACTCTCTATCAGATAGAATCAAAGTAATCTTGTCGCAAAGTATCAACTTATGAAATTGCTTAGCTCTGCTTAGCTCTGCTTAGCTTTAGCTCGAAATGTTAATCATTAAACTCAATCAAGACATTCACCTAATGGACATCTACAAGTTTAAACATTCTACCTCAATTAAATGCAGAGTAGTTACGTTCCATGTCTCAACAAATCAAATTTCTTATCACTCCTTAGTCGAAGCAGAAAGTTTTCTTCATCAAACTTAGTCAAAGTAATGATATAATGAATCTACACTTAAGAGTTTCATCAATCTCACTTTATTAAAACCAAAGTTATCGTGCCCTAAAGCATCAACCAATGCTTATCTCTGCTTACCATAAGCAGACAATGTTTATCATCAAGACATTCACCTAATGAATGTCTACACCAAGTTTCAACATCCTACTTCAATTAGAAGCAGAGTTTTTGTTTTCCAAAGTCTCAACTCTCAACCAATCGAATTGCTTACCACTCTGCTTAGCATGAGCAGAATTATCGAACTTAGTCAATGTATTCAAGTGATAAAACTATATACCAAATTTCATCACTCTCACTTAATTAGAACTAAAGTTATCGTGTCCCAAAGCATCAACCAATCAAATTGCTTATCTCTGCTTACCCGAAGCAAAAAAAGCTCATCTTCGAACTCCATCAAGGCACTGACTGCCGACCTAATAAAGACCTACACCAAATTGGAACGGTCTAGCTCAATTAGAACGAGAGTTATTGCGTCCCAAAATGTGTGACGGACAGACCAATTACGAACCCATGTTATTAGTTCCTTGCCGTGGTACAATAAAGTACTGTAATATTTTGATCTTTGTACAAAGTTTCAATAAGATTTCTTGATGGACAATGAAATATGCTTCGAAAACAAATTCGAGATGGAAGGATTGTTGTAAGAAAAAAAAAGGTATCTTGAACAGTTTCTGAGATATGCACTAGAATAATAATTATTTGCCAAAAACTAAGTCAAATGTGAATTAAAAATTCAAAAATCAATGAACAGAGAAATTTGTTTCCATGGAAATGCCAAAAAATAGGTTGCCAGGCAACAAAACATGCCCACACAGCAGCTAAATCGTCCGGGCAGTCAACAAGAGTTGTCGCATATTATGTAATTGTCAGAAAATCATTAGAATTTGTTTGGTTTTTATAAAGTTCTGCCAAATTTCATCAAAATCGGATTAAAATTGTGACCGCTATAAGGTCCACAACCTTGATATACCATATTTTTATGAAATTCACGTAAAAGTGGCAGCCATTTTGTTTGTCAATTTTGGTCCGATTTTCACGAAATTCAAACTCAATCTAGATTACCCTGTAAGAGTGATATAATCAAACATTTTTTGTAAACCAGGTAATAATTATGACCTCCAGAGGGACCCTAACTAAAAAGGGCGATTTTTCGTACAATCAGGGGCCATAATTCAGGAAGTTACGATCCGATGGGCGCAAATATCGAAAGGAACCAAGATCTTTGGGTTAAAATTTGGATAAAAATTGTGACATACGTGTATATGTGTCAACAGGGGTGATGAAAATCACCTAGTTGTATGTGGCAAGAAGTAGGGTCGCCTGTCCAACTGTGTGGGTTTTCTCTGGGTACTCTGGTTTCCTCCCATTGCTAAAGATTCCTATGCACAAGCGAATTATTGAAATAAAATTAAAACATGTTAGTCCCGAAATGACTAGATTATCCAGTCTCTTATATTATCTTAAACAATGCCTAAGGGAAATAACTCGTACTAAAACAAGATGTTAACGTTGACGCCCTTGAATTTAATTACAGAATGCCATTTAAAAAAATCCATCTGATTGCATGCCTTTGAATATCCACCACTCTTAATTTTTTTAATTGTACAATTTCTCTCTTCATGCGACATAGCTGTGCTTTTTAAATTAGTCCCAATTCATCTTCATAATTCATGTTTGTTATATATCCAAGATTTACATGTGTATGGGGTGAACTGCAAGAGAAGACAACAATTCGAAGACCTCTTTACTTTAAGTTCAAGCTATGTACACTATGCCATATTCAGAACTTTGGTTTATATTTTGTACATAGTTTATAAATCATCATGTACATCTCATCTCCACTCTTTATGTAATTTTCATCCACTTTTTATATGTTTTTCATTCTTTTTATTATTTTTCATTCACTTAATATGTATTTTTGTTTTTATGCATATTAATATGTATTATTTACATGATGCCTGAAATGGGTGTTTTATGTAATAAAATCTATCTATCTATCTATGGATATCATGGATATTCACTGTGTCAGAGTATGCTGGTTGGGTGAGTCTGTCATTCAGATTGCATCCACCCCCACCCAAACTCCCTTTGCTGGACGACATAATTGCCAGAAAGTCGGTATTATAAATAGTGTTAGAAAGTTTAACAAAATATCTCAAACTGCATGAAATTGTATTTATCAAGACGAATGACAGTTCATCAGTGTCAGTGAGCGAAAACGTGTAGTGGTTTATTCTATTGCACTTTCGCGGTACTGTTTCGAAATCCGTGTAAGTGTCTTGTTATTCGAGTCTAAATAGTCAACAAAGAAAATGGCGTCGAACGGATAATCTTACCCTTAAAATTGAACATAAAAGGCCAGTAAAATAAAAAGTTACTGACCGACACGGCTGCAAATTACTGCAAGGTCATGGCTAGCCCCCTTAACATCCCCAGGCAATTATACTAGTCTCTACGATCACGGAAACTGGTAGAGGCGTGAAAGTGCCATAGCGCTGTTTAGTAATGGTAATGAACGCAAAACATTAATAATTCACTTCTCACCCTCTATTTCCGTTTTTCTTTTGAAATATTCTTCTTTTAAATCTTCCCTTTCCTTTCCTCCCCAGGACGTAAATCTAGCCCTATGCAATTTCAATATTTTGCTACAAAATGAGCGTGCTTGGCATTTCAAAATCGCCATTATGTTCACGCATTGTAAAAATTATTCATTAGATTCAAGGTCATTCTTACTTAGGCTATTAGGCTATTTTCCCACAGTTTCGATCGTCCAGTAATTTTGTTTAATTCTGACAAATCTGAAATAGTGTCTGAAATGCTTGGAAAATGGGTTTGCGGTAGTCAATTTTTAAATTTTTCCTAATGGGAGCCCCCCCCTTACGGTTAACCAGTCCGACACGGCACTGGGCCGTACTAACGCCTTTAGTTTGCGCAAGTTTTGCATAGGCATTTGACTACAAAAAAGTTATTGGCCTAAACTCCCTAGGAGTAGGAGAGAGGTCATACAGGCTATGCCTGTTCCTCAATCCCATTCAATTTCTGAATAAAATATTGTTTAAAAAAAAAAAACTCCCTTAATTTTCAATTATACTGACCCCAAATTGTACCGATAGTAACATATAATAAACCAATTCTCACCTAAATAAAGGTCTTGAAATAGGCTACATGGTTAAAACATGGACCTATAAGGTCCATGGTTAAAATTATAATCAAACGATCCTGTTCCTTTCGATATTTGGGCACATAGAAGGTCACAGCTTGATTATGACCTCGATCTGATTGTGCGTATTAGCTTGTGGGACACAACTTTTTGTGCTAATTATCTCTGAAGTAACGGCAATCGATTTTCAGGTCACCCATAGAAAGAATTGACCCAAAATCATTAAAGGTACGTGTTCAGACGAACCAATATTTTGAGCTGAAATTTTGAGACAAGATAAATACGACATTACTCTAAATTTGGGCGCTTAAATTTTAAACGTATCGGACTTATTTTTGAGAGTCCCTACAATTGTAGTATACCAGTCATGACATTAGGAACTGTAAGCTATTGTACTGTCTGTCATTTATGTGCCAGTTTTAATCTTCGCGTTATTCCTAATAGCGTATTATTTTTTTTTTTAATTTATATGTAAAAATATATGCATTTGTTTCATGTTAGTTAGACCCCCTCAACCCTTTTATTGAGGTCATTTCCTTGTAATGATAATAATATTGGTTTCATGTTATGGTTTCATGTTCATTGTGGTTTTTGTTTTTTTTTGGGGGGGGGGGGGTATAAATGGTACAGTTCTATATTTTGTTTGATTATGGGTACATATTTTTTGATTGTAGTCTTAAGTAATACATATTATCGTTAATTAATTGTTTTCAGTAAGTTACAGACCTCACATTCTCTTTAAGGGCACCCATCTCATTAATGATTAGATTTCTATACACCTACATTTTCATGTGGACAATCTACAGGTCACAATTTTTATCCGACTTGACGTCTGTCTGTAAACCCGAACATTTTTCAGGCATTTCTAGTTTTGCTTTGTTATCGAGTCTTAATATAACACTTATTTTACTTTTCTTTTAATTGAATACTACGAATTTGTACTGAGTTGACTATGGACTAAAAAAATGTTGCCTGGAGCCACTCTACTTTGTGCGACATTTTTCGGGCATCGATTATTATTTGTGAATGCAGCTGCAACAGTCTGATTGGGTGGTTGGAATTCAGAGTGGGATTTCGGTTAGAAAACCATTGTAGTTTTCGGGGTCTATAGTAGCAGAAAACGCATTTGCGGTGGTTAAATTTTCAAAATTTTCTCTGGGAGGGTATACCGCCAAACGCAGCGACAATTGATTGGTTGTTTGAAATTCCGGTCAGCCAGGTAGGCTTTACTGGACCAAATTGAAGTTGCTGTATTCACAGGCTGGAATAGCAGGAAAACACGTTTGCGGCAGTTAAATTTTCAAAATTTTCTCCCAACGGTCCCGTCTTCATGGACTGTAAAAGATTGATTGAGATTCGAGCCAGCCGCCTTAATTAGAGCACTTTGAAGTAACTTTGTTCACGGGCGGAAATAGCAGGGAAACGTGTTTGCAGCCGTCACTTATTTCAAAATTTTATTTTGGCTTGGAGTGTGTGTGTGTGGGGGGGGGGCACAAGGAAGACCAACACAGCACTCTGTAAACCCGAAATTTTTTCGGGGATTTCGGGTTCTGCCCCCCCCCCCCAACCGTCATCGAGCCCGCACGCCTATGCTTGAAATATAGGTCTATATCTCTCGGTTCTTTTTGATATTAGCATGTATCGATCGTACCATAATTTCATGAATAATCATTATGGCCCCTGATTGTACGAAAAATCACGATTTTAGCTTGTGGACACTCTGATTTTGATAATATACTATTCAAAAAAAGTAGGGGATATTTGATTTTTAAGTGTTATTAAAGTCACCTAATGAAATTGACGAAGAAACAAATGACAAAATGAAATGAAGTTCACATTCATCGATTTATTCCAAATGATCGTTAGACTAAGTAAGGCACAGACTGACCATTATAAGGGTAAAATGATACCCGGGGTCAAACAGCAAAGTTACCACAGCATCACAACAAAGTCAGTAACGGGTAAATCCTCCTCTGTTTGCCAAACAACCATTGATCCGACGTGGCATACTCCTAATGAGACGTCTAAGGTCATTTTGGTCCAGATTGTCCCATTCCTGTTGCAACGCAGCAGCAAGTTCTTGGACATTGGCAGGACGTTGTTGACGTTGACGTAACCTCTGTCCAAGCATGTCCCAGACATGCTCGATGGGGGAGAGGTCGGGACTCAGTGCTGGCCCAGGTAATGTGGTGATGTTCTGTTGTTGGAGGTAACCTGTAGCGATCCTGGCCCTGTGACATCTTGCGTTGTCATCCTGGAAGATGAAACGGCGGCCATGACGTCGTGCGAACGGTACAACATGGACTGCCAAGATGTTGTCCCGGTAGTACTGGCCTGTAACACGCCCTACAACAACATGTAAAGCCGTTCTTCCAGCAACAGTGATGCCTCCCCACACCGTAACAGAACCACCCCCAAATCGATCATGTCTGATGACGTTAACGTCTTGAAGCGCTCGTTTCGATGACGCCACACCCTCCTACGTCTGTCCAAAAAATCAACAGTGAACCTTGACTCATCTGAAAACATCACATTGCTCCAGCGTCGATTATCCCAGTGTTGACGATCCCTACACCAACGACGTCTTGCCTGAATGTGATGATCTCTCAAACAAGGGATCACGCGAGGACGTCGGGCGCGGAGGTGACCCCTATGCAGTCGATTCCGAATCGTCAGGCCACTCACTCTCACACCAGTGTCTGTTTGAAGACGAGCGCTGATCTGATTTGCTGTGACGACACGATTTCTCAAGGCCAAGGTACGGATAAATCGATCCTGGAGTTGTCGCCGTGTATCACGGTATCTGGACCATAGCCTGCTTATGACAGACTGAGAAACATTCATCGTCCGCGCCACAACCGCCTGTGTTGTGCCGATCTGCAGCATGCCAAGGGCACGTAACCTTTCATTTTGGGTAAGCCGACGCATATCAAAATTTGTTTTCTGGTCACTAAAACAATTAAACTGATGTTTCCACCCTGGAATTCAATGCCACAATGACTGTAACATTCAAAGTCAGAGTCGTGCAAATCTTGGGTTGGACCCCCATGATGACCCCAAGCATCACCTGCATTTCATGCGGTAGCTATTGGTGCGTTTGGGCGTCACATGTAACTGGAAATGTTTCTTCTGTTAGGTTCTATAGTGACTTTTTTCGTAGTCATTTGCATATTTTAGTATTATGCCCCCAAAATCAAATATCCCCTACTTTTTTTGAATAGTATATTAATTCAGATGAAACTGGAAATGCATGTTTATAAGCCAAAAATCTTGGATTCTTTCGCCCTTCGCCATATCGGATCGTAACTTCTTGAATTATGGCCCTCTATTGTTCGAAAAAAACGTTTGACATTTACAGCTTTTACGTCAACAGAAAGCACCCAATATGTCGTTGAAGTAGTTTTGGCCTTCAGTAAAGTCTTAAAACTATGATATTTACTAAGCTGAATATGTAGGATTTACTCTTTGATTACAATGAAAAATAAATTTTCAATTTTTCGTTTAAAAAAAAAAAAAAAAATACATTTCACTATTACTACAAGGGCCTGTGTATTACTAATATCAAAAAGCATAGCGGGCCCGGGCGTGATGACCCAATGCATAAGAGATTGGCTCGCCAATCTCGCTCATATTCCTGAAGCAATGACCCGAGAAATCCCTCTCTGGTCATTGCTGGATTGGCTTCTGATACTTGAACTTTTGAGGGAGTATATCTATTCTTCCCGTTCAATCAAATCTATCACTTGAGTACAGCAACATGACAACCCCTCGTTTAATGTGGGGCTTCCCTAAAACTTTGAACAGTGATATTCTGCTATACACGGGTTAATTGGGCATAATAAAATCGTCAGCCATGACGTAACGTTATGTAAACATGAAACATTTTTGAAATATTTTATTTCAGGCATGATAGTACAATAATTTAACAAAATTCAACAATTAATATAATGCATGAAAAACAAAACCAAAAAGAAAACCATATATACATATGTGTAAATTAAGTGGGAAGGTAATTTACCTCATTCTTTGAAGACAGACATAACAATTTTACAGAATTTAGCTAAACCAATAAGAACAAACTTGTCTTTACTATTCATTAATTCAGAAAAACTCATTGTATTTTTAATTTTACATATATCTGCAAGTAAGAACTTTTGTCGTTCAGAATTAAAGAAGGTACAGTTGAATATATAATGAAATTCGTCCCCCTTGCTCTTCATTGTTACATAAATCACAAACTCTTTCTGATCTATCAATGCTATAGAATCTACCACATTCAATGGGTAATCTATGACTACCACATCTAAATTTACATAGATTAAGTCTTAACTCAAAAGGCAATGCTGTTAAATAATTTTCCAAGCCAAACTCAGATTTATACATCCTATAGTTTAAACATTTAGCTGAATTGAACGTTTTAGCCTTCGCATCATTTACAAACAGATTATGGTAAAACTGTTTCACATTTTTAGACAAGTTACAACAATTCGGATCTACATTTTGATTATTCCAGGCATTAACAAAGCCACATTCAGTTAATATATCTTTAACACAATTTAACTATTTAGAGTGATAAACATCCCCTGAATCAAGTCGATACAATATTTCATATAATGTACGAGATATTTTCTCCTCTTTACCAGTGACAAGACGTTTCCAAAAACCAACTATTCTCGCCTTAATACTAATGCACATAGGCACTCTAGCAAGTTCTCCATAGACAATGCATGCAATTAGGTGTACTTTTTTTAACTTTCATTATATGTTTACAGAATTCTAAATGCAATGATTCAATTATATCATTATTTTCACAACCCCAACTCTCTGCGCCATACAACAATATAAGAGCAATCATAGCATCAAATAATTGTAATAATATATCTATTGGTAAATGCAGTTTTCTAGCTTTACGTAATACATAAAACATAGCTTTTCTGGCTTGTTGGACAAGTCTAGATTTATTAACATGAAAAGTGCCCTTTCTAGAAAATACTATTCCCAAATACTGAAACTCATCAATAACTGATAAACGCTCATTATTGTACATCTTCAGCCTGGCGGCTTTTAGAAAATACAACAACATTGGTTTTTGGCAACATTAACTTTAAGTTTCTATGTTTTACAATATAAATACATTGTATTTAGTGCAGCTTGCAACTCTGCTGCGGATTCTGCAAAAAAAAAACAACTGTGTCGTCCGCATATAATTTGAAATACACTTCAATGTCGTCATTGTCAAATAGCAAGTGTGATATATACAAACATCGGCTAAACAACTATAAGCATGCGAAATAAACTCATAGAAAATGAAAGTGGCGACAAGTTGTCACCCTGCCTCACACCAATATTAGATGCGAAGAAATCAGTACAATTAGAACCATCTCTTACACAGGATTTGGCATTATTATACAAATTTTGCAATGCAGTTAGTAATTTACCATCTATACCATCTATATCTATAGCAGCTTTTGCCATAATAATACTCTGTTTACTGAATCGAAGGCCTTTCGATAATCAACAAAGGCACAATACAATTTTTTCCGTCGAAATAGATACAAGTCAATGAGACATTTCAAGTTAAAGATATGGTCAGCAGTGCCATACCCTTTTCTGAAACCTGCTTGTTCCCCACATAATAACCCAAGGCTCTCCAAATAATTGAACAATCTATTATTTAGAACACATGTAAACAATTTACCAAAACAACTTAATATTGTTATGCCTCTATAATTATCTACATTTGCAGGATCCCCTTTCTTTTTATAAATAGGGCAAATAAAACCCTTTGACCAGGAGACGGGTATAATACCGCTTTCAAATACAATATTGAATAATTTCAGAAAAACAGGCATAAGTTTATCGGCTGCATGTTTCAAAAATTCATTAAGTATCATGTCCTCACTAAATGCTTTGTTATTTTTCAATGACTTAATTGCACTTACAACCTCCTGTTCACATATTGACTGATTAATAACAGTATTGTACTCGCTGATATTTTCTGGTAATACAACATCATTATCAGTTTCAACATTATTTAAATTCTTGAAATGGTTATAAAATAAATCAAGAGCAACTTTTTGCTGCACATTTTTACCCTTATCACAACCTTTATTCAATAATGACCAATACGACTTAGGATCATTAACCTTTAGACTACGCAATTTGCTGACAAATGTCTTTTGGAAATCATTACATTGTCGTTTTAAAGTTTTCTTATACTCTCTACTTTTACATACCAAGTCGTCATAATTGCTTGCCGAACGTACTCTGTAATAATACTTCTTAGACCTGCGATAATTTCTACGTTTTACATAACATTCACTGTTAAAATACTTTTTACCATGAAAAGATTTGGGTTTACTTTTCTTTGCATGGTTTACATCATATTTAACAAACATATCAGCATGCTCAGCAGCACACTTTATTATAGCTTTACAATCATCAACAGCGTTATTAACAGTTGCAATATTTGTGTTTTGGGGATCAATATTCTCTAATTCAATTAACAATTTCCCTATGTTGGCATCATCTAGTTTCTCTATGAATGATGGAGCTCTGTCATTGGCCCACCACGGTTTAACAACAGATTCACCTGGGTAAGTGATTACAAGATCAGTATCATTTATGTTTTCTATATCAGAAGTGTTTATATTGCTAGAATCGGTCAAATTAGAACACAAATGCAAACAAAAGTGTTTGTGAACGTCACTTAGAATTGGGTCAAATTCTAAAACATTGAAATCAACAATTGATCTAAATAAAGTCGGTGATACAATGGCATAATCGATAACAGAGTCATTGCAAGTAGTAAGACCAATACCCCTGTCATTGCCCACCCTACCATTTACAAAGAACAGTTCTAAACTTCTACATAGTTCTAATAATCGCTTGCCATATTTATCAACTTTGCGTGTATCTTGTGATACTCTATTAACAGGAATTCTGCATTCATCTAATATATGCAAATTATTAACAAGAGCTTGCTCAACATTTGGCACATTGCAAAAATCAAGGATATTATTACCAATAGCAACATATTCATTTACATTACTATATACAATGTGCATTGAAATCTCCAAGTAAACAAACTTGTAATTCTGTATCATTTACAACACTTTCAATTTCATTAAACATATCAATATTACTGTATTTACCGTTCTCAGGAGGGATATAAACAACCCCAAATAAAGTTTTATGTAACAATAGCTTGTCAATAATAGTAAACCAAAGAATGCTATGACTAGAACAGGTTAAAGGGTCACCAACATGAACATATTCACATATATATGTGTCTTTACAAAGACACAGATACCACCTGTTTTCGCTACACAGTTTTGTCTTATAACAGGGGGTAGAAGCTTAAACCCATCAATCTCAATATCATCATACTGATCAATTTTAGTTTCAGTTAGACATATTATATCATATAAAGAGATAAATTCTATAAAGTCAGGATTGTTCAACCTTGAAACAAGGCCACACACATTAAGTGTTAAGAATTTAATGTTATTACGTGTATATGGCAAAACATATTCGTGCAGCACTTTATGAGTCTCTTGTTTATCTACCGGCACAGTCCCTTCTTGGCCCCTTTGAGAAAATTTCCTTCCCACGCTTTCCTATAACTCAGAGAGTCCCAACTTCTTGTAATCTACGTCATTATATCCTAACCTAAAAAGATCATCTGGAGACTCCACCACTACTCTGGTATCACCATTTTTTAAGAAACAGTGTATTTTCCTGTCCCGTGTGAACAAATTTTTCACATCATCGGATTTACGTGCCATCTGAAAGAGCTTGAAACGTAAAGGCGTTAAATCTTCATTTATGAACACATCTTTAAGGTCAGATTGCTTCAGAACTTTTCTAGCTGCCAATAACTTCCTCCGATCAGAGCGGTTATTTAATTTTACTATTGACGCTTTGTTTTAAGGGTAACGCCTTTGTAACGCAGTTAGCGATTGGTAGTTAATCGAACTATTGGCAATCATAATTTAGAACAAGAATTTTCCCTCTTTCCAGCAGTGAGTAGTGGGATTAGCTCTAATCAAATGGAACACTGCAAGGCGTATGATCTCGCTAAACAAGGAGCTAAGATACATAGAGGTATTATGGGTCGAACTGGTATAGGCCTATAGTTTTGATATGTAGGGCAGTGCCTTCATTTTCAATAATACGACGATTATAGATTCTATCATAGCCAACTATTAACTACATTTATTTGCTCTTTTGAAAAAGAGAAACGCCTTGAATATCTTTTAAATATTGAATACAATAATGTAATGCGTTGTGCCAGATAACATTTTTAATCATGAGAATGAATAAAACCAACAGTTGTTTTTATTTTTATTCTCCTTTACTACATGTGGCTGGGTTCAAATTTACCCAAAGTAAGATATTCATTCATAAATTATTTCATAATCATAATAATATTGAATATTTTTTTTTGAAGGTTGGTTTGGTAAATTTACATCGTACACTAGAAAGTGGGAAAAGACTGATGCTTTCTTGTTTGAATGAAGCTGGTTTGTTTACACAGCAAACAAAAGAGTTAAAAGTTAAGCCCCCACCCCCACCCCTTCAAATAAATGCTGAATTATCGGTATATGTTGAAATCAATAAGTGATATGTTTGCAAGAAGAACTCTGTTGAGGAAGCATGCGCAAACAAATGATGTAAAGGCCCTTCCCCGTTCTGGAAGAACAAAAGCTACTACACCCCAAGAGGATAGAGCTCTGTTACGGCATGCTAGATGCCAACCTTTTGGTTCAAGTACGCTTCTGAAACAGGCCCGGTTACCTCATCACCGCTTGGGCGACCGCCATAAAAAGCTGCTGGATTAAGAGCCAGGAGGTCACCAGGCGTCCACAGCTCCCAATCACCACAGTTATCAGCGTATAGCTTATGGCGTAAGCAGTCGTTAACCAATGCGTATAAATTTGAAGTCAACCAGATCTAGAAATGAAATGAAATGAGGTTTAACGTCCTACTCTTTTGCACCTAACCCGGGATAATGGAAGACGGGCATACGCCATACAGAGTGCTGTGAGGAAAATTTTGCCTACTCTTATATCGAATTCCAACTGCCAAGGGATTTTTTACGTGCACCCCCAATGTATCAGATCTAGAGCGTCAACAAGATTTATCTAAGTGAGCAAGGGCCATAAGTCTTGTAGTAATTGTCGAATAATAAATTGTGGCCGGCGGAAGGGGGCAAAAAGATAAGATGGGCGTATAAAAATGTCAGCGATATGAATTACCACAATAATCATTATTGCTTAAAGGGCCAATCCCGATAACTTTCTGAGGAATAAAACTGCTTAATTTTGTGTTAAAATCCCTTAAAACCCATTACCAAAGGCCGACCAACTAACACGATATTTGTGATACGCTTGTAAATAACTTAAATCTGACAGTCTTCATCTGAAAATGGAGACCGTTGTATTATACAGTATCTGGATAAAACCATACTTTTTTTCTATAAAAATAATATGTAGGTGAAAGTTACCTTTTGTTATCAAGTACAGGGCATGGGTCATTCATTGTATAAACCTCTCAAGAAATGTGAATCGATTATCAGGTCACCCGATAAAAAAATTGACCCGAAATCTTAAAAGGGTTACGTGTCCGGATAAGCAGTGTTGACGTTCACATCTAAACGACTCAATATTTTGAGCTGAAATTTTGAGACAAGATAAATACACCATGCCTCTATATTTTGGTCCATAAATTTCATAAACTCTCGGGCTTTAATTTTTGAGACTCTGTTCTTATCGGGATTGTCCCTTTAACTTATAGCTCAATGAAGGGGAGGGGGCTGTGGCTCGGTGACTAAGGCGCTTCCTCGCCCCGGGAGTTTCCAGCGTGGTTAAACTTTCCATTGGTGTCGGACGACGCGAATGGCAAGGAACAGCGTATGGTCGTTCTTATGGTATAAAAAAAATCCCTAGGTCCCATGTAAGCAGAACTTCAATTGGTGGGTCCGATTTTCTACTACAGGGACTAAAAGAACCCTTCGCACCGTCATTGATGATTTGTAGCCATTACCAGAAATAATTTTTTATAACTATTGAAGAAACTGTTAGAAGGATTAATTCAAGGATCATTTCTAATTACCCACGGAAAAGGATATAATCCGACAGATTCGTCGATTTTTGTACGATTGATAAACGATGAAATTGTTTGTCTATTTTTTATTTTATGGGGCAACCAATCTCAATTTTGTATTAGATGTTGTTTGGCTCTATTCTCTGGAACCTTAAAATAGATAGACGAAAAAGAAATACACCACACGAGTTTTCATAGAAAACGCATCACTTAGTTTTTCGTATAACAAAATGATCCTGTAAAAATATCTTATTTATTTCGCTTCTTATTGTGAACAATATTCAAATGGGAACACATCAATAACAACACATTTGTACACTTATGGATGTTTAATCTATAATCAACGGTACAAAGTCCGAGGGGTCAAAACCAAAAGTACGACACAGATGTCAGTGGCGCGTGTGTCCTCCACTGGCTCTTACGCACACTGTGCAGCGACGTAGCATGGAATTAACCATCTGTGTCGTATTTTTGGTTTTGACCCCTCTGATTTGTACCGTTGATAACAGATTAAACATCCATTTGAATATTATTCACAATAAGAAGCAAAATAAATATGTTTACAGGATCATTTTGTTATACGAAAAACTAATTGATGCGTTTTCTATGGCGTTTTCGAATATCATTGAAGATATTGAGTTTAGGTTTAGTTCCTTTAAGAATTCACTGGTTAAATGCTTTAACAACATTACCATGGTATAAAAGCAGTCGAGAAGTTTCGTGAATGACATAACATCTTTTAGAAATCGTTTGGATACGATGAATGTAAATGTGCTAAGAGAACTGCGTTAAGTCGAATGTACAGAATGATGAATAAAGTATAAACACGTCTACATTTCTATTTTCAACATAAAATACGTTGAAATTTTATTTACAACTAACAATAATCAGATTCTGCAGTATACCCCATAATATTTTACCCTGTTTACAGTGTGAAGTGTTGTGATGTCAGCTAATTGAACTCAATATGAAAGGAGTGTCCTGAGACTCAAAATCCCATCTTGTTTGTCATCACTTTTCAGAGATTGCGCATGCGGGGCTGACAAGTAAATTGCGCCCGTTCTTCAGATGGGTTAGAGTTCAACCCACGCAAAACTTGAAAACAACTAGAATTTCAATACTGTTAAGTCATATTTATTCCAAACCATTAACATAAATTAAATATCCCAACATAAACAAAATAAATATACAAACATTTAACATGAGATTTAACATACTCATAATATCCATGTCCTTACAAATCAATGTACAAGAAAATACTAAACTATAAATGTATAATCAACTTATATTTTAATAGTCTGTCGGATGAAGGGTGTGAAGACAAGTTTTTCTAGGCCTGTTTTTGGCTTAGATTCCTAATCTGGGTGGGGTCATTTTCGATATATTGGTGGGATGGTGTCTGAAGTTTGGTTGAAAATGTGATTATGTTGATATAAATTATCATGTTTTATATTTTTAAAAAAATCAATTTCCCGGACTGTCCGTATCTAAAGAAGTCTTAGCCTAGCCCCTGGGTGGCTGGTTTAATTTGTGGTCAGGTATGTGTGCGTGTGTGGAATTTGGGTGCGGGGGGTAAATTTGGCAGGAAATGATTGGAAATTGGCCTTAAAAGTGGTTTCTCGTTGTTAGCTTTTTCGTTCAGTACCTATACTATTTCGTCATTCAAATATTCAAGGTATCTGAATAATTTGTAAATCGAATACTCAATAAGTCAGAGATATGTTTAGATTAGTTTATTCTTAGTCTCCATGAGAAGATTCAAAATAAAAAGGTTCATAATGAGCGAGATAAATATCTTCTTGGTTGTGGACAACAGCTCGCATATCCTTTGCAAATTCATCAGATACCGCGATATTTTCTACCTTTGCCCGTCTCAATATCGATCAAAATGTGTATATTTCGTTGATCGTTTGCGAGGAGAATGGTTGGGATGCCTATTTCGCCAGAGCATTAACGCAAAATACAATTTCTTTTAGTACCTCTATTAATTTACAATGCGAAAGAAGTAGTTAAGTTATTCTGGTGTCATAGTGGTTTGTTTTCAGTTCTAGGATATTTGAAAGTCCCAAGAATATCTCTGCTGTAATACCATACCTTCAGTGGTAATGACTATCCGTTTGTTTTCTAGATAAATTTCTAAAAACATTTAAAGCGCTGTGACATAGACAAATTATGTTTCTGATAAAGTAATTACTGGTTTAGAAAAAAAGTTGTTTGTACCATGTACGTCGAAAGGCGACTTACATCAGTAGATGACACTACAGAAAAGATTTTTTGCGGAATTTTAGTTGTGATGAAAAATAACAAAACCTTCTTTCTTTATTACCATCCTGCCCGAGTAGTCTTTTGCTGCACATTAAATGCAACAATACGGAGACAGACTTCAAAACCAATGACTGAACTAGTTGACCCGGCAAGGCTGGAATGAAGATTTACAATGTGGATCTTTTGATGAAGAATCTAAGAATAAACTAATATCTAAACATCTCTTGAAAAGTGCCATTATAATTTAATATATATTTTGAATGACAAAATTGGTACCGAACGAAAAGCTAACGAGAAAACACTTTTCAGATCAATTTTGAACTCGCCCGATGTTCTCCCTGCTCCCCGGAATAAACCAACCAGATTTCTTCACCAGCCACGAACGGTCATGCACCACCACCCATCGAATCGAGAAAGAACTGCACGAGCGTCTGTCAATTCTGACGATGTCCGGACCGGGTAAGTTGCCCAGTATTGAGTCAATTAAGCCGCCGACTCCACTCCTTGTGGCGCCCTTCCGCCAACTCCTTTAAGTTTCAGCCTTGCGACCATACTAATCCTAGAACCCGTAAACTCTCAGGTTGCCCGAAGTCGGTTCGGACGGGTCCATGACCGCTGTTCTCGAGTCTCATCCGCGACCCGGTCGACAGCATTAATACTGTCGGTACTACGACGGTATCATATTGTCTTTGCTCCACCCACCTTCGTTCTAGATTAACGAAGACGTCACGGGCCAGAGCTTTCGCTTCGAGATGCTCCGTGCGGATCGCAAAATTTCACCTCTACCTGCCGGGTAAGCTTTGGTCACAAATTCACAGCTCGGGTGGCGATTCCACTCTTTCAGCTACCGAACTATTACGGGCCTGATACGACATTGTGTATTCCGATTAAAAGAAGTCATTATAATCTCACTAAACTTTAAGGTAAGTGGATTCTTCTCACTTAATCTGGCCTTTGAATACTGCAGCTTAACTTTAGGGAAAATCTTCTACTTAACACCGCTTACCTTAACGCACAGGACGTTACTTATATCTAAGTGAAATCTAGTAGTTGACTATCTTTGACGTACGCTTTCCTTTGAATACTGACCCTGAACTATACCCTCAAAATTTGGGACGTTCCAGTGCATGTACTCCAATTTTGATGAACTTATGGAATATCAGAAACAATCAAAATACTCTTTCCTGATTTTTTCAGGGCTTGCCCAACACCCCCACACCCTTTTTCATAAAATGAATGATCTATATCGGAGTTAAGCACCGACAACGTCACCTAATTAAAGGGATGTAACTATTTTATAAATCTCACGAAATTTCTAATCTTGGTACAAATTCCTCTTTCCGAGAGAGTTTAAAATAATGCACATAAAATTTCCAAGGCATTGAGACATACGTCCACGAGCACTTTGGTATGTAAAGATTTCCGAATATGGGTTATTAGAGCAATGCAAGAGACAGAACAATTAATTGATTATGAAAGCTTGCAAATTACAATTAAAGAAAAAAATTTTTTTTTACTTGTCATTGCGTAATTATAAATTTATTTTGTGTCAGTGGATTAAAAGTTTATAATTGTCAAGTGCCTTTTATTACAACTTGGCTAAACTACAGGTGACCTGTTTAAAAATCTGAAAAAACAAAAAAATTCTAAATACTTCAATCCATTTTATGTTCAACATTGGCGTTATCAAAATATATTTGCTTTAAGCAGGTCAGTGAACAGAATTTTGAAAATGAAGGAAGTTTTTTGTTTATTTGACTGGGAATTGATAATATAAATCCCGTTTTCTCTAAACTCCCTGAGCTTAACTTTTCGTAGTATTACGAACATGAATATAACAAGCAGTGTAGCCAGGCAATATGTGCCTACATTTTGCAAGAGAAGGGGCGGAGAATAGGGAAAATCGATAGCGTTCATCCTCTCGTCGTCCCAATAGAGCAGGAGCCCAGGGGGTTAACCTAGCTGAAAATTGTACCAATTTTTTCCTTTATTGTCTCAATGCATATATATCTGGTATCATCAAAATGTAAGTCTGCCGGGTTTCTCAACTAGTCTAGATTAGCTCAAAAGTGTACTACATCAAATTCACACAGCAGTGTACCGTACATCTTTAAGTATCACAAAAACATTCTGACAGACATTTCTAGTGGTGGGGTTATCTAATTTCCAGTGAACAGCTAGGCTGGATTAGCTGAAATCTGTACCACCTAAAACAACTTTGGCGTTGTTCAGTACCACCACAGGAGTCCTGAATGACCACTGCTAGACAGTTTGTGCGGTGGGTTACCCCTAACAGACACTCCCATGATGCCACGGAGCCCAACTAGAATAGAATAGCCAGCACTGTTCCCGTATTCCAAACAATTAACAATTGTGCCAGGATGCGTAGAATACTAATACCTAGCATGTACGGAAGAGGTGATAAATTGCGGTTGCAGGCACAATTGTTTTGTTCAAAAATGTATTTTTAGCCCCATAAAACGTTTTTTTGCCCCAAAAATCAGTTTCTTGCAACCGCAGTTTACCGCCTCTTCCATAAATGCTAGATATTAGTATTCTACGCATCCTGGCTAAAAAAATAATTTTTTAGACCACGGTAACAGTGCCCGCTAATCTAGCCTAGTTGGGGTGGGGGGATTTTGGGCGTGTCTGTTATGGGTAACCCACCGCACAAACTGTCTGGCAGTGGTCATTCAGGACTCCTGTGGTGGTACTGAACAACGCCAAAGTTGTTTTAGGTGGTACAGATTTCAGCTAATCCAGCCTAGCTGTTGACCTATAAGGGTGTCCATGCATACATCCGAGTGGATAGGGGCGACCGCAACCGCATAAATGAACACCACCTGAAAATATTGGCAACAATTGAAAATTACATAAAATAGAGTCACAAGAAATAGATACATAAATTTCAGTAAAAAAGCAAATTTCCTTTCAAATATCCACCACGAGTCACAACAAATAGATACATAAATTTTAGTAAAAAAGCAAATTTCCTTTCAAATATCCCCTAGAGTGGTCATAACAATAAACAACAACAATTTATATCTTGTTTTTGAAAACAACAACAAATAAATAAATTAAGCTTTTCTATATACAAATTTTTAAAAAATAATTTCACCCAATCCACCAGCATTGCTCTTACTTTTTATGACCTTGAGCACAATAATTAAAGTTGCATTATATTCCACTATGTATAGCACTCTCGTATCCTAGCAAAAATAGTTCATACAGATTAACAATCTACAGTTGGCACCGGACGATATAAAAAAAAACCAATCAGTTACCTAGCAACGAATATAAGGTCCGTTGTCTAGAGAATCAGTTTGTCACATTAACCACGTCTACCAACGGTTAAGGTAGTAGACTAACCGAGTTTTACTAGTATAGCATTTCCAGTCACAAAATGACCGTCCAAGATTCATAACATCCAATATGTGCAAATTTATTTGTTTAGCTATAAATGGCACCAGACCATTCCTGGGTTCAAAAAAAAATAAAAAAAAATAACAATACAATTTAATGCTTGGTAAGAAAGGCTTTTGGTTCCGCCATCCTAATAGAAAAGTTAACAACATTAAACATTTACATCACAAATTTCCATCAAAATCTACATTGAAAGGAACATTCCATATTCTATTCAAGTTTAATCAGATTTTCAGTACAATGTTGTCCTATGTAAAACTTACATTGGGACAGCGGCATAGTGACAACCATACGAAGCAATTGAACAAAAAATATCACGGCAATTTCGTAAATAATGAGACAGTAATTGCAGGCAATAGTGGTATTGCAATATGCCAAATAACCAAGCAATGAAGGCATGTAATTAAAACTAAATACTTTCACGAAACAAGAATTGATTATAAGGGAGACAATTCTGCCAAGCAAATCGTCATAGTGCAACACAGATTCGTAACTTTGACAAAAAAAAAACTATGTAAGAACTCCATTACGTGTATCGACAGTTTAGGTCCTTATAGGAATTTCATTTATTACCACACCTTCTGCTTCTTTAATCGAACACTCCCGTCGCTTTTCGTAATAACACAGACAAAATTGGTTGAAGACTCTATTACAACAACCGCATATTGTTAGCCTACATCTGTGCTACCATTGTCTGATTATCATCATTTAAGGGTAGATAACCGTATTTCTGTTCGTACATTTCTATTTTCTGTGTACGGAGCGGTAGATTGAGGTCACGCGGGTCGTCTATAAGCGGGTTACCGTTCTTGATTTCCCGCGATTCCTCACCGCGCTGACTCATGTTACAACTTGTTGCTGTTGTGTGCACCTTTGGCATGGTTATTCCTGGTCTCAACAGTCGCCATCTTGTGCACGTTCTTCTGATGTATGTAGATACCTGAAACAGAAAATGCTGAATTATGAAATTGGTTTCTCTGATTTTGTCAATGGTATGGATATTCCAAGTTCATATAACACACGTTCTACTTGTACACACAAATCCAAACGAACCAGTACCACTCGGGATGATACAAAATAACCCGAAAATCTGTAGGGGTGTTTCTTAAATTGGCATTTTTGAAAAATATATTTTTCGAGAGTTTTGTCCTCGGATGGTCCAGGTATGCGTTCCAATGTCAAAAAAATTATATTCCCAACGTGTTTCGAGCAATGGTGGTAGACATCGTCCGTACAATATGGACGCCAAAATAGCGGAAATCTTGGACCCGTGTAAAAAACAAAACACGGGGAACCGACCACACGATCTAATATAAGAATTCTGAATCGATTCAACGAGAAACATTGGATCGCAGAAATCCGTCAGAAAAAAGAGCAAAATTACTAGATGAACATATAAATATGTAACCTTTAAGCTGAATGAATTGAGGCAGAACATTAAGGACGTGCTAAGTACAAAAGCTAAAATGACTGTGTAGTACTAATTTGGGTAGACATATTCAAGATAGTGGCCTTTTCTCGAATTACGCTGGAATGTAATTTATGGACTCAACATCCACGTAAACCTAGAGATAGGCATATTGGAAAACATGCGAAAATAAAATTTAAAAAACAAACCATTTTTGGTTAATATGGCCTTTTTGTGAATTTAACGAATAAGAACTTCCCTCCCCCGTCCCATATAAATAACGCTGCTTCACAAAACAAGACCCTAAAATATGATGTAAGCCAAGATCCCGCTGCACTTTAATACGTTCAATAAGGTACCTATACCTGCATGACAATTTAAACCTACTGTAATTAGTGAGCGTATTCCTAACTCTTCCACTCTGTTGGTAATATTCGTATTACTTGGAAATCGTATGCATAAAAACACAAGATATTTGTAAACCCCAGATATTTTAAAAAAAAATCTTTGTATCTAATATGACACTGTAAATAGTGATTGTGATTACTCAATTATAAAAATATAAATGGGGGCTTTAACTCGACACAAACAAGTCATTTTAGGACTAACATATGGTTCATTTTATTTCAATTCGAAGGTGCATAGGGGTCTGTTGCAGTGTGAGGAAACCGGGGGACCCGAAGAAAACCCACGAGGTTGGAAGGCGATCCTACTCCTTGTCATGTACAACCAGGAAATCGAAGCATCGTCAGTTGACCAAATGACAGACCTTATGATACAGGGCGCTTGCTAACTATTCAGCCACACACCCGCCACTAGGTTTATAATTTGGGGGAGAGTTTAAGTCTCCACATAAGCACCGACTTAGGGTTATGAAAATTAGTTTGTAGTATTCCTTAATTTTTTTAAAAAAATAGATATTATACATTAAACAAGATTATATATTTTAGCGAAATTGACTAAATTTTTACATAAAATATTCCAAACTAGGGCTCTGTCGGCCTGGCACTGGCAAGGGTTAGGTTTAAAAGTTTGAGGGAGAGGTTTAAATCTCCACATAAGTACTGACCTAGTAGGATGGAAATTTAATTCGCGATATTTCTTATAATTATAGTTTTATAAACATACATAATACACATTAAATCTATATACAAAGTTGGCTTGTGGCAATGGTCGTAGGTTTTTTTTAGCAGAAGTGGCGCTGGTGGTCTCATGTGGGTGGAGCTGGTATATTTGTTAGGAAGAAAAAAATATATCATGTATGATTGAGGCTCTCGGTTAAGAGCCCACATTAATGTATTGTTACTGGCACGCATTTCGCACTATTACACCAGCTTTCGTGCAGCAGTTCAAACATAATTTATCCAATTTCCGGTAGACAATGTGAAAACAGTACGTAGGAGATACCCAAAAAGCGCCTAGGGGAGAATTAATGGTCACCGGTCAGATATAGTCAGCAGAAAAGATAAACTGGTATCACATCACTTCAACTATCCAAATTACCACATTTTTAATCCTATTTAGTGCATCCAAAATCATCAAAAAACACAATACTGATCTTCAGGAAAATCGCACACAAACTTATAATTGCATATTCTAAACATAGACATCTGGGGCCAGTTGCTCAAAACTAAGTTATTTTAACGGATCGTTGTCTTCGTAACTTGTCGTTTGTAACGGTCTATTAAATGTCTGTTGCTGGAAAGTCAGATTCATTATCCGTTAGATAACAACTGGAGACAGTGAGACAACCGTGCAGTTTGTTTACAAAACTTGATTAAAGACAAAGAAAGATAACTGTAGAATTTACTACAGAAAACACTATACAATATTTTCATTGTTTTCCTTTGGAAAATTTAGAATTTAGAATAAACTTTTAGGAAAATTTATGGGATTTGCAGCATACACAAAATTTGGGGCCTTTATTTACTACAGCCCACCAAAATTCGGTGGAATTCTATAGAATTTCATCCTATACAAAATGGATTAGTCTCGCATCGCCCAACTCTCTAGAATGTTCACAGAAAATTACATTTGTAATCTATGACTAGTTGCTACAGCCCACTAAGCCCAACAACCCCGTTAAATATAACACCAAGTTAACGACACATTAAAGTTAACAGGGCTTCCAGAAACAACCTTTCTCTCCGTTAAAGTTAACAATCCGTTAACTCCATCTTAACGGATTGTTAAAAGATAACGGAGCTATGAGCAACCGGCCCCTGAATGATATCTTAGAGCACAGTCAATTAGAATAAATAAGACCAGCTCTCACCCTAACCCCTTGATAAATACAATCAACTAGAAATTAATAGTCTATAGGTCTAGTGGAACCCCCAATTTTTTTTTTTTAAGAAAATTCTCTCCCTAGTAACAAACACACTAACGTGGCTCTAGCCTCAATTTAATTTAATTTTTTCTTCAGAAACAAAAATACCAGAAGAGCACCAGCTCCATCTAGAGAAGACAACCAGCGCTACCACAGCCAAAAATCAACGACCAGCACCACAAGCCAACTTTGCATATAAATTTAATGTATATAGTGTATTTTTTTTTATAAAACTATAGGCCTTTAGGCGATATCACGAACTCAAATTCTATCATCTTAGATCAGTGCTTAAATGGAGAATTAAACCTCTTCAATAATCACATGCCCTAAACCTATTTACATCTAGTGACCTATGCTGAAATCTGCAATTACTCTTGCCTTTGAGCCTTTACAGGCATGGCTCTATTAAAATAGAATAAGAAAATACTCATTTAGACATGTCATTGCGGGAACATATTGCCATATATGCAAGGATTTGTACTTGAGCTGCTATTTGAGGCATACGCATGATTGTAAAATGACGAACATCGTTGCAATGATCTGCTAGAATAACGTTGTTGTAAGTGTGGATAGTTTGGTGTGATTGTACCGACATGGCCTAAAGGTAAACACAACAAATATACTGCACGCAGCGAAGCTTCAACGAAAAATAATAGAGTAGATGAAGATCTGGCGAAGAATTATAGTTATAGTCTTGGAGAAAAATCCGAAGGCATTATGTTTTAGAAATATAAAGCAGTTAGGTAATTTTATTGACACAGGGTATGGAAGGAAATTATTAATGCTGTAAGTATGATAACGGTAATCTAAGACAGACAACCATCTACATATATTTTTTTAAAAAAATAAATACATGTACAATGTTTTACAGTATTGAAATTATATTTCTTAGATAAAAATACAATATCAATAAATATATAGAAAAATCTGTCCATATCAGACTCATGTAACTTACCTCTCCATTGAAGAAACAGAAAATTAAAGCCACGAAAAATCCCTGAAAATAATCACACTTATTAATGCTTTAAAAATAAAAAAAAATAATATCGGAATGAATGGACGTCAATACAGTTCTTCAGAAATAGCCCTTCTGGAAAAAAAAATGCACTGAACACATAAAGGTAGTGACATAAAAGCTGCAACGATGCCCGAAACGTCAAAATGGCAGATATCATGTTAGCATTTTACAACCGATAATTCATGGGTGCTCAAAAAAAAAAAAAAAAAAAAAAAAAAAAACCCAACCATAACTTTAGTAAGCCAGACTCCTCACTTTAGCTATTTTTGAAAGTTTTTTCCATTGCATTTTACCCGCCGAGTCGACCTATGTGAACACCCTACAGGTCACAATTTTGATGCGATTTTAATGAAACTTGAAATTTAGGTTCATTACCCTAAGATCGCACTTCCTTCCGATATTGGCATGTATTGGAGTATAACTTCAAGGGTTATGGACACTGGTTGTACGAACAATCACGTTTTTAGCTTGATTTGATATTTTCCGCAGGTTAATCTTATAGGGTTTTTTTTTTTTTTTTTTTCCGTGTAGTGCGGTCCTCATGCACTTACTAGTAGGGGTCACAATTTTGATTAAATGCATGTTTATAAACCAAAGATCTTGGTTCCATTCGAAATTTCTGCATATCGGATCGTAACTTCCCGTATTATGGCTCTTGAATGTACGAAAAATCTGGAGGTCACACTTATTAACGAAATTTAAAAAACGTTTGATTATATCACTGTTACACATAAAAATATGGTATATCAAGGTTGTGGAATGTGGACCCTGTAGAGGTCACAATTTGCATCCGATTTTGATGAAACTTTAAATGCATGTTTATAACCCAAAATATCTTGGTTCCTGTCGATATCGAATTGTAACTTCATGAATTATGGTCTTTGATTGTAGGAAAAATCTCTTTCTTTTTAGCTAGTTAGACTGTTGTCTATCTATCCAACTCTCGAAAATGTGGGCGTATCCTGTAGGGCAGCCGCTGGTTATTTTAATCAAAGAAATTGGTGACACCAATTGGCACTTATGAAGTAGGGGCATCGCCTTGAGATACATTTCTAACAATTCGTTTACCGTACTATATGTACTATATTCAATTTCAAAATTTACTCCAATTTATTTTGATCAACAAACCTGTGAATTTATGACGAATGTTGTGAATTTTTCATATCCTGCAGCCGCTACATTTCCGGCTGGAACTCTATACACTGTTACAAATAACTGTACACCAAATAAGGGTATCAACACAAACGTTGCTTTTAAAGCTCGTCTGAAAAGTGTAACAGATAATATTTTTGACAAGCTGGAGACAGTGCAGCAGTGATGACAATAGTTTATTATTTATACAGCGCCGAATATCCAACACAAGTGTTGCTCAGTGGCACTTTACAAACACAATTTTTAAAATAAAAAATAAAATGCAGAAATATCTATACACATGGACAAGTGATTGTTATACATATAAAACATATACATCCCAGGACAGCCATCATCTTAAATTGTCAGCACCACTAATAACATGAGCCAGTGTTGAGGAGATACAACCGATTTTGTGTTCTATTACCGTCAGTTACACGCCCCCACCCACCCAGCTAAGACAAGAACAACAACTATAATTGTAAGCAATCGCACTAGGTTCACTTAATGGTTTGATCATATTTAATCACATATATTTTGTGAAATCACTAATCCAAATAGCATACCAGATCAACAGAATACTAAATTTTTTAAAACTATAAATTACCTGAAGTTACTAGGTTCATTTGGATGTGTTTGTATCTGTGTTACAAGAACTCGTAAGATATTGCATAGAAAGAACAAATTCACCTGAAATGAACAATAAGAAAATGATATGCAATATATAATGCTGATACAACAGAGAATTAGGAACGACATTGAATGATTTAGCCTAATGAAATGTTTTACATAACAAAGAAAATTATTTTAGACACCATTCTTCTAATCGAACAATGCCAAAGTAGAACAAACATGAGTGGTATCAGATGTTCCGGAAGAAGAACACCAAGGTACTAGGCAGATAAAACGAAGTTACGACAGAATAAGCGTTAGTATTGCAAGTGATTTAGGGATTTGAAGCTGAAAGAGCCAGTATTCGCTACAATATAAAAGCAGGTTTGATATTGTAAATAAATGATATCAATTAGCATTTTACATGTGTAAATTACCAATTTACAATAATGTTGGTAACATATTTCACGCGTTAAAGTAAGCATATTAGCTCAGGCATAACAGAGGGATAAGTGTTAAAGTTATGTCGCGATGTCCACTCCATACGAACGGATTTATTTGTGAAATACTTCCATGGTTATTTTAGAATTCATAGTGCAAGTAAACCGCGGTGTAAGGGTGTCATGTCGGCCCAATAGTATATTACAACAAACCTGCTTCTTTGGTAATTATAGAAAGTACTTCAGAGTACTGTAATTTGGTCACAAGTAATCTTCCATTTGGTTGGACAATAACCTAGCAATACGTCATGTGTGATCAGGTGTAAAGGGAGTTTCGCCATGTTTGATTGGATATTTATCAAAGCAGACGTTGTGGGGCAGATGGCTGAAACAATCTTACACAATTGATACAAGCACCACAATTGGCACACAATGGTTTCAGCACCTACTCTCTTACAAACGTACCTTATCCATTTGAAAAACAAAATGGCCGCCAACTTTCAAGATGACCACCATTCGAAGCGGTTTTAAAGGGTGTTTGAGTTATATTTTGTTCAATAATCCTATGTTTGTTCAATAATCCTATATTTTCGACCTTGTGAAATCCAATTTTGCATTTCGAAAATCAAAATTACTGAATAATATGTAACAGGCATTGCCTAAGTAGAGCGAAGCTGATGTAATTATTGTTAATATAAAACCTTTATAATTAATTTTCTCAAGTGATACAAATAATGTTAAATAATCTCGTCTTTCCAAGTTGATTTTAATTTAGATCAAGGCTAAATTATATGATTAGTGTTGTTTTGAAAAAGGACAAAAAAGTGTGAGAATTATTTTCTTTGATGTCAAAAATATGTGACGGTATTAATTGGAGGCGTAAAAGAAATAGTTCTTTGGTAAAGCCCCCGTCAGACCGGAGTGGTGACCCTACTGCGCTCTGCGACCGAACGGCGGCCTGGAAATACACAAGGTCGTCGGCAAGCGTGAACACAACGCGGAAAAATGTCCCAAAATTACAAACTTAAAAAAGTCGCGTTCTTACTGCGACCTGTGCGTTTATATAGCATTCTCGCGGCGGGTTCGTCACGATCTCTCCGCGCTTATGGCATTTCGATTGAGATCTATAAGCTTTGCAACGGCGGTCATCGCGAACCCGCGTCGCTCAACCACACGTCTTATCTGATCTACACGTGAGTTTCCACCACGTGATCACGGCGACTATGCAAGCTGGTTCGATTTTTTTTCGAAATTTCAAGATGACCTTTGAATCGTCCGTTTTCAAAGCAAGTCGTGCATGAAATGCATGGTCGCCATAAGCGAATAATGCAAGTTTCGTAACCGCGCCATGGTCGTATCAATATGGAAGCGTATAGGGGTCAATAGCGCGATAGATACCGCAATATTAAGTTGATAATAAGTCAACATATTGTGATTTTTCTGACGATTTTATCTCTGAAAAGGCAATTTTTGCCGAGTTAATTGAATAACTCGCTAATTTGCATGTCGTCATTTTGTTTTAGATGCACACGTCGACGTAGCGCACGGCAATATTTTGCGAATATGTCGACATATACTACGGCGAAATAGAATATGTCGCCCAAGCTTCCGAATAGCAATATCTTACCGCAAACGTATACATTTAAGACGAAATGGAGACATAAAACATAGCGTGTTGACTCAATTACCTCGGCAAAAATTGACTTTTCAGAGATAAAAACATCAGAATAATCACAGTATGTTGACATAATACCAACTTAATATTGCGGTATCTATCTCGCTATTGACCCTTATACGCTTCCATATATCAAGAACTCCATACACTTTGTGGGAACCTCATAAAATCGCCAAATCGTAATGCAGTCGCGCAACAGTGGTGGAATCATCGTAACATCGCTATGACAACGCCATAAGGACTCAGAGTATGGAAACGTATAGGGGTCAATAGCGCGATAGATACCGCAATATTAAGTTGATAATAAGTCAATATATTGTGATTTTTCTGACGATTTTATCTCTGAAAAGGCAATTTTTGCCAAGTTAATTGAATAACTCGCTAATTTGCATGTCGTCATTTTGTTTTAGATGCACACGTCGACATACCGCATGGCAATATTTTGCGAATATGTCGACCTCTACTACGGCGAAATGGAATATGTCGCCAAAGCTTCCGAATAGCAATATCTTACCGCAAACGTGTACATTAAAGACGAAATGGGGACATAAAACATAGCGTGTTGACTCAATTACCTCGGCAAAAATTAACTTTTCAGAGATAAAATCATCAAAATAATTACAATATGTTGACATAATACCAACTTAATATTGCGGTATATATCGCGCTATTGACCCCTATACGCTTTCATACTCAGAGCGCTGGGTGGGGTCGCGGTCAACGCGTGAGAGTTGTGGTGAAGACGCCATGAAGGCACCGTTGTAAATGTTACAATTTTCGCAGAGTCTTTTCCACGTGTGTACTGCGCGTGTGCTACGTTCATAAAGATCTTACCACGCTTATCGCGCGACCCTCGCGACCCCCCACGTTCTCTCGGTTTTCAATGTCATATGACAGGATCTTGGCGTTTGCTTTGAACATACTCAAAACAAACGCCGTGACTCAGCGATCATTGGCGACCATGGAGACCACAGAACGATATCTCGCGTTTCCACAGCGCTCAGCGTGATCTTGGCACGCTCTGGAAACATTTTTGTCGCCGTAGCAGCGCAATAAGGACTTTTGCGACCACATCACGTTCTCGCAGCTTTCCAGATCATATGCGCATGTTCAAAACAAACGTCGTGGCTCGGCGATGATTGGCGACCATGGAGACCACAGCACGATATCTAGTGTTTCCACCGCGCTGTTACCACGCTTATGGCGATCTTGACTCGCTCTGAGACCATTTTGTGTCGCAGTAGAAGCGCAGTAAGGACGCAACTCCGGTCTGACGGGGGTATAAGTTGACCTGCGCATTGCCAGTTTTACACAGTGTATCTGATACCGATACAGTCGTTGGGTTACAGTTTTCGTTACGCTCCTGTGTAATGCCCCCGTCAGACCGGAGTGGCGACCTTACTGCGCTCTGCGACCTGGAAATATATACTATTCAAAAAAAGTAGGGGATATTTGATTTTTAAGTGTTATTAAAGTCACCTAATGAAACTGACGAAGAAACAAATGACAAAATGAAATGAAGTTCACATTCATCGATTTATTCCAAATGATCGTGAGACTAAGTAAGGCGCAGACTGACAATTATAAGGGTAAAATGATACCCGGGGTCAAACAGCAAAGTTACCATAGCATCACATCAAAGTCAGTAACGGGTAAATCCTCCCCTGTTTGCCAAACAAGCCTTGATCCGACGTGGCATACTCCTAATGAGACGTCTAAGGTCATTTTGGTCCAGATTGTCCCATTCCTGTTGCAACGCAGCAGCAAGTTCTTGGACATTGGCAGGACGTTGTTGACGTTGACGTAACCTCTGTCCAAGCATGTCCCAGACATGCTCGATGGCCAAGGTAATGTGGTGATGTTCTGTTGTTGGAGGTAACCTGTAACGATCCTGGCCCTGTGACATCTTGCGTTGTCATCCTGGAAGATGAAACGGCGGCCATGACGTCATGCGAACGGCACAACATGGACTGCCAAGATGTTGCCCCGGTAGTGCTGGCCTGTAACACGCCCTGCAACAACATGTAAAGCCGCTCTTCCAGCAACAGTGATGCCTCCCCACACCACAACAGAACCACCCCCAAATCGATCATGTCTGATGATGTTAACGTCTTGGAAGCGCTCGTTTCGACGACGCCACACCCCCCTACGTCTGTCAAAAAAATCAACAGTGAACCTTGACTCATCTGAAAACATCACATTGCTCCAGCATCGATTATCCCAGTGTTGACGATCCCCACACCAACAACGTCTTGCCTGAATGTGATGATCTCTCAAACAAGGGATCACGCGAGGACGTCGGGCGCGAAGGTGACCCCTATGCAGTCGATTCCGAATCGTCTGGCCACTCACTCTCACACCAGTGTCTGTTTGAAGACAAGCGCTGATCTGATTTGCTGTGATGACACGATTTCTCAAGGCCAAGGTACGGATAAATCGATCCTGTGCTTGAGTTGTCGCACTTGGTCGACCTGGTCTGTCCTGTACAGATTGTGTATCACGGTATCTGGACCATAGCCTGCTTATGACAGACTGAGAAACATTCATCGTCCGCGCCACAACCGCTTGTGTTGTGCCGATCTGTAGCATGCCAAGGGCACGTTACCTTTCATTTTGGGTAAGCCGACGCATATCAAAATTTGTTTTCTGGTCACTAAAACAATTAAACTGATGTTGCAGTCGTGCAAATCTTGGGTTGGACTCCCATGATGATCTCAAGCATCACCTGCATTCCATGCGGTAGCTACTGGTGCGTTTGGGCGTCACATGTAACTGGAAATGTTTCTTCTGTTAGGTTCTATAGTGACTTTTTTCGTAGTCATTTGCATATTTTAGTATTATGCCCCCAAAGTCAAATATCCCCTACTTTTTTTGAATAGTATACAAGGTCGTCGGCAAGCGTGAACACAACGCGGAAAAATGTCCAAAAATTACAAACTTAAAAAAGTCGCGTTCTTACTGCGACCGGTGCGTTTATCCAGCATTCTCGTGGCGGGCTCGTCACGATGTCTCTGCGCTTATGGCGTTTCTATTGAGATCTATAAGCTTGGCAACGGCGGTCATCGGGAACCCAGGTCGCTCAACCACACGTCTTATCTTGACTACACGTGCGTTTCCACCACGTGATCACAGCGACTATGTAAGCTGGTTAGATTATGTTTTCGAAATTTCAAGATGACCTTTGAATCGCCCGTTTTCAAACGTGAAAAGCATGTTCGCCATAGTCGAGTAATGCAAGATTGGTAACCGCGCCATGGTCGCATTAAGAACTCCATAAATGTAGTGGGAACCTCATAGAATCGCCATATGCTTAGAGGAAGCCCTATGAGGTCGTGATGCAATCGCGCAACAGTGGTGGAATCATCGTAACATCACCACCACAACGCCATAAGAACCCAGAACGCTTGTTGGGGTCGCGGCCCACACGTGAGGGCTGTGGATGAAGATGGCACGGTTGCAAATGTTACAATTTTCGCAGCGTCTTTGCCACGTGTGCACTGCACGTGTACTACGTTGACAGAGATGTTACCACGCTTATCTCGCGACCCACCACGTTCTCCCAGCGCTCCATGTTATATGGTAAAACCTTGGCGTTTGCTTTGAACATACTCAAAGTAAACGCCATGACTCAGCGATCATTGTCGACCATAGAGTCAACAGCACGATATCTCGCGTTTCCACCACGCTTATGGTGATCTTGGCACGCTCTGGAACCATTTTTATCGCCGTAGCAGCACAGTAAGGACCTTTGCGACCCCATCACGTTCTCGTGGCTTTCCAGATCATCTGAACATGTTCAAAACAAATGTCGTGTCTCGGCGATCATTGGCGACCATGGAAACCACAGGACGATATCTAGCGTTTCCACCACGCTTTTACGACGCTTATACTCTCTATTATGATGATACAATAGGATTACACATTGCCGATATATAGAGTATGGGTAACTTCGATTCTATGTTTTACAAACTATGTGACCCCCCCCCCCACAAAAAAAACAAACAAACAAACTGATTGGCTTGTGTGTTGATGCATGTAAGCTTTGATTGGTTCTTCTTTTAGTCCTCACAATTACAGGCACGTGGCTGTGTACACTTCGGGATAAAGCGATAGCATTTGCATCGTACTTGGCATTCAGTCATGCAGCTGCATTTTGAAAACTGCCCACAAGTCTGTGAAATTGGTTGAACGGTTGTCCAGAGAACTTACCAGACCTCGCCATCGTTTAATCAGTCCTAGTTGGAAGGGCTTTCAATGTGCATTGTGTACACTGTTGTCTGATCACTAAACTGGCAGCTTAGAAGGCAGGTCATTTCACATGCTGATCGACGGATGCGCTTGTCGGTGGAATTGCATCGTAAGACCTCTGCTTTTGAGTAAACAACTTCTCAAGGATTTCGATTTTAGGTCTACATCGGCTATGATAAGTGGATATTGAGCATTTTGGAGACAGGACTCACTTCAGGACAAACCACCACCTAATGGAATGACCCCGGCCGAATTCTACCTATATCATTTCTAAGCCTGAACAGCGTAAACACTGACTACAAACAAGAATATCTGTGTCAGTGTCACATGCCTTAATGAACACCGGTCTAATCTGTTGATTGGCTTTATGAAGAGCATGTGTGGGGATTTTGGAGTCAGCTTCTTCGTCGTTGCATGCCTTCAGAGCTAATGGGTTTGTTTGAAAATGTATGCCCCCCTTTGGTTTGACCGTGTTTCAGCCTTCAGACTTGAAGTCCAGTGGGTATCTAAAACGATGTATGTTCGGACATACTTTGATGAGTATGTCTGGATATTTGGAACTGCATCTTGGACAGCACATTTTTCAAACGTCTTTGATGTCTTTCTTTTTTTTTAAAAAAACAATATTTTATTCAGGTTGTCTGAATGGGATTGGGGAACAGGCTTAGCCTATGTAAAACCCCTCTCCCTAAGTAATTTGTATACATATTATTAATGAAAAATGGGTGTATATACATAGTTAAAATGGCAAACACATACATATTATATAAACATAATAAAATGGGTGAAAATGTACAGTATATATAGTAATTAATAAGTATACATATGCAAGCAAAGTGAGGATTATTTGATAATAAACAAAATTAGACAGACTAGCCAAGATTATACATTAAAATATTACTTGATCGAATTGAGTTTAGAATCTGTTTGACATGTTAATGAACTTATGGACCTGGTTAAAAATATAAGTATTAATTTCTAGACTGTAGGTTTTGGAACCGAATAAAAGACAGTTTATATTTTTAAAATCATATTGTAATATGTCAATGGTTTCTGTTCGTGCATTTGAATGTAAGGAACATCGCAGAAGGTAATGATCAGGATCTTCAAATATGTGACCGCAGAGGCATGCGGGACTGTCGGCAATGTGTCGAAGAAATTTATGACCCTGCAGGTCAGAGCATCGAAGTCGTAATTTACAGTGAATTATTTGAGATTTCCGATGGCCATTATAATAAAACGAAGGAACTTTGATATCAGATTGGGATAGATGGTCGGAGAAAATTTTCAGAGATCTAGAATTCCTTGCATCGGTACTGAGTTTATTCCACTCTCTTATACTTGATGGGATGAACGATTTAGAAAAGATTTCAGTAAGGCATCGAATTTCTTTTAAATTACGAAGAGAATATTTGTTTGGGGGTTCTAGATTTATGAGATTCTTAAGATAAGCAGGGGTTAGGTTATTGATGATTTTGTATAGTAGTTTTAATTTATGTCGGTTTTGTCTTTCTTTGAGTGGAATAAACCCAGTTTCTGTGTAGAGGGAGGCATGGCTAGTACCCTTAACTGCCCCGCAAATAGTGCGTAGTGCGTCAAGCTGTAAGTATTCAAGGTTATTACATAAGTAGTCAGTGCATCCGTCCCAGATAACATCGGCATAATCAAAGTGCGGTAGAATAAAGGAACAATATAGGGTATGTAGCGATTTTCTATTTAGACGATATTTCAAGGAGCGAAGGCTGTTTACTAATTTTGATACTTTACTAATTATACTATCGATGTGACTGTTCCATTTGCAGTTGCTTTGAAAGATACGTCCAAGGTGTTTATGTTCTGTTACTTCCTTTATTCCTATTGAGTTCATTAAAAGTGGTGGTTTCACGACATTGCGTTTAGTGGAGAAGGTTAAAGTTTCTGTTTTGAGGGGGTTAAAGGTCACTAGCCATGTTTCCGCCCATGTATTTATTGTTTCAAGATCTTTGTTTAATGTAAGTGCGCATGCCTCTGGGTCATCTATTTTTAGGTACAGAGATGTATCATCAGCAAAAAGTCGAATGTTCGATTTGATATTATTGACAATGTCGTTTATATATAATAAAAATAATAATGGTCCCAGTACACTTCCCTGTGGGACACCAGCGGGGATACCCCTGGGGTCAGAGGATATTCCGTTTATGATAACACATTGTTGTCGATTTTCAAGATAATTCTTGAACCATGAAAGCAGACCTCCTCTGACCCCAGCAGCCTCCAGCTTATGACAGAGCCCAGCGTACCAGACTCTGTCAAAAGTCTTGCTGATGTCACAAAAGACGATCCAAGTATGTTTGTTATGATCGATGGCTTGACAAAAGAAGTGATTTAGATCTATTAGTTGGTAGATAGTTGAGTCACCCGGAAGAAAGCCACTTTGGTGTGCTGTTGGTATTGAATTGTCCTTGAAGAAGTTAAAGACATGTTTATATATTATTTTCTCAAATATTTTTATAATAATACTTAGGAGGGAAATGGGTCTGTAGTTGCTGCAGTCGGTTGGATGTCCTTTTTTGAAAATTTTTGACATTTGCAAATTTCCATATCTTTGGAATAGTGTGTGTATCTAGAGAAAAAAGGAAAAGTTGACATAAGGGATTACTAATCTCATTAACGATATATTTTAGGATTTTAGAACTAATTTCGTCTGGGCCTGAGGCTTTTGATGTATCTAGGCTATTTATTATGTCCTTAACTTCTCCAGGGGTTGGTACAATCGAGTTTAGGCTATTAGTATTCATTTGGAGGGGTGGAAGAGTCTTATTGGTACTTGACAGTTCAGTTTGTTGGTTAAAGAAATTATTAAGGGCATTGGCTTTATCAGTGGGTGTAAACATTGTATCATTTCCAACTGTAAGTGGTGGAGGTTCGTTTGAAGATGCAGCCTGTGTCTTGGTGTATGCGTTAATTAGATTCCACCATTTTTTAGTGCCAAAGTTTCCTTTTTCATTAATTTTTATGTCAATATTCTCAAAATATTCTTTTTTACATTTCCTTATTAGGTTTACGTAGTCATTTCTTATTTTACGAAAATTTTGCCAATCAGTTTCCAAATTTCTTTTTACTGCTCTCTTATGTAATCTATTTTTTTTCTTTTTCATTCTTCTAATGCTGTTATTCATCCAAAGTTTATCGTTTTGCCTAATAGTTACTAGTTTGTTTGGTATATTATTTTTTGCTATAGTGATCAATTTGCTAGTAAATTGGACACAGGATGCATCGATATCAGAACGATCAACAAGATTGTACCAGTTAGTGTTTATTGTTTCTGTACGTATACCCTCAAGGTTTGTGTTTTCGTAATTCCTTATCAATCGCTTGAAGAATTTTTGTTTAGGAACAGTAAATGAAAGCTTACAAAATACTGGGCAATGGTCGCTGCAGAAATTGTCTAGCACATCACATTCATCTGAGCGTAATGTTGAACTTATTAAAATCAGGTCTAGTAAGGAATTTTGTGTACCGGTTTTGCTAAAATGGGTTGATTTATTTATCAATTGAGTCAGGTCTAATATGTTAATTGCATCGCGAATGAAGCTGTTTGTTCTAGTATTCAAGTCAATATTAAAATCTCCTAAAATTATGCACTTATCAATAGGATCGGTTATAGCTTGTTGAAAAGAATTAAAAATCATTTGATTGAGATTGGATGATGAAGAGGGGGGTCTGTAGTAGTTACCAAGTAAAAACTTTTTATTATTAGAGTTGATCTCTATCCAGATTGATTCAATATTACAATTTTCTAAATCATGTCTACGTTTGAATGATATGGAATTACGAATATATATTATCACCCCGCCACCACGATTATTTCTATCTTTCCTGACGGGCAAATAGTAATTAGATAAAGCTATAGATTCAGATGTGATGTTTTTGTCAAGCCAAGTCTCACTTAATGTTATTATATCATAGCTAGTTAGTTCAGCAATTATCAAATCAAGTTTATTGTTTAGGCTCCTTACATTCAAATGCACTACTGAGAGTCGGTTGTTGTTTTGTGTATTTGGGCCTGGGTTTGATGTCTTTCGAGACAATGGATACACTAGGGACATTCAAAGATAATAGCATGACATTCTGGTTTGGTTTCAGGAGGAGAAGTGGTAGCTTTCAGAATATATGCAAACTGTGAAGTAGTTTTCGAGTTAAAGGCGTCCAAAAGGTCCCAAATCAGAAAATAACTGATTTTCGAGTGTCATTTTTTTTCAAATTATCGGATATTATTTCAAGTATTTCCTGGATCATTGTTGGAATTGCTTTTACCCATCGTTTGGACTATATTACTTTATGTTCCAGGAGGTTCAGAAACATCGATTCATTCTTTTAAAAAATATAAGGGTTCGAAAATGTGTAGAAAAATTCGAAAAATAAAGGGCGATTATTCTGAATGAAACTTATATGCTGGAATTGGATGGTCTTCGGGTATCCAAAAATATATGTCAAAAATGAACATTTAAAAAAACATTTCTCGTCAACATCATTTTTTAATATTCGATTAATAAAAGTGAATGGCGAAGTTTCTAAATTTAGAAATGTTCAACCGCTATCTTTAAGACTCTGTGAAAAGCTATCCTAATTAGGGTTTCACACTGCGTAGCTTGTGTGAAACACTATTGTTTTTGTTAAAATTATTCTTATTATTATTCTTCTTATTATTATTATTTTTTTTTTCCAATTTGCTTATATCTCAGCAACTTCTTGTCGGATCGATACAATGTCGTCAGTTTTCCTGGGAAAGTGGGTGTGACTTAGAGATTAAAGCTATTCCCGGCATTCTGCGACAATGCGAAATGTCCGAAATCACCGAAAATGGCGTTTTTTTGAAATATTGCCGTAATGTTAACAATAATCATTGGATTTTAGCATATGATGCATTTTGACATAGCCAGAAACAGGGGACATAGCTATGTTACTTTTGATTTTTGATTTTCGACGAATCTTGGAAGATATTAGGCACCAAATTTTGAAAATTAAAATTTTTACAAAAAACTTTTTTATTTATTAATTTTTTTATATGACATTTTAACCAAGGTTAAAGAGTCATCTGATTTGAACAAAAATGTCAACATTTTTTGTTTCCGTAATTTTCCTTGGCCGCCATTGGCTAATTCAGTTTTTCAGTCCTACATTATTTATTTGTTGTTCGATTTGTATAAAACCATGTTCATATGTTCCGCGGTTCAAAATGCCATTTTTTTTTTTGTTACCGGTAAAGTTTCCTGTTGGCACCGGAAGTGGCATTCATTCAGCAAAAACTACAATATTGACAGTTCGGTACAACTTTTTGAAAGCAAATATTATTTTTTTCAAATTTTATATGACTGAAAAGATGTGCCATGTAAAGGCGCACAAAACATCGGGCTCAGTTTTTTTAATTTCGATTTCGTTTTCTGGCAATTTGGATTAAAGGGTGAAAAAAGGTGTCAATATAAGCTATTTACAACCCATCCAGCGTCATCATATTAAAAAATATATCTTCGTTACACTCATAAACTCGTAATAATAACACATACGAAGAGAATGTATGTGAAAATTAATTTGTATTATGCGCAGTTGCCGAGAAATAGGCAATTTTGCATGAGTCACTTTTCACGTAATTTTGGCTGTAAAAGAATCAATAATTATTCGATTTTCAATTTTCTTTCGCCATTGAATGCCTAATGCCATAGTGGACTATGTCAAACCATTTTACCTCTTGCGATGTCACCGGAAATGACGTCATTTACTCAAAACGTGAATTTTAGCCCTCAAAAACAATATTTTATTCAAATGAGTTTATTTGAATATTTGTTATTTGTTTCAAATTATGATATTTGATTCTATTGATCAAATAGAATGAACCCATACGATCACACAGATACCACAAAATGGTTTCCAACTTGTACGGTTGCAGAGAAATGAGCGATTTTCCTTAAGTCACTTTTCAAGGTTTTTGGTCTATAAAAGTGTCAGTTATTATTCGATTTTAATAAAATTTTCACCATATGATATCTTATATCATTTATGATTTCATAGAACTAATTTAACATTTTCAGTATTTCCGGAAGTAATGTCATTTTGGCAAAAACTGTATTTTTAGCCTCCAAAACAGATATTTTTTTCAAATGAGTCTGATTTGTAATATATTTAAAATTATGATATTTGATTCCAATCAACAAATAGATTGAGCCCATACGATCACATAGATACCAAAAAAATAGTTTTTATCATGTGCGGTTGCCGAGAAATAGACGATTTTCTACAAGTCACTTTTCAAGGTTTTTGGTCTATAAAAGTGGCAATTCTTATTCGATTTACATACAATCTTCGCCATAAGATGTCTTATGCCATTTCTGATGAACAAACTAATTGAACATTTTCATTATCACCGGAAGTAATGAAATTTTGCCAGGATCACTTACAAGTAACATATATATAAAATAAATTGATATTGCTGGATTTGGTTGATTCTTCGTCCATTTTATTTGATGTTTGCAATGCTTATGTGGAAACCTGTTTAATGGTTTCATTGGTATTGGAAGTGACATATGTTCAAGGGCAACGTGGCACTGAAAGTAACGTGGCACCAGTGAAACCCGTCATTCCTGCATGCAGGTCTAGTCGTAATTATTTTTGATATAGATAGAGAACTTTAAAAACCAGAGTCGACTTCAGATTTTCGAACATTCGGACACTTCCGTTCTCGGTAGAACTTGGCAAATTTATTTTCCGAGTAGCAGTCACATGGTTTTCCATCAAAATTGAAGCCCTTTACAATCTTCGAGGTATAGGCCTTATAGGTAAAGAATAATAATATATATAAATCTTAGTAACAGACCAAAGTCTGAAAGCCTAATAATTTTTCTAATCACAATATGCTTTCAGAAAAAAGTCTGAAAGCCTAATAATAAATTACCATTTCTTGAGCGCTTAATTCATCTATAAGCATGCCCCAAGCTCTTTTCGGGGCAACTAACTATACTTAACAGCACGATTTCAAAATCTAAGAAGCACTTTAATAAATAGTCATTCTAGAAAACAACTCACTAAATGTTTTGTGAACAGTATATTGACACATTAATCATTAATTCATCACAATTCCAAGGAACTACGAGAAGGCTTAGAGTCTGATGTACACATTAGTATCTGGTGTGTCCACATCGAGTGTCAATAACAGTAGCACAGCGCCTGTATATGGAGTGGACCAGGCGATTTGGTCAACGCCAACAAATTTTAATGAGTTTGGTCTTGGCACGACGTTATTAACTCTATTCTGAATTGCATTCCAGAGATGTTCAATCGGGTTTAAGTCCACGCTAAGGGCTGACCAGTGCACAACATTGACACCGTTCTGCTGTAGAAAGTCCCGAGTAACTCTGGCGGGTTGGGCACGGGCGTTGTCATGCTTGAAAACGTTTGTTTCGATGACGTGCGAAATGTGGTATAAAGTGGGGTCGGAGAGTTTGATCGATGTAGAGCACTGCTGTGATGCCGCCTCCACAGGACCAACTCTCTGATTCAGGCCGATTCCATCCGAAAAAATTATGCTTTGACCTCCCCGTCTGTCGGTATCTATATAAAGATGTCCCTAACATCGCTAACAATAAAACACTAACAAGTATTACTTACAACAAGGCACAGTAAATTCGGAGAATAAATAATCCATTCATATTGACCAAAACTCTTCGCCCAACAACTGCAATAGACAGAAGAACATTATAAATTAGTACATACTTAATGTTGTGAAATATGTGCCAATGTCCACGAAATGTTACTAATTTTGTTAACAAAGAATCATGACTGTTAAATAAAGATACAGCCCGAATAGACTCGTTTCAACGGTCTGCACAACATAGCCCAGTTGAAGAATAACCCGTCTTTTCCTTTTACGTTTCTCACGTCCCTTTCTTGAAGTCTTCCTAACTCACCTATCGTAGCAATGATCGATGTATTAAATTTATATCTGGAATGTGCTTAACCAGTACTATCAAATATGTGATAATGACTGACACCAATATTGTCCTTCAGGGATAATAACGCTCGATAAAAAAATCGACATGCATTCTGAAAACTGAATCGTAAACAGTCATCATTAAATGTATAGACATCAAAGTCGATTCAAATTTGAAAAATATCAAAATAATCAAGACTTCATTACATAATGTTATCGGGAGTTATCCGGACCTCGTCTTTTCGTCCAATCCGAACGACTAGACAGTTTGTCCTTGTCAGACCCCCCCCCCCCCGACCCCTGCCAAGGGGAACCATGTTGGGAATTTCCGAGAAAACAATGCCAGATACCAGAATGGACAAGGTAAAATTGTCGAATCATATTCATTTTCTACTGCATTTTAGTGTGAGAACACGACCTTGTTTTCAGTGTCGAGTAACTGACCAACAGATGTAATAGACATCAAGTGGATTACCATATTTTAATACACCGCCATTAACGAAAATTGGATAAAACTGACTTGAGACATCATTGGGCAGATCAGATCAACAATTATTAAATAGATGATTATTAATTATATGTGGAAGAGATTGATTTGATGAGTTTCAAGAGCTTCAGTTAGTTAGCAATTATCGTCTGTCTGTCTTTCATCTTTGCCACAATTACAGACAACCAAATCATTCTACGTACACATTACACGGTAGCCGAGATTACCAGACTTTAACTTATCAGGTTAAAATTTTACAGAAGGCCACCAGGCTATTTGAACATACAGTGAAGTTACGACCCCTAAACATCTTATCAAGGAATTACATGGTAGCTAGACTTTACCTTATAGAAAACTGAATGCTATTTTTCCTGCGACACCCTCCTCTCCATTAAAATGGTAACAGATATGCTTCAATCAAGGGCATATTTCATAATTATTGGTATCTCATTAGAGATAACAGTATAATTCGACCTAATGTAACAATACAGGGACAAAACTTACCGACTGGTTTCGCAGAGAGTTGTAGCGCCCCCCCCCCACTCTTCCAAGCGTAATATAGTGTGGTGGTACCACAGGTAAGGGAATGGGGCCATATACACAGTATAGTAACGTATCGTATACGCGGGTTGTTATTAGAAGATAAAGTATACAGGAGTCACCATTTCATGTTAAACATTGAACAGTGATTACCTTTCAAACCGATGTTGAAATGATTCTACTAATATTCCATTTCTGTCTGGTTCAATCACTAAAGATGGTGGTGGTGGGCCTAGGGGTGATTATTAACTATTTATTATAACTTAATATTGACTTTTTATGACTTACTTCAGCTCCGATTAACCCAATCAATAACACGAGTCAGTGACATTATGTCGCCTGTATATTTTACAATAAACAAATCCACGAGTAAAAACACCCCCCGTCTTTGTCATGCAATGATGCAATATAAAACAACAAACACACAAATTAGTATTAATAATGGCATGTAGGAACGTTGCGCTATAATTGCATTCCTTTGAATTGTGATGTGTGTCTTTCTAGTTCAATTACTGAAGGCCATTGACAAAATTAAAATCGTTGTAAATTTTAGCCTTGGAGATTCTTTGTGTCTGGCTACTTGGTAATTTGACTTGAATAAATAAAAAGTTTTTATCAAAGGCGATTAATGCCTCGAAGATACCTTTGAGGTCAATTTAAGAAAAACAAATCGCTGTCATTTCTCTGTTATCAGAACAGTTTTACAATTTTGACCTACAACCACACTGTCTTTGCACTGCATTTTTGAAAAGTTACGTGATTTTAGTTCTATCAAATTAAACAAATGTGCGGAGGAAGAAAAGTTTATACTTTAATGCCAGTCTGGACTTGTCTACACACCTTTCATTAGCCAAGGAAGCTCTCAGTCCACTATAAATAACAGAATAAAGCAGCGGTATTCCTGAAAAATAAAATGTATTTGTCTCATTCCATGTCAAGTGGGAAATCGACCCCGCGAAAAAATCTGGAAAAAATATATGTTATTACACATGTAAAGATAGGCTGGCACTGCCAGGCAGGATACGCCCACATTTTTGAGAGATGGATAGAGAACAAACAATACCGAAAGTGATTTTTCCTACAATCAAAGGGCCATAATTCATTAAGTTACAATTTGATATGCGCAAATATCGAAAAGAATAAAGATCTTTAGGTTATAAACAAGCATTTCAGGTTTCATCAAAATCGAATGAAAATTGTGAGCTCCACAGGGTCCACAACTTTGATATACCATATTTTTACACTGTTCGCGTACAAACGGCGGCCATTTTATCTGGCAATTATGGTCTGATTTTCTAGAAATTCGAAATCAACTTTCCGTACGGTGTAATGGGGATAGAGTCGATAGAGGCGATTTTTCGGACAATCAGGGGCCATAATTCAGGAAGTTACGATCAGATATGTGCAAAAAACGAAAGGAACCAAAAACTTTGGGTTATAACCATGCATTTCAAGTTTCATCAAACTCGAATTAAAATTGTGACCTCTACAGGGTCCACAACCATGATATACAATTTTTTAACAGTATTCGCGTACAAACGGCGGCCATTTTGTATGGCAATTTTGGTCCGATTTTCCCGAAATTCAAACTCAACCTTCCTTACGGTGTAACGGTAATATAATCAAACGGTTTTTTTTTCAATCGGATAATAATTGTGACCTCTAGAGGGACCACAAGCTAAGAAAAGGCGATTTTGCGTATAATCAGGGGCCATAATTCAGGAAGTTACGATCCGATATGCGCAAATATCGAAAAGAACCAAGATCTTTGGATTATAACCATGAATTTCAAGTTTCATCAAAATCGAATTAAAATTGTGACCTCTTCTGGGTACACAACCTTGATATACCATTTTTTAACAGTATTTACGTACAAATGGCGGCCATTTTGTATGGCAATTTTGGTCCGATTTTCCCGAAATTCGAACTCAACCTTCCTTAGGGTGTAAGGGTGATATAATCAAACGTTTTTTTTTTAAATCGGATAATAATTGTGACCTCCAGAGGGACCAGAAGCTAAAAAAGGTGATTTTTCGGCCAATCAGGGGCCATAATTCAGGAAATTACGTTCCAATAGGCGCAAATATCGAAAGGAACTAAGATCCATGGGTTAAAAATATGCATGTCAAGTTTCATCAAAATCGGTTCAAAACTGTGACCTCTATAGGGTCCACAAGCTAAAAACGTGATTTTTCGTATAATCCATGAAGTTTTGATCCGATACATGCCAATATCGAAAGCAGTCGAGATCTTTTGGGGATAAACCTATATTTCAAGTTTCGTCAAAATCAGATAAGAATTGTGACCCGTAGAGAGTCAACAAACAAATTGTGGACGGACGGACAGACGGACGGACGTCCGGACGGACAGGGGCGACGACAATATACGTCCACATAAAAATGTGGGCGTATAAACACTGGAAATTGTGCAAAATTTATGGTCTGTAGTTTGATAATTGACTGGGATACGGTGGGGGGGGGGTAGATTGGGAGGGGCGAGGTGGCCCACTTGACATGGAATGACCCAATTATATTCTTTATATCACAATGTAAAAAGTCTGACAACACAGGTGGTCAACTTTCTGTATAATCCCTCGGGCTGTAGTCGCGACACTCTACTGAGACGCAATGTAATGATCAACGCTCTAATCTTGTAATTCTGTTGTAGCAATATCAAATCAGGACGATAACACTCGACAATGGTGATTTACGATCGGAAGAACGCACAACAGATCTGTTTTCTGGAGAGACGCCCACACAGCAGGTACGTTTAGAATGCTTTACATCAAATTTGAAAAAAAAATCCGTCACAAAATGTAGACCTCTCTCGCAATAACACCGTTTACGGAACGCTGTATATCGACAAGGTTATTATCATAACCCCAAAGCTTCGCGTCCAATTTGACTAAATACATATGTTGCCTCCATCGGGGTCACAAAGATTATGGAAAAGTGGACAGGTTAATTTTGTCTCGCTGGTTAATTCATTGGCGCCTTTCCACAGTCCCTTAGTATCATATTTTAAAACCTAGATATGACTTCGACATTTAATGTTTTAACAAGCCGCAACATCTCATAATATTAGATATTTATATACGTCAACTAATCATGTGAATGAATTTCTAAAAATATTTGCTGTAATTACCGTGGTTTTCAGTGTTATTTTGGTATAGTTGAAATAAATACATTTATAACAAACAGTTGACAGATTTTTAAATATTTTATTAAAGTGCAATGTGCGCGTCTCTGACTTCTCCCTACTGCTCCTTCCTTTAACAACTGTTCGATCATGCTTCTTTTCTTTCTGTTTCGCCTTGTTCGTACTTGTTCCAGTAAACTGACGGTCACAAAATTCATTTCGCGCGCAGATTAGTCAATAGGTTAATCTATCTGAGAGGTGAACTCTGCACTCAACATATACATATAACAATGCAATGGGTAAACAATCAATTACAAAGAGGAATGGAAAAAGAAGATACTTACCCCAACCAGTTAGATACAAGGGTAGTAGTGATTTTGGTGGTTTAAAAGCATTACTGATTAAGCGATGCAAATAAAAGCCTTCGCAGAACATCCAGACGTAATTCGTGGATTTACAATAAATCCGGAAAAAGGACAAAGCCTTACATCCAGGCTACAAAATACAAATACAATAAAATATCAATCGAAACAATAAACGTTAAACCCCATTTCCTTTCATTACAATAAACCACTATGTATAATTAACTTCTCAGTTTGTTTTAGAATTTCTTGTTGCTACTATCGAAAGTACTTTTAACACGTGGCAATTGGCTGCACTTTTCCCTATTTAAGTCTTCAATTTATACTGATTTCTTTTTTTTCCACTAAGGAAATGATGCTAAATTAATTACACGAATAATTGCTGATTCAGCTTTCATTGACATACTTGTTTTTTGTTTTATTTTGTAAATAGTGAAATAAAAGAAAAATATTTATTACCCCATTTTGATACAAAACACTCTCAGACGTGTTGTCATTGGTCAGTCGATCATACGTCACGACTACATCCCATAATATAGCCGTGACGTCACTAAGGATGAAGGAGAGGAAAAATGATATATGTAGACGTATACGATGTTGTTTACGCAACGGTCTGAAAAGATACAAATAATATCACGTTTACCTGTTTCGGCCATACTTCAGACGTTCAACGTTGTATTTATAAAACATATTAAAATAAAGCCTTAAAATAGATCGTATCTATAAACATTCCTACCTTGTTAAAGAATAATCCTATAATTCATTATTGCCAGTTGAGAAATTGGCAAAAATATCATTTTCAACTTTAAATTCAAACGTTTGAAGATAGCTATTGCATGGGGGTAATGGAAAAAAAGGGATGTAATTGTGTTATTATTTCCGATGTGAAGGATTTGTAAGTGTGGAATATAAGCAAAAGACATAGAAATAAATATGTTTTGACTTTCTTGGAAAATATGAAATTCCCGCTTTAAACACCCTTTTTCGTTGTGAGGACGAGTCAAGTTGGTTAAGTGAGTTGGGTACTGGCCACTAACCAAGAGCAATTGCATGGGATCAACAAGACAGTTTATCAGCATTTTCCGCCTGTCAGTGCACAACTGGGGGCGCTGGCAAGGAAAGTCAATCCGTGGATTCGTTCGCATGCAACGTAAAAGAACCCCTGGCAAGCAATTCAAATCATGGTTTTGGGTAAGACACACATACACACAACTTTGTTGTAGTGTGTGCCTATATCTCGTTTTAGAAAAAAGGGCCCTAAGTCTGTACGATACAAAATTTGTCTAAACAATCGCTGAAAATTCTGTTTTATCAATGTAAATCGGTAGTATATATATAGGAAACGTGAAAGTAAAGGCATTCTCTCAAAGTATAAATGACGGAAACTTGACGCATCATTGCGTGAAACCATCGTCATGCCATCATGTAACTAACGGAGAATAGAATAAATTACCAGAACTGACAAAACAGTAATTGGTTTATTTAGTTTTATGTCATAACATGGGTATGTTTCAACACATACAAAACAGTTATTAATGATTTTACTCAACCTTGATTTAAAAAAACGGCTGAATTAATCACCTAAAACTGAATAATCAATTGCTATTTTACCCAAATAAGACTCCTAAATTCCCATGTCATCAAATCTTAGGGAAAACACATAAATATCCATAATAGAAAAGGAAATTTAATGGGAATTTTATTACATTGTAATAAATGAGTCAATTTTGCCGAACTAAACCATAAGCAGATTTTCTCTCAAACTGCCACGATGGAAGGCGTATTCGTAAATCATGTTATGAAACAATGTCTTTAAAATTGGTCGTTGGTTAAGTTTTGAAGAAGGTGACAGAGAAATTGCCCGTGGATAAACCTTTATGCATAATTTTGATTTGGATAAAAATCCATCCTATTGAACTTCAAATTTTAAGTAATACGGAAACTGTATCTAAAAAAAATGAAATGTTCCTAATTGTTGCGGGTAGTTTTTCTGACATACAAATGGATGTGTAGATAAAAAGTTTGCTCTGTCAAATTTCGTGTGGGATAAAATAAAACCTGTACGAAAAATCCAAACCATTAGTCAAAATTCGAAGTTCTAAAAAAACGACATAGGCAAAATAGTGTAATCATCAAATGGACTGTTCACCGTGTACAAAATCAACGACAAACAATGGTAACATGACGGGGGATTTGTTAATGTTTTTACATCTACAATGATGCAAATGTTGAATGTTTGTGTAAATTGGACAAACACAACGGTTTTTTTATTCTGTGCATAAAGAATTAGCTCTCTTATGCCCCCGTCAGACCGGAGTGGTGACCCTACTGCGTTCTGAGACCGAACGGCGGCCTGGAAATACACAAGACCGTCGGCAACCGTAAACACAACGCGGAAAAATGTCCCAAAATTACAAACTTCAAAAAGTCGCGTTCTTACTGCGACCTGTGCGTTTATACAACATTTTCGCGTCGGACTCGTCACGATCTCTCCGCGCTTATGGCGTTTCTATTGAGATCCATAAGCTTAGCAACGGCGGTCATCGCGAACCCGCGTCGCTCAACCACACGTCTTATCTGGACTACACGTGCGTTTCCACCACGTGATCACGGCGACTATTATTATTATAAGCTGGTTACATTTTTTTTTCGAAATTACAAGATGACCTTTGAATCGCCCGTTTTCAAAGCAAGTCGTACATGAAAAGCATGGTCGCCATAGGCGAGTAATGCAAGCTTGGTAACCATAAACGCAAGCTTGATAAGAACTCCATAAACGTAGTGGAAACCTCATAACATCGCTTGGTGGTGTCGCGGCCGACACGTGGGGATTGTGGTGAAGACGACATGAAGGCACCGTTGCAAATGTTAGAATTTTTGCAGCGTCTTCGCCACGTGTGTAGTGCGCGTGTACTACGTTCATAGAGATGTTACCACGCTTATCTCGCGATTCATCACGTTCACTAAGCTTTCGAGGTCATATGGCAGAACCTTAGTGTTTGCTTTGAGCCAGGCTTATGGCGATCTTGACTCGCTCTGAGACCATTTATGTCGCAGAAGAAGAGCAGTAAGGACGCAACCCCGGTCTGATGGGGGTATAACATCGTGTAAATTGATATCTACTTTTGGTCATTTGCGCTTCACATTAGACTTTTCAAAATTTCCTCAATACGCCAAATTCCATCTACCTAGAACTGCAAATTTTGCACTTTGACATCTTCTCATTTGACACTCGCCCTATGTATTACCCTTCAACATATTACATAGAACACGGAATAAGCCAGTATGCAAATTATTAAAACGGCACCTTTTTATACGCCCACATTGAAATGTGGTCGTATATTGTCGTCGCCCCTGTCCGTCCGTCGGTCCGTCCGTCGGTCCGGCGTCCACAATTGATTGTGGACGCTCTAGAGGCTAAAGTTAATATCCGATTGACTTTAAATTTATACACAGTGTTTAAGGTCATGAGACGAAAAAGCCTATTGTTTTTCAGCGATTTCTGATAATAACTACCAGAGTTATGGCCCTTGATCACTTCAAAAAATCTTGTGGACGCTCTAGAGGCCAAAGTTAATATCCGATTGGTTCGCATGCAACGTAAAAGAACCCCTGGCAAGCAATTCAAATCATGGTTTTGGGTAAGACACACATACACACAACTTTGTTGAAGTGTGTGCCTATATCTCGTTTTAGAAAAAAGGGCCCTAAGTCTGTACGATACAAAATTTGTCTAAACAATCGCTGAAAATTCTGTTTTATCAATGTAAATCGGTAGTATATATATAGGAAACGTGAAAGTAAAGGCATTCTCTCAAAGTATAAATGACGGAAACTTGACGCATCATTGCGTGAAACCATCGTCATGCCATCATGTAACTAACGGAGAATAGAATAAATTACCAGAACTGACAAAACAGTAATTGGTTTATTTAGTTTTATGTCATAACATGGGTATGTTTCAACACATACAAAACAGTTATTAATGATTTTACTCAACCTTGATTTAAAAAAACGGCTGAATTAATCACCTAAAACTGAATAATCAATTGCTATTTTACCCAAATAAGACTCCTAAATTCCCATGTCATCAAATCTTAGGGAAAACACATAAATATCCATAATAGAAAAGGAAATTTAATGGGAATTTTATTACATTGTAATAAATGAGTCAATTTTGCCGAACTAAACCATAAGCAGATTTTCTCTCAAACTGCCACGATGGAAGGCGTATTCGTAAATCATGTTATGAAACAATGTCTTTAAAATTGGTCGTTGGTTAAGTTTTGAAGAAGGTGACAGAGAAATTGCCCGTGGATAAACCTTTATGCATAATTTTGATTTGGATAAAAATCCATCCTATTGAACTTCAAATTTTAAGTAATACGGAAACTGTATCTAAAAAAAATGAAATGTTCCTAATTGTTGCGGGTAGTTTTTCTGACATACAAATGGATGTGTAGATAAAAAGTTTGCTCTGTCAAATTTCGTGTGGGATAAAATAAAACCTGTACGAAAAATCCAAACCATTAGTCAAAATTCGAAGTTCTAAAAAAACGACATAGGCAAAATAGTGTAATCATCAAATGGACTGTTCACCGTGTACAAAATCAACGACAAACAATGGTAACATGACGGGGGATTTGTTAATGTTTTTACATCTACAATGATGCAAATGTTGAATGTTTGTGTAAATTGGACAAACACAACGGTTTTTTTATTCTGTGCATAAAGAATTAGCTCTCTTATGCCCCCGTCAGACCGGAGTGGTGACCCTACTGCGTTCTGAGACCGAACGGCGGCCTGGAAATACACAAGACCGTCGGCAACCGTAAACACAACGCGGAAAAATGTCCCAAAATTACAAACTTCAAAAAGTCGCGTTCTTACTGCGACCTGTGCGTTTATACAACATTTTCGCGTCGGGCTCGTCACGATCTCTCCGCGCTTATTGCGTTTCTATTGAGATCCATAAGCTTAGCAACGGCGGTCATCGCGGACCCGCGTCGCTCAACCACACGTCTTATCTGGACTACACGTGCGTTTCCACCACGTGATCACGGCGACTATTATTATTATAAGCTGGTTAGATTTTTTTTTTCGAAATTACAAGATGACCTTTGAATCGCCCGTTTTCAAAGCAAGTCGTACATGAAAAGCATGGTCGCCATAGGCGAGTAATGCAAGCTTGGTAACCATAAACGCAAGCTTGGTAAGAACTCCATAAACGTAGTGGAAACCTCATAACATCGCTTGGTGGTGTCGCGGCCGACACGTGGGGGTTGTGGTGAAGACGACATGAAGGCACCGTTGCAAATGTTAGAATTTTCGCAGCGTCTTTGCCACGTGTGTAGTGCGCGTGTACTACGTTCATAGAGATGTTACCACGCTTATCTCGCGATTCATCACGTTCACTAAGCTTTCGAGGTCATATGGCAGAACCTCAGTGTTTGCTTTGAGCCAGGCTTATGGCGATCTTGACTCGCTCTGAGACCATTTATGTCGCAGAAGAAGAGCAGTAAGGACGCAACCCCGGTCTGATGGGGGTATAACATCGTGTAAATTGATATCTACTTTTGGTCATTTTGCGCTTCACATTAGACTTTTCAAAATTTCCTCAATACGCCAAATTCCATCTACCTAGAACTGCAAATTTTGCACTTTGACATCTTCTCATTTGACACTCGCCCTATGTATTACCCTTCAACATATTACATAGAACACGGAATAAGCCAGTATGCAAATTATTAAAACGGCACCTTTTTATACGCCCACATTGAAATGTGGTCGTATATTGTCGTCGCCCCTGTCCGTCCGTCGGTCCGGCGTCCACAATTAATTGTGGACGCTCTAGAGGCTAAAGTTAATATCCGATTGACTTTAAATTTATACACAGTGTTTAAGGTCATGAGACGAAAAAGCCTATTGTTTTTCAGCGATTTCCGATAATAACTACCAGAGTTATGGCCCTTGATCACTTCAAAAAATCTTGTGGACGCCCTAGAGGCCAAAGTTAATATCCGATTGGTTTTAAATTTATACACAGTGTTTAAGGTCATAAAACGAAGAAGCCTGTCGATTTTCAGTGATTTCCGATAATTAGTGCCAGAGTTATCGCCCTTGATCACTTCAAAAAATCTTGTGGACGCTCTTAAAGCCAAAGTTAATATTCGATTGACCTTAAATTTATACACAGTGTTTACTGTCACCAGAAGAAGAATCCTATTGATTTTCAGCAATTTCCGATAATTAGTGCCAGAGTTATGGCCCTTGATCACTTCAAAAAATCTTGTGGACGCTCTAAACGCCAAACTTAATATCCGATTGGCTTTAAATTTATACACATTGTTTATGGTCATAAGACGAAGATGCCAATTGATTTTTTGCGATTTCCAATAATTAGTGCCAGAGTTATGGCCCTTGATCCCTTCAAAAAATCTTTTTGATAACTTTTTGATACTTTGATAACTGAACAGCTAAATCCATTATGTTAAATGTTTCCTATACTAATTTTTAACGTGGGCCAAAACTTTATAAAAAGTCAAACAAATTCTAATGATTTTCAGATAATTCCATAATGAGTTGTTACTCTTAATCAGATTTTAGTGTATTACAAATGTTTCATTACCAAAAAAGTAAAAATATGCGACACCACTTGTTTTCTGCCCGGACGATTTAGCTGCTGTAGGCGTATGTTTCGTTGCCTGGCAACCTATCTTTATACGTCTACATTATAATGTGGACGTATATTGTCGTCTCTCCTGTCTGTGTGTGTGGGTGGGTGTCTGTGTGTCGCCTACAGGCCACAATTCTTACGTGATCTTCTAAGGATGATCCCTATTGTTTTTGGCGAATGCCAGACCCACAGGGACAGAGCCTCACTGATTTCTTGTATTTGTTTGTTTGTCGTCAGCAGGCTACATTTCTTAACGTATTATCTTGAAACATTGCATACTTACTCTTTATACACTAAGGAACGCCCCTATCGTTTGTGGTACATGCCCAACCCCCGAGGACAGTGCCATGCCCATTTTCATTTGGTGTGTGTCAACATCACCCTTGGCCTATACCATCTAGATTATATATCAATAGCATCCTATGATATTGTTTCGAGGTAATTTAGTTGTGAACCAGATTGGGGGTTACGTCCAGAAACTAGGCCAATTCAGAACTATTGAGTGCATGTATCGTCAGCAGTGGGAGGGAAATAGGATTAGTCAAACTTCTCTAATCCTTGTTATGTACACACCTGGGTTCGAAACCCCGACATTTAAACCCGTGAAAGGCCTTAGAGACTATAAATTGTAAATATATGTTTTCCGTAGAACTGTGAATCATCTGGTGCGATGTCTCTTACAATAGTAAACGCCACTAGGGTGATCATATCAGTTAAGGCAATCAGCGAGAACCCATTCATGCCAATCGTAAAGATAGAATTACCTGTAAATCAGGAAGATGGCGATTGCCGGAAGTAGAAAAAGAATACTGGCAATATTACAGCCGAGACTTAAATAAATCGACTGGATCAGGCCCTGTAAAAATATAAAACAATATTATTATTCATGCGATAATTGATAGATGGAAACAATATAGTCCAATCCCAAGAGAGTATAAACTTATAGTGATACTCTGGGATAACACTAACTTTAGCGGGCTTTGTTATGTATTTTGATGAAACTTGAAATATACATGTTTATAACCTAAAGGTCTTGGTTCCTTTCGATATTTGCGCATATTGGATCGTAACTTCCTGAATTATGGCCCCTGATTGTCCGAAAAATCACCTTTATTAGATTGTAGTCCCTCTGGAAGTCAAAATTAGTACCCGATTTTAAAAAAAAAAAACGTTTGATTATATCACCGTTACAATGTAATAAATGTTGAGTTCGAATTTCGTGAAAATCAGACCAAAACCGACAGACAAAATGGCCACCGCTTGTACACGAATACTATAAAAAATATTTTATGTCAAGGTTGTGGACCCTGTAGAGGTCACAATTTTAATCTGATGGTGATGAAACTTGAAATGCATGTTTATAACCCAAAGATCTTGGTTCCTTTTGATATTCAACGGATAATATCGGATTGTAACTTCCTGAATTATAGCCCCTGATTGTACGCAAAATTGACTTGAGGTCCCTCTAGAGGTCTCAATTATTATCCAATTTTAGAAGTAATATTAAATGTTTCGTATACTAAACGTTAGCATGGGGCAGAATTTTATAATAAAGACTAAACAAATTCTAATGATTTTCTGATAATTACTTAATATGTGACAACTCTTGTTGACTGCCCGGACGATTTAGCTGCTGCGTGGGTGTATGTTTCGTTGCCTGGCAACCTATTGTTTTTTCAACAGTCTAAACATTGTGATTTCTTGTTACACATAGCCGATCTCGAATCACACTAGGATAGGGTGGCACACAGTCTCACATATGTGTACTAATAAAAGCTGCCGAATCTCTAATCACAATGTACTAAAATGATAACTATCACATACTAAATATATCACATACTTCTGGGAAACAGCTCCCATTTATTTTGGGCGATGTTTCGAAGAGTATTCTCTTTTTGTTACATATAAAAAATGAATGCCTTTCATCAATGAAATTAAATCACAATATGATTCTACATCATTATAAAATGATTTCGCTCTTTATAAAGCACAATTTGTATGTATGCCTAGGTAATTTAGAGACGATGATGACATATTTCCTTGACAGAAATCTGTCAAACCCCCTCCGCCCCTGATATGATGCATGCGTTAATTTACGAAAGCGAAAACGTACACGATGTTTCCTTAATATCTATAAAGTACATCTATATATTGTGTGCTTTTTCAATGCATTTCGGCCTTAATATTCCAAGTAATAGAAGTTCAGCTCCTTTAAATGAGACGTCGAAAGAAACTAACTGTAATGTTGGCGGATAGAATTAGAATCGCGTGCGTAATCGAACATCTTTTTAAGAGTAAAAAAGGCCACACTTTTAACGATAATTCTCTTGAGATATTCCACTCAGAATTTAAAAGCCCATGCAAAACAACATGGAAAATATAAACTGTTTTAAGCAATATTGAGATGGAACTGTTTTGCATGTATGTCTTTGATAGATCTAATCAAGCCAAGTGCAAATATTGTGATATATTGCACGTTCATGCTGATACATCGAAATGAATCGGGTTTAAATGCACAACGCCAGATTGTAAAATTAATTCAATGCTTCATGGCTGTCAAATGTTCCGTCATATGTGATCTTGATGAAAGTCATTTAAAGGTCCACAACAACTTACACATATGTGGTTCATCACGTATCTTATATTTTCAACAACCAATTGCATCCACGGATCTCGCAAACATTTGCTTTTTGAACAATTGAATCAGACACAATCCTCTGAAAAGTCCTCTTGCGCGCACGTGAAATAGTTTATTTTCGACCAAGTTTATGGACTGTCATAATCAATTTACCTGATATACTAGTATGACATTTCGTCGGGTACATCAGATCAATTGTATTGGAGTCACGAGTGCACACTATTCTAGCGTGGCGGAATTTCTGGTACGTTCATCAGTTCTTAATAAAACCCGGGTAGAGCAGGAGAACCCGCTAACCCCATAGTTACGACACATGTATGTGATTAGCATATTAACTCGTGTGGAAGAGGCTAATACTAATAGACAAATGTATACACTGATTCACATTAACTATTATCGAGAGTAAAATTTATAATCTGATGTACGAGATATGTTATATACATTATTTATTAGGTATGTTATTTTTATACCACGAACATTTGTTTGTGAACAGTCTACAGGTCACAATTTTTATCCGATTTAGGAAAAGTGTAAATATACATTACACCATAATGACTGTTGGGTTCGATATTCTTGAATATACGTAGAAAGCAAGATCTTTGGGATATATGCATATATTTTAACTTTCATCAAAATTGGTTAAAATTGTGACATCTAGAGGGTCCACAACCTTAGTATTACATATTTTTACACTATTTCCACATAGGAAGCTGCAGGAAAACAAAGATATCACTTAAGAGCGACAAAAGTTGAACAAACCTTCCTTAAGAAAGGTTCAAAGGTATCAAAGGTCAAATTTTGGGTTACTAAATGATTCTAGAGTGGATTTGATTAAATTGTCTTGGTCTGGATTATTGTTCTCTCTAACTCCATTTCTATGAGTTTCACTTCACAAAATGACTGCTTTAGAGCATAAAATGTTGTACTCATCTACTTAAAAGCTAATTAATTAGCACTAATTTGTGACCATCGCTAAATCAAAGCCTAAAAGATAGCTAACCAAGCCAACAACAGTATCACTTAAAAGCGACAGAAGTTGAAAAAACGGGTGAAAAAGGATATATTTTGGGCCACATTATCACAAATCAACCAACCAAATTGCTTATCTCTGCTGATCCTCAACATAAAATAATCATTAAGGCATTCACATAATCAACGCCTACATCAACTTTGAAGTCCCAAAAAGCTTGACGAACAGACAGACGGGCAGGCCTCTTTTAATATTCACCTGCTTCTTCGAAAGGTGGGTGACGATAACGTTGATGTCAGCAATATTTATGCACTTGAAAGAGTGGCCGAGTTATCAGTACAAAAAGGAACAGTAAAATTGAAGGAGACTAAAGTTCCTTTTAGGCATTCTTGGATTGAAAGGAGCAATTCCAGATATATTTCAGCGAGTGAACTGTTTAAAGGGTGATTAGCTCTATTCTTTTGAATATTTGATAATCAAACCAACTCTCAAAGCCGCATTATTTACAGCTTATAGAGAGTTGATGGATGAGCTTGAAACCTTCCTTTCTTATAAGTAATACCCCATTGTTCGCACCATGAGTGTGGATAACCCATTTGTCACAAGAATAAAAGCAAAATACTTAAATGCTTAATATAGTCACTGGATTGAGAAATTATGTGATTAGCAAAACTTTCAAACATTTTATAGTATCAATTATTCTCCCCTCTTTAATGACAATCTAAACGGTTAGTAGAATTAATTGAAAGATTGCTTTTAAAACATGTGTTAAATCTTAAAATAACAATGGGCGCTTCCATTAACCTTTTATGAGAAAATGGGTATAACTAAATAATAATACACATGAAAACCGACGATGTCTATTTATTTGGTGCATGGCTTTGAATTTTGGAATTAATGAACCATTGGCGCGTCTTCGTTTAAGTTGTCTTAAATCAATACAATACCATTGTGATTTGTGTATGAGTGTACAATACATTTAGGTTAATACTGGAATGATTTTAGGTACACCACTAAAGATCTTTAAGTGAGAAAACGGTTTCAGGAATGTTTTCGAAAACCTATTCCATAACTGCTCTTTTGTCCAACATCGTTATAGCGTTAAATTTACCCACCACACTCAAAAGAGTAAAACATAAATCTGTTAGCTATGTGAACTCCTCCAATGAGCAGAAAATTACTTTAAGGCATTTGCGTACTTTTCAATACTTATGTTTTTACCATATATTTACGTTTTCGGAATGTATTGCAGAATTAGATAAAACACCACCTGGAGTATCTCAAGAGGAACATTTACTGATTGATCAATAAAGGAAACGCGATAAAGGGGACCACTTATCTGGAATATCTTGTGATGCTTTGTACTTATCCACCAACTCAATAAATCACAACAAATACAACATCCATTCAAATTATTTTTCTTGTTAGCTCTAGAAATCATATGGATCTAATGGATGTCCTCGCTGAAAGAATTCCCACCAGGCGTTGCTAGTAAAAACTCGGTTCCGTGTGTCCTTATAGTTGGTTAGAGAACTGTATTTCGACGTATCGGGATTAAATTCCATTTCAACGACAAAAGCTAACGTCTGTCAACTTCGAAATCAACTCGAGTAAATTCAAAAGAAATTAGTAATATTGTGACGATTTTTATTTTATAGCTTACCGTTTATGCGGAAGATTTATCCATATCCACCCACATTCCCTCGTCATTCGTCACATTCTTCTTTTGACTTTTGCTTCAAGTTTTTTTGTTACAGCGGGCCAATTCAAGTCCTGGGTTAAGGAGGTGTAGTGTTTAACACCAGTTACATCAGTGTTAAGGTCTGTGGTGTTGATGTTGTGTTAAACATGGATATATAAAAACAACATGAACACCAGTATAATATCTGTGATTCCCAAACACAAAATTATACCCGAGCTTCTCAGTTTGTCTATATCTTCAACATCGATTTCCGTATTTACGAAACAAATTTACGAGACAAAAATACAAAGACATGGAGCTTCGTGCAATATTATTTCTAATTACATACAAACTTGTTTGATAATAATAATAACTTGATAAAAGTTATTAGCATGTTAACAGTAACTCTAATACTAACCTCTTGTGGTTAAAAAAATCTCAGTTCAAATCATTTATATCAACACTGATGATTAGTTTTCAGGTTTAAAAATTCCACAAAGGAAATTTTGACTGAATAATGATCTAAATGATGAACTGTCTATAATTGAATATAATACCTGGGGACAACAGACATTCAACGTATATCCCAGTTATTTAACTTCTCGAAAGCGGTTGTAAGTGGTTATTATTGTCATTTAAGGAATATATAACTGTAAATCCACCAGTTAACAAATCTCTTAGTATTTTAATTACCGATTGTCCTGGAAATCTACAAGTTAATATCGTAACAATAGACGAGGACGATGACGGCTATGAGGGAATATCGTTAAGTAATTGTTCTCCCGAAATACTCAAAGACAAACAGGGTAATAACTTTGATTTGAGATTGTTAATAATGCTATCTAGTCTTAGAATTAAATATTACTGGGTAAACCGTAATTTATTTCTTCTCGATGCTAATGGAATTCTTAGGGTAAAACAATTAAATAATTTACTCGATACGCTATTAGTAGTTTCAGAAGAAATAAAACTGAATGGTTGTCGTCAGTTATGTCACGACATTCCGTTATCAGGTCATCGTGGAATAAGTAGAACAAAGTGTCGAATTAAACAGTGATTCTATTGGCATGGCATGACTGAATGTGAATGTGCCTATGTAAATTCGTGTGCTACCTGTAATATCAATAAACATAAGCATACGTTATCCTTCCAGTTATTTACGGATCAAGGGAGAAATTTCGAGAATTTATTTCCCTCAATATGCAAGGTGCTGCATATACATAAAGATAGGTTGCCAGGCAACGAAACATAAGCCCACAGCAGCTAAATCGTCCGGGCAATCAACAAGGGTTGTCGCATATTTTTACTTTTTTTCGGTAATGAAACATTTGTAATACACTAAAAACTGATTAGGAGAAACAACTCATTATGTAATTATCAGAAAATCATTAGAATTTGATTGCTTTTTATAAAGTTTTACCCCACGCTAACAATAAGCATATACATGAAACATTTAATATCATGTATGTAGCTGTTCAGTTATCTAAATTCATTGAAAATCAAAATACTTGTTCGTTTCAACACCTTAAACTCTGTGTATCAATCTGAAGTCAATTGGATGATAATTTTGGCCTCTATAGCGTCACAAGATTTTTTGAAGTTATCAAGGGAGATAACTCTGGCAGTAATTATTTGAAATTGCTGAAAATCTACAGGCTTCTTCGTCTCATGACCTTAAACACTGTGTGTAAATTTAAAGTCGATCGGATATTAACTTTGGCCTTTAGAGGGTCCGCAAGATTTAAAGTCAATCGGATATTAACTTTGGCGTCCACAAGATTTTTTGAAGTGATCAAGGGTCATAACTCTGGCAATAATTATCGGATATCGCTGAAAATCAATAGGCTTCTTCGTCCCATGATCTTAAACACTGTATATAAATTTAATGTCAATCAGATATTAATTTTAGCCTCTAGAGTGTCCACAAGCAATTGTGGACGCCGGACCGACGAACGGACAGGCGGACGGACGGGGGCGACGACAATATACGACCACATTTCAATGTGGGCGTATAAAATCGCACTACGCCATATCGCCGGTCGTCCAACGGATAAGTTGAACTGTATAACCGGACGCTTATGGCCCCCTTTGGCAATATTTAAGCTCTGATGAACGTGATAAATGTCTGGATATAACCCTTTGACAAGCACGCTCCACTGAGAACAAAACGGGTTAAATTTGCCATTAAACTAGCGTGGTTAACTAATGAAATTAAATACTTAAAACTATGCAAAAAGAAAGGCAACCATGACTTACTATATAAGCGAAATAATAATATTGAAACGGACAACATTCTCCGAACTGTGACAAATGAATTTGATCTCCCTTTTATAACTATTAATGAATGATATGAAGTTAATGAATCTCTTAAAGTTTGAGATGTCTCAAAATCTGTAGGATTCGATATTGCTGCACGTTTTCTGCAACGTGGCATACATATTCTTGCAGACAGTTTAACCTATATCTTTTATTTGTGTATAAAATCAACTTATTTTCCTAAATAATTAAAAAATGCTAAAGTATTACCTGTTCACAAAAATGGTCCCAACACTGATCCAAATAATTACGGACTAGTATCAGCATTACCGTCAATATCCAAAATTCTCGAATGGCAAACTCACATATAATTATTTAAATAATAATAATTTACTTTATATTAAACAATCAGGATTTCGAACAAACAACTCGTGCGTAACCACTTTAACAAACATAGCAGAACACTTTTATTAATCTCTAAATAATAATTTATGAACAGTGTGGCGCTATATTTCAATATCTTAAGAACCCTTTTGATTTTGTTAATTAGTACTAAGCAGAAAAGAAAACGACTAACACCAGATTTGTTGATAAACCTTAAAAACTGTGCGATTGAAAATGTTCTAACTTATAAATGGAACGATCACACAAATTATATTTCAAACATAATCAATCAAAAAATATTCCAGTTACGTAAACTGAAAGAATTTCTTCCAAGTAAATTCCGATCAATATTTTATAAATCATATATTCAGTCATATCTAGACTACTGTTCACCCACGAGGAAAATGTGATTATATCTCTCAATACTCTCCAACATCAACAAAACCGAGAATTCAAACTTATGTTAGATATAGAGTACACAAAAGATTTATCTCCTGGCATTGCGGATCTAAACTTACCAGAAAATTAAGGAAAGACATTTATCAAATATGTTCTCCTACCGTCACAAAATAATTTATCATCATTGCCCAGAGTATTTAACTAATGTTCTCCCCTTTTATATTACTCCCTAATGGCTGGTAATATTAATATAACAGATTAAATTGTTCCCAGATCCCAGCCTTTCTGTTGATAAAAATAGTATAAAATTCAGAGGATCTCAGTTTTGGAATGCATTGACAAAATAAACGATCAGTCAACATGTTTCGTATGCATATTTATCAGGCACGGATCCAGGATTTTGTCAAGGAGGAGGTGGGGAGGGCACACATTGGAGCAAAGGGTAATATGTCGCAACCTTGGATTGCTTTGGCGGAGACAATGCGTAAATCATGTTTATATCATCTATTAAAGCTTCTCAACCTCGTGGGTTTCCTCCCACTGCTAAAGACCCATACGCGCAATCGAATTATTGAAATAAAATCATACCATATGTTAGTCCCGAAATGACCTAGTTGTGTTGAGTGGACTTTAAACCCCATTTCTCTCTCTCTCATCTATTAAAGAGCAGATATGTGAACTACAACAGTAACAACTATGTGAACTATGTCGCCTCCTCTAGCGTCTCGTACTGCCACACAACGTCTTCTCGTGGATCTCAGAACATTAGGGAGGTTAAGATTTGACCCGAGAACGAGAACGAGGTGACGTCGTTCTGTGCATTACGTCATCATTTTTAGTGGGATTTCTCCACGTCTGCTGTCAATCTCGGACGTGAAAACGACTTGAGGACGCCGAAGTCGTAAGCACTTTCCGAGTTTATATTACTAGTATTTTACATCAATAAACATAAATTTTGTTACTGTTACGTGTTTACCAAACATGTACCGAACACACATACAAAGTTTGAAGGACATGAGACGTTGTTAAACGAAAATAACGTATGTTTTTGTTGGCATAGCAAAAATGACCAAAATGTTTCAAAATGGCCGTTTGTGGTTCTTCTTGTCGTTTTTGTTTGTCTGTGTTTTTTTACAAATTTTAAATTACTATAAATTTCACACACCATTTGAAACAACTTAGCCTATTTATCATACCCTTTTTATACATTTTTGGTGCATAGCCTATTGGTGCTAATGCTATATTTACAAATCCGCGCGCCATCTACAAACAAAGGAACTCGGATGTAATTTTAAAGTGTTTCTAACGATAGTAAGTAGTAAGAAGCCTTTAATTTCATAAAATTGTAAAGTCACGTGACTTTTGAGCATATATAAAGATGAAAAACATGGTAAACACGTGCAAACACAAACTGTCAACATTTTTTGTTTCCGTAATTTTCCTTGGCCGCCATTGGCTAATTCAGTTTTTCAGTCCTACATTAATCATTTTAACCAAGGTTAAAGAGTCATCTGATTTGAACAAAAATGTCAACATTTTTTGTTTCCGTAATTTTCCTTGGCCGCCATTGGCTAATTCAGTTTTTCAGTCCTACATTAATTATTTATTGTTCGATTTGTATAAAACCATGTTCATATGTTCCGTGGTTCAAAATGCCATTTTTTTTGTTACCGGTAAAGTTTCCTGTAGGCACCGGAAGTGGCGTAAATTCAGCAAAAACTACAATATTGACAGTTCGGTACCACTTTTTGAAAGCAAATACTATTTTCTACTAATCTGATCTTACTCAAAAGATGCGCCCTGTTAAGGTGCACAAAATCTCGGACTCAGTTTTTTTAATTTCGATTTTGTTTTCGGGCCATTTCGGTTAAATGGTAAAAAAAAGGGGTAAAAATAAGCTATTTACAACCCATCCAGTGTCTTCATATATTAAAATATTTCTTCGATACTTTCATAAACTTGTAGCAATAATCCATACAAAGAGAATGTATGTGAAATTTAGTTTGTAATATAAGCAGTTGCCGAGAAATGGGCAATTTTGCATGAGTCACTTTTCACGTTATTTTGGCTGTAAAAGAATCAATTATTATTCGATTTTCATTTTTGTTTTCACTGTCTGTTGTCTGTTGCCACAGTCGACTATTCCAAACCATTTTAACACTTTCACTGTTACCGGAAGTGACGTCATTTACGCAATAACTGAATTTTTAGTGTTAAAAATACATTTTTTATTCAAATGAGTATTATTTGTAATATTTTTAGAATTATGAATTTTGATTCCCATCAACAAATAGAATGAACCCATACGATCATATAGATACCACAAAATGGTTTCTAACTTGTATGGTTGCAGAGAAATGGACGATTTTCCACAAGTCACTTTTTACTTTATTTTGGCTCTAAAAGAATCAGTTATTAATCGATTTTCATAAAATTTTCACCATATGATGTCTTATGCCATTTACGATTTTATAGAACTAATTTAACTGTTTTAGTATCACCGGAAGTTATGTCATTTTGTCAAAAACTGAATTTTTAGCCTGCTAAACAGATAATTTATTCAAATGCGTCTGATTTGTAATGTTTTCAAAATTATGATATTTCATTCCATTCAACAAATAGATTGATCCCATACGATCATACAGACACCACAAAATGGTTTCTAACTTGTGCGGTTGCAGAGAAATAGTCGATTGTCTACAAGTCACTTTTCAAGGTTTTTGGTCTATAAAAGTGGCAATTATTATTCTATTTACATACAATTTTCACTATATGATGTCATATGTCATTTCCGATTTCATAAAACTAATTGAATATTTTCATTATCACCGGAAGTAATGTAATTTTGTCAGGATCACTTACAAGTAACAAATGAATTGATATTTGCTGGATTTGGTTGATTCTGCGTCCAATTTATTTGATGTGTGCAATGCTTATGGGGAAACCTGTGTAATGGTTTCATTGGTACCGGAAGTGACATATGTTCATGGGTAACGTGGCACCGCAAGTGACATGTTAAAGGGTAACGTGGCACCTGTGAAACCCGTCATTCCTGCATGCAGGTCTAGTTATTATTATTATTATGAACACATGAAATTGCTGATTTTTTGTTTGATATTTCGCACACATTCATGAAATTCCTCGACAAATTGAATTTTCCAAACATAGAGGTCCAATACATTTGGCAGAAATATGTTTTCAGTATTGTACATTGATAGTATCATTGTTAAAATGCCACAACCATCTCATGCTAGGGATGCTCTCTTTTCGGTCAATCGTGTAAGGCAATGAATGTCCAAAATATTTTGGACTTGAGAGGAGTGGTGAAACACATCTTAAGTGGAAGCCCCTGCACTGCATGTGACGAAACTGCAGCAGAAACAAAATGAAAGGGGATTTAATATCCCTACTGTTCTGCTCCAACTGGGCTAATGGAGACGGGCATACGTCATGCAGTGTTCTATAAGGGACATTTTGTCCAGCAGCGGCACTATGACCTGGTCTTATATCGAATTCCAACTGCCAGGTGATCTTTTACGTCCCATACGAACGTCTAGACAGATCACCAATCCTACTGAACGTTCTAGTTGTCAGCTCACTTCTTAAAGTATTTAAACAATGTGCAACCTAATAATGTAGTATTTGGATTTGTAGCTTACAGGGGACTTCATGGCTAATCTACTGTATATGTGCTGGTTAGGTTCTGCATGCAATCAATAATCTCGTAAAGCTTGTTCGCAGCTGCAAAATCGTGGTGATCAGAGTGCGTTAGGACAGGAGACAGAAGGTGGAATATTTAAAACTAATGTCTGTTATTTTCCACCAGAGTTAACACTGGTATTAAACTAGTTTATACACTGGAGACTATTTAGAGGCCCGGGTTAAAATTAAAAAAGAACACCAGTTATACACCACCAAAGCCTTAACATAAATATAACCCTGGACTTGAATTGACCCAGTGTCTGGTGGTACAATGGCCACATCACATCATTTAATTGTCATCAAATCTGCATAAGTATGTCGTCATATAGTACGGCCCTCGATAAGTTTTCAGAAATGACGACTGTTCCAAGGGCTGACCCCTATGCAACTCGGCAGTTTAACTACATATATATCTCATATCAACCTGTCATGGAGTCATCGTAGGTTAATATATTCGGTTCATATCAACTTTTTTATTTTCTTGACAACTACAAATGAAACCGTCGCTATTCGACTTGTTCTAACTTTTCGTACCCACGGTGTCAATATTATTTGTATATTTATATGCTGTATAAAGACACAGTATACAGTAAATGAAATTCAATTATAAATGCACGTATTCAAAGGTGACCTGGAATGTAGAGACCACAAAACTCCCCAGGCGAAAGTCGAAAAGTCGACAGCACGACAACAAGTCAATATCATAGGTCTCTAATATCATCTTTTTATTACTAAACTGAAATTTACAGCCCTTTTTCTTGGAGTTAAAAGTATAACAGAATATAAAATGTTATATAAAGCATTTTTTTTTTTTTTAAAAATTGATTTTTAAATATTGTTTCACTAAACAATATTAGTTTTTGTTTTCCAGACATACTTAAATATAATTGTAATAGGTCTATGTTCTCAGTTAAGAATTCAAAAAAACATTTTTACTATTACCGCTGTTTGAAGTATTATTCATCTTTTCATCAATACCAGATTCGTTATCACCGACTTTCAAACATATATTATAATTCGTCTATGTTCTAAGTTAAGATTCACGTAATCATATTTTAATCTCACTGCACAATTATTATCCGCCATCCCCTTCTCTATTTTTCTCACACTCACAAAGAAAATAGCTTGAATCCGTTTTGAATCACCTATCATCAACAGTCAGGTATGTACAGAAATGTAAGGTCACCATTTCATATTCAAAATCACGCTGTAGACGCCTAATTATCGAAAGTCCATACATTGACCTACTTTAATTGTAAATTAGGATAACCACACTACTAACAACCGACCAGAACCAAAAGAAAAACTTACGGACAAGATACCAAATACACAACACACGGACATTTGTCCTTAAGAAAGACAAAAATAAAAAATAACTAAGATCAGGTATTTTACACTAGCATTCATCAACAACAATGAAAAACGCTAAAATAATCTCGCCGTCGAATTACCGTTTCAAATTAGTGTTGCGACTTTTCAGAAATAAATGTCTCGGCTCTTTTAAGTAATTCTGCAAATCGCAGTGTCCTCTGTGTTGGTTCAGTAATCAACTCTGCTACTAAAGTTGGTAAATTGGCAATGGCAGCACTATAGATGGCTAGTTTCCTGGTATGCTTCTCAATTAAACGTTCCGAACTCATTGTCTTCATCTGTAGTGTTTGGGTTAGTAACTTTACGAGTTGATTTCGTTTCTTCTGGAGGATGGATTCGGCGGTTTGTTTCAAGGCAGTATCTACTTTTGGTGTTACGGATTGTTCCACAACAGAAGCTATTTCTAGTGTTCGAGTGGCTACTTCTGATATCTGAGTTACTGCTTGTTCCACGCTTGGGATGACTGCTGGTGCTTGAGTTACAGATTGTTCCACGACAGAAGCTTCTTCTAGTGTTCGAGCCTTGGCTTGCGTCGCAGCAGTGGCTACTTTTGATATCTGAGTTACTGCTTGTTCCACGCTGGTGATTACTGCTGTTGCTTGAGTTACAGATTGTTCCACGACAGAAGCTTCTTCTAGTGTTCGAGTCGTGGCTTGCGTCGCAGCAGTGGCTACTTCTGATATTTGTGTTACTACTTGTTCCACGCTGGTGATTACTGCTGGAGTTTGAGTTACGGCTTGTTCCAAATTAGCAGATACTTTTGGTACACGAGTTGCGGTTGGTTCAACCGTATTTGTTCTATTTGGTGTCTCCGCAGTTGTTTGGTCATTGCTGATAGTAGCGGTCGCTATGGCCAACCCCAAAACTAAAACTTGAAATCTGTTCATTATAAATCATGGATATATGACCACAACAGAAATATTATCCGGCTAGAATCTTATGAAACGTGTGAAATGACTCAGAAACGACAGTATATATTTTAGGATACACATGTAAGCATTTATAAAAAATATTAACATAATTTATGTTTTCTTCGTGACTTTCCTTCAGCAACGTAAAATCAAACCCAACATACATTTAATTTAATGTCCTAATTTGGTATAAGTAGGAAAGATGAATTTAATGCTTGGGTTAAATGACTGACTTCAGAAAAGCAAACTATGTATCAGATATTTAATTTGTCAGCACAATTATTAAAAGGGATTAGATACAAAATTGATCTGAAAATCTTCATAATTCAGCCTAACCTTATAATTGTGTGCTGCGTAGGTCCAATGAAATGAGTATGATCATTACTTCCTATTATTTTATTACTGTCGGTATTGGAAAGGGAAATAGGGTTTAACGTCACCTGAACACGTTAAAAGTTGTAGGAAAGTGGTCTATTTCTAACGTACAAGTGCAGAATCAAAATAGTCACTTTCATTATGCTGATGATCCACATCAGACGGTTCAGCAATATGTACAGGTGAATAAAATTTCTCATAATTTCATATGAAGGGGAGCCACGATGGCTAAGTGAGTAAGACGCTGACTTGCTAGGCAGGAGATCGCGGGTTCGAACCCGGTGTTGGTGGAGAAGGTTTGTCGGGATTTTCAGGCGTGATTTCCCATTCTGTCTAGTCGTTTGGATGGTACGAAAAAAAACGATGTTCCGTGTTTACATTAGCGTGCACGTAAAAGATCACTTGGCAGTTGGAATTCCAAAAAAGAGTAGGCCGTAGCGCCGCTGCCCGGGTACAATTTCCCTCAATGGCCAATCTAATTAAAATATAGATCTATATTTCGTTTCGTTTTTTATACTTTTGATGGCCTACACTCATGTAGATCTAACAAGTTATAGTGGGAGCTCACGTTCTATGACGTCAGGTATCGATTAACCAATTAGCGACCGCCATGCTTTTTAAAATCTACTTTTGATTTTTATCCGCTTGTGTTAGTATCGACGTCATTGGCTGGTAATATCTACCCACAGTTCCACACATGAAAAGGTCAAACGGTCGATTCGACAGACCATTTGATTGGCTGACCCCTCATTTCAGGCAGAGCGCGAGTTAAATAACAAGTCATCCAGACCCATGAGTAGTAAAGACAAGTAAAAACGAAATTTGGAACTATAAAAAACGAAACGAAATTGGATCTGTGTTTTAATCAGATTGACTGTATGGCGTATGTCCAGAAGAACAGGAGGACGTTAAACCACATTTCATTCCATTTTATAACAAGAAGGTAATTTTAATGGTATAAAGTTTCTAATAAACCTATGGTGTCCAGGGGGCCTATTCTATGTGCACAATTTATTATTACAATAATTAAATCTTTTATATTTTTCTGATTTATTTTTTTTGTAAATGGTAACTTTACTCACTTTCTTTTAAAACATTATACGTAATATGCCCGATATTTGAGTAGAAATTTGGTATTGAGGACATATGTATTTGAAAATACAATGAAAGACATCTATGACACAAAGTTAGTTCAAATGATAGCAGTGGGAACGCCCTTAAAGTTGCCGATATATTTTTCACTACTATTTCAAAAGTTTGAAAATACACATGAACACCAGCTGCGAGGTCAACAGGCTACCGAACTTAGCCCATTATGTTTTATTTCTAAATAAAGGGTAGCAATTTCCACTAGAACAATCCATGACCACAAATTTATTCAAAGACTGCAAAAACATATTCTAAAAAACAGGAGCAAGCAGACGTTAAACCACGAAAAGATATGCCCGTTATGTGAATACGCAATAAGAAAGTCGTTCACCAAATAGTGGGTGCAACTCTTTCTATATAAAAAGTGACTCCACCACCATAACGCCACAATAGATGTCCTTGATCACTATTATCAAAGCAGACGTTAAACCACGAAATGTAAGGTACGTTATTACGTGACTGTGAATACGCAATGGGAAAGTCGTTCACCTAATAGTTGGTACAACTCTTTATATAAAAAGTGACTCCACCGCCATAACGGTACAATCGGTGTCCTAATTGAAATTATTTGTATTTCGGGTTGTACATTTCGTTATTTTGGTAGCAGATTTATGAATATATAAAAATGGCAATGGACGCACTTACCCTTTAAGTAATAAATCAGTGCATTATAATATAAACTGTTCAACCATGACAGTTATGTGTGAAAAACCGGTTATTTTCTGGGGTGTTTTGTGACATATCACTTGCAACTATTGTTACCCGGTGATTTATTGCACACGATGTATAGTTTTAGTTTTCTAAAAACTAACTATGTCTTAACACTTACATTAAAACATATTCACGTATTTAGATCGTTTCATTTTTACAAATCGAATAGATTTACATCATATTCCTCAATGTAAGACACGTTAGATTTCTTCGTACATCCACAGCGAATCGTTTGGGAAATGTTCCGCTTATCGTGTTTTTTCGAGAACAGTGTTCTAAATGAAGCGTGGATTGAATTTAATTAGATCCCTCATTTCATTGTGGGCGTATAAAAATGGGCGTGCAATTACAGAGTTAAACGAAAATGAAATGAAATGGGGTTTAACGTTCTACTGTTCTGTTCCGAACTGGGCTAATGAAGACGGGTATACGCCATACAGTGTGCAATGAAGGAGATTTTGCCCGGACAGTGGCACTACGGCCTACTCTTATGTCATATTCCAACTGTCATGGGATCTTTTACGTGCACGCAAATGTGTACGGAGGACCTCGGTTTTTAGTCCCATCCACACGGCTAGACAGCTGTCCTTGTCATACCCTCCATTCTGTATCACTAACAAGGGGGAACCACGCCGGAAAATCTGGATATGAACTTTCTCAGCCAATGCAGATATCGACCTTACCCACATAGCCAGAGTTAAACCAAACTATAGAACTATATACGTTTAATTTCAGGGTTTTCTCTTCTCGACTTAAAGCTAGGATGATGTTCAAGATATGGTGATAATAACAAGAACTTACTTTTTTATCTAAACAAGGTGTGTAATCCGTCCACTCAGACCCATTTCGTTTCATCCACGTCCCATTGCCATGACAATATTTTACAGCATTACCTACAAAGATTCATATATTTCAATAATCTGTATGTATATAATAAATAAACAATAAGAAATATTGTCATTTTGTTATGCCATAAATTTTGTAAGTAATTAAGTATAACTTTTCAGAAGTTCAAGTTCTTTATTCCTTTAAATTCATCATGCATAAATACGTAACACAGCCCCTGTGTTTCGGATAGCAAGTGACCTTGTTTCATCAATATTAAAAAAATAATAAGTTACTCGTCATAATTTCAGTATTAGTGTGAGACAGACAATTTTCTTCGAAGGTTGCAATTTATATTTAGCCTCAATGGTATTTAGTAATTGAACTGGAATAAACAGGTCACAATTTTATGGAATACAATTGCTGCTTATTACTGAGCGACGTTTCGACTAGGCCCTGATTTCGTCCGATTGTGTAGCAATAATATTTTCAGTAAACTAATAATGAAAAAACGCCAATCAGACAGCAGGTAATTGTTATATGTAGTTGAAATATTGCTAGTGGACAGTGTGTTTGACAGGGCATGCACTGGGTGTGTGTGTGGTCTGCCTCTATTTTGTACGCCGTAAAATCGCCATGTTTGTTCTACAATTTGAAAACACGTATGGTGATTATTTAGGGCGTTAATTTTTTTGTTTGTTTAATTATTTTTGTAGTTTTGTAATCGCACTTCAGCTTTAATACGATTTAGAGCGTACAGTAATAACACATCAAATCTTGAAAGGCTAGTGACATTCGAAACTATAGTGTGTTAAAGTCGTTTGTTTGGCATGACTGCAACAACACGTCGTGATTATTTTTTTAATACAACACGAATTTGTTTGATGTTATTTTATATAGTTCTGATACAAGTTGGCCTTTCCACTAATAGATCAAATTGTCTTCCTTTGAAAATATGAAAAGCAAATTGGGGGTAGTCTGAGAATTCATTAAAATTGCCAGATTCAAAATGACCACGGTTGTTATCTACCATTTTATCATTGAAACAATAAAATCCTACAGCTTAGATGTCTGACAGCCAAGATCACCGGCGACAAATCAATATACTCTCCCAAAAAAGAAACGCAAAGTTACATTTCGTCGTCGGTATATCCTGACTCTACCATCGCCTTGCTGCAACAAGAACAGCGAGACGTCGCTGAACCAAACTGCTCTCCAGTGTTGCTGTGGCCATACCCTCAGTTTTTGAACCCATCAAAGATGGATTTCATGGTGTCGGCAAATTTCAAAATAGAAGCTCTAACGGGGACGTTTGCCTCGTTATTCGGTTTCACGTAGGCATTTACGGACTGTCTGGTACGAGATTTTATGCCGTCCGGGAATTGCTGCTACTGTAGAGGTCGCTGTTGAAAACCATTTACTACAATGACGTAACCGGAAGTGACGATCAAGGACAGGTGGGGTCACTGTTGTTTGGCCTGAGCTTGGGCGGTCACGTGTTGAACTTCGCTGTCGGTACCTATCCCAGAGGCGAGAAATGAAACTATGGGAAACATTCAGAAGCCTGACTACATCTGTCTTGGATTCACCTGCTTGTAATCGACCAATAGCGTTGTTGCGTTGGTCTTCGTTTAGATGTGGCATCACTTGGTTCCTTGAGTGTATACATGTGCAAGTGATTTGGTAACCGAAAACCCCGGGATTTTAAAGACCTTATATGTAGGTTCCACGCGAAAAGCTCGCGAAATTGTTAAATTCATGTTTCTTGGTGCAATCAAACGATAACAAATTTCGACAAAAAGGATGACCAGTCACAATTAGTAACATTACATTTAAAAACCAATAATGAATTTCTTTTATCCTAACATAATGACACTAAAACAAGTAAGATTTATCGAAAGAACGACTTCGTGTAAATAAATAAATGATGGGTTGTGCGTTTCTTTTTTTGAAGAGTATATTTCATAATAATACCTTCCAAGACAATAAAAAGATCAGCATATGTTTTTGCATATAATATGCTGCAGGAAAATAACCATGTTCCTTAAGCAACGTTCGTGAGTTTTACAACATCTAACCGTTGCTTGAATACTCAGCCATTCCCGAACTTTGCGCTCGTTGTTTTTATAAGTTAAGCCAGGCTGACACTTGCACGACTTTTGGCCACGATTTTGTCGTGCCCATCAGTGTCCACATTGACACAAACTGGCACGGCGAGTTCACGCATAGTTTTCGCATACTTTGCGCATTGTTTACGCACTTCCCTCATTTACACGACGAGTTTGCGCAAATCGGACGGTGTCGTGCCGACTCGAGTCGTGCCAATGCGTGCCACGGAATCGTGCCAGTGTCAGCCTTGCTTAACTAATTAGCATTGTCCAGAGTTCGTGACAGGGAACATCTCACTGTGGCACCGGCTAATGTTCTCGTGGGGGGATTAATTAAGCCAGGGGATCGTCGAATACAATGGTGTTAAATGTATAAGTCCGCTTTTTAAAAATACTAGGTTTAAATTAATGAACGACTTTATTTATAATAAATTACATAAAAGTAACAACAAATACATGTATCAAACATGAATCATAACCCTACTTAATGTAATATGACGATAGTATATTCAATAGCATTTTAACAGTTCGATTTTTAGATCATTAATAGATTTTTCTACTCTTTTATTTTCGCCTTTTAGGGGTCCAGTCGTCACCCGTTATCCAATGGAACTATGGTATTTTCAGTAAAAGTCTGTTGTTTTGACACAATGGTAATAAATTTAAATATATTTGGATGGCTTGTCCCGGTCTTTTTCATTTTACTGTGCCATTCCTCAACGTGATTAGATGTCCGTGAACCATCTGTGTTGAAGTGATTCCACATACCTCCTCCATCGCTTTCTACCATTTGTTCAGAAACATAATCTGCAAACTTTAAAATAGCGTCATCTCCAAATCAGCTTCTTCCAAGGCATTCAATCCAACGTTATCTGTATCCAATAATCTCACAAATTGGAGGCCGGGATAATATCTAAGATACTCGTTAACTGATGAAACATGAACTTAACTTAAATATTTTAATCATTAAAATAATTAAAACCTAACTAGGTGAATAGTACTAATATATAAGGATACAGTCTATAATCCTTTGTTTACTTAAACTTTCACATCACTACCCTATAACTCCAATTGATTAGGTGGCACAGTGAGATTAAACCATACATGATACATTATAAACAAACAGGTTTTTTTTTTAAATTGAGAAACTCGTGGAAAACAGCAACCATGAAATTGATCGATGTTTGAACTTTGCAACTCGATTGGCACATATAGGCATTTTAGCTAAAAGCATGAGACTTGGTATTCACGACGACCGATGAATCGGATAGGTTCCCACGCTGGGCTTGTGACAATCGAACTTAGTGGCGAAATATGCAGGGTATTACGTGAAGGGCTTGATAAGATGTATGTAGTTAAGGCGAGATTAAGCCTTCTGTTGAAGATGGAAAATAACAGGCAGCTTTTATTTTACTAATTATCTTTATAACAATCAGGGTATTAAAATGATTTTTAACTACATGTATATTACAATTTGTTTATAGACGGTTTTTCACAAATACGACAATGCCACCAAATTCCTTAGCATCATAGGTCACGCCATTGTTCATTTCTATAAATATCATCAATGTTTATCTAACATTCATGTAAAACAATTATTTCCTAGTTACACAATAGCTTAACATAATTAGTGTCCTTGAGCTTACTGCCATAGGCCTTTGCCAACATTTAAAGAAATTATTGATATTTCACTCTCCTCCTCCTTATTCAATACAGCCATGTCAAATCTCATAATATTAGGTGTAGATGGTGATGGCAGATATTTTCGTTTATTACCAACCCTACTAGTTAAACATTGTCGATTTTCTTAGGTTCTTCATATTCTTTGGGAATTACCTCCTTCCACCCCATTATAACTAGTGATCTGGTCAAAATTTCTTTCGTTTGGCACATATAATTTTCCGTCAACATAGAGGTTATTTCGAACTAATTTTGTCTAACGGCAACCTATTTGACTCTCTTTATTATTGGATAGAGTTTTTCCTGTTCTTGTTCGATTGACACAGTAATGTGGACGTTAAAGATATCTGTATACTATTAAACGACTTAAGGTATTACAATCAGTTAAGTGGCCTCGCTAATGTTTGTTGATTGTTAAGGTAATTTCATATTCATCTAGGGTTAACATTAACATTGAGAGGCGCCCATATAATGGCATGACTGCTGGGGCGCCCTATAATGACATGCCATTATATGGGCACCTCTCAATGTTAATGTTAACCCTAGATGAATATGAAATTACCTTAACAATCAACATATAATGACATGGTTTGGTGGTGCGCCCTATAATGTCATTATATGGGCGCCTCTCAATGTTAATGTTAACCCTAGATGAATACGAAATTACTTTAACAATCAACAAACATTAGCGAGGCCACTTAACTGATTGTAATACCTTAAGTCGTGTAATAGTATACACATATCTCATACACGCACATTACTGTGTCGATCGAACAAGAACTGGTTGCGTTCACCTTTTATTTAAAGTATTCAGAATGAATGCATTGATAACGAGTCCCACAAGAAAAAAATCATATGGATGTATGTTGTCGTCGTCCGTCCGTCCGTCCACAATTCTTTGTGAACACTCTTATCACAATTTTTATCCGATTTCAATGAAACTTGAAATATAGGTTTATCACCTTAAAGCAAGATTAACTTTGAAAAGTCTGTAATAGACCATGTATTAGTTTTCAACAATCTACTCGAATATATTATTAAATGTAAGTCGATTCATGACGGAGATAATCTCTCTGATCATGTCCCTGTAAGTTTGGATCTTGGGATTCCTGTTGAGTATTATGATTACCCTAACGTAGGCCCTAGGCATCGATCTCTTAAATGGCATGAAGCTAGTCAAAATCAAATTGATGAGTACCAAAATAATGTCGTATATTGGATACGGACATTAGGTACGGCCACCTCATATGGATGTAATGACAATGTAGCTAGTATTGGAAATTTGTCTAGTCCTGCGTGTAGTGACGTTAATGTCATGACATTATTCCCAAAGTTTCGTCGTCGAAAACGCAGTCATGGACATCCTCGCTACACACCACCTAAGCTCAGCACTATTTCACTGGATGCCCTTTTGGAAATTATCCAAGAACCACCAGGGCCACATCATATACGTACTAAATTATATTCTATTCCACTCACTACTTTGAAATTACTTAAAACTGAATGTTTGGATTCTAATTGTACTGATCCTGCATCCACTGAATACAGGGTTGTATCCATTGTGCTTGACATTGCCCACCGTCGTTTGGACACAAGGCCTAAGTCTATTTTCAATGATGTTAGCATCGTTGAAAATCTCAAAGCCTTACATGACAAGTATGTCATTGTTCCGGCTGACAAAGCGTCCAATAACTTTGTGTTTATATGTAAACGATATTATTATGACTGTCTCTTCAAAGAACTTAATTTCGGGAAATCAACTGACAGTGCTACGTATAAACGATCTACTCTTAGTAAGGATGAAATTATTTCCAATCACAAACCTGTACTCACTTCATTTGGTACTCCATGCGGAGATACTTATACAGATTTGTCTCTGTTATATTGGATACCTAAACTACATAAAATCCCTACAAACAACGTTTTATAGCAGGTTCATCCCGATGTACCACAAAACCACTTTCAAAAGTATTGACATCTATACTAACTGCAGTTAAAGAGGGTATTCAAAAATACTGTGACAAAATATACTCTCGTAGTGGTATTAATCAAATGTTGATATTAAAAAATTCCAAAGAATTACTTGATGGTTTACAATCTAGATCCCTTGTTTCGATCTCATCTATTCAAACTTTTGACTTTTCTACTTTGTACACTAAAGTTCCCCATAGTAAAGTAAAAGCTCGGTTGAAAGATATTATTCACAGTATCGTTTCATCTAAATCGGGAACTGCTAGATATCAATATTTAGTTGTTAATTACAATTCTTCATATTTCGTTAATACCATAGTGATTCAAAAAATAAATTCACCGCCATCAAGATTATTCAGATGTTGGATTTTTTAATTGATAACATCTTTATTGAATTTGGCGGGGAAATATATCAGCAAGTGGTTGGTATCCCCATGGGCACCAACTGTGCACCTTTGCTTGCTGATTTATTTCTGTATTTCTATGAAGTCGGGTACATACAGGCACTGGTTAAAACAAATAAACGATTAGTCAGACATTTTAATTTTACTTATCAGTATATCGATGATGTTCTTTCACTGAATAATCCTAAATTTAATGATTATGTAGAATTCATATATCCTGATGAGCTTGAAAATTAAAAATACTACTGACAGTGACAATTACGCTTCCTACATGGATCTGCGTCTCGATTTTGACAATTGCCATAGACTCAGTGTTAAATTGTATGATGAACGTGGTGACTTTGACTTTCCGATTGTTAACTTTCCATTTATTAGTAGTAACATTCCTGTATCACCAGCTTGTTCTTTTTATTCTGATTTTTTAAGTAGATCGAGACATTTGTCAACTAAGCTTCAACTACAAGGATACTTACGGACTAAACTTATAAAATCCTTTAAAAAGTTTTATGGCCGTCATATTGACTTGATTGGTAAGTATAACATGTCGCTCTCAGCTATTATTCTTGATATATTTAATTTACGCGTATCCTATTTACTATCTCTCTGATTATGTCTACTACACCGTTAACAATGTTCATCACGTGCATTTTGCATACCTATAGTCCATTGGCCAATCATGTTATTTTACCTACATTTTGCCTAGTAGTTTGGATGCAGCTATGGCGGGTGTGGCGCGCCAGGCAGGGTAAGCTTACTCTTCCGGACACCTGTTACCACTGTTTGTTGTGTATTTCGTACACGATGCACTGTCCATTTGCTGATTACATTACTTTGCCTAACTATTTTGCCTATAACGTTTCTTAGGACTTCGAATTTTGCCTAATGGTTTGGATTGTTCGTACTTGGTTTTATTTTATTTACTTTAATGATTTGGTTAATATTAGTATTGAAGCAAGTCAATCATGCATTCCTTCCACGTGTGGCCATTCAAGAATTCTAGGCTGGAATGAACATGTTGAGAAAGTCAGAAACACTGCCGCCATATTTTGGCACAACTTATGGAAGGACAATAACTGTCCGAAATCGAGCGTATTGGTTAACATTCGGCGTAGAACTGATATATATCACTATGTCCTTAGATCAGTCCAGAAAAACAAAGAGGGTATTTGTTCGAATAAAATGACCGAAAATCTACTCTGTAACAAATCCAGAAATTTCTGGGAATCTATAAAAAAAAGCTGACTGCCTAATAATGTTGACAGCCAGATTGGCCTAGAGAATATAGGTTGCGTGTTTGCTAATAAATATTAACAACTTTTTAACAGTGTATCCTTTGGTGATGGTTACGTGGTTAAATTGCAGAATGACATCCAGTCCAATGTAATTACATAAATGTCAGAATAGTGAAATGTTGCAATAATCATATTATTCGGTACGAAGAGGTTCATATTGCTATTAAGTACCTGAAACATAACAAGAATGATGTCGGACTCGTACAATCATCTGACCATTAAAGTATGCACCAGGGTCTTATTTAGTACATTTAGCACTTATTTTAACGTCTTTACTAGTCCATGGTTTTACTGCTAGTAATCTTGTCTTGTCAACAATAATATCCATTCCAAAAAACAGAAAAAAGTCTTTAAACGATTTCGACAATTATCGCGGAATCGCCTTAAGCAGTATCATCGCTAAGTTTTTTGACTGGATATTATTATATCGTCATAAAGATGTATTTCTAAGTTCCGACCTACGATATGGTTTAAAAATTCTCATTCAACCACACACTGTTCATTTATCATTGATGAGACAATTCAGTACTACAAACAGAACCATTCTGATGTTCTGGTTTGCCTAAAATTGATGCCAGTAAGGCATTCGATCGTATAAACTTTATTAAGCTCTTTAAATTACTAAATCAGAGAGGATTGTGTCCCCTTACGGCCAGATTTTTGCTGAACATGTATATCAAACAGACAATTAGAATAAGATGGGGAAATTATACCACGACAAACTTTCAATGGTGTCGAATGGTGTAAAACAGTGCGGTGTTCTATCCCCAATATTGTTTACTATTTATCTTGATGAATTTTGAAAATTTAACCACCGCAAATGCGTTTTCTGCTACTCTAGCATGTGGGAGCAACTCAAAAAGTATCCAGTGGTTTTGTAACCGAAATCCCACTCTGAATTCCAACCATCCAATCACACTGTTGCATTCACAAGTAATAATCGATGCCCGAAAAATGTCGCACAAAGTAGAGTGGCCCCGACAAAATGCTATAATCAATAGTCAACTCATCCAATTAAAAGATAAGTGAAATTAGTGGGTTTTTTTTACTGGATGACAATTTGGGAAGCAAAAATAGGCATGCCGGAAGCTGACGTAGAAGCGGAGCTGACTTTGTATGGACCCCCCAAGAAAATTTTGGAATATTGGATGGCCGCAAACGCGTTTTACTGCTATTCCAGTCCTAAAATTAGTGTTGTATTAGATTTCGGGCACTTTATTTTGACAATTTTTTTTAGGGGGGGGGGACCCGCCCCCCATGTGTGACGCCCATGCTATCGGGCATGTGTATGTCGGTGCTATAGCTTATGCCGATGATGTGACCCTTGTAACCCCGAGTAGGGAGTCTCTAGTTAAGCTTCTAAACATTGCAAAATATAATGTAATGTAATGTAATGTACTGTATAATTCAATCCTCATAAGACTAAACTTCTTGTTTTTTCTGCTAAACAAAATCAGATTATTGATGTAACAAATCTTTACATTGATGGTAGATGGGTAGACATCGTCAAATCTGAACTCATTTGGGTAATACACTTGCTTGTAAGGCTGAAGATGAGTTAATTGAAATATGCATACGTATTTTTTATTCTAAGGTTAATATCACTCTGTAAAGTTTTCAATTTGTATATACATGGATAAAATTTAACCTGTTCAAAACATTTTGCATGTCATTATATGGTTGTCAGCTATGGGTATTTTTCGCATAAATCAATTGAAAGGTTTTATTGTGCTTGGAGAAAAAGCATAAGAAGATTGTTAAATGTATCACAACGAGCACATAATAGTTTATTACATCATAATGACATCTCAATTGAAGCACAACTTAAAAGGTTTATCAAATTTACCTGCCGTATTATAAAATGTAAAAATGAATGCACACGTATATGCGCCCGTGGGCTCTACAGGGAAGTCAGTCTACAATATGTAATAATATTAATTACATTTGCTAAAGTATAATCTGAATAAATATGTACATTTTAATACACTCAAATTATCAGAATTATTAAATATTGTTAATACCCATGATACTAATTTGAGTAGTGATGATGATAAGACAAAAGCTGGTTGTATCAGAGATTTTACTTTAATGCGAGATAGTCAATATCACAAAAACCAAGATGTTAATAAACTTAATGTGTATAGAATAGTTATTATATGATTACTTTTTACTACCTATATTATTTGTAAATTTATATATTCTTCTTGAAATATTTGTAAGTGTACTTATTTATGTACGAATAAATGAATTATTATTATTATTATTATTAGGCTACACCGGCGAGCCCACTCCTTGTCACCGACAAACCTAACTTTTTACAATATGGTTAAGAGAGTTTCTTGTATGTATTTTATTATCACCAGTAAAATATACATTAGAGTGTCTGCATATAGGGAGTAGAACCTCTTTGGGGCACGTGTCATTCGTTGTTTACGGTCTACATTTGGTATCTTTTTTAAAGGACTTCAAGAAACTAATTATCATTTTAAAATGAAATGTTTGTTATTTTCAGAACGACACCAAACATATTAATTTACTTTATCACCCAATAATACATTCTAGAGGATATATTGCTTTTCATGAATTTGATTTGTCAGTTAAAAAGGAACTACTTTTTTTATTTTCAAAGAACAGTTCATGATTTTTATTAAAAGTAACTTCTTTTGTTATGCATGTATTAATGTGTCGAATTAATTTTCCCCCATTTGGTAAAAATATTCAACTACGTCTATGATAGTGGGTGCTATCCTAAATGTTGGCATGATTGCTTACTAATACCTGTTCCAAAAAAGAGCGACTTGAACTCACCCGAAAATTTTAGTGGCATATCCATTATGTCTATATTTTCAAAACTATTTTCCACTATCCTAAATTATAGGTTATATAATTGGTGCGAAACTAATGAAATAATAGATGATACTCAATTTGGCTTTAAGTTCATCAAAATAATATCTTCTATATAAAACCAAGCAAACAGTTTAGTCAGATTCAAAAACATTCAATCTGAGAGATTCGAAAGTTACACAGGTGTTAAGCAAGGTGAGCCCCTATCTCCAGTACTATTCCTGTTATTATTTAATGATTTAAGAATTCATCTCCTTGATAACGACTCTAACTTTTTCCACATAGGTGATTTTATATTCTATTCTCTTCTTTTTTCGGATGACACGGCATTATTTTCACGAAGTGTACAATCCTTACAATTGTTGTTACATAAATTTGGGGAATTCTGTTCAAAATGGAAACTGGAGATAAACACCGACAAATCCAAAATAGTAATTTTTCATAGAGGTAAACTTAGCCGTAATTACAAATTGACGTTAAATGGCGATCCACTCGATGTTGTTAAAGAATATGTTTACTTGGGTATCTTATTGTATGATAACGGCAAATTCACAAAAACAGTAACTAGAATAGCAGCACAAGGTAGGAAATCTCTGGGTGCCTTATTAAATATAACTACATCAGTCAAATGTAAACTTTTCCATTCATTGGTTTCCTCTACTTTAACGTATGCTTGCGAGGTTTGGGGGTTTCATATTCGTAAACCCATAGAGCAGGTTTTAAATGATTTTTTTAAGATATGTATTAAGGCTGGGCAGAAACACCCCAATTATGGCCATGCTCGGAGAAGCTGGGTTATTTCCCCTGATAGTTGTTAGGAAAAAAAGAATGCTAAAATATTGGTTGAAAATTATTCGTTTACCAAATTCATTAATTTTTCAAATTTACAAGTTATTGTGTACTGACAACGAGAATGGAAAAAATAATTGGGCGGGGAGGGTTAGACACTTATTGAATACTCTTGGATTTCCTGAATTTTGGCAGAACCCTTCTTCCATAAACCGAACGAGTCTACCTCTAATTAAAACCCGCATCCAAGACCAATTTAAACCAGAGTGGTTATCTTCCTTGGAAAATTATAGCAAGTTGCGTTTTTTTAAATTGTTCAAAACTGTGCATGAACATGAAATTTACCTAAATTCATATATTGAACGTAAATATCAAAATATAATATGTCAGTTTCGTTGTGGCATGCTTAAATTGAATGTTGAAACTGGGCGATATACAAAACAGACCGTGAAAATAGAATACCACTTTCTCCTCTGTTGCACAACATATATGAATTTACGTCGCAAGTTCTTTCCGCGCAGATTTTGGTCTTTTCCTTCCTTACATAAATTTAAAAATATTTTAACTAACACTAAACGTGAACATATAATCTATTTATGTAAATATCTCTATCAAAATATGAAATTACGAAATCAAATATTAAACAGCCAAAAATGAAACTATTGGAATATTTCATATTTCTCTCTCTCTCTCTCTCTCTCTCTCTCTCTCTCTCACACACACACACACACTTTTTTTTCTCACACATTTGTACTATGTTCGTGTCATGTATATATATATATATATTGAAACTACTTTATTTACATATATATTATAATTATTAATATTTTTGTTTCATATATTTTTGTACTATTTTCGTGACATGTACATATATTGAAACTGCTTTCTTTACATATATATTATATTTAATAGTATTTTTTTTAAAAATTATTATTTATGTTCTTTAAATTCCTCATTTGTTGTGCAATATTCACTCAATATATTCTATGTATTTATGTTGGCTATAGCAAGTGATTTGCTTTGCCTTGTAATAAAGTAAAGTAAAGTAAAGATGATGGAAACACTGGATCAATATACGACTTTGCAACGGTTGCATTCTGTCAAAAAATGATGTATCACTACGTCGTAATGTAATCAGGTTCAGAAATAGTGAAATCTTTGCAAATAATTTTATTTATTTGTGCATGTATGAAAGGCTAAGGTGGTAAATAAAATCTTCTAGTCGTCTGTTTTGATATCAAAAAAGACTCTTGGGAGATTCTCTATATCACAATTTCACGCCCGATATTTTAATAACTAATATGGATTTTCATAACTGATTAATATCACATCGTTCATTTTTCTTCCTAACATATTAGGTAAATGGGTATTAACCTCCAAATTTTGAGGGGTGGGGGAGGAGGAGGTAATAAAAACAATTTTCAAATATATTCAAATGTTCGCCAGAAATTCAACTCTCTTTAGTAATTCTTCTAGATTAGAGATCAATCTTGTACTTCCTCTCGATGGTTAGAATTACGTTGTAATATAATATATTTATTCAGACCCGTCTTGCTGTCACCACATTATCCTACTCGATATTGTTTTAACTAAACCCTTTAATCACTTATCTTTATATATTTTTTACTCTTTATTACGGGTCGATATTGTGCCCTGTTTTATAACACGCCATAAATTGAATACAAATTATCATCTTTAACTTTAACTCTTGTTCGTGAATTGAAAGCATCACATAGTATTTGACGGCGCCATTGAATACCGTGATTTAGTTAAGCTAAAGTATTGAGTAGTAATTCGGTAAAACCCCACTGAATTAAGTGAGCGGAAGTCAGCCTGTTTACGGGTGATAATATTTAAAATTTTAGCTTACTGTATCGACCGTGAAACACAAAAATGGCTTATATCACTACCCTTGCTTTGTCATAGACGTAACCCTTGCAACAAATAGCATCTGATTCAACTTTCACAACCTAATTGTAATTTGTAAGGAATTTGGGGGCTTTAATGGGGAAATCTAACCAGATTTCTGGATTAACTGGAGTATAATTTCAAACATCTAAAAAAAAAACACTAAGAAGATTAGAGTAACGGAGAAGAAAGGGGATCATCCAGGGATGTAATTCTGTGTCATATAGTCGATACAACTAAAACAATTTACTTCATTTCCTTATGTCTAGATTACCGTTACCCATGTTTATCCTTCACGTAAATTGTAGATTTGTGTTAGAAAATTTCGACATTCAATGTTTCTTGTCAGAAAACGTGTTGCAGTTCATTATCGACTTCCACAGATGAACGACCATATAATCTACAAAACTTAGCTGCGTCAATCACAATAAATTCGAAGTCCACCTCATAACATACAAATAAAATAATTGCCTTCCTTTGGGACTTTTAGATATGACAATAATTTCGCTTAATTATTGAAATATTCATAATCAGGTTTATTAACCGGAACTTAAACTTCAAAATAGTTTCTGATTGGTTAGAATGTAATAAACTTCCCAAATATAAAACAACAATAGGCAGAGCGACTCCCGTCTAGTTTGTTCGGTTGCTTCTTCCATATGACGTAGAAATTATATTAGAATAATAAATCTGCTAGTTGTGGATATCAGTTTGGTGTCGGGACGTATGAATCCTACACGATATTCATAACACCTAATTAGGACGATGTTAACTTCTTTTTTAACGTGAATCTCTCTAGTACCAAACAAATTGATATCCGATGTTTAGAAAGAGCAAATTCTCTCAAGCCACATTAAAACATAAGATTCACTACTATACTTGTCACTTCCCAAAAAACTAATAGGTATTCAAAACAGCCAACGTGATCAAACAAGCGATTAGACGTATACCGCAGACAATTAAGCTGAAATTAAACGAATCTACACATATTAATTGAAATCGCATTTACATACAATTGATTTAAATTTAGCCGTCTCAAACAGTCATATTTCTTGAAACAAAATGATTTACTACAAACCAATGAATAACACGACGATCGTTGAAAACGCCATAGAATATGAAGAGTCGCATGCAAAGCTAAAATGCACTAGACAACAACCGAAAATTTCCTAAAATAATGTATTAAATGAGAAAGAATATTTACGTCATAATGTCGTGGAGTAGAATAACAAATTTTCAATAAACTGTATTTTACAACCGCTGAGAAAGAGCCATGGAACATTTGTACCGATTAAGTAAGATCGGCAGAAGAAAAATAAAATAAATGATTTATCAGAAACTTGCTGAATCATGACGTATCTGCGAAAAGGGTTTCTTTTTGTTTCCCAGAGACAATAATCTTTTCAAAAGCCCATGTCTCATTCCACCTTTATATTTACTTATCCCATTCAGATAAATTTTTTTTAGAACCGGTAAGCGATTTCTCTCCTTGTCTGGGTATCTTTGTCTAAATTTAGAAATTTGATTTTTATACGCCCACATTTTCATGGGGACGTATATGGTTGAAGCCCATGTCCGTCCGTCCGTGTGTCCGGATTTTAACATTTTGTTTGTTGACTCTAAAGTTTATATCCCAAAGGGATCGAAACTACCCGTCGAAATGACCGCTAACATGTTCGTAATACCATGGATTGTGGATCCTCTAGATGTCACAATTGTTATCCGAATTTGAGGAAACATGAGCTGTATATTTACCACCCAAAGATCTCGATTACTCTCGATATTGACATTTATTTGACACTAACTTCATGGATTATGGCTCCTGATTATTCGGGAAATCGTGCTTTTAGCTTGTGCGGACAAAATGGAGAATATGTGTAAAGTTTTACAGCATATTTAGAGCTAGCAAAAATCCATCTCCTGAAAGATACATTATGCAAGAGCTAAATCTGCCTATTACAGGTCTTTTCTTAGGTCTGAAATGTTATCTTAATTATTAATTAGACATTAATTAATCGATCCAGACCATAATCATGTCATCGCAAACCTGCGACATTAATTACTGGATTAGAATCTGATCAGCTGCTCAACGCTCATCGATGATTAAAAACAGAACGTGGATATTCGTGACTATGTTTTTTTTTATCGTACCGACTTTAGTATTGATGATCGAGGCTAGGCCTGATAATCAATTGCTAAATTCTCGGTTCGGAGTGGATCATTTTGACTGAAATTATCTAGTGTTTTAAAAACCAATCCCGATAACTTTTTGGGGAATAAAACTGCTTAATTTTGTGTTAAAATCCCTTAAAATCCATAACCTAAGACCCACCTACTAACCTGATATTTGTGATACGCTTGTAAATAGCTTAAACCTGACAGTCTTCATCTGGAAATAGAGACCGTTGTATTATACAGTATCTGGATACAACCAGACTTTTTTCTATAAAAATAATATGTAGGTGAAATTTACCTTATCAAGTACAGTGCATGGGTCATTCACTGTATAGACCTCTCAAGAATCGTTAATCGATTATCGGGACACCCAATGAAAAAATTGACCCGAAATCTTAAAAGGGTTACGTGTCCGGGTAAGCAGTGTTGACGCACATGTAAACGCCCAAACGACTCAATATTTTGAGCTGAAATTTTGAGACAAGGTAAATACTCAATGCTACTATATTTGGTCCATAAATTTCATAAATACTCGGACTTTAATTTATGAGACTCCGTTCTTATCGGGATTGTCCCTTTAGCAAATATAGTGAGAACTACCATCTCATTATGTAATCTCACATAATGTATCTTTAACGTCGAGTAAATAACAGGTTTTTCGATTAAATAAAAGTAAATTTCAGTCTTACAGCATCAATCAGTTACCACAAAAGAACGAAAGTATACTATTCAAAAAAAAGTAGGGGATATATGATTTTTAAGTGTTATTAAAGTCACCTAATGAAACTGACGAAAAAACAAATGACAAAATGAAATGAAGTTCACATTCATCGATTTATTCCAAATGATCGTTAGACTAAGTAAGGCACAGACTGACCATTATAAGGGTAAAATGATACCCGGGGTCAAACAGCAAAGTTACCACAGCATCACAACAAAGTCAGTAACGGGTAAATCCTCCTCTGTTTGCCAAACAAGCATTGATCCGACGTGGCATACTCCTAATGAGACGTCTAAGGTCATTTTGGTCTAGATTGTTCCTTTCCTGTTGCAAAGAAGCAGCAAGTTCTTGGACATAGGCAGGACGTTGTTGACGTTGACGTAACCTCTGTCCAAGCATGCCCAGACATGCTCGATGGGGGAGAGGTCGGAACTCAGTGCTGGCCAAGGTAATGTGGTGATGTTCTGTTGTTGGAGGTAACCTGTAACGATCCTGGCTCTGTGACATCTTGCGTTGTCATCCTGGAAGATGAAACGGCGGCCATGACATGCTAGATCGGGGAGAGGTCGGGACTCAGTGCTGGCCATGGTAATGTGGTGATGTTCTGTTGTTGGAGGTAACCTGTAACGATCCTGGCCCTGTGACATCTTGCGTTGTCATCCTGGAAGATGAAACGGCGGCCATGACGTCGTGCGAATGGCACAACATGGACTGCCAAGATGTTGTCCCGGTAGTACTGGCCTGTAACACGCCCTGCAACAACATGTAAAGCCGTTCTTCCAGCAACAGTGATGCCTCCCCACACCATAACAGAACCACCCCCAAATCGATCATGTCTGATGACGTTAACGTCTTGGAAGCGCTCGTTTCGACGACGCCACACCCTCCTACGTCTGTCCAAAAAATCAACAGTGAACCTTGACTCATCTGAAAACATCACATTGCTCCAGCGTCGATTATCCCAGTGTTAACGATCCCTACACCAACGACGTCTTGCCTGAATGTGATGATCTCTCAAACAAGGGATCACGCGAGGACGTCGGGCGCGAAGGTGACCCCTATGCAGTCGATTCCGAATCGTCTGGCAACTCACTCTCACACCAGTGTCTGTTTGAAGACGAGCGCTGATCTGATTTGCTGTGATGACACGATTTCTCAAGGCCAAGGTACGGATAAATCGGCCCTGTGCTTGAGTTGTCGCCCTTGGTCGACCTGGGCGTGGTCTGTCCTGTACAGATTGTGTATCACGGTATCTGGACCATAGCCTGCTTATGACAGACTGAGAAACATTCATCGTCCGCGCCACAACCGCCTGTGTTGTTCCGATCTGTAGCATGCCAAGGGCACGTAATCTTTCATTTTGGGTAAGCCGACGCATATCAAAATTTGTTTTCTGTTCACTAAAACAATTAAACTGATGTTTCCACCCTGGAATTCAATGCCACAATGACTGTAACATTCAAAGTCAGAGTCGTGCAAATCTTGGGTTGGACCCCCATGATGATCCCAAGCATCACCTGCATTCCATGCGGTAGCTATTGGTGCGTTTGGGCGTCACATGTAACTGGAAATGTTTCTTCTGTTAGGTTCTATAGTGACTTTTTTCGTAGTCATTTGCATATTTTAGTATTATGCCCCCAAAATCAAATATCCCCTACTTTTTTGAATAGTATATTTGAGATGACTCTGAACTGATAACCGTTACCACAAACTAAATGAAAAATAAAATCGCCGTGTTTTATCAAATGTTTTGACCAAGTTCGTGACAAAGTATTTTCAAAAGTCCAAGTATTGTTTAAGGGCTTTTTAGATAAATAAGTAAATTAATACTGTCACGTGAATGTCTATTTTGGGGAAATGTTTGCTGTTTATGCACGTTTCCATGACTGAATTGTGATCATTCGATAATTTGTCATTTGAAAAGTTTAGCTTCTATTAGCAAACATATTTGTGGCTATGGATCACCCTACCCCAACCCATGTCCTAGCTATCGCCTAATATTTTTGTATTGGCCATGGGAAGTTAAATATTATACGGCAAGACATTTGTCTCCAATAGCAAGTACTTCCCTCGCTATATTTTCAGCTATGATCGATAGTACTAATTTCACCTATTAACTGACAACATAAATTGTGCGTTGGAGGAAATCTGAGTTATTGAACGTGATGTGTAATATTTGTATAACAGATACGGGTATGAAATATTGATGCACATGCATTACAATCCCAACAAAAAGAAAATCAACCACCGCCGCCAGATTTCTATAATTTATCATTAATATTTATAAACACGAATACAACACAATTTGTTGGCTTTGAAAGCTTTCCAAATCAAATATTGAGTTGGAACAAAAGGTATTTGGCTTTGATAATACCATACAAGCAGTATCCATTAGAATTATTTATCTGATATCAAAGCTTTTCTCGAGTTTGATTCTTTAGCAAAGGATACATAGACCGGGCAATTTCAAACGTAATTTTAACGTTTGGATCAGGGTTCTTAAGCGATTTTGAAATGAATCGGCCAAAATTAGGTCAAATGAGCCCCCCTTGAAATAAACTAATTGCCACTGAATGTATTCAATGTCCATTGAAATGTTAGACGACTAGATGTATTTAATTTACATATTTTACAGGGTGTGAAAGGTAGCGATCCCTTGCAAAGAACGTTAAAATCACATACACAATAGATTATAACGGTAGATATTCACAAGACGATGGCAAGGCCATAATATGTACACAAAAATTTTGAGTTGACTTGCTTTTGAAAATATAAAATATTATGAAAAATAGTATCGTATCACAGTGCATTGGGGGAGCCTAAGGTTAGTTAGTTTGATAGAGAAAAAATAGCTGCGTTTCCCGAACGAATAGTTTGTATATGTTTGTGTTCGAAATCTATTATATCTATGGCAATAGTACAACGGCTGTCAGATACGCCGACATTTTCGAGAGACGGATAGAGAACAAGCTAACAAGAAAGTGATTTTTCCTACAATCAAGGGCAATAATTCATGAAGTTACAATTCGATATGCGCAAATATCGACAGGAACCAGGATCTTTGGGTTTATAAACAAGCATGTCAAGTATCATCAAACTCAGATTAAAATTGTGACCTATACAGGCTGGATCCACAACCTTGATATATATTATTAAAAAAAAGTAGGGGATATTTGATTTTTAAGTGTTATTAAAGTCACCTAATGAAACTGACGAAGAAACAAATGACAAAATGAAATGAAGTTCACATTCATCGATTTATTTCCAAATGATCGTTAGACTAAGTAAGGCACAGACTGACCATTATAAGGGTAAATGATACCCGGGGTCAAACAGCAAAGTTACCACAGCATCACAACAAAGTCAGTAACGGGTAAATCCTCCTCTGTTTTCCAAACAAGCATTGATCCGACGTGGCATACTCCTAATGAGACGTCTAAGGTCATTTTGGTCCAGATTGTCCCATTCATGTTGCAACGCAGCAGCAAGTTCTTGGACATTGGCAGGACGTTGTTGACGTTGACGTAACCACTGTCAAAGCATGTCCCAGACATGCTCGACCGGGGAGAGGTCGGGACTCAGTGCTGGCCAGGGTAATGTGGTGATGTTCTGTTGTTGGAGGTAACCTGTAACGATCCTGGCCCTGTGACATCTTGCGTTGTCATCCAGGAAGATGAAACGGCGGCCATGACGTCGTGCGAACGGCACAACATGGACTACCAAGATGTTGTCCCGGTAGTACAACACGTAAAGCCGTTCTTCCAGCAACAGTGATGCCTCCCCACACCATAACAGAACCACCCCCAAATCGATCATGTCTGATGATGTTAACGTCTTGGAAGCGCTCGTTTCGACGACGCCACACCCTCCTACGTCTGTCCAAAAAAATCAACAGTGAACCTTGACTCATCTGAAAACATCACATTGCTCCAGCGTCGATTATCCCAGTGTTAACGATCCCTACACCAACGACGTCTTGCCTGAATGTGTTGATCTCTCAAACAAGGGATCACGCGAAGATTCCGAATCGTCTGGCCACTCACTCACACCAGTGTCTGTTTGAAGACGAGCGCTTATCTGATTTGCTGTGATGACACGATTTCTCAAGGCCAAGGTACGGATAAATCGATCCTGGGCTTGAGTTGTCGCCCTTGGTCGACCTGAGCGTGGTCTGTCCTGTACAGATTGTGTATCATGGTATCTGGACCATAGCCTGCTTATGACAGACTGAGAATCATTCATCGTCCGCGCCACAACCGCCTGTTTTGTGCCGATCTGTAGCATGCCAAGGGCACGTAACCTTTCATTTTGGGTAAGCCGACGCATATCAAAATTTGTTTTCTGGTCACTAAAACAATTAAACTGACGTTTCCACCCTGGAATTCAATGCCACAATGACTGTAACATTCAAAGTCAGAGTCGTGCAAATCTTGGGTTGGACCCCCATGATGATCCCAAGCATCACCTGCATTCCATGCGGTAGCTATTGGTGTGTTTGGGCGTCAGATGTAACTGGAAATGTTTCTTCTGTTAGGTTCTATAGTGACGTTTTTCGTAGTCATTTGCATAATTTAGTATTATGCCCCCAAAATCAAATATCCCCTACTTTTTTTGAATAGTATACTATATTTTTTACACTATTCGCATACAAGCGGCGGTCATTATGTTTGGCAATTTTGGTTTGATTTTCAAGAAATTCGAACTCAACCCTAAATACGGCGTAACGGTAATATAATCAAACAGTTTTTTTAAAATCAGATAATACATGTAATTGTGACCTCCAGAGGGACCACAAGCTAAAAGGGCGATGTTTTTCGTACAATCAGCAGCCATAATTCAGGAAGTTAAGATCCGATTTTCACGAAATTCAAACTCAACCTTTATTACAGGTAACGGCGATATAGTCAAACGACTTTTAACATCAGAAAATAATTGTGACCTCCAGAGGGACCACCGTGTAATGGTGATATATAAATAGACGTTTTTGTGTTTTAAATCAGATAATAATTGTGACCTCTAGAAGGGACCACAACCTAATAATATGCGCAATTATCGAAAGGAACCAAGATCTTTCAAGTTTCATCAAAATCGGTTCAAAAGTGGGACCTCTAAAGAGAGAGAGAGAGAGAGAGAGAGAGAGAGAGAGAGAGAAATGGAGTTTAACGTCCACTCGACACAAACTAGGTCATTTTGGGACCAAAATATGATTTCATTTTATTTCAATAATTCGCTTGAACGTAGGGGTCTTTAGCAGTGGGAGGAAACCGGAGTGCCCGGAGGAAACCAAAGGTTGAGAAGGCGCCCCTATCTCCATGCCACATACGCCCACACCAGGGCTCGAAACCACAGCCAAAAGTGACCGGCCAGCTAGAGGTCGAAGCGTGGCACTCTAGACCACTAGGCCATCCCAACCCCCCGGGACCTCTACAGTGTTCACAAGCTAAAAACGTGATTTGTCGTATAATCAGGGACCATAATCCATGAAATTACAGTCCGATACATGCCAATATCGAAAGAAACTGAGATATTTGGGTGATAAACCTATATTTCAAGTTTCATTGATATCAGATAAAAATTGTGACCTGTAGAATGTTCACAAACAATTCTGGGCGGACAGGGGCGACGACGATTTACGTCCACATGAAAATGTGGGCGTATAAAAAATAATGTTGACAGTCTACTTAACCTGGAACACATAAACAAGAGAGAGATTTTCCGATATAAACATCAAACACTTGAGAAGGTTTAGATCGCTCTTGTGTTTCGAGGTTTATGTTTTGTTGAACCCGATTCACTAATCGCCAAACGAAAAGAGGTTATTAACTATGCCGCCAGAAACGAATCTATATTTTCTGGGAATGGCAATAACAATTGAACGTGTTATGAATATAAAGTCTATAACACGAGAAAGTTAAACAGTTTATTACAATGTTAGTTGGGCATCTATTATCCTAAATAAATAAAGCACAAATGTCCAAATGACCGTATTAGATCACTTTATTAAATGTATTTATCTTAGACAAGATCAGTCAGACCAAAGGCCATCGTACTAAAAATATCAGAGAAGCCATAACGAAACCAATATCTATTGTTTATAGTAGAACCGACGCGATCAATTGGCGTACCTTATACTTTTAGTATAGCGATTAATCTCATCATAGTTATATCGCATAAACGAGGGATCAATCCATCTAAATCTTATATACAGTATATTAGTTGATCTGGTAAGACCTACGTATATGGTATTTAATGATTTTAGTAGTGTTAGACTAGACGTTTAGACATGTAAGTTTATGGTAGATTATACTCATAGTGGCAATGGAATACTTGGATCATTTTGAAACTTAATAATAATACTAACTAGATCTGCGAGGTATATATGAATGCTTTCATATTCATGTTCACGGGTCAAGAATGTCAAAAAGAAAGAGATAATTATTAATATCGCTAACATTTCAGCTGGGCAAAATTTCACGATGGATGTTACGGATTAAATCGGCCAAAAGCTGGCTAAATCATAACGGCCAAACATCACTTCCTACTAGGTGTGTTAATTAAGTTATTATCGTAACCATTACAACCGGGACAGATTTCCCGTTTTAACATTTTAAAAGGTGCACAGAACCTTTGGTTACCAATTGAATTTTATAAAACTTTCAAAATAGGCACCAAATGACCCACTTTATCGCTTGTCATCAACGTTTGATCCGATTCAAAGTTTAAGAAAATAAAGAAAAAATAGGTTGCCAGGCAACGAAACACAGCAGCTAAATCGTCCGTGCAGTCAACAAGAGTTGTTGCATTTTATGTAATCATCAGAAAAACATAATTCAAACTCACCCATAACTATGGTGTAACTGTGATATAATCAAACGTTTTTTTTTAAATCAGATAATAATTGTGACCCCCAGAGGGACCACAAGCTAAAAAGGGCGATTTTTCATACAATCAGGGGCAATAATTCAGGATGTTATGCAATGGAACCAAGATCTTTAGGTTATAAACATGTATTCCAAGTTTCATCAAAATCAGTTCAAAATTGTGACCTCTATAGGATCCACAACCTTGATATAACATATTTTCACACTATTCGCGTACAAACAGCGGCCATTTTATCCGTCAAGTATGGTCCGATTTTCACGAAATTCAAATTTTCTATTCATTACCATGTAACGGTGATATAATCAAACGGTTTTTTTTAAATCGGATAATAATTTTGACCTCCAGAGGGACCACAAGCTAACAAAAGCGATTTTTCGGACAATCAGGGGACATAATTCAGGAAGTTACGATCCGATGGGCCCAAATATCGAAAGAAACCAAGATCTTTGCGTTATAAACATAAATGCAAAGTTTCATCAAAATCGGTTCAAAATTGTGAACTCTATAGGGTCCACAACCTTGATATAACATATTTTCACACTATTCGCGTACAAACGGCGGCCATTTTGTCAGTCAATTTTGATTCCAATTTTCACGAAATTTGAACTCAACCTCCATAACCATGTTACGATGATATAATCGGATAACAATTTTGACATCCAGAGAGACGTGCACAAGTATGTTTGTGGGAGGAAGGCTTTGTCGGTTTGCAACTGGACCTAGTTTTGTTCCGTATGAACATTTGGGCTCAACCTTACTTGTCAGTCTCGGAATAGTTCAAATATAACTTGATACACAACAGCTAGTATAATTCATGGATTAATATATAATCCCATTATTATCCAATGCTCAGCACTTTTTTAAAAATTAATCTACTCGATGGTGGGACTTTTGGGCCGAGTACCCCACCCCATCGTCATAAATTTGTACGGGTCTGTTTCCAACAAATGACCAACATTGTTCACTAGTATCCACTATTACTTTACGGAAAAACAAGAGGGGCGTGATGACTCACCCAACAGTCTTTTTAAGTATCAATTATTTCAGGTTCATAAATGGTACGTCACGAATGGCGGAAGTAATACACGTTTTATGCATGTTCTAATCTTGTAAAGAATGACCAAGAACATAACACAGACTTTATATGCATATTAACATAAAGTCTTTGAGAGTAGTTGCTACTTTTAAGTATTTTATACGAAAGGAATTCCTACATCAAATCAAACCACTGAAGTCAATGACTAATCGATCACCGGAAGTTTGTGGTTGGAGTGCCCTGACATTTCTTAATGAGAGAAAGTTTGGAGATTTTTATATGTTCGACATAATATTGACATATTACACAAGTATCACTTAACCCAGGCAGTGTCTGTAAAATTTTGACCATCAATACTAGACTCATTATGTCAACAACCAATTTCCTTAACAACGGCATAAGTTCTTTGTTCTTTGAAAATGGTCTTACATTACTTAGCTTCGATTGACTTTTACTCCTTTTTCATTTAGTCTTTCGATTGGCATTGATGTAAAAGTTTCCCTCGCAGTTTGGATTCTAAGAAGAGTAAGCGTCACTGTGCAAATTTCGTATTAGCATCACAGTCCACTCTCTTGGTTTATTATAAGTTTTTGAACAGTCTAATCTTTAAATCAGCAACATGCGACGGTTATGTATCTGATGCAAATGAGTGATAGTCTGTTAAATAAAGCCATAGGTGAAATATGGTTAAAAGGAGATTTTCTGCCTTTGTTTATCTCCCGCCTCCAAAGATAATAAACAATTTGAATTTTCAATCCATGAAATAGTGTTAAGCTGGCCTTAATATTTACCCAAGTAAAGTATTTATCGCTAATGTTAAGGACCTTGTCAAACGCTTTCATAAAGTCACATGTAGATTGCGTGAATTATACCACCAGTTTCAAGGTTCTCAGTACATTTTCTAGTTATGTAATCAATTGCTGTTAAGCAAATAACCCACTAAACCAAAGTGCTAATCACCAAATAAATCATTTATATTCACATGGTGAACTAGTGTCTTGGATATTTCAGCAATTCTTGTTAAAACCCAGGTCTACTAAGTTTGTTTAACTTCACACATTTATGGTACTATTCCAATATCAAAACTTATAGTAAAATAGGTACATCGATAAAGTCTTCATTAGCCCAGTTTAGGAGCGGAACAGTTGGACGTTAAACCCCATTTCATTTCAATTCATTTCATTTCATGTATAGGATATTAACCAACACGAGATTGTTGATATGATGGCGAACATGCTGGGCAGTAGGTTTATATGCCCCATATACAATGCCATTTCACTCTTAAATTTAATGGGCTGTTGTATTAAAAGGCAACAATGATTGGATAATTGCTCGATAATTTACGCCAAAAAGCGAAAATACCGAAGTAATCACGCGAGTACATGCATGTTTTTGTGTATACGTTGCCATTTTGGAGTGATTGCATTGAAAGCAAAAACAAATGGATAGTAATACGAAGTCAGACGAATATTCATCCCTTTTAGTGAACATATTGACGATGGAATAGATGTGAATGCAAATGTCGATAAGGATCTACCCAAAGCCTGAAAAACATTTGGATCAAAAGGCAACCTTTTCCGATAATTCTGACAGTGAACCATGATTGAAGGTTTTCAGTATGTCCGGAGAAGGATTTGGGCGACTGTTTTAAGTTTTAAGTGGAATGTACCCAAAATCACTTTACAAAGGAACTCTTTGACGATAAATACATTCAAGTCTTGGAGTGTGGAGAAATAATCGAAATGTGTACGGAAAGATGGAGTATGGATAACTGATTTAAATATGCCGATAAGTACGCCGTCTATTGTTGTCCCGAATGCCACACACTGCAATTTTTAATTGTCAAAGGAATACTAAACCTCGTGGGTTTCCGCCAGGCACTCCGCTTTCCTCCCACTGCTAAAGACCATTTGTCTGATTCCATTTAGGCGTTGTCCAGATCTTTGCTTCATCTAAGCTATAAGTCTTTTCGCTTGGGTGAGGGATCACATTGCTAAGTGGGTAAGGCCCTGGCTCGCTAGCATGGAGGTCTGGTTTTCGATCCTGCATTGGTCGACAAAGTTCATCCAGATTTTCCGGCGTGGTTTATCTTTGCAACTGACGCAGGACGGAAAACCTGACAAGGGCAGCTGGAATGGGACAAAAAACCCGGTCCAACGTACACATTGGCATGCACATAAAATATCCCTTCGCATTTTGAATTCGATATAAGGGTAGGCTGTAGCCCCGCTTCTCGGGCAAAATTTCCCTCATGGCACACTGCAGTGCGTATGCCCTTCTTCATTAGCCCAGTTTAGGAGCAGAACGTTTAACCCAATTTCATTTCTTTTCGATAGGAAGACTGGGAATAAATCCCGTGTAGTTGGGATGATCGCTGTTTCACTGTGGGTTGCAGTTGGTACGGAGAGCATAATAACACGCTGCTGCAACGCTATTATAGAAATGAAATGAAATAGAGTATAACGTCATTGTTATAGAACATCGAATGGTTTACTTTGATGTCTGTAGTGAAGTTTATGCACATTAAACTATATTTAAACTGTCATTCGAACCCTGTCTTCCTTTTGGTTTGGGTCCTTTAGGTCTTTAGCCCCCATATCTACTGCTCTATAGTTCAGCTTTAGATTATAGTTTTGGGCAACCATTTGGTTATCATACTAATAATCTGGTTTTAGTTCAGGGTCTAGTGAATATTTAACTTCAAACTAATCGACATAGGTTTTTGAAAATAAAACTGCCTGCGTTTGTATAAATATGTTTGGTTATCAATTTCCTTCATTGATTTACTTTTAAGAATTTTTTTTTTTGGTTATCAATTTCCTTTATTGATTTACTATTTAGAAAGTTAATTTACAGTTTTATTTAGAAAGTAAGTTTTTGCATTACTCATACTGTTCTTTGGGTCGATCTTTCGTTCTCATTACCCTTTGTCAAGAAATTGCAATGCTACTAAACAGATTTAAGGTATATAGTTTTTTCACAAAGGATCTCTTGGCATCGGTAATCCTCAGTATCGGTTGAACGTCTTTTACCAGTTCTTAAAACCAGAGTTGCATGTGTCCATTAATTTGACCTGTTGTTTTACGCACTAGCTGTTTAACACCTTGAATAATAATATTGTTTTCTCCAATACTTCAATCAGTTATATAGAGGGAAACTCGTGTTTTCCTTTTGCCGTTTCTTCAAACCTTCGTTACGCATCTATCGTAGCAATTATCTCCGTGTTAAACTTATATTTGGAACGTGTTCAACGAGTTTTATCACCTTTGTGATAACGACTGACACCAATATTGTCCGTTAACACTCTAGTTATCGAAACCAAGTTTTTAACTTGGACCCTCTGTTTACATATTATGTAGTCAAGTTTTTAACACCACGTTCTCCAGTTTTATCGATCCGATTTTAATGATCAATAGTTGCCACCCTGTCTTCCAATATTTCGAGGAGCGTCTTATAAATTGTGCCAAAGCTTGTAAGTAGTCAAACTATCTGACTTGATATGTTTATATGTCTAAACAATATATCAAACTCCTTATAATCATCTTAATAATAAACTTGCCACTCTTAAACCAAACAATAATATAGTTAAAAGCAGTATACGCTTTAAAGGACCAAAACTATGGAATTCGTTGCCACCCTCTCTAAAAACTTGAAATAACTTGAATCTTTTCAGGAAAAAACTCCTATTTCTCAGTGTAGTAAGGTAAGAGGTCAAAAAAATAACTGGGGCATTGTTTTAGCAGAATTTTATAGATAAACATACATTGATTAGAGATATGTCGATTTTTCTATTGTCAGAATTTTCAATTTTTCTAATCGAGGGTAAACGTTGGCAGTATGTTTTAAAGGTAAGATTAATTTTAGTTAGGGCCACTGTTTGCTGTCGGGAGAGGCGGTCAAGAGATTTAGCGTCAATGCGGTCCCATACTGAGGAACAATAATCTATATGTGGTTGAAAGTGGGCATCATAGAAAAAGATTCGGAACGGAGTTGGAAGATATTTTTTTAATTTGACGGAGTTGAAAAACTTTCTGGCTTTATTTATTTAGAGATATACCCGATATGATCTTTCCAAGTTGATTGAGAAAAAAATTCTAATGGCTTTACCGAGGAGACGACTTCTAATGGTTTATTACGTAATTTAATATTCAAAGTAGCAGGGACGATATTTCTTTTTTGTTGCGTCATAATTAGCATAGTTTTTGTTTTCGATATATTTAATCTCTTATGGTTTTTATCACACCTTGCTAATACTATATTGGCGTCAAGTTGAAGTTTGTGTTCTAACTCTTTGACAGTGGATCCAGAGGTGTTGATGGTTGTGTCATCCACAAAGAGGTCAGTTTTAGCGGAAAGGTATAAAGGTAAATCATTTAGACAAATATTATATACATGTAGTATGAGTGCTACTATTGACCCTTGCGGTAGACCGTGATAAATAGGTTTATTCTGTGATAGTATGCCATCAACAGATGTGCACTGGCTTCTGTTCTTTAAGTATGATTCTAGAAAGAAAATTTAAAATGTTAGTATTGCCCCACAAAGGATATTGTTATTAATATAATCATACTTGCTTTCAGTAATATGTAATAAGGCTGTTTGTCAAGAGCTAGATGAACGGAAACCTGTTTGATTACTTATAAAAGTTGGTATTTATTTAAATAATTGTTAAGATGTTTTTGATATATTTGGAATAATTGATATCTGCCTATAGAGTATAGTTATTTGGGTCATCTTTGGTACCGCCTTTATGAAGTGGAATAACTTTAGCTTGTTTAAATAAAGAAGGGTACATGTTCTGATTTATTGAAAATGTTCACAAGACTAGCAGGAAGTTCAATAGCACCTACACGGAAAAAATTGGATTTTTTAAATCACGACCGACTGCCTTTGATGTACGTACGTGTTAATAGTAATGTTTACGTGAAGGAGCGAATTTCTTTGTTGAATAAAAAGCTGTAACAAGCTATACAATCACCGTTTGTTATTTTCATCTCCCTCCGGAAAGTACAGTTCAAAGTTGTAACCACTACGGAGGTATGACATATGTTGTTTACCACTGCTCGGTCCAGTTCCTGTCAATTCACCAGTTGACCAAGTCTGGTCCAATTAATAGTTTTTCGCCATTCTGCAGATCCATCTACATAAGACACACAATGGCAGAGTAAACTAGATCTCGAACTTACAAGAAGATACCATTTACACGCGAATTGCATAAGTTACAGTCACATTTGTCTATGCGTAGTCCCGAGGACACCACCTTAAGTTTAGATAAACTAAAGCATCTGTGTAGGGAGGTAAATGATAGCTTGGTGATGTTATGAAACTTCTTTATCAGATGTAGATGATCCTAGTAAATTTGATTAATTGTGTATCTGATGCATAGATAAGAAATTCATAATAAGTAGCTATGTCCTGTTTTAGATCAGATCAGTCACATTTTTAGAAACGCTTTTAATTAAGCATAATGAGTATTCTGAGTGTACAAAATCGAAGGCCGTAGTTGCTGTATGTCAGCTAGTGATATAGCACATCTTCCGAATCTGTTAATAAAATAAATCAGCTAGTATAGATAGAAATTTAACGAAATTGTTACAATTACCAAGAGTAGAAGTCCAAATATTTGCTGGCTCACCTAGTAAATATTGCAAGTTTATCAAATCAATTCAAACAATCTGTTGAAAATTTTACTGATGACCCTTTAACCAGACTTAAATGGCTTCAGCAATACTGTACAGGTAAAACTGCTAAATTGATTTCCGCTTGCTCTAAGTCTTCTTCGCCGAATTATACTTTGAAGCCCTTGATATGTTAGAACAACGTTGCGGTACTCCTCGTGTTATTTCTGAAGAAACCATGTCATCTCTAAGGCTGATAGAAAAATCTTGTCGTTCATGAATTGGTCAAAACTAATGAATATCCCAATTTTCATGACTTTGCCAACTTTATCTTTAAGGAAGCAAAACATTTGAATGATCCTTTTTAGCCAGATCTGTCCTCAATGTCTTATTACTCAGCCACTTATGTGTCGTGTCCTTAAAAGAACATATTTTGTTGAAATGTCCTACTTTTAAAAGGTCAGTTTATTTTAGACGAGTGTTCGTTGAAGCGCACCACCTTTGTAATCGTTGTCTTAGACACGTAATGGGATATGCACGTGAAAATAAGAAAGTTACCAAACGGCTACCTGTGACGGAAAGGGTTAAAGTATGTTTGTTCTTATCTTGTGACGTCAGTTTACTGCCTCCCTCGGTGATTCGATTTTCCTTATGGCGGATATATTTAATGTTTTAGAATGATATAATTCGTAGTTTTACATTCTTCTTTTCATTGGCATAAATATTATTTGTATAGGCTGTTTAGGGTTGGTAGGCGGCGTTATATTTGCTGCCATATGTTTATAATGGAAGTATATGGGTTAACTATGTTATATGATCGGCACATGTTTATTACATAACTTACTAAAGTTTGTACATGATATTTGTATAGATATATAGTTTTTGTGAGTATGCCTATAAGCAATTTTGTTTAATTATTTCTTCAGAAAATAGATAAAATGTTTATTTTTCCGTGGCACGCGTTATTCATGACATATATTGTAGTAGTAATTAGTATATGTATTGTTTTAGGTTTGGCGCGGGTTCGTTTATTTGTTGATCTTTGGTTTAATGTTGCATTGTACCACTAAGATTAATAATAGCCATTTTGCTTATTTGAATGTAACGCGCCTGCAGTCAGTGAACTTGTTTTCCCTATAATCTCTTTGTATATGATTTGAAAATACGATTTGATTTTTAAGTGTATATAAGTATTTATCAAAGGTGATATTTTAGATATATTTGTTTCCATACCTATTACCCAACTGCTGTTAACATCCCAACCGTATATTACGAAATAAATATTTTGTTTGATGGTGTTTTTGTTGTAAACACCCCAACCGTATATTACGAAATAATATTGTTTTGTTTGATGGTGTTTTTGTTAAGTCTAAATGAATGTGGCAGTCTATAATATATGCTATAATGTAATATAATACAATAAATATATATATGTTCGGGGTCACAGTGGCCGAGAAAGTCAGTCAAGATTTTCGGGCGTAGTTCTCCCTTATCAGTGATGCTAAACTGAGGACCTGACAAGGACAGCTGTCTGATAGTTCGGATTGAACGAAACACGAGGTCTCGTTAACGGTTGATAAACTATCAAATTCAACACCTTCAACGAATTCAAGTACATAAAAATCAGACCACATCACCCAAATTCTGGAAAATCTGCATTGGCTCTCTGTTTAAAATATTACTGTTGACTTTCAAGGCATTACATGATCAATCACTTAAATATATCAAAGATCTGATTACCCCATATAAATCCACAAGAACCCTTAGATCCACAGATAAACAATTTCTGTATCAACCATCAGTGAATCTTGAAATGGCAACAAGATATTTTTCGTTCTCTGCTCCTCTCTTATGGAATTCGTTACAAGATTTAAATCTCAGCTAAAGACGTTCCTGTTTACAGAAGTGTTTCCGTAGATCAACAGAGAAAACTTGAAAAGAGCAATAGAAAGTATTAGTATTATCGCACTATATAATTAGATTATTATTATTACATGTGTTAATAGTGATATTTTGTTCATGTTTCGGTGAACGCGAGAATATTTTTTGTTGAAGCAAATCTGTATCAAGCTACACCATCTGTACAACTTAAATTGCGTCTCTTAATAAACACCATTAAAATTTACTTTTCCTTTCCATGAAAGTTTCTTCTATTAAAATAGCATTATGCAAGATCAAAATCTGCTTATTACAGGTCTTTCTTTAGGCCTGAGATGTTATCTAAATAATCAATTAGACATTAATTAACATATCCAGACCATAATAAACTCTTAAAGTCAAGGCTAGCCTTCGATGTTGGCGGATTGAATTCCTATATGCCGCTTAATGGCCGTTGATAATTAAATCAATCAAGTGGATACTCGAGACTGCTGTTTATATTAATGATTTGAGTAATGATGACCGAGGCTATGTGAATATTTCAAATGCTTTTTTCTCGGCTAATAGTGGACCAATTTGACTGAAATTTTCAACAAATTACCTTTACACTATCTAGTTTTTAACTATTATAGTCAGAATTGCCATCTCTTTATCTTATCTCCCATAATGTAACTTTAATTTTCAATCTCATTTTCTTGATAGTTGCATGATAAATCCCTTCTATTACATTTAAAAATGTATCTTTAATTATTGTACATGTTGCGATGCTGGCTTAACTCCCCATTCTGACCGTTTTATTGTTAAATTTCTTTTCTGTCCCTGTACAGTCCTTATTCTGCCCCTTTACTTGTTAAATTCCTTATTATTTTCCAATGCTTATTAAACTTCCTATTATACCCCTTTACTTTTTAAATTCCATATTGTGTTCCTATACTTGTTACACTGCCTATTCCGTCCATTTACTGTTAAATTCTCTATTGTCCCTTTCCTAATATTATGTCCCGTTACTTCCGTACTTTTGCTTATTTAATTACCAACTCTGTTCCATCAGTGTTTTGAGTGTGGAAGGAATTATATTATTCCATTGACATACAGAAATAAATCACAGCGATAGAAGACAAATTCCACCCATTTGCTTATAGGTGTCTTCTTTATTACAAAGAGACTCTTACAGATCTCCTAATATCTTATACAGGGCCATGCTCCCAACTATCTTGCAGAGAAAGTAACCAATTTATCTGATCAATTTATTGCTAAGTGTTGCCGTAACGATTTTTGTATTTTATACAGGGTCATACTCCCAACTATCTTGCAGAGACAGGAACTAATTTATCTGATCAATTTATTGCCAAGAGTCGCCGTAAAGATTTTTATATTTTGATGAGAAACTAATTGTAACAATATCTGTCATTAGTTGATGTATAAATGTGTTTTCCTGTGTGAAATATGGTAAAATGATAAAATGTCGACATAAATATTTGAAAGTAATGCCACAGAATAAAAGAAAGCTATAAACTATTGAATGGAAATGTGTGTCATTTATATAGCAATACTTGAATAGTCTACATGATTAATATTGGAACCTTGATTGATCCCCAAGGAATACTAGTCCAACAGAATTAACATAAACAAAGAGATAAAGCAGCATTTAACTCTGATTTTGCTTTGACAACCTCGGGTAGGGTGGTCCATGGAGGTTTACCTGTCCATCCCTTTAATATAATCACCTGGGGAGCTATTCGCCGGAGTCACTGACCAACTTTAACCGGTACCGCATTTTAAATTCAAAATATCTTTGTAAATGCTGAGTGGAATTGGACATTTTTTAAAAAAAAACTGATATTACTTTTTGGGTTTCATTTTTCAAAGGTATTTATATCAGTTTTAAATTTTATACGGGGCAATGTTGCTCTGACAGCGGCATTACGGTCTACTCTTATTTTCGAATTCCCGCTGTCACAGGTTAATTACTTGTTTTTAGACCTACCCACACAGGACTGTGTGATGCCCCTTTCAACAAAAAACTTTCGCGCCACGTCCACTCACTGAAGCCATCGTGGCTCCTAATTGATTTACAAGAAATATTCCTCATCACTATAAACGAGCGTCTGGATTTTTGGTGTTGTATTCTCCTGGCTGTTCTTGCTGACGAACGTGCTGGAAAGGGAATCACTTAGTCATTGGGATGGGTTAAAAGAAACCTGGAGGCCCAATGTAGGTAAATAACCCGTGAAAGTGTGAATTCGGAGTCAAAATGTCTAAAACAAATTGCATAGCATAGCAGAACAGTTGGATATTAAACCCCATTCCATTTCTCTTTCTGCTTCTTATTAGTCAATAAGAGAAAGAAAAGCAAACCATTAGTCAATTAGATAAAGAAAAGTAAACCAATCAAAAAACAGTTAACTTGACAACTGGACAATAATGATCCAAAGGTTTGCCTTACCAACGTAGGGCACTATGAAATGAATCTTTGCATGACAATTAATCTTAATCAGTGTTCAATTAACTGAACTGATGAGTCAAGATTTCTAAATAAAAATAACGGAAGTTCTTATAATTATACTTTGTGCGGACGTCGTTTACTCCTCTGTCTATATAAATTTCTAGATGTGGTGCAATGTTACTAGAGAACGTAATGAAACTTATTTCACTTGACAATAAATTATGAGACCATTTTTTTTTCAATGGAACGTACTGAGAATCTCATTTGTTAATCCAGAAACCTATTAACTGTGATTGGTTTTTATGGATTTGTTATGTTTACCGTTTAAAAGAGGTCCACCCAAATGTCTGCTCATCAAACATCTTGAGATACAATACCTCTATTTCTAATTGAGCTACAATGTGTTTATTAGGTGAATGCTTTGATGGAGTTCAAAGATTTGCATTTCTCTTCTTACGGTTAAAACTTAGTGTAGATGTTTGTGTATTAGGTGAATGCTTTGATGATGGAGTTCAAAGATGGTCAATTTCTGCTAACGGTAAGTAGAGTGATGAAACTGGGTGTATAATTTGAGGACATCAATATCTTCGCTAAGATCGATAATGAGCATTTTCTGCTCAGGGTAAGCAAGGATTAAGTAATTTGATTGGTCGAGACTTTGGAACACGATAAGTCTCAATCTAATGGAGATAGAATGTTCAAACTGGGCGGAGGTTTTCATTATATGAATGGCCTTGATTGATTTATCTATACCCGCTGACCAAAACTCGGCAGTTTCCCCGGCGAGGTGACTTGATTTAACCGGAAGTGGACAAAAGTCCGCCGCGGCATACGCGATCACCGGTGCAAGATGGTGAACATGTCAACGAGATAAAATTCACGTTAGTTGAAAATGCCATCAAACATGAATATTAAAGCGTTAAAATTTAACCAAATGTTTTGAATTGAAATTGGGGCTTCGTATAACCAGATGTTCATAATATATGTCATTTATTTGTTTCGGAAATATTACATATAATAATTTCTGCTTATTTTGCGGCCACTTACTGAAAGTCACACTTTCATGAATACTGATTTTATTAAAACATGTCATGTCATGTGCTATTATAATATCCGACGCCCAATTTTTTTATCAGCCGGGTCACTTGATTTACTCTGGTACGGCAACCTGACCGGCGTACGCTTGTAGAAATCAGCGAACAAATCCAGCTTGGCGGACTGCAACGATGGGCATTTTCTGATTACGGTAAACAGAGATAAGCAAGTTGATTAGCTGATGATTTGGGACACGATAACTTTGGATATATTTGATTAGTGAGAGTAATGAGATTTGGTGTATAGTTTCATCATATCACTCCCTTGACTAGGTTAGATAATTAGCAATTTGATTGGTCAAGAATTTTGAGCTCTTAATGAGTGATGGTGGTGAAACGTCGTGTACAGTTTTATTAGTGCTAACCATAGCCCTGGACCAAGCCAAATCCTAATTCTAAAGCATAATCCATGACGTCATAATTTACTAGACCGTCTCCGATCTTGCGTTCTCCTGAAACTTAGAGTATATCAATCTGTTTCTCAGAGAATTACTTACGAATTATCTCTGTAACAGATGACTGTCCACAACACTTGCGTTACCTGAAGCACGGCGTTAGTCATTGGCTCAACGGCTCGTGCAATATTTACCAAACACCTAACTGCTTCGGGCAAAATGATGCATTTTACTCATTTTAATACTATACTCATTTACACTAAATAGGAAATATTTTTAACTACAAATACTTCAAACGTCTTTATTTATTTTTCTTTTACCTCAAAAAAATGTTTGAGAATTTAATTTGTCGGAGTAAAAAAGTTAATAATCCGTACTCATTAAGCCTCGTCGATGTCATGCTTATCAGTGATTGAAGCAGCCAGGCGAATATTCAGTATATTCACTGCGGGATCAGTTTGAGAGTATATAAGTTGATAATCAGCTTGATTGCTCGATACTTATCAAAAAAATGTGCAATTAATTAATGCGTGCCATCTATTTATTTTGGAATTTCGGCGGGGGACACCAGCCTCCCTGTTGGCTTGTTTTCGTGTCAATCGTTTCTCTCTTTCTCGCATTCCAAAGGCTAAGGGTTATATGACGCGCACGTGAACCGAAAGATTAGGCGCACATATCAGCCCCTCAGGTACGCCCCTGTTCTTCTGCAACCGGAAACATTCTGGTCAAGATGCCAGTGTCCTAATACTCGACAAAGGCGGCACAGCTATTCGGGTTGCACAGTATTTATCATGTTCAGCATGTATCAGTATAGGATATTAATCTTCCCGAAGTTGATATGATAAAGAACACGCGGGCGCAGCCCAAGTGTTCTCTATCATATCAATCCGTCCGTTCGTTCATGGGTTTAACGTCCACTTCCACCTAAGGTGATATTGTAGACAAGTATCAATCCGAGGGAGAGTAGGTTTATATCTGACATATACATCGTTCACCCTTAAATTTAATGGACTCTACTAAAAAAAGGCAACAGTGATTGGTTAATTGCTCGACAGCACGTGACGTGTTTGTTTATACGTCGCCATTTTGTAGTAAGTGAACTGAAGAAAGCTAAAACAAAATGGATAGTAAAACGAAGTCAGACGAATAATCAATCCTTTTTAGTCATCATATTGACGATAGAATAGATGGGAATGCAACTATGGTGAGGATCTATATAAAGCCTGAAGAAAATTTGGATCAAAAGGCAATCTTTTCCGATAATTCTGACAATGAACCGTGACGGAAGGTTACTTTTCGGTATGTTCAGAGAAAGATTTGACCGACTGTTTTGAGTGGATTGTAGCCGTAGCCAAAAATACTTTACAAAGGAACTCTTGGGTGATAAATACTTTCACGTCTTAGGATGTGTGGAGAAATGATTTGGGCAGAAAGAAAATTCTGAAAGATATCTTAGACATGGACTGGAGTGTTGATAACCGATTTAAATAAGCCGATAGGTACGCCGTCTATTTAGGTCCTGAATGCTACAAACTGTACCAAAACATTTTTTTTTATTGTCAAAAGAATAAAATTTTATTTCTGTGTTCTTTGTATTATTTCGATTATCTATGTCAAGGGCGGTTGATATGAGTCGAATATATCGACCTGTAATGACGTCATCAGCGGTTGATATGAACCGAATATATCAACCTCTGATGACGTCACGAGAGGTTGTTATAAGATATAACTGCTATGGACATCAAAGAAAAAAACTACTACCAGTTGTATATGGTCTATGTAACAACCGGTCGTACTATAATCCCAAATCAATCAGGTCCAATCGTAAACCTCGGCTTTCCCGTACCCGAACACAAAACGCCGTTCATAGTACAGACATTTTGATTGGTCAATGAGTCCATGCGACCTGAAAATATGTCAGTAACCAAAGCAATTTACACCCGATATTAAATACATTTTATAATTCCATCTGCTGTACATTCTTCAGCCCATCCATAGTTGTTTACAAAGGAAAAGAACCGCCAGGAGTGTCAATAATCTCTTGGGGATAAATTACTAGTGAATTAGGACATCCATTGATTTCCTGTTAGTTTATCATTGACATAAGCGGCATGTTAGATTTAATGGTTTATTATTCTATTACACGGTCATGTGGTTTTTATAACGCATGGGATCAATGTGGCAGATTTAGAATCTTTAAGATGATTTAAGTGAACAGGAACTATCAATGAATACTGCAGTGTAAAGTTTACACGATATTAACTGTGAAAAAAAGGCTAATGCACTTCAAAACTAATGTATAGAAAGTAAAACTAGATGCGAATCGACGCGTGTCGAATTGGAATTTCAACTGTCATTAATCTGAAGTCTTTCTGCATAATAGGTATATAGTCAGATATTGAAGCAAATCGATTACTAATATATTATGTTATTCGGCTGCAAATTATTAGACAACTACCACTGGACTAAACATGGTGATCAAAGCAAGCAGTTGGCTGTAATTGCCATATGGTATAAGGAGGAGGCCACCAACATTAATCGACTTAAGAAATACAAACTTCCAATACCGTAAATATTAAGTGCAGCAGGAATGCACCACACATAATTTAGACGAAAAAAACCCACCAAACATACAAACAAGACAAAAACTAGGTCATATCGGGACTAAAATATGGTTGAATTTTATATCATAATTCGCTTGCGCGCTGTGGGAAACCGGAGAAAATCTACGTGGTTGGACAGACGACCTTACTCCTTGTAACGTACAACCGGGGATTCGAAACCACGCCAGTTGACACACAATGACACGCTTTATGGTACAACATGCATTTGCTAACCATTCGGCCACCCCCCCTCCCCCAAATAATCTAAAGAAACCATTGTGTAATGCCATCATTAGTTATGATAGTATATGTTACAAGAAATATGAATGTGAGCATATTGAAGTAACAACATCGGTGAATGTGTATAAAGCCGGGAACTCTAAAATTAAATGTTATAAGTCAATTGAGCCAGTGGCTGCCAGGTAGGATAAGCCCACATTTTGCAAGAGATTGACAAGAGAACAAGTTACACTCGGATACATGCCAATATCGAAAGGAACTGAGATCTTAGGGTGATAAACAAACATTTCAAGTTTCATTGAAATCAGTTTAAAATTGTGTTACCTGTAGAGTATTCCCAACAAATTGGGGACGGGCGGACAGGGGCGACAATATGCATGCATGTACGTTCACATGAAAATGTGTTACGCCACCACAAAAACAAATACATCCCAAACTTAGGCTGCCTGTCTACAACTAGCTCCGCCTGTCAAACTGATCAGAGCGGAATCACAAAATAGTCCACTAATCATCAATATGGCGACGCCCACGAAAGATAACAGAAGCAGTTTTGTTTGCGAAGACAAATTTAGGAGTATCTAACCTTGTTTTGAAAGATAAACAGAGACAGTTTCAATGGTAAAGACAGTTTTGCAATGTTTCCCACTAGCACATATATATCGCTTTTACCGGAGTAGCAGAAGTCTACATTTTGCCACTTGACATTTGTTTACAAACAACATGCGCGTTGAGTGTACTAAGCAGTAAGCGATTTGATTAGTCCCGCCCCAAAATGATCACGTAAGCGTTTTAAATGGAGGGCATCTAGAGCAGAGATGTAATCTCGAAGTATGACGTAGATGCATCGCTGCGTGCAGTATGAAACAAATAACACTGAATATAAGGAAGCAAAGAGAAAATGCAAACCGTCGCGATAGACGGTCTGGTGAATGAATTACGCAGCATAAAATCGGTAAGTTGTCAATGACGTCCAATTTAGAAAAAGTAACTTAAGCCACAATAAAAGGGGCGATATTTCAGATAAAATAAGGCCAAATGGTTAATAAACTATCGATTTAGAAACGAACCGGAATTATCAAACATACATTATGCAAGAGCTTAATCTGCCTATTGCAAGTCTGTCTTAAGGCCTGATATGTTTTTTTTTTCTAAATCATTAATTAGACATTTATATAATTAACTTATCCAGGCCATAATCAACTCTCGATGCCATCAGATTTCTCCGATATTAATGAGATTAGAACAGTTCAGCCTTATTTTGATTTAAGCTAAAGATGGACGGCGAGTCTTAGCTTCGAACCACCAGTACCCTGGTTAAAGTTATTGCACACGTCTTGTCAAATCTTAAAAGGCTAATATTTTGGCTCGCGGTAGAGTAATTTGAATGAAATTTTCAAATTATTCATTTTACATTATTTATTTTCGAACTATCATAGCAAGAATGGCTAGTTCTTTATCTAAATTTAACATAATGTATCTTTAACGTATGTAATTGCACAAAATATAATGCGTAATACCCTTACAAGATATGCTGAAGAAATCGTATTATGAAAGTGTATTTATAAAGGAATAAAATTGGGGCGACAATCCAGATTAGGAAATTCTAAATTAGATCGGTCATTATACAATGCGTAATTGTGTACCGCCTTTGGCCGTGCACTTAAAATAAAGATATTTTATGCGGGAAAGAAATAGTTCTTTATTGTTACATATTGCCAAAAATCGTAATTTCTGCGAATGGAAAATACTATATAGCGTGGTATGTTAACTGAGGGGTATTTAACTACTTCAAAACCGAATTTGTCCATTCTGTCGAAAATACCATATTGATATCCAGGTCCAGAACAGATGCATCTATAGTGCCTAAATTTTCTTTATTTAATATTAGTTCAGGAGGATATATTTCACCTTTATATTTATTGAAATTACCATTATTATTGATGGGTGTTATGTCATCAATGTAACGGAAGGTATAGTTTAGACTATAACTACTTTGTAATCAGTTTCTGTTTAATGATCCTGGAAGTAGAATTCATATTTATACTAATATGCATTTGCCATAAATGGGGCGGGATCAGTTCCCATTGGTAAACCATTAGTTTGCTGTATTATCTGATCCTCAACCTCAAATATGGCATTGTCAATGAGAAAATATATGATGTTTTGAATCTGTTCTTTATCAAAAACGGCATTGCGACCTTTTATAATCCATTTAGAATCTTCTGAGTAAATGGCCATCAAGTTTCTACCTTTCCCGATAGCTCCATTAAAAGCTTTATCCACAAACCAATCCAAATTATCTTTAAGATCTGAATGTTGAAGTTTTTGATTGATTTTATCTAAAGTATCTACTATGGGTTTATTTTTATCAATTATAAAAAAAACCTTATTAATTCCAATATAACTACGAAGTATTATGCACCAAATGCCATTTTGGGTTTGGCATAATTTAAGTTTTTGGTATGAATTTATCTAAAGTTTTTGTTTAATTGGCAGTTACTGCAGGATATTTTGTACGTAAATCTTACTGGGTTTTTAGGTATTCTGGATATAGAATAAATGTAAAGTAGTGCATCTATTTCGACACTGTCTGTCATTTTGTAAAATATCTAGTTTAATTAAATCCGTAATGCATTTATAAGTGTCATTTTTGGTATTGGGCCTAAGTCCAACTTCAGTAAGAATATTTCTAAGATTGTATTTTTAACAGGCAAAAGCAACATTGTTGCTAGCCTTATCGACAGGCGTTAAACATAATCTTTTTTGAAGAGTAGCAAACATTCATTCAACTGCAGATGTGGTATTAGGACAGCGGTAGGCTGCGGGGGGGGGGGTGCGGATTGGCATCTTGGGGTTTGTGTTTTAAATATTTGATTTTATATATTCTCCAAAGATGCTAAAGGTTCACGAAATTTATCAGGCCAAGCTACATGTACTACGTGTACACATTTCCTGATTTGATATATTACATTATTATGTAACTTTTAGAAATTTGTTTTACTGGGTTATCCTCGAAATCGTGGTTCAAAGCGGAAAAGGTTTCTAAGATTTTATCTTCAATAATACAATAATATCAAATTTTCCTGTTTGAGTTGGCGCATTGACATGTTGTATTATCTTAATTGTCAATAAATTCTTCAACGTTAAGGTTTTCAATAGTTTCGTGGTAGTTACATATTTTATTAGGAACTGGAGGTAAAAATTTGTGTACGGCTGTAGGTCAAATTTTAGGAATAGTATCTAGTATAGATTAAATTACTGATCGGTCTATTCTATTCAATCCAATGTCTAATATGTTTATCTGTAAAAAGGATTTTACATAACACATCAGTTTTTTCTTTTACGTATTGCATGAGGTTGTATTGAATGCTTAGGTAAAATTTACTATTTATCAAATCGATTATAACATCGTTATATTGAAAAAACTGTTCATTAGAAGGACACCAAGTTTCTTAGTGTGTACATTTTATCGAGCTAGATTGAGTACACAAGCTGCAAGTGACAATTTATCCAAGTATGGCATTTGCATGTAGAAAACAATCCTTTCAAAATAATTTCTAGGACTTTTTGAAACTTTAAATTTGAAAATTATGATCGTGTTTCGTATAGCAATTTCTTGTGATCAAAGTGTTTTCATCATGCTTGCTATAATCGCTGTATCGTGTTTTTAAATCTATCATAGAGATAATAAGGGAAAATAATCTGTAATTTTGTTATCAAAGTTTCCTCTGCGTGGGTTTCTTTTTTTTTTGCGTTACAACAGGATCAATCTTGCCATTAGTGAGGTGTCCTTAACCGAAAAGTTTTTGAATTATTTGTTCTCTGTATTCAAAGTCATTACAAGGATTTGCTCAAAATGTTGATATAGTAGTTTATGTGCATTTTCAAAATTTCCTGCAGATAATGATTATTAAACTTATTAAACATACATTATGCAAGAGCAAAATCTGTCCAGTGTATGTCTTTCTTTAGGCCCGAAATGTTATAAAAACTATTAATTAGACATTAATTAACTTATCCAGACTATAATCAACTCTCGATGTAAAGGCTAGCCTGTGATATTTGTTGGATTATAGTCCGATTTGCTGCAAAACTTCCCTTCGTGATTTAACAATTAAATGGATAATCGAGACTTAGTTTGTCTTACAAACTTCAGTGTGCTAAGAGGGAAATGTAGCTCGTACAGCGGTGCTATGGTCTACTCTTATATCGAATATTAACTGCTAAGGGATCTTTTACTTGCAGGTTAATGTGTACACGTGGCCTCGGTTTTTTTGTACAATCCGAGCGACTAGACAGCTGTTCTTAGTCCTACACGAGTGACACTAGTACACAACGTCGGAAAATCCTGATAAATTTTTCTTGGCCAACACCGGGAGCGAACCTGCTACATCCAAAGTTGGTCCCGGTAAATAGAAGATTGCTTGAAGGGAGAAGGCAAGCAATTTGATCCATAAATTCTGAATTACACATCATACAAATTGGTTGTATCTATAGAAATATATTAACAGATTGTGTGAACTATAAAACGTTATATTGATGTATTTAGCACCAGTTTATGACTGGGTTTTATCAGTATAACCATCTTAATGATACTGATTAACACTTTAAAGGACAACTCGCAGTTCCTGAGATTTCGTAGTCTTGACAAGTTCAGCCTAAATTGTTTCCATTTTGACTGCTGTGATATTACAGTCACGTGTCACAAGGCCTTCGAAAGTCTACCATTCTACAGTTAAACAGTACATAATGCTGTCATTGTCTTAGTTTTGATATTCGTAAACTGATTCCGGAGCGGAAACACTGTGTTTGCAATGCTTACAATTTTTAGGCAACCCGGTAATTCAGAAGAAAGTATATAGATCACCATTTAATTTCTGCATTGGTATTTATAGCAATTCTCTCTCGTCTCTTTTCTCCCCTTTTGCATGCCCCTTTTTGTTTACTTTTTATTGGGGGGGGGGGGTACAAGGTACGAAGAGGGTTTGAATTAACATTCCTACCAGGTTTTGGTAAATATTCATTTAGAGATTGGAGGCTTACATAGTTATCGGGTTGCTGAAGGTAATATGTACGGTAAATCGTTATATGTTTAGGGAAATTAATGGTGGTCCGCCCCCTTGATACTATTCACTGAGTTACCCACCCTTGCCGTAAGAAGGATCTGCCCCAACTGTTACTTTGTTTGAAACACGGGAGGGCAGTATGAGGTCGTCCAATGAGTAGAATAAAGTGGGTTAAAACCTTCTTTAAGAATTACCATAACACCTCCTTCAAACATGACTGTAAGATAATGCCAAATACGGAGCGAACTGTCTCATTTGTCAGTGAGGTGCCCCTCCCAAGTACCTGCATACAGGACTCCTCACAATGGAAGCACTGTGCCCGCAATACTCAGAGGCCAGTAGCCTATACTATTGCGTATGAGAGAAACGCGTGAGTTACGTATGAAAATTAATAAAATGATTTCCAAACGCACAAAATGCCCTTGAAAGTACCAAATTGTTCATATACTTACCATATATCAGTAGTGTAGCACCAGCGTATGCCTAGCGTATGAACTGCACTTGTCCAACATACGGCGATCACGTGACAAAGTGCCAACATGTGCGGTGACCTTTCTTACATTGCAGCATTATTGCACTAGACGTTAATTATGTTACTCAATCGTCAAGCATCTACGGTACACCTTTGTGTCAGCGTATGTCCATCGTACGTTATCTATGACTAAGTAGTCCAGTCAAGAAAAGTTTTTTTTAATGGTTTTTGGTAGCCGTTGGGTGTACTGAATGACACAAATTTTGAAGGTAAAGTTATACCATTTTCGGGGAATCCCCCAACCCCAAAACATATTGACGTGAACCCAACTTTATGTATATTCATAACTCTGAACTTCTTCATCCCTTACTGGCATATTTGGTATGTACATGGTTTTGAGTCCCTCACCCAACAACCTGATATCCCGGAAGATTAGTGAAGCAAGACAAGCACATATACATGCAAGATATTATTTACCTATTTGTTCTTTATGGAATCAACTGTGATGCCGTCTATCACGAGATTGCATTTCATTAACTGTGCAACTTTCGCAAATATAAGCGTCAATCTCGGTTCACATTTTCTGTTAGACATCCATAGAACCTAAAGGAAAGTCCATTAGCGGATCTAGAGCGGTGAATCCGGAGGAATGGTTCCAAATCTAGGACACCATCTATTATCCCAAACCACAATGAATGTCAACAAAATACTGGCTTTAATTGGGCGTCCCGGTAGAACATAGATCGTATTGCCTACATAATAGATGTTCGACGATCGTTATCTCGCCGGAAGAAAAGCAGATTTATTCAAATTGACATAAAGTACATGTCATATTATAATTTTGGTTATTAATTATTTGTGAACCCTCGGGGCAGTGGTTAATAGCTATAACATTAAGTAACCTTAGGGTGTTAAATTTGAGCCAATGTGCATGCTTTTGAGATCATTGCTGGGAGCAAATTCTTGTGAACGAGAATATCAGAAATGGCAGTCAGTGGGACAGAATCTCGTGATCTACATGTCAATTTTGCCTGTTGTGTAAGAGTTGACAGAACAGTTAGTAGTACAGTGGTAATGCTTACCCGACGATTCAATATACCGAGAATATGATATACTGAGCGCCATAGAAAACGCATCACTTAGTTTTTCGTATTATTATTAAGCTTTCATATTTCATATGAAAGCTTATTGTTTCTGTTAAGATTATTATTATTTTTTTTTTGTGTTTTTCCTGCAAATCGGATTTCACAGAATCTATCCATAGGATGTTTCTGAAACTTTGACCTACCCCCCGAAAAATGGGTGGTGGCTGTTGATTAAATATATTTTCAAAACGTTTTGCGAATTCGAAATCACCGAATTTTACGAACGAAAAAACTGACAATGCATAGTCGTAACTTTGCTATTTTTTGACCGATTTTACTAATTCTTTTTTCTTTGAATACCTTGAAAAAAATCATTTTCATCTGCAGTTTCACATTTTCGAATTTCGAAAATTCGTCGCTGTGATTTCGAACCGGAAGTTTAGACCAATTTGACAACTTCTTTAATAGTTGTACGATTTTCATGAAATTTAGTATTTCAGTAGATCTTACCAATGTGACTTCAAAATTATAATGAGAAATCTCCCCTTGGTGAAATTGAGGATCAAAGTTTTAAAAAAAATCGTCGAAATATAGGTCAGAATGACCTGAAATTTTTTTTCGATACTCAACAGGTAATTACTGATTCCTACACAAAATATGCAGTTTGTCGATCAAACCGGAAATGCCACCATCTTGAAACATGAAAAATCCTTAAGGCTTTTTTGCTATCTTACTTACAGACACGGGAGTTATATTTTCTGAATCCTTGAAGGATGGCCCAAAAATCGCAGGGAGCAGAATTTTGATTTAGGTCAACTGATGGTTGCCATTTTGAAGTGAATATGAAAAGTAGTAGCAATTTGAAGGGCCGAGACTTTGAAACACAATAACTCCCCTTCTAATTGAGCTAGAATGTTCAATCTTGGTGTAGACGTTCACTAGGTCAATGTCATGATTGAGTGCAAAGATGAACATTTTCTGCTTAGGGTAAGCAGAGATAAGCATGCTGATTTGTTGATTCTTTAGGGCACAATAACTTCGGTTATAATGAAGGGAGGGTGATGAAACTCTTGTCAATCGAGAGTCTAATAGCTAGCCCGTTGTGTGAAATCATTGTATAACAGGGGTAGCAGAAAAAAGAGATCGAAAATCCAAAAAGTCGTATTTTTACGATTTGGAGCATTTTCAAGGGTCCTTTTCTCTAAAGTCAACATAATATTTTGGGGGAACTTCTTGTACAAAGTGTCTTATCGGTAGTCTTTTATATGAAACCATAGATCAACAGTCAAAAATATCAGGAGTAGTAGAATAAAAGGATCGAAAATTGAAAACCGCACCCTTTCATTGTTAAGCAAAACATGCAGTGTGGGTGGCTACAATCTGCACATTTAGTCATCGTATAGAGCTTATTCAACAATATAGAATTCCAACTGCTAAGGGATCTTTACGTGCACTCCAATGTGTACACGGCGGATAGGGGGACACGCCAGAATATCGAGATGAACTTTCTCGGCCAATGCAGGGATCGAACACCCGACCTAGCAGGCCAACGCCTTAGCCACATAGTGTGGACACCCATCGTGCATTGCATCCGTCAAATCAAATCATTTCATTTCATTGCATTAGACCAATAATTAATTATTCTTAATTTAAAACTTTATTTTAATATTAGTCTGGCATTATTAAATCTCTTTAAAACAATTAAATACAAAAAACAAAAAAAAAAATCAATAAGCGGGTCAATTCAGGTACGTATAACTACGGGTTCTGTCCACCTTCTTTCGGCTACGGCCATACCACGTTGAAAACACCAGTTCTCGTCCGATCACTGCAGTTAAGCAACGTCGGGCCCGGTTAGTACTTGGATGGGTGACCGCCTGGGAACACCGGGTGCTGTAGACGCCTTTTTGCCCTGATTCTTCGTGAAAAAATCAATTTTCCGCCAATCAGACCACAGCGCGCACTCTTTTGCACCACTCCAGCTCTCCGCTCGGCCCGTCTCCCCAGGGAAAAAGACACAAAAAGAATTTGAGTAACCACAAGTATGGGTTCTGTCGACCTTCTCTCGTCTACGGCCACACCACGTTGAAAACACCAGGGTCCGTATTCAAAGATTTTCTAAAAGTTAAGTAAAAATACTTAATTTTTCCACTTAACCAAGTGTCTTACCTTAAATCGGTATTCAAAGGTTGTATTTTACACATACTTGGCTATGTGAAAAGTTAACTGCACACTTAAATTATGGAATACTCACATTCGCCAAAAAGCATGATTTTTTTTATTTATGGAATACCCTCCACTGCCAAAAATCACGAATTACTGACATTGCCAGCTAGTTATGCCCCTTAAGAGCATCGCTATATTCTATTAAATTCTTAGTTTACATCACCAGGAAAATGTTTGTCGAAATATTATATTGTAACCCATGAAAACAGTATGATTATAATTTAAGATAAATTATGATAGTGTGCATCCTTTGCCGGAACAGCTGTTTTCATACACTTTTTTTTTAAATAAAATCCATCCAAATAGATTACAATAAATAGTGGTAGTATAATAATGGATATTGTAAGCTTTAATTTTTTTAACAATATAACGCGAATAGAAAACAACATATTATTAACAATACACAGTGACCCTTGTCTTCTAAGTTAGACTGGACAAATTATACAGTGTTGTTTGTTAATCTATCATTTGAGAAATTCATAGATATTGTGTAAGTACCTACACTTTAGATTTTGACAGGTCTGGCATTGACGGTACATTGTGTGTACGAAATATTCAGGCTTCATTATATTTTAACTAAATAAATACTACCGATTATGTATATATGGGAATGAGTTGTAAAAATTAGATCATGCCTTGCTTCTAGCGGTAGTATAAATAATTTCCGAAATCTATAAAGCAAAGTCTCCACAAATGAATTTAACTATATTTTATGACAGCCATGGAGACATACAAACATAACATGATAAATGATCGGGAAAAGATATCCTTAACTACATCGGTGGTAATAACCTTATACTCTATTATGGCACTACAACATCAAAGTTGACGACGAAAAAATAAATTGGAAGTCAGCTACGCTCGGCGACATTGTCTTTGTTTTAATCTGAATTCCCTTTCTTTTAAAATCGTCACTACGGGACTGCTTTTACAGCATTAAAAGAAGTCATTATAATCTCACTTAACTTTAAGGTACCTCCCGTAGGTCACTTAAAGTTAAATGGATATTTCTCACTTAAACTGGCCTTTGAATACCACTTGAAGACTAACACTCAAAAGTTAAGGCAGCTTAACTTTAAGGGAAAATTTGATACTTAACAGCGCCTTTGAATACCAATTGCCCTTAACTTACAGGAAGTTACGTATATTTTAGTGAAAGCTAGTAGTTAAGTGACTATCTTACACTTAAGATATCCTTTGTATACGGACCCAGTTCTCGTCCGATCACTGAAGTTAAGCAACGTCGGGCCCGGTCAGTACTTGGATGGGTGACCGCCTGGGAACACCGGGTGCTGTAGACGCCTTTTTAAAACCGACAAAACCCCCCAAAAAAATCAATAAGCGGGTCAATTCAGGTAGGTATAACTACGGGTTCTGTCCACCTTCTCTCGTCTACGGCGACACCACGTTGAAAACACCAGTTCTCGTCCGATCACTGAAGTTAAGCAACGTCGGGCCCGATCAGTACTTGGATGGGTGACCGCCTGGGAACACCGGGTGCTGTGGACGCCTTTTTAAAACCGACACCCCCCCCCCCCAAAGATAAAATCAATAAGCGGGTCAATTCAGGTAAGTATAACTACGGGTTCTGTCCACCTTCTCTCGTCTACGACCACGCCACGTTGAAAACACCAGTTCTCGTCCGATCACTGAAGTTAAGCAACGTCGGGACCAGTTAGTACTTGGATGGGTGACCGCCTGGGAACACCGGGTGCTGTAGACGCCTTTTTGCCCTAAACTCATTAATTTACCATTTTGTTGTGAGTGGCTTGTACGTGTCTGATTTCAAAGGGGGGTTGGGCGGCTGAATGGTTAGCACGCGCCTGTTTTCGAATGCTCGTTAGTACGTGACAAGGAGTAAAGTCGCCTGTCCAACCTGTCATTTTTAATTTTTTTCCGGCAATTTTCATTTCATTTTCTCATCCGTCTCATTACAGTAATACAAGTTTCGGTTATTTCCCTTTAGTTTTCAGATTATTGTTATGCCTGGGTGCAATGTTTCATACTATATTTAGACTTGTAATTTTGCGAGTTTTTGACGAATTTTGATAATTTTTTCTTCTTATCCTTTTATTTAGGATACTTGATACAATCAATGACGCGTGACGATGAATATGAAAGATTTCATATCTGCATGGGACAGTAGCAGATCTAGTTATTATTATTATAGCATATATATAGTGCACCCTTTCATTTAACATGTTCAGGGGCACTTTACAGAGTGACAATGTACTCATAAATAAACAACAAGATTTTAACGATTGCATACAGAGTCAGTTAAAAGCCTGATTAAATAAATGTGTTTTAAGTTGTTTTTTTAAAAGAATATAGAGATGTACAACATGTTAAACTAAATGGTAGATTATTCCATAAAACAGGTGCTTGATAACTAAAAGAGCGCTGACCATAAGAGACTAGTTGAATAGTTTTGGGCTTTAAAAGTAGTTTATCTGATGTACGTAATGTTCGGCCGGATGCATAAAGTTCTAAAAGATATGAGGGGTAAACAGGAGCTAGATTATTTAAGCATTTAAAAGTAAGTAACAAAATCTTACAATCAATTCGATATTTAACAGGTAACCAGTGTAAATTGTATAAAACAGGAGTTATGTGGTCACATTTTTTAGTTAAAGTAACAAGTCTAGCAGCAGTATTCTGTACTTTTTGTAATTTATCTATAAGCTTTAACGGTAAACTACGGAAGCCTCCTGGTGTCACGATTTTATTTTTTTTAGCGTAATTGTGACTTTTTATCTCCTAATTAGGACTTTTTATCTCTTAATTAGGACTTTCTATCTCCTAATTAGGACTTTTTATCTCCTAATTATGACTTTTTATCTCCTAATTGGGACTTTTTATCTCCTAATTAGGACTAATGCCAGTGTATAGAGTTCCTTGGTTCAAATGTCGGAGGATATCGACATTATTGGTTCTTGCGTGTGTCGAGAACGAAAACCGAGGAAACGCTTAAATTCTTCGTTCAAGTTGATAGCAACCTCCCAGAAATAGACTAAAAACCTATCACTACTCGTCAGAAATATAAAATATGCTCATCACTACCAATTAGAAATATACACAAAAATCATCACTTCCCTTTAGACATATCCACAAAAATCATCACTACCCTTTAAAAAATTTCCACAAAACTCCACATCACTACCTTATACAAATTTCCACACAACTCATAACTATCCTTCAGAAATGTCCGCAAAACCCATCACCACCCTTCAGAAATGTCCACAAAACCCATCACCACCCTTCAGAAATGTCCACAAAACACATCACTACCCTCTAGAAATGTCCACAAAACGCATCACTACCGTATAGAAATGTCCACAAAACGCATCACTACCTCTTAGAAATGTCCACAAAACCCATCACTTACCATTCCAAAACTCCACAAAACTCTGAACTACCATTTATAAATACTAGTATATGATAGTAGTAAGTGTTGTTTATAGTAGTATATAGTAGTAGTAAGTGTTGTTTATAGCAGTATATGATAGAAGTAAGTGTTGTTTATAGCAGTATATGATAGTAGTAAGTGTTGTTTATAGCAGTATGTCCCGAAATGACCTAGTTCGTGTTGAGTGGACGTTAAACCCCATTTCTCTCTCTCATTATAGCAGTATATGATAGTATTAAGTGTCGTTTATAGCAGTATATGGTAGTAGCAAGTGTTGTTTATAGCAGTATATTATGATAGAAGTAAGTGTTGTTTATAGCAGTATATGGTATTAGTAAGTGCTGTTTATAGCAGTATATGGTAGCAGTAAGTGCTTTTTATAGTAGTATATGATAGTAGTAAGTATTGTTTATAGTAGTATATACATGTAGTAGTATTAAGTGTTGTTTATAGCAGTATATGATAGAAGTAAGTGTTATTTATTACAGTATATGGTAGTAGTAAGTGTTGTTTATAGCAGTATACGATAGTAGTAAGTGTTGTTTATAGCAGTATATGGCAGTAGTAAGTGCTTTTTATAGCAGTATATGATAGTAGTAAGTATTGTTTATAGTAGTATATAGTAGTTATATGTGTTGTTTATAGAGATTCACTTAAATTCTACCGTTTTACTTAATTAGGAGGAAAAAAGTCCTAATTAGGAGATAAGTCCTAATTAAGAGATAGAAAGTCCTAATTAGGAGATAAAAAGTCCTAAGTAGGAGATAAAAAGTCCTAATTAGGAGATAAAAAGTCCTAATTGGGAGATAGAAATTCCTAATTAGGAGATAGAAAGTCCTAATTAGGAGATAAAAAGTCCTAAGTAGGAGATAAAAAGTCCTAATTAGGAGATAGAAAGTCCTAATTAGGAGCAGACGATTTAATGAACTTTAAAACAAAAGATTCACTTACCAAATTACATTTTTCTAAATAAACAGAGTTTTGTAACTTATCAAAATCATGAGCGTTAAAGTCAATAGTTTTATTTAAATCATCAAGTTCAGTTCGTATTTTCTGTATTTTTATTTGAAAGAAATCAGAGAATAAATTCGCAAGTTTAGCATCATTATCATTATCCGGGAGAATAGTCCGCTCAGCATTATAATCCAAAAGGGAATTCACAACTTTATACAGGTCTTTTTGTCTGTTTTCGTCATTTTCTATTTTATCAGAGTAAAATTTAATTTTAGCTTCTTCAATTAATTTATTCACATTGTTTTTTAAAGATTTATAAATCTGTTTATGGACATGTAGATTTGTTTTACGCCATAGATGTTCAGTCTTATTACGATCCCTTTTGGCTTCTAAAATAGACTCATTAAACCACTGCGTATTGGGACGAATGGTAAATGTTTTTGTTTGAAGAGGCACAAGTGAGTCCAAAATTTCAGCAAGTTTAGAGTGGTATTGGGTTGCCTTCTCTTGTACATCTTGAATATGTTGAATGTCATTGAAGTCCGAGTTGACTATTTCCGCTTTAAATTTAGTAATGTCAAGAGATTTAAACCTTCGATATATTACAGTCTTTCTTGTTGGTTGTGGTTTCTGGATCTTTAGATTAAAACTTGCCGGGAAATGATCAGATATTAATTTGTCAGAGACAGAGAGATTATCCAGTTTAATATCACATGGATTAGTTATAACAAGATCGAGAATATGTCCACCATTATGGGTTGAAGAAGAAACATGTTGTGTTAGAGATCTATTATTCAACATTTCACAAAAGTCAACCGCGGCAGGGTCATTAGTATCATCAACATGAAAATTAAAATCCCCCCAAATAATAGTGCAACACTTAGTCACATTTAACTGATCCAGAAATAATCCAAATTCTTCCATAAACCTTTGACACAATCTGTTATTGGGCGGGCGATAAATTGTAATTATCCTAGTTTCCCTCGAAGAAAACTGTAGAGAACAATCCAAGATTTCAAAAGAATCAAAGCGTTCTTGACGAATTTTCTTACACTTAATAGATGACTTAAATATAAGTGCTACCCCCCCCCCCCCACGTGAACCTCTAGGGCAATGTTGTATGGAATATCCATCAGGTACTAAAGCTGCGATTGTCGATGAATCCAAGTAGTCATTACTCAGCCACGTTTCAGTTATTCCAAAAGTATCGATCGAATTTTCAACAATATAATCAGATAAAATTGTTGTTTTGTTCTTTACAGATCTGGCATTAATTAATCCAAACGAAGTTGTTAAAACCGACGCTTCATTTTCGATTGCCTTTCTAATTTGTATAAGATTGTTGTTTATCTTCTGCTTTGTTCTAAAATGTTTGATCAGTTTGTGATTTGTGATAGAGTTTGGGGTGAGCTGGATGATATTGTTAAGATTAATATTAATATTCCGTGGTTTAGTGTTCAAAGATTCATACGGTCTGTTGGTTATGATAACTTTTAAATGTTCTTGATTTCCCCCATTTTCTTCATATACACAATGATCCTGCAAACACATCTTATTTATTTTGCTTACTATTGTGAACAATATTCAAATGGGAACACATCAATAACAACACATTTGTACACTTACGGATAAGTGGATAAGAAATGGAACAGAATCTTGAGTCCTGCCTGTCAATTCCGTCTATAATGTGAAAACTCGGAGAACATATTAGGTACAGTCTGTCTCCCCACGATCCACTCATACTAGCGGTACTACTATCATATAACCGTGAACATGATAGTGGTAAAATACTACTAGACCGTAAAGGGGCGGAAGATTGGTGACATGTAATCTATCAGGCGCTAACACATTTCATATAGTTCACAGAGGAGAGAGAGATGGGGTTTAACGTCCACAAACTAGGCCATATCGGGACTATAACATGTGGTTTAATTTGATTTCAATAATTCGCATGCGCGTAGGGGTCTTTAGCAGTGGGAGAAAACCGGAGTACCCAGAGAAAAACCCACGAGGTTGAGCAGGCGACCCAACTCCTTGTCACGTAGATCCGGGGATTCCAAACCACTCCAGTTGACTCAATGGCAGGTCGTATGGTGCAGCGCGCGCACACTAACCATTCGGCCATTCAACCCCCAGCCCAGACCACAAATGAGTGACCACAGAGGAGTGGAAGAATGGGGATAATGGCATCGGGTGCCATAGGCGGGCCAAAATTTCAGAGAGCGACTTATAATAATTGAACTTTTAATTTTTTGGAACGGGGCCTGAGAACATGCTTACTTGGTGTCATAGAAATAAGTATGTGGCATTTTAATTTGTATTCTACTGTATGGGAAGCCGACTGTGTAATAATTTTTGGACGTTTACATGTAAATCGCATCGCGCTTATGACTTAATTTGTATGACACATAGCAAAGCCAGCAAATATGAGATTTGTTCGATAGAGTTTTTTTTTATGTATCATATTGTACAACTATTAAATCTGAACAATTATGCTACTTAAGTATACCCAAACTTTTTCGGGTGATCTAAGGTACCAAACATGGACATATTTTCATGTGAAAGAATGACCCTCAAAGTATTAATTTATATGTTAATTATACATCAATAAGGTCTTATAACCTATAACGGCACTTAGATCTTTGGGGTATATTCTATGCGCGGAATGGCTTGTGGTCTGAATTTTGGGTTTTTCTTTAAACCGGGTTTATTCTTCCAGGGTAGGTTTTTTTTACATAAAAATACATGATATATGGGTTTTTATGGGATTCTGGGTGGTCTGTCCAACCTCGTGGGTTTTCTCCAGGTCTCCTCCACTGCTAAAGACTCATACGTGCAAGCGAATTATTTGTTTTGGCTAAACGAAAGTTTACACTTTTGGTTCGATTGACGTGCTTTCTATGTCTGTGTATAACATCATTTTGTGCTATAAATGTTTCTTTGTTCCAGATTGTGCAATTATGAAAAAATAAAATTAGTAAACAATCTGACTTCTGCAAAATACATAGTGTTAAAATACATTATCACTATAATTTGAACGAAATCTTAAAGGTTTCAATCTGATATCTGCAAACATACGGGTGAAAATTCAATATTAGTTTGCTACGAGAAGAAAATGGATGTCTCTATTAAAACTTTTTCTATTATAACGACCTTTTATACTATATCAAAACACCAGCAGCTACAATATTTACTTCATTATTTCATCAATTCTGTCACATTCACCTGCTCGTGTCGTATCTATTATAATTTGAACCTGCAAGTTTATAATGCAACATGTGTGTTACAAAAACATGGTTGATGGGCCAAGTGGGCGTTTGGGTTGGCTTTTCGAGCATCAAATATTTTTTCATAGCTACATCATAGATCACACATTGATAATGATTAATGCTTTTACGTTTATTTTAACGGTCAAACTTCAAATCATCTGATCCTGTATTTCACATTTCAATCATTAATTACTTTCCCGCGTTCACACAAAACAGGCTACTATTTTGCATTTCCAGTGACAATTCTACTTTTATTTTATCAACCATCATACTATAACTAAACGTGCACCAGATCGAATCATATATGCTTGGCACCAATGTAGACCAAACGAAAGTCTTGAATACTACTACAACAGACAACTTGATTGGCCAAAACGTTCAGATCTGAACAATGTTTACGAAGAAAATATGTCAGATGATATGTAGTACACTATAAAATTTGATGGATTGGTGTTTGTGAATTCCAATATGTATGCGAGTTAGGGTCTGATTATGGGTATTTATTTGAGTTCAAACTCATTTTTACTGGACTTATTTTTAATATAAATAAATAGACCACAGATGTGACTAATCAAGTTGCCATCAATAATAAACAATAGAAGGATATCCCCAAAAGTCCAACTAGAGTTGAACTTATTAAATCGCAAGAACCGACATAACTAAATACAAAGAACCGACATAACAAAATACAAAGAACACAAAGGTTTGCCAAGACAATGTGGTCGGAACAAAAAATATGCAAAGATATTATCCTTTTAATATTGATACCAAAGTGTTGGAACAGAACTTATTATCACGGAGATTTATATTTCTAACCAGACAAATTAGAGAGTAAAGCAATCAAGGTTTCGTTATTTATCACCTAAATCTTCTATATATCACCAACCAGTCTGTAGACTATTCAGGTATTGCTTTACAAATGACGCATATTGTCGTTATTTAAATGGTTTATAGCTTTCTTGTATTTTATGGAAATATTTACAAGTGTTTAATGCCGGCATTTTAATCATTGTTTCACAATATTTCACAGATATTGTTACAATTAGTTTCTCATCAAAACACAAAACATCTTCATAACCAACGCTCCTCGTAAATTGGTCTGTTCGATTAGCTATTGTCACCACGCAACAATTGGTTGTAACACACTCAATGCATAAGTTAATAGATCCATGATGTCTCTGTTGGTGTAAAACGGGAGATCTATTAGAAGACTGTCTGTATTAAGCGTCTACTGCTGTGATTTATGTATATTAATGAAATAATTACTTTTATGATCAGTTTGATTAAAGGGGGTCCCTCTTACTAGGTTTAACTTTCTCGCACTAATTGGAGCCTTGTCTATAAACAAGTCAACACAAGTCCTACTACATTACATGTGTAAAATTACGATTCATTGATTAGTCAAGTAACATGGCCAAAATCAAAACGCGATAAACAATAGAAAGAATACGTGGATGATCAGATAATAATGAAGACGATATTAATAATACTGATGATGATGATGATGTGAAATAGAAAAGTGTAGAGGAAAATAGTAGTGATAAGCGTGGAATTTCTAGTGCTGATTTATAAACATTTATGAATAGTATAATATATTCGTCCAATAAACTGAACAAACGAATTGGAAACTTGGAGGATAGTTAAGAGAATAGACTAGTGGAAACCATCATAAAGTTGTGGAGAAAGGAATAGGGGATGGGGCGACAGTCTTAAAAGAGGATTTCAGTAAAGAAATACAGAATATTCACCTAAATACAGCACAAATAGAGCAGAATGTCAGAAAAAAAACTTCAAGTTGAACATTGTGATGGAAAATCTACTACCCAGTTTCACAGACTTGAATGATAAAGAGTTAACAGTGAATAAAGTTGAGGATCTTTTTATTAATGGTCTTGGACTACGTGGCATTGAAGTTACTGAGCTGAAACGCTTGACCAGTCGTGGTGACAATAAAATATCTCTTATAATTGCGAAAGTGTGAAATAGTGAGCAGAAAAAGGGGATTATGAATGTGAAATCGTGTCTCAAGAGAAGTAAACATTATTATCGAGTATATGTGGAGAATGATGTTTCTAGAACCGTAAGAAATAATGAAACATTTTGAAAAAGTCGGTAAAGAACGACACGTCAGAGTTGCTGGTGGTAGAATCCGGGAATTATGGCAGATAGGAGATAAATAGGTCAGGCTTGGCACACGAAACGTTAATGGCTGGTCAAAGTGTCACGTCATCTGAAAATTATTTAATCTGTGAAAGTGTTTTTTGTAAGTTTACTGACCTGAACAACTTCCGGTATACATTCTGAGACAAAACTGGATATCCGGAACTACGCACCATACGAGCTCCCGTATTCCTACGCCGGACAGTATATAAACTCTCAACCTGAGTTCCTGTATTCCTACACCGGACATTATATAAGCCATCGCCGTCAATGGCTCGGCCTTCAAACCTTCACAAAGGCTAAAGAGACTTAAACGGTAAATACATTTAGCGGACTTGACTCAGCAGCCAAGTTGGTTGGAAAATTCTACATTGGTAGTACGAAAGAAAACGTATTACAACAATGACTTTGTTGGAACGTTTGTTCATTGAAAGGGATAGGAAAAGATAAAGTTAAATAAACATTAATTTACTCAAGTGTAAAGGGTCGTATTCGTGAGCGTGTCTCGCATTTTCACATACGACTCATTAACACCTTGATAAAATTAATTACTGTCTGGGCTATACGTGGTTTACTTGGTTTTTTATTTATTACATTGGTTTGGTTTAGATTTATTTAATATATAAGTTGGAACATTGCATTGGCGTTTTTGGACAATACGCTGGTCATGGGTAAAATTAAGATTACCATTTATGTAATTCAATGAAGGTGTTTTAAGCCGTATTAGACTGCCGGATAAGCCATGCGACAATTTTAATATGGACACTCGGTTAGTCGAGTTGCTGTGCAGCGGCTGCCTTTATTGTTAGAGATCTAGAATAAATTGGAGGAGTTTGCTACAAATGTGGATGGTGTAATTGTGTCACATCATTCTGTCGTCGGGTCATTCAAAGAACAAAAAGTCGAATTAAGCATCAGAGTTCTATTAGTATGGTATGACGAATTATGTACGCGCTGTAATATTAATATAAAAAAATACACAAGCTAAAGCGCGTTACAAATTGAATAAATATTACGCAGGGTCACCAATGGAGAGGTTACATTTAGATTTTTGGGGTCCATTACGCAAGCTGGGAATGAATACATCTTAATGATGGTCTACCGATTTGGTTGTCTGTTTCAGGTTTTCGCGGATCAGGGGAGGAATTTTGAAAGTCATTTGTACTTCATTGTGCCAAGCATTACAAATACATAAGGGCCGTACTAAACCCTATAGACCGTCTTCTAACGGGCAAGTTTAACGTTATAACCGTACTCTTATGGAAGCTGTAAAATGGTATATTTATTTACCGCAACTTACCAGCGCCTTGAAGTCAATGGACAGACACGATATACTGCTAACAAACTTATGTTAGGTCGGGAGGTTAATCATGCCGCTGATCTGATGTTTGGTTCACCCGTCGAGAAGACTGGTGACGTGGATTCTTTTGTTTCCAAACTCGAACAGGCTTTAATTGAAACGCCTAAACTAGCTTGCGATAAAATAAATACGAGCCAAGAACGAATGAAGAAAAGGTTATGATTTACGTTCGAACGTGAAAAGATATCAATTACATGATGCAGTTTATAATTTGGACACCACTACTAAAAAGGGCAAAAAGGCGCAAATTATCCACCACGGGAGTTATAACGCAAGTAATTATGCAGTATTTGTTCCGAATCAAAACACAGAAAGGTTAAACGGTTGTAAATCACACCGCATAACAGCTTGTCGTGATACTATGATAGGGAATTGCCGTCGTGGATTTTAAGGTTCCATAGAAGATAGGAAACTAGTATAAATTCGATTGATACTGGAAATATCGATATTTATTGTTTAGCCGAAAACCCGGTGACAGTCATATGCTGTGACAGATGCGAAGATTGGTTGCATTACCGCATGGTTAATATAGACCCGAGTACAGATAGGACGATAAGGAATATTATTGCCCCAATTGTTCGAGTAAGACGTTCGTTGTCTCCTTACAATAATGTAAATAGGCGCGGTTACCAAGCGCCCGTGGGATTTGGGTATTAAAACCGAAAAATAATGTCACACTGTATTCGGAATTATCTACCTGAATGTATTTGGACGAATATACTACCAGCCATGTAATTCGGGGGGGGGGGGCAGAATGCATAACGGTTCTATGCCGAACTTTGGGAGTGACTTCAAGTGAGATGGTAGAGCGTATTAGTCGCTGGCAGCTTATGTCAGAATACAGCCAATAGTGTATATAGAAGGAAACGGCCCGTTCTTGTTTAGATGTGCAGGTAGTGCCCTTAATTTCTTCTTTTACCGATCTGACCAAATTCCGGTATAAATTCTGTGACCCGACTGGATATCCGGGACTACACACAAGCCTCAACCTGAGTTCCCGTATTCCTACGCCGGACAGTATATAAACCATTACCGTCAATGGATTGACCTCTAAACGTTCGCCAGAGATTAAAGAGACTTGACTCGGCAGCCAACTTGGCTGGAAAATTCGACAGTGTTCTCAATCTTTTTAGATGTTGATATATTTTCTGTTTGTGAAACGTTTTTAAAGTACGATGAATCTGTTATGTCCCGGATTTACGTGGTTTGGTGTTAACAGGAAATACGTACATAGATACACTAAAAGTGGCACTGGTGGAGTTCGGGTTTTAATTAGGAATATACTTTTGGTACTTATAGTGTGGGTATTTCGGATAACACAAAAGAGGACATTTTGTGGTTAAAGTTAATTCATAAATCTTCAAAAGAAAATAACTTGCTCTTATGTTTTTGTAGGAGATGCTGACGAATTCTTTAATGATCTTCTTCAGCAAGTGTATTGCTATCCAGAATGAGGGATGTTTATATCAGTTCATAAACTGATAGATTTCCTAACTTGTTGCAACCTATGTATGGTCATGGAGGTTGAAATAACTTTACTTGTATTTCAAAATTTGGTGAATCTGTAGCAGATTATGTAGTTAGACGGCATGGTCAGCTGCTGAACCCCACATCATGTAGGGTATATTTAATGCCCGATTTAATAAACTCAATTGCATTACATTTTGAAAAACCTATACGAGATCAAGGACCTATAATTTGGAAGACGTGTATTGAAAAGATTGTCGAAAACTATGTTCATGTCACGGACTGCATACAGATATTTTGATATAACGCTCATAATATTCCTCAATAAATTATACAATACTTTGGAGAGATCGTTCAAAAGATAAAAGACCTGGAAAATGATATCATTACCACTGGTTATGCAAATAGAGCTTACTCTTCTAAATTCTTAGACCTGATCAATTTTTGAATTTTGTGAAGCAAGAAATCTGATGAAATAGAAAATATAAACGCAATCAAGTATTTGCACAAATAAACTTTTGAGAACAAACTGCCAACACAGGAATAGCAAATGAACGTTACACAACAATGATTCCAATATGAGAGTTGAAACTAAAGAATGGTTCGCTACAGACGTGAAGATTGTTCTTGATAAATAGAAAGGTGACTAAGAAACTCTGTTATATTGTGAAATGTCTGATTATTTTGATGACTCTCATTTGTATGAAATAAGACGTGAGGTGGTAGTAATTACGAAACTAAAGTGTGATTTTTAAAATTGTAACATTTCAGGAAGTGGGCAATGCCGTATTTTTACGACTAAGTTGAGTAAATCACCTGGCGCCGATTTAATATGTAGTGAATTTATAAGAAATTAAACTTTAATATAAAATCATACAGTGTTGCTTTCATAACCCACCTGTCCCGGGTCACTGGTTAAAAAAGATTATGAAAGTCAGAGAGGTGGGGGGGGGTAGGTGATACCTACTGTCTTGTAAAGTATATGCTGATGTAGGCTTTCTACTTGGTTAGGAAATAATAACATTTTAGCAGAAGAACAAAAAGGACGAAATTTGTATATATGTATTGAATAATATCATGAAGAGTCGTAATAGGGCCACAAGTTAACAGAGAATGTCTCAGGTATAAATTATCATCTACTTGGTTCTCAATATGTCAATGATTTGGTAAATGGTCTAAAATGATGGAAAAGGTTAGTATTAATATTGACGATACTATGCTATCAACATTATTCTATGTCAAAAACATTGTTCTATTAGCTCCTGATGAAATTAAGCTACAAAAACTTTAAGTTACTAATTAATCAAGCTAAGAAGAGGGTTATGCAAGAGTAATGCTATCTTTACATGCATGCGGTAATATTGTGTTGAATTGGCTAAGTTTATACAGTGGGGATGATTTAGTTTAGAAGAATATACACATTCATATGACTTTCTTGTCAGGAATCCGGGTATTAGTGCACCTATGTGTATAAATAATTTACATATCAAAGCATGTAAAAAAATTTATTGCATTAAGTATAAGAATTTTTGATTTATTGCATTAAGATTGAGACTGGTAAATTTATCTGAACGTATTTGTATTCACTGTGGTTGAGGACGAAAAACCTTTACTTTTAACTGTAACAAATACTCACCTATTAAATACGACCAAGGCCAAAGCCTGTCATTATAATCCTGATTTTAATTATGTATCTAAGAAAAATAAGCAATTTTTAAAGTGAACAGATTTTACCCTTTGTTGCCTCTTGTATTTGTTTTTAAAGATGTTTGATTTGAGAAAAAGATTTATAGTGATGTGATATTCTAACTTTGTAAATTGGTTATTATATTTCTTGTTTTATTCTTATTTATGCAATTTATAGGTTATACTAATGTAAAAAATCTTAACCATGTTTCATAAGTCATCGTCAGATGGCATCTACTTTTTACTTCATGTATAAATATTTTAAAACTTGTGTATACATGTAGATGGTGAGACGTCAATAAAATAGATTTGATCTTTTATATTTTTCTGCCAGAAATGTGTTTATATAAAAACGAATAGGTGACAGTCGAATACCGATTACCAATTCACTAAAGGCTACGAAGCCAAACATGGCCATAACTCTTAAGTAATTGACGAAGTTGTTGGAAATTCAATGGATTTGTTTTTCTTATAAAATGTCTATTCACAAAATTTAAATACAATATCATAAATTTAGGGATATAAGTAATTCGTAACTTCTAACAATCTGGTCAATTCTTCAAGGAATGGAACCGGTTAGACCAGTCAATAAAACGTTCAACAACTCTCTCCTCTCCTTTAAACAAAAGCTCTCCGAACATGACTCTAAACCCCCAAACCACTTCTACATTGGTTCTAGGAAATTTGAAATTATCCACAGCAAACTACGACTCTCGTGCAGTGACTTAAATGGTCACATGTTTTTTTAGACACATCTCTGAAAATCCAGCTTGCAATTGTGGTCACCCTTTCGAGGATAGCGAACACTGTCCAAATTTCAATACTTTTCAACAACTAACCATTTCTACATTACCTGATGAGTATAAGAATAGCAAAACTCTACTCTACGGCCTGCATGACCCCACCAGCGAAATTAATAACCTTATCTTTACAACAGTTCAATCATATTTCAATCTAACTAAACGATTTTAATTATTAATAAAACACTTATATGGATATACTACTTCTGAATTTATTAACAAGCTACGTTTCGATACTCATACAGGTATCGTTCTCAAGCAAATAATTGCTTATTTGCTTGAGAACGATACCTGTATGAGTATCGAAACGTAGCTTGTTAATAAATTCAGAAGTAGTATATCCATATAAGTGTTTTATTTGTAATTTCTATTTCTATATGTCTTACAAGGATGATTTTAATTATTATTTAACTAAACTATTTTATATTATTATTTAACTAAATTATTTTATATCATTATTGCTATTGTTATTAATATTATTGCTATTACATACTATAATACTTTAGGTTTATTCAACTAAGTAGGGGTTGTATATATTGTATATACTGCTTTTTATTATTAGTATATAATTTATCATTGTAAATAGGGATAGGGGTCTGACATAGGCATTTTGCCTGTTCCCCAATTTCCCATTCATTCATAGTGAATAAAAATGTTTATAAAAAAAAAAAAAATCTTCAATAACCTTTTTGTGTATAATACTATTAAGATATCTTTACCGAAATTGAAATTGCCGTACATGTTACAAAATACATCCATGTATGTCCATATATGAGCATGCTGTTCGTCACTAAATTTAATTAAACATTTTAGATGCAAGGTTTTACTCTTGAGATTAAGATTAAGATAGCTCAGCCAATCGTTGCATTTATTCCCAATAACCGAAGTATGTTTTATACGCGGTGGTTTTCATAGGAAGTTACGTATAGCTTTACTTATTTCAATTTCAGTATTTAGGGATATTTGTAGAACTGCCATAAGAAAATATAATTTAGTTAAAGCTAGAGATTGCAAAACAGTGGATTTGCCATGTAATGTTAGATTTCGTTTACTCCATAAATAATATCAATCGGTATATTAAAGCTATGTGGTATTGACCGATTTGTCAACAGGCATTAGTTCGGACTTTTCAACATTCGTTTTTGCTCCTGATTCTATGCAACAGGGTTCAGTAATTTCAAAAGCACTATTTACTGATTTTTTTATCAGGGATAGTTAAAGTCGCATCATTTGCGCATGTTTGTATGCCAGTGAAATCGCCCCAGAGTCATTAGTACTTTTAGGGGAGATTGTTTTATGATAATATGCAGTGATTCTGCTGTCAATACATATAACATGGCTGATATCATTCTTCTTGACCAATAAAAAAAGTGAGACAATTGATCATAACACTTTTATAGTACGTATTCCATAACTAAATAGATTTTAATCCAAGATATAAAAATGTCCCCAAACTCGAAATACTTGGACAGTACCTTATAATGCGCCTGTAGCAGTGATATGTGTCGGAAAATTTTCAACAGTCGCCTATTTCTCTTATTCTTATGAATTATTTGTATCATACCTTGGCGCATGGATCGGGGCAGGCTTCTTTTTATAAAACACAAATTAAATATATTTAATTATACAGCACCTAAAAGGTCTCAAAAGGTTATGTAAAAATCTGTTGTCCGCCCGCTCAAACCTGGGATGTTCCCTTCAGACATTGAATTAGGGACTTGGGTAAGTTCCCGAAGTGTAATATATATTTCTGTCACAAAAATCTACCCGTCTCTGACAGGGTTCTATTAATAGTTTTGCATACATTATTAATTCCATCTATATTATCATTTACATGTTTTGTACATAGTTCTTTATAATAAGCCCCATTCATCTATCTGTTAGTATTTCTCCTTTACTCTTATTTTTTAATGTAATTTTAATTTTTGTCGTTGCTTTTCTAAATCCATGAAGTATTGTGTATTCCCATCGCTTCCGGTCCCGTTTTGAATTTTAGTCTTGAAAAATCTTTGCGAGACTACTTTACATTTATAGTTAAGACTGTCACACCATAAACAGATATCATTGTATCCTCTATTTCTAGGTTTATTTTAACAACGCGGCCCTCTTATTCCGCTTTTGATTGAATTATACAATTTTTCAAATTATTTTTAAAAGGTATATCTACCCCAATTCTTCTATTGTTTACCGAAAAACTACAATACATAATCCCATCCCACAAGTGCACAATAGACCCGAGAAAGTCTCTATCCCAAAAAGTCTCTTGAACACAAATAATAAAGTCTAAAACCCGTTTACGTTCAATGTTGTTACTAGCAGAGTCATTATGAAAAGTATAAGAGATAAAAGTTAAACACTACCTAAATTAAGGTTTCTTGTCCACTTCGTCTACTTTCATTATTTATAAGCTTCAGCTTATATTATTGAAACGGGCGTATTGAGTTGTATGGGATTCGTTGTTCAGTAATCCATATACATTTGTGATTGGGGGTATCACACGACTATACGAGGTGAACACGGACAATAACTCATGACGTAATTGCGGGAGTTGGGATTCTGCGTTTCACTATTCAAACAAATATAAATTTCAAGAAGACCGTACAATGTTTGAACGCTAGAGCATTTACAAGATTCTGCGAAGTTAACAAGGTTCCGATAAATGTTGTCTATCGAGTGTATACAAGAAATAATTGTGGACGAGGGACAGGGACGTCTCTGCAATATGTCGTTTAAATTTCCACATGGTCGTATAATCGGTTACAACTTTCGAATTATCAAAGAAGACTGACCTCATTATGTGTTTCAGGGCTAGACGGGGTCAATATTATGGTTTAATTAGTTAACTAGTTAAAATTTAACGAGTTATCTTATTTAAAAAAGTCAAAATTACAATAGAACAAAAACACATGCCAAATACGTGTACAAATCTAAGATATTCATGTTTATCCAACGTGACTCTACAGAATTGTCTAATATTTTTAATCACTTTTTACTATTTTCATTTAAGAAAATTATTGCAGATAAGTGAGTAAAGCGCTGGCTCACTAGCCTGGAAGGACATGACGTGTCTAGTCGTTCGGATGAGACGAAAAACCGAGGTCATGTGTACACATTGGCGTGCACGTAAAAATCACTTGGCAAATGCAATTCGATGTAAAAGTAGACAGTAGCACCGCTGCCCGGGCAAAATTTCGCTGATAGCACACTGTATGGTGTATGGCCATCTTTATTAGCTTAGTCGAACAGGTCCGGGTAAAACGTCGCTAATAGCACACTGTATTATGCATTCCCTTCTCCATTAGCCTGGTCGAAGCTGACCACAAGAACGTTAATTAAACCCCATTTCATTTCTCCGACAAGTGTGCCATCAACTGAAGACGACGAAGAAGATAAATTAACGTCAGACTATTCAAAATGCCTACGCATGTAAAATGAAATAAAAATTAATGTAATAAAATTTTGAATGTAATAATAATAATAATGTACATTTATATAGCGCTTAATCCATCCATGAGCATGCTCTAAGCGCTGTGAGTTAATAGCTCCTGTGGATACATCGTGAACATATGTGTCTGAAGTCTAGACCGAAATTGAGCAACTGTTTCTGAACACTTTTTTTTTGTCAGGTAAGTCATTCCATAGTCGTGGACCATATACACTGAAGGCTTTATCACCAACAGATTTTAATTTAGTTGAAGGTACAACAAGTGATAGATTATTCTGTGAACCGACTGGTCGGTTTGGTACATACGGCTGCATAAGATCTGTGACATATGATGGAGCTGAATCATGCTGAGATTTGTAGACCAGTGTTAGGATTTTAAAGTTTATACGAGCCTCTATTGGTAACCAGTGAAGCGATTTAAGGACAGATGTTATATGTTGGCGTTTTGCTGTTCTTGTGATGATTCTGGCACAGTTGTTCTGAATTATCCTATACTACGGAGATGAAAATTACAAACACGACATAACTGATCAACCTGTTTTTCCATTGTTAAAGACAGATCACCTAGATTTTTAACCCTTGTTGCAAATTCAATACTAGAGTCGCATATTACAAGACACGAATCAGGAGTTGATGCGAGACGCTGTGGTGTTTCAACAAGTATTGCTTCTGTTTTTTCATCGTTTAACTTTAATTTATTATTATTCATCCAGGATTTAACAGCTTTGGAGCAGCGAGTGGTATTGCCAAAGAAATCATGAACATTTTCTTGTTTAAACTTACTGATTAACTGTGTATCATCAGCGTAAGAGAAATGGCTTATATCAAACTGGTCTATAACACCCCCCAGACATCTTGTGTACAGTATGAACAATACCTGTCCAAGAACAGATCCTTGAGGCACTCCGCAATTAAGGTTTGCAAACTCAGAATGAGATTTGTTTCTAATGATCTTCTGTCTTCTGTCAGTAAGATAAGATTTAATCCATTGTAAGGCCGTACCAGTTATGTGAAAAGTTTGATACAGTCTTCTTAAGAGAATTTCGTGATCGATAGTATCGAATGCGGCAGACAAATCTAACAGGGTCAAAGACACAAGTTTACCATTGTCTACAGAGCGCAGCAGATCATTTAGCACACAAAGAATGGTTGTCTCAGTGCTATGATGTGGTCTGTAAGCCGATTGAAATTGGTCTGTATTCGATTGTTTATTGCCTTTTCAATGATTTTGGAGAGGAAAGACAAATTTGAGACGGGTCTGTAATTCTTAAACACATTCCGGTCAAGAGAAGTTTTCTTAATAACCGAATCGTTATATATTAAAGGAAATACTCCTATACTGAGACTTATATTCACAATTTGAGTAATGGCTGGAAGAAGCAGATCAAGATATTTGTAGGAAGAGGATCGAGTAGACAAGTTGTCTTCTTAGATGACTTGATAAGTTTTTCAATTTCATCGTTAGAGAATAACTCAAAATCTGTTAGATAATCTTCACATGTGGCTGAAAAAGAGGAAGTGCCTTCAGCTTCTTCATTTTCACTGGCGTGATCTAACTGTTCACGTATTTGATTTATCTTGGATGAAAAGAATTGGCAGAAAGCGTTTGCAAGATTGTCATCATCGTCAGATTTTATTAGAATTGTCTCAGTTGTAGTACCAAGTAGTGATAATTTATCATTTTTAAGGAATGACGTTCTGGTGATTCGAAGATACATTATAATAATACTTCCGGTTTTCGAAGTTATATTTCCGGTTTTGAGAAAACTGGGTATTCCGACACCCTGTGTGTCGGATTTGACGGATTCCACTGCTGTTACAAAAATTGTAATATGGTAACCGGTTAACTCCACCCTGCCTTGGTGTGTTTGATATCGTGTTACATATAAGCAGATAAAGATATTTTTATTATAGTGACATATGATATGTTATATGCAATAAAGTAAACGAATACATGTATAATTGTAGTTATTTTGTTAATTATAGTTAGAATTAAATAATTATTCCCTTTTTATATTAAACGACTTTGTAATGTAATTCATTAATTTAATTTGGCATTGCGTCATTTAAACATACATTATGCGAGAACTAAATCTGTCAATTGCACGTCTTTCTTTAGGCCCGAAATGTTATCTTAATTATTAATTTGACAATAATTTACTTATCCAGACCTTAATCAAATCTCGATGGCTTAGTACCGACTTTAGTAATGATGATCGATGATCGAGGCTAGGCTCAATATTCAATCGCTAAAATCTAGGTTCAAAATAGATCAATTCGACATAAGTTTTCATCAAATGCCCTTTACGTTAGTATTTATAGTGAAACCTGCCAACTCTTTATCTAATCTCCCAAAAGGTATCTTTAGGTTTTTCGAAATCAAGTTACATAAAGCTATTAGAAAAACAAGAATGAATTTGCCACCCTTTGTTCGATAATACCAATTAAGAACGAAAATTTGAATTCCTGATTTCTCTTGACACCCGTCTTACATATCAAACACACGTCTTTTAGTTAGATTCATTGATTACAACTTCTATAAGAGTCTAGTTCTTTGAAACGCATGTAAGTGTGTTGGGTTTATTTCTCCTTAGGAATGAATATGTTGATCTTTAAATCTAGAGTGGAAATAATGGATTCTAGCGTCGCTGCTTGATCTTTGAATGCAAAAAGATACGCCAAGATACAATGTCCTTTGGTAATTCAATAGAGTGATTTCTTTTACAGCGTATACGTAATATTGAAACAGGTTAGAAAAGCAGGCCTTGACGTTCCAATCTAGACAAATAAGAATTCAATATGATAGACAATATTGCTTCTTGGCGCCGCTCTTCCATATCAAAAGACACGCCTTGGAGCTGTTTTGTGCATTCAAACTCATATTAAAACGGCTAAAAGTAATTAGTACTAAAACTCCGTTATTGTTTCCTGTGAATCCTACTGAGTGGTGGCTGGGAAATACAGGATATATACAGCTAATTTAAAATACAGCCTTTTCCACATTATACCAACAGTTCCTTGCCTGTTAATACAGGCAATTTGATAAAGACCCAGTCGTATCACTGCAGATTAGCTATATAGCTATATATAGTTACGCGTGACCTCTATGATGTTAGCTTATCTGCGAAATGTCGTATTTAACAAAAAGGTCTGCGAGAACTACTGTACTTACGTGTTGGTATGGAATATTGAAGGAAACTCGGACAGCTGAGGTAATTCTCTGAACCTGGCTCCGAATCTATCCAACACCCATAACCATCCCAAGTTCTAATGCACGTGTTGTTCGCTACAGGCTCATGTTTGATCTGTTCCTGGCAACACTGTTTTGCCTCTCTGCAACACATCCGCCATCTTTGGCACTCATCGTCCGACAAAGTCTCACAAATTATATTAGCGATGGTTTTATTCTCAGCATCCGGTGTAACAAGCGTTCCCCGAGTAAACGAAGTTCCATTGATGAGAGCAACTAAATACGGGACTTTAAGACTAGGCATAAAACCACGTGTCCGGAATAGATAGAAGTAGCACCATGCGCATGTGTAGTCGTTATAATCTGGAATGCTGAGTTGTCGGGATTTATATCTACATGTGGTTGAAGTGATTCCACGGTCTAAACCATCTGCCTGAAATGACACAAAAACATTTTCATTAATGAACTTTTGGTGTAGTCCACATTTATCGTAGTTCCTGATAACTGCTGATCAAGAGAGGTTGTCAGGCACTGAAGCTTGTCCACGATAACTAGGCAATGGGGGCATTAAAAACACTTGAGCTATAGCATACCCAAAATCTTTCAAACTGATCATGGGTGATCGGAACAAAGTGATTTTCCTCTGTGAACATTTACTACAACTACTACCACCTGGGGCTTTAAAGTCTGCTTCCATAGAAGTGATATCGCAAACGAACATAAACCCTGTCTATAAATTTCGATTTAACCGGGCGTCAGTTTTAGCCCTGAAGCGCCCACAAGCAAAAATGGACGTCGTAAGGGAGGGGACAGGGTGATGACAATATAGGAACACATGTCAATGTGGGTGTTCGCATATAAAATGACTGGCCAAGAAATGCAACAGTTTTTCGGGCGTTATTTTTATGTTCAACATTTTGGTTGTTAGTATCCCATATTTTATAGGTAAGATAAAAACACCAATATTGATTGAAATTTGTGCTTTAATTTTAATATGTAACATATTGGTTTATATGTACACTAGATTACAATAAAAGAATAGTATATGTATTTTTAAAAAATATTTTTTAGACTTTTTTTTGACCCATTGATTGTCACTTTAATGTCCAATTTCCAAAAGTAATAATAAGGTAAGCCTTTGTAGATATTAAATTATAAGAATTATAACATGTATTTATTTATTTATTTATTAAAATTAAGGCATTACATGGAACTCCCTAATTTAGAAAAATGTATAATCGACTGGCGATCTCGCGATGACGAAGGATATCCGATGTAAAAAAATTATTAAAAGATCAAGATGAACCCACATATTTTCTATTCATAGCCCTAAGCTTTAATTTGATTCTATTTCGATAATATCTTAAATAATTCTGGTAATGGACAGCTTACTTGAGGATAATACTAGTCAACAGATTTAAATTAAATAAGTAAAATGATACCCCAGCTTTTATTAATAGGCGATCTACTATTCATTGTGATTCTATGACACAAATAAAATCCATTCAGTATCGCTTACCAGCGGTTAAAATACGCTGGGCGAATTCAGCAATCTCGAACAAAAACAGACCGACTTGCCAAATGAGGAATTTCTCATAATGGAAAATGATACAAACTATTTTCGAAAGGGTTCACTTGGCGGCATGGTAATATAATTTCACTACAAACCAGGTACATATATATAAATAATCGAGTTGGCTATAAGTCACTAACTACACACGTGAAAACTTACAGCTAATTTGAGAGATTGTTTGAGTTTTAAAGTTGCATTGCCACCAAAGTATTTATCAAGTAGTTATTTCCAATAAAAGTATAAACATTTTGGTATATATGGGAAGTGGAGATCCGCAATCTCACTACAAAAAAAAACTAGATTCCCTAAAACATAAAATAAGGATCATAATTATTTATTTAGAAATGTGGATAGCTGCAAATGTCTGTTGTAATTTATGATAGGTAATTGGCTTGAATTTTAACTGTTGGGGCCTGTTATCCGATCTGTTTGTATGAATATTTTTTTTATTTAACTTATGTAAAAATGTTTGTGGCAATTGAGTGAAAATTTGTAAGACTACTTTTATATAGGAGCCTGTGGGTTCGGCTGTTTTGTAAACATTTTGTTATTCATATTTTTATATATCACTTAAACATACATTATGCAAGAGCTAAATCTGATTATTGAAAGTCTTTATTTAGGCTTCAGATGTCATAGAAATTATAAATTAGATCTTTATTTACACAACAGGCATAAGATCAATTCTGTAGATCCACGAATGACTTAGATTCAAACAGGATTTGATTGATTAATTAATAAATAGCGTCGTGAGAGGAGATTAACCGTTACGTTGACGGCATACTCATAGATCGAGGCTAAATGATAGAGTGTACTAAGCGAGGCCGCGGTTGAGCGAGGTAATTAGGTCAACACGCTGTCGGTATTCTTTTGTCACTTGCGTTTACAGTAAAATAATGGAACTTGATAAACATTTCAGCTAACATCACCCAGCTGAATTGTAGCCCCATCGGATCACTGTTTTCTGTCCGACTGCTTCGAGGGGTTACATAGGCCCACCTAAAGTACAAGAATACGGGCAGGCAACGGAAGAAGTCCGCTACAGTATAATTATTTACAATATTGCCTCATAGATTTGGTCCATTCCTTTCAAACTTTAAAATTCTGTTGCCGACTTTCTCTTCTTATCTTTATATTAAACGCCTTAATTCTAATTTGTAGTAGAAAATAAATGCAATACGAGTTAGATCGACTATCGGTAAAGATGGAGTTATATACCATTTCTAGTCAAAAGTAACTGTAGTGATAACTATGTTCAGAATCAAGTAATTTGACTGAAATGCTCACTCAATATAGCCTTCTTTCATCATATTTTTGAACTGTTATAGCAAGAATAGCTAACTCCTTACAAAAATCTCCAGTAATGTATCTTTAATCATAGACTACCAGTATTTAATCCCCTTTTAGTATATCTGGAATTACTAAGAAGCACATGACCAAGATCGGGGGGGGGGGGTACATGACTTAATTACGTATCCGTAACCTCTTTAATGGGAACGTGACCAATATCCCGGGGTTTAAGATTTTAGACATCACTTTGAGGTTCCTAGGGAAGTCATCGCTCGGAGGACCTTGGGGAACCTTATATCCACAGCCTCCCCGGCATAGAGGCAAGGTCGAAGACATCATACCGTACGACTAGCCGCCGAAGTGGCTCCCGCCACAGAGCAAACGCTAAGGGATATAGAAGTTATATTTTTAAATTCATAATGTACTATCACAGATGTTCGCAGTTTCCTATATTTCACATGTAAACCTAGTTATAAAAATACAGTTTATTTATCACAACCTGACGTCCTACAGAGACGAAAGATAGCTTCACTGTCGGTGTCTGGTGTCTGGATAGGATAGTGTCACAGTACAGCTATTCTGTACCGAGACGAAGCATACCGTTACACTTCGATGTAACCTCACTTAGCTCATCATCTCATATCTGGTTTGTCATTATTGGTCGTCTGTTTGTCATTATAGTGTCACAGTATTGCTATTCTGTACCGCGACGAAGCATACTGTTACACTTCGATGTATCCCTACTTAGCTCATCATCTCATATCTGGTTTATCATTATTGGTCGTCTGTTTAAAGTTATTTACCCCTAGGACCATTTGTTAATATCTCCAATGATAATTAACGCCAATCACCAGTGACCTCACTAATCCTTTATATGCACCTTTCTTTTGATCTTGTGGTTGTCATGTTTTTGATCTTGTTGTCATGAATTTGATCTTGTTGTTCTCATGCATGATTTCTGATTTGTAGTTATCGCTTGTCTATATGTACTAGCCCTACACATCTGTTACTGTACTTACTTGAAAAGCTTGAGAGAACACTCTTCGAAACGTCGCCTAAATAAATCAGTAGTTCTTATGAGGGTATGTGATATACTTTATTAGGAGAGGAATTACTTTAATAGTATCAATAGAAAATAACCTAAACTATAATTGGTTTTAGTAGATTTGTTAAAACGCATCTTTTAAATGTTTTTTATTTGGATAAAAGTACTGTATAAAAGTTAAATTTGGATGTGTATACATCGGTTTTAGTTTCATTTACAATTTTTAATAATATTAAAAATACATGTTTATACAGCGGTTTTTGATAACTCTAACGTAAATTTCTTAACTTCGAAAGTTAAATTGTTATGCGTGCACAGCGATTTGAGATTTTGTTTTAATGTGAATCGCATTATCAAAAATTAATTTTTATTATTGATTGTGCATGGCCACCCTCTATTTAACTTTGGCGTTAGTATTTAAAGTGGTGGTAAGGGGTCATTGGGCTCGGGCAAGTGACAGGCCCTAGGACCCGACCGACAGTCAAGCCTAAAAGCGGGCCAGGCTGCTCACTTTAGAAATCCATTCATTATTTCTTACACCGGAGGCTTCTCCTTTCCATGAAATATACCATTGGCGCTCCCCTGCAAAGACACTATGTAAACAAGCTGGATCAATCATATTAAATAATTTTGTGGTTCATAGAATGCACCTGTCTTCGATATCACCCTTGGTGGAAGTGGACGTTGAACTCCAGAAACAAATGACGAACGGTTGTTGTGCTTTAACGAGGGAATTCAAAGACGGGAAGTTAATACACGTGTGACCATCTATTACTATCACAATTTTTGGAATTCATCCGTGCCCGGGCACAATTTCCCTCAGCACAATCTATGTCCGCCGTCATTTGCCCAATCGTTGAGAAAAGTAGGACGCTAAACCACACAATTATGATTTAATTTTAACCCTAAATTACGCTGTGCATTTAATGTATTTCACGGATCTTAGTTAGTGATGTTTTCAGTGGAGTTTATAATGGCAGAGTTATTCCTGCAAATAACAATCACGGTTGAATCATTAAGAGTCATTGTATATGTATATATTTGTAAGAGATTTTATGTTCCGAATCGCTATCAAATACAGGCGAAATTATGGCTGTTCTTTATACAACATAAATTAGAACATCACCAGAGATAATTACCCCGTCAAATTTATAATTATATCAACATTTTGTTCCGCGAATCGTCTTCATCTTGGTCTAAGATAATTCGTGATATGCCTCGTTTTGTAGGTCTAATGCAGAAGTGCCATTGGTAGTATCCTGATCACTGTACTGATTTAATACACTAAACACGTACCGGGAATCATATAACTTTAGAATTAGATGTTCGAACTATTAGAAATCGTTAAATCAGTAGCTCTTTTCATCTGTAAATCAGATGATAACGTTAGATTTTTCAAATTGTTCATGGACCGTAACTCTTACATTAACTATTGTTAACACAGTGGGTGGATAAATTCCAAGGCATTCGGATAATAACCATAGCCTCAAAAACGTTCACAAGCACCGACGGACGGGTAGGGCGACCACAATATACGACTTCAGTGTGGGCGTGTAATAAAACAGTTTTAGACTAATTCAACGTTAACTAACATAGAAGCAAGTTTTCTTCCTATTCAGGCCATTTTTATATTTTTAGATATGATTTTATACAAGGTGGGGATATGTTATTAGATATGATGAATGGGATAATACATTTAATCTTAAAATTACATGCTCATAGACAATCGAAGCTCAACTTGCTGTCTCGACGTCAATTATTAATTCTTGTGAGCAGAAAATAGGATTTTATATTTGTAATGATATACTGTATTTGAGTAACGTAATAGTATGGTAATTTTTAAATTACATTGGAATCCTATTATGTAGATTTTAGATGTCACACTCTTGATGAGATATTCTTTATTAAAACACGATACGAAACGCGCATCGCTAATCTGCCTGCAAGGACAACAAGCCTGAGAGGCGACAGAGGGTAAACGATTTTCGCCAACCCTAACTGCGACCATGCTTAATGTGACAGTGTATATATTTGAAAAATAAAATAGAATTCAAATCTTACTCAATTAAAAAAGTCGGATATAGACGATCTAGCGTCTACTAGCAGATATGATTGTTCTCTGAAGAAATACATTACGTAAATATTTACACATACAATTCATAACAAAATGAAAAGTGATATCAACACAAGCTTCTATAAATAGTTTACATACTCTGTCTCGTGCATCGCCCATAATTTGTAATTGTTGTTTAGTTCCCTACCAGACTCAGGAGACCTTGCATACGCCAATGTTGGTGTAGCGATTTATGAACTGGGATATCAGCTTGTTTATTACTGTGAATTCACTAGAATGTTAGTCGTGTTAATTACGGGAGAACTGTCATAATGATCTTATCAAGACCCACTATGTACTGAAATTAGGTGTAACAATCGTTATAAAGATGCATTCCTAAAAAAGTGTTTATAGGGTAGTTTTTTCCAATAAAAGTATAACAAATTTGGTATAGGTGGAAAGTAAAAACAGTCAATCTCGCGGTAAAATATACTGGATTCCCTCAAAAACACCCACGGGACGTGTACAGGCTAAACAGATGAGGGTGTCACAAACTGGCAAGCTGTCGGCTCGAATTACGAGCACTTGTGACAACAGTGACAGAAAAAAGCAGAGGATAATCGAAAAATGTACATAATTAGGAGGCAGACCACCATTACTTTCCCCATTGACTTCAATGTTAATTCTCGACTCCCAGCCCACCTCCAACTTTTCCCCAAAACTTCGTTGGGCTGAATGCTTTTAACTACAGACAACTAAAATTTGTATGACGTTGACCACCCAAAAGTTTGAGATACCCAAACTTGAAGAAGCATACTAAAAACATGTATGTAGTTGCCGTACATATCACCGTAGTCAACTCCGTTACCCTTCCGCCTCAAAATCATGAATACTTACCAAAACCTGGCAGAAAATATTAATTCAAACCCTCTTCGTCCACTCTAGATTAAAGAATAAACAAAAATGGACATGCAAAACGTTAGAAAAGAGAAGGAGAGAGATTTGCTATTAATAGACGAAGTACAAGGTGGTGAAATTTAATGGTGGTCTGCCTCCATTCGGCTTATTTACAGTAAATGGAAAGCCAGTAAATTTGCAGGCTGGGTGGGGTATTTAATTTAGATTACAGAATATTGAGAGGATTTGAAGGAAACCCTTGATAGATGAATTATTTTGTACATGATCTTAATCCAAATATATTACCAAGGCACCCAGCTATTCAGAAACAATAAAGATCGTTAGTAGATAGAGAAAACACTTGTTTTTATAAATCGACCCCAAAGCGTCCATGCTACCAATACAAAATTATTCAGCAGACGAACAAAACAATGTCGCGTCATTTACATTGTGTGGTTCTTGTACTTATTCTACAGATTTTTTTTTAAAAATAACTTATAAACATGACTGGTTTTAGCCAGACCTCTTTTAAAAATGCTATTTATCATTCATTTTAGTTCATGTAATTTAATGTCTATATTGAGGCTCCTTATTATACAGAACTACCGGAAAATGGCTTATCTCAGTTTCCTCTACTTTCCGTTTCAGAGTTGTCATCAACCAAGAGTACTTCAACAAGCAATCTGTATATGATTGATATATAACTTTGATTTTGTGTTGACAGTTTTATATATTTACACATTTTTAAGAATGGTTTGGAAATAAAATGAAATTGGGTTTAGCGTCCTAGAATGGTTAAGTCTATATTGTATGTATGTTTAACTGTATTTAACTGTCACGGCAGTGGTAGCTTTTTTGGTTATTAAAAGCAAACGGTAAAAAATAAGATGCCGAGTCAAACTGGGGATGGTTTAGCTTAGCCGATAATAACAATGCTTTGAATCCCAGAGGTGAATACGTTGGGTCCTCATTATCAGTAACAGAACGCTCAAGGCTCCAGTAGTCGTGATTTGCCATTTATCAGGTGATCATTAAATATTCTAAATAAAAATCTTTGACGTCAATAATGGCCTTTGTTTTCAGGCCACTCGAGGCTGCTGGTAGACTAACCCTGGGCTACGAATCCTAAGGTAGGACGAAAGTTCAAATTTAGCAATTCTCAATCCATGGATAAGAATGAATCAAAAATAAATATTCACTGTGATGTTTTCTCTGGGCTATGGCTGAGATTTTAAATGGATTATAAACCTAGTTTATGAACATAGAGAACCTTTAGCTATTTTATCGTGGCATTATCTTTGTCTGCCATGGGTTCTTCTATACGTGCACGTCAATATGAACATTGTTAAACTTCATTTATTGGTTATACCACATCGCCTAGGCAGCATTTTACTTGCCATTCCCTTGGGCGCAGCAATTGACAGTTGGGAACAGGGTTAACAGGGCACAAAAACTCACCAAAGCTGTGGTATGGTAGAAGAAGTCAGTCGTCTTTATTTCAGAATTAAAAATGCCTCCTCCTTTACAAGGAGAACTATACAGCTGGCATAGCGATTGCGGGTGTAATGCTGTCCAAATATATTGGATGATGATGTGGGGCATAAACAGAATGAAGACGAAGGACATCCTAAAATTATGTGCCTTTATTTATTTAATAATATTGATTAAAACTGTTTCGTGTAGAGATAATTTAGTTGAACCGGAGAATCTGAAAGTGGAGAGGAAGCTGAAATCTTGCTAACAGAATGTCTGGCGACATAAGAACAAGCGTATATTTAATATCATTCTATATAATGAAGGGACATTTATCAAAACCACACAGCCAGGAGTGGCCGCCATCAGTTTCTAGCCAAAATAGGGTTAGACCACTAACAAATTTGAACAGAGACAATTTTTATTAAGATTTATGTTTACGTATTAGAACATCATATAAAACACTCGCTTTCTTCCATATACTAACTATTGTTTCAGAAAATAACGAAAGCTTTGATTCAGTAAAACTCAACACCTTTAAATTAGATTGGACTAATTACCATTAAGGAAATCAGACAAAACACATTTTATAGAACGGTGAAATCTTTAAAATCATATTCGGTTAAAGAAATATAAAATGGGAAAGAGACGGGATCAATTATCTTAAATTATCCAAATGACAAGTCATTTTAATATCAAAAAATATCAACACAAGTTGATAAAGTAAAAAAAAAACCCGAGGCTCTGCCGAATTATATTGTTTACTTTATCAACGAGTGTTGATATTGTTTGATAGCGAAAAAGACGAGTTGGGGAAATTATTTATCACCCAATCCTTTCTTACATACACAAATACATAAATATAATTCTTTGCTATAGATTCATTTTTAATGAATCTGATTACATTACAGCGTAGTGATACATCATTGTTTTGACAGCAGTTTAGCTATTGCAGAGTCCTATATATTGACCCAGTATTTCCTTCAAGGGTCAATTAAACAAAAACAATTTATATTTAACAAAAAAGTAACTTTTTAATTAAAATAAGTGGTTTCTTTAAAATAAAAGAAAGTAGTTCCTTGTATTTTTGTAATATTTCATTTATATTATATTTAATGTACATTACTTTATATTTCAAGGGCAAATAGAATAGTTTCTAATTTTGAGCATACAATGTTGATACATTTTAAAGACCACATAATTAGTGTATGCGCTAATATGAAATCTTTGTCTCATTATTAATGTCCACGAGCGTATTGGGTGACATATAAACCATGTACATTGTTCCAAATAGAACTCTACATCTCACCCAGTTCTAATGGATTATATAGATTACATCTGGAATTAATATTAATGTAAATATTTTGCAAGTATTACTCGCAGGCATGCATGCTCCATATTAAGGATGTTGCATGCACATACACTACGCATGGTAACCCTAACGTTCACTTTATTACATAATGTATGTTAGCTTTATAAAACCCCCGTTCCCAATTGCAAAATTGTTCAGGTGGTATCTAAATCTCAGAACCACGACAAGCAGATGGAATTTGTAGAAAATGCTGTCCACACAAACCTCTGACGATAGAGGTGTTAGAGTTGAACTTTGAAGAAAAAGTCGCAAACGCCGTTGTCCTTGAAAACAAATAATATTATATTAGTCGAAGAAAGCAGTAACGCTTAATTTTTTACGGTGTCAACAATCAAAGAAAAGAAAGGCAATTACACACATCACGTGACCACAGTATATCTTCTAGGTTTTACTGTGTCTCAAGAGTTATCACTAATGACCGATTCTCCATTTCATGGCTAACTGTAAAATACTTCATTACTAAACACGAAACGAAATAATACCAATATTGATTTTCGTTCCGTTAATTTAGACATTACTATTCGGGAGTTTTATAAGGATTGACAGTAGCGTGAAACTGAATGGCCATGGCGGAATTAAAGATAATAAAGATTCGATCCGTGTTCGATTCTTCGTCACAAATACTGATGTTTTATTACACACCAGGAGATCTAGGTTGGCCTTACACAGTTTCGACATTCAATTATATCTTTACTTCAGTAAAATATACTTAAAACTCATGAACATGATTATAAAGTTTATTATAGCCGAAATAACTTAAAAATACATTATGGGAGATTATATAACGAGTTGGCAGTTCTCACTGCAATAGTTAAAAGCTAGCTGATGTAAAGGCAATTTGCTGAACATTTCAGTCAAATTGATCCACTATACTACGAACTTAGAACTAAGCGAATGAAAGTTCCGCTTAGCCTCGGTCATCATTACTAAAGTCGGTAAGACAAAAGTTGTAGTCTCGATTATCCATTTAATCGGTAAATCACGAAGGATTTTTTTTTTTTTATAGCAAATCGAATTAAAATCCAACAAAAATCTCATGCTAGCCTCGACATCGAGAGTTGATTATGGTCCGGATAAGTTAATTAATGTCTAATTAATAGTTTTTAAAACATTTCAGGCCTAAAGAAAGACCTGCAATAGGCATATTTCGCTATTGCATAATGTTTGTTTAATGTACTACTACTATAGACTCATTTAGGGCCTTCATTATGTAAGAAGAACATTAATTGACGCTATACACAAAATACATCTGGTTTTTATAGCAAATCGAATTAAAATCCAACAAAAATCTCATGCTAGCCTCGACATCGAGAGTTGATTATGGTCCGGATAAGTTAATTAATGTCTAATTAATAGTTTTTAAAACATTTCAGGCCTAAAGAAAGACCTGCAATAGGCATATTTCGCTATTGCATAATGTTTGTTTAATGTACTACTACTATAGACTCATTTAGGGCCTTCATTATGTAAGAAGAACATTAATTGACGCTATACACAAAATACATCTGGTTTTTATAGCAAATCGAATTAAAATCCACCAAAAATCTCATGCTAGCCTCGACATCGAGAGTTGATTATGGTCCGGATAAGTTAAATAATGTCTAATTAATAGTTTTAAAAACATTTCAGGCCTAAAGAAAGACCTGCAATAGGCATATTTCGCTATTGCATAATGTTTGTTTAATGTACTACTACTATAGACTCATTTAGGGCCTTCATTATGTAAGAAGAACATTAATTGACGCTATACACAAAATACATCTGGTTTCAGACCACCTTTAATTCCTCATATTTAAAAAGGAAATAAATCAAATAAAAAAGATTCTTTACGCATATGTTTCACACGACAATGATCGCAATGTTTTGGATCAGAAAACAAATGGCCAGCTCTATTGAATTATTATTTATGCTGATTTGTTTTGTGAGATGACAATCTGTTTTTAGACAGATTGTAGTGAGTTGAACTGTCGACACAGACAGACTAGTATGTAACAAAAATTAGTAGAATTAGGTTTATTTTTCTAAACAAAATTTTAATCGTATGAATCAAAGAGGTTTAGTTTCTTTAATATTCTACTACAATACAACATATTTTAATATTTATGAACAATCCCGGTAGCAATTGTGGGACTGACCAGTGCAGTGTGTTGTTTAGTAATGTGGATTCCCCGGTAGCAATTGTGGGACTGACAAGTGCAGTGTGTTTCTTAGTAATGTGGATTTGAAGAAAAGCGCCCGTTCGTGAATACACTGACCTGTACTTAAACGAAACCTTGACAGTTGAAATTCGACGAAGAGTAGACAGAAACGCGCTATCTGGGCAACATATACTCTTCTACCATCGTAACCAGTAGTTGCTAAATCTTGTGTGGTCAAAGGACAGAACGAATATTGAAAACAAAATAACCGAAACGAAACGTAAACGTATGGAGGAAATCAAGGCATTTGATAGTCACTGGCTGTTAGTTGACGGTTTCAACGCTGCTGAAAATAATATTGTAAGATTCGTACAGAAAAGCTTTCTCAAAAGAAATCGATGATAACGTAATAAAAATGTACGTGAAGGGTATTTCGAAGGGACCAAAACCAACAGAGTACAATCATACCAATAAGACATTCCTAAAGATTAGTTAACACTTCATTGTCTAACCGAGGGAAGTAAGATCACTTAGATACAGAGTGAAAAAAAAATAACTGTATGCATAATATATCACAACTACAATGGTTTGTTAGCTATGTGAATTCCAAAAATAAGAAGTGGTAGCATGTGTCATACATAGAGTAAGCAAACCCCGCCTCGTATAACTTATAGCTAATTGTTAATAGTACACGTATAACGTACATGTAAAACAACTATAACAGACGTCACTTTAAAAATAGAAATTTTATCTATAAAAGGGTAATAAATTTAATGAATAGACCGATGTGACGTTCTTTTGCCAGCACGAAAACTAAATTCCTTTATTTACAGAAATCACAAATCAAACAACAACATTCGATACTTTACTCTGACCATTTCAAATAAATCATGCGCTATTAATAATTCTCCGGTATATCTACTTGTATACGCCCTTTCAATACCACCACTATACTAGATATATATCCACCCACTTTAATAAACTGACTGGCCTGTTGCATACAAAACAACAGAATATAATATAGGACTTTAATCAACTGATATCATCACATTTTATAAATATACCAATAAATTAATTCGACAAATATTACTGAATACTGAGTTGATGCCAGCATACATATTTCACTGTTATAATAATCAATTCAGCGAGCAATAAAACAAATCAAAGAAAATGAGGTTTAAGGTCCTTTCTGAACCAAACCGTTTCGACCTACTCTTCATCGAAATCAAACCTTCAAGGTCGTTTACACCCACGCTAACAGGTACATGGGTGGTTATTCATTTTTAAATGAATAGCCACCCATGTACCTTATTAAATGAGTGGTTTTGGTATGAACTTAAAGCAATGTTCATTAAAAACATTTCCCTCCCATTTCATCCTGATTAACTTATTCGATATATGACCGTTTATGTCTATGCTGTCTGTTGCATTTTCCATAACAGACTTAATCAAGGTAACTAGCGCGTGACAATATCCATGCTTGTCATCTTATCAAACGGTCAGCTGATAACACGGTTGAATTGACATGCTGGCTGGTCCTTGTGGAACATCGAAGGAATCTGTGGAAAAGGCAAGGATATGCTTGTTGCTTGGAAGGTAGGTAATAACACAAACGATTGGTCTGTGGGTATAAAACATGTACAATTCCAGAAAGTCTGCATTCTGGAATTAAACAACCACCATACACCGCTATACATGTAATTGGGCGTGAAGCAGTTAAATGATCATCATCTTTGCCACATTGTTCGCATTTTCCAGTCTGCAAGACCACAATTATTGACCTGCCACCGACAACCAGTCTGGAACCCCCGAAAACCACAAGTCAGGAAATGCCACAAACCAGCAGTTAAGAAACAAACCACCAGTCAGGAACCGACACACACAACGAGTCTGGATTTTGTACCTCCACGTAGCCCAATTGATCAGGGGAATAGTGCCCTGAATTTACTCAATGCCTGCGTACAAAACATTCTACGTGAAAAGCAATGGTGCCAGTTCTGCCCAGATGACACAGGCTGGGCGTATGGGTAATAAGAGTCGATTGAAACTAGCCTGTGTCCAGGTAGAAGACAACGTAGCTGTACCTATCCCTCTAATGGATAATAACCATGGTGATCCACTTGATATTCTGGGAAGTATAATCGACCGTGATGAGAATGACATGTACACTATTTCACGCAATCAGTTCGATTTGTGTTCCCAAACGTACTTATTTTCTCTGGTGAAGACCCTACAAAGAGGCTAAACGTCTTCAGAGTCACATATCGAATACAGCTGTGGTGGACTGGGATATGTCCGGTGCAAATGTGCAGGGTTCAAGAGATGTGGAACGAACAGATGCAGATGTTTCAAAAACAAATCAAAATCAAATTCCATAGCCGTTGTCATAGCAGTATTTAAAGCAAAATCAAGTGACTCGAGATATGAACCAGTTATATTTGTTTTGTAAAAATAGAGATTGACAGTGAGTGGTGAAAGGCAATTACATGTATATTTTTCTGCAATGTATGATTTAACGCTTGATTTGGCATCAATAAATGTTTAACAGTGGATTTTTGTGGTTTTGATAGTACTACAGTCATTTTTTGTATTGTCTGAATTTTTAGTCATTGCACGTATTGCCTGGCGCTCACAAGCATTTCACGTTTAGTCATTACATGGAATGACTGATTACACCAATTGACTGTAAATGGATCATCTAAGCAATAGTCTTCTATACCGCGCGTTAGTTGAGTTACAATTAATTTTTCAAGTTTATTTTGACATGAAACTAAGGTTCATAACCGGTCTATAATTTTAAAAGCGACAATTTCATATTTTTAAAGAAAGTCAAAACAGAATTATTTCTATGTCTTTTGCTCAATAGGTTGTCAACTCACTATTATACGGTCATAGACATTATTCCCTACACTAATAAATCATTGACACAGGAAATAATAACACAATTACCTCCCTTGTTTTTCCATCCGCACCCCCCCCCCCCCATGGTATAGTTATCTTCAAACGTTTGAATTTTAAGTTGAAAATGATATATTTGCCAATTTCTCAACTGGCAATAGTGAATTATTGGATTAATAGGATTTTTCTTTAACATGGTAGGACTGTTTACAGATTTCATCTATTTCAAGTCTTTATTTTAATATATTTTAAAAATATAACTTAAAAATATGAAATTGTAGTTTTAATCAGTGGTGTGACTGACACTTAATCAGAAATTTAACAACAATAAACAACCTGACTGCCACTTAATCGAATGCGGCTTACAGCAGATCAAGTTTACATGTTACTGATCAAATACATGTTTTTGTTTATTTGTTAATATATACAATGTATGTGGTGTGGCCCCGATGCTTTTACTAAAAAAATTGTGATATATTGAGCATGCTTGCGATTGCCACATTACGTATAACAACTATATACTAAACACGTTATTATGCGATAGACTAACGTATTTATACATTCCCACATGTAAGTAACTCATTGATCACATTTCAGAAACGTTTTATCAAGGAGAAAAATCCTCTTCTTTTTCGCTGCACAATTATTACATACGAAAGGTAATTTATCAACTGGTTACTTCAACTTATAATAGGTTTGTCATGTGAATTCTAGTCACATTACCAGTCATGTCTTTAAATTGCCTCTGACAGTGGGCTTGTGTGGGGGGGAGGGGTCGTGACAAAACGTGGAAATTTCGAGTTTAATCGAGTTGAAATGTCCAAATGACTATTTAATTCGACTTTTGCATACACCGATCAACTTTCATACATACGCCGACCAACCTCAGGTGCCATCAAACACACTGCTTAAGAAATGAAATGGGGTTTTAATGTCCCAACTCTTTTGCACCTAACCTGGGTTAATGGAAGACGGGCATACGCCATACAGTGTGCTATGAAGGAAATTTTGCCCGGGCAGCGGCACAACGGCGTACTCTTATATCAAATTCCAACTGCCAAGGGATCTTTTACGTGTCAGGCCCTCCTTCTACAGGGGAAATCACGCCGGAAAATCGAGATGAACTTTCTCGGCCAATGCAGGGATCGAACACCCGACGTCCGGGCTAGCGAACCAGCGACCCACTTAGCCACCGTGACCCCCACACTGCTTAAGAAGACCCACGACCCCCCCCCCCTCCTTCCTTAAGAACAACCCCTTCACACCTCCAACCCCCGCTTAAAGATGAGTCAATTTTACTTCCGCGTACAACATTAATTTTTTCGTCAAAAGTTTCACAATATTAACATGGACGCGAAACCCCCTTCGACCAGCCCCTCCCCGTCCCTTACAGATGGGTCAATTCTACTTCCGCGCACAACATTAATTTTTTCGTTAAAGGTTTCACAATACTAACTTAAGAACGCGAAACACCCTTTGACCAGTTGTTTAAGTGGCATTTAGTAACTGGATGAGGATAACACATGACACAATTATATGGAATACAAGTTACTTAAATTCTTTAAGTAACTTGTATTCCATATAATTGTGTCATGTAAGTTAGTTAAATTCTTTAAGTAACTTGTATTCCATATAATTGTGTCATGTGTTACCCTTTGATCAGCCACAGATGTCATTAAAAACACTGCTAAAGAAGACCCACGACCCTTTCTTTCTCCCTTAAGAAAATCCTTTGATCCCTTCTCCCCTCTTTGAGTTAATTCGAATTCCATGTACAATATTAATTTCGTTGTTAAAAACTACACTATAGGTTCACTCGAACATAATCCTAACGTATGAACGCGAAATCCCATTCTATCTCAGATAAGGACAGCACAACGAGGGGGCGGGGGATTGGTCAAAACTGACGACTTAAGTCAACTTCAGCCGATCATCCTTTCTGGGTATGTAAACTTAGCTCAGATGACATCAAGAACTCTGATTAAGTAGATCCCCATTCCTTATTCCTTAAGATCGCTCCCTTACCTCCACCAGAGATGAGTTAATTGAACTTCCTGTTAAATGTCCACCGGTTAGTAATGGTTTTATATAGTCCGGTTCTCGGAGAACGGAGCTGACTGAGTTGATGACTCTGAAAGCTCTTGACGTCCATTCTGTTTCACCAAAATACAATATGTAGGATTTTTAATGCTCATGATATTTCACGTACGGTGTTGTCGACCTGCTCACTAATGTGCCATAAGAAGTCTTAATTTGAGAGTTCTTGATACCTGTATTCAACAATTTTCTACATAGGCATGAAGGCTGATATTTGCAGGCTGAAGTTGTCTTCGAATCGTCAGTTTTGGCCATTGAGAGATAGAAGGGGATTTCGCGCTCTAAGATAGTGTTATGTTCTAGTGAACTAATAGTGAAGCTTTTAACAAAGAAATTAATGTTGTATGTGGAATTCAAATTAACTCAACTCTAAGAGGGGGGGGGGTGTGTCAAGGGTCGTGTTTTTGATGACATCTGAGGTTGGCCGTTGTACGTGAAAGTTGAATTAAGTCGTCATTTCACCCATGGGTCCACCGTTTTGTCGTTCTTATCCAGGATATAAAGGGATTTCGCGTTATTAAGTTAGTGTTATGTTCTAGTCGGACCAATAGTGTAACAACTTTTAACGAAGAAAATAATGTATGCGGAGTTGTCGAATTGACTCAACTCTCGGGAGGGGGGGGGGGTAAAGGGGGTGTTCTCAAGGTGGGTCTATCAATGAAAGTTGGTTATTGTACGCGTGAGTTGAATTAAATTCGAAGTTTCGACGTTTTGTTAACCCCTTCACCCCAATGTATCGGACACCGCTGTCCACTCATCTAGCATAATATAAATTTTGTACGCCATTTTCCAAACAACCTTAACCCAGCTCCCTTTTACTATCATGTAGTAGGATTCAAGTTGCTCTTGGATTAAGAATTTAATATTAATGAGTTAGCCCATACAAATCCTCAGTGACAGGACTGGAACATTTATGTGTGATGCAGGGTAGGTCTCTTCTTTCCATCAAACTTTGACTTTTGTCACCTCCGATGTCTTTTCATGGGAAGTCTGTGTCGCTAACACCCTCAGTGCTTTGTGGTCTATTCATTCTTGATGCCATCCGTATTAAAGATTCTTCTTATATATTAACGATGTTCACTTCCACTTGGCGATACGGAGAATAGGAAGTTAATACTCAAATGGTAGTCCGCGCTAGAGTCACTATTGAGCACTTATTTGACTAAGATTTTTTACCAGATATTTGACTTCTTTCCTGGCTGAGACCAATGAAAGGTACGGGTTGGGGGGGGGGGTATCGACCATCCGGTATTTAAATCACCTACAAGGCATGTGAGCAAGAAGGCAATTTAAACCACACAGCGAGGGATTAATATTTTATTTAGAATGTTTAAGAACATTATACCATCTGTAATATTGATATCTCAAACGTGTAGCATTAATCCGTAACACGTATGTCAAATAATGGCGATATTGATCTGTATGTGGGCTAATAAATATGAACGACTTCGGATCAACTAATGACTTGATTGTTATCAACACCCAGTCAATCCTCGTACAATATTGTTCAATTTGCAACCTTCGAATTATTTTTTAATTCTGTACGATACGACGTCCCAGTCGAAATTGTCCTTTTTGTCAAAATCATATTTTCGTTTGAGTTGAACAAAGTAAAATTCATAATTTTATTCGTTTGTTGTCCGTACCAAAACATCATAGAACATTGAAGCCATTGACCTTATTATATAATTGTATTACTGAGCGAAGTTTTGGCTAGGATTCTCTAATTATTTATTAAGCCCGTAACCGTAAATCTCTTTTATCTTCCGAGGTTTTCTATGCGATCTAAAAGGTGGGGTGAGACGGCTTTGAATATATATCCAGGGGAATTTGGGGTTATTCTTTCGAGAATTTTCTTTCCGGAAGGAAACATGATGCAAGGTTATTCTTACACCGTGTACGGGTTATTCTTTTCATTGGGATAGGCAAGTCCATCCATTAATATAATGTTTTGCATACAAAATTGAACCATCGCTAAAACTGGAAGCTACTGGGTTAGCTGATATATGGTCAAATTATCGTTTTCTAATTATGAGAATTGAAGCATTGCTTTGTGCTGTTTGTAGTTTATTTAAAGCTGTTTCTGGTGCTAGTAGAATGCAATTTTCATAATCCATGTGGAAAACTCACCCTTTCTTACAAGAAGGATCAGTGCGCGAGTCATAGACTGACCATCGGGATATTGGCCAGGCACATTCTTTATGTTATTGGTCAGCTGCCCACTTTTCTAACGCATGTCATACCACATTGGGTTTACTAGGTTATGTTATCATTGTCCGAATTAAATCCACAAGTATAACGTATTAGCTCAGTTGCAATCACCGTTTTACCACGGTTTATTGAAACGTTTTGTTGCTGGAATCGTCTGCTGAGCTACATCATGTGTCAATGGAGAAGAGACACAAAGATTCAAAAAAGAATCTAACCGGCCGTATATAACATCCAACTCTGGGGCCTTTTTAATGGAGAGGGACCATTATTATCAATCAAGATAGGAAAGTGGTCACTTCCACACATATCTCCATTTGCCCTCCATGTAAACTCCTGAAACAGGGTGTAGATAGGTAGACGAGTTATCATTTAATAAACACAACATATTTAAAGTCGCTAATATTTAGGGCCTAGAAATTTACAAAAGTGGGTCGCAACGCATAAAATAATCTTATATGAATGTTTATAAAATGATTTACATTCATTCATTTCCTTGTTGACTGTAATTTCAAATCACTAATGTTCGGCGAAATAACCCTAGCATGCCAATCTCTAGTGTCTGGTTATTCCAGTCTACATTATTGCGTATGCTTCCCATGCACCACCGTCTAGCCTCGTTCTCCAGGTCCCTTGTTAAAAGTGGGTCTGAAACGGATTATGGTACACGATTCGTGTACCACTGATAGTTTTTTTTAATTTTGTCTTAAATATTGGATATCAGAAGCGCGCCTTTTCCCGGTAAGATCACAACATCAATGTTGAATTAAGATGACAAATAATTTGTGTTTTCATTGTCGAAGATTTTGGATGATATTGATTTAGAGACTTAGCTACTTTAATGTTAATGAAGTCTGCTATTTGTTTACCTCTGTTGTTTTCATGTGTACTACCTAAAAACGAATGATGACCATTGAAATTTCCCGGAATTTCTGGGGGTCAGATGTAAACTTGGTTGAATTTATATATACTATTCAAAAAAAGTAGGGGATATTTGATTTTGGGGGTATAATATTAAAATATGCAAATGACTACGAAAAAAGTCACTATAGAACCTAACAGAAGAAACATTTCCAGTTACATGTGACGCCCAAACGCACAAATAGCTACCGCATGGAATGCAGGTGATGCTTGGGATCATCATGAGGGTCCAACCCAAGACTTGCACGACTCTGACTTTGAATGTTACAGTCATTGTGGCATTGAATTCCAGGGTGGAAACATCAGTTTAATTGTTTTAGTGACCAGAAAACAAATTTTGATATGCGTCGGCTTACCCAAAATGAAAGGTTACGTGCCCCTGGCATGCTACAGATCGGCACAACACAGGCGGTTGTGGCGCGGACGATGAATGTTTCTCAGTCTGTCATAAGCAGGCTATGGTCCAGATACCGTGATACACAATCTGTACAGGACAGACCACGCTCAGGTCGACCAAGGGCGACAACTCAAGCCCAGGATCGATTTATCCGTACCTTGGCCTTGGGAAATCGTGTCATCACAGCAAATCAGATCAGCGCTCGTCTTCAAACAGACACTGGTGTGAGAGTGAGTGGCCAGACGATTCGGAATCGACTGCATAGGGGTCACCTTCGCGCAAGACGTCCTCGCGTGATCCCTTGTTTGAAAGATCATCACATTTAGGCAAGACGTTGTTGGTGTAGGGATCGTCAACACTGGGATAATCGACGCTGGAGCAATGTGATGTTTTCAGATGAGTCAAGGTTCACTGTTGATTTTTTGGACAGACGTAGGAGGGTGTGGCGTCGTCGAAACGAGCGCTTCCAAGACGTTTACGTCATCAGACATGATCGATTTGGGGGTGGTTCTGTTATGATGTGGGGAGGCATCACTGTTGCTGGGAGAACGGCTTTACATGTTGTTGCAGGGCGTGTTACAGGCCAGTACTACCGGGACAACATCTTGGCAGTCCATGTTGTGCCGTTTGCACGACGTCATGGCCGCCGTTTCATCTTCCAGGATGACAACGCAAGATGTCACAGGGCCAGGATCGTTACAAGTTACCTCCAACAACAGAACATCACCACATTACCTTGGCCAGCACTGAGTTCCGACCTCTCCCCCATCGAGCATGTCTGGGTCATGCATGGACAGAGGTTACATCATCGTCAACAACGTCCTGCCAATGTCCAAGAACTTGCTGCTGCGTTGCAACAGGAATGGGACAATCTGGACCAAAATAACCTTAGACGTCTCATTAGGAGTATGCCACGTCGGATCAATGCTTGTTAGGCAAACAGAGGAGGATTTACCCGTTACTGACTTTGTTGTGATGCTGTGGTAACTTTGCTGTTTGACCCCGGGTATCATTTTACCCTTATAATGTTCAGTCTGTGCCTTACTTAGTCTAACGATCATTTGGAAATAAATCGATGAATGTGAACTTCATTTCATTTTATCATTTCTTTCTTCGTCAGTTTCATAAGGTGACTTTAATAACACTTAAAAATCAAATATCCCCTACTTTTTTTGAATAGTATATTATAGATCAGAGTGTTATAATAAGGATATGTAAAGTCACTCACTCTAACTTGAATCTTTGGGATATCTCCATTAAGAATACTAGAAACACCACAATTAGCTCTACTGTCGGTAATTGAATGTTGATGGTCAGCTACAAAATGTCTAATAGATATTGTGTCAGAATTCCGGGAAAAGAATTTGCTGTCAACAAAACACCAAAGGACTGTACTTTTGAATGAAAGAGTTGGACTTCAATAGAATTGGTTTTATACCATTGAATTGTGGAATTTACACTGTCAGGGATAAGTTAGGTTGGAAGGCTTAATAATAGAGTCTACATGGACATAAACCATAGTAATACCTTCCTTGAGATCAATATCCGCATATTTATTGTGGCGGGCAATAGCGTCATTGCTACCCCCCCCCCCACACACACACACACACACACCTGACAAATCTATTTTTTTTCAGATATAAATTCTTTCTCTTGCACTGATGGCGAAGGGCTTGTCTGCAGTCCGATCTTCCGTGTGGAAATAACACAGACTTCAAAAGGTGTTGCGAGTGACGAAGGACGAGATGAAATGCTCACCTCCATTATTATGATAATCGAGCTCTCAGATGTCTGAGAAGAGCTCGAGATCCCATTATTTTTGCTGATCTTTTAATATTTTTGAATGTTTCTCTTTATCAGGTCAGTTATAAATAACCTGTCTAGGCGGGCATACTGTTGGTGGATACTTTTATTGATATTGATATTGTTTATTAAGGATTTAGGTCAAAGACCCATAGATCCAAATCATAGTACAATAAAGTGGTCAGGTAAGACAGTGGTATGGTATAAATTGGTAATAATACATACATGTAACTATAACAATATAATAAATGATACGTGGAGGTAGCTTACTTTTCAACAGCCTCGGTGTATATAGATCATACAAGTGAGATGGTCAACAAAGAGGATTTAAGACTGGGTTTTTAGTAATTCGTTTCTTAATAGCCATAGCTTATCTATATAAGTAGATAATTGTAACAAAAGTTTTTCATCACATGTTAATAATAAATTATAAAATTCATTCTCTTCATTAATATAGTCACCTAAATATTTAACTCGTAGTTTATGATATGTCTTACACACAATGAATATATGATACAAATCTTCAGTTGTATTGGGTGTACAGAACATACAATTCGGATGTTTGGATAATTTTCTCTTATATAAATTTGCTCCTGTGGAAAAGAGATTTAGCCTTAATTTTGTGACATTTCTCTTAGCTTGCTTAGAGATTTGCACCGACAAGTATTTTTCTTGACACAAATTCAGTTTGTAATTTTTATAGACTTCAAGGCTTTCAGAATTACTAATTCTCTCAGACCAGTCTTGCCTATTAATATCCGATAGTCTTAGTTTTAGAGTTACAATAAATAACTTTACATTACCAACAGACTGAGAATACCATATATAGGCAAAACCTAGAGAACTTAACATAATTCTTATTTTGGTTGCCCATGTGTCCCTACCTAGTTCATCAAGTTTACATAGCATGAGATAAACTTGTTTGGGATATCTGTTATGGGACATACCAATTATCTTTGTCCAATACTTTATACACGATATCATGTATGAAACAGACAAGTCAAGGCGGCCACATTCGCCTAAGGCTCCGGGTGTAGTGGAGCTCTTGTGGATTCCCAGTACATACTTGGCAAATTTAGAGTGAACACGTTCAATTTCACAGCGGAACTCGAATCCCAAAACCTGCGAGCCATAAAGTAGTATTGGTTTGATGATTGAGTCAAAAATTTTGAATGAGAGTTCAATGGATGGATTTGTTTTCTGGAACAAACATTTGATAGGGATTAATGCCTTTTCAGCCTTCACTGACAAATTATAGAGAGCCTTGCTCCAAGACAGTATGCCTAAATAGTTATAATACGTGACGCATTGTAACAAATTGCTTCCCAGGAAAAACTTTTCATTATTCCTTAATACTCCCCCTTTCCTAAATACAGCAACCTTGGTTTTTGTGGGGTTTACAGGTAAATTAAATTCAATACAAAACTTATCCAAAATATTGATTTTTCTCTGCAAATTACCGAGACACCCAAAATACTAAGGTCATCTGCATATAGCAACATAAGGATATCATCAATGTCTTGAGTAGTAAAAATGCCCCATACATCCCCATTTTCCATAATATTAACTAACTGGTTTATATAAAAACAAAACAAAATAGGACTAAGAGTACATCCCTGCCTTACTCCAGACATACATTCAAAAAAAGGAGTGAGTCGGTTCCCAATTTTGACACATGATAAGACTGAACTATACATGAACTTAAATGCAATAAACATTTTCCCACCAACATCATTTTGTAAGAGTAGGGACAACAGTTTAAAGCGATTAATCGAGTCAAACGCCTTGGAAAAATCGACAAACAATGTATAGAAGCACCCCCTAGGTTTGAACAGATATTTCTGTGCGAGACCAAACAATGTGAAGATATGGTCCACAGTTGAATGACCTTTTCTGTAGCCAGCTTGGGCCTCTTTGTATTTGTTTTCCGATTCACGTCATTTTTGAAGCCTGCAATTGAGAACAGCACTATACAATTTATTGGTCACGTGGTCAGGCAAGATGGTGGATGGGCAGTTTTCACGAGCTGGCATGATACAAATAAAGTCGAAGTTTATAATGGCTTTTGTGTTGATGTTGCAGATTCTGATTTGTGGGGATGTTGAGATGAATCCCGGTCCATCTAGGAGAACTCAAAAATCCATAATCCACGAAGATACAGGCGCAAATGAGGTTAGTTCTGAAACATCCATGGTGGAAATTTTGAAGCGAGTAGAGCGGGAATTAGGAGAAGTGAAATCAAATGTTGTTCAGCTCTCTAGTCTACAGGGTGTTGTGGCCTCTTTAGCTCAAACTGTGTCTAGTTTGCATACAGACATTCAGTCCTTAAACTCATCGAATCAAACCCGTGACGAAGAAAATAGTAGTCTCAAAGTGGACACTTTTACAACACTAGGAAACGACTTGCAGGGTCGAAAACAGTGATGTAAGTTCCACTTGCTTTCTTGCGTCAAATAAGATATTACCTGTTGAATCTGGTTCTCTTTTTGCCACGTGGAGCACTCTCGACAATGCGCTTAGTGATAGTCTTTGCAATTGGCACAGGAAACGTCTGTAGAGCAAATAGTACTATCATGACCAGCAAGGTCACATCGATCGCAGGTGGCTTTACCTTTGCTGACATTTTTTTTACTGTGTCCAGACCTTTGGCAATTAATGCACCTGAATGGATTTGAGATATACCGATTACCAGGTATATTTAATCTGCCTTGATAGATTTAAGCAAATCGAGACGGTTGAAATTCAGAATGTAAGTACTGGTCTGGATAACCACATCGTTACGTCTCCGACAGATTCTTTTGCCGTGTGATACGTCTTGTGACGACAGGCAATGTTAGCCAAGGATTAAGATTTTTCGAGTTAATTTGAATGCTTTTTTGTGCATATTCTACAAGAAGCGTACAATTTTTAAATTTCTTGACTGATTGCGGTTCACAACCTAAGCCAGTGATACCTTTAGAAATTGCAAACAATGATATCTGGATTAGATAAATCAACTTCTGTTAAGAGAATCCTCATACATGTACTTATATTTTAGATGAGCTACATGGAGCATAATCATCATCCATTGATCGTTGTCTTTTTAATGATCTGTCAATATTTAAATGGGGGGCGGGGGATAAATGATTACAAGACTAAAAGTTCGTCCTATGTCATTCCCCAAGTTACTTCCCTGCCTACCATGGGGGAGTGGGGGGTCCTAGCACAGATGTCCACTGTCCAGTATGTGGCACCAGGGATGGACGAAGGGTACACTCAAGCAAGAAATATATGCAAATATACATGTATATCTAACCCGATTGACCCGAGTCGTTGCTCTCCAAGAAGGTCCCTTAGGCACAAAGTTTATTTTGATGAGTGTGAAATTAAACAAATAATAGGGCGATTGATCAGAGTGGACCACTCTGACCTCCCCCCTAGCTGAACCGTCGACCAAGAGAATGTGTTGCATAGAAATATATTGCAGGCCAAATCACCACTCACTCACCAGGACCACACACCCCGCAGATGCCTTGGCAACGCACGGCCAACGTTAGGTCGCCGTTTACGACACGCTGGATACACGGATGGTATATTCTTATCACCCCTGAACCCCAGGCGGGAACAGCGGTAAGCCGTAAGGAAGTATTGTGTTAACATGACGTTATACCATATAGTCCAGTAAATCTATGGACCCGACCCACTATGACCTGGAATAAATTTGCAGAAAGCTGAATTCAGCTGTTTTTGTATCTGTGATACTTGCTTATCAAAATACCAAAAGTCTTCCAAAATCTGATTTGCGGGTCTACGTGAAAATCAATAATCAATCCAAGATGGCGGACGACGGCGTGAAATGGCTTAAAATATCAAATATCTCCGAAAGAAATCGTTTTAGACCATATAAATGTACTATGAGTCAATATAAAAGTGATATCTCTGAATCAGATGGTGGGGTCAAATGGTTGTTATGACGTCATATCGAGTCAGAAAACGAACAAATTAAGTAGAAAGTGACGTCATAACACAATATCAAGTCAGAAAATAAACAAATTAGACAGCAATATTCGTAATAACGTAATATTCCATCCCCAGCCACATCCATATCACCATCTCGGTAATTATTCGGTGGTCTGTTCTCAAGCTGTTAAATAGCGTTGCAGTCGGAGGCAACCGTTCATGTGCGACAAAGTTTTTCGACGATAAAGCGTCGGCTTCGGTTCAAAATGGCATAAGCCAGCGTAAAGCCTGTCATGAGTTAGGTATACCATGGACCTTATATACCAAAGTCAACTCTTCATTACAAGCGTCATGGAGGCATGGCTCGAAATATTGGCCTGTCTACTTGTCACTGACAGAGGATTTTTCAGTCTGACAGGTAATAAGTAAAACTTCCTGTCGCGTGCGACAACTTGACAAAATTTTACTCTATGTTCAGTAAATTGACTTAGATCACAACGAACATTATCACAAAAATTTAATTATTCGTTTCCAAATGCAAGAATAACCAATGAAGTACCACGATACGCCACCATTTGCCATATTTACACTTAGCTCTGTCCGACGCCACAGTTACATGTACTCACAAACTTGAGTGTTATCTATAACACATAAATATCTAAATAAATTAGCCCCAAAGTCATGTGACCTAATTCTACCGTGACCACAGAGTAGTAAATATTGTTGTGGCTCGAATGCAATCTGTTTCACAGAGAATTACTTACGAATTAAGTCTGTAACAGATGAGTGTCAACAGCACGTGCGTTGACTGCAGACGGCGCCAGTCATTTACTCAACGGCTCGTGCAATGTTTACTTAACACCTAACTGCTTCGGGCAAAATGATGCATTTTACTCATTTTGATACCCATTTACACTAAATAGGAAATATGTTTTAACTCCAACTACTTCAAACGTCTTTATTTATTTTTCTTTTACCTCAAAAAAATGTTTGAGAATTTAATTTGTCGGAGTAAAAAAAGTTAATATGCCGTACTTATTAAGCCTCGTCGATGTCATGCTTATCAGTGACTGTAGCGGCTAAGCGAATATTCACTGCGGGATCAGTTTAGCTCGAATGTACACTTTTCGTTGTAAGGCGTATTTAATCATGTAAAAATTGAAGACGATTTCTATAAATAAAGTCTATGTATAATCTACTGGAAAATTTGACAAAAGAAAATAAATACATGTTGGTCGGAATAGTATCTCGTATATAATTTTTACCTGTCCCCCACATTAGGTATATATATTGTTATGCTCTGATATGATATCTTGATTTGATATTCAATGTATTATGGATATTTTAGAATCTAAATTTACACACTTCTCAATAGCGAAGTCATGAGCCTTTCTAATCAATTTAATGCGTAAGTTTTGAACATGTTTGATAGTAAGTGGAATGCACGTGTATTCGGATTAGGCTAGCGAATTCGTGAATCGTCGACCCTAGCAGATTTGCGGACTTGCGAGAATATTTTAGGCCTTCCGATGTCCTAGAAATAAAGATGTTTCTCATTATGATATTCATATGGATCAATTTAAGAGTGTGTGTGTACCTATGGATAATGTGTTACGTGATTGGTATTGGATAATTGAGTGACAGGTCAGTCACTGAAGCGATAGCTATGAGGTGTGTGGAAGGGGTCCAGAAGAAAGTAAAATGGGTCCAAATACCGTTTTAACAACAGCTGAAAAGGGAAATTGATTCTTGATTTATCCATGATCGGCTTTCATGGGAAGAAAACTTATGTGATCAATACAGTGAAACGAATAATAGATGAAGATAGTCTGGAAAATCCCTTCACAAACATCTGTTGGGATGAACAGTGGTACAAGAGATTTCTTATTCGACATCCTTCAATTTATGTACGTACTGCTGGGTTGACTGTGACTAGCTAACCTAAGAAGTTGGTTTAAAGGGTTGCACGATTAACTTGAGGAAAACTGTCAGCTCATTTTGGAGGATAGAAGCAGAATACGTATGACGAGACCAAGTTTCAACAATGCCTTAAAAGGGGAAAAGTTCTCAGTCCAAGAGATGGAAAAATGTGTATGAAACTGTCAAGGGACTGATATATTGCCACATGAGTGACCTCCCAAGGTTACATTTAAGTCAGTATCGGGCACATGGGCAACTGGAATGTCTCAATGGATGAAATCAGAAATGTTTTATGAATATTTGGCTAATGTTTTCCATCTTGCTCTCAGAGAATACAGTTCCACCTCCAGTGTTACTTTGTAGTTGATGGACATAAAGCACACTTGTCATTTCATCTTAGTAACTTTTGTAGCTCCCATGGAATTATTTCCCAATGCTACCCATATTTTACAACCTGCTGATGTTTCGGTATTTCGGCCCCTCAAAGTCCAATGATAAAAAAAACATGTAAGGAATTAGCATATGCAATCAGACTTAGGAAAATCACTATCCAAATGGACATTTGCTCATATATTAGACCTGGCCACGAACTCGGCTCTTGGAAACACAATATCAAATAGTTTTAAGGCATGTGGGTTATTCCCATTCCATTCCATTCCATATTGGAAAAAACCATTCATCGGTGTCACAGAAGTCAAGTAGGCCTGACATAGTATCTAAAATGAAACGAACATTTCAAATTTCAATATAACATTGATGGTGTTAACAGATTCGATAGCTAACGGTGATTTCCATATTTATTTATAGACAGATGAATATGTGGACGATGAAGCAAACATATATATTTCAGTAACCGGAAGTTATGGCAAACTGAACTCACAATAGCCGGAATTAGATTTGTCGATGGCCGATGACTGCAAAAATAGGAATCTTTCCTCAATACGATAATATATTAATATTTTGGATTAAATACCCATCAAAGAAACAATTGAAACACGTAAGGGGTTCAATATTATACCAGAAAAGATCAACAATATTAAGACTAGTAGGAATGTTACTTAAGTGGCCGATAACTGGCACAATCACCCTATTATACATTTATATTATCTAAAAAGCTTCCTTTCAGAGATATTATACATTTATATTATACATTATTTGGTCTAAAACGCTTCCAGTTGGAGATATTATATATTAATATGGTCTAAAACTTGTACTTTCCGAGATGTTATACATTTTTATGTTCTAAAACTCTTCCTCTCGGAGATATTTGACATTTTAAGTCATTTCCCGCCATCTAGGATTAATGATCAATTTTTTCTCAATACGTAATATATAAGGTGCGATAGTATCTCCTTTAAAAGACATATTGTGGTCTAATTTGTTTACTTTCTGGCTCGATATAATGTTATGACGTCACTTTCTATTTAATTTGTTCGTTTTCTGACTCGATATTGCGATACGTCGCCACTATGACGTCATAACAACCATTTGACCCCACCATCTGATTCAGAGATATCACTTTTATATTGACTCATAGTACATTTATATGGTCTAAAACGATTTCTTTCGGAGATATTTGATATTTTAAGCCATTTCACGCCGTAGTCCGTCATCTTGGATTGATTATTGATTTTCACGTAGACCCGCAAATCAGATTTTGGAAGACTTTTGGTATTTTGATAAGCAAGTATCACAGATACAAAAACAGCTGAATTCAGATTTCTGCAAATTTATTCCAGGTAAAAATCTAGATTTACTGGACTAATAAGGAACTTCACAAAGTTGTGAAGACGTTAAACCGTAAGGAAGTATAATAGTTGTGTTACGAGACGTTTAGGGGGTTAACAACTAGTTATCTTTAAATTGTATAACGATATAATAAATAAAACATAATAACCTTTAATAATCTCTGGAGCATAATAAACTCGTTCCTCATAATTTAAACAATTTGTCGCCGTGAATAACAATAAGTGTTATCGTTTTTGTTTAACTTGGCAGTAATACTAATGATACAATTATTTCTGTTTAAAATTCTAGTATTTTTTATCACCACTTTTCAGCCATATTTTCACTTAATTATCGCCGACAAAATAATGATATTACGTGCATTACTAATTACTTTACAAGCAAATTATTTTTATTACCGAATAATTCCTGTTGTTCATTAAGTTATCACTCAATTATCGCAAATTATAAAATGAATAATGTTTAATGGGCGTACTGTTGTTATTACAATATTAACAAAGAAAGTATAACATTCAGATTTCATAATTACATCTTGATATGATTGTTGTCTTTATGACTAATCAACAAATATAACATCAAACGGCTTAAAGTTAATAATAAAAAATGTTCAAGGCGCTCTCTGACTTCGTTGAAAATCATTTTAAAGAAAATCGTAGCTCTTATGAGAATGTTTTCGTTTGGGACATGTTACGGTAATTTACACAAAATAACTACAAAATGGTTTTAATATAATATCAAAAAATTGATTAGTCTTTGGCGTCCGCTTTTAGTACCCCACCCCATCAGGTTTGAATTTAAGTCTTCTGGATCAGGAATTGATAGATGTAAATTTAGGACTTTCTGCCATTGAATATTGGATTGATAAGCACCGTTTTTCATTAATTTTCTTTTCGCCATGTCATCGACTTTCATTTTATAAAAAGATAACATTTGTAATTTGACTTCTAGGTGTTTTGCACATTTAAAGAGGTGTCTTTAAAAGTAAGGGCCCACATGCAATATTACAATGCCGTCGGTGGTAGCGTACCTTATCCCGTAGATGTGTGCCCGTTTCCCCCCAATAAAATTTCTGACAACCATTGCAAGTCAATTCATAAATGAGATTATCTGTGTCACAACTCATACGTTATGAAAATTATATTTGTTATTTGGCATTATATGGTCGCAACATTTACATTGAAGATCCGGGCATTTAGATACATAAAAAACGGTCCTTGTGATAGTTAAATTTGATTTTCAAATTCTGTGACTGTCTTTGTGATTTAATGAATTGAACATTGTCAAATTTCATTCTGAAGTTGTCGTTTGATGCAATGATTGTCCTGCTCTCGTGTATTGTTTTGGTGTTAGGGATTATATAGCGATAAATGTAATAATATTACCCGAACTGCCTTTTACGTAGACCTCAATATGATGTGTGTAACATGATTTATAAGAGAGATTTGTTACTTTAGAATACATATCCGTTATAAGGAGTTCTTTCCTTCGTTTCACTGAAACATCCAAGAATGCGATTTGCAGATCTTTCGTTTTAAATGTGAATTTGATATTTAGATTTAAATCATTCGTGATTTGTCGCAAATCTTAAATGTTGCCAATTCATTCGTTCCAAATACAGAATACACCGTCTGGGAATCGTTTTAACTGTAATCCACGCCATATTCAATTTCTACTATTGAGTACAATTTTTCCTTTAGCAATCCCATTGTTAAATTACTTGATTGTGGTACCGCCTTGGTAGCAATCGCTATACCAAGAATTTGTTTTTAATTTGTTTCGCAAAATGTAAAAGTGTTGTTAGTCCGGATGACACGTATGGTTTTGATTTTTTAAAAATTCTCTCATGACTGCATTCAGGATGTAACCCAGCCACTATGCTCTACGGTCTGAAAGCATAGGTCATGGGAAATATTGCCATACATGTAACCAGCATCCATGGTTACGTAAAAGTCGCCATCATTTAGATTTTGGGGTAATGTATTAACAAAATCTATGTCATCTCGAATAACAGATTTTACACCTGACAAGTACGGCTTGGGTAAAACATCAATGAGATCTATTTAAACTTTTTTCCCGTGGCATGTGGGTTAAAATGGCCGGAGGGTAAATATATTTCTGTTGACAGTTACTATATTGTTCGACAGGAGGTCCCGCGACGCGTAGTCATTATTTTTGACAATATAAATTAATTTGCTAACGGAAATAATGTAAAAGTTCTACGGATTGAAGCAGAGAGATGTTGCCCGACTTCTATATTAAATTTTCACCTAAAACCACGATAGTGTCCCTACCCCATAACAAATTAACCTTCCCACCGCGTTTAATCAGACTAAGCGGCAAATGAAGAGTAAAGCGATGAATAAAAATCACTTCATTAAAAAATAAATCGAGAACAGTGAAACCGAAGTTAGTTCATTGGTACGGACAAAATATGTTTGTTTACGCAGTTTGATTAGCACAGTTTATTCTGTGGGCCTTTCGAGTTTAAAAGGTAGCTGAGGATGTATGTGTCACTTGTGTGATACTATAACCTCAACTCTACTTTAACATTGCGTTAATAAATGAAATAAACTATCACTGAACCGACCCCTAAATAATTCTCCAAAATAATAAAATCTACTTCAAGAATGAATCGATAAAACAACGGGTTACACAGAAAATATGAATGTGCTCTGGAGCAATTCATAATTTATATTTGTGAAGATGCCTGCAAAATGTATCTTCTGAAATTGTTCAGTGGTAAGAATACTGAAATAAATAAAGTGCAGTACGTTATTCCTGATTAAAATAGACCACGGGGCGATCTGAGATGTTCTTGCAACTACAAAACTATCTTAATCAAGAGAAAACTCAACATGCACCAATCGTGTCTTTTACTTATCCTTGGAGTTCTTGAAATTTATCATAATAATAACGTTTACAATATGAACTTAACTTACGTCCAAGTAAATGTTAAGGAAGCTGAAACTCTTTCATTTAGATTTAGGTAAATTTTAATTTTTATTCTTGCAACAACACTAGCATAATCAAAAGTAAACTCAAAATGCTCCGTTTCTTTTATTTATCTTTGAAATTTATGTATATTAACGTTTAAAATATGAATTTATTTAGGTCCGGGTAAATGTTAAGGAAGCCGGGCCGTTTTCATTTTAGTATACATTATATACTATTCAAAAAAAGTAGGGGATATTTGATTTTTAAGTGTTATTAAAGTCACCTAATGAAACTGACGAAGAAACAAATAACAAAATGAAATGAAGTTCACATTCATCGATTTATTCCAAATGATCGTTGTTAGACTAAGTAAGGCACAGACTGACCATTATAAGGGTAAAATGATACCCGGGGTCAAACAGCAAAGTTACCACAGCATCACAACAAAGTCAGTAACGGGTAAATTCTCCTCTGTTTGCCAAACAAGCATTGATCCGACGTGGCATACTCCTAATGAGACGTATAAGGTCATTTTGGTCCAGATTGTCCCATTGCTGTTGCAACGCAGCAGCAAGTTCTTGGACATTGGCAAGACGTTGTTAACGTTGACGTAACCTTGATGAGCCAATAACAGACCCCGGAGCAAGTTGGCCCAGCAATACACTTCAGGATCAAGTTCCGACGGATTAGGGGTAAGACGCTGGCTCACTAGCCTGGAGGTCGGGTGTTGTATTGGCCGAGAAAATTTTTCCGGGTGGTTTCGCCTTGTCAGTGATGCAGGACGGAGAGTCTGATAAGGTCAGCTGTCTATTACCGTGTCATATCCGAACGGAAATAGTATAAACGATTTTATTGATGAAGATGATTCCAGTTTTAAATATTCTTTTTTTTTTTTGACAGTGTTGTCCAAATGATAGCATCCTTGGGGATCAAAACAAAAATCACACACTTTTATGGCATTACTATGATTTATTTCACTGCGACGTTTCAACAAGACTTCACAAGCATATACACAAATGTATAAAACGAGAAAAATATGAATGAATATATATATATATATATATATATATATATATACGTCATGACGTTGCGTCTATTGTTCTACGTAATTCTTCATAAATAAAAATGGTCTGATGATGTTCAGTACGAACAGAAAGCGCTAACCGTCAAATTAGTATTTTGGTGTCTTTCTTTAATTTAGTTTATATATATTTTAACTGGGAGTTGTATTTACCTATATTTTATTAGGTAAAATATAGGTAAATATATATATATATATATATATATATATATATATATATATATATATGCAAACATCAGTGCGAACTATCCGATGGAATGCAAGGAAAGTGACCCGAAAGCCGTCCCCAGCGTCTCTCTTGATTTCGTTCGCTCAAGAAGAATGTATTGCCAGCACCTATCTCAGTGAGTTGGTCTCATCAGCTTTAATCTTGAGCTTTAATAATTTTCTCCTAAAATTTTCCCAAATTTATATTCCCCGGGTAAAAACGCTTCACATTTTCTCTATGATTAGTACGCCTATTTGGCTCTATTAAGTGTTGTATAGTATATATATCTACAATATAACTATCATGGCTAAGCTTGCACTTTTGTAACAAAAGTCGGAGCCAAAGTGGGTGACGAGAGAGAGAAATTGGGTTTAGCGTCCACTCCACACAAGCAACGCAAGTTCGGAATTAACATATTGTCCAATTATATACTATTCAAAAAAAGTAGGGGATATTTGATTTTTAAGTGTTATTAAAGTCACCTAATGAAACTGACGAAGAAACAAATGACAAAATGAAATGAAGTTCACATTCATCGATTTATTCCAAATGATCGTTAGACTAAGTAAGGCACAGACTGACCATTATAAGGGTAAAATGATACCCGGGGTCAAACAGCAAAGTTACCACAGCATCACAACAAAGTCAGTAACGGGTAAATCCTCCTCTGTTTGCCAAACAAGCATTGATCCGACTTGGCATACTCCTAATGAGACGTCTAACGTCATTTTGGTCCAGATTGTCTCATTCCTGTTGCAACGCAGCAGCAAGTTCTTGGACATTGGCAGGACGTTGTTGAAGTCGACGTAACCTCTGTCCAAGCATGTCCCAGGCATGTTCGATGGGGGAGAGGTCGGGACTCAGTGCTGGCCAAGGTAATGTGGTGATGTTCTGTTGTTGGAGGTAACCTGTAACGATCCTGGCCCTGTGACATCTTGCGTTGTCATCCTGGAAGATGAAACGGCGGCCATGACGTCGTGCGAACGGCACAACATGAACTGCCAAGATGTTGTCCCGGTAGTACTGGCCTGTAACACGCTCTGCAACAACATGTAAAGCCATTCTTCCAGCAACAGTGATGCCTCCCCACACCATAACAGAACCATCCCCAAATCGATCATGTCTGATGACGTTAACGTTTTGGAAGAGCTCGTTTCGACGACGCCACACCCTCCTACGTCTGTCCAAAAAATCAACAGTGAACCTTGACTCATCTGAAAACATCACATTGCTCCAGCGTTGATTATCCCAGTGTTGACGATCCCTACACCAACGACGTCTTGCCTGAATGTGTTGATCTCTAAAACAAGGGATCACGCGAGGACATCGGGCGCGAAGGTGACCCCTATACATTCGATTCCAAATCGTCTGGCCACTCACTCTCACACCAGTGTCTGTTTGAAGACGAGCGCTGATCTGATTTGCTGTGATGACACGATTTCTCAAGGCCAAGGTACGGATAAATCAATCCTGGGCTTGAGTTGTCGCCCTTGGTCGACCTGAGCGTGGTCTGTCCTGTACAGATTGTGTATCACGGTATCTGGACCATAGCCTGCTTATGACATACTGAGAAACATTCATCGTCCGCACCACAACCGCCTGTGTTGTGCCGATCTGTAGCATGCCAAGGGCACGTAACCTTTCATTTTGGGTAAGCCGACGCATATCAAAATTTGTTTTCTGGTCACTAAAACAATTAAACTGATGTTTCCACCCTGGAATTCAATGCCACAATGACTGTAACATTCTAAGTCAGAGTTCTGCAAATCTTGGGTTGGACGCCCATGATGATCCCAAGCATCACCTGCATTCCATGCGGTAGCTATTGGTGCGTTTGGGCGTCACATGTAACTGAAAATGTTTCTTCTGTTAAGTTCTATAGTGACTTTTTTCGTAATCATTTGCATATTTTAGTATTATGCCCCCAAAATCAAATATCCCCTACTTTTTTTGAATAGTATAGTTGGGGTATGCAAATGCGTTACTACCTTTGCAACCTCTTCGCACAGATTTACCAGGTTTTAGTGCCACAAAACCTAAGTATTATATTGAAGAGACGATAAATGTACTTATGTTATTGACAATGGACAATGCAAATTGAGTTAATATCCTACTCTGAACCTACTCTACAATATTGAATAGTTTATTATTTTGTAGACAACCCTGTTAAATCTCTGGCTTTTGTTGAAAGAAAATCGTTTATAAGACGATTATCTGTAAACATCTTTTAATAGATATACGTTACGACGTAAGGGGACATTAAAATAGGGTCATCGGCTAATCTAAAGTAGCAGTGACCCGATTCTTCACAACAGTGCCAAAAGACTAACTAACTATATGTTGGAATTCTCGGTATAAGAGAAAGGGAAATAGGTGTTAAAATATAAGTTCGCCAATAAAATACTTCGTTTATTTTAAAACCGATATTTAATTTTTCTATTGTCGTGTATGCAATGAAAGTGGGAAGAATTTTATCACATAGCGGCATTGCCATACCTACCCATATTCGAATTTTACGTGCGCGCCAATGGGTGCAAAATGTTGACATTTTTCGTTTCATCTGAACATGTGTACTTTTCTACCAAGACAAAGAAATGTGGGATATCAAAATCAATACAAGTTGGCCATAACTTACACTAGCATTGGTCGATTTGAATAATTGGACCGATGTGTTAGTTGGTAAGACTTCGTTTTAATGTATTTGGTCTGAAAGTCTATAGTTACCCCTTAGTCTGAAATATTTTGCTTTTAAGGGGTGTCAAAATCCAGAATCAATAGGCCTATCAAATTGCCAGCATTTGTTCTTAGCTCAAAGGTTTCATGCAGTTATCCAAATAAGTGTACTGTAAAAAGTAACAGATCGCCCGGTACACACAGATCGACATTTCAACGATGATCTGGTGTCTTGATTTGACCGGCTATAGGCAAGTCAGTTTCTAAAAGGGCGTATTAATATTATATATAATATTACCCAGGTTACAAGACATGGTAAATCAAAAATAGTTCTTGAAAGTATGACTATCAGTAACTGACCGCAACGTAAGCAGGAAATTATAATTATTAATATTAATGAGAAAAAATAAATGACATCTGACTTTTATGAAGCTACTATTCAACTTTAAAACATTTGATTTTTATTTTAACGCTTTGTGGCATTCTAATGTAACATGAATTTTATCTCGTTGACATATTCGCCATCTTGCGCCGGTGTTCATGGCTGCCACCAAAGCGACGAATACAGCGTACGCCGCAATCGAACTTTTGTCGTTAAATCAAGTCACCTAGGCGGTGCAACTGCCGAACGGTGGTCAGCCGACAAATCAAGCAGAGCCACAGCTCATCAATCTTTATTGATAGCCATGTTCTTGGTATATAAGCTGATGACTATCCTGATTGTAGTTATTACATGATAATAATTACTTGGCATTAACAACTGTCAATATAAATTACCAATTTTGAACAGAATACAGGGAGTCGTAATTACATCTGATTTTTAACACTAGATTATAATAACATGTAAATTCTCCTTCAATTAATACTTTATTACGATCTGCCATTTTTGGTGCATTGAGTCGAGGGTAGTTCAGGTGAACTTGTTCACAAATCAAATTGGCTATATTGGTGTACTACCCATACATTGGGGTGAATTACGGTGAGGTATAATACAGAATAATTTGGAAATAAAATTTCCGATATCAACTTAAGTCTTTGGCACAGTAAATGATAGAAATGTAATGTAAAAACAGAAGAAAAAAATACGATTGGTAATTTGAACTCTCAACTACAGAAAGGTGCAGATGCGAGTTCTAAGTCCTGTGGGTAATGCTAATAGTGCTTAAACAAGAATATGGAAACATCGTTTTTCTGGGAAAATTCTTCAAAGAAAACATAACCATAATAAATAAAAATGACCAGGGACTAGACTCAAACTGACTTAGGTATCGTGTCAACAAAACGTTAAATCCCATTTCATGTCATGCGGGATCGGCACAATCTGATTGATGAAAGGCTATGTTTTTACGGACGCACTTACTGTGGCATCAGAACTATATCTTACAACACACGTCATTGATACAGTTTTGACTACGAATGTTGTAAATTCAGATCGATTTCTGCTATCTGCTTTTATTATTTCTCTTCGTATATGGGACATGGCTTTGTGCGGTTTAATTGGTGAATGTTTTATGTTTACGGATGCTACACAAGAACGGTAAGAGAACTTATTCGAATGTGGGGTTGCTTTAAGTGGAGAAAAATTGTTTTATTATTCCAGCGGATTTCAGAACTGATTGATTATATGTGTCAAGACAGAATAATTATAATTGCAAACTGTACATAAAAACGACCAGATTGTAAAGCATAACACATTTTGAGCCAACACTAATAAATTCCGTAGTTATTTAAGCTACAAGCTCCCGAAGACACAGAAACGGCACAAATTGTATTACACAGAAAAACATTCCTAAACGATAAAGACGAAGCTAATGTGCTGTTAACAGAAGAATCGATCGTCTTTTAAATCTAAAATCACGGAAATTTTGCCCGGGCTACAACCTACTCATATCGAATTCCAACTGCCAAGGGATCTTTTACCTGTATTCCAATGTGTACACGGGACCTCGGTTTTTCGTCCCATCTGAACGACTAGACAACTGTTCGTGTCAGACCCTCTGTTCTGCATCACTGACAAACCACGCCGGAAAATCGAGATGAACTTTCTCGGCCAATGCAGGGAACGAACACTCTAACTCCAGACTAGACTTAATAGTATACAGAGTATTAACGACATCATATGACATGACACCGACAAATTTAAATTTACTAAATATACTCCAGAGAGCTCTGTGGGTAGATTTAGCTATCTCTTTTGCAGTGTGGATAAAATCAACTGACTTATGTAATCACAAGCAAGTAGGGTTGAATTAGGGCGATAATAAACGATTTTGATTTATGAAGTATCTATTTGGATTCACCAGTTTTCGCGCCAATTTGTAGCACACTCCAGCATACATCACAGCGAGTCTAGAGCTAAAAGAGGTATACCATCTCCATATAATATAGCCCAGCAGCTGACATCGAATATCATGCCACAGTTGCTCTATCGAAAAAGATTTTACAATTTTAGTGAAAGAATGTGTTAATCATAGCATTCTCATTCCAAAAATCAAAGTTCTGAGAGAAATTCTCCACAGTTTTGATTAAATCTGCTTTAAAATTTCGCGCTTCATAAAATGATATGGCTGCAAATATTAAATGCTCGGCTACAATGTCTTTTCCATTGATGATATGTAAAAAGTACAAGGTCCTTATACCAGTAACGATAAAGTCAAAATAGCTTTAAAGCAAGAGTTAGATGTTAAATGTCAAAATGTTTTGTTGGGAAGTGTTTTTTTTTTCTTTTTTTTATGTGTCTATATTTTACATTTCTCTCATTACATTTATTACATTTTACATTTGCGCTCTGCCACATCCCATTTGTCTTTCACGCTTTCATCCCATTTGTCCTTCACACTTTCTACGTAGCGTCGCACTGCCATTAACTTTCATGTAGATGTATATCACGTGACTTACTAACATATACGGAAACCACACACACTTTAAGCCAGAACAAGGAAATTCATGACACTTTATTAACAGGAAATCAGCTTAGCACACAATTAGAAATTTACTTACCTTGAAACTTTGGATGTATTTTACCAGTTTTACATTGGAGGGGTGGGGCAATGTCTAAATACGAAATTCCAGGTATCATATTACATATTAGTGTAAATAATTTTCTAGTACATTCTTATTTATATAATTCAATTCCAATAAATGCCACAGACTAACTATACCACTGAGAGTTGATTATAGTTTGTTGAATTAGCTAATTTGCCTAACTGCGTGTGTGTCATGGTGTGCGGGTGTGGGTGGTAATAGAAAAAAATCCAAAATATTACCTATAATTGTTCTTTTCAAATATGTAGATAATTTTCTGGCACATTCGTACTCTCTTAAAATACGACCAAAGTTGGATGGGGGGGGGGTGTATTCAATGTTAAAAATACGGGTCTTACTCCGATTCTCGATAATACCAAGCTACCTATCACTAAGAGCACGACCATTGCTGCTTAAAAATATGTAAAAAATCTACTGGCACATTCAGTGATAGAGAGAGAGAGAAATGAGGTTTTCAAGTCCACTCGACACAAACTTTGTCATTTCGGGACTAATATATTTACTTATATTTCAATAATTCGCTTGCGCGTAGTGGTCTTTCGCCATGGAAGGACCCGGAGAAGACCCTTGACGTTGGACAGGCGGCCCTACTCCTTGTCACGCACAGCCTGGGTATTCGAAACATAGGCGTACGAGCCAGGGGGTGGGGGGGGGGGGGCAAGCTGCCCCCCCCCCCACACACACACACACACACACTAACTTTAGGGCAAGCTGACTTTTCGGGCAGACGGGTAAAGTGAACAAGAATTTTATTTCATCTACTTAATTAGGCTGTATAAGACCACTTTGAAGTTGCTTTGTTCACGAGCTTAAATAGCAGGAAAACGTGTTTGCAGCCATCAAATATTTAAAAAATTTCGTTTGAGGGGTAGGGGGTGTCCCCTAAGCTCCGCATGTTCGCCCCTCGAGAACGACCGGTACCGCTCTCCGACCTCTGTGAACCCGAAATTTTTTCGGGCATTTCGGGTTCTGCCCCTCCCCCCTAACTGTCATCGAGCCCGTGCGCCTATGATTCGAAGCCACGCCAGTTGACTCAATGACAGGCTTTACGACACTCGGCGCACGTACTAACCACTCGGCCATCCAACCCCCACAAGTCAAGGAAGGTTGGGTGCGGGGAACTAAAATAGACTAAAGATATGGGGCTTAATCAAAGATTCTCTATGTTCATACTAAATGAATGTAGTCATTCCTCTCGTTAAATGTTGGCACGATGCCTAGGTATTGTTGTTTTATTTATAATGGAATAAAATTAATTAGGCTGTAGCCTACTCAACTCGGTTAATAGAAAGACCGTCAATACACGGGTATTAATACGAAATTCCAGTTATTGTGTTATAAATTACTGGAAAGTATGTTTCTTTGGCTCTTTAAAAGTTATCAATAATTTCCTGGCACATTCAGGATTACGCACGGTCGTCTAGATAGTTCATATTTTTTGCCAGCTTGAATTACTGTCCTCGTGCGGTGAACATCCTTGCAGTGTGCTGGTTTATGGTGTACCAGGCTTCCGCATATGTTAATAAGTCACGCGATATCCTACATTTGCATATTAAAGTTGATGCTGTGCGAAAAATGTTATGTAGAAAGCGTGAAGGACAAGTGAGTTGTAGCAGAGCCTAAATGAAAAATGTAATGAGAGAAACGTAAAATGTAGACACGTCATTAAAAGCATTTGTCATTTGACGTTTTACATTTAACTCTTGCTTTATTGGTATTTTGACTTTATCATCACTGGTATTAGGACTTTGTACATTGTATTTTTTTTTTACATATAATCAATGGAAAAGACAGTGTAGCAGAGCATTTAATATTGACAGCGATACCCATCTATATGCTTGGAAACTTTAAAAAAATAAAGATGGCAGCCCCAACTAAATGAACGAAACATGGAAAAACTAAAGGAGAAATGTATTATTCACGTGGAATCAATTATATGGTTTTAGTTTGTGTTTTTGTTTGTTTTGTTCTCATTTTTGTGTACACTTAATGTACGTTTATATAAAATACTGCCTATTTCTAAAACTTTTATGCTGTTAAACAATCGCCCCCTCTTCGGCAATGTGTTCAGATTTGACTATTGAAGGGAAATGAACTATTCGAGGATCTTTAATGTACCACGCCAACGGATCTTCTGGTTAGTGAGGCAGAATATTTTGTTGAGGGGTGATGTGGGTTGGGGTGTCCTCACGTCACCACTAGCAACAAAGAAAAATCAATATTGCCGCAAAAACACAATAATTAGTGAATTTCATACGGTGTTTTGTTTTGGTGGCTATCATCTCACATCACCCCAAGCAACAAAAAAGGCAAATTTAATTTGTGAATTTTATACTATTATTGACGAAGGACCACCAGTATACTTGTCTTATTTTATCATAAAATTGTGTCTAGTTTCGTACATATTTTAATCTTCAGACTGATTGAACCCATCTTTGCGTGGCACTATTTGTCTTAAAATGTTCCCATATAGAAAAAAAAGTGTCATTGCGTCTTCATGTGTAGCAAATATAATAAGCCACGTGTTATCGTTTGTAAACATTTCAACGATTGGCTAATTACAGACTCGTGTCGTGGCCAGTACCTATGTCCAAATATGGTTAGAGTAAGCTTCCGCAGTAAAATAATCTACCAACTGTGATCGCTAAATGAAAATACCGCGGGGTTAGTCAAAACAAAGTTCTTTTATAATTCCTGATGCTGGAGCAAAATGTTTCTTGTGTGATCTACGAGTCTAATAATAATATAACTATACTTTTGTCAATTTTAACACAACATCTAAGATTATTAGTGACAGGGAGGGACCAACGTGTTAAACCCTCATGAACTTTTCGGCCAGCACCAGAATCGATCCCAAGACTCCGTGGTTAGTGAGCAAGTGGCTGAATCACTAAAGTACCGTGAGTAGGCCTACACTTAAGGCAACTGATAAGTCCTTTGAAATTGCGGTCGTCTGCAGATAGATTTAGGACAATTTAATTTGACTGTCCGTAATATAATCGATTTCGTCATAGGAATCTTACGGTTATCATAGTAATCATCTCAGCTTAACTTGGCGTTCTAAGGAGACATGGACTTCACACTAATGTCAAAACGACGATGGTATGGTCCACGTCTAGAATTAAAACTGGCCAGCTAAATCCTATTCAACTGATCTCGTTTTTGTAAGGACAATATTGGTGTCATCACATGTGTGATATAACTGGTTAAACACATTCCAAATATAATATTAACAGAAGGATAATTGCTTAGATAGATGTGTAACTAAGATTTGTAGAAACGGAAGCTCGTGCATTGTCATGTTTTAATATTAGGTATAGAATGAATAAAATCAAGGGAATGACGCAAAAACAAGAGCCAACCTTCTATAAATACTGACCCAAGTAATCAGTTTTATTTCAATTTTCCCGAAATTCAAACTCAACCTCTTTATTATAGTGGAACGGTGATATATTTAAACAGATTTTAAAATGTGTCGATTTAGAAAATCCATGAGTTAAGAATGTGATTTTTCGTACACTTGTGGCCATATTCCAGGAAGTAATATAATATGTGAAAATAACCATTGAGCTCTTTCAGATATAAACAAATACTTTAAGTTTCATCAAAATCGGACAAAAATTATGACCTCTGGCAGATCCACAACCTTGGTATGACATACTTTTACACAATTTGCGTTCAAGATGCGGCCATTTTGGTGGGCAGTTATGGTCCGATTTTTACAATCATCATCAGGATGTAACGATAACATACCTAAACGATTTCGACAATTGGATACATACAGTAGTGACCTGTAGAGGACCAACAAGCCAAATTCGCGATTTTTTCATACAATCAGTGGCCATAATCTAGGAAGTTACAGTCCATTGTGCGGTAATATCAAAAAGAACCGAGTTATTTCGGATAATTCTGGAAGATGCCGTCTGATACATGCAAATATCTAGAGGAAATGAGATCTTTGGGATATAAACGCATGTTTTAAGTTTCATCAAAATTGTAACCCCTAGATGGTCCATAACCTTGACATTACATACTTTAACACTGTTTGCGAACAGATAGCGTCCATTTGGCCGACAGTTTCGGTCAGATTTTCATGAAATTCAAACTTAGCTACCATAATGGTGTAGCGGTGATATATTTAAACGTCTATTTAAATCGGATAAGAATTGTGACCTGTTAAGAAACCACGCGCTGAAAACGCGATTTTTCGATCAATTAGGGGCCATCATTACGGATATGCGCGAATATCGAAAGGAACCAAGATCATTGGGTTATATGGACGTATTTCAAGTTTTATCACAATCGGATAAAAAAGATTGTTACCTCTAGAGTATCCACAATCAAGGGGCATAATCCAAGTTGCGATCCGATACATGCCAATATCGAAATGAATCGTGATCGTTGAAGATAAACCGTCAAAATCGGGTAAGTGTTCACAAACAAATTGTGGACGGACGGAACCGGGGCGAGCAGATTGAAACAGGGGTTTTCTCTATATTTTCGTAACTTCCGTTTCTTTAAATCTTCGTTACGCATCTATCGTTTCAATGATCGCTATATTGTCCACAAACGTCCTAGCACAATGAAACGAAACTGATAGCCATAATTTAGATTATTTGTAACCTTCTTTCACCATTAACAGTTTATATCACTTGGGTTGAGCTAGCTCAATTCGGGCTAATGTGGCGAGTGTGTAAATTGACCGAGTGAACCTGGTGCACCACGACACCAAAATGGATTCTGAGGAACTGATAGATACGAATTATAAGATAAAGATGCAAACGTTCATCTATCATAAAAGTTAATATATCGAATCATATTTTTCTAAATCAGTTCATTATAAATCTAGTCTTTTTTCAGTCGTACCGTGTAGCCCATATTGCCACATATGGTGAGTGTCTCGTTAAATTCGCCATATGGCTCGGTTGATGCTACACAACAAAATTTCACTTCATTTTGATTCTATTTCCACAATGAATTCGTCTAGGACACTGAACTTGTTCTTAATGTTTTACAGAATATGGACTACCAAATCTAGATCTCAGACCATTTATAGATAAGCTCGTTAGCAGAACTTACTAAAGTGGAATTACGAGTAATTTGTGGCTGGTTGAAAAAAGGCTCTAGTCAGGACAATTGATATTAAGGATAATGCAGGGTTGATTAGATCAACTGGATTCTTCCCAGTTTGCTCTGTTTTAAACCGACGAAAGGACAACAGGTGGCAAACCATGTTTAAATAGTTTAATAATTCAATCAAGTCAGTAGTATTAACACAAACCGCCATTTTAACACGAACTAGTTCATATTTGGACTAACTTTTGTTATTTGTTTATTTCAACGAAGTGCTCAGGGTTCTTTAGAAGCGGAAGGCACCTTCTATTCATCAAAACTAATAAATTCTATGTTCATCATTAGTGTTCAAGTTAAAGCTACAATTCGTATTTTTATCAATGTAATATAGACAGTAATATACAGGGGCAGATCCAGGAATTTTCGCAGGAGGGGTTTTGCCAAGCTCCTGTTAAGAAAATCTGACAGTTGACAACGCATAATGCCATCACGTTATCTAAATTACATAGGCATACATACAAATTGAGCTTTTAATAGTGTGAAATCCAACATACCGTTTGACGTCAATTTTTTTATAATGATGTAGGATCGCATTGTGATTTAATTTAATTGATGTAGATGAGCAAGGTTTGCCCCCCCCCCCCCTTATGGATCCACCCCTGTTAATCTGGTACTAGATATAGACAGTCTATTACTGTAAGTGTAGTAAAAGCTTCAAGTACTACTGTTAGTTTAATAGTTGTAAGTGGTTACCATTAACCCAGGAAAAGAATCGGTTAAACATAATCCATCCGATCTTTACAAATCGATGCTTTATTATTGGACGATCTTGTTGAAGATCTGATTGAAGTACTATTATAACCCTGATAACAGTTCCCGGTTCTCGACAAACATGATCGTATATAGGACTAGATACACAGCATTCGTCCCGGCCTACGTCAAAACAAGAAGGTGTTCAAGTGGCTTCACACGCGCTGTATCATAAGTCATTAGTTCAATTCTACGCTAGAATAGAATGAAAGCCTCACCTTGCGGGTGTTCACCGGATACTCCAGTTTCAGCGAATTGTTGAAATAAACATCGTATGTCAATTCGCAAATAACACTTTATTAGTGTTGAGTTGACCCCCCACCCCCACCCCCGTCTCTTTCGATATGTCTAAGAAGTGAAGATCAGTGCTCAGAATGAAGCATTTCAATGGTCTTATAGTCTGAATGTACCTTCTACTTCTGGCTTTAACTGAATTCGGTCATTCAATAGTTGAACTAACGATTGATTTATGTGGTCTCGGACGCCAATCATACAGGTCAACAATAAAGGGTAAGATAAGAGTTCAGAGTTCTACAATAGTTATCAAATCTAAGAAGAAAGGGTTAACCCATTTCTGAATTTCCTGACATGAATTGAGTGACTACACAATGATAATTGATGAAGTCTGGGCGTCAAGTGTACATTTAAGAGAAGTCAGGATAAGGGATCAACAATTACTGGCAAGGGGATTATAACAAATATTTTGACATGAATTAGATGATTGAACATTGACGTGCATGAACCCAAAACATTTATTTTATTCGATCAGTTTACCATCATAGACGATAATAATCACATTACTGGAATACAAGGTGCAATCAGACACTCGCGTTTACAATTCGGGTGTAGGGTGATATGTTGCGCTGTGGATCATAAGGCCTACTACAATCTATGTGATTATTTTGATCCCGACTTTGTACACATGGTTAGTTGCCTTCCTCCAGGTATTCCAGTTTCTCCCAGTTTCCCTGAGCACAAGGAATTTATTGAATTAAAATTATATCATACGTCAGTCTCATAATGATCGTATAACCAGGAGAGGAAACAAATTGTGTTATAAAAAAATATATACGTTAGTCTCAAAATGACCTAGTCAGCGTGGACGTATCCCCAGAAGAGCAAACGAATTCATTGTGCTATGACAAATGTCATACGTTATTCCGGAAATATCTAGTCAGTGTGGATGTATCCCCACAAGAGGAAACTATTGTGTTTACTACCCTCCCAGTTAGCTATGCGCATAGACGGTGAGGCTAACCCACCACCAATATGGCTATAATGGACTGAATGTTTCATCTTCTACTTAACTGGGGTCATTTGCGTAAAAAATACCGAGAGTCATTACTTTAGTTACATTAGTTCGTGGAGAAAATAAGCCATATGTCCAATCACATGGATGCTCCAGATCCGAATTCAAATCGTGGCTGTGTTAGTTAGCAATCAAATCAGATAATAACATGCCCGTGCACCCAAGATTGAACTTGATAAACCAACGACCACCAATCTGTCTTGATAAATCTTATTCTAAATAACCATTGGCAATTAGATTGCTGAAGATCTCCGACGTTTTCACAATATTAAAAACTCATTTATTTCCATTGAGAAGAAGCATAAATACCCCAAAATCCTTTCGTCAGTGAAATTTACTAACCGAACTATTTCTTCCGTTGGTGTTTTTAGTTGTAGTAAATTAAATTGACTTGAATTGCAACAACATGTGGAAATAGGTGATCTTTGGGATCGGTCACGGTACTCGCTTAAACTTTGTTTACCCCAAATGCAATCTTTTGGAAGACCTGGTCCGTTATGGTTATTGAACTTTAGGTAACGAAATGTAATTGTGGGTTCTTGTGCAATTAAAACGTGTTGTTACCGAGATATGCCTACGTTGTCACTCCACTCTTCCTGTATACCTTGCTGTTAACTGCGGGTGATTTAAAATCGTTGAGAACAAATATATATCTTATAAAATAGATTAACATAATTAAACATTTCCTCCATGTTTTCCACAGGGTTCCTGGCAAAGGACAAAAACTAGCCTGTCGCATGATAAGTAAAACCGAGGGCCCGTGTAGACATTCGCGTGTACGTAAAGAATCCTTGACATTTCGAAATAAGAACATATGGGTCGTGACGCCGCTGTCCGTACAACATTTTCCCACAGCACACTACATGACGTATCCTCATCTTCATTATCCTGGTTGGTGCAAGCAAATAGAACGTTTAACCCCATTCCATTTGATTTTCCTTGGCGGTGGGCATAGTAACCAGCTTAAAAGCTTCACTGTGCACAATGCCTGCTCTCGGTTTTTACCCTTTATAAATTTTCTTTGATCAAGTGGCGGTACTAAAAGCACTTAGGGGCAGATCCTTTCTTCTTTAACAGACACCTTGCCTGATCCTGCAACAATGCATGTTCCTAATATCATGCAGTTCATTAGATTCAACTTGAAGTCCACTTTGAAATTAAATTCAATAAATTTAAGTTTATTGGCCGATTCATATCCATGAACCTTATGACCAGATAAAGAGATTGCTTGTTTATTTCATAATGATAAACACAGCCCCCGCCCACCATCACCTGCTGCTCAGCTACATCGAAAAACGTGTAAAGCAACACTTTATGATGAAAGTGTAACGGTCGTCTGTCTTTTCCTTTATCATCAGATGGTGGAATGTGATGGCCACTCAGAGCGCGAGGTAATGATATAGGCATATGTGATATCACAGTAAATGCTTTGCATCAATGAAATTGAATCACTATGTCATCCTATTAATTCCTTATAAAATTAACGTCCAATCAACTGTTCGGGAATAAACCTTTGAACATGAATTTTTGAACCGTATAGTTTTCTTATGTTGCATTATTCTTCTTTCACCGTTTTAAAGACTGAACTATAGATTGGAAGTAAGACCAAGGCAGGTTTCCTAAATCGTGTCCTGACTGATTAAAACAATCACGAAAAGCGACAGTTAAAGTGGATTTTAATTTGTCCACACAATATGGTGCCAGGAACGTCCAGACAAGTTCTGACCATGCTAAGACAGAGTGCGTTGATTCACACGCTACATGTTACGTGTTAAAGTCAGACACTATTTGTCTTAAACATAAAAATACCAACAATTTGTCTTAAATGATGCGGTACTGTACATCACCCTATAGGGAGTGTTCACTTTCTAGCACTCGATTCAGTAACTTTGTGTATTTGATTATAAAAGTAAGTCATCGTTGTGTATGTAAAAACTATACGATAACTTTGGTAACTGGTATGTAATAAATTACAAACGTAAATGGAAAGTGCTACACGAATTTCATGACAAAATACAATGCGGTGGATGAACTCGACCAGTAAATAAAAACTGATGTCAGAAAGGGTTTACCATGTGCCCATCTTCAGTTTCCGCACAGTCGTGTGTATTCTTTTTGTATTACGATTTATTTAAAATTTTAGCCCCGAAATGACCTAGTTTGTGTCGAGTTGACGTTAAATCCCATTTCTCTCTTTAAAATATTGTAGTACTTTAAAGCGGGAATTTCATATTTTCTAAGCAAGTCAAAACATAATTATTTCTGTCTTTTGCTCAAAAGGTTGTCAACAAACTATTATATGACCATGGGCATTATTTCACAGGCATAAAAATCAGTGACACAGGAAATAATAACACAATTACCTCCCTTGTTTTTCCATTCACCCCCATGGCATGGCTATCTTCAAACCTTTGAATTTGAAGTTGAAAATGATATTTTTGCCAATTTCTCAACTGGCAGTAGTGAATTATAGGAATTATATGATTAATTTTTAACAAGGTAGGACTGTTTATAAATACAATCTATTTTAGGGCTTTATTTTAATACATTTTAAAAATATAACTTTAAAATATGAACTTGCAACTTCAAGTATATGAGAAGAACGCCCCTACACATTTTACTGGTTTTCTATGGCGTGCATTCTTTTTGTATATCCATTTCTTTAAAATAGTGTAGTACTGTTAAGATTCTGATACTTTCATCTCGTCAATTCATAATCTAAATTTATAAAAAAAATATGTCATAGACTACACTCAACATATAGTCGTAATTGGAACAAAATCCTTTCCCGTTGTTGGTTTTCCTTTATTTGACAGTGTCGTCGTCCTGCACTGACCATAAACACAAAATACCTACACAACGCAAACCAATGCAACAAGAAACTAGAACAATTTGTCTTCACATAGATGGTTTGCGCTCTTTTGGGAGCAAGATTTCTTTTTAAAAAAATGTTGATAATGCCTTATCTTAGGAATTAAGATATCCACGTTTGTGTTTACCTTTATTTTGACAAGATATACTTGTTTTAATTCTGTTAAAGGCATTACAGAGAAATTGTCATCGTTGCGAATAAAATTGCATATGATATAAATTTTCACAAAAAACTTAACTTCTAAACTATGAATGACGTTGTTATTTCTTACGAGAGTTTTTTTTCTTAATTCATTGATATCCGCTAAACAGTATGCACGACTGTTACAAGGTTATATCTAAGCAGATTTGACTTACATACTATTCAAAAAAATTAGGGGATATTTGATTTTGGGGGCATAATACTAAAATATGCAAATGACTACGAAAAAAGTCACTATAGAATCTAACAGAAAAAACATTTCCAGTTACATGTGACGCCCAAACGCACCAATAGCTACCGCATGGAATGCAGGTGATGCTTGGGATCATCGTGTGGGTCCAACCCAAGATTTGCACGACTCTGATTTTGAATGTTACAGTCATTGTGGCATTGAATTCCAGGGTGGAAACATCAGTTTAATTGTTTTAGTGACCAGAAAACAAATTTTGATATGCGTCGGCTTACCCAAAATGAAAGGTTACGTTCCCTTGGCATGCTACAGATCGGCACAACACAGGCGGTTGTGGCGCGGACGATGAATGTTTCTCAGTCTATCATAAGCAGGCTATGGTCCAGATACCATGATACACAATCTGTACAGGACAGACCACGCTCAGGTCGACCAAGGGCGACAACTCAAGCCCAGGATCGATTTATCCGTACCTTGGCCTTAAGAAATCGTGTCATCACAGCAAATCAGATCAGGGCTCGTCTTCAAACAGACACTGGTGTGAGAGTGAGTGGCCAGACGATTCGGAATCGACTGCATAGGGGTCACCTTCGCGCCCGACGTCCTCGCGTGATCCCTTGTTTGAGAGAGCATCACATTCAGGCAAGACGTCGTTGGTGTAGGGATCGTCAACACTGGGATAATCGACGCCGGAGCAATGTGATGTTTTCAGATGAGTCAAGGTTCACTGTTGATTTTTTGGACAGACGTAGGAGGGTGTGGCGTCGTCGAAACGAGCACTTCCAAGATGTTAACGTCATCAGACATGATCGATTTGGGGGTGGTTCTGTTATGGTGTGGGGAGGTATTACTGTTGCTCGAAGAACGGCTTTACATCTTGTGCCGTTCGCACGACGTCATGGCCGCCGTTTCATCGTCCAGGATGACAACGCAAGATGTCACGGGGACAGGATCGTTACAGGTTACCTCCAACAACAGAACATCACCACATTACCTTGGCCAGCACTGAGTCTAGACCTCTCCCCCATCGAGCATGTCTGGGACATGCTTGGAAAGAGGTTACGTCAACGTCAACAACGTCCTGCCAATGTCCAAGAACTTGCAGCTGCGTTGTAACAGGAATGGGACAATCTGGACCAAAATGACCTTAGACGTCTCATTAGGAGTATGCCACGTCGGATCAATGCTTGTTTGGCAAACAGAGGAGGATTTACCTGTTACTGACTCTGTTGTGATGCTGTGGTAACTTTGCTGTTTGACCCCGGGTATCATTTTACCCTTATAATGGTCAGTCTGTGCCTTACTTAGTCTAACGATCATTTGGAATAAATCGATGAATGTGAACTTCATTTCATTTTGTCATTTGTTTCTTCGTCAGTTTCATTAGGTGACTTTAATAACACTTAAAAATCAAATATCCCCTACTTTTTTTGAATAGTATATATAATCTAATTTGAACATGCCCGATATAATTGCATATTCTAAATACATTTAATCCAAAATGGTTAATTTGACCATCCGCTGAAAACACCCAAAGGGTTAATTCCTTCTTAATAACATACCAATCATTTAAAACAAGAAACTTTAAAAATGAGAAAAAGATTCTGATAATAAATGCATCAAGCCAAGACAAAGTGGGAAAACGGAGATGGAGAAGATGGAAAAGCGGTCAGGTCGCGAAGAACATTGCTCATTTTGATGTCCAGCTTTCACTTCTCAGGTTTGATGAGAGGAACCGAGGTTCATCAGTGTTCACATTAATATACAATCCAAAAGACCGCATTATACTATAGAATTGAACAAGTGGTTGCCAAGAATTTTGCAATAGTCCACAGCCTTGGTATTACATGCTTTGATACTATTTGCGTGAATGTGAGTGGCCATTTTGACGAGAAGTTTTGATCCCATTCTCAAAACATTCGAACTCAACTGTAATTACGAGGCATATTATCCTTTTTCAAAAACATTGATTTAAAATTGTGACCTGTAGAGGGGTCCAAAAGCTAAAAGTCTGTGTTATTAAACACAAAATTTTGGGTGTTTTTTTAAAAATATTCATCACAATTTGTAAAATTAGTGAGTTTTTCCAACTTGCACAGCGGTGATATGTTTAAACAGTTTTAAAAGTCGGATAAAAATTGTGAACTCTAACATAAAGAGGCATAAAGTTAAAAACATGAGTTTTCGTACATTCAGGAGCCATAATCCAGGAAGTGCCGGTCCAATATGCACGAATATTGACAGGAGACGAGATATGTGGGTTATAAACATAAAATTTAAGTTTCATCAAAATCGGATACAAACTGTAACCTCTAGAGTGTCTACAACGTAAACACGTGGTTTTTCGTACACAGCGGGCCATAATCCATGACGTTACGGTCCGATACATACCAATTTCGAAAGGAGCCGTGATCTTTGGGAAATAAACCTATATTTCAGGTTTCGTCAAAATCGGATAAAAATTGTGAAAATTACAGTGTGTTCTCAAACAAATTCTATATGTCCATATATTGCCGAAGAATTGTATTGATAATGCATTAAACATGTTCAAAATCATTGGATATAATAGAAGGTATAACACATTTGCTTCAAAATCTGTTGTTGGAGGGGGGGGGGGTCTTATTAATATTCATCACAATTTACAAATCTATTGATGGTTTTTTTTTTAAATTTTCACAAAACATTCAAAACCGTTACGTTACAATGGTTATCACCCGAGAGTCTATGGGCAAGTTGTTTTCACTATAAAGAACAATGTACTGACAACAAATGTTGTTTATATCCTCTCTGAAACCACAAGAGTTAGCTCAATATGCGACTTTCCGACGATTAACTGTTGATTGTGTAAAATGATCAAGATAAAGTAGATATTTCCCGACAACACCACATCGTCTCATAGCAATAAATAAAAATAAGACTACCAACAATTATTGTCGAGTAACTAGATTCATTGTCCACACCTTTTACCTACGTGTATTGGTAACGTTTCTGTTCCGCTGGGGACATGAGACCGCCTTAAACAAACTAAAGTACTTAATTATATATGTTACTGAGAACGTATTGCAGGGGAGATGTAACAAAGTAATCCACTGGCCCCGATTGTCGCTTAAATAAAGGGCATATTTTGGAGGGCAAAGTATTTTCTTTCAGCTTAGGATAGGTAAGCCTTGCCCTCAATCTCATTTATAAAAAAATCATGTCATATTGTTTAAAGAAATTAACCTTTTCTGAATTGCCGCCAAGCTTATCCCATCTCTTTGTAGTAGGGTAAAACAGTCCCACACTTCAGTTCCAGTCGTTAAGAAACATTCCAAATATAACATTAACACATACATTATTGCTACGGTAGATGCGTAGAACCCGAAGTGACGCTAGCAAAAGGAAAACACGAGTAATATGTGTAACTGAAGGGATTATAGATACATGTACATGGTTAATTTTCAACTCATTAATAATTCCTTTGACTGTAAGATCATATCTATTCGAAACTATCAATTCATAAAATGAAATGGGGGTTTAACGTCCAACTGTCCTGCTCCGACAGGGCTGATGAAGGCAGGCTAACAATTCATAAGCAGAATTGACTTTCACTAGGTAAGGAAATGCGACGAAAAATATCTTGTTTTATTTATTTTCTACTTACAAAATTTAAGCGATAATTAGAGTTTATTCCTGTAGCCCTATAAATATACTAAAGTCATATTATTCTACATGTATTTAGCAATTTACTTCTGCCTCAACCACGTGGATCCCAAATCGCGATTTGGTGTGCCCTCTAATAGTAAGTGCAGGAGGGTTGCACCACACACAATTTTACACAAAAACAAATATATGGACAAGACATCATACTCAAAGACCACAAACATAAACAAATCAAAGAGAGTGAATGGATCCGGGGGCTAGCCGTAAGCGTCCACTGCGCTGTACAGTCCCGGGCCTGTGGTGACACAGACTTCACTCACATTTGAAAACAATTGGGAATGCAACCCAAAGAAATAATTATATAGTGTCAGCATGAGTCATGATCTATTATATGTTGCAAGAATTACGAATGCAAGCATATTGTTGTATAAATTCCGCTACACAAGTAACCACATAGTTAAATGTATAAGAAGTAGGCCTAGTTCAAAAACAAATCAATAAAAGGATTGAAGTATATAAATGCATTTAGGACAAACATTGCAACCGTTACAGAAACAAAAACACAACTGAATACAAAGAAGCAAAGGAAAAGACTAGCTAGGGAGACAGCTGTCTGCTGACTGAGTGGTGTGACGTGAATCTGCCGTAATAGTTGTTATGACGTCGTGGTTAGAAGGTGCAATTTCCCGATAAAAGGGCGATAATCTAGATAAAATTACGTTAAAATATAAAAACTATTAGTTTTAAAGACCATGTAATTGTACAAACCATAGTATAATTATTATATAATGTCCCACGTAAGAAATGCAAAACAGGAATGCTAAAGAAATCGTAAGTTATTAGTGTATTCATAAAGGCCTAAAAATAAGGGCGATAATCGGGCGCTATTAACTTAATAAATACTGCATTCATATTCTTTATCGTCCGACCTATTTAAGGGACAATAACACTCTTGCTGGCTTGGCAGCTCCTGAAAATAAATAATAGCCTTATTCTAAGTACTAGATGTTTAAGGGTCCTACCTGTTGTGTAACCATTACATTTACAACCTATTTTACTTGTCCAGGGGTTCGAAAATATTTTAAATCTAAGTTACATTTGAAAAGGTTTACGTTAGACTTTTCAAATCAATTAGTTGAATTTTTCCAATTTTTTTAAATTAGGTGTGATAAGATGAAATTTATATCATCAATTAATTGGAATATTGTAAAATAATACAATTTGTTGACCAGAATGAAGATTGGGACATATTATTCAGTTACAACAAGAGTGTTATTGGGGCTTTAAATGTTCGTGCAGTAAATGTTCATTGAACAATTTGCTCTGGATTTTTGTGTACTTCTGGTCAGATTTGAACAAAATGTGAAATTTGGTTTTATTCGGTATGCAAATCAGACAAATGAATTTATATACAGGTATACGAACTCCTAACATGGGAAGAGATGCGAGTTGTTTTGGAAACAGCACTGACAACTACTTATAATCAGACGTTAATTTCAGAAGCCCTCATAGTCAAATGTCTCTGAAATACCACACCCACGAAAAGTTACAAAGTTTCTTAAAATGTGCAAATCAGGCCTGTAATCTGATGGCAAAGGAATAAAGATTGCGTTCATAAAGTCGAACGCAGAATTGCTATTTGTATTCTACGTGGTGTAGCCTGTACAATTATATTTCACATGCCTAAGTAATAATATACTGTTTAAACAAATATATTCATATCTTTATAGTAGCACAATATTCATCAGTAAATAGGCCAAACATTACTGAACAAACAAACTGCAGTAGGCCTAAACTGTTTTCTCTCTGAAATAGTTCGCCGAAACTTTTAAAGAAACCAGCGGCTGACAGGCAGGATAGCCCACATTTTCGAGAGATGGATAGAGAACAAGCTAAAAAAGAAAATGATTTTTCCTACGATCAAGGAGGACCATAATTCATGAAGTTGCAATTCGATATGTGCAAATATCAAAATAGGTTGCCAGGCAACGAAAAAATATGCCCACCAGCATATTAAGGGCAGTCAACAAGAGTTGTCGCATATTAAGTAATTATCAAAAATCATTAGAATTTGTTTTGGTTTTTTTTTTATATAAAGTTCTGCCCCATGCTAACGTTTAGTATACGAAACATTATCAAAATTCATTGAAAATCAATATACTTGTCTCGAGACTTTAAACTCTGTTTGAAGTTTCATCAAAATCAAATTAAAATTGTGACCTCTATAGGTCCACAACCTTGGTATACAATATTATTAAACTATTTGCGTACAAGCGATGGACATTTGGTTCGGCAATTTTTGTCCAATTTTCACTAAAATTCGAACTCAACCTTCATTACGGTGTAACGGTGATATAATCAAATGGGTTTTTTTTAAAATCAAATTATAATAGCGACCTCCAGGGGGGTTACAAGCCATAAAAGGCGATTTTTCGGATAATCAGGGGCCATAATTCAGGAAATTACAATCAGATATGAGCACATATGGAAAGGAACCAAGATCTTTAAGTTATAAACATGTATTTTAGGTTTTACTAAAATCGAAATAAAACATGTGACCCCTAAGGGTCCACAACTTTGATATAACATATTTTTACACTATTCGCGTACAACCATTTTGTCCATCAATTTTTGTCCGATTTTCACGAAATTACCAAGCAACGGTGATATAATCAAACGTTTTTTGGGTTTTTTTAAATGGGATAATAATTTTGATCTCAAGAGGGACCACAAGCTAAAAAGGGCGATTTTTCGTACAATCAGGGGCCATAATTCAGGAAATTAGGATTCGATAAGCGCAAATATCAAAAGAAACCAAGATCTTCGAGTTATAAACATGCATTTCAAGTTTCATCAAAATCGGTTTAATATTGTGACCTCTACAGTGTTCACAAGCTAAAACATGGTTTTTAGTACAATCAGGGGCAAAATCCATGCAGTTACAGTCCGATACATGCCAATATCGAAAGGAACCGAGATCTTGGGGTGATAAACCTATATTTCAAGTTTCATTGAAATCAGATAAAAATTGTGACCTGTACACTGTTCACAAACACTTGTGGATGGACGGACGGGGGCGACGACAATATATTTCCACATGAAAATGTGGGCGTATAAAAACTAAAAATAGTTTGTCTATTTTTATAGGCCTACCGGAATAAACTGTAATTATCACTTAAATTGTATGAGTAGAGCATGAATATAAACAAGAGAATGTACAGACTTGTTCTATTATTCTTACTTCTCGCCATTTGTGATCTATACATCGCGTAGACAGAAGTAATTGTAAAATAAATAAACTAAATTCATATTATTATTTATTTATAAGTAATTGTAAAATAAATAATAATATGACTTTAGTTTATTTATAGGGTTACCGGAATAAACTATAATTATCAATTAAAATTTGTAAGTAGATAATTAATAGTTAACAAGGTATTACACGGACGTTTTCTATTTTAGTTTCGAACAGATAGCCCGTCATAATCTAACATTATAACATTTCGTCTCCAAAGGAATTATCAGTGAGCTGAAAATTGACCGTGTATCAATTATCTCTCTCAACTTCAGTCAGTTATATATAAAAGGATTACTGTTTTTCTCGTATTCTCTAATCTCGTGACAGTCAATTTTTTTATGAATACGTGTAGATAGTTTGGAACTGATACCCCCTCACAGTCTTAACATTACAACTTTTCGTCTTGAAAGGAATTATCTGTGAGCTGAAAAGTGACCATGTATCTAATATCGGTTAGTATTTTCCTATTCCTGACGCCACTTCCGATCTGATCAAATCTTCGTTATGCATCTATTGTAGCAATGATCACTGTATTAATATTATATTTGGAATGTGTTTAACCACTTCTATCACGTAGGTGATATTGGCAGACAACAATATTGTCCTTTAACTTGTGGATATTTATAACATAGGTGCGTTATTCCTATCGCGCCCAACGGCCTTCAAAATTTAAATACAAATGTCGGTTCATCTTGATGTAACATTATTTGGAAAAACCCCTGATTTATTATTAGTCCATTAATGGGAACTGGGCTGGTCTAATATCGCTCATTGTCTTCAATCAGACATAGAAACGGGTTGACCTCATGTTATTAATAGTATGCAACCATGGAGGGATGTTTTCCTCGCCTAACCAACACGCTATAGTTTAATAACAATTTTCTTTTTTCATTGGCATTTATTATTGAACATATTGACACTAGGTACAGGGCGAATTGGGGCTGGGGACCGGCCCGGGCTCCCGTGTCGGAGCGGCCCCTTTTACTGGCCGTGGCGGCCCGTTAAAGCCACCGGCCACATACAACATGATCACCATCGCTCCATGGCGGGTCCAATACCCCGCCCCCATATAATGATCAGCAGAAAGGGGATTTCTTTTTAGACGAATTGGACAAAATTAATTTCTTTTCATGTTTTGTCCGACCGGCCTTCGGGCGATCGCCCGAACGCCCAATCCGCCCGTGACTAGGTACGATTTTAGGGATACACAATTACTGAATTTTATACTAAGCGACGGTTGGGTGGGGGGGGGTCATCAAATAGGCAACACCCAACTATTCTACAGTAAAATTTCGCGTAGAATACGATGTTGACTGGCAATCAGTCCGTCGGGGCGATTTCAAGATATTCGGGGGTCAAAGGTCAAATGAAGTCATTTGCACTGTAAGTGAATGCGCGGCCATTTTTGTATCATGTGAAATCTTCCGTTTTTGCACTAGGAAGATTTGTAGGAATAAATATCAACGGAAAATATAAAAAAGTAAAGCGAACCTTTAAAATTTATCTTTAGGTGGTCTTAGGACCAAAATACTTCGGAATCGGTTTCAAACATACGTAAAAACTGTCTAATTAAAATATCTCCGAATTAGTTTACAACGGATGCGATACATGATACTAGTTGGCCGAAAAACAATTTAATAGTTTCATGGCTGGATTACATCTGTCTGTTTTAGCACACACGTTTACGTGTTTTCTGTTAGTTAACTATATACCCGCAGACAATTGTAACCATAGACAATTAAAGCCACGATGATTATATAGTATATAGTTAAAACTAAAAATCACATGTATACACGCGTTAATCTGTTGTATACGGGTATAATTTAGGAACAACGAGTGGAAAATAATCTCGGGATAGATTAAGAAAATGTGTGTGTCATTTTCACTTATTGACTATTAAGTCGAGGAACCTATCTTTTAATAAAATTGTTTTCCATTTATTTCTTTTTGTTATGTCATCAACTTCCACATTATAAGTCAAGGCATAATATTTATAGTTGTTTTGTTACAGTTCGTATTGTCATTGACGATAAAAATGAAGTTATAACAATTATATTTTCTGTTTTGCGATATATGGTCGCAACATATATAATGTATATTAAATGATATAGCAATCAATTAACAAAATTGTACCTTTCTGAATGAAAGCCCACGCCAGCGATAAATGAAACGCAGACATATTGCAAACTGTAACGTATACATTTTCTTCCATGCCATTTAATGCAAAAATATAACTTATATGTGTTGGTTGTATTCATTCATCAAATGAGAAGTGGCACCGGTTGTTCTAAAAAGAGTAAGCATATCCTACCGCAAGTGCACAGGGGATGACCATATGTGCTGACCATGCGTGCATTACTATTCCCAATAAATAACCACCAGGCATAGATGGCGATTTAGTATAAATTTGGATGTCGTTCAAGCAACTGTTTATCCGGGATGCAAGTAGGTCAAATTAAAGGGGTGGGGGGATATCCGGTCCTTATATTTCTTTTAAGTATGAAAATCCCATAATGGCAAGTGGTGCCAGGTTTTCATGAGCAGGTAAGCGCACCCCTACATTACACACAACACCTTCAACGTTTTCGTCTGCTCCTCTTTGAATGCTATCTATCAAGGTTCCTTTTACGTGCAAATTTTATTAGAACTGTTATCTGTAGGACTTTTTTTCTGTATTACTAGGCCTCACACGTTATGAATATGATGTCAGCTCAGTTTTTTTAAAGGCAGGATAATATGATAATAGATAATATGTGTACATAGGTAGTTGTCCTCCAGCAGATTGACGGCCATATACCAACTACACAAAATTAAATTTCTCTGAAACTATTCCATGCTGGAGAGGCCTGTCCAGTTTCTATGTCGATTTGGTTTCACAGCCAACCAGTCATAATAAACTGCAGCGATTAGAGTACCTCTTTAAGGCTCCCATAGTCCGGTGGCAAAATCTAATAATTCGAGTGAACTTGGAAATTGTATACAAAGTATTTTTATATGATTAATTGAAGTAACCTAGGGTGTCCTCTAGAAACCGTCGGGTGAACCTAAGTCACCCTTGAGAAATCAAACTGGCGTCCAAGGCGGCCGCCACGTCAAATAATACCCTATGGCTCACATAGTATTTATTCTAACAAGTTAAAGGGCCATTCTATTCCTTGACCCCCAAAACATACGTTGAGACACCAAAGTTATCATTCGTGATATGGGAGTTACAGGAGATTATTTGAAATGGCGGCCTTCTTAGGCTCAATGATAACGTCGGGCTACTTAAATCAATCATAAAAAAAAACTTTGTAGACAATTTCCAGACATCATTTTGAATTTCTCAAAACTGTCAAGGGTGACCTAGGTTCTGACATCCTAGACTACTAAAATCAATCATAAAAACTGTATACAAATTCCAGGTTCAGCCATAGTTCTTGCGGATTACCACTATCGATGGTGGTTTTAATTCAGAGAATACGCAAGCTCTTGCAACAAGGAAGTGTTGTAGTTAATAAAGAAGACCAAAAAAAAAGGTTAGTGATACGCACTACACATTTCTATGGAATATAATTAATGTTTATTACTGTGAAATGTAACTACAATTTAAAAGTTATAACAGATTTGAGACAAAATTTCAGCTATTACTTCGTAGTTATTTCCAGTCTGAAAATTAAAGCTTTAAGTGATATATGATGTGTCACTTAGTTAGTTGATAATCTGTAAATTTAACACCTAGTCTGCTGCTGACAAAGTGGCATGGTATTCCAGACACTTTAGATATTGATTTTAAACTAATTCAATAGAAATCGCCTTTTCAGTTGATAACAGGTATCTGTTTTGTGAAATATTAGTATTTTTAATCCCACGACTGATAATTGGGGGGTGGGGGATAAAGTAAGATCTGTGGATATTGAATATTATTTACTGCAGTCCATTTTTTTTGGTTTATATCTTCCCTAGAAACTGGTATGATTTTCAGGCCGGAGCATCACGAGGTAAAGGTCTTTTAGAAAATTCCACTCAACATGAATTACATCCTTTTGGGTCTAGCAGCTGTTCTTAATAGATCGCTTGGTCGCATAATGTAAAAACGGAAGATGTAAAATAATGTAAAATATGAAACAAAACCCCAAAAATATTTGGTAAGATATCAACTACTACATTTTTTTCGGGGGGGGGGGGCTGTTAAAATACGAAAAGACCAGCACGCTAATTTAAACTGTTTATATTCCGTTTTTATTTTCACAGACTTCCGACATGATAATAGTTAAATGTCTAGTCTCCAGTAGAAGACACCTTTAGTATCCAGCGCCTCAACTGCTAGTTTTTTATTTATGTGACACACGTCTGTCTAGTAAAGTCTGTGTAGTCACGGCTATAAAGGTGTTTTCAACATCTAGACCTCGGCTCAATCCAGGAAGACGCCAAATTCAAGAAATAGACAATGAAACAGATTGTACTATGCTTATTATCTAACGACTCATGGCTTGTCTTTAATCCTCTTGGCCCCACCGTATCACAGGAATGGATGCAGGGAGAAATTTCCGAGGTTAGGAAATTTCTAGGCTCTGTGGATAACACTCCTGTGATAAACGATCATGTGGAACGGGGGAATCACAGTTACTCAAAACTTTACACCAAATAGAAAACGCACATTGGCTCGTCTGGATTGTCTGGTTTCTGTGCATAACTAAATGATTTAGTTCACTATTAATCTCCATTTGTGTAGATAGCTTTGTCTATGACATTTTTGTGGGGTTTAATAATCATATTGTTACAGAATAAGACTTTTTTCTAAAAAAAAAAAAAAAAAGGCAACCTTCGTGAATTTTGATGTTAAAATTCTGAAATAAATCGCAGATCATCTTGGTGTCTTTTCTATGCATTGTGCCAAGTTTTATCTTTCTACTGTAACGGGAAGTATTTTTCCGACTTCTTGAAAAATTACACAATGAGTCATATTTGGCAAAAAATTCAAAATGGTGGCGGCCCGCCATTTTTGGTGGGAAAATTATAATACTTTCTGGTGATGAGTTTGGACCCAATTGGAAAAGCATGGCACATGGTATAGTTAAATCGCGAAAAAACGTTAAAATAAATACCCTACTATACAAGTAACCATATTGGGGAAATATATAAGCCTTCGAACGAATTCGGGTGTATTAATTATAAAGTTAGGGCGTAAGTTACTGAATACAAGTGAGCATACGTTGTAATGGAAAACATTTCAACTAGGAAAAATTGCAGAGAACCATAGGTTACGAACCGATGTTGATAAAACTTTCAAAATAAACACTTTTTTTTTTTTGGAAAGTTAAAATAAATGTCACGGAAACAACTTGTCGGCACGAAAAACGTGCAGTGGAGATGAAATTTTCAAATACCATAAATTCGAGACTAAACCAAATTATGCAGAAATGGATTCATTTTGGAAATAGGAGACGAATTTTCAATATTCAATTCAAAATGGTGACCATCAGTTGACCGAAATCAAAATTCTGCTATGGGCGTTTTAGGCACCCCTTCAAGCATTCAAAACAATGAATTCCCCTGTCTGTAAATACAGTATCGTATTCATGTTTCAAGAAGGTGACACTTCGGGTTCGACCGACAGTCATCACATTTTGTGTTAAAACACAACACAATTTATATGGAAAACAATCCCTGGTTTAAACACATGCAGGACGACGTTTCGACAAGTATTCTCATATCGTTCTCACGGATTATATTTTGTGTACACATCACTTCAAGGCAAGTAAAATGGTATCAGGAAAGAAACAGCATACCCTGCTTACTGCTAATTCCTTCTTTTCCTCAAGATAGACCTCACAAGAAGAAAGTAAAGTGACTACTTCAAACCATAATTATAATTGATGTACTAGTCATGATCACGGTAAACAGATATTAAAACATGCCTAATGACTGGCCATTTATTAATGACTAATGGACCATGTACAAACTATCAGTCAATGTCAACCCTCAAGATGACGGATGATAATTTGTCAGATAATACATCGCCACGAATTCACTGAATACGACACCTTCTTAAGCATATCATTTGAACAGGTTGTTTTATAGCCGAACTGCATATAGGTTTGTATTTTTGTTTTTAATCGTTTAGGTAGAACTTTGTGCATCAACTGGCTAATATTTTAATAAATTGCTCCTTGAAACCATAATTGATAACCCATTGCCTAGTACAGCACAATAATCTAAAAGTACCAGCCAATCAAGATCAAGACTTATGTTAGAACTTTTAATGACAATGTCTGTTCTTATATAATTACCGGTAAGTTATGTGCGAACAGGTTTTATAAGGAATGTTAGTGTCTGTGGGTGATATTTGATTAACGTAATGCATTTTCACGAAAATATTGTGTTGATGAAATATTGAAACCATCCCCATTGGTTTGGTCCTTCTAAGGACATGTTTTAGGAAAGCATAATTACACAGCCAATGATATGTCGCGTTAACAAAGGACTTTCTAAAGATTTCATGAAATTTTCTTCGTCGCAAAATTTAATCTGAAGTCAACAACACGCAATCTGTGCATTACTGAACGCTCACTGTAAATGTTAAAAATCAAACGAAATGGGGTTTAAAAGCCCATTTTCTGCACCAACCCTAATGAACACCGGTATAGCAAATGCACGTAAACCAGCCATGATATTTGGAATTTGATGAAGACTAAGGGGGAAACCAGCCCTTAGCAAAATCGTCCTCCATAGCATTGCATCCGTGAACATAGGAAAAAAAAACAATAACATACATTAGCTTTAACCTGCTCTTTTACTTTTTACTATTTTCCGACAGAACCATCTCGCGTAGCAATCTTGTTTGCCAACTTACCCGTTTTCGCTTGGGTTTACGCTATCTTTTGGTGGAAGTACCATGAATATAGCACAACAGCTGTCTCCATGTAAATAAGATTTTAAAAAAATAAACAGAATATAAATATGCGCAGAGTTTCCGCTTGTCTAGATACATGACAATTTAATTATAAATTGATTCGACGCGAGATACGAGACATGGCATACACCGATTTTACAAGTTAATAAAAAAGTGTGGTAGATTTTATGCTGTCAAATTGTTATGATTAGAAATGATTGCTTGACTTGTAAAAGCGAGGAAGGTTTTAAATATTTGTTTAGCTTCATACTTAAAATCGCATTATACAAGAGCAAAATCTGCTTATTACAGGTCTTTCTTTAGGCCTGAAATGTTATCGAAATAATTAATTAGACATTAATTAACATATCCAGACCATAATAAACTCTTGATGTCAAGACTAGCCTTCGATGTTGGCGGATTAAAATCCTATATGTCGCTTAATGGCCGTTGATAATTAAACCAATCAAGTGGATAATCGAGACTATACTGTTTATATTAATGATTTGAGTAATGATGACCGAGGCTATGTGAATATTTCAAACGCTTTCTCGGCTAATAGTGGATCAATTTGACTGAAATTTTCAGCAAATTACCTTTACACTATTTAGTTTGTAACTATTATAGTGAGAACTGCCATCTCTCTATCTTATCTCCCATAATGTAACTTTAAGTGTTTCGGTGATGGAGATGGAATAATCGCGGATCTAGCAGTACATGTATGACTTTTTTCAAATCAAAAATGTCATTAGCTAAGAATTGCACACACTATTGAATCCTACCCCTTGGTATTTTAGATACCATAGGGATTAAATTAAAATCTATATGAGACCGATAATTGGATGTGTATTTTATAATTCCTCTTTTTTATTGGAGTAGGCATTACAGCTGCGTCAACGTCACTGTCCTTCGCAAAGAAAATTTAGATTTCTATGTAACTTTCTTTAATGACCTTAACATAGACCATAAGCTATTCGAAAAACTGTCGTCTTTAATCAACGGTGTTATTATTACATATTCTGCGCATAATAATTCGTACAATGGCTGAAATTACATTTTATATTTCTTAGATAATATATTTCAGCAGGTTTTAAAAACATTTCCATATATACTTACAAAATGCTATCATAACCTTAACGGTCTGCTGTGATATGATTATGAATGGCGCCCTTTTCGACCGCGGCAATCATACACGCGCAGTTTTCCGATTAGGCTATCCCGTGACCGTTGAAAAGTAGGGCCATATTGTAAACATGCCAAACATGGAGTTTAATAGACTCATATACGACTATTTCACCGAACATACGTCTCTCTGTGTGAATACACTTCACAATTGGTTAATAAAACCGATTTTTGTGAATTGATGAATATTGAGTGCGATTTGCTGACTAAATGTGAGTCAGTGACCACTGTAAACAGAAACACTTTTTCATCTGCTATTTACATCAAATGTAAGACGTGTTTGATTAGACAATAAACGCCGATCTAAACGTATATGTACAATTAATAAAAAGTTATTTAATGTTTATATATTGACTGAAAACCCACATGGTGTGTTGTTAAAGGGGGCATCCGAGACACCACATACTACTTGTTTATTCACTGAATTAAAGTATGTAAATCGAAACAAAACTGTGATAAAATGACTGTCGTGTTTGGAACCTTCAGAATGACCTTTATTGTTTTATTGCGTGAGTGTATTGATAACGGTATTCCTTAACTTCAGTAAATGTCGAGTAAGGAGATTTATCGCCAGGCCGACATGTAACTGATGAACTGACCATCTGTGTTTTCATGTTTGTATTGAGTTAAACTTTAAAATGTGAATGTGCTTTGAATGGTCTATACATGTACAATTATAGATTCGGCAAGTGAATATTTGATCAATTTGTAAAAGCTTACATACATCAAGTCCAGTCATATGCGTATCACGCGGACTACTCGGGGTGGGGTGGGGTGGGGATTTCGGGGTACGATTGCAGACCATAACTGCAACGTTTAAGAATGTTTCTTCGACGAATTCTGTGATCCCGTGTGTACTCGGTACATACAGAAGGAAATAAAACGATGACCTGTGTATATTTCTGTTAGTTAAATCAGAGTGTTTCAGTAACAGTAACATATTTTGTAAGCGTAAACTTTAAATGATTCTCCTAACTTAGATATTTTCGTAAAACGAGATAGAAATCCTGATGTATAATAACCGGGGGTGATGAAAAATTTAGTAGGGTGGGAAGATGTAAAATAGACGATTGCTGCCAAACTGCTGAATGGTAAGTTCGGTCCTGGTGTTGGCCGGGGACGTTACTCTCTCTGTTTCCTTCCGGCGTGAATTCCAATGTCACTGATGCAAGGAACATTGATTAGTTGTTCAAATGGGACGCCAAAACCGAAGTCCCGTGTACACGACAAAACCGAAGTTCCGTATGCACGTAAAAGAAAACTTGACAGTTTGAATTCAATTGCTGTCCGGACAGAATTTCCTTCATAGCACAGGGCGTGGCGTATGTCCGTCTTCATTAGCCTTGTTGGGGTAGAAATGTAGGTCATTTATTCCTTGGAGATTGTTAGACTATCTATTCGTTCTTAGGTGGTAAAGTACAGCTTAAAGCAAATCTCTGGAACAGCTTTGCGTGGTGTGTTTATCATAATAGTGTTACGTTTTTCCGAAAGTACGAATATGTTTCCCCCAATAGGAGTTTTGTGATAGATAAATGAATCTTTAAAAATAATGTCTTCTCATCGTTTTTATTTGACCAAGAGGCCCAATCTCGTTTCCAAAGGCAGGCGCGGAGCCGAAGGCCTCTGTCGCATTAGACCGTCCATTTTTTCCAAACCTAAGCCCCGCCCATTCTGACCTCTGATTGATCAATCTTTTTGGGTCGATTTCTCGAAAACTAGAGGTCGAATCGTCGTTTTGTTTATTGTAAAATGATCCTTGAGTCAAAGTCAACACGCTGACATAAAAAATTGGATCCTAAACGAACAAATTCAAGTTTTTGTAAAGATCTATTTTTCTACGCGTGGGTATATTTTTAAGTGAAGTGAGGGGCGTACGACGCAAATAAACGAGAAATTTCGCGTGTAGGAATTACATGTCACCTTCCGGCAAAATGGTTACCCCGATTCACCAGAGAAATTTCTTCAAATTTTTTTCTGGTTTTGAGATTGCAAGAGGCCTTAAATTCATCCATAATAAAAAGAACATCATTTCCCTAGAACTTCAATGTTCATTTAAAAGATCGTAATTCTAGATCACATAAGATGTAGATTTGATTTATTATCAAGAATGTGACTAAGTGGAATATTTGTGAGGTTTAAGGAAGAAATAGTGTGGGAATAGTCTGTTTTTATCGTTTGTAGCTATTGTTTGATAATAATTTGCGAATGCCTACAACCAGAGGCGGTTTAATCAAGAGATGCGTACCGTTTACGAGAGCCGTTTTGTTTGCAATTTACATTTGAATTGAATAATCAGGAGATCTCAAATTTTGACAGATTGTCTTTTGAAACAATCTCTGAATCAAACAGATTGTCCCAAATATAATAAACCTCCTCATATAGTCTCGTTCTCCATTAATAGCCCATGCTTATTAGTTTTAGATTTCCTCCTGTAATATTGAACTTGGTGTAATTTTAAAAATACGCGTTTTTATTTGTCCGTTGTATCATTAATTGATACCGTTATTTATTACCGTGCATTGTTATAATAATACGTAGCCTACAGCACAAAGACTATAATAGGCATGTTGTTTTCTGGTATTTGAACAAAACAGTTGGAAGGCCACCGGCTGTGGTTTTATTATAAAAATTCTGCCATCCAAGATTTTTTCCTTTTCGTGTTTATTGTAAGTGAAAATTAGGACGATACTGAGAAGAGTGTGTGGTGTTTTGGATTACAGTAGTACCCAGGGGTTAGAATAAATAACCAACCTACTTATGTAAAACTCTCATAGTGATAACAGAGATCAGTTTTTCGTGCATATAGGGTTTATTTACATCCGAACAGATACAAAAATACATCAACGATACAGGAACTTAAAACTAAAATACAGGAACACATCAGGACGGTAGATAACTACCTTAAATCCACTAGTCCGCCTCTCTGCCAAGGTAGCGGCTGAACTCGGGCGAGTCTATACACGCCTCCCTTTCGTTTCGTATCTGCGTCTCCCCTCGTTTGTCTGTCAGCAAACTCCTAGTTAAATACCTTCCCACAATAGATAAGACTCATGACCATACATGCAATTGTCTCTTTATCACATCATGGTTTGCTTACTGACCAGTGTGCATGTCTTTGTAGTCACGTGGAGCTTGTACACAGATCATATATAGCTTGTAAATGGCGAGTGGGATTACTTACACTTTAATTAGATCATAGCCCGTTCATGCCTTAACAGAAGTCAACCACCTTAGGTCAATAAGTACTATGTGTCTAAATGATCGTTCAATTTGGTGAAAGTCGTAGAGTACTTTGGCAGACTTTTCTGCTTCTGTATAATGAATGTGGATGGGGTGGCCCAGTGGTCTAACGCAAGCATTTTGGATCAGAAGGTTCTATCCCTGAATAATCCTAAATTAAATGATTATGTAGAATTCATATATCCTGATGAGCTTGAAATTAAATATACTACTGACAGTGGCAATTACGCTTCCTATTTGGATCTGCGTCTCGATTTTGACAATTGCCATAGACTGAGTGTTAAATTGTATGATAAACGTGATGACTTTGACTTTCCGATTGTTAACTTTCCATTTATCAGTGGTAACATTCCTGTATCGCCATCTTATGGAGTGTTTATGTCTCAGCCAATCCGTTACGCGAGAGCTTGTTCTTTTTATTCTGATTTTTTAAGTAGATCGAGACATTTGTCAACTAAGCTTCAACTACAAGGATACTTGCGCACTAAACTTATAAAATCCTTTAAAAAGTTTTATGGCCGTCATATTGACTTGATTGGTAAATATAACATGTCTCTCTCAGCTATTATTCTAGACATATTTAATTGTCGTGTATCCTATTTAATATCTCTCTGATTATGTCTACTACATCGTTAACACTGTTCATCACGTGCATTTTGCATACTGATAGTCGATTGACCAATCACGCCTTTTTTTTTACCGAAATTTCGACTAATAGTTTGGATGCAGCTATGGCGGGTGTGGCGCCAGGCAGGGTAAGCTTACTCTTCTAGACACCTGTTACTACTGTTTGTCGTGTATTTTGTACGCGATGAACAGTCAATTTGCTGATTACACTATTTTGCCTATAACGTTTTTAGGACTTCGAATTCTGACTAACGGTTTGGATTGTTCGTACTTGGTTTTATTTTATTGAGTCAAGTAATGAACCCATTTGTGTCGAGTGGACGTTACCCACGTTGTTGAATAAAACATGGTTTCAAATGCAGGTATCTGTACATATGAACAAGCAGTTTGTTTCAAATCGTCATTATTTTGTTTCATATTAATATGCGGTTTCCTCAGGACGAATGGTAATGATCATTACCACAATAGTTAAAAATTGTGTTGATTTTTTAAAAATAAATATACATATATATATGCCTGAAGAGCAACGTCGGTTGTGGAAACGTAAGCACAAATTATGTAATTTCATTTCGCTAACATACATTTTACTTATAATATACATGTATAAAATATTCACTTAAAATATCAATGGCTTACCTGAGTAAGGCAACAGCAAAGAAAAAATCCTAATATCAAAATACATGGTTTGTAGTTCGCCATTTTAGGTAAAGGCTGAGAGGTAACGCTAAAATCTGAATATCACAGTTGAAAATACAACATGTCAGATCAGCAAGTTGATGAACCTGAAAATAAACAAAATATAATATATCTTAAAGGAGCTATTTCTCCATATCATTCTCTTGCATCCATGAAAAACGTTTCAAATCTAACGAGATGATCAACGGTGCTCCTATGGGACCAAAATCTATACTGCAGGTTAGTAGTTCAGTTAGTTAGGATCTTTACTCGGTTTAGGATGGGAATTATTGGGACTTCATGCCACGAAGGAGGGAAATTTCCATTAGAGGATAAATTGGGTGAGGATAAATTGGGTGATGAATGAAAATTAGCAATGTCAGGAAATGTTGTTAGGGTGGAATTATCAACATTTTGATGGGTAACGGATAATGCACTACTTTTACCTTAAATTCTATGAATCATTCCCATACCAATTTGGAAGTGGTACGGCAATATGTATCTGTGAGACATAACCTTGCCATGAAGACGTCTTCTATGGTGTATGGTTCTACACACGGAGCATTTAATATTTAAAATACGATCACACTCTTTAAGAGCAAGTTTGCAACCGTTATTATACCATGGTTTATTGAATCGTTTTGGCTCAGTCGTAGTTTTCGGAATCGCCTGCTTAGCTACATCGTGAAGGATTGAAGTCAATAAGGCCATGGCCGCATCTTGTAGCCCCTGTGCATCAAGAGAGAAGAGACACAAGGAGCCCAATCACCCTTAAGTTGTCTCAAAATACGATCACGCTCTTTGATAGCGGATTTGCAAACATCTTTATACTATGGTTTATTGAAACGTTTTGGTTCGATCGTGGCTTTTGGAATCGTCTCGAAGAGTTAATGTGAATACGGCCATGGACTCACCGGCATCTTCCAGCCCTGTATTTGAACCTGCAAATTGCTAGGAACGACTTTACCAGAACGTTCCTTGTTCTTATCGAGTTTTGAGCGGCTATCCACCAATTGGTTAAGAAGCAGGGGACACAATCTCCTCTTTCTCAGACTCCGCGGAATTAATAACAGTCTTGGGGCTGAGAATTTTATTGATAGGTTTAGGTGGAATCTGAGGTTTTTGCAGTGACGAGGAATTGTCTGCATCAGCTGAACATCCAACCGGTGTTTAGCAAGCAATAGAAGAGGTCTTCGACTTGATTGCATTTGGTGGGGTTGCAGTCTCAACCAACTTTTGCTTCAGGGTATGGTATGTTTTATTCTGTTTTCATCCGCTGAACTTGTTTTTCTTTTTTTCAATTTTGGGCACTCTCTAGAATAAGCAAAATGAGGCCTTTAACTCGGGCATCCAGGCCATAGAGGGAAGGAAGCAGCAGTACTACTACCTGGTGTTTTACGTCAGTGGTTTAAATAATTTATTTATAGTGCCAAGCAACCAAAGAAAACCGCAAATACTAAACCCTTTATTATATTACAAACAAGACAGGCAGATCATAGAATCAAATTAGAAATAAATCAGAAGAAAAAAAAAATATGGTATGAACTAAATACATGTATATACATTTAAATAGATAAAACAAACCCCAAGAAATATCATTCACTGGGAAAAATGTATGGAAACCCCAAAACACGAATTATATAATAAGGACGGGGATTGGATGGCCGAATGGTTAGCAGGTGCGCGCTGCATCATAGAGTCTGTCATTGAATCAAATGGTTTCGAATCCCGGTTGTACGTGATAAGGATTAGGGTCGCCTTCTGACCTCGTGGGTTTTCTCCGGGTCCTCCCTCAGCTAAACACCCCGATGCGCAAGCGAATAATTGAAATTAAATTAAACCATACATTGTTAGTTCCGAAATGACCTAGTTTGTGTTGAGTGAACGTTAAACCCCATTTCTCTCTCCCATATAATAGGAAATTCCTATTATTAGAATAATTAATTAAGATAGACAGACCTATGTTAAATAAATACCTTTACTGATAAATATAACTGGATCGGATTAGTAAAATAAGAAATATAAAATACCCGAATCCAGAGAAAACACAAAGGCCTTGTCATTTGTCAGTTCAAGATAAAAGTGCAATTTTAAACAAGGAGGTGCAAGCCAGGTAAACTTATTAAAACAACTCACTAAACACAATTACAATATAACACAAACATTAGATCCTACATCTTTACGAGAACCCATAACAGATTATAATATTACATAAACTTTATTTACAAATATACAACATTAATAAATTCCACCCTACTACACTATAATGGTGGAATTGACAGGGTGTACTTTTGTGACTATCCTGTCCTCAACGAGCATACGCCGCTTTTCCTTACACACTCTTTAACTGTGTCCAAAACGTTGACACTGAAAACAACGCAGTGGATTTGGTATGTAAGGGGTAACTGGAATGACAAGAAAAACAGCTTTGATCGATCGTCTTAGGAATATCTGGTTTATCAAAGGTCATGATGTAGGTGTTGGTTTGGATAATATTACCATTATGTCTGGTGGAAATAAGATTCTCTTCCTCCACCTGCCCCCCAAATCCCGACACCGAATAACATCTCTTGAAGAATTAAGATAGTTATGCGGTGGAACTTTGATTAGAATGTTGGCTAAAGTTGTTGATTTTAATAATCAAGTAGCGTGTGATTCTTTAGCACATTCCACTAACAGAGTACCATTTCTCATTTTCGTGACGCTTTGGGCTCCCAAGCTAAGTCTGCAAGTCCTTTAGCAATCAAAAAAGGGGGACGTTTTGCTAAGATTTATTTTGTGTGTACTCTGTATGATCAGTAATATAGGCCAGGTTCGGAAAGTTTTATTTGGTACTAGTATATTAATAGGTTTCAAATATTCGGCCGATATACATTTTGTAGCACGAGTCTTTTTTGATTGGGAAGTCATGAAGTAAATGAAAAGATTCAACCTTGTCTGCTCTCCAACAACGAACGGCTTGCAATATCCATGAAAACAATTATGAACCAGTTACTCACAAACGTTAAAGATGTGATCGTGGGTTCCAAAATACCCACTGTATAGCACAATGGTTAATAATTACACAAAACGAAATAAATCTTTTATATGGCAGATATTTTTATTATACAAGATATACTAATACTACGGGTGTTGTAAAACCTGGTTTTTCTTAGCCTCCAGGTTGAAATTTTAAAAAAGAATACTACCCACAGCAGCGTAACCCAAATATTGAAAAATCCTCTTGATAGGTTGCCCCCAAATACAAACCACTTATAGTCCACTGATAACAAATACCCTTCTAATTTGGGGTGCATGGGGCGGGCTAACGCGTGTCTTCTTCAATATAATTGATATGAAAAAATGCTGCGCACATATGAAAATTCAAGCCCATAGAAATGCAAATCCAGGTCCATAGGACAAACATCCAGTCATCACTCCAACTAAACATTTTATAATGACTGAAATCTTTTTTCAAAAATGTGTATGTCACACAGTCTGGACTGTGTTGCTGTGCAGTTAGGCAATTGTTTGAATACAGTTATCTTTTACTGCTGTTAATAGCTATATGGCTGTCATATTGAAATAGTTGAATAAACTTTGTTTGGATTATATTGTCAGAATTAATTGATTACCTTCCAGGAACTCTTCTTGCAGATATTAGAAAATAACTAAACACGACAACTTGAGACAGTTTAACTAATGTTTTGTTATCACTTGAACCACGCAGAAAATGAAAGTTCTTGTAAAAATACCAAATATGAACGCATGTAAAATCTTGAATGAATGAATGAAATATGGTTTTAAGGCACGTCGACACCAACCGGGTTATATTGTGCCAAACATACGGCGATTATTTGGAGACAATCTCAATTTTATCACGGAATATTATATGCGTAAATAAAAACAATATCACAGTAACTAAAATTAAAAACAAAATAAAACTTTTATGCATATAAATATTTAAAATACAAAAATTAAATGATATATACATATACGAGAATTTCATATTTTCTAAGAAAGTCAAAACATAATTATTTCTATGTCTTTTGTTCACAAGGTTGTCAACTCACAATTATACGATCATGGGCAATATTTCCCACACTTGAAAATCGTTCACACTTACCTCCCTTTTTTCTACCCCCCCCCCCCCAACCCACCCGAAATAACTATCTTCAAACGTTTGAATTTGAAGCATCATTCTTTAACAAGTCATTACTGTAACTATTTTAGGGCTCTATTTTCAAAATATAACTTACAAATATGAAATTGGAGCTTTAAACTTTATGATAAAATCCTACCTCTTTTAAAATCATATGATGTAATGACTAACAACGGTAAATGTGCGATTTAACATCCTGGAGATGCTTGCACTCATTCAATATGTGTCTTACTGTCACAAGGAAAATGTCCTTGAATCAACTCCAAAGTCTGAAGAGTAGTCTGCAGCTCAGTTGTAAATATAGAAGCTGCAAGTGGAAGATGAACAGAAATGGTCTCAGATGGTGTTACGGTAACCCGAAAGTAACAGATCGTCATCTTTCGAACCACCTCTATTGGAGCGTCATCATCATATACTATTCAAAAAAAAGTAGGGGATATTTGATTTTTAAGTGTTATTAAAGTCACCTAATGAAACTGACGAAGAAACAAATGACAAAATGAAATGAAGTTCACATTCATCGATTTATTCCAAATGACCATTATAAGGGTAAAATGATACCCGGGGTCAAACAGCAAAGTTACCACAGCATCACAACAAAGTCAGTAACGGGTAAATCCTCCTCTGTTTGCCAAACAAGCATTGACCCGACGTGGCATACTTCTAATGAGACGTCTACGGTCATTTTGGTCCAGATTTTCCCATTACTGTTGCAACGCAGCAGCAGGTTCTTGTACATTGGCAGGACGTTGTTGACGTTGACGTAACCTCTGTCCAAGCATATCCCAGACATGCTCGATGAGGGAGAGGTCGGGACTCAGTGCTGGCCAAGGTAATGTGGTGATGTTCTGTTGTCGGAGGTAACCTCTAACGATCCTGGCCCTGTGACATATTGCGTTGTCATCCTGGAAGATGAAACGGCGGCCAGGACGTCGTGCGAACGGCACAACATGGACTGCCAAGATGTTGTCCCCGTAGTACTGGCCTGTAACACGCCCTGCAACAAGATGTAAAGCCGTTCTTCGAGCAACAGTGATGCCTCCCCACACCATAACAGAACCACCCCCAAATCGATCATGTCGTCGTTTCGACGACGCCACACCCGCCTACGTCTGTCCAAAAAATCAACAGTGAACCTTGACTCATCTGAAAACATCACATTGGTCCAGTGTTGACGATCCCTACACCAACGACGTCTTGCCTGAATGTGATGATCTCTCAAACAAGGGATCACGCGAAGACGTCGGGCGCGAAGGTGATCCCTATGCAGTCGATTCCGAATCGTCTGGCCACTCACTCTCACACCAGTGTCTGTTTGAAGATGAGCGCTGATCTGATTTGCTGTGATGACTCGATTTCTCAAGGCCAAGGTACGGATAAATCGATCCTGGGCTTGAGTTGTCGCCCTTGGTCGACCTGAGCGTGGTCTGTCCTGTACAGATTGTGTATCACGGTATCTGGACCATAGCCTGCTTATGACAGACTGAGAAAAATTCATCGTCTGCGCCACAACCGCCTGTGTTGTGCCGATCTGTAGCATGCCAAGGGCACGTAACCTTTCATTTTGGGTAAGCCGACGCATATCAAAATTTGTTTTCTGGTCACTAAAACAATTAAACTGATGTTTCCACCCTGGAATTCAATGCCACAATGACTGTAACATTCAAAGTCAGAGTCGTGCAAATCTTGGGTTGGACCCTCATGATGATCCCAAGCATCACCTGCATTCCATGCGGGAGCTATTGATGCTTTTGGGCGTCACATGTAACTGGAAGTGTTTCTTCTGTTAGGTTCTATAGTGACTTTTTTCGTAGTCATTTGCATATTTTAGTATTATGCCCCCAAAATCAAATATCCCGTACTTTTTTTGAATAGTATATTTAGACCTTAGCTCTAGAAAAAGATCCCTGTAGCCGCCTTTTAAGATATGCAGGACATACCAAGGGTATTTTCTTACCAACCCTTACAACACAGTGTACATTTTAAAATAGCAGCGTGGGTGTGTGTGTGTGTGTGGAGTTCTATTTTAATTCAAAGAGTTCTTAAAATATATGACTGGAAAGAGAATGGCTATGGAATTAAGAAAAAAGAGGTTTTCATAAAAAAAACTTTGTATCTAAGTTAGGTATCTTGTGGTAAAATACTTCATATTTGTCAGTGCTTTGTGGGACGTTGTACTTAACACAGGAAAACACAAAAAAAGCTTTCAACTAAATTATTCGAAACTCTTGTGGAATGTAGTATCACACAGCAAGCACGTGTCACATTTATAACTTGTTTAACCCTAGTGCCAACACGTCGCACAACAACATTGTCGGCAACAGGGTAATCTTAGACCCCAGACATAAATTTGTTTTTGGATGTAACATGTTACTCAATTACGATCAAACTACAGCTTCATATAAAGACTGGATAATAATCTATCAGAGAACAAAAAATGTCGAGGTATTAACGGTGACTAGATGAATCAAACAGTATTGTCATTTCCTTGTATAATCGTCTTTTGGTTGGTAGAGTAGATTATCTAGATTTGCTTTCCAGTCTAGATTACCAGAATGACCAACACAATATTATCACCAGTAAGAAAGATTCCAAATACAGAGCGTATAACAGATTAGACAATTGTAACCATCAAAATTTTGAAAGGGAAGGCGAGGGGGTCCATAAGACCTTTTGTTTCCGATCATGTAGTAGTTTCTTGTCAAATGATGAATGTTGCAACTGGTTCACTCTCGTTCTGTTTGCAGCATTATACTCGACATTAAGTAGCTGACAATGTATTAAATATTCGCTACACAATCGTGCACCAGTTTCTCACAAGCATTTAGAGTATGGTCGGGGTGTCCCGAAATGTTCTTTGTATATGCACAAGGTTTGACTATTGTGGTAAAATATCACAGACACTACACTGTTCATCAGATTTTTATTCTATGTCGAAAATTTTGTAATCTTTTGTGCTAAAAAACAGCACACACTAAACATATTGAGCAATGTAGTGAGACAGCTGTTCCCATAAGCCACATCTTTTTGGATAATAAAAAGTACAAAACGTATTTGGGAATACACTGTAAATCATAAAATCCTACGATCTATAGGCTTTACTGACAAATTATCCGCCGAGTGTTACCATTTGGAAGTTTTATACTGGATTTGCATGGGGTATCCATGTCAATTGGGAGCAAACCTGAGACCTCCTGGTTATCGTGTCAGGGTCTAATTCCCTGAGCAACCGCGGCCCCCGCGTTGTCCAATAAGCAAATGGTTTATTTGACCATGGATCCTAGAATATTTTTTTACGGGTACGACTCCTGTTTATTTATAACTTGACAAGGATTATCAACAGTTTTGTTGTTTCCCTTAACGGTTTGTTTAAAGGAAAACGACGAGAGGGTATAAATCATTAAGATAATTAAAACCTATAAGTCGGCGGTTACTTATTGATGTTATAAATGTAATTATTTGAAGTCTCTAATCACAAGCACATTAAGATATTGACAGTTCACAAATCCTTTAGACTCCTATAGCATGGGATTTACCATATCGCCAACACGTTGATAAATTAAACATATAGAGCTTGGGAGACTTTACTCAGACTAACTAGAATGGTGAAATTTTCTACAATAAGATGGATAGTACAGTCTTGCTTACACACCGCTTGGTGTACTTAAACATGCATTATGCAAGAGCTAAATCTGCCTATTGCAGGTCTTTCTTTGGGCCTGAAATGTTTTCTAAAGTATCAATTAGACATTAGTTAACTAATCCAGGCCTAAATCAACCCTCGATGGCATCAGATTTCTCTGATATTAATTAGATTAAAACGGGTTAACTACACGTATACTTAGATTTAATCAAATATGGAGGAACAAGACTTAGCTTCGATCAATCAGGACGGTAGTTGAAATTATATCGCACACGTCTGTCAAACCTTCAAAGGCTAATATCTTGGCTTGCAATAGAGTAATTTGAATAATTATTCATTTTACATTATCTACTTTCGAACTATTATAGCAAGAATGGCTAAATCTTACACAATGTACCTCTTTAATTTTCAGGCTTTGATACTGTTTATTCCAAGTAATATATTAGTAACGATTCTAATGTAGTAATTTAATTGAAAATATACGACTTCAAGATCCGTCCTTAATGTAAATAAATGACTCAAAACAAAAAAATAATATGCGTTGAAATATTGACAAGCTGTGTACAGGAAGTCGACAATTATTGCTTTATTATTAAGGAAATATAGTTTAATTTTCAATACGTATACGCTATCATTGAATTCTAATAATATTTTATTAAATCCGCATGGTAAATATTGCGTCTTGCTGTGTGAATAAGTGCAAATGCATTAACGTGGTTTAAGTCTTCTCCCAATCACTCTTTAGGTGTCTAGTGGTCTAACTCGTGGGCTTAAGAAATGAAATGTAGTTTTATGACACGTTAGTACCAACCGGGCTATACTGCGCCCAACGTAATATGGTGATTTTATTCGAGGCAGGCTAAATCATATATCACAGGGAAAAAAATAATTTCAAAAAGGGAAAGCGAGGCTTAGTCTCTAATATACCAGCGACCTGGTTAGCACTATGTACACATCTTGTCAAAACTACAAACAGTAGTAATTTGGCTTAGAATGAAGTAATTTGAATAAAAATTTCAATGTTTTCTTTTTTTATCATCTATTTTTGATTAATTATAGCATTCGGCATTACATTACAACCGAACCTGTTCAAAAATTTAACCCGGATTCTTCAACGACGCCAAGGCCAATGTTTATATTTTGATCTTGATTTCCAGTCGATTATAATATACATTTTTCCAATGGCTACTTAACCATATGCGAGTCAACTGTGCGTTGCTAGCTAGGGTAAAGCTTCACAGAACACATGGTATTAGAATACTAGAAGCAATGAAAATGAAATAAAATTGGGTTTAACGTCCTACTCGTCTGTACCTTACCTGGACTAATGGAAGACGGGCATATGCCATACAGTGTGCTATGAGGGAAATTTTGCCCTGAAAGCGGCGCTACGGCCGAGGGATCTTTTACGTGCACGCCAATGTGTACATCGGACCTCGGTTTTTCGTCCCATCCGGTCGACTAGGCAGCTGTCCCTGAACGACTAGGCCCTCCGTTCTGCATCACTGACAAGGGGATACCACGCCGGAAAATCGAGATGAACTTTCTCGGCCAATGCAGGGATCGAACACCCGACCTCCAGGCTAGCAAGCCAGCGCCTTACCCACTTAGCCACGTGATCCCCCGAATACTAGAAGCTGATCTTTGTTCAAAGCAATGATTTCATCGAAATGAAATTTTATCATATTACGTAATTGTCTCTTTAATGTTTCATCTTCACGAAGCTAAATCGATAAAATTTGGGAGCTATAAATTGACACAAATGGGTCGCAACGCATATAATGAAATATTATGAATGTATATAAATTAATTTACATTCAATCGTTTCCGTTTTTATTCTAAATTTCAAATCAGTTATGTTTGACTTAATACCAGTGAATCAATGGTAAAATGTTTATTTTGTCTTTTTAGATGTATATCAGAAGCCCATCTTTTTCCGGTAAGACCGCAACACCAATGCTGATTTAAATGGACAAATAATTCTTGTTTTCGATGTCGAACATTTTTGATGATATTGAGTTAGAGACTTAGCTACTTTAACAATAGAATAGGAAATGTAATTGGGTTGAACGTCCTACTGTTATGCAACAACATGGCTACAGAAGACAGGCAGTGGGTTATGAGCGATATTTTGCTCGGCCATCGACGCTTTGTTCTGGGGGGTAGGGATGGCCTAGTGGTCTAGGGTGCCGCGCTTCGACCTCTAGCTGACCGGTCACCCCAGGCTTGCGGCTGTGGTTTCGATCCCTGGTGTGAGCGTATGTGGCATGGAGAAAGGGGCGCCTTCTCAACCTCGTGGGTTTCCCCCGGGCTCTCCGGTTTACTCCTCCCACTGCTAAAGACGCGCAAGCGAATTATTGAAATAAAATTAAACCATATGTTAGTCCCGAAATGACCTAGTTTGTGTGGAGTGGACGTTAAACCCCACCTCTCTCTCTCTCTCTCTCCCTTATTTGCTGCCCGTCTGCTCATCTTCAGCGCTTCCACAAGTATATAGACATTAACATTGGCTACTCTTGCCAAGTTTGGTATGGGTGTAATGACTCTGACTGCGCCAAACTAGAAAAAATCCAATTAGAAGCTGCCCGCATTGCTACCAGTTTACCGAAATATGCAAGCAAACAATCGCTATATCTGGAAACAGGATGGGAAAGCCTGGTCGAAAGGAGACATCAAAGGAAACTCACAACTATATACGAAATTTACAATAACGAATGTCCTACGTACTTATCTGAGTGAAATCTTAAACAATTATAAATCGCCTAATACTACATACACCCTACGAAACCCTCAAAACCTCAAACCACCACTTATTAGAACCACAACATTCCAAAAATCCTTCTTCCCCTCTACCATCAAAGCCTGGAACCGTCTGAACACAGCAACTAAAACATCTAGAAAGTCAATTTTTAAACGTAATATTAAACCAAAACCAAATACAAAAGCTATTTCGGACGTCCTATGTACAGGGGAACGTAAATATATGATAATCCATACAAACTACGCCATAACTGCAGTACACTGAAATCGGATCTATACCGAGTTAACCTGGTCGAAAATCAAAATTGCGAATGCGGCCATACCATTGAAAGCGCCACGACTTGGTAAACTACACGCCAGATAATATTAACATAAATATTAGTACATTATTATGGGGTGATGACAACTTAAGTAATTCTCAAAATAATCGACTCATTAAAAACATACATAAATATCTTAAAGATACAAAAAGATTTGACAGTGTTATCTAACTATTACTTTTTTTATATTAGAAATAAACAGTAAAGATTTGGGTCAACATTTTAAATGTGTACTTCCAATACCATAGAGTTTAGTAAGGTGTAAATGAACACAGTTTGAAATAACCTCATACCAACAGCTCTTGCAACCTTTCGATATTTTGTCTCATGTAAGATATACAATTCAAAAAAAGTAGGGGATATTTGATTTTTAAGTGTTATTAAAGTCACATAATGAAACTGACGAAGAAACAAATGACAAAATGAAATGAAGTTCACATTCATCGATTTATTCCAAATGATCGTTAGACTAAGTAAGGCACAGACTGACCATTATAAGGGTAAAATGATACCCGGGGTCAAACAGCAAAGTTACCACAGCATCACAACAAAGTCAGTGACGGGTAAATCCTCCTCTGTTTGCCAAACAAGCATTGATCCGACGTGGCATACTCCTAATGAGACGTCTAAGTTCATTTTGGTCCAGATTGTCCCATTCCTGTTGCAACGCAGCAGCAAGTTCTTGGACATTGGCAGGACGTTGTTGACGTTGACGTAACCTCTGTTCAAGCATGTCCCAGGCATGCTCGATGGGGGAGAGGTCGGGACAAGGTAATGTGGTGATGTTCTGTTGTTGGAGGTAACCTGTAACGATCCTGGCCCTGTGACATCTTGCGTTGTCATCCTGGAAGGTGAAACGGCGGCCATGACGTCGTGCGAACGGCACAACATGGACTGCCAAGATGTTGTCACGGTAGTACTGGCCTGTAACACGCCCTTCAACAACATGTAAAGCCGTTCTTCCAACAACAGTGATGCCTCCCCACACCATAACAAAACCACCCCCTAATCGATCATGTCTGATGACGTTAACGTCTTGGAAGCGCTCGTTTCGACGACACCACACCCTCCTACGTCTGTCCAAAAAATCAACAGTGAACCTTGACTCATCTGAAAACATCACATTGCTCCAGCGTCGATTATCCCGGTGTTGACGATCCTTACACCAACGACGTCTTGCCTGAATGTGATGATCTCTCAAACAAGGGATCACGCGAGGACGTCGGGCGCGAAGGTGATCCCTATGCAGTCGATTCCGAATCGTCTGGCCACTCACTCTCACACCAGTGTCTGTTTGAAGACGAGCGCTGATCTGATTTGCTGTGATGACACGATTTCTCAAGGCCAAGGTACGGATAAATCGATCCTGGGCTTGAGTTGTCGCCCTTGGTCGACCTGAGCGTGGTCTGTCCTGCACAGATTGTGTATCACGGTATCTGGACCATAGCCTGCTTATGACAGACTGAGAAACATTCATCTTCCGCGCCACAACCGCCTGTGTTGTGCCGATCTGTAGCATGCCAAGGGCACGTAACCTTTCATTTTGGGTAAGCCCACGCATATCAAAATTTGTTTTCTGGTCACTAAAACAATAAAACTGATGTTTCCACCCTGGAATTCAATGCCACAATGACTGTAACATTCAAAGTCAGAATTTGTTTTCTGGTCACTAAAACAATTAAACTGATGTTTCCACCCTGGAATTCAATGCCACAATGACTGTAACATTCAAAGTCAGAGTCGTGCAAATCTTGGGTTGGACCCCCCATGATGATCCCAAGCATCACCTGCATTCCATGCGGTAGCTATTGGTGCGTTTGGGCGTCACATGTAACTGGAAATGTTTCTTCTGTTAGGTTCTATAGTGACTTTTTTCGTAGTCATTTGCATATTTTAGTATTATGCCCCCCAAATCAAATATCCCCTACTTTTTTTGAATAGTATAGTTGTAAATGGGGTTAAATTTTCAAGTTCTTTGCACTCACTGGAATAATTCTCAGATAGCTTTCTTATAATCATCTTCATCAATCTTGAGGTTTATTCCCCCAGCACCGTCTCAATTCTCTCTTTTTTTCTGCACCTCTTGTTATCTTGAATAATTTCATGTACTTATGAAGGAAAGGATGTTTTTGTAAGTTTATGTAACTTTTGTCCGATCCTTTTACATTGTGGTAATAAAATATGTTTAAATCAACGTTGGACCTCGGTTTTTCGAAATACCCGAATGACTTGACAAACACTTCATCAAGGGAAAACCAGGCTGGAAAATCCCGAAGAACATTCTCTGCCAACACCTGGATCTAACCCGGTACCTCCTGTTTAGTGAGCCGGGGCCACACTCACCGAGAAGTAGCATGGCGTAATAAAATAGCGCTATGTCATGTCGTTATCAGTATTTCTTTGTTCTCTCAGAACACGAATGCCGAATATTTAATACATACACAATCTCACAAACTTAGCAACCCAAAAATATGAGGATAAACATGATAAACCCACTCAAAGATGAACTCAGTGGTGGTATTATGGAGATAATAAACATCTGCCACGATAATCAACATCTTAACACAACGTAGAACAATTAAACTACATACTTTCAATAGGTTACTGCCCATTTATATTGCACCTGGGGTAATGATTATGATATTACAATGTATATTATTATGTTTAGTAAGGATTATTACACCTCACTGATATTATTATGTTCAGATATTAATGATTCTTACACCTCACAGTTATTCTATTCTTGTAATGGCTATCACACCACACTGCAGTGTTAGTATAATGTCTAGATAATAATTATTATTACACATCAAGTTCATATTCTTAATACGGCACAAAGCACGTATTGGGGCAACGGTTGCTAAGTGGGCAAGACGCTGGCTCGCTACCCGGGCTAAAATTTCCCCCCGTGACACAGAGTATGGCGCATGCCCGTCTTCATTAGTTCAGTTCGGAGCAGAACAGTAGGACGTTAAATCCCATTTCATTTCAAAACACGTATTGTTTTCGTGTTTTTATTATATTTCATTTCTTGCGGGGGCGGGGATGTAGTCAGTTTGTGCAGCCAAAACCGCAGGCTACATGGAATAAACATCCTGCCAACGTAGATCTCATAGGCCTCCGTGGATCTATTTATTAAATATAAATTAAGTGACGTTTGACTGATAGGACAATAATAATATTAGATTGCCCACATCTCGGTTATTTCTCAGGGGATCTTCTCTGGGATTCTTCGGACGATCCAATATTGGCTTTAACTGACGTTTTTTCGAAATTCGAACATAACCTTCTTTACGATGTAACGGTGATATAATCAGACGGTTTTTTTTTTATATCGGATAATAATTGTGACCTCCAGAAGGACCACAAGCCAAAAATGGCAATTTTTCGTACATCCAGGTGCCAAAATTCGGAAAGCTACGACCCGATATCAACAAATATTGCAAGGAACCGAGATTTGTGGGTTATAGTCATGCGTTTCAATTTTCATCAAAATCAGTTCAAAATTGTGACCTCTAGAGTGTTCACAAGCTAATGATCAAATATATATGAATTTAATGGATTAATATTGCTTTCATGTTCTGATTCCCTCAGGCATGTTCTGATTCAGTCAGGCTCCAATAATCCTGATTACTATCGCACCTTTTCTCAAAACAATTTTTTTTTTCGTCAATTTGTTTAAAAGCCAAGACCACTTTTGCCAAGACAATCGTCCTAAAACTAATACTCCGGAAGCTAGGAAGTTGGTTGAGGCTGCAATCCCAATGTTTGCAATGTAATTTGCAAATGCAGACAAGCATTGCCAAACGCCTACTGAATTGCTATAATAAGCGAAACCTATTATTCCTCATAAAACGGCAATTGTTACTCACACCACTCAGACTGTCAAGAATTCTGAGATGGTGGAAGTCATGTCCCAAAGACCTGCAACAAATGGTGGTTATCCACCAAAACCCAACAATTAGTTGGATGTTGTTGTAAAAATGCATGACCCCATTGAAGTCCTAGCTAATAACAATAGTCAGTGGAATTGTCGTGGTCTTGAACCAAATTATAATGAAGTTCAAATCTGGCTATGTATTTAAAAGAAACGTTTTAAAGAATTCAGTTGTGCTATCATTCTGTTGTCTATCACCATTTCGCTAATAATTAAAGCCCCAATAACACTCTTGTTGTAACTGAATAATATGTCCCAATCTTCATTCTGGTCAACAAATCGTATTATTTTAGAATATTCCAATTTAATGATGATATAAATTTCATCTTAACACACCTATTCTGAAAAATTGGAAAAATTCAACCAATTGATTTGAAAAGTCTAACGTAAACCTTTTCAAATGTGACTTGGATTTTAAAATATTTTCGAACCCTCTGGACAAGTAAAATATGTTGTAATGGATAATTTACACAACAGGTAGGACACTTAAACATCTGGTACTTAGAATAAGGGTATTATTAATTTTCTGGAGCTACCAAGCCAGCAAGAATGTTACTGTCCCTTTAAGGTAGAGCACACCTTTACTGGCAGTTGCGGTTAAAAGCGACTTCTCAAATTCGCATTGCACTCTGCTCTTTATATCTTCCACCTAGTTTAAAAATTGACATTAAAAATTTGGGTTTGTTATTGATAATGACTCGCCTACTTATCTACTACACCCTGCCACGGCTTCTTTTTTCCCCATTAATCTCACCGTTTGCTCTCCAGGGCCCCGTTCCTCAAAACGATTGTAACCCTACAATAGTTGTAAGTCACTACAATCCAATTGTAACTTTTATTTACAATCACTACATTGTTTCTCAAAGCAATTGTATGTTACAATCTGTAAGTTACTGTGACCGTCTGTAACCTATACTTACAATCGGTTGTAGTGGAATGCAAAATGGCGTTATTTGTTGCAATACAACAACAAAAGAAGGGAAAGATTGGTCCTGATAGAATATTCAGGGACAGGACCCGTGTTTTAGATGTCTTCTTTGATGTTGATATATTCTCCCGCTATAGGATGACGAGGTTGTCAATTGTTAAGCTGATTAACATGCTGGAACCACGTCTGTCTTCCGACACAAAGCGTTCTCACGCACTCAGCGTTGAAAACAAACTCTTGATAACGCTAAGATTTCTTGCGAAAGGGGGATTTTTTTCGGAGTTGGGGGACATCAACGGCACGGCGAAGTCGAGCGTCTCTCGGGTGTTTCATCCAACAGCCGAGGGAATTATCAATGTCCTTTCCCACGTTGGAGACCGCCCCACAAACCATGAACAGTTTTTACGAAATCGGGGGATTTCCGAAGGTGTTGGGGTGCATTGACGGGACCCTCATTCCCATAAAACGACCACCTATTGATGTGGAGCAAGCCTACGTTTGCCGGAAAGGGTACCACGCAATCAACGTTCAAGGGATTTGTGACCACACCCTGAGGGGAGTATACATAACACACATAAACATCGTCAAAACTTGTAATTACAAACGGTAATCATCCGCTGTTTATAACTGTTAAACTATAAGGAGTTAACTCAACGAGCAGATAACTCTAAATTTACACCGGATGTAGTGTCAAATCAATTTTTCTCACTTTCGCACAGAAGATCACGATTGTAAGTTTACAATCGCACGATTTACAATTAAAATTCCCTTACAATAGCTTTGAGGAACGCAATTAAACTGTTACTTACGCTAGTTGTAAAGTTGATTGTAGCTGTTACATCTATTGTAGGATACAATCGTTTTGAGGAACGACACCCAGGATTTTGCAATGAAGATAAGTGAAGATCTATATGGAACTTACCACTTTCCTATCTTAATAGATAATAATAGACACTTCCCTGTCGAAAGAACCCAGAGGTGGAAGTAGCATAAGGCTGGTTGGTCTCTTTTTGAATCTGCGTGTCTCCTCTCTTTTGGTGCAAAGGAGTTAGAAGATACAGATGAACCTTATTCACTGCAATTGTTCAAGATTTGTCGATTCCAAAGACACGACTTAGCTATTGATGTTGATGCACGTCCTTCAACCTTCAACGCTAAACTAACCAAACGCCTAGCCTTCTTAAGTACCATATCAATCAAAACAGGAATGTGGACGTATATTGTTAGCGTTATGTTAAGTTCCCTGTTTTCTTCGAAAGACGGGGAACAACAAAAACGAAAAGAAAAATACTAGTTTCATGGTGTTTCATTCTCTATTTCGAGAGTTATGATCCAAATATGGTAATTATGCTCTAATAGATTTATACAGAGGGTTAAAAGTTGGTTACGCCACCTCGTAACATTTCTGTCAGGTTTGCACCTGTTCCTTCTATATTTACTGCCGAGCTTCAGGCCATCTGTTAGGCATTGAAGTTTATCCATCCAATCCTCTTCATCTTTAAAATACCTTATATTTTCTGATTCTTTGTCATCTGCGGGCAATTAACAGCTTGTGTACACCCAAAAGTAGCAGACATTTAATAGCGTACGAGTTTAACGACAAGGGGGGGATGGCCTAGTGGTCTAGAGCGCCGCGCTTCGACCTCTAGCTGGCCAGTCACCTCTGGCTTGCGGCTGTGGTTTTGAGCCCTGGTGTGAGCGTATGTGGCATGGAGATAGGGGCGCCTTCTCAACCTCGTGGGTTTCCTCCGGGCATTCCGGTTTCCTCCCACTGCTAAAGACCCCTACGCGTAAGCGAATTATTGAAATAAAATTAAAACATATGTTAGTCCCGAAATGACCTAGTTGTGTTGAGTGGACTTTAAACCCCATTTCTCTCTCTCTCTCTCTTTAACGACAAGGAGACCGACCTTTGCTGGCTTCCCAGTTATGTTGATATTTTAAAAAGGGTATGATCAAGCAGACTGACTTAACTGCCAAGTCTGCTTTATATCTTTCCATATCACAATTTCTTTTACCTTTCACCGATTGTAATTCTTCCATCAACTTGTATATAAGTGACCACTTGCAACTGTCTTAGGATCTTGCAAGCACAAATAAATTTTATCACATTTCGTGACACGATACAACTTTAATATTGCTATTGATCCAACAGGAGGCGGGGGGCGGGGGGTTTGCAATGTGTCAGACTTTTTATACGCCCACATTTTCATGTGGACGTATTATGTCGTCGCCCCTGTCCGTCCGGACGTCCGTCCGTCCGTCCGTCTGGAAGTCCGTCCGGACGTCCGTCCGTCCACAATTTGTTTGTGGACTCTCTACAGGTCACAATTCTTATCCGATTTTGACGAAACTTGAAATATAGGTTTATCCCCAAAAGATCTCGGCTGCTTTCGATATTGGCATGTATCGGATCAAAACTTCATGGATTATGGCCCCTGATTGTACGAAAAATCACGTTTTTAGCTTGTGGACCCTATAGAGGTCACAATTTTGAACCGATTTTGATGAAACTTGACATGCATGTTTGTAACCCAAAGATCTTGGTTCCTTTCGATATTTGCGCCTATCGGAATGTAATTTCCCGAATTATGGCCCCTGATTGTCCGAAAAATCACCCTTTTTAGCTTGTGGTCCCTCTGGAGGTCACAATTATTATTCGATTTAAAAAACCGTTTGATTATATCACCGTTACACCCTAAGGAAGGTTGAGTTCGAATTTCGGGAAAATCGGACGAAAATTGCCATACAAAATGGCCGCCGTTTGTACGCGAATACTGTTAAAAAATGGTATATCAAGGTTGTGGACCCTGTGGAGGTCACAGTTTTGATTCGATTTTGATGAAACTTGAAATTCATGGTTATAACCCAAAGATCTTGCTTCCTTTCGATATTTGCGCATATCGGATCGTAACTTCCTCAATTATGGACCCTGATTATACGCAAAATCGCCTTTTTTTAGCTTGGAGGTCACAATTATTATTCGATTTAAAAAACCGTTTGATTATATCACCGTTATACCCTAAGGAAGGTTGAGTTCGAATTTCGGGAAAATAGGACGAAAATTGCCATACAAAATGGCCGCCGTTTGTACGCGAATACTGTTAAAAAATGGTATATCAAGGTTGTGGACCCTGTGGAGGTCACAATTTTGATTCGATTTTGATGAAACTTGAAATTCATGGTTATAACCCAAAGATCTTGCTTCCTTTCGATATTTGCGCATATCGGATCGTAACTTCCTGAATTATGGCCCCTGATTATACGCAAAATCGCCTTTTTTTTAGCTTGGAGGTCACAATTATTATCTGATTTAAAAAAACGTTTGATTATATTACCGTTACACCGTAAGGAAGGTTGAGTTCGAATTTCGGGAAAATCAGACCAAAATTGCCATACAAAATGGCCGCCGTTTGTACGCGAATACTCTTAAAAAATGGTATATCAAGGTTGTGGACCCTGTAAAGGTCACAATTTTAATTCGATTTTGATGAAACTTGAAATTCATGGTTATAACCCAAAGATCTTGGTTCTTTTCGATATTTGCGCATATCGGATCGTAACTTCCTGAATTATGGCCCCTGGTTATACGCAAAATCCCCCTTTCTTTAGCTTGTGGTCCCTCTGGAGGTCACAATTATTATCCAATTTAAAAGAACGTTTGATTATATCCCCGTTACACTGTAAGGAAGGTTGAGTTTGAATTTCGGGAAAATCGGACCAAAATTGACTGCCAAAATGGCCGCCGTTTGTACGCGAATACTGTTAAAAAAAATGATATATCATGGTTGCGGACCCTGTATAGGTCACAATTTTAATTTGATTTTGATGAGGAAGGTTGAGTTCTAATTTCGTGAAACCGTACCAAAATTGCCGGACGAAATGGTCGCCGTTTGTACGCGAATAGTGTAAAAATATGGTATATCATGGTTGTGGACTCTCTACAGGTCACAATTCTTATCCGATTTTGATGAAAAGTCACATTTCTAGGTTGTGTACCGTCACACCATAATCATTGTCGGTTTCGAATTTCATTAATATCAGACTGGAACTGACCAACTAAATGGCTGCTCCCAATACAGTATGAAATACAGGACTTAAAGATGTAGGAAAAATCACTTTCGGTATTGCTTGTTCTGTCCATCTCTCGAAAATGTGGGCGTATCCTGCCTGGCAGTGCCAGCCTATCTTTCTATATATTTTCATTTTGAAGCTAGAGGCTCAACCACAACACAGTCATTTTCCTTTGACAGTATAGCACATTTTGATTGAGTGCCAGTGTTACATCACATGTGGGCGCAAGCGGGTTCATATAATGCTTTTGTTGTTGCTGGTGTTTAATGTCCGTTTCCACCGAAGGCTATATCGCAAACAAGTCTTATTTTTTTTAATATCCTATCATAAGAGCGTGGGGTTTCCTTTGTGAGGAAACCTGGGTACCCGGAGTAAACCTACCTGGATGAGAAGGAGCCCCTATCTGCAAGCCACATACGCCCACATCAGGGATCGAAACCACAGCCGCACCCCAGAAGTGACCAGCCAGCGCGGCACTCTAGATTATCCCAAGTGTTAGACTTTTTAAAAGAGACTTTTTTGTAATTTAAATTTTAATTGTATGCCATTTTCATTGGCCAGTTTTAATATTAAATTTATATTCTTAAACGTTCATGATATTTGTTTTTAAACCTCAAGTACTGTGATAGTAATCTTGATTTTATATTTAATTATATAAATATTGTTGTGATATTATGTCTGGCGCAATATAGCCCGGTTGATGCTGACGTGTTTCATTTTGTTGTATTTTTGGACCAAAAGGACTCGTATTCGGTTCTGTTTTCAGTGGTTAACACGAATTTTATCCTTTATTTTTTAAAAATATTGTGTGAAGAGTGAAATTCGTCTTTAAGATTATTTAGTTCACAATTTATTGTCTAGGGCAGGCTGTCATGTAAGATAAATTATTTCACAAAAATATCACTTATGATAGTTAACATCGCCCACTTTTGTTTAACACAATTATATTCTTTATTTATAGACATTATGTTGAATTATAAATATAGAATAGTACAAATTACACCAAATTATAACTCATGCGGCTAAACAAATAGTTTAATTCTGCTAGGGTTTTCGAAAATACCCCGGATATTTGGGGGGGAGGGGCGGCGCACAACCCTAATATCAGCTCTCTCAGGACCGGAGCTAGATTGGCACCGCGAGCCAGACTGCACCTTTATGCCATCAACCTGGCCACCCTGATTATTCCATTTGTAACTTACTTCTATCCAGGCGCCACGCCTTTGAAGTGGTTTATAAAATGTATATATAAACAGCACCATTTAATACCGTATCTCGAAAGGCACGGGGCGGTAAAACTTTACGATATCATTTAAGATCTTGAATGTTTACAAGGAAACATTTGGCAGTAATATATATCACCCTCGGTGGGAGCGCCCGCTAAATCCCATGAAAGGGCGAACGACGCGTGAATAGCGCTTGAAGTTTCTCCAGTGAGAATGATGAGGGTTGACTCTACCCAGTACGTAAAACATTCAAAGAGTTACTCTCCTCCCCGACATAGCTCAAGTCCAAAATGTCTTCTGCTGTTTTTACAAACCGACTTCAGAACTTAGGACCCACCCAGCTATCTGGCTACATGACTCCCATTTGACATTTTCGTCGACCATTTGGAGGAAAATGAAAAAACTGCGATGAGTGACTTGGCAGACGCGCTTGTATGCGAGATACACTAGATGAATATGAAATCCCTGGACACCAACCACTTATCACGGGAGAAAACTCTATCAAACGTCGTGTATATTTCTATTTTAATTGCGGAGAAATGGGGTTTAGCGTCCGCTCCTATATAACCTAGTCATTTCGAGACAAACATTGCATGTTTTATTTCGATATGGTGAAGGGGAAAACAGACGCACTCAGACGAGACTTCGCTTTACCACGTACTGTGCCTGGATCGAACCGATGCATTGCATAGATAACATGACTTATACCTCAATCGCTATGCCCCTCCGCCACCCAATTCCCGAAATAATTCAAATTTAACCGGGGATAAAAGTATTTAAAGTGTCTTGCATATAACCTGTAGACATAGTAAAGGTAATCTAATGTTTACTTACAGATTGTAGACCAATTGGTTCTTTTCATCGATGTAAATTATCTCTCTATAATTCACTGTAGATTATTGCATGTTTTCAATACGTTATATACCTTATAAATCTGATATTACAAGTCAACTATCGCACGCACCAACATTCTAAATACCAGTCATAAACTGTCATTAACTGTTCCTGACATCCGGGCAGAATTAGTTATTTTGCAACCGGAGAATAGTTTCGAAATACGTGTCCTGTTTCAAAGAAGGTCTATCTAAGAATACGTGACACAGCGTCCTTTATTCTCGTTCCACTGCCGATTATTATATTATTTCTAATAGAGAATCATCAGTTAAACTTCTTTAATATTTGATACCAAGAATAATAAATCTTCATTCGCGAAATTCCCTATCTATTGAATAAGTTGAATGACGAACTTAAAAATGTGTGAAGTCTGTACTATTATTTCGTAGGCATTTAATCAAAACCTCCTTGATAATGTCCTGAATGGATTTTTATCACTGAATTAAAAACAAAGTCTCCATTCAAAAATTTGAATAACACGGAGGCGTTCAGTTTAAAAAATATAAAACATTCAAACAATTTGTCACCTAATGTGTCAAGATATAACTCTCTCAACTAAAACAAGTAATTATTAAACATACAAAAAGAGCCCGGGGGATTTTTTGTACTTTTCATTGAAGAAAATAAGCGGTCAACTATATATATATATTTTTAAAAGCATGCGTGAAAGTTGATGTGTTTGGAGAATGCAAATTATATGTAATAATAATTCAAAAACGCTAACTACACTATTGTCATATAACGTAAAATGATTGAAATAAACTTTTAGCAATTTCAATATTCAGTTAATCAGTAATTAGTCAAATTCGGGAAAATATAAAACACATAAATTAAATGCTAAAATATCACAATTTAGTAAGCCCTATACTAAAACACAAAATAGGATCAAACCGAACATCTTGATCGCAACACACGAGCTCCAGAACTAAAACACCTTCGAGAACGATAGCATGGCACCTTATATCACACGCGAATATAAGAGACACACTTCGACATTTAGTATCTGTGACACGGCAGCTAATGAAGGACTAAACACATGTTGTGTATCGTCATGTTACATCCCACAGTCGAATAACAGACAACGTGAACAGCCATCGTGTATCATATACAGCACATGTTCTACAGCAGTAATCAGTCAATACTGAACATCATATCCGCCTGATTGTCAACGGGAATAGCATGTCAGTGGCTATCCACCCTCCCTGCACGAAGCAAATAAAGTAACTACTATAGTAAGTCCGCCTCCAGAATATCGACTAAATAGCAGGGATATTATAACATTATAAGCCAATACATTTCATTACGGAAATTATTTGATGCAAACCGTGTTCTCAAAATTATCTACCTCTTTCCAGTGTTGCTTTATTTGAGAAGATCACATACGAGTTAACAGATTATATTTTGAAAATTTTGTATGCATTTTTTTCAAATTTACCTAAAGAGTGTCCCGTAATTACGATGATATATACTTATAATTGGATATGTTGTATTTCATATATGCATACCACAATTGATTTAGGGTTCAAAATGAAATGAAATAATAATAATCATTATTTCATGTAGGAAAGACCAAAGGTCCATAGTATAATTTGTCATCACAAATTTTGAGAGAAGATATATACTAGTCGACAGATATATATAATATTCCGAGCCGGGACTTAATAGTAAATATAAGTTGTAGATAATTTTAAAGTATCTAATATAATTACACGTGTGTCAAGATGAGCATTTATCACAGTATTCAAGAAATATAAATCTATTTTACATTGATCATTGATAGTAATAATGTAAACGTATGTACAATATTCAAAATGGATATAAATAAATCATTCAATTATAAGGCTTAGTTAATTGGTGTCTTAATTCGTTTAAATATACAATAAATATAAATGTACAAGGATATACTATAAATACATTGAAGCTTCATACAGTGTTATTAGTCGATACTTATTACTTTTCTTTCATTAAAATACTCCCGTGACAAAAGGAATGGTAGGCGAATTTTAATACATTGATAATTGTTTCGGGATTTTTGGAGGACGTAAGATTAACAAAGTTTTGGCGTTGGGAGGTTGTATTAACAATATATTGGTTTGTATATGAATTGCGAAAATCATTGTAAGCAGTACAAACAATCACAAAGTGATATTCATCTTCAATGGTATTATATTGCGTAACGTACATGTACAAAGACTTTTTTCGTATCGGATGTTTTTCCATTTACCCTGCCGAACCATAAGATTGTGGCTACCTATTCTAAGTCTACAAATTAAATCACAGGGTGAAATATACGTGACAGGCTATTATATATCACAACAATACTATTTATATACTTAAATATAGTAAAAGTAAAACAGTTCTTTAATACAAATGTTTGGGGGGGGGGGGGGGTTGGGGGGGGGGAAATTTACATTTTCCTCATTTCTTTTTAAACTTGCGTTCTGTCGCATTCCATTTGTCCTTCACGCTTACCTTCAATGCCTGACAGATGACGAGGCACTCAGCAGTAAATATGGAAGCAGCAGTTGGAAGTCCAACAAAACCGGAAGTAAACCAAATCGAAATTAAAAAACAATGAAAGCTTTTTTGAAAATCGGAATTAAAATAGCCAATGGATATCGATGTGCGGGGCGTTTTGGGGTTTTTTTTTGTTTTGTTTTGTTTTGTTTTTTTTTTTTTTTTTGTTGTAAAATTAAATGTTGCAGTCAAAGGGGTTGAAAGTGTTATCGAACAAAGTCTCAAAAAATTAAAGATAATATCTGCGGCTATCACCACCAATATGTCATTTTTAGTCTGTGTAGAAAATGGAGAAAACTATATCATGTTCGATGGAAATTGGAAGTCCTTGGGGTTTTTCCGGAATCCCTTGGACATACACCGAATATAATTAAATTGTTCATGGAATTGTCATCAAGTGGTCTGTTTGGTGTTTACTGAAAATCAAAACTATTTTATTTGATATCAATGACCGAATGAGGGGTTATTTCACATTGGCAACAGGTTTAAGTACCCATCTTACTGTTGGCAGTAGAAACAATAGCCCATATCACACTGTACGTTGACAGCTCCAACGGGATTCGTCCAATGAATCAAAAAATGAAAACCCGAAGAAGATCCGACGAGAAATAACCGAGAAATGGACAATTTGCGATTAATGTACCATTCGAATAACAGTTCCTATTTTTCAAAAATGACCCAATAAATAGTTGCAAGGTGGCCATTAACGGAACGTTTCGCCATAATGTACTGTTCGCAGTCAAAATATTTGAAACTGACCATGGGTTATGCGATGACCACGGATTTATTACTGAGTATATCTTATGAATTTTAACTATGAGAGCAAGATTTTGGATGATAATCAGAGTATCAACAGAGTATTATTACCTACTGGCAGGATATGGGCTCAATTCGCGTGGGTTCAAATTGGATGGCTTAAAACATTCACGAAATATTCAGATTTCGTGATTAAATCTCGTATTACCATTTGGTACGTTCGTCAAAAATCGAGCCCGGCTTGGTCGAAACGTTACGACCTCTATTCGTCAAATCATCGTGGAAAAAATATAACACGATTCCGAATCAAGTGACCCCGTTATTTATCACTGAGTGACTTCAAAATTAGCTTTGATGTAGCGCTGTTCACGGATTTAACGGGCTCAATGGCTCCAGCCCCCTTCTCTAGAAATGCCATCATTTCATAGCACTCGCATATAGATTGGTCCACTGAAATAACGCCAGAATGCATTAATTTTGTGGCAGAATTTTATTTCCTGTGTTGGACAAGAGAGTCCCTCATATATTTCCCATGTTCGCCATTGGCAGTAAGTAAAATAAAAAAGATAGCGTGTAGCGCTGCTGCTCGGGCAAAATTTCCCTAAGTAAGCCCCGTATAAAAAAATGATATAATATGCCGCTTTTTAATTTCCCCAATATTGTATTTACTTTTGTACCTACCCTACAAAATGGGTAATATAATTACAATTATTCACTCAGGACATTTTGACAAAATGTGAAATAAATTTTGCTATTTTGCTATCAACGGTTACGCCTTTAAATACAGGTTTAACGTCCTACTGTTCTGCTCCAAACTGATCTAATGTTTACGCCATATAATATGCAATGATGGTAATTTTGCCCTGACAGCGGCACTACGGCCTACCCTTATATCGAATGCAAACTGTGAAGGGTTCTTTTTCGTGCACGTGAATGTGTTCACGTCACTGCGGTTTTTCGTCCCACCTAAACAACTAGATAACTGCCCTTGTCAGGCCCTCCTTCCTGCATCACTGACAAGGAGGAACCACGTGTGCTTCTTTAGAATACTGGCGACGCTTACAGTATCCAACACAAACAACACTTAACTGAATCGATAAAAAGTGTTGTGCATCTGTACAGATTGCAAGTAGGTCGATAATGTCGAATGCATCAGATAAATCCAGAATTACAAGGCAGCAGCAATCGCCACCATCTAGACGTTATTTTATAACCTTTAACAGGGCAGTGACGACCACCACTTTGTACATTTGGGGGAGTATTCCCGACCTGGAGCTATTATGAGTACGCATCCGATTGGATAAGCATGCTGGAGGTTTAGAGGTGCGAATAATCTTTTCAATCACATCTTCGGGAAACAAGTGAAACTGACTGACCTCATCAGCGGTAAATTGACTAGTAATAAAGGCAGTAGTTAAGAGTTAAGCAGATCTTCTCTGAATTGATGACAATTCATAAAGTTAATGTAGCGGCAGCTGATAGTCAACGTTCTCTCTCAAACAATTACAATCAAATACACTCAGATGAGGGTCCGATATCCGAGTATCTTCAACAAACAGATTTTTGATTATATTTGAATGCTTATGGGTGATGACCTGTTCCAGATCTGTGGGTTGTCGCCTACATTGTTTCAGAGAATGACATTCGAGATTTAAACTGTTGTACATCGGTTTTGCCATCGTTGTTCCAGTGAACATTAAAATCACCAAACAATGATGTGAACTCATGGGGGGGGGGAGAATGAAATAAAGGAACACGGTTGTTCTTAGAAACGGGAGGGGGGCGTATATATCTACACTAAAGAAAAGGATTTAGATTTAGTTCTTAGGGAGAACTGAAATTCAAAGAAGCACTTTTTTTGTTAATCGCAATGTACGTTTTGTGGAGTACTACAATACACACTATGCATGTATAGTACTATTCAACGTCATTGGCAGACATTACTATTAGGTAACTTAATTCAAGTAGATATCGAGATCTTGAAGCAGCTATGAGCATGAACTGGTAGAATATGTCTCACATGTTTATACAATTAATGTACTGCGAGGAGATAATGTGATTCCAACAAACTCTTATATCCTCACTTTTAATCGTTCCGAAATTCCAAAGACTCTCGAGGCAGGTTATTTAAACATGTTCGTTGATTCGTATTTTTCAAATCCTTTTGGCTGCTACAAATGCCAAAAATGTGGACACCTGTGCTCTCGTGGCCATGATGACCACCAGAGCTTTGCCTGCCAGACGGGATTGTGTTGTGTTAATAGCATGGGTAAGTTCTTTGCTTACACAAGCGAATGTCCTATTTGGCAGAGGGAGAAACGCCTCTAACAGATTATGTCTGAACGGGAAATGTCATACTTTGATGTTAGAAAGCAAGTAGAACTATCGACACTTTTTCTATTGCACCACAAGTGAAATCGCTCGCAAGCTTCTACAAAAGCTATTTCTGTTCAGATAGGTCTAACCTGTCCTGACAAAGAGAACATGCTAATAGTAAGAAACTAACATCAGATCATCTTAAAGGGGTTTCGAGCTCCTCTCCCACGTGTGAAAGCTCAACTCAAAGTACTAGCATATCCTTTATTACGGGTCCAGTCCGGCTCCGGTCCGGGAGCAGACATGACACACGGCAGGTTGTGTATCCTTACATGCGGTTTTTCACGTGTCTAAGAAAGGGCGAAAATTAGAATTTCCCTACCTATTTCTAGCTTCTTGCCGTGTTTCCTTAAGTGCGTTATGTCTGTTTACGGACACGTACCGGAAGCCGCATAGAGAACCGTATCCGCATCCGCACGTAAGGAAACACTCTTACTAAAATTCTATGAAATTGATTTTTTCCGTCTCCGCATCCGGACCGTATCCATACAGGCGCGGATCCAGGGGGGGGGGGGCCACCCCCCGCCTGCTCAGCGACATAAAAAAAATAATGCCTTGCATCAATGAAATTACACCACAAAGTGATCCTACATCAGTATAAAAATAATTTCTCTGTTTAAAAAGCTCAATTTGTATGTATGCCTATGTACTTTAGAGACGATGATGGCAGATTTCCGTAACAGAAACCTGACAAACCCCCTCCTGCAAAAATTCCTGGATCCGCACCTGCCGTACTAAAGGAAATGCAGCTAGATCCTAGCTCCACGGTGTTTCAGTATCTCTTTCGTATGGATTTGTGTTACCGTTAATTTCTTTCTTAATGTAACCTTATTGTGTTTTAGCATGTATTCAAGGTAAGAAAAATAATACAACGTACATCTGTTGTCCTTATTTAGTACACATAATGCGAGTCAACGTCGGATAATTGGATATCTAAAGTGCAGGCACAGGCATAATTGCTATCCATTCCAAAGATAACAGATTGGGAAATAATGTAACACTGAAGAATTTGTTTAGTCTAACCGTGTTACGTATTGGTAAGAAGGAGGTATTGTTTTCTATTCGTTATACATTGTTAAGGTTTCCGGCATGATACTACCACGATTCGATAAATGCAATTGAAATCGGTTGGGCACCTTAGCCAGCTCATAAAATTTAGTGGGGCTACTGAATTTTATGGAGGAGCTGAGGATGTGGCCGGCTAAGAACACTCCTAAGAAATCATTATTGTTGGCTAAATATGGGGGGGGGGTAATTCGATAAGGGGGAGGGGGCTCCGGGACCTTCGGTTTCCTCCCACAGCTAAAGACCCCTACGTCCAAGCGAATAATTAAAATAAAACGATATGTTAATCCCGAAATGAACTAGCCTGTGTCGAGTGGACACCCAATTTCTCGCCCTCTCCCTCTTTGCGTTCGTAATGATGTAAGGTATTATTGTCTTTTTTCAAATTAATGTCGTATCTATCATCTGTTTTACTCCAGGATTTTATATAAAAAAAGAGCAATAAAAATTATTTAAAAATAATATCGTAGAAGATAATATCATATTATAGCGTTATGTATTTTATTTGGATCTGGGTATAATTTGTATCTAACGGCAAAATAGTACAATACTAATAGGGTGGTGCACAATTTCAAATATGTGTACCATCAAAAAAGTCAAACCCAGTTGTTACAATCTTGCATCTCAATAGTTGCACACAGGCAAACCGTCGCCAAAAATAGGCATGCATTTCACAGTATTCATTTTCGATAAAGCCAGTAAAAAATACCATTCGAAGTTGATAAATCAGTTGTTTGTACCAAAATAGATTCGAAAACAAAGTAAATCTATAGAATGAAATAAATAAATGAATATTTTTTCATATTCAATTCATGTCGCCTGTAACAACGTTACTAAGTTCAGAGAATAGCATGCGAGTGTTTTGTTATATTTATGAACTCGCCAATTTATATACAATTTCTATTGAATATGGCATTTACACAATTATTTATTTCCCAGCGGATTATTAGCTTGATTTTACCTCGATTATTAAAAAATGGCGACTGACATCAGAATTTGTCGGGGTGGAAATTGTAACACTCTACCAAGTGCTAGTTGTCGTTGGTTAGATGTGGAAAGCTATGGACCATTCTCTCCTCTCTCCCACACATTTTAATAGCCTTGTAATCCTCTATTATTGTTTGTGGTTGTATTTGTTTCTTAATATCTTCTTAGGACTCAGGTTGTGTACCATTCTTTCTCCACCGTTAAGAAGGTTTTTTTTCTAAGTAGATAAGACGTTCATCTACAACGAATAACAATGCATCAGTTCGTTTTTACATTTTATATCAAGCACTGATCACGCATATATTACAATAAAATTATTCACTCCGCTGTCAACCCCGCCATTTCGTAGGACGAGTTTACTGACAGACTTATCATATCATTATGGCTCTTCTGCGACGTAACGGGCGTTCTGAATCTAGATGGTATCTCTTGATTCTCAACGGTCTATGCTCTCCAAGAACTACATGATTGTCTGGCGAATGATTGGTCTTCGGTTGAGTTTTAATTATCTAATTGCACAAATAATATTACTCAATTAATTATGATCGGTTACTTAAGCCAAATAATGCCATCGGAATTTCCGGATCACGACTGATCACTTCTATACCAAAATAAAACCCAATAATAATTTAATGGTATCAATAATTTAAAAAGAGCCTTAAAAACTTACACCTACTAAACCATATAATTATATTATTATCCATGCACCATACAAATATATACGATTACGTTACGATTAACATACACGATGATCAACAAACTGCTTAAATCTGTTTCTATAATAAAAGTATCAATAAAAGTATTTAACCAGACCACAGAAAAATACAACAACTGTAATTGTTCATTAACTCTTCAAATGTCCTAATTTCAAAACATTATAATACTGCATTAAAGGTTCAGTTTCCAGTTTAAGTTCTACAATTCATCATCTTGGATTTCCATTGGTCTGTCTCAGCTATCATGATTCTCAAGTTAATAGAAAGGTCCTGTTTTTAAGAAATTCCTTCATCCGTCTGTGATGGTTGGTTTTGGCCAAGGTACAATTTTAGCCGTCAATCAAATATGTCATTGCCACCAGAACAAGAACTGACTATTCCTAATTTAAAACTTTATTTTAATATTAATCTAACATTATTATTCCTACGTCTTACCCTTACTCTTCATCAAAATTAAACCTTCATTTATTTATTAATAAACTTTGACGTGTCTCTTTAATCATCAGAATTCCAAATTATAAATCTACAATTTTATAATTGCGTTTTTGCTTTATAATTCCACCAAAATAATTTTAACTTCTGTTTCACCTGTCAGCAAAACCTATTATATTGTAACAAGCCCGGGTACTTAATCAATTAAACACTAGTGGTACATTACATCTACATATAATATCGAACTATGTCCCAAGCAAACGAGTGCATTTGCATTACTCGAACGATAGTCTATATTTATATATAAACACACTTAGCTTTTAATCATTAATAACTATATTCTATATATTGACGCATCTCAATTACATCTTTTAAAAACATCGCATAAATAACACAAAATAATATATGGATACAAATCTACCGTATATATACTTTTCAAAAAGGAGCCCCTTTCTAACCTTAACCTCTAATGTAACTCGTTTTTATGCCTTTGCGATAAATCACAAATTCAATGAGTCGTTAATTTTAGTTCTTCTGTGAAAAACTATACCTACATCTATAGAATTAAACACATGGGATCTTCCCATAACCTAAACTTATATTTAAAAGTAAAATAATATGTTTCCTGCAATATTGTACAACCATTTTAATGCTGTGCTGCCGGTGTTTATAGATTTAGTTTTATTGGCACGGCACTTAGTTCAGATTTATAACGTTCAATATTTTGCTATTCAATACGTTTTATTCTGGCTTCATTGTTTATGAAACACTTCACCTGATATAGAGGAGATTCTTTTTCTGAGTATAATTGAACCCATATTTAGCGGGACTCGTGATCATTCTCAATAAAAGTACCATGTTGTCGATCCCGAGTTGTTATCAGTAATAATGCGTGTTTTGTGATATAATGCAGCGACTCAGTGCAGTTATAACACACTAATGAATCTATTCTTTAAAACGATTGTATTGGTTACAGTAGACGCACATGTTCCTTCACTAGAAAAAGTCCAATAGATTAGTGTTGAATTTGTGGTTTGCAAAATAAATAATGACCCCAAGCCCAAGTTCTCTTCATTTCTAGCAATTGTTTATCTGGTTCTTAGTAAATGAAGAATGTTGGCAACACGAAGACATGTGGCCGTGAGCTCCTAAATAATAAAATTATGTTATGATACCTTGACTATAAATTTACCGGAACCAGCAAGAGGTAGTATAAAAGCTATTCTTTTTGTTCGGATTATTAAGCTTTTATATTTCATATGGAAGCTTATTGTTTCTGTTAAGATTATTATTTGTTTATTATTATTTGTGCTTTCTGTACATCGGATTTCTCAGAATCTAAACATAGAGTCTTTCTGGAACTTTGACACAACCACTCGGTGGTGACTTTTGATTAAATATATTATCAAAACGTTTTAAATATTCGAAATAACAGGATTTTTTTTACCTATTTAACTAATTCATTTTTCTTTGAGTGCTTTGACAAAAATCATTTGCACCTGCAATTTTCGAATTTCGACACCAACTTGACTACTTAATAATAATTGCAGGATTTTCATGAAATTTGGAATTTAAGTAGATCTTACTGGAGCGACAATTGAAGAAATTAAAGATCACAAGTTTTAATTTGAGACATTGTTGCCCCTAAGATGCATGCGTATGACCTTATTTTAAGCATAAAACTGAAAACCGTGAAAATTTTGAGCGCAACTAAATTTCGAAGATTTCAACTTGAAACTTCCAGATTCAGTTACAAATGAGTTACATTAAGCCAAAAATGTCAAAAAAACCTTTTCCCGATTATCTCCCTTCTGAAAACCAGGACAGTTTTTCAACTTCTTTAATTTTACCTTATTTAAATGTATTGTCAATAGGAGTTGTCTATAAACATATCACAGTAATCCCATTAACTTATAATTGACCGGAAGTGCTACCATTTTGAAAACGTATGCCAATCTTTAAAATCTATCTTGTACTACAATTCTTATCCGATTTTCAATAAATTTATTATTTGGACCCCGGATGTGAAGTGGTTGAAAGGAATATACCCTTCGTATGTTCTGCGCATCGTAAAGGCGACTAATAGATCCCTATAATGGGGAAACGGGTTTGCCGCGTATTGCAGTCGGCGTCGTTTGATAGCGGTAGACCGTATTATTACACGAACCTGTCAACACCACATGATGCATTTTAGTTTTAATCAACTAAAAATATTATAGAAGTAATGTTCGAATTTAAGTTTGGGTTATTATAAAATCTACATGAATTTCAGCAAAATTGTGTGTACCGGTGAAAAGACGCCTGCCATATGAAAAGTTTACCGTTGACAAGATCTATATGATTTTGTGTTTATCTCTATTGTTATAACACAACAGTATATATAGCATCATGTAATCATAATAAATAAACAAATACATATCAAATGAATGACAGGCTTAAAACGTTGAAAATCTGCAGGCTACTTACTGCTTCTCTTATCATATTTCCCGCCTTCTGACTGAACCGGGTGTTATGACTGGTATGATGTCAAGAGTCAAGATAGAACCTCTGCACGGTCAAGATAATATATTTTAACGTCATTGGGTGTCGTAATTGATGAAACACGTGCTTTTGAAACACGTGTGTTACTTTTGAATAAAAAAGTCATTCTATCGCTATATCATACCATGATAGATGCAATAATATGATTATCGGAAAATGTCGGTAAAAATTTTGATTTTGTGTTAGGGTAAAACGCTGGTTCGCTAGCATGGAGGTCGGGTGTTCGATCCCTGCAGCATTGGCCGAGAAAGTTAATTCAGATTTTCCGGCGTGATTCCCCTTTTTCAGTGATGCACGACGGAGTAACTGACAAGGACAGCTGTGTAGTCGTTCGGAGGGACCGAGGTCCCGTGTATAAATTGACGTGCACGTAAAAGACCCCATGACAATTCGAATTCGATATAATAGTAGGCCGTAGTGCCGCTGTAGGGGCAAAATTTCTCATAGCACACTTTATGGCGAATGCCCATCTTCATTAGCCCAGTTTGGAGCAAACAAGAAGGACGTTAAATTTCATTTCATTTCGATTTTGATTTATTCAGAAGTTTAGATATTATTTTAAACATGTGGTTAATATATTACTTAAAAGTTGTTCGTGAATTAAGCACGGCGACCGACGAATAAAATACACGTCAATGAAATTGCCGGCTTTAGAAATAACGTGATTAATTAATATACAGGTTTCAATTATTTGCTTCTCAGATTTTGTGATAATTTATACAAAGAACCCCAGTGAAACTGAAAACATTTCATCCGCTGACACTATTATAATTTCAAAGTGTCCTCTTTGACAACTTACAAACTTTTCTTTCTAAAATCCATTTATTGCAATGAAACGATAGGTTGCCAGACAACGAAACATACGAAACAACAGCTAAGTCGTCCGGGCAGCCAACAAGGGTTGTCGCATATTTTTATTTTTGTCAGTAAGGAAAACATTTACAACACATGAACATCTTATTACGAGTAATAGCCTATTAAGTAATTATCAAAAATAGTTAGAATTGTTTCATTTGTTTGTCTCGTGACATTCATCCACCAGATATTTCAAAGTTATCAAGGGCCATAACTCTGACAGTAATTATTGGAAATCGTTGAAAATGACTAGGATCCTTCGTCTTATGACCTTAAACACTGCGTGTAAGTCAATCGGATAAAAACTTTAGCCTCTCGAGCATCCACAAAATATTTCAAAGTAATCAAGGGCCATTGTGGACGACGGGCGGACAGACGTACATACGTACGTCGGGCTGCGGCAATATACGACCACATTTTCAATGTGGCCGTATAAAAATACCATTTTTATGTTTCGTAATTTCATTGAAATCTGCAATACATGTATAAAAATTTCAGTTACCAAAATCTGTTTTTTGTTATTATTTCAGTGAAATTTCAGTAGATTTTTTTTCTTCATTTCAGTTATAGACCTAAATATATTTTCATTTCAGTGATGAAATTTCGTTGAAAACGTTGTCGTTTCAGTGAGATTGGGTACAATTTTCAAATTTCACTGAAATTTCATAATCATTTTATCTGGGGATATCTTAATGATGCTGTGACTATTAACTATTAAGAGGAAAGAAAACAATCGGTTGTTACTGGGGGTGTCTCCTCCTCCCCCAATACCATTCCCTCGGGCGTGCCACAGGGCTCTGTTCTCGGTCCCCTCCTTTAACTCATTTACATAAATGGCGATGTGAATGTTTTAATCAAATTCCAATCGCTTGTTACGGGCTATTCTATATACCAGAAAACGCAAAAAAAAACCCACGAGAAAACTACCGGAAAACAACACTAAATAAGGGAAACACCCTAAATAGGCAACCCGGGGTCTGGTCCTCTGGAAAACACCTGAAAAACCTAACCCTAACACCCCGTACACAGAGGACCTGGCTCAGGGTTACAAATTTAGTGTTTCCGGTATTTAGTGTTTTCTGGTATTTAGTGTTTTCCGATGCTCTCTGGTATTTATTGTAACATGATGTTTTCCAGTGTTTTTCGATATATTATAGTATTGCGGCTTGTCACAGGGTTACAAGTAAATAGATGTACATGTAGTACTAAACAATACAACTACTAGTACATGTATTTACATTTGACACAATCAAAGAATTATTATGCTTTCAACGCAAGGATTTTAAAGGGCCTGGAATCCTTAATAAGAATAAGATAAAACTGGAGTGTAAAAATTACTTCAAATAAATCATGTCTAATTGTTACCTTATATCATGTCAATCTTACGATATTTCAATTTCACATGTTATTCATTTTATCAGATGTCTATCTTTTATTATCGAATTGCATGTCAGTATTTTCAGCTTCATGGCGTGTTCATTATATCAGCTATCCATCTGTTAGTTATTATCAAATTGCATTTTTACAGGGCGGATCAAGGAATTTTGAAAGCGGGGGGGGGGGGGGGGCCGCAAAATAAGGGCACTGACCGCGAAGACGGGCACGCCGCTGAGAGGGGAGTTTTGGGGTGTCCCAAAGAAAATTATCCGTCGTTTCCTTGCATCTGTAGCCATTCCAAGAGCTATTTGGCTGATATTTTCGTCCAAGTAAACGTTCGAAACTTGTTTTCTTTAGCGTATTATTGTTGTATTATTCAATATCCATTCTGATTTTTGTAAAAAAAAACAAAAAAACTGTTACCGTTCCTTTGCTCGTTGTTTATTAATGTGGTTGTGTGATTTGTCTGATGTTGGACCAACGCCGGATTAAAATGGGGCACAGGACCCCCCCCCCCACATCAGGGGCTCCCCACAAAAATCTCAGTTGCGCGCCTCAAGCATGGTTGAACCGAGGACTCCAACGGCCGGTGACCTAGTAACGGGGTCCCTCCGATGCTCCGAGGACCCCCTCAATCCATGGTGTGTTGCGATCGACATCCGATAATTCGGTGTAATCCGGTGATGGGTGTAACACATGTGTTTTTATTGTCGTGAGATCTTCTATTGGACCGAACATCGTCTGACTCGAATTATCGTATAACTCGAACAAATTACACGTCCCCATCATTTCGAGTAGCGCGAATTTTGCCTCAGATTGACGTACGATTGTATATAAGCTGTAGTTGTTGTTGTTGATATTTTTTTGTGGGTATAAGCGGAATTTGATGTGATGCACATCATGATCACACGAAATATTCAGATTTCTTGATTAAATCTCGTATTACCATTTTGTTCGTCAAAAATCGAGACCAGCTTGGTCGTAACGTTACGGCCTCCATTCATCAAATCATCGTGAGGGATATAATACGATTCCGAATCAAGTGATCCCGTTATTTATCACTGAGCGACTTCAAAATTAGGTTTGATGTGTAGCTCTGCTCACTTACAGGGGCGGATTTAGCGGGCTCAATGGACTCCAGTCCCCTCCTCTAGAAATGTCATCATTTCATAGCACTCGCATGGATTGGTCCACTGAAATAACGCCAGAATGTGCTAATTTTGTGGCAGAATTTTATTTTTTCTCGGGGAGGTACTTCTAAATGGCTCCGACGCAAGTGCCTGAAATACCAAGAAATCGCGTTTCTTGCCTCCAATTTCTGAAAATTTCTTGGGGGAGAAAGCCCCCAGACCCCCCTCGCTCGCGGTTAATGATCAGGGCCCCCACCATGGTTAATCCGGCGTTGTGTTGGACGCCACAGCTCAATCGGGGTGTGTTTAGAGCTGTCTCTGGTTTCGATTTAGCCCAACGATTATTTCATCCATAGAAGCATGGGGTTCTTGGGGTAATTGCTTGATAGCTTTTAATATTCACATATCTTTAATGCAATTTAATTATATTTAATTACTTTCAGAACCTGCGCTTCAGTCGTCATTGAATAAATTGACATTTTCACACTTGTTATTTAAGATTGTTTTCCCGAGCAGAGAGCACAAAAGCCCTTTATCATTTAATTACTGGTAGATGTAGCATAAGTAGCATGGCCTTGGAAATATATTCATAGAATTTCGATGCAAGTTTGTCAACAATATATCTCGGAAACATATATTACAAAAAAAAGCCTATATTTACAAATTTTGTCTCAGACATTTTACAAAACTTGAGACATTTAGACATAAAAATTTTAAAATATTTTATTTAGAATATAAAAAATAACACATACTATAAAACCGGTTTTAAAAAAGTTATGTAGGAATGAGGAAACTGGTAATTTCAAAATAAAACATTTCAAATAGGAATACATACAGTAAAAAATTATGGTTTGGGTTTATCATAAAACTTGATCTAAAAGATCTACAAAAATTAAAAATATAGGTTGCCAGCCAACGAAACATGAGCCCACAGGTAGCTAAGTTGTCTAGAGAGTCAACAAGGGCTTTTCTTTTGTCAGAAATGAAAGCATTTACAAGACATTAAAATCTGATTACAAATAACAACCAATTCAGCTTCTTGTTCTGCTCTATTCTAATATTATGCATACAAAACATTTTATATCAATTTCCATAATCATTGGGAATCGTTGAAAATTGATATACTTCTTGGTCTCATAATCTTAAACACAGTGTAAATATAAAATCAACTCTAACAGTAATTACCGGAAATCAATCGGATAACAACTTTAGCCACCAGAGCAACCACAAGATTTTTCAAAGTGTTCAAGGGTCATAACTCATAACTCTGGCATTAATTGTTGCAAATCATTGAAATTCAATAGGTTTCTTCGTTTGATGACCTTAAACACTGAGTATACATTTAAGGTCAATCCAATTTTAACTTTAGTCGTAGAGCATCAACTAGATATTTAAAAGTGATTAAAGGTCATAACTATATATATATACACTAATTATCAGACATCGTTGAAAGTCAATAGGATTCTTCGTTTCATGACCATAAACATGGTGCCGAAATTTAAAGTCAATCTGATATTAACTTTAGCCTCTAGAGAGCTAATACAAGATATTTCAAAGTGATCAAGAGCCATAACTCTGGCTGTAATTATCCGAAATCGTTGTAAATCAATAGATTCTTTGTCGAATGAACTTAAAACACTGCTGCCTCTAAATCTAAAGTCAATTGCATATTAATTTTAGCCTAGTTGTTTATTAATGTAGTTGGTGTGATTTGTCTGTTGTTGGACACGACGACAGGTCAATCGGGATGTGTTCTGAGCTGTGTCTGGTCAGTTAGATGGTTTTGATACAGCCCAACAATTTTTTGATACATAGAAGTATGAGATTCTTCAGGTAATTGCTTGATAGCTTTTAATATTCACATATCTTTAATGCAATTTAATTATATTTAATTACTCTCAGAACCTGCGCTTCAGTCGTCATTGACATTATCACACCTTCTTGTGCTTTTATTTGTTTTAAGATTGTCTTCCAGAACAGAGAGCACAAAAGCCCTTTATCATTTAATTAAATGTAGCATAAGTAGCACAGCCTTGGAAATATATTCATGGAATTTCCATGCAAGTTTGTCAACAATATATAATTTCGGAAACATATAATATTACAAAAAAAGTAGCTTATATTTACAATGTTTGTCTTCATACATTGTTCAAAACTTGAGACATTTAGACATAAAAAGCTTAAAAATATTTTATTTAGAATATAAAAAAATAACATACATGTACATGTACTATAAAACTGGTTAAAAAAAATGAAATATTTTTACTACTGTTATGTAGAAATGAGGAAACTGGTAATTTCAAAATAAAACATTTCAAATACCTTATAACATTATAATTTGGGTTTTTAATAAAACTTGATCTAAAAGGTCTACAAAAATTAAAAATATAGGTTGCCAGGCAACAAAATATGTGCCCACGTGCAGCTAAGGCATCCAGAGAGTCAACAAATGTTTTTCTTTTGTCAGAAATGAAAACATTTACAAGACATTAAAATCTGATTACGAATAACACTGTCTATAAGTTTCAAGTCAATGTGGTATTAACTTAAGCCACAAGAGCATCCACAAGATATTTCAACGTGATGATGGGTCATTACTCTGGCTGTAATAATGCATATCATTGAAAACCAATAAGCATCTTCATCAAATTAACTTAAATAATGCGTATAAATTTAAAGTCAATTGGATATTAACTTTAGCCTCCAGAACGTCCACAATAATTCTTACAGTGATCAAGGGCTATAACTCAGACAGTAATTATCAAAAATCGTTGAAAATCAATACGCTTCTTTGCCTCGTGACCTTAAACATTGTGTATAAATTTAGTCAGTCAGATATTAACTTTAGCCTCTAGAGCATCCACAAGCAATTGTGGACGGACGGACCAACGGAAGGCGGCGACAACAATAAATGAACACATTTCAATGTGGGCGTATAAAAACAAAACTAAAATTTGCAATATTAATGCCATGATTAGTATCTATAGGCTTGTTTGATATGACAGATTAATGTTGCATTTATGTTAGTTGTAAATAAACAGAAACATTACTTATAATATTTGTAATATGAAAATTGTAGTATACCAAACTTCAGTGTGTTTATAATTTGTATTTCACAACATCACTTTCAAAATCTTCATCAAAATGAAGCTTAGAGATGCTCTGGTTTTTGTCTGTCATGTATAACTGGTTACTCACACCAAATGGAGGCTGTGGATTTGACTGTTAAAAATCAATAGGTTTATTTTATATAATGTATATTAAATTATTACAAATATAGGAATGGAATAGAATGATGTCACACCAACACTCGGGGGAGAATTTCAAAATGTCAGCTGTCTTTCGGTACATTGCACCCCCAGAAAAATAAAGCGCCACAAAAATTGGCACTCTAACCCATTCCCCCCCCCCCAAAAAAAATAATAATTACTCAATCTTTCAATTATAAAATAATACACTTGATTATGATCACACAGTGATGCTCTTAAGGCACTTATCAGTCAATCGGTTCTAAGGGCACCCACCACTCTAAAGCACTTTTAAAATCCCACTTCGAATAATCTTGTCACACATTTCTTAACAGCCCCACCAAATCACATAAAGAACATTGCTATTATCGCTTAATTTAGAAATTAGTGACGACAAGAGTTTAAAACATCCAATACTGAAATGGAAGCGGATTTAAAGTCCTACGTATCTGTACTATTCTGGCTAATGAAGACATTGATATACCAGGACAATGGTGTTTCCAGGTAAGTGAACCAGTGTCTTACTCATTAGCCATTATGACTACTTGGGGTGTTCAATGGACATCATAAACATGATGCTTCAGGAAAAAGAAACATTGCATTGCTGGATGAAGCTAATTATCTGCGACAAACCTTGTACGTGTTAATTGGTGGACTTTACTTATTAGTTCACAATGCACGTTTTTGTGGCTTGCCCAAAAGATTAGACTAGTTACTGACATACATACCAGGACTGTAATAATGCCACACCGTTTTACCATCGCAGGAAAATGCTCACCCCAAATAAAATAAATCAAATAAAATTGGAGTTTAACATCCTACTGTTATTGAAGATGAAGCCAAATAAAATAAGGACAACTGTTATTCTTACCTTGCTGGATCCAGATGATACATTATCAAGTGTATCTTCAATATATTGTTCTTTCCTGGGCTTCCTACAACATGCCTGTAAATAAACAATTATAATCAACATTAGCTGGTGATGCTAGTCAGACAACACAGAATATATGGAAGGTTATCCCTGCCAACACTAATTATATGTAAAAAGTATTATGCACAAAGAACTTATACTGGTAATTTTAAGTCAAAATATCTCTAAGGACCAAAGGCAAATGAAATGTGTCAAATGACAAATGTTTTATTGGGAAATGCTGCTTTTTGATGTGTGTACATTTTACATTTCTCGCATTACATTTTATATTTGCGATCTGCCGCAACTCGAACATTTGTCCTTAACGCTTTTTGGATATTATCTTGTGCACAGCATTAAATTTGATATGCAAATATACACCAACAAACTATACTATTCAAAAAAAGTAGGGGATATTTGATTTTTAAGTGTTATTAAAGTCACCTAATGAAACTGACGAAGAAACAAATGACAAAATGAAATGAAGTTCACATTCATCGATTTATTCCAAATGATCGTTAGACTAAGTAAGACTGACCATTATAAGGGTAAAATGATACCCAGGGTCAAACAGCAAAGTTACCACAGCATCACAACAAAGTCAGTAACGGGTAAATCCTCCTCTGTTTGCCAAACAAGCATTGATCCGACGTGGCTTACTCCTAATGAGACGTCCGAGGTCATTTTGGTCCAGATTGTCCCATTCCTGTTGCAACGCAGCAACAAGTTCTTGGACATTGGCAGAACGTTGTTGACGTTGACGTAACCTCTGTCCAAGCATGTCCCAGACATGCTCGATGGGGGAGAGGTCGGGACTCAGTGCTGGTCAAGGTAATGTGGTGATGTTCTGTTGTTGGAGGTAACCTGTAACGATCCTGGCCCTGTGACATCTTGCGTTGTCATCCTGGAAGATGAAACGACGGCCATGACGTCGTGCGAACGGCACAACATGGACTGCCAAGATGTTGTCCCGGTAGTACTGGCCTGTAACACGCTCTGCAACAACATGTAAAGCCATTCTTCCAGCAACAGTGATGCCTCCCCACACCATAACAGAACCATACCCAAATCGATCATGTCTGATGACGTTAACGTCTTGGAAGAGCTTGTTTCGACGACGCCACACCCTCCTACGTCTGTCCAAAAAATCAACAGTGAACCTTGACTCATCTGAAAACATCACATTGCTCCAGCGTTGATTATCCCAGTGTTGACGATCCCTACACCAACGACGTCTTGCCTGAATGTGATGATCTCTAAAACAAGGGATCACGCGAGGACATTGGGCGCGAAGGTGACCCCTATACAGTCGATTCCAAATCGTCTGGCCACTCACTCTCACACCAGTGTCTGTTTGAAGATAAGCGCTGATCTGATTTGCTGTGATGACACGATTTCTCAAGGCCAAGGTACAGATAAATCAATCCTGGGCTTGAGTTGTCGCCCTTGGTCGACCTGAGCGTGGTCTGTCCTGTACAGATTGTGTATCACGGTATCTGAACCATAGCCTGCTTATGACAGACTGAGAAACATTCATCGTCCGCGCCACAACCGCCTGTGTTGTGACGATCTGTAGCATGCCAAGGGCACGTAACCTTTCATTTTGAGTAAGCCGACGCATATCAAAATTTGTTTTCTGGTCACTAAAACAATTAAACTGATGTTTCCACCCTGGAATTCAATGCCACAATGACTGTAACATTCAAAGTCAGAGTCGTGCAAATCTTGGGTTTGACCCCCATGATGATCCCAAGCATCACCTGCATTCCATGCGGTAGCTATTGGTGCGTTTGGGGGTCACATGTAACTGGAAATGTTTCTTCTGTTAGGTTCTATAGTGACTTTTTTCATAATCAGGAAATAATTTAATATTATGCCCCCAAAATCAAATATCCCCTACTTTTTTGGAATAGTATATATAAGACTATTCACCACACAATAAGAGAAAAGCAACCTGGCAAAGTAAAAGAAATTTGCTGGACGAAAGTGACTGCAATGAAATTATGTGATTAGTATGGCTAAGTGGAGCCTTCAACAAATAAAATAAATTGAAAGTACAGTCTATATTTAGAAATTAAGTTACTGTTGGACAGCGACACATTTCTTCCGACAAAGCAAAGACGATTTTTCTCTTTCTCTAAAGTACGTAATCATGAATGGGTAGATCCACCCGACTTTAATCATTTAAGATATGCAAATATGATGTGCCAGAAAATTATTCAAGATATAATTCCATCGTGGGCTTCCTACAACACCGGCTTGTAAAAAAAAAAAAAAAACATTTATATTTTTTCCTTTATGAGCAATTTACTTGACATATGTATTATTTTAATAGTAACCTTATTAAGTACCTAAATAATACTAATAATGCTTTATACATGAGTATGGTAAAACATACAATACATATAATATAATAAACATCAAAGAACATAAAATAAGGTTTACAAAGGTTTCTAAAAGTATATTAAATTATATTAAAAATGATTGTAAGGCTTTACATAGCAAATGGTATTTAATGTCTATTTTTAAACATTTCATATATGAAGTTGCAACATCTTGTATACATTTATCAGCGTTCATTAATATGCATTATTGAATCATTCAAACTATTTTTAATGTGATAACTTTAAAATTTTTTCCAAAGATTATTGTGGGCGGAGCAATGGATAAAAAATGCATGTTTCATCTTGTACCTCTCGCTAGTACAAATTTACAGGTCCTCTTATCCCTGTTGACAAAAGAATTTTAATGCCTTCCTGTCTCCATTTCAAGCTTATGTTATGTGTACCGAGTCTAAATTGGTGTTTTTGTTCATCTGGTAGTTCCAGGTATTTCTCAATATCATAAATTTGTCGTAGTCTTATTATACATATAATATTTGTGTTAGTTTTAAGGCAATTATTTAAGTTCTTAATAGTTCGACCTTTTTAAATATTTTTCCAAGACTGATCGTTAATATCCCTCAGTCTTTGTTTGAACATCTGTAGAAAAGCATCTGTATTGAACAACTGAGAGATAAGTAGTTCATACAATATTTTTCTGTTAACATTTTAGCTATATTTTTACAATTCATCTTCCACATTGAAAACACCAAGCTTTGTCGGTTTAAATATACATTCATGTTGTGATCTTACTGGGAAAAGATTGGCTTCTGCTATCCAATATTTAAGTTAATATAAACATTTAACATTTGGTACACGAATCATGTACAATAATGCATTTCAGTGTCATTTTTAACAGGGGACAAAAAAAAGAACGAGACTAGACATTGCAAAAGTCATGTCAAGCACTGACGTAATATTTGTATCTTCACAGCATGCGCAATAGACTGGAGTAAACAAACACTACAGTTTGGTAATCGACAGAGATTTGAATTCTGGCGTATTTCGCAGAACATAACTGATTTGAAATTAGAGTAAAAACTGAAACGAAAGATTGTAAATCAGTTTATATACATTCAGATAACATTATTGTATGCGTTGCAACTACTTGCAACCCATCTGTGCGAAATTTTAGGTTCCAAATATTAGTAATTTAAACCCTTTAAATAATGTAGTATTGTGATTTTGATTTACTAACAACTTTTGCAACGAATGCCAAAGGATTAACTTGTTGATGTCATTGTATAAACCTCACAAACTGATCAATGTTAAGGAAAGTTGAATTAGGATATAATAACTGATATAATGTTGTCAGATAAACACTGTCGAAAATACAATAGTGTACTAAAAAGAGTTATTTCCCTTTAATAACAAATGTGCAAAAATCAGAAAGTAGTACATTGAAGACACTTTTACATAATTGTTACATATTGCTGTGTTCTCATAACATTTTACTTTTGCACCTATGACATCTCAGAACACCCGACCTTCAGACAAGCAAACCTTACCCACCAGTATTAGGACTTTGTACTTTTTACATTATAATCAATCAAAAAGAAATATTGGCAGCGATACCCTTCCATATTTTTATCGTCTATTTTATTTTTATAGGTTTGCCACATTAAAAATCACTTGGAATACCCTACCTGTACCCAATAACTGCTTCTTATTCAAGAACACACTGAAGTTGACACTCAATCCGAGTGAGAGGAAGTGCTCAACAGTGTGATCACACATTATGCTTACACTGTTGCCTAATCTGAATTATACCAAATAAACATGATAACTGCAGCGATTTTCAAGTATTGGTAGTTTGTTATTTTTTCATTTGATTAATAAAAGTTTGGCTTCCAGAATATGTGTGATTTAATAGGGTAATGTAATCAAGATTAGTATAAGTCTGGTCGGTGGCCATCTTAATTCCTGTGAAATTCTGACAGCCGTGAGGCAATACTGACTTACTAATTACTTGGAAGGAAATAGTCTGAAATATGAAAAGTTGTGCCAAATGTTACATAATACTGGAGTTATACCTACACAGACGACAGCACAGTGGTCACTTATGGCTGGCCCCAAACAAGATCCATTCACTTTATTTGTTGTTTATTGTTTGAAATGTCTGTGTATATTGTGTGTCTTTGTCTGCTGGTTTGCCTTATGTAATTGTTTATTCGTGGTGTGGTCCTCCTTCACTTACCATTAGACTAGCAAATTTCAGAATTGTCCACAAAATGACAAAACGAAATTAGATAGAAATATGTGGGAAAGGGCATGTTTTATGTTTACTTACCCACACAACTATTCCAGTTGCTACAGTAACAATAACAACACAAGCCACAACTATAACTATTATCAGATTTCTGTCCATAGGAGGTTCGGTCTTCGGTGAAGGTTCAGGAGGATTCTCTCCTCCTGTCTGAGCTTCAAATATTCTTCTAGATTCGAAATACTGGTCATCTGCTACCCATACCTCACCATTCCAATTCAAAACAGCTTCACGGTTCTTAATCTACAAGACATAGAGACTAAAATCAGGTTTTTTTTATACTTTTTTCACATCTAAATATTTAGTGATCTTAATAACAAAATATTCAAATTAAACTAAGTTTGGAGTATTCAAGTTTAGATTTGTCGTATTTTTAAACGTGTACTGCAGTGTACTTTATCATAGCGTCCAAGGTGGTTAATATATTTAGGCATGGTTTGGTACCAATTAGTTTAATTATATGACACTAAAATGTCTTGGTAATTTGATGTGGGAGGCACTGGTATGTATCTCTCTTTTGTGAACTGAGGTAAGATAAGTTGTTCGGTAAATAGTTTTATTCATAATCAAAGAGAGAGAGAGAGAAATGGGATTTAACGTCCTCTCAAAACAAACCAGGTCATTTTGGGACTAACATATTTCAATAATTCGCTTGCGAGTAGGGGTCTTTAGCAGTGGGAGGAAACCTGAGTGCCCGGAGGATACCCACGAGGTTGAGAAGGCGCCCCTATCTCCATGCCACATACGCTCACAGCAGGGCTCGAAACCACAGCCGCAAGCCAGAGGTGACTGGCCAGCTAGAGGTCGAAGTGCGGCACTCTAGACCACTAGGCCATCCCAACCCCCCATAATAAAAGAAAACCGTTCAGGCAGTAATTAAAGATACATTATGGGAGATTAGATAATAGTTAAATACTAGATAATGTCAAGGATTTTACTGAAATTTTCAGTCAAATTGATTCACTCTGAACCGAGAATTTACATTTGGATTTTGGGCCTAGCCAGTGATCATCATTACTAAAGTCGGTACAATATAAAAAAACATAGTCTTAATTTTCCATTTCTTGATTTAATCATTAATAAGCATTGAGTAGCAGATCGGATCCTAATCCAGTAAATATCGCAGGCGATGACATCGAGAGTTGATTATTGTCTGGATAAATTAATCAGTGTCTAATCAATAATTTAGATAACATTTCAGGCCCACAGAAAGACCTGCAATAGGCAGATTTAGCTCTTGCATAATGTATATTTAAAGATACATTATGGGAGATTAGATAACGAGTTGGCAGTAGTTAAAAACTAGCTAATGTAAAGGCAATTTGCTGAAAATTTAGGTCAAATTGATCCACTATTAGCTTAGAACTAAGCGATTGAAATTTCCGCTTAGCCTCGATCATCATTACTAAAGTCGGTAAGACAAAACCACCAGTCTCGGTTATCCATTTTTAGTGGTAAATCACGAAGGAAAATATTTCTGCAAATCGAACTACAATCCAACAAAAATCTCATGCTAGCCTCAACATCGAGAGTTGATTATGGTAAGAATAAGTTAATTAATGTCTAATTAGTAGTTTTTATAACATTTCAGCACTAAAGAAAGACCTATAATAGGCAGATTTTGCTCTTGCATAATGCATGTTTAATAGTTTATGCAACATTTAAGGCCCAAAGAAAATATTTAGCTCTTGCATATATAGTTCCTGTTTAAATGCATATTTATCTTTTTAACGAGTATGTCTATATTAGTCTAAGCAGAAAATGTTCATGAACAAACTCAGTCAAAGTTCTGATGGTGAAACTATAAACTAAATGCCAAAACAATTCAGCTTTTTAAATTTTTCTGCACTTGTGTGTAGTTTACTCAAAGTAACGACATCTCTTTACTGCTGATGTTCATAATAAGACTGCATTCTCATTTTTTGTGTTCAGGGCAAACAACAATGAAAAAATACACTGCTGTCTTGATTTAGATAAGAAAGATGAAATGAAAAAGATCATGACTGCAGCAGTGCTAGTCTTTACTAGAGTAGATTGTTTTTACCTTATTTTCAACCACGACTGGTATCATATTTAGGATGGGATCAGGTGTTGTCGAACTATCAGCATTTTTATCTTTAAATGTTGTTTCTACGACAACACTTCCTGCTCGAATCTACAAAACAAACAACATAATACAATTTTATATAACTTCATCCTTGTACTTTTTTTTTTATATAAAACAAAATCTTATTTTAACAATAGACTGTCATGCAAGATATGCCCACATTTTACAAGAGATGGATGGAAAATGCCAGGCAGGATACACCCACATTTTCGAGAGATAGATGGAGAACAAGCTAAAAAGATTTTTTCTACAATCAAGGGCCATAATTCAAAAAGTTACAATTCAATATGCGCAAATATTGAAAGGAACCAAGATCTTTGGGTTATAAACATGCATTTCAAGTTTCATCAAAATTGGATTAAACTTGTGACATCAACAGGGTCCACAACCTTGATATATCATTTTTTTACACTATTCGCCTACAAACAGTGGCCATTTTGTTTGGCAGTTTTGGTTTGATTTTCAGGAAATTCTAGTTGAAACTTCATTATGGTGTAACGGTGATATAATCAAACTTTTTTTTAAATCGGATAATAATTGAGACCTCCAGAGGGACCACAAACTAAAAGAGGGTTTGGGTTTTTTTTCGTACAAACAGGGGCCATAAATCAGGTAGTTACGATTTGATATGCATAAATATCAAAAGGAACAAAGATCCTTCAGTTATAAACATGCATTTCAAGTTTCATCAAAATTGGTTCAAAATTGTAACCTCTACAGTGTTCACAAGCTAAAAACGTGATTTTTCGTACAATCAATCCATGAAGTTACAGTCTGATACATGCTAATATCGAAAAGAACTGAGATCTCAGGGTAATAAACTTATATTTCAAATTTCATTGAAATCGGATAAAAATCATAACCTGTAGAGTGTTCACAAAGAATTGTTGACAGACGTACGGACACAGTCGATCTTAGGGTGATAAACCTACATTTCAAGCTTCATTAAAACAGAATAAAAATTGTGACCTGTAGAGTGTTCACAAACAATTGTGGACAGACGGACGACAATCTGCATTCACATGAAAATGCGGGCATATAAAAATCCTTAGAGCTAATTCTCTGATTGTCCCAAACCTTTTGTAAAACAAAATTAGATAAATAATTCAGTATGCTATCTATACTGACAAATGCCCAGTTTTAAAAATAGTGTCCTTAGTTATTGGTCAAGGCTATTGTATATAGTTGTAGGGAACTAGCCCAAATTAGGAATAATGAACAATGATCAAAATATACATTGTTTGTAATATGTTGATTATAACATCTTATTATTCTCCAGTTCTATCAGCAGTGAATATATATACATGACATAATGATCATGTTGTAAGATACAAAGTTTCAATTTAGAGTTTATCATTAAAACTATATAGAAATTCGTTTGTTCTTTAAAATACAAAAACTATTTCCTAAATAATTCAGTGAGAATTTCAAAACAACCCGGGCTGTATTACAAAAAATGTAGAGTTTTGATGGTGCACTAAAAGCGAACACATTCAAATCTTTTGATTTTTGACATATGTGTTAAATTTCATCAGAATCAGACAAACATTGTATCCTCTGGAGGGTTTACAAACTTCAAACATATTACACAACTATAATCCGAGGAGTTAGGATCTCGATATGGTATATAAACCTATAATTCAATATTCATCAATAAAAACTGTGACACCTAGAGGGTCCACAAACATGGCATTACATGCTTTTAGGCTATTTGCGGCTATTTTGTCAGGCTGTCTTGGTTTTTTAATAATTCACTTTGTGTGGGGGTCTGTAGCAGTGAGAGGAAACCAAGAAACCCGGAGAAAAGAGAGAGAGAGAGAGAGAGAGAGAGAGAGAGAGAGAAATCGTGTTTAACGTCCACTCGACACAAACCAGGTCATTTCGGGACTAACATATGGTTTAATTCTATTTTAATAATTGGCTTGTGTGTAGGGGTCTTTTAGTAGTGGGAGGAAACCGGAGGACCCGATGAAAACCTACAAGGTTTGACAGGTGATCCTACTCCTTGTCGTGTACATCAGGGAAATCAATACTACGCTCGTTGACTCAACGGCATATATTTTATGACACAACTACAGTTTTCGGCCAACACAAAGCGGCTCAAATTCTTAGAATATACTTCAAATGCACTTAGAATGTAACATAAATAGTTTTCAACAGCAATCCCTGTGCATTTCGGGCTCAATCGAGGCGCAGAGTACATTTCTCCACATTCAATTGACCATGACAGTTTTGGGCACCAGCAAAACATTCGACCCAGCCACAAAAATGGACCAAAATATTTGGAATACACTCAGAATGCAGTCAGAATGTACATCAAATATCCAGGAATATACAAAGAATTTTCATTCTGAAAGGCATTCTGACTATAGTGTAACCTACCTAAAGGAAGGAAACCTACCTCAATGGAATCTACATATTTGCCTAAATCCATATCATTCCACATTTCCAAAACAGCCCTAAAATAAATATCAAATAAATAATTTACATACAATTACACTGTGCTCTCATCCTAATATTCTATTAAAATAAATTTCCATCAATAATACATTGAACCATTATCAATATATCTCTAAAATCAAACCAGATTTACAAGTAACTAGTATCTACCAACAGTCATACTCCGCACAGCGATTCGTTTGATTAGAGGTAATCCAACTACGCACTGCTATTATACTATTCAAAAAAAGTAGGAGATATTTGATTTTTAAGTGTTATTAAAGTCACCTAATGAAACTGACGAAGAAACAAATGACAAAATGAAATGAAGTTCACATTCATCGATTTATTTCAAATGATCGTTAGACTAAGTAAGGCACAGACTGACCATTATAAGGGTAAAATGATACCCGGGGTCAAACAGCAAAGTTACCACAGCATCACAACAAAGTCAGTAACGGGTAAATTCTCCTCTGTTTGCCAAACAAGCATTGATCCGACGTGGCTTAATCCTAATGATGTGGTGATGTTCTGTTGTTGGAGGTAACCTGTAACGATCCTGGCCCTGTGACATCTTGCGTTGTCATCCTGGAAGATGAAACAGCGGCCATGACGTCGTGCGAACAGCACAACATGGACTGCCAAGATGTTGTCCCGGTAGTACTGGCCTGTAACACGCCCTGCAACAACATGTAAAGCCGTTCTTCCAGCAAACCATAACAGAACCACCCCCAAATTGATCATGCCTGATGACGTTAACGTCTTGGAAGCGCTAGTTTCAACGACGCCACACCCTCCTACGTCTGTCCAAAAAATCAACAGTGAACCTTGACTCATCTGAAAACATCACATTGCTCCAGCATCGATTATCCCAGTGTTGACGATCCCTACACCAACGACGTCTTGCCTGAATGTGATGATCTCTCGAACAAGGGATCATGCGAGGACGTCGGGCGCGAAGGTGACCCCTATGCAGTCGATTCCGAATCGTCTGGCCACTCACTACTCACACCAGTGTCTGTTTGAAGACGAGCGCTGATCTGATTTGCTGTGATTTCTCAAGGCCAAGGTACGGATAAATCGATCCTGGGCTTGAGTTGTCGCCCTTGGTCAACCTGAGCGTGGTCTGTCCTGTACAGATTGTGTATCACGGTATCTGGACCATAGCCTGCTTATGACAGACTGAGAAACATTCATCGTCCGCGCACAACCGCCTGTGTTGTGCCGATCTGTAGCATGCCAAGGGCACATAACCTTTCATTTTGGGTAAGCCGACGCATATCAAAATTTGTTTTCTGGTCACTAAAACAATTAAACTGATGTTTCCACCCTGGAATTCAATGCCACAATCACTGTAACATTCAAAGTCAGAGTCGTGCAAATCTTGGGTTGGACCCCCATGATGATCCCAAGCATCACCTGCATTCCATGCGGTAGCTATTGGTTCGTTTGGGCGTCACATGTAACTGGAAATGTTTCTTCTGTTAGTTTCTATAGTGACTTTTTTCGTAGTCATTTGCATATTTTAGTATTATGCCCACAAAATCAAATATCCCGTACTTTTTTTGAATAGTATATGAGTGGATATTGTTGTTTTAAATTTTGATTGGTCAGTAGTCCGTCTACCAACCAATCACTAGCTGTACTACAAAAGCTTTACAATATTGGACCAAATATGTTTACATAGCGTTACGTCATGGCTCACGATTATATTATGCCTAATTAAACCCTGCATAGCAGAATACAGCAGTAAAACTAATTGCGTGACAAACGAGGCTATCAAGTCGAATGAAATGTAAACAATACTGTTTGGAAACGAACATACTTTCACCGTTTTTAATACCTTAAATCACTGTCCAACGTTTTAGGGAAGACCCAGATTAAACGAAGGACTGTCATGTTGCTGTACTTAAGTGATAGTTTTCATTTAAAGGAAAGAATAGACACACTCCCGAATAAGTTCAAGAAACAGACGCTAGTCCAGGTATTGATGTAGTGAAACTATACACCATATTTTTTTCTCCCACTCAATTAGAATCAATAGGTACCATGTTCCACCTAAACTGTTTATCACTCTGCTTAACTTGAACAGAATATGCTCTTCACTGAACTTAGTGAAAAGTATGACTTTGATTTAGATCTACGTTGCAATTGTGGTGATCATACATATTAAAATTACTTGCCTTTCGAATTCTGATAATTTAGAACTAACTTGGTCGAAATTTTGTTGGAATTTCATCATGACAATGACTGAAGCTGTTTCATTACTAACTGTAAAATAAAATCACCAAATGATTAAGAGCTTGTGCATGATATTGCTTTGGTCAGTGGATTTGAACGAAAATGTGGTAATTGAGTCTTCTATGAGTTGTGCCAGGGAAGTTATGTTGGAAAGTTTGTAACTGTGTATTAATGATGAGGAGTGATTTTTCCCCCTCTAAATAGACATTTTAGATACTTTTTAGTACCTGTTTTCGTACAACCGTGTGTGCAACAATCACTGATATTAGTTTGGTTTGATAGGCATGGTGGTGGTCTTTAGGTGAAATATTTTTTTTGTTGCACAAAATAATCATGAAGAATTACACCCCTTTTTGGCAAAGAATGTTTCTATGCTTTTCAATTGATGACATTTTAAGGCTCAACAACCTGCTCTTGGCCGGAATAGGGTGTTAATATCGGCGAAAATGCATTATTTCTGGTACTTCTTACTGATCACCGACCAAAGTCGTTTTTTTGTTGATAGTGCCCAGAGTATTGCAAAATTTTACCGGTAAGGAAACTGGGGGGGGGGGATACAACCTTGATATTTACACTATTTCCGTATGAGGGGCAGCCATTCCGGTAGTTTTGAACCAATTTTCACATAATTCAAGCTCTACCAACATTATAGTGTTATACTAGAGAACCACAAGCTATTATAAACATGATTTTTCACAAAATCAAGGGCCATAATTCACGAATTTGCGATCCAATATGCGCGAACATAGACAGGAACGGCGATCTTTGGGATATAAACAGGTATTTCAAGTTTCATCAAAATTGGATCAAAATTGTGACCTATAGCGAAGGTCCACAACAACTTTGTTATACCATACCATGCCAATATCAAAAGGAACCAAGATCTTTCGGATATAAACCTATAATTCAAACCTTAAATTACACACACATGCCTGTTAAAATGAAATACATTTTGTAGGAGTTGTCAGCATTGGGAGTCAAGTAGTTAATTTATAAAGCTGAATAGACAAACTTTTCAAAATTGAATAAATACAACAAATTTATAACACCATATCATACACAGGCTCTGTTTTGAAAATAGTATAGATAACTTACCACAGCTAGCAGAAGCATCTTGAAGATCAGTTGTTGGTCTTCCACTACCATCGACACACCAGCATGATGTCATATTACATTGTTTAGTTTGATATCTGCCTGCATCATCACAAACCGGTGACCAGTTATATTCTAATGCTGTACCCATTAAATCAGCTCGATTCTTACGGGTCATGGCTTCACATACATCGATTCTACACGAAGATGTTGTTACTAGAAATAATACATATAAATGGGCCTCAATACTTAATTGTTTCAATTAGAGTATACTCGCAATATTTAAGTATCTCAAATAAGTTGATAGAAGACGAGTATTGACAAACATAAAATAGACTTCATTTTCAAAGAGGGGAACCTCGGGGAAAGTTTTTGTTGATATTTTTGGCTTAATTCACTCATATGTAATGTATTCTGAAAGTTTTATGTCGAAGTCTGCAAAAATAAAAAAGTTACGCTCAGAATTTCACTGTTTTCACTTTTGAGCTTAAAATTAGGCCACATACGTGCGTGGTAGAGGCCACAATGCCCTAACATAAAAGTTGACAAATACAAAGCACTACAAATTGGTGAAAACCGCATTCAAATTGGTTGAAAAACAAAAGAGTTTCCTTTGATGTCTAATTTCGCCTGAAGTTCATAAACAGAGCCTAAGTTATACGAATAAGATAACACTATATACATAGCAGAAGAATTGTTAAAGGCGGATCTTTCTCATCTTGTTATAGTTTACAAACTTGTAACTGGCAAACTTTACTATGAATGTTAAAAGGCGAATTTATCTGTTTTATTGCGAGTTGTGGAAATTCCAGCAAACACTTAACGATACCGCGCCTATTTCTGATACACAGCAGAATCGGGTCAGTTTTCTTTGGATCATAGGAAATATAGCCACAGCAACTGTCTTGGTTGTGGCATTTGTACGTCAGATTCTAAATAAGATCTATAATAAAAGCACTCTTAATGAGATTTTCTAATTTGTCTCACTCATTTCATATTCTGTACTTAAAGTAATGGTGTTCGTTTGAATTTTCAATAAAATAATAAATTTCTTTTGGCTAATCAACGGCAAATTAATAATTTAACCGTTATATGTAATTAAAAAACCAAATCAAAATATTAATGCCAGTTAATATCCCCGTCAGATTCAATCGGATTTAAAATAGCCCCATCAATAAATGCTTTTGGGCTAGATCAATGAAATTTCAATTCCACACATTTTTGTAAATACTGAACGGAATTAAATGTTTTTGGGAACTAATATTCCTATTAGAGGTTAATCTTTAACAATATTGTAGTTTCCAAGCAATTCATATCACACTAAAATGACACATCAAGACATTTTTTATTTTATAAGCGTTAATGAGTACATATCCTGACTGTGTGGATGGTGATAAACGTGGATAATATACATTTAAGTTACTGTGACACCACTGGCACGTGTGGAGTGTTCTAGTAAACAAACTTCCGTTTAAAATAATAGTATAGAATTTGTTCTATCCCTAATCGAAACAGCACATCAGATAAACTCAAACACTTCATTTTGAGGTTTAGCTCACTTACCTTTTTGGAACTAAGGTACGTAAGTTTTATTTGTACTAATGTATTTGATAATAATACTATGAATGCAATGTATACCTTTTTGACAATCTGTAATCGTCTCATTTGTAACTATATCTGTAAACACTGCTTTACATCTACATGGATCTACTGAACAAACAGCACATGGGTTACCAGGGCAACTAGCGCTACTACACACATCACTGGGGCATAATAATGGTGCACCACCTCCTGGACATACAACTGGAGCTAAAACAAAAAAATTTCAATTTTTGTTATTAATTTTTGTCTGTCCAACCATATTTTCCCATCAGTTGCCACTAGATAACAATAGTCCGATTAACAACCAATGTACCTAACTGTGTAACAATATCATCCAAATTGGATGAAATAAGTTTAGATAATGTTGTGTCATGACTCACGATTTTATTATGCTCAATCAACCAGTGCATAGCAGAATATTGCGGAAACACTAATTGCATCACAAACGAGGCTATCAACACGGACACAATATACACAATAATAGAGACCTTTCACTTCGGTACGAATACGATTACAAAAACGTCATCGATTCGTGTGTACTTGTGAAATCAATCAGTAATGAGTGTTTGGCCAGTGAAAAACCTTACGCGTGTGGAGCTGGAAATTAACGCCATCTATTATCAGATTGCGTTTGTACTTATGACGTCAACCCGTACTGATTCTCCACGAGTGTGGAGTTTGAAATTAACGCCATCTAGCAATTATCAAACGTCGGATTGCAAAATCGCGTGTTAGATGATACGAAAACGAAATTATGTTCGTTTTGGTGTTCATTTTCGAATCGTTGCGAAAGGTCCATACTGTTTGGAGACTACGAACAATCACTGTTCAAAGCTTCAGGGGAGAACCCCAGATTAAACAAAGGCTGTCTTGTTGCTGTCTGTTGTCAGTGGGATAGATCTGATTCAATGGGAGGAATACACACTCTCCCCCGAAAGCTCAAGTATCAGAAGCCAATCCAGTAATGGCCAGAGAGGGATTTCTCGAGCCATTGCTTCAGGAATATCAGTTTATGAATATATTGCAAATTTCAACCCACAGAGAACACACATGTTGGAATACATCTTTTACTTTGCCTTTTGAAAATTACAGGAATTTTCACAAACTGTACAGATCTTGCTGGTAAATTTTGCTATATTTTTGAGTATTACATGCCGTTATGTACCCCAGTCCTATACACAACCCAACGACTGTCTATTACATATAAATACATTCCAATACAGCCATGAGATTTACACTGTAATCTATGCCCGTCCCCATTAGCAACAAGATGTAAACTTTCTTGTGTTACATATATAAATACACACAATGGAAAATAAAATGCAGTTTAACGTCATACAGTGTGCTATGAGTGAAATTTCACCCAGACAGAGACACTACAGCCTACTCTTAAATCCAATTCCAACTGTCAAGGAATCTTTGACATGTATGCCAATGTGCACACAGGACCTCGGTTTTTGGTTTCATCCGAACGACCAGACATCTGTCCTTGTCAGGCCCTCCAGCCTTTTAGGTTAATGCTGTAATCGAACACTCAACCTCGAGACTAGTGAGCAGGCGTCTTAACCACTTCATCGTGACCGCCACAACAATGGGATTTAAACTATAATCTGGAAGCTAAAGTCCATTAAACATAAATGATGATGCCAGTTTAATACTTACTGCTACAGTCTTTATGTGGAGTTGCCTGTATAACTTTACATACATCATCTAAAAACAAATCATAAAATAATAATTTTATTTATAAAAAACTTTATCTGCGAAATAAGCCAGCAGTGTCAATCGAATGCAAATTTCTAGCATCTAGTAATTCCATTCTACATGTGCTGTTTGATTTGGTGCAATGTTTCTAGCCTTGTTCCTCCAGTCTTTTGCTAGAACTGGGTCTGAAACGCATTATGGTACACGATTCGTGTACCACTGGTAAAATATTTATTTTGTCTTAAATATTGGATATCTGAAGCCCATCTTTTTTCTGTAAGATCACATCACCAATTTTGATTTAAACTGACAAATAATTCGTGTTTTCAATGTTGAAGATTTTGGATGATATTGAGTTAGAGACTTAGCTACTTTAACACTATTTTTTACAGGGAGCCGCCATTTTGTGGGGCAGTTTCAAAGCGATTTTCACGAAATTCGAACCCAACCATCAATGCGGTGTAAGAGTGATGTATTTGAACATTCTTTGAAATTGGATAAAAAAAAAGTTTGGCATCTAAAGGGACCACAAAAATGCGATTTTTCGAACAACCAGAGGCCATAGTCCAGGAAATTATGTTCCAATATGCGCGAATTTCAAAAGAAACTTAGATATTTGAATTATTTTCTTGTTTGTAGACAAAATGATAATTATGCTTTACAAACAAATCTTTTAAATCATTTTTCTATAATTATGTGCTTTAGTTAAAAGGAATATGAAAACTGTTAAATGTAGGAAAAAAACACAAATTAATATAACCAAATTCTATTCCATTTAAATTCTTCAGTTGTTTATTCCATTTAATCTTGGTCTAAAGACTTTGTTATACCGGACACAGTCAATGATGATCAGATTGTTATTGCTCAACCTGTCAATCGCAGTTTGAGAAACATAAAATCAGGGGCAATAATCCCGGAAGTTATGGTCTGAAATGACAAATATTGAAAGGAACCGGGATCTTTGGGATAAACTCATTACATATTAACACTGGAAATTTTGTCTGGCAGTTTCAGTTCAACTTTCGAACAATCAGGGGACATTATCCATTAAGCTACGGTCCGATATATGCCAATATCGGAAGGAACTTCAGGAGATAAACCTACAATTTCAAGTTTCATCAAATTCAGACAGGGACAACGACAATATACATGCACATGAAAAGATGAGTGAATAAAAACACTGTAGATATTAATGGAGAGACTCATCCAAATAATATAGAACTTTTGCACTTCATTGCCACTTTGTATTTATGGAATTTGAATGGTACTATATTATATTTCTACCCAGTACAATCGTGTTCGACATGGCTGCAACAAACAAAGAAACTCCACTTACCACCACAAGTAACTTCATGTCCAGTTCTATTGACAAACTTCACAGTACAGTTACTGCTACACAAATCAACAGAACATCTAGCGTCTGGATGATCTGGACAGATTTTAGATTTACATGCATCAATGCATTCCTTATTAGCTACACTACTGTTGTCTGGGCAAACTGAAATGAAATGAAAAAAAATGTCATATAATTTGAATTAATAAATATCAACAATCATAAAGTAAATCATTTTACACAGATTACAAAATTTTCTTTTATCACTCAATATCTTTGTTAAACGAAAAACAGAAGCAATTGATATCATTTAAAGGGGTACTACGACTTTAACTCCTCGCAGTAGCTCTGAGGTATTTCACCTCAGCATTGTTTGTCATTCAAGTTTTTCAGTTCATCTATAGAACTTGGCATCATAGGGACATTTTGTAGTTTACATTCGTCCAACACTTTTATTGTTTTCTCTGCTTTCTTTTCTTACGGTCCAAATTTTGAGTAATGAAAGCTGTTTAGTCATCTATGAATTCTTCAGAAGCAAATGAACGGAATTAAAGACTACTGAAGAAAATCGTTTATATAGTGCAGTTATAAATGAGGCAATAGAAACAATAGATAACAGACCACAGGTAGATGATGAACAACTGAAATTTGACCCAATTACCGACTTGGGTGAAAATCAAAATTCGCCAAACAAGATAATCATATAACAGCCTAGGGTGGATCAACTAGCGTAGCATGTCATTAAAGGAAGAGTGTCGTATTAACAAATTGTCTCCTCATGAGACTCCAATTGTGAATAGAAATACCTCTTATAATTGTTTTTGAGTCAGAAATGTAACCATCAACCCGCAAAACATAGAAAACAGTATATTTTAAGAAATTTTGACCAAAATCAGCCATCTTTGGACGACATTTTGAATTTTTAATCGCTACTGACTGAAAACGTCTGCCATTTTTGTGTTCAGCGAATCATTTTGCCATAAAGTATGCTCGTTTTGCAGGAGTTCTGTGGAAAAAGGCTGTATTCGCCTCATCCTAATATAACTCAAGATTAAAGCATCTTTAACTGCACTGCATAATTTGTCTCAAATCTGCATACAACCCCAATCTGAATAACCCAAGTTAGCAATGTATTGTCTGATCACAACAAATCAAATTGTGTAAAGGGTCTAATGTCTCTTATACCTAAAAGAATAAGCTGATGAGTCAAATTACCTTCAGCTTGTACTTCTGTAACAGGACCAGTCTCATTGCAATCCAAAGGTTCTTTAGTTAGTGATGAATCAAACATGACACCATCACGATTAACACACCAGCAATAATCATCTTGACATTGTCTATATTGGTAATCCTTGTTTTCTGTGCATGTGGGTATAAACACTCCAGACATACGTGGTTCAGGATGCACTTCTGTTAAATATAGATTGAAAGATAACCATATGTGTGTATTGGCCAAAACAAAACCGTTATTGTTGTTTACTTATGAATAACTCAAATTTATAATTACTGTTCTGAATGAATAATTTACCACAAGAGCTAGAAACCATTGACTGGAATTTGATTAAAGAACAGGTTGACAAAAATAGTTGTATTGCGCTTTGTCCTGTGTGTGTGTATGCAACAGTCTTAATTCAATATCGTCTTCCATCAGTGTGATATCCTGCCCCTGGTTAAAGTACTTACTAATACACTCTCCATTCAGTCTACATGGTCCAGAAAAACAGTTAGGGTTATCAAGTTGTATTCTACATTGCTCATTCACCTCACACTTGACATCCTGCAATTATAATATTCAACATGACTATATCCAGCAAAGTTTCCATATAATAAAATAAAACCTCCGAAATTTTTAAATAATAACTAATTGCTACTGAATTGGAATGAGTAGGACTGCATCTACTAACAGACAGGTCTCACAAAAATAGTGGAAATTGTTTCTGATACAAATATACCATCATATGTATCATCTATAAATAAACAATAAGGCTATCAGGCAAAGTAACATGTGCCCACTGGCACCTATATCATTTAAGCAATTCTCAAGAACGTTTTTGATTACAAATATAACATTTTAAATTTCATTATAATTCTGGTGACTGGCTTATGAACATTTGAACAGTCAAAAAGAAATGGAAGAATCTCATGCCAATGAATAGTTCAGCAATTAAAGAGCAATAACTCTGCCAATAACTTGATGACTAAACAACACCAAATAGCAAAATCTCTAACTTGCAATTTCCATTAGGTTAAGAATAATTGATGCACAACTCAAATTTTGTCATGTTGCATCTTCGGGCTATTAAAGCAATTCCAGAAAATTTGGAAACATCTTAAGAAACTCCAACACTGAATTGGCTTCATGTCTGCATCAAAACAGCTAATTTCAAAAGATCTGACTAAGATGGCAATTACAAGACGTAAAACAGACACCAAGGGTGAAAACAATATATGACCACATTTAACATGTGGGCAGATAAAATAAATCTATTATTTGTTTTTACCTTACAAGGATTCATTTGTTGATTACCTAAAACAGACAAAAAATATCAATTTTCATTTTGTTGTGAATCAAACATTTATGGTGTACAAATTATCAAAGTATATATTTCATGTTACATGCATGTCTATCATTTATATAACACAAAACAATTATTCTCAACATCTATGTCCCTAGAGTCCTTGGACGACTGCCATAAATCTCATCTTACTCAAGTTTTAATCAAATTTCAGTTCCTTGTAACCGGCCCTTAGTATTTTTATTTTGACATGTTATGTCAACCAGACCTGATTTAAACATCAATATAAATAAATAGTATACAATAATAAAGTAGTTGTATCAAAATCATAATTATTTATATTTCATTTCGCCATCTTTATTGTATATATAATACTCAATCACTGGAATCAAGTACAAGGTGGTAACCTACCACTATATTGCTTATGTTTCTCCGCTCTTAATTTGTTAAATGTACATAAAGAAGATAGCCTCGCAAAGCTTGGGATTACACCCACACAACAGCTTTGTCTCAAATGCAACTTATTTGAAAAGGAAAACTTGGATGTTGAACAAATTTGATAAGGATCTAGGATCCCTGAAGAAATAATATCTGGGGTTGGGTGGTCTACTGGTTTAAAGCGTGCACGTGAAACCATAAGGTCTGTCATTGAGTCAATTGTATGTGGCAAGGAGTAGGGTCGTCTGTCCAACCCACATAGGTTTTCTCTGGGTCACACAGTTTCCTCCCACTTCTAAAAACCCTACATGCAAGTGAATTACTGTAAATAAAAATTGAATCATATCTTTGTCCCGAAATACCTAGTTTGTGTCGAATGAACGATAAACCCCATTTCTCTTCTGAAGAAATATTATCTGTAGGATACATCCTCTTATGACCTCAATGTTTCCAATTAAATTTCAAAATGAAATCTATTAAACCTTATAGCCTCTATTGCTTTAACACAGTTTTCGGTAAAGAGGCGATAACACAGGAACGGATGGTTGCAGATTATGAATATCAGTGGGGATCGATGGCCCTAATGCTTCAAGCCAAATTTGAAAAGGATCCATTAAGCCTTTATTACATTGATTCTATTGCATGCATGGGACAATTTTGGATGGATGGATGGACGGACAGACAAAATGATAACATAATACGCCCACACTGAAATATGGGCGTATAAAACTGAAATCTGGGTATATAAAAATGTTAATTGGAATAATATTCCCCCCAATTACCAACAGCATTCATCTCCTCAGTCAGCTTGACCCATTGGATCAGTTCAATGTGAATAATTATAAGAAACGTACATTTGTGAAAACATTGTTCAGCTGTTTCAAAATTATTGTCGTTTCCACCACATCCACCATAAACAAACTTCTCACACGTATATGTAGTCGAGTTATAGTACCATCTGGGGAAGTAGGCTCGACACATTCCTGTTACCTTCGGTTGTTGACATACAGGTAGCATATCTAAAAGAAACACATTTATTACACATTAATTACAGACGATAGCAGACTTTTGAAACATAATGGTTTTTAAGTCATTTACAAATGGTCATGATTTTTTACAAATGGTCATGATTTTTGTCATGTCATTTTACAGATGGTCAGGATGATAACCTGTAATATACAGTCTCCCAGATTGGCATGACAATGGAGTATAAAATAATAGAATCTAACCTCTGGATGTGAATGTATGTATGGTATTATTAACAGTATTATCAGTCAGCTGTGGCACAGGTTTGTTTGTCATGTTGTTCATACCATGTTGATATCTGGCAGTCAGTGCTTCATATCTATGGCGTTCACATCTACTCAAACCTGAAAATTATAATATCCATGTTAACAATTTAATACAATAATTAATACAATAAACAAGCGGTAGCCATGCAATATATGCAAATATATTTTTCACAAGAAGTATAGAGAAGAAGATAAAAGATAGGTTGCCAGGCAACAAAACATAGCCCCTATATCAGCTAAATCGACAAAAATTGTTGCATAATTATTTTCTGGTTCTTAATTGGGGGCATTCTGTCTCTCCTGCGTATGACTTGTTTTTGTATAAGTATAAGCCGTGATACAGGATTGTATTAAACTAAACCAATAATGCTGGTACTTTGAATGTGCATAGATTTGCAGATAGGTCAAGGTCGTTTAAAATATTTATTGAAGAGACACTGTTCTTCAAAATATGTATTCTGAGAAATTACATAGTATAACTATTGGAAAGAAAATGAGTGTGTTTTGGGTGTTCACAACATTCTGAAAACTGAAACAATGGCCTTAACTCCGGAAGTAATTTACAGAAATTGTTGAAATTCAACAGGCATTTTTTTTATACTAATTTAAATAATGCATTTAAGTTTCAAACAGATCGGATGTGCAATTTTGTCGTGTAGTTTCATGAAATTCGAACTCAACTGTCATATTATGGTATAGCGGTGATACATTTAAACCTTTTTTTTTCAAATCAGAAAAAAATTGCAAGCGAAAATCTTTATGTTTTCAAATAATCAAGGGTCATAATCCAGGAAGTTATGATCAGATATGGATGTGTGGCATAAACACCTTTTAAGTTTCATCAGAATGGGATAGAAATTGTGACCTCTAGAAGGTCAACACAAACTTGGTATTACATAATTCAGCACTATTCATATACAGGGAGCAGCCATTTTGTCTAGCAGTTTCGGTCTGAATTTCACGAAATTTAAACTCAGTTATTATCATATTGTAATATGGTGATATATCAAAATGATTCTTAAAATTGGATGAAAGTTATGACCTCTAGAGGGTTCACAAGCTAAAATCGCAAATTTCCGTCCAATCAGGGGCCATCATCCAGAAAAATGTGGGCGTATAAAAAGTGACAAACCAGTGTAAAAGTGTACATGCAAGAACACAACTAAATCTTATTGAAATCACTGGTATTTGCTGTGAGATATTGAATTTAATAGAATATAAAAAATATACAATATAGACACATATATCTTACCTGCAGTGCAGTCAACCTTCTGATTAGAATGGTAAAATTCTACTGAACAAGATCCACAGGGGTTAATGCGACAAACAGCATGGAGGTTAGCTGGACAGTGAGTCATCTTACACAAGTCCGGGTTACAACAATGAACGCTTTCATTTCCATTACAAACTAATAAAACAGAAAAATAAATTTCATCACTCCAAATATTTCCAACGTCTCTTTCACTAATAAGTAGTTTTGAATAATATCATATTCAAATTTTAAAAAGATTACATATTATCATTAAGCAATGCATTGGATGTATTTATTCAGTCAAATCAAAAAGGTAAGAATGCTCTATAAATCAGACTTTATTCAGCTGGTTAACAAATGCCCAGTTAGTAAACAAATACCTAGTTACTATATCTGTTCGCACTATAAGCGAATCCAATACAGGACTTTGTAACTCTGGGACAAAAGATCTTGTATGATTGAGTTGATAGAGTATGTCCTTTTATGACCAAAGGTACTGAAACACGTAATTAAATTTACAATTACAAAAAAATGAAATGTAATATAAGAGTCAACACATTACCTTGCATATTGCTGGCAACAGGCTCTGTAAATAAAATAATAAAAGTTCATAAACAAGATTTCTAAACATAAATATTAAAAGAGAAATTGTCTCTCTTGCATGTGGCAGGATATGCATGCTGTAACTAGTACACTTGTTATCACTTCAATAATAAGTTCATAACTAACAAGTATTTCTTGTATATTTTTATTTAAACATTTCTATATCTACATTCCCTTGTTTACATCAGGGCCTTTAAAAAGCGCAGTATGCCAGATGGTTCACATTATATCTCAAATGTAAACAAAATATGTACTATTTTAATGTAAAGTGTGTTGTAATTATCCGTGACGGCTCCATGCAGGGGGTGATAACCCTTGGGTCAAGGATTTGGAACAAATTTTTTCTGTGAGATGGGTTAGAACCTAGATACATCCCCACAAAATTTCAGATTGATTCAGTTGATACCGACCTGGACAATTTGAAAAATATTTATTAATACAAAAATGAGCAAAAAATGGGCAATGTTGGATGATCTGCAATTCGGACACTATAAATATGTCGATCACTTAATTACCTGATCGATCCATTCTTTTCTCAACGAGAATCGAGATGAGCAGTAGTTACACCATCAGCACAGTCAATATATTGGGAAATTTGGAATATTGTTCACCATTATCATGATGTCCAATTGGGCATATTCTTGGTATGATGTTTGGAAAATCGCGTAGGAAATGCCAGGAAAATAAGAGCGAAGTAGCATCCTTTTTCTGTTTAATCTTCCGGAAGCTTACATTGTCAAGACATCAAATTGGTGGTCTAAACAGGCTCAAGAATATTATTGTACTCTGTTAATAAAGGCACCAGCTGAATACCCAGACCATAATACAACATTTAATTAGATATGTTTTAATTAGATTGGCTGTTGTAATTAGATTGGATGTTGTAATTATATTGGATGTTGTAATTAGTGTGGATGTTTGATAATAAAGATAGGTGTTTGATAATGGTTATAGTTGTGCATTTAATACTCACGATCACTAATTCTTGTTTCTGCTGTTGTTGGACATTTAGCAGTACCTCTTGTCGGTTGAGTTACTTTTGTTCCATTTGGCAACACACACCAACACATACCAAAACTATCCCAACATTGTTGTGATTTCCAAGTTCCATCTATATTACATCTGAAACAAATATCAAACTTTAAATACAAATGTCAACAGTTAAAGACCATAAACACAGTGTGCTAAAAATAATTGTCGTTTTCCTTATTTAAACTAAAACAACAACCGAAAGTTTCCTTTAGATAGTAATCTAGATGACGAATACGTCGTGACGTCTCTGTTCATTCACAGAAATCAGTTATCATTCAGCAATTTGATGTTCTAAGACAGAAAATAATGTTGTCATAAAATTATTGAGGTTAATTGCTTAAGTATTCATCTTTTCATTGCTAGAATTCATATTTAAAGATACAAAGGGCTTGCATTACGAGACTGCATTTTTCCCAACTGGTAATATTGTAATGTTTTAATATAGTGTTATTTATGTTAGTCTTCTCTATTGATAATTATTGGGCCTACTGTGCAATTACATCACACTTATTGTATTGTGTTTTTAAATGGGGTAAGGGCAAACTGTACTGTATCAGGATTCTGTAAAATATATTTAGTTAACTTAATTGCGACAAATAAGTTGCAGAATAAAACTGTGACACAAACTTAACAGAAAATCCCTTAAAGTCAGTGAACTTCACTTTAGTTATAGTACACGTTACCTTGGTATAAAGAGGGAAGAACATTGACTCAGTTGTCCAGATTTCATCTGCAGTGACACCTTCTCCAACTCTTGGAAACATGTTGATGAGGCATTCTCTGTAAACAACCACACAAACATCATTTTGAGTACATTTCTAATTATGGCATTGTTGCTAAATATAGAGACAGATGTTGTGCATGAGGTAGAATTTGTTTATAAATGTGTATATGACAAATGTTTTTCACCTCCACTCATAGCAATCTTTTAACGAGATACACGAGTGTTGTTAAAGTTTAATACTGTACCTATATGTCAAAACAAAATGCTTGATAATTAGGGTTTGTCTTTGTTCGGGGCATCTAAAAACACAAATTCATTTTGGGGAATATAATTTCTTTCTGTTCAGAATGTATTACTACTTACTTGTTGCTATAGTACATGTTCGTCCACATCCATTAGAGCAACAGAGTTCACTCCCTTTACAATCAGCATCTGTACGACACATATCAACACAGGTGCCGAAACTGTTCTTTACTGCAGGACATTCATCTTTCTTACAGCCATCTTTACATTTAAAAAAAAAAACATGATCAAATTTACTGGACATACATTTGGTTTATTACCAGCAGGGATGGAGACAAAGGGCAAAATTTAGCGTTTTAAAGATATTTTCCCGTGTACAAACTGTGTGATTTCATGATATATTTGGACTAAAAACATATTCAAACTAATTAATCTATCAAAAACTTTATTTTCACATCGAGATGCCTCTAGCTATAAATAAACTGTTGTTAGACGCCATGTCTGTCACCTCAGTCCATTGAGGGAGGGTCCTGCATCTTTCAGAATGTATGTTTCACTACCAATTAAATTTATAATACACATTAAGGCCAAAGTAAAATCTTAATCATTTTTTGTCACCTTTTTACCGCGTTTAATTGCAGAGTCCTTTGTGAGTTGACAAACCTCAATGTTCCCAAAAAAAACAACAACCGCTCACCCAATCAAGCTAGCACACAATACGCTGGCAGACAACAGTCGGGTTGCCAGTTAGTTAAACAGACATTTTTAAAAAGGGTGTTTTTTGGTAATCCAGTATTTTTCTAGTAAGATTGGGTGTCTATATACTTTTAAATATATACCAAATTCGTCATACTTTTATTGGAAATAGCCAACAAATAAATATTTTCGGGACAATGTATCGTTAACAATTTAACAGTTATTGACAGATTATTAACCAAAAGAAAAGATAAGATTTGTTTGCTATTACAGGGAATGGAAGCTTACCGACACTATTTTCTGGAGCTGGTAATAAACTTCTGGTGACCATTAAAGCCAACTTAAAATGTCCAACGCTCAAAATTATAAAATAGCATTCCTGGGGTAATCTAGTTATCATTTTTATTGTCTGTGAGAATGGGTTTAATGTCATCGTTTGAGACTGAAGATTTCATTTTTTTCTATGGTCGATCCTATATGTAAAGCTTGGAGGGTACATTTTAAATATTTGAACTCCTTTATGGGCATGTCAATGTATACATGGATGGACATGGGTTTGTCATCTTATCAAAAAGCACGGCTCGCCTTTTTGGTAAGTCCCCAAATGGGAGCTTGGCTTGACAAGTCCCCAATGTTAGGATTCTATCACTTGAAATACTATTCAGTGTCCAAGAGAAAAAGAAATGGGGTTTAATTTCAACTTGACACAATTACTAGAAGATTTCAGGGTTATCATACGGTATCTTTTTATTTCACTAGCTCACTTGAAAAAAGAAATCATTAGAAGTGGAAGAAAACTGAATTCATGAAGAAAACCCACAAGATTAGGCAAGTAGAAGCCTGCGATAAAACCATCGCCTTGCCTTGAAAACAGGCATTATGATCTACAATGAACACATTAGATAGCTTGGCCACCCAATCACACTTTGTTTCAACTTGGCCACCAAATCACCCTTTGTTTCAACTCGGCCACCAAATCTCTCTTTGTTTTAACTAGTAGAAAGATAGGCTGGCACTGCCAGGCAGGATACGCCCACATTTTTGAGAGATGGATAGAGAACAAGCAATACCGAAAGTGATTTTTCCTACATCATTAAGTCCTGTATTTCATACTGTATTGGGAGCAGCCATTTTGTTGGTCAGTTCCAGTCTGATATTAATGAAATTCGAAGCCGACAATGATTATGGTGACGGTACACAACCTAGAAATGTTACTCGTCAAAATCGGATAAGAATTGTGACCTGTAGAGAGTCCACAACCATGATATACCATATTTTTACACTATTCGCGTACAAACGGCGACATTTTTGTCCGGCAATTTTAGTATGATTTTCACGAAATTCGAACTCAACTTTCTTTACGGTGCAACAGTAATATAATCAGAGTTTTTTTTTAAATCAGATAATAATTGTTCGAGAGATAGACAGAGAACAAGCAATACTGAAAGTGATTTTTCCTACAATCAAAGGCCATAATTCATTAAGTTATAATTTGATATGCGCAAATATCGAAAAGAATAAAGATCTTTAGGTTATAAACAAGCATTTCAGGTTTCTCGAAATTCGAACTCAACCTTCCATAGGGTGTAACGGTGATAGAGTCAAAGGTTTTTTTAAATCGGATAATAATTGTGACCTCCAGAGGGACCATAGGCGATTTTTCGGACAATCAGGGGCCATAATTCAGGAAGTTACGATCCGATATGCGCAAATAACGAAAGGAACCAAGATCTTTGGGTTATAACCATGCATTTCAAGTTTTATCAAAATCGAATTAAAGTTGTGACCTCTCCTGGGTCCACAACCATGATATACAATTTTTTAACAGTATTCGCGTACAAACGGCTGCCTTTTTGTATGGCAATTTTGGTCCGATTTTCCCAAAATTCGAACTCAACCTTCCTTACGGTGTAACGGTAATAACTGTTTTTTTCAATCGGATAATAATTGTGATCTCCAGAGGGGCCACAAGCTAAAAAAAAAAGTCGATTTCGCGTATAATCAGGGGCCATAATTCAGGAAGTTACGATCCGATATGCGCAAATATCGAAAGGAACCAAGATCTTTGGGTTATAACCATGAATTTCAAGTTTCATCAAAACCGAATTAAAATTGTGACCTCTACAGGGTCCACAACCTTGATATACCTTTTTTTAACAGTATTTCCGTACAAATGGCAGCCATTTTGTATGGCAATTTTGGTCCGAATTCCCGAAATTCAAACTCAACCTTCCTTAGGGTGTAACGATGATATAATCAAACGGCTTTTTAAATCGGATAATAATTGTGACCTCCAGAGGGACCACAAGCTAAAGAGAGTAGATTTTCGGACAATCAGGGGCCATAATTCAGGAAATTACGTTCCAATAGGCACAAATATCGAAAGGAACCAAGATCTTTGGGTGATAAACATGCATGTCAAGTTTCATCAAAATCGGTTCTAAATTGTGACCTCTATAGGGTCCACAAGCTAAAAACATGATTTTTCGTACAATCAGGGGCCATAATCCATGAAGTTTTGATCCGATACATGCCAATATCAAAAGCAGCCGAGATCTTTTGGGTATAACCTATATTTCAAGTTTCGTCAAAATCAGATAAGAATTGTGACCTGTAGAGAGTCCACAAACAAATTGCGGACGGACGGACGGACAGGGGCAACGACAATATTTTTATGTGGACGTATAAAAATATAACAAAGTATCAAAACAAACGTACTTGCTCCACAAGAATTACAACATTCCTCTTGCGAATTAAAGTTGTTATCATTACCACCACAACCCCCATATATAAATTTCTCACATCGTCCATTTTCTTTGTTAAAAAACCATCGGGGTATATATGCGAAACACATTCCCGGATCTTGTTGTAGAGAACAAACATCTATAGGTTCATCTGAAACATATGATAAAAACCTGTAAGATACCCACCACCAAATACAAGGGTAGATCCTGTAAAAAAAACCATCATGTTCTTTGCATAAAGTTGAGTCCTCATTTTGTTATCAGTGAGGTTGATTGTATTATTCAGTTCCACATATATGGCAGAAATCACCACTGACATTGCCCCCCCCCTTCCAATGAACCACGATACTCGATCATCTTCACACTTAGGCATGCCCTCTTAAGAATCAATTTTTAAACACTTTCTAGACGATTTGGTTCAAGCGTCACACTAATTAAAGATTTTCTTCCTAACGTCCTAAATTAAAGGTGATAATTGATCAAACAGGGGCATCTAGAATTGTTAGAATTTAGAAACAGTTTGACCATCGCCTTTAAATTTATGTCTTAAATTCTCAGCAATACAGCATTTCCAATCGGCCAATGTGTTGCAGCCTGTATACCCATGTTTCAGTACATGACAATAATTGTAAGAATTGGATTTACCTGGACAGCATACAGCGAAGGAATCATTAGGTGCTATATCACAGTAGGATCCAGTTGGACACAAACCTTGTGTACCCCGACCACAGGAAATAGCTTGACCACTTCTCTGCAAAGGTTTAAGTCCTGGTCGACATGGTTCATTTCTAAATATTGGCTGTTCCTCTGTGTATTAAATAATTAATTATCAAAAATAGCAGAAAACAGCTCAGATAGAGAGACAGACAGACAGAGACAGAGAGAATTAGAGTTAAACCTCTACACGTTTACGCAAGCAAACCATGGGCCAACTGGAATCGAAATCAAAAGCATGACTCTGACAATCAATAACAGTTCTATGCCAGCTATCTAAATCGCTAGGGCATCCACTGCACTACCCCAAAAGTGGAGACTATTTTCCAGTAACAACCATTCAGAAAAAATTGCATAATCTTCCATAAGGCCATAGAAATTTCTCCCACCCGCAGCAGCTTTTTTTCAGGATTGTTCGAGAAGCAGAATATTTTTTTGGAATGGGTTAAGTGTATGTGTGTATACCAACCTCTGGCTAAGATACATTTCTTTCCACATGATGTCATACAACATTTTCTACCGGAGCTACAGTTCCTGTCTTGACTACACTGATCTGTACATAGTGTACTCTCACCATATCGTGGTGGTTTGGCGGGGCAGCTATCTTCTGGTACTATGTAAAAAGATAAAAAAAATAATAATAATGAATATCTATATTGCACGCTTTCCATCCAAACAGTCAGTATGCTCATGCGAGTCATGCCACATAATATGTAAAACTATATAGAAATTACAAACAAAAGTATATAAGCATTGCCATTTAAGTTACATTATAGGGTGTTTCAACACCTCATTAATTAATTAAGATTAGATGATGTAGATGATTTATAGTAAATCTAAAGTGCCCTGATAATTGGGACAAAAACATAAAATGCAGAGCATGAAATGCAGGCCTATTCATTGTATTTTCATCTGAATGCATATATACTTTTTAAAAACAAAATTGATACAAGTTTGGTAGCCTTCACTGGCTGAATTAAAGAGTGTTGTGGGTGGGGCGACACCACGACATCACGACATGATACCAATCAGCCACAATAGTAAATAGCATGCTTTTACTTAAAGAGAAGATTGAATATGATTTGTTTAATAACAATGCTGTTCCCTTACTTCACAACACTCACATAAGATTAACTTATATTTGTTTACGAACCTGGTTTAGTTTGGTTTGAACAACAGTAACCTTCATCATAATAATCACCATTAGCTGAAGCTATCCTCTGTAGATTACAAGAGTATCCAGTTGAACATGGCACACCTTGTCCACATCGAATATAACTTGTTCCGTTCTTCATTGGTTCACCAATTGGACACATATCTACAAATGCAATAGAAAAATGCAAATAAAGGGGATTAACTCAAGTTTATATGAGTCCAGCATTCAGTATAACAATGTGTTTGCTTTTCATGATCATTTCATGATATAATACTTTACTGAATTTAGAATCGTGATGACAAACTGTGTCTAACATTGTGCAACAATCGTTATATTTTATCTTGGTCTAAAGATATTCATTTATAACATATGTTCAGTAATGTACAGCTTGTGCAAAGGGGAATCATGAACAACATTCTAATTAAATTCCATGAGACCACTGCCAAGAAATCTTTTGAGACCTCCGTGCATCTATTTATCAAACAGCATCTGTTTTACGCACGGGACAAAAAATAATCACAGATTGCCCACATTTTGATTATTTCTCAACGAAATTTCATTTTTGGATTCTTTGGCCGAATCCCATGTGGGCTCACAAACATGAATAGTTCACTCCATTTTAAAAATACACAAAAATGACATATGATGGTGTTAGTCACAGATATCATCTTTCATTTTCAAACACCATGATACATAACATCTTCAACCACTTGGCCGCCATATTGGATTTTACCAAAAAACATTCAAATCGATGTTCAGTTGCCACTTTGGTTCCGATTTTTGACCCCTTTTTTTTATGTTTTGAACCTACTCTAAAGGGCAACAGTTCTAAGGGAGTCTATTTTTTAACTTTGAATTCTGTTTGACTTTTGACCGTCTATCTGGTGACCTAACCTTTCAATGACCCTCTTGTCTACTAACAATTAATATAACCAGCGGCTGCCAGGCAGGATACGCCCACATTTTGCCAGAGATGGATAGAGAACAAGCTTAACAAAAAGCGATTTTTCGAACAATCAAGGGCTATAATCCAGGAGGCTACGATCCGATACGCCCGAATATTGACAGAACCAAGATCTTTGGGTTATAAAGATATATTTCAAGTTTCATCAAAATCGGATCAAATTTCCGACTTCTAGAGTGTCCTGATGATATATGCGATGTTTACACTATTTGCATGGCGACCCTTTTGTCTGGCAGTTTTAGTCCTATTTTCAGAAAATTCAAAATCATGTAACCTTACGGTGTGACAGTGATATATTCAAACATTTTTTAAAAAGGGATAATAATTGTGACCTCTATAGAGACCACAAGCTAAAACATAATTTTCGTACAATCAGAGTCCATAGCTCAGGAATGCATGAATATCGACAGCAACCAAGATCTTTGGGTTATCAACAGGCATTTCAAGTTCCATCAAAATTGGATTAAAATTGTGACCTCTGAAGGATCAACAACTTTGATAAAATTACACTACCGGGTATTTGCATACAAGCGGCGACCATTTTATCTGGCAGTTTTGGTCTTGAAGTATAACTTTTGGTTTTATTAAGAGTTCAAAATGACAGTTTTTCCACTTTGGAAAGTGGAAAAGGTATTGGATGTTATTATAATCTACTTACTGGAGCATAATGGGGTTTCAGTGGCTTTACTCTCTGTACCTAAAATCCGGTGACCTTTCGAGTTCACACAATAACATCGTTCCATTTGATTGGTGAAGATGTTTACATCACACTGTATGTCATCAAACATTCCATTGGGCTTACAAGTAGCAGCCATCACCGAGAGATTGTAGTAACGATCACCCAGTCCTCTCTGTAGAGTTTCAATTGTCAAGTTGTATTCACTTGCTTTAATACCTTGGAGCTGACCAGAAAACCCGCCTTTCATCAATTCCATTACGGCTCTCTTTTTCTCACAAGCAGTCGTTTTTATAACAGCTAAAATAATAGTTCTGATTAAAATATTTGACATTAACAATGTTACATAAAGATCTTGGCAAGTCGGTTTCAACTTTTGCACATAAATGAAAATACAAATGAACGGTGAGAGACGACGACAACTCTCGTACGGTAGGTCTTAAGTAGCTGGAGACTAGTAGTCGGAGAACATCTAGACTGGGATGTAAGTGATACACTAGAGGTTCAGGATAGATAAAACGAAGTAGTAACCCCTATAACCAGTGAAGACAGACGAGCTCCTTGTTGTTGGTAGATAGATTATTTTAAAAGGTGTCCTTCATCAGTTAAATGAAAAAATGAGTGAGGCGTACAGCATTTATAGAACAAGTAAGCTTTTTAGGTGACCTTTAGCAAAACAAGGTTGAATCAAAAAGAAAAAGTCTGTTACTTACATGATTGTGGTGCTAAACATACAGGTCCGCCATTTTGTCTACAGTTACATAGATGGCCATCTTGCCAGTTACCGACACACTGTGCGGACAGGTCGATAGTATTACACAGGTTAACATTTATGTCACATAAGTTTGGTACGGTCATATTCACTCTACCTGTATTGTATAAAATGTTGTTGAGAATAATGACAGCAACAAAGGGAAAAAAATCCTGTGGGAAAGTACAATCAGCGGATATAAACACATGTTTTATGTTTCATCAAAATCGGACAAAAATTGTGACCTGTAGTGGGTCCACAACCTCAATATTACTTACTCTAACCCTATTTTCGTACAGGGAGTGGCTATTTTGTTTGTCAGTTTCGGTCTGATTTTCAAGAAAAATCGAACCGAACCATCATTATGGTGTAACAGTGACATATTCCAATGATACTTTAAAGTGGGCATATAAAAAGTGATTATAGCGAAAGATATTGACACTGAATTATTTTTATTTGAGAAAAATTTAAATATGTACCTGGTTGTTTATGAGAAGGTAATTTACACGCTTGTCCACAACATTTTTCTGGACCATTACAATCATAGTCTTGGGTACAAGATGTAGAAACTGGTCCTTCAGTTGGACACACTCCAGGTTTAAACTCTATAAATAAAATAATTTGAAAGTTTCAACAAAATTACAACCAAATTATGTCAAATAATAAGTAATAGTAGGTATAGTAAAAGTGCAAGCATACTCTTCGTCATGCATATCATTATAATAATATCTAATAATTTGGCTGTGACTGTCATAAACCATGTAAATGTAACTAATACAATTTCGCTGTTGCCATGTTAGGTATGCCAACATTTTGCAAGAGATGGACATTGCAAGAGATGGACAGAGAACAAGCTGCAACAAAGGTAAGGTGCCCCACGTGCCAACTGAAAAGTTGTTCTTGACACGTTGATCCTGCACGTTTTAGCTGAATGACTTACTACGGATTTCTGACAGTCTCGCACACTCGTTGAGGCTATAAATAGCAACAGCATGCGGAAATGTTCAAAACACCAAACACTACTACAGTCGTAAAAAATCTATTGTTGACGATTCTGAATAGCAATAATATTTAACTTTTTGGTTATTATGGCATCTTTAGAAATTACGCTCGTTTTATTTTTTAAATTGCCTTTTAATTAACTGTACCATTAGAAGCTGCATATTTTGGTTAAGTACAAATAATATCTCTGACTCAACATCTGTACAGCAAGAATATGATACTAGCAGTAGTTTCATTTTACTTTTACAAGGTTCTTAAAAATATTGTTGAGTTGCCTGATGTTGGTGGTTCTAAATTCAATTTCTTGTTCCATGTTTCGTAAAAAAAGTAGTCTTGATTATCCCGACCCGTCAATTAGACGTAGAATGATCGGTAGACTAGTTAAGCGAGACTAATTTCAAAACAAGGGCACATAACCTATTTTACTCAAAAGTGTCTGGATGTTGTGGACGCCACTCCAAACCATTTTTCAGTATTATTTATGTATGGTTTAAAGATCATAGCTCATACAACATGGTCGTTTATTTAGTGACTATAAATGTGTGAAACAGATTTAAGGCTTTCTAAATATATTAGTTTTGTGGTGTAATTGTCGAGATATTTGGAGATATTCATTGAGGGTGGGGCACCCTAACAAAGGATGATTTTTCATACAGCCAGGGGACATAATCCAGACAGTTATGGTCTGATACATACAAGTATCAGGTAAAAATTGTGATCTTGTGACTGTCCACTAATCAGAATTTTCGCTGGGGCGTATTTGTCCAAGATAGAAATCAGAAATGTAATCAAAGTAATGGTTTATGGTTTATACCACTTAAAATGAATACAAGGGAGGCTATTAATAATTACAAAACATGAAAATGGAAAGTATATGTTTACCTGAACAAGTAAAGAGAGAATATGTTGTATTTGTAACATCACCGTGTGTACCATCAATCATACCACCATTATCATCAACACAGAAACATTTCATTGGTTCACTATTACCCGACATGTTATAATAACACTGTTCTCGAACATATTCACCGCTTTCACTACAGCGTGGTTTCCATAGCATCGTCATGTTTTTCATCCAATGATATCCTGCATCGAGCATGTTAGGATACTTGTACTGTATTTGGCTGGAAATGGAGCTGTTAGCTAACATCAGGGTCAGATTCTTATACAGATCAATTTGATGCATAACCTGTTTATGGTGGCTTAAACATGTTTTCTTTTCTATAAAATATTAAATAATGGCAATTAGAATTGAATGGAATAAACTTTGGATATTTTGCAACATGCTTGTGATAATACCTATTTCTATGGTTGTGTGTTTTGCAAGGTAGGAGAATTTTGCTGGGACAGTGGCGTTTTCGCCTACTTTTCTCTAAATTAACTGACAAAGGCTAGTTTAAGTGCACTTTGTAAACTGATTGACCACACTTTCATTTGAATTTCCGAACAACTAGGGACACTTTACATGATGTGATGTGAATGCATTGCTTAATTGTCAATAACAGAATTTATCAAACATGGCAAATAGGGATTAGATATAGACTCACTCAGTTTGTAGGTCAGAATGCTAGCATTGTATTCCAGAAAGTTCTATCAAATTTCCTTTACATTTTTTTGAAATTCAAGTTCTATGAAAAATCTTACCTAAAGGTTTGACACATTTCATGCCACACCCTGGACAACATTTAAAATCATTTGGACATTCAGCATCATTGGTACAGGCTGTATCACAAGATTCATATATATTTCTGTACATGTTGATCAGATACGTTACGTTAGCCACTAATTCATTCGGACATTTACCAGGTTTTCTTACTGTTTAAAAAAAATATCAAAATATTAAAGGATATTACTGTTAATAAATATCAACATCAATTATTGTTAATAAATATTGCATTCACAAATGGTAATTTTGTGGATGATACTTTGTAGAATGAGTATAACAGTCCTCTGAATTTCCTGGCCGGTTCCTTGAAATGAATATTTCATGGACATTCGAATCTCTTCATAGCCATACATAATTCTACAACACAAAAAATTATTCCAGAAAATCTTCATGAAATTTTGCTGCACGATCTTGGCCTCCAATCGTTTAACCTGTTTCACATTCTAAACAGTCAGTGCTTATTTCCTAATTAACATAACTTACAATTAAACACAATCAAAATATTAACATTAACAGTCAAATAAGCGTTATTTTATTAGTACATTAACAAGAATCTCTTACTGTTTATACTAAATTATCAATCATGATTACAAATTTCAACAATTTTTCAATTTACTTTTGTAAAATTTTAAAAAAGTTTATTAGAAAAGAAATCCATAATAATTATTATTTTCATACCTAAAAGTCGTTTTTTATAGGAAATCATATTAATACTTTGAGACCAATAGACCTTGAGAACATCTAATAACCGTCACCAAATTATATAGGCAGCAAACTCCAGGAATAGAGCCTGGGAGATTGTCCTTGGTGTGTGGCATATCTACACCCAGACTAGGTAAATGATAAACATAAACACAAAATGGCTGGCAAAGTGGTTGCCAAGTTTGTTTCCTAAAAACTATGACCTGCTTTTTGTAATTACCTGATTTACATACGGGTCTGTCACATGGCGACCACGTGTTCTCACAAATATAAGTTTCTTCTGTTACACATTTTGATCCAGGGGCACATAGAAAACCCTATACGACATAAAAACAGTAAAATAGACACATGCAGATAATTAAATAATCAAACAGTCTATCAAATTTGCTTAAAATCTGGTGAATGTTCCAGCCAATTCTATTTTTGAATTGTGAGATATCCTCTCATCGTCTTATATAGCAATTTTCCATCTTCAAAGGAATTATCAGTGAAATGAAATTCACCTGTGTGTTTGTTATCACTCAGTATAGAAGGATAACTCATGTTTATCATCACTTCCCATTTATTATAGTGTATTTGTTGTACATTTCCCGTAGCAATGATCTCTGTGTTGAAATTATATTTGGAATGTATTTAACCAGTTCTATCACGTATGTAATACTGACACCAATATTGTTCTTTAAGCACAGAGGCAGTGAGGCGGTGGTGTTTATGTTAACGAATGAAGCATGTTATAAATTAAATGACTTGTAACATTGCCACCTGTCAATAATGAGTGCAATAATACTGTTCATCCTCGTAGTTATTGCACAGAAAACCCACTCCACCTGACTTCTCTATATGATTTCTACTAAAACTGGTGTAAACCAGCAAAAGTGTGCAATAACATTGAAATTGTCTAGTTATTTCACAGTTAAGCTCCACCCAATCCATTATGAGCAAAAGCAACCTTCTTTATCACTGAAATAATCACAGGAAGATTCCCCGTCCATGTTACAAAGATATATTATACTTACTTCACATGGTGTTCGGCACTCACAAATTTCACATCCTTTCACGTTTCTACGCAGACCATATCTACATTGTAGACCACATACAGCAGGAATACACCCACCTGTTTCATTGTTCAAGTCTGTTAACAAAAATAAATACGGAAAAATTAGTTCATTGAAAGTCCTAACTCTTTTATTCTATTAAAAGCTACATTTTTAATAAATCTGTCAATGGTTTTAAAGGAAATGAACGAATTCTTGAGCAAAATACATTACTATCAGTATGTCAATGTTAGGATTCTGGGTAGTTTTTTTTAGGGGGGGGGGGAGAAAGGTCTAAGTTTACTTTTGATTATCTCATTATTCTAAATAAATCTTTTGCTTTCATTTAACGATTACGTTAAACCTGATTTCATTTCTTTTCATCTTCCTTTAACGATTTTAGCACTATACTGATACCACTATTCAAACCTAAATATTAATTGGAAATATCCTCTTCTAGTTGTTGCGTGCATCATCACGGCAATGATGTCAAATATCAATTCCACCTTTGAAACTACTGGAATGTTGATTTTTTTCCCCCAGACATCATATTTTCTACAGTACTGGTCAGAACAAATTATAACCATAGGAAAGGAAGCTCATAGGCCTTTATCCTCAGTTTTATTGTGACAAAACGATCCCATCCCATTCAAATATGCTTATATACAGTTTCTGCCACCCCCCCCCTCCCCACACACACTCACAATAAAACAAATCACAAAATTTTATAGAAATAATCTTACGATGACAATATGGCATTTCAGGATATCTCATTCTTGTTCCCTGTTGTTCTGTTCCATTTCTAAAGACACAGTAACAATCCCCAGTATTACCATTATTTATATTAACTTCACACTGCCTTGGCTCAAATTCACCAGACTGGGTACAGTTAGGACTTGGAATATAACTACTGTGGATCATATCAATTAGAGGTGATACCATAGAACCAAAACTAGAAAGTACCATGTTGGTTATTTGTGCTGTGGCGTTGGTAACATTTACTCCTTCAGGAAGACCAATAGAACCAGGCTCTATGATTGTACCACCAGATACCCACGAAAAGTTACCCTTGTTTATGCGAGTCACCAAGTTAAAGGCTTCTCTACCCAGTGTACACAGTGAATTTGGTAGAACTGAAATAAATGCTGCAATCTATTAGTTTTAGTAATTCAAATAAGATTTCTGGTTATACATTGATCATTTCAAGTTTACATGTATTTCTACAGATGTTTCTCTGAAGCCATACTTTGAATGAAAACCTTGCCTAATAAAATAGATGAAGTTTGGGCTGGAAAGTCCACTCGCCACTTGTACTGTTCACTTGCGCACACACAAGATTATTCTCTTACTGTGAGTGGAGTGAACGTGATGGAAAGTACTATATATGTCCCTGTATGTAATTTATGGTAACATTTCTGTTGATCTTTACAACTCAATGTTTAAATTAAATGATTTGACAACTCTGAACATATCACATAGCCAAAGTATTTACTACAGCCCTGGTTATTTCATAAACCGTCACAAATTCTGTCATTATTTATCTTTTAAAAATATTAATAATGTTTTATAAATTCACGAAACACAGCCAAAAATATCATATGTTTGTAAGATTTTCAATAGTTTCTGTTATCAAAAAGGCCACGATTTAGTTCAACAACATGCATTATCCCATTAAAGCATGCTAGTAAATCATTTGCCAAGGCCACAAAAGCGGCAAGTTCAAGGCCAACTGAATGATATATTTCCAATCGAATAAAACTCAATAAACTCAACCCAATCATTTATTTCATCTCTCTACGACTGTCTGACCATGTGCTACAGCGTAAGAAACTCTCCCCAGTGATATCATTGATATCATAACCGATGGTTCAACCTGTCAACAGTTTTCAGTTTCGAAGCATATTTGTTTATATCTGTATGCCAGCTACCAGAAAACAGCACCAAGCAGGTGAAAGTAATTTCAACTAAAATCTATCAAAATTCCATTTTAAGTTACAATCGATCTTCGTGAAACACATAATATTTAAAATTCCATATAAAGTTTAATCAATATCTATTTTAGTGCATTTAACCTAAGACCTTCTCCAAAAATAATAATGTCATTTTATATATTTATCATCGGTTGCAAAATATATTATTCAACAGTTTATTCTGACCTAAATCGTAACTGCAAACTTACCTGAACTGTTACCCGATCTCTGACAAAAGATTCCTGAAAATCCCGGTGCACATTCACAGATCCTGCCATTGAAGATATCACCAAGACAACGACCATTATTCCAACAAAGATTCATTGCGATTGGATAACTACAAATTATTTGGGATATATCCTTGGTCATGTTTGGTGCTGAAAATTAAATAAATGAAGAGTTGTTACAAAATAAATTAACACCCATTTTTGGAACAAACGAACGAACTAAAGAAATCATAAATGAGGATATTTAAGCAGTGCATGGATTCGAATAACTGCATTTTCTCTTTGTTTTTTTTTATATTGAATTAACTGCTGAGGCATCCCCCTTTATATCTTTTAGAAAACTGATTTCATCAAATGTGTCTTCTGTAAGACGTACCTGTACAGGGGGGGTAACCTGGGTAGCTAACCAAACTTGATTTATTGCGTCCTTGTTCATCTACACAGAAACATTTTCTAGTCTTGTTGTTGCCATACATATCATAATTATGTACACACTGTACAGGACTAAAGCTACCATCACTTGTACAATTGACCTCCATTTCACTGGTCATTGCTGTCATATTCATCAAATGGCGAATCATCATAGAATCAGCAGTTACAGGTCCAAAGGCTATTTTGTAAAAGGCTCTTCTCTGTTCACATCTGGTTTGTTCTGTAGAAAAAGAAAAGGAAGCGAATGAAATATTATAACAGACCAACAACAAACATTCTGGAACTAAGAAGGGTATCTTTGTTGGAGGAAACTACACAACCACCAGAAAATCCATAGGATAAGGCTGACCATCTCACTCCTTGCCATTTACAATCACAGTTTCAAAACCATGAAATTTAAAAAGACACTATCACTTTTACCAGGAAAAAGATGTTATTAATTTTGATTCTTATCATATTTAAACCATGGTGCCTGTCCTAAGTTATCTAAAGTCAAAGCACTGGTTAGTTAGAGAAAGTCATATTTCCCAATAAGCTGAACAGTCTGTTTCAAAAATGCAAATGTAACATTTGACAATGACATTCTGGAGATTAGACCACTTAACGTGTTAGCTATATTGTGACTTGATGACACAGCTAGCAAGACACATTTCACCCATCAAGCTGCCATAATTTAAAGTGCAAGTGGGATTTTCTTTACCTGAAGAAGGGCATATGTCAGAAACATTGTATGGTATTAAATTACATTCTTTACTAACATTATTTCACATTTTGCGAGAACATACAAGTGTCCATCATTGCATATAATCAATGTTATAGATACATTATGTATGAGTTAAATCCGCATATAATCAAGTCTTTAGGCTATCGGATGGCCCTGATTTTAAGTAGATACGAACGCCACTTCCTTTAAGAGTTTAATGATAAAATAGATAATCAAGACTTAAACAATCTACGTTTCTCTTGTAATAACTTTGAACACTTTTAAAATCGCAAAGATTATGTATTTTTAATCGAATTCTTACATTATTCATTTTAATGAAAATAAAATAGTTACCTTGTGGGTATGGAATTTCACAGAAGATACCAGATCTTGTTGTAGAACATTTACATATTAGGCCATTCTTAACGTCACCTATGCACTCTGAATACCGATCATTCATTTGACATCTAGCACTTATATTTGATCGTTCACAGATCATCTCTACAAATACAAACACAGAAACGTAGAAACGTATCAGTTGGCCGAACATAAGAAGTGAAAAGGGGCAACTGTTTAGGATTAATTGACTAATTAATGTGGGGACTAATAAAGACAAATTATGAGATTATCCAGGGCAAGTGTGAGATTCTCTAGGACAAGTTTGAGGCTATTCACAATGAGTGTCAGAGAAAAAAGGTAATACTACAAGAATAAATCTGTGGCATTTCTGTACAAGTGTGACTCTCTCGAACCAGTCTGACACACCCACTGAAAACATTCTCAATGAAAATAATATTGTTCATGTACGATACGGTCAATATAGAGAGAGAGAAATGGGGTTTAACCTCCACTCAACACAAACTAGGTCATTTCGGGACTAACATATGACTTTTTCTTTTATTTCAATAATTCACTTGCACGTAGGGGTCTTTAGCTGTGGGAGGAAACCGGAGGACCCGGAGAAAAAAACACGAGCTTGAACAGGCAACTCTACTCCTTGTCACATACAACTGTGGATACGAAACCACGCCAGTTGACTCAATGACAGGCTTTATGATACAGCATTCACATGCTAACAATATAATATGGTCAATAGCCAGTCGAAAGTAGCCATGGATGTCAAACACATGTGACACAATTCATCATCTTAATATCTAATAATATATATCTAAATAAATCTTCACATGTTACCCAATGCTACTAACAGTTCATGTTACTATATGATTTCATATTTGTAACTTGTACCACCTTTACTTCATCAACAAATTTAACATTTGTGACATCAAGATCTTGGAGTAAATTATTTTATCTACTAACTGGCACCGAGGAAGGAACTATGTACATATATTACTTACTGTTAATATAACAATTGTCTCCTGAGAAGCCTTCTTTACACTGACATCGGTGGCCACCATTAGCATTAATTAAACACTCAGCATTCTCAGAACATGGTCGACTACCACATGGATCATATGTATTAACATCTAATATAAAAATAAATAAGTAAAAACTGGGTTCAAGTGATACCATACAGTCTTACAGCAGTGTTTCATTTTATAAATCTACACCCAACACGGCTATATTAATGTACAAGTTTTGTGTTTAACTAGACATTCAGGTTCTTTTTTCTATTTTTTGAATGGTGATTTATTTGGTTGTGGTTGTCGATCATAAACCTTGATAAGCAGCAATTGATTGGCTGAAAACGTGATTTTTCATATTATCAGGGGCCAAAATCCATTAAGTTATAGTCTGATACATGCCAATATTGAAAGGAACCGAGACCTTTGATAGATAAATCTGTGGGAAATATTTCAAGTTTCATCAAAATCGAATAAAAATTGTGACCTCAAGCATGGCCACAAACAAATTGTGGAAAGAAAGGGGCCTTCCTCAACGTTCCCCCAGGAGAGAACAAATACTGACAAACAAACAACAGAGGCACTAAGGCACCCAAGACACTTAAATATGTTTGATGTGCATTGCATAAATAAACTGAGCGAGAGCTGTACAATTAGCATTTTGAAATTTGACACAATTATGCAGGTTTTTACCTCTTACTTCATTTTACAATTCATACCTTGACATTCTTTTCTAACAAAACAGTTTGTATAGTTGTACCCGTCCCCTTGACATCTTTCTCGTAGAACACATCTATTACCAAAAGTACACTGCAATAATTACAAGGAAAAATAGACGTTAACTTTAACACCAGAACATATAAATCGCTAAAACTACACTAAAGGATAGACTATGTCTTTCCAAAAACAAGAAACAGTTTGAGATGAACCAGTAGGCCCTATGCATAGATTAAACATGCATTCCCACAAAAATATTTATCCGATGGTTAATTCCAATAAAAGTATGGCCAATTTAATATATATGGGAAACATAGACGCCCAATCTTACTAGCAAAATAATGGATTACCCGAAAAACGCCAAGGGTGCAAGTAATTGATAATGTGTCAGGGTATCACTAACTTGCGACACAACGTATTGTCTGCCAACTTGACCTTGATCCAAGGATTAGACAGTTTGGGGAAAATTGAGGGGTGTAAAGGTATAACAGAATCTGCAATTAATCGGTAGAAAAAAAAGTTGGCAAAAAATAATTTTTTTGTATAATCAGGTCATAATCCAGGCAGTTACGGTCCGATATGCGCCAATATTGAATGGAGCCAAGGTCTTTGGCGTATAAACATACATTTAAAATTTCATCACAATCCGATAAAAAAAATTGTGACCCCGAGATTGCCCAAGCTAAAAACGTGATTTTTCCTCCAATCATTGGCCGCAATACATTAAGTCACGGTGCAATGCATGCCAATTTCCAGTGGAACGCAGAATCTTTGACAGATACACCAAAATTTCAAGTGACGTTGAAATCGGAGAAAATGTGAACTGACTGACGGACAAAGGGTGACGACAATATTATACGTCCACATGAAAATGTTGGCGTGTAAAAATGGATCCTCCCTCACTCGAGTTAGGTGACAAACATGGCTTCTAAAAATATAACTTTCATAGCTTAGGGTTTTCCTTGTGAATACAAAGTTTTGAGATGGATTTTTAGCAAATTTCTGATAAGTTTGAATGTCTTTAGTACAGACATATAAAATCACACACAGTGGAATAAGTGCAAGTACTTATATATTGACAGTTAATAATACAGTATTCATGAAAAAAAATCCTTTGTGTCAAGACAATATGTAATTATATTATGTGCTTCAATTGTAGATAGTGCGTTAATTGTTAATTGTACTGCCCATATGTTAAAATACAATAATTACTTACATTACAGTTGTCGTGAGATGGATATTGACAGTTTTTACCCCAGGAGCTAGGACAACTACAACTATAATCTCCATTGGGATAAGCCTGACAAGATGCACCGTTTTTACAAGGGTTGTTGTCACATGCTGTCTGTACACCTTCAAATACAAAATAATCATGATAAATAAATTGATTCGTGACCTTGACCAAATCTGTAGGTGGACGTCGTGGACTGTTTCCAGCCATTTGTTATTTATTTATTCTATACTTACGTATTTCACATCGGGAACCTGAATATATGACCGGACACATACACATATATCTACCCTCTCTTCTTAAACAAGTTCCACCATTCAAACAGCTACTCATAAAGTTTGAACAATCTAAAAAAAAATAATGACTAAAAGTAATGACCATAAACAACTGAATGATTTGAAATATACACAGCAATATAACTAAAGTAGACATATTTTTATCTATACCCCCAAAAGGGATAAAATTTGTTCTAAATGGTTAATGGTGATGAATTTTTAATGAAGTTAATATGTATTTATTTATATTTTAAATAAGTATTCATATATAAATACGTTTATGAGCTTGTTTAACATGACCCAAGGTTTCAACATAATGTAAGATACAGTTGGGGAATAAATTTATATTGTATACATACAATAAAACCACCTTTATTAGGTATAATTAGAGAGGAACTCCCCACTAGCCAAGGTTATGATTATTGGGTTAAAATTATTAACAAAACATACCAACTAATACTTAAAAATATGTATGAGACTATTCCACGATAGGAAATTAAGGGGGCATGAAAAAGGAAATTGCTGAACCAACAACAGCTACATATAGACCTTTATAACATTATACATATATAGCAGACACTGACTACCCAATCCATTATAGCAACATTTTAAAATATCCATGCAATCAGAATCCGTGTTACAATGGTGTATACCCATATCCACAGTTATATTGACAGCAACTCTTCAACGCACCCTGGTTTCATATCTAACACAAATACATTCGAAATTGAGTTTAATTTGTCTATCAAGTGGCATGTGATCTTATAAAGAATCGTCCCATACAGAAAACATTTTACAACAACAACAAATCGGTGCTTCCACTCCACCCGAGTTCTATGCATTATATTATGATTCATTTGAAAATATGTTTTCAATAATGGGACTAAGACCAAAGATTAATTAAACCTAACAGGAAGGGCTCATTCGTTTCTTGATAAAACAAAAGGAGCCCAGGATAAAGTTGTTGCTAAACAGAGCTCTAGATAAAGTAGAGGCAAAATAAATAGATAATAAGACAACACTCTAAATGGCTAATTGCGAGGAAAATAAAATAAATCTCACAACATATGGAGATCCAGGTGATTATTGAAATGAGTGTTGATAAAACAGTTAAGAGAGATAATCTTCAAGGTGAGTGGAGACTGAGATAAAACTCTAGGTGAGTGGAGACTGAGATAAAACTCTAGGTGAATGGAGACTGATCTATGAAGGCCATAATCTATGAAGTTTCGATCCAATACATGTCAATATCAAAAGCTGCCGAGATCTTATGGGGATAAACTTATATTTGAAGTTTCGTCAAAATCGGATAAGAATCGTGACCTGTAGAGAGTCAGGGGCGACGACAATATATGTCCACATGAAAATGTGAGCGTACAAAAATAACGAGGACCACCTAAATTTTTGTACTAATAATCATTATTCAGAACATGATATGCTACAAAACAAACACATTTCTAGTAGACGAACATTAAAGGCAATATAAACTCATTGACCTTATTTTCTGAAGTAGACAACTACTTCTGGTGACTTAATTCTGGACTATATATATGTTGACCCCCCAAAAAATGTAGGTCTTAAATGTTATCTAAATTATTAATTAGACATTAAATAACTCATCCAGACCATAATCAATTCTTGATGGCATCCCTAGTCTGCAATTTTTAGTGGATTATGATCCGATTTACTCTATAACTTCCCTTTACGATTTAATGCTTAACTGGATAATTAAGACTATTATTTTTTTCGTACCGACTTTATTAGTAATGATGATCGGTTTATAGTCAATCAATTTGACTGAATTGTTCAGCATATTGCCTTTACATTATCTACTTTTTAACTATTATAGTCAGAACTGCCAACTCTTTATCTAATTTCTCGTAATGTATCTTTAATGACGTGCAGGATTTTTTAAGTGGCATAGGCAAATATGCCCCCAACCCCCAACAGGTCAACTCCTCCAAGCAGTATGTTAGTAAAATTAGTCAGCCGGTACGAGAAATAAATATATAAAACAACCACGACCACCCAATTTCTTGTACAAATAAACATTATTCAGAACACGATATGCTACAAAACAAACATATTTCTAGTTGACCTTATCTCCTGAAGTGCACAACAACTTTCGGTTACTTAATTGTGGACTATGTTGACCCAAATAAAAATGGACAATGTGCAAAATTTTGAAATAGCATCCCTAGTAGAGACTATGATAAATTTCTAATTGAGTTCAGACTCAGATAAATCAAATCTCCAAATGAGTTGAGACTTCAGACTAAAATAAATTACCAGATGAGTGGGAAGTGAGAAAGAACTCTAGATGTGTCTAAAATAAATTTCCAGATGAGCGAAACTAACATAAATCTCTAGATGAGTGGCGACTGAAATAAACCTTATATGTAGCTGGTTGACATGGTTTTCCAAACTAAGCTCAGAATCAAAATGGACATCAAGATTCTTAACCGAGTCAACAATATTCTTTGAGAATCAGCAGTTTGGAAGGTAAACGTAGATGTATTTGTAAGCCGCCTGAAGTTGAATTTGTCCCAATAACCACGAACTATGTCATCATTTAGTTTGAGCATATCATTGGTCATCCTTGATTTAATATCTTTGTACATGGAGATATTCTATTAAATTAATCTTGATCTGTGGCGTCCAGCTGTCAACTATTTTTGTATCATCAACGTAACAGACGTACAGAAGCTGGTGCTTTAAAGGATATATTAGCAACAATGGCATGTAAATACTTACTTGTATGTGACTGGTTCACAGGATGAAGACATTGATAACCGAATCCATTAGAACAACATTTTAAATTATCTCTACAATCATAATCTTTATTACATTCTTGTATTCCTATACCAACAGTTCCAGGGGCTACTGGTGGACACATTCCTGGTTTCATATCTGAAATAAATAATAACACATGTAGAGACTGACTACGATAAGGCTGTGGATGAGGGAAGCAAAATACAATACTCCACATGGATGAAGACTGAGATTCATCTAGACAATCGGATAAAGGAAGCCAAGAGTGTCACCACTAACTAGTTCATGTGTAATCACAGAAAATCCACAATGTTTGGCAAGCAATCCTATGCCAAGTCAGATATTAATTTAAACTTGGATTGGAACTGATCCCATAATTTTCAGAAATAGCAGATCTTAAAATCTACATTAGGAGCCCCTGCAGGTGGTTTAAATACAAAAATATAAGGTCTGATAAACATACACCAATAGGCACTATATTAATGACCAAAATGATCTGAGACTATAAAAATGTTTTATTAATGAAGATTGCAGGATTTTTGAAGTAGTATTGGAAAATATGCTCCCCACCCCCTATCCGCTCCCCCAAGCAGTATGTTAGTAAAATTAGTCAGCTATTGGGAATTCCTGATAACATTTTCTGAAGGGCCAAAAGTGAGAGATTGGCCGTTTTTTTATGGATGTGCCATAGTTTGAAATATAGAATATTACCAGTAGTAATGTTAAGTTCGTTGGAACGTGAACAGTTCGGCAGTCCATCATAGGAAGGTCGGGCATTGGGTAGGGGCTGATAATGTCCATCCGTACAATAGCATAGTTTTCTCGTAGTGTTAAGTATGTCTACAGTACACCCAACATTCAATGGTTTCCCAGTTTCGGAACAAGATGGTCGCCACATGGTCTTCATGTTGATTTTGCTGGTCATATCTCGAATCATTTGGCCAACATTGAAGAATGAGATTGTTAGAGATCCATTTAAATACTGTTCGGCAACCACTGACAACTCGTGCAGTCTTTGACATGTTGTCAAAAGACTATCTGAAAATAGAAAACAAATTAAATGAACAGTTGTGTATGTCATAAGATGTATTCTTTTCTTTTAACGGTAGATGAAAAAATGATAAGTACAATAAAACATGTAAGAAAGGTATAATATTCAATACTAAAAAAGCAAATATAACCCTTCAATCCATACATACACATATAAACAAATTCACTAAAGGCCATAATGGTTCAAAATGTATTAAAGGACAATATTGGTGCCAGTCATTATCACATATGTGATAGAACTGATTAAACACTTTCCAAATATAATATTAAGATCATCGCTACCATAGAGGAGTAATAAAGGATTCATGAATCAGAAGTGACGATCGCCAAAGGAAAACACAAGTTATTCCTCTATATATCTAACTGAAGTGACTAGTGATAACAGATACGTGGGCGAATATCTGCTCACTAACAATTCCCTCGAAGACCTAAAGTTGCTGTGTGACACTGTGAGAGAATATCTTACAATTCAGAATTGACTGCCATTAGATAAGAGAACAGGAAAGAAAAACAGATTAAAAGTCTGTGCATTACCATGTTTTTATGAGGTAGGGGAGACCGGGGCACATTGAACCACCATGGATATATCCTTTATAAATAATACTATACAACCCAACACAATACAGAAGTGACATAACTTCTTAGACCCATTTCTCCATCAATAAGCCACATGCTGTCAATTATTTTCTTTGGCAGTGGATTTTTCAAAAAAGCGCTTGAAAGAGAAATATTCTCCATACATGTTAACTTCTTAGCCTAGGAAATTCATGTACTTAAGTTCATATATGTCTAATCTATACAATCCAGATAAACCGGGGTTTGATCCATATAAGAGGGCATATTGATTTTTTTTTTAAAAAAGATCTTCTAATAAAAACATTTGATATGAAATGAGGACAAACATGTATGTGAACAAAGTGGTTCAATGTGCCCCGGTCTCTCCTATAGAAGGAATAAAAACAAGGGGCTGTACGGAGTATTTCTATTTTTCCCGTGTTCTCTTATCTTATGACACTTAATTACTTTATTGTGTCGTCAGATAATCTCTTGCGGTCCCATATAACAACTTTTTGTCTTCGAAGGAATTATTAGTGAGGAGAAATTCGGCCGTTTATCTGTCATCACTCGTCACTTCTGTCATTCACATGGAGAGATAACTCGTGTTTCCTTTGGCGTTCGTCACTTCCGATTCATGAATCCTTTATTACTCCTCTATGGTAGCGATGATCTCTGTGTTAATATTATATTTGGAAAGTGTTTAATCAGTTCTATCACATATGTGATAATGACTGGCACCAATATTGTCCTTTAAAAACAGGCTCTTGATTTCCATCTTTGAACATCAGTATGCTAAAAAAAAGAATAACTTGGTTGCTCTATCCGTTGATAATGACTGGCACCAATATTGTCCTTTAAAAACAGGCTCTTGATTTCCATCTTTGAACATCAGTATGCTAAAAAAAGAATAACTTGGTTGCTCTATCCGTTGAAAAAATGTGTCATATTTAGAAAACTACACACTCGTGTAGGTCAACAAAAAATGGCCAATTAGAAGCGAAATTAAGGTAAGTTACACTAAAGAGCTATGCAGTTGTGGTGACACGTTTTTCCTTGCATGTTACATGTTATTCACATAGAAGTGACAGACTCTATGAACACAATTACAATCGCGTGCATTTAGTGCTCTTCGTCTTTTCATGGTGAGACGTGGATCGCGTAAATAAATACGCTCAGACAATGGAACACATTTAGTTGGGAGATATTAAAAAACTTAAAGTTTATGATTATGATATGATTACTCCTTATAGTTTGTTATTGTTAAATCCAACCGCAAGTTTTCCTCCAGGACATATTATGTTCATTAATGTTACAAAGACTTATTATTTCAAGTGTTATCCCGTGATTTGATTGCCGTTGTCAGAATCTGGCTTGCCAGTCCACCCACGAATAACGGCTTTTCTTACTCACGCTGACACCCGTCATATTAAATATACAGTCTTATATTCAATCCTGGGATTAAAGCAAACCTATAAAAGTTATTATCTGTCTAGTATTATAGAAAATTGAAGCAACAAACCATCTCCAGATCGGTCACAGAAGGCCCCGGTTCTTCCAGCAGGACAGTTGCAGAATTTTCCAGTTTCAAGATCTCCTAGACATACACCGCTGTTCAAACTACACGGATCAATTTCTAACCCAGCACAGACAGACACTACAATATAAAATATAACATGCCAATTGAACTCAATACTCAAGATACAAGACAGCTTTCCAGTAACTTTACATTTAATTATAACTAACAATAGGTAGCAAGTATATAGTAGATGACTTCATATTGCTTTCTAGAACACCTGATACCACTTTCAAATTACATATATTGGTACTTTTATATTCAGAGGTCAAAGTTCAAATCTGTAAGATATTTACCTTCACATGTAGAACCATAAAAACCAGGCTTACATTCACACCAGTACGATTCATTGTTGTAGTCGTAAGACATGTGGCACACACCTTCATTACGGCATGGGTTGGAATTACATAAACCATTCACTACAGCTGAAATTGTACCATGTTAAAGAACATTAACCATTGTTTTGAACACCTGTCCGTGTTAAACTATCAAAAGTGAGTCGGTTAAACTATCGACAATGAACTCAGCCAACAATGGTAAAACTTTAGAGAAATTGTATTTTGTAACAGAAATGAAATGAAATGGAGTTTAAGGTCTTTGTTCTGCACCAAACATGGCTAATGAAGACGGGCCTATGCCATACAGTGTGATATGAGGGAAATTTTGCCCAGACAACGGCACTATGGCCAACTCTAATAACGAATTCCAACTGTCAAGGGATCTTTTACGTGCACGTCAATGTTTACACGGGACCTTGGGGTTTTGTCCCATCCAAACAACTAAGCAATTTGTAACAGACTGTAAGGTTTACTTTATATATGGTCATACAGTACATCATTTCAACAGGTTAGCTGATTGTAGCAGTTCGCCGAATCTTGCATCCAGTAAACACCAATATATCAATCTTTCCTTAACTGAAAGAACAAATCGACACAAAATCTAACCTGAACAATTTGGTTGTTGTGTAGAGTCGTATGAATATTTCAGTCGGTTTCCATATGGGTTAACACAATAATATATCTTCTGTGTTAGATTAAACACGTTAAATTCCATCATGACAGGTGAGTATGTTCCTCGGTCTGTACAATTCGGCATCTGTAACCAACTTACATTAATATCACGTAAAATATGAGAAACAGACATATTGAGCTGATATGGTGTAGGAGTTTTACCGTCTAATATCTCCATGATATATTTGATCAATCTTCTTCTCTTAGGACATTCACCATACACTGATTCTGAAAAATACAAAGGTTATAAAAAAAATAATAAAAAAGAAGTCATCACATATGATGTTTTTTTCCATCAAATTCCAATTGTGCACATGGGAACTCTGTTTTGTGTCACATCTGAAGATGCTGGTCTTTGCCAGAAGCTCCTTTTTTTACTGCCCCACTGACAAAGGAAAATCTATGCTGCAAATCCAATTAAGTTTTTAACACTCGACATTTTAAGTAAGAAAAATTAAAACTAAAGTCAACAAATTAAAGCTTAATATTTTATAGTATCAATATTCCCATTATTAGCATACATATCATAAAGATATTGATAATAATATAATAAATATCAGTCAAGCTTACCATAATCATTAACTTCACAGAATATACCTTCACGTTTTAAAGGACAAGTACACATATCACCCGTTTCAAAGCGACCCAGACATTTTCCATACGGTCCACATGGATCAGAGGTAAAATAATCACAAAGACGTGCTGAAATAACACACCATATTATTCTTTACAATATTTCTTTATAAATAAACTACTGTCAGTTAATTCTAATTCATGAAAAACTAACAAAATCTTCTTCACAAATTGGACCATATAACAGTACTAGTTTAGAGGAATGGAAAGAAATGAAATGAAATGAAATGGGGTTTAACGTCCTACTCTTTTGCACCTACCCTGAGCTAATGGAAGACAGGCATATGCCATACAGTGTGCTATGAGGGAAATTTTGCCCGGGCAGCGGCACTACGGCCTACTCTTATATCAAATTCCAACTGCCAAGGGATCTTTTACGTGCACCCCCATGTGTACACAAGACCTCGGTTTTTCATCCCATCCAAACGACTAGGCAGCTGTCCTTGTCAGGCCCTCCTTCTGCATCACTGACAAGGAGAAAACACGCCGGAAATTGAGATGAACTTTCTCGGCCAATGCAGGGATCGAACACCCGAGGAATGGATAGACAAGGGGCCGTTGTCTGTTTAATGGTGGCATTAGTGGGCTGTACCAAAAAGTCATAGATTACCAGTGTAATGTTCTATATAACATTCTAGAGAGTTGGGCGATAGGGGGCTATTTCATTTTCCATAGGATGAAATTCTATAGTATTATACAGAATTTTGGGGGCCCGTAGCAAATCTGTAGTGCAAATCCCATAATTATTCCGGTTGGTCGAAAAACTAATAGTGTTTTTAAGTTTTAATGTTGTTTCGCCTGGATTATCGCCCTTTTTTATAGGGAAACTTTGCACCATCTAAGCTATGACGTCATTACCGCTATAATTGCAAATTTACGTCACACCATTCAGTCAGCAGACGGCTGTCTTCCGAGACGGTTCACATTCCTTTGATTCCTTGTATTCAGTTTTGTTTGTTGCTGTGACGGTTGGAATGTGTGCACTACATGCATTCAATATACTTCAGTCCTCTTCTTTTTTGATTTAGTGCATTTTAGTTTTGTGAACTACTTCTCTGGTACATCTAACGGTGTGGTTACTTAGCGAAATTAATACAATATGCTTGCATTCGTATTTTTTGCAACATATGACAGATCATGACTCATGCTGACATTACATAATTATTTCTTTGGGTAGTATTCCAAATTGTTTTCAAATATGAGTTAAGTCTGTGTCACCACAGGCTCGGGACTGTACAAAGCAGTGGACGCTTACGGCTAGCCCCCAGATCCATTCACTCTTTTTGAATTGTGTTGTTTGTTTTTCTCTGAGTATGATGTCTTGTCCATATACAAGTCCCCCTGCACTTACTATTTGAGCATTCCGAACAACTAAATACTGACCTTGACAGTTATCGCCGTATCGACCCTCGTAACACTGACATGTATAACCTCTGGTTGAAGTCATATCATTAAAACAGGAACCACCATTACTACATGGATTACTCATACATGGATCCATAACTAAAATAAAAATAAAACCAACATTACGAATAGTGGTGTTGATGTGCATTGGTTGTTGGTGTGATGTTGGTGTTACCATTGCCATGGTGTTTATGGAGAGGGTGGATGGATAAGGAGGGTCTAACATGAGATAAAACAATTTATTAAAACAAAAAGGTTACTTACCTTGTCCGCATAAAGTTTGTAGGGAAGATTTCGCTTGTTCCATAGCAGATGTAAAATTGGAACAGTTCCTAAGATGGTCCACACATCTTATATAATCATTCATTAAACTAAAAAAAGATGAAAAAGGGACTACTATTATTATACCGTGTTCATAGAAAAAAACAGCATTTCAGATTTGAAGTGTTCCCATGGCTAACGAACAGTCCTTTTACAGTAAGCAATCTCAAAAGCCATTTGATTTAATTTTGATATCTTAAAGTAGTAAGAAAATAAATGACATTTCATCCACATGGTCAATAGATATTGCAATACCTGCAGTAGCTGGTCATGTTTGTAATTCCAGATGTGGTTATCAATGTTGTAGCTTCCACGCTATAGTTACTACAACGTAACATTTCCTGAAGACATGGTGAGCTTACTGAAATAAATAAAAGAAAATTTGATTGCATGCCAGTTCAATATCCAACACTTTTATTTTTTTCTATTATAAAATTTCTCTCTTCGAGAGCCATATCTATTTGTGCTGAATGAATAGTTAATTCTATAGATGTTGGTATGGTAAAGGGATCTTTATACCTAATACCGAGCAAAAAAATGAATGATTGATCGGTTGATACATTAAAAGAGTAATAATTTGGTAAACATTCAATTCTAGACTGATAACAAAATAACATGTGTGAAACTTCTGGTGTAAGTTTCCACTATCCTTATAAGGATGGTTTCCAACGTCATCAAGCTAATTAACCAATCATTATAATTAATTACATCATTTTTGACCAATTAGAAAATTGAACGTCCAAGTTCCAAAGCTACAAGATTGAAATATCTCTGAGTATTCGTCAAACAACCATTGAATTCCAGAGTGAGAAGATGTAGCTATTTCTTTCTATTGTAAAGTATGCTTGTGTCATATGTATCAAGCTAAGATATAAAACATGTCATCGTATTTATTAATCATACAATATTTTTTGGACTGACAATGTCGGAGTGACATTTAAAGATACGTCCTAACCAGTTAAATACGACAATTAAAAAAACTAGACGACCAGGCACTGTTCAAAAATATGTAGCAGAGAAGAGAGTATGTGTCACATGTTGGACGCGAGGTGTTTTTTTTAATCCTACTTTCCACATCTAGCAACCTACACATAGCACTGCATGGTGCCACATTTATCTTGGTGTCTATTTCAGGTCAGTTTTGTAATAGGCATCGTTTACTACTAAAGAAAATTCAAAATGGTGGTTTGAGAAGAAAACTTGTTTGTTGTGTATTTTGTACACGGTGAACAGTCCATTTCTGACTACAATAGTTTGCCTACAACGTTTATTTAGGACTTCGAATTATGTCCAATGGTTTGGATTGTTCGTACTTGGTTTTATTTTATTTTTTTTATAGCAACTTCTGATAAATAAAATCATTAAATTTGTAGGTTTGGGGGAAAATTCCTTTCTGTGATGTAGACGTACAGTGACCTACCTCCGTCTTTACAATTTTGTTGATACATCTCTCGACTTTGTTGTAGTTCTGCTGTCATATTCATAACATTACTACACTCTCGTAGAACTTGCTCAGAACAGTCCAATGATTCCTTGGCTAACCTTGAATCAAAAAGAAATGAAACTCACAATGAGTAACACACCCAATGTTTGAAATATCCCAACATGTGTACTTTAATATAATAATACAGGAGTAAGACGACTATTCATATAAAATATAAATAAATTATGAAACAGTATGAAGGTCGCATATGTTGTATTACATAACCATTATTCATTCTGCCATTATTTCATATTTTCAAGCACTGTTGAAGCTTGTATCCTGTCTGTTAGATTATCTTTTATTTGATATGGACACCAAAACACTAAAATCAACTTGTACCCTGTACCCAAATATCAAATTTAATCACCCATTAACACATTCTACAGTAGATATTGCTTGTGAGATACTTTCATAATCTACTGAACAATATCTCCTCAGGAGACATCGCTTTACATGAATTTGATTGTTCAGTTAGAAAAGAATTTTGTTTTATTAAAGGAACCACTTTTTGGATCCGGTAATCTTGTTGGAGAAATGTTCTCAATTACCATAAACAATTAATGCTTCCCATAATAGTAAAAGAAACACAGGGACAGTATATGATTTTGAAACGGGTGACTTGCAGTCAAAACATGTATTACTACACCGTAATGTAATCAGGTTGAGTAAAATTAAATCTATGCCAAAGAATTATATCTTCTTATTTGTGCGCATAAGAAAGGGTTGAGTGATAAATCAAATCTCCTACTCATCTTTTTTTATATCTGATGTCCTCAAATGGTTTACCCTCCATACCCAACTTACTTGCAGTAATTATCAGGATTAAGGAAATTATTCCCAGAGTAGTTGGAGGTCAAGTTACTGGCACATTGAAGTATTCGTTCTGCACACTGTAGCTTTTGATCTTGAATAGTGGCTAAAAATCAAACAGTACACGGAATTAAATAAATGTTTTTCTGCTTAATTAGCTACCGGTAAGTTATCCATAATTTAAAACAAGCGATTATCATGTAAGATTCACCCAAATTTTGGAAGAGATGGATAGAAAACAAGCTAAAAAAGTGATTTGTATACAATCAGGGGACATAATCCAGAACATTATGGTCCGATATGTGCGAATATGATAAGGAATCTAAATTAAAGAAATTAAAGTCCAATATTGAGACGGGAACCAAGATCTTTGGGATATAAATATATATCTTAAAGAGCACATAAAATGGGCCTGGGAATTTTTTTATATGTGTACTCCATGGTTATTTTATCTACTTTTCGGCAAATTCACATCAATCCGACTAAAATTAATTCAGTTATCTTCACTCAAAGTCGTAAAAATAGACTTCCCGTAAAAACGACTTTGCCAATTATCGAAAACATTCTTAATCCCCTTAGACGCCAATGACGTCACAGTGACCGAATGCATATTCAGAATGTTTATTCCTTAATTACCTATATACACTCGGCGTGTGTATTCATTAACGCCTGACTGATTCCTTAATCCCCCCAATTAAATAAAACAATTGACTACGGAATAATTTGTGATGTAATTTAGAATTTGTTTTATAACAGCAATTGTTGTAGCCATAATCTTTTTAATCAGAATAAGCCAACCGTGGCCGCTGATTGAAACAAGATTGGTGTAAAATTGTCATAGCCGGCGCTACAGGCATCTTTGAAGCCAATAGAAATAATTAATTGTCGGCTTTTAAGGAACGAAATAATAATCATATAACCTTAGTTCATCAACAACGGTTATTGATCATTTTATCATACACCAAGAGAATGGAGGCAGAATATTTCAAGTTATCCTGTAGCAGTAGTTCCTTTAGCTCGGGCAGTGTTTCAACTATCGTACACAGATACGTCGCGAAAAATGATTAATATAGCGCCATATATGTTTGAGCCGTATTTATCTGACAGTAGTTCCGTGGAGGATGTAGAGAATACGGGATCTAACAATGACAATCATCTGACTGTTGCGATTCTCTGGAATGGTGCGTACCAGAATGCATAATATTTTATACACTTATTTTTGTGTTCGAATTTTTTGACTGAATGACAATCTTCAAATTTTATTAATTTATAATATCTATTAAAAACAGTTTTTTGTAGATCTGTACCATTGCATAATAATAATATATTGTATTTGGATACAGGTGTAAGTGTGAAAAGTGTATCTTAATGCCTACAGAAGACGAGTCTGTATGCTGCATTGAAATACAGCGTACAAAAGATAAGATGGCCGCTTTCAAAGAAATACAGGACCCAATACATTGTATAACCGACCACCCCGGATTCCAGTCTAACTGCCTTGATATATACGTCTTAGAAACGCCGGTACATTATTCACCTTTACCTTGCTGGAATTTCCACAACTCTCAATAACATAACGATAATATGGCATCTTGAAATACACTTGGTAATATTCTAGTCACAAATATATAATCTATTACAACTCAAGACGAGAAATGTCGGCTTTTGAAAATGCTTTGACTTACATAGTGATATGTAGCTTACATGAAAATAATTACACGTTAATGATTACGCCAATCAAATGTTAATTGGACCGACAAATACACACGTGTCAACTGGCTGTGTGTATATACAGTGATATATTGTATAGATGACGTGCATACTATGTGTAGTGCCTGTGACGTCACCAACCAATCAACCGAATTAAGGTTGTAATTGAAAAATTGAAAACCGTTTTTGGCAGTCGGATACTAAAACCTAAATATCTGAATTAATTTTAATCAGATTAGTTTGATCTTGCCGTAAAATGGATTTTGTAACCATTGAGTATCAGTATGGAAAAATTTTATGAACCATTTGATGTGGTCTTTAAGATTCATCAAAATCGGACAAAAATTATGATGCCTAGCGGGTCCACAACCTTGGTATTAAAATCATTTCACACTATTTGCATGCAATAGGTGCAGCAATTTTGTCTATCAGTTTCGGTCCAAATTTCACAAAATTCAAATTCAATCATGGATGGATGTTCGGACAGTCAGGGGTGACGACAATATCAAAACAACATAAACTATAATATGCCCTGCATTATAAAAGTCATCTGGGCTATTTCTAAAATCATTGTTCGGACAGTCAGGGGTGACGACAATATCAAAACAACATAAACTATAATATGCCCTGCATTATAAAAGTCATCTGGGCTATTTCTAAAATCAATGTCAACAAATCCTGACTGACAATTTTTTTTTTAAATGAAAAGCAATTTATTTTCAAACTATCTCAATGAACAACTCCCCTCCAAATATTGACAAATTCTACACATAACTAACTTCATGTATAAGATTCACAAAATTTAGAAGTAAACATGTTTACAGGAAAGTGTGTTTAAACATTGTTATCCAAAAAGATTGAATTTTGACCAAACGTCAATCCCAGTAACACAACTTGCGAGGGTAGCAACAACGCATGGCCATATTTAATGTGTACAGAAGCCGTTAATAATCCTATCGGTAAGGTAGATGAAGCAATGGTTATGCACATTACTGGTTCATTAACCACAGCAATTATGGTTGGATAGTATTGAACAAAAAATATTTTGGTTGGCATCTGACATATTTAATGTGTACAGAAGCCGTTAATAATCCTATCGGTAAGGTAGATGAAGCAATGGTTATGCACATTACTGGTTCATTAACCACAGCAATTATGGTTGGATAGTATTGAACAAAAAATATTTTGGTTGGCATCTGACAGGGTTTTGTCTAGGTAACATTTGATATGAAATATTTGTAGAGATGAAGAGACATCAGATTGGAGGAACACAAGCACTTACTGGCATTATTACAGTTGACCATTCGATTGTATTCATCATAGTAGTCATGACCACAAACACCACAATACTTTGCTCTAAAACATATCAAATAATAATCAATAACCACTAATGGCAGATTCATTTTAACAAAATACAAGGCATTTTCATGCACACAAGTTGATTTGGAATGAAGGGGCAGAACATGACCAATTTAATTTAAAATTAATCAGTGTTTGTAGAGTTTTCTGCAACTGATATAAAGTAATTTTCAATTTGATGGGATTATCAGATTAGGAAAGTCTGGTGACTCAGTGGTTAAGGCACTGGATTGGATCACTAACTAGGGGATCCGGGGGTCCGATACCGGGGTTGGCAGCCGGAAATGTCCCTGGGATTTTCCTGCATGGTTACCCCTTGTCAGTGGGGCTAGATGGACAGGGGGCCGCAGTTCATTCAAAATTTCTCTCACTGCATTCTCTATGGTGTAAGCACGTTTTCATTATCCCAGTCGGTGCCAATCTGATTAAAACACAGATCCAATTTCGTTGCGTTTTTTATAGTTCAAAATTTCGTTTTTTACTTGTCTTTACTACTCTTGGATCTGGAAGACTTATTTAACTCATGTTCTGCCTGAAATGAGGGGTCAGCCAATCAAATGGTCTGTCGAATCGACCTTTTGACCTTTTCATGTGTGGAACTGTGGGTAGATATTACCAGCCAATGACGTCTATATACTAACACCAGCGGATAGAAACCAAAAGAAAACAAAAGTAGATTTTAAAAAGCATGGCGGTAGCTAATTGGTTAATCGAATGACTGACGTTATCGGGTCAAATGTCCCGTGCTTGATACCTGACATCATAGAATGTGAGCTCCCACTTTAACTTGTTAGATCTACATGAGAGTAGGCCATCGAAAGTATAAAAACGAAACGAAATATAGGCTAGATCAATATTTTAATTAGATTGAGTCGGTCCAGAAAAGTAGGACATTAAACCCCATTTCATTTCATTTCGTTATCAAATCATGGCTTTATTTAATCTAAACGTTGCCAAATATCCACTTTACAAAGCAAATCAACACATCCGATTTAATTGTACCAACATTTTTGTTCTTAACTCAGATCAAAGATTTCTACATTAAAACGTACTGATAGCATTTTATATTTATTATGGTAATCATATAAGTGATCAGTGTTAACTCATCGTTTTGACATTACTAAATGATTTAGCTTGTGGATACAATTCATGCTGAAGTTATCGAAACTATAATTAACCTTACCTGCACCTGGCATTTGGATGTCCTGGACAAGATGCCAAAAGACATGGATCAATAAAACAGCTAACAACTGGTACACCTGGTGGACATGATGAAGAGTTATCTGTTAAAAACAAAGCAAAACAAATTTTGACAAACTAGCTTTAAAAAATACAGGCAAATTAGATTTTTTGGCTGATAATACAAGAAAATTTTTTATACAAGTACATGTATAACTGTGATTTATTTTTCAAATAAAACCATTAAAGGGACTATAACACTCTTGATGGCTTGGCAGCTCGAGAAAATAAATAATAGCCTTATTCAAAGTACTAGATGTTTAAGCGTCCTATCTGTTGTGTAAATCATCTATATTACAACCTATTTTACTTGTCCAAAAGGTTCGAAAATATTTTAAAATCTAAGTCACATTTGAAAAGGTTTACATTAGACTTTTCAAATCAATTAGTGGAATTTATCCAATTTTTTAAATTAGGTGTGCTAAGATGAAATTTATATCATCAATTAATTGGAATATTGTAAAATATTCAGTTACAACAAGAGTGGTATTGGGGGCTTTAAATTATCATATACAACTGGTAGTAGTTTTTTTCTTTGATGTCCATAGCAGTTATATCTCATAACAACCTCTCATGACGTCATCAGAGGTTGATATATTCGGTTCATATCAACCGCTGATGACGTCATGGCAGGTTGATGATATTTCATATCAACCGCTGATGACGTCATCCAAGGTCGATATATTCGGCTCATATCAACCGCTGATAATGTAGTAGAGTGGTTCAGAGACACAATATTTGTCCTTATAAAAACTGACCCGCTTATTTGTGTGATTGCTCCGTCGAGAAATCTTCTGAAGTGATCAGAAGTTAGCGTCGCGCACGTGGTTTAGGAAGTCGCAGCAAATATACGTCACATGAGGTATTTTTACAAACATGTATTGGTATGTAACGCCGAGTAAAAAATACACTCATTACAGGCTTCGACTTACGTGTTTATTTAATAGCGAACGTGAGCAAAAATTTCGATTTCACTCCTTGATTTGATTTTTGATTTTGGCGATTTGGGTGATTTAAATACAGAGCTAGCTATAATAGCTTCGTTTCATTTCTAACTTTCAAGTAGGTGAAATCGCCCAGATAAATTCACTACAAGCTTTCGAGATTTACTTTTATTAAGTGGCTACATTCATGGTTTACGCTGGCATCTATTGTGGTTAGGAAAAAAAATATTTGCTAGCTCTAAATACGCAGAACTATTTGAGACCGGAAAATAACCGAAACAAACTTTTTATTTGTAGTCTTTATTTTCCAGACCCTTTTCGGTAACATGGTGTAAATTATTCTTATAATCGTAGTATATTATCTAACCATACTGTAGCCATAGGCTTTGATCGACGGACTTATTTTTTTCTAGATTTGAGACTGAGCCCTGCAAGATATATCGACCACGGATGATTTGCTATCCAGCATTGGATTGGACAAGTACCCATATGATTTGGGAACTGTAACAAACTACCTATGACAAAAATCACAAATAGGCTTTATGCTAGACAAATGTTAATAAATTCCCGACAACTTCGGAGCATCGGTCTATCATGACTGCTTTACATGACGACTGTGTGACTTTTGGTGACAAATACATTCAAAATAGACTGGTCAGACTAACGACAAAGACTAGGAAGCTGAGTAAAAGTAAGGTTAAGTCCACTAAATGTCTGAAATCATACGACGATTTTCTTGACACCCCATTTTTTCCGGGATAGTTTACGTTACTCCATCGGCAGACACAAGTGAAATTAATTTAATAAACAGAGAGACTCGGACATCTGCCGATGCGACCTTAACTGATTTAGATAGAAAAAAAGTATTTGCAGCGATTGTCATAAAAGCACAATCGCCAAGTTTAAAAAAAATCAACTTCCGAAGACTAAAAAAGAAATGATTCGCATGAAGGCTAATAATGAAAACAAAAAACAATTGGCAGGTAAAAAGAATGGTTGCAAGTCCAAACCTTTTTAGATGAACAAAGGAATTTTGTATGATGTCAAAAATCAAAGATACACAGCAGAATGCCATAATTTGGTCATGAAACTTAAAAATCTAAACGTTTCCAATGGTAACGTAGCAGTGGTTATAACCGCATGTTTGGCTCTCGCGGGACTAAATCTAATTACACTCCATCAAAATCTACAGTTCAAAGAATATCATGTGAGCGTCTTAAATGTTATGTAGGTCTTAAATGTTATCTAAATTATTAATTAGACATTAACTAACTCATCCAGACCATAATCAACTCTTGATGGCATCCCTAGTCTGCGATTTTTAGTGGATTATGATCCGATTTACTCTATAACTTCCCTTTACGATTTAATGCTTAACTGGATAATTAAGACTATTATTTTTTTCGTACCGACTTTAGTATACTTTCCTCTGAATTACCGTCTTGCCTATAGATGTAAGTATTGTAGGCACAGTGCTTCCGCTCCGTAACCCGTTTACGAATATCAAAACTAAGACAATGACAACAATTTTAACTTTATTAACATTCAATACCAACTCAACCCACTTCGCCCCATAACACACTTCAACCCATAACACACTTCACTTCTCCCCATAACACACTTCATCCCGCCACATATTTTCCTAACCCATTTTTGGTAATCCCGGTCAAATTATTCCGTACATACAGGCTTTGAACTTTTATTCATTCTGTTCCCACTTTGAAGTATATTTGTTCATTCCCGATAAATTAACCCCAATGATTCTAGCTAACTTTAATGCCGCAGATAAGTGATATGTTATAGATGATTACCCAAACCCCTTTGATTTCACACCGGTAATCCCTTATTGACTTCCACATAAGTAAGCACATTGATTTGCTTCCACACAGGCAAGCTCACTTACTTTGCTTCCAACACAAGCAAGCCTCTTAAATTGCTTCCACAAAGGCAAGCCTCTTACTTTGCTTCCAACACAGGTAAGCACCTTAATTTGCTTCCACACAGGCAAGCCCCCTTTAATTGGCTTCTATCTAAACTATGCTCCCACACATGTAAGTCCACTTTAATTTGCTTCCATCTAAACTATGCTCCCACACAGGTAAGCACCCTTTAATTTTCTTCCACACAGGCAAGCCCCCTTAATTTTCTTATACACGGTTAAACCCCTTAACTTTGCTTGCGCACAGGTAAGCCCCGTATATACTCAAACATGATGACCTTAGCTTATGTTCCAGGTTAGATTGTGGAATAACAAAGCTGAACAGTCTCCCTCAAAATTAGTAAAGAAAAAAAAATCACGGTACTACTTGCTGACACAGCAGAAATAATTTAAAACAGCCTTAGTGTATGTCCCATTTTAGATTGTGGAACAACAAGGCTGGACAGGTTCCAAAATTATTAAAGAAAACATTCGCATTGCTACTTGCTTCCACACAGGTAAGTCCCTTAAATTTACTTCTACACACCCTCTTATATACTAAAAAATATGTCAGCCCTTTAGTGTATGTTCCATATTAGGCTGAACATTCACGTAACACTTGCCGACACATCAGAAATAAATTAAATCAACCTTAGTGTATGTCCCATGTTAGATTGCGGAACAACAAGGCTGAGCCTTTTACAGAAAAAAACATTAGCTTTGCTACTTGCTGACACAGTTGAAATAAATTAAGACAACCTTATTTTGTGTTCCATGTTAGATCGCGGAACAACAAGGTTGAACATAGCTCACATAAGTTATTAAAAAAAAACACTCACTTTACTACTTTATCGACACAATAAAGCCGAACAGGCTCCCCCACAAATAATAAATAAAGACAAACAGGCATTTATTACCGTGTTTAAGTTGGCAAAATATCCTTACCAGTTAACCACTGTTAAACACAAGTCAAGCGTTGACACACGCGCGTGACCCATATCAGCGTCTTCGTTTAAATACCGACATGCTGATGTTACGTATAACATGCTATTACTATACCTTCTAGATTCACAATCAGACCTTATTGTCTAACATCTTAATAGCTGCGACAACTAATGTTAGATTATCCCCCATTCTAGCTTCTATATCAAAGGTTTTCTCTGGCCTGTTCATCACCAAAATTTATGTTAGTCGCAAACCGTTGTCGATCTAAATGTATTACGTTCAATGTTTCGATATTTACATCAGAGACGATATTGGTCAACTTCTTCGGGGGTGAACCATTTCCTCAAAACGTCTACATAAATTTATTTGCAAAAGGGTTTACTTTCCCGTTCAAAACTGTTTGTGAAATTTTAAAGCAGATCGTGAACTTGACTTGACGACTCAAGTGTTTCAGACAAACTAACAGTGAATAGTAATGATGATCGGTTTATAGTCGATCAATTTGACTGAATTGTTCAGGATATTGCCTTTACATTATCTACTTTTTAACTATTATAGTGAGAACTGCCAACTCTTTATCTAATTTCTCGTAATGTATCTTTAATGACGTGCAGGATTTTTTAAGTAGCATAGGCAAATATGCCCCCAACCCCCAACAGGCCAACTCCTCCAAGCAGTATGTTAGTAAAATTAGTCAGCCGGTACGAGAAATAAATATATAAAACAACCACGACCACCCAATTTTTTGTACAAATAAACATTATTCAGAACACGATATGCTACAAAACAAACATATTTCTAGTTGACCTTATCTCCTGAAGTGCACAACAACTTTCGGTGACTTAATTGTGGACTATGTTGACCCAAATAAAAATGGACAATGTGCAAAATTTTGAAATAGCATCCCTAGTAGAGACTATGATAAATTTCTAGTTGAGTTCAGACTCAGATAAATCAAATCTCCAAATGAGTTGAGAATTCAGACTAAAATAAATCACCAGATGAGTGGGAAGTGAGAAAGAACTCTAGATGTGTCTAAAATAAATTTCCAGATGAGCGAAACTAACATAAATCTCTAAATGAGTGGCGACTGAAATAAACCTTATATGTAGCTGGTTGACATGGTTTTCCAAACTAAGCTCAGAATCAAAATGGACATCAAGATTCTTAACCGAGTCAACAATATTCTTTGAGAATCAGCAGTTTGGAAGGTAAACGTAGATGTATTTGTAAGCCGCCTGAAGTTGAATTTGTCCCAATAACCACGAACTATGTCATCATTTAGTTTGAGCATATCATTGGTCATCCTTGATTTAATATCTTTGTACATGGAGATATTCTATTAAATTAATCTTGATCTGTGGCGTCCAGCTGTCAACTATTTTTGTATCATCAACGTAACAGACGTACAGAAGCTGGTGCTTTAAAGGATATATTAGCAACAATGGCATGTAAATACTTACTTGTATGTGACTGGTTCACAGGATGAAGACATTGATAACCGAATCCATTAGAACAACATTTTAAATTATCTCTACAATCATAATCTTTATTACATTCTTGTATTCCTATACCAACACTTCCAGGGGCTACTGGTGGACACATTCCTGGTTTCATATCTGAAATAAATAATAACACATGTAGAGACTGACTACGATAAGGCTGTGGATGAGGAAGCAAAATACAATACTCCACATGGATGAAGACTGAGATGCATCTAGACAATCAGATAAAGGAAGCCAAGAGTGTCACCACTAACAAGTTCACGTGTAATCACTTGTAAGCAAGTGTCTAGAGAAGTTAGAGGAAGACAGAGAACTATCCAGAGAAAATCCACAATGTTTGGCAAGCAATCCTATGCCAAGTCAGATATTAATTTAAACTTGGATTGGACTTGATCCCATAATTTTCAGAAATAGCAGATCTTAAAATCTACAGAAGTGCCCCTGCAGGTGGTTTAAATACAAAAATATAAGGTCTGATAAACATGCACCAATAGGCATTATATTAATGACCAAAATGATCAGACTATAAAAATGTTTTATTAATGAAGTTTGCAGGATTTTTGAAGTAGTGTTGGAAAATATGCTCCCCACCCCCTATCCGCTCCCCCAAGAAGTTAGTAAAATTAGTCAGCTATTGGGAATTCCTGATAACATTTTCTGAAGGGCCAAAAGTGAGAGATTGGCCGTTTTTTATGGATGTGCCATAGTTTGAAATATAAAATATTACCAGTAGTAATGTTAAGTTCGTTGGAACGTGAACAGTTCGGCAGTCCATCATAGGAAGGTCGGGCATTGGGTAGGGGCTGATAATGTCCATCCGTACAATAGCATAGTTTTCTCGTAGTGTTAAGTATGTCTACAGTACACCCAACATTCAATGGTTTCCCAGTTTGGGAACAAGATGGTCGCCACATGGTCTTCATGTTGATTTTGCTGGTCATATCTCGAATCATTTGGCCAACATTGAAGAATGAGATTGTTAGAGATCCATTTAAATACTGTTCGGCAACCACTGACAACTCGTGCAGTCTTTGACATGTTGTCAAAAGACTATCTGAAAATAGAAAACAAATTAAATGTACAGTTGTGTATGTCATAAGATGTATTCTTTTCTTTTAACGGTAGATGAAAAAATGATAAGTACAATAAAACATGTAAGAAAGGTATAATATTCAATACTAAAAAAGCAAATATAACCCTTCAATCCATACATACACATATAAACAAATTCACTAAAGGACATAACGGTTCAAAATGTATTAAAGGACAATATTGGTGCCAGTCATTATCACATATGTGATAGAACTGATTAAACACTTTGCAAATATAATATTAACACAGAGATCATCGCTACCATAGAGGAGTAATAAAGGATTCATGAATCAGAAGTGACGATCGCCAAAGGAAAACACAAGTTATTCCTCTATATATCTAACTGAAGTGACTAGTGATAACAGATACATGGGCGAATATCTGCTCACTAACAATTCCCTCGAAGACCTAAAGTTGCTGTGTGACACTGTGAGAGAATATCTTACAATTCAGAATTGACTGTCATTAGATAAGAGAACAGGAAAGAAAAACAGATTAAAAGTCTGTGCATTACCATGTTTTTATGAGGTAGGGGAGACCGGGGCATATTGAACCACCATGGATATATCCTTTATAAATAATACTATACAACCCAACACAATACAGAAGTGACATAACTTCTTAGACCCATTTCTCCATCAATAAGCCACATGCTGTCAATTATTTTCTTTGGCAGTGGATTTTTCAAAAAAGCGCTTGAAAGAGAAATATTCTCCATACATGTTAACTTCTTAGCCTAGGAAATTCTTGTACTTAAGTTCATATATGTCTAATCTATACAATCCAGATAAACCGGGGTTTGATCCATATAAGAGGGCATATTGATTTTTTTTTTAAAAAAGATCTTCTAATAAAAACATTTGATATGAAATGAGGACAAACATGTATGTGAACAAAGTGGTTCAATGTGCCCCGGTCTCCCCTATAGAAGGAATAAAAACAAGGGGCTGTACGGAGTATTTCTATTTTTCCCGTGTTCTCTTATCTTATGACACTTAATTACTTTATTGTGTCGTCAGATAATCTCTTGCGGTCCCATATAACAACTTTTTGTCTTCGAAGGAATTATTAGTGAGGAGAAAAATCGGCCGTTTATCTGTCATCACTCGTCACTTCTGTCATTCACATAGAGAGATAACTCGTGTTTCCTTTGGCGTTCGTCACTTCCGATTCATGAATCCTTTATTACTCCTCTATGGTAGCGATGATCTCTGTGTTAATATTATATTTGGAAAGTGTTTAATCAGTTCTATCACATATGTGATAATGACTGGCACCAATATTGTCCTTTAAAAACAGGCTCTTGATTTCCGTCTTTGAACATCAGTATGCTAAAAAAGAATAACTTGGTTGCTCTATCCGTTGAAAAAATGTGTCATATTTAGAAAACTACACACTCGTGTAGGTCAACAAAAAATGGCCAATTCGAAGCAAAATTAAGGTAAGTTACACTAAAGAGCTATGCAGTTGTGGTGACACGTTTTTCCTTGCATGTTACATGTTATTCACATAGAAGTGACAAGACTCTATGAACACAATTACAATCGCGTGCATTTAGTGCTCTTCGCCTTTTCATGGTGAGACGTGGATCGCGTAAATAAATACGCTCAGACAATGGAACACATTTAGTTGGGAGATATTAAAAAACTTAAAGCTTATGATTATGATATGATTACTCCTTATAGTTTGTTATTGTTAAATCCAACCGCAAGTTTTCCTCCAGGACATATTATATTCATTAATGTTACAAAGACTTATTATTTCAAGTGTTATCCCGTGATTTGATTGCCGTTGTCAGAATCTGGCTTGCCAGTCCACCCACGAATAACGGCTTTTCTTACTCACACTGACACCCGTCATATTAAATATACAGTCTTATATTCAATCCTGGGATTAAAGTAAACCTGTAAAAGTTATTATCTGTCTAGTATTATAGAAAACTGAAGCAACAAACCATCTCCAGATCGGTCACAGAAGGCCCCGGTTCTTCCAGCAGGACAGTTGCAGAATTTTCCAGTTTCAAGATCTCCTAGACATACACCACTGTTCAAACTACACGGATCAATTTCTAACCCAGCACAGACGGACACTACAATATAAAATATAACATGCCAATTGAACTCAAGACAGCTTTCCAGTAACTTTACATTTAACTATAACTAACAATAGGTAGCAAGTATATAGTAGATGACTTCATATTGCTTTCTAGAACACCTGATACCACTGTCAAATTACATATATTGGTACTTTTATATTCAGAGGTCAAAGTTCAAATCTGTAAGATATTTACCTTCACATGTAGAACCATAAAAACCAGGCTTACATTCACACCAGTACGATTCGTTGTTGTAGTCGTAAGACATGTGGCACACACCTTCATTACGGCATGGGTTGGAATTACATAAACCATTCACTACAGCTGAAATTGTACCATGTTAAAGAACATTAACCATTGTTTTGAACACCTGTCCGTGTCAGCACATCATAATGTCATTAAACTTAATTCTGTTAAACTATCAAAAGTGAGTCGGTTAAACTATCGACAATGAACTCAGCCAACAATGGTAAAACTTTAGAGAAATTGTATTTTGTAACAGAAATGAAATGGAGTTTAAGGTCTTTGTTCTGCACCTAAACTGGGCTAATGAAGACGGGCCTATGCCATACAGTGTGATATGAGTGAAATTTTGCTCTGACAGCCGCACTACGGCCAACTCTAATAACGAATTCCAACTGTCAAGGGATCTTTTACGTGCACGTCAATGTTTACACGGCACCTTGGGTTTTTGTCCCATCCAAACAACTAGGCAATTTGTAACAGACTGTAAGGTTTACTTTATATATGGTCATACAGTACATCATTTCAACAGGTTAGCTGATTGTAGCAGTTCGCCGAATCTTGCATCCAGTAAACACCAATATATCAATCTTTCCTTAACTGAAAGAACAAATCGACACAAAATCTAACCTGAACAATTTGGTTGTTGTGTAGAGTCGTATGAATATTTCAGTCGGTTTCCATATGGGTTAACACAATAATATATCTTCTGTGTTAGATTAAACACGTTAAATTCCATCATAACAGGTGAGTATGTTCCTCGGTCTGTACAATTCGGCATCTGTAACCAACTTACATTAATATCACGTAAAATATGAGAAACAGACATATTGAGCTGATATGGTGTAGGAGTTTTACCGTCTAATATCTCCATGATATATTTGATCAATCTTCTTCTCTTAGGACATTCACCATACACTGATTCTGAAAAATACAAAGGTTATAAAAAAAATAATACAAAAGAAGTCATCACATATGATGGTTTTTTCCATCAAATTCCAATTGTGCACATGGGAACTCTGTTTTGTGTCACATCTGAAGATGCTGGTCTTTGCCAGAAGCTCCTTTTTTTACTGCCCCACTGACAAAGGAAAATCTATGCTGCAAATCCAATTAAGTGTTTAACACTCGACATTTTAAGTAAGAAAAATACAAACTAAAGTCAACAAATTAAAGCTTAATATTTCATAGTATCAATATTCCCATTATTAGCATACATATCATAAAGATATTGATAATAATATAATAAATATCAGTCAAGCTTACCATAATCATTAACTTCACAGAATATACCTTCACGTTTTAAAGGACAAGTACACATATCACCCGTTTCAATGCGACCCAGACATTTTCCATACGGTCCACATGGATCAGAGGTAAAATAATCACAAAGACGTGCTGAAATAACACACCATATTATTCTTTACAATATTTCTTTATAAATAAACTACTGTCAGTTAATTCTAATTCATGAAAAACTAACAAAATCTTCTTCACGAATTGGACCATATAACAGTACTAGTTTAGAGGAATGGAAAGACATGAAATGAAATGAAATGGGGTTTAACGTCCTACTCTTTTGCACTTACCCTGAGCTTATATCAAATTCCAACTGCCAAGGGATCTTTTACGTGCACCCCAATGTGTACACAAGACCTCGGTTTTCCATCCCATCCAAACGACTAGGCAGCTGTCCTTGTCAGGCCCTCCTTCTGCATCACTGACAAGGAAAAACCACGCCGGAAATTGAGATGAACTTTCTCGGCCAATGCAGGGATCGAACACCCGAGGAATGGAAAGACAAAGGGCCGTTGTCTGTTTAATGGTGGCATTAGTGGGCTGTACCAAAAAGTCATAGATTACCAGTGTAATGTTCTATATAACATTCTAGAGAGTTGGGCGATAGGGGGCTATTTCATTTTCCATAGGATGAAATTCTATAGTATTATACAGAATTTTGGGGGCCCGTAGCAAATCTGTAGTGCAAATCCCATAATTATTCCGGTTGGTTGAAAAACTAATAGTGTTTTTAGGTTTTAATGTTGTTTCGCCTGGATTATCGCCCTTTTTTATAGGGAAACTTTGCACCATCTAAGCTATGACGTCATTACCGCTATAATTGCAAATTTATGTCACGCCATTCAGTCAGCAGACGGCTGTCTTCCAAGATGGTCCACATTCCTTTGATTCCTTGTATTCAGTTTTGTTTGTTGCTGTGACGGTTGGAATGTGTGCACTACATGCATTCAATATACTTCAGTCCTCTTCCTTATTGATTTAGTGCATTTTAGTTTTGTGAACTACTTCTCTGGTACATCTAACGGTGTGGTTACTTGTTTAGCGAAATTAATACAATATGCTTGCATTCGTATTTTTTGCAACATATGACAGATCATGACTCATGCTGACATTACATAATTATTTCTTTGGGTAGTATTCCAAATTGTTTTCAAATATGAGTTAAGTCTGTGTCACCACAGGCTCGGGACTGTACAAAGCAGTGGACGCTTACGGCTAGCCCCCAGATCCATTCACTCTTTTTGAATTGTGTTGTTTGTTTTACTCTGAGTATGATGTCTTGTCCATATACAAGTCCCCCTGCACTTACTATTTGAGCATTCCGAACAACTAAATACTGACCTTGACAGTTATCGCCGTATCGACCCTCGTAACACTGACATGTATAACCTCTGGTTGAAGTCATATCATTAAAACAGGAACCACCATTACTACATGGATTACTCATACATGGATCCATAACTAAAATAAAAATAAAACCAACATTACGAATAGTGGTGTTGGTGTGCATTGGTTGTTGGTGTGATGTTGGTGTTACCATTGCCATGGTGTTTATGGAGAGGGTGGATGGATAAGGAGGGTCTAACATGAGATAAAACAATTTATTAAAACAAAAAGGTTACTTACCTTGTCCGCATAAACTTTGTAGGGAAGATTTCGCTTGTTCCATAGCAGATGTAAAATTGGAACAGTTCCTAAGATGGTCCACACATCTTATATAATCATTCATTAAACTAAAAACAGATGAAAAAGGGACTACTATTATTATACCGTGTTCATAGAAAAAAACAGCATTTCAGATTTGAAGTGTTCCCATGGCTAACGAACAGTCCTTTTACAGTAAGCAATCTCGAAAGCCATTTGATTTAATTTTGATATCTTAAAGTAGTAAGAAAATAAATGACATTTCATCCACATGGTCAATAGATATTGCAATACCTGCAGTAGCTGGTCATGTTTGTAATTCCAGATGTGGTTATCAATGTTGTAGCTTCCACGCTATAGTTACTACAACGTAACATTTCCTGAAGACATGGTGAGCTTACTGAAATAAATAAAAGAAAATTAGTAAACTATACTGTCAACAAACCAGATCAATTTAATTTATATAAAACACAAAATGACAAATTTGTGTAACAGTTTGTTAAAATTCAATAGACGTCTATATTTCACTAACTCAAATGATGCATATAAATTTCATACAGATCGAATGATAACGTTTTCCTTTAGAGCATTCACAAGTTCCAGCAAAGCGACACACGGGTCATAAATCCAAAAGCAATTGACGGGAATTGCTGAAATTCAATATGATTCTTCATTTCACTTTTTTAAATAATGCATATAAATTCCATACACATCGGAAGTAACTTTTATCGTTAGTGTATTCACAAGGTTGAACAAAAAGTGAAAAAAGGGCAATAACTCTAGAGCATTCACAGGGTTTGACACAGTGAAACAAGGACAATAAATCGAGACATAAATAACGGAAAATGCTTAAATTCAATAATAGACTTCTTCATTTAACTAATTAAAAGGATGCATATAAATTCCATACAGATATGAAGACAACTTTTGTCATTTCGTTGAAGAATTCACAAGGTTCAACAAAGTGAAACAAGGACAATAACTCTAGACGTGATAAACGAAAATTGATGAAACTGTACAGACTTCTCCGTTTTACTAATTTAAATAATGCATATAAATTTCATACCGATAAGACGATAACTATTGTCGTTAGAAGAACGTTCACAGGGTTTGACTAAGTTTTGTCGTAAATTATGTCTTATAGGGGATGATATACAATATGCCAGATTAGACAGCATGTCAAAATACTCAATTGCCTCAATTATACATGAATTATTATTGTATCTTCGAACACCAGAAGTTTTATTATAATGCACCCTCGAATACATAAATCCTTAAGTATGATAATCCTTTTTTGTACATTTAAAATTCTATTACATTACAGTAACAATAACCATTTACTTTGAATATAATAATCATCTAAAGTTAATCTCTATCATCCCAAAAAAAATTCTACGAATTTTAGTCTGGATGTGTTTTTAACACTTGGGAATAACAGGTCATTGGCTAGATTATTATTGCACCCTCGAATACATAAATCCTTAAGTATGATAATCCTTTTTTGTACATTTAAAATTCTATTACATTACAGTAACAATAACCATTTACTTTGAATATAATAATCATCTAACGTTAATCTCTATCATCCCCAAAAAAATTCTACGAATATTAGTCTGGATGTGTTTTTAACACTTGGGAATAACAGGTCATTGGCTAGATTCTCTGGTCTTTTATGTTATCATAAACACCGTCTAAGTAAGGTAACTTGTCCTAAAACAAGATGATGACGCCCATGAAATTAATTTAAGAATGCCATTTCGAATAATCCATTTGATTGCATGCCAGTTCAATATCCAACACTTTTATTTTTTTCTATTATAAAATTTCTCTCTTCGAGAGCCATATCTATTTGTGCTGAATGAATAGTTAATTCTATAGATGTTGGTATGGTAAAGGGATCTTTATACCTAATACCGAGCAAAAAAATGAATGATTGATCGGTTGATACATTAAAAGAGTAATAATTTGGTAAACATTCAATTCTAGACTGATAACAAAATAACATGTGTGAAACTTCTGGTGTAAGTTTCCACTATCCTTATAAGGATGGTTTCCAACGTCATCAAGCTAATTAACCAATCATTATAATTAATTACATCATTTTTGACCAATTAGAAAATTGAACGTCCAAGTTCCAAAGCTACAAGATTGAAATATCTCTGAGTATTCGTCAAACAACCATTGAATTCCAGAGTGAGAAGATGTAGCTATTTCTTTCTATTGTAAAGTATGCTTGTGTCACCAGGGTCTGTCTAGACCCTATAATTACCTTCTATGGTTGAATGTGTGTTAATTGTTATATCTTAATACATGTATATAATTAATATTATAAGCTTATTTTCTATGTTCTAATCCTCTTTGTATACTTTTAATACTTTAATCTTTGTCTAAATTGTTGTGTTATGGTAATGGTAATGTAGGTATCTAGGGGTTACATCTTCAAGAATATAAATATGGAGATGGACCCATGAAAGACAAGTTAGGTTAGAGATACAGCTACAGAATACGCTCATAGTTATGCCAACTCTTGATATTATACTTCTTTAGTTGAACATAATTGTGTAGTTATTATACCACTCTGTATATATTGTCTGTTATAATCGTTATTGCTGTGCCTACATAAAACTCTACATTTAGCTGATTCAAGTGTTTGTTATAATTAATAACAAGAAGAAACCAGTAGGATGAACTATCTACTGTACTAAGGACCAAGCTGGTTACATGGGGAGATTGCCATCCGATTCCTGGAAAAACCTTCTCAAAGCCATAAGCAGTGCTCAACCTTTGCTACACCCCCATCAAACAAAGGTTAAGACCTGAAAGATTTTGAGAAGTTATTTTTGTGAAAATACTGTTAAAGAAAATGGCAACGATAAAACCATTTAATGGAGGAAAACATGAAAGGCCTCACTATTGGATTAAAGATTTTGAAGCATATTGTAAATTCCACAATATAAGCAGTGACAGAATGGTACCATTGTTTGCATTGTCAACTGAAGGATGTGCAAAAGATTGGTATTATGGAATACAAAGAACAGGTGTGGAGACATACGAAGAAATAAAAAAGGAATTTATGGAAAATTATTGTCAACTTGAAGGAGATGCAATCCTAATCAAACAACAAGAGACAGAAACTGTTGAGGAATATATCTCAAACAAAAAATACTGGGCAGGTGAAGTACACCATTTAAATGAACTTACAACAATGTCAGCCATGTTAAACGGGTTACTTCCAGAAATAAAGAAACATGTCCGGTTATTTGGAAAACCAAAGAATTTGAAAGAACTGGAAAAATCTTCACTTTATATGGAATATGTGCTAAACAAAGACATAAATAAAGAGGAATCCTCTTCAAGAAAAAAATTAGATGAATTAACAAGTGCTTTAAACTCTCTTACCATCCAACGGGATAACAATTCAAATAGTGTGAAAGAATGGGAAAATGATAATTATAATTGCAATTATGATACAACTTATGATAGTGCTAAATTATTCAATCATAATGCTGAACTTTATATGGATGGAAATTTTCAAGACCACACAAATTCTCATCATTATGCAAGAAGCGTAGAACAAGGTAAGTGTGATCAGTTATATAATACCTTAGATACCCAATATGACAGTCAGTATCAAATATGTGCTACAAAAAAATTGAATTACTTTAAGTCGAAAAGCAAAAATCCTTATTATAAAAAGCCCATATTAAACAATAACTATGCAGGGCAAGGAGTTGCAAAATTATCCCCAGATGAAGACAAACCATTTAAAAGTTCCTTAATTAATGTCATAATAAATAGAAAGATCATAAAAGGCTTAGTAGATAGTGGGGCAAATATTTCTGTGATAGCTCATTCGTTGTACAAACAATATGATCTGTCCAAATTAGGCTCTATACAAGAGACAGAGACAAAGCATGTATCAGGAGTTGGTGGTGACTTTATTAAGGTAATGGGAAAAATTAATCTACCTATACTAATAGGACGTCTAACACTGCACCAAGATTTCCTTGTTTTAGAAAGAACAACGCACTCACTATTATTAGGTATTGACTTTTTACAAACACAAAAAGCAATTGCGAATTTCGAATTGAAAACCCTGTCACTTCAAAGTGGAACAACAGTTGTGCCATTAGGAGATAATCAATTGGACGAAACATATGCTGTTCAATTGGTGAATGAAATAACAATTCCACGAAGATCAGAGATGATTGTGCCTGTATCAGTAAAAGAGTTATTTGTAAAGGAAGCTGTAGGATTTATAGAATCAAACACAACTCTGATCAGCCAGTGCTATGTTCTCGGAGCTAGATGTTTAGTAGAAGTAAGGGACAACCAAACATCATGTAAATTACTTAATCCAACCAATGAAGATATTACACTGCGTCAAAATAAAGTTGTCGGAAAATTTTCATTGCTCAAAGAGGGCGAAATCTTAAATACTTTACATGATGAAGTTCCAGAAATCAATTCTTTTACTTCTGGCCATCAAAACAGTTCACAGCACGATGAACAATCAAGAAGGTGGATTAAAGAGGCTGAATCTATTGGCATCAATCTAACTGAGGCAGATCTCACAGAGCACCAGAAGATAACCATGATGAAATTCCTTGGGCAAAATAGAAACGTTTTTGCAAAAGACATGTCAGAACTTGGTTCGTGCACCCTACCAAACTCACTCCATAGAATTGACACTGGTGATGCCAAACCAATACAGAAACGGTTCTACAGAGCTACTCCTAAGATGAAAGAAGAGATGTCTAAGATGATCGATGAGATGTTAGAAAATGGAATTATTGAACCTTCTACATCACAATGGATGTCCCCTGTGGTACTAATTAAAAAAAAATCTGGAGAGCTACGATTTGCCATTGACTATAGAGCCCTTAATGCTGTCACTAGACCTATAACATTTCCTCTACCCAGGATGGAAGATGTCTTTGACTGTATTGGAGAATCACAACCAACTATATTTTCCACACTAGACTTATTCTCTGCATATTTTCAGTTGAATCTGGACCCGGAAACGAAAGAGAAAACAGCATTCACTTGCCATAGGGGTGTTTTCGCTTTCAATCGCTTACCTTTTGGCTTGTCCAACTCTCCGGCAGCATTTCAACGATTAATGACAGAGGTCCTAAGAGATCTCAACTGGAAGATGGCACTGGTGTATGTTGATGATGTATTAGTCTGGTCTAAATCTTTCGATGAGCATCTACAGCATCTTACTATAATTTTTCAAAGATTGAGAGAAGCAAATCTAAAACTCAAAGCTTCCAAATGTCATTTTGCTACAAAGAAAGTCTTATACCTTGGGCACATTTTATCAAAAGATGGAATTATGGTTGACAGAACAAAAACAGAGGCTGTACAAACTTTTCCACAGCCGAAAAATGTTAGTGATGTAAGAGGATTCATCGGGTTATGTAGCTACTACAGAAAATTTGTGAAGAACTTTGCACAAAAAGCAGCGCCATTAAACAAACTTCTTCGCAAAGATGAACCTTTTAAATGGACAATGGATATGGAAGAAGCTTTTCAAAATTTAAAGGATGCATTATTAGCACCTCCAATTCTAAGCTTCCCAGACTTCAATAAAGAATTCATTCTATACACAGATGCCAGTTCCCATGCTATTGGATATATTTTGGGGCAGAAGAATGAAGCAGGACAAGAAGTGGTAATTTGTTATGGAGGAAGAGCAATGAATGAAAGAGAAAAGAAATGGCATATTACAGAACAAGAGTGCCTGGCTTTAATAGAAGGAGTAAAACAGTACCATGTTTACCTTGCCAACACAAAATTTCAGATATTTACTGACCACATTGCACTCTCCTTCATTAAAACCATGGAATGTAAAACGGGTAGATTACTTCGATGGTCATTGTTCCTCCAAAGCTACCAGTTTGACATTAAGCACAAACCAGGAAAGACCCATAATAATGCTGATGCCTTATCAAGAAGACCTTATTCTGACAAGGAAAGTTATAAGACGATGTGTGACAATGTTGCAAGTTTAGTTACCCAAAAGAATTTAAGACATGGTCAGAAAACAAAACAACTCCAACAGTCACCCAAAAATCAGACAAAAACAGGAGATAAACTGTTGTCAACTGCAGAAGTTTTTGTTGCCGCTGAAAATAACTATCTGCAACAGGATCCAGTAAGCACATTTCAAGAAGTTCTAGCTATCTCCTTGCCTCAACTACAAGAAGCACAAGCTGCAGATCCACAATTGCTTCAGTACATAAAGTTTCTTCAGGATGACATCTTACCAGATGACCAGAAAATGGCTAATAGGATCCTTAGTGAACAGAGCTTTTACCAAATCACTGATGGCATCCTATATCATTTATTCTCGCCCCGAGGAAAAGGAACAAGAATCGAAAGAGAGGTAAAGCAATTATGTATTCCGCAACACATGCGAGATGACATCCTGAAAGCCTATCATGATTCTCTCGGACATCAAGGACAAGACAGGACACAGAGGGCCATCCAGCTAAAATATTTCTGGCCACGGATGTACTCTGAAATTGAATATTATGTCAAATCATGTGAAGTGTGTCAACAAGCAAAACCATATTACCACAAGAAGCCAGCAACACTAATACCCCTCCCTGTAGAATCAACCTTCAGCAGAATCCACATGGATATCATTGGTCCATTAAAGAAGTCAACAGAAGGATATACATCAATTCTGTTGGTCGTCTGTCCCTTCTCGAAATGGATTGAAGCGTTCCCCTTGAAATCAACAGGAGCATCTGTAATTGCCAAGATCCTGTTTACAGAAATAATTTGCCGCTATGGAACGCCAAAAGAAATCTTGACAGATAGAGGACAAAACTTCATGAGTAAACTTTTGGTAGAATTGTGCAAACTACTTCACATTAAGAAGCTTACTACTGCAAGCTATAGGCCTCAAACCAATGCAGCATGTGAACGTATGAACCAAACCATATACAACACACTGCAAGCCTATATCAAACCAGACCAGTCTGATTGGCCAGATGTTCTCCCAGCAGTCCTCATGGCTCACAGAGCAACTCCAGCAACCGAATCTACCAACCTAAGTCCATTTCAAATGTTGTTTGGCAAAGAGCATACTCTCCCAATAGATATTGAACTGCTACCAGTCGAAACATTAGGCAGCAAGGATGCCAAACAGCATTATGAAAGAATTACACAAAACTTAGAGATTGTGAAAGATATTGCAGCGAAAAACATAACTGCTGCTCAGAACAAGTACACCTATCAGCATAACAAGAAAGCTGAAAAGCCCAAGTTTAAGGAAGAACAAATGGTTTGGTTATACTGTTCCAAGACTGAAACCGGATTCAGTAAGAAACTCCAAAGGAAATGGGTCGGACCTTACTATATCTGCATTGACCGAGGCAATAACACCTATAAGCTTCGTCGAAATGCAGATCACCAACTAGTGAAGTCACCAATCCATGCCGACCGTTTACGTCCTTACATTGATCCTTCCAAAAGGCCAACAAACCCAATTGAAAGTGATGAAATTTTAAACCCTGAGGAAATCAATTCAGATATTTCTCAAACTGCTGATGCACATCCATCTACTAACAACCATAATCTAACTAACACAATGGGTAGCCAGAACCCGAATAACTCCAAAAATCCTAATACACAAGATGATACTAACAATATACCTGATACACCTGATAAAGACATGACTATGACCCAAACACAGACCAAATTTGAGGAAGATCATATTGTTAAAATTTTACAATCTTCAAAATATCGTGGTCAGTTTTGGTATAAAACTAGATTAAAGAACATTAAAGGACCACAATGGATCATTCGCGACTTATTGCCCCAAGATCTGGTAAGACAATTCCATGCCACAAAAACACAAAAAGGCTTTGCAAAAAAGAGGCGTGCTTAAAACAAGTAGTTTATTTTCTTTTGATATAAACTGTTAGAATAGTTAGTTAGATATATGGGTATCTAAGACTGATCACACTTCCACTTTGTATGAGTGTGTAAAATCCAGACTATTAACATTATTCAGTCATATGTGAACCAATCCTTTATGAATATTATCATTGAATGTTTTTATTTGACCACATTTTTTTTAAACCCTATACTTAATTACATTATTTGGGTTAGTAATGTTATTTTATTAAGTCACCATGACTTATTCTGGGTAAATTGTTTCATTAATTTCCCATCTAAGTATATATCCTTGTCAGTATGACTTTAATTATATACATGATTTAGTTCAAATTTTGATAAAATTAATTAATCAGTTGGCTATTATACTAATTTGATTGTATTACTATGTTTTATTGTATGTATATTACCTATAACTTATGAGTTATGCAGGGCTGGGGCCATTACATTACCAATGTAATTAATTACATTCCATTACCATTACCCCAGCCCTGGAGTTATGATGTTTAATTGGCATTATATGCTTTAACTGATTTTAGTCGAATATATTATGACTTATTATAAATATCCCTTTTTCTTTAATTTATACATATATTGATATAGATCGTGTTATGTTGGCTATATGGCCTTAATCATATATATGACAAATTCCCAAATATTGATGTCGGGGACGCCATCTTCCTAGGGGGAGCCATGTCACCAGGGTCTGTCTAGACCCTATAATTACCTTCTATGGTTGAATGTGTGTTAATTGTTATATCTTAATACATGTATATAATTAATATTATAAGCTTATTTTCTATGTTCTAATCCTCTTTGTATACTTTTAATACTTTAATCTTTGTCTAAATTGTTGTGTTATGGTAATGGTAATGTAGGTATCTAGGGGTTACATCTTCAAGAATATAAATATGGAGATGGACCCATGAAAGACAAGTTAGGTTAGAGATACAGCTACAGAATACGCTCATAGTTATGCCAACTCTTGATATTATACTTCTTTAGTTGAACATAATTGTGTAGTTATTATACCACTCTGTATATATTGTCTGTTATAATCGTTATTGCTGTGCCTACATAAAACTCTACATTTAGCTGATTCAAGTGTTTGTTATAATTAATAACAAGAAGAAACCAGTAGGATGAACTATCTACTGTACTAAGGACCAAGCTGGTTACACTTGTATCATATGTATCAAGCTAAGATATAAAACATGTCATCGTATTTATTAATCATACAATATTTTTCGGACTGACAATGTCGGAGTGACATTTAAAGATACGTCCTAACCAGTTAAATACGACAATTAAAAAAACTAGACGACCAGGCACTGTTCAAAAATATGTAGCAGAGAAGAGAGTATGTGTCACATGTTGGACGCGAGGTGTTTTTTTTTTAATCCTACTTTCCACATCTAGCCACCTACTCATAGCACTGCACGGTGCCACATTTATCTTGGTGTCTATTTCAGGTTAGTTTTGTAATAGACATCGTTTACTACAGGTATGGTATTTTAAAGAAAATTCAAAATGGTGGTTTGAGAAGAAAACTTGTTTGTTGTGTATTTTGTACACAGTGAACAGTCCATTTCTGACTACAATAGTTTGCCTACAACGTTTATTTCGGACTTCGAATTATGTCCAATGGTTTGGATTGTTCGTACTTGGTTTTATGCTATTTTTTTTATAGCAACTTCTGATAAATAAAATCATTAAATTTGTAGGTTTGGGGGAAAATTCCTTTCTGTGATGTAGACGTACAGTGACCTACCTCCGTCTTTACAATTTTGTTGATACATCTCTCGACTTTGTTGTAGTTCTGATGTCATATTCATAACATTACTACACTCTCGTAGAACTTGCTCAGAACAGTCCAATGACTCCTTGGCTAACCTTGAATCAAAAAGAAATGAAACTCACAATGAGTAACACACCCAATGTTTGAAATATCCCAACATGTGTACTTTTATGTAATAATACAGGAGTAAGACGACTATTCATATAAAATATAAATAAATTATGAAACAGTATAAAGGTCGCATATGTTGTATTACATAACCATTATTCATTCTGCCATTATTTCATATTTTCAAGCACTGTTGAAGCTTGTTTGATTATCTTTTATTTGATATGGACACCAAAACACTTAAATCAACTTGTACCCTTTACCCCAATATCAACTTGTAACCTGTACCCAAATATCAAATTTAATCCCCCATTAACACATTCTACAGTAGATATCGCTTGTGAGATACTTTCATAATCTACTGAACAATATCTCCTCAGGAGACATCGCTTTACATGAATTTGATTGTTCAGTTAGAAAAGAATTTTGTTTTATTAAAGGAACCACTTTTTGGATCCGGTAATCTTGTTGGAGAAATGTTCTCAATTACCATAAACAATTAATGCTTCCCATAATAGTAAAAGAAACACAGGGACAGTATATGATTTTAAAACGGGTGATTTGCAGTCAAAACATGTATTACTACACCGTAATGTAATCAGGTTCAGTAAAATTAAATCTATGCCAAAGAATTATATCTTCTTATTTGTGCGCATAAGAAAGGGTTGAGTGATAAATCAAATCTCCTACTCATCTTTTTTTATATCTGATGTCCTCAAATTGTTTACCCTCCATACCCAACTTACTTGCAGTAATTATCAGGATTAAGGAAATTATTCCCAGTGTAGTTGGAGGTCAAGTTACTGGCACATTGAAGTATTCGTTCTGCACACTGTAGCTTTTGATCTTGAATAGTGGCTAAAAATCAAACAGTACACGGAATTAAATAAATGTTTTTCTGCTTAATTAGCTAAGTTATCCATAATTTAAAACAAGCGATTATCATGTAAGATTTACCCAAATTTTGGAAGAGATGGATAGAAAACAAGCTAAAAAAGTGATTTGTATACAATCAGGGGACATAATCCAGAACATTATGGTCCGATATGTGCAAATATGATAAGGAATATAAATTGAAGAAATTAAAGTCCAATATTGAGACAGGAACCAAGATCTTTGGGATATAAATATATATCTTAAAGAGCACATAAAATGGGCCTGGGAATTTTTTTATATGTGTACTCCATGGTTATTTTATCCACTTTTCGGCAAATTCACATCAATCAGACTAAAATTAATTCAGTTATCTTCACTCAAAGTCGTAAAAATAGACTTCCTGTAAAAACGACTTTGCCAATTATCGAAAACATTCTTAATCCCCTTAGACGCCAATGACGTCACAGTGACCGAATGCATATTCAGAATGTTTATTCCTTAATTACCTATATACACTCGGCGTGTGTATTCATTAACGCCTGACTGATTCCTTAATCCCCCCAATTAAAAAAAACAATTGACTACGGAATAATTTGTGATGTAATTTAGAATTTGTTTTATAACAGCAATTGTTGTAGCCATAATCTTTTTAATCAGAATAAGCCAACCGTGGCCGCTGATTGAAACAAGATTGGTGTAAAATTGTCATAGCCGGCGCTACAGACATCTTTGAAGCCAATAGAAATAATTAATTGTCGGCTTTTAAGGAACGAAATGGTTTCAAATAATAATCATATAACCTTAGTTCATCAACAACGGTTATTGATCATTTTATCATACACCAAGAGAATGGAGGCAGAATATTTCAAGTTATCCTGTAGCAGTAGTTCTTTTAGCTCGGGCAGTGTTTCAACTATCGTACACAGATACGTCGCGAAAAATGATTAATATAGCGCCATATATGTTTGAGCCGTATTTATCTGACAGTAGTTCCGTGGAGGATGGCGATGTAGAGAATACGGGATCTAACAATGATAATCATCTGACTGTTGCGATTCTCTGGAATGGTGCGTACCAGAATGCATAATATTTTATACACTTATTTTTGTGTTCGAATTTTTTGACTGAATGACAATCTTCAAATTTTATTAATTTATAATATCTATTAAAAACAGTTTTTTGTAGATCTGTACCAAAGCATAATAATAATATATTGTATTTGGATACAGGTGTAAGTGTGAAAAGTGTATGTTAATGCCCACAGAAGACGAGTCTGTATGCTGCATTGGAATACAGCGTACAAAAGATAAGATGGCCGCTTTCAAAGAAATACAGGACCCAATACATTGTATAACCGACCACCCCGGATTCCAGTCTAACTGCCTTGATATATACGTCTTAGAAACGCCGGTACATTATTCACCTTTACCTTGCTGGAATTTCCACAACTCTCAATAACATAACGATAATATGGCATCTTGAAATACACTCGGTAATATTCTAGTCACAAATATATAATCTATTACAACTCAAGACGAGAAATGTCGGCTTTTGAAAATGCTTTGACTTACATAGTGATATGTAGCTTACATGTAAATAATTACACGTTAATGATTACGCCAATCAAATGTTAATTGGACCGACAAATACACACGTGTCAACTGGCTGTGTGAATATTGCACGGGCAGTGATATATTGTATAGATGACGTGCATACTATGTGTAGTGCCTGTGACGTCACCAACCAATCAACCGGATTAAGGTTGTAATTGAAAAATTGAAAACCGTTTTTGGCAGTCGGATATGTAAATATCTGAATTAATTTTAATCAGATTAGTTTGAACTTGCCGTAAAATGGATTTTGTAACCATTGAGTATCAGTATGGAAAAATTTTATGAACCATTTGATGTGGTCTTTAAGTTTCATCAAAATCGGCCAAAAATTATGATGACAGTCAGGGGTGACGACAATATCAAAACAACAACATAAACTATAATATGCCCTGCATTATAAAAGTCATCTGGGCTATTTCTAAAATCATTGTTCAGACAGTCAGGGGAGACGACAATATCAAAACAACATAAACTATAATATGCCCTGCATTATAAAAGTCATCTGGGCTATTTCTAAAATCATTGTCAACAAATCCTGACTGATAATTTTTTTTTTAAATGAAAACCAATTTATTTTAAAACTATCTCAATGAACAACTCCCCTCCAAATATTGACAAATTCTACACATAACTAATTTCATGTATAAGATTCACAAAATTTAGAAGTAAACGTGTTTACAGGAAAGTGTGTTTAAACATTGTTATCCAAAAAGATTGAATTTTGACCAAACGTCAATCCCAGTGACACACAACTTGCGAGGGTAGCAACAACGCATGGCCATATTTAATGTGTACAGAGGCCGTTAATAATCCTATAGGTAAGGTCGATGAAGCAATGGTTATGCACATTACTGGTTCATTAACCACAGCAATTATGGTTGGATAGTATTGAACAAAAAATATTTTGGTTGGCATCTGACAGGGTTTTGTCTAGGTAACATTTGATATGAAATATTTGTAGAGATGAAGAGACATCAGATTGGAGGAACACAAGCACTTACTGGCATTATTACAGTTGACCATTCGATTGTATTCATCATAGTAGTCATGACCACAAACACCACAATACTTTGCTCTAAAACATATCAAATAATAATCAATAACCACTAATGGCAGATTCATTTTAACAAAATACAAGGCATTTTCATGCACACAAGTTGATTTGGAATGAAGGGGCAGAACATGACCAATTTAATTTAAAATTAATCAGTGTTTGTAGAGTTTTCTGCAACTGATATAAAGTAATTTTCAATTTGATGGGATTATCAGATTAGGAAAGTCTGGTGACTCAGTGGTTAAGGCACTGGATTGGATCACTAACTAGGAGATCCGGGGGTCCGATACCGGGGTTGGCAGCCGGAAATGTCCCTGGGATTTTCCTGCATGGTTACCCCTTGTCAGTGGGGCTAGATGGACAGGGGGCCGCAGTTCATTCAAAATTTCTCTCACTGCATTCTCTATGGTGTAAGCACGTTTTCATTATCCCAGTCAGTGCCAATCTGATTAAAACACAGATCCAATTTCGTTTCGTTTTTTATAGTTCAAAATTTCGTTTTTTACTTGTCTTTACTACTCTTGGATCGGGAAGACTTGTTATTTAAGTCGTGTTCTGCCTGAAATGAGGGGTCAGCCAATCAAATGGTCTGTCGAATCGACCTTTTGACCTTTTCATGTGTGGAACTGTGGGTAGATATTACCAGCCAATGACGTCTATATACTAACACCAGCGGATAGAAACCAAAACAAAACAAAAGTAGATTTTAAAAAGCATGGCGGTAGCTAATTGGTTAATCGAATGACTGACGTTATCGGGTTGATACCTGACATCATAGAATGTGAGCTCCCACTTTAACTTGTTAGATCTACATGAAAGTAGGCCATCGAAAGTATAAAAACGAAACGAAATATAGGCTAGATCAATATTTTAATTAGATTGAGTCGGTCCAGAAAAGTAGGACATTAAACCCCATTTCATTTCATTTCGTTATCAAATCATGGCTTTATTTAATCTAAACGTTGCCAAATATCCACTTTACAATCAACACATCCGATTTAATTGTACCAACATTTTTGTTCTTGACTCAGATCAAAGATTTCTAGATTAAAACGTACTGATAGAATTTTATATTTATTATGGTAATCATATAAGTGATCAGTGTTAACTCATCGTTTTGACATTACTAAATGATTTAGCTTGTGGATACAATTCATGCTGAAGTTATCGAAACTATAATTAACCTTACCTGCACCTGGCATTTGGATGTCCTGGACAAGATGCCAAAAGACATGGATCAATAAAACAGCTAACAACTGGTACACCTGGTGGACATGATGAAGAGTTATCTGTTAAAAACAAAGCAAAACAAATTTTGACAAACTAGCTTTAAAAAATACAGGCAAATTAGATTTTTTGGCAGATCATACAAGAATTTTTTTTATACAAGTACATGTATAACTGTGATTTATTTTTCAAATAAAACCATTAAAGGGACTATAACACTCTTGGTGGCTTGGCAGCTTGAGAAAATAAATAATAGCCTTATTCTAAGTACTAGATGTTTAAGCGTCCTATCTGTTGAGTAAATTATCAATTACAACCTATTTTACTTGTCCAGAAGGTTCGAAAATATTTTAAAATCCAAGTCACATTTGAAAAAGTTTACGTTAGAATTAGTGGAATTTATCCAATTTTTTAAATTAGGTGTGCTAAGATGAAATTTATATCATCAATTAATTGGAATATTGTAAAATAATACAATTTGTTGACCAGAATGAAGAATGGGACATATTATTCAGTTTCAACAAGAGTGGTATTGGGGGCTTTAAATTATCTTAATATTCTAGGTGTGAGAAATCACCTGTAAATGGAAGGTAAAAGGTAAGTGCTGAATGTAAAATGTAGGTACTGATGGAAAAATGTAAGTACTGAAGGTAAAATGTTGGCACTTAAGGAACAAGCAGTTGCTATGCAAGATACACCAACAATTAGCAAGAGATGGACAGAGAAGAAAGGTCATTCTTCGTACAGTAAAACCCATGAACCAGAATGTTAAGGTCTGACATGCTTCAATATGGAAAGTAACAGAGATCATTGGGTTATAAACATATATCTTATAATCAGATAAAAAAATGTGACCTTTAGAGAGTACACGAGTCCACGACCTTAGTATTACATGGAGAACGGCCATTTTGTTGGATAGTCTCGGCCTAAATCAAATAAAAAAAATTGTGACCTCCAGAGGGTTCACAAGATAAAAGCATGTTTTCTGTACACTCAGGGCTAATAATCCAGGAAGTTAGGAGCCGATTAAATCTAATAAATGGGAAATCAATAAACCTGAGCTATACATAAACAATAATCTAAAAAGTGTATATGCATGGGAGTAAGAATGACCAAGAATGATCGTTGATGTAAGGGAATTAAAAATATATATTAATTCAATAAACAGAAATCATGAAAGATGTCAAATCTATCTTTAGACTATTAAACTGGCCGAAGGAAGTCGTAAATATATTAATTGAATAAACTGAAAATCAGAACTATGAAATATACATTCAAACTGTAAAACTGGATAAGTACTGAAAACCAAGATATGTACAATGTATAATAAGACTGTAAAACTGGATAAGCATTAAAATGTATTAATTCAATAAGTTGAAAATTATGAATGATGAAATCTGTTAACAGAGCCTGGACAAGGGAACCCGTAAATATTTTAATTTAAACCCAAATGTGAAACTGTGAAAATATATAAGTACCGATGATCAAGATATGTAAAAATGTATAATTAGACTGTAAAAACTGGAAAAGTACTGAAAATGAACATAAGTATTGGAATCACTGTATAAGTTAGCCATAAGTCCTTGGTATAAAGAGTCCCACATCACGGTTTAACTTGGGTTTGATACATTTTATATTGATGATCTCAAGAAGTTTCCTGGTTTTCTTCTGGTCTCATTGGATTGTATGATGTCCGTCGATAATAATATGCAAGATATTTTGGGCTGGTACCATTAGTTTGTAGTAGATTTTGTATGGTTTCACAGGTTGAATAGGTGATATCTATATTTCCACTTCTTGTTTCATCAGTTACGAGACTTTGCCATGAAATGGGTGGTTATTCTTATTCTTGATTGGGCAGTAATGGACTTGCTAGCGTATTGGTTATCTATGGTGGTGGTGATAACATCATTAATACGCTCATCTTTATCGGCCTCTCCTGAGTCTGCATAATGTTCAAATTGATAAGGATGAACCATGCCGTTATATTCAATGATATCGACATGGTAATCCTCAAACAACCATTAATTACATTACAAATTAAACTCATCTAGAACTCCTCTATAATTGATGCACAGCCAAACAAACACATGTTATCGTCATTTTGTTTACAATAGTCTCACACATGGGACGTCACAAAGGAGTTTTACAATCTAAATATATCGATAATGAAATGACCAATTTTCGTCATTTTTTTACTTATTATTATTATTCCTGTTCATATAAAGAAAAAATTCTAGTCTCAGGTTTATCTTTAATGGGAAATTATATCTCCTAATTTCAGGTTGTTTAATCCCTCATGATGTCCGAGATAATTCAAAAAGGCTATAAATTACTGGATTTCAGCAAAGAATGACAACATGATAACATGGTCTATCTATTGCAACGATGATAATCATTTTAATATTACTTACCGCTGGGACACACAGCTTGGTAAGATGTACGCATTTGAGATGTAATATCAGGTAACGTACAGTTATCATTTGCGTCTAATTCCTCAAAACAGTCAATAGCTCTCCTGGTATAACTGCAATAAAATTACACATAGATCTATCTAGGGTTTCCTGAAATGCTTCACATTCACAGTGTTAGTAAGGGCATTGTGTTTTGTTTTATTCTTCGGTTCTTTAATCTTTTACACCTCAGTCTAATTACAAGTCTTGTAATGACTTGTTCTGTAATAATATTAAGTACAGGACGTCTGAACCACATACAAACAAATAGAAAGCATTAAGACAACTAGAACTCCTGGGGAGTACTGACGTGTTTCGGTATGTTACGTCACGCCTCGGCTTGTCACGTCAACATTCAAGTTACACCATGAATATTTCAGTATAGTTACATCCAATACCTATTATATTCCAAGATCAAACTCTTTGATATTTACTCTTAGTTGACACGAGGGTCGTCATATATACAAAGGTCATGGGTCGTTGAAAGGTTTTGTAACCTGAAACAAGGTCATTAGTTGAAAAATGAGAAACCAGAAGTAATCAAAATCAAAATTCAAAAATCGGCTCCCTAGGAATCCAATGCCATTTGGAGTATGTGCAAAACAAAAAATTGTTTTCGAAAATCTGAATCAAAATGGCGGTTGAATATCGATTCGAAGTTTTTTAAAGCCGATATAAGCTATTAATATGCCAGGTTGAGGGCATTACTGTGTTCTGTATTCCTGCCAAATTTCAACTTCATACCTCAAATACTAACAGAGATACACCATCTTGAATATCGAAAAAATATTGAAGAAAACTTAAAATACCAGATCTCAAAACTTGAAAAAAACAACAGATAATTTACTTTACCTTTAACTTAACCAAAAGTGGAAAAAGAAGAAAATAACGCACCTGCAAAATAACATCTTATCATTTAGAGAGGCATATTGTGTGGATTGTAAACTTAAATTACCACACTGCAAGAATTGGTTCAAACATGATGTATCTGAAAATATCAAAAAAATAATATTATAAGTTCTAAAATATAAAATACAAGTTAAAATTTTCAAACAAATACATATTCTGTGCTCATTTTACTAAAAGAAAATCGATGCCCAAAGCAGTTTATTGTGATATGGACCATTTTGGTTGTCAAGTTAACTCATTTCAGAATTTGTATTTCAAAATGCCGTTTTTGAAAATGTAGGAATTTGTAGGATACAGTAAGCTGTAGATCGGAATGAAATGATTAGTTTCGAAAATTAATAATCGAACTGAAATACAGAACTAAATTTTGCTTTGTTTCTTGACACTCTCCATGGTCTCCATCCCATACAGATCTACTGTTTTTGTGTGCAGGATCAGGTCAGATGTCATGTTGACACTCTCCGTGACCACCATCTCATGCAGATCCACTGTTTTTGTGTGCAAGATCAGGTCAGATGTCATGTCGATGAACTTTGAATGATGTGAAGCATTTTGACACATCTCTCCTACGATTGAAGAGCCAAAAGGTTTTTTTAGTCTTTCTCTCCCCTTCTCTTTTTTCCCATTTTGCATGGCGATTTGTGCAGATTTTTTGTGTAGAATCGATGAAATGGATATGAAAATACACAGGTTTTTGTAACTATTCATGATTTTGAGGCAGAAGGATATAAAGGTTGAGAGGCTGGTAGGTTGAAATGTAGGGCTTGGTGTCGAATAGTCCGCTGTGCCTTCTTAGGCGACCACCTACTCAAACTAGTATCATGCACGAACTTCAAAATTTCTGCAGCTGTTAACTCCACAGCCGTTAATCTAGAGGGTTCCTGCAATTGCATAATGTTCCGACCAGCCTGCTTTCGTAGACATCTAGCTTAAAGAATTTCCCGGTACCTTAAGATCCATGCTACACACCTCTTTAACTTGTACCATGACGAAATTCTTTTGATGGGCTGATCAAGCAGAGAGTTCTCTCCTTTAATAACGAAACGTCAGTGTTTTCGTTCTTGAATTACACATTCACAGGGCTAACTGGGCAATTTCAATTCATCCTTCCAAAGAATTTCTGGAACCGATATCCACTTTGAATCCCCAAAATAGTCTTCGCAGACAGACAGACATAGGCTACGACAATACATGACATGTGGGCATATAAAGTCAATTTTAGACATGTGGACACCTGTCATCCTGAGTGCCCATATAAGTATACTGTGTTGAATTCTATGCACATAAAAGTGTACCTGGCCATTTTCCCGGGTTTTGCACACGACTCATGCACGTTATCATCTTATAATAAACATGCAGGATTTAAATTAATTTGGACATCATTTCTTATTCTCAGAAGGAATTTCTCACAACCTCCTAGGCCGAGAGGTTGAGAAACAAAAGAAAATAGCTAATATCTATTGTTATGCTGTGTGTGTGTGTGTGTGTGTGATGGTGTGTGTGGGTGTGTGTGTGTGTGTGTCTTGTGGGAGGGGGGTAATTTCCTGTATATAAACATTGTATTATGGATGCTATAAAGATATAATAACATAGTTAACCAATAACTATACTCCAAGAAAGTCCTGACTAGTGTGGCGTTCCGTATACAAAATGTGGACGTAATTCATAATTCATCTATTTAACAACACCGTAGTGTCACAGTCTTCTCTAATTGATCATCATCCGTCACAAGGATCATGTCAAAGAGGGACCATAAGCTAAAAACTTGATTTTTCATACAATCTGGGGTCATAATCCAGGAAATTGCGGAATATCGAAAAATATTGATCCATTGCTTGATAGTAGATAAGCTCCAATATGGATGTGGGAATTGAAATAAATGTGATTTCTTGTACAATCAGGGGCCATAAGTTTCGATCCGATGCATGCCAATACCGAAAGGAATCAAAATCTGTTGGAGATAAACCTAAATTTGAAGTCTCTTCAAATTCAGATAAGGATGTTTGTGGACGGACAGGCGAACAAGGGTGACAACTATATACATCGACAAGAAAATGTGGCCGTATAAAAATATTTGTTCAATACTTAAAAGTAGATAAGCTCCAATATGGATATGGGAATAGACATAAACTTCTGTCTTCAAATATCTAAATACAGGTGAATAACGTCTGTCCTTAGGAATGTGGTCTAAATTGATCTCCCAATGACACTCTTGTAGAAAGGTCCTCCAGCCAGACTGTTGTTGTTCTTAGTGTTTAACGTCAGCTTCAACCGAAAGTGATATCGCAGATAAGTTCATTTTTGTAATCTTAGCGCACGTGCAGGGGTGTTTCCTGTGGGATGAAACCGGAGTAAACTTCATGATGGCTGAGAAAGCGCCCCTGTCTCCAAGCCACGTACGCTCTCACCAGGGATCGAAACCACAGCCGGAACCCAAAGGTGAGGCACAACACTCTAGACCACTAGGCCATCCCACCTCCCCTGACTGACTCACTTTGGTCTATAAATACCCATGTGTTACCTATGGTATTAATCCTATAATGCTTCATATTTAAAACGGGGGGTAATTAATGTGACTTAAGTTTTGTTAGAATATAGTTTATTGACTCAAGTAATAATACCGTGTGGATTAACACGACGTATATTAAACATTTACTATTGGGTCGAAATTCATCCTACTACAATTTTATAACATAATCATAACATAATGCATTCCTCAAGTATAGTTGTCTTCCCTTGCAGTGAAAAATGATCCTAATGCTGTTTAAACTAATAAAATAATATTTTAACTTTAAGGTAACATAGGATCTGTGATTTATTACATTGATAAATTAACAACAATATCTCTATTGCAGGGGAATTACTTTTGCCCTTTACTTTGTAAATATATTTACCTTGATCATAACATAATTGGTCGTAAGTTTGCTGGCTTTGATTGAAGGCAGACACAACAGTTTCATCTAAAGTACAGTTGTCAGATACGTTATAATAACAATTCATGAACTCCTTGGTCACCCTGTAACACCAGAAAACATAACATAATAGAGTGGTGGACACCAGCAACTAGTCTGAGATTTTTGCTGTATTCATTGATTTATTTTTGTAGTGATTTGTTTTGTATAGTCACAGGTTATTAGGGGCGGACTCAGGAAATTTGGCAGGAGGTGGTTTGCCAGGTTCCTGTTAAGGAAATTTGACAGTTGATATCAACATCTCAAAATTACGTAGGCATACATGATACATGCACACTGAATGTTTTCAAGAGAGAAATCTGACACCCGTTTGATTTGATAAGCAAAATACCTGGAATCCAATAAATCAAAATGATTACCAGACTATAAAAAAGAATAAAGGTGAAGCTGTGATATGTTGGATATGAAAAAATATAAGGAGGGATCTTTCTAATACAGCTGTCTTTATCTTACCGGCAATAAATATCTGGATTCAGCATTGCTTGGGAACCGTAGTTTGCAAGAATTTTTGAGCATTCATAGATACGTTGTGAACAGGAATTATCTAAAATGAAACAATAACACTAACAAAACACAGAATTGCTAAAGTTATTGTTCTCACTATTCATTTACCCTATGTTCAAATTGGGATTTTAGAAAACCTATAGCCTGAATGCAACAAAAAGTTAATTATGATTTTCTGTTAAATTCTACGAAATGAAATCGAAACTAACGTTCTACTGTTCTGCCCTGACTGGTTTTAGGACGGTGGACATACCCCTAACATACAATTTGCTATAAGGAAAATTTTGCCCAGACAGTAGCGCTAAGGCCTATTCTTATTATGAATTCACTGCCAAGGGATCTTTTACATGCACACCTCATGTTTTTGTCCCATCCAAATGACTATATTTTGTCATTTGCCAAGCCCATGGTCGTGCACCAACAAGGGGCGGATCAATCCGGAAAATCAGGATGAACTTCCTCGGCCAAAGCAGAGTTCGAAAACAGGATCTCCAGGTTAGCAAGCCAACGTCTGACTCACCAAGTTGCCTTTAAATCTAACACCTTAATAGTTGTAATTTAAACCTTTAAAACTTAAAGCTTATGTCAGATACTGTCTTCAATTAGATTTTCATGGACATGCACAAGTTGTGTGTTATTCATCAATGAAAATAATGTTGGCAGAGTGAAATTAATAGAAACCTTTGGTTGGACATGTTTTACTTTATGACTGATCCATTTTATTAATTGTTGGTTCAATGTTTGTGGTTAAATTAATTCATATTTTGTAAGATCTATATTAGCATTTTAGTCTGGTATATTGGTTAACTAGAATAAGTTTATAAGTTACGAAAATGTTCTTTTAACATGCTACAAATCTAACATCTATGTTTGTTATAAACAGTACATCAAAACGATTATTATCCCATCTGGTCAACCATGATTATACTCACCCTGTGATGTTTCTGTCATTGTTTCGCAGTAAGCACCAGTGTAGCCATATTGACAAGTGCAATATTCTCCATTAGTAGAACTCATACACCACCCATCATTGTAACAAACTCCGCCATTACACATAACCGATTCGCACCATTTTCCTGTATACCGTGGTCCACAATCGCAATAGTCGCCACTAGGTGATCCCCAACAGGAGGCTCCATTTCGACAATACCCACCATTACAGAAATAGCCTGGACCAGGAGTCGTGCTCAAAGTGATTTGCAACTCACACCATTGTCCTTTATAGCCTGGTTGACAACTACAATAGTCGCCATTAGGTGAACCCTGACAAGTGCCCCCGTTTTGACAATAACCTCCATTACATTGATTAGGGTTAGATGTAACGTTACCATTGGATGACGTATTGTACCAGTCACACCACTGGCCCGTATAACCAGGCGTACAATAACAAGACTTACTACTGGCCGTTGCCAAGCAGGTGCCCCCGTTTTGACAATAGCCACCATTACAGTAAATATTGGGTCCAGGTGTTGTTGATGACAACTTGTGATATTGGCACCATTCGCCATAATAATCCGGTCCACAATGACAGTAGTCTCTGTTAGGCGAACTCCAACAAGATCCACCATTTTGACAATAACTTCCATTACAATATGTCCCAGGCCCAGATGTTGTTATTGTTGTTAATCGAGTTAAACAATTCATTCCTGTAAAACCAGGTGAACAGTTACAAGTAGGCAAGCCTACCAAAACAAAACAACTACCACCATTGTAACATTGGTAATTATTACATTCTGGTGGTGCAGTAGGCGGGGTAGTGGATATTGGTGTGTCACATGATTTTCCAGTATACTGGCCAACACACAAGCAAATTGGTCCAGCAGAGTTAATGAAACACGATGCTCCGTTATAGCAAGTCATACCATAACAATCCATCTTATTTCCATTTGTCGTGGATTGAGTCGATGGGTAGTTTGTGGTTGTTTCAACTATGGTTTCACAATACATCCCTGTATATTTACCAAAGCAGTAACAATAAGCGTTACCACTGGCCATAAAGCAGGATCCGTTATTGTAGCAGGTAATGTTATCACACGTATGGGAACCCTGATTTGGTTGTGTGACAGTTGTGGACATTAACTCACATGATTTACCCTCATAACCATCTAGACAACGGCAGGCGGAATTAATACATGATCCACCATTTCTACAGTATATACCATTACACGGGAAATCTGTAAAATAAAAAAAATATAACATTACAGGTGGCAAAAATCCCCATTAATGCTGGCGTGCTTGTTTCAATAATAATAATAATGAGTTTTTATATTGCACACATTTAGTTCTCCACTTATAGCAAGATAAAAACACGGTCAATGTTAATAAGCAATCAAAAAAAGACGAGTCTTTTACTGCTTCTTAAAAGACATTGTGAATTCCTTTAGTTAAAAGAGATTGAGAATTACTTTGGTTAAAGGTAATGAATTCCTTTGGTTAAAGGTAATGAATTTCATAGGTTTGGTACTGAACTGTATGTTAGAAGCATCTATGACCGAATGACTTAAGTCTGTAGTTGGGTACCGCAAGGCGTAGTTCATGTTGGGACCGAGCAGTAGTCAAGTCTGGATAAGATCGAACCAGCGCATGTGAGGATCAAATAGCGGATTTGACATATGGACCTCATATGAATGAAGCACATGTTGCTAATTTGATTCCCTTTGTTTCTCCAGGCTGAGTTCTGAATCAAGATAAAAAGGATACGCCCACATTTTCGAGAGATGGATAGAGAACAAGCAATACCGAAAGTGATTTTTCCTTAAGTTAGAATTTGATATGTGCAAATATCGAAATGAATTAAGATCTTTGGGTTATAAAGGTTCATTTCAGTAGGCTTCAAATTCGACTGGGGATCATGTTGCTAAGTGGGTAAGATGCTGGCTCAGTAGCCTTGAGGTTGGGTGTTTGATCCCTGCATTGGGTGACAAAGTTCATCTAGATTTTCTAGCGTGGTTTCCCCTTGTTTGTGATGAGGGATGGATGGCCTGACAAAAACAGCTGTCAATTTTGGTCCGATTTTCACGAAATTCGAACTCAACCTTCATTACGATGTAACAGTGATATAATCAAATGGTTTTTTAAATGGGATAATAATTCTGACCCTAGAGGGACCACAAGCTAAAAAAATGGTCATTTTTCGTACAATTAGGGGCCATAATTCAGGAAGTTACAATCCAATATGCACAAATATCGAAAGGAACTAAGATTGTTAAGTTGTTAACATGTGTTTCAAGTTTCATTAAAATTGAATGAAGATTGTGACCTCTACAGGGTTCACAACCTTGATATACCATATTTTTACACTCTTCACGTACAAGCGGCAGCCATTTTTTCAGTCAATTTTGGTCCGATTTTCACAAATTTTGACCTCAGCCTTCATTACGATGTAACGGTGATATAATCAAACGGTATTTTAAATGGGATAATAATTGTGACCTCCAGAGGGACCACAAGCTAAAAAAGGTCATTTTTCGGACAATCAGGGGCCATAATTCAGGAAGTTATGATCCAATGGGCGCAAATATCAAGAAGAACCAAGATCTTTGGGTTATAAACATGCATGTCAAGTTTCATCAAAATCGGTTCTAAATTGTGACCTCTATAGGGTCCACAACCTTGATATAACATATTTTCACATTTTGGTCTGATTTTCACGAAATTTTACCTCAATCTTCATTACCATGTAACGGTGATATAATCAAACGGTTTTTTAAATCAGATAATCATTTTGACCTCCAGTGGGACCACAAGCTAAAAAGGGTGATTTTTCGTACAATCAGGGGCCATAATTCAGGAAGTTATGAATCAATGAGCGCAAATATCAAAAGGAACCAAGATCTTTGGGTTATAAACATGCATGTCAAGTTTCATCAAAATCGGTTCAAAATTGTGACCTCTATAGGGTCCACAACCTTGATATAACATATTTTCACACTATTCGCGTACAAACGGCGGCCATTTTGTTTGTCAATTTTGGTCCGATTTTCAAGAAATTTGAACTCATTCTTCATTGCCATGTAACGGTGATATAATCAAACGTTTTTTTAAATCGGATAATAATTTTGACCTCCAGAGGAACCACAAGCTAAAAAGGGCGATTTTTTGGACAATCAGGGTCCATAATTCAGGAAGTTACGATCCGATGGGCGCAAATATCCAAAGGAACCACGATTTTGGGGTTATAAACATGCATGTCAAGGTTCATCACAATCAGTTCAAAATTGTGACCTCTACAATGTTCACAAGCTAAAAAACGTGATTTTTCCTACAATCAGGGGCCATAATCCATGAATTTCGATCCGATACATGCCAATATCGAAAGAAACCGAGATCTTATGGGGATAAACCTATATTTTAAGTTTCATCAAAATCGGATAAGAATATGACTTGTAGAGAGTCCACAAACAAATTGTGGACGGACGGACAGGGGCAACGACACAATACGTCCACATGTGGGCGTATAAAAGAGAGAGAGAGAGAGAGAGAAATGGGGTTTAAAGTCCACTCAACACAACTAGGTCATTTTGGGACTAACATATGTTTTTTTAAATTTTATTTCAATAATTTGCTTGCGCGTAGGGGTCTTTAGCAGTGGGAGGAAACCGGAATGCCCGGAGGAAACCCACGAGGTTGAGAAGGTGCCCCTATCTCCATGCCACATACGCTCACACCAGGGCTCGAAACCACAGCCGCAAGCCAGAGGTGATTGGCCAGCTAGAGGCCGAAGCGCGGCGCTCTAGACCACTAGGCCATCCCAACCCCCCGGGCGTATAAAAAGGTGATTTTTCTGACAATCAGGGGCCATAATTCAGGAAATTATGTTCCGATAGGCGCAAAAATCGAAAGGAACCAAGATCTTTGGGTTATAAACATGCATGTCAAGTTTCATCAAAATCGGTTCAAAATTGTGACCTCTATAGGGTCCACAAGCTAAAAATGTGAATTTTTCGTACAATCCGGGGCCATAATCCATGAAGTTTTGATCCGATATATGCCAATATAGAAAGCAGCTGAGATCTTTTGGGGAGAAACCTATATTTGAAGTTTTGACAAAATGGGGTAAGAATTGTGACCTGTAGAGAGTCCACAAACAAATTGTGGACGGAAGAACGGACGTCCGGACGTACAGGGGTGACAACATAATACGTCCACATAAATGATCTGCTTGCTTTCCGAGCTATCACACTAATCCTTATTATCACTCCTATTCAGTTCTTGGGGTTTTAGAGGATTATAGCACTGGACCCTCAACCAAAATATTCTGGGTTTCAAGATTCTGGAGTAGGCCGAGAAGAACCTTGAATTTTTTAAGCTCATTTATGTCAGAACTGAAAAAGAAATTGTGTCTTGTCTTTCAGATGGTACCAAAACATGAGCACCAACTGTGTACACAATAATCCTCTAGAGCAGCAATTCTCAACCACAGGTGTGCCATGAGATATTTCTAAGTGTGCCGCTCAAAATTTCGCGGCACAGTAAGAAAATCTGAAAAAACATGTGATCACAATGTAGCATTTACTGGTGTCTACTGCTAAGTTCATTGCTGTATTTTTCTTTATTTAGTTCGAGTCCAAGGTGTGCCGTTGACAAAAAAGTTTGAGAACCACTGCTCTCAAGTTTGAATGCGCTGACATGTGACCATAAAAAATAACTGTAATTAAGTCTGAAAATGAAGTAAGGTGATCACTGATCGCTAAGCATTCCATTACATTATATTCTTGGTTACATTTTATAGGTCTGCAAACATTTTAATGGTCTAATTAATGACATGCCAGATTTGCCGCAGTTATTTGTTTTGTAGGCTTCATCAGCTAGTCGCAATGCCCAACACTCAACTTGACTTTAAAATAATAATATAGGCTTATAACTGTTCAAATTAGGGAATTTAATTTACTCTTAAATTGTTATATCTGGTATTCCATTTATGTTTTTTATAGGTAGTTATAGCATTTAGTAACCGAAAAAGCAAAACGTCACAATATCCCATACTACTGTATTCGTCAAATTTTAAAGTAAGAATTTTAGGGATGTAGCCTTTTCAAAATAATATAGAACCATAGATTATTGCTAGGGTACCAATGGTAGCAATGTCATCATCATCTTACCTAAGGCATTTTCAAATTCGCACATTTTCCCATAGTACTCTGGAAGACAGTTACAATGAAAATCTCCATTTTGTAAATTGATACATGTTCCACCATACAAACAGGGATTACCATAACATTTATCTGTATAAATATCAAAATGAAAACAAAAGTTATAAAATCTTGAAATATTAGCCATAAATGTACAATATTAAAGACAATGATACCAGAATAATAGAAATTACAGTGTAATATTTACAACACTGATTTAAGACTACACAATTATTACCACTAGAATGAGATATATTTTGTCTAACCTGGATATGCTGTGGTTGTTGTTTTATCTGACCCAAATGTAACCGCTGAAAATAAAGACAGACATTTAAAGAAGCTAAACCTCTTCGATGTACGAAAATATATTATTCACAAGTGTTTTAATATTTTAGTATCCGTGAAAATTAGTCAGAATTTAAACTTCAGGAAAATATAATATTCACTCTTAAGTTTGAAGGAACTAAATTGCTAATATTTGGGAACTAGAAATTTACACAAATGGGTCGCAACGCATATAATACTGTAATATGAATGTATATAAATTGATTTACATTCAATAGTTTCCGTTTTTACTCTAATTTCAAATCAGTTATGCTGTAGCGCCTACATAGAATTTATTGCGCATGCTCTCCAGATAAGAATATGGTCACCGTTTGACATGACTTCTGGAATATGTCTAGCCTCGTTCTTCGAATACCTTGTCAAAAATGGGCCTGAAACGAATTGGGTACATGATTCGTGTACCAATAAATATTGGATATCAGAAGTCCATCTTTTCCGGGTAATATGACAGCATCAATGTTGATTTAAATTGACAAATAATTTGTGTTTTCAATGTGTAAGATTTTGGATGATATTGAGTTGAGACTTAGCTACTTTAAGTAAAACCAGTAATTGCCATGCAAAATATGCCCACATGGCCACATTTGAGATAAAGATTCATCTAAATTGGATACAAAGAGAGAGAGAGAGAAAGAAATGGGGTTTAATATCCACTCGACACAAACTAGGTCATTTCGGACCTAACATATGGTTTAATTCTATTTCAATAATTCACTTGCAGGGGGAGGAGACCGGAGTACCCGGAGAAAACCCACGAGGATTGACAGGCGACCCTACTCCTTGCCACGTTCAACCAGGGATTCGAAACCACGCCAGTTGACTCAATGGCAGGCCTTGAGATACAGCGTGCACGCTGACCATTCGGCCATCCACCCCCACCCCCCCCCCCTCCAAAATCGGATACAAATTGTGACTTCTAGAAGGTCTGCAACCTTGGTATAACATACTTTTGTCGGGCAGTTTCAGTCAGATTTTTACAAAATTCGAAGCCAATCGTCATCAAGGTGTAACAGTGACATATTTAAATGATTTTTTGAAATCAGATAAAACTTGTAACCTCTAGTGTAACCTTGATATTTGTAAAATCAAATAAAAATTGCGATCTAAAGAGAGTCCCTAATCGCGATATTTTCGTACAATTGGGCCATAATCCAAGAACAGTCCAATATGTGCGGATATCAACAGGAACTAAGATTTTTGGGACATAAACACATATTTTTAGTTTCATCAAAACTGTGACCTCTAGAGGATCCACAACCTTGATATTACATACTTTAACACTATTTGCGTACATAATGGTCACCTCTAGCTTGCGGCTGTGGTTTCGAACCCAGGTGTGAGCATATGTGGCATGGAAATAGGGGCACCTTCTCAACCTCGTGGGTTTCCTCCAGGGACTCCGGTTTCCTCCCACTGCTAAAGACCCCTACACGCAAGCGAATTATTGAATAAAATCAAACCATATGTTAGTCCCAAAATGACCTAGTTTGTGTCGAGTGGACGTTAAACCCCATTTCTCTCTCTCTCTCCATTTTGTCTGAAAGTTTCAGTCAATCACCATTACAATATATCTAACCGGTTCTTTTAGGCGTATAAAAATAATTTTTTTTACAATTAAACTTAAGTTCAAAGATAATACATATTGATCAATCACTCCACCACCATGGTCATCCAAAGTCACTTCTAACACAGAATGTCAGTCAGCTACCATGGAATAACAAGTTTGTTTCCATTGTGGCCAAAATTAATGATGACAGTTTGAACTCAATATAAACTAAATTCGATCATCTCTTGCTAAAGTTACGGCTTGCTAAAGTTTACATTGGTTTCTGTTCAGTGTTTAAAATAGTTTGTATGTTTGGTATATTTGTAACAATCTGGCTTCTTGTGACATTAAATACATGATCAACTTACGTGGAGGTATTTCACAGTTTTGACCAGTGTAATTCATAATACAGTAACAGGTATAGGTCGATCCTTCGCGCATACAACTTCCATTATTTAAACATGGATTATTAAAACATGGATCTATAATATAAAATAAATATATAATATCAAAACAAACTTTAGATTACAAAACAGTTCACTCAAGCTTACCATCTTTATTAGTCATACAGTGGATGAATCTGGCGAAATCGAGAGGTACTTTTCTATATTAGCAATGGGTGTTTTTAGTTAAAATTTAATAATTATTTTGTTAGTAAAACAGCAAAGAAATTAACATGTATTTCAGCCAGTATAGGAATAAGAATAGTATATTTTCAGGGTCAGCATAATTAGATATGTTAGTAAATCGCAAATGGCTGTTTTCAATTTAAACTACACTTTGTTGGCCATATTTGTCAGTTTTTATGCCTTTATCTACAATATATTGGATATGTTAGATGGATCTATTATGGAGAATATATAAGATAGATATATTATTATATACAAGATACTGAATATATTAGAATATCATATGTGCCAGATTACAGAGTTTGTGTACATCTAGAGAAGGAATCTATCAAGGAGCAACCTTGAGCTCTCACCTTCATCTGCTGTAATACTATTTTCAACAATGTCTGAGCAGGCAAAGGATTCCAGAAGTTGATCAAATTGGGACACAAGGTCATCCTGGCAGGTCAGGGGTTTGGCACATTTTCCAAAAACTTTAAACACTCTTGGTTAGTAAATGTAAGAGTTAAAATTGAGATTAATTAAAAATCAAAAAAAGAAAAATTAAATCATTACGTTAATTTATTCGTAATTTATATACAGTTGAGTTATTTTAGTTTGAACTGGTCTAAAAAATCATGGGTAAATATTACATTGAAGAAGAGGTTTGAGGCTGTCATTATGTTTGGCTCAATTACAAAAACTTTTTCACCCGAGTACATGTACTTCAGAGATCTTGACTTAAAATGACTTACAAGTCGCACATGTGTGGTGAAGCTTGTGAGTTCAGATCCCCGTCGATACATCGTTTCCAGGTATCATAACAAGCTTCGTCCGTCACTGTAACATTCATTATAAATAATAATCATGATTACGTTTACAATGAATTTAGCCAGATCACAATTTGACTTTGCATGACAGAAGAATAATTTGTATATTGCAGAATTGTTTGATGGTGGTGAGCGGATGCCACAGAAATAAAGACAGTGCAGCACCAAAATACATACAGACAATCTAGATCTTTCAATATGGTGGCGCCAAAATGAAAGTGGCAATGTTGCTTAGTACGTTGTCGATTTCTTTTATGGATGAAAACTGTTAGTTTGATTTCTGGTCGATTTGTCTCTGAAGTTTCTAACCCCCATCTGAAAGCATCTACGACAAAACAGCTTTCTCCCATACTCCGCGCAGCGTTTCGTTTGATTAGAGAGAGGGATTTCTCGGGCCATTGCTTCGGGAATATGGCTTTCTCCTTGATTATAAAAGGCGTTTAAAAAAATAATTGTTAAAAGTGGAAAACAAAACAAACAAATTAGTATATTATTTGAGCTAGAACTACCGATATTAAACGAATATTTGTAAGTAAATAATAAATATGAAAATAAATAAAACTAGACCTGCATGCAGGAATGACGGGTTTCACCTGTGCCATGTTACCCTTAAACATGTCACTTCCGGTGCCAAGTTACCCTTGAACATATGTCACTTCCGGTACCAGCGAAACCACTAAACAGGTTTCCAAATTAACATTGCACACAAATAAAATGGACGCAGAATCAACAAAATCCAGCAATATCAATTCATTTTATACATTTGTTACTTGTAAATGATCTTGTAAATTAAATTACTCCCGGTGTTAATGCAAATGTTCAATTAGTCTTATGAAATCAGAAATGGCATACGATATCATATAGTGAAAATTTTATGTAAATCGAATAATAATTGCCACTTTTAAAGACCAAAAAACTTGAAAAGTGACTTGTAGAAAATCGGCTATTTCTCTGCAACCGTACAAGTTAGAAACCATTTTGTGGTATCTGTATGATCGTATGGGTTTATTCTATTTGTTGATTGGCATCAAATACCATAATTTGAAAAAGATTTCAAAACAGACTCATTTGAATAAAATATCTGTTTTGGAGGCTAAAAATACAGTTTTTGCCAAAATGACGTTACTTCCGGTGATAATGAAAATCTTAAATTACTTGTATGAAATCCCAAATGGCATTACGTATAACATGGTGTGACGTTTATGAAAATCGAATAATAATTGACCCTTTTATGGCCCCGAAACCTTCAAAAGTGACCTGTAGAAAACCGTCTATTTCTCGGCAACCGAATAAGTTAGAAACCATTTTATGATATCTATATGACCATATGAGTTTTGTTTATATGTGAATTTAAACCAAAAGTTAAAATTATTAATACATATTAAGTTATTCTTGCTTGAATAAAACATTGATTTAAAAAGTTTAAAATGCATTTTTTGACCAAATGATGTCACTTCCGGTGTCAATTTTAAATTGTAATCAACTTGATATGTCGCTACGTGCTTTTTGAATCAAATGATGTCACTTTTATAAAAATCCAATCATAATTGACTATTTTACAGGCAAAATAACGAAAACAGTGACTTGTACAGAACTGCCCATTTCTTGGTAACTGCTTATATAACAAACGAATTTTAACATACATTTTCTTCGTATGGATTATAGCTACAAGTTTATAAAAGTTACGAAGAAATATCTTAAAATCTGAAAAGCCTGAATAGGTTGTAAATAGGCCAATTTTACACCATTTTTAGCCTTTTAATCGAATTTGCTCGAAAATGAAATCGAAATTAAAAAAACTGCTTCCTACATTTTTTGCGCCATGAAAAGACACACTCTTTGAGTCATATAATTTTTCAAAAAAATAATATTTGTTTTCGAAATAAGAAAATAACTGTCAAAATTGTAGTTTTTGGTAAAATTATGCCACTTCCGGTGCCGACAGATAACATTATTGGTAACAAAAAAAATGACAATTGAGACAACGAAGCATATGAACTTTGTTTTATACAAATCGAACAATAAAAAATTAATCTAGGACTGAAAAACTGAATTAGCCAATGGCGGCCAAGGATAATTACTGAGACAAAAATTTTTAACATTTTTGCACTAGTCAGATGACTCTTTAATTCTGTGCACATTACGACTAAAAAATATTCATAAATAAAAAAGTTTTTTGTAAAATTTTAAATTTTCGAAATTTGGCGCCTAATATCTTCGAAGATTTGCCGAAAATCAAAAATCGAAAGTAGCGTAGCTATGTGCCCTGTGTCAGGCTATGCCAAAATGTATCGAAAGTTAAAATCCAATGATTATTGTTAAAATTACTGCAATATTTTCAAAAACGATAACTTCGGTGATTTCGGACATTTCGCATTGTCGCAGAACGTTCAAAATAGCTTTATCCTCTAAGTCACACCCACTTTCCCAGTACAACCGAAGAAATCGTAAGGATGCGACACGTAGTTGCTGAGATCTATTCAAATTGGAATCTGAATAATAATAATAATAACTAGACCTGCATGCAGGAATGACGGGTTTCACTGGTGCCACGTTATCCTTAAACATGTCACTTCCGGTGCCAAGTTACCCTTAAATATATGTCACTTCCGGTACCAGCGAAACCACTAAACAGGTTTCCAAATTAACATTGCACACAAATAAAATGGACGCAGAATCAACAAAATCCAGCAATATCAATTCATTTTATACATTTGTTACTTGTAAATGATCTTGATAAAATTAAATTACTCCCGGTGTTAATGCAAATGTTCAATTACTCCTATGAAATCAGAAATGACATACGATATCATATAGTGAAAATTTTATGTAAATCGAATAATAATTGCCACTTTTAAAGACCAAAAAACTTGAAAAGTGACTTGTAGAAAATCGGCTATTTCTCTGCAACCGTACAAGTTAGAAACCATTTTGTGGTATCTGTATGATCGTATGGGTTCATTCTATTTGTTGATTGGCATCAAATACCATAATTTGAAAAAGATTTCAAAACAGACTCATTTGAATAAAATATCTGTTTTGGAGGCTAAAAATACAGTTTTTGCCAAAATGACGTTACTTCCGGTGATAATGAAAATCTTAAATTACTTGTATGAAATCCCAAATGGCATTAGGTATAACATGGTGTGACGTTTATGAAAATCGAATAATAATTGACCCTTTTATGGCCCCGAAACCTTCAAAAGTGACCTGTAGAAAACCGTCTATTTCTCGGCAACCGAACAAGTTAGAAACCATTTTATGATATCTATATGACCATATGAGTTTTGTTTATATGTGAATTTAAACCAAAAGTTAAAATTATTAATACATATTAAGTTATTCTTGGTTGAACAAAACATTGATTTGAAAAGTTTAAAATGCATTTTTTGACCAAATGATGTCACTTCCGGTGTCAATTTTAAATTGTAATCAACTTGATATGACGCTGCGTGCTTTTTGAATCAAATGGTGTCACTTTTATAAAAATTCAATCATAATTGACTATTTTACTGGCAAAATAACGAAAACAGTGACTTGTACAGAACTGCCCATTTCTTGGTAACTGCTTATATTACAAACGAATTTTAACATACATTTTCTTCGTATGGATTATAGCTACAAGTTTATAAAAGATACGAAGAAATATTTTAAAATCTGAAAAGCCTGAATAGTTTGTAAATAGGCCAATTTTACACCATTTTTAGCCTCTTAATCGAATTTGCTCGAAAATGAAATCGAAATTAAAAAAACTGCTTCCTACATTTTTTGCGCCTTGAAAGGGCACACTCTTTGAGTGAAATAATTTTTCCAAAAAATAATATTTGTTTTCGAAATAGGAAAATAACTGTCAAAATTGTAGTTTTTGGTAAAATTATGCCACTTCCGGTGCCGACAGATAACACTTTCGGTAATAAAAAAAATGACAATTGATACAACGAAGCATATGAACTTTGTTTTATACAAATCGAACAATAAAAAATTAATCTAGGACTAAAAAACTGAATTAGCCAATGGCGGCCAAGGTAAATTACTGGGACAAAATTTTTTAACATTTTTGCACTAGTCAGATGACTCTTTAATTCTGTGCACAATACGACTAAGCATATAGTGAAAATTTTATGTAAATCGAGTAATAATTGCCACTTTTAAAGACCAAAAAACTTGAAAAGTGACTTGTAGAAAATCGGCTATTTCTCTGCAACTGTACAAGTTAGAAACCATTTTGTGGTATCTATATGATCGTATGGGTTCATTCTATTTGTTGATTGGCATCAAATACCATAATTTGAAAAGGATTTCAAAACACACTCATTTGAATAAAATATCTGTTTTGGAGGCTAAAAATACAGTTTTTGCCAAAATGACGTTACTTCCGGTGATAATGAAAATCTTAAATTACTTGTATGAAATCCCAAATGGCATTAGATATAACATGGTGTGACGTTTATGAAAATCGAATAATAATTGACCCTTTTATGGCCCCGAAACCTTCAAAAGTGACCTGTAGAAAACCGTCTATTTCTCGGCAACCGAACAAGTTAGAAACCATTTTATGATATCTATATGACCATATGAGTTTTGTTTATATGTGAATTTAAACCAAAAGTTAAAATTATTAATACATATTAAGTTATTCTTGGTTGAATAAAACATTGATTTAAAAAGTTTAAAATGCATTTTTTGACCAAATGATGTCACTTCCGGTGTCAATTTTAAATTGTAATCAACTTGATATGACGCTACGTGCTTTTTGAATCAAATGATGTCACTTTTATAAAAATCCAATCATAATTGACTATTTTACAGGCAAAATAACGAAAACAGTGACTTGTACAGAACTGCCCATTTCTTGGTAACTGCTTATATTACAAACGAATTTTAACATACATTTTCTTCGTATGGATTATAGCTACAAGTTTATAAAAGTTACGAAGAAATATCTTAAAATCTGAAAAGCCTGAATAGGTTGTAAATAGGCCAATTTTGCACCATTTTTAGCCTCTTAATCGAATTTGCTCGAAAATGGAATCGAAATTAAAAAAACTGCTTCCTACATTTTTTGCGCCATGAAAAGACACACTCTTTGAGTCATATAATTTTTCAAAAAAATAATATTTGTTTTCGAAATAAGAAAATAACTGTCAAAATTGTAGTTTTTGGTAAAATTATGCCACTTCCGGTGCCGATAGATAACATTATTGGTAACAAAAAAAATGACAATTGAGACAACGAAGCATATGAACTTTGTTTTATACAAATCGAACAATAAAAAATTAATCTAGGACTGAAAAACTGAATTAGCCAATGGCGGCCAAGGAAAATTACTGAGACAAAATTTTTTAACATTTTTGCACTAGTCAGATGACTCTTTAATTCTGTGCACAATACGACTAAAAAATATTCATAAATAAAAAAGTTTTTTGTAAAATTTTAAATTTTCGAAATTTGGCGCCTAATATCTTCGAAGATTTGCCGAAAACCAAAAATCGAAAGTAGCGTAGCTATGTGCCCTGTCTCAGGCTATGCCAAAATGTATCGAAAGTTAAAATCCAATGATTATTGTTAAAATTACTGCAATATTTTCAAAAACGATAACTTCGGTGATTTCGGACATTTCGCATTGTCGCAGAACGTTCAAAATAGCTTTATCCTCTAAGTCACACCCACTTTCCCAGTAAAACCGAAGAAATCGTAACGATGCGACACGTAGTTGCTGAGATCTATTCAAATTGGAATCTGAATAATAATAATAATAATAATAACTAGACCTGCAAGCAGCACTGAACCGGCTTTCAGGAATCATACAGAAAGTTTATTATACCATAGCCGATCCATTGAGCTACCAAACTATACTTTAGTTGTTTTGCTTCAGTGACACCCTATACCATATGTTAAAGTAATATTTGCTGGCGAAAAGACCGGTCAAAATTGTAAATTATGGCAAAATTACGTCACTTCCGGTGCCGAAAGAAATTTTTATAGGTGAAAAATAAGTCGAAAATTCGCGACATACAAAATACAAACTTTGTTTTATCATATCGGGCAATAAATAATTAAGGTAAAAAACTTAAAAGTGACCCTGGGAAAATTGGCTATTATTCAACAAGGGAACATGCTAGAAGCCTTTTCTTGATATCAATATGATGGTATTGATTCAATCTTACTGCCCATTAGAGTTAGACGTTATAAAGTTAAACGAATGATAAATATAAATCCCTTCAAAAAAATGTTTGTTTTGAAGGCTAAAAATGGGTTTTTTTTGCAAAAATTACATTACTTCCGGTTATATTGAAAATGTTAATTTAGTTCACAGAAGTCATAAATGGCATAAGGCATCAAATGGTAAAAAAATTATTAAAATCGCATAATTATTGACACTTTTATGGACGAAAACCCTTGAAAAGTAACTTATAGAAGATCGCCTATTTCTCTGTAACCGTACAAGTTAGAAACCATTTTGTGGTATCTGTATGGCCGTATGGCTTCATTCTATTCGTTGATGGGAATCAAATATCATAATTCTAAAAATATTATAAGGCAGACTCATTTTAATAAAATATTTGTTTTTTAGGTTAAAAATATAGTTTTTGCCCAAATGACGTCATTTCCGGTCACAGTGAAATTGTAAAATTGGCTTGACCTAGTCCAAATTGGCATTAAGCATCAAATGGAAAAAAAAATTGCAAATCGAATAATAATTCCCTCCTTTATAGGCAAAATAACGTGAAAAGTGATGCATGCAAAATTGCATATTTCTCGGCAACTGCTCATATTACAAACTAATTTTCCCATACATTCTCTTCGTCTGGATTAATGCTACGAGTTTATGAAAATAACAAATAAATATTTCAAAATATGAAGACGCTGAATGATTTGTAAATAACTGAATTTTACACTTTATTTTACATTTTATTTGAAATTGCCCGAAAATGAAATTGGAATTAAAAAATCTGAGCTAAAGATTTTGTGCACCTTTGCAGGGTGCATCCTTTTAGTTATATCAGTTTTGAAAAAAATAACATTTGCTTTCAAAAAGTGGTACAGAACTGTCCAAATTGTAGTTTTTGTTAATATTACGTCACTTCCGTTGCCGACAGAAAAATTTCACCGTAACAAAAAATATTACAATTGGGAACACGGAGCACAAATCGAACAATAAATAATTGTTCTGGGTACGAAAAACTAAATTAGCCGATGGCGGCTAACGCAAATTACCGAGACAATTTTTTTTCTCATTTCTGTTCAAGTAGGATGATATTTTAACCCTGTGTAAAATACCATCAAACAATATTCATAAATGAAAAAGGTTTTCGTAAAAAAAATTTTTTTTTTCAAAATATCGGACATTTTTTCGACTACTTCCGGTTTTACGATCATTGTCGTGATAGCTTTACGAAGTTCTTTGGATACTTAACTTTACGTACCAGAAGTGTCAGAAACATCCATTGAGTAGTCTTGGAAAAAAAGATAAATTAAAGAGCGTTTCCAAAAATTTAACGATTTTTCAATTTTTTTCAAAGTTTGAGGCCATTTTTGGACCACCTACATTATTTCAATGCTTTTCATTTTGGATTCACTATATAGACAACCGATAGGACTTTGAGTATGGAAAGTTTAAGAAAAATCGTAGGCGTTGTTTTCGAGAAAAGGGCGTCTCGGAATGTTAAAAAATCGGAAAATACTAGATTTTTGGCATACAATAATTTATTTCCTTACCATCGAAATCGTATTATTTAGATACCATATGATGGTCCATTAATAGGGCTATCCAACGACACTTTAGTTCTTTTGGTCCGCTATTACCTAAGGGAGAAATCAAGTTTTTCGCAAGTGCGACAATTTTTTTAACCTTTTTTTTTCATTTTTTGAATACTTCCGGTATGGTTATTATTGTCGGAATAGTTTTAATAGCCGGTTTGGGCACTAAAATAGCCACAGGGCTCTGTAATGATGTATTACATTATATGATCAGATAAAGTGCCCCTGGGAAATCTGGTGTTCAAAAGTGCCAAAAATGCAAAAAAATTAAAATATCGAAAATTAAATTTCAATAAGCACATACATATTATACATCGTTAGAATCGTAATTAGGTCAGCTATCTGAATATACAACCTTTTTTTGAAAATCTCTTAAAATAAAAAAATGGTGGAGCATTTTCCAAAATTTCACGATTTTTCGACTTTTTTCGATTTTCAGTCCCTTTTTTATCCTATTCCAGACATTTCAAAGTCTTATTGGATGGCTTCATGCAAAATACCTCCAAAAGGACTCTCAATAGAAAAAATTAAAAAAAAATTGTAGGTTAAGTTTTCGAGATACAGGCGTCCAAAAATGCTAAAAATCAGAAAATACTTGATTTTCAGCGTGCCATATTTTACTGCCTGATCATAGTATCTGTATGAATTGGGTATCATACGATAGTACAATCCTAGTGCAGTCCAATGGTACCCTAATTTGTTTAATCCATTGATATCGGACGGAGAAATCGCGTTTTCCCCAAAACTATCCATTTTTTTGCATTTTTTCAAAATATTGCTCATTATTTCGACTACTTCCGGTCTACGGATCATTGTTGAAATTGCTTTATTCCTTGCAATGGTCATTTGGCTTCATGCCTTAGAAGTTTCAGATTCGCCAATTCGGCCATATAACGAAACCCGAGCTCACAAAATAGGTAGAAAATTCGAAAAAAATCGAAAAATAAAGGGCGATAACTCTGAATGAAACTTATATTACTGGAATCGGATGGACTTAAGGTATCCAAAAATATAAGTCAAATTTGAAAATTTTGAAAAATGAAAAAAATTGTCTCTTAAACAAAATTTTTCAATTTTCGAACGCTAGAAGTCAGCGACGAAGTTTCGAAATTACAAAATCTTAGATTGCTATTGGCTCGAAAAAGATTCAGGGTTTCCGAAAATGTCATTTGTTTGAAAATGGGTAAATAATTGACGAAACTATGGCCAATTTTCCATTTTTTGACAACGTACAAAGATCTGCCACTTCCGGTATGCGCAGAATTTTCGAAAATACTTTATCAAGTAGCCACCACATGGTTTCCCGAAAGATAAGTTGATTTCAGATCGATATCTGCTTTCGATCATGGAGAACTTGGCCCCCGCGGTAAATAATAATAATAACTAGATCTGCTACTGTCCCATGCAGATATGAAAGCTTTCATATTCATGGTCACGTGTCATTGATTGTATCAAGTATCCTAAATAAAAGGATAAGAAGAAAAAATTATCAAAATTGGTCAAAAACTCGCGAAGTTACAAATCTAAATATAGTATGAAACATTGCACCCAGTCATAACAATAATCTGAAATCAGCCGTGGGAGGAAACCGAAGGACACGGAGAAAACCCACGAGGTTGGACACCATACTCCATGTCACGTGCAACCTGGAAATCGAAACGATGCCGGTTGACTCAATGACAGACGTTACGATACAGCGCGCACATGCTAACCATACAGCCATTCAGGCTCCCTAAAATCGATAAATTGCTGACTTATAGCAAGAAACATTTCAACCGGGCATTTCAATCGAAACAACGCCAGTTGACTCAATGACAGACGTTACGATACAGTGCGCAGGTGCTAACCATTTAGCCACGCAACCTCCCTAAATTTGGCAAATTGCTGACCTACAAGGAGAAACATTTCAACCGGGCGGAATTTTCTATTTTAACAGTTTAATTTGCACGGTACCTTTAATTATCAACCGAATATTACAAAACTTTTAAAAATAAGCCCCCCCCCCCTGACCAGCTTAATTGTTCGCAATAAACGTTTGCCCCCTAAAATGAGCAAATTGGTGACTTTAATGTGAGAAACATTACTACCGGGCGAAATTTTCTGTTTTATCACTTTTACAGTACAGTACAACCGATTATTACAAAACTTTAAAAATAAAAGAGAAAGAGATAAATGCGGCTTAACCTCCATTCGACACAAACTAACATATAGATGGGACGAAAAACCAAGGTCCGGTGTACACATTGGAGTGCACGTAAAATATCCCTAAGCAGTTGGAATTCGATACTGTTGAATAAGCTCTATACGATGACTATGCAAACCATTATTAATCGATGAAGGTGTTAAAATGTACACAATATAAACAGTATTAATCTAAATCAATAACATAAATGATTAAAAATATTTTTTTTAGATAGTTTTAAAATAGAAAACAAATAATTATATCAAATCAAACCTATTCAATTTCAATTAATATGAGGACTGGCTGCAAAGTTCTAAGCCTATGTGTGCAAGACCTATATATTGTTGATGTTTCCTTTTATTTTTCTATATAGTTTCCATCAAAGCTCAATTTTTTCATCAGTTATTTACGGTGATTTTGGATTCGCAAAACGTTTTGAAAATATATTGATTCCAAGGCCACCACCCATTTTTGAAAGGAGGCTAACCAGAAAAGTAAAATAGATCACAAAATCACGAAGTAACACAGCTGTCAAGGTCAATTTTTTCATCAGTTGTTTTCGGTGATTTTGGATTCGCAAAACGTTTTGAAAATATATTGATTCCAAGGCCACCACCCATTTTTGAAAGGAGGCTAACCAGAAATGTATTGATTTCCCAGATTTGAGACAAAATCGCGAAACTGCGATCCATTTGATTATTTTCAAGCTGTTAATCGGAGTTATTCACGCGAAAACAACTTTGTCGGCACGGAAAACATCAAAGGCGAAATTTGAAATTTTGAAATTTGCAAATACCAAAAATTCGACAATGAGCTAGGCTATCCCCAAATGTATTAATTTCAAAGATAAGAAACGAATTCAACAAACTACGGTCTGTTCTGATAATTTACATGCCCGTTAATGTCCATTTTTCACTATTTCTGATATTCAATTCAATATGGTGACTATCCATTGACTTAAATCAAAATTCTACTGCCAACATTTTATAGCCATCCCTTCAAGGATTCAGAAAATATAACCCCCGTGTCTGTATGTAAAATAGCAAAATGGCGTTTGAGGTTTTTACATTTCAAGATGGTGGCACTTCCGGATTGAGCTACAAACTCCATTTTTTGTGTACTAATCAGTGGTCTCGTAGCTAGTACCTAAAAAAAAAATTCAAGATGATTTGACCTATATTTCGTCGATTTTTTTGAAAATTTCGATCCTCAATTTCTCCAAGGGGAGATAATTTAGAAAATTTCCAAAGTATTTTTTCAAGTCGCATCATTAAGGTTTACTTACATATTAAATTTCATGAAAATCGTAAAACTACTAAAGAAGTTGTCGAGTTGGTCTAAACTTCCGGTTCGAAATCACAGCGACGAATTTTCGAAATTCGAAAATCCGAAATTGCAGATTTGAAGTAAATGTCTCAAAGTACTCATAGAAAAAAGAATTAATTAAATAGGTCAAATAGTCACAAAGTTACAGCATTGTAGGTCAAAAGCATTCGTTCGTAAAATTCGGTGATTTTGGATTCGAAAAACGTTTTGAAAATATATTTAATCAAGGTTCGCACCCCATTTTTGGGGGGGTAGGTCAAAGTTTTAGAAAGATCCTATGGTTAGATTCTAAAAAATATCCCTAAGCAGTTGGAATTCGATACTGTTGAATAAGCTGTATACGATGACTAAATGTGTAGATTGTAGTCACCCACACTGCATGTGTCGCTTAACAATGAAAGGATGCCGTTTTCAATGTTCGATCCTTTTGTTCTTCTACTCCTGATATGTTGGATTGTTGATCGATGGTTTTATATGAAAGACTACCAATAAGACTCTTTGTAGAAGAAGTTCCCAAAAAATATTAAGTTGACTTTACGAGAAAGACCTCTAAACATGCTCCAAATTGTAAAAATACGACTTTTTGGATTTTCAATCTCTTTTTTTCGCCTATCCCTGATATTTAAAATAAATGATACAATGATTTCACACAACAGGCTAGCTATTGGACTCTCTATTGACAAAAGTTTCACAGCCCTCCCTTCATTATAACCGAAGTTATCGTGCCCTAAAGAATCAACAAATCAGCATGCCCATCTCTGCTTACCCTTGGCAGAAAATGCTCATCTTTGGACTCAATCATGACATTGTCCTAGTGAACGTCTACACCAAGTTTGAACATTCTAGCTCAATTAGAAGGAGAGTTATTGTGTTTCAAAGTCTCGGCCCTTCAAATTGCTACTACTTTTCATTTTCAATTCAAAATGGTGACCATCACGTGACCGAAATCAAAATTCTGCTCCCTATGATTTTTGGGCCATCCTTCAAGGATTCAGAAAATATAACTCCCGTGTCTGTAAGTAAAATAGCAAAAAAGCCTTAGGGATTTTTCATGTTTCAAGATGGTGGCACTTCCGGTTCGATCGACAAACTCCATATTTTGTGTAGGAATCAGTAATTACTTGTCGAGTATCGAAAATTTTTTTTAGGTCATTCTGACCTATATTTCGACGATTTTTTTGAAAACTTTGATCCTTAATTTCACCAAGGGGAGATAATTTAGAAAATTTCTAATTATATTTTTGAAGTCACATCGGTAAGATCTACTTGTATACTAAATTTCATGAAAATCGTACAACTATTAAAGAAGTTGTCAAATTGGTCTAAACTTCCGGTTCGAAATCACAGCGACGAATTTTCGAAATACGAAAATGTGAAACTGCAGATGAAAACGATTTTTTTCAAGGTATTCAAAGAAAAAAGAATTAGTAAAATCGGTCAAAAAATAACAAAGATACGACTATGCATTGTCAGTTTTTTCGTTCGTAAAATTCGGTGATTTCGGATTCGTAAAACGTTTTGAAAATACATTTAATCAAGGTTCGCACCCCATTTTTGGGGGGGTAGGTCAAAATTTCAGAAAGATCCTATGGATAGATTCTGAGAAATCCGATTTGCAGAAAACACACAAAAAAAAAAATAATAACTAGATCTGCTACTGTCCCATGCAGATATGAAAGCTTTCATATTCATCGTCACGTGTCATTGATTGTATCAAGTATCCTAAATAAAAGGATAAGAAGAAAAAATTATTAAAATTGGTCAAAAACTCGCGAAGTTACAAGTCTAAATATAGTATGAAACATTGCACCCAGGCATAACAATAATCTGAAAACTAAAGGGAAATAACTGAAACTTGTATTACTGTAATGAGACGGATGAGAAAATGAAATGAAAATGGCGGGAAAAAAAATAAAAATGGCAGGTTGGACAGGCGACCTTACTCCTTGTCACGTACAACCGGGCATTCGAAAACACGCTAGTTAACTCAATGACAGGCGCGCGTGTTACAAGTCTAAATATAGTATGAAACATTGCACCCAGGCATAACAATAATCTGAAAACTAAAGGGAAATAACTGAAACTTGTATTACTGTAATGAGACGAATGAGAAAATGAAATGAAAATGGCGGGAAAAAAAATTAAAAATGGCAGGTTGGACAGGCGACCTTACTCCTTGTCACGTACAACCGGGCATTCGAAAACACGCTAGTTAACTCAATGACAGGCGCGCGTGCTAACCATTCAGGCACCCAACCCCCTTTGAAATCAGACACGTGCAATATGTCATATTGGAAGAATAAGAAGTCGCTCACAACAAAATGGTAAATTAATGAGTTTAGGTCAAAAGGTTGAGCTACTGTTTTAGAGTACTTAATAGTTTTAAAGAGACACGTTAAGGGTTGTTCATAGTTAAATGAAAGTTTAATTTTAAATAAGACCAATAAAATTAGGATTTAATAATGCCAGACTAATATTTCCAATATGTTTGGTTATAAGTAGGAAATCGTGACGACTTCTTAAGCATGTTTTAAACAAAGGATCATGTTTGTTTAAACAAGAATGGCACTCTGCAATAAAAAAAACTGGCAAAAGCAAGATTTCTATGCAGAAATTAAATAATTGCTGGAACCAGAAAAATATTTATCCACTATAATAAATAAGCAACATAGAGAAAATGGAATGAAATTGAATGGGGTTTAACGTCCGACTGTTCTGCTCCTAAAATGGGCTAATGAAGACGGGCATATGCCATAAAGTGTGCAATGAGGGAAATGTTACCCGGGCAGCGGCGGTTACGGCCTACGAGGTTGGACAGGCGACCATACTCCTTCACGTACAACCAAGAAATCGAAACAACGCCAGTTGACTCAATGACAGACGTTATGATACAGAGCGCACGTGCTAACCATTCAGCCACGCAACCTCCCTAAAATCGGCAAATTGCTGACCTACAGCGAGAAACATTTCAACCGGGCCAAATTTTCTATTGTAACAGTTTAATTTGCACGGTACCTTTAGTTATCAACCGAATATTACAAAACTTTTAAAAATAAGCTCCCCCTGACCAGCTTAAGCGTTCGCAATAAACGTTTGCCCCTTAAAATCGGTAAATTGCTGACTTTAAAGTGAGAAACATTACAACCGGGGGCAATTTTCTGTTTTATCACTTTTACAGTACCTTTGATTACCAACCGATTATTACAAAACTTTAAAAATAAAAGAGAAAGAGAGAAATGCGGCCTAATGTCCATTCGACACAAACTAGGTCATTTCGGGACTAACATATGTTTTTTAATTTTATTTAAAAACTCCCCTTGCGCTTACAAGTCTTTAGCCGTTGGGAGGAAACCGAAGGACACGGAGAAAACCCACGAGGTTGGACATCATACTTCATGTCACGTCCAACCTGGAGATCGAAACGACGCCCGTTGACTCAATGACAGACGTTACGATACAGTGCGCACATGCTAACCATTCAGCCATTCAGCCTCCGTGAATTCAGAAAATTGCTGACTTATAGCAAGAAACATTTCAACCGGGCGAAATTTTCTGTTTTAACAGTTTAATGTGCACGGTACTTTAATTACCAACCGATTATTACAAAACTTTTGAAAATAAGCTCCAACTGACCAGCTTAATCGTATGCAATAAACGTTTTCGCCTGAATTGAAAGTTCTGCGCGGAGAAAGTTCATCTCGATTTCCCGGCGTGGTTACCCTTGTCAGTGAGGCAGAACGGAGGGCCTGACAAGCACAGCTGTCTAGTCATTCGGATGGGACGAAAAACCAAGGTCCCGTGTACACATTGGAGTGCACGTAAAATATCCCTAAGCAGTTGGAATTCGATACTGTTGAATAAGCTCTATACGATGACTAAATGTGTAGATTGTAGTCACCCACAATGCATGTTTCGCTTAACAATGAAAGGGTGCCGTTTTCAATGTTCGATCCTTTTGTTCTTCTACTCCTGATATGTTGGACTGTTGATCGATGGTTTCATATAAAAGACTACCAATAGAAGAAGTTCCCAAAAAATATTATGTTGACTTAACGAGAAAGACCTCTAAACATGCTCCAAATTGTAAAAATACGACTTTTTGGATTTTCAATCTCTTTTTTTCGGCTATCCCTGATATTTAGAAAAAATAATACAATGATTTCACACAACAGGCTAGCTATTAGACTCTCTATTGACAAAAGTTTCACCGCCCTCCCTTCATTATAACCGAAGTTATCGTGCCCTAAAGAATCAACAAATTAGCATGCTTATCTCTGCTTACCCTAAGCAGAAAATGCTGATCTTTAAACTCAATCATAACATTGACCTAGTGAACGTCTACACCAAGTTTGAACATTCTAGCTTAATTAGAAGGAGAGTAATTGTGTTCCAAAGTCCCGACCCTTCTATTTTTCATTTTCAATTCAAAATGGTGACCATCACGTGACAGAAATCAAAATTCTATTCGCGACATTTTTTAGGCCTTCCTACAAGGATTCAGAAAATATAACTCCCGAGTCTGTAAGTAAAATAGCAAAAAAGACTTATTGATTTTTCACTTTTAAATATGGCGGCACTTCCGGTTCGATCGACAAACTCCATATTTTGTTTACAAATCAGTAATTACTTATCTAGTATCCAAAAAAAAAATCAGGTCATTCTGACCTATATTTCGATGATTTTTTTGAAAATTTTGATCCTTAATTTCGTCAAGGGGAGATAATTTAGAAAATTTCTAATTATATTTTTGAAGTCACATCGGTAAGATCTACTTAGATACTAAATTTCATGAAAATCGTACAACTATTAAAGAAGTTGTCAAATTGGTCTAAACTTCCGGTTCGAAATCACAGCGACGAATTTTCGAAATTCGAAAATGTGAAACTGCAGATGAAAATGATTTTTTTAAAGGTATTCAAAGAAAAAAGAATTAGTAAAATCGGTCAAAAAATAACAAAGTTACGACTATGCATTGTCATTTTTTTCGTTCGTAAAATTCGGTGATTTCGGATTCGTAAAACGTTTCGAAAATATATTTAATCAAGGTTCGCACCCCATTTTTGGGGGGGTAGGTCAAAATTTCAGAAAGATCCCATGGATAGATTCTGAGAAATCCGATTTGCAGAAAACACACAAAAAAAAAAAATAATAATAATAACTAGATCTGCTACTGTCCCATGCAGATATGAAAGCTTTCATATTCATCGTCACGTGTCATTGATTGTATCAAGTATCCTAAATAAAAGGATAAGAAGAAAAAATTATTAAAATTGGTCAAAAACTCGCGAAGTTACAAGTCTAAATATAGTATGAAACATTGCACCCAGGCATAACAATAATCTGAAAACTAAAGGGAAATAACTGAAACTTGTATTACTGTAATGAGACGGATGAGAAAATGAAATGAAAATGGCGGGGAAAAAAAATTAAAAATGGCAGGTTGGACAGGCGACCTTACTCCTTGTCACGTACAACCGGGCATTCGAAAACACGCTAGTTAACTCAATGACAGGCGCGCGTGCTAACCATTCAGGCACCCAACCCCCCTTTGAAATCAGACACGTGCAATATGTCATATAGGAAGAATAAGAAGTCGCTCACAACAAAATGGTAAATTAATGAGTTTAGGTCAAAAGGTTGAGCTACTGTTTTAGAGTACTTAATAGTTTTAAAGAGACACGTTAAGGGTTGTTCATAGTTAAATGAAAGTTTAATTTTAAATAAGACCAATAAAATTAGGATTTAATAATGCCAGACTAATATTTCCAATATGTTTGGTTATAAGTAGGAAATCGTGACGACTTCTTAAGCATGTTTTAAACAAAGGATCATTTTTGTTTAAACAAGAATGGCACTCTGCAATAAAAAAACTGGCCAAAGCAAGATTTCTATGCAGAAATTAAATAATTGCTAGAACCAGAAAAATATTTATCCACTATAATAAATAAGCAACATAGAGAAAATGAAATGAAATTGAATGGGGTTTAACGTCCGACTGTTCTGCTCCTAAAATGGGCTAATGAAGACGGGCATATGCCATAAAGTGTGCAATGAGGGAAATTTTACCCGGGCAGCGGCGGTTACGGCCTACGAGGTTGGACAGGCGACCATACTCCTTGTCACGTACAACCAAGAAATCGAAACAACGCCAGTTGACTCAATGACAGACGTTATGATACAGAGCGCACGTGCTAACCATTCAGCCACGCAACCTCCCTAAAATCGGCAAATTGCTGACCTACAGCGAGAAACATTTCAACCGGGCCAAATTTTCTATTGTAACAGTTTAATTTGCACGGTACCTTTAGTTATCAACCGAATATTACAAAACTTTTAAAAATAAGCTCCCCCTGACCAGCTTAAGCGTTCGCAATAAACGTTTGCCCCTTAAAATCGGCAAATTGCTGACTTTAAAGTGAGAAACATTACAACCGGGCGAAAGTTTCTGTTTTATCACTTTTACAGTATCTTTGATTACCAACCGATTATTACAAAACTTTAAAAATAAAAGAGAAAGAGAGAAATGCGGCCTTATGTCCATTCGACACAAACTAGGTCATTTCGGGACTAACATATGTTTTTTAATTTTATTTAAAAACTCCCCTTGCGCTTACAGGTCTTTAGCCGTTGGGAGGAAACCGAAGGACACGGAGAAAACCCACGAGGTTGGACATCATACTTCATGTCACGTCCAACCTGGAGATCGAAACGACGCCCGTTGACTCAATGACAGACGTTACGATACAGTGCGCACATGCTAACCATTCAGCCATTCAGCCTCCCCGAATTCAGAAAATTGCTGACTTATAGCAAGAAACATTTCAACCGGGCGAAATTTTCTGTTTTAACAGTTTAATGTGCACGATACTTTAATTACCAACCGATTATTACAAAACTTTTGAAAATAAGCTCCAACTGACCAGCTTAATCGTATGCAATAAACGTTTTCGCCTGAATTGAAAGTTCTGCACGGAGAAAGTTCATCTCGATTTCCCGGCGTGGTTCCCCTTGTCAGTGAGGCAGAACGGAGGGCCTGACAAGCACAGCTGTCTAGTGATTCGGATGGGACGAAAAACCAAGGTCCCGTGTACACATTGGAGTGCACGTAAAATATCCCTAAGCAGTTGGAATTCGATACTGTTGAATAAGCTCTATACGATGACTAAATGTGTAGATTGTAGTCACCCACACTGAAAGGTTGAAAGGGTGCCGTTTTCAATGTTCGATCCTTTTGTTCTTCTACTCCTGATATTTTGGACTGTTGATCGATGGTTTCATATAAAAGACTATCGATAAGACTCTTTGTAGAAGAAGTTCCCAAAAAATATTATGTTGACTTTACGAGAAAGACCTCTAAACATGCTCCAAATTGTAAAAATACGACTTTTTGGATTTTCAATCTCTTTTTTTTCGGCTATCCCTGATATTTAAAAAAAATGATACAATGATTTCATACAACAGGCTAGCTATTAGACTCTCTATTGACAAAAGTTTCACCGTCCTCCCTTCATTATAACCGAAGTTATCGTGCCCTAAAAAATCAACAAATCAACATGCTTATCTCTGCTTACCCTAAACAGAAAATGCTCATCTTTGAACTCCATCATAACATTGACCTAGTGAACGTCTACAACAAGTTTGAACATTCTAGCTTAATTAGAATGAGAGTTATTGTGCTCCAAAGTCTCGGCCCTTCAAATTGCTTCTATTTTTCATTTTCAATTCAAAATGGTGACTAACGGTTGACCTAAATCAAAATTCTATTCGCGACATTTTTTAGGCCTTCCTATAAGGATTCAGAAAATATAACTCCTGAGTCTGTAAGTAACATAGCAAAAAAGCCTTATTGATTTTTCACTTTTAAAGATGGTGGCACTTCCGGTTCGATCGATAAACTCCATATTTTGTGTACAAATCAGTAATTACTTATCTAGTATCCAAAAAAAAAATCAGGTCATTCTGACCTATATTTCGATGATTTTTTTGAAAATTTTGATCCTTAATTTCGTCAAGGGGAGATAATTTAGAAAATTTCTAATTATATTTTTGAAGTCACATCGGTAAGATCTACTTATATACTAAATTTCATGAAAATCGTACAACTATTAAAGAAGTTGTCAAATTGGTCTAAACTTCCGGTTCGAAATCACAGCGACGAATTTTCGAAATTCGAAAATGTGAAACTGCAGATGAAAATGATCTTTTTCAAGGTATTCAAAGAAAAAAGAATTAGTAAAATCGGTCAAAAAATAACAAAGTTACGACTATGCATTGTCATTTTTTTCGTTCGTAAAATTCGGTGATTTCGGATTCGTAAAACGTTTTGAAAATATATTTAATCAAGGTTCGCACCCCATTTTTGGGGGGGTAGGTCAAAATTTCAGAAAGATCCTATGGATAGATTCTGAGAAATCCGATTTGCAGAAAACACACAAAAAAAAAAATAATAATAATAATAACTTTAACAGAAACAATAAGCTTTCATATGTAATACATATGAAAGCTTAATAATAATAACTTTAACAGAAACAATAAGCTTTCATATGTAATACATATGAAAGCTTAATAATAATTTTAGTAATCTCAATAGGCTTTCAGACGAAAGTCTGAAAGCCTAATAAGAATAATAATTTTAACAAAAACAATAGTGTTTCACACAAGCTACGCAGTGTGAAACCCTAACAAGCGGTTGTCATGCATGATATGCCCACATTTTGCAAGTGGGCAGAGAACTAATTAAAAAAAACAGTGGTTGCTATGCAAGAACGGCCTACATTTTGCTGTAGATGGATACAGAACAAGTTAATTAAAAAAACAGAGATTATTCGTACAATCAGGGGCATAATTCAGGAATAAGTATGGTCTGAAATGCGCGAATATCGAACGGAACTAAGATCTTTGGGTTATAAACATGCATGTTTACATACATATAAAATCACGTTTGTAGCTTGTGGGCACTCTAGACGTCACACTTTTGATTTGATTTTGATAAGAACAGATTCCTTCGATATTCGCAAATATTGGACCGTAACTTCTTGGATTATGGCCACCGATTGTACAAAAAATCCAGCGTTTAACTTGTGTATCCTCTAAATACCACAATTTTTATCTAATTTAAAAATAGGTTGCCAGGCAACGAAACATACGCCCAAACAGCAGCTAAATCGTCCGGGCAGTCAACAAGTGTTGTCGCATATTAAAGGGACAATAACATTCTGGCTGGCTTGGTAGCTCCAGAAAATAAATAACACCCTTATTCTAAGTACTAGATGTTTAAATGTCCTACCTGTTGTGTAAATTATCCATTACAACCTATTTTATTTGTCCAGAGGGTTCGAAAATATTTTAAAATCCAAGTCACATTTGAAAAGGTTTACGTTAGACTTTTCAAATCAATTGGTTGAATTTTTCCAATTTTTTATAATAGGTGTGTTAAGATGAAATTTATATCATAATTTAATTGGAATATTCTAAAATAATACGATTTGTTGACCAGAATGAAGATTGGGACATAATATTCAGTTACAACAAGAGTGTTATTGGGGCTTTAAGTAATTATCAGAAAATCATTAGAATTTGTTTGGTTTTTATAAAGTTCTGCTCCATGCTAATGTAAAGTATACGAATCATTTAAAGGGACAATAACACTCTTGCTGGCTTGGTAGCTCCAAAAAATAAATAGCCTTATTCTAAGTACTAGATGTTTTAGTGTCTTACCTGTTGTGTAAATTATCCATTACATCCTATTTTACTTTTCCAGAGGGTTCGAAAATATTTTAAAATCCAAGTCACATTTGAAAAGGTTTACGTTAGACTTTTCAAATCAATAAGTTCAATTTTTCCAATTTTTTAAATTTAGGTGTTTTAAAATGAAATTTATATGGTCAATTAACTGGAATATTGTAAAATAATACAATTTGTTGACCAGAATGAAGATTGGGACATATTATTCAGTTACAATAAGAGTGTTATTGGGGCTTTAATATTATGGAATAAGCTGTCACCTCCACTGGATACGAAGCATTTAATATTATGGCGACTTTTCGTACAATCAGGGGCCATAATTCAGGAAGTTACGATCAAATATTATGTCCAAATATCGACAGGCACCAAGATCTTTCAGTTTGACAAAAATTGAATTAAAATTGTGACCTCTACAGGGTACACAACCTCGATATAAAAATGGCGGCCATTTTGTTCATCAATTTTGGTCCGGTGTTCACAAAATTCAAACTGAAAATTCATTACAGTGTAACGGTGATATAATCAAATGTTTTTGATCTCCAGACCGATCACAAGATAATAAAGGCAATTTTCCGTATAATCAGAGGCCATAATTCAGGAAATTACAATCCGATATGTGCAAATATCGCAAGGAACTAAGATCTTTAGGTTATAAAAATGTATTTCAAGTTTCATCAAAAACGAATTAAAATTGTGACCCCTATAGGGTTCACAACCTTGATATACCATATTTTTACACAATTTGCGTACAAACGGCGGTCATTTTGTTTGTCAATTTTGGTTCGATTTTCATGAAATTCAAACTCAACCTAGATTCCAAACGTTTTTATAAATCAGGTAATAGTTGTTACCTCCAGAGGGACCACAGGGTGATAAAGGCGTTTTTTAGTACAATCAGGGGCCATAATTCAGGAAGTTACGATCCAATATGCGTAAATATCAAAAGGAACCAAGATCTTTATATTATAAACATGTATTTCAAGTGTCATCAAAATCGGTTCAAAATTGTGACCTCTATTTTCACACTATTCGCATACAAACAGCGGCCATTTTCTCCGTCAATTTTGGTCCAATTTTCACGAAATTCAACATCATCTTTTATAACAATGTAACGGTGATATAATCAAACGTTTTTTTAAATCGGATAATAATTTTGACCTATAGAGGGGCCACAAGGTAAAAAAAGGCAATTTTTCGGTCAATCACGGGACATAATTCAGGAAGTTACGATCAGATGGGCGCAAATATAGAAAGGACCCAAGATCTAGGCTTTGGGTTATAAACATACATGTCAAGTTTCATCAAAATCGGTTCAAAATTGTGACCTCTATAGCTTGATACAACATTTTTTCACACTATTCGCGTACAAACGGCGGCCATTTTGTCTGTCAATTTTGGTCCGATTTTCACGAAATTCGAACTCAACGTCCATTACCATGTAACGGTGGTATAATCAAACGTTTTTTTTTTAAATCGGATAACAATTTTGACCTCCAGAGGGACCACAAGCTAAAAAGGGTGATTTTTTGGACAATCAGGGGCCATAATTCAGGAAGTTACGATCCGATGGGCGCAAATATTGAAAGGAACCAAGACCTTTGGGTTATAAACATACATGTCAAGTTTCATGAAAATCGGTTCAAAATTGTGACCTCTATAGGGTCCACAACCTTGATATAACATATTTTCACACTATTCGCGTACAAACGGCGGCCATTTTATCTGTCAATTTCGGTCCGATTTTCACGAAATTCGAACTCAACCTCCATTACCATGTAACGGTGGTATAATCAAACGTTTTTTTTAAAATCGGATAACAATTTTGACCTCCAGGGGGACCACAAGCTAAAAAGGGTGATTTTTTGGACAATCAGGGGCCATAATTCAGGAAGTTACGATCCGATGGGCGCAAATATTGAAAGGAACCAAGACCTTTGGGTTATAAACATACATGTCAAGTTTCATGAACATCGGTTCAAAATTGTGACCTCTATAGGGTCCACAACCTTGATATAACATATTTTCACACTATTCGCGTACAAACGGCGGCCATTTTGTCTGTCAATTTTGGTCCGATTTTCACGAAATTCGAACCCAATCCCCATAACTATGTAACGGTGATATAATCAAACGATTTTTTGAATCGGATAACAATTTTGACCTCCACAGGGAACACAAGCTAAAAAGGGTGATTTTTCGGACAATCAGTAAGTTACGATCAGATATGCGCAAATATCAAAAGGAACCAAGATCTTTTGGTTATAAACATGCGTTTTAAGTTTCATTGAAATCGGATCAAAATTGTGACCTCTACACTGTTCACAAGCTAAAAACGTGATTTTTCGTACAAAAATGGGCCATAACCCATGATGTTACAGTCCGATACATGCCAATATCGAAAGGAACCGAGATATTAGGGTGATAAACATATATTTTAAGTTTCATTGAAATCGGATAAAAATTGTGACCTGTAGACTGTTCACAAACAATTGTGGACGGACGGACGGACAGGGGCGACGACAATATACGTCCACATAAAAATGTGGGCGTATAAAATTCCGTTCTATATATCACCGATACACCATATAATAATATGTGAAACTGCCTGACAAAATGGGCGCTCATTGAACACAAATAGTGTAAAAGTCACAATATTTATCAGATTTTGCAAAATGTGGGCGTACCCTCTCTTGCAACCTATGGTTTTAAGTACAACCTGGGGCCATAATCCACGCAGTTTTGGTCCGAATATCAAAAGGAACCAAGATCATTGGGATATACCGGGTTTTTGGGATATAAGTGCAGAAACGTACGGGCTCGATGACAGCTAAGGGGTGGGGGGAGAGAATCCGAATTGTCCAATACATTTTCGAGTTTACAGACGCCCCCCCCCCTCAAGAAAATTTTGGAATATTTGACGTTTCCTGCTATTTCAAACTGTTAAAGGGACAATAACATTCTTGCTGGCTTGGAAGCTCCAGAAAATAAATAATACGCTTATTCTAAGTACTAGATGTATAAGTGTCCTACCTGTTGTGTAAATTATCCATTACAACCTATTTTACTTGTCCAGAAGGTTCGAAAATATTTTAAAATCCAAGTCACATTTGAAAAGGTTTACGTTAGACTTTTCAAATCAATAAGTTGAATTTTTCCAATTTTTTAAATTAGGTGTGTTAAGATGAAATTTATATCATCAATTAATTGGAATATTGTAAAATAATACAATTTGTTGACCAGAATGAAGATTGGGACATATTATTCAGTTACAACAAGAGTGTTATTGAGGCTTTAACAAAGCAACTTCAAAGTGGTCTCATATATAGCTTAATTAAGATGGCTGACTCGAATTTCAATGAATCGCGTACAGTCCACGAAGACAGGAAAATTTTTAAAATTGAACTGCCGCAAACGCGTCTTCCAGGATGTGAATACAGCAACTTCAATTTGGTCCAATGAAGCCTACCTGGCTGACCCGAATTCCAAACAACTAATCAATGGGGGCCTCACCCTCCCGGATAAAAAATTTTGAAAATTTAACCACCGCAAATGCGTTTTCTGCTATTCTAACCCGTGTAAGTAACTCCAATGGTTTTGTAACTGAAATCCCACTCCGAATTCCAACCATTCTATCAGATTGTTGCAGTTGCATTCACAAATACTAATCGATGGCCGAAAAATGTCGCAGAAAGTAGAATCGCTCCAGACAAAATGTTTTAATCCATTGTCAACTCAATACAAATTCGTGGTATTCAATAAAAAGAAAAGTAAAATTAGTGTTTTATTAGGGCTCAAGGACATTTAGGGAAGCAAAACTAGAAATACGGCTAATATCGAAAAGAACCAAGATCTTTGGAAGATAAACCTACTGTCACTGTGTGAATCATCGTAAATTTCATACGGATTTTCTCGATTATGAACAAACTAGTTAACTTTGGTTATTATAAACTTACCTGTGTGTTTGAAATCAACTCCAGTTAAATATAATCCATTTTACAACTAAATATCCCAACGAATAAAAAAAAGTCTCTTCTTGTAAAATTGAACTCACAAACTTCGACACCGAGAAATACGAAGATAGAAGCTTATTTACTATACGTCACTTATTGCAATGATTTCGTATAAGTGGGTTGATTTCAAACACACACACACAGGTAAGTTTATAATAACCAAAGTTAAAGATCTTTTGGTTATAAAAATACATGAAGTTACGGTCAGATACGGCTAATATCGAAAGGAACCAAGATCTTTGGAAGATAAACCTACTGCCACTGTGTGAATCATCGTAAATTTCATACGGATTTTCTCGATTATGAACAAACTAGTTAACTTTGGTTATTATAAACTTACCTGTGTGTTTGAAATCAGCTCCAGTTAAATATAATCCATTTTACAACTAAATATCCCAACGAATAAAAAAAAGTCCCCTCTTGTAAAATTGAACTCACAAACTTCGACACCGAGAAATACGAAGATAGAAGCTTTTTTACTATACGTCACTTATTGCCATGATTTCGTATAAGTGGGTTGATTTCAAACACACAGGTAAGTTTATAATAACCAAAGTTAAAGATACATTATGGGAGATTAGATAAAGAGCTGGCAATTATCACTAAAATAGTTAAACACTAGATAATGTAATTGATCCACTATTTTAGCTTAAGCGATTGAAATTTTCCGTTTAGCCTCGGTCATCATTACTAAAGTCGGTAAGACACAACCAGTAGTCTCGGTTATGCTTTTAGTGGTAAATCACGAAGAAAAATATTTCAGCGAATCGAACTACAATCCAACAAATATATCTTGCTAGCCTCAATATCGAAAGTTGATTATGGTCTGAATAAGTTAATTAATATCTAATTAATAGTTTTTATAACATTTCAGGCCTAAAGAAAGACCTACATGTACAATAGGCAGATTTTGCTCTTGCATAATGTATGTTTAAGTAGTTTCTTCATAATCGAGAAAATCCGTTTAAAATTTACGATGGATCAGACAGTATATTTAAAGTTCTGTCAAAATCAGATAAAAATTGTGACAGGGGTGACAACAATATACGTCCACATGTGGGCATATAAAAAGCATGCTACATGGGGCTATGATGGGTTATGTAAAAATTCTATTGCGCCAACAGTGAATATTCGCTAGGCCGCTACAGTCACTGATAATGATGACATCGACACGACTAAATGAGTCCCCCAAATTAACTTTTTTCTTCCGACAAATTAAATTCTAAAACATTTTTTGTATGTTTTAGAAAAATATGTAAAGACGTTTGAAGTATCTGTAGTTAAAAAGTATTTCCTTTTTGGTGTAAATGGGTATTAAAATGAGTAAAAGGCATCATTTTGCCCGAAGTTGGTAACGCCAATGATTGACGCCGCGTGATGTCATTGCACGTGTTGAAGACAGTCATCTGTGACAGACATAATTCGTAATTCTCGGTGAAACAGTTTGATGGCTCAGTACTGCAGTCAAAAACCATTTTAAGATATATTTCTACTGATTTATTGCAATAATTTGTATTTCATCAGAATAAAAATTTAGCCAAAAAATATTCTTAAATGAACAAAAGGCATAGAGAGTAACAACATGGCTTAATTTTATTTAATGCTGCAAATAAAGTGAAAAGGATATTGATGTGAATATATTCTAGAATGAATGGGAAGTCGCAGTGTCTCAATAATTATGGCACTTGCTTAATTATTAGGTCAGGGGGTTCGACCCCTTTGAGGGCAACGTAGGTCCCCCGCGATGATTTCCAATGTAGATTAGGGGATCAAGTGGCTAAATGTACAAGGCACTGGCTCGCTAGCCTGGAGGTCGGGTGTTCGATCCCTGCATTTGCCGAGAAAGTTCATCTAACCTTCCTGACAAGGACAGCTGTCTAGTTGTTCGAATGATACCAAAACCCGACGTCCAGTGTAAATATTCCCTCATAGCACACTATATGATGTATGCCCGTCTTCCATAAACCCCATTTCTTTTCAAGATGGTGCGGGATGAAATATCTGATGTATAGATTGGTAAGAACGTAACGTTACATACCTTGTGCTGTTACTGACAAGATACATATAATTGCCACTAATAGGACAGGGTAGAGACCCAGTCTACCGGACATGGTAGACATCTTTATCCACCTGAAAATATAATGGAAACATTTCAATAAATAGGTTGCCAAGCAACGAAACATATGCCCACGACAGCTAAATCGTTCGGGCAGTCAACATGAGTTGTCGCATATTAAGTAATTATCAGAAAATCATTAGAATTTGTTTGGTTTTTATAAAGTTCTGCCCCATGCAAACGTTTAGTATACGAAACATTTAATATTATTGATTTAGCTGCTCAATTATAGATTTTCAAGAAATTAAAACTCAACCATCACTAATGTGACCTCCATAGGGTAAACAAGGTAAAAAAACATGATTTTTCGTACAATCAGGGGCCATAAGTTATGGTCCTATGTGCCCGAATATCAAAAGGATCTGCGAACTTACATTTCAAATTTCATCAAAATCGGATTAAAATTGTGACCTCTACATGCATAGGCGTACGAACCAGGGGGTGGGGTCCAGCTGCCCCCCATAACTTTCGGGCAAGCTGACTTTTCGGGCAGACGGGTGAAGTGACAAAAAAAATTATTTCATATGTTTAGCAAAATAAAGTGCCCGATGTACGGGCTGAATTGCAGAAAAACTCGTTTGCGACTGTCAAGTATTCCAAAATTTTCTTGGGGAATCTATACAACCGGCGCCGCTGTCTGTAAACCCGAATCTTTTCGGGCATTGCTAGCTTTGCTTCCCTAACTGTCATTGAGCTCTCATATAAAACTAATTTTACTGTTCTTTTAATTGAAGCCGCTCTTCTTTGTGCGACATTTTTCAGGCATCGATTATTTTTTGTGAATGCAGCTGCAACAGTCTGATTGGATGGTTGGAATTCAGAATGAAATTTCGGCTACAAAACCATTGGAAATTTTAGAGTTGCTTACACGGGCTAGAAAAGCAGAAAACGCATTTGCGATGGTTTAATTTTCAAAATTTTCTCCGGGAGGGTAAGACCCCCAAACCCAGCGACGATTGGTTGTTTGGAATTTGGGTCAGCCAGGTAAGATATATTGGAGCTAAATTGAAGTTGCTGTATGGAAACGCGTGTGTAGCAGTTTAATTTTCAAAAATTTTCTCCCAACTGTTCCGTCTTCGTGGACTGTAAACAATTAATTGGAATTCGAGTCGGTCACCTTAATTCCGCTATATTAGACAGCCCTGAAGTTGCTTTGTTTATGGGCTGAAATTGCAGGAAAACGTGTTTACAGCCGCCAGACTGGAATAGCAGGAAAACGCGTGTTTGGCAGTTTAATTTTCAAAAAAATTTTCCCAACGGTACCGTCTTCGTGTACTGATTGGTCAATATCTTTACAATGATTGACAGGTCGGATTCATCAATTACCTGGAATTCGAGTCAGCCACCTTAATTCCGCTATATTAGACTATTTTGAAGTTGCTTTGTTCATGGGCTGAAATAGCAGGAAAACGTGTTTACAGCCGTCAAATATTGCAAAATTTTCTTTGGGGAAGGGGGTCCCATATTTGCTTTGTTCATGGGCTGAAATAGCAGGAAAACGTGTTTACAGCCGTCAAATATTGCAAAATTTTCTGTGGGGAAGAGGGTCTCATATACGGTAAGCTCCGGTTTTTCGCCCCTCGAGGAAGACCGGCACCGCTCTTTGTAAACTCGAATTTCGGGTTCTGCCCCCCCCCCTAACTGTCATCGAGCCCGTACGCCTATGTCTACAGGGTCCACAACCTTGATATATCATATTTTTACACAATTCGCGTATTAGCGTCAGCCATTTTGTGTAACGGTGATATAACATATTTTTACACCATTCGCGTAAAAGTGACGGCCATTTTGTTCAGCAATTTTGGTCCAATGTTCATGAAATTCGAACCTAACATTCATTACAGTGTAACGGTGATATAATCAAACGGTGTTTGTTTTTTTTTTTAAGATTAGGAAATAATTGTGACGTTCAGACGGACCACCAGATAATAAAGGCGAATTTTCGTACAATCAGAGGCCTTAATTCAGGAAATTACTATTCGATATGCGTAAATATCGAAAGAAACCAAGATCTTTAGGTTATAAACATGTATTTCAAGTTTCGTCAAAATCGAATTAAAATTGTGACCTCTATATACCGTATTTTTTACACTATTCGCGTACAAACGGCGGCCATTTTGTTTGTCAATTTTAGTCCGATTTTCAAGAAATTCGAATTCATCCTAGATCACCCTGCAACGGCGATATAATCAAACGTGTTTTTTTAAATCAGGTAATAATAGTTACCTCCGGAGGGTTCACTAGCTAATAAAGAGGATTTTCGCTCTATCAGGGCCCATAATTCAGGAAGTTACTATTCGATATGCGCAAATATGGAAAGTAAGCAAGATCTTTATGTTATAAACATCTATTTCAAGTTTCATCAAAATCGATTTAAAATTGTGACCTCTATAGGGTCCACAACCTTGATATAGCATATTTTCACACTATTCGCGTACAAATGGCGGCCATTTTGTCCGTCAATTTTGGTCCAATTTTCACGAAATTCGAACTCATCCTTCATTACCATGTAACGGTGATATAATCAAACTTTTTTTTTAAATCGGAAAATAATGTTGGCCTCCAGAGGGACCACAAGCTAAAACGGGCGATTTTTCGGACAATCAGGGGCCATAATTCAGGAAGTTACGATCCGATGTTCGTAAATATCGAAAGGAACCAAGATCTTTAGGTTATAAACATACATGCTAAGTTTCATCAACATCGGTTCAAAATTGTGACCTGTATAAGGTCCACAACCTAAAACATGATTGTCCGTACAATCAGGGGTCATAATCCATGAAGTTTCGATCCGATACATGCCAATATCGAAAGCAGCCGAGATCTTATGGGGATAAACTTGTGACCTGGACAGGAGCGACGGCGTAATACATCAACATGAAAATGTGGGCGCATAAGAAATTTAATGATTTTGCTTCTCTGTCGTCTTATATATCAGTATCTCGCCGTCCTCGCACCTTTGGCGCTCGCGGTAGGTGATCCCCCCCCCCCATATGTTCCAGGCCCCAGAGCCCCCATCATGGTTAATCCGGCGTTGCCCCGGGTATATATTTGTGTGCACATCAAAGAGCCCTTGACAGTTGGAATTTGAAAAAGGAATAGGCCGTAGCACCTCTGTCCAGGCAAAATTTCTCTCATAGCACACTGCATTAACCGAACAGTAGAACGTAAAATGATAATAACTTTACATATAACAATATGTGTGTAGACGTGTGTGTAATAAAATCGATGGAAATATTATATTATCATACATTTGAAATGAATTCCGGTAGTCTTTCAAAACAATACACCTCTACACTATAAAAATTTTGTTATTTCAAACTTCATCACAACTTTGGAAGATCGAGATAGTATTCATGTTATTAGCGTAAGTCATACATGTAGACTATCAGTGTAATTTTCTACTGATCATTCTAGAGGGTTGGGTGATGTGGGGCTATTCCTTTTTCTATAGGATGAAATTCTAAAGTATTCTGCAGAATTTTTGGGGTCTGTAGAATATAAGGGTCCCAATTATTCTGTAGTACAAATCCCATAATTTTTCATACAGATTTATGCTAAAATGTCTAAAGGAAAAAAAAGTATTCTATAGTTTTTTCTGTAGTAAATTATCTTTTTGTCCTTAATCAAGTTTTGTGAACAGACTGCACAGTTAGTTGTTCCACTGTCTTCAGTTTCTTGTTAATACATGTACTACTACTACTACTTGGTGTTTAACGTCTGCCTTCTATGAAGTTGTTATATACATGTAAATTTAAAATTCAGCCAATGAACCAACAGTTTTCTTTAGGATTAACTTTAATGTGTCTATTCTTCCCGTCCAATCAAAGGTATCACTTGATTACAGCAACATGACAGCCCTGCGTTTAATCTGGGTCTTCTCTAAAATTTTGGACAGTGATTTAAGGTATTAAAAGCGGTGAAAGTATGTTTCCAAACAGTATTGTTTACATTTTATTCGATTTGATAGCCTCGTTTGGCACGCAATTAGTTTTACTGCAATATTCTGCTATGCACTGGTTAATTGGGCATCATAAAATCGTGAGCTATGACGTAACGTTATGTAAACATCTTTGGGCCAATTCGGCGCTTTTTTTTAACGGTAAAACCTTTGTAACGCAGTCAGCTACTGGTTGTTAATGGGACTATTGACCAATCATAATTTAGAACAAGAATGTTCGCTCTTTACAGCAGTGAGTAGTGGGATTAGTTCTAATCAAACGAACACTGCACGGAATATGCCTATTCCCGATCTACTGCATAAACCGCTGGGTCCATTGACGTGGTTTTCACGAATTCCAATTATCTACCCTTGATTAATTTTACAAACTAATAAAAAATCAACAGTTTTCATAACAGCCTTAGCGTCACGGTTTACGTTAACCAAAGTACAGAAGGCATTTTAATATCAAAGAAGTGACATGCACACAAAACAATGTCCTAAAATATTTTGGCAAAGTTTGCAACAACGATTCGGTGATCTCAGTTGCATTAAATACTAGTTACTTCCTTTTGACCACTCGCTTTCGATGTATGGGATTTTGTGATTGGTCGATAAAAATAGCACAATTATCAAGGGCGGATAATTTGATTATGTGTCTCAACCAATAATGGACCCAAGGGTTAGTGGAATAGAACAGAACAATACCACTGGGGATACCGAGGTTGACATGGAAACGGTCCAATTACATTTGCAATTGACCGCCTTTTTGTGGAAAGCGCGCCTAATGAGCCTAATTCATGAATCGAAAACTATAGAAAGCGTTGTATTTGAATATTAAATATTAATAATCGTATTGTTGAGATTATCGGTAAACTGCAAACACACATTTTTCGCTTAACTTAAAATCAATAAAAGCATCGGTTGTTTTATAAGTTAAACCTTATAAATCGCAACATTTTAATACGGGGTTGTGTGACATGTATAACATAAAGGAGGGGGGTCTCAAAAAGCTAAAAAAAGAAAATTCTGTTACGTCAAAACGTAAATGTATACAAAATATCAACATGCTTTGTATCTAAAGTTCAGTAGAAATGAAACGGGGCTTAATATTCTACCTTTACTGTATCGACATGGCTATATGATGATAGGCAAACGCCATACAGTTTGCTTTGGGTGAAATCTTCCCCAGTCAGCGGCGCTACGGCTTACTTTTATATCGATTTCGTTCAGCCAATGTATACACGGGACTTTTCGTCTCATACAGTGTCAGATAAACGGCGTGTGTAGCCCGGGATAAGTCAAAGGTTGGGGGTGAATTAATAAAATAGCGTGATTCAATTTTGTGCGTTTTTTTCTGGGCGAGTAACACAACACAAGTTAAATAAAATAGATATGATAGCGAACCAACTGTCTCAGGTATTCAAAAATTACAGGCCACACCTTGCCCAATGATTGGTTTCTTTTTACCTATTGATAGTTCAAAGTACTTGACCTGTGAAAAATAAAGGTATCTTTTTGGTCTATTTTGATTTGTTCAACGGATTTGTTAAATATATAATCTCACTGTATTTAAAAAACGCCAGTCTGCTGATACAACTATAGTATAGCCGATTGTCGTGTACATCGTTACATTCGGAATTTGTGCTGGATTCCGACTTGACCTGTTGTTTTAGGCAGTATATATATATATGCTTTGTCTAGCTGATAACTGATCAGGAATTTAAGATTGTCATTAGATCATAAAAGTACATTCGTCCATTGCGTCGTTTGAATTATTTACTATTTTTCTTATATCATAAATTTGCCTATATATATACTCACCTATTGACAATCCCTTACCTCGAACTTATATTTGTTTGAATTACTTAATGTAAAAGTGCGCAACCCAGGTCGTATTTCTATGCCTGGTATTGTCAGGTCTAATATTAAATATCGTCGCTGGTGTGGATATCATCTTATATGCCTGTACACATATACACCTATGTTATGTTTTGTTTAACCAGTCTTCAAAAGGCCTTTCAATATTAAGAAGATATTTCCGACAGGCAGAACGAGTCTATCACGCAGGTAGCATGATTGATTTTTCTCTGACATATGTTTAATATAAAGTACATGAAATAACATGTCCGGTCTTCAATATAAATTACAACTTGATACCGATTCCCTACACAAATGGCGCTAAATTGACCTTATGCTTGTAAATGAACCAAAAACTAAATGTATGGTAATTACTACTAAACGGAAAAGAAAACAGGCGCGGATCCAGAGGTGGGCGCACTCGGCGCACGCCTCCTCTATTTTTTTAGGTGGCGAACAATTTTTAGCTCCATAAATATTCTCGCGAGAAAGGAGAACGAAAATAGATTAGGCTATACAGTACTAGTATGAAATTAGTCCTTGTGTGCATTTTTGTCCACTTAAAAACCACGGGCTGGGCTTCGAACTCCCAAGTTTGTGCAGCACGCCCCCTCTCTCTGAAAATCCTGGACCCGCCCCTGGAAACATATTCAACCTAACCTGTCAATTATCAATAATTCTATCATAGTAAATGTTTCAAATTTCAAACTACATGTACTAGGCGCAATCATGGATAACTATCTCCACTGGAATGAACATGTTAAATATGTTTCAAAAAATTATTTCAACTTCGCAAATTAAAACAACTTCTACTTATTTAAGTCTGGAGTATGTTTTATAAATCAAATATACAACCCTTTATTGATTACTGTTCTTCGATATGGAACAGCTCTGACAAACGTTTTTCAGACTTACTTCAACACCAGCAAAATTCAGCCCTTAAACTTATACTTGATGTTCCACACATTGACGAACTTTCCGATGCAGCTAATAAGAGCAATGTCAATGTTTTGAATGTGGAAAACGACAACTGTTAAATAAATACATGTTCTTACACAAAATTATAAACCAGCAATGCCCAAACTACGTCGCTGAAAGACTATTCATAGGCCCACATCAACTCTAAAATCAATAACCGACTGATTGTATTAGGAGGACTTAGCCTCAGTGTTGTCAAAATTAGCATTGAATACTGTTAAATAAATATCACTCCTATGGAACACAGTACCATGTACCCTCAAACACTTGAAATCGGTAACGCCTGCCGAACCCAGCTAATAAAATATTCAAATGAAAAATAATTCGATCTTTCACCTTATTGGATTAACATTTTATTCCTACAGTCTATAATATACATCGTTATTAATCATACACTTCTCACATAAATCTTGCATCTTTTATGTGAGGGTGGGTGGGTGGGGGGTAATATGGTGGAATTGGTAGTTCCGGTGGCTTCACGCTTCTCAGCTCATAAGCTGTCCAGTGCTTTGAACCCATGGCGTCAGTCATTCGATTATTAAAGCGGGAATTTCATATTTTCTAAGAAAGTCAAAACATAATGTCTTTTGCTCAAAAGGTTGTCAACTCACTATTATACGATCATGGGCATTATTTCACAGGCATTAAAATGACTGACACAGGTAATAATGGCACAATTACCTCCCTTGTTTTCTCATTGCCCTCCATAGAATGGTGATCTTCAAACGTTTGAATTTGAAGTTGAAAATGATATTTTTGCCAATTTCTCAGCTGGCAATAGTGAATTATAGGATTAATAGGATTATTTTTTTTTAACAAGGCAAGACTGTTTATAGATACAATCTATTTTAGGGCTTTAATTTAATACATTTTAAAAAATATCTTCAAAATATGAAATTGGAACTTTAACCATCTTTGTTTCAAGTGGCTATTCGGAAATACAACTTTTCCTTGATTTTATGAGCTGGCTATGGGCCCGTAATTCAGTATTTATAAACTGTTTATACATGTATGTGCTTCTGTTCTATGAACATAACATTAACTTGTTCAACACGAAAAACAACATATCTCAATGTTTGAGAACACTCTTGAGTTTCTTGAAAAATGGTGACATTAGGCTACCACATGGAGCAAGCTCTACTCTCCCAATCTGTTTCACAGAGAATTACTTACGAATTATCTCTGTAACAGATGACTGTCCACAACACGTGCGTTGACTGCACGCGGTGTTAGTCATTGGCTCCACGGCTCGTGCAATGTTTACTTAACACCTAACTGCTTCGGGCAAAATGATGCGTTTTACTCATTTTAATACCCATTTACACTAAGTAGGAAATATTTTTTAACTAAAAATACTTCAAACGTCTTTATCTATTTTTCTTTTACCTCAAAAAAATGTTTGAGAATTTGATTTATCGGAGTAAAAAAGTGAATATGCCGTACTCATTAAGCCTCGTCGATGTCATGAGCTTATCAGTGATTGTAGCGGCCAAGCGAATATTCACTGCGGGATCAGTTTGCTACTCTCCATCAAGATCGGAGATATATTGAGAGGCATTATTTTACAAAATGATAGCAGAGGCCGTACTTTAATTTGTAGATAATGTGGTCTTTGTAGAAATGTTTGTCTTTACAAAAACATAATTACCGTCCTGTTTAGGGATATCGTTATCAGACTATTATCAGTTCCCTGAATTACAATATAATACAGGCGCGATGTCATCCAGGATTTTTTGCAGGGGGGGGGGGGTCTAGGTTTGATAATTGCTTAACTAATTGCTCTCAACCGATTAATTTGGTAAATTAGGTTCAATTTGGTTCATTCTGACGTATTTCCGGAAGGTAAATTCCAAAATTACAGGTCCAAATCTCCAATAAAATCGCATAAAAAATTTTCAAGCCTGAGCAGGGGGGGGGGGGTCCGGACCCCCTGGACCCCCCCCCCCCTCTGTATCCGCGCCTGTAATATGACGTGTTTCATAAATAAAACTGTATATATGTGTAGCCTACATAATTATAGTTGGTATACAAATATTCAGGTACACGATACATACAAACCAGAAATACGAAAATGGTACAGTTAAATAAATATCTAGCCGCTCTTAAGGGCGAGGCAAAGTGACACAATCACGACAACAACAAGGATGTACATATTATTTCCCAACACAGATAATGGCCTTTGGATACAAAAGTCCAAATTAAACTACATTACTCACAAACACTATTCCACTGTCAAAATTGATGTTGTGATCTTATCGGGAAAAAGTGGACTTCTGATATCTAATATTTAAGACAAAATAAACATTTTATCATCGATACAAGAATCGTGTACAATAATGCGTTTCAGCGCCATTTGTGACAAGAAACTCGAAGAACGTGGCTAGGCATATTCCACAAGTAATACATTTTTATATGCGTTAAGCAGGCGCGGATCCAGGATTTTTTGCAGGGGGGGGGGTCGCCCGAAGGCGCTCAACCAATTAACGGGAGTGTTTGGGGGCGCTCCCCCAGAAAAATTTGGTAAATTAGATTCAATTTGGTGCATTCTGACGTATTTCCGGAAGGTAATTTCCAGAATTACAGGTCTAAAAATCGCCAATAGAATCGCATACAAATTTTTCAAGCATGAGCGGGGGGGGGGGGGTCCGGACCCTTTGGATCCGCGCCTGCAAGTTGAGCCCATTTGTGCCAATATCTTTAGACGAGTGATGCGAATAATCGTTTAACTGACAGCGATGAGCGGAACAGTTTATCGACATGTAAAGGTTTCATTTATATCACCATACATATGTCGTATTCCGTTTAATAATAGAACACTTCACCGTTATATAAATGTTAACATTGTTTCGTAGGTATGTCCTTGACCGTATGCTAATGAGCAAAAGGTAGATTTTAAATATAAATCTTATTTTTTTAATTCAAACAAATGTGGACTAAGATTAATACATATCAAAACACAAATGATGTGTCATTTGATAATATTTAAAAATAAGTCACGCATGAACACATTGCTTGGAGCAACACTTGCTTTGAGCGATAATTCGACCCAGAAAGGTAAATAAGAATTCAACAAATACTTTTTGACTTATATACTATCACAATTATCGACATACATCAGGTGGTAAATCGTTCATTTGCATGAACTGTCACATATTTTAATATCAACACTGATGAAAACAGAACTGTCAAAATCTAATTACAAGCCATCGTGACCTCCGTTTTCATATTTTCTAATCATTCTGTATATTTCCCTATTCAATAGTGGACTATTATAGTGTTCAGTCTAAGATTAAATAATGTCATGGGGGTGAATAGATATTGAATGAAATATATAATAAAATATTTTACTGAAGAATTTACTCAGTTAATATGTCCAATGCTTAATTGTCAGTGCATCTTTATGCTTACAGTTTCGACAGGTGAAGTAAGTCTTGATGGTTGTAGTGTATATATTATTGTGACCTGTTTATACCCTGCTATATTTTACTTCTACAGCTTTATTTAGTTCTCCTTTACATATATTTTCTTGCATATTTTATTGGATTATACTGTACAGCGCATCGGAACACATTCTATGGAAGATAGCCCTCTATAAATGTTAATAATAATAATAAAATAATAATTTGTTATAACAATGGCATTGCGTTGTTGACTCCATTTCCTCCGGTCTTGAAACAAGGAGTAAATTGTGACGTTTACCGTCTACATTGCAGTGTATGCTTATGCCTTTCCTGTCAAGTATTTATTGCGCATGCTCTTCAAATAAGAATATGGCGTCGTCGTTTGACATGACTAGAGGCATATGTCTAGCCTCGTTCTTCGAGTTCCTAGTTACAAATGGTACATGTTTATTTTGTTTTAATTATTGGATATCCGACGCCCATCTTTTCCCGGTAAGATAACAACATCAATGTGGATTTAAATTCACAAATAATTCGTGTTTTCAATGTCGAAGTATAATTTTAGAATGGAGGAGCGAGGCTTAGCTTCGAAAAGCCAAAATAAAGTAGTTGAAATCATTGCACACGTCTTGTCAAAATTTCGTCACTCGCAATAGAGTAAATGGAATGCAAATTCCAAATTATTCATTTTACTTTATCTATTTTCGAACAAGTGAATGTATAGCAAGAATCATTAGCCTTTTATTAGAATCTTACATAATGTATCTAGACAAAAGCATAACCGTAGAATTTAATAAAAAAAAAAACACTATAAAAAAAAACATAGAATACTCTATTTTTCCTTTCAGAAATTGTAGCATAAATATGTAGGAAAAATTGTGGGATTTGCGCTACAGAATATTTGGGGGCATTATTTCCTACAAGCCCCAAACAATTCGTAGAATATGGAATTTCATCCTAAAGAGAATAAACTAGAGATCCCCACCCACCTCATCGCGCAACTGTGTGCAAGGTTCTATAGAAAATTACACTAGTAAATTAAATGTTTGCTTCGAAAGACTTAGCTGAAGTCTGACTGTTTACTAATTTTGGTATAAAGTCAGACTTACGAATAGTTCCATTCGAACGACAATACCTTGTCCTCCACGCATAGAACAATGTGTGGCGTATGTCCGTCTTTAATTAGCCTAGTCGCTGCATAAAAGTAGGTCTTTAAACTGCATTTTGTTTCATTTCAGATTTCTATGTTGACAATGGAACACAAAATGGGTTATGCCGCTACCGATACAGATATGCACCCTATTATACATATATACAAGACGTATTTTGAGTGTTGTGATATTACATTTGTGGATGTTGTGGAATTTATGTGTGCTGCAGTTGATAGACACATTAGTGTTAGTGAAATTGCTATTTGTACACCACGGTGTTCAGACTGCAGATTTTGGGACTAGCAAATAGTTCAGTTTTATTTCAATAATTCGCTAGCGTGTAAGAGTCTTTAGGTTGGACAGGCGACCTTACATGTACTCCCTGAAATGTACAAACGGGGAATCAAAATCACGCCACTTGACTCAATCAAAGACCTTTGATCTAACGCGCACGCGTTAAATTTTTGATAAATATACCCAATTTGCAGGTAGTAATTATGAAACCGATATCAATATCGAAATGTCCAAATATGAGCGCATATTACACAATGACGTAGTTCAATACAAAAACAAGTTTTGTGACAGATTAGACACATGAAGAGGGATTATTATTACACGTTTATTTTCCCATCCACCGGAATATTTACTTTACCGTTGAAATTATGATCATAATAAGTTTGATTAATCTAAATTCTACCCGCGATAGAACACTATGTTGACAAACCCCTTAGAAATTATTTTCTGACAGAAAACCTATCAACCGGCGTACATGTTTGATGAAATAATACTATGTTGTTAACACACTCTTCACAGGGTCAGGGGTGTGGTCTCTTTGTACGTCATGGCTGGCAAATTGACAAAATATTTTGTTATGTGTAGTTCATCTCGATCTGGACATTATTATATCCTTACATACTTCAACCTCACGTAGGGATACTGCAAAGATGTTGGCGATTTAAAACAGTAAACATATTGCAATTGTTGCCCATCCCGGAGGCTATCCAGTTTATAAATGGGTAACGGAAGGAAATTGAAATATAATGGGCGACAATTCTGTATGTTGTAGAAGAGTGCCTTTTAAAGAAGATGAATTGCTAATATTGGGGACCTAGGAATTGACACAAATGCAACGCATACAGTTATGCAAAATAACTGCTCCAAGAAGGCCAGTGTCTGGGTGTTGAGTTAATGAGATTTTTAATTATGATATTTTTCAAAAATGAATTACATTTATTAAACATGCATTATGCAAGAGCTAAATCTGCGCATTACAGGTCTTGTTTTAGGCCTGAAATTTTATCTAAATTATTAATTAGACATTTAAAATTAACTTATCCAGACCATAATCAGCCCTCGATGTCAACGCTAGCCTTCGATATTGGCTGGATTACAATCCTATATGCGGCTTAACGCTCATTGATAATTAAATCAAAAATTGGATAATCGAGATTATGCTTCTTATCGTTTTGACTTTAGTAATGATGCCCGAGGCTAGGCGGAAATTTCAATCGCTTAAATCTTGGTTCGTAGTGGATCAATTTCACTGAAGCAAATTACCTTTACATTATCTTGTGTCTAACTATTATAGTGAGAACTTCCATCTTTGTATCTAATCTCCCATAATGTATCTTTAACTTGGTGTGACAGATAACTAATCCGCAATCGGATTACTACAGTGGTGGTTCTATGCAGGTTTTGTGAACAGTATATACTTAAATCTTTCAGAAAGAACACTCAGCCCCATTTTTTAAAAAATAAGATAGCTATTTATATTTGCTTCTTGACCACACAAAGACCATTTAATTTGTTGTACTTCGTGGATGTTAAAGGACTGTTATCACTTCATCGAGACAGAAAATAATATCCAATCCAAAACAACCATTTAAAAGCAATACATACGAAAATGTAAAGGATTCGTAGAGAATCATTAACGTATCAGAGATACTCTGGCCCACATGTATCAAGTCTCATATCAGCCGCGGTGGTCCAAGATTCGGTATTGGCCAAGGGATGTCCCCGAGGTTTTCCGGTGTGGTTTCCCATTGTCACTGTCGTAGAAAAACTGAGGTCCCATGTACACGCTTAATTGTTGATATTTGAATTGTATATGATTATATGATGTTAGTCAGTAACAATTTTAGTATTAATTATGTGGACATTGTTTAAGTGACAGATGATAAGTATGTTTGATGTCTGATACCCCGGGCATCAAATTAATGACAGATCAGCTGTCTGTTAAACATCATAATATACTTTAATAAATAACTGGTTTAAACATTTAACTAAAGTAGTTTAAAGATACATTCCCAAGAAATTATTTATCGGATGGGTATTTCCAATAAAAGTAGGGCAAATTGGGTATGGAAAGGAGACAAGCTCAATCTTACTTAGTTACTATACTTGTAACGTTAAACTGTGTGTTTAATGTTACAGTTGATACAGTCCCCTTACTGTGGCCTAGTGGTCTAGAGTGGTCGCGCTTCGATCTGTAGCTGGCCTGTCACCTCTCGCTTGCGGCTGTGGTTTCGAGCCCTGGTGTGAGTGTATGTGGCGTGGAGATTGGGGCGCTTTCTCAACCTTGTGGGTTTCCTCCGTGCTCTCCGGTTTCCTCCCACTGCTAAAGACCCCTACGCGCAAGCGAATTATTGAAATAAAATGAAACATATTATGTTAGTCCCCAAATGACCTAGTTTGTGTCGCGTGGACGTTAAACCCCATTTCTCACTCTCTCTCTCTGGTCCAGACAGAATGGTGCCTTTTAACTCATTTTATATACTCATTTACACTAAATAGCAAATAGTTTTTATCCAGATAAACTTCAAACACCTTTATTTATTTTTCTATTGCATCACGGCCAAATATTAATATTGCGAACTCGTTAACCCGCACCGATGTCATATATCCCACTGATATTAGCAGCCTCGCAGACACTCACTGCTGGTCAATAGGGGTCACTAATTGGCAACCCGACGGTTTATTGTTTGCCACTTTGACTAAGGGAGCGGTTGTTATTTCTTGTCCATAAGGTTATCGTTGTCGGAACAGTGACGGGTTTAAACGTACAGAAGACTTTGAGATTAAACTACTGAAATAGGCGTTGGCAGAAGATAATTTACTTAATCAGGCTTCGATATGTGTGGTAAATGGACAACAAGTAACGACAAATACAATCTGTAAATGGACCTTCCCCAATCAAGTTCCATGACAAACAAGTCTGCATAAAATGCTTTCTACGGCATGATATAGTTTTTTCCCCAATTTAAAAGTTTAGAGAGTGATTCGAAGCAAATATTCGATAGATAAATTAGTTTGAATACGTTTTTAGTTCTAATATATTGTACGTGGGAAGGGATCTTTAACACTGACCAATTCTTTGTTAACAATTTCAAAGGAGACGATCTCGTGATACACAACAGCACAACATAAAATACACTCCATCTAAAAATGATTTGGAAGTAATATCGGGTGTTCTAGAAAACGTAAGCCTACCATTTCCCACTACCCTAAGTTTGCACAACTCGTCAATCTATTTAGCTGAATACTAAGATAAATGATGGTTTAGACTTTTGTTTGAGTGATCTAAGCTATTTGCTGAAGTACAATGATATTAAAGCATTTGGGTAAAGGCGGATACCATATGACAAACAGCACTTCAATTAAGCAGACATATCATCTATTATACCATCTACCTACACTAAGCCTTGTCTATATACTTATATTTACTCTATGGTGATTTGTACGACACATTGAACGAGTTCTTTCTGTTAACTCTTGTATTCTTGTTTAAATACAAATCCGGTATAATAACTCTATATATAAATAGGAAGTGGTATTACATGTTCTAAAACACGTATATGCTGCCATCAGTACTTGTAGTTACTTTTCTTTAAATAAATCAAATAATGACTCCAGACAGCAATTAAATCCCAACAGCCAAGGGTTGGTTTACATGCACGCTATGAGAACGACTACTAGTTAATCCCATCTCTGTTATTTTTGTTCATATAGTATAATATCTTTTAATCCTGTGTATTGTTTATGGGTTTAATATTCTGATCTTCCTCAAATATACCAAGTGGTACATTGATCAATAGGTTATTGTGTACATTAGCTGGTTAGTCAGCACTGTATACCCTTGTATATATTTATGTTCTGGTATATTAAAGGATTGAAGAATCATCATAAGTATTAGAAGAAAAATACAAGTTTAAAACATTCACTTCTCAAGGTATCGAGTGTTCTTACATACCCCACATAGTGATAAACGTCCATCGCTACGTAGGGCTAAGTACGTAATATCATGGTCTATATAATTAGTTACCTATAAATCAATAAATCAATCGGCGGAATTTGTGGGTCATAAACATTTAATTTGTATCAGACATTAAACATGACCGAACCAATTCTTATAATCGATAATACGTACGTAACAACTGTTAAGAGTCCGAGACATTTTCTACTTTTAACCCAGAGACTGATAAGAATAAATACAAATAAAATCACCCACCTGGATTTCAGATCAAATGAACTAATACTCCTTAAAAATTAAAACTCGAAACAAAGTCTTGATAGATATTTAGCACAACATGTCGGTATTGCGGTCGAACACCAACTGACACAGTCTACTTTATATTTCTCTACGTAAATCTAGTAGTACAAACCTAAAAGAAAAGCTAGCGAGGCGTGACAATGATCTTGTGCTCGCTTGTGCGTAGAATTTAAAAGTTGTATTCAGTCGAGCAAACAAACTTGCCGAATCTAGACGACGAAACACTCTGATCACACAGTTATCTGTCACACTAAGACATATAGAGCCAGTTAACTAGTCAGGTACTACTATTAGGGAAGATAGGCGAATTACTGACCGTCGAGGGTCAGAGTATTATGCCATTTTTCTTGTAATTTTACATTAGTATTTTAATAATGCAATTTTAAGCGTCTGTTACAGTTGTAGGTTAAAAAAACACATATTGTAACTTTATATACGCTGTATAAAATGATATAAATATCATAGTGTTATTAAACAACAGACTTGTATTAAAACATGAAGTTGGTGACTTAATTGGTGTATATTATGCGTCCTTTACAAGGTTGTATATAAACTGATTTATATTAAATTATTTCAAATGGTAAAATGTTTATTTTGTCGTAAATATTGAATATCAGAAGTCTACCTTTTCCCGGTAAGATCACAACATCAATGTTGATTTCACTTGGCGTATAATTCGTGTTGTCAACGTTGGGATAATACCGAGTAACAACCTTGGCTACTTTAACATATGCTGCATAACATTCACTTGATTTGATATTTGTTTAAGTTTATGCAATGTCTCTTTCCTGTCTTGTCCGCAGGTTTATCTTGCAGATTTTTGCTTAGCGTGTAGAGCGGTACTCCTGCACTTACTAATAGACTTGTATTAAAACAGGTTGTTGGTAATCTAACTGTTGTATGATTTTGATGAACCTTTATAATGATTTTTTTTATCAATTTACAGGATTTTATTGTACGTGCCACACCAACTCTAATACGCTCAGGTTTAAGTTAAAAGGTTGTTGTGGGCAGTCAAGCTTATGAGTAAAACCGGCGCTGATTGGGGTGATAAGTAGGAACAATTAACAAGAGAATTTATTGTTTAAAATATTATAGCTCAAACATGTAATTCACCCCACTAACGTTTTCATTGACCTTTCTTTTACCTAAAATTTGATGATAAGTCTGAATAAATCGAAACAAAAAAGATTTGATAAGAAATATAACATATAAATCAAGATACTAGCACAACCATTGAGATTTTGAAAAGGGAAAAAATTGATCTAAATTTCATTCAAACTTAATATGAAAACGAATGGCAAATAACCAAAACGAATGGCGAATAACTCTTTGCCATTCGAATGGCGAATATCCCCTGCCCTATTTTATTCTAAGGGAAGTATTGGCTGTTTGAAAAATAGTGTGAACTCAATAGACATTGCTACGACGAAGAACAAAGTCTTAAATATGGTGTAAAGAGTTAATACAATTGAGGCCTAGTAAAATATACGCCACAGCCAGATTTGGCTCTTGCATACTGCTCTTTCATTCATAACCATACAAACATTGTTAACGAAAGCAATTTTACCATACAATTTCTATGCAGTACGTATTAACAATTGAAGAGGTAAACGAAAATAAAACCATACAATAATTAATTTCTCCTTCCCTCCCACCCATCATTATCACAAAACAAACAAAAAATGTGTTCCACGTGAATTTACAAGGAAAAAAATCAATGGAAATCAATCATTAGAGATGGGATTCCAACATTAAAAAACTGTAAATAAAATCTTTGAATAGATACATACTACAGTTTTCCTTAGCCCATTTATCAAATGGATAATATTTAAACATGCATTTTGCAGGACCTAAATCTGCCTATTGCAGGTTTTTCTTTAGAACTGAGATGTTATCTATATTATTAATTAGACCTTAATTAACTTATCTAGACCATAATCAACTCTCAATGTCATCGCTAGCCTGCGTTATATACTGGATTAGTATCCGATTTGCTGTTGAACTTTCTGCTTTCATTAATGATTTAATCATGAAATGGATAATCGGGACTATGTTTTTTATCGTACAGTGTTTAGTAATGATGACCGAGGGGCCAAAAATTCAATCGCTAAATTCTCGGTTCACGGTGGATCAATTCCCTTTACATTATCTCAGGGCTAGAAACGAAAGGAGCGCGAAAGCGCCCGCGCACCTACCACGCACCTAAAGTGAAACCCAGGTACATATTTTTAAACGCACCCGAATTTTAGAAACAACGCTCCTCGCACCGAAGGTTAACTCGCGGTTCTCTTTTAAAAATATCACTCGACCTTTTAAATGAATTAACGCGAATGCTTTTACTTTTAATAAAATTCTCGTAAAAATAATCCATTTCTATTTAACGGTCTCAAGCAAGGCTCGACACGCCGTCAGCCTCGGCGGCAATTGTCTCCGAATTTCAGAATTTGGCCGCAGATTCTTGGCCGATTTTTAACTATCCACGGCCATGTATGGTCACCGTTTTGTGTTGGGTATCAATAGTTATTTTTACTATCGATAATCGGCATAATAGATGTTTTTGTTTGTCTAATTAATAATAAAACGTTTCATATTACGTATAAATTGTACTTAATTTTTAGAAAAATGTAGCCTTAGGTTCTGAATGACGTTGATAGGCCGATGTATGTGGAGGAACCAAAATAAAATGAGCACGAGTCGATTCAAAACATTGCGTAAGTGAGAGCGACCAATACCAACATGGCGGACAATTCGTTGTCAATTCGCGTGCAAAAATTAAAGAAAATTTAATAGCCTAAATAACTTGTTATCAAGAATTCGTAAATTGTTTATGATTATTAAAATAATGTAGCCTTGATTCCGAATAAAAAATACAAACGTTTTTGTCATCTATCAGTCATTTATAATGAGCAGACGAATTCTGAAAGTTTAGGGGGAAAACTCCGGATTATTTACACATCCGGGTATATCCAATTTATCGAATCCTATGATATGGCGATTATTGCTTCTAATGAAAGTATTGTTTAAATGAGGGTCCACAACCTTTGTATTACATACTTTTACAACATTTGCATACAGGGAGCGGCCATTTTGTCCGGCATGCTCGGTCCAATTTTCACGAAATTTGAGCTCAAACGTCATTCGGGTGTAACGGTGATACATTCAAACGTTGTTTTGTTTTTTTAAAATTGAATAAAAATTGAGACCTCTAGACTGTCCACAATCTGAAAACGTGATCTCGTCGTTGGTTGCCAACCCATATCGGCATTATTGGTGCCCCTCCGGGATGAGACACTCCACCAATTATGTCGTTTTGGGAGCCCCATTATCTTACTCGGCATTATCTGCGGCCCGACAATCATACATTGTCGTTATAAGACGCCCCACCGATCATGTCATTATGGGAGCATCTCAGGGATAGGGCACCCCAAAGATCAAGCCGTTTGGGGATCCCATCAGCAGTGGTGTTAATCGTGGAAGTCATTATGAAGCGCCTCAACATTTGCGGGGGGGGGGGGGCTCATATAACGACATGATTGGCGAGGCTTCCATAAAACCAAGTGCCATTGCTTGGGCGCTCCGCAAACCTCATCGTGGCCGCCCAGCCAATGTCATTCGGCTCTATATAGCGCCCTTACGAATATTGTAACGTCGATCGTTGGCCCCGTATTGGGTCCAATGGGACGGGTGCCTTTGGCGTTACGGACTTGTATGCCTGTTTTCAATAACCCAGTTTAAGAACAGGACTTTAGGACGTTAAACCCCATTTCATTTCAACGGGAACCCAGACTGGAGAATCCTGAGCCATTGCGTACATGTTTTATTGCCGTATGTTTGAAGTCGGGGCAATATTGCTCGTGGATTCTACACGAACAATAAAATTATCATTAGAAAAGATCTCTTTCGCCTCGTTTCGCTTGAGTTCACTTATTTTAAAATGCTTATTAAAGTTTAATATGTTTTGTATTCAGTAGAATACAATAGTGAAGGTGAAGCTATTACCAGGTATAACAGATGTCATTTATTTGTTCATGGATTGTCTTATGTTATACACAGGGGCGTAAATGTGGGGGGTGTGGGGGTGGTACACCCCCAGCAAAAAAAATAGTCGGTCGCAAAACCAGTGCAGTCGGTCGCAAAATAGAGTAGTCGGTATCGAAATACGTACTCACTGTATACGTCACGCTAATCACGCAAAACTTTACTATAAAATAGTCGGTCCCAAAATTAATGCAGTCGGTCGCAAAATAGGAGCAGTCGGTATCAAAAAGAGTGTGCTCACTGTATCCGTCACGCTAATCACACAAAACTTTAGTATGAAATAATCTTGTCAACTTCTCATGTTTGAAAAGATGTTGTGTTTCACTCTCATTCTGTTGTGAGTATGTTGGTCTAACAACAAAATTTACCCAAAGGAGAAAAATAGTCGGTCACAAAATAAGTGCAGTCACTGCAGTTCGTCTCAAAAACATGCCAGAATAGATCCCAAATACTAAGTAGTCGCGTGAATCCGAGTACCTAAATTGCATACGTCACACAAAACTATAGTATAAAATAACCATGTCTGCTTGTTGTTCTATGAAATGTTTTCTACCATGACAAAAAATAGTCGGTCTCAAAAAAAGTACTCACCGCAGTCGGTCTCCGACTAAATGAATTAATGGGATAAACAAACAATTATAAAACAGGCGAAATTGATAGATAGGCTTCAAGATTCTGTCCCATGTCTTACCCTTTCGTTAACGAGAATTTGGTTCCATTTTCCATGACATTGATTCAAATTTTCAAGCCCAGTCCCAAAAATTTAAAAACTCTGTTACATATCTGAAATTTTTTCCCGCCTGCGGCGCGATTCCATTATATCATCATTCTTCTACTCGGCTACATATCTGAAATTTTAAAATCATTCTTCTACTCCTCAATTGTCTTATACTGTCTCAGCACTATCATATTCACGATTATAGAGAACTGCCCAGTTTGTAGTACCACTGGTATATGGGGCGTGGGCCGTCTCATTGTACATATGTTATGTCAACTCTAGAAAACTCACACGTGGTGCTCGGCTCCGGATTGCGTCACTCCCACTGGGAGGTGGGGCGGGCGTGGGGGTATGTGCATCAGTCGGTCACATTTTGGCTAAACACCCCCGCAATCGAAATCATTATGTACGCCCCTGGTTATACAAGAATAGGAAAGCAGTAGAACCTGTTGTTAATGCTTATGTTATGTATGGGTATATAGCCACTTTGTATGTAGATATATATATATTTAAGAAAAGAATTTACGGAGATTTGAAACATACAGGTTTATTTTGTTCTGTCCTTCTTCTTAAACTAGCACTTTGATAATCATCGTCCTAAATATATTTGTTTGTTTTCATTTTATGAGGAGGTTAGAGATGGTTGATTTTGATGGAACACTGAGCTAAAAGAATAAAGATAGATTGCCAGGGAAGAAACATACGCCCACAACAGTTAAGTCATCCGGGCAGTCGGATGTATTTTCTTTAGTCTTCAATGAAAACATTTACAACACACTAAAATCTGATTACAAGGAACAACCTATTAAGGTTGACCTTAAAGACTGTTTATAATTTGTAATTATTTTAGCCTCAACAGCGACCACAAGATTTCTCAAATGATCAAGGGCTCTAACTCTGGCAGTAATTGGTGGAAATTGTTGAAAAGCAGCAGGCTTCCTCGTCTCGTAGTCAAGGTCGTAATTCTGGTAATTATTGGAAAGCGCTGCAAATCAGTAGGTCGCCTTGCACCAATCGGGTATTAACTTTAGCCTCTAGAGCAGGGGGGGGGGGGCTAGTGGTCTAGAGTGTCGCGCTTCGACCTCTAGCTGGCCGGTAACCTCTGGCTTGCGGCTGTGGTTTCGATCCCTGGTGTGAGCGTATGTGGCATGGAGATAGGGGCGCCATCTCAACCTCGTGGGTTTCCTCCAGGCACTCCGGTTTCCTCCCACTGCTAAAGACCCCTACGCGCAAGCGAATTAGTGAAATAAAATGAAACCATATGTTAGTCCCAAAATGACCTAGTTTGTGTCGAGTGGACTTTAAACTCTCTCTCCCTCTCTCTCTCTCCCTCCCTCTCTTTATTATCATGTTTCGTTGTCAGTAAAAAAAACCTTCCTGTACTGTATGTCATAGATATACAAGAGAACGTTGTGCTCTAAAAGATATCTTGGCAATTTTGAAATCAGTCTAATTACCTGTGTCGAGGATGTTTGGCTTTGTTGTTGGAATTCAGTAAAGTTCAAGGATGTTTAGCTTTGTTTTTCTAGATCGTTTTATATCACCAGCCCACTTGATGTATATTTAGATCATGTGGCCCCTGAATTGAAATGAGTTTGACACCCCTAGAGCGTCCTCGAGATTTTTCAAAGTGTTCAAGGGTCATAACGCTGGCAGTAATTATCGGAAATTGTTGAAAATCAACAGGCTTCGTAGTCTCGTGACCGTAAACACAGTGTATAAATTGAAAGTCTATCGGATATTAACCTCTAGAACGTTCACAAGATTTTCCAAAGTGATCAATTGTCGGAAATTGTTGAAAAATAATAGACTCCTTCGTCCCATGGCCGTTAACCTTGTGTATATATTTAAAATAATCATCTGGGGTTGTACGTGGCAAGGAGTAGGGTCGCCTGTCCAGCCTCGTGGGTTTTCTCCGGGTATTCATGTTTCCTCCCACCGCTAAAGACCCCTACGCGCAAGCGAATTATTGAAATAGAATTAAACCATATTATGTTAGTTCTGAAATGACCTACTTTGTGTCGAGTGAACGTTAAACCCCATTCATCTCTCTCTCTCTCCATCTTTCTCTCTCTCTCTCTCCCCTTCTCTCTCTGCAGAACGTCCACAAGATCAAGGGCCATAACACTGGCGGTTATTATTGGAAATTGTTGAACATCGATAGGCCTCTTTGTCTCATGACCTTAATAAATTAATTACTATTATTACAGAGCATCAAAGTACGGAGTACGGAAAGCAGGTGCTTGTGACATGACAATTTAAAATATGAGAGTCAGGATAATAAAAGGTAGCGGCCTATCTGTCAGCCGATATCAAACGGTAAAAAGACTTTTCACCTTTTAATATTTCTGGTTACAGAAACGTGTTTGGGCCCGTTAATCGCTCCTTGTTCGCTTATACAGGGGACAGAGGTAAAAAAAACCCATCAGATGTCAAGTCGAAAAATGTGCACTAGACCTGGGTAGACCCACTCATCTTAAAATATCGCGTAAAAAAATTCGCACCATCATTTTTAAGAAAGACCATCCTAAAATCTTGCGCAATAAAATGTGTTCCTCACAGTTGCTTATTAGACCAGCCTAAAATATTGTACAAGAAAATGTGTTATGTGTTTCTTGAAATATCTCATTTTAGACCACCCAAAAGTATTTGCAAATAAATACCTAACAACTAATAGGCTGAACAGTGGGGCAAATGATAAGACGATATGATATAAATACAATATTTATATTGAGTTGATGTTTGACAAAATACTGAGTCTGGATTAATAGCGATGAAGAATATCACATGATCACGGGGAAACGGAGGAACTGTCGTGAGTGGTAAAAAACAAGAAAATGGTCTTCAACGTAATGGTATGTCGATTCGATTGACACGGACTGAGGGACGATATGTTCGACTAAACCCGCGTGTGATGTTTGCTATATGCAGATTACCACTAGGAAATGATCATTTGCAAACGGAAAACGTCAAGACTGGCTGGAAACTAAACGTAAAAGCCATCGATTTTTGTTACTTTTCATCTTACATATTTCACCTGATTACAGTTGATGTTATGTGAGATATATCCTAATTTAAAATCACATCACGTAAAGAAAGAATTCCGGAGAAGTAGGATTCAATTTTTCGGCCGTAACAGGAACTGACATCGGTAAAATATCTTGGCCGCTGTGGCGGCTGAAAATTTGAAACCTGTTTCTACTCAATTCTTTCTTACAATGTTTTACTGTATTCAGAGACCATTATATATATATAGTAAGAACATATTATGTATGCCGGCAATCAACAGTTTTGTCTTTGTATGATATGTATGACATGAATCCACGTCAATCAATTCAATCACATTTTCCGTGACACTATATATTTTCGGTATAACAATAACTCGTATCGACGCTAAAATATGTGCAATCTAATAATATGCAGTTATGTATAGAGGTGGAATATCTTCTTGAATATTTTATTACAATATATTGAAGAAGTTATATTCAGTCAAATGTCAATTGCCGAAATTTCTGAACTATTTTTAAAACTAAACTGTCTATCATATCGCATAAAAATATTATCTTGATATTTGCTTGATAATCAATGTATATTTTCCATGATCATTCTCTGGTGAAAGAGTAGGGCCGAAGTTTCTGGAACTGTCGTTGTTATTACATATCATTTGGCAGACATGATAATTATTTAGTCGTACAGTACCCACCTGACCTGACGTCAACTCATTTGGAGCTCAAAACAGCGCATTTATTGTAATTACTGAGGCACAAAATACGATATAGCTTTCAATTTTATATTTCTATTTTTTGTAGACGTATATGTACGTAAACTATAATTTTGGATACAGTCTAAACAGGTCTAAAATACGATTATATTTTGATAATACCCTTTTTCAAACAAACTTTTAGTTTTACTGTTCATGATCGTGTGTATGTTAACATAGACTCGGAGTTGTTATCAGGGGACGATTGGGCCGCCCGGTCAGAAGAGCGTCCGAAGGGCCGGTCGGACAAAAAATGAAAAAAAAAATTTTTTGTCCAATTCGTCTAAAAAAACACTTTTTCTGCTGAACATTATATGGGAAAGCGGGATGTTGGACCGGCCATGGAGCTATGATGATCATGTTGTATGTGGCCGGAGGCTTTAACAGACCGCCACGCCATCACTGGGGTCTAAACTGGCCTGGTATAATGGACTTTCTAGACCGAGTGTACTTGGTGTGGGCCAGAATAGGAATCCTGCAATGGGGGTTCCGAATTCCATCCGAAATTTTCATCCCATTCCCCCGACACAGACGCCCGCAAATTTACTAATTACAAAGTCAATTGCACCCTGTTTGTGGGGAAACGCCAGAATTCAAAATTCAAAAAGCAGCTTTTATGAATTTCACTTTCGTCACTCTGTACCAATGTGTCTCATGGCCTTTCGCCACAAGAGGAATAAATCAGCGCTCCCGGCAACAAAAATCGGACATTTTTCAATGAAAATAATCCTACTTATTCAATATCCCTAACTAGTTAATCAAATGGTCAAAATTTGGGATTCATTTTTCAAAAATTTCCAGGGGGAGAGCTCCGCCCCTCCCCCTCCGGACTTCGCGTTTAGTAAAAGGGGCCGCTCCGACACGGGAGCCCTGGCCGGTTCCCGGCCCCAATATACTAATCTGTGCACGTGAGGGACGATAGTACCCTACTTTCCAGAAATGTATAATGACATATCTGTGTGCGAGTTAGTCTAAGATAGTAGCAGAATATATGCAAGCTACTTCATTACCCTAGTTTTCGTCATACATCATGTAGGTAAAGAATTCTATATTAAACAGAACACTAAGTCTATAGTGTTACAATTCGTCCCCTTAAATAAGGAATGCTGCTTAATTAACGGTGTTATCTAACATGCATTAAATATAATACAATATTAATACTTTAAAAGCGCCGAATATGTCGATTAACATTTCAAGTCTAAAATACCATTATACTGATAAACGTGCTACAATAATTAATATAAGTTCATTGATTAACTGTCATATAACTACTTGGTTATAAGTTCCAACACAATAAAAAAAACTGTTTTCGATTTAATGAGGTTCACTATTTCAATGTCTATAAGTTCACTGTTTATAACACTGCAAAATCACATTTTCTATTCAAAATTATTCTGTTTCTTGCACTGTAAATATGGTGATCCGCTAAGTTAACACTTCTGCAAACTCCGCTCCAGAACCATATCTTCTTGTATACTGGAATTATCTCAACTGGTTCGTCTTAGTTTGGCGTTAAGATAAAGTACGTTACTTCCGGTAAACAACCAGTGTACTTGCTTAATAACACTAATAATTGAATTACTTTACCCTTAATTAATAACATTTACTTTAATATTAATTAGATACGATTGTATCTTACTTAATCATATTCTTATCATTAAGTTTATTTAAAATTAAACTTTCATTTACTTCATTGGGAAAACACCCGTAGTAATCCTTAATTCTGTTTACTTTTATCTGGATAAACTATTAACAAAAGAACTTAATCTGTCTCATTAATAAATATTAGCAGTATTAATTACTACTTATCACCTACAGTAATTAATAACTTTGAAACTCATTAATGTTCTCCCTTACTTACTAAATACCTTTACCAATTAGTATTATCTGAGAACGGTGAACCATTTTACCTCATTAGCAAACCAATTAATTACATTGAGTATATAGGAAGGAAATGGTGTACCTTTTCAACGTTGGTGCTATATGGAACTTTTGTATACCCTCCAAGCTTATAGTGACACGGCGTGTGCTATTCTAACTCGTAGTTACGCCTCTTTTCTAATTTCCATATAGTTACTCCCACAAACCATCCTAAACCTTTTCGTGAATTCACTTCTGTCTGAATTCAAACAAAACAGCATATCGACACAAATGTGGCCAACATTTATTTAAAAACCCGATTTTATTATACCTCTGGTTGCAATAACAAACCACCACTGACCGAAAGTTATTATATTCCTTACGTTTTTTAAAACACAAAACAATTTACAAATAAGTTCATGACTTTTTCCCTGACATTAAGTATGGTCTAGTATACACTACGCATGACATATCAGGGAATTCAAAATTTATTCGACAGCTAACCGCACATTCGGACTCAACTTTAGATTACCCATTTACCATGGTGTGCTTACCACTTTAAAAACACATACTTTCAACTTATTATCTCTGTACATTTTTAACAAAACAACACAAAAATCCAGAAACAGTTTACACCACTTGCATAACGTAAGCTACCCGCTATTGCAAGGCACACTGTTTCATTTTAAACGTTTTTTTTAAAACCTTATACCGACCCACACGCTATCCTACGATTTACAAAGGGCCATTCAGTTTTAAAATTTCCTGGGCATTTCCTTTACCCTAAACCTACACGCTATCTTGCGATTTACACAGGTTTATACTATAACCTTGTACTTGGTTCATATACATGTACATTACTTAACAAAACAATACATTACATTAATTTACAAAAAAGCAAGTCTTCTATCCTCCTAAGATTCCTCGAAACGGTGTGATTACGATCTACGCATCCGAATAATTCTTTTTGAGTTTTACGTAAACCGCGCAAATCCTCCATTTCCTGTAAAGACCGGAGAGAATCTTTTATTTTCTTTTACCTAGCTTTACTGTTACAATTTTACTAATCTGTTGTTAGGGTTTCACACTGCGTAGCTTGTGTGTGAAACACTATTGTTTTTGTTAAAATTATTAGGGTTTCACACTGCGTAGCTTGTGTGAAACACTATTGTTTTTGTTAAAATTATTAGGGTTTCACACTGCGAAGCTTGTGTGAAACACTATTGTTTTTGTTAAAATTATTATTCTTATTATTATTATTAGGGTTTCACACTGCGTAGCTTGTGTGAAACACTATTGTTTTTGTTAAAATTATTATTCTTATTATTATTATTATTATTATTCAGATTCCAATTTGAATAGATCTCAGCAACTACATGTCGCATCGTTACGATTTCTTCGGTTTTACTGGGAAAGTGGGTGTGACTTAGAGGATAAAGCTATTTTGAACGTTCTGCGACAATGCGAAATGTCCGAAATCACCGAAGTTATCGTTTTTGAAAATATTGCAGTAATTTTAACAATAATCATTGGATTTTAACTTTCGATACATTTTGGCATAGCCTGAGACAGGGCACATAGCTACGCTACTTTCGATTTTTGGTTTTCGGCAAATCTTCGAAGATATTAGGCACCAAATTTCGAAAATTTAAAATTTTACAAAAAACTTTTTTATTTATGAATATTTTTTAGTCGTATTGTGCACAGAATTAAAGAGTCATCCGACTAGTGCAAAAATGTTAAAAATTTTTATCTCAGTAATTTTCCTTGGCCGCCATTGGCTAATTCAGTTTTTCAGTCCTAGATTAATTTTTTATTGTTCGATTTGTATAGAACAAAGTTCATATGCTTCGTTGTCTCAATTGTCATTTTTTTTGTTACCAATAATGTTATCTGTCGGCACCGGAAGTGGCATAATTTTACCAAAAACTACAATTTTGACAGTTATTTTCTTATTTCGAAAACAAATATTATTTTTTTGAAAAATTATATGACTCAAAAAGTGTGTCTTTTCATGGCGCAAAAAATGTAGGAAGCAGTTTTTTCAATTTCGATTCCATTTTCGAGCAAATTCGATTAAGAGGCTAAAAATGGTGTAAAATTGGCCTATTTACAACCTATTCAGGCTTTTCAGATTTTAAGATATTTCTTCGTAACTTTTATAAACTTGTAGCTATAATCCATACGAAGAAAATGTATGTTAAAATTCGTTTGTAATATAAGCAGTTACCAAGAAATGGGCAGTTCTGTACAAGTCACTGTTTTCGTTATTTTGCCTGTAAAATAGTCAATTATGATTGGATTTTTATAAAAGTGACATCATTTGATTCAAAAAGCACGTAGCGTCATATCAAGTTGATTACAATTTAAAATTGACACCGGAAGTGACATCATTTGGTCAAAAAATACATTTTAAACTTTTTAAATCAATGTTTTATTCAACCAAGAATAACTTAATATGTATTAATAATTTTAACTTTTGGTTTAAATTCACATATAAACAAAACTCGTATGGTCATATAGATATCATAAAATGGTTTCTAACTTATTCGGTTGCCGAGAAATAGACGGTTTTCTACAGGTCACTTTTGAAGGTTTCGGGGCCATAAAAGGGTCAATTATTATTCGATTTTCATAAACGTCACACCATGTTATACCTAGTGCCATTTGGGATTTCATACAAGTAATTTAAGATTTTCATTATCACCGGAAGTAACGTCATTTTGGCAAAAACTGTATTTTTAGCCTCCAAAACAGATATTTTATTCAAATGAGTATGTTTTGAAATCTTTTTCAAATTATGGTATTTGATGCCAATCAACAAATAGAATGAACCCATACGATCATACAGATACCACAAAATGGTTTCTAACTTGTACGGTTGAAGAGAAATAGCCGATTTTCTACAAGTCACTTTTCAAGTTTTTTGGTCTTTAAAAGTGGCAATTATTATTCGATTTACATAAAATTTTCACTATATGATATCGTATGCCATTTCTGATTTCATAAGACTAATTGAACATTTGCATTAACACCGGGAGTAATTTAATTTCGTCAAGATCATTTACAAGTAACAAATGTATAAAATGAATTGATATTGCTGGATTTTGTTGATTCTGCGTCCATTTTATTTGTGTGCAATGTTAATTAGGGTTTCACACTGCGAAGCTTGTGTGAAACACTATTGTTTTTGTTAAAATTATTATTAGGGTTTCACACTGCGAAGCTTGTGTGAAACACTATTGTTTTTGTTAAAATTATTATTCTTATTATTATTATTCTTCTTTTGTTTTGAGTAGATCTCAGCAACTGCTTGTCGCATCGTTACGATTTCTTCGGTTTTACTGGGAAAGTGGGTGTGACTTAGAGGATAAAGCTATTTTGAACGTTCTGCGACAATGCGAAATGTCCGAAATCACCAAATTATCGTTTTTTAAAATATTGCAGTAATTTTAACAATAATCATTGAATTTTAACTTTCGATACATTTTGGCATAGCCGGAGACAGGGCACATAGCTACACTACTTTCGATTTTTGATTTTCGGTAAATCTTTAAAGATATTAGGCGCCAAATTTCGAAAATTTAAAATTTTACAAAAAACTTTTTTATTTATGAATATTTTTTAGTCGTATTATGCACAGAATTAAAGAGTCATCTGACTAGTGCAAAAATGTTAAAGAATTTTGTCTCAGTAATTTACATTGGCCGCCATTGGCTAATTCAGTTTTTAAGTCCTAGATTAATTTTTTATTGTTCGATTTGTATAAAACAAAGTTCATATGCTTCGTTGTATCAATTGTCATTTTTTTTATTACCAAAAGTTTTATCTGTCGGCACCGGAAGTGGCATAATTTTACCAAAAACTACAATTTTGACAGTTATTTTCCTTCTTCGAAAACAAATATTATTTTTTGGAAAAATTATTTGACTCAAAGAGTGTGCCCTTTCAAGGCGCAAAAAATGTAGGAAGCAGTTTTTTTAATTTCGATTTCATTTTCGAGCAAATTCTATTAAGAGGCTAAAAATGGTGTAAAATTGGCCTATTTACAACCTATTCAGGCTTTTCAGATTTTAAAATATTTCTTCGTAACTTTTATAAACTTGTAGCTATAATCCATACGAAGAAAATGTATGTTAAAATTCGTTTGTACTATAAGCAGTTACCAAGAAATGGGCAGTTCTGTACAAGTCACTGTTTTCGTTATTTTGCCTGTAAAATAGTCAATTATGATTGGATTTTTATAAAAGTGACATCATTTGATTCAAAAAGCACGTAGCGTCATATCAAGTTGATTACAATTTAAAATCGACACCGGAAGTGACATCATTTGGTCAAAAAATGCATTTTAAACTTTTTAAATCAATGTTTTATTTAACCAAGAATAACTTAATATGTATTAATAATTTTAACTTTTGGTTTAAATTCACATATAAACAAAACTCATATGGTCATATAGATATCATAAAATGGTTTCTAACTTGTTCGGTTGCCGAGAAATAGACGGTTTTCTACAGGTCACTTTTGAAGGTTTCGGGGCCATAAAAGGGTCAATTATTATTCGATTTTCATAAACGTCACACCATGTTATACCTAATGCCATTTGGGATTTCATACAAGTAATTTAAGATTTTCATTATCACCGGAAGTAACGTCATTTTGGCAAAAACTGTATTTTTAGCCTCTAAAACAGATATTTTATTCAAATGAGTCTGTTTTGAAATCTTTTTCAAAGTATGGTATTTGATGCCAATCAACAAATAGAATGAACCCATACGATCATACAGATACCACAAAATGGTTTCTAACTTGTACGGTTGCAGAGAAATAGCCGATTTCCTACAAGTCACTTTTCAAGTTTTTTGGTCTTTAAAAGTGGCAATTATTATTCGATTTACATAAAATTTTCACTATATGATATCGTATGCCATTTCTGATTTCATAAGACTAATTGAACATTTGCATTAACACCGGGAGTAATTTAATTTTGTCAAGATCATTTAAAGTAACAAATGTATAAAATGAATTGATATTGCTGGATTTTGTTGATTCTGCGTCCATTTTATTTGTGTGCAATGTTAATTTGGAAACCTGTTTAGTGGTTTCGCTGGTACCGGAAGTGGTATATGTTCAAGGGTAACTTGGCACCGGAAGTGACATGTTTAAGGGTAACGTGGCACCAGTGAAACCCGTCATTCCTGCATGCAGGTCTAGTTCTTATTATTATTATTATTATTCTTCTTTTGTTTTGAGTAGATCTCAGCAACTACGTGTCGCATCGTTACGATTTCTTCGGTTTTACTGGGAAAGTGGGTGTGACTTAGAGGATAAAGCTATTTTGAACGTTCTGCGACAATGCGAAATGTCCGAAATCACCGAAGTTATCGTTTTTACAAATATTGCGGTAATTTTAACAATAATCATGGGATTTTAACTTTCGATACATTTTGGCATAGCTGGAGACAGGGCACATAGCTGCGCTACTTTCGATTTTTGATTTTCGGCAAATCTTCGAAGATATTAGGCGCCAAATTTCGGAAATTTAAAATTTTACAAAAAACTTTTTTATTTATGAATATTTTTTAGTCGTGTTGTGCACAGAATTAAAGAGTCATCTGACTTGCGCAAAAATGTTAAAAAATTTTGTCTCAGTAATTTTCCTTGGCCTCCATTGGCTAATTCAGTTTTTCAGTCCTAGATTAATTTTTTATTGTTCGATTTGTATAAAACAAAGTTCATATGCTTCGTTGTCTCAATTGTCATTTTTTTTATTACCAAAAGTGTTATCTGTCGGCACCGGAAGTGGCATAATTTTACCAAAAACTACAATTTTGACAGTTAGGTACATTTTTTGAAAACAAATATTATTTTTTTGAAAAATTATATGACTCAAAGAGTGTGTCCTTTAAAGGCGCAAAAAATGTCGGAAGCAGTTTTTTTAATTTCTTTTTCATTTTCTAGCAAATTGGATTAAGAGGTGAAAAAAGGCGTAAAATTGACCTATTTACAACTCATTCAGGCTTTTCAGATTTTAAAATATTTTTACGTAACTTTTATAAACTTGTAGCTATAATCCATACGAAGAGAATGTATGTGAAAATTAGTTTGTAATATAAGCAGTTGCCGAGAAATAGGCAATTTTGCATGAGTCACTTTTCACGTAATTTTGGCTGTAAAAGAATCAATTATTATTCGATTTTCAATTTTCTTTCGCCATTGGATGCCTAATGCCATAGTGGACTATGTCAAACCATTTTACCCCTTGCGCTGCCACCGGAAATGACGTCATTTGCTCAAAACTTAAATTTTAGCCTTCAAAAAACAATATTTTATTCAAATGAGTCGTATTTGTTATTTTTTTCAAATTGTGATATTTGATTCTATTGATCAAATAGATTGAACCCATACTATCATACAGATACCACAAAATGGTTTCTAACTTGTACGGTTGCAGAGAAATGGGCGATTTTCCTTAAGTCACTTTTCAAAGTTTTTGGTCTATAAAAGTGTCAGTTATTATTCGATTTTCATAAAATTTTCACCATATGATATCTTGTGTCATTTATGATTTCATAGAACTAATTTAACATTTTCAGTATCACCGGAAGTAATGTCATTTTGGCAAAAACTGTATTTTTAGCCTTCAAAACAGACATTTTTTTCAAATGAGTCTGATTTGTAATATATTTCAAATTATGATATTTGATTCCAATCAACAAATGGATTGAACCCATACGATCATATAGATACCAAAAGATAGTTTTTATCGTGTACGGTTGCCGAGAAATAGACGATTTTCTACAAGTCACATTTCAAGGTTTTTGGTCTATAAAAGTGGCAATTCTCATTCGATTTACATACAATTTTCGCCATTATGCTGCCTTATGCCATTTCTGATTTCATAAAACTAATTGAACATTTTCATTATCACCGGAAGTAATGAAATTTTGCCAGGATCACTTACAAGTAACATATATATAAAATGAATTGATATTGCTGGATTTGGTTGATTCTTCGTCCATTTTATTTGATGTTTACAATGCTTATGTGGAAACCTGTTTGATGGTTTCATTGGTATCGGAAGTGACATATGTTTAAGGGTAACGTGGCACCGAAAGTGACGTGGCACCAGTGAAACCCGTCATTCCTGCATGCAGGTCTAGTTTGGAAACCTGTTTAGTGGTTTCGCTGGTACCGGAAGTGACATATGTTCAAGGGTAACTTGGCACCGGAAGTGACATGTTTAAGGGTAACATGGCACCGGTGAAACCCGTCATTCCTGCATGCAGGTCTAGTTATTATTATTCTTCTTTTGTTTTGAGTAGATCTCAGCAACTGCTTGTCGCATCGTTACGATTTCTTCGGTTTTACTGAGAAAGTGGGTGTGACTTAGAGGATAAAGCTATTTTGAACGTTCTGCGACAATGCGAAATGTCCGAAATCACCGAAGTTATCGTTTTTGAAAATATTGCAGTAATTTTAACAATAATCATTGGATTTTAACTTTCGATACATTTTGGCATAGCCTGAGACAGGGCACATAGCTACGCTTCTTTCGATTTTTGATTTTCGGCAAATCTTCGGAGATATTAGGCGCCAAATTTCGTAAATTTAAAATTTTACAAAAAACATTTTTATTTATGAATATTTTTTAGTCGTATTGTGCACAGAATTAAAGAGTCATCTGTCTTGTGCAAAAATGTTAAAAAATTTTGTCTCAGTAATTTTCCTTGGCCGCCATTGGCTAATTCAGTTTTTCAGTCCTAGATTAATTTTTTATTGTTCGATTTGTATAAAACAAAGTTCATATGCTTCGTTGTCTCAATTGTCATTTTTTTTATTACCGGAAGTGATATCTGTCGGCACCGGAAGTGGCATAATTTTACCAAAAACTACAATTTTGACAGTTAGGTACATTTTTTGAAAACAAATATTATTTTTTGGAAAAATTATTTGACTCAAAGAGTGTGCCCTTTCAAGGCGCAAAAAATGTCGGAAGCAGTTTTTTTAATTTCGATTTCATTTTCGAGCAAATTCGATTAAATGGCTAAAAATGGTGTAAAATTGACCTATTTACAACCTATTCAGGCTTTTCAGATTTTAAAATATTTCTTCGTAACTTTTATAAACTTGTAGCTATAATCCATACGAAGAAAATGTATGTTAAAATTAGTTTGTAATATAAGCAGTTCCCAAGAAATGGGCAGTTCTGTACAAGTCACTGTTTTCGTTATTTTGCCTGTAAAATAGTCAATTATTATTGGATTTTTATAAAAGTGACATCATTTGATTCAAAAAGCATGTAGCGTCATATCAAGTTGATTACAATTTAAAATTGACACCGGAAGTGACGTCATTTGGTCAAAAACTGCATTTTAAACTTTTTAAATCAATGTTTTATTCAACCATGAATAACTTAATATGTATTAATAATTTTAACTTTTAGTTTAAATTCACATATAAATACAACTCATATGGTCATATAGATATCATAAAATTGTTTCTAACTTGTTCGGTTGCCGAGAAATAGACGGTTTTCTACAGGTCACTTTTGAAGGTTTCGGGGCCATAAAAGTGTCAATTATTATTCGATTTTCATAAACGTTACACCATGTTATACCTAATGCCATTTGTGATTTCATACAAGTAATTTAAGATTTTCATTATCACCGGAAGTAACGTCATTTTGGCAAAAACTGAATTTTTAGCCTTCAAAACAGATATTTTATTCAAATGAGTCTGTTTTGAAATCTTTTTTAAATTATGGTATTTGATGCCAATCAACAAATAGAATGAACCAATACGATCATACAGATACCAAAAAATGGTTTCTAACTTGTTCGGTTGCAGAGAAATAGCAGATTTTCTACAAGTCACTTTTCAAGTTTTTTGGTCTTTAAAAGTGGCAATTATTATTCGATTTACATAAAATTGTCACTATATGATATCGTATGCCATTTCTGATTTCATAAGACAAATTGAACATTTTCATTAACACCGGAAGTAATTTAATTTTGTCAAGATCATTTACAAGTATGTATAAAATGAATTGATATTGCTGGATTTGGTTGATTCTGCATCCATTTTATTTGTGTGCAATGTTAATTTGGAAACCTGTTTAATGGTTTCGTTGGTACCGGAAGTGACATATGTTCAAGGGTAACTTGGCACCGGAAGTGACATGTTTAAGGGTAACGTGGCACCAGTGAAACCCGTCATTCCTGCATGCAGGTCTAGTTATTCTTATTATTATTCTTATTATTATTCCAATTCCACTTTGACTATATCTCAGCAACTACTTGTCGCATCGTTACAATTTCTTCGGTTTTACTGGGAAAGTGGGTGTGACTTAGAGGATAAAGCTATTTTGAACGTTCTGCGACAATGCGAAATGTCCGAAATCACCGAAGTTATCGTTTTTGAAAATATTGCAGTAATTTTAACAATAATCATTGGATTTTAACTTTCGATACATTTTGGAATAGTCGGAGACAGGGCACATAGCTACGCTACTTTCGATTTTTGATTTTCGGCATATCTTCGAAGATATTAGGCGCCAAATTTCGAAAATTTAAAATTTTACAAAAAACTTTTTTATTTATGAATATTTTTTAGTCGTGTTTTGCACAGAATTAAAGAGTCATCTGACTAGCGCAAAAATAGTAAAAAAATTTGTCTCAGTAATTTTCCTTGGCCGCCATTGGCTAATTCAGTTTTTCAGTCCCAGATTAATTTTTTATTGTTCGATTTGTATAAAACAAAGTTCATATGCTTCGTTGTCTCAATTGTCATTTTTTTTATTACCAAAAGTGTTATCTGTCGGCACCGGAAGTGGCATAATTTTACCAAAAACTACAATTTTGACAGTTATTTTCTTATATCGAAAACAAATATTATTTTTTGGAAAAATTATTTGACTCAAAGAGTGTGCCCTTTCAAGGCGCAAAAAATGTAGGAAGCAGTTTTTTTAATTTCGATTTCATTTTCGAGCAAATTCGATTAAGAGGCTAAAATGGTGTGAAATTGACCTATTTACAACCTATTCAGGCTTTTCAAATTTTAAAATATTTCTTTGTAACTTTTAAAAACTTGTAGCTATCATCCATACGAAGAGAATATGCGTGAAAATTAGTTTGTAATATAAGCAGTTGCCGAGAAATGGGCAGTTCTGTACAAGTCACTGTTTTCGTTATTTTGCCTATAAAATAGTCAATTATTATTGGATTTTTATAAAAGTGACACCATTTGATTCAAAAAGCATGTAGCGTCATATCAAGTTGATTACAATTTAAAATTGACACCGGAAGTGACATCATTTGGTCAAAAACTGCATTTTAAACTTTTTAAATCAATGTTTTATTCAACCAAGAATAACTTAATATGTATTAATAATTTTAACTTTTGGTTTAAATTCACATATAAACAAAACTCATATGGTCATATAGATATCATAAAATTGTTTCTAACTTGTTCGGTTGCCGAGAAATAGACGGTTTTCTACAGGTCACTTTTGAAGGTTTCGGGGCCATAAAAGTGTCAATTATTATTCGATTTTCATAAACGTTACACCGTGTTATACCTAATGCCATTTGGGATTTCATACAAGTAATTTAAGATTTTCATTATCACCGGAAGTAACGTCATTTTGGCAAAAACTGTATTTTTAGCCTTCAAAACAGATATTTTATTCAAATGAGTCTGTTTTGAAATCTTTTTCAAATTATGATATTTGATGCCAATCAACAAATAGAATGAACCCATACGATCATACAGATACCACAAAATGGTTCCTAACTTGTACGGTTGCAGAGAAATAGCCGATTTTCTACAAGTCACTTTTCAAGTTTTTTGGTCTTTAAAAGTGGCAATTATTATTCAATTTACAAAAAAATGTTCACTATATGATATCTATGCCATTTCTGATTTCATAAAACTAATTGAACATTTTCATTAACACCGGAAGTAATGTAATTTTGTCAAGATCATTTACAAGTAACAAATGTATAAAATGAATTGATATTGCTGGATTTGGTTGATTCTGCATCCATTTTATTTGATGTGAGCAAAGTATTTGGAAACCTGTTTAGTGGTTTCGTTGGTACCATAGTGACATATGTTCAAGGGTAACTTGGCACCGGAAGTGACATGTTTAAGGGTAACGTGGTACCAGTGAAACCCGTCATTCCTGCATGCAGGTCTAGTTAGGGTTTCACACTGCGTAGCTTGTGTGAAACACTATTGTTTTTGTTAAAATTATTATTCTTATTAGGGTTTCACACTGCGTAGCTTGTGTGAAACACTATTGTTTTTGTTAAAATTATTATTAGGGTTTCACACTGCGAAGCTTGTGTGAAACACTATTGTTTTTGTTAAAATTATTATTAGGGTTTCACACTGCGTAGCTTGTGTGAAACACTATTGTTTTTGTTAAAATTATTATTCTTATTAGGGTTTCACACTGCGTAGCTTGTGTGAAACACTATTGTTTTTGTTAAAATTATTATTCTTATTATTATTATTATTATTATTATTATTATTATTATTCAGATTCCAATTTGAGTAGATCTCAGCAACTACGTGTCGCATCGTTACGATTTCTTCGGTTTTACTGGGAAAGTGGGTGTGACTTAGAGGATAAAGCTTTTTTGAACGTTCTGCGACAATGCGAAATGTCCGAAATCACCGAAGTTATCGTTTTTGAAAATATTGCAGTAATTTTAACAATAATCATTGGATTTTAACTTTCGATACATTTTGGCATAGTCTGAGACAGGGCACATAGCTACGCTACTTTCGATTTTTGATTTTCGGCAAATCTTCGAAGATATTAGGCGCCAAATTTCGAAAATTTAAAATTTTACAAAAAACTTTTTTATTTATGAATATTTTTTAGTCGTATTGTGCACAGAATTAAAGAGTCATCTGACTAGCGCAAAAATGTTAAAATTTTTTGTCTCAGTAATTTTCCTTGGCCGCCATTGGCTAATTCAGTTTTTCAGTCCTAGATTAATTTTTTATTGTTCGATTTGTATAAAACAAAGTTCATATGCTTCGTTGTCTCAATTGTCATTTTTTTTATTACCAAAAGTGTTATCTGCCGGCACCGGAAGTGGCATAATTTTACCAAAAACTACAATTTTGACAGTTTTTTACGATCTTCAAAAACAAATATTATTTTTTTGAAAAATTATATGACTCAAAGAGTGTGTCCTTTCAAGGCGCAAAAAATGGCGGAAGCAGTTTTTTTAATTTCTATTTCATTTTCTAGCAAATTGGATTAAGGGGTGAAAAAAGGCGTAAAATTGACCTATTTACAACCCATTCAGGCTTTTCAGATTTTAAAATATTTTTACATAACTTTTATAAACTTGTAGCTATAATCCATACGAAGAGAATGTATGTAAAAATTAGTTTGTAATATAAGCAGTTGCCGAGAAAAGGGCAGTTTTGCATAAGTCACTGTTTTCGCAATTTTGCCTGTAAAATAGTCAATTATTAATGGATATTCACAAAAGTGACATCATTTGATTCAGAAAGCAAGTGTGCGTTATATCATGTTGATTACTATTTAAAATTGACACCGGAAGTGACGTCATTTAGTCAAAAACTCAATTTTTAACTTTTGAAATCGATATTTTTTTCAACCAAGAATTATGTCACATATAATAATAAAATCAACTTTTGGTTTAAATTCACATATTAACAAAACTCATACGGTCAAAAAGATATCATAAGATTGTTTCTAACTTGTTCGGTTGCCGAGATATAGGCGATTTTCTAAAAGTCACTTTTGAAGGTTTTTGGCCCATAAAAGTGTTAATTATTATTCGATTTTCATAAAATGTTCACCCTTTGAAGCCTAATGTCATAGACGATGTTATAAAACTAATTTAACGTTTTCATTATCACCGGAAGTAACGTCATTTTTGCAAAAACTGTATTTTAAGCCTTCAAAACAGATATTTCATTCAAATGAGTCTGATTTGTAATGTTTATACAATTATGATATTTGATTCCAATCAACAAATAGATTAAACCCATACGGTCATATAAATACCAAAAAATGGTTTCTAACTTGTACGGTTGCCGAGAAATAGACGATTTTCTACACGTCACTTTTCAAGGTTTTTGGTCTATAAAAGTGGCAATTATTATTCGATTTACATAAAATTTTCACCATGAGATGCCTTATGCCATTTCTGATTTCATAAAACTAATGGAACATTTACATTATCACCGGAAGTACTGTAATTTTGTCAGGATCAATTACATGTAACAAATGTATAAAATGAAATGATATTGCTGGGTTTGTTTGTTTCTGTTTCCATTTTATTTGATGTGTGCAATGCTTATGTGGAAACCTGTATATTGGTTTCATTGGTACCGGAAGTGACATATGTTCAAGGGTAACGTGGCACCGAAAGTGACACAAGTTCAAGTTCAAAGGTAACATGGCACCAGTGAAACCCGTCATTCCTGCATGCAGGTCTAGTTATTATTCTTATTATTATTCCAATTCCACTTTGACTATATCTCAGCAACTACTTGTCGCATCGTTACGATTTCTTCGGTTTTACTGGGAAAGTGGGTGTGACTTAGAGGATAAAGCTATTTTGAACGTTCTGCGACAATGCGAAATGTCCGAAGTTATCGTTTTTGAAAATATTGCAGTAATTTTAACAATAATCATTGGATTTTAACTTTCGATACATTTTGGCATAGTCGGAGTCAGGGCACATAGCTACGCTACTTTCGATTTTTGATTTTCGGCATATCTTCGAAGATATTAGGCGCCAAATTTCGAAAATTTAAAATTTTACAAAAAACTTTTTTATTTATGAATATTTTTTAGTCGTGTTGTGCACAGAATTAAAGAGTCATCTGACTAGCGCAAAAATAGTAAAAAAAATTGTCTCAGTAATTTTCCTTGGCCGCCATTGGCTAATTCAGTTTTTCAGTCCCAGATTAATTTTTTATTGTTCGATTTGTATAAAACAAAGTTCATATGCTTCGTTGTCTCAATTGTCATTTTTTTTATTACCGAAAGTGTTATCTGTCGGCACCGGAAGTGGCATAATTATACCAAAAACTACAATTTTGACAGTTATTTTCTTATATCGAAAACAAATATTATTTTTTGGAAAAATTATTTGACTCAAAGAGTGTGCCCTTTCAAGGCGCAAAAAATGTAGGAAGCAGTTTTTTTAATTTCGATTTCATTTTCGAGCAAATTCGATTAAGAGGCTAAAATGGTGTAAAATTGACCTATTTACAACCTATTCAGGCTTTTCAAATTTTAAAATATTTCTTTGTAACTTTTATAAACTTGTAGCTATCATCCATACGAAGAGAATATGCGTGAAAATTAGTTTGTAATATAAGCAGTTGCCGAGAAATAGGCAATTTTGCATGAGTCACTTTTCACGTAATTTTGGCTGTAAAAGAATCAATTATTATTCGATTTTCAATTTTCTTTCGCCATTGGATGCCTAATGCCATAGTGGACTATTTCAAACCATTTTACCTCTTCCGCCGCCACCGGAAATGACGTCATTTGCTCAAAACTTAAATTTTAGCCTTTAAAAACAATATTTTATTCAAATGAGTCGTACTTGTTATTTTTTTCAAATTATGATATTTGATTCTATTGATCAAATAGATTGAACCCATACCATCATACAGATACCACAAAATGGTTTCTAACTTGTACGGTTGCAGAGAAATGGACAATTTTCCCTAAGTCACTTTTCAAGGTTTTTGGTCTATAAAAGTGTCAGTTATTATTCGATTTTCATAAAATTTTCACTATATGATATCTTATGTCATTGATGATTTCATAGAACTAATTTAAGATTTTCGTTATCACCGGAAGTAACGTCATTTTGGCAAAAACTGTATTTTTAGCCTTCAAAACAGATATTTTATTCAAATGAGTCTGTTCTGAAATCTTTTTCCAATTATGATATTTGATGCCAATCAACAAATAGAATAAACCCATACAATCATACAGATACCGCTAAATAGTTCCTAACTTGTACGGTTGCAGAGAAATAGCCGATTTTCTACAAGTCACTTTTCAAGTTTTTTGGTCTTTAAAAGTGGCAATTATTATTCATTTTACAAATTTTTTTTTTCACTGTATGATATCTATGCCATTTCTGATTTCATAAAACTAATTGAATATTTTCATTAACACCGGAAGTAATGTAATTTTGTCAAGATCATTTACAAGTAATAAATGTATAAAATGAATTGACATTGCTGGATTTGGTTGATGCTGCGTCCATATTATTTGATGTGAGCAATGTTTATTTGGAAACCTGTTTAGAGGTTTCGTTGGTACTGGAAGTGAAATATGTTCAAGGGTAACTTGGCACCGGAAGTGACATGTTCAAGGGTAACGTGGCACCAGTGAAACCCGTCATTCCTGCATGCAGGTCTAGTTAGGGTTTCACACTGCGTAGCTTGTGTGAAACACTATTGTTTTTGTTAAAATTATTATTCTTATTATTATTATTATTATTATTCAGATTCCAATTTGAATAGATCTCAGCAACTACGTGTCGCATCGTTACGATTTCTTCGGTTTTACTGGGAAAGTGGGTGTGACTTAGAGGATAAAGCTATTTTGAACGTTCTGCGACAATGCGAAATGTCCGAAATCACCGAAGTTATCGTTTTTGAAAATATTGCAGTAATTTTAACAATAATCATTGGATTTTAACTTTCGATACATTTTGGCATAGCCTGAGACAGGGCACATAGCTACGCTACTTTCGATTTTTGGTTTTCGGCAAATCTTCGAAGATATTAGGCGCCAAATTTCGAAAATTTAAAATTTTACAAAAAACTTTTTTATTTATGAATATTTTTTAGTCGTATTGTGCACAGAATTAAAGAGTCATCTGACTAGTGCAAAAATGTTAAAAAAATTTGTCTCAGTAATTTTCCTTGGCCGCCATTGGCTAATTCAGTTTTTCAGTCCTAGATTAATTTTTTATTGTTCGATTTGTATAAAACAAAGTTCATATGCTTCGTTGTCTCAATTGTCATTTTTTTTGTTACCAATAATGTTATCTATCGGCACCGGAAGTGGCATAATTTTACCAAAAACTACAATTTTGACAGTTATTTTCTTATTTCGAAAACAAATATTATTTTTTTGAAAAATTATATGACTCAAAGAGTGTGTCTTTTCATGGCGCAAAAAATGTAGGAAGCAGTTTTTTTAATTTCGATTCCATTTTCGAGCAAATTCGATTAAGAGGCTAAAAATGGTGCAAAATTGGCCTATTTACAACCTATTCAGGCTTTTCAGATTTTAAGATATTTCTTCGTAACTTTTATAAACTTGTAGCTATAATCCATACAAAGAAAATGTATGTTAAAATTCGTTTGTAATATAAGCAGTTACCAAGAAATGGGCAGTTCTGTACAAGTCACTGTTTTCGTTATTTTGCCTGTAAAATAGTCAATTATGATTGGATTTTTATAAAAGTGACATCATTTGATTCAAAAAGCACGTAGCGTCATATCAAGTTGATTACAATTTAAAATTGACACCGGAAGTGACATCATTTGGTCAAAAAATGCATTTTAAACTTTTTAAATCAATGTTTTATTCAACCAAGAATAACTTAATATGTATTAATAATTTTAACTTTTGGTTTAAATTCACATATAAACAAAACTCATATGGTCATATAGATATCATAAAATGGTTTCTAACTTGTTCGGTTGCCGAGAAATAGACGGTTTTCTACAGGTCACTTTTGAAGGTTTCGGGGCCATAAAAGGGTCAATTATTATTCGATTTTCATAAACGTCACACCATGTTATACCTAATGCCATTTGGGATTTCATACAAGTAATTTAAGATTTTCATTATCACCGGAAGTAACGTCATTTTGGCAAAAACTGTATTTTTAGCCTCCAAAACAGATATTTTATTCAAATGAGTCTGTTTTGAAATCTTTTTCAAATTATGGTATTTGATGCCAATCAACAAATAGAATGAACCCGTACGATCATATAGATACCACAAAATGGTTTCTAACTTGTACAGTTGCAGAGAAATAGCCGATTTTCTACAAGTCACTTTTCAAGTTTTTTGGTCTTTAAAAGTGGCAATTATTATTCGATTTACATAAAATTTTCACTATATGCTTAGTCGTATTGTGCACAGAATTTAAGAGTCATCTGACTAGTGCAAAAATGTTAAAAAATTTTGTCCCAGTAATTTACCTTGGCCGCCATTGGCTAATTCAGTTTTTTAGTCCTAGATTAATTTTTTATTGTTCGATTTGTATAAAACAAAGTTCATATGCTTCGTTGTATCAATTGTCATTTTTTTTATTACCAAAAGTGTTATCTGTCGGCACCGGAAGTGGCATAATTTTACCAAAAACTACAATTTTGACAGTTATTTTCCTATTTCGAAAACAAATATTATTTTTTGGAAAAATTATTTCACTCAAAGAGTGTGCCCTTTCAAAGTGCAAAAAATGTAGGAAGCAGTTTTTTTAATTTCGATTTCATTTTCGAGCAAATTCGATTAAGAGGCTAAAAATGGTGTAAAATTGGCCTATTTACAAACTATTCAGGCTTTTCAGATTTTAAAATATTTCTTCGTATCTTTTATAAACTTGTAGCTATAATCCATACGAAGAAAATGTATGTTAAAATTCGTTTGTAATATAAGCAGTTACCAAGAAATGGGCAGTTCTGTACAAGTCACTGTTTTCGTTATTTTGCCAGTAAAATAGTCAATTATGATTGAATTTTTATAAAAGTGACATCATTTGATTCAAAAAGCACGCAGCGTCATATCAAGTTGATTACAATTTAAAATTGACACCGGAAGTGACATCATTTGGTCAAAAAATGCATTTTAAACTTTTCAAATCAATGTTTTGTTCAACCAAGAATAACTTAATATGTATTAATAATTTTAACTTTTGGTTTAAATTCACATATAAACAAAACTCATATGGTCATATAGATATCATAAAATGGTTTCTAACTTGTTCGGTTGCCGAGAAATAGGCGGTTTTCTACAGGTCACTTTTGAAGGTTTCGGGGCCATAAAAGGGTCAATTATTATTCGATTTTCATAAACGTCACACCATGTTATACCTAATGCCATTTGGGATTTCATACAAGTAATTTAAGATTTTCATTATCACCGGAAGTAACGTCATTTTGGCAAAAACTGTATTTTTAGCCTCCAAAACAGATATTTTATTCAAATGAGTCTGTTTTGAAATCTTTTTCAAATTATGGTATTTGATGCCAATCAACAAATAGAATGAACCCATACGATCATACAGATACCACAAAATGGTTTCTAACTTGTACGGTTGCAGAGAAATAGCCGATTTTCTACAAGTCACTTTTCAAGTTTTTTGGTCTTTAAAAGTTGCAATTATTATTCGATTTACATAAAATTTTCACTATATGATATCGTATGTCATTTCTGATTTCATAGAAGTAATTGAACATTTGCATTAACACCGGGAGTAATTTAATTTTGTCAAGATCATTTACAAGTAACAAATGTATAAAATGAATTGATATTGCTGGATTTTGTTGATTCTGCGTCCATTTTATTTGTGTGCAATGTTAATTTGGAAACCTGTTTAGTGGTTTCGCTGGTACCGGAAGTGACATATGTTCAAGGGTAACTTGGCACCGGAAGTGACATGTTTAAGGGTAACGTGGCACCAGTGAAACCCGTCATTCCTGCATGCAGGTCTAGTTATTATTATTATTATTCAGATTCCAATTTGAATAGATCTCAGCAACTACGTGTCGCATCGTTACGATTTCTTCGGTTTTACTGGGAAAGTGGGTGTGACTTAGAGGATAAAGCTATTTTGAACGTTCTGTGCCAATGCGAAATGTCCGAAATCACCGAAGTTATCGTTTTTGAAAATATTGCAGTAATTTTAACAATAATCATTGGATTTTAACTTTCGATACATTTTGGCATAGCCTGAGACAGGGCACATAGCTACGCTACTTTCGATTTTTGATTTTCGGCAAATCTTCGAAGATATTAGGCGCCAAATTTCGAAAATTTAAAATTTTACTAAAAATTTTTTTATTTATGAATATTTTTTAGTCGTATTGTGCACAGAATTAAAGAGTCATCTGACTAGTGCAAAAATGTTAAAATTTTTTGTCTCAGTAATTTTCCTTGGCCGCCATTGGCTAATTCAGTTTTCCAGTCCTAGATTAATTTTTTATTGTTCGATTTGTATAAAACAAAGTTCATATGCTTCGTTGTCTCAATTGTCATTTTTTTTGTTACCAATAATGTTCTCTGTCGGCACCGGAAGTGGCATAATTTTACCAAAAATTACAATTTTGACAGTTATTTTCTTATTTCGAAAACAAATATTATTTTTTTGAAAAATTATATGACTCAAAGAGTGTGTCTTTTCAAGGCGCAAAAAATGTAGGAAGCGGTTTTTTTAATTTCGATTTCATTTTCAAGCAAATTCGATTAAGAGGCTAAAAATGGTGTAAAATTGGCCTATTTACAACCTATTCAGGCTTTTCAGATTTTTAAATATTTCTTCGTAACTTTTATAAACTTGTAGCTATAATCCATACGAAGAAAATGTATGTTAAAATTCGTTTGTAATATAAGCAGTTACCAAGAAATGGGCAGTTCTGTACAAGTCACTGTTTTCGTTATTTTGCCTGTAAAATAGTCAATTATTATTGGATTTTTATAAAAGTGACATCATTTGATTCAAAAAGCATGTAGCGTCATATCAAGTTGATTACAATTTAAAATTGACACCGGAAGTGACGTCATTTGGTCAAAAACTGCATTTTAAACTTTTTAAATCAATGTTTTATTCAACCATGAATAACTTAATATGTATTAATAATTTTAACTTTTGGTTTAAATTCACATATAAATACAACTCATATGGTCATATAGATATCATAAAATTGTTTCTAACTTGTTCGGTTGCCGAGAAATAGACGGTTTTCTACAGGTCACTTTTGAAGGTTTCGGGGCCATAAAAGTGTCAATTATTATTCGATTTTCATAAACGTTACACCATGTTATACCTAATGCCATTCGTGATTTCATACAAGTAGTTTAAGATTTTCATTTTCACCGGAAGTAACGTCATTTTGGCAAAAACTGAATTTTTAGCCTTCAAAACAGATATTTTATTCGAATGAGTCTGTTTTGAAATCTTTTTCAAATTATGGTATTTGGTGCCAATCAACAAATAGAATGAACCCATACGATCATACAGATACCAAAAAATGGTTTCTAACTTGTACCGTTGCAGAGAAATAGCAGATTTTCTACAAGTCACTTTTCAAGTTTTTTGGTCTTTAAAAGTGGCAATTATTATTCGATTTACATAAAGTTTTCACTATATGATATCGTATGCCATTTCTGATTTGATAAGATTAATTGAACATTTTCATTAACACCGGAAGTAATTTAATTTTGTCAAGATCATTTACAAGTAACAAATGTATAAAATGACTTGATATTGCTGGATTGATTGGTTGATTCTGCGTCCATTTTATTTGTGTGCAATGTTAATTTGGAAACCTGTTTAGTGGTTTCGTTGGTACCGGAAGTGACATATGTTCAAGTGTAACTTGGCACCGAAAATGACATGTTTAAGAGTAACTTGGCACCAGTGAAACCCGTCATTCCTGCATGCAGGTCTAGTTCTTATTATTATTATTATTATTATTAGGGTTTCACACTGCGAAGCTTGTGTGAAACACTATTGTTTTTGTTAAAATTATTATTAGGGTTTCACACTGCGAAGCTTGTGTGAAACACTATTGTTTTTGTTAAAATTATTAGGGTTTCACACTGCGTAGCTTGTGTGAAACACTATTGTTTTTGTTAAAATTATTAGGGTTTCACACTGCGAAGCTTGTGTGAAACACTATTGTTTTTGTTAAAATTATTAGGGTTTCACACTGCGAAGCTTGTGTGAAACACTATTGTTTTTGTTAAAATTATTATTCTTATTATTATTATTATTATTATTATTCTTCTTTTGTTTTGAGTAGATCTCAGCAACTACGTGTCGCATCGTTACGATTTCTTCGGTTTTACTGGGAAAGTGGGTGTGACTTAGAGGATAAAGCTATTTTGAACGTTCTGCGACAATGCGAAATGTCCGAAATCACCGAAGTTATCATTTTTACAAATATTGCGGTAATTTTAACAATAATCATGGGATTTTAACTTCCGATACATTTTGGCATAGCCTGAGACAGGGCACATAGCTACGCTACTTTCGATTTTTGATTTTCGGCAAATCTTCGAAGATATTAGGCGCCAAATTTCGAAAATTTAAAATTTTACAAAAAACTTTTTTATTTATGAATATTTTTTAGTCGTATTGTGCACAGAATTAAAGAGTCATCTGACTAGTGCAAAAATGTTAAAAAATTTTGTCTCAGTAATTTTCCTTGGCCGCCATTGGCTAATTCAGTTTTTCAGTCCTAGATTAATTTTTTATTGTTCGATTTGTATAAAACAAAGTTCATATGCTCCGTTGTCTCAATTGTCATTTTTTTTGTTACCAAAAATGTTATCTGTCGGCACCGGAAGTGGCATAATTTTACCAAAAACTACAATTTTGACAGTTAGGTACATTTTTTGAAAACAAATATTATTTTTCTGAAAAATTATATGACTCAAAGAGTGTGTCTTTTCATGGCGCAAAAAATGTAGGAAGCAGTTTTTTCAATTTCTTTTTCATTTTCTAGCAAATTGGATTAAGAGGTGAAAAAAGGCGTAAAATTGACCTATTTACAACTCATTCAGGCTTTTCAGATTTTAAAATATTTTTACGTAACTTTTATAAACTTGTAGCTATAATCCATACGAAGAGAATGTATGTGAAAATTAGTTTGTAATATAAGCAGTTGCCGAGAAATAGGCAATTTTGCATGAGTCACTTTTCACGTAATTTTGGCTGTAAACGAATCAATTATTATTCGATTTTCAATTTTCTTTCGCCATTGGATGCCTAATGCCATAGTGGACTATGTCAAACCTTTTTACCCCTTGCGCTGCCACCGGAAATGACGTCATTTGCTCAAAACTTAAATTTTAGCCTTCAAAAAACAATATTTTATTCAAATGAGTCGTATTTGTTATTTTTTTCAAATTGTGATATTTGATTCTATTGATCAAATAGATTGAACCCATACGATCATACAGATACCACAAAATGGTTTCTAACTTGTACGGTTGCAGAGAAATGTGCGATTTTCCTTAAGTCACTTTTCAAGGTTTTTGGTCTATAAAAGTGTCAGTTATTATTCGATTTTCATAAAATTTTCACCATATGATATCTTGTGTCATTTATGATTTCATAGAACTAATTTAACATTTTCAGTATCACCGGAAGTAATGTCATTTTGGCAAAAACTGTATTTTTAGCCTTCAAAACAGACATTTCTTTCAAATGAGTCTGATTTGTAATATATTTCAAATTATGATATTTGATTCCAATCAACAAATGGATTGAACCCATACGATCATATAGATACCAAAAGATAGTTTTTATCGTGTACGGTTGCCGAGAAATAGACGATTTTCTACAAGTCACTTTTCAAGGTTTTTGGTCTATAAAAGTGGCAATTCTCATTCGATTTACATACAATTTTCGCCATTATGCTGCCTTATGCCATTTCTGATTTCATAAAACTAATTGTACATTTTCATTATCACCGGAAGTAATGAAATTTTGCCAGGATCATTTACAAGTAACAAATGTATAAAATGAATTGATATTGCTGGATTTGGTTGATTCTTCGTCCATTTTATTTGATGTTTACAATGCTTATGTGGAAACCTGTTTGATGGTTTCATTGGTATCGGAAGTGACATATGTTTAAGGGTAACGTGGCACCGAAAGTGACGTGGCACCAGTGAAACCCGTCATTCCTGCATGCAGGTCTAGTTATTATTATTTTTTTTTTTCGCCGGAGCCTATTTCTCAGTGCCTGTAACAGATACCGATCTGGGACCTAATTCTCTATCGGGAAACCATGTGTTGGCTACTTGATAAACTATATTTGAAACTTCTGCGCAGACCGGAAGTGGTCGAATTTCGTGCGGTGTCAAAAAATCAAAAAACGGCCGTAGATTCGTCAATTCTGTACCTATTTTCATACAAATGACATTTTCGGAAACCCTGAGTCTTTTCTCGGACGATAGCAGTTGAAAATTTCGATATTTCGAAACTTCATCGCTGACTTCTTGCGATCGAAAAATGAAAAATGTTGTTTGAGAGACAATTTTTGTTATTTTTCAAAATTTTGAAATTTGACCTACATTTTTGGATACCTGAAGTCCATCCGATTCCAGTAATATAAGTTCCATTCAGAGTTATCGCCATTTATTTTTCGATTTTTTTCGAATTTTCTACCCATTTTGCGAGCTCGGGTTTCGTTTTATGGCCGAATTGACGTTTCTGAAATTTCTGAGGCATGAAGCCAAATGACCATTGCAAGGAATAAAGCAATTTCAACAATAATCTGTACACCGGAAGTGGTCGAAATAATGTCCGATATTTTGAAAAAAATGCAAAAAATGGGTATTTTGGGGAAAAACGCGACTTCTCTGTCCGATATCAATGGATTAAACAAATTAGGGTACCATTGGACTGCACTAGTATTGTGCTATCGTATGATACCCAATTTGTACGGATACGACGAGCAGGAAGCAAAATATGGCACGCTGAAAATCAAGTATTTTCTGATTTGGAGCGTTTTTGGACGCCTGTATCTCGGAAACTTAACCGCAACTTTTTTTTTAACTTTCTCTATCGAGAGTCCATTCGATAGTCTTGTGAATTATGCCATCCAATAAGACTTTGAAATGTCTGGAATATGATAGAAAAGGGACTGAAAATCAAAAAAAGTCGAAAAATCGTGAAATTTTGGAAAATGCTCTACTATTTTTTTATTTTAAGAGATTTTCAAAAAAAGGTTGTATATTCAGATAGCTGACCTAATTACGATTCTAATGATGTATAATATGTATGTAGTTATTGAAATTTAATTTTCGATATTTTAATTTTTTTGCATTTTTGGCACTTTTGAACATAGGATTTCTCAGAGGCATTTTATCTGATCAGATAATGTAATATATCATTACAGAGCCCCGTGGCTATTTTAGTGCCCAAACCGGCTATTAAAACTATTCCGACAATAATAACCATACCGGAAGTATTCAAAAAATGAAAAAAAAAGGTTAAAACCATTGTCGCAGTTGCGAGAAACTTGATTTCTCCCTTAGGTAATAGCGGACCAAAAGAACTAAAGTGTCGTTGGATAGCCCTATTAATGGACCATCATATGGTATCTAAATAATACGATTTCGATGGTAAGGAAATAAATTATTGTATGCCAAAAATATATTATTTTCCGATTTTTTAACATTCTGGGACGCCCTTTTCTCGAAAACGACGCCGCAGATTTTTCTCAAACTTTTCTTACTCAAAGTCCTATCGGTTGTCTATATAGTGAATCCAAAATGAAATGCATTGAAATAATATAAATGGTCCAAAAATGGCCTCAAACTTTGAAAAAAATTGAAAAATCGTTAAATTTTTGGAAACGCTCTTTAATTTATCTTTTTTTCCAAAACTACTCAATGGATGTTTCTGACACTTCTGGTACAGAAAGTTAATTATCCAAAGAACTTCGTAAAGTTATCACTACAACGATCGTAAAACCGGAAGTAGTCGAAAAAATGTCCGATATTTTGTAAAAAATTATTTTTTTTACGAAAACCTTTTTTATTTATGAATATGTTTTGATGATATTTTACACAGGGTTAAAAATATCATCCTACTTGAGCAGAAATGAGAAAAAAAATTGTCTCGGTAATTTGCGTTAGGCAAAAACTGTATTTTTAACCTAAAAAACAAATATTTTATTCAAATGAGTCTGCCTTATAATATTTTTAAAATTATGATATTTGATTCCCATCTACGAATAGAATTAAGCCATACGACCATACGGATACCACAAAATGGTTTCTAACTTGTACGGTTACAGAGAAATAGGCGATCTTTTATAAGTCACTTTTCAAGGTTTTTGGTCTATAAAAGTGTCAATTATTATTCGATTTTTATCATTTTTTTACCATTTGATGCCTTATGCCATTTATGACTTCTATGAACTAAATTAACATTTTCAATATTCCGAAAGTAATGTAATTTTTGCAAAAAAACGTATTTTTAGCCTTCAAAACAAACATTTTTTTGAAGGGATTTATATTTATTATTCGTTTAACTTTATAACGTCTGACTCTAATGGGCAGTAAGATTGAATCAATACCATCATATTGATATCAAGAAAAGGCTTCTAGCATGTTCCCTTGTCGAATAATAGCCAATTTTCCCAGGGTCACTTTTAAGTTTTATACCTTCTTAATTTCAGTTTATGGGTTATAGGTTGATTATTTATTGCCCGATATGTATAAAACAAAGTTTGTATTTTGTATGTTGCGAATTTTCGACTTATATTTCACCTATAAAAATTTCTTTCGGCACCGGAAGTGACGTAATTTTGCCATAATTTACAATTTTGACCGGTCTTTTCGCCAGCAAATATTACTTTTACATATGATAGAAGGTGTCACTGAAGCAAAACAATTAAAGTATAGTTTGGTAGCTCAATGGATCGGCTATGGTATAATGAACTTCCTGTGTGATTCCTGAAAGCCGGTTCAGTGCTGCTTGCAGGTCTAGTTATTAGGGTTTCACACTGCGTAGCTTGTGTGAAACACTATTGTTTTTGTTAAAATTATTATTCTTATTATTATTATTATTCAGATTCCAATTTGAATAGATCTCAGCAACTACGTGTCGCATCGTTACGATCTCTTCGGTTTTACTGGGAAAGTGGGTGTGACTTAGAGGATAAAGCTATTTTGAACGTTCTGCGACAATGCGAAATGTCCGAAATCACCGAAGTTATCGTTTTTGAAAATATTGCAGTAATTTTAACAATAATCATTGGATTTTAACTTTCGATACATTTTGGCATAGCCTGAGACAGGGCACATAGCTACGCTACTTTCGATTTTTGATTTTCGGCAAATCTTCGAAGATATTAGGCGCCAAATTTCGAAAATTTAAAATTTTACAAAAAATTTTTTTATTTATGAATATTTTTTAGTCGTATTGTGCACAGAATTAAAGAGTAATCTGACTAGTGCAAAAATGTTAAAAAAATTTGTCTCAGTAATTTTCCTTGGCCGCCATTGGCTAATTCAGTTTTTCAGTCCTAGATTAATTTTTTATTGTCCGATTTGTATAAAACAAAATTCATATGCTTCGTTGTATCAATTGTCATTTTTTTTATTACCAAAAGTGTTATCTGTCGGCACCGGAAGTGGCATAATTTTACCAAAAACTACAATTTTGACAGTTATTTTCCTACTTCGAAAACAAATATTATTTTTTGGAAAAATTATTTGACTCAAAGAGTGTGCCCTTTCAAGGCGCAAAAAATGTAGGAAGCAGTTTTTTTAATTTCGATTTCACTTTCGAGCAAATTCGATTAAGAGGCTAAAAATGGTGTAAAATTTACATATTTACAACCTATTCTGGCTTTTCAGATTTTAAAATATTTCTTCGTAACTTTTATAAACTTGTAGCTATAATCCATACGAAGAAAATGTATGTTAAAATTCGTTTGTAATATAAGCAGTTACCAAGAAATGGGCAGTTCTGTACAAGTCACTGTTTTCGTTATTTTGCCTGTAAAATAGTCAATTATTATTGGATTTTTATAAAAGTGACATCATTTGATTCAAAAAGCATGTAGCGTCATATCAAGTTGATTACAATTTAAAATTGACACCGGAAGTGACATCATTTGGTCAAAAACTGCATTTTAAACTTTTTAAATCAATGTTTTATTCAACCAAGAATAACTTAATATGTATTAATAATTTTAACTTTTGGTTTAAATTCACATATAAACAAAACTCATATGGTCATATAGATATCATAAAATTGTTTCTAACTTGTTCGGTTGCCGAGAAATAGACGGTTTTCTACAGGTCACTTTTGAAGGTTTCGGAGCCATAAAAGTGTCAATTATTATTCGATTTTCATAAACGTTACACCGTGTTATACCTACTGCCATTTGGGATTTCATTCAAGTAATTTAAGATTTTCATTATCACCGGAAGTAACGTCATTTTGGCAAAAACTGTATTTTTAGCCTTCAAAACAGATATTTTATTCAAATGAGTCTGTTTTGAAATCTTTTTCAAATTATGGTATTTGATGCTAATCAACAAATAGAATGAACCCATACGATCACACAGATACCACAAAATGGTTTGTAACTTGTACGGTTGCAGAGAAATAGCAGATTTTCTACAAGTCACTTTTCAAGTTTTTTGGTCTTAAAATTTTACATAAAATTTTCACTATATGATATCGTATGCCATTTCTGATTTCATAAGACTAATTGAACATTTTCATTAACACAGGAAGTAATTTAATTTTGTCAAGATCATTTACAAGTAACAAATGTATAAAATGAATTGATATTGTTGGATTTTGTTGATTCTGCGTCCATTTTATTTGTGTGCAATGTTAATTTGGAAACCTGTTTAGTGGTTTCGCTGGTACCGGAAGTGACATATGTTCAAGGGTAACTTGGCACCGGAAGTGACATGTTTAAGGGTAACATGGCACCAGTGAAACCCGTCATTCCTGCATGCAGGTCTAGTTATTCTTATTATTATTATTCTTCTTTTGTTTTGAGTAGATCTCAGCAACTGCTTGTCGCATCGTTACGATTTCTTCGGTTTTACTGGGAAAGTGGGTGTGACTTAGAGGATAAAGCTATTTTGAACGTTCTGCGACAATGCGAAATGTCCGAAATCACCGAAGTTATCGTTTTTAAAAATATTGCAGTAATTTTAACAATAATCATTGGATTTTAACTGTCGATACATTTTGACATAGCCGGAGACAGGGCACATAGCTACGATACTTTCGATTTTTGATTTTCGACAAATCTTTGAAGATATTAGGCGCCAAATTTCGAAAATTTAAAATTTTACAAAAAACTTTTTTATTTATGAATATTTTTTAATCGTGTTGTGCACAGAAATAAAGAGTCATCTGACTAGCGCAAAAATATTAAAAAAATTTGTCTCAGTAATTTTCCTTGGCCGCCATTGGCTAATTCAGTTTTTCAGTCCTAGATTAATTTTTTATTGTTCGATTTGTATAAAACAAAGTTCATATGCTTCGTTGTCTTAATTGTCATTTTTTTTATTACCGAAAGTGTTATCTGTCGGCACCGGAAGTGGCATAATTTTACCAAAAACTACAATTTTGACAGTTAGGTACCATTTTTCGAAAACAAATATTATTTTTTTGAAAAATTATATGACTCAAAAAGTGTGTCCTTTAAAGGCGCAAAAAATGTCGGAAGCAGTTTTTTTAATTTCGATTTCATTTTCGAGCAAATTGGATTAAGAGGCTAAAAATGGTGTCAAATTGACCTATTTACAACCAATTCAGGCTTTTCAGATTTTAAAATATCTCTTCGTAACTTTTATAAACATGTAGCTATAATCCATACGAAGAAAATGTATGTTAAAATTAGTTTGTAATATAAGCAGTTGCCAAGAAATGGGCAGTTCTGCATAAGTCACTGTTTTCGTTATTTTGCCTGTAAAATAGTCAATTATTATTGGATTTTTATAAAAGTGACATCATTTGATTCAAAAAGCATGTAGCGTCATATCAAGTTGATTACAATTTAAAATTGACACCGGAAGTGACGTCATTTAGTCAAAAACTCAATTTTTAACTTTCAAAATCGATATTTTATTCAACCAAGAATTATGTCACATATAATAATAAAATTAATTTTTGGTTTAAATTCACATATTAACAAAACTCATACGGTCAAAAAGATATCATAAAATTGTTTCTGACTTGTTCGGTTGCCGAGATATAGGCGATTTTCTAAAAGTCACTTTTGAAGGTTTTTGGCCCATAAAAGTGTCAATTATTATTCGATTTTCATAAAATTTTCACCCTTTGAAGCCTGATTTCATAGACGTTGTTAAAAAACTAATTTAAAGTTTTCATTATTACCGGAAGTAACGTCATTTTGGTAAAAACTGTATTTTAAGCCTTCAAAGCCGATATTTTATTCAAATGAGTCTGATTTGTAATGTTTATACAATTATGATATTTGATTCCAATCAACAAATAGATTAAACCCATACATTCATATAAATACCAAAAAATGGTTTCTAACTTGTACGGTTGTCGAGAAATAGACGATTTTCTACACGTCACTTTTCAAGGTTTTTGGTCTATAAAAGTGGCAATTATTATTCGATTTACATAAAATTTTCACTATATCATATTTATGCCATTTCTGATTTCATAAAACTAATTGAACATTTTCATTAGCACCGGAAGTAATGTAATTTTGACAAGATCATTTACAAGTAACAAATGTATAAAATGAATTGATATTGCTGGATTTGGTTGGTTCTGCGTCCATTTTATTTGATGTGAGCAATGTTTATTTGGAAAACTGTTTAGTGGTTTCGTTGGTACCGGAAGTGACATATGTTCAAGGGTAACTTGGCACCGGAAGTGACATGTTCAAGGGTAACGTGGCACCAGTGAAACCCGTCATTCCTGCATGCAGGTCTAGTTATTCTTATTATTATTATTCAGATTCCAATTTGAATAGATCTCAGCAACTACGTGCCGCATCGTTATGATTTCTTCGGTTTTACTGGGAAAGTGGGTGTGACTTAGAGGATAAAGCTATTTTGAACGTTCTGCGACAATGCGAAATGTCCGAAATCACCAAATTATCTTTTTTTAAAATATTGCAGTAATTTTAACAATAATCATTGAAGTTTAACTTTCGATACATTTTGGCATAGCCGGAGACAGGGCACATAGCTACGCTACTTTCGATTTTTGATTTTCGGCAAATCTTCGAAGATATTAGGCGCCAAATTTCGAAAATTTAAAATTTTACAAAAAACTTTTTTATTTATGAATATTTTTTAGTCGTATTGTGCACAGAATTAAAGAGTCATCTGACTAGTGCAAAAATGTTAAAAAATTTTGTCTCAGTAATTTTCCTTGGCCGCCATTGGCTAATTCATTTTTTCAGTCCTAGATTAATTTTTTATTGATCGATTTGTATAAAACAAAGTTCATATGCTTCGTTGTCTCAATTGTCATTTTTTTTATTACCGGAAGTGTTATCTGTCGGCACCGGAAGTGGCATAATTTTACCAAAAACTACAATTTTGACAGTTAGGTACCATTTTTCGAAAACATATATTATTTTTTGGAAAAATTATTTGACTCAAAGAGAGTGCCCTTTCAAGGCGCAAAAAATGGCGGAAGCAGTTTTTTTAATTTCGATTTCATTTTCGGGCAAATTCGATTAAGAGGCTAAAAATGGTGTAAAATTGACCCATTTACAACCTATTCAGCCTTTTCAGATTTTAAAATATTTCTGCGTAACTTTTATATACTTGTAGCTATAATCCATACGAAGAAAATGTATGTTAAAATTAGTTTGTAATATAAGCAGTTACCAAGAAATGGACAGTTCTGTACAAGTCACTGTTTTCGTTATTTTGCCTGTAAAATAGTCAATTATCATTGGATTTTTATAAAAGTGACATCATTTGATTCAAAAAGCATGTAGCGTCATATCAAGTTGATTACAATTTAAAATTGACACCGGAAGTGACGTCATTTGGTCAAAAACTGCATTTTAAACTTTTTAAATCAATGTTTTATTCAACCATGAATAACTTAATATGTATTAATAATTTTAACTTTTGGTTTAAATTCACATATAAATACAACTCATATGGTCATATAGATATCATAAAATTGTTTCTAACTTGTTCGGTTGCCGAGAAATAGACGGTTTTCTACAGGTCACTTTTGAAGGTTTCGGGGCCATAAACGTGTCAATTATTATTCGATTTTCATAAACGTTACACCATGTTATACCTAATGCCATTTGTGATTTCATACAAGTAATTTAAGATTTTCATTATCACCGGAAGTAACGTCATTTTGGCAAAAACTGAATTTTTAGCCTTCAAAACAGTTATTTTATTCAAATGAGTCTGTTTTGAAATCTTTTTCAAATTATGGTATTTGATGCCAATCAACAAATAGAATGAACCCATACGATCATACAGATACCACAAAATGGTTTCTAACTTGTACGGTTGCAGAGAAATAGCAGATTTTCTACAAGTCACTTTTCAAGTTTTTTGGTCTTTAAAAGTGGCAATTATTATTCGATTTACATAAAATTGTCACTATATGATATCGTATGCCATTTCTGATTTCATAAGACTAATTGAACATTTTCATTAACACCGGAAGTAATTTAATTTTGTCAAGATCATTTACAAGTAACAAATGTATAAAATGACTTGATATTGCTGGATTGATTGGTTGATTCTACGTCCATTTTATTTGTGTGCAATGTTAATTTGGAAACCTGTTTAGTGGTTTCGTTGGTACCGGAAGTGACATATGTTCAAGTGTAACTTGGCACCGAAAGTGACATGTTTAAGAGTAACTTGGCACCAGTGAAACCCGTCATTCCTGCATGCAGGTCTAGTTATTCTTATTAGGGTTTCACACTGCGAAGCTTGTGTGAAACACTATTGTTTTTGTTAAAATTATTAGGGTTTCACACTGCGAAGCTTGTGTGAAACACTATTGTTTTTGTTAAAATTATTATTCTTATTATTATTATTCTTCTTTTGTTTTGAGTAGATCTCAGCAACTGCTTGTCGCATCGTTACGATTTCTTCGGTTTTACTGGGAAAGTGGGTGTGACTTAGAGGATAAAGCTATTTTGAACGTTCTGCGACAATGCGAAATGTCCGAAATCACCAAATTATCGTTTTTTAAAATATTGCAGTAATTTTAACAATAATCATTGAATTTTAACTTTCGATACATTTTGGCATAGCCGGAGACAGGGCACATAGCTACACTATTTTCGATTTTTGATTTTCGGTAAATCTTCAAAGATATTAGGTGCCAAATTTTGAAAATTTAAAATTTTACAAAAAATTTTTTTATTTATGAATATTTTTTAGTCGTATTATGTATAGAATTAAAGGGTCATCTGACTAGTGCAAAAATGTTAAAGAATTTTGTCTCAGTAATTTACCTTGGCCGCCATTGGCTAATTCAGTTTTTAAGTCCTAGATTAATTTTTTATTGTTCGATTTGTATAAAACAAAGTTCATATGCTTCGTTGTATCAATTGTCATTTTTTTTATTACCAAAAGTTTTATCTGTCGGCACCGGAAGTGGCATAATTTTACCAAAAACTACAATTTTGACAGTTAGGTACCATTTTTCGAAAACAAATATTATTTTTTGGAAAAATTATTTGACTCAAAGAGTGTGCCCTTTCAAGGCGCAAAAAATGGCGGAAGCAGTTTTTTTAATTTCGATTTCATTTTCGAGCAAATTCGATTAAATGGCTAAAAATGGTGTAAAATTGACCCATTTACAACCTATTCAGGCTTTTCAGATTTTAAAATATTTCTTCGTAACTTTTATAAACTTGTAGCTATAATCCATACGAAGAAAATGTATGTTAAAATTAGTTTGTAATATAAGCAGTTACCAAGAAATGGACAGTTCTGTACAAGTCACTGTTTTCGTTATTTTGCCTGTAAAATAGTCAATTATGATTGGATTTTTATAAAAGTGACATCATTTTATTCAAAAAGCATGTAGCGTCATATCAAGTTGATTACAATTTAAAATTGACACCGGAAGTGACGTCATTTTGTCAAAAACTGCATTTTAAACTTTTTAAATCAATGTTTTATTCAACCAAGAATTACTTAATATGTATTAATAATTTTAACTTTTGGTTTAAATTCACATATAAACACCACTCATATGGTCATATACATATCATAAAATTGTTTCTAACTTGTTCGGTTGCCGAGAAATAGACGTTTTTCTACAGGCCACTTTTGAAGGTTTTTGGGCCATAAAAGTGTCAATTATTATTCGATTTTCATAAACGTTACACCATGTTATACCTAATGCCATTTAGGATTTCATACAAGTAATTTAAGATTTTCATTATCACCGGAAGTAACATCATTTTGGCAAAAACTGTATTTTTAGCCTTCAAAACAGATATTTTATTCAAATGGGTCTGTTTTGAAATGTTTTTCAAATTATGGTATTTGATGCCAATCAACAAATAAAATGAACCCATACGATCATACAGATACCACAAAATGGTTTCTAACTTGTACGGTTGCAGAGAAATAGTCGATTTTCTACAAGTCACTTTTCAAGTTTTTTGGTCTTTAAAAGTGGCAATTATTATTCGATTTACATAAAATTGTCACTATATGATATCGTATGCCATTTCTGATTTCATAAAACTAATTGAACATTTTCATTAACACCGGAAGAAATGTAATTTTGTCAAGATCATTTACAAGTAACAAATGTATAAAATGAATTGATATTGCTGGATTTGGTTGATTCTGCATCCATTTTATTTGTGTGCAATGTTAATTTGGAAACCTGTTTAATGGTTTCGTTGGTACCGGAAGTGACATATGTTCAAGGGTAACTTGGCACCGGAAGTGACATGTTTAAGGGTAACGTGGCACCAGTGAAACCCGTCATTCCTGCATGCAGGTCTAGTTCTTCTTTTGTTTTGAGTAGATCTCAGCAACTGCTTGTCGCATCGTTACGATTTCTTCGGTTTTACTGGGAAAGTGGGTGTGACTTAGAGGATAAAGCTATTTTGAACGTTCTGCGACAATGCGAAATGTCCGAAATCACCGAAGTTATCGTTTTTGAAAATATTGCAGTAATTTTAACAATAATCATTGGATTTTAACTTTCGATACATTTTGGCATAGCCTGAGACAGGGCACATAGCTACGCTACTTTCGATTTTTGATTTTCGGCAAATCTTCGAAGATATTAGTCGCCAAATTTCGAAAATTTAAAATTTTACAAAAAACTTTTTTATTTATGAATATTTTTTAGTCGTATTGTGCACAGAATTAAAGAGTCGTCTGCCTAGTGCAAAAATGTTAAAAAATTTTGTCTCAGTAATTTTCCTTGGCCGCTATTGGCTAATTCAGTTTTTCAGTCCTAGATTAATTTTTTATTGTTCGATTTGTATAAAACAAAGTTCATATGCTTCGTTGTCTCAATTGTCATTTTTTTTATTACCGGAAGTGTTATCTGTCGGCACCGAAAGTGGCATAATTTTACCAAAAACTACAATTTTGACAGTTAGGTACCATTTTTCGAAAACAAATATTATTTTTTGGAAAAATTATTTGACTCAAAGAGTGTGCCCTTTCAAGGCGCAAAAAATGGCGGAAGCAGTTTTTTTAATTTCGATTTCATTTTCAAGCAAATTCGATTAAATGGCTAAAAATGGTGTAAAATTGACCCATTTACAACCTATTCAGGCTTTTCAGATTTTAAAATATTTCTTCGTAACTTTTATAAACTTGTAGCTATAATCCATACGAAGAAAATATATGTTAAAATTAGTTTGTAATATAAGCAGTTACCAAGAAATGGACAGTTCTGTACAAGTCACTGTTTTCGTTATTTTGCCTGTAAAATAGTCAATTATGATTGGATTTTTATAAAAGTGACATCATTTGATTCAAAAAGCATGTAGCGTCATATGAAGTTGATTACAATTTAAAATTGACACCGGAAGTGACGTCATTTTGTCAAAAACTGCATTTTAAACTTTTTAAATCAATGTTTTATTCAACCAAGAATTACTTAATATGTATTAATAATTTTAACTTTTGGTTTAAATTCACATATAAACACAACTCATATGGTCATATACATATCATAAAATTGTTTCTAACTTGTTCGGTTGCCGAGAAATAGACGGTTTTCTACAGGTCACTTTTGAAGGTTTTTGGGCCATAAAAGTGTCAATTATTATTCGATTTTCATAAACGTTACACCATGTTATACCTAATGCCATTTAGGATTTCATACAAGTAATTTAAGATTTTCATTATCACCGGAAGTAACATCATTTTGGCAAAAACTGTATTTTTAGCCTTCAAAACAGATATTTTATTCAAATGAGTCTGTTTTGAAATGTTTTTCAAATTATGGTATTTGATGCCAATCAACAAATAAAATGAACCCATACGATCATACAGATACCACAAAATGGTTTCTAACTTGTACGGTTGCAGAGAAATAGTCGATTTTCTACAAGTCACTTTTCAAGTTTTTTGGTCTTTAAAAGTGGCAATTATTATTCGATTTACATAAAATTTTCACTATATGATATCGTATGCCATTTCTGCTTTCATAAAACTAATTGAACATTTTCATTAACACCGGAAGAAATGTAATTTTGTCAAGATCATTTACAAGTAACAAATGTATAAAATGAATTGATAATGCTGGATTTGGTTGATTCTGCATCAATTTTATTTGTGTGCAATGTTAATTTGGAAACCTGTTTAATGGTTTCGTTGGTACCGGAAGTGACATATGTTCAAGGGTAACTTGGCACCGGAAGTGACATGTTTAAGGGTAACGTGGCACCAGTGAAACCCGTCATTCCTGCATGCAGGTCTAGTTATTATTATTATTATTCTTCTTTTGTTTTGAGTAGATCTCAGCAGCTACGTGTCGCATCGTTACGATTTCTTCGGTTTTACTGAGAAAGTGGGTGTGACTTAGAGGATAAAGCTATTTTGAACGTTCTGCGACAATGCGAAATGTCCGAAATCACCGAAGTTATCGTTTTTACAAATATTGCGGTAATTTTAACAATAATCATGGGATTTTAACTTTCGATACATTTTGGCATAGCTGGAGACAGGGCACATAGCTGCGTTACTTTCGATTTTTGATTTTCGGCAAATCTTCGAAGATATTAGGCGCCAAATTTCGGAAATTTAAAATTTTACAAAAAACTTTTTTATTTATGAATATTTTTTAGTCGTGTTGTGCACAGAATTAAAGAGTCATCTGACTTGCGCAAAAATGTTAAAAAATTTTGTCTCAGTAATTTTCCTTGGCCTCCATTGGCTAATTCAGTTTTTCAGTCCTAGATTAATTTTTTATTGTTCGATTTGTATAAAACAAAGTTCATATGCTTCGTTGTCTCAATTGTCATTTTTTTTATTACCAAAAGTGTTATCTGTCGGCACCGGAAGTGGCATAATTTTACCAAAAACTACAATTTTGACAGTTAGGTACATTTTTTGAAAACAAATATTATTTTTTTGAAAAATTATATGACTCAAAGAGTGTGTCCTTTAAAGGCGCAAAAAATGTCGGAAGCAGTTTTTTTAATTTCTTTTTCATTTTCTAGCAAATTGGATTAAGAGGTGAAAAAAGGGGTAAAATTGACCTATTTACAACTCATTCAGGCTTTTCAGATTTTAAAATATTTTTACGTAACTTTTATAAACTTGTAGCTATAATCCATACGAAGAGAATGTATGTGAAAATTAGTTTGTAATATAAGCAGTTGCCGAGAAATAGGCAATTTTGCATGAGTCACTTTTCACGTAATTTTGGCTGTAAAAGAATCAATTATTATTCGATTTTCAATTTTCTTTCGCCATTGGATGCCTAATGCCATAGTGGACTATGTCAAACCATTTTACCCCTTGCGCTGCCACCGGAAATGACGTCATTTGCTCAAAACTTAAATTTTAGCCTTCAAAAAACAATATTTTATTCAAATGAGTCGTATTTGTTATTTTTTTCAAATTGTGATATTTGATTCTATTGATCAAATAGATTGAACCCATACGATCATACAGATACCACAAAATGGTTTCTAACTTGTACGGTTGCAGAGAAATGGGCGATTTTCCTTAAGTCACTTTTCAAGGTTTTTGGTCTATAAAAGTGTCAGTTATTATTCGATTTTCATACAATTTTCACCATATGATATCTTGTGTCATTTATGATTTCATAGAACTAATTTAACATTTTCAGTATCACCGGAAGTAATGTCATTTTGGCAAAAACTGTATTTTTAGCTTTCAAAACAGACATTTTTTTCAAATGAGTCTGATTTGTAATATATTTCAAATTATGATATTTGATTCCAATCAACAAATGGATTGAACCCATACGATCATATAGATACCAAAAGATAGTTTTTATCGTGTACGGTTGCCGAGAAATAGACGATTTTCTACAAGTCACTTTTCAAGGTTTTTGGTCTATAAAAGTGGCAATTCTCATTCGATTTACATACAATTTTCGCCATTATGCTGCCTTATGCCATTTCTGATTTCATAAAACTAATTGAACATTTTCATTATCACCGGAAGTAATGAAATTTTGCCAGGATCACTTACAAGTAACATATATATAAAATGAATTGATATTGCTGGATTTGGTTGATTCTTCGTCCATTTTATTTGATGTTTACAATGCTTATGTGGAAACCTGTTTGATGGTTTCATTGGTATCGGAAGTGACATATGTTTAAGGGTAACGTGGCACCGAAAGTGACGTGGCACCAGTGAAACCCGTCATTCCTGCATGCAGGTCTAGTTATTCTTATTATTATTATTCTTCTTTTGTCTTGAGTAGATCTCAGTAACTGCTTGTCGCATCGTTACGATTTCTTCGGTTTTACTGGGAAAGTGGGTGTGACTTAGAGGATAAAGCTATTTTGAACGTTCTGCGACAATGCGAAATGTCCGAAATCACCAAATTATCGTTTTTTAAAATATTGCAGTAATTTTAACAATAATCATTGATTTTTAACTTTCGATACATTTTGGCATAGCCGGAGACACGGCACATAGCTACACTACTTTCGATTTTTGATTTTCGGTAAATCTTCAAAGATATTAGGCGCCAAATTTTGAAAATTTAAAATTTTACAAAAAACTTTTTTATTTATGAATATTTTTTAGTCGTATTATGCACAGAATTAAAGGGTCATCTGACTAGTGCAAAAATGTTAAAGAATTTTGTCTCAGTAATTTACCTTGGCCGCCATTGGCTAATTCAGTTTTTAAGTCCTAGATTAATTTTTTATTGTTCGATTTGTATAAAACAAAGTTCATATGCTTCGTTGTATCAATTGTCATTTTTTTTATTCCCAAAAGTTTTATCTGTCGGTACCGGAAGTGGCATAATTTTACCAAAAACTACAATTTTGACGGTTATTTTCTTTCTTCGAAAACAAATATTATTTTTTGGAAAAATTATTTGACTCAAAGAGTGCGCCCCTTCAAGGCGCAAAAAATGTAGGAAGCAGTTTTTTTAATTTCGATTTCATTTTCGAGCAAATTCGATTAAGAGGCTAAAAATGGTGTAAAATTGGCCTATTTACAACCTATTCAGGCTTTTCAGATTTTAAAATATTTCTTCGTAACTTTTATAAACTTGTAGCTATAATCCATACGAAGAAAATGTATGTTAAAATTCGTTTGTACTATAAGCAGTTACCAAGAAATGGGCAGTTCTGTACAAGTCACTGTTTTCGTTATTTTGCCTGTAAAATAGTCAATTATGATTGGATTTTTATAAAAGTGACATCATTTGATTCAAAAAGCACGTAGCGTCATATCAAGTTGATTTCAATTTAAAATGACACCGGAAGTGACATCATTTGGTCAAAAAATGCATTTTAAACTTTTTAAATCAATGTTTTATTCAACCAAGAATAACTTAATATGTATTAATAATTTTAACTTTTGGTTTAAATTCACATATAAACAAAACTCATATGGTCATATAGATATCATAAAATGGTTTCTAACTTGTTCGGTTGCCGAGAAATAGACGGTTTTCTACAGGTCACTTTTGAAGGTTTCGGGGCCATAAAAGGGTCAATTATTATTCGATTTTCATAAACGTCACACCATGTTATACCTAATGCCATTTGGGATTTCATACAAGTAATTTAAGATTTTCATTATCACCGGAAGTAACGTCATTTTGGCAAAAACTGTATTTTTAGCCTCTAAAACAGATATTTTATTCAAATGAGTCTGTTTTGAAATCTTTTTCAAAGTATGGTATTTGATGCCAATCAACAAATAGAATGAACCCATACGATCATACAGATACCACAAAATGGTTTCTAACTTGTACGGTTGCAGAGAAATAGCCGATTTCCTACAAGTCACTTTTCAAGTTTTTTGGTCTTTAAAAGTGGCAATTATTATTCGATTTACATAAAATTTTCACTATATGATATCGTATGCCATTTCTGATTTCATGAGACTAATTGAACATTTGCATTAACACCGGGAGTAATTTAATTTTGTCAAGATCATTTACAAGTAACAAATGTATAAAATGAATTGATATTGCTGGATTTTGTCGATTCTGCGTCCATTTTATTTGTGTGCAATGTTAATTTGGAAACCTGTTTAGTGGTTTCGCTGGTACCGGAAGTGACATATGTTCAAGGGTAACTTGGCACCGGAAGTGACATGTTTAAGGGTAACGTGGCACCAGTGAAACCCGTCATTCCTGCATGCAGGTCTAGTTATTCTTATTATTATTATTCTTCTTTTGTTTTGAGTAGATCTCAGCAACTGCTTGTCGCATCGTTACGATTTCTTCGGTTTTACTGGGAAAGTGGGTGTGACTTAGAGGATAAAGCTATTTTGAACGTTCTGCGACAATGCGAAATGTCCGAAATCACCAAATTATCGTTTTTTAAAATATTGCAGTAATTTTAACAATAATCATTGAATTTTAACTTTCGATACATTTTGGCATAGCCGGAGACAGGGCACATAGCTACACTACTTTCGATTTTTGATTTTCGGTAAATCTTCAAAGATATTAGGCGCCAAATTTTGAAAATTAAAAATTTTACAAAAAACTTTTTTATTTATGAATATTTTTTAGTCGTATTATGCACAGAATTAAAGGGTCATCTGACTAGTGCAAAAATGTTAAAGAATTTTGTCTCAGTAATTTACCTTGGCCGCCATTGGCTAATTCAGTTTTTAACTCCTAGATTAATTTTTTATTGTTCGATTTGTATAAAACAAAGTTCATATGCTTCGTTGTCTCAATTGTCATTTTTTTTATTACCGGAAGTGTTATCTGTCGGCACCGAAAGTGGCATAATTTTACCAAAAACTACAATTTTGACAGTTAGGTACCATTTTTCGAAAACAAATATTATTTTTTGGAAAAATTATTTGACCCAAAGCGTGTGCCCTTTCAAGGCGCAAAAAATGGCGGAAGCAGTTTTTTTAATTTCGATTTCATTTTCGAGCAAATTCGATTAAATGGCTAAAAATGGTGTAAAATTGACCCATTTACAACCTATTCAGGCTTTTCAGATTTTAAAATATTTCTTCGTAACTTTTATAAACTTGTAGCTATAATCCATACGAAGAAAATGTATGTTAAAATTCGTTTGTACTATAAGCAGTTACCAAGAAATGGGCAGTTCTGTACAAGTCACTGTTTTCGTTATTTTGCCTGTAAAATAGTCAATTATGATTGGATTTTTATAAAAGTGACATGATTTGATTCAAAAAGCACGTAGCGTCATATCAAGTTGATTACAATTTAAAATTGACACCGGAAGTGACATCATTTGGTCAAAAAATGCATTTTAAACTTTTTAAATCAATGTTTTATTCAACCAAGAATAACTTAATATGTATTAATAATTTTAACTTTTGGTTTAAATTCACATATAAACAAAACTCATATGGTCATATAGATATCATAAAATGGTTTCTAACTTGTTCGGTTGCCGAGAAATAGACGGTTTTCTACAGGTCACTTTTGAAGGTTTCGGGGCCATAAAAAGGTCAATTATTATTCGATTTTCATAAATGTCACACCATGTTATACCTAATGCCATTTGGGATTTCATACAAGTAATTTAAGATTTTCATTATCACCGGAAGTAACGTCATTTTGGCAAAAACTGTATTTTTAGCCTCTAAAACAGATATTTTATTCAAACGAGTCTGTTTTGAAATCTTTTTCAAAGTATGGTATTTGATGCCAATCAACAAATAGAATGAACCCATACCATCATACAGATACCACAAAATGGTTTCTAACTTGTACGGTTGCAGAGAAATAGCCGATTTCCTACAAGTCACTTTTCAAGTTTTTTGGTCTTTAAAAGTGGCAATTATTATTCGATTTACATTAAATTTTCACTATATGATATCGTATGCCATTTCTGATTTCATAAGACTAATTGAACATTTGCATTAACACCGGGAGTAATTTAATTTTGTCAAGATCATTTACAAGTAACAAATGTATAAAATGAATTGATATTGCTGGATTTTGTTGATTCTGCGTCCATTTTATTTGTGTGCAATGTTAATTTGGAAACCTGTTTAGTGGTTTCGTTGGTACCGGAAGTGACATATGTTCAAGGGTAACTTGGCACCGGAAGTGACATGTTTAAGGGTAACGTGGCACCAGTGAAACCCGTCATTCCTGCATGCAGGTCTAGTTATTATTATTATTATTATTATTCTTCTTTTGTTTTGAGTAGATCTCAGCAACTACGTGTCGCATCGTTACGATTTCTTCGGTTTTACTGGGAAAGTGGGTGTGACTTAGAGGATAAAGCTATTTTGAACGTTCTGCGACAATGCGAAATGTCCGAAATCACCGAAGTTATCGTTTTTAGAAATATTGCGGTAATTTTAACAATAATCATGGGATTTTAACTTTCGATACATTTTGGCATAGCTGGAGACAGGGCACATAGCTGCGCTACTTTCGATTTTTGATTTTCGGCAAATCTTCGAAGATATTAGGCGCCAAATTTCGGAAATTTAAAATTTTACAAAAAACTTTTTTATTTATGAATATTTTTTAGTCGTGTTGGACACAGAATTAAAGAGTCATCTGACTTGCGCAAAAATGTTAAAAAATTTTGTCTCAGTAGTTTTCCTTAGCCTCCATTGGCTAATTCAGTTTTTCAGTCCTAGATTAATTTTTTATTGTTCGATTTGTATAAAACAAAGTTCATATGCTTCGTTGTCTCAATTATCATTTTTTTTATTACCAAAAGTATTATCTGTCGGCACCGGAAGTGGCATAATTTTACCAAAAACTACAATTTTGACAGTTAGGTACATTTTTTGAAAACAAATATTATTTTTTTGAAAAATTATATGACTCAAAGAGTGTGTCCTTTAAAGGCGCAAAAAATGTCGGAAGCAGTTTTTTTAATTTCTTTTTCATTTTCTAGCAAATTGGATTAAGAGGTGAAAAAAGGCGTAAAATTAACCTATTTACAACTCATTCAGGCTTTTCAGATTTTAAAATATTTTTACGTAACTTTTATAAACTTGTAGCTATAATCCATACGAAGAGAATGTATGTGAAAATTAGTTTGTAATATAAGCAGTTGCCGAGAAATAGGCAATTTTGCATGAGTCACTTTTCACGTAATTTTGGCTGTAAAAGAATCAATTATTATTCGATTTTCAATTTTCTTTCGCCATTGGATGCCTAATGCCATAGTGGACTATGTCAAACCATTTTACCCCTTGCGCTGCCACCGGAAATGACGTCATTTGCTCAAAACTTAAATTTTAGCCCTCAAAAAGCAATATTTTATTCAAATGAGTCGTATTTGTTATTTTTTTCAAATTGTGATATTTGATTCTATTGATCAAATAGATTGAACCCATACGATCATACAGATACCACAAAATGGTTTCTAACTTGTACGGTTGCAGAGAAATGGGCGATTTTCCTTAAGTCACTTTTCAAGGTTTTTGGTCTATAAAAGTGTCAGTTATTATTCGATTTTCATAAAATTTTCACCATATGATACCTTGTGTCATTTATGATTTCATAGAACTAATTTAACATTTTCAGTATCACCGGAAGTAATGTCATTTTGGCAAAAACTGTATTTTTAGCCTTCAAAACAGACATTTTTTTCAAATGAGTCTGATTTGTAATATATTTCAAATTATGATATTTGATTCCAATCAACAAATGGATTGAACCCATACGATCATATAGATACCAAAAGATAGTTTTTATCGTGTACGGTTGCCGAGAAATAGACGATTTTCTACAAGTCACTTTTCAAGGTTTTTGGTCTATAAAAGTGGCAATTCTCATTCGATTTACATACAATTTTCGCCATTATGATGCCTTATGCCATTTCTGATTTCATAAAACTAATTGAACATTTTCATTATCACCGGAAGTAATGAAATTTTGCCAGGATCACTTACAAGTAACATATATATAAAATGAATTGATATTGCTGGATTTGGTTGATTCTTCGTCCATTTTATTTGATGTTTACAATGCTTATGTGGAAACCTGTTTGATGGTTTCATTGGTATCGGAAGTGACATATGTTTAAGGGTAACGTGGCACCGAAAGTGACGTGGCACCAGTGAAACCCGTCATTCCTGCATGCAGGTCTAGTTCTTATTATTATTATTATTATTCTTCTTTTGTTTTGAGTAGATCTCAGCAACTGCTTGTCGCATCGTTACGATTTCTTCGGTTTTACTGGGAAAGTGGGTGTGACTTAGAGGATAAAGCTATTTTGAACGTTCTGCGACAATGCGAAATGTCCGAAATCACCGAAGTTATCGTTTTTGAAAATATTGCAGTAATTTTAACAATAATCATTGGATTTTAACTTTCGATACATTTTGGCATAGCCTGAGACAGGGCACATAGCTACGCTTCTTTCGATTTTTGATTTTCGGCAAATCTTCGGAGATATTAGGCGCCAAATTTCGTAAATTTAAAATTTTACAAAAAACATTTTTATTTATGAATATTTTTTAGTCGTATTGTGCACAGAATTAAAGAGTCATCTGTCTTGTGCAAAAATGTTAAAAAATTTTGTCTCAGTAATTTTCCTTGGCCGCCATTGGCTAATTCAGTTTTTCAGTCCTAGATTAATTTTTTATTGTTCGATTTGTATAAAACAAAGTTCATATGCTTCGTTGTCTCAATTGTCATTTTTTTTATTACCGGAAGTGATATCTGTCGGCACCGGAAGTGGCATAATTTTACCAAAAACTACAATTTTGACAGTTAGGTACATTTTTTGAAAACAAATATTATTTTTTGGAAAAATTATTTGACTCAAAGAGTGTGCCCTTTCAAGGCGCAAAAAATGTCGGAAGCAGTTTTTTTAATTTCGATTTCATTTTCGAGCAAATTCGATTAAATGGCTAAAAATGGTGTAAAATTGACCTATTTACAACCTATTCAGGCTTTTCAGATTTTAAAATATTTCTTCGTAACTTTTATAAACTTGTAGCTATAATCCATACGAAGAAAATGTATGTTAAAATTAGTTTGTAATATAAGCAGTTCCCAAGAAATGGGCAGTTCTGTACAAGTCACTGTTTTCGTTATTTTGCCTGTAAAATAGTCAATTATTATTGGATTTTTATAAAAGTGACATCATTTGATTCAAAAAGCATGTAGCGTCATATCAAGTTGATTACAATTTAAAATTGACACCGGAAGTGACGTCATTTGGTTAAAAACTGCATTTTAAACTTTTTAAATCAATGTTTTATTCAACCATGAATAACTTAATATGTATTAATAATTTTAACTTTTAGTTTAAATTCACATATAAATACAACTCATATGGTCATATAGATATCATAAAATTGTTTCTAACTTGTTCGGTTGCCGAGAAATAGGCGGTTTTCTACAGGTCACTTTTGAAGGTTTCGGGGCCATAAAAGTGTCAATTATTATTCGATTTTCATAAACGTTACACCATGTTATACCTAATGCCATTTGTGATTTCATACAAGTAATTTAAGATTTTCATTATCACCGGAAGTAACGTCATTTTGGCAAAAACTGAATTTTTAGCCTTCAAAACAGATATTTTATTCAAATGAGTCTGTTTTGAAATCTTTTTCAAATTATGGTATTTGATGCCAATCAACAAATAGAATGAACCCATACGATCATACAGATACCACAAAATGGTTTCTAACTTGTACGGTTGCAGAGAAATAGCAGATTTTCTACAAGTCACTTTTCAAGTTTTTTGGTCTTTAAAAGTGGCAATTATTATTCGATTTACATAAAATTTTCACTATATGATATCGTATGCCATTTCTGATTTCATAAAACTAATTAGGGTTTCACACTGCGAAGCTTGTGTGAAACACTATTGTTTTTGTTAAAATTATTAGGGTTTCACACTGCGAAGCTTGTGTGAAACACTATTGTTTTTGTTAAAATTATTAGGCTTTCAGACTTTCGTCTGAAAGCCTATTGTGATTACTAAAATTATTATTTATTATTATTATTTTATTTTTCGGGGGAGCCTATTTCTCAGTGTCTGTAACAGATACAGATCTGGGACATAATTTTCTATCAGGAAACCATATGGTGGCTATCCCTTCCACTGTATTTGAAACTTCTGCGCAGACCGGAAGTGGCCGAATTTCGTGCGGTGCCAAATATTTAAAAAACGGCCGTAGATTCGTCAATTCTGTATCTATTTTCATACAAATTACATTTTTGGAAACCCTGAGTCTTTTCTCGGACGATAGCAGTTGAAAATTTTGCAATTTCGAAACTTCGCCGCTGACTTCTAGTGTTCGAAAAATGAAAATATGTTGTTTAAGACACATTTTTTGTTATTTTTCAAAATTTTAAAATTTGACCTCCATTTTTGGATACCTGAAGGCAATCCGGTTCCAGTAATATAAGTTTCATTCAGAGTTATCGCCCTTTATTTTTCGATTTTTTTCGAATTTTCTTCACATTTTGTGAGCTTAAGTTTCGTTTTACGGCCAGATCGACGCTTCTGAAATTCCTGGAACATGAAGTAATATGGTCAAACCACCGTTTAAAGCAATTTCAACAACAATCCGTAAACCGGAAGTAGTCGAAATAATATGCGATATTTTGAAAAAAAAGTGAAAAATGGGTGTTTTGGGTAAAAACACGATTTCTCCGTCCGATATCAACGGATTAAACGAATTAAGGTATCATTTGGTCGGGCGCTGATTGGACCACTGAATGATACCCAATTCGTAAGGATACGATTAGCAGGAAGCAAAATATGGCACGCTGAAAATCAAGTATTTTCTGATTTTTAGCATTTTTGGACACCTGTATCTCGAAAACTTAACCGCAACTTTTTTTTTAATTTTTTCTATCGAGAGTCCTTTCGGAGGTTTTTTGCATGAAGCCATCCAATAAGACTTTGAAATATCTGGAATAGGTGAAATAACGGACTGAAAATCGAAAAAAGTCGAAAAATCGTGAAATTTTGGAAAATGCTCTACTTTTTTTTTATTTTAAGAGATTTTCAAAAAAAGATTGTATATTCAGATAGCTGACCTAATTACGATTCTAACGATGTATAATATGTATGTAGTTTTTGAAATTTAATTTTCGATATTTTAATTTTTTTGCATTTTTGGCACTTTTGAACATAGGATTTCTCAGGGGCATTTTATCTGATCAGATAATGTAATATGTCATTACAGAGCCCTGTGGCTATTTTAGTGCCCAAACCGCCTATTAAAACTATTCCGACAATAATAGCCATACCGGAAGTATTCAAAAAATGAAAAAATAATGTTAAAAACATTGTCGCACTTGCGAAAAACATGATTTCTCCTTTAGGTAATAGCGGACCAAAAGAACTAAAGTGTCGCTGGATAGCCCTATTAATGGACCATCATAAGGTATCTAAATAATACGATTTCGATGGTAGGGAAATAAATTATTGTATGCCAAAAATCTAGTATTTTCCGATTTTTTAACATTCTGAGACGCCCTTTTCTCGAAAACGACGCCGCAGATTTTTCTTAAACTTTTCTTACTCAAAGTCCTATCGGTTGTCTATATAGTGAATCCAAAATGAAAAGCATTGAAATAATATAAGAGGTCCAAAAATGGCCTCAAACTTTGAAAAAAATTGAAAAATCGTTAAATTTTTGGAAACGCTCTTTAATTTATCTTTTTTTCCAAAACTACTCAATGGATGTTTCTGACACTTCTGGTACAGAAAGTTAAGTATCCAAAGAACTTCGTAAAGCTGTCACGACAATGATCGTAAAACCGGAAGTAGTCGAAAAAATGTCCGATATTTTGAAAATTGTTTTTTTTTTTTTTTGCGAAAACCTTTTTTATTTATGAATATTTTTTGATGGTATTTTACACAGGGTTAAAATATCATCCTACTTGAGCAGAAATGATAAAAAAATGTCTCGGTAATTTGCGTTAGCCGCCATCGGCTCATTTAGTTTTTCGTAACCAGAAAAACTATTTATTGTTCGATTTGTATAAAACAAAGTTCATATGCTCCGTGGTCCCAATTGCAATTTTTTTTTGTTACGGTGAAATTTTTCTGTCGGCAACGGAAGTGACGTAATATTAACAAAAACTACAATTTTGACAGTTCGGTACCACTTTTTGAAAGCAAATATTTTTTTTTTTAAACTGATATAACTAAAAGGATACAACCTGCAAAGGTGTATAAAATTTTTAGCTCAGATTTTTTAAATTTCAATTTCATTTTCGGGCAATTTCGAATAAAATGTAAAATAAAGTGTAAAATTCAATTATTTACAATTCATTCAGCGTCTTCATATTTTGAAATATTTATTTGTGATTTTCATAAACTCGTAGCAATAATCTAGACCAAGAGAATGTATGCGAAAATTAGTTTGAAATATGAGCAGTTGCCGAGAAATATGCAATTTTGCATGCATCACTATTCACGTTATTTTGCCTATAAAAGAGTGAATTATTATTCGATTTGCAATATTTTTTTTCCATTTGATGCCTAATGTCAATGTGGACTAGATCAAGCCAATTTTACATTTTCACTGTGACCGGAAATGACGTCATTTCTGCAAAAACTGTATTTTTAACCTAAAAAACAAATATTTTATTCAAATGAGTCTGCCTTATAATATTTTTAAAATTATGATATTTGATTACCATCAACGAATAGAATGAAACCATACGACCACCACAAAATGGTTTCTAACTTGTACGGTTACAGAGAAATAGGCGATCTTCTATAAGTCACATTTCAAGGTTTTTGGTCTATAAAAGTGTCGGGGGGTTGGGATGGCCTAGTGGTCTAGAGTGCCGCGCTTCGCCCTATAGCTGGCCGGTCACCTCTGGCTTGCGGCTGTGGTTTCGAGCCCTGGTGCGAGCGTATGTGGCATGGAGATGGGGGCGCCTTCTCAACCTCGTGGGTTTCCTCCGGGCACTCCGGTTTCCTCCCACTGCTAAAGACCCCTACGCGCAAGCGAATTATTGAAATAAAACTGAAACCATATGTTAGTCCCAAAATGACCTAGTTTGTGTCGAGTGGACGTTAAACCCCATTTCTCTCTCTCTCTCTCTCTATAAAAGTGTCAATATTATTATTCGATTTTTATCATTTTTTTACCATTTGATGCCTATCAACTAAGTTAACATTTTCAATATCATCGGAAGTAATGTAATTTTTGCAAAAAACGTATTTTTAGCCTTCAAAACAAACATTTTTTTGAAGGGATTTATATTTATTATTTCTTTAACTTTATAACGTCTGACTCTAATGGGCAGTAAGATTGAATCAATACCATCATAATGATATCAAGAAAAGGCTTCTAAAAGGGTCACTTTTAATTATTTTACCTTCTTAATTTCAGTTTATGGGTTATAGGTTAATTTTCCATTGCCCGATATGTATTAAACAAATTTCGTATGTTGCAAATTTTCGACTTATTTTTCACCTATAAAAATTTCTTTCGGCACCGGAAGTGACGTAATTTTGCCATAATTTACAATTTTGACCGCTCTTTTCGCCAGCAAATATTACTTTTACATATGGTAGAGGGTGTCACTGAAGCAAAACAACTAAAGTTTAGTTCGGTAGCTCAATGGGTATAATAAACTTCCTGTATGATTCCCGAAAGCCGGTTCAGTGCTGCTTGCAGGTCTAGTTAGGCTTTCAGACTTTCGTCTGAAAGCCTATTGAGATTACTAAAATTATTATTATTATTATTATTATTATTATTATTTACCGCGAGGGCCTAGATCTCCATGACCGAAAACAGATATCGATCTGGAATTAGCTTTTCTATCGGGAAACCATGTGGTGGCTACTTGATAAAATATTTTTGAAATTTCTGCGCATACCGGAAGTGACCGAACTTTGTACTTTCCCTAAAAATTGAAAATCGGCCATAGTTTCGTGAATTCTTTATCCATTTTCAAACAAATTACATTTTTGGAATCCCTGAATCTTTTCTGAGACAATGGCTATCTCACATTTTTCAATTTCGAACATTCGTCTGTGATTTTTATCGTTCGAAAATTGAAAACATGTTGTTTACGAGACAATTTTTGTTATTTTTCAAAATTTTCAAATTTGACCTACATTTTTGGATACCTGAAGTCCATCCGATTCCAGTAATATAAGTTTCATTCAGAGTTATCGCCCTTTATTTTTCGATTTTTTTCGAATTTTCTTCCCATTTTGTGAGCTCCGGTTTCGTTTTATGGCAGAATTGACGTTTCTGAAACTTCTGGAACATGAAGTTATAGTCCAATACCAACTGATAAAGCAATTTCGACAAGAATCCTTAAACCGGAAGTGGTCGAAATAATGTGCAATATTTTGAAAAAAATGCAAAAAATGGATATTTTTGGGGAAAACGCTATTTCTCCGTCCGATATCAATGGATTAAACGAATGAAGGTATCGTTTGATGGCACGATTGCTGGACTATCATATGATACCCCATTCATATGGATACTATGAACAGACAGCCAAATATGGCACGCTGAAAATCAAGTATTTTCTGATTTGGAGCGTTTTTGGACGCCTGTATCTCGAAAACTTAACCTGCAATTTTTTTTTAATTTTTTCTATCGAGAGTCCTTTTGGAGGTATTTTGCATAAAGCCATCCAATAAGACTTTGAAATGTCTGGAATAGGATAAAAAAGGGACTGAAAATCAAAAAAAGTCGAAAAATCGTGAAATTTTGGAAAATGCTCTACTATTTCTTTATTTTAAGAGATTTTTAAAAAGACGTTGTATATTCAGATAGCTGACCTAATTACGATTCTAACGATTTATAATATGTATGTAATTATTAAAATTTAATTTTCGATATTTTAAATTTTTTGCATTTTTGGCACTTTTGAACATAGGATTTCTCAGGGGCATTTTATCTGATCAGATAATGTAATATATCATTACAGAGCCCTGTGGCTATTTTAGTGCCCAAACCGGCCATTAAAACTATTTCGACAATAATAACCATACCGGAAGTATTCAAAAAATGAAAAAAAAGAGTAAAAACATTGTCGTACTTGCGAAAAACTTGATTTCTCTCTTAGGTAATAGCGGACCAAAAGACCTAAAGTGTCGCTGGATAGCCCTATTAATGGACCATCATATGGTATCTAAATAATACGATTTCGATGGTAAGGAAATAAACTATTGTATGCCAAAAATGTAGTATTTTCCAATTTTTTAACATTCTGAGACGCCTTTTTCTCGAAAACGACGCCTACGATTTTTCTTAAACTTTTCTTACTCAAAGTCCTATCGGTTGTCTATATAGGGAATCCAAAATGAAAAGCATTGAAATAATATAAGTGGTCGAAAAATGGCCTCAAACTTTGAAAAAAATTGAAAAATCGTTAAATTTTTGGAAACGCTCTTTAATTTATCTATTTTTCCAAAACTACTCAATGGATGTTTCTGATAATTCTGGTACAGAAAGTTAAGTATCCAAAGAACTTCGTAAAGCTATCACAACAACGATCGTAAAATCGGAAGTAGTCGAAAAAATATCCGATATTTTGAAAAAAAAATTTTTTTTTACGAAAACCTTTTTTATTTATGAATATTTTTTGATGATCTTTCACACAGGGTTAAAATATCATCGTACTTGAGCAGAAATAAGAAAAAAAATTGTCTCCGTAATTTGCGTTAGCCGCCATCGGCTAATTAAGTTTTTCGTACCCAGAAAAATTATTTATTGTTCGATTTGTATAAAACAAAGTTCATATGCACCGTGGTCCCAATTGTAATTTTTTTTGTTACGGTGAAGTTTTTCTGTCGGCAACGGAAGTGACGTAATATTAACAAAAACTACAATTTTGACAGTTCGGTACCACATTTTGAAAGCAAATATTATTTTTTTTCAAAACTGATATAACTAAAAGGATGCACCCTGCAAAGGTGCACAAAATCCTTAGCTCATATTTTTTAATTTCAATTTCATTTTCGGGCAATTTCGAATAAAATGTAAAATAAAGTGTAAAATTCAGTTATTTACAATTCATTCAGCGTCTTCATATTTTGAAATATTTATTTGTAATTTTTATAAACTCGTAGCAATAATCCAGACGAAGAGAATGTATGCGAAAATTAGTTTGTAATATGAGCAGTTGCCGAGAAATATGCAATTGTGCATGCATCACTTTTCACGTTATTTTGCCTATAAAAGAGTGAATTATTATTCGATTTGCAATATTTTTTTTCCATTTGATGCCTAATGCCAATTTGGACTAGGTCAAGTCAATTTTACATTTTCACTGTGACCGGAAATGACGTCTTTTGGGCAAAAACTGTATTTCTAACCTAAAAAACAAATATTTTATTGAAATGAGTCTGCCTTATAATGTTTTTAAAATTATGATATTTGATTCCCATCAACGAATAGAATGAAGCGATACGACCATACAGATACCACAAAATGGTTTCTAACTTGTACGGTTACAGAGAAATAGGCGATCTTCTATAAGTCACTTTTCAAGGTTTTTGGTCTATAAAAGTGTCAATTATTATTCGATTTTTATAATTTTTTTAACATTTGATGCCTTATGCCATTTATGACTTCTATGAACCAAGTTAACATTTTCAATATCAGCGGAAGTAATGTAATTTTTGCAAAAAACGTATTTTTAGCCTTCAAAACAAAAATTTTTTGAAGTGATTTATATTCTTTATTCGTTTAACTTTATAACGTCTGACTCTAATGGGCAGTAAGATTGAATCAATACCATCATATTGATATCAAGAAAAGGCTTCTAGCATGTTCCCTTGTCGAATAATAACCAATTTTCCCAGGGTCACTTTTAAGTTTTTTACCTTCTTAATTTCAGTTTATGGGTTATAGGTTAATTATTTATTGCCCGATATGTATAAAACAAACTTTGTATTTTGTATGTTGCGAATTTTCGACTTATTTTTCACCTTTAAAAATTTCTTTCGGCACCGGAAGTGACGTAATTTTGCCATAATTTACAATTTTGACCGGTCTTTTCGCCAGCAAATATTACTTATACATATGATAGAGGGTGTCACTGAAGCAGAACAACTAAAGTATAGTTCGGTAGCTGAATGGATCGGCTATGGTATAATAAACTTACTGTATGATTCCTGAAAGCCGGTTCAGTGCTGCTTGCAGGTCTAGTTATTATTATTATTATTATTATTCAGATTCCAATTTGAATAGATCTCAGCAACTACGTGTCGCATCGTTACGATCTGTTCGGTTTTACTGGGAAAGTGGGTGTGACTTAGAGGATAAAGCTATTTTGAACGTTCTGCGACAATGCGAAATGTCCGAAATCACCGAAGTTATCGTTTTTGAAAATATTGCAGTAATTTTAACAATAATCATTGGATTTTAACTTTCGATACATTTTGGCATAGCCTGAGACAGGGCACATAGCTACGCTACTTTCGATTTTTGATTTTCGGCAAATCTTCGAAGATATTAGGCGCCAAATTTCGAAAATTTAAAATTTTACAAAAAAATTTTTTATTTATGAATATTTTTTAGTCGTATTGTGCACAGAATTAAAGAGTCATCTGACTAGTGCAAAAATGTTAAAAAAATTTGTCTCAGTAATTTTCCTTGGCCGCCATTGGCTAATTCAGTTTTTCAGTCCTAGATTAATTTTTTATTGTCCGATTTGTATAAAACAAAATTCATATGCTTCGTTGTATCAATTGTCATTTTTTTTATTACCAAAAGTGTTATCTGTCGGCACCGGAAGTGGCATAATTTTACCAAAAACTACAATTTTGACAGTTATTTTCCTACTTCGAAAACAAATATTATTTTTTGGAAAAATTATTTGACTCAAAGAGTGTGCCCTTTCAAGGCGCAAAAAATGTAGGAAGCAGTTTTTTTAATTTCGATTTCACTTTCGAGCAAATTCGATTAAGAGGCTAAAAATGGTGTAAAATTTACCTATTTACAACCTATTCAGGCTTTTCAGATTTAAAAATATTTCTTCGTAACTTTTATAAACTTGTAGCTATAATCCATACGAAGAAAATGTATGTTAAAATTCGTTTGTAATATAAGCAGTTACCAAGAAATGGGCAGTTCTGTACAAGTCACTGTTTTCGTTATTTTGCCTGTAAAATAGTCAATTATTATTGGATTTTTATAAAAGTGACATCATTTGATTCAAAAAGCATGTAGCGTCATATCAAGTTGATTACAATTTAAAATTGACACCGGAAGTGACATCATTTGGTCAAAAACTGCATTTTAAACTTTTTAAATCAATGTTTTATTCAACCAAGAATAACTTAATATGTATTAATAATTTTAACTTTTGGTTTAAATTCACATATAAACACAACTCATATGGCCATATAGATATCATAAAATTGTTTCTAACTTGTTCGGTTGCCGAGAAATAGACGGTTTTCTACAGGTCACTTTTGAAGGTTTCGGGGCCATAAAAGTGTCAATTATTATTCGATTTTCATAAACGTTACACCGTGTGATACCTACTGCCATTTGGGATTTCATTCAAGTAATTTAAGATTTTCATTATCACCGGAAGTAACGTCATTTTGGCAAAAACTGTATTTTTAGCCTTCAAAACAGATATTTTATTCAAGTGAGTTTGTTTTGAAATCTTTTTCAAATTATGGTATTTGATGCTAATCAACAAATAGAATGAACCCATACGATCACACAGATACCACAAAATGGTTTGTAACTTGTACGGTTGCAGAGAAATAGCCGATTTTCTACAAGTCACTTTTCAAGTTTTTTGGTCTTTAAAAGTGGCAATTATTATTCATTTTACAAATTTTTTTTTCACTGTATGATATCTATGCCATTTCTGATTTCATAAGACTAATTGAACATTTTCATTAACACAGGAAGTAATTTAATTTTGTCAAGATCATTTACAAGTAACAAATGTATAAAATGAATTGATATTGTTGGATTTTGTTGATTCTGCGTCCATTTTATTTGTGTGCAATGTTAATTTGGAAACCTGTTTAGTGGTTTCGCTGGTACCGGAAGTGACATATGTTCAAGGGTAACTTGGCACCGGAAGTGACATGTTTAAGGGTAACATGGCACCAGTGAAACCCGTCATTCCTGCATGCAGGTCTAGTTCTTATTATTATTATTCTTCTTTTGTTTTGAGTAGATCTCAGCAACTGCTTGTCGCATCGTTACGATTTCTTCGGTTTTACTGGGAAAGTGGGTGTGACTTAGAGGATAAAGCTATTTTGAACGTTCTGCGACAATGCGAAATGTCCGAAATCACCAAATTATCGTTTTTTAAAATATTGCAGTAATTTTAACAATAATCATTGAATTTTAACTTTCGATACATTTTGGCATAGCCGGAGACAGGGCACATAGCTACACTACTTTCGACTTTTGATTTTCGGTAAATCTTCAAAGATATTAGGCGCCAAATTTTGAAAATTTAAAATTTTACAAAAACCTTTTTTATTTATGAATATTTTTTAGTCGTATTATGCACAGAATTAAAGGGTCATCTGACTAGTGCAAAAATGTTAAAGAATTTTGTCTCAGTAATTTACCTTGGTCGCCATTGGCTAATTCAGTTTTTAAGTCCTAGATTAATTTTTTATTGTTCGATTTGTATAAAACAAAGTTCATATGCTTCTTTGTATCAATTGTCATTTTTTTTATTACCAAAAGTTTTATCTGTCAGCACCGGAAGTGGCATAATTTTACCAAAAACTACAATTTTGACAGTTATTTTCCTTCTTCGAAAACAAATATTATTTTTTGGAAAAATTATTTGACTCAAAGAGTGTGCCCTTTCAAGGCGCAAAAAATGTAGGAAGCAGTTTTTTTAATTTCGATTTCATTTTCGAGCAAATTCGATTAAGAGGCTAAAAATGGTGTAAAATTGGCCTATTTACAACCTATTCAGGCTTTTCAGATTTTGAAATATTTCTTCGTAACTTTTATAAACTTGTAGCTATAATCCATACGAAGAAAATGTATGTTAAAATTCGTTTGTACTATAAGCAGTTACCAAGAAATGGGCAGTTCTGTACAAGTCACTGTTTTCGTTATTTTGCCTGTAAAATAGTCAATTATGATTGGATATTTATAAAAGAGACATCATTTGATTCAAAAAGCACGTAGCGTCATATCAAGTTGATTACAATTTAAAATTGACACCGGAAGTGACATCATTTGGTCAAAAAATGCATTTTAAACTTTTTAAATCAATGTTTTATTCAACCAAGAATAACTTAATATGTATTAATAATTTTAACTTTTGGTTTAAATTCACATATAAACAAAACTCATATGGTCATATAGATATCATAAAATGGTTTCTAACTTGTTCGGTTGCCGAGAAATAGACGTTTTTCTACAGGTCACTTTTGAAGGTTTCGGGGCCATAAAAGGGTCAATTATTATTCGATTTTCATAAACGTCACACCATGTTATACCTAATGCCATTTGGGATTTCATACAAGTAATTTAAGATTTTCATTATCACCGGAAGTAAGGTCATTTTGGCAAAAACAGTATTTTTAGCCTCTAAAACAGACATTTTATTCAAATGAGTCTGTTTTGAAATCTTTTTCAAAGTATGGTATTTGATGCCAATCAACAAATAGATTAAACCCATACGATTATACAGATACCACAAAATGGTTTCTAACTTGTACGGTTGCAGAGAAATAGCCGATTTCCTACAAGTCACTTTTCAAGTTTTTGGGGCTTTAAAAGTGGCAATTATTATTCGATTTACATAAAATTTTCACTATATGATATCGTATGCCATTTCTGATTTCATAAGACTAATTGAACATTTGCATTAACACCGGGAGTAATTTAATTTTGTCAAGATCATTTACAAGTAACAAATGTATAAAATGAATTGATATTGCTGGATTTTGTTGATTCTGCGTCCATTTTATTTGTGTGCAATGTTAATTTGGAAACCTGTTTAGTGGTTTCGCTGGTACCGGAAGTGACATATGTTCAAGGGTAACTTGGCACCGGAAGTGACATGTTTAAGGGTAACGTGGCACCAGTGAAACCCGTCATTCCTGCATGCAGGTCTAGTTATTCTTCTTCTTATTATTATTATTATTCTTTTGTTTTGAGTAGATCTCAGCAACTGCTTGTCGCATCGTTACGATTTCTTCGGTTTTACTTGGAAAGTGGGTGTGACTTAGAGGATAAAGCTATTTTGAACGTTCTGCGACAATGCGAAATGTCCGAAATTACCGAAGTTATCGTTTTTGAAAATATTGCAGTAATTTTAACAATAATCATGGAATTTTAACTTTCGACACATTTTGGCATAGCCGGAGACATGGCACATAGCTACGCTACTTTCGATTTTTGATTTTCGGCAAATCTTCGAAGATATTACGCGCCAAATTTGGAAAATTTAAAATTTTACAAAAAACTTTTTTATTTATGAATATTTTTTAGTCGTGTTGTACACAGAATTAAACAGTCATCTGATTTGCGCAAAAATGTTAAAATTTTTTGTCTCAGTAATTTTCCTTGGCCGCCATTGGCTAATTCAGTTTTTCAGTCCTAGATTATTTTGTTATTGTTCGATTTGTATAAAACAAAGTTCATATGCTTCGTTGTCTCAATTATATTTTTTTTTGTTACCGATAGTGTTATCTGTCGGCACCGGAAGTGGCATAATTTTACCAAAAACTACAATTTTGACATTTATTTACGATCTTCATAAACAAATATTATTTTTTTGAAAAATTATATGACTCAAAGAGTGTGTCCTTTCAAGGCGCAAAAAATGGCGGAAGCGATTTTTTTAAATTTCTATTTTATTTTCTAGCAAATTGGATTAAGAGGTGAAAAAAGGCGTAAAATTGACCTATTTACAACCCATTCAGTCTTTTCAGATTTTAAAATATTTTTACATAACTTTCATAAACTTGTAGCTATAATTCATACGAAGAGAATGTATGTGAAAATTGGTTTGTAATATAAGCAGTTGCCGAGAAAAGGGAGGTTTTGCATAAGTCACTGTTTTCGTAATTTTGCTTGTAAAATAGTCAATTATTAATGGATATTCACAAAAGTGACATCATTTGATTCAAAAAGCAAGTATGCGTCATATCAAGTTGATTATAATTTAAAATTGACACCGGAAGTGACACCATTTGGTCAAAAACTGCATTTTTAACTTTTAAATCGATATTTTTTTCAACCACGAATTATTTAATATGTAATAAGAATATTAACTTTTGGTTTAAATTAACATACTAACAAAACTCATACCGTCATATAGATATCATAAAATTGCTTCTAACTTGTTCGATTGCCGAGATACAGGCGGTTTTCTAAAAGTCACTTTTGTAGGTTTTTGGCCCATAAAAGTGTCAATTATAATTCGATTTTCATAAGATTTTCACCCTTTGAAGCCCAATGTCATAGAGGATGTTATAAAACTAATTTAACGTTTTTAGTGTCACCGAAAGTAATGTCGTTTTGGCAAAAACTGTTTTTTTAGCCTTCAAAAAAGATATTTTATTCAAATGAGTCTGATTTGTAATGTTTTTTAAAATTATGATATTTGATGCCAACCAACAAATAGAATGGACCAATACGATCATACAGATGCCACAAAATCGTTTCTAACTTGTACGGTTGCCGAGAAATAGCCGATTTTCTACACGTCACTTTTCATGGTTTTGGGTCTATAAAAATGGCATATATTATTCGATTTGCATAAAATTTTCACCATGTGATGCCTTTTGCCATTTCTGATTTCATAAAAGTAATTGAACATTTTCGTTATCACCGGAAGTACTGTACACTTACATGCAACAAATGTATAAAATGCATTGATATTGCTGGCTTTGGTTGATTCTCTGTCCATTTTATTTAATGTGTGCAATGCTTATGTGGAAACCAGTTTATTGGTTTCTTTGGTACCGGAAGTTACATATGTTAAAGGGTAACGTGGCACCGAAAGTGACACAAGTTCAAAGGTAACGTGGCACCAGCGAAACCCGTCATTCCTGCATGCAGGTCTAGTTATTATTATTCTTCTTTTGTTTTGAGTAGATCTCAGCAACTGCTTGTCGCATAGTTAGGATGTCTTCGGTTTTACTGGGAAAGTGGGTGTGACTTAGACGATAAAGCTATTTTGAACGTTCTGCGACAATGCGAAATGCCCGAAATCACCGAAGTTATCGTTTTTAAAAATATTGCAGTAATTTTAACAATAATCATGGGATTTTAACTTTCGATACATTTTGGCATTGCCGGAGACAGGGCACATAGCTACGCTACTTTCGATTTTTGATTTTCGGTAAATCTTCGAAGATATTAAGCGCCAAATTTTGAAAATTTAAAATTTTACAAAAAACTTTTTTATTTATGAATATTTTTTAGTCGTGTTGTACACAGAATTAAAGAGTCATCTGTCTTGTGCAAAAATATTAAAAAATTTTATCTCAGTAATTTTCCTTGGCCGCCATTGGCTAATTCAGTTTTTCAGTTCTAGATTATTTTTTTATTGTTCGATTTGTATAAAACAAAGTTCATATGCTCCGTTGTCTCAATTGTCATTTTTTTTGTTACCGATAGTGTTATCTGTCGGCACCGGAAGTGGCATAATTTTACCAAAAACTACAATTTTGACAGTTATTTTCCTTCTTCGAAAACAAATATTATTTTTTTGAAAAATTATATGACTCAAAGAGTGTGTCCTTTCAAGGCGCAAAAAATGGCGGAAGCAGTTTTTTTAATTTCTATTTCATTTTCTAGCAAATTGGATTAAGAGGCTAAAAATGGTGTAAAATTGACCCATTTACAACCTATTCAGGCTTTTCAGAATTTAAAATATTTTTACATAACTTTTATAAACTTGTAGCTATAATCCATACGAAGAAAATGAATGTTAAAATTAGTTTGTAATATAAGCAGTTGCCAAGAAATGGGCAGTTCTGCATAAGTCACTGTTTTCGTTATTTTGCGTGTAAAATAGTCAATTATTATTGGATTTTTATAAAAGTGACATCATTTGATTCAAAAATCATGTAGCGTCATATCAAGTTGATTACTATTTAAAATTGACACCGGAAGTGACGTCATTTTGTGAAAAACTGCATTTTAAACTTTTTAAATCAATGTTTTATTCAACCAAGAATTACTTAATATGTATTAATAATTTTAACTTTTGGTTTAAATTCACATATAAACACAACTCATATGGTCATATAGATATCATAAAATCGTTTCTAACTTGTTCGGTTGCCGAGAAATAGACGGTTTTCTACAGGTCACTTTTATTATTATTATTATTATTATTGAAACATTTATAAAGCGCATACCTTCCACTGTAAAGTGCCCATATGCGCTGTACACAATTAAAAGATACATAAATAGAAAAAAAAAGACATATAAATAAAACAGTTACAGAAAAAGATTTAGACAAATAGGCAGCGATGTAAAATAACTACCAGTATAAAATGATACGATAAAACATACAGAATACATTTATGTAAAACACATGTTAAAAAAAGAAAAAAAAAAAAAAAGAAGAAGAAACAATAAGAACATATTATATAAAAGTAACATTTAAAACTTTTATGTAACAGCTTCTTTAAAAAGATGTGTTTTTAGATGTTTTTTAAAGGTAGCCAATGATGAACATGTTCTAATATCCAGTGGTAGTTTGTTCCAAAGTAGGGGGGCTTGTACATAAAATGAACGGTCACCAAATGAACTTAAATTTGCATAACGTGCAACAAGAAGACATGGGTCAGAGCTAGAGCAGAGGGTGCGTTTAGGCGTATACAATTCAAGAAGTTCTGATAAATATGCAGGACAGAGGTTGTTGAGACATTTGAATGTAAGAATCAGAATTTTGAACTTAATTCGATATTGAATTGGTAACCAGTGAAGACTGTACAATATTGGAGTAATATGGGAGGACTGTTTTGTTTGTGTTATTAACCTAGCTGCGCAATTTTGTACTTTTTGGAGTTTATAAGTTACTGTAAGAGGAAGTCCAGCTAACAAAGAATTGTAATTATCTAGTCTTGAGGTAACATATGAATTAATTAGAGTTTTTGTTGCATCATTATTAATGTATTTTCTTATTTGACCATTTTTTCTCAAATAATAGTAACACACTTTACAAATATTATTTACTTGTGTCTCCATGTTCATATTTTGGTCAAATATAACGCCAATGTTTCTAGCCACTTTAGAGCACAAAATTTGACAATCCCCAACATAAATATCTTTAGTATCTGAAGTCTTGTGTAACTGTTGTTTAGATCCAATACATAAATATTCAGTTTTGTCAGAATTAAGTTTTAAAAAGTTCAATGCCATCTACAATTTAATTTCTAATATGCAGTTTTCTAGGCTATCTTTCGCAGGAACAAAGTTGTTATTTAGAGGTTTAAAAGATCAATACAGCTGCGTATCATCAGCATACAGGTGGAACTGAAGACCATACTTCCTTACAATAGAACCAAGCGGTTTTGTATACAGACTAAAAAGTATTGGTCCTAATACAGAACCCTGTGGTACTCCTTGAATTATTTCTGCCTTGTCAAACATGACGTCATCTATGACTACGTATTGACTGCGATTTGTTAGATAGGATTTCAGCAGCTTCAAGGCAGATTCGACAATGCCAAATTCGGTAGAGAGTCGGTTTAATAAAATTCTGTGATCGACTGTATCAAACGCTGCTGAAAGATCCAGCAAAACTAAAAGAACACAATCACGTTTGTCCAATGAGAGCAGAATGTCGTTATGAACTCGTGTAAGTGCTGTTTCGGTACTGTGACACTTTCGATACGCACTTTGGAATTTTTCCATCCATCATTTTTGAAGGTTTTGGGGCCATAAAAGTGTCAATTATTATTCGATTTTCATAAACTTTACACCATGTTATACCTAATGCCATTTAGGATTTCATACAAGTAATTTAAGATTTTCATTTTCACCGGAAGTAACGTCATTTTGGCAAAAACTGTATTTTTAGCCTTCAAAACATATATTTTATTCAAATGAGCCTGTTTTGAAATATTTTTCAAATTATGGTATTTGATGCCAATCAACAAATAGAATGAACCCATACGATCATACAGATACCACAAAATGGTTTCTAACTTGTACGGTTGCAGAGAAATAGCAGATTTTCTAGAAGTCACTTTTCAAATTTTTTGGTCTTTAAAAGTGGCAATTATTATTCGATTTACATAAAATTGTCACTATATGATATCGTATGCCATTTCTGATTTCATAAAACTAATTGAACATTTTCATTAACACCGGAAGTATTGTAATTTTGTTAAGATCATTTACAAGTAACAAATGTATAAAATGACTTGATATTGCTGGATTGATTGGTTGATTCTGCGTCCATTTCATTTGATGTGAGCAATGTTTATTTGGAAACCTGTTTAGTGGTTTCGTTGGTACCGGAAATGACATATGTTCAAGGGTAACTTGGCACCGGAAGTGACATGTTTAAGGGTAACGTGGCACCAGTGAAACCCGTCATTCCTGCATGCAGGTCTAGTTTATTATTATTATTTTATTTTTCGGGGGAGCCTATTTCTCAGTGTCTGTAACAGATACAGATCTGGGACATGATTTTCTATCAGGAAACCATATGGTGGCTATCCCTTCCACTGTATTTGAAACTTCTGCGCAGACCGGAAGTGGCCGAATTTCGTGCGGTGCCAAAAAATTAAAAAACGGCCGTAGATTCGTCAATTCTGTATCTATTTTCATACAAATTAAATTTTTGGAAACCCTGAGTCTTTTCTCGGACGATAGCAGTTGAAAATTTTGCAATTTCGAAACTTCGCCGCTGACTTCTAGCGTTCGAAAAATGAAAATATGTTGTTTAAGACACATTTTTTGTTATTTTTCAAAATTTTAAAATTTGACCTACATTTTTGGATACCTGAAGGCAATCCGGTTCCAGTAATATAAGTTTCATTCAGAGTTATCGCCCTTTATTTTTCGATTTTTTTCGAATTTTCTTCACATTTTGTGAGCTTAAGTTTCGTTTTACGGCCAGATCGACGTTTCTGAAATTCCTGGAACATGAAGTAATATGGTCAAACCACCGTTTAAAGCAATTTCAACAACAATCCGTAAACCGGAAGTAGTCGAAATAATATGCGATATTTTGAAAAAAAAAGTGAAAAATGGGTGTTTTGGGTAAAAACACGATTTTTCCGTCCGATATCAACGGATTAAACGAATTAAGGTATCATTTGGTCGGGCGGTGATTGGACCACTGAATGATACCCAATTCGTACGGATACGATTAGCAGGAAGCAAAATATGGCACGCTGAAAATCAAGTATTTTCTGATTTTTAGCATTTTTGGACGCCTGTATCTCGAAAACTTAACCGCAACTTTTTTTTTAATTTTTTCTATCGAGACTCCTTTCGGAGGTTTTTTGCATGAAGCCATCCAATAAGACTTTGAAATATCTGGAATAGGTGAAATAACGGACTGAAAATCGAAAAAAGTCGAAAAATCGTGAAATTTTGGAAAATGCTCTACAATTTTTTTTATTTTAAGAGATTTTCAAAAAAAGATTGTATATTCAGATAGCTGACCTACATGTAATTACGATTCTAACGATGTATAATATGTATGTAGTTATTGAAATTTAATTTTCGATATTTTAATTTTTTTGCATTTTTGGCATTTTTGAACATAGGATTCTCAGGGACATTTTATCTGATCAGATAATGCAACATGTCATTACAGAGCCCTGTGGCTATTTTAGTGCCCAAACCGGCTATTAAAACTATTCCGACAATAATAGCCATACCGGAAGTATTCAAAAAATGAAAAAAAAATGTTAAAAACGTTGTCGCACTTGCGAAAAACTTGATTTCTCTCTTAGGTAATAGCGGACCAAAAGAACTAAAGTGTCGCTGGGTAGCCCTATTAATGGACCATCATATGGTGTCTAAATAATACGATTTCGATGATCAGGAAATAAATTATTGTATGCCAAAAATCTAGTATTTTCCGATTTTTTTGACATTCTGAGACGTCCTTTTCTCGAAAACAACGTCGCAGATTTTTCTTAAGCTTTTTTTACTCAAAGTCCTATCGGTTGTCTATATAGTGAATCCAAAATGAAAAGCATTGAAATAATATAAGAGGTCCAAAAATGGCCTCAAACTTTGAAAAAAATTGAAAAATCGTTAAATTTTTGGAAACGCCCTTTAATTTATCTTTTTTTCCCAAACTACTCAATGGATGTTTCTGACACTTCTGGTACGTAAAGTTAAGTATCCAAAGAACTTCGAAAAGCTATCACAACAACGATCGTAAAACCGGAAGAAGTCGAAAAAATGTCCGATATTTTGAAAAAAATTAATTCCTTTTACTAACCACGTGTTTCATGTTAATAAATATTTTCTTTCGTGTTTTAAATTGGCCTATTCCTAATAAATTCATCAGCAACTTTTTTATATACATATACAGCGATACATGTATAAAGAAGTAAAACGTTTTTTTCGTAAACATTCAACATTGGAAATTTTTTCGTGTAGGTTTTGACAGTTGTGTTCAACCTTTCCTTTCAACTTATTCCCGAGTCCGAAGCGTCACCTACCCGAGTCCGAAATGTCATATACCCGAGTCCGAAACGTCGAGGCCATATTTTTTGGAGTCCGAAATGTCGTAAGTCCGAAATGACGCGGGACCGAAATGACATGTAATCAATTAAATCGTTTCTGACACTTCTGGTACAGAAAGTTAAGTATCCAAAGAACTTCGTAAAGCTGTCAGGACAATGATCGTAAAACCGGAAGTAGTCGAAAAAATGTCCGATATTTTGAAAAAAAATTTTTTTTTTACGAAATCCTTTTTTATTTATGAATATTTTTTGATGGTATTTTACACAGGGTTAAAATATCATCCTACTTGAGCAGAAATGATAAAAAAAAATGTCTCGGTAATTTGCGTTAGCCGCCATCGGCTAATTTAGTTTTTCGTAACCAGAAAAACTATTTATTGTTCGATTTGTATAAAACAAAGTTCATATGCTCCGTGGTCCCAATTGCATTTTTTTTTTTGTTATGGTGAAATTTCTCTGTCGGCAACGGAAGTGACGTAATATTAACAAAAACTACAATTTTGACAGTTCGGTACCACTTTTTGAAAGCAAATATTTTTTTTTCAAAACTGATATAACTAAAAGGATGCAACCTGCAAAGGTGTATAAAATCTTTAGCTCAGATTTTTTAAATTTCAATTTCATTTTCTGGCAATTTCGAATAAAATGTAAAATAAAGTGTAAAATTCAATTATTTACAATTCATTCAGCGTCTTCATATCTTGAAATATTTATTTGTGATTTTCATAAACTCGTAGCAATAATCCAGACGAAGAGAATGTATGCGAAAATTAGTTTGTAATATGAGCATTTGCCGAGAAATATGCAATTTTGCATGCATCACTTTTCACGTTATTTTGCCTATAAAATAAAAGAGTCAATTATTATTCGATTTGCAATATTTATTTTCCATTTGATGCCTAATGTCAATGTGGACTAGGTCAAGCCAATTTTACATTTTGACTGTGACCGGAAATGACGTCATGTCTACAAAAACTGTATTTTTAACCTAAAAAACAAATATTTTATTCAAATGAGTCTGCCTTATAATATTTTTAAAATTATGATATTTGATTCCCATCAACGAATAAAATTAAACCATACGACCATACAGATACCACAAAATGGTTTCTAACTTGTACGGTTACAGAGAAATAGGCGATCTTCTATAAGTCACTTTTCTAGGTGTTTGGTCTATAAAAGTGTCAATTATTATTCGATTTTTATAATTTTTTTACCATTTGATGTCTTATGCCATTTATGACTTCTATCAACTAAGTTAACATTTTCAATATCATCGGAAGTAATGTAATTTTTGCAAAAAACGTATTTTTAGCCTTCAAAACAAACATTTTTTTTTAAGGGATTTATATTTATTATTTGTTTAACTTTATAACGTCTGACTCTAATGGGCAGTAAGATTGAATCAATACCATCATATTGATATCAAGAAAAGGCTTCTAGCATGTTCCCTTGTCGAATAATAGCCAATTTTCCAAGGGTCACTTTTAATTATTTTACCTTCTTAATTTCAGTTTATGGGTTATAGGTTAATTTTTCATTGCCCGATATGTATTAAACAAATTTTGTATGTTGCAAATTTTCGACTTATTTTTCACCTATAAAAATTTTTTTTCGGCACCGGAAGTGACGTAATTTTGCCATAATTTACAATTTTGACCGGTCTTTTCGCCAGCAAATATCACTTTTACATATGATAGAGTGTGTCACTGAAGCAAAACAACTAAAGTATAGTTCGGTAGCTCAATGGGTTGGCTATGGTATAATAAACTTCCTGTATGATTCCTGAAAGCCGGTTCAGTGCTGCTTGCAGGTCTAGTTATTCTTATTATTATTATTCTTCTTTTGTTTTGAGTAGATCTCAGCAACTGCTTGTCGCATCGTTACGATTTCTTCGGTTTTACTGGGAAAGTGGGTGTGACTTAGAGGATAAAGCTATTTTGAACGTTCTGCGACGATGCGAAATGTCCGAAATCACCGAAGTTATCATTTTTGAAAATATTGCAGTAATTTTAACAATAATCATTGAATTTTAACTTTCGATACATTTTGGCATAGCCGGAGACAGGGCACAAAGCTACGCTACTTTCGATTTCTGATTTTCGGCAAATCTTCGAAGATATTAGGCGCCAAATTTCGAAAATTTAAAATTTTACAAAAAACTTTTTTATTTATGAATATTTTTTAGTCGTGTTGTGCACAGAATTAAAGAGTCATCTGACTAGCGCAAAAATTTTAAAAAATTTTGTCTCAGTAATTTTCCTTGGCCGCCATTGGCTAATTCAGTTTTTCAGTCCTAGATTAATTTTTTATCGTTCGATTTGTATAAAACAAAGTTCATATGCTTCGTTGTCTCAATTGTCATTTTTTTTATTACCAAAAGTGTTATCTGTCGGCACCGGAAGTGGCATAATTTTACCAAAAACTACAATTTTGACAGTTAGGTACCATTTTTCGAAAACAAATTTTATTTTTTTGAAAAATTATATGACTCAAAGAGCGTGTCCTTTAAAGGCGCAAAAAATGTCGGAAGCAGTTTTTTTAATTTCGATTTCATTTTCTAGCAAATTGGATTAAGAGGTGAAAAAGGGCGTAATATTGACCTATTTACAACCCATTCAGGCTTTTCAGATTTTAAAATATTTCTACGTAACTTTTATAAACTTGTAGCTATAATCCATACGAAGAGAATGTATGTGAAAATTAGTTTGTAATATAAGCAGTTGCCGAGAAATGGGCATTTTTGCATAAGTCACTGTTTTCTTAATTTTGCCAGTAAAATAGTCAATTATTAAAGGATATTCACAATAGTGACATCATTTGATTCAAAAAGCAAGTATGCGTCATATCAAATTGATTATAATTTAAAATTGACACCGGAAGTGACGCCATTTGGTCAAAAACTGCATTTTTAACTTTTAAAATCGATATTTTTTTCAACCAAGAATTGTTTAATATGTAATATTAAAATTAACTTTTGGTTTAAATTCACATATTAACAAAACTCATACGGTCATTTAGATATCATAAAATTGTTTCTAAATTGTTCGGTTGCCGAGATATAGGCGGTTTTCTAAATGTCACTTTTGAAGGTTTTTGGCCCATAAAAGTGTCAATTATTATTCGATTTTCATAAAATTTTCACCCTTTGAGGTCTAATGTCATGGACGATGTTATAAAACTAATTTAACGTTTTCATTATCACCGGATGTAATGTCATTTTGGCAAAAGCTGTATTTTTAGCCTTCAAAACAGATATTTTATTCAAATGAGTCTGATTTGTAATGTTTTTAAAATTATGATATTTGATGCCAATCAATAAATAGAATGGACCCATACGATCATACAGATGCCACAAAATCGTTTCTAACTTGTACCGTTGCCGAGAAATAGCCGTTTTTCTACAAGTCACTTTTCAAGGTTTTGGGTCTATAAAAGTGGCATATATTATTCGATTTGCATAAAATTTTCACCGTGTGATGCCTTATGCCATTTCTGATTTCATAAAAGTAATTGAACATTTTCATTATCACCGGAAGTACTGTACACTTACATGCAACAAATGTATAAAATGAATTGATATTACTGGATTTGGTTGATTCTGCTTCCATTTTTTTTTTGATGTGTGCAATGTTTATGTGGAAATCTGTTTATCGGTTCCATTTGTACTGGAAGTGAAATGAGTTCAAGGGTAACGTGACACCGAAAGTGACACAAGTTCAAAGGTAACCATATTCCTGAAGCAATGGCCCGAGAAATCTCTCTCTGACCATTGCTGGAATAGCGTCTGTTTCTTGAACGTTTGCGGGAGTGTGTCTCTTCTCCCCGATCAATGAAAGCTATCACTTAAGTACAGCAACATGACAGTCTTTCGTTTAATCTGAGTCTTCCCTAAAACTTTGGACAGTGATTTAAGGTATTAAAAATGGTGAAATTATGTTCGTTTCCAAAGAGTATTGTTTACATTTCATTCGACTAAAGCTTTTGTATGGTAGGTAGTGATTGGTTGGTAGTCGGACTAGTGACAAATCAAAATTTAAAACAACAATATCCCCTCATAATAGCAGTGTGTCAAACGAAACGCTGCGCGCAGTATGGAAGGTAACGTGGTACCAGTGATACCCGTCATTACCGGAGGTGACACCATTTTGTCAAAAACGGCATTTTTGAAGTGGTGAAATTTAATGGTGGTCTGCCTCCCAATCTCCCAAACAGAGTTGTCTTCCCTTGCAGTTCACATTATCCAATCGAATTGGAGAATACCCACGCTAACCTGACGCCATTTTGATGTTATCATCAGGAGGTAAGAATTTGTTACTTATTACTTATGATTTAAACAGGTTACAACTTTAGACGTAAAGATTGGTAAGCATACGCATATGGTTAGGTGTATACATATGGAATTATTTAGTTGAATACAGTAAAATAGGCATGACATTTTGGTAGAGATGCAATCGGCGTAGGTGCTGTTTTGTTTTAAAAACCCTACGATGTTTGACGGGACAAGTATTCTCTTGTGCTTGATAACGATAAGATATTACTTGTCGAAACGTCGTAGCTAATACGTACGCACACACGTAGTGAGAATATTTTATCCTGTCGCCCCTGTGTGACGGTTGAGTTTACCTACATTTGAATAATTATTCTATGGTTTATTATTAGCCTCAACACATAACAAACAATGCTCAATAGACAAATTTGTTAAAACGTCAAAATTAATTTTAAATTACACACAAATAGTCTGAATATGTTCGGGTTCGGAGAGTGCAGGCAGATAGTTGGGATGTCAGCTGTTTCGTAACCTGGCTGTTTCGTACTTAGTTCATTCGTACCTCACGTGAGCTGTTTCGTACCTTCGGAAATTTCAAGTTTTACATGTACTTAAAGTTCCAATAGCATTTTTTTAAGTTATATTTTTAAAATTTATTAAAATAAAGCCCCAAAATAGATTGAACCTATAAACAGTCCTACCTTGTTAAAGAATAATCCTATTAATCCTATAATTCACTATTGCCAGTTGAGAAATTGGCAAAAATATCATTTTCAACTTCAAATTCAAACGTTTGAAAATGGCCGTCCATGGAGAAGAATGGGAAAACAAGGGAGGTAATTGAGTAACTATTTCCTCAATCAACCAGTGTCACCCTTTCTAACCCCCCAAAAATTTTGTCCATGATCGTTAATAGTGAGTTGACAACCTTTTGAGCAAAAAACATAGAAATAGTTATATTTTGACTTTCTTAGAAAAAGTGAAATTGGAACTTTAAACTTAAGCTTCCTCACATGAGTTTGTTTTTTTAAAAGTATTTTCTTCTTTTGTGCTGTGCTTCTATTCTATTGTGCAACAGGAGCGGCAGTGGGGCCGGAAACAAACGCGCATTATCTTAACAGGGAGCTGGCTGATATCTGGTTCTGTGCGTATGCAGCCATCTACAGAGCAGGTAAAATGGAGGATTGGCAATAACTGCTTGCGCCACCTGACCCTTTGAAGTTAACAATCGCTGGTCAATATTGACAAAAATCACAACTCATAGTCAATAATTACAACTCACCCAGCAGAATGGATTGATTTTTTGACAATGTTTTATCCTTTTTAGAATTTCAATATTGTCAACAAGAAGTACCAATACCACCTCCGCATTGCTTGAGGCGAGGGAAGATTTCATTGAAGTGATATTCAGACAGCGTTGTGTTTGGATCGTGTTACAAGTTTAGAGAGAGTACTACATGTAGTAGGCCTATTTGGTTGTGCATATCTGGTGAGTAGAACTTCATTGAATGATTCATCTAAACAATAATTTGGTCATTTTGAGTTTTATGGCCGTTGTTACACTTGTTGCACCTTGTGAATGTACAAACAACAAAAGTTAATATCCCATTTGTATGAAATTTATATATGTAGGCCTATCGTTTAAATTACTTAGTATGAAGACAAGTTTTCATCGGATTTGTACATCATTTGAATTAGTAAAGAAGCCTATTGAATTTCAGCAATTTCTGTTAATTATCTTTAGTTACGGCCCTTGTTTTATTTATTTGCACCTTGTGAACGCTCTAACAACAAAAGTTATCCGATTTGTATGGAATTTATATTGCAGTATTTAAATTAGTAAAACACAAAAGCGTGCTTGCTGTATTTTAGCAACTTCCCAATTACATCTAGAGTTGTGGCCTTTGTTTTACTTTGTTGCATCTTATGAATGCACCAACGACAAAAGTTATTATCCGATTTGTATGAAATTTATATATCTTTTAAATTAGTAAATTGAAGAAGCCTATTAATTGCAGCAATTTCCGTTAATTACATCTGATCTGTACTGACTGTACATCATTTGAATTAGTGAATCAAAGAATCCTATTGAATTTCAGCAATTTCTGTTAAAGATACATTATGGGCAAGCGGTGAAATAAGCAGCCAGATACGGAATTGACCCCCTTTGACAGGCCAAATTGCCTTTCGCCCGGACATAATTGTCTGACTGATTTTCGGTAAAACAGTAAGACAAAAATAGTACTTTCATTTGCCAATTCGAGTCGATCGCTAACTATTACTAGACAACAACATCGAGGCACAAAAATATCAACGACCCGAGTCATAGTGAAAATGTTACTATTTATATCTTGACTGCGTGCAGATAAAATAATAATTTTTAGAATCAGCTTTTTATACGCCCACATTGAAATGTGGTCGTATATTGTCGTCGCCCCCGTGCGTCCGTCGGTCCGGCATCCACAATTGCTTGTGGACGCTCTACAGGCTAAAGTTAATATCCGATTGACTTTAAATTTATACACAGTGTTTAAGGTCATGAGACGAAGAAGCCTATTGTTTTTCAGCGATTTCCGATAATAACTACCAGAGTTATGGCCCTTGATCACTTCAAAAAATCTTTTGGACGCTCTAGAGGCCAAAGTTATTATCCGATTGACTTTGAATTTATACACAGTGTTTAAGGTCATAAGACAATGATGCCTATTGATTTTTGGCGATTTTAGATAATTAGTGCCAGAGTTATGGTCCTTGATCTCTTTAAAAAATCTTGTGGACGCTCTAAAGGTCAAAGTTAATATCCGATTGACTTTAAATTTATACACAGTGTTTAAGGTCATAAGACGAAGAAGCCTATTGATTTTCAGCGATTTCCGATAATTAGTGCCAGAGTTATGGCCCTTGATCACTTCAAAATATCTTGTGGACGCTCTAGAGGCCAAAGTTAATATCCGATTGACTTTAAATTTATACACCGTGTTTAAGGTCATAAGACGAACACCTATTGATTTTCAGCGATTTCCGATAATTAGTGCCAGAGTTATGGCCCTTGATCACCTCAAAAAATCTTGTGGACGCTCTAGAGGCCAAAATTAATATCCGATTGACTTTAGATTTATACACAGTGTTTAAGGTCATGAGACGAAGAAGCCTATTGATTTTCGTTGATTTCCGATAATTAGTGCCAGAGTTATGGCCCTTGATCTCTTTAAAAAATCATGTGGATGCTGTAAAGGTCAAAGTTAATATCCGATTGACTTTAAATTTATACACAGTGTTTAAGGTCATAAGAGGAAGAAGCCTATTGATTTTCAGCGATTGCCGATAATTAGTGCCAGAGTTATGGCCCTTGATCACTTCAAAAAAAATCTTGTGGACGCTCTAGAGGCCAAAGTTAATATCCGAGTGACTTCAAATTTATACACAGTGTTTAAGGTCATAAGACAAAGATTCCTATTGATTTTCAGCGATTTCCAATAATTAGTGCCAGAGTTATGGCCCTTGATTACCTCAAAAAATCTTGTGGACGCTCTGGAGGCCAAAGTTAATATCCGATTGACTTTAGATTTATACACAGTGTTTAAGGTCATGAGACGAAGAAGCCTATTGATTTTCAGCGATTTCAAATAATTACTGCCAGAGTTATCTCCCTTGATAACTTCAAAAATTCTTGTGACGCTATAGAGGCCAAAGTTACCATCCGATTGACTTCAGATTGATACATAGAGTTTAAGGTGTTGAAACGAACAAGTATTTTGATTTTCAATGAATTTAGATAACTGAACAGCTAAATCCATGATATTAAATGTTTCATGTATATACTAATTGTTAGCGTGGGGTAAAACTTTATAAAAAGCAATCAAATTCTAATGATTTTCTGATAATTACATAATGAGAACTGTTACTCTTAATCAGTTTTTAGTGTATTACAAATGTTTCATTACCGAAATAAAAAAAAATATGCGACAACCCTTGTTGACTGCCCGGACGATTTAGCTGCTGTGGGCGTATGTTTCGTTGCCTGGCAACCTATCTTTTACTCTGGCTATATTAACGACCCGAAATTTTTAGAATCAGCTTTTTTACTCTGGCTATATTAACAACCCGAGTCTTAGTAAAAATATTACAATTTTTTATAGGATCGGCCCACAAATATCAACGATCCGAGTCAAAGTGAAAATGTTACTATTTATATCTCGGCTGCGTGCAGATAAAATGAATATATTGAAAATTTCAGTCAAATTACTTTATTCTGTACAAAGTTATTAGCGTTATAATATTTGACTAGAAATGGGGGCCAAATGTGTCTTCACCTTGGCCTATCGTTTGATTGACTGACGTTAACTCCACCTACATAATCTTGATTATGAAGTAAAGTTTTCAATGCCACCGGAATATCGCTCTAAACAGCGGCCTCGCTAAGCACACGCTATCATTTAGCCTTGATCTAACTGATGACGTAAACTTAAGTTAATAATCTCATCGCCGGGCGTCATATTTGATTTAATTAATCAGTGAAATCCTATTTAAATCCAAGCTGTAGCCTAGCCATCCGTGGGTCTACAGAGTTTATTGTTGGCTTGGATGTTTAAAAAGAGATCTAATAATTTCTATAACATCTGAAGCCTAGATTAAGATTTGCAGTAATCAGATTTAGCTCTTGCATAATGTATCTTTAATTATGCCTTTAGTTATGGCCCTTGTTTCATTTGGTTGCAGCTTGTGAACGCTCTAACAACAAAAGTTATCATCTTTTCTGTATGAAATTTATGTGTATCATTTAAATTAGTAAAATAAAGAAGCCTATTGAATTCGCAAATTTCTGTCAATTACTGCTAGAGTTATGCCCCTTGTTGAACCTTGTGAATGTTCAAACGACAAGTTATCATTTGATCTGTATGAAATTGATATATGCAATATTTGAATTAGTAAAGCAAAAGTTTCAACAATTGTTTTAATGTATAGAATTATGTGAACCCGCGAACGACCAAAATTATAATGTCATCTGTATGAAATTGTCAATTTAATGCTCCAAATTACCTACAGAAGATTGAATATGCAACAACTCTTGTCGACCACTCAGACGAATTAGTTTGTGTGCGTATGTTTCGTTATCTGGCAACCTATCTGACAAACCTGTGGTATTTTTCATTTAAAGGGTTACATGTATGTGGTCAATGTACTTAAAGGGGAATGTATTATGTCGTCGCCCCTGTCCGTTCGTCTGTCCACAATTATTTGTGGACTCTCTACAGGTCACAATTCTTGTCTGATTTTGACGAAACTTGAAATATAGGTTTATCCCCAAAAGATCTCGGCGGTTCGATATTGGCATGCATGGGATCGAAACTTCATGGATTATGGCCCCTAAATGTACGAAAAATCACGATTTTAGCTTGTGGACCCTATAGAGGTCACAATTTTGAACCGATTTTGATGAAACTTGACATGCATGTTTATAACCCAAAGATCTTGGTTCCTTGCGATATTTCCGCCTATCGGAACGTCATTTCCTGAATTATGGCCCCTGATTGTGCGAAAAATCACCTATTTTAGCTTGTGGTCCCTCTGGAGGACCCAATTATTATTATTTGAAAAAACGTTTGATTATATCACCGTTACACCCTAAGGAAGGTTGAGTTCGAATTTCGGAAAAAATCGGACCAAAATTGCCATACAAAATGGCTGCCGTTTGTACGCGAATACTGTTAAAAAAAGATATATCAAGGTTGTGGACCCTGTAGAGGTCCCAATTTTAATTATTTTTGATGAAGCTTGAAATGCATGGTTATAACCCAAAGCTTGGTTCCTTTCGATATTTGCGCATATCGGATCGTAACTTCCTGAATTATGGCCCCTGATTATACCCAAAATCACCTTTGTTTAGCTTGTGGTCCCTCTGGAGGTCACAATTATTATCCGATTTAAAAAATCGTTTGACTATTTCACTGTTACACCCTAAGGAAGATTGAGTTCAAATTTTGGGAAAATCGGACCAAAATTGCCATACAAAATGGCCGCCGTTTGAACGCAAATACTGTTAAAAAATGGTATATCAAGGTTGTGGACCCTGTAGAGGTGACAATTTTAATTTGATTTTGATGAAACTTGAAATGCATGGTTACGGTATAACCCAAAGATCTTGGTTCCTCTTGTTATTTGCACATATCGGATCATAACTTCCTGAATTATGACACCTGATTGTCCGAAAAATCCCCTATGGTCCCTCTGGAGGTCACGATTATTATCCGATTTAAAAAAAACCCTTTGATACGGAAGGTTGAGTTCGAATTTCTAGAAAATTGGACCATAATTGCCAGACAAAATGGTTGGCGTTTGTACGCGAATAGTAGGGCCGAAACGATACGCTGTGCCACGATATGATACAGCATGATGTCGTAGCCCAACAAGACGGGTGCATTAAGATACACACGCCATTAATGTGAAATTGACTAAAGTTTTCTTGAAACAAAGAAAAAATACACAATGTTTTAAATTTATATTGTTTATTATTAGATAATTAAAATTTATATTTAACTTTTAACCAATATTTTTGGCACATTTTTATACGCCCACATTGAAATGTGGTCGTATATTGTCGTCGCCCCTGTCCGTCGGTCCGTCCGTCCGTCCGTCCGTCCGTCGGTCCGGCGTCCACAATTGCTTGTGGACGCTCTACAGGCTAAAGTTAATATCCGATTTACTTTAAATTTATACACAGTGTTTAAGGTCATAAGACGAAGAAGCCTATTGATTTTCAGCGATTTCCGATAATTAGTGCCAGAGTTATGGCCCTTGATCACTTCAAAAAATCTTGTGGACGCTCTAGAGGCCAAAGTTAATATCTGATTGACTTTAAATTTATACACAGTGTTTAAGGTCATAAGACGAAGATGCCTATTGATTTTCAGCGATTTCCGATAATTAGTGCCAGAGTTATGGCCCTTGATCACCTAAAAAAATCTTGTGGACGCTCTGGAGGCCAAAGTTAAATATCCGATTTATACACATTGTTTAAGGTCATGAGACGAAGAAGCCTATTGATTTTCAGCGATTTCAAATAATTACTGCCAGAGTTATCTCCCTTGATAACTTTAAAAATTCTTGTGACGCTATAGAGGCCAAAGTTACCATCCGATTGACTTCAGATTGATACATAGAGTTTAAGGTGTTGAAACGAACAAGTATTTTGATTTTCAATGAATTTAGATAACTGAACAGCTAAATCCATGATATTAAATGTTTCATGTATATACTAATTGTTAGCGTGGGGTAAAACTTTATAAAAAGCAATCAAATTCTAATGATTTTCTGATAATTACATAATGAGTTGTTACTCTTAATCAGTTTTTAGTGTATTACAAATGTTTCATTACCAAAAAAAGTAAAAATATGCGACAACCCTTGTTGACTGCCCGGACGATTTAGCTGCTGTGGGCGTATGTTTCGTTGCCTGGCAACCTATCTTTCATTTTGTTATAAACACTCAAACAGGAAGTATGAAACAGGAAAACCAATATTCTCCCACACCCTCGATCGAACAGGCCAATCTGTTTCACAGAGAATTACTTACGAATTATCTCTATTGGGGGACTATTAAAATGGGTTTGTGTGTGTCCGTCTGTCTGTCCGTCACACTTTTTGGGACACAATAACTCTCTTCCTAAATGAGCTAGAATGTTAAAACTTGGTGTATGTGTTTATTAGGTCAATACCTTGATGGAGTTCGAAGATGAGCATTTTCTGCTTAGGGTAAGCAGAGATAAGCAATTTGATTGGTTGATGCTTTGGGACACGATAACTTTAGTTCTAATTAAGTGAGAGTGATGAAACTTGGGGTATAGTTTCATTACAGTAATACCTTGACTAAGTTCGACAATGAGCATTTTCTGCTCAGGGTAAGCAGAGCGATATGCAATTCGATTGGTCGAGACTTTGGAACACAATAACTCTTCTTCTAATTGAGTTAAAATGTTCAAACTTGGTGTGTATGCTTATAAGGTCAATGCCTTGATGGAGTTCGAAGATGAGCATTTTCCACTTAGGGTAAGCAGAGATAAGCAATTTGATTGGTTGATACTTTGGGACACGATAACTTTAGTTCTAATTAAGTGAGAGTGATGAAACTTGGTGTATAGTTTCATTACAGTAATACCTTGACTAAGTTCGATAATGATCATTTTCTGCTCAAGGTAAGCAGAGCGATACGCAATTTGATTGGTCGAGAGTAGTTGAGACTTTGGAACACAATAACTCTCCTTCTAATTGAGTTAAAATGTTCAAACTTGGTGTATATGCTTACTAGGTCAATGCCTTGATGGAGTTCGAAGATGAGCATTTTCGGCTTAGGGTAAGCAGAGATAAGCAATTTGATTGGTTGGTACTTTGGGACAAGATAACTTAGGTTCATCTTGATTGATGATTTTTATGCCAATACAATGACTGCATTCTCATTTAGTAATGGATTCGACAGTAACCAGGGCTTGCCACGAGACGCGAGCAGTTACTCGCGCTGTGCTCGCGTAAATGTAGATTTACGCGAGCTGTTCGTTGCTCGCGCAAAACTTTAAGAAAAATCTGTAAAAACAATCAAAATATTGACAAGTTTATTGCCGAAACTAATCTAATAATATCAATAAAGTCATAAATACGTCTGTCAAACTGAGATTCTTCAAGCTGCATGCGACATTTAGTCCATAAATTTTATTGGCTAATGAAGTTAGAAGCCACAAGTCGTGTTAATAAAAATACACTTTATACCCGAACGTCATGTCTGGTTCTCCTACGAACACCAGTATCAAACGCGTGAAAATCGAGTCTAAAGTAAAGAATGTTTACATCCAGATGATTTGCCATTTCACGCAAAATGAACACGTTTCAAACTTATATTTATCGGTATTTCTTATTTTATCAGAACTTCGGTTTTTATTCCATTGTGCAGTCGTATAATTTTCAATCTAAGCGGAATAATGGCCAAGGAAAACCCGATTGCCCTACCTATCCACATTTATGTCGCGGGGTGAAGAAATCCATACGGAGAGTGGTTATATAAAAGAGTATGAATGTCAAAAACAGAAAAGCGATGGTCACACATGTTTACTGCAAACTCGCTGTGCCAGGAATAGCAATTTTGTTACTCAATTTATTTTGTTGTTTTGTTATACTAGTGCCAAATTTTGTTGTTTTGTTATACTACTGCCAACTCATAGTACTATTACTATGTAGATAAAGAATTGAAAAAAAAATATATATTACAAACTTTAAACAGCTTTGTCATTATTTATTTAAACGAGAGTATCCAGGCAACACATTGAAACAATCTTAGAAAATGTTTGCTCACGCAAGCAACATTTTAGGTGAGCAATTTTTATTGCTCGCCCTGCTCGCCCAAACCTAAATTTGTGAGAGCAGTCAACTGCTCGCCATCAATTTATTCGTGGCCAGCCGTGGTAACAGTGTATAGAAACGATTGACTTGGACAAGAAGGCCCTTTCCCTTGGCCAGAGGGGCCCCTTTGTCTGCCTTTAGGGTCCTCCTAACTAGGGTACATTTTCATTTTTCTCGTCGGTTTTAGCATTTTTCTTTATAAAACACTTTTGGATGACACGTCGTGTACAGTTTGATTGCTCGATACATTGATTAATTAATGTGTCTTCTATTTATTTTGGGATTTCGGCGGGGGACATCAGCCTCACTGTTGGCTTGTTGTTATTAAATTCCCCTTACATGTTGCGGGAGGTTAGATGGATGAATGTTTAGCACGCGCGTGCTGTATCATAAAGCCGGTCATTGAGTCAACTGGCGTGGTTTCGATTCCCCGGTTGTACGTGCGTGCTGTATCATAAAGTCTGTCATTGATTCAACTGGCGTGCCGGTTGTACGCAATGGAGTATGGTCATCTGTCCAACCTCATGGGGGTTTCTCTGGGTCCTCCGGTTTCCTCCCACTGCTAAAAACCTCTTCGCACAAGTGAATTACATTATTTAAAGAAAATTAAACCATGTTAGTCCCGAAATGACCTAGTTTGTGTCTGGTGGATGTTAAACCCCAGCAACTTTTTAAACGCTATAATGGGAATTTTTTTAAGTCGCATGTTAAAAATGCCTTAAAACACATGGTATCTCTACACTGACCTACATTGTACATGTACCTTATTAACTCTTAAATGTCAAACAGGAAGTAAACATGAGAAAAAGTCATCTGTCTATAAGGGAAGCAAGTAACTATCAATGCGCTAGGGACATAGCATTCGGCTAACTGGGTTGTCAACAAAACTGGCCTTGGGTGATTAATGGTAATGTTAAAGCGTCAACAAAACTGGCCTTGGGTGATTTAGGAACGTTAAAGCGTCAACAAAGCTCGCCTTGGGTTAGTTAAGAATTATCCTATGATTCAGTTGAGCAATTGGCAAATATACTGTTTTCTTGAATAAATTCAAATGTCTTTTTTACATGTAACTTCATGTGATATTTCTGGTGTTTGAAAGTCTCGGTCAGCCAGGCGTCATTATCCTTATTTACATGTATTTTACCACGGCCACTGACATTCGAGACAACTCCCTGTCCATTACTGTATTTTTCGGGGGTGGTTTCCCCCTGGTCAGTGATGCAGGACGGGGGGCCTGACAAGGACAGCTGTCTAGTTTTTCAAATGGTGCAGAAAACCAAGGTCCTGTGTGCACATTGTCGTGGACGTAAAAGATCCCTTGACCGTTGGAATTCGTTATAAGAATAGGCTGTAGTGCCACTGTGGCCAGGTGTACATGTAGCTCTTGAATAATGTATGTTTCATAACCGGGGGAATAGAGTAAATTATTAACATAGAAGTCTTGATTATCCATTTTTATATGCCCACATACTTTGTAAAAAAGTGAATTGGGGTTTAATGGCCAGCTGTTCTGCTCCAACTGGGCTATATTGAATTACAACGGCCAAGGTATCTTTTACATTTGTGCCAATGTGTACACGAGTGCTCTGTTAGTTCCATTCGAATGACTAGACAGCTGTCCTCGTCAGGCTCTCCGGGAGTAAAACCCTCGACCTCAAGGCTAGCAAGCCAGCATCTTATCCACCATCCAGCTTAGAACTTTTTTACGTCCACTCTTCCACACATAGTGAGGATATTTTACCTTCTGTGTGGCGGTGTGTCAATCAACCGGCTACCACTTCAAACGTGAAGGCCTGATAACATGTACATTGTATGTCACTATCTTTATGGCTTGGAAATTTCTTTGCAATTTCAAACGGATTGTGCATGTCCAAGATGGCTACTTTCTGTGTGAAAGATGCCCTGCAAAAACGATTGAAATGTGGATGTACCATTATTACTGTGCAGGCTGAAAAAAAATGAGATCGTATCTTTTATTTTTATGGCTATTTCTTGAATAAATTGTTTTGATATTTATTTTTCCTTTTTAGAAATTCACTATAATATTGTCAACTATAAGCACCATTTCCACATTGCCTGTCGACTGTGAAAATTTCATTGAAGTGATAACTAGTGTAAATTTTGTTTGGATAGGCCTATTTGGTTGTGCATATCTGGTGAGTAGAACTTGATTTTGAATGAAATGGAACATGGTTGAATGATTCATCAAAACAGTGCCATACTTTGGTCATTTTGAGACTAACCTATGGTATTTTTCATTGTATTCTATCGTGCATTACCCCCATGTTTGTTACTGTATACATGTATATGTTAGTCTCGGTCACCCAGAACCTCCTAGTCTTTAATACAGAGGCTCAACAATACCAGTGACACTGTGTTAAAATACAGAATACACTTTTCAATAATACAATAGTTATTTTATACATTACACTTCTCCATTCTGCATTTTGCATAATAGAAAGTAGCATAAATCTGGACTTTAAGCCCTCTTTCTCTTTTTTTTTAAAAAATAAATGCACAGATCTAACCACTTACAATTCTTTTCTCACATAGTTACATACATGTAGTGGGGTTGACTGCGGAACCTTGTGGCTTAGTGGTGCAGGGCGGAAGGTCCGACAAGGAAGGTCGAGTCATTTGTTTGTGAAAAACAGAGGTCTTGTGTAAACATTTTCGTGTACTTAGAACTAACAGTAGACCTTGGTGCTGTTGTCATGGAAACATTTCCCTCAGCACACTGCATATCAACAAATAGTAGACCTTGGTGCTGTTGTCATTGCAACAATCCATCAGCACTGCAGGACAAATGCCCCATTTCATTTTTTCATGGAAATGTGGACGTATATTGCCGTTGCCCTTGTCGGTCCGTCCGTCCGTCCATAATTTCTTGTGAAGGCACTATAAAACGGCTAAAGTTAATATCCGATTAACTTTATATTTATACACATTGTTTAAGGTCATGAGACGAAGAAGCCTATTGATTTTCAGCAATATCTGATTATTATTGCCAGAGTTATGACCCTTGATCACTTTGAAAAATCTTGTGAACACTCTAGAGGCTAAATTTAATATCTGATTGACTTCATATTTATACACAGTGTTTAAAGTCATGAGACGAAGAGGCCTATTGATTTTCAGCGATTTCCGATTATTACTGCCAGAGTTATGACCCTTGATCACTTTGAAAAATCTTGTCAAAACGTCGCTCAGTAATAAGCAGTAATTGTATTCCATAGAATTGTGACCTGTATACAGTATTTAAAGTCATGAGACGAAGAACCCTATTGATTTTCAGCGATTTACGATAATTACTGCCAGAGTTGTGGCCCTTGATCACTGAAAAATATTGTGGATGGCCTAGAGATCAAAGTTAATATCAGATTGACTTTAAATTTAACACAGTGTTTAAGGTCATGAGACATAGAATCCAATTGATTTTCAGAGATTTCCGATAATTACTCACAGAGTTATGGCCCTTGATCACTTTGAAAAATCTTGTGGATGCTCTAGAGGCCAGAGTTAATATCCGATTGACTTTAAATTTATACACAGCATTTAAGGTCATGAAGAGAAGAATCCTATTGATTTTCAGAGATTTCTGATAATTACTGTCAGCGTTATGGCCCTTGATTACTTCAAAAAATCTTATTGACGCGCTAGAGGTCAAAGTTAATATTCGATTGACTTTAAATTGATACACAGAATTTAAGGTCATGAGACGAAGAAGCCTATTGATTTTCAACGATTTCCCATAATAACTGCCAAAGTTATCTCCCTTGATCACTTTGAAAAATCTTGTGACGCTCTAGAGACCAAACTTTTTATCCGATTAATTTTCAATGAATTTTGATAACTGAACAGCTAAATCCATGACATTAGATGTTTTGTTTACTGTACTGAATGTTAGCATGGGCCAGAACTTTATAAAAACCAAACAAATTATAATGATTTTCTGATAATTACTTTATGAGTTGTTACTGTTAATCAGATTTTAGTGTAATATAAATGTTTCATTATTGAAAAAAAGTAAAAAATATGTGACAACTCTTGTTGACTGCCCGAACGATTTAGCTGCTGTGGGCGTATGTTTCGTTGCCTGTCAACCTATCTTAACATTTGCATTACAAAATTTATTCACCTTTCGCAAAAGAAGAATATCCTGAGAAACAAATTTATTTGTCTTAAAGTGAATTTTAACTTTAACCATTCACGATACTTACACAAAATTAATTTTTGTGCGAATACTTAAATTGCCGTTTCATTTTTCTTCACTTTCCTGCAATGTATAAGCTTATCATAATAAGATGTATATATTTCCAGATCAAGTAATAAGTATCATAACTACAACGATTGTATTCATTTGAGCATTTGTGGCAAGTGATTTGCTTTCCCTAGTAAGTAGTTTTAAATTTTTAAATATTGTCATCTGAAATATATTTTATATACCAGTATTTTATCCCCCCCCCCCCAAGTTATTTAAATATACATATATTGCATATCAATACATGTTCAGCGATAGTATTTTAGCAGCATGCATGTGGGAAATGTTCTTTTTGTGTTTATTTTCTATTTTCTCAAATTAATTATTTTTAAGGGCGTTGAGCTGTCTAAAATGCAGATTTTAAACATACATTATGCAAGAGCTAAATCTACATATTGTAGGTATTTTAGGCCTGAAATGTTATTTATTAATTAGACATTAATTAACTAAATAAGCCCATCGGATATTCAGAATTTTAACTAGATTAAATTTAATTTAAAAATGGGAAAGAGAGGCTAAGTCTCGAATATACCAGTGCCCTGGTAAAGTTATTAATTAGACATTAATTAACTAAACAGCAAGCCTGGAAATAAGGCACCTGTCACTGACAATGTCGGACACAGATTCAGGCTTTGTCAGACACAAAACCTCTGGTACCTGTCATTTTGTCCGGCACTAATTTGTCTTTTTTAATGGTATTATAAATACATGTCCTGCACGAATTTGAAAATGTCAGCTGACATTTTGTCAGGTACATCTAAAACCGTTATTTTCAGGGCCCTGATTGACGAAATCTTAAGATAAAATCCAAATTTAAGTAGATACTTCAGTTTTGATTGGCTAAGCACTAAAACCAATCTAATATTATCAAATCATATAACTAAAATTTTGATTTTATCTTAGTTAAAATTTTGTGAATAAGGCCCGTGGCTGGCCTTCTAAACAAGCCCATCGGATACTCATTGTGGTTACCACAATGCACATATCTTGTCAAATTTACAAACACTGATAACTTGGCTCAGAATAGAGTAATTTGAATTGAATTTTCAATATTTTCCTTTTACATCTTCTACATGTACATGTATGGTTGAGCTATTATACCAAGAATGGTCAGCTCTTTATCTTATTCTTACATAATGTCGAGTATCTTTAAAACTAGCACTGTAATTTTGTTGATAAGATATGACATTTTTATACGGCCACATTTTCATATGGACGTATATTGTCGTCGCCCCTGTTTGTCCGTCCGTCCACAATTTGTTTGTGGTAACTCGACAAGTCAAAAATTGTACCTGATTTCAAAGAAACTTGAAATATAGCTTTTTCTCCCTAAGATCTCGGTTCCTTTCTATGCATGTATCAGAGCGTAATCATGGATTATGGTCCCTGATTGTACGAAAAATTATGTTTTTAGCTTGTGGACCCTCTAGAGGTCACAATTTGAATCCGATTTCGATGAAACTTGAAATTAGTTGAAATGCATGTTTATAACCCAAAGATCTTGGTTCATTTCAATATACATGTATTTGCATATTGGATCGTAACTTCCTGAATTATTCCCCCTGATTGTAGGAATAGGAAAAATTACTTTCATACGCCCACATTGAAATGTGGTCGTATATTGTCCTTGATCACTTCAACAATTCTTGTGAACGCTCTAGAGACAAAAGTTAATATCCAATTGACTTCAAATTGATACACAGTATTTAAGGTCATAAGACGAAGGAGTCAATTGATTTTTACTAATTTCCGATAATTACTGTGACATGGACGCTCTAGAGGCTTAAGTTAACTTTAGATTGATTTTCAATGAATTTTGATAACTTGGAACAGCTAAATCCATGATATTAAATGTTTCCTATACTAAACGTTAGCATGGAGGAGAACTTTATCAAAGCCAAACAAATTCTAATGATTTTCTGATAATTACTTAATGAATTGTTACTCTTAATCAGATTTCAGTGTATTATAAATGTTTCATTACCGAAAAAAGTAAAAATATGCGACAATTTGTTGACTGCCCGGACGATTTAGCTGCTGCGACCGTATGTTTGTTGTTTGGCAACCTATCTTTTTAGTTTGTTCTCTATCCATCTCTCGAAAATGTGGACGTATCCTATCTGGCAGCTGCTCGTTTATTAATTTGGGTGGTAAACTACATATTAATCACCCCAAAAATACCTGTGCAAAATCTTAGTAAGATTGGTGTTGAAAGTTAGTGTGTATGTATCTTAGATTACTTACACCCTGAAGTCAGAATTGGTTCTTAAGTATTTTAGAATTTTAAGTTGTGCTTGCTTTAGTATTTAGAACATTTATTCAGTTATTTTCTTTCATTTCAGGTATTAAAAAGACAGATCAAAAGTTGTAAACCAACAACAAAGCAGTTGGATTCCAAACACTTCTTCACAGTTGGTGCCTATACAAGTAACGCTCTGCAGTACTTCTACTATCTGCAGTAAATTATATTCTGTAAGTAACTCACTGCAAATAGTAGCAATACTATCTGTAGTAAAATATACACTCTTGGTAAAGCTCTGCAGGTAGTAGCAATACTATCTGTAGTAAACTATACTCTCTAACTCTCTGCAGGTAGTAGCAATACTATCTGTAGTAAAATATAAACTCTTGGTAACGCTCTGTAGGTAGTAGCAATACTATCTGTAGTAAAATATACTCTTGGTAACGCTCTGCAGGTAGTAGCAATACTATCTGTAGTAAACTATACTCTTAGTAACTCTCGGCAGGTAGTAGCAATACTATCTGTAGTAAAATATACTCTTAGTAACGCTCTGCAGATAGTAGCGATACTATCTGTAGTAAACTCTACTCTATTGGTAACTCTCGGTAGATAGTAGCAATACTATCTAGTAAAATATACACTCTTGGTGACTCTCTGCAGGTAGTAGCAATACTATCTGTAGTAAACTATACTCTTTTGGTAACGCTCTGCAGATAGTAGCAATACTATCTGTAGTAAACTATACTCTTGGTAACACTCTGCAGATAGTAGCAATACTATCTGTAGTAAACTATACTCTCTTGGTAACGCTCTGCAGATAGTAGCAATACTATCTGTAGTAAACTATACTCTCTTGGTAACGCTCTGCAGATAGTAGCAATACTATCTGTAGTAAAGTATACTCTCTTGGTGACGCTCTGCAGGTATTAGCAATACTATCTGTAGTAAACTATACTCTCTTGGTGACGCTCTGCAGATAGTAGCAATACTATCTGTAGTAAACTATACTCTCTTGGTAACGCTCTGCAGATAGTAGCAATACTATCTGTAGTAAACTATACTCTCTTGGTGACGCTCTGCAGGTATTAGCAATACTATCTGTAGTAAACTATACTCTCTTGGTGACGCTCTGCAGGTATTAGCAATACTATCTGTAGTAAAAAAACTATATTTTTAGGTAACGCTCTGCAGGTAGTAGCAATACTATCTGTAGTAAACTATAATCTCTGGTAACTCTCTGCAGTTAGTAGCAATATACTATCTGTAGTAAACTATATTTTTTGGGTATCGCTCTGTAGTAAACTATATTTCTTGGTAACGCTCAGTAGTAAATTATATATTTTTGGTAACGCTCTGTAGATTATAACAATAGTATTTGTGAAACTATACTTTCTTGGTAACACTCTGCAGGTAGTACGAATACTATCTGTAGTAAAATATACTCTCTTGGTAACGCTCTGCAGGTAGTAGCAAAACTATCTGTAGTAAACTATATTTCTTTGTAGCCATTCCATCTGTATAAGCAATATTTTGAAGTATACTATTATATCTTGAAATAATATAATCATCTGAAAAATTATATTTAACGTGTAATACTTTTAATTTAGTTTAAACTATGCCACGACGAATTAAAAAAAATAAAAGAAGAAAATTAGATAATCTTAAAAAAAATGTCTTGTGTATAGATGAAAGATTGGAGAAAATTGGAGAACATAAAGAAATATTTTCTTATGTATTGGGTAGTTTTCATCAAGGTGATGAAAGATTTGGTGAATCAGCAGGAACACAGTGTGTTAGTATCTCATTATTATCTATTATTTATGATAACATTAAAAAGGTTGAACATTGGAACACCATAGATTTGGATAGAATTTTGATGACCGGAAATGAGTTATATGAATTTCTTCAATGTTCTTCTTCAATATCCAACAGATATTTGTTAATTTCTGAATTGCCAAGTACAATACATCTTTTTGATACAGTTTTCAATATTGACAGACAAGAAGAATCTTTGTTTGGATTAATAGAATTAAATAACATTAACGGGGCATTATATGAAGCTTTGCAAACAAATTTTAATGCATATAATTCTTGTTTGATTACTTTTGGAGGGAACACCTTTTCTGTAATTAAGAAGCCAGATGCTTTTTATATATTTGATTCTCATAGCAGAAGTAAAGAAGGACTTGTTGATCCCGAAGGTCTTTCAGTTCTGATAAAAGTCAAAACAATTAATCACCTTTTAAACCAATGCATTGAGTTAGCAAACTCTATGAATTTGAGAATACAGCAGTTTGAATTAACAGGAATAAATGTTATTGGTGAAAATGAAAAACCTATTGATATTAATAGTGGTATTTCGGAAATAGAAACATCAAGTGATCAGTTTTCTACAAGGGTTGTTGATAAAGGTGATGATGATATCAGTATTGCAGGCATCGAAACAACTTCTTTTAGTTTTAAACCACTTGGATTACAAGAACAAAACAATTGTTGCCGAAAGCTTGATATAAGAAATACTGCAAACACAAAAACTGATGTTATTCCTTGTGTTATAGCTCAACCAGATGATATCAAGCAAATACTAGGAGATGGCAACTGTTTGTTTCGCAGTCTTTCTTATTCCATATCCGGCACAGAAAACAATCACTTGAAACTTAGGAAAGCCATTGTCAATCACTTGAAAGAAAATGCATTAATATTTAAGCCATATTTAAGACAACCATTTAAGTCTGTGCAAGATTATATATATAGGTCTAGAATTGATAAATCTGGCACTTGGGGCACAGAAATAGAACTTTTTGCAGCAGCAGATTTTTTACAAACCTACATTTATACTTACAGTAATAATAGATGGTTGCAATTTACTACATTACAGTCAACAAATAAAGAATTAGAAGATAGTGGTGCCATTTATATATACCATTCAAACGAATCGCATTACGATGTTGTAGTGAATGTCATCCGAAATATTGAAATACGAAATAAGGATATATCAAATACAAATTTTTGTAAGCCATTGGCAACTAGTCAGTTTGATGATTCGTCTCCAAATATTAATAAAAAGAAGCGGAAAAGGGGAAACAAATGGTGCATTAAAAAAAATCATGATATCAATTTTACCAGGAAAGAAAAAGGATATGACCATGAAAGATACCCGCCATGTAAGCAGTCTAATACTGAAAATAATGCTAATTTGCAGTATGAAAACTCAAGAACCTATAAACAGTTAAAGAAAAAACATAGCAAAAGGAGATACAGTGTAGATCCCCATGTCAAACTTACTAAAATAGAAAAGTCAAAGAATAAATATAAAACAATACCTAAGTTTAAATTATCTGTAAAACTATACAGCCAAATGAAATATCAGACAGATGTAGATCACAAGACTAAGGTAAAATATCTTAGCAAAGAAAAGTATCAGACAGATTTAGATCACAAAAATAAAGTAAAACAATATAGCATAGATAAATACAGAAACTCTTCTGAGCACCAAAATAATGCAAAACTTATTAGTAAGGAAAAATATAAAACTGATATTGATCATAGAAGTAATAAGAAAGAAAAAAGCAAGCAGAAGTATAGCACCAACATAGATCATAGAAATAAAGTTAAACTCCTCAGCAAAACAAAATATAAAAATAATTCGGATCACAAGAATAAAATTATAACACAAAATAAGGAACGGAAATTAAACAGAGAAATATACAATTCAGATATAGAGAAAGTTATTGAGGAATTCAATTATGAAAAAGTCAATGGACCAGAGTACATCTGCTGTGTATGTCACCGGTTGCTTTTTAAAAATCAAGTTTCAAATTGTAATGAAAATTTATACGCAACGAAAGATGATAAAGTGAGCAAAATTGCAAAGGACTGCATATCCAAAAAATTTCTTCACAGTTGTAGTGAGGAATGTGAAAGTAACTGTAATTATCCAGAAACTTATAAATCACTGTGGATATGTTATACCTGTGATAGAAAAATTAAAAATGGAAAAGTTCCTTGTGAGTATTTGAATAATAATCTTGATCCTAACATTATTCCTCCGCAATTAGATTGTCTAAATTCTTTAGAAAAACACTTGATTTCATTGCATATTCCATTCATGAAAATGGTAAATCTTGGACATAGAACACAGCATAAAGTTACAGGCCCAACAGTTTGTATCCCAAGTAACGTAAATGCAGTAACTGATGTTTTACCACGTTGTAATGGTGAAGATTATCTTTTTAGACTAAAACTGAAACGCAAAATAACATACAAAGGTCATTATGAGTACGAATTTGTTACGAAGCGACATTTAAAAGATGCATTACAGTACTTAAAGGAAAATAATAAATGGTATTCAGATGTTAAATTCAATGAAAATTGGAATTTTGATGAAATAACTTGTGCTGGAAATGATACACAGATAAACAATTCTGATGATATTAAATCTGATGATGAACATGATGACTTGCCAGATATTGACATGCCTATAAATGAGGTTCAACTTAAAGGGCCCGTTTTCGATACTTGTCTGCAACCACTTGACATTGCACAGGAATTTTTGGATAGCCAGTTTGATAACATTTTCTGTATTTCTCCAGCTGAAAAGAACAATCCTGTTAGAATCTTGACTCACAAAGGTAATGAGGCTATGTGTTTTCCTGCATTATTTCCTAAAGGTACACATACCTTTCAAGATGATCGAGAAGAGAGAATTACCTTGAGCAGATATTTAAATTGTCGTTTAATGAATGCTGACATAAGGTTTGCTAGATGCACTGACTACATTTTTTATGCACAGTATTGGTATGAATTGAGTCAAATTGTTTCAAGTGTATCTATAGCCATGCGAAAAGGGAACACAGGAGGAAATGTGATCACTGCTGACATGCTTACAAATGAGCAACCGCTAAAAAATATATTGAAAAGTGACGAAGGATATAAATTTTTGAAAGGAATTCGTGGAACACCTTCATACTGGCAAGCTACACAAAAAGATTTGTTTGCGATGCTACGACAACTGGGTCTGCCCACGTGGTTTGCGTCCTTTAGCAGCGCAGATATGCGTTGGCCTGAGCTTATAGAAACCATCTTAAAACAGCAAGGTGACAATAGAAAAGCAGATGAATTAGACTGGGCGCAAAAATGCGAGATTCTAAGAAGCAATCCGATAACTGCTGCTAGAATGTTTGATCACAGATTCCATATTTTTCTGAAAACTGTCATATTGTCAAAAGCTAACCCTATCGGTAAAATAAAAGATTACTTTTATAGAGTTGAATTTCAACAGAGAGGCTCACCACACACGCATTGTTTATTTTGGGTAGAGGATGCACCGCTGGTAGATAAGGATGATGATGAAAAAATTGTTGAATTCATAGATAATTACATATCATGTGAATTGCCAAATGAAGTTGAGGAGCCAGAACTACACGAAATTGTTTCTAATGTTCAGAAGCACAGCTATAAACATTCTAAATCTTGTAAAAAAAATAATAAAACTTGTCGTTTTAATTTTCCAAGAGCGCCGTCAGAGAAGACTTTTATATGCCGTCCTCTTCTTGATGAGACTGCAGAAATTGACGCTGAAGAACTGGTATCTTTAGAATCTTCTGAAATGTCTTCGACGAGGGCTAAATTAATTTTAGAATCAATATGGAAAGCATTGTCTGATCCACATCAAATTTTTGATTCAATTGATGAATTGTACAAGAGTCTTGAAATAAATCAAGATTTATTTCAAAAAGCTTGTGAAAAAATTACAAAGAAAAATTATTTAGTTCTGAAACGACAACCCAAAGATGTGTGGATTAATCAATACAATACCCATTTACTTCAAGCATGGAATGGAAATTTGGACATACAGTATGTCTTTGATGCATACAGTTGTATAGTATATATTGTGTCGTACATTTCAAAATCAGAGAGAGAAATGGGATTACTACTTCAACAAGCTGAAATAGAAGCTAAAGAAGGTAATTTAGATGTTCAGTCTAGTTTGAAGAAGATATCCAATACTTACCTTCACAGCAGGGAAGTCTCTGCGCAAGAGGCAGCTTACCGAGTGTGTAATTTAAGATTGAAAGAAGCTTCTCGCAAGGTTCAATTTATACCTACTGGCTCAGTTAATATCAGGTTAACATTACCCCTTAAGGAACTGAAGAGCAGGGCTCAACAAGGTACTCTTACGGATGAAAATATGTTTATGACTAGTATCAATGACCGATACAAAGCGCGACCAGATGGATTCCCCTTTCATGATATGTGTTTAGCCACTTTTTGTTCGGAATATAGAGTTATGTCAGTGAGTGAGAAAAAAAATGAAACATCTGAAAAAAATCCTGCATTTCGACTAAAAAATGATTTGGGCTACGTTATGAAGCGTTCTAGAACCAACCCTGCTGTCATACGTTATGCTAGATTTTCAATAACTAAGCACCCAGAAGAATTTTATCAGAGCAGTTTACAGTTATTTCTTCCACACCGCATAAAAGATCAGTTAAAACCGACACCATATGAAACACACGAGGAGTTTTACAAGTCGGGCTTTGTAAGTTTTGGTGCTGAACTTATGTCCGTAAAAGATACTGTTGATAACAATCGACAGCTATATGAAAAAGATGCTGTTAATATTGACGAGGCACAAGAAATTATTGAAAAATGTGGATTATTAGAAGATGCCTGGTCAAACATTTGTCCAGAAACTGAATTGGATCGCCTTGAATGTCTACAATTGCAGGTTAATAATAATGCAGGAGATGAAGAAGAACCAGTAAGCATACCTGACTTAGTTGATGTTGCATTGCCAAAAAATTCAAATAAAAATATAGAACCATGTCCTGGTATTATTTCACGTGCCGAAGCTTTGCCACTTTTAAGGTCTTTAAATAAAATTCAGTCAGACATATTTTATACAGTACGCCAATTTTGTCTGAACAAAGTCCACATGAAAGATCCCGAACAATTTACAGTTTTTGTAACGGGTGGAGCAGGCACAGGGAAAAGTCATTTGATTAAATCGATATATTATGAAGCTACCCGAATATTAGCTCGAACAGTTACACATCCAGATGATAAGACTGTCTTATTATGTGCTCCGACTGGAGTAAGTGCTTATAACATATCTGCGGCTACAATTCACAGTACTTTTTCGATTACAACAAATGCAAAATTGCCATACCAGCCTCTTGGACAAGAAAAGGTGAATACATTGAGGGCAAAATTCGGGTGTGTTCAGATTCTAATCATTGATGAAATCTCGATGGTTGATCATAAACTTTTATGTTACATTCACGGAAGACTAAGGCAAATAAAACAAACTTCTGATTATACGCCTTTTGGTAATGTTTCAGTCATTGCTGTTGGCGACTTCTTCCAGCTGCCCCCTGTTAAAGGAAAATCGTTATATTCTTCTAATGAATTGTTCAATTTGTGGCAAGATAATTTTAAAATTGCTCATTTACAAGAAATAATGAGACAAAAAGATGATCTTGCATTTGCTAAAGCTCTGAATAGAATACGAACGAAAAAGAAAGGTGAATGTTTGACTAAGGATGATTTTCGTTTATTTTCTCAACGAGAAACTGGAGAAGAAAGTGACGCCATTCATATTTTTGCCACTAATGCACAAGTTAATGAGCACAATCTGAGGTTATTACATATTAAATGTGGAGAACCGATTGTAATTGAAGCAAAAGATTATTCTAAAGATAAGCGCACCGGTAAAATGAAGAAACTAGACAAACCCCTTACCAGTAATGTTGATTCAACTCTGTCAAATATCATATATATTGGTATTGGTGCGAGAGTCATGTTAATCAAGAACATAAATGTCAGTGATGGTTTAACGAATGGAAGTTTTGGAACAGTTGTATATATTACAATGGATAATGACAATGTTCCTTCAGTAATTCACGTTAAATTCGATAACGATAAAGTAGGCATAAATTTAAGAAAACTTGCTTCAAAATCACAAAACGTACCAGAGGACAGCACTCCAATTGACATTCAAGAAGAAACAATAAATTATCGTGGTGACGTCCGAAGACAATTTCCGATTAAACTTGCTTATGCCTGCACAATACACAAAGTCCAAGGTCTAACTGTAGAAAATGCTGTGGTTTCCTTAAAAAAAATTTTTGCTCCCGGTCAAGCATATGTTGCATTAAGTCGTGTGACGTCTTTAAATGGGTTAATAATAAGAGATTTTGATGAAAAGGTGATATATTCCCACCCTGACATAGATGGAGCTCTAACTGCAATGCCGTTGTTTATAGAACCAATACCTGAACAACGAAAGACTACAGAGATCATACTTCTAAATATCCAGGGATTGATGCAGCATTACCAAGATCTGAACAATGATTATAGATTCAAAGGATGCGATTTCATTTGTATAACAGAAACTTGGATAACTGAGTTAGCAGACTGCACAAATATACAGTTGGAGGGGTTTCATTTTCACAATACGTCCAGGCAATTATCGTATGATAACACTAACCATTATACTGAATTAAAGCAAAAACAACATGGAGGAGTAGGCATGTATTACCATTCCGGTACACGTAGTAATCTCTTACGAATAGGTAACTTTAATATAGAATACTTAGCATTCAATATCATAGATTTAGACCTTACCGTTGTAACTATTTATAGACCACCATGTTATAAAGCTGATTTGTTTATTACTTACTTGCAGGTTCTTTTAACTGAACTTAATGAAAATGGTGGTAATTGTATTGTAATGGGGGATTTCAACCAGAATTTACTAAATAGCAGTTCAACAATTAAAACTTGTATGGAAGATCATGGCTTCCAACAACTTGTCAACTTTATTACAACAGAAGGTGGAACTATAATTGACCATGTGTATATTAAAGGTATCTGTAGTACTAGAATAAATGTCAAAGTTATGCCAACCTACTATAGTTATCATGAAGCAGTACATATTGACATACATTGATGATTCAAATATTGATCACCCCAAAATTATGATGATTAAAGATAAGACCTTTACAAAACCATTCATTCACAAGCAACTCTTCAAAGACAATGAGACTATTTATTTATTCCCCCCCCCCCCCCCCAAACTGAAATGTGTCATTCTCTGTTTTTTTTACTTTTAAATAGTTTTTTTTATTTCAATTATGGTTATGTTTTGTAGCTGCATTATTTATGTTTGTTATTGTACCTGGGAGCTTATAAATTGGTAACATATAAATTGCTCATTTATGATGTGATGTACAAACACATGGGTTGTTATTCCATATCTTACAAGTAGAAATTTGAACTATTTTCATTCCAAGACTAACCAAGTGTTCCTCTCGAAATTCCCCCATTGTTGTTTCACATTGTTAGTAGTACTGGTCATGGGAGACTGACAAAGCAAGTGGTGACCAGTAAAGCTGAAATGTCTCATCTATTTTTTTTTACTTTTAAATATTTTTTTTTCAATTATGGTTATGTTTTATAGCTGCATTCCCCCCAATGTTGTTTCACAATGGCAGTGGTGCAGGAAAGGGGGGCCTGACAAAGCCAGATGTAACCAGTAACAACTCAAAAGTGGGGCATTAGACATTATTAAATTTCTTTCTATTAAATCATGTCTGTATGCTCTATCGTAATTATTTCTATTGCTAGTGTGACCCATCTTTCACATCAAATATACAATTTATTGAATACCATCCAAGCTGTTTTAACTTTACCATGTTTGTATATCTAGTGATTATTTCTTTTACTTTTTAATATTTTGTTTTTTTTATTGATGTCATTATTTCTTTTTTTAGATATTATATTGTCAATATTTCTTTTTTGAATTGGTGGCAGATATTAAGATACTTATAAATTGTTTATCAGAATGGTATATAACAAAAGTCCCGTTTACACTTGGCCGCGATAACCGAGCCGTACTGGGCACGGTACTAGGACGCGATAAATTTCAAGAAATTGACCCGTTTACATTACTCTAAAATAACCGGTCTCAGAACCGCCCCAAGCATGCCAAATGTGGAACTCTTCACAGAAAAGTTAATTTCAGTCCCTGTACAATTACCCTGATGAAAACAATTATGACGACTGATTTAGTTAGAGCAGTCATTTTGACAGAACTGATGACTGAACTGTCAAAGTTTGAAAGGAAAAAAGGTCAAGGTTCATTTGGCGCATGCGCAGTAATCCGTACTCAGACCTGTTAGCGTTTACACTACGTAAATTTAAAGCGAGCCGTCCTGAGTACGGTTCCGAGACCACCTCACTTCAGTGGGCTAGATTGACACGGTACTCAGTACGGCACGCTTGTGTCGGACCCGTTTACATTACAAAATAATTAATCCTGCAGTACCAGGAACGGTACCTGGCACGCTTAAAATTTGTTATGTAAACGGGGTTTATGATACAAAAATATGTAGTATTTTAGGTCAAAAACAATACCATCTAAAGAAATTATATATTGTTGAAATAACCTGTCCAAGTATTCACACATATCTCATAATAACATGTATTAACTTTAAAGATTAATCACGTGATTACATACATGTTTAATTATGAGATATGTGCGAATACTATGACAGATTATCTATTGTTTACTATTGAATTGAAATCTTTATATAAACATCTTGAACTTGTGATATTGTTGGTATCTTTTTTTCTAATTTGTTTTTTCTAATGTATTTCTAATGTTTAACTTTGATATAACAAAGGTAAGGCAATAAGCGTCAGATAGTCATATACATACATGTATGCATTTTATTGCCTTGTCTAAATTGCGATTTAATGCCAAACATATGTACCATTTATAATTTTTATTTTGTAATAAATATTATAATCAGATTTTAATTTCGGTTGGTTGTATTGTCAATTGACGTTCTCTCTGAAGACACTTTAGATATGAACTGTATCAGTACACTGGTAAAGTACGTTTGACTTCAAGTTAAAGGCTATTTCTAACATTATGCATCAAAGCGAAATGTCTGAAGTTGTTGTTTGTTTATGACTTCCGGATTTTGTCCAATGGTTTGGATTCTATTTAACATTTGATATATTTTGACAGTCAATGCACATAGTTATCTAGATATTTATTTTTGGTGATTTAAATTGACAAAAAAATAGTTTATATAAAATATTTTTTATGACATTTTACCCAGGGTTAATGTAACACATGTTAACAAATGTTGAATAGAATTGATATTGCTGGTGTTTATGTCGAAATAAGTCTTTTGTAAAATACAATCAAAAATATACCAATGGTTATTGTTAATTGTGCGGTAATATTTTTTTTTAAAAAAACAACTTCGTGCATTTGACTTGTCGCAGAACTTTGAGAATAGCTTTGAAATTTTAGTCAAACCCACTTTCTCAATAAAACCGAAGACGTATCGATCCGACAAGTACAGTGTAGTGCAATACTGATTTCTCTATGGATTGCACGGGGATAATGAAATAGACGCAGAATTAGCCTATTACTCCCAAGGTCATAATATCAAATGCGGTATTTAGAAAATATTTCATTCCGATTATAGAAATAAATTTGTGTGCTATGGATGGCGGAGAAGTTTATAATTTGTTACAGAATTAACCCTTAGAAAAAAGCAAAACAATTATGCACTGCACTGACACATACCGATATTCCAGGATCCCCCCCCCCCCCTTGCAAACAGTGATAACTGTTTATCCTTGGCCTTTTTGTTCGGGTTCTGGGTCCACAATGACAATGAAAATATGTGCCTTGTCTCCGGTGATTATTGTAAATATTACTGCAACATTTAAAAAAAGATACAGCTTCGGTGATTTCGGACATTTCGCATTGCCGCATTTAACAGATTTTCTCACTAAACTGGGCACTGCTATAAAATGGACGAAGAATTTCCAATAAATCCATCAATATCAGTCCGATTTACAGAATACATCCGAGACCAATCTCGAAACCAGAAAATTTTTTGAAGAAATTTCTCTGGTGAATAGGGGTAGCCATTTTCCCGGAAAATGACATGTAATTCCTACGCGCGAAATTTCTCGTTTATTTGCGTCGTACGCCCCTGATTTTATGTGCCTGGATGACCGAATCACTTAAAAATATACCCACGCGTAGAAAAATAGATCTTTGCAAAAACTTGAATTTGTTCGTTTAGGATTCGTTTTTTATGCCAGCGAGTTGACTTTGACTCAAGGATCATTTTACAACAAACGAAACGACGATCCGACCACTAGTTTTCGAGAAATCGACCCAAAAAGATTGACCAATCAGAGGTCAGAATGGGCGGGGCTTAGGTTTGAAAAAAATTGGAAAAAATGGACGGTCTAATGTGCCAGAGGCCTTCGGCTCCGCGGCTGCCTCTGGGAACGAGATTGATCCGAGACTAGATGTAGTTTACGGAATCTGTCGAGATTAGCCCAGTGATCACTGTCAGTGCATTAATCGTATCCCAGAAACTTCTATTTTTATCAACGGAAGTAAATGACTATTATATTTATTAATATGATAATTGATTCCCATGAACATATAGATTTGATCAACAGGATCATACATGTCCAATGTAAGAACAGCATTAATAAATATTTAAACTAAAGGACACTTCAAAATGCGTATTTGCAAATTCGGCAAATATAACACATATTTAATACGGCATTAAATTAACAGATTTCCACATAAACATTGCACACATCAAATAAAATGGAAGCAGAATCAACCAAATCCAACAATATCAAATCCATTTTATACATTTGTTGCATGTAAGTGTACAGTACTTCCGGTGATAATGAAAATGTTCAATTACTTTTATGAAATCAGAAAGCGCATAAGGCATCACATGGTGAAAAGTTTATGCAAATCGAATAATATATGCCACTTTTACAGACCCAAAACCTTGGAAAGTGACTTGTAGAAAATTGGCTATTTCTCAGCAGTTACAAACGATTTTGTGGCATCTGTATGATCGTATGGGTCCATTCTATTTGTTGATTGGCATCAGATATCATTTTAAAAACATTTGAATAAAATATCTGTTGATTGGCATCAAATATCATTTTAAAAACATTTGAATAAAATATCTGTTTTGAAGGCTAAAAATACAGTTTTTATAACATCGTCCATGACATAAGGCCTCAAAAGGTGAAAATTTTATGAAAATCGAATAATATGGGCCAAAAACCTTCAAAAGTGACATTTAGAAAACCGCCTATATCTTGGCAACCGAACAAGTTAGAAACAATTTTATGATATCTAAATGACCGTATGAGTTTTGTTAATATGTGAATATAAACCAAAAGTTAATTTTAATATTACATATTAAATAATTCTTGGTTGAAAAAAATTTAGATTTTAAAAGTTAAAAATGCAGTTTTTGACCAAATGGCGTCACTTCCGGTGTCAATTTTAAATTATATGACGCATCAAATGATGTCACTGTTGTGAATATCCAGTAATAATTGACTATTTTACAGGCAAAATTAAGAAAACAGTGACTTACGCAAAACTGCCCATTTCTCGGCAACTGCTTATATTACAAACTAATTTTCACATACATTCTCTTCGTGTGGATTACAGCTACTAGTTTATAAAAGTTCCATAGAAATATTTTAAAATCTGAAGAGCCTGAATGGGTTGTAAATAGGTCAATATTACGCCCTTTTTCACCTCTTAATCCAATTTGCTAGAAAATGAAATTTTACGCCCTTTTTCACCTCTTAATTTAGTGCTTCCGACATTCTTCGACCTATTTTTTTCAAAAATTGTAGTTTTTGGTAAAATTATGATGCCACTTCCGGTAATAAAAAAAATGACAATTGAGAATAACTGAATTAGCCAATGGCGGCCAAGGAAAATTACTGAGACAATATTTTTTAACATGTTTGCGCTAGTCATACGACTCTTTAATTCTGTGTACAACACGACTAAAAAATATTCATAAATAAAAAAGTTTTTTGTAAAATTTTAAATTTTCGAAATTTGGCGCCTAATATCTTAGTGCAAAACCCTTGAAAAGTGACTCCTAGAAAATCCTATATTTCTCGGCAGTGTAGGACACGTGGGTTAATTCCATGCTTCGTCACTACTGACATCTTTTGACCCCTTGTACCGTTGATAACAGATTAAAAGTGTACAAATGTGTTGTTACATGTATTGATGTGTTCCCATTTGAATATTGTTCACGATAGGCAAAATAAATACGAATAACTAAGTGATGCGTGTTCTATGGCACTCAGTTTATTTCGATCAATTGGGGCACAATTTTGATCCAAGCTGTTCCTACTCTATTTGCCAACAGTGACCCGACAAAAACCTTGTCCTTTTTGGTTCCGGTTCTGAATTCTCGATGGTACTAATAGTTGGAAATGATTTGAAAAGACAAACACTTTATAAATGATAAATATATTTATTGAATTATAAGTGAAAAGTAGGATATGTACATAGCATTAACCATTATTTAGGAATTGTTTAATCATACATAAGTTCAAATATCCAATTATCCAAGTATAGTGAGAATAAGGACAACATTAATAAATATTTAAAATGCATATTTGCAAATTCGGGAAATATTTTATAATGAAAACAAAAATACAAAGAAATATGTAATGAACATATAAAGCAAAATTTAAATAACAAACAGAAAGGCATACATTTATATAAATTTTGAAATCTAATTTGCGTATAATGTAAATTATAAATTAGATGAATTAAACTGCAGGAAAAATAATCGTAAGAGTTAAAAACCCAACAGAGAAAGTTGTAATACTTTCTGCGGAAAATATGTATATAAATAGTACATAAATACAACAATGAACGAATAGAATATATAAAACAGAATATACATATATACTACATATTTTGGTACATGGAAGAACACTCAAATAACTTAGTGTGTTGCAATAAAGATTTGATCGTGACCTTCCATATTTCAGAGGTGTGCTTAAACATTTAGTGGTCCATTATGTCATTATGATGACTCAATGAATGTTTAAGCGACCCGGTCCGTTTGGGAAAATAAAGAATAAATATTCTTTAATTAATTGAACCGGTACCTAGCTACAATAAAATGGGTCCTATACGAAAATCGAAACAATAGGACATACACAAAGCAACAATATATAATGAAATGAAAATTTGACTAATATTACATATATACATTTAACAGCTCGATATTACCCTAGAGTTCTGAAAAGATAACAAATATAAACGGTTAAAATATATGCATTAGAAATCCCCGTGGTAAATTGTTTTGTACTGTGAAATGAGCTCTGTACATATATTCGTAAGAACAAAATGAGAACCTGTGATTCAATTTGAATATATTCCAAACAAAAACAGATTAAAACTCACCTGCCAATTTATTGCCCACCATTTTAAGCGTAATAACTGTTTCCTTTTGTATGATATCTTCCATCTTTGTCACAAGCTCTTCCTCAGATTCGTGCGTAATATAAGTTTTGAGAACTGGAACGGGACAGTTAACATCAATAAATACGTATGGCTGTTCTACCTTCGCTATTGTAATTAAATATTCCAAGTCGTCCCTTCCATAGCCATGGATAATGAATTCTGCTGTGGCGGTCGGTGCTGTGGTTTCCTGAAATACATAAACAATTATAACCATCTTCACCCCCTAACTAAATTATGGCGCAGTTTAGTTCGCTACTAAACTATTTAGCGAACCTCGGTCGTGTTTTTGCATTAAATAGCCAAATTTCAATGTTTTCTTCCTTCAATTTTCAATATGAAATATATGATTTGATATAATAAATTAGTTAGAATCAGATGCTTAGGTTCACTTACTTCTAGAATAGTGTCTGAAGTAGAACTAAAACCTGTTGTCTTTTGGTATTTTCTGGGACTTAAATTCGTTAACTTAACATATGTGCCAGCCTTCAACCCATCTGGGTTATTCCATAAAGTAATTTTTGACGTGGCCGTTTCATCTTTTAACTCAATTTCTGTCAGTGAAGTATCTCTTCCGTTGACGGAAACCATTCGTTCTGCATTTACCTAATAAAAGAAAGGTTTTCGTATGTTCAATAAGAGCAATTAAATGTAGAAACCACGCACAGATAAGTAAATTAAACAAAAAGAAACCTTTTTGTTATTTGGTGCTGTGCTGAAATGGAATAATCGGATAGTGAATAGGGATGACTTACACATTCAATTCTACCACACAGTGTGGACATTGCTGTCAATTCTTTTGCCTGTTGAATTGATCGGGTCGGGGCCGGTTCCGGATAGACCAGACACTTGGCTGACTTTATTATGGCTTCACAGGGTGTCGAACTCAGTACGGTATTACGGAGGCTCGTTTTCTGTCCTAGAATGAGAAAAATTCACATTTCTGATTCATATATAATTAAAATCCCGTTGGTATTAAATATATGATTCATATATTGCCTTGGTTTAAGAGTCCCCATATTGCTACCTTCTTGGCTAAATGTTAAAATAACAACAAACGAAACGAAATCTTATATACGATATATGACAGGTAGACATCTGTAGAATGTTATTAAATAATTGTATATTTCATTTGAAATTAATACTTTTCCTTACACACATGTCACATATCGAATATCAGAAAAATGTTATTAAATAATTGCATATTTGATTTTGAATTAATACTGTTTTCCTTACACACAGGTCACATATCGAATATAAGGATATGTAGACAGCACGGTGTATAAGCATTTTCTATATATTAGATGTTCGCAAAAGCAAGGCAAACACCCCCAAATCCCCGACCATGCACAAGAAGTGGGTTATTCATTTCAGTCTATTCTTCGGAAATGGAAAATATTGTAGTCTGTATATTTATTTTTCAGATATGATCTTGAAAATGCCCTTGAAAAATAAATGAAACTTGATTGGGTATAAGAATTATAATGGACACATTTCTCTTAGTTATACCATCCCCAATTTCCCCTACCTCATAATCTTTACTTACCTAAAAGTACGTATGGAACATCGTTCTTAGATCTTTTCACAGTGAAATTACCAGTTACCATATAACTCTTCCCTTTTTGGATTTTGTGACATGTGAAAATTTTTATAGCTGATTCCTCGTCACATGCCCCAACTATGTATTTTTGGTTACCATCTTCTTTATTTTCTTCTTTAAATTCGGCTACTAGGAATTTAAAGGGCTTAACATAGGCTTGCGATGCAGTAGTCGTGGCAGAGGCAATCAGTTGCAATATGGTTAGGAAAGCCATTTCACAGGATTGTAGTAACGGGTGTAAAACAGTATCTTTATATGCAATTTACAAGCTGACCACGAAAGCTATTGGCTGTTTTTTTTAATTGGCTGGACAAAAGATAATCCGTGACAATATATATCTAGAACAAAAGGCTTAAAATTTCTCCACTGTGGTGTTTGAAGAAATGAAGACCTTGTTAAATTGCGTTATCATTGGTTGATTGATTGCTTGGTGAACTCAGAGTGCCAGTGTTTTATAATTTGTCTGGTATGTTTTCCTTTGTTTCATTCTTTAATTAATATTTAACAACACAATCTGACGCCATCAAGTCTACAATTTTAATCTTTAACACCAATCTATTTTATGACAATAAGTTAACTTATCGAGTCAACCTACATTGCATTCAATAATAATAATATAATTTATTGAGTCTTCCCTTTCAATTATGTGACAATAAACAAACGGATGTAGTTGATCTTTTGCCACTGTTCATCCGTTAACCGTTTTTCAATTTTATTTTAATACCTTTGAACAACTTTCATAAATATTATTAAAATATATAACGCTATTTTACTTATTTTTGGATAAAAGCTCAAACATGACAGAATAATATACCTTGGTTTAAACAATATTCATTCATAAAATATAAAATGTTAATATTCATACAACACACTCAGTAATTTGACTGTTCTTCCATGTACCAAAATATGTAGTATATATGTATATTCCATTATAATTTTAATATTCATTCATTGCTGTATTTATGTACGAAGTATAGAAATCGCTCATATTTATTATCATTCCGCAGAAAATGTTACAACCTAAATTTCAAACTACATGTGAGTATAAGATTGTAATTTACATTCTGCATTTGACTTATATTACCTGCATAATATAAGTAAAATAGCGTTATATATTTTAATAATATATTATAATATTTATGAAAGTTGTTCAAAGGTATTAAAATAAAATTTAAAACGATTAACGGATGAACAGTGGCAAAAGATCAACTACATCCGTTTGTTTATTGTCACATAATTGAAAGGGAAAACTCAATAAATTATATTATTATTAACAAGGTCTTCATTTCTTCAAACACCACAGTGGAGAAATTTTAAGCCTTTTGTTCTAGATATATATTGTCACGGATTATCTTTTGTCCAGCCAATTAAAAAAAACAGCCAATAGCTTTCGTGGTCAGCTTGTAAATTGCATATAAAGATACTGTTTTACACCCGTTACTACAATCCTGTGAAATGGCTTTCCTAACCATATTGCAACTGATTGCCTCTGCCACGACTACTGCATCGCAAGCCTATGTTAAGCCCTTTAAATTCCTAGTAGCCGAATTTAAAGAAGAAAATAAAGGAGATGGTAACCAAAAATACATAGTTGGGGCATGTGACGAGGAATCAGCTATAAAAATTTTCACATGTCACAAAATCCAAAAAGGGAAGAGTTATATGGTAACTGGTAATTTCACTGTGAAAAGATCTAAGAACGATGTTCCATACGTACTTTTAGGTAAGTAAAGATTATGAGGTAGGGGAAATTGGGGATGGTATAACTAAGAGAAATGTGTCCATTATAATTCTTATACCCAATCAAGTTTCATTTATTTTTCAAGGGCATTTTCAAGATCATATCTGAAAAATAAATATACAGACTACAATATTTTCCATTTCCGAAGAATAGACTGAAATGAATAACCCACTTCTTGTGCATGGTCGGGGATTTGGGGGTGTTTGCCTTGCTTTTGCGAACATCTAATATATAGAAAATGCTTATACACCGTGCTGTCTACATATCCTTATATTCGATATGTGACCTGTGTGTAACGAAAACAGTATTAATTCAAAATCAAATATGCAATTATTAGGGTTTCACACTGCGAAGCTTGTGTGAAACACTATTGTTTTTGTTAAAATTATTAGGGTTTCACACTGCGAAGCTTGTGTGAAACACTATTGTTTTTGTTAAAATTATTATTCTTATTATTATTATTCTTCTTTTGTTTTGAGTAGATCTCAGCAACTGCTTGTCGCATCGTTACGATTTCTTCGGTTTTACTGGGAAAGTGGGTGTGACTTAGAGGATAAAGCTATTTTGAACGTTCTGCGACAATGCGAAATGTCCGAAATCACCAAATTATCGTTTTTTAAAATATTGCAGTAATTTTGACAATAATCATTGAATTTTAACTTTCGATACATTTTGGCATAGCCGGAGACAGGGCACATAGCTACACTACTTTCGATTTTTGATTTTCGGTAAATCTTCAAAGATATTAGGCGCCAAATTTTGAAAATTTAAAATTTTACAAAAAACTTTTTTATTTATGAATATTTTTTAGTCGTATTATGCACAGAATTAAAGGGTCATCTGACTAGTGCAAAAATGTTAAAGAATTTTGTCTCAGTAATTTACCTTGGCCGCCATTGGCTAATTCAGTTTTTAAGTCCTAGATTAATTTTTTATTGTTCGATTTGTATAAAACAAAGTTCATATGCTTCGTTGTATCAATTGTCATTTTTTTTATTACCAAAAGTTTTATCTGTCGGCACCGGAAGTGGCATAATTTTACCAAAAACTACAATTTTGACAGTTATTTTCCTTCTTCGAAAACAAATATTATTTTTTGGAAAAATTATTTGACTCAAAGAGTGTGCCCTTTCAAGGCGCAAAAAATGTAGGAAGCAGTTTTTTTAATTTCGATTTCATTTTCGAGCAAATTCGATTAAGAGGCTAAAAATGGTGTAAAATTGGCCTATTTACAACCTATTCAGGCTTTTCAGATTTTAATATATTTCTTCGTAACTTTTATAAACTTGTAGCTATTACCCATACGAAGAAAATGTATGTTAAAATTCGTTTGTACTATAAGCAGTTACCAAGAAATGGGCAGTTCTGTACAAGTCACTGTTTTCGTTATTTTGCCTGTAAAATAGTCAATTATGATTGGATTTTTATAAAAGTGACATCATTTGATTCAAAAAGCACGTAGCGTCATATCAAGTTGATTACAATTTAAAATTGACACCGGAAGTGACATCATTTGGTCAAAAAATGCATTTTAAACTTTTTAAATCAATGTTTTATTCAACCAAGAATAACTTAATATGTATTAGTAATTTTAACTTTTGGTTTAAATTCACATATAAACACAACTCATATGGTCATATACATATCATAAAATTGGTTCTAACTTGTTCGGTTGCCGAGAAATAGACGGTTTTCTACAGGTCACTTTTGAAGGATTTGGCGCCATAAAAGTGTCAATTATTATTCGATTTTCATAAACGTTACACCATGTTATACCTAATGCCATTTGGGATTTCATACAAGTAATGTAAGATTTTCATTATCACCGGAAGTAACGTCATTTTGGCAAAAACTGTATTTTTAGCCTTCAAAACAGATATTTTATTCAAATGAGTCTGTTTTGAAATCTTTTTCAAATTATGGTATTTGATGTCAATCAACAAATAGAATGAAGCCATACGATCATACAGATACCACAAAATGGTTTGTAACTTGTACGGTTGCCGAGAAATAGCCGATTTTCTACAAGTCACTTTTCAAGTTTTTTGGTCTTTAAAAGTGGCAATTAATAATCGATTTACATAAAATTTTCACTATATGATATCGTATGCCATTTCTGATTTCATAAGACTAATTGAACATTTTCATTAACACTGGGAGGAATTTAATTTTGTCAAGATCATTTACAAGTAACAAATGTATAAAATGAATTGATATTGCTGGATTTGGTTGATTCTGCGTCCATCTTATTTGTGTGCAATGTTAATTTGGAAACCTGTTTAGTGGTTTCGTTGGTACCAGAAGCGACACATGTTCAAGGGTAACTTGGCACCGGAAGTGACATGTTTAAGGGTAACGTGGCACCAGTGAAACCCGTCATTCCTGCATGCAGGTCTAGTTATTCTTATTATTATTATTCTTCTTTTGTTTTGAGTAGATCTCAGCAACTGCTTGTCGCATCGTTACGATTTCTTCGGTTTTACTGGGAAAGTGGGTGTGACTTAGAGGATAAAGCTATTTTGAACGTTCTGCGACAATGCGAAATGTCCGAAATCACCAAATTATCGTTTTTTAAAATATTGCAGTAATTTTAACAATAATCATTGAATTTTAACTTTCGATACATTTTGGCATAGCCGGAGACAGGGCACATAGCTACACTACTTTCGATTTTTGATTTTCGGTAAATCTTCAAAGATATTAGGCGCCAAATTTTGAAAATTTAAAATTTTACAAAAAACTTTTTTATTTATGAATATTTTTTAGTCGTATTATGCACAGAATTAAAGGGTCATCTGACTAGTTCAAAAATGTTAAAGAATTTTGTCTCAGTAATTTACCTTGGCCGCCATTGGCTAATTCAGTTTTTAAGTCCTAGATTAATTTTTGATTGTTCGATTTGTATAAAACAAAGTTCATATGCTTCGTTGTATCAATTGTCATTTTTTTTATTACCAAAAGTTTTATCTGTCGGCACCGGAAGTGGCATAATTTTGCCAAAAACTACAATTTTGACAGTTATTTTCCTTCTTCGAAAACAAATATTATTTTTTGGAAAAATTATTTGACTCAAAGAGTGTGCCCTTTCAAGGCGCAAAAAATGTAGGAAGCAGTTTTTTTAATTTCGATTTCATTTTCGAGCAAATTCGATTAAGAGGCTAAAAATGGTGTAAAATTGGCCTATTTACAACCTATTCAGGCTTTTCAGATTTTAAAATATTTCTTCGTAACTTTTATAAACTTGTAGCTATAATCCATACGAAGAAAATGTATGTTAAAATTCGTTTTTACTATAAGCAGTTACCAAGAAATGGGCAGTTCTGTACAAGTCACTGTTTTTGTTATTTTGCCTGTAAAATAGTCAATTATGATTGGATTTTTATAAAAGTGACATCATTTGATTCAAAAAGCACGTAGCGTCATATCAAGTTGGTTACAATTTAAAATTGACACCGGAAGTAACATCATTTGGTCAAAAAATGCATTTTAAACTTTTTAAATCAATGTTTTATTCAACCAAGAATAACTTAATATGTATTAATAATTTTAACTTTTGGTTTAAATTCACATATAAACAAAACTCAGATGGTCATATAGATATCATAAAATGGTTTCTAACTTGTTCGGTTGCCGAGAAATAGACGGTTTTCTACAGGTCACTTTTGAAGGTTTCGGGGCCATAAAAGGGTCAATTATTATTCGATTTTCATAAACGTCACACCATGTTATACCTAATGCCATTTGGGATTTCATACAAGTAATTTAAGATTTTCATTATCACCGGAAGTAACGTCATTTTGGCAAAAACTGTATTTTTAGCCTCGAAAACAGATATTTTATTCAAATGAGTCTGTTTTGAAATCTTTTTCAAATTATGGTATTTGATGCCAATCAACAAATAGAATGAACCCATACGATCATACAGATACCACAAAATGGTTTCTAACTTGTACGGTTGCAGAGAAATAGCCGATTTTCTACAAGTCACTTTTCAAGTTTTTTGGTCTTTAAAAGTGGCAATTATTATTCGATTTACATAAAATTTTCACTATATGATATCGTATGCCATTTCTGATTTCATAAGACTAATTGAACATTTGCATTAACACCGGGAGTAATTTAATTTTGTCAAGATCATTTACAAGTAACAAATGTATAAAATGAATTGATATTGCTGGATTTTGTTGATTCTGCGTCCATTTTATTTGTGTGCAATGTTAATTTGAAAACCTGTTTAGTGGTTTCGCTGGTACCGGAAGTGACATATGTTCAAGGGTAACTTGGCACCGGAAGTGACATGTTTAAGGGTAACGTGGCACCAGTGAAACCCGTCATTCCTGCATGCAGGTCTAGTTATTCTTATTATTAGGGTTTCACACTGCGAAGCTTGTGTGAAACACTATTGTTTTTGTTAAAATTATTATTCTTATTATTATTATTATTATTATTCTTCTTTTGTTTTGAGTAGATCTCAGCAACTACGTGTCGCATCGTTACGATTTCTTCGGTTTTACTGGGAAAGTGGGTGTGACTTAGAGGATAAAGCTATTTTGAACGTTCTGCGACAATGCGAAATGTCCGAAATCACCGAAGTTATCGTTTTTACAAATATTGCGGTAATTTTAACAATAATCATGGGATTTTAACTTTCGATACATTTTGGCACATCTGGAGACAGGGCACATAGCTGCGCTACTTTCGATTTTTGATTTTCGGCAAATCTTCGAAGATATTAGGCGCCAAATTTCGGAAATTTAAAATTTTACAAAAAACTTTTTTATTTATGAATATTTTTTAGTCGTGTTGTGCACAGAATTAAAGAGTCATCTGACTTGCGCAAAAATGTTAAAAAATTTTGTCTCAGTAATTTTCCTTGGCCTCCATTGGCTAATTCAGTTTTTCAGTCCTAGATTAATTTTTTATTGTTCGATTTGTATAAAACAAAGTTCATATGCTTCGTTGTCTCAATTGTCATTTTTTTTATTACCAAAAGTGTTATCTGTCGGCACCGGAAGTGGCATAATTTTACCAAAAACTACAATTTTGACAGTTAGGTACATTTTTTGAAAACAAATATTATTTTTTTGAAAAATTATATGACTCAAAGAGTGTGTCCTTTAAAGGCGCATAAAATGTCGGAAGCAGTTTTTTTAATTTCTTTTTCATTTTCTAGCAAATTGGATTAAGAGGTGAAAAAAGGCGTAAAATTGACCTATTTACAACTCATTCAGGCTTTTCAGATTTTAAAATATTTTTACGTAACTTTTATAAACTTGTAGCTATAATCCATACGAAGAGATTGTATGTGAAAATTAGTTTGTAATATAAGCAGTTGCCGAGAAATAGGCAATTTTGCATGAGTCACTTTTCACGTAATTTTGGCTGTAAAAGAATCAATTATTATTCGATTTTCAATTTTCTTTCGCCATTGGATGTCTAATGCCATAGTGGACTATGTCAAACCATTTTATCCCTTGCGCTGCCACCGGAAATGACGTCATTTGCTCAAAACTTAAATTTTAGCCTTCAAAAAACAATATTTTATTCAAATGAGTCGTATTTGTTATTTTTTTCAAATTGTGATTTTTGATTATATTGATCAAATAGATTGAACCCATACAATCATACAGATACCACAATATGGTTTCTAACTCGTACGGTTGCAGAGAAATGGGCGATTTTCCTTAAGTCACTTTTCAAGGTTTTTGGTCTATAAAAGTGTCAGTTATTATTCGATTTTCATAAAATTTTTACCATATGATATCTTGTGTCATTTACGATTTCATAGAACTAATTTAACATTTTCAGTATCACCGGAAGTAATGTCATTTTGGCAAAAACTGTATTTTTAGCCTTCAAAACAGATATTTTTTTCAAATGAGACTGATTTGTAATATATTTCAAATTATGATATTTGATTCCAATCAACAAATGGATTGGACCCATACGATCATATAGATACCAAAAGATAGTTTTTATCGTGTACGGTTGCCGAGAAATAGACGATTTTCTACAAGTCACTTTTCAAGGTTTTTGGTCTATAAGAGTGGCAATTCTCATTCGATTTACATACAATTTTCGCCATTATGATGCCTTATGCCATTTCTGATTTCATAAAACTAATTGAACATTTTCATTATCACCGGAAGTAATGAAATTTTGCCAGGATCACTTACAAGTAACATATATATAAAATGAATTGATATTGCTGGATTTGGTTGATTCTTCGTCCATTTTATTTGATGTTTACAATGCTTATTTGGAAACCTGTTTGATGGTTTCATTGGTATCGGAAGTGACATATGTTTAAGGGTAACGTGGCACCGAAAGTGACGTGGCACCAGTGAAACCCGTCATTCCTGCATGCAGGTCTAGTTATTATTATTATTATTCTTCTTTTGTTTTGAGTAGATCTCAGCAACTACGTATCGCATCGTTACGATTTCTTCGGTTTTACTGGGAAAGTGGGTGTGACTTAGAGGATAAAGCTATTTTGAACGTTCTGCGACAATGCGAAATGTCCGAAATCACCGAAGTTATCGTTTTTACAAATATTGCGGTAATTTTAACAATAATCATGGGATTTTAACTTTCGATAAATTTTGGCATAGCTGGAGACAGGGCACATAGCTGCGCTACTTTCGATTTTTGATTTTCGGCAAATCTTCGAAGATATTAGGCGCCAAATTTCGGAAATTTAAAATTTTACAAAAAACTTTTTTATTTATGAATATTTTTTAGTCGTGTTGTGCACAGAATTAAAGAGTCATCTGACTTGCGCAAAAATGTTAAAAAATTTTGTCTCAGTAATTTTCCTTGGCCTCCATTGGCTAATTCAGTTTTTCAGTCCTAGATTAATTTTTTATTGTTCGATTTGTATAAAACAAAGTTCATATGCTTCGTTGTCTCAATTGTCATTTTTTTTATTACCAAAAGTGTTATCTGTCGGCACCGGAAGTGGCATAATTTTACCAAAAACTACAATTTTGACAGTTAGGTACATTTTTTGAAAACAAATATTATTTTTTTGAAAAATTATATGACTCAAAGTGTGTGTCCTTTAAAGGCGCAAAAAATGTCGGAAGCAGTTTTTTTAATTTCTTTTTCATTTTCTAGCAAATTGGATTAAGAGGTGAAAAAAGGCGTAAAATTGACCTATTTACAACTCATTCAGGCTTTTCAGATTTTAAAATATTTTTACGTAACTTTTATAAACTTGTAGCTATAATCCATACGAAGAGAATGTATGTGAAAATTAGTTTGTAATATAAGCAGTTGCCGAGAAATAGGCAATTTTGCATGAGTCACTTTTCACGTAATTTTGGCTGTAAAAGAATCAATTATTATTCGATTTTCAATTTTCTTTCGCCATTGGATGCCTAATGCCATAGTGGACTATGTCAAACCATTTTACCCCTTGCGCGGCCACCGGAAATGACGTCATTTGCTCAAAACTTAAATTTTAGCCTTCAAAAAACAATATTTTATTCAAATGAGTCGTATTTGTTATTTTTTTCAAATTGTGATATTTGATTCTATTGATCAAATAGATTGAACCCATACGATCATACAGATACCACAAAATGGTTTCTAACTTGTACGGTTGCAGAGAAATGGGCGATTTTCCTTAAGTCACTTTTCAAGGTTTTTGGTCTATAAAAGTGTCAGTTATTATTCGATTTTCATAAAATTTTCACCATATGATATCTTGTGTCATTTATGATTTCATAGATCTAATTTAACATTTTCAGTATCACCGGAAGTAATGTCATTTTGGCAAAAACTGTATTTTTAGCCTTCAAAACAGACATTTTTTTCAAATGAGTCTGATTTGTAATATATTTCAAATTATGATATTTGATTCCAATCAACAAATTGATTGAACCCATACGATCATATAGATACCAAAAGATAGTTTTTATCGTGTACGGTTGCCGAGAAATAGACGATTTTCTACAAGTCACTTTTCAAGGTTTTTGGTCTATAAAAGTGGCAATTCTCATTCGATTTACATACAATTTTCGCCATTATGCTGCCTTATGCCATTTCTGATTTCATAAAACTAATTGAACATTTTCATTATCACCGGAAGTAATGAAATTTTGCCAGGATCACTTACAAGTAACATATATATAAAATGAATTGATATTGCTGGATTTGGTCGATTCTTCGTCCATTTTATTTGATGTTTACAATGCTTATGTGGAAACCTGTTTGATGGTTTCATTGGTATCGGAAGTGACATATGTTTAAGGGTAACGTGGCACCGAAAGTGACGTGGCACCAGTGAAACCCGTCATTCCTGCATGCAGGTCTAGTTCTTCTTTTGTTTTGAGTAGATCTCAGCAACTACGTGTCGCATCGTTACGATTTCTTCGGTTTTACTGGGAAAGTGGGTGTGACTTAGAGGATAAAGCTATTTTGAACGTTCTGCGACAATGCGAAATGTCCGAAATCACCGAAGTTATCGTTTTTACAAATATTGCGGTAATTTTAACAATAATCATGGGATTTTAACTTTCGATACATTTTGGCATAGCTGGAGACAGGGCACATAGCTGCGCTACTTTCGATTTTTGATTTTCGGCAAATCTTCGAAGATATTAGGCGCCAAATTTCGGAAATTTAAAATTTTACAAAAAACTTTTTTATTTATGAATATTTTTTAGTCGTGTTGTGCACAGAATTAAAGAGTCATCTGACTTGCGCAAAAATGTTAAAAAATTTTGTCTCAGTAATTTTCCTTGGCCTCCATTGGCTAATTCAGTTTTTCAGTCCTAGATTAATTTTTTATTGTTCGATTTGTATAAAACAAAGTTCATATGCTTCGTTGTCTCAATTGTCATTTTTTTTATTACCAAAAGTGTTATCTGTCGGCACCGGAAGTGGCATAATTTTACCAAAAACTACAATTTTGACAGTTAGGTACATTTTTTGAAAACAAATATTATTTTTTTGAAAAATTATATGACTCAAAGAGTGTGTCCTTTAAAGGCGCAAAAAATGTCGGAAGCAGTTTTTTTAATTTCTTTTTCATTTTCTAGCAAATTGGATTAAGAGGTGAAAAAAGGCGTAAAATTGACCTATTTACAACTCATTCAGGCTTTTCAGATTTTAAAATATTTTTACGTAACTTTTATAAACTTGTAGCTATAATCCATACGAAGAGAATGTATGTGAAAATTAGTTTGTAATATAAGCAGTTGCCGAGAAATAGGCAATTTTGCATGAGTCACTTTTCACGTAATTTTGGCTGTAAACGAATCAATTATTATTCGATTTTCAATTTTCTTTCGCCATTGGATGCCTAATGCCATAGTGGACTATGTCAAACCTTTTACCCCTTGCGCTGCCACCGGAAATGACGTCATTTGCTCAAAACTTAAATTTTAGCCTTCAAAAAACAATATTTTATTCAAATGAGTCGTATTTGTTATTTTTTTCAAATTGAGATATTGGATTCTATTGATCAAATAGATTGAACCCATACGATCATACAGATACCACAAAATGGTTTCTAAGTTGTACGGTTGCAGAGAAATGGGCGATTGTCCTTAAGTCACTTTTCAAGGTTTTGGGTCTATAAAAGTGTCAGTTATTATTCGATTTTCATAAAATTTTCACCATATGATATCTTGTGTCATTTATGATTTCAGAGATCTAATTTAACATTTTCAGTATCACCGGAAGTAATGTCATTTTGGCAAAAACTGTATTTTTAGCCTTCAAAACAGACATTTTTTTCAAATGAGTCTGATTTGTAATATATTTCAAATTATGATATTTGATTCCAATCAACAAATGGATTGAACCCATACGATCATATAGATACCAAAAGATAGTTTTTATCGTGTACGGTTGCCGAGAAATAGACGATTTTCTACAAGTCACTTTTCAAGGTTTTTGGTCTATAAAAGTGGCAATTCTCATTCGATTTACATACAATTTTCGCCATTATGCTGCCTTATGCCATTTCTGATTTCATAAAACTAATTGAACATTTTCATTATCACCGGAAGTAATGAAATTTTGCCAGGATCACTTACAAGTAACATATATATAAAATGAATTGATATTGCTGGATTTGGTTGATTCTTCGTCCATTTTATTTGATGTTTACAATGCTTATGTGGAAACCTGTTTGATGGTTTCATTGGTATCGGAAGTGACATGTGTTTAAGGGTAACGTGGCACCGAAAGTGACGTGGCACCAGTGAAACCCGTCATTCCTGCATGCAGGTCTAGTTCTTATTATTATTATTATTCAGATTCCAATTTGAATAGATCTCAGCAACTACGTGTCGCATCCTTACGATTTCTTCGGTTTTACTGGGAAAGTGGGTGTGACTTAGAGGATAAAGCTATTTTGAACGTTCTGCGACAATGCGAAATGTCCGAAATCACCGAAGTTATCGTTTTTGAAAATATTGCAGTAATTTTAACAATAATCATTGGATTTTAACTTTCGATACATTTTGGCATAGCCTGAAACATGGCACATAGCTACGCTACTTTCGATTTTTGATTTTCGGCAGATCTTCGAAGATATTAGGCGCCAAATTTGGAAAATTTAAAATTTTACAAAAAACTTTTTTATTTATGAATATTTTTTAGTCGTATTGTGCACAGAATTAAAGAGTCATTTGACTAGTGCAAAAATGTTAAACAATTTTGCCTCAGTAATTTTCCTTGGCCGCCATTGGCTAATTCAGTTTTTCAGTCCTAGATTAATTTTTTATTGTTTGATTTGTATAAAACAAAGTTCATATGCTTCGTTGTCTCAATTGTCATTTTTTTTATTACCGGAAGTGTTATCTGTCGGCACCGGAAGTGGCATAATTTTACCAAAAACTACAATTTTGACAGTTAGGTACAATTTTTCGAAAACAAATATTATTTTTTGGAAAAATTATTTGACTCAAAGAGTGTGCCCTTTCAAGGCGCAAAAAATGTCGGAAGCAGTTTTTTTAATTTCGATTTCATTTTCGAGCAAATTCGATTAAGAGGCTAAAAATGGTGTAAAATTGACCTATTTACAACCTATTCAGGCTTTTCAGATTTTAAAATATTTCTTCCCAACTTTTATAAACTTGTAGCTATAATCCATACGAAGAAAATGTGTGTTAAAATTAGTTTGTAATATAAGCAGTTACCAAGAAATGGGCAGTTCTGTACAAGTCACTGTTTTCGTTATTTTGCCTGTAAAATAGTCAATTATGATTGGATTTTTATAAAAGTGACATCATTTGATTCAAAAAGGATGTAGCGTCATATCAAGTTGATTACAATTTAAAATTGACACCGGAAGTGACATCATTTGGTCAAAAAATGCATTTTACACTTTTTTAAATCAATGTTTTATTCAACCAAGAATTACTTAATATGTATTAATAATTTTAACTTTTGGTTTGAATTCACATATAAACCAACTCATATGGTCATATACATATCATGAAATTGTTTCTAACTTGTTCGGTTGCCGAGAAATAGACGGTTTTCTACAGGTCACTTTTGAAGGTTTCGGGGCCATAAAAGGGTCAATTATTATTCGATTTTCATAAACGTCACACCATGTTATACCTAATGCCATTTGGGATTTCATACAAGTAATTTAAGATTTTCATTGTCACCGGAAGTAACGTCATTTTGGCAAAAACTGTATTTTTAGCCTCCAAAACAGATATTTAATTCAAATGAGTCTGTTTTGAAATCTTTTTCAAATTATGGTATTTGATGCCAATCAACAAATAGAATGAACCCATACGATCATACAGATACCACAAAATGGTTTCTAACTTGTACGGTTGCCGAGAAATAGCCGATTTTCTACAAGTCACTTTTCAAGTTTTTTGGTCTTTAAAAGTGGCAATTATTATTCGATTTAACGTTTTTATTTATAAATATTATTTAGTCGTGTTGTGCACAGAATTAAAGAGTCATCTGACTAGCGCAAAAATGTTAAAAAATTTGTCTCAGTAATTTTCCTTGGCGGCCATTAGCTAATTCAGTTTTTCAGTCCTAGATTAATTTTTTATTGTTCGATTTGTATAAAACAAAGTTCATATGCTTCGTTGTCCCAATTGTTATTTTTTTTATTACCAAAAGTGTTATCTGTCGGCGCCGGAAGTGGCATAATTTTACCAAAAACTACAATTTTGACAGCTAGGTACCATTTTTCGAAAACAAATATTATTTTTTTGAAAAATTATATGACTAAAAGAGTGTGTCCTTTAAAGGCGCAAAAAATGTCGGAAGCAGTTAGGTACATTTTTTGAAAACAAATATTATTTTTTTGAAAAATTATATGACTCAAAGAGTGTGTCCTTTAAAGGCGCAAAAAATGTCGGAAGCAGTTTTTTTAATTTCTAATTCATTTTCTAGCAAATTGGATTAAGGGGTGAAAAAAGGCGTAAAATTGACCTATTTACAACCCATTCAGGCTTTTCAGATTTTAAAATATTTTTACTTAACTTTTATAAACCTGTCACTATAATCCATACGAAGAGAATGTATGTTAAAATTAGTTTCTAATATAAGCAGTTGCCGAGAAATGGGCAGTTTTGCATAAGTCACTGTTTTCGTAATGTTGCCTGTAAAATAGTTAATTATTAATGGATATTCACAAAAGTGACATCATTTGATTCAAAAAGCAAGTGTGCGTCATATCATGTTGATTACTATTTAAAATTGACACCGGAAGTGACGTCATTTAGTCAAAAACTCAATTTTTAACTTTTAAAATCGATCTTTTTTTCAACCAAGAATTATGTCACATTTAATAATAAAATTAACTTTTGGTTTAAATTCACATATTAACAAAACTCATACGGTCAAATAGATATCATAAAATTGTTTCTAACTTGTTCGGTTGTCGAGATATAGGCGATTTTCTGAAAGTCACTTTTGAAGGTTTTTGGCCCATAAAAGTGTCAATTATTATTTGATTTTCATAAAATTTTCACCCTTTGAAGCCTAATGTCATAGACGATGTTATAAAACTAATTTAACGTTTTCATTATCACCGGAAGTAGCGTCATTTTGGCAAAAACTGTATTTTAAGCCTTCAAAACCGATATTTTATTCAAATGAGCCTGATTTGTAATGTTTATACAATTATGATATTTGATTCCAATCAACAAATAGATTAAACCCATACGGTCATATAAATACCAAAAAATGGTTTCTAACTTGTACGGTTGCCGAGAAATAGACGATTTTCTACACGTCACTTTTCAAGGTTTTTGGTCTATAAAAGTGGAAATTATTATTCGATTTACATAAAATTTTCACCATATGATGCCTTATGCCATTTCTGATTTCATAAGACTAAGGGAACATTTACATTATCACCGGAAGTACTGTTATTTTGTCAGGATCAATTACATGTAACAAATGTATAAAATAAAATTGCTGGATTTGTTTGATTCTGTTTCCTTTTTATTTGATGTGTGCAATGCTTATGTGGAAACCTGTATATTGGTTTCATTGGTACCGGAAAGGACATATGTTCAAGGGTAACGTAGCACCAAAAGTGACACAAGTTCAAGTTCAAAGGTAACATGGCAAAAGTGAAACCCGTCATTCCTGCATGCAGGTCTAGTTAGGGTTTCACACTGCGTAGCTTGTGTGAAACACTATTGTTTTTGTTAAAATTATTATTCTTATTATTATTATTCAGATTCCAATTTGAATAGATCTCAGCAACTACGTGTCGCATCGTTATGATTTCTTCGGTTTTACTGGGAAAGTGGGTGTGACTTAGAGGATAAAGCTATTTTGAACGTTCTGCGACAATGCGAAATGTCCGAAATCACCGAAGTTATCGTTTTTGAAAATATTGCAGTAATTTTAACAATAATCATTGGATTTTAACTTTCGATACATTTTGGCATAGCCTGAGACAGGGCACATAGCTACGCTACTTTCGATTTTTGATTTTCGGCAAATCTTCGAAGATATTAGGCGCCAAATTTCGAAAATTTAAAATTTTACAAAAAACTTTTTTATTTATGAATATTTTTTAGTCGTATTGTGCACAGAATTAAAGAGTCATCTGCCTAGTGCAAAAATGTTAAAAAATTTTGTCTCAGTAATTTTCCTTGGCCGCTATTGGCTAATTCAGTTTTTCAGTCCTAGATTATTTTTTTATTGTTCGATTTGTATAAAACAAAGTTCATATGCTTCGTTGTCTCAATTGTCATTTTGTTTATTACCGGAAGTGTTATCTGTCGGCACCGAAAGTGGCATAATTTTACCAAAAACTACAATTTTGACAGTTAGGTACCATTTTTCGAAAACAAATATTATTTTTTGGAAAAATTATTTGACTCAAAGAGTGTGCCCTTTCAAGGCACAAAAAATAGCGGAAGCAGTTTTTTTAATTTCGATTTCATTTTCGAGCAAATTCGATTAAATGGCTAAAAATGGTGTAAAATTGACCCATTTACAACCTATTCAGGCTTTTCAGATTTTAAAATATTTCTTCGTAACTTTTATAAACTTGTAGCTATAACCCATACGAAGAAAATGTATGTTAAAATTAGTTTGTAATATAAGCAGTTACCAAGAAATGGACAGTTCTGTACAAGTCACTGTTTTCGTTATTTTGCCAGTAAAATAGTCAATTATGATTGGATTTTTATAAAAGTGACATCATTTGATTCAAAAAGCATGTAGCGTCATATCAAGTTGATTACAATTTAAAATTGACACCGAAAGTGACGTCATTTTGTCAAAAACTGCATTTTAAACTTTTTAAATCAATGTTTTATTCAACCAAGAATTACTTAATATGTATTAATAATTTTAACTTTTGGTTTAAATTCACATATAAACACAACTCATATGGTCATATACATATCATAAAATTGTTTCTAACTTGTTCGGTTGCCGAGAAATAGACGGTTTTCTACAGGCCACTTTTGAAGGTTTTTGGGCCATAAAAGTGTCAATTATTATTCGATTTTCATAAAAGTTACATCATGTTATACCTAATGCCATTTAGGATTTCATACAAGTAATTTAAGATTTTCATTATCACCGGAAGTAACATCATTTTGGCAAAAACTGTATTTTTAGCCTTCAAAACAGATATTTTATTCAAATGAGTCTGTTTTGAAATGTTTTTCAAATTATGGTATTTGATGCCAATCAACAAATAAAATGAACCCATACGATCATACAGATACCACAAAATGGTTTCTAACTTGTACGGTTGCAGAGAAATAGTCGATTTTCTACAAGTCACTTTTCAAGTTTTTTGGTCTTTAAAAGTGGCAATTATTATTCGATTTACATAAAATTTTCACTTTATGATATCGTATGCCATTTCTGATTTCATAAAACTAATTGAACATTTTCATTAACACCGGAAGAAATGTAATTTTGTCAAGATCATTTACAAGTAACAAATGTATAAAATGAATTGATATTGCTGGATTTGGTTGATTCTGCATCCATTTTATTTGTGTGCAATGTTAATTTGGAAACCTGTTTAATGGTTTCGTTGGTACCGGAAGTGACATATGTTCAAGGGTTACTTGGCACCGGAAGTGACATGTTTAAGGGTAACGTGGCACCAGTGAAACCCGTCATTCCTGCATGCAGGTCTAGTTCTTATTATTATTATTATTATTCAGATTCCAATTTGAATAGATCTCAGCAACTACGTGTCGCATCGTTACGATTTCTTCGGTTTTACTGGGAAAGTGGGTGTGACTTAGAGGATAAAGCTATTTTGAACTTTCTGCGACAATGCGAAATGTCCGAAATCACCGAAGTTATCGTTTTTTAAAATATTGCAGTAATTTTAACAATAATCATTGGATTTTAACTTTCGATACATTTTGGCATAGCCTGAGACAGGGCACATAGCTACGCTACTTTCGATTTTTGATTTTCGGCAAATCTTCGAAGATATTAGGCGCCAAATTTCGAAAATTTAAAATTTTACAAAAAAACTTTTTTATTTTTGAATATTTTTTAGTCGTATTGTGCACAGAATTAAAGAGTCATCTGACTAGTGCAAAAATGTTAAAAAATTTTGTCTCAGTAATTTTCCTTGGCCGCCATTGGCTAATTCAGTTTTTCAGTCCTAGATTAATTTTTTATTGTTCGATTTGTATAAAACAAAGTTCATATGCTTCGTTGCATCAATTGTCATTTTTTTTATTACCGATAATGTTATCTGTCGGCACCGGAAGTGGCATAATTTTACCAAAAACTACAATTTTGACAGTTATTTTCCTATTTCGAAAACAAATATTATTTTTTTGAAAAATTATTTGACTCAAAGAGTGTGTCCTTTCAAGGCGCAAAAAATGTAGGAAGCAGTTTTTTTAATTTCGATTTCATTTTCGAGCAAATTCGATTAAGAGGCTAAAAATGGTGTAAAATTGACCTATTTACAACCTATTCAGGCTTTTCAGATTTTAAAATTCTTCTTCGTAACTTTTATAAACTTGTAGCTATAATCCATACTAAGAAAATGTATGTTAAAATTCGTTTGTAATATAAGCAGTTACCAAGAAATGGGCAGTTCTGTACAAGTCACTGTTTTCGTTATTTTGCCTGTCAAATAGTCAATTATTATTGGATTTTTATAAAAGTGACATCATTTGATTCAAAAAGCATGTAACGTCATATCAAGTTGATTACAATTTAAAATTGACACCGGAAGTGACATCATTTGGTCAAAAACTGCATTTTAAACTTTTTAAATCAATGTTTTATTCAACCAAGAATAACTTAATATGTATTAATAATTTTAACGTTTGGTTTAAATTCACATATAAACAAAACTCATATGGTCATATAGATATCATAAAATTGTTTCTAACTTGTTCAGTTTCCGAGAAATAGACTGTTTTCTACAGGTCACTTTTGAAGGTTTTGGGGCCATAAAAGTTTCAATTATTATTCGATTTTCATAAACGTTACACCATGTTATACCTAATGCTATTTAGCATTTCATACAAGTAATTTAAGATTTTCATTATCACCGGAAGTAACGTCATTTTGGCAAAAACTGTATTTTTAGCCTTCAAAACAGATATTTTATTCAAATGAGTCTGTTTTGAAATCTTTTTCAAATTATAGTATTTGATGTCAATCAACAAATAGAATGAAGCCATACGACCATACAGATACCACAAAATGGTTTCTAACTTGTACGGTTGCCGAGAAATAGCCGATTTTCTACAAGTCACTTTTCAAGTTTTTTGGTCTTTAAAAGTGGCAATTATTATTCGATTTACATAAAATTTTCACTGTATGATATCGTATGCCATTTCTGATTTCATAAGACTAATTGAACATTTTAATTAACACCGAGAGTAATTTAATTTTGTCAAGATCATTTACAAGTAACAAATGTATAAAATGAATTGATATTGCTGGATTTGCTTGATTCTGCGTCCATTTTATTTGTGTGCAATGATAATTTGGAAACCTGTTTAGTGGTTTCGTTGGTACCAGAAGTGACATATGTTCAAGGGTAACTTGGCACCGGAAGTGACATGTTTAAGGGTAAGGTGGCACCAGTGAAACCCGTCATTCCTGCATGCAGGTCTAGTTCTTATTATTATTCTTATTATTATTATTTTTTTTTTTCCAATTTGCTTATATCTCAGCAACTACTTGTCGGATCGATACAATGTCTTCAGTTTTACTGGGAAAGTGGGTGTGACTTAGAGATTAAAGCTATTCCCGGCATTCTGCGACATTGCGAAACGTCCGAAATCACCGAAAATGTCGTTTTTTGAAATATTGCCGTAATATTAACAATAATCATTGTATTTTAGCATATGATGCTTTTTGACATAGCCAGAAACAGGGGACATAGCTATGTTACTTCTGATTTTTGATTTTCGACGAATCTTGGAAGATATTAGGCGCCAAATTTTGAAAATTTAAATTTTTACAAAAAACTTTTTTACTTATTAATATTTTTATATGACATTTTAACCAAGGTTAAAGAGTCGTCTGATTTGAGCAAAAATGTCAACATTTTTTGTTTCCGTAATTTTCCTTGGCCGCTATTGGCTAATTCAGTTTTTCAGTCCTACATTAATTATTTATTGTTGGATTTGTATAAAACCATGTTCATATGTTCCGTGGTTCAAAATGTCATTTTTTTTGTTACCGGTAAAGTATCCTGAAGGCACCGGAAGTGACGTAAATTCAGCAAAAACTGCAATATTGACAGTTCGGTACCACTTTTTGAATGCAAATACTATTTTCTACAAATCTGATCTTACTCAAAAGATGCGCCCTGTAAAGGTGCACAAAATCTCGGACTCAGTTTTTTTAATTTCGATTTTGTTTTCGGGCCATTTCAATTAAAAGGTAAAAAAAGGGGTAAAAATAAGCTATTTACAACCCATCCAGTGTCTTCATATATTAAAATATTTCTTCGATACTTTCATAAACTTGTAGCAATAATCCATACAAAGAGAATGTATGTGAAATTTAGTTTGTAATATAAGCAGTTGCCGAGAAATGGGCAATTTTGCTTGAGTCTCTTGTCACGTTATTTTGGCTGTAAAAGAATCAATTATTATTCGATTTTCATTTTTTTTTCACTGTCTGTTGCCTATTTCCACAGTCGACTATTCCAAACCATTTTAACACTTTCACTGTCACCGGAAGTGACGTCATTTAGGCAATAACTGGATTTTTAGCCTTAAAATACATTTTTTATTCAAATGAGTATTATTTGTAATATTTTTAGAATTATGAAATTTGGTTCCCATCAACAAATAGAATGAACCCATACGATCATATAGATACCACAAAATGGTTTCTAACTTGTACGGTTGCAGAGAAATGGACGATTATCCACAAGTCACTTTTTACTTTATTTTGGCTCTAAAAGAATCAGTTATTATTCGATTTTCATAAAATGTTCACCATATGATGTCTTATGCCATTTACGATTTTATAGAACTAATTTAAATTTTTTGTTATCACCGAAAGTGATGCCATTTTGACAAAAACTGAATTTTTAGCCTTCAAAACAGATATTTTATTCAAATGAGTCTGATTTGTAATGTTTTCAAAATTATGATATTTGATTCCAATCAACAAATAGATTGAACCCATACGATCATACAGATACCACAAAATGGTTTCTAACTTGTGCGGTTGCAGAGAAATAGGCGATTGTCTACAAGTCACTTTTCAAGGTTTATGATCAATTATTATTCTATTTACATAACATTTTCACTATATGATATCAAAAGGCAATTCGGATTTCATAAAACCAATTGAACATTTTCATTATCACCGGAAGTAATGTATTTTTGTCAGGATCACTTACAAGTAACAAAAGTATAAAATGAATTGATATTGCTGGATTTGGTTGATTCTGCGTCCAATTTATTTGAAGTGTGCAATGCTTATGGGGAAACCTGTTTAATGGTTTCATTGGTATCGGAAGTGACATATGTTCAAAGGTAACGTGGCACCGGAAGTGACATGTTAAAGGGTGACGTGACATCAGTGAAACCCGTCATTCCTGCATGCAGGTCTAGTTTCCCTTTTGTTTTCTTGACGATTTTTCCCTACATTAATAGACAAATACGTACATGTTTAAACCTAGCCCTTATTTACTTAATAATGTGACGCATACTCGCTTCCCTTGCTACATATTTTAATAACCCTGTGATCGTCCTTTATTTTTCCTTTATTTCCCTGACTGAATTATTTTACTAGTTTACTATTTTGACATTCTTTTTAAAACTTTAGCAAATTCCTAACCTTTAAAATTTGTTAAATCTAACCCTTGGTCTTTTTGGCTTTCCATGGTCAGTTTACAAGGAAATATGTACTTGCCTAAAAACGACTGGAAATTTCTTCTTCCAAAAATATCCCCTAGGGTCGGAAATCCTTCGTCATCAGCACCAAAAAGAAGGATGTGACACGCTTAAGGACAATGTCGTGACTATCCTGGTCACGGACTCCCAAATAGCAGCCTGTGACACTATGGGGTCACAGATGGGACAATGGCGTCTAGGGTTTTTCTTCGGACTTCACGTTGTGGGACTGTGACACTATCCTAGAGACACGTACTGTGTGTCCGTACGGCCAAATCTTCTGTGTAACACTGTCGTTTGTCTAGGTAGGACTTGACGTTGCGATCAATAAGAATTCAACTCTTTTCTGTACTCTTGAGATATTCTTTATATGTTACAATAATATATTCTACAGCACAGATACAACTATTGTTCTTTAGGTATATAAACGTTATTTCGCCCAGCAGTCTCCCTCGGAACTTCTATAATGTCTTGTCTACGGTTTCATCCTGACGGCTGCGTCCGGCCAGTAAGCCAGGCCAGCTCCCGGGGTGAACTTTCCCTTGGCTCTCTCGAATGTTGACTGCATCCAGCCTGGAAGCCGGGCAGCTCCCGGTATGTACTTGGAGCTTTCGACTGATGTCTGAGCGTAAATCAAACAAACTCTCTAATATAAAGAATGTATACTGTGCCAGCTATTACGGCGGGACAATTACCATTTATGGGTAAGTGTTTCGTAAAGACACCGTTTTAGGTCAACACTATTTTAGTTAATTGTACTAATCTGTGCACGTGAGGAACGATAGTACCCCACTTTCCAGAAATGGATACTGACATATCTGTCTGCGAGTTAGTCTAAGATAGTAGTAGAATTATGCAAGCTACTTCATTACCCTAGTTTTCGTCATACATCATGTAGGTAAAGAATTCTATATTAAACAGAACACTAAGTCTATAGTGTTACATATCTTTTACAGTTGCCCCCTGGCTTATATGGATACCGTCGGCTTCATGTTTTTATTACCCAAATTTAAATGTGGTCGTATATTGCCGTCGCCCCGTCCGTTCACCCACAATTTGTTTGTGGACAAACTACAGATCTCAATTTGTATCCAATTATGAAGAAACTTGAAATATAGGTCCATCTCCCACAGATCGCGGTTCTTTTCGATTTTGGCATGTATCGGACTATAACTTTTTGGATATTGGGCCCTGATTGTACGAAAAATTGCGTTTTTTTAGCTTGTGGAAACAGGTCACAATTTTTATCCGATTTTGATAAAACCCAAAATATACGTTTGTAATCCAAAGATCTCGATTCCTGTCGACATTTGCGTATACCAGATAGGCTACCTCCCATGTGTTTCACTAGCCTTTGAATACCACTAAAAGACTAACACTTAAAAGATAAGGCACCTTAACTTTAAGGGAGAATTTGATACTTAACATTGCCCTTGAATGTCATTTACCTTTAACAAACAGAAAGTTAGGTATATTTAAGTGAAATCTAGTAGTTAAAAGACTATCTTCTGTAGATTATCTTAGACGGAACCTGGTCGTTCTAGCTATAATAATTCAACAATAGATAATGAAAAATGAACTAATTAAAAATTTCATTACTCTATTCCAGGCGAATCCATGGGTATTGGAAGATGTTACTTGTTAATCGAGAATCAGCCTCGCTTCTCCATTTTTAAATTAAATCGTTAAATGGCTATCTTATTTAAATCTGTTTAGATCTCCGTGTCCCGATTTTTTAACGACTAAAAGAGTTGGTTATAGGCTTGCCATGTGAATAAATGTTTAAATAATAATCTATAACATTTAAACCAAAATAAAAACTTGCAATAGACAAAAAAACTGTTATATTAAAGAAACGGAGAGTGGATTTCTTTCTTTGTTCCCGTTAATTTGAACTTTTACACGAATTCTTCTTCCACTATTAAATCTTCTCTAGAACACGTTTACATTGTTGACTTGTTATTTAATCTGTGTTCCGCTGATTACTTAGTAGGTATGTATAAAAAGAAAAGGCAAGGTGGAATATTTAATGTTCACTTAAAACAAACTAACATATGAAATATATAACGCGGAAAAGCTCAAAAAGCATTGAATCAAAGCCACACTGAGAATAACAAAACGAAAAAATATTTTGGTGGGGTCACAGCAATCCGGGAGAAGGTGTCATGCATGAAACTTCCGTGATTTTATTAATGGATCATTGGACATTGACATGATTGGAAAAAACTACATTTACATTGGATGGTTACAGTTCACAAGCCAGAACGCGTTATAATTTGGCTCGTTTGATAGAAAATAATATGGTGAAAGCGGGCGTTAAACCCGTAACTTATTTTGACCATGACCTTAAAACAAAATAAATAGTTGATTCCAAACTCCACAAAAGTCATGTAGTGAATTACCAAATTATATTGCATATATAATGTGTTATTACAATGAGTCATTAAATAAAATAACTTTTTTTGTAAAAGCTTAACTAAGCTTCTCGTCAGATTAAATACTGATTCGATGACGCACATAAATCTGCTCTTTGTAACAAGTTGCCGACTCATATATAATTTGATATTATATGGTAGCTTGAAATATGATTTTGGCAAAGGCTTTTGTAATTTATTTTATGAAAAGCAACAACCGATATGCATGGTTCCTCCAGCCCCTATTAACTAGTCATTTATATATATATAGATTTGAGTCACTGTCACCTGGTACGTATTGTATTGTTATTGTAAGTTTACACAAGTGTATAAAGATTTATTCAATGACATATACTTATATCACGATATAACCCGTTTTCTATCATATTAAGCAACTTAAAGGCTCGTTCACTTTATTTGATAGTACTTTATTTTTCCATGTGAATGTGTGTCACTTTCTATTAGCTGTTGTAGTGTGTGTGTGGCACTGCCTTACGTGAGAGTCAAATACACGATAGAGAATAACTTGGTGAACCTGTAATATGGTGAGCAGTGGTCATATTTTACCAGAGTAATTCTTGTGTAGGCCTATTCTCATGAATGCTCGTGGTTGAATAAATAAAAACAGGAATATGTTTGATGTTTAATATTTTTTATTCTTTGGTTCACAAATAATCAACATAAATTTCAGCACACAATTAATGTAACAAATATTGGTATAATTGCTTAATGGTAAATAAGCTTCAATCTGAATATGGGAATTGACCTAAACGTGTGTCTCCAAATATCCAAATACAAGTAAATCCTTAGGGACGTTATCTGAAATTGACACCCTTAAAACAAGTTTGTAGAAAGGTCCTTACTTAACTGACTCATTTGGGTCTTCATATAACCGAAATGTTAGTTATACCACGCCTCACCTGTTAGTTATACCACGCCTCGTCTCTCAGTATTCAACTGGCGTGGTTTCAAATCCCCGGTTGTACGTGGCAAGGAGTAGGGTCGCCTGTCCAACCTCGTGGGTTTTCTCCGGGTATTCCGGTTTGCCCCCACGCGCAAACGAATTATTGAAATAAAAATTAAACAATATTTTAGTCCCGAAATGACATAGTTTGTGTCGAGCGGACGTTACCCCCCCCCCCCCTCTCTCTCTCTCTCTCTCTCTCTCTCTCTCTCTCGGTATATTTTGTCTGGAGAAACCTCACCATATGTTTGGCGTAATATATCTCGATTGGAGTTGACGTGCCATTTCATTCATTACAGTATTTTTATACGCCCACATTTTCATGTGGACGTATATTGTCGTCGCCCCTGTTCGTCCGTCCGTCCGTCCGTCCACAATTGTATGTGAACAGTCTACAGGTCACAATTTTTATCCGATTTCAATGAAACTTAAAATATAGGTTTATCACCCTAAGATCTAGGTTCCTTTCGATATTGGCATGTATCGGACTGTAACTTCATGGGTTATGGTCCCTGATTGTACGAAAAACCACGTTTTTTAGCTTGTGAACAGTGTAGAGGTTACAATTTTGAACCGATTTGAATGAAACTTGAAATGCATGTTTATAACCCAAAGATCTTGGTTCCTTTCTATATTTGCGATAATTGGATCGTAACTTCCTGAATTATGGCCCCCGATTGTCTGAAAAATCGCCCTTTTTAGCTTGTGGTCCCTCTGGAGGTGAAAATTGTTATCCGATTTAAAAAAACCGTTTGATTATATCACCGTTCAATGGTTATGCTGGTTGTGTTCGAATTTCGTGGAAATCGGACCAAAATTGACGGACAAAATGGCTGCCGTTTGTACGCGAATAGTTTGAAAATATGTTATATCAAGGTTGTGGACCTTATAGAGGTCACAATTTTGAACCAATTTTGATGAAACTTGACACGTATGTTCATAACCCAAAGATCTTGGTTCCTTTCAATATTTGCGCCCATCGGATCGTAACTTCCTGAATTATGGCCCCTGATTGTCCGAAAAATTGCCCTTTTTAGCTTGTGGTCCCTCTGGAGGTCAAAATTGTTATCCGATTTAAAAAAAACCGTTTGATTATATCACCGTTCCATGGTTATGCAGCTTGTGTTCGAATTTCGTGGAAATCGGACCAAAATTGACGGACAAAATGGCTGCCGTTTGTACGCGAATAGTTTGAAAATATGTTATATCAAGGTTGTGGACCTTATAGAGGTCACAATTTTGAACCAATTTTGATGAAACTTGACACGTATGTTTATAACCCAAAGATCTTGGTTCCTTTCAATATTTGCGCCCATCGGATCGTAACTTCCTGAATTATGGCCCCTGATTGTCCCCAAAAAAAGCCCTTTTTAGCTTGTGGTCCCTCTGGAGGTCAAAATTGTTATCCGATTTAAAAAAACGTATGACTATATCACCGTTACATGGTAATGAAGAGAGAATGTGAATTACATGAAAATCGGACTAGAATTGACGGACAAAATGGCCGCCGTTTGTACACGAATAGTGTGAAAATATGTTGTATCAAGGTTGTGGACCCTATAGAGGTCACAATTTTTAATCGATTTTGATGAAACTTGACATGTATGTTTATAACCCAAAGATCTTGGTTCCTTTCGATATTTGCGGACATTGGATCATAACTTCCTGAATTATGTCCCCGGATTGTCCGAAAAATCGCTTTTGTTAGCTTTTGGTCCCTCTGGAGGTCAAAATTATTATCCGATTTAAAAAAACGTTTGACTATATCACCGTTACATGGTAATGAAGAGACTGTGAATTACGTGAAAATCGGACTAGAATTGACGGACAAAATGGCTGCCGTTTGTACACGAACAAGCCAACAGTGAGGCTGATGTCCCCCGCCGTAATCCCAAAATAAATAGATGACACATATTAATTAATCGCACATTTATTTTTTTCAAACGTATCGACCAATCAAACTGAACACGAAGTGTAATCCAAAAATTGCTTATCTCTGCCTACCGTAAGAAGAAAATGCTCCAATTTTGAACATTTTAACGCAATTCGAAGGAGAGTTATTGTGTTCCAAAGTCTCGGCAAATCAAATTGCTTATCGCTCTGCTTACCCTGAGCAGAAAATGCTCATTATCGATCATAGTCAAGGTATTACTGTAATGAAACTATACACCAAGTTTCATCACTCTCACTCAATTAGAACTAAAGTTATCGTGCCTCAAAGCATCAACCAATCAAATTGCTTATCTCTGCCTACCCTAAGCGGAAAATGCTCATCTTCGAACTCCATCAAGGCATTGACCTAATAAGCATATACAACAAGTTTGAACATTTTAACTCAATTAGAAGGAGAGTTATTGTGTTCCAAATTCTCGACCAATCCAATTGCGTATCGCTCTGCTTACCCTGAGCAGAAAATGCTCATTATCGAACTTAGTCAAGGTATTACTGTAATGAAACTATACACCAAGTTTCATCACTCTCACTTAATTAGAACTAAAGTTATCGTGTCCCAAAGCATCAACCAATCAAATTGCTTATATCTGCTTACCCTAAGCGAAAAATGCTCATCTTCGAACACCATCAAGGCATTGACCTAATAAGCATATACACCAAGTTTGAACATTTTAACTAAATTAGAAGGAGAGTTATTGTGTTCCAAAGTCTCGACCAATCAAATTGCGTATCGCTCTGCTTACCCTGAGCAGAAAATACTCATTATCGAACTTAGTCAAGGTATTACTATAATGAAACTATACACCAAGTTTAATCACTCTCACTTAATTAGAACTAAAGTTGTCGTGTCTCAAAGCATCAACCAATCCAATTGCTTATCTCTGCTTACCCTAAGCGGAAAATGCTCATCTTCGAACTCCATCAAGGCAGTGACCAAATAAGCATATACACCAAGTTTGAACATTTTAACTCAATTAGGAGGAGAGTTATTGTGTTCCAAATTCTCGACCAATCAAATTGCGTATCGCTCTGCTTACCCTGCGCAGAAAATGCTCATTATCGAACTTAGTCAAGGTATTACTATAATGAAACTATACACCAAGTTTCATCAATCTTATTTAATTAGAACTAAAGTTATCGTGTCCCAAAGCATCAACCAATCAAATTGCTTATCTCTGCTTACCCTAAGCGGAAAATGCTCATCTTCGAACTCCATCAAGGCATTGACCTAATAAACACATACACCAAGTTTGAACATTCTAGCTCAATTAGGAAGAGAGTTATTGTGTCCCAAAAAGTGTGACGGACAGACAGACGGACAGACAGACAGACGGACGAACCCATTTTAATAGTCCCCCAACTTTCTTCGAAAGGCGGGGGACAATAATGTGAAAATATGTTATATCAAGGTTGTGGACCCTATAGAGGTCACAATTTTTAATCGATTTTGATGAAACTTGACATGTATGTTTATAACCCAAAGATCTTGGTTCCTTTCGATATTTGCGCCCATCGGGTCATTACTTCCTGAATTATGTCCCCTGATTGTACGAAAAATCACCCTTTTTAGCTTGTGGTCCCTCTAGAGGTCACAATTATTATCTGATTTAAAAAAAAAACGTTTGATTATAAAAACCAAACAAATTCTAATGATTTTCTGATAATTCCTTAATATGCGACAACTCTTGTTGACTGCCCGGACGATTTGGCTGCTGTGTGGGCGTATGTGTCGTTGCCTGGCAACCTATTTTTTTAAAGGCTATGGTACTAGTGGACATTTTTAAGCAGCTTTAATTCAATTTAGAGCAATACTTTAATTTATACAAATATTTTGTGTCTTTTCGATCGATCATCTTCACTGCTGCGTGCACCACTGCTGAATTTAAGTTTGTTAGATCCTTGTCTTATTTTGATAACTCTGGATTAGAAGGACGATTTGACGTAATGATTTGTAGGGATATTAGCTAAGCCACAACGGTCTATGAACTATTCAACAAGGAACCTCCCAAAACACTTTATTTTATTTGATTGGGCGGAGTATTTCTCTAAGAACTTCTATTTTTGGTATGAGAATGTTATAATAAACACATTCTTTCACTAAAATGTTAAATGGCTTATTGAAGGAGCAAAGGTGGCAAGATATTCGAGCCACTGGCCTGGCACAAGTGACTAAAACATAGCATAGAACACTATTCTACAGATTACTTCACATATAACCCCCACCTCCACCTGTGATTATATTAGCAATATAAAGAAAATCAAAGATATGTGCAAGTAGGTATATGTTCGCACAACACGTTTCGATTCCGCGAACAACAAAATTTTGTTCCGAGGAGAGGAGGCGACATCACAGAAGTTAGTCCGGTCGCCAAACCCAATTTTTCGAGTGAACCTGGATATTATATACAAAGTTTTTTATGATTGATTTTAGTAGCCTAGGGTGTCTCTAGATTTAGTTTTGTTCTGTGAAATAATCACACCAAACCGCCGCTAACGAGTTAATGGGCAATATTGTCTGGTATGTTTCATTTTACTATCATCTAATCACCCTACAACATAATAAATTATTTCAGTGTAGCCTTGACCACAGTAGATAAGATTAGACAACAGTCAAGGGTAACCGAGGTTCGCCCGACAGATTCTGAACGACGGCACCCTGAAATCAATCATAAAAAAAGACTGTATACAATTTCCAGATTCAGCAATAGTTCTGCCGGACTAAGTGCGTTACATCGGTCGAGCTCTCAGAACCAACGTTTTCCAGCATGACAATGCCCGTGCCCACACCGCCAGGATTACTCTAGCGGGACTTTCTACAGCAGAACGGTGTCAACGTTATGCACTGGTCAGTCCTTAGACCGGACATACACCCGATTGAACTTCCATGGGATGAAATTAAGCGAAGATTTAATAACATCGCATTGAGACCAAACATAGCCGATGGATTGCGCCAGGCTTTTCTGAGAGTATGGTTCCATGTGCCAATGGCGTTCATCAATACTCTGTTCCACTCCATGTACACACTTGGCAAACCTCGGCAGATACCGTACAATCTAATCTCGGCTGTATGACGAATTCCGCCGTATTGGAACTACGTTAAAGGTCCAGGGTGAAAAATGGCTGCGCCGATGGTGCCTTGTGTTTTGTAGGAATAGAGATACAATCTTGACAATCGTACATAGCTTTCAATGTCTGAAGCTGATTGTTTTTCAAGTTTATCCGATTTTCTTTATACAAAGGACAACTTTGCAGCGCTGTGTACCGTTATTTGTTACATTTTTATTGGATTCTCAATTGAACGCATGATTCCCTCGAAGACCAAAAGTTGTTGTGTGAGACTGTGGGAGGATATCTGGCAATTCATAAAAAGAATTGACGGCTACTAGATAAGGGAACACGAAAGAAACGACAGAAAAAGTCTGTGCATTACCATGTTTTATAAGGTAGGGGAGACCGGGATACATTGAACATATATGGGTACATTGAACCACCATGGATATATTCTTTATAAATATTACTAGACAACACAAGACTACATGGAAGTGAGATAACTTCTTAGACCCATTAATTTCTTTGTCAAGAAGCAGTAGCCACATGTTGTCAATTATTTATTTAGGCAATGATCTTTTCAAAAGAGCGCTTAAAAGTGAAAAGTCACTACTTCCACTTAATATTTTCCCTCGTGTTAACTGCTTAGCCTAGGAAAATCTTGTACTTGAAGTCAGTTCATAATGTCTAATCTACAATCGTTGGCTGGATCCATATAAAGGGGCATATTGATTTTTTTTTTGATCATGAATCTGTGATAGGGCAGATGAGACCACTGTCAATGGAGTACTTTGAACCATGGTTCAATGTACCCCAGTGCATTATAGAGCATATATTAATTTAATAGTTTGTTTAGCCGAGGAACTTGTATGTCTTTTGAATTTTTTAAAAATATCTTTGAAAATAAAAACAAAAGATTTAGAATATCAGTTTATCAGTGATTGTAGCGACCAAGCGAATATTCACTGTGGGAACTGTTTGGCGCAATGGGTCTCCCGGACTGGAGTCGCTCGTCAACAAAGCAGGCTATCCGAATTTAAACAGAATATTGGACTATTTTTTGTTTGATCACTACAACAGTTGAATTTGATCCCACCAAACTGCCAACTTATATGCATTTTACAGCGATTTGCAGGAGCCTAGGGAATCCAGTCTCCTACTTGTTTCGATCGTTGCACAGATGTTAAATCTGTGGATATTTGTTCTCACTGATTTTTTGTATATTTATTACGAAACAAGTGACTAGGTTTGAGATCTAAATACAGATCTCTGTTAACATGGAATGTTTACCACTGTTCAATGTGCCCAATTATGTGGTTCTACCTGCCCAACTATTTTCTAAAGAAGAGTACATTGAAGGAGGAAGGAGGACAAAAATGTATGTGACAAAAATGGTTGAATGTGCCCGGTCTCCCCTATAGAAGGAATACAATCAAGGGAATGTACGGACTATTTCTATCTTTCTCGTGTCTTCTTATCTAATGACGCTCAATTACTTAATTGATTTGTCTTGCAGTCCCAAATAACAACATTAATTTGGTCTTCGAAGGACATATTAGTGAGCAGATATTCGGCCGTATATCTGTTATCACTCGTGACTTCGGTCAGTTATATAGAGGGATAACTCGTCATTTCCGATTCATGAAACCTTTATTACTCATCTATCGTGGCAATGATGTCTATGATAAAATTATATCTGGAACGTGTTTAACCAGTTCTATCACATATCTGATAATGACTGGCACCAATATTGTCCTTGATATCATAAACAGTTTTTGGACCAAATCTGGACTCGGTCTAGCAATTATTTGCCCGTTGACTTCAATATTAAAAGGCTGTAGCATCACAGGCTGTAGATTTTGTTCAACATTAAGTTGGTTCCGATCATTATTGGCACAATGGGGACCGCATATGGCGATCTCCTATTCCTGATTTTGTAGGGTTGTAGGGGGTTGACCGTCTAGAATATTTGCTACGGGGATTTGATATTGACCTTTCCGAAAATTTCCTCAAAATATTCGCCCCCTACCGAAAGGTAATGTCCCCCCCCCCATGCTTAAAGCCTAAGCAGGGTGTGAATTGGATGTACTCTGTAAACTGTAAAGTGCACAAAAAATTAAGGGAAATATTGTCTATTAATAACGCGCACTACATTCGTCCATCGTGATATAAAGGGAAATAATTACTAGTCTTAGTCCATATTAGGAGGCAGGAATGCCAGTCAAGTCGTCCACAAGCAAAGTCGTACACACAGAAAATCTGATTAAGCCGTCCACACTTGTTCGTGGAGTCGTCCTCACTCGTTGGTAGAGTCTTAGTTTATTTTCGGGATATAATTATACGTTGGTAAAGTCGTCCAAACGACATAGTTTACTTTCGGGACATGGATATCCCTTATTAGTATATCTTTTTGTACTGAGTTCTGCGTGATCATTAACACTCGTTGCCAGTCCGCACAACTTAGTTTAATTTCGCTCGTGAATTAGTATATTTTAGTGTGCCGAGTTATGTGTGAAACATCACTGCTGATTGGTTAATCAAATATCTGACGTCATATGGTCAAAAGTCGCACGTATGACCTCTGACGCGACCTATTGCTACAACGGGTCAGCAGGGCCATATGTAGTTTAAAAGTGGGGGTGCAACAGAGGGGAGGGCGCCAATATAATGTCCAAGTTACTGAGCGCCCAATATATACCCAAGTTTTCCAAGCACTTGAAGCCGCAATCAAAGTCGCTAGCAAGTGATCCCGTGGGTCAATTTCGGCGGCGCTGTTTGTCAGGGGTGCAATATTTCTGGGACAGCAGATTTATGATAGGGACATTTGCACCTGGTGCCCCAACTCTTTGTATCCGCTGGAAACACGTTTTTTGGCCACTCTGGTGATATCTAAGAGTCGATTTTGTATTTTATATGGTCGATATTTTTCAAGGTGCCATAATTATTTCAGGGGCGACAGAATTTTTAGGACAGGCATTTGCTACTGGTGCCCCCGCCCCTTGGATCCGCTGCCTTTGGTGGCGCTCCGTAGCCTACTATATAGGTGATATGAGAAAGTTTGGATCAGGGCGAAGGAATCGGGTACCCATTGGCGTGTGGACGCCCTTAAAAACAACCGACTGATCAATGCCTTAAGAGCATCACTGTGTGATCATAATCATATGTATTATTTTAAAATTGAAAGGTTGTCAAAGTTTTTGAGGGGGCGCCTAATATTTTTCTGGGGGTGCAATGTACTCCCTGCACCCCCGCTAGATACGGCCCCGCCGGTCAGACCCTCATGTAGTGTAGTAGGCCATCGAAAGTATAAAAAACAAAAACAAAATATAGATCTGTTTTAATCAGATTGAAACAGTACGTAGCCTACATTCAGCCTGCGTGCGAAATTTAAAAGTGTATGCCATAACTAAAAACAATTGCACGCCCTTCAATTACAAACTTCGATCGCATCGAGTATTGGAGACCCATGCAGGTTTTGGCGAAATATTAAATGTGTTATTAGTCTACATCCACCCCCCACCCCCCATATTAAAACAGTCCACTGGTTAGAATATTTTAGGAGCCTTTTCCATTGCGACTCTGATCCCGAAAATCAAAACATTTTAAAAGTAGCCTCAACCCATGATGTGAAACGTGATGACTGTGACTCATCTATGCCTGAAGAACTTAACATCCCAATAAGTGACAGTGAAATAAAATGTTTGTCTCTCAGATATGAAAAGGGGAAAATCGTCTGGCATTGATGGAATATGCATTGAATTGATCGAAGAAGCACGAATAACACTTGTCCCAATCCTAACTGTAATCTTTAATAAAATTTTCGATCTGGGAACATTTCCAGCCGAATGGGCCACTGCCATGATATTCCTGTATTTAACAAAGGACAAAGGAACTGTGTTGAGAACTACAGGGGCATACCATTACTACCAGTAATTTGTCAACTATTCACAAAAATCCTAATTAAGAGACTCGGCAATTGGTGTGATGACCTCAGTAAGATTCCAGAAAGCCAGCAGGGTTTAAGAAAAAGATACAGAACCATTGACCAAATATTTAGTCTACAAGGACTTGTGAGCAAGTACTTGTCAAAAAATGCGGCCGCTTGTATTGACTATTTTTTGATTGTGTCAGACACGAATATAAGTGGTCTTGTCTAATAAACTGTGGTATCCATGGTAAATTTCTGAATATATTAAGGAATATATAACATAACTGCAAATCGTGTATAAAAACGGAGCACGGTGTTAATGAAACCTTTCCGTGCTGCATAGGTACTCGACAAGGGTGTATTTTGAACCCTGTAATGTTCTCACTTTTCATAGACCAATTTGTATCCGAATTAGAAAACCTAGGTTGCCAGGGTGTGTTCGTCTCTGAAAACTATGACAACGTTTTCTCCCTTTTGTTTGCAGACGATATAAGTAACATTGCTGATACAGCAGGTAATCTTCAGAAACAATTAAATAGTATAGAACTATTTTGTAGTAAATTTGGCATGTCTGTTAACAAAAGTAAAACAAGGGTAATGGTTTTCAGAAACGGGGATCCGCTAAGTAGATATGAAAAGTCGTCATTTTTGGAGATCCTATGGAATGTGTCAATAATTACAAATACCTGGGTTTGGTATTCACACCCAAGTTAGTCTGGACCAAGGCACTAGATGCACTTAAATCCCAAACAAACAAAGCGCTTTCTATAGTCAAATGTCTGAGCAGGAAATAAATGGTATCCCGATCAATATAGCATTAGAAATATTTGATAAAATGATATCTCCAACGTTGATTGCGCATCAATGGTGGCAATGATAGTGGTGTTAAAATTATAACGTGTTGAACCAGTTCTATCAGATAATGTGATAGTGACCGACACCAATATGGTCCTTCAACATACGATCAAATACTTGCAAAACCCTGACAGTTCATTTGTAAGATTTAGATTAAGAACTGGCTGCTCCGGCTATAATAGTTCAAAAATAGCTAATGACCCGTGACTCACTTGACTAGGTTGTGAATCACTTAGACAAAATCAACACTATTTAATAATTCGAAAGTACCCATGCATGGTTTGGTGAACTGGTCATGATCTCGACCTTTTTGCCAAACACTCATCTACCTCATACCTCACCCAAATATGTAAGTATTACCCATTTTTGACAGCACAGTATTATAGTAACAAATTTTATTTCTTCAAGTGTCCGTGTGCAAAGCCCAACTTAACAGGAGCGGGGCCCTGGGCCTGTCTAGACGAGAAGATTTTTTCTATATCCTTTTGTTTGGCACCCATAACACACAATTAGGCTACACGGTCTGTAATACAAGAAAAATTACATGTCAGTTCCGAATGACAATGCGCAGTAATTACAGATAACGGTAGGGAACAGTTATAAAAAATATAAAGTGAAATAGCCCCTAGAACCCTAGACCGATCATCGAGTTGAACTTCACAGAGAAGGATTAAGGCAGTGATTCTCAACCATTGTGCCGCGACACACAGGTGTGTCACGAGATCATCTCAGGTGTGCCGCGAAATTTTCAACGGCACACTAAGAAAATGAGAAAAACCATGTGATCCCAATTGAGTATTCACTGGTTCCTACCAGTTCACAGCTGAGTTTTTCTTTATTCCATGACTATTCTGATATATTTCATGTAATATTTAGCCAGGTGTGCCGTTCTTTTTTTTATTTGTCTACGGTTCTATGCCGCTAATGACTTACCGTGTTTTTATTTTACAAAATTCAGATATATGTCATATATATTTAGTCAGGTGTGCCGCTATATTTTTATGTGTGGCAAAGTGTGCCGTTGACAATAAAGGTTGAGAACCACTGGATTAAGGGATACCCCAGTCTCCGCCGCCAAATCAATTGCCGTGAAACATTCATCTGGAATATGATTTTTTTCTCTTTTTCCCACGAACCGCGGGGCCCCCTAAACCGCGGGGCCTTGGGTCTGAGCCCCTCAGTCCCATGTCTAAGCTGGGCCTTGTCCGTGTGTAAATAATATACAGTAATATGGTATTACAGGCACGGATCCAGGATTTTTTGCAGGGGGGCGTCTAGGTTTGATAATTGCGGAGGGCGTAGCCGCCCGCCGCCAGCGCCGAGGGCGCTAAACCAATAAACGGGAGGTTTGGGGGCCCTCTCCTAGAAAAATTTGGTAAATTAGATTCAATTTGGTGCATTCTGGCGTATTTCCGGAAGGTAAATTCCAAAATTACAGGTCTAAAAATCGCCAATAAAATCGCATAAAATATTTTCAAGTATTAGCGGGGGGGGGGGGGGGCCGGACCCCCTGGACCCCCCCCCCCCCTTCTAGATCCGCGCCTGGGTAAAACCTATTTCAATAATTTGTTTGTGTATATGGGCCTTTATTAGAGGGGAAATCGGGTATAACTCTGGGGACGGGACATACAAAAATACTGTGTTACTGTTAATATTAGAGTGTGCTACAGATGCATAACAAAATACTCAACAAAAAACTTTAAAAAAAAACAACTGTAAATTGCTGGACTTATATTTGTCATATAAAGTCTGAGACGTTCAGGGGATTCCAAGCTTTGATGATCTTGACTTGGTCCTATTCACTTTTTTTCCCAATACTTTGAGATTTTTGAAGTGTGTATTTTTTTTTATTGTAATACCGTTGCAAGAGCCGATTGATTTTCACTGATCAATAAAAGATGGTCAATAATAGATTTAATTTATTTTTTAGGAGTTGTATGATCTATTTAACAAAATAAAATCGAGGTGCACATTACTGCACATTTATAATACCTCCTTTAGTAATCGGCCAAATACCCGTCGACTGGTATAACTGCAATAAAATTACACATAATTTAATGTATTATTGCACAGCCCCAGCTTACATCCTGTTTGTTCCCCTGTGATCTGATTTGTGGTTCTGTTTTATGGAATGCCAAACTAACATAAAATCAATTCATTACCCTTGGTTCCTCTGTCAATTGAATAATTGTATGTGTGTTTGTCGTTCCATACAGTATCACAAGCCAAGTCAACTGGTAGCGATGAGTAGTTTTCAGGTTTAAACAAATCTGGTAGAGTGATTTTATTTAGTTTATGGGTATTTTAATATGATCACAATACTAATGTAATTTTAAGTAATATGTCACGCATCAATGCATCTTTAAACTATCCTGTTCTGTACACTCATCTTAGGTAACCAGTGAGTTCGAGTTCATCATCTGCTCACTGGTATTCAATTTTCACCTTTGACCCAAAGGTTTCTTGGATTTGTATTTCCTATCTCCTTGGTCACTTAGTTATAGAATCTTGTAGTGTAAGGTTGAATATTTCATTCAACCTTGGTAGTGATTTTATATTTAAAGTTTCAATAGTTATTATAATAGTTTCATTTATTTTCATCAATTGTGTGTATTTTGGTATTGGAAGAATTATTGTCTACAGATTTGTAATTTACAGTTTAAAGGTATGTGTTGCTATTTGTTTTATATATAATTTGTCTTTGTTAAAGTTGGCGGACATGTTGTTTTAAGTAAAAATTGTCAAATAAGTTAAAGTTAATCTGGTTTTTATAAATTACTTTCTACAAGTACATTGCATACAGTTAATAATAGTAACGCTATTTAAAGCATTTCGCTTTAGTAATATACAATACCCCATATTTTATTACAGAGAGCTATAAGGTACTTCACCTTGTTCCAGACTCTGGTTACTTTATTAAAAACCCCTTCATGGGTAAGAACATAATTATTTATTATTAGTAAGATTAATTAGTTATACCTGCATATTTCATGCTGGTTAGCAGGAGGTAGTTTTCCCTTTAAAGTATTTATATAGATTAAGTATATATATAAGTAGTATTGAGAATATAGATTTTAGTGTTAATATGTAATATATTATTTTAATAACTATGAATGAATTGATTTTATATGTTTGATTATGTTATTTATACTGTAATTGTTTAATTTCAGGGTTTTTTATTGTATAGTAATAAAATGCTGTTTTACTGAACCCTTGGTGTGGTTATTTTCCTCGTAATTTGACCCCTACAACACAAAGACAGAAACCACCAACTGTCCTTCACTTTCAAATTGGACGGCCAGTGGAAGCGTCTCTTCACTGTGGCCAAATAGGATAAGTCATCCGTTTCAAACAGGTTAGTAACTTTAACTTTAGTAACTTAACTTTTAAACTTATTTATATTACAAATTGAAGGCATATCTCAATGGCCACGTGGCAGTTGATCCTTGGGGAATCAGCGCTGGGTTTTTTTTTTATATAAAAGATCTTTACCATTCTTGGTTTTATTTTCAGATTACCCGACTAAAGGAGATAAGAAGTTTATGGTATCATAGAGAGGTCCACACACGTTATTATTTATCTTATACTGGGCCTGTCTTTATATTTTGGTTTGTTGATGTTGTATAAGCTTGGCTTATGCACCAATTTCTTTGTAATATCATGAGTAGTGAGGACTTCCATGATGTATTATTAGGTTTATTTGGTTGAAAGTTATAGATATGGGGAGTAATTAAATTGGGATATATTAATATATGGCACCGACTAATCCCACATCTCCTTTCTACTAATATTTTTTTTTCTTTTTGAATGTTTTTCACTTTTTACACCTTTTTGCATTTGCTTGCTAAGTAAGGGGTGCTGTATTTAATATATTCTGATATTTGGTTGATCTTAAGATTTTTAATGCTTTTAACGTATATTGCAAATTTCTCCTGAGGGTCCAGTACAGATAATGGGATATAACGTGTTTCTTTTATAAGTTAAGATGTATTGTTAATAGTGGGGTCTAGAGAGCTAACGGATACAGGTGAGTTATGCATCACCATTGATAGTTTCTAATATTTTATAGATAATCCTGTATAATGTGTTTCTATGATAAACTTAGATTGTTGATAGTGGAATACAGGGAACATACAGGTATGTTATTATGTATCGTCTGGTCTACATTATTATAACTTCAAAATATTTTGTGGTTTTTTTTTATCAGTGCATAAAAAGATTGATTGAAAAGATTTCTGATTATGAGCATCAAGTTTGCTAAAAAAAAATGGAGAGGGGGTTGGGGGCTAAACTCCACATGTACTAATCATTTTCTCCCCATACATGTTTCAGGGTCCTGTCTGGATAGATATGGCGTTACAGATTGATGGATGCAGCGGTACAGATTATTAGATGCAGTGGCAAAGGAGGAGCACCAAAATGATAGGTGATTGTCTGTTGTCTGATTTTATAAGGCAAGTACATGTTTCTGGCAGATATTCAGACCGTTTGTAGACTACACTGCACATGTACTAATCTTTCTCCCCCATGCATGTTTCAGGGTCCTGCCTGGATAGATACGGTGCTACAGATTGATGGATAGAGTGGTGAATGCAGTGGTACAGATTGTTGGATGTAGGAATCTCAGATGAGTATTTTAGCAGGCAAGTACATGTTTCTGACAGACATACTTCAATGCGGTTGCGCCCCCCCCCCCCCTCTCTCTTTCTCTCTCGATATCTTTATTAAAGTAAAAGCCAAAAGTGTATTTTCGTAGCGCAAATTTGGATATTTAAACAGGACGATATTACCTGTTATGTAGCCACCTTGCTCTTGGCGTGTGTATAATTGTTCTATATAAAGATATATTTAGATAGGTGTTCTAGAAGAATTATTTTTATAAGAAATAAATGACGAAGTGGATTTTTGCCACAGAGAATTCGGTAAAATGGATCTAAAAATGACACTTTTAAATAAGTTCAATGTAGTCCTCCATTTAGATATAGAAATAGTTTTAGTTGACGTTACAAGAGTGGGGTAGATTATTTTGTTAGAAATTCCCATGCCATTTCTTTCCTGGAGTTCACATAGACTACTTCTTTTGTGTTATGTGTGTAATTCACAGTTTTGACTTAATTTAAAACATTAACAATCCTGCCTGGCGCGTAACACCCGCCGTAGCTGCATCCAAACTATTAGGCAAAATGTCGGTAAAATAGCGTGATTGGCCAATGAACTATCGGTATGCAAAATGCACGTAGTGAACTGTGTTAACGATGTAGTAGACATAATCAGGGAGATATTAATAGTATACGTGTCAATTAAATATATATAGAATAATACTAATAGCCGAGAGAGACGCTATATTTACCAATCAAGTCAATATGATGGCCATAAAACTTTTTAAAGGTTTTTATAAGTTTAGTGCGCACGTATACTTGTAGTTGAAGCTTAGATGACAAATGCCTCGATCTACATAACAAATCAGAATAATAGGAACGAGCTCTCGCGTAACGAATTAGCTGAGACACAAACACTCCATAAGCTGGTGATATTGGAATGTTACTACTAATAGATGGAAAGTTGACAATCGGAAAGTCAAAATCATCACGTCTATCGTACAATTTAACACTCAGTTTATGGCAATTGTCAAAATCGAGACGCAGATACAAGTAGGAAGTGGTGTTTTTAATTTCGAGCTCATCAGGATATATGAATTCGACATAATCACTAAATTTAGGATCATTAAGTGATAAAACGTCATCGATATATCGATAAGTGAAATTAAAATGTCTGACTGATCGTTTATTTGTTTTTACGAGCGCTTGGATGTAATCGGCTTCGTACTAATAGAGAAACAAATCAGCAAGCAACCACTTGCGGATATATTTCCCCTTCAAATTCAACAAAGATGTTATTGTTATCAATTAAAAAATCCAACATCTGAATTGTCTTGATGGCGGTGAATTTGTTTTTGGAATTACTGTGATTCTTAACGAAATGTGTGGATTTGTAATGAACAAATAAATATTGATATCTAGAAGTACCCGATTTAGACGAAAAGACACTGTGAATAATGTCTTTCAATCAGGCTTTTAATTTACTATGGGGAATTTTAGTGTACAAAGTAAAAAAGTCAGGGGTCTAGATTGGAAACCATGAAATACTTCTTTGGAATTTTTTAATATCCACATTTGATTTATACCACTACGAGAGTATATTTTGTCAAAGTATTTTTGAATACCCTCTTTGACACCCGGTAGTATAGATGTCAATACTTTTGTAAGTGGTTTTGTGGAACAACGGGGTGAATCTGCTATAAAACGTTGCTTGTAGGGGTTTTTATGTAGTTAAGGTATCCAATATAACAAGGGCAAATCTGTATAGGTATCTCCACATGGAGTACCAAAATGAAGTGAGTGCAGATCTGTGATTGGATATAATTTCATCCTTAGGCTTAGTGCATGTATATTCGTCGTTTAAGTAAACGACTGATAGACTTAATAAGTTTGAAATTTTGATCCCATGAAAATGATTGCGGTTCCCGGTATTTGGGTCCTTTGAAAAAAATTTCACGTAGCTTATTAATCTGGACGATGTTTAAATCACCAGTGACACATGTCCATCTGGTTGGTAATGGAAGGACGACGTAGAGCAAGAACAGGGTAGAAGGTTATTATAAGTCTTTTGCATTAATGTCAGATAATGTGTTTCTGTAATTAAATATTTTGGATTCAATGGGTTTAGTATAAGTATAGGAAATCCTAGTAACAGTAACAGTTTTGAAGTAAGGAGGGATATGTGCTGTGACTTACTTATGTTGTAATATTTGGCTTAACCCGATAGCATCTATGTCTTTATTAGCAGGGCTTGATAAATTTCCAATACTGGCTACATTGACATTGCATCCATAAGAGGTGGCAGTACCTAATGTTCGTATCCAATATTCCTCTCGGTTCCTGCGAAAGGGAGTACTCAAAGTAGGGCTGTTGGTATGGTAGTAAAATTTTTTCTCTAATATGGACACTCTCATTGATAGTATAGAGTGGTCCGGTTGGTTAAATGTCTATAGAGAATCTGGTTACTACCCTTATTAATATTGTGACGATGACCATTAATGAGTAAGTGCAAAGTTCCTTTAGTTTCGTCAACATAAATATATGCTTTTTTCTGGCGTGGTTTTCCCCTTATCAGTGATGTAGGATGAAGGGCCTGACAAGGACAACTTTCTATTTCTGATGGGACGAAAAATTGAGGTCCAATCTACACCTTGGCGTGCACGTAAAAGATCCCATGGCAGTTGGAATTCGAAATTAGAGGTCACATGTATACATTGACGTGCACGTAAAAGATCCCTTGGCAGTTGGAATTCGAAATTAGAGTAGGCTGTAGCGGCGCTGCCCGGACACATTGGCGTACACGTAAAACATCCCTTGGCAGTTGGAATTCGGTATAAGAGTAAGTGGTAGCGCCGCTGCCTGGGCAGAATTTTCCTCTTAGCACACTGTATGGTGTATCTCCGTCTTCATTAGCTCAGTTTTGGAGCAGAACAGTAGGACGTTATACCCCATTTTATTTCGTTTTGTTTCCATACATGCTTGTTGATTAAACCATTCCTTTGTCCGGGCGGTACTGCAAATTAGAGTCTTTGGCTGTTGAAACGTAACTTTGGCAAAATAAGGCTTGGTGGTATAAAAACAAAATATAAAACTGTTTTACATTTTACAGGGCCACAGATGAAGGCGTCAAATGATTTATTTCATGATGATCACAACAGGCATAGAAGAAGACAGGCATGGTAATTTATTTACTATATCATTTAAGGTCTGCAATAGGTTAGCGCATGCACGTTGTATCATAAGGCCTGTCATTGAGTCAGCTGGTGTTGTTTCAATTCCCTTGTATGTGACAAGGAGGAAGGTCGTCTTTCTAACCTCATGGGATTTCTCCGGGTTCACCGGTTTCCTCCCACTGGTAAAGACCCCTACGCGCAAGTGAATTATTGAAATAAAATTGAACCGTATGTTAGTCCCGAAATGACCTGGTTTGTATCGAGCGGACGTTAAACACTGTATCTCTCTGCTCCTATCGTGTAATTACAAGATAGTCAGAATATGATTGACCCTAATGGTCTTCCATAGCTATGAGATATTCAGCTTGAATAGGCAAATTCTAGATTGGCAATAACAGGTTTCTGTATATATATTGTTTGCACTGGATATAATTCCTAAATTCTTCATTGTTCCGTCTAATATGTACAGTAAATGGCATTCTGTTGACAAGTTTGAAACACATTTTAATATAGGAGTCCTTGGAAACATTGACTTTTAGTGGGGATTGAGGTGTAAAGCTACTTGGGGGATCGAGTCTACTTGTTATGTCTAGGCCAGATAGATTTACTTCATTACCCAGTCGAAACAGACTGAAGATGTTTCTCTTTCATATACAACATTGTTGTCTTCTTGCTACTAGCCAAACAACAGATTTCTGGTGTGCACACCTCATTCATTGGTCCTCGACGAGACCAGTTATCTTTGATGACTTGTGGTTGGCCACCCAGTTATCTCTGATGACTGGTAGTTGGCAGTCCATATTAGACTATGGACATCTGGTACAGATCAGAAGAAGATTCATTAAACTTACGCATTGGTCCTCGACGAGACTAGTTATCTTTGATGACTTGTGGTTGGCCACCCAGTTATCTCTGATGACTGGTAGTTGACAGTCCATATGGGCATATGGTACAGATCAGAAGTAGATTCATTAAAACTCGCGCATTAGTCCTCGACGAGACCAGTTATCCTTGATGACTTGTGGTTGGCCACCTAGTTATCTCTGGTGACTGGTAGTTGGCAGTCCATATTAGGCTATGGGCTTATGGTACAGATCAGAAGAAGATTCATTAAAACTCACGCTTTGGTCCTCGACGAGACCAGTTAATTTTGATGACTTGTGGTTGGCCACCCAGTTATCTCTGATGACTGGTAGTTGGCAGTCGATATTAGGCTATGGGCTTCTGGTACAGATCAGAAGAAGGTTCATTAAAACTCACGCTTTGGTTCTCATTGAGACCAGTTATCTTTGATGACTTGTGGTTAGTCGCCCAGTTATCTCTGATTACTGGTAGTTGGCAGTCCATATTAGACTATGGGCCTCTGGTACAGATCAGAAGAAGATTAATTAAAACTCACGCATTGGTCCTCGATGAGACTAGTTATCTTTGATGACTTGTGGTTGGCCACCCAGTTATCTCTGATGACTGGTAGTTGGCAGTCCATATTAGGATATGGGCTTCTGGTACAGATAAGAAGATTCATCAAAACTCACACATTAGCTGGCGATATATAGGCAGTCTGCTTCATTTCCCTAGAACATAACATTTGGGGTTCTTCCATCATGTAGTTTAAACCGATATTCTCACCAAAAGTCTATCAAATCACTTCCCTATGTAAAGGTGTGTCCAAAACCTGTTAGCTCATGTTTCTTTGCTGTAACTTTTTGATGGGTTCGTTTGTAATTTGAATTTAACTATTGTTATGTCGCCAACGGTCATCAATTTATATGTTTATAATCTTGTTATTGCCAAAATAGTATTTTTCTAATTAAGTTATAATACTGATGTCGTGTCTACACAGTTAATTGTTCATGTTTTTCAATATTTGCTGGGGGTTTGGGTGGTCGAATGGTTATCTTGTGCGCGCTGTATCATAAAACCTGTCATTGAGTCAACTGGTCTGATTTCAAATCCCTGGTTGTATGTGACAAGGAGTAGAGTCGCCTGTCCAGCCTCATGGATTTTCTCCGGGTCCTCCAACTACTAAAGACTCCTACGCAAGAGCGAATTATTGAAATAAAATTAAACCACATGTTAGTCCCGAAATGACCTAGCTAGTATCAAATGGACATTAAACCCCATTTATCTCTCTTATTATAATATGCTTGTTTGCTTTATATTATAATATGATGATACCAGTCTGTAGAGATTGCCAGAAAAGCCGACAAAGATTGACAAAAATATTCACATGTTATATTATTGTCAGTGTGTTGGGGTAAAATAATACTTTCAAAATTCAAATAATCCATCTGTTGAATAGTCTATATTATTTCTAGCTAGCTAGTATCAAATGGACATTAAACCCCATTTATCTCTCTTATTATAATATGCTTGTTTGCTTTATATTATAATATGATGATACCAGTCTGTAGAGATTGCCAGAAAAGCCGACAAAGATTGACAAAAATATTCACATGTTATATTATTGTCAGTGTGTTGGGGTAAAATAATACTTTCAAAATTCAAATAATCCATCTGTTGAATAGTCTATATTATTTCTTAATCAATTATTTACTTATAGATAAATGGTTATGATTTGTATTTCCTTAATTATTATACATTATTTAGTTCTTTTATAGGCCTATATTAAACAATAATTAGATATTTTCATATACCCATATTTCATTTTACAGAACAAATTTCTAAATTTTCCATTTTCCTAAACTTGGAATGTAAACCGTTAGGGGAATTTGAATGGGGTCAAAATTGTTTCGAAATTTTCGACATACAAACATGACGTGATATGGGGGGGGGGGGGTGTATTATATCTGTCCGGCCATTATGCTACATTTCCAAAATACAAATTTTCCCTTTTCCCTAAACTTGGAACATACTAGTTTATGGTAATTTGAATGGGACCAATTCGTTTTGAAATATTCGATATACAAATATTATAAGGGGGAGGTGGTGGGGTCCGGATTTTTATATTTTTTCGCGCAACCATTTATTTATTTTTTACCTATACCAACATACATGTATTTCAAAATATTGTTTAATGTGGGCCAACTGATAATAATTCATCAGTCGCAATAGATTATATTATTTTTTAATCTATTATATACTTATAGATTAGAGCTTTTCATTTATATTCGTATATCAATATCTTGTTTCAAATAAGTACGCAATATGATATAGAGATTGTCAGAAAAGCCTACAAAGTTCGATATAAATTTTTACATGCTTTTATTGTCAGTATTTGGGTAACATAACCCGACCATTTATTGATAGTGCATATAAATCTATATAATTTCTCGGAGCAGAACAGTAGGACGGTAAACCGCATTTCTATATAATTTTTTAAAAATTTGATTCCACATATAACTTTATAAATGTTTAAGTTCTGTTCGGTGTTGCTGTTGGCTCTTCTTTCTCTTTTCAGGTAACTTTCCTTGGAACGAGTCTTCCACAACTAGAAAAACTTTAACATACTGCAGACTATGAATTGAAACATTGAAATGACTTAAAATTTTAGTTGTACATGTATTTAAAGCCCCAATAACTCTCTTGTTGTAACTGAATAATATTTCACAATCTTCATTCAGGTCAACAAATCGTATTATTTTAGAATATTCCAATTAAATGGTGATATAAATTTCATCTTAACACACCTATTTTTAAAAATTGGAAAAATTCAACCAAAGTCTAACGTAAACCTTTTCAAATGTGACTTGGAATTTAAAATATTTTCGAACCCTCTGGACAAGTAAAATAGGTTGTAATGAATAATTTACACAACAGGTAGGACACTTAAACATGTAGTACTTAGAATAAGGGTATTATTATTTTTTCTGGAGCTACCAAGCCAGCAAGAATGTTGTCCCTTTAAATAATCGCACGAATAGTTTTGAATATATATGTAAATAATCTACGGGTCCAGCTATGTGGTTTTTACGGCGAGAACTTCGCTTTTCCACATAAAGCAAGCAGATTTTTCCCCACGGGTTTTTTTTTTACGTACATTGATGACACCAAACATCAATCAGCTTGACCTCCTGTTGTGACTTGTTTTTATTATGCCATCGCTTCTCAGTCCAATTGTCATGTTTGAATTTTACCATTGTGTTTATTGTAACATTTTTATATAAATGTACAAGAACTTGTTATTTTTATATTTTTACCAATTTTCTTTAAGCTTTCATATGTAAATTACTTATTTAATCAACCTGTCCAAAATATTACGCAATGTCTTAAGCTCGAGACCATGAAACAACTTAAAATACAGACACTCCGCACATGCTTTACAGTGAAATGCGTCACACGAATCCTTTTTTTCACTGGTATAAAAAAAAGTACGATTGGCAAGCTTTCCTTACGATTATTTGAAATGATACGCCAACATCGATGGTGACGTCACATCTGTATTTTAATTATTCTTATTATACGCCAAATATTAAACAATAATTAGATTTTTTTTTATACGCCCATATTTCATGTTACAGAACAAAATTCTAAATTTTCCATTTTACTAAACTTGGAATGTAAACCGTTATGGGAATTTTAATGGGGCAAAAATATTTTGAAATTTTCGGCATACCAACAAGATGTTATATTAAGGGGGGGGGGGGATTTTGTCGGTGGTTCCGTCGTGCTGTAGGTCCAAAATATAAATTTTCCCTTTTCCCTAAATTTGGAACATACCCGTTTATGGTAATTTGAATGGGGTCAAAATCGTTTCGAAATTTTCGACAAACAAACTTGTGGGTAGGGAGGAGGAGATGCTTATTTTTTTGCTTCAAACCCCATTTCATTTTTTGTTAATATCTATTAAAATATTGTTTAATGTTGGGCAAGAGATATTAATTTTTATATTCGTATTTCCCGTTGAAATTGTTTTTGCATAAATCGTATTGCATAAATAATATTTTCTTCTTTTTTTTTTTAATGAAGTTGAAAAACTGATGTCTACTTTTCTAATTGTTCATTTATATTATATGCATGATTGTTTTGTTTTTTTTTTACAATAATATAAGGTCAATAGTGAGTAAACACTATGGGAGTTAGGGTTGAGTAGCCGGCTTTCAATACTGACCAGTGACCACTCATATCTACATCTTGAATTAATTATTTACTTATAGATAAGAGATTATGATTCGAATTTCCCTAATTTTCATACATTATTTAGCTTTTTTACACGCCCATATTAAACAATAAGTTATTTTAAATGCCCATATTTCATTTTACAGAACAAAATTCTAAATTTTCCATTTTTCTAAACTTAGAATGTAAACCGTTATGGGAATTTGAATGGGGTCAAAATTGTTTCGAAATTTTCGACATACACCATGACGTGATATGGGGGGAGGGTATTATGTCTGTTCGTCCATCATGCTACAGGTCCAAAATATAAATTTCCCCTTTTCCCTAAACTTGGAACATACTGTCTAGTTTATGGTAATTTGAATGGGGTCAATTCATTTAGAAATTTTGGACATAAATAATATAAGGGGGGGGGGGGAGTGTGGTTGAGATTTTTATATTTTTTCATGCAACCATTTTTTTTTTTTTTTAACCTATACCCACATATTTTGAAATATTGTTTAATATGGGCCAACTGATAATTCATCAGTAAAAATAGAATATAATATTATTTCTTAATCAATTATTTACTTATAGATTATAAGAGGTTTTCATTAATATTCGTATATCAATATATCTGATGTTTTATAATGTAAGGACAGTAAATACATTCAGTTGATCAGCTCCCATTTTGGGAAAAACCCTACCTCCCCCTACTTAGATGTGATTTAAGGTTAGGTAGCTGATATATATATCTTTGTTTCAAATAAGTATATACTATAATATGATAAAAAAAAAGTCACTGAGATTGTCAAAAATAGCTACAAAGATTGATATAAATATTCACGTTTATATTATTGTCAGTTGAATTTAGGTAACCGGATCAAAATTCAAATAATTCTTCAGTCGAGATTATATTATTTCTTAATCATACTTACAGATAAGAGAATTTAATTTAGATACATATTTCTGTAATTATTGTACATTACTTTTTTATACGCCTATATTAGACAATAATTTGATTTATTTTATACACCCATATTTCATGTTACAGAACAAAATTCTAATTTTTCTATTTTCGTAAACATAAACCGTTATGGGAAATTTGAATGGGGTCAACATAAAGATATGGGTCATGCGGGTAGGGGATCCGTTGTGCTATAGGTCCGCGGATCCGTTGTGCTATAGGTCAAAAATTTAAATTTCCTTTTCCCTAAATTTGTAACATACCCGTTTATGGTAAATTGAATGGGGCCAAAATCATTTCGAAATTTCTGACAAAGAAGCCTGTTGGGTTGGGGCGTGGTCAAGGATTTTTGTGTCCAACCACATTTATTATTTTCTTATCAGTTATATACTGTCAGTAGCGACATAATATTGTATAATGTGGACCAATTGATATATTTTTTCTAAATCAATTATATACTTATAGATTTAGTTAAAAATTGTTTACAAATAAAATATTTTACCAGCTTTGTTTTTACAGAATCTGTGATTTTGCTCTAACAAGCTACTCCTTAAAGATACATTATGGGAGATTAGATAGAGAGTTGGCAGTTCTCACTATAATAGTTAAAAACTACATAATTTGCTGAACTAGACCCACTTTCCATACTTTACCCCTCCCCTGCGCCCTTCTCGATATAAATTTTCACATGTTTCTACAGTTGTATGTTGTCTTGCATAACTTTATCCAGGTTAAAATTCTAAATTTTCTAATTTTGGGGCATACTAACTTTAATGCAGCCAAATAATGGTTATTTTGAAACTTTCGACATACCAGCATATTCATCAAAATATGTCTGGCAAACACCATAGATATGGAATGGTAACATCCCATTTCACCCATCTATTGTGTTTGCGAGACGCATATGAAATTTTGATGAATATTTATTTTTAAATAATCAAAATATTTTATGATAAATTAGACAAATGAATTATGATACATTTTAGAAACATGATTTATTTTATTTATGACACCCATATTTTATAACTATTCTTTTATGGTTTAAGCAATTTTAATTTCACAATGTATCGCTAATGGTCATCAAATGCATTTGTATTATGATTTTGTTGTTGCTAAAATAGTATTTTTCTAATGAAGTTGGAAGACTGCTGTCTACACAGTTAATAGTTCATTTTTATTATATGCATGATTTTGTAAAGTGATATAATATATATTTTCTGGTCAATAGTGAGTAAACACTTCCAGTTGGTCGGGATACTTGGAAAATCCTAATCCTGACCACTCATATCTACATCTTTGTTTCATATAAGTATATAATAAAAATGGCGATACCAGACACTACAGAATGTTTAATGTTTTTATGGATATAAATATTCACATATATGTATATTGTTAGTCTGTTGTCTTGGATATCGTAATACGTCATAATATAAGAAAGAATAAAGTCAAAATTCTAAACTTTTCTAAAAACTTTCAAATAACCTAATATCAGAAAGTTTTATATATTTTTCGATATTATTTTTCGCAAAGGTTGTATGTTGTCTTGCGGAATTTAATCCAGGCTAAAATTCTAAATTTTCTATTTAAACTTGGGACACACACGCTTTATAGGACTTTGAATGTGGTCCGAAAAAATCTGCCCCCCTCCACCACCGAAAGAAATCGACCATATAAAATACAAAATCAACTCTTACATATCACCAGAGTAGCCTAAAAATATGTTTTCATCGGTGCCCCCCTCCACATTAGCGAAGTTGCCCTTCTATTACCCCTAGGTCACTTTGATATAACCCAGAAACTGATGTTATGTTTTACTGATGTAATAATAATCAGATGTACACGATTTTCACGGGAAATTTTAATCAAACGAAACTAAGACGAAAATAAAGCTTTCGTTTTTAATGATGGGATACCGGTCAGCCCCTCTAGAGTGATTGATAACAGCATGCATGATCATTGGCAGCAGAGGACAAGTTGGCGTCGCATTGCGCGAAGGCCCGGTCACATGGCTAATTGTCTTTAATTCATTGAATATTGTCACCTGAAATACGCGAATATTGAAAGGGACTGGAATCTCTTGGATATAAAGATAATCTTCATCAAAATAGGACAAAAAATGTAAAGTCAAGAGAACGGGCCCGTAGCCAGCTCATAAAATTATGGTCTGACTACGAAATTTTTTGGAGGGACTAAGGTGACCAGCTAAGAAAACTCCTAATTGCTGGCGAAATATTTTGGGGGGAGGCAAATAGGGTTTAACGTCAACTCGACACAAAATAGGTCATATCGGGACTAAAATATGGCTTAATTTTATTTCAATAATTCGGCGTAGGGGTCTTTAGCAGTGGGAGGGACCCGGAGAAAACTCACGAGGTTGGACAGGCAACCTACTCCTTGCCACGTACAACCGAGGATTCGACACCACGGTGTTACGATGATATAATTTAAGTTTTTTAAAATTGGATAAAATTAATGACCTCTGGAGGGACCACAAGCTACAAACATGATTTTTCATACAATCAGGGGCCATAATCCAGGAAGTTAGGGTTTGATCTGTGCAAATATAAAAAAGAACCAAGATTTTGGGGTCATAAACATACTTAATAAGTTTCATCAAAATCGGATTAAAATTGTGGCCTCTAGAAGGTCAACAACCTTGATATACCTCATATTTACACTATAGCGTATACGCGGCACCCATTTGGTCCGATTTTGAAAAACATCTAACTAAACCATCATTATGGTGTAACGGTGATATATTCGAACGTTTATATTAAAACGGATGAAAACTGTGACCTCTGGGGTGTCCACAAGCTAAAAGATAGGGTGCCAGGCAACGAAAAATACGCCCACAGCAGCTAAATCGTTCGGGCAGTCAACAAGAGTTGTTGCATATTTTTACTTTTTTTTGGTAATGAAACATTCATAAAGTTCAGAACCATGCTAACGTTTGGCTGTTCAGTTATCAAAATTCATTGAAAATCAATATTTGTGAGGGGCTCTGGCAAAAACAGGCTTTTCTAGAAAATTTTCAAAATTGGGATTCTGCTAGATTTGGAATCTGCACACCAAGAGCTTTCTAAAATTGAAGACATTTTTGAAATCGGATAAAAAGTTATACCCTTTTCTGTGTTAGAACTCAGCAGACTGAGAAATTAAGAAAATGGCCGCTAAAAATGAAGATTGAAAAAAGTATTTATCTCAATCAGAAGTCCATAGCAACCATGCTTATAAATCAATCAAATGACTTGAAAACTGCCACAGGCAAAGCTCTGATCATTTCCCTTCATATGATAGCCCTATACCTTAAAAAAATTTTGTTAAAACATCCCAAAATAATTAGTCAAACAATGATCAAGTTTTCTCAGTTTTCTCAGATCGTGCTCAAATTACAAATATGGGTTAAAGTGTGAAATACAGTTCAAACACCTGCAAAAATAAACATTACACAGTATTGTTATTAATTAAATTTATTTAAACAAAATAACACATCTTTGGCATATATGAGCAACATCCACTGTTACCATGGCAACAGCTCAACCAAACGTCCATCTTGGATTTCAATTTCAAAATTGAGCCAAGTGTGTCCTTATGTACAATGAGGTTTTTATCAAGTTAAAACCAATTCAATAACATATTTTTTTGTAACACATGCAAGTTTTCCTTCTTATATGTGTATCCGTATGTCTGTGTCACTGTGTGTGTGGGGGATGGGTGGGGTGGGGGTGGGTCATTTTTTTTTGCTTTTTTTAACCGCTTATAGGCCTAGTTATAAATAATTGATTACTTTTTTTCAACAAAAAATTATGAATTAAAAAACCACTTAGGATGATTTTGCACACCTAGGACCCCTGTAACAAGACCAGGTGCCAAATATAATTTTAAAAAAAATAATTACTTTAATTTTTTCACAAGAATATAAATGTTTTTGCACACCTTGGACCCCTCTTAGAAGACCAGGTGCCAAATTAAATTCAAGAAATGAATTTTTTTAAGAATTGTTTTAAAAACATTTATAACCCAGCGCCTGCCAGGCAGGATAAGCCCACATTTTTGAGAGATGGATAGAGAGCAAGCTAAAAAGAAAGTGATTTTTCCTAAAATCAAGGGCCATAATTCATAAAGTTAAAATTCGATATGCGTAAATATCAAAAGAAACCAATATCTTTGGGTTATAAACATGCATTTCAAGTTTCATCAAAATCAGATTAAAATTGTGACCTCTACAGGGTCCACAACCTTGATATAGGCCTACCATATTTTTATAGTATTCGCATACAAGCGGCGGCCATTTTGTCCATCAGTGTTGGTCCGATTTTATAAATCTGTTGTAGAATTGCCCAGTCTACCTTATGTCTATAATAGATTGGGCCAGGTTTAATAGTGGACTGGTCCAATGCATGTGCATTGAGTAAGAGATAAAAGGCCAGTTTTGATATACACATGTCTCTCTCACTTTTTCTATATCCTATTGTGATTAGAAAGGTTTGACAAGAATTGTTGTGGTGATTTTGAAGACAGTCATTAGACAGAAGTCAAAAGTGGACTTAGATTGATCAGACCATTGGTTGATAAGTACCCTTTTATCTATACTCAGATTTCAATACTCAGATATACTGAAGTTATACTTAGAGAAAATACCCCTTGACCCATCAAGCCTTACCAATACTTGGCCATCACCGGTGAGGTCAATAGATGGGCCCTAACCCAATCTAGGGGCAGAGAATCGTACCCAATTTTACTTTAAATTGTATAATAATTGTGACCTCCAGAGCGACCACCTAGCACTTCTCCGTCACCTAAGCCGAATTCTCGGGTGGAATTGAGCATACGAGCTATTCTTGCAGCAGAATTGGCAGAAGACATTATAATTTATCACACGTAAATATAGCTTAAAATAAGGCAAGCAATGTTATGTTTTAACAATTGCTTCCATTTCGCTCGTGCCATAAAGCGCAAGTACACCTTAGCGCATGCGCAAGGGAAGATTGACCAATCAGCGAGTTCGAAAGAGCCACGACCTAGCAACAAAACGTCATTATTAACACCTCTTGACAGATTGCAAGCTTTGATACTACTGGCCCTTACGCAACTAGATCTTATTGAATCTGCATAAATTAACCATATTTGGAAAGTTGACGTCAGGGGGCGGAGTTTGATAGAAGTACTTTAGCAATAGAGCCAGGAGAAATACTTGAAAACAATGTCCGATTTTAGTGGGTTTTTTACTTTTAATTGGATAGAAACATAACTTCTGAACGGATACCTTGACAAATCTCTTCTAAAATACAATTTTGGAGTGGAATTCCACTTTCTCTTTTTCGGGGATGAAAGATAAATGTATATTCGATCTATTTTTGGCCGAAACCCATTTCAGGCAAAAATTTGATTTTGCAACATATATTGGCCGTAGCTCAAAATAACCCCCAGCGAGAACCGCCTGTTTTCGCCAGAGTTCGTCAATCAAAATCAGTGACCTATTTCATATATGCCGCTTTGGCGTTCGTCACTTCCGATTCATGAATCCTTTAATACTCCTCTATGGTAGCGATGATCTCTGTGTTAATATTATATTTGGAAAGTGTTTAATCAGTTCTATCACATATGTGATAATGACTGGCACCAATATTGTCCTTTAAGATCCCATGGCAGCAGGCGCGGATCCAGGATTTTTTGCAGGGGGGGGGGGGTCTAGGTTTGATAATTGCTTAACTAATTGCGCTCAACCGATTAATTTGGTAAATTAGATTCAATTTCGTTCATTCTGACGTATTTCCGGAAGGTAAATTCCAAAATTACAGGTCTAAATCGCCAATAAAATCGCATAAAAAAATTTTCAAGTCTGAGCAGGGGGGGGGGGGCGGACCCCCTGCCCCCCCCCCCCCCTCTGGATCCGCGCCTGGGCAGTTGAAATTCGATATAAGAGTGACGCAAATATCATACGGTCTGGCATTGAGTAAACTGGGAATGGTTACGATTCTCCGATTGTACGGGAGAAGGATTAGGGTCACCTGTCCAACTTCGTGATTTTTTCTCACAATCTGATTAAAACACAGATCCTATATCGTTTTGTTTTTTATAGTTCAAAATTTCGTTTTACTTGCCTTTGCAAGACTAGGATCTGGAAGAGTTGTTATCATGGTCTGTTACGGCGAGCTTTAGGTGTGTTTTGCATGGAACTGTGGGTATTCCACTAGTAAAATTAATGCTGATTGGTTATTCAAATGTCTGACACCATAGCAGCTCATATGACCTCTGGCGTGACCTATCGAAACAACAGGTTAGATCTTCATGTTGTGTAGATCATCAAAAGTATAACAACAGTGAGGCTGATGTCCCCCACCGAAATCCAAAAATAAATAGATGACACATATTAATTAATTGCATACTGTAAGTTTCATCACTCTCTATCAGATAGAATCAATGTTATTGATTAATGAAATTGCTTAGTTTTAGCTTGAAATGTTAATCATTGACTCAGTCAAGACATTCACCTGATGAACATCTACATCAAGTTTAAACATTCTACCTAAATTAAAAGCAGAGTTGTTATGTTGATCAGTGATCAGTCAAATTGCTTTAATTGTTCCTAAGCCTAGGCAGAAAATTTCACCATCACACTTAGCCAAGGTAATGACATAATGAATATATATTTGGAGATTTGTCGCTCTCACTTCATTATTACCAAAGTTATCGTGCCCAAAAGCATCAACCAATCAGATTGCTTATATCTGCTTACCGTAACCAGTCAATGCTCATCGTCGAACTCTATCAAGGCTTAAACTTAATAAGTCTCGGCCAATCAAATTGCTTATCGCTCTGCGTATGCTGAGAAGAAAATGCTCATTGCCGAACTTGTCAAGGCACTGGTGTAATGAAACTATACACCAAGTTTCATTAGAAGCAAAGTTATAGTGTCCCACATCATCAACAAATCAAATTACCCTATGCAGAAAATGCTCATCTTTGAACATTCTAGCTCAATTAGAAAAAGAGTTACTGTGTCTCAAACAGTGTGTCTGTCACACAAGCAATTTCTTTAGTTAAGACTTTGAAATAATCCCACTGCTAAAGACTCCTATAGATCTATATTTTATTCAGATTGGTTGTCTCCCCTGTTGAAATCCCTACGTGCAAGATAATTATTGAAATAAATAGGCGTTTTTATCGACCACTGATTAGCCAAAGTGATTTGCATTCAATCACATTTTCATCTTTAACGTCCATCTAATTCAAATTGGTTATCCTAATCAACGAATTTATCGACATCGATTTCCGAAGCGATTACATCAAATCGCCAAATCAGTTCAGGGAGCGATTTGACGATTTGATCGGGTGGTCACGTGTTTTTTTCAACTGTGTCCAGCCACAATAATTGTTTACAGCTAATCGGAGCATTTAACGAACTCGCCAAAGTACTTTGAAATCGACCAAATTGTCACATGACATCTCTAATAAATTCAAATCAATTTGGCAAGTCGATAAAAAAAAGCCTATAATTGAACCATGTGTTAGTTCCGAAATGAACTAGTTTGTGCCGAGTGGACATGATCCTCACGTGACATTTCCGATGATGACGTAGTATAATGTATTCAACCATTCTTCATTAAGACAGCGAGCTGGACAGACGTGTTCTTGTTTCATTAAAACGGTAATAGATTTTATTTTACTTAAAAATACCTTGGTGGTATATTGATTTTGGCTTAGGTAGCCAATAGCCTAGGTGGCTTATTGATTTTGGCTTAGGTAGCCAATTGCCCTGGTGGTATATGATATTGATTATGGCTTACGTAGCCAATAGCCTTGGTGGCTTGGAATACCTTGGTGGTATTCAACTTTTACAAGTCCTGATGGAAGTAGGAAAGCCTCGGTGGCGTTAAATTATTTGTGGCAAAATTTGTAATGTTCAGTGAAGAAATTTATTAAGAGAGATTGAATACACAACAGATTACCAAGCGTCTTATTTGTGTGTAAATCGTTTTCGTGCTCGATTGTGGATAAGTAGGTCAGTGAGGCGTGATCACTTAGTCCGATTCTGTCGCATTTGTTTTGTTTAGATGATGCCTGATGGGTGTAATGATTTGTATGTATCTAGATGGGATTTTTCTTACCACTGACCCGTGGGACACTGATGCCTTTAGTGGATTTCTTATTCACGTGGGTCAGGGGTGAGGGAGTTCTGTCTCCTTGTGTGATTTGATCTGGTTTAGTTCTAGTATTTTGATATGTTTTATAGAATGAAATGTATTATCACTTCAGGGAAAGTATTAACAGTATCCGTGTTCATTTGTAGCAGAATGGGAGAGAAGGTGTACCTGCGATCCTACTTTGATTTCAGTCCGAACTAAGCCAGAGTGGATTACTATGGAGGGGGATCCTCGCCAAAACTCTCAATTTGTGAAAATACATATGTCGTTTTGTGAAAGTACATTTGTTAATTTGTCAAAATACAAAATACATTTGTCGATTTGTGAAAGTACATTTGTTAATTTGTCAAAATGCAAAATACATTTGTCGATTTGTGAAAATGCATTTGTTGATTTGTCGTACAACAAAAATACATTTTTTCATGTGTGAAAATACACCTGTCGAACCTACAAAGCACAAATTTTGAAATAACACAGCTTAACTTTATAGTTTCAACATTTGTATTTTCAAGATATGTAATTTCAAGATATGTAATTTCAACATTTGTAGTTTCAACAGTTGTATTAACGACACTTGCATTATCGAGCCTTGCATTAGCAAGCCATGCATTAGCGAACTATGACCATATTTGGGTTGATGACGTTGATCATTATGGAGGGGGATCCTTGCCAACGATGCTGCAAGGCCTGGATGCCGGCCAGGAAGAATATTTTTTATTTTTTATCCCCTCCCCCTAAAAAATTTCACATAGCTGAAATGGCGTCATCTTAACTAAGAAAATGAGGGCTGACAAGTTACTTTTGTACTAGGGTTATCCTTTCAGTGGTAGCTGCCCTATAGCCAGTTTTGTCCATTTCTGGTGATTCCTGATGGGTTAATCACACACAAGATGGTCTGGTATGAAAACAATATTAACACTACAGGTGCAGTTCTTATGAAATGAAATGGGGGTTAACGTCCTACTCTTCTGCACCTGTCCATGATTGTACTTTCTTGGTGTCAACAGTCTGCTTCAATCTCGCCTCACAATACCATTTTATGCATTTTGTCAGTTTGAACCATCATCTTTTATGGGTCGTTTCGTTATCAGCGAGATGCACACTTTTATTTAAAATTAAATTGAACTGATACCTCGAATGTGTGAATATAAATTTTTCTCGAGCCTCGGGGTCGATATTATGGTGTCAGCTTGGCCTCCAGGGCCGAAACCAACTGTTATGGACAATTTCAAACTCAGTGAGATGTACTCTTCCATTTAAAATTGGTTTGACTGATACTTCGAATATATGAGTATAACCTATTTTTGACCCTTCGGCTCTGCGGTCCATATTTAGGGTGTCAATTTGGGCCGTCCAAGGGCCATAAGCGTCTGTTATGGGCAACTTCGTACCTAGTGAGATGTACTCTTTCATTTAGAGTTGGTTTTGACCGGTACCGCGAATTTATGGCCCCATCGTCTTAGGGCGCCAATTTGGGCCATTCCATGGGCCCAATCGTCTGTTATGGACAATTCCGTAATCAGCGGCATATACTCTTTCAATTAACATTAGTGTCTACTAATAACTCGAATGTATGAATATAACCCTTTTTTTTTAAGCCGCCCAGGGAGGATGGGGGGTCATATTTGGGGTGACAGTTTGGGCAGTCCCAAGGCCAAAATCGTCTGTTATGGGCAATTTCGTACTCAGTAGAGTGTATTCTTTCATTTAAGATTGGTTTTGACCGGTACCTCGAATGTATGAGTTTAACCCATTTTTGGGGTCATTATAGGGGTCACCAGGGTCACACCCATGGACTGGGCCCGACAGACGCCCACTTCTGTGCATCCCAGGTTAGTATGTAGATGCCTATATATATGGTCAGATATTGTTACCTCGTTCGTCTAGGTTCGACCCTCTGGGCTCCTACTCTAGTGCCACCTAATGTTAATTGAAAGAGTATATGCCACTGAAAGGACTAACCCTAACACAAAAGTAACTTGTCAGCCCTCATTTTCTTAGTTAAGATGACGGAGGGGATAAAAAATAAAAGAAATTCTTCCTGACTGGCATCCAGGCCTTGCAGCATCGTTGGCAAGGATCCCCCTCCATAATGATCAACGTCATCAACCGGAATATGGTCATAGTTCGCTAATGCATGGCTTACTAATGCAAGGCTCGATAATGCAAGTGTCGTTAATACAACTGTTGAAACTACAAATGTTGAAACTACAAATGTTGAAATTACATATCTTGAAAATACAAATGTTGAAATTACATATGTGGAAACTATAAAGTTAAACTGTGTTATTTCAAAATTTGTGCTTTGTAGGTTCGACAGGTGTATTTTCACACATGAAAAAATGTATTTTTGTTGTATGACAAATCAACAAATGCATTTTCACAAATCGACAAATGTATTTTGCATTATGACAAATTAACAAATGTACTTTCACAAATCGACAAATGTATTTTGTATTTTGACAAATTAACAAATGTACTTTCACAAAACGACATATGTATTTTCACAAATTGAGAGTTTTGGCGAGGATCCCCCTCCATAGATTACAGGGGACAGTACTCCCTCATCGCCTGACTTACACCTGACAGCTGAACAAGTGTTACTTAACAAATTTACTTCAGTTATTTGATTTTTCTGAATTTATTTGAGATGGAATAAAGAATAAAGAAAGTGTTTGTAATGTTTTGATATTTTTAGTTTTTGAGTATTGGGAATAGAGGGTGATGATATGTTGGCCTAATGTGTTTGAATGGGGGTCGTGGGATAGAATATTTTATCGCATTATTGCTCCCCAATACTTAATACTTCTGGAAGCTGGAGGAACTGACATGCTGAGGATTGGTGTAGATCCTCACGTGACATTTCCGATGATGACGTAGTATAATGTATTCAACCATTCTTCATTAAGACAGCGAGAGCGGTAGTCAGTAGTACTGGTGGACATGAGATATGCATACTATGTCCCTCTTTATGGGGGGGGGGGGTAGTGGTCTAGGGTGCCGCGCTTCGACCTCTAGCTGGCCGGTCACCTCTGGCTTGCGGCTGGGGTTTCGAGCCCTGGTGTGAGCGTGTGTGGCATGGAGATAGGGGCGCCTTCTCAACCTCGTGGGTTTCCTCCGGGCACTCCGGTTTCCTCCCACTGCTAAAGACCCCTACGCGCAAGCGAATTATTGAAATAAAATTAAAACCATATTTTAGTCCCGAAATGACCTAGTTTGTGTTGAGTGGACGTTAAACCCCATTTCTCTCTCTCTCTCTCCCTCTTTTTGGTCAATTTTTCCCACCCAATCCCACCCACGGTCTTTCACTTGTGTTGATCCTCTTGCTTTCAGATTTATCGCATTATTGCTCCCCAATACTTAATACTTCTGGAAGCTGGATGAACTGGCATGCTGAGGATTGGTGTAATTTCTTTCTTCCATCCTATAGATGTTATCCCGTCTATTATTGAATTTTTATGTATTTTCATCCCTAATATGTCCTTACTAGAATGTAAGAAGGCTTTGCAAACCCGAAAAAGGGAGAGAGAGAGAGATGGGGTTTAACGTCCACTCAACACAAACTAAGTCATTTCGGGACTAACATATAGTTTAATTTTATTTCAACAATTCGCTTGCGCGTAGGGGTCTTTAGCAGTGGGAGGAAACCGGAGTGTCCAGAGGAAGAGAGAGGGAGGAGGGTGTTTAACGTCCACTCGACACAAACTAGGTCATATCGGGACTAAAATAATGTTTAATGTTATTTCAATAATTCGGTGTAGGGGTCTTTAGCAGTGGGAGGAGACTGGAGTACCCGGGGAAAACCCACGAGGTTGGACAGGCGACCCTACTAAAATCGAAATTCCAAATTTAAAATGCAAAATTCCAAGTCTGATCCGACCAATAGGACCAGGTTTTCCTTTGACTAATCAGATAGGGTATTCTAACGTACAATATGTACTTATACATGTAGAGTTAATACCAACTGAACCAATACATTTTTATGCAATACGAAGCAGATTGGTAGGATCGAATCACTCGGCAAATCTCGACAGATTCCGTAAACTACATCTAGTCTCGGCCGTATGACAGTAAGTGATATGTACCCACACCCATACATTTGCTACCGGTTTACTTTAACAGGAAAACTTGACGCTATTACACAAATTGGGAACCTATTCGGCTAGCGACCTATTCGCCCGATCGAGCTGCAACCTGTTCGCTGGAAACCTATTTAGAATAAAGACAACAGTCGCCTTAACTCATCTATTTATCAACCAATAAAATCCAACGTTATTTCTATCAAATGAAAGTAGAATATATTATTTTTATCCATTCCTTTAGCTCAGAGTAGAAGTGTAATTTCGTCATTATCTTACAGCTGGATCGGTCAAATAGGTCGCCCATTTTTGTACGGTATGGGCGCAGCCATGTTTCATCCGGGACCTTTAATTTAAAGTAGTTCCAATATGGCGGAATTCGTCATACACCCGAGGTTAGATGTAGGTTTCGGGGTTACGGAATCTGCCTAGGTTTGCCGAGTGGGATCGAATGCCAACCAAGTCGTCCACTCGGGAAATCTGGTTATGTCGTCCACACTCTGTGATGGAGTCGTCCACACCCATTGGTGAATTCGTCCACAAGACATAGTTTAATTTCGGGATATAATAATACGTTGGTAAAGTCGAAACAGTTTTCTTTCGGGACATGGGTATTCCTTATTACATGAGTAGCGTGGGGTAGAACGCCCACCTTAAGGGAAGCTCGCGGCCTAATTCATATTTTTCAACCCTCTGAAACCAATTCAGGGTTATGTCATACTACTGATGAAATTCTCTTGTTTAACTTATTTTTTATCAGATTATATCTATAATTAGTAAAGTTATGAGCAAAATACGACAAAAAAAAAACACAAAATGGGCGGTATACCCCACACGTGGGGCAAAATGCTTTTTAAGCAGGGGCAGGCCGCCCATAGTAGGCTTCCTGCCCCATCATGGTAAAATCTGCTAAAATCATACCGCCAATTAACAAACAATATAAGGATACTTTATTAACAAAAATATCGGTGAAGAACAAAACAATGATCATACGATCATACAAACAATACGATTAAATTTATTACAAATCAACGGCGATTTCGATCTGAAATCATAAATAACAAAATAGTCAACGAGCACTAGCTATTTCTTCCATACGATTAAATTGTGTACGCGTCTTATTCTTAGTTGTGTATAAGTCTTATTCTTAGTTGTGGACGCCTCCACCAACGGGTGTGGACGACTTCGCTGTGGACGACTTAATTGGTACCCGGAGGCAGACCTCCATTAAATTTCACCATCTCCCACAAATTGTAGTTCGTCTATTTATAGCAATTCTCTCCCTGTCTCTTTTCTCCCCTTTTGCTGACCATTTTTTGTTGAATTTTGGTCCAAAGTGGACGAAGAGGGTCTGAATTAATATTTCCTGCCAGGTTTTGGTAAATATTCATGATTTCGGGGCGGAAGGATAACTGAGTTGGAGGTGGGCAACGAGTCAAGAATAAACATTGAAGTCAATGGGGAAATTAATAGTGGTCTGCCTCCATTAAGCTAAACAGAGTTAACTGCCCTTGCGGTTGGTATTCGCTACTCACACGAATGAGGTATCAAAGAAACCTGGGCCCGGTTCCTAGAAAATTCTTAAAAGTAAGCACAAAGTTATGCTTCACTTTTGCTTACGTAAGAAACTTTATGAAATACCGTCTCTATAGAAACTTCTCAAGACCGTTCTTACGTAAGATCAAGCCAAGTACGAGTCTAAGCACAGTGTGACTGGTAAATTGAGACTAAGATGCTCTTTAGCGTCACAAAAACAAATTTGGTATGCAAATTACACCGTAAATTCGTCTGCATATAGAGTTATAAATAGATCAATGACATTAATTTAGAAGTATTTGACAAATAACATGAAATGAAATAGGTTTTAACTTCCTACTGTTTTGCTCCTAAGCTGGGCTAATGAAGACGGGCATACGCCATAAAGTGTGCTATGAGGGAAAGTTTGCCCGGGCAGCGGCGCTACGGCTTACTCTTATATATATCGATTTACAACGGCCAGGGAATCTTTGACGTGCACGCCAATTTTTACACGGGACCTTATTTTTTCGTCTGCATCACTGACAAGGGGATGAACCTTCTCGGCCAATGCAGGGATCGAACACCTTTCCTCGGCCCGATTCATAAAAAAATCTTTAACACGTTCTTGCGCTTAGCCTACATGTAGATTTTAAGTAGACTTTGCAAATAAGTAAACTTATCTTATTTCGTGTTAACAGAAAATTCTTAAGAACGTTTTTGTGCTTAGATTTTAAGTAGACTTCAGTGTAAGCACAAGCACGTTATTATGTGTTCCAAGAAAAAACTTAAGCACAACTTCGTTCTTAAAATTGTCAATCTAAGCACAAATCCCAAGCAAGGTATAGGGCTTGCTTACCAACCTTTAAGCCTGTTTCTGCTTCAAACAATATGGCTGACCGTGGATTTATTCGACGATATTTGCTACATCTTTTGGTACCTAAGAGTCAATTGAAAGACAGAAAATTCTTTAGAAACATATTCTCGAGAAGAATGCTTTAGGAAATTTCGCTTCTACCCTAAGCACAATTCATTTATTTCCAAATTGGTAAACAACACACACGCGGGCTACTTAAAGATCAGTCGCTCTCACAATTATTCGGTTTGTTTGCATGTACTTGCGTTTTGGGTTGTTTTCTTTTGTTTAGTCTGTGGTATATTTTATATATGTAGGCCTATGGGAGACACGTCAAAGGTATCGGGGGTTCACTTGACTAAGTGGGTAAGACGCTGGTTCGCTAGCCTGGAGGTCGGGTGTCTGATCCCTGCATTGGCCGAGAAGGTTCATCCAAATTGTCAGTGATGCAGGACGGAGGACAGCTGTCTTGTCATTCGGATGGGACGAAAAAACGAGGTCTCGTGTACAAACTGGCGTACACGTAAAAGATTCCTTGGCAGTTGGAATTCGATAGAGTAGTGCCGCTGCCAGGGCGAAATTTCCCTCATAGCACACTACACTGTATCTGTATGACGTATGTACGTCTTCATTACCCCAGATTAGGAGCAAAATAGTAGGACGCTAAATTTCATTTGTTAAATAATAAAATACATCTAAATCGACTATTTTCCGGGAGGCTAATGTCATTGGTTTATTTATAACTCCATGCAGACCATAGAGCTATATATAGAAACTCTTTGATGCAGACGAATTTACAATTACGGTGTAATTTGCATACCAAAAATGTTTTTTTGACGTTAGAGAGCACCGTACTCTCAGTTTATCAGTCAGAATGTGCTTAGACTTGTACTTAACTTGTGCTTACGTAAGAGCGGTCTTGAGAATTTTCTAGAGACGGTATTTTATAAAGTTTCTTACGTAAGCAAAAGTGAAGCATAACTTTGTGCTTACTTTTAGGAATTTTCTAGGAATTGGCCCTGGCTGGCGTCTTACCAACTTAACCACGTGATCCCTTTGACATGGCCCCTATAGGCCTATAAGCTAAACCCCCTCCCCCCAAAAAAACGCAAGCACATGCAAACAGACGGAATGACTGAGACTGCGCCTGATTTTAAAGTAACCAAGTCTCTAATTCAATTTCATCCAGCATCTTCGACATTGAAAACACGAATTATTTGTCAGTTTAAATCAAAATTGATGATGTAATCTTATCGGAAAAAGATGGGCTTCTGATATCCAATATTTAAGACAAGATAAATATTTTACCATTGGTACACGAATCGTGTACCATAATGCGTGTCAGCCCAGTTCTAGCGAGAGACTCGGCGGAACAAGGCTAGAAACATTGCACCAAATCAAACGGCGCATGTAGACTAGAATAACTAGACGCTAGAAATTTGCATTCGACTGACACTGTTGGCAAATTTCGCCGCACATAACTGTTTTGAAATTGGAGTAAAAACGGAAACCATTGAATGTAAATCAGTTTATATACATTCATATTAGAGTACTATATGCGTTGCGACCCACTTGTGTCAACTTCTTGGTCCAAAATGTTAGCGATTTAGCTCCTTTCAAGTTGCCTGCGTGTGTGTTGTTTACCAATTTGTAAAGAAATAAAAAAATTTTAGTGTAGAAGCGAAATATTCTATAGCATTCTTGTCGAGAATATATTTCTTAAGGATTTTCCGTCTTCCAAATGTCTCTTAGGTATCAAAAGATGTAGTAAATGCCGTCGAATAACAGGTGCGGATCCATGATTTTTTTGCAGGGGGGCGTCTAGGTTTGATAATTGCTTAACTAATTGCGCTTAACCGATTAAGGGGGGGGGGGGGCCCTCCCCCAGAACAAATTGGTAAATTAGATTCAATCTGGTACATTCTGACGTATTTCCGGAAGGTAAATTCCAAAATTACAGGTTTAAATCGCCAATAAGATCGCATAAATCGCCAATAAGATCGCATAAAGTCTGAGCAGGGGGGGGGGGTCTGGACCCCCCCCCCCCCCCCTCTGGATCCGCGCCTGGAATAACTAACTATACGGTCAGCCATATTGTTTGAAGCAGAAACAGGCTTAAGGTTGGTAAGCAAGCCCTATACCTTGCTCGGGACTTGTGCTTAGATTGACAATTGTAAGACCGAAGTTGTGCTTAAGTTTTTTCTTGGAACACATAATAAAGTGCTTGTGCTTACACTGAAGTCTACTTAAAATCTAAGCACAAGAACCTTCTTAAGAATTTTCTGGGAACACAAAATAAGGTAAGTTTACTTAATTGCAAAGTCTACTTAAAATCTAAGCACAAGAACGTGCTTAAGAATTTTCTAGGAATCGGGCCCAGCATGGTCCCGTGAATGTTTTACGTCATCGAATTTAAGCCCCAAGCAAATTGGTTCTGCACCCCCGCGATTAACCATTCGTCGCACTCCACCCCACATATGTGGTATCAACTTAATCAGCATGTGGTCCCTTGAATGTTATAAGTCTCTTGAATGTTTTAAGTCCATCGAATTTGGTTAAAGGGTAAGTTCGATTGAGGGGCGAATTTTGGCCCCAGCCGAATCTTGCGCTCAGTGGATTGTTCCACGGGCGAATTTTGACCCCTGACAAATTTGGGCCTCAGACGAATTGAGCCAATTTCGAATTTCGGCCCCGTGCGAATTTGGGCCACGGGCGAAACCGCGAATTCGCCTTGTAGGTAATAATACAGGTAATCTAGCCATTGATGCCCTGATTATCATCCCAAATCTTGCCATGTAACTCAATATTACCCAAAGTCTTCGACGCTGGAGATTGCCATTCGATTGAAACATAACAGATTTGAAAGTATGGAGCAAGCAAATTGCGATTGCAGCTACGAGCGCCGAGCCTTTAAGCTTTCACTCTAAGAAGGTGTACACCAAACCGATGCACGAACATTTGCGACAGGAAATCGACAAGTTTCGGCCTGAACACAACTCTGTAGTGCGCTTGATAATCCCACAACACCATCGTCTGTTTCAATTGTTTTGACTGCCAACAATGCATGGTGCAAACATACCATCAATGTATACGTGGTTGGCCACAATGGAACTATAAATTAGTTGAAGACGCTAAAATTAAATTTAACTCGGATAAAAAAGAATGTGGCGAAAACCGACAAAAAGACTGGTAGCCTATAAAGTTATGAATTCCCTTTTGGATCATAATGCTGAACGGATTATTCTGCCGGACATTGATAATGGCACTGAACTTGCGAATTTATTCTCTGATTTCTTTCAAATAAAAATACAGAAAATACGAAATAAACTTGATGATTTAAATAAAACTATTGACTATAACACTCGTGATTTTGATAAGTTTTAGTGAATATTTTGTTTAAAAGCTAATTAAATCGCTTGTTTGTTGTTGGCCGAATGGTTAGGGTGCGCGCTGTATCATACGGCCTGCCATTGAGTCAACTGGCGTGGTTTCAAGTCCCCGGTTGTATGTAGCAAGGAGTGTGGTCACCTGTCCAACTTCGTGGGTTTTCTCCGGGTACTCCGGTTTCCTCCCACTGCTAAAGACCCCTACGCGCAAGCGAATTATTGAAATAAAATTACACCATATGTAAATCCCGAAATGACCTAGTTTGTGTCGAGCGGACGTTAAACCCCAGTTCTCTCTCTTCCTAAACCTTGTTCAATAGATCCTGTTCGGACTCCTGTTCTTAAGGACTGTCTAGATGATAACTGTTTGTATGAACCATTTCAAAGTGCTTATAAACAATTTAACAGTACCGAAACAGCTTTAACCCGGGTTTCAAATTATATTTTATTAGATTTATCTGCTGCTTTCGACACAGTGGCCATTCCATTCTTCTAAGTAGACTTCAATTTAAATTTGGTATTTGTGTATCTGCATTAAATCTTTTAGAAAGCTATCTTGTGTGTAGAAAACATTGTATTTTAATTAATTGTAAATCGTCTGAGTCTGTGTTTTCATCTGAGGCTCCTCAAGGTTCTGTTCATGATCCGATTTCATTTACCCTTTATACGTCACCATTAGGTGATATTGTCAGAAAATATGATCTCAGCTTTCATTAGTATGCCGATAATACTCAATTATATATTTCATTTACACCTAATTGTCCATATTCTTTCAATTTACCAAATTTGTAACTTGTGACCTGTATTGTTGAAAATTAGAAAATGAATGGTGATTAAACCTAATATTTGTTTTTAGTCTCAAGGCATCAATTTAGTAAAGTTTCATATGATAACCCCATTGTTGCAATTGGTAATTGTTATATTTTCATCTTATTCTGTTCGTAATATTGACACAATCTTTGATAATTTTATGATTATGTGATCTGTTAAATATCGAGTTTATTACTTACTTTTACATTTTTAAATAATTCAGCTCCTGTTTAACGCTCGGATCATTATGTACATCAGATAATCTACTTTTAAAGCCCAAAACCGTTCAACTAGCCTCTTGTGGTTAGCGCGCTTGCGCATAAAGCTCTTTAGCAGTGGGGAAAACCGGAGGAACCAGAGAAAACCCACGAAGTTGGAAAGGCGGCCATACTCCTCGTACAACCGTTTTTGGGGGGTTTTTTGGTACAATCGTGGTCTAGAGTGCCGCGCTTTGACCTCTAGCCTAGCTGGCCGGAGACCTCTGGCTTTCGGCTGTGGTTTCGAGCCCTGGTGTGAGCGTATGTGGCATGGTGATAGGGGCGCCTTCTCAACCTCGTGGGTTTCCCCCGGGCACTCCGCTTTCCTCCCACTGCTAAAGACACCTACGCGCAAGCGAATTATTGAAATAAAATGAAACCATATGTTAGTCCCAGAATGACCTGGTTTGTGTCGAGTGGACGTTAAACCCCATTTCTCTCTCTCTCTCTCTCTTTTGGTACAATCAGGGTCCATAATCCAGAAAGTCATGGTCTGAAAGGGGCAAATATCAACAGGGACTGAAACTTTTGGAATATAAAGATATGTTTTAAGTTTCATCAAAATTGGATAAAAATTGTGCTTCTAGTGGGTCCATAACCTTTAAATTACAAATTTGCATACAAAGAGCGGCCATTTTGTTAGGCAGTTTCATTTCTATTTTCCCGAAATTCCAATTCAACCTTCATTATGGTGGAATGGTGATATATCTAAACGGTTTTTAAAATCGGCAAAAAAAAACAGCGGCTGTCTGGCAGCATATGCCCACATTTTGCACGAGGTGGGTGGAGAACAAGCAACGCAAAAAGCGATTTTCCCAACACTCAAGGGCCATAATTCAGGAGGCTACAGTCCGATATGCACGAATATCGTCAGAACCAAAATCTTTGGGTTATAAAGATATATTTCATGTTTCATCAAAATCGGATCAAAATTGTGACTTCTAAAGTGTCCTGTTGATATACCACATGTTAACACTATTTTAATTTGCGTACGAGGGGCGGTGCTGTTGGATTTGTTGTTAAAAATATCTGCGTCCATTTTATAACACGTGACCAATACCCATGTGGACATCTGTTTAACGTTTCCATTGTTACAGGAAGAGACGTACATTAAAACGTTTTTTTTTTTTTTCAATCGCTTAAAAATTGTGACCTCTAGAGGGATCAAGTTTCATCAAAATCGGATCAACTTTGTGGAATCTAGAATGTTCGCAACCTTGATATAGCATATATTTACACTATTTGCGAACGGGGGCGGTCATTTTGTCCTGCAGTTTTGGTCCAATTTTCACGAAATTCGAAATCAACCATCGATATGGTGTAACCGTGATATATTCAAGTGTTTTTTTTAAAAATTTGGATAAAAATTGTTACCTCTAAAGGAGCCACCAGCTAAATACCCTATTTTTCGTACAATCAAAGGTCATAATTCAGGAAGTAAAGATTTGATATGCGCAAATATCGAAAGGAATCAACATCGTTGGGTTACAAACTTACGTTTCAAGTTTCATCAAAATCAGCAATCTGCTTCACAGAGAATTACTTACGAATGATCTCTGTCAAGGATGACTGTTTTCAACACGTACAATGACATCACGTGGCGACAATCATTGGCCCAAAGGCGCGTGCATTGTTTACATAAGACGTAACTGCTCTGGGTAAAATGCCTTTACTCATTTTAATACCTATTTACACTATGTAGGAAATACTTTTTAACTACAAATACTTCAAACGTCTTTACTCATTTTTCTAATACATATACAAAATGTTTTGGAATTTAATTTGTCGAAAGAAAAAAGTTAAAAGTTATCCTTATCTGTGATTGTAGCGCCCTAGCGAATATTCACTGCTGATCAGTGCGCAAAATCAGATGGAACTTGTGACCTATAGAGTATCCCCAAGCTAAAAACGTGCTTTGTCGTACAATGATGGGCCATAATTCAAGATGTCGCGATCCGATACATGCCAATATCGAAAGGAACCGAGATCTTTTGGATATAAACCTATATTTAAAGTTTTATTAAAATTAGATAGGAATGGTTGCCCGTAGAGTACCCACAAACAAATTATTGACGGGCGGCCGGGCGGACATAGGCGACGACAATATACCTCCACATGAAAATTTGGGCGTATAAAAATGTTGTTTTAGAGAATCTTCTTTCATTTTTCAAAATGTTCATATATTTGACATACATTTTTGGACACCTGAAGTCAATCCAATTCCAGTAATATACGTTTTATTCAGAGTCATCACCCTTTAATTTTCGATTTTTCTGCCCCTTTTTAACCCTTATTTTCGAAAGCTTTAATCGCTGTTTTTGGAACTCCTGGAACATAAAGCCATAATGGTCAAACGGTTAGATAAAGCCATTCCCACAACTATCCGTAAACCGGAAGTAGTCTAAATAATGTCGATATTTTGAAAACAAAACCCCGCAAAAAAATGGATGCATTTGGGAAAAACGCGATTTTTCTATCCCATATCAACGGGTTTAACAGTTAATTTAAGGAATCGTTGGGTGGGATGAGAATTGGACTGTCGTATGATACCCAATTTATACGAATACTATGAACAGGCAGCAAAATATTGCACGCTGAAAATCGAGGTTTTTTGGGGTCTTTTTATTTGGAGCAAAAAGAGGATCACGTGGCTCAGTGGGCAAGACGCTGGTTCGCTAGTATGGAGGTTGGGTGTTCGATCCCTGCATTGGTCGAGAAAGTTCATCCAGATTTTTAAGCGTGATTCCCCCTTGTCGTTCGGATGGGACGAAAAACGTAAAAGATCCCTTGTCAGTTGGAATTCGGTATAAGAGTAAGTGGTAGAGCCGCTGCCTGGGCAGAATTTCCCTCGGAGCACTCTGTATGGCGTACCATAGACTGGTGGCCAGTGTTCTCCACACACCAAAAATTGGCCAGTCCTCTCAAAAAAAAAAAAACGAAAAAAACCCGTAATCTCTAGAGACTGGGCAAATAGAGTTTCATTCTCATCTAGTAGGTCAATCTGCATTATGTAGGTCGTGTGACGTCGTGCACGTGATTACTGCATTTGCACTGGCAAACTGGTGTATTTATGTTATTTAGTGATACTTTAACGATCTCAGAATTTTATTGACGGACAATATCTGTCGAATGAACGGATACAACGTATGGGATGAGGTGAATAAACATAAATAATTACACACGACATCATTATAACAACTTAACGAAGCCAGTTCATGCGTATCGGGACGAAGCCGAATGGCGAATGGAAACAAAAACGTGACAGCCCGCAGACGGTTTCAGCATGACTGCTTTGCACTCTATTCGAGACGCATGATTCATGAAGGTAAATATCGAACTTCATTTATCTTAGACATTACATTTATAAATTCGTGTCACGTGACTCGGGGCTTGCTTGACAACTGTCAATCATTCCTAATAAGGAACAACGTAAAACAGGACAAGGAACGCCCATTTTATTGTGAAGCTCGCAAATTGTCCAGTCTCTGGTGCTGGTTACAGGTTTACTCAATTTTTTTTTTATACAAATGGAAACGAAAGTGTTGGTTTACTAAAAATTAATACTTTTATATAAATCGAAATGTAAAATAAATAGAAGAGACTGGGCCAGTCTAGGCGTACCATAGCCGCCTTCATTAGCGCAGGTTAGGACCCGAACAGTAAGAAATGAAATGAAATGGGGTTTAACGTCCTACTCTTTTGCACCTCTCCTGGGCTAATGGAAGACGGGCATACGCCAAACAGCGTGATATGAGGGAATTTTTGCCCGGGTAGCGGCGCAACGGCCTACTCTTATATCGAATTCCAACTGCCAAGGGATCTTTTACGTGCTCTCCAATGTGTACACGGGACCTCGGTTTTTTGTACCATTCGAACGACTAGGCAGATGTTCTTGTCAGGCCCTCCTTCTGCATCCCTGACAAGGGGAAATCACGCCGGAAAATCGACTTTCTCGGCCAATGCAGGGATCGAACTTTAAACCCCATTTTATTTCATTTCATATCTCGACAACTTAACCTACGATTTTGTTTTTATACGCCCACATTTTTATGTGGACGTATATTGTCGTCGCCCCTGTCCGTCCGTCCGTCCACAATTGTTTGTGAACAGTCTACAGGTCACAATTTTTATCCGATTTCAATGAAACTTAAAATATAGGTTTATCATCCTAAGATCTCGGTTCCTTTCGATATTGGCATCTATCGGACTGTAACTTCATGGGTTATGGCCCCTGATTGTACGAAAACTTACGTTTTTAGCTTGTGAACAGTGTAGAGGTCACAATTTTGATCCGATTTCGATGAAACTTGAAATGCATGTTTATAACCCACAGATCTTGCTTCCTTTCGATATTTGCGCATATCGGATCGTAACTTCCTGAATTATGGCCCCTGATTGTCCGAAAAATCACCCTTTTCAGCTTGTGTTCCTTATGGAGGTCAAAATTGTTATCCGATTTAAAAAACCGTTTGATTATATCACCGTTACATAGTTATGGGGGTTGAGTTCGTGAAAATCGGACCAAAATTGACGGACAAAATGTCCCGTTTGTACGCGAATAGTGTGAAAATATGTTATATCAAGGTTGTGGACCCTATAGAGGTCACAATTTTGAACCGATTTTCATGACTCGACATGTATGTTTATAACCCAAGGGTCTTGGTTCCTTTCAATATTTGTGCCCATCGGATCGTAACTTCCTGCCCTGATTGTCCAAAAAATCAATTATTTAGCTTGTGGTCCCTCTGGAGGTCAAAATTGTTATCCGATTTAAAAAAAAACGTTTGATTATACCACCGTTACATGGTTATGGAGGTTGAGTTCGAATTTCGTGAAAATCGGACCCAAATTGGCAGACAAATGGCCGCCGTTTGTACGCGAATAGTGTGAAAAAATGTTATATCAAGCTATAGAGGTCACAATTTTGATGAAATCTTGGGTCCTTTCTATATTTGCGCCCATCTGATCGTAACTTCTTGAATTATGTCCGTGATTGACCGAAAAATTGCCTTTTTTCAGCTTGTGGTCCCTCTGGAGGTCAAAATTATTATCCGATTTAAAAAAAACGTTTGATTATATCACCGTTACATTGTTATAAAAGATGATGTTGAATTTCGTGAAAATTGGATCAAAATTGACGGACAAAATGGCCGCTGTTTGTACGCGAATAGTGTGAAAATATGTTATATCAAGGTTGTGGACCCTATAGAGGTCACAATTTTGAACCGATTTTGATGAAACTTGAAATCGGCTTTTATCATCTTGTGGTCCCTCTGGAGGTAACAATTATTACCTGATTTAGAAAAACGTTTGATTATATCACCGTTACAGGGTAATCTAGGTTGAGTTTGAATTTCATGAAAATCGGACCAAAATTGACAAACAAAATGACAGCCGTTTGTACGCGAATGGTGTAAAAATATGGTATATCAAGGTTGTGGACCCTATAGGGGTCACAATTTTAATTCGTTTTTGATGAAACTTGAAATACATTTTTATAACCTAAAGATCTTGGTTCCTTGCGATATTTGCGCATATCAGATTCTAATTTCCGGAATTATGGCCTCTGATTATACGGAAAATTGCCTTTATTATCTTGTGATCGGTCTGGAGTTTAAAAACATTTGATTATATCACCGTTACACTGTAATGAATTTTCAGTTTGAATTTTGTGAACATCGGACCAAAATTGATGAACAAAATGGCCGCCATTTTTACGCGAATAGTGTAAAAATATGGTATATCAAGGTTGTGTACCCTGTAGAGGTCACAATTTTAATTGGATTTTGGTCAAACTTGAAATGCATGTTCATAACTGAACGATCTTGTTTCCGTCGATATTTGGACATATCTGATCGTAACTTCCTGAATTATGGCCCCTGATTGTACGGAAAGTCGCCATAATATTAAATGTTTCGTATCCAGTGGAGGTGACAGCATGTCAAGTTTCATCACATTCGGTTCAAAATTGTGACCTCTATAGGGTCCACAAGCTAAAAACATGATATTTCGTACAATCAGGGCCATAATCCATGAAGTTCTGGTCCGATACATGCCAATATCGAAAGGAACCGAGATCTTATGGGGATAAACCTATATTTCAAGTTTCGTCAAAATCGGATAAGAATTGTGACCTGTAGAGAGTCCACAAACAAATTGTGGACGGACGGACGTCCGGACGGACAGGGGCGACGACATAATACGTCCACATGAAAATGTGGGCGTATAAAAAGGGCCAAAATCTATACCCCTGTTTACACTTAGCTGCGATAAGCGTGTCGTACTGGGCACGGTACTAGGCCGCGATAAATTTCAAGAAATTGACCCGTTTACATTAGTCTAAAATAACCGGTCTCAAAACCGTGCCAAGCATGCCAAATGTGGAACTTTTCACAGAAATGTTAATTTCAGTCTTGTACAAATTACCCACATGAAAACAATTATGACGACTGATTTAGTTTGAGCAGTCATTTTGACAGAACTGATGACAGAACTGTCAAAGTATGCAAGGAAAGATCAAGATCAAGGTTCATTTGGCGCATGCGCAGTAATCCGTACTCAGACCGGTTAGCGTTTACACTGCGTAAATTTAAAGCGAGCCGTTCTTGGTACGGTTCCGAGACCACCTCATAAATAATTAACCGTGCCGTACAAGGAAAGGTTCCTGGCACGCTTAAAATTTGTAATGTAAACGGGGTTTATAGCCCCATTTATACTTGGTCGCGATAAGCGTGCCGTGCTAGGCACGGTACCAGGTCGCAATAAATTTCAAGAAATGTACTTGTTTACATTACCCATCTCGGAACTGTGCCAAACACGCCAAATGTGGGACACTTCACATAAAAGTTAATTTCAGTCCCTGAGCAAGTTACCCAGATGAAAACAATTATGGCGGTTGATTTTGATACGTTTGACCCTTTATTTTTTGTTCGAAAGAAATCAAGAAAGAATGGCCAATTTCTAACCGATTTGATGCCTATTTTGAATGAGTAAGCAGTTCTTTCGAGTTATTCAATGATATCATGCTACAAGAGGCGACGAAAGCGAATAATCATGTCGTTTATAAATAGCTTGTATTAGCCATTTTGACAGAACTGATGACAGAACTGTCAAAGTTCGAGGGGGGAAAGGTCAAGGTTCATTCGGCGCATGTGCAGTAATCCGTGCTCAGACCAGTTAGCGTTTACACTACGAAAATTTAAAGCGTGTCGTTCCTGGAACCATACCAAAACCACAACACTTAAGTGGGCCAGATTGGCACCGTATCAGACCCGGCACGCTTACGTTTGACCCGTTTACACAGGGGCGTAAATGTGGGGGGTGTGGGGGGGGGGGTGATACACCCCCCCAGCAAAAAAAAAATAGTCGGTCGCAAAATCGGTGCAGTCGGTCGCAAAGTAGAGGTAGTCGTTATCAAAATAAGTATACGTCACGCTACTCACGCAAAACTTTAGTATAAAAATAGTCGGTCGCAAAATCAGTGCAGTCGGTTGCAAAGTAAAGGTAGTCGGTATCAAAATAAGTACTCACTGTATACGTCACGCTACTCATGCAAAAAAAATAGTCGGTCGCAAAATTAGTGCAGTCGGTCACAAAGTAGAGGTAGTTGGTATCAAAATAATTACTCACTGTATACGTCACGCTACTCACGCAAAACTTTAGTATAAAAATCAGTGCAGTCTGTCGCAAAATAGGAGCAGTCTTAGTATAAAATAACCTTGTCAACTTATCATTTTTGAAAAGATGTTGTGTTTCACTCTCATTCTGTTGTGAGTATAATGTTAGTCTTACAACAAAATGTAACCCAGGGAGAAAAATAGTCGGTCTCAAAATAAGTGCAGTCACTGCAGTCGGTCTCAAACACAATCCCACAAAAGATCCCAAATACTGTATATTTGCGTGAATCCGTGAGCCTAAATTGCATACGTCACTCTTATTCAGTTGTAAGTATGTTAAATTGGTCTAACAACAAAATTTCACCAAGGGAGAAAAATAGTCGGTCACAAAATAAGTGCAGTCACTGCAGTCGGTCTCAAAAACAATGCCAGAATAGATCCCAAATGCTATGTATTTGCGGGAATCCGTGTGCCTAAATTGCATACGTCACTCAAAACTTACTATAGTATAAAACAGGGTTCAATTTAGTCTAAAACCAATGAGTAGCAATTTTTTGTGAAAGATTCACATTGTGGCTAATCAATTCAAAATTTGAATAGCATTTGCTCAGATTCGAGGAGCAGTAAAACGTAGCCTAATCACAAAAATTTGCAATTCTGACTTTTCGGGGTGAATACTTTTTCCGCCGAAGGCCGGCCTTCGTTGTATACCCTGCTTCGGCTTATGTGCGGATGAAGGTAAAAAAAACCCTGACATTTCAAAAAAAAAAATGAAAATCAGTTACCATCTCTCCACGATGCCGAACGCATTAATCTAAAAAAACTACATGTACAAGTTACACCACTCCAATCGAAATATGTGTAGACGTGGTTTGGCTTTATTTTCTTTATCTAAAAACATCCCCCTCTCCGCCTTCAAAATATTATCAACCCGAGAATATGCCATCGTTTCACACGTCTTGTGAGATGTCTACTTTTAGTTTCCAGTTAAGTTAACCAATCATATCATTGAATCGTATTGTACTGCGCTGTTATTGTTATTCTTTTTAGTAACACGTGTGATTAAAACGGAGTCCGCATTGTCTTCTAGTTACCGGATATATTGAAATAAAAACTGGTTCAAATTAATCACGACCACAACTTGGAATATTAAACAAGTTAGTCCTGCATTTATAAATTGATTTTTTCGTCGGCCCAGTTATATTCCACATTTATCCACAATGTAATAATGAATCGCACTTCACAAGTTCGAAAGCAATTTTTGGCTAATGAATAAAATAATTCTATCGCTTTTACCGCAATTTGGGTCGCTTTTTGCGATGCGATACCGCTTAAATTGAGCCCTGGTATAAAATAACCATGTCTGCTTGTCACTCTTATTCTGTTGTGGGTATGTTGTTCTATAAAATGTTTTCTACCACGGCAAAAAATAGTCGGTCTCAAAAAAAAAGTACTCACCGCAGTCGGTCTCCGACTAAATGAATTAATGAAATAAACATACAATCATAAAACAAGCGAAATTGACAGATAAGCCTCAAGATTCTGTCCCATTTCTTATCAACCCCAGTCCCAAATATTTAAAAGCTCTGTTACATATCTGAATTTTTTTTTCGCGCCGTCGGCGCAATTCCATTATAACATCATTCTTCTACTCGGTTATATATCTGAAATTTTTTCGCGCCTGCGGCGCTCGATTCCATTTTAAAATCATTATTCTACTCGTCAGTTGTCTTATACTGTCCCAGCACAATCATATTCACGATTATAGTGAACTGCCCAGTTTGTAGTACCACTGGTGTGTGGGGCGGGGGTATGTGCATCAATCGGTCGCATTTTGGCTAAACACCCCCCCAAACGAAATCGATATGTACGCCCCTGCGTTTACATTACAAAAAAACGAAGCGTACCGTACCTGAAGCCTATTCAGAGGCAATCTCGTTCCCAGAGGCAGCCGCGGAGCCGAAGGCCTCTGGCACATTAGACCGTCCATTTTTTCCATTTTTTTTTCAAACCTAAGCCCCGCCCATTCTGACCTCTGATTGGTCAATCTTTTTGGGTCGATTTCTCGAAAACTAGAGGTCGGATCGTCGTTTCGTTTGTTGTGAAATGATCCTTGAGTCAAAAGTCAACTCGCTGACATAGAAAATTGGATCCTGAACGAACAAATTCAAGTTTTTGTAAAGATCTATTTTCTACGCGTGGGTATATGTGACGTCATAAAATGCACAGGACCGTCTCCGTTCCAGCGTTCTCCCGTAAAATCAGGGGCGTATGACGCAAATAAACGAGAAATTTCGCGCGTAGGAATTACATGTCATTTTCCGGGAAAATGGCTACCCCGATTCACCAGAGAAATTTCTTCAAAAATTTTTCTGGTTTCAAGATTGAATCAATCTGATTAAAACACGGATCCAATTTCGTTTCGTTTTTCATAGTTCAAAATTTCGTTTTTACTTGTCTTTACTACTCTTGGATCTGGAAAACTTGTTATTTAAGTCGTGTTCTGCCTGAAATGAGGGGTCAGCCAATCAAATGGTCTGTCGAATCGACCGTTTGACCTTTTCATGGGTGGAACTGTAGGTAAATATTACCAGCGGATAGAAATCAAAACAAAACAAAGGTAGATTTTAAAAAGCATGGCGGTCGCGAATTGGTTAATCGAATGACTAACGTTATCGGGTCAAATGTCCGGTGCTTGATACCTGACGTCATAGAACGTGAGCTCCCACTATAACTTGTTAGATCTACATGAGCGTAGGCCATCGAAAGTATAAAAAAACGAAACGAAATATAGATCTATATTTTAATTAGATTGAGATTGATTCAGAGGCTTTCATCTCGAAAACTACTTTTATTTCTTTTCATAAACTTCTGTTACTTACAGTCCTATCGGTTTCCTACGGTGTGGATCCTATTGTAAATGCCTCGAAATGTTACAAAGATTCCAATAAGGGCCCTAATCTTTGAAAAAGTCGTTAAATTCATCATCATCTGTGAAGCCTTTAGATAGGTTAGCCACCCTTTGGCCTATCAGTTTTTTCTACACAGAGATTCATAGCGTTTGTTAGAGTCTTATAGGCCCATATTCTCGAACATGGATTAGTGTTAATCAAAGATTTAATCTCTCATTAACTTGGTGATGGTATTCTCAAAGACTGTTTAAATTTTGAACTCAAATTAAAATAATCTATGATTACCTATATACAGGGGCGTACATAACGATTTCGTTTGGGGGGTGTTTAGCCAAAATGCGACCGACTGATGTACATACTCCCGCTCCACACACCAGTGGTACTACAAACTGGGCAGTTCACTATAATCGAGAATATGATAGTGCTGAGACAGTATAAGACAACTGAGGAGTAGAAGAATGATTTTAAAATGGAATCGAGCGCCGCAGGCGCGAAAATATTTCAGATGTAACCGCATAGAAGAATGATGTTACAATGGAATTTCAGATATGTAACAGAGCTTTTAAATTTTTGGGACTGGGGTTAATAAGAAATGGGACAGAATCTTGAGGCTTATCTGTCACTTTCGCTTGTTTTATGATTGTATGTTTATCTCATAAATTCATTTAGTCGGAGACCGACTGCAGTGAGTACTTTTTTTGAGACCGACTATTTTTTGCCGTGGTAGAAAACATTTCATAGAACAACACACTCACAACAGAATAAGAGTGACAAGCAGACATGGTTATTTTATACTATAGTTTTGAGTGACGTATGCAATTTAGGCACACGGATTCACGCAAATACATAGCATTTGGGATCTATTCTGGCATTGTTTTGAGACCGACTGCAGTGACTGCATTTATTTTGTGACCGACTATTTTTCTTCCTTGGTGAAATTTTGTTGTTAGACCAATTTAACATACTTACAACAGAATAAGAGTGACGTATGCAATTTAGGCTCACGGATTCACGCAAATATATAGTATTTGGGATCTATTCTGGCATTTTGTTTGAGACTGACTGCAGTGACTGCACTTATTTTGAGACCGACTATTTTTCTCGCTGGGTTACATTTTGTTGTAAGACTAACATTATACTCACAACAGAATGAGAGTGCAACACAACATCTTTTCAAAAATGATAAGTTGACAAGGTTATTTTATACTAAGACTGCTCCTATTTTGCGACCGACTGCACTGATTTTGCAACCGACTATGTTTATACTAAAGTTTTGCGTGAGTAGCGTGACGTATACAGTGAGTACATATTTTGATACCATCTACCTCTACTTTGTGACCGACTGCACTGATTTCTTTTTGTGTGAGTAGCGTGACGTATACAGTGAGTACTTATTTTGATACCGACTACATTTACTTTGCAACCAACTGCACTGATTTTGCGACCGACTATTTTTCTACTAAAGTTTTGCGTGAGTAGCGTGACGTAAACTTATTTTGATACCGATTACCTCTAATTTGGGACCGACTGCACTGATTTTGCGACCGACTATTTTTTTTGCTGAGGGGGTGTACCACCCCCCACATTTACGCCCCTGCCTAAATAGGAGAATTAGTCTGCATTTGGGAATATCGACTAAATTCATATTCTCGAACGTTGACTAACCCATGAACTCTGACTAAATTAAATCTGGGATTAATTTAATCTTGGTAATCCAGGAAGTTTGGGACCGATACACGCAAGTATCGAAAGGAACCCAGATCTTTGGGTTTTAAAATCTTTTTAAATCGGATACAAAATGTGATCTCCAGAGGATCCACAAGCTAAAATGGAGATCTTTCTCACATTCAGGTGTCATAATCCAGGAAGAAACAGACCGATATGTTCTAACATCAAAAGGAACTGTGATATTTAGGTTATGAATATATATTTAAGATTAAGATAAAAATTCGTCTCAAGACCTTAAACTCTGTGTATCAATTGAAAGTCAATCGGATATTAACTTTGATCTCTAGAGCGTCCACAAGATTTTTATAAGTGATCGAGGGCCATAACTCTGGCAATAATAATCACAAATAGCTGTATATAAATTTAAAGTCGATCCAATGTTAACTTAAGCTCCTAGAGCGTCCACAAGCAATATTGTGGATGCCGCATGGACGGACGGGGGCGTCGACAATATACAACCACATTTCATTAAAAATCCTACTACCATGGGCACTTCACTATCACATATAACCTGAATATTAAAAAAAAAATTCTTCCTATTTATGAATCTAGCAGGACCATCTCCACCAGGATTCGATATCTTAATGCGGGCCCCATCTATGGCCCCTACAACATTTGGAAACTAGTCAATTTCAAAAACATGCCTTTACTTTAATTGCCTTATACTGTTCAGCTAATAAAACTGTAGTTCCTTTTGGAACTGTCTTTGAGCCGACGATGTCCGTTGGACATCGTCCGTTTAAACACAGTTTCTAGAGGAACTAACTAAATCGACACTTTCTTGATAACCTTACTCAATGTTGGTTGGGAAACTGTATTTAAATCACCAACATTGATCTGAAAGGTGCGAAAAGCAAAATATCTGTGCTTTTCTTTTCTACTTACTGTAAAGGGCCCTTAACATCATTGACAAAAACTCAAAGTCGTTGATTAACTAATCTTTGACTAGAGATAGTCTCTTGTTTATGGCACATTGGCCAAGGAAGATTATCTCGAGTTTTAATCATTGATTTAGCAATTATTTTAGTCAGAGCTTCAAGAATACCAACTAAAATGAACCTCTAATCTCTGATGAGCTAATCTATGATTAAAGTCTAATCAATGACTAATTTAGACAGCGTTCGAGAATATGGGCCTTAGTGTTACATTGTGAAGTCAGTGTGGGACTTAATTACTGGATGTAACGTGGTCGTGTGCTAATGAGACATGTAGATGATTACTGAAAATGCCATTCTAATTTCCTTTTTTTAAAAAAAATTAAACTGCTCAATAGATAGTTCTGGCTCTTATGATACAGAAAGTTAAGTATACAGCTCACTTGTTAAAAGTATCTTGAAAATGATCTGTAAACTGGAAGTTCTCCAAAAAATATCCGACATTTGGAAACCCTCATAAACATGGGAACTCTTGCGAAAAACGCGATTTCTCCGTCGGAAGTCACCATGTATCGTTGGATAGTTCAGTGCATGGGCTATCGAATGGCATCCTTCCTGTCTGCTTTCTGGAAACAGATTCAGTGCTGCTTGCAGATCTAATTATTATTATTATTTACCCTGGGAGTCTATTTCTCAATGATGGAAAGCAGATATCTATTTCGAAATCATAAATTACTTATACGTGAAGTGGCTGAAATTTGATGGCCTCCCCACACCATATCAGAACCACACCCAAATCGATCATGTCTGATGACATTAATGTCGTGGAAGCGCTCGTTTCGACGACGCCACACCCTCCTACGTCTGTCCAAAAAATCAACAGTGAACCTTGAATCATCTGAAAACATCACATTGCTCCAGCGTCGATTATCCCAGTGTTGACGATCCCTACACCAACGACGTCTTGCCTGAATGTGATGATCTCTCAAACAAGGGATCACGCGAGGACGTCGGGTGCGAAGGTGACCCCTATGCAATCGATTCCGAATCGTCTGGCCACTCACTCTCACACCAGTGCCTGTTTGAAGACGAGCGCTGATCTGATATGTTGTGATGACACGATTTCTCAAGGTCAAGGTACGGATAAATCGATCCTGGGCTTGAGTTGTCGCCCTTGGTCGACCTGAGCTTGGTTTGTCCTGTACAGATTGTGTATCACGGTATCTGGACCATAGCCTGCTTATGACAGACTGAGAAACATTCATCGTCCGCGCCACAACCGCCTGTGTTATGCCGATCTGTAGCATGCTAAGGGCACGTAACCTTTCATTTTGGGTAAGCCGACGCATATCAAAATTTGTTTTCTGGTCACTAAAACAATTAAACTGATGTTTCCACCCTGGAATTCAATGCCACAATGACTGGAACATTCAGAGTCGTGCAAATCTTGGGTTGGACCCCCATGATGTTCCTAACCAAACCCTGCATTCCATGCGGTAGCTATAGGTGCGATTGGGCATCACATGTAACTGGAAATGTTTCTTCTGTTAGGTTCTATAGTGACTTTTTTCGTAGTCATTTGCATATTTTAGTATTATGCCCCCAAAATCAAATATCCCCTACTTTTTTTGAATAGTATATTTGAAACCCTTAATCTATACTAATCAGCAAAAGAAACGTCAGGTTGGTATGTTACTCAAAATAGACGCATTGCATAAAACTTACCAAATGTTTTATTGTGTATTGGGTATTATTGTACATCTCCAACTTTACCTTAGCAATAAGGCTCCTTACCAAACACGGAATTGAACCCAGGAAATGCTCTTAGAAACGCAACCTGACTTCGGAGACGGTAATGTATTCTCCATGATTTTCATGTAACTCATGCTGCATGTGCTGTTCATTGTGATCGGTCCCACCGCGGATGATCGCCCCCCGGACTAGTAGATCAAGGCGAAAAGATCGCCATGTTGTGTGATAGCACATGTAGAATCCCTGAGACAGAAGGTCAGACAGTGGGAACACACGGAAAACAAATCAGTACCGATACAGTGCGCCGATGTCTCACCAAAGAGAACATCCATTGTCGTGGAGCCATCCTCACCCCTCGCCATCGATGTGAATGTCTACAGTTTGCCCAACAACACCAGAACTGACAACACAGGCAACTGTTTTGTTCATGTATAAGAGTCGGTATTGCATATCAAATGCTGATGGCAGGACCAGAATATGGCGTCGACGTGGCCAGTGTTATTCTGACCAATGGGCAGGTCCTAGTTCAGCTCTGAACGCAAGTGTCATTACAATCACTCTGTACGTTCAAGGACTGTCCTATGGAATCCTTGTTGAATCGCTTCCCTGTCAATTTTACTGGGCAACCGACATGACCGACTTCATTGAAAGACAGAGGTGGATCCAGGAATTTTTGCAGGAGGGGGTTTGCCATGTTTCGGTTACGGAAATCTGCCATCATCGTCTCTAAATTACATAGGCATACATACAAATCGAGCTTTTTAAACAGAGAAATCGTTTTTATACTGATGTAGGATCACTTTGTGATGTAATTTCATTGATGCAAAGCATAATTTCTTTTTATGTAGCTGACCGGGGGGGTGGGTGGAGGGGGTGGACCCCCAAACCTCCCCTCTGGATCCGCCCCTGAAAGGGTAACGACGCACAAATTTACGAACTCAGCCATATAAGATGAAACGAAATGTAGGTAAAATCGGATGAGTAGATGGGGACATATATTTCAACAGTGTGTTGTGTCTCTTATACTGGTTCTAGCGAGGTAAGCAACGTCTTGTTTTCTCACTAAGATATTCAGTTAAATTGGTTAGGCGTTCACAGGAACTTACATGCGTCCGTTTAGCAGTAAAAAGTTGCCCAGTAAAACTGACTGCGATTGAGAAGCGATTCTACCTTCGACAAGGATTCAATGCGACAGTCCTGAGGCAGAGACCTACGTTCAGAGCTGTTAAGGCTACATGTAATTCCTAACCTTGTCTCTTGAAGGGGAGCTGGCGTTTTGATTACTTTGCCCGATGGGAGTTAGCTTTCTTTGCCAACTTCTTTTGCAATTAACGATTTTTGGAATTGGTGGATAAAATTACCACAATCGAATCAAGGTTAGATAACTTTGTTCATTCTTGAAATGAAATGGGTTTAATGTTCTACTCTTATGCACCTAACCTGGGCTAATGGAGAGTGGGCATACGCCATACAGTCTGCTACAAGGGAAATTTTGCCAGGACAGCGGCGCTACGGTCCTCTGTTCTGCATCACTGACAAGGGTAAACACTAAATCTCACCGAAAATCTAGATGGACTTTCTCGGTCAATGAAGGATTCGAACACCCGACCTCCAGGCTAGCCTCATGGACTATGGAGTTCAGGTGTCGGATCCCGGCATTGGAGAGAGAGAGAGGTCATTTCGGGACTAACATATGATTTAATTTTATTTCAATAATTCGCTTGCGTAGGGGTCTTTAGCAGTGGGAGGAAACCGGAGTGCCCGGAGAAAACCCACGAGGTTGAGAAGGCGCCCCTATCTCCATGCCACATACGACGCTCTCACACCAGGGCTCGAAACCACAGCCACAAGCCACAGCAGAGGTCGAAGCGCGGCACTCTAGATCACTAGGCCATCCCAACCCCCCTCCCGGCATTGGACTGGGCGAGAAAGGGCATCCAAATTTTTGGGTGTGGTTCCCCCTTGTCAGTTATGCAGAGCGGAGGACCTGACAAGGAAAGCTGCCTTGTCATTCGGATGGGACTGAAAAAATAGGACCCATAATGCCAATGGCATGTGTAAAAAATCCCTATGAAAGTAAGCCATCATTATTTTAATAACGGATTGTCAGAGATAGAACTAGGTAAGCCATAGTGTCGCTGGCGGATGCCCAGTGGGCTGAGTTCGGAGCAGAACAGCTACTCACTCAGTTACCGGCAGTAGGCCTACTACTACTAGTACTACTGGGACGTTAAACCCCCATTCATTGCATTTCTAATTTCATTTCTTATCTCAAATTGATTCGTACTAAATTTGATAAAACACTCTGCAAAATCTCTACCCCACCCCACCCACAAAAAATGGGAATAAAAAGCCACATGCAATTTGATACATTGACTTTTAGTCTGGGGTATTTTATCGAAGTGATTCATAAATATTTACTCGTAACAGGATAGGTTCTGGGCTCGTGCTTGAAGTCATTTCCTCTTGATCATGCGCACTTCAGTAATTCTGGGAGAACTAATATTGGATACAATGGCTGCCACTTACGGGTCGGGCGGTTCCAGCCCCCCTGTAATCGGCAGGCCTGTCGAACGTGTTTTCGAAGAGGCACAAACGACGGGCGAGATAAATCTGAGTGGAAGGAAATTAAAGGACTACCCGAGAAAAAGTCCGAAATATGATTTAGCAGACACTATTGTAGCAGGTCAGTAGGCCCTATCTCCATTCTCTTTCATTTTGCCCGTTTCCCAAAATTATGTTGCTGAGTGGGCCTACCTCACACAGTCGACAGTTGTACCCTTCCAAAATATGAAGGCACTCAATGTTTTCATTTCTTCAACGGTAGCAAATATTATTAAACCATCGAGATTTATTTTTAGATGTGAAAACTTGGCTCTTTTGTCGATGAAATTTTTGTTGTCTGAAATTGAAATGTCAATGTAATCAACCATCCATCCCCCTCAGTCTTCATCAACACAGAATTCCATGCAGTCTAAAACAGATGCTATTCGTTAGACACTACTACTAGACTAGACTCATATCTCTCTCCAACGAGTTCTCTACATTCTATCCATGTTTTGAAATGACTCTTTGCTGTTTCAATTATGAAAATGAAATTAACATTCAACATTGTTCAATTTGTTGCAGTGATCACAGGGATCTGACCTTCTACTAAGTAAGCATATATGCAATGCATATAGGTACACCATACCGAACTAGACAATAATCAATATATAATAAAAAATGAACAGGAATGTAATATGTTAATATGCTTGTTAAAGCCTCAATTTTAACTGCCTATGTTTCGGCTCATTTTAATTGCCAACAATTCGTAATGTCAGGCAATCTTATCTCTGTTGATTCACTCATATCTAGTTTTTTCTTCAATCTAGCAGATTTGATTTGCATAAAAAAACTCCTCACAAATGATGTCATAGCCACTTGTTTCCAATATTTACATTATTTTCATATCAAAACCTAACCGACCTCTGAAGTCTTGTATTCTTCCACTTCAAAACCATGATGCATACGTCTAAAACCCTCGATTCTACACCAAAAAGTCAACAAAAATCGCCATGCAAAAGGGGAAAAACGGAAAGGGAGATAAAACTAAAAATATCTTTGGCCCTTGTTTCGATGGTCAAGGCCTATTGCGGATTGATTTTGTGTGACGTCAGCCCCTGAAAGGGTAACGACGCACAAATTTACGAACTCAGCCATATAAGATGAAACGAAATGTAGGTAAAATCGGATGAGTAGATGGGGACATATATTTCAACAGTGTGTTGTGTCTCTTATACTGGTTCTAGCGAGGTAAGCAACGTCTTGTTTTCTCACTAAGATATTCAGTTAAATTGGTTAGGCGTTCACAGGAACTTACATGCGTCCGTTTAGCAGTAAAAAGTTGCCCAGTAAAACTGACTGCGATTGAGAAGCGATTCTACCTTCGACAAGGATTCAATGCGACAGTCCTGAGGCAGAGACCTACGTTCAGAGCTGTTAAGGCTACATGTAATTCCTAACCTTGTCTCTTGAAGGGGAGCTGGCGTTTTGATTACTTTGCCCGATGGGAGTTAGCTTTCTTTGCCAACTTCTTTTGCAATTAACGATTTTTGGAATTGGTGGATAAAATTACCACAATCGAATCAAGGTTAGATAACTTTGTTCATTCTTGAAATGAAATGGGTTTAATGTTCTACTCTTATGCACCTAACCTGGGCTAATGGAGAGTGGGCATACGCCATACAGTCTGCTACAAGGGAAATTTTGCCAGGACAGCGGCGCTACGGTCCTCTGTTCTGCATCACTGACAAGGGTAAACACTAAATCTCACCGAAAATCTAGATGGACTTTCTCGGTCAATGAAGGATTCGAACACCCGACCTCCAGGCTAGCCTCATGGACTATGGAGTTCAGGTGTCGGATCCCGGCATTGGAGAGAGAGAGAGGTCATTTCGGGACTAACATATGATTTAATTTTATTTCAATAATTCGCTTGCGTAGGGGTCTTTAGCAGTGGGAGGAAACCGGAGTGCCCGGAGAAAACCCACGAGGTTGAGAAGGCGCCCCTATCTCCATGCCACATACGACGCTCTCACACCAGGGCTCGAAACCACAGCCACAAGCCACAGCAGAGGTCGAAGCGCGGCACTCTAGATCACTAGGCCATCCCAACCCCCCTCCCGGCATTGGACTGGGCGAGAAAGGGCATCCAAATTTTTGGGTGTGGTTCCCCCTTGTCAGTTATGCAGAGCGGAGGACCTGACAAGGAAAGCTGCCTTGTCATTCGGATGGGACTGAAAAAATAGGACCCATAATGCCAATGGCATGTGTAAAAAATCCCTATGAAAGTAAGCCATCATTATTTTAATAACGGATTGTCAGAGATAGAACTAGGTAAGCCATAGTGTCGCTGGCGGATGCCCAGTGGGCTGAGTTCGGAGCAGAACAGCTACTCACTCAGTTACCGGCAGTAGGCCTACTACTACTAGTACTACTGGGACGTTAAACCCCCATTCATTGCATTTCTAATTTCATTTCTTATCTCAAATTGATTCGTACTAAATTTGATAAAACACTCTGCAAAATCTCTACCCCACCCCACCCACAAAAAATGGGAATAAAAAGCCACATGCAATTTGATACATTGACTTTTAGTCTGGGGTATTTTATCGAAGTGATTCATAAATATTTACTCGTAACAGGATAGGTTCTGGGCTCGTGCTTGAAGTCATTTCCTCTTGATCATGCGCACTTCAGTAATTCTGGGAGAACTAATATTGGATACAATGGCTGCCACTTACGGGTCGGGCGGTTCCAGCCCCCCTGTAATCGGCAGGCCTGTCGAACGTGTTTTCGAAGAGGCACAAACGACGGGCGAGATAAATCTGAGTGGAAGGAAATTAAAGGACTACCCGAGAAAAAGTCCGAAATATGATTTAGCAGACACTATTGTAGCAGGTCAGTAGGCCCTATCTCCATTCTCTTTCATTTTGCCCGTTTCCCAAAATTATGTTGCTGAGTGGGCCTACCTCACACAGTCGACAGTTGTACCCTTCCAAAATATGAAGGCACTCAATGTTTTCATTTCTTCAACGGTAGCAAATATTATTAAACCATCGAGATTTATTTTTAGATGTGAAAACTTGGCTCTTTTGTCGATGAAATTTTTGTTGTCTGAAATTGAAATGTCAATGTAATCAACCATCCATCCCCCTCAGTCTTCATCAACACAGAATTCCATGCAGTCTAAAACAGATGCTATTCGTTAGACACTACTACTAGACTAGACTCATATCTCTCTCCAACGAGTTCTCTACATTCTATCCATGTTTTGAAATGACTCTTTGCTGTTTCAATTATGAAAATGAAATTAACATTCAACATTGTTCAATTTGTTGCAGTGATCACAGGGATCTGACCTTCTACTAAGTAAGCATATATGCAATGCATATAGGTACACCATACCGAACTAGACAATAATCAATATATAATAAAAAATGAACAGGAATGTAATATGTTAATATGCTTGTTAAAGCCTCAATTTTAACTGCCTATGTTTCGGCTCATTTTAATTGCCAACAATTCGTAATGTCAGGCAATCTTATCTCTGTTGATTCACTCATATCTAGTTTTTTCTTCAATCTAGCAGATTTGATTTGCATAAAAAAACTCCTCACAAATGATGTCATAGCCACTTGTTTCCAATATTTACATTATTTTCATATCAAAACCTAACCGACCTCTGAAGTCTTGTATTCTTCCACTTCAAAACCATGATGCATACGTCTAAAACCCTCGATTCTACACCAAAAAGTCAACAAAAATCGCCATGCAAAAGGGGAAAAACGGAAAGGGAGATAAAACTAAAAATATCTTTGGCCCTTGTTTCGATGGTCAAGGCCTATTGCGGATTGATTTTGTGTGACGTCAGCACATGGGGTTGATGCCAAAGCTTAATGAATGAAAATAGTGTAAATATTGGAGTAGGCCTATTAACATGTATGCAAATCAAAATGATAGATTGCGGGAAAAAAACATATCTGAGTGAATCGCATGGCAGATTTAGAGGTTAGCAGATTGCCAGACTTTACAAATTTTGGAGAAAAAAAAAATGAGCCAAAGCAAGAGCAGGTATAATCAAGTGCATTCCTGTTCTTTTTTTCATATATTGTCTAGCTCAATATAGTGTATGAGTTGTATGATATGCTCATGTATAAAAATGGCTTGTTTATGATGTGATATCAGTGAATTATTAATACAAGTAATTATATACAGTAAAACTGTTTCCGTAGACAATGTCCTGAATGTAGGTCAAGTTATAAGGTCATTTTTAACTTGATTGGTACACCCTGGTTAATTATGAATTAATACTAATAATTGATATCCATTAAAGACTTATGTAATTGTTATGTACATGTAACATGTATAGTGTATATTGTAGCACCATGACCTATTGAAAAAGATACTCAAATGTTGTTATGAGATTTAAAAATTTGTATGGAAAATTGCCGTTTTAGTAGATAACTTCCTTAAATGTATACTGTTTGTTACATGTATGCAATGTACTACAGTATGTAAACACCCCATTTCCATCCTAATTCAAATTTACAGACATTACCAGTTTGTAGTCTGCAAGCAATTGTTATTTCATAATTAAAGTAGCTAAGTCTCTAACTCAATATCGTCCAAAGTCTTAGGCATTCAAAACACAAATTATTTGTCAATTTAAATCAACTCTGATGATGTCATTTTATCGGGAAAAGATGGGCTTTTGATATCCAATATTTGAAACAAAATAAACATTTCACCATTGGTACACGAATCGTGTACCATAATGCGTTTCAACCCCAGTTCTAGCAAGAGACTCGAGGAACGAGGCTAGAAACATTGCACCAAATCAAACGGCGTATGTAGACCGGAATAATCAGACACTCGAAATAACCACTTGATTGAAACTTCTGGCGTATTTCGCCAAACATAACTAATTTGAAATTAGATTACAAACGAAAACGATTGAATGTAAATCCGTTTATACATTCATATTACATTATTTTTTTTTGTGTGTTTCCTGCAAATTTGATTTCTCAGAATCTAACCCATAGTATCTTTCTAAAACTTTGACCTAGAAACCTTCCACGCCCCCCCCCCCAAAAAAAAAAAAAAATAGGTGGGGAGTATTGTTTACATATATATTCAAAACGTTTTAAGCATTTGAAATCACCAAATTTTATGAACGAAAAAATTAACAATGCATAGTCATAACTTTGTTATTTATTGACCTATTTTACTTGAAAAAAAAAAAATCATTTTCATCTGCAGTTTCAGATTTTCGAATTTCGAAAATTCGTCGCTCTGATCTTGAACCGGAAGTTATGACCAATTTGATAACTTCTTTAATAGTTGTATGATTTTTGTGAAATTTAGTACCGGTATGTAAGTAGATTTTACTGATGTGAATTCAAAAATATAATTAGAAATTTTCTCCCCTTGACAAAATTAAAGATCAAAGTTTTCAAAAAAATCAACGAAATACATTAAAGGTCAGAATGACCTAAAAAGAAAATTTCAGTACTACTAGACAAGTAATTACTAATTCGTACACAAAACATGGAGTTTGTCGATCGAACCGAAAGTGCAACCATCTTGAAACATGAAAATCAATGAGGCTTTTGCGATATTGTACTTACTGACACAGGAGTTACATTTTCTGAATCCTTGAAGGAATGCCTAAAAAAAATGTTTCAAGCAGAATTTTGATAGATCAACTGATGGTCGCCATTTTGAAGTGAATATGAAAAATAGTGAAAAATTGGTATTTACGGGCAAATTATGATCAATGCGTCTCCTTTTTATGAAATCAATACATTTCGAATTTTGCCTTTGACGATTTTCGTGCCGACAATGTTGTTTACAAGTAATAAATCACTTTAACTTCACAAGATTGTGACCGATTTTAATGATTTATTTTGTTGTTCGGATTTCTTATATGGCCACAGAACACTAATTATTGCCCCATTGACTTTAATGTTAATTCTCGTCTCTTAGACCGGCTGTAACTTTTTCCCAAATATTCGTTGGGAAAAACGCTTTCTGCCACAGGTGGAGCAACATGTGGCAGACTCTTGCCCAAAAGCATGTATGAGGTTCTTCATGAAAAACTTGAGATAGACAAGCTGGAAGTAGAGACAGCTAACCTTGCAATTTTCGGCCCTCCCTTTCAACGTAACCAACCTCACAACTCTTGTATCCTTCCGCCTCAAAATCATGAATATTCACCAAAACCTGGCAGAAAATGTATTTTCAAACCCTTTTCTTCGATTCTACACCAAAAATTCAACAAAAATCGCCATGCAAAAGGAGGAAAAAGGGAAAGGGAGAGAAGGACTAAAAATAACTTTCGCCCTTGTTTCGTGGGTGACTGCCCATGAATATTTGGTGATCTGTGTCCTATATAGGGGTGAAACTTCGGATATCACCAAAAGGCCTTTTGCATTTGCTTCCCATATGTTCTGGCAACATGCTGGTGAAAGGAAATCAAAATCTCAGAATAACTGCAAAAATGATGGCCCTTTAAGTATACATGCTGCTTTAAGTACAGTGGTGCATCTCAGGTCCCAATCTGTTTCACAGAGAATTACTTAGGAATTAACTCTGTAACAGATAGTGTCCAAAGCACGTGCGTTGGCTGCAGTCATTGGCTCAACGGCTCGTGCAATGTTTACTTAACACCTAACTGCTTCGGGCAAAATGACGCATTTTACTCATTTTAATACCCATTTACACTTAATAGGAAATATTTTTTAACTTCAATTACTTCAAACGTCTTTATTTATTTTTCTGTTACCTCAAAAAAATGTTTGAGAATTTAATTTGTCGGAGTAAAAAAGTTAATATGCCGTACTTATTAAGCCTCGTCGATGTCATGCTTATCAGTGATTGTAGCGGCCAAGCGAATATTCACTGCGGGATCAGTTTGCTCAGGTCCCTGGGCCTTTTGTGCTAAAATTTAAAAAATCTTTTTAAATAGAGGCAGTATTTGAGCTCTGTGAAAAAATTAGACAAGTTACAAACAAACTACATAGAAAACACTCATAATTTGGAATTTTTATCAAAAATATATTTTTTTACTGCCATGTCATGAAAAATGTATAAAATTTACATGTAGCATCTGTCAAAAACCCAATAAATTTCCACTTTTTTATTAGATAGCCAGACTGGCAAGTAATATATTTTTGGAAACCCTGGACAATATGCAAACAGAAAAATCACAAATCAATTGCATTGATTGTAATTATAGAGGTCTGTACTGAAACATGTAACCCCACCCCCTAAAAATGTCAATGACTGAATCAATCTTATCTTTGGTTGCAGAGCTAACATAACCAAAGGAATCTGTCTAACAGATATGTTTTACCATCCCTGGCTAATATATGTACATAGAAGCTAAAATAGGTGCAATTAATATGAATTATGGTTAAAATAGGCCTTGCTGGAAGAATAAAAAAGGTATATTCGGCCTATGTCCACCCCTCTCTAGCAAAAGGGTCACAGAATACACAATTTTCACAAATTTGGAAATAGTTTAATGTTTTCAACATCTCAAACCTCAGAGGCATCATACAAATCTTTATTGCAATTATCGTACTGAAGTAAGATGTCTGGACCTTTACATCAATTGCCTTAAAAAATGAAGTCAAAAAGGTAGTTATGACATAGTTGACAACATAAAAGAGGCCTGAAAAGGAGCAAAATTAACATTTTACTGTTCTATAAGTGACATAAATGCAACAAACACCACAAATCCTAGATTTTGATAAGAAAATATTGACCATTAAGCTGACATTTACACATCTACATCAGTTCTGTATCAGGATGTGGTCTTACTGGCCTGACATGTCTCAAGGTTCTGAGTTTGACTATGAACAAAAAAGGTCAGAAATCCTTGAAATGTACAAAATGACCATTTATTGGCAAAAAATAACATTCCCATCTGTAATTCAACAACAAATTCCAATTATTATCATTTAATTGTCAACACAGGTGCAATTAAATCTCTCAAAACACATTAATAAAAACGGGTGGGGTGGGGCATTTATAGCCCCTCTAAATAGAAAGATGGAGTGAAAAATGTCTACAAAGACTGGGATATTGCTTCCTACATGAAGAAAATGCAAGAATTTAATGCTTTAAAGAAGAAAAAAATGCTTGTTCTGGGTAAAATAGTGGCCAAATTGAGCCTACCCCTGTTTTGACCATTTTGTACAAACCCATCTGCTGAATATCATTAACTCAGTGTTGCCAATTTTCCATTTTCTGTAGGAAAGCTGGAGCTATTTCTAAACATAACAAACTTATAGATCCCATCTAAGTTACATTAGCAATAAAAATAAGGGCATTTTTAGAAATTTTGAGTCATTTGAGTAGGTATGAAAGCATTAATTTTTACATCGAAATGGGAGAATCTGGAGATTTTCTGTTAATATTCCTGATTTTTAGACATAATTAGGTGAAATTACAATGTTGTTCACTTTATCTGTGCTTTCTGAGGCTGAATACACCAAAATTGGACATTGAAATATATTTCTTACTGTTAGAAATTAAATAAAAACTGAAAATTGGAAAATTTGCAGTAAAATCACAATTTTTCCCAAAACTTTGATAAATTTTTTTCTAAATTTAATTTTTTTTAGTTTTTCTGTAGTCAAGTCATTTTATACATATTTTCTGACAAATTAGTCATCATATTTTCAAAACTAAGGCATATCAGTAACAACCTTGTCATACACAGACAGGCCACAGAACACTAATTATTGCCCCATTGACTTTAATGTTAATTCTCGTCTCTTAGACCGGCTGTAACTTTTTCCCAAATATTCGTTGGGAAAAACGCTTTCTGCCACAGGTGGAGCAACATGTGGCAGACTCTTGCCCAAAAGCATGTATGAGGTTCTTCATGAAAAACTTGAGATAGACAAGCTGGAAGTAGAGACAGCTAACCTTGCAATTTTCGGCCCTCCCTTTCAACGTAACCAACCTCACAACTCTTGTATCCTTCCGCCTCAAAATCATGAATATTCACCAAAACCTGGCAGAAAATGTATTTTCAAACCCTTTTCTTCGATTCTACACCAAAAATTCAACAAAAATCGCCATGCAAAAGGAGGAAAAAGGGAAAGGGAGAGAAGGACTAAAAATAACTTTCGCCCTTGTTTCGTGGGTGACTGCCCATGAATATTTGGTGATCTGTGTCCATATGACCCATCCCATGTGACAGGAAGTGACTGTGAATATGAAAGCTTTAATAATATCTGCTTAGCAGATCTAGTTTATATTGAAGTAATACATGTATCTGATGTTCTCACTTCTCAGTCAAATTATAGAGGGTTTTATATTAAAGCGGTTGCTGTTCTTGCTGTGTACATACATGCATATAGTTCAAAAATACATGTGGATTATAAAAAATGAATGCATCCAAAATTTAAGTCAGATTTTTTTTCTGCGTGAAGTACATGTAAGTTACATACATTTGTACCAGGGGCGTAGTTTTCCATTAGTAATGTTTTGACGAGATATACATGTAGTGTAAATACATGAGTCTCAGTTGTCAAGTATCGTTATTGCTACGATAATAAACAAAGTGACCATTACATTAGAATTGTTATATGTCAGAGCTAATCCTTTCAAAATCAAAGTTATGGAAAATGTGTCTAGTCTATGGCTCTATGAATCTATCAGTTATATTTTGGCACATTCGTAATTGCGTAGTTTAGAGAAAGAAATATCCTCTTTGTTTTGTTAAAAGAAATATGTTGCTGCCTGACAGTAACCTAATTGCTAAATGAAGACTATTATGCTTTCAATTTATGTTATTTGTCAAAGGCTTCGAATAGCCATACCAATCACTTGATTTTAATGCAAGCACAGTCGTCCGGCAAATTTTTTATAGTTCGGTTGCATGTATACTGTAGGGGTGATGATTTCCGTTTCAGAAAATTGCAAATTCCGTTTTGAATATTTTGAATTCCGTTTCAGAGCTGACCGTATTCCGTTTTTTTCTGGATAAAATGCTATTTCAAAAATAAATGAATAAAACATCTCAAAAAATAGAAAACTGGCCATTTTAAATTGTGAATGACTTTTATTTTTATTTCAAATAATTGTCAATGACTAGTTCTTCTTCTAAACACATTACATACATATTTAGGCCTACTGGTAATTAGTCACAAATTGAACGAAAAGTTAATTATGAAATTCAAAGCTTCCTTCCACCAATCTCGATCCCAGAGGCAGCTGCGGAGCCGAAGGCCTCTGGCACATTAGACCGTCCATTTTTTCCAATTTTTTTCAAACCTAAGCCCCGCCCATTCTGACCTCTGATTGGTCAATCTTTTTGGGTCTCATGAAAACTAGAGACCGGATCGTCGTTTCGTGTGTTGTAAAATGATCCTTGAGTCAAAGTCAACTCGCTGACATAAAAAATTGGATCCTAAACGAACAAATTCAAGTTTTTGTAAAGATCTATTTTTCTATGCGTGGGTATATTTTTAAGTGATTTGGTCATCCAGGCACGTAAAATCAGGGGCATACGACGCAAATAAACGAGAACTTTCGCGCGTAGGAATTACATATCATTTTCAGGGAAAATGGCTACCCCGATTCACCAGAGAAATTTCTTCAAAAATTTTTCTTGTTTCGAGATTGTCCTTCCACATGACGATTGCAATAATGGTGGTTTGTTTATTTCCTAGTGAGACCACGTCATCTTTTTGCCGGCCACTCATTGACTTTCAGTTTTTTGTGTAGCTTGATGCCTTTTGGAATAGATGTGGTTTTTATACGCCCACATTGAAATGTGGTCGTATATTATTGTCGTCGGGCTGTCGGTCCGGCATCCACTATTGCGTGATATTGACTTTAAATTTATACACAGTGTTTAAGGTCATGAGACGAAGAAGCCTATTGTTTTTCAGCAAAATCCGAAAATTATTGCCAAAGTTATGGCCCTTGATCACTTCAAAAAATCCTGTGGACGCTCTAGAGGCCAAAGTTAATATCCGATTGACTTTAAATTTATGCACAGTGTTTAAGGACTGAGGTTAAGAATCCTATTGATTTTAAGCGATTTCCGATAATTACTGCCAGAGTTATGGCCCTTGATCACTTCAAGAAATCTTGTGATCGCTCTTCTAGAGGCCAAAGTTATCTGTTTGACCTTAGATTTATACACAGTGTTTAAGGTCATGAAACAAAGAAGCCTATTGATTTTCAGCGATTTCCGATGATTACTACCAGAGTTATAGCCCTTGATCACTTTGAAAAATCTTGTGAACGTTCTAGAGGCTAAAGTTAATATCCGATTGACTTTAAATTTATACATATGTACACAGTGTCTAAGGTCATGAGACGAAAAAGCCTATTGATTTTCAGCAAATTCTGATAATTACTGCCAAAGTATCTCCCTTGATCACTTTGAAAAATCTTTTGTAATGCTCTAGAGGCCAAACCTATCACCCAATTGACTTCAGATTGATTCACAGAGTTTAAGGTCTTGAGATGAACAAGTATATTGATTTTTCAATGAATTTTGATAACTGATTAGAAATCCATGATTTTAAATGTTTCGTATACTAAGCGTTAGCATGGGCCAGAACTTTATGAAAACCAAATAAATCAGGCTTATTCTAATGATTTTCTGATAATTACTTGATTGTTAATCTTAATCAGATTTCAGAGTATTATTATAAATGTTTCATTACCGAAAAAATTAAGAATATGCGACAACTCTTGTTGACTACCCGGACGATTTAGCTGCTGTGGGCGTATGTTTCGTTGCCTGGCAACCTATCTTTTAAGCAGACAACGCCATTATGATTTCGTCGCAATGTATCCAGACATGCTTATTAGTTTCTACGGGAATAAAGGCTGGATGCACTAGACTACGATCACTCGGCAATCCTGGACAGATTTCGGAATCTACATCTAGTCTCGGCTGTATGACGAATTCCGCCATATTTTAACTACTTTAAATCTGTGTAAGACGCTATGTAGAACGCATGAAGGACAAATGAGATGGGACATAATGTAAATGTAAAATTTAATGAGGGAAATGTCCAATGTACACACGTCAAAAGCACCATTTTCATATAAAACTTTTGACATTTGACACATTACATTTGACTTTTACATTTAACTTTGTTCTTAGTGATATTCTGCTTTCATCATTACTGGTATTTTAGCAGAGCCAGAGTTGGGATTTCAAAGTTTTTCGTGTCGGACATTTTACCGAAAATAAAGGGGCATAACTCTTATCGTTATTTAAGCAGACGAATTCATACCACAATTAAAAGTCACATGTCAAAATATTCAAATCACGTACATAACAAAATTAGGTGAACCTCGCTATTTTTCATATTTAATTCCCGTACGGTATTCAATTCAAACCACAATTACAAATCACATGTCAACAAAATATTCAAATCCCGTACGAAATAAAAATTGGTGAACCTCGCTATTTTTCACACCTAATTCCCGCACGGCATTCAAATTTATGTCAGTAAATGTCGTACAAAATTAAGCATAGTCACAAAATGACCTAGTTTGTGTCGAGTGGACGTTAAACCCCATTTCTCTCTCTCTCACATTTAATGAAAGCTTGCCGATCCTGCTTCGGCATAAAATTCACAACCGTAATATTCCTTTAGATTTACGTGGCAGCAAATGAATGCCGAACTTCCGAAATAAGAATATCTTGTGATGTCAGAACATCGTTTTTTCTTTATAAAATGCCAACAAAATATTCAAATCCATGCGTAATAGAAATAAGAATACGGCAGCAAATGGAAGAAAAGCGTTCGAAATAATACTTGCGGCGTATTGCCGCTGTGGCGTACGTGACTTACAGCACACAGCTTCATAGTAAGCACTGCCTAACATGTTAAGCAATATTCGTGCGGCGCTCGAGATCACGGGAAAGTGCCACTGTGGATGAGAATTTATATATGGATTCTTAAAAGACGTAAAGGATATCGTAGACAAAATGAATTAGGGTGTTATAAAATAATATACTCTTACGATATGTGACATCTATGATTAGTTGATATATATAGATGCTGTCGGCTCACATCAATGGGATTAAAATGCCCGACAATTGAAGACCACGAGGTAAACAAGGTGAATTAAAATTATAATCACTCTTATTGGATCGATGAATAGTCCTACAAAGGGAAAGCAATGACCTATGTTTAAGATTAGATTGATGAATTGTCAGACAAAGGATTAAGTCAATCAAGGCAGATTAAGTAGTTAATCAAGGTAGGTTTATTGACGGTATAACACGATAAATACACTCATCACTTAATTACCTAATCAATCCTGCCTATTGTCAACGATAATCGGGTTGAGTGGTAGTTATACTCTCGGTACACTATATTAATTTTGGAATTTTGAATATTATTCACTATGTCTTGATGTCCGATTGGGCATATTCCCGGTCGGACAACATTGTGCGTTTGGAAAAAAATTCGGACAAGTCCGGAATATACGGGCGAAATCCCAACTCTGAGCAGAGCATTTAATATTGGCAGTGATACCCTTCCATACAAAACTACAGGAAAAAAAATGGCTGCCCCTCGTAACGTACGCTCATACATGTAGTGTAAAAGTATCGTTTATATCAAGGTTGTGGACCCTCTAGAGTTGATGAAACTTGAAATAAATGTTTATAACCCAGCTGGTTATATTTTAAGGCTAATTGTTTAAAATGCTATAGTTCTTTTGTTATTTATTGTATAACTTGTGAGTTTTGTAAGAAACAGTATGCTGGCCAAATTATCACCCCCTTTTTCAGTACCAGACTGAATTGAAAAATAACCTCACATAGCTCCACACTTTAATACACCTGGTCATGATTCTTATCATACGACACACCTGTGCTTGCCTACTCCATGATCAAACACGATAGCAGATGGCTTCCATCTTGTTTACTGACGGTACTACTTATTTTAAGACAGACTCGGCTTTCCAATTTATAATATCTACGTCATTGGGGATTTCCAATTTATACTCACTGGTTGCTATGACCCGCTATGGCGTTGTTTAGAAACGCGCGTGCTCGCGTTAGTTTAAAATTTTTGCTATACGTTTAACATGGACTATTTGATGTAATTTGCCTGATTTGATTTGGCCCCATTTCCATAAATTTAGGTTGTTTTTTAGAAATTTTTAACAAATGTTAATCTTAGGTGTTTTTTAATTCTAGCCGAAGTAAATTTTTTTACAATTTATAGCGAGTTAAGTTATCGTCTCTAAGAGGCGGGCGTAGTATTTTAAATGGCGGCCATTTGCCATCATGTGTATTCTTGAAGTAGGTACACATGATGTAATCGTATGGATTCTTATGACACTGTGCTGGATAAAATCCTCAGAGTCAAACTTGTATACTTACATGTAATGTGTTGTAAATGTTTTCATTACTTGGCTGCTGTGGGTGTAAGTTTCAACCTACATGTACATGTATTTTTTAAAAGATGAAGCAAAACTTTGACTTATCAGTGCATGGATTAATTGTTAGAGTAACTTATGACTTGAGATAAGCTTTTCATCATTGGCAGTTTTCATTCAACTACTCATTAATCGAAGACAATTGATTAGTACATGTAATCAATTAATCATGGATGGATGTATCATGCAGATTATCAGCTAGTTGATTAATTTGTAGTATGCTGTCAGGTGATTGACATTCAATGTTAAATGGTCAATCTAGGATAAAAACAATTAGAACTTTAAGATTTGTTTCCGCCACTTCTCAAAAAAATAAAATGAAATGAAATGGGGTTTAACGTCCTACTCTTTTGCACATAACCTGGGCTAATGGAAGATGAGGATATGCCATACAGTGTGCTATGAGGGAAATTTTGCCCGGGAGGGGCGCTACAGACTACTCTTAAATATCGAATTTCAACTGCCAAGAGATCTTTTACCTGCACGCCAATGTGTACATGGAACCTCAATTTTTCGTCCCATCCAAATCACTAGACAGCTGTCCTTGTCAGACCGACTTCTCAAGGGGGTCATGGTGGCTAAGTGGATAAGGTGCTGGTTCGCTAGCCTGAAGGTCGGGTGTTCGATCCCTGTATTGGCCGAGGAAGTTCATCTCGATATTCCGGCATGATTTCCACTTGTCAGTGATGCAAAAACCGAGGTCCGTGTACACATTGGAGTGCATGTAAAAGATCTCTTGGCAGTTGGAATTGATATAAGAGTAGGCCGTAGCGCCACTGCCCGGGCAAAATTTCCCTCATAGCACACTGTATGGCATATGCCTGTCTTCCATTAGCCCAGGTTAGGTGCAAAAGAGTAGGACATTAAACCCCATTTCATATTATTTCCCACCTCTCAAAGAGAATTGCAAGTGCCCCAAAACGTAATCATCAAAATTATTGCTTAAAACAGATTTTAATTGAAACTTTCACTTTTGTATCGCAATTGCGCCCGAAAACTCGATCATGTAATATGTGATAGAAAATGCTTATATTAGATTTTTTTTTCATTTTAGATTTATCCAAGAATCGTTTACAGGAATTCCCGCAGGAAATATGTGAATATAGTTCGATAGAGAAGATTAACTGTTATCATAATTGTATAAAGTCCATTCCAGAAACAATCATCCATTTACAACAATTGACACATTTGAATCTCAGGTAGGTAATGTAGCCTTAGAAATATAAATTCTAAGTGGTAAAGTATTTTAATCCTAAGTAGGACATCGAAGGCTGCACGAGTACATTGAGTGCTTTGTGTACATGTTGATAAACTCTATAAAGAGTTTAGATGTACATGTGCAGTACAACACTTTCTGACATAAAAATCACAGAAAAAGACGCGGGCAGTGGATAATCCGAGAATTTAATTAGGGTTCGATATTTGTAATAAATAGTCATCGATAACATCGTCTTGTGTATGCAATGAATTCTCACCTGTCTCCGCCCGCCGTTGCCATAGGCACGGAGAGGGGTAATCCCCTGACACAAACATGGCCTCTTTTGATTGATTTTCATAGCAGGGTATACTTGGCAATTACAGTGTTTTGAGAAGGATTTGAAGCAAAATTGTGATAAATTTATTAGTTTGAAGATGTTTTTAGTCCTAATATATCATCAAATCACCCAGTTTGTACCCAGGAATGCAACTTAAAACCTTCACATAAAGCATCCAGGATTCCTATCTAAAAAGCTGATAAGTTGCATTTCTACATAAACAAAATGACAAAATACTTTGTGACAGACTGTGTTCAAGTTCTTAGTGGCAGTATCAGAAGTGACCATAAAAAATGTATCATCATAGTTTATTTTACGATTGTGTTATATTTTTCAGTCGTAATCAGTTAACAGTTTTACCCTCATATATTGGTGGCCTGATTTCTTTAGAAGTATTAATAGCAGCCAATAATAAACTAGTATCTTTACCAGAGGAAATTGGCATGTTAGAAAAACTCATGGAACTTGTAAGTTGAATTCTATTTTAGTTTCTCTCTTATTATAGGAAGTGCAGAGGGACTGGACCATACACAAACAAAAATAGAATTTAATATTAATCATTTCCCTCCAAAATCAAAGGTTACTGTTCTATAACCATTACACCACAATGAAGGTTGAACATGAAACAAAACTGCACCCCCAAATGGCCCCTCCTTGTGAGTAAATAGTTGAATAGTATTACATGTAATGCGAAATGAAATGAAATGGGTTTAACATCCTACTCTTTTGCAACATGTAATGCAAAGGTTGTGAACAATTTTTGTCTGATTAGAGGTCACAATTTTTCTCTGATTTGTAAAATATATGGTTATATCTTGGAGATCTCAGTTCCTTTCGATATTCATTCATTTCATAACTTCCAGGATTATGGCTCCAAATTTTTAGCTCGTCTCTATCCATCTCTTGCATGGCATCCACTGGTTATATTTCCTATGGCTATGATCCAAGATTCTTAATCCATTTTGAAACAAACTGGCCAGAATTGGGTCAAATGCGGTCCCATTAGTATAGCCAGACTTCAACAAAAATAATTCTTGGTAATTTGTTATGGAGAATGTCATATTCTGATGTATACCATTACCACAAAAAAAAAAAAATCAATTTCGGCTTTGGAGATTCTGTCAGGAAAAATATATTATAATGACTGTTTCTCGGCGTATTCAGTGTTCTATTTAAGGGATTATATTAAATGAGTGTGATACAGGGATAGTGAGAGAATTTTTTTCAGCTAGAGGCCCTAGTCCAAATCCGATGATGTGACCCGTTTATAGCATATAATACCGTAATTAATAGTACAATAAATATGAAAAAAATAAATACATATAAATATATACAAGTTCTCAATTAACACAGAGTTGATAATTAATTCATTTAAGTTTATGTATTCAGATGGTGAAGAATCTCTTAAATCTATGTATTCTCGTATAGCATTTCCTATTCTCTTATCCTTTTCCTTCCAGGAACTTGAATCGTGACACATTCTATTTCATTAGCAATATTTAACTATGACTTACGTTCTAAATTTTATTTTGTATATGATAATGATATGATAAGTAATTGATATTGTTTGTTGCACATAATGGATTGACTACCCAATAACGCAGTACGTCCACATATATATATAAAGACATGAATTACTGCTATGTATAATACTGTGATAAAACTTAATAAAACGTTTATGAAGCTGAGTTTCAATTGACAAATCATGACATATAATATTCAATAAACTATTGTTGTTGGTTCTTGGTGAAGAAATGTTAAATACATGTACTTTCCTAACCTGTTTTTTCCAGGCTACATAAAAACTCTGTAAAGACTTTTGTGAGAGATCCCATAGTTGGTTACCATACAGGGGCATACAATAAGTTTTAAATGGTTTACATTTGACTCTAGATGAAGAGAATGTAAAATTTCTTAATGTTACATTACTTTTAACAATAATATTATTTATACATTGACGTAAATGTTCATGTTTTCACGAGCTATGAAGCAGATTTCCTATGGGACTCAGATTCGACAAGTTTGATAGGTAGGCCATTTATAAGAATGGTTTTAAGATCCCGATTTCCAGTTTCAGAGGGCTTGCTTGGAAAAAAGTCTTCTCTTGTCGGGGTTAAAAGTGAGGTTATATTCTTCAGAATATTTACTTGCTATGCGCAATAAAACCATTAACAGGGTTTCTGCTTGGGGCAATTAGTGTGGGGTCATCAGCATTTAGCGGAGTGCACTGACATACATGTACATGTATACATTCCCAATATGACAGCCAAGTTTACTTTGTCTTCATCTTCGCAGAAGTGCATCGTTGATATATTATCGCCAATGTAGCGTGAAAATCAATAGGGCCTAAATGAAGCAAAAAGTTATTGAGAATCGAATGATAAAGTGAAGATAAAGTGATAAGACAAGGTGTTTGATCGAAGTGATATACACTACGTGTCTGGACTTTCGGACTAGAATCTCCAAACACAGTGGAAAAACACCCTGTTCCGTGTTGTTTTAAAAATTGCGTTTGTATTAATATGACTTCTAAATCAATGATAAAGTGTTGTTTTAATTGTTGTTTTAATCGTTCGATAATAGTGTTTGTTTTAATGTGCATCTGTTTTCTTTGAAATGATAAAGTGTTATGTACTTAACCGTGGTATTTTTTCATTATGAAGCACATCAAAGAAAATCAGTTAAAACAATTAACTGAGTAGTGATTAATTCGTATGTATCGGTACTGGACTACTCGGACCAATAATAAAGTGTTGTTTTAATAATAATAATTGATAATTCTGTTTGTTTTAATATGCATCTGTTTTCTTTGAAATAATAAAGCCTTATGCATTTACCTGCGGTATTGTTTCATCATAAAGAATATCAAAGAAAAACAATTGATGTAATAAAGATAAATATTTGGTAATATGTACTTACTGACAGCAGACATTCTTAAGTTATGTATATACCCACCTATAAATTATTCGCCTCTTTGTATTGTGATTTAATCATAAATAACATATTGTCTGTATTATATTTTTAAAATGAATAAGTCAAGCCTTATAATGGAATTTAATTGGGCCAAACGGTTGGTCCGAGTAGAAAAGATAAATATGGGTCCGTCTAGAGTTTAAACATAAACATATATACATGTTTATATATGTATATTCTTATAGATTGCAATATGCAGTAGGAAATCGGGAAGTTGAACGTACAAAAGAATGGAATCATACAGAAAGTGTACTAAATATAAGTAAATTATAAAGGCGTGTAGACGAGAATTAACATACGTGGACATTGTATAAATATATGACATGCGCTTGGAATGTATGTGTGTGTGAAATGGCTTTATTCAATATCCGCTTCCACAGAAATGAATTGGGCGACATAAAGAAGATGTATATTGTCACAGCATAGTAATAGTGATTTATGGTGCGGAGTGATTTATGGTGCTGTGCTGTATGAATGTTTGTTTTAGATTCACTGAAGCTGCGAGTAATGAAGTACAATAATGTGTAAAAGCTCATCGTATATAATTTAAAGTTTGGATTTGATAGTAGCCAATAATTTGTGGATTACATCTAAGTTACAACTCCAATTTATTACATACAATATTAGTTCGACCTTAGCTTAAGGTAGACTCTCGAATTCCTTGCAGGAAGCATGTTAAAACACGATGTATTCTTATCGAAACATTATGTATTCTTATCGAAACATTATGTATTCTTATCGAAACATTATGTATTCCTAGAGAAACACGATGTATTCCTAGAGGAACACAGTGAATTCCTAGAGAAACAACGAGAATTCATGGAGAAACACGGTGGATTCCAAGCGAATCATCTTAGAGAAAAATCACTGCGAAATGAAGTGAAATTTCTCAGCGAAATCTAAGATATTTTAGAGCGTTTTTTTCTGCCATGTCGTGGAGATTTCAGTCCCAAAAATTTGAGAGAAACTGTAATGTTCCTAACCATTGTTCCTCACATTTCTATTTGGCTGATGATAGGGAAAAACATTTGGGGCGAAATCAATGACTGAAAAACTCACTTTCTGCTAATGCCATATTGAAATATACATCGACTGCTATCCAAGTGTCGACTCTTACATGTCATGTTACGTGATTTAGCTTCGGCTCATTAATTGTCAGGTGTTTCCTTAATTGCGGAAATCTGTAAGTGTTTTTTAACGTTATTTGTAGGATCTTCAGGTTGAAAACCATGCACCTGGTGATTATATTAGTTCAAGCAAGTTTTGGTTGGTGCTACTAGTATAAGAAACAATACACAGACAATTCAGAATGTTTTAAAGTTAATTCCCATACTCATTAACTCAATTTGTATAGAAGAGTAGGATATTAAATCCCAATTCATTTACTTTAAAGTTAATAACAAAGCTTTTTACAGAAATACAGCACTAATAAATTTAATGTTCTCCAGGAATGTACCTACTATAAATTTATATTTATCTCCATCAATTATATTTTATATGTTCATGTTTTGTTTTTTGTTCTGTTTATACAGGATGTTAGTTGTAATGAAATTTCCCATCTTCCTCTACAACTTGGTGATTTATCCTCATTACGAAGTTTAAATGTTAGACGCAATTTTCTAGTGGAGTTACCTCTAGGTGGGTATTAATTATTTCAGCCTTGGATTCAAACACAGAATTGACTATTTCAAGCAGTAACTTGCATCAATGTTGTCATTATCAATGGAAAACAATCATTTAGTAACTTAAAGTTCTGAATCACTTTAAAAAAAAAGAAATTTTGAGGCCCAGGTTGAAATGTGCATGAACATATCACACTAGGGACCGGGGATCGTGAATAACAGAAAGAATAAAGTGATGACCAAGTTGAATCACTGAATATTTTGAAAATCTTTTTTTCTATAAATTGTAACCACACCGACGGCTCTCGGTAAAGTGGTAATGTGGCGTAAAATCTGAACGCCTTGTTTTATCAAACACTCGTTTCATTTATGGACAACATCTGGGAAAATAAATGCTGTGTCTAAAAAATTAAATCCCTTTGAACTCTAAATGGTAGTGTTCATTTCTAAAAACGTCCCGACGATCAAGGTCAAAACTAAACAGCGTTTCTAAATCTACGCAGTAGCACAAACTGGGCGTTTTTTATGAATCGTGACGGCATTTAACAGATTCTAGACGGCAATCTATTGACTGGATACGTGTATTAAATTCTAAACATTAAGGGTAGTTTCTTTCCTTTTTGCGTAAAATCTAGACGATACCTGGTCCCTAGTGTCAAATTTAGCTCTTGCATAATGCATGTTTAATAAAAGTTTCATTGTTTTAATTTTGTTTTTATTGAAATGTTGTCGTATATTGTCGTCGCCCCCGTCCATCCGACCGGTTTCCTCCCACTGCTAAAGACCGCTATGCGCAAGCGAATTATTGAAATAAAATTAAACCATATGTTATTTCCGAAATGACCTAGTTTGTGTTGAGTGGACGTTAAACCCCATTTCTCTCTCTCTCTCCGTCCATCCGACAGTTTGACTGCACTCTAGAAGCTAAAGTTAATATCTTATGACTTTAAATTAATGCTCAGTGCTTAAAGATATGAGACGAAGAGGCCTATTGATTTTCAGCGATTTCCGATAATTACTGCCAGAGTTATGGCCATTGATCACTTCAAAAAATCTTGTAGACACTCTAGAGGCCAAAGTTAAAATCTGATTGACTTTGAATTTATACACAGTGTTAAAGTTGAGACGAAGAAGCCTAAGCCTAATGATTTTCAGCGATTTCAAAAAATTATTGCCTGAGTTATCTCCCTTGATTACTTTAGAAAATCTTGTGACGCTCTAGGGGCCAAAGTTAACATCCGATTGACTTCAAATTTATACACAGTGTTTAAGATTGACGAAAAAACACATTGATTTTTGATTTTCAGAGATTTCAGCTAATTTGTGCCAGAGTTATGGCCCTTGATCACTTTGAAAAATCTTGTGGACGCCATAGAGGTCAAAGTTAATAAATCGAATACTTCCCCTTTCAAGGTGTAGAATTCAAATTTTAAAATATCCGTATCAAATTGAATATCAAAATAAAACCCGAATCAGACCTGTGCAAGGCACAGTATTAAATGTCCCGCGTGTGAAAGACAGGTAGTGCCACCTGGAATTCCCGACTCACATATCGGGACTATATTTATGCTGGAAATTATATTAATATATACGATATATTTTTCCGACCTGATTATTTGATTTTGTCAAATTGTCTTGTAAATTATTCATAGCCTTTATATTTATGGAAATTGTTTTAAACTTTTTAAATTAGTAAATACACGAGCAAAGATCGAGCCGTGTGCATTTCCATTCAATTCCAGCCACTATTGTCGGCGCCTCTGGCCGTCCGGCGTCCACAATTGCTTGTGGATGCTCTAGAGGTTAAAGTTATCTGATGGACACTATACACAGTGTTTAAGGGCATGAGACGAAGAATGCTATTGTTTTTCAGCGATTTCCGATTATAACTACCAGAGTTATGGCCCTTGATCACTTCAAAAAATCTTGTGGACGCTCTAGAGGCCAAAGTTAATATCGGATAGACTTGAGATTTATACACATTATTTAAAAGGTCATGAGACGAAGCCTATTGATTTCCAGTGATTTCTGATAATTAGTGTCAGAGTTATGGCCCTTGATCAATTAAAAATATCTTGTGGACGCTCTAGAGGCCAAATATTCGATTGACTTTAAATTTATACACAGTGTTTGTGATCATGAGACAAAGAAGCCTATTAATTACTGCCAGAGTTATGGCCCTTGATCACTTCAAAAAATCCTGTGGACGCTCTAGAGGTGAAAGTTAATATCCGATTGACTTTAAATTTACATATAGTGTTTAAGGTCATGAGACGATGAAGTCTATTGATTTTCAGCAATTTCAAATAATTACTGCCAGAGTTATCTTGTGACGCTATGGAGGCCAAACTTATCTTCCGATTGACTTCAGATTGATACACAATAGTTTGATTTTCAATGAATTTTGACAACTGAACAGCTAAATCCATGATAATAAATGTTTCGAATACCGGTACTAATAGGACGGTTGGGATGGCCTAGTGGTCTAGAGTGCCGCGCTTCGACCTCTGGCTTGCCGGTCACCTCTGGCTTGCGGCTTTGGTTTCGAGCCCTGGTGTGAGCGTATGTGGCATGGAGATAGGGGCGCCTTCTCAACCTTGTGGGTTTCCTCCAGGCACTTCAGTTTCCTCCCACTGCTAAAGGCCCCTACGAGCAAGCGAATTATTGAAATAAAATTTAAACCATATGTTAGTCCCGAAATGACCTAGTTTGTGTTGAGTGGACATTAAACCCCATTTCTCTCTCTCTCTCTCTCTCTCTCTCTCTCTCTCTCTCTCTCTCTCTCCTGGTACTAATAGTTAGCGTGGGGCAAAACTTTATAAAAAGCATACCAATTCTAATGATTTTCTGATTATTACATGAGTTGTTACTCTTAATCAGATTTTAGTGTATTATTACAAATGTTTCATTACCAAAAAAAGTAAAAATATGCGACAACCCTTGTTGACTGCCTGGACAATTTAGGTGCTGTCGGCATATGTTTCGTTGCCTGGCACCCTATCTTTATTATTTACGATAGAATTATTTCAGGTGACGTTTTAATTTATTTAGATATAATATTCCATAATGCTATAAACTAGTGTAACTGTAGCCTGAACAGAGCAAAATGTAAACAGTGCAAATGGAAGCATTTTGCTGCATTTCCGTGCTCAATTCTTGCATTTAGAAACGAATAATTAAATAGGGCCTACATGTACTTAACGTGGACGAGAGTATTGTGGTCAGTTTACTGAACATCAAGATGATCAAGTTAAGTTTAGTCCACCAGTTGCAAGCGACAGGTAGTTTTATTTGCTACCTGTCAGACGAAAAAATTGGCTGTCGGCTGCCAATGTATATCAATCAAAACTCAATTTTTGGTAATTTTCGGCACAAATTTTCATACTGTTGCAAGTTAGTTAACAACGATTTTATTGTTTATGTTGTTAGAACTTTTCAAGGTGATTTTTTATTGCAAGCCCTGCTCAAGTGGAGTTACAGTGTATTGCAACCGTAGGATAATAAAAAAAAATATCATGATAATAATTTACCAAATATCACAATAAACGATATTATCGTGATAATTTATACGGTTGTATTGAAGTCAAATTTTGAATACTTGGTCTGAGAATCGTCGCTTGATGCCACATTTTGGTTGCAACGTCGGTAATGGAAATTCATTTACTTTAGACCAGCTGTCTTTACGCAATAGAATGATGGTTGTACAAGTTAGTCGAAGTCAAATATTAATAATGATAATACGTTAACATAACTTGAGAATTATTCGAAGTTTTGTTCTTCATTCATTTGAACCTTTTTCTCATTCCAATATCTCCGACAATGCAAAGACAATACACAGTTTCTCTTCGCACGTCACTGGTAATCCTATGGTGTTATTAATAATAGAATAAAATGAAATAGAAAGTGAATATTGATTGGACAATAAAAAAATAATTACGGGTTTTCAAAGTAAAATTTTTATGATTGGTCAATTTAGCTGAAAATCAAAGTAGAATTCTTGCGAGAAATTATGAGAGATAGAGATATGTTTCTTGTCGGCAGAAAGGTTTATCTTAATGACCTGTTCTAGCCTTGATTTAATGTTGATATATTACAATAAAATTAAACAAACTCTATATATTTAGAAACTCCGACAAGTATTTGTATTGGAATAATAGCAAAAGTCGGAACAATGTGCGTTGACTTTGCCATGACCACGTGAGTGAGAATTCTATTATTTTGATATTTAGCAAACGATGTCACTGAAAATCGTACTTCTTGAGGCGACATTTACAGAAAAAAAAAATTTTTCAATCTCATTTTTGTACATTCATCCATATATAAATTGATGCAGACTATAAGACAAAGCCTGACTTCCGCAACAAAATGTATCGCCTTGTACCCCGAGAAATACGTACTGTCCAACCTTGACCTTGCCAAACAACTGTTCTTCAATTACGAGTACTTGCATCAATCATGACCTCTGGCATTGCAATTTCGACTTCGTATGATATAGCATATTATCGCCAATATTTGGACATGATATTAATATCATGATAAATTTGGTTCTCACGAAATACCGGTTTTTCAAACAAGTCAGATAGGATAAAATCGCCGATGATGTTATCATGGTATACCGAAAAACTGGTATTGACCCTAGGATAGCGTACATTTCAGGTATCTCCAAAAACCTATGGAAAATGAACTTGAACCAAGTTCAACAGGGCCTTGTTACAGCGGGAGTAGTGTGACAAAAATAGTTAAAATTTAGCCTGAAAATGACAAAAATTCAGCCGAAAAAAGTTTTTGTTCATTTTAACCAAACCCTGTGAATATGAACTCAATTGATAGACCCCCCACTTTCGAACATCTGCATGATATTGCATGGTTGTCTTGTAGAATGACTCTTTAGCTCTTATACTAATAATTTAAAAATAGATACATGTATTTATCAAGTCTTGAGGTAGTGCAGCAAATATTTAAATAGATAATTTCGAAGATAATTTCTATCGGTTAATGATTGAAGTTGGGTTTTTATCAACCAGTTACCCGGTTCAATAATTTTTGAACTGTAAATTTTTACTATTAACCCCAACTAAAAATGTCTTGAAGAGCAAAAGTTTTAAATCACATACCTGGCATATATCAATGCTTTTCGTGGGTATCTTTAGCATTGTTGTTATCAATTATCACCTTTAAAAAATTATTTCTTTTTCTTTTTTATTTTCAGAAATAAGTCGTTTAAATCTAAGGAAAGTTGATTTTTCCAGTAATCGCATAGAAAAGATTCCCTCAGTCTTTCGTAAAATCGACACCTTAGAGGAAATTATACTAGATAATAATCCCCTAATTTCGCCTGCTGCTCATGTAAGTTGATCTATTTGAAGATGCATTTTGGAGGATTGAAAAAATAGATAATGCTAAGTAAATATGCTCAAAATGTCATTCAAATGTGGTAACTTCCAATCAATAGAAACGTGAGGTACAAACCAATTAAAGACGGTTTGATGGGATCAATTTTGACCAAGTCAAAATGATGCATTTGATATTCGGATCTTGATGTACAATAATTAATAGAATACAATACAATATGAAAAAATCCATTATTTTATCCATGTCGTCGCCTCTGTCATCCACAATTTCTTTTGAAAACTCTGCAGACAATGTTTATTATCTGATTGGTATTGTGAATTCATGTGAAATATTGATAAGACTAACACTTATGATAATTATTTGTAAAGGAAATATTTTCTTTTAGCTACTTAAATATTTGAAAAACCATTCCAGAAGCTCATGTGTATCATGTAGTATAAAAAACACACTGATCTGGATAATTATGAGTTGTAATCCAATAACTTAGAAATGAAGATAAATATATAATTATCCACAGCATATTTTTTACAGTTACATTTATTCGTTTTAGACCATCTTTACGGTATTACGGACAGCGGAAATGGGACGTAAATCCTAAAGTTGAATAACTAAATAACCGACTTCACTGCTGGTGACACTATCTCCTTTATAACGTTGTCTTGTATAATAAGAGTAACTATACCATATATACAATATTTTTGCAACTCATAGAATTATTAATGTTGCTACAAAATGTGACAATAGCACTGGAATACATAATTTTCAAAATTTTCAAATAAGCAAGTTAACTAATTCCTAAAATTTTATTTCTTCAATTCCCACAAGGCCGTAAAGCGGCTATAAAGAATTATAATGCATTCTTATATGCTCATGTCGTCGCCCCCGTCTGTGGACACTCAAGAGGATAAAGTTAATATATCCTATTGATTTTCAGCGATTTCCAATAATTACTGCCAAAGTTATCCTTAATCACTTCAAAAAATCGTGTGGATGTTCTCAAGGCCAAATTTGATATCTGATTGACTTTAAATGTTTCATGGCAACCTACCTTTGTTAACTGTCAGAGTTATCACTTCATTTTTAAAAAATCTGTCTATACTATTACTATGGCCCACTACTAACGTACATGTATGAATAACAAGATTGCTCTGAATTTTATAGATTTGTACGAAAGGTCGACAACATATTATGAAGTTTCTCCAGATAATGGCTATTAAAGAAGACAGAAAACGGGGTATTTTACATGAGTCAGAAATGAAACGCTTAGTCAGAAAATCTTTACCTCCTCAACAGTACGTTGTCTTTATTATTTATTTCATTAGATCTAAATATTCAAGTATATACACTGTATCAAAAAATGCCAGATTTTTCAGCCTTTGGTGTGGGTAAATTTATTTTTATATTTTTATTTCTGCTTTACCTTGGTATACAAACTGCCAAATCTCTTAATACTAATGCTTGGAACCAGCTATGGCCAGTTCCTTTGTTAATGGATTAATTAATAATTAACGATTGCAACAATGGAGATTATTAAGGATTAATTAAGGGTCTACCTGGGGATTAAAACAGTTCCCTGAAAGAGAGTTCAATTCAATACTTTATTCCATTTCACATACACTTTTTTTATACATTTTAGCATAGAATATACAAGTTATTATTTAAACATTTCCTTTAATCATTTTCCATTCACTTAAAAACATTTTCCTATAAGATATACGTTTTCAATAATTCTAAAATTAATTTTTACTAGCCTACACTACTAAGTGGGAGACAGCATCCCCGTAATGGATGACTGTGTAATGCCCTTCGTGGAGGTGCCACACAGTTTGATATAAAATTAGTACAAATATTACATTTTTATAGAATAGATATTTAGAAACAGTTTGATATAATAAGTTCAAATATATGATAAATATTTATATATATATTAACTAAATAAATAGATTGATAAATAAATAAATAAATACATTTTTATAGTATAAATATTAATAAGTTATCCTCGTCTACGATTCTCTCATCAAGGTGGCGGTACTTTCTTCTTTTGGGAGTAAGTCTTTCCCCAGATTCTTTTTGTCTGATGGTTAGTTCTACATCTTCTTGTTAAGTCTTAGTCAAGTCTAGGAACTTGTATATTTGTATGGCCCAGGCAAAGTTTCTTTAGTTTAAAGTGCCAACTTTCCAAATGATTTGTTGTTCTTGGCCCCACATTGGTGAAATGGTTCCAGATTTCTCTGTAATCCATCGATCCACTGCTCTGTAAGTAAGAAGGTTGCTTGGTGTTCAGTAAGGCATATTATATAAATAAATACATTTTATACTATAAAAATCTATTTATTTATTTATTTATCATTATTAGTGTCTTGTTATTTGACTTGAGTCTAAATAATCATCAAGGAAAATTTCGCCCGGTATAAAAAGTATCCCTTGAAGGACACTAAAAGTTAGCGATCTATTTAGCTGAAATTATGTGCGAGATCATCACTAACCTTTATACTTGATTGTCACTTAGATAATAATTTTTTATTATTTTTTTTAGGACCTCTGATGAATTTCGTAATATGGTTGATAATCCAGACACGAGGTGGAAACGTCACACTGTATTGTCGAGTGATTCTGGTTACAGTACCACAGACAGTCTGGAAAAATGTGGCTGGACACCATCAGAGGTAATTCTTATAAATCCATCCTCTTATTATCCTATTTTTACACCATGTTTGTGTTACTACCATTTATTTGCGTTTTGTATACGCTTACATTGAAATGTTTGTGGGATATTGTCATTACCCCCGTCCATCTGTTTGGCTGTCTGGCATCCACGTAAAGAAGCTATTGATTCAAAGTTACATTGTTTATATTATTAATAGATAAAATAAAATTAATGTTTAACAATATTCCTGCCCCCTTTTTTTACTCAAATTACACAATCTCTGACACAAAATTAAGTATTCAATCACAGTCACACTGACACTTACAAGTGAAGTCAAACATTGGTTTACATGTGAATTCTTTCGGCCTTAACATAAATATAAAATAATAAATATATTATATGATCAATTACTTTTTTAAACAATTTTTGATCAGAAAATGGTGTTTTTGCTGCTTGATATGTATATGAAAATTCATTTGGAACCCTCATTTGTGAAATGACACATTTATACAGTGTTTATGGTCATTATGAAGAAGTGTTGTAAATGTTTTCATTTCTGACAGAGGAAAAAAATATGCAACTTAGCTGCTGTTGGCGTATGGTTTGTTTGCCTGAAAACCTATCTTTTCTCACATTCTGTATCATTTACCTTTGGTGCTAATGAATTAAAAGTTAAATATTGAAAATGTTAAAACGTCACAATATTGCCAACAATTAGAATGCTCTTTCAGACTGAACCTCTATGAATAACTTATTTACATATTAGTAAGTGCAGGAGGACCGCACCACACCACATGCAAAACAAATTAACTATGCAAACCTGCGGACAAGACAAACAACACAAATATATTAAACAAAATGGTTTGGGGGCCAGCCTCAAGCGTCCACTGCACATTTTTAGGACATCAGCTAAAACTGTTTTTTAACAAATCCAACTAAACCCAGCTAAATGTTTTTAAATACTTTTATATTATTTTGATCAGTGTTGTTCAGTTATGACTATTGCCTCATTAACAGGGTTCTTAATTTAGAATTTTACCAGTCCTTCCTTTTAATTAGCCCACATTTTCATGTGGACGTATATTGTCTCCCCTGTCTGTCCAGACATCAGTCCATCCACAATTTGTTTGTGGACAGCTGTACAAGTCAATATTTTTTTCTGATTTTGATGAAACTTAAAATATATGTTAATATCAAAATAATCTAAGTTCCTTTCGATATTGACGTGTATGAAAAAGTAACGTCATTCATGAATTATTTCCCCTGATAAGAAATAAAATCATGGTTTTAGTTTTTAGACGCTCCAGGGGTCACAATTATTATCTGATTTTTATGAAACTTAAAATGTGTGTTTATAACCTAAAGATCTCAGTTACTTGCAATATTCATGTGTATCGGACTGCAACTTCCTAATTTATAGTCCCTGATAGTACGAAAAACCACATTTTTAGCTTGTTGTCCCTCAAGAGGTCACAATTTCAAAACTTGTGTTTATATCCCAAAGATCTTGCTTTCGTTTAATATTTGCGCATATGGTACTGTAACTTTCTAGATTATGGCCCCAGATTGTAAAAAACAAATCATGATTTTAGCTTGTGGACTCTCTACAGGTCACAAATTTTAGCTGATTTTAAAAACCGTTTAAATATATTACTATTACACCATAATGTTAATGAGGATTAATTTCAAATTGCTGAAAACTAGAAATGGCTGCTCTTGTATGCAAATAGTATTCCCCTGATTGTACAAAAAAATCATGTTTTTGTTTTTCTTGGCTTGTTCTCCATGCATCTCTTGCAAAATGTGGGCTTATCTTGTATGACAACTACTGTTTAATAAATGTATACATGTAGATCAGTTTGGCTAGGAATTGTTTTTCGAGGAATATAAATTGCATTATCTCATTATAAACTTGAATAATTAAGAATGATTTCCGGGAAAAATTTACAAATTTACCAGTGTTTTATGTTTAAAATTTAAATTATCATACTTTAAATGACAGGTTAATTATTGGCTGAATTTATTATCCAGTAATTTGTTTTCAATCAGGACTGTAAAGTAAAAAATAAGAACCCTGATTTATACAGTGTAAAATAAGAAATGAATGTGTTTTGAAATTAATGCAAAGCGAATGGGATATAGTGAACAGAATGAGATTTGTATAAAGGTGTATCGTATTGAAATTAATGTGAACAGGACATAGTTGGTATTTGATTGGATATTGTGAGTAATGTGAATACAGCGGGGTTGGTTAGAAATCTGTATAGAAATTAATGACAGTAGGTCACATTTATTAAAGCATTAATTTCTTGTTAAGATTGATTTCTTGTTTTATACATTGCAGCATGATTTTACTCTTTCTGTAATCTAGTTTCAGAAATTAAAGGCATGTTGTTAGATCTAGAAGAGTTTTATTATACTTCGCCAACATTTTCATGTGTACATATATTGTTGTGGCCCTTGTCCGTCTGGATGTCCATTTGTCCGTCCACAATTTGTTTATGGACACTCTACAGGTCACAGATTTTATTTGATTTTGACAAAACTTGAAATAAGGTTTATGTCAAAAAGATCTTGGTTGATGTAAATATATGGTATATATCAAGGTTGTGGTTCTCTAGAGGTCACTATTTTGATCATAGTTTGGTGAAACTTGAATTACATGTCTTGGTTCCTGTCGATATATTGACGCATATCGGATCATAACTTCCTGAATTATGACTCTTGGTTGTACTAAAAATTGCGTTTTTAGCTTTTGGTCCCTTAAGGTGTAACAATTTTTATCCAATTTAAAAAAAACCCCAAACAATGTTTGAATATATCACTGTTGTACCCCGCTGATGGATAAGGTTGGATTTCGTGAAAATCGGACCAAAACCACCAGACCAAATGTGCACACACCCCACCCCACCCCACCCCTCCACCCCATATGCAAATTGTCTAAATATATGCTATATCAAGGTTGTGGACCCTCTAGAGGCCTCAATTTTGATCCGATTTGAAGAAATTTATGTTGATATCACAAAGATCTGAATGTAACTTCCTAGATTATGACCCCCAATTGTTTGAAAAATCGCATATTTAGCTTGTGGACCTGCTAGAGAAGTCACAATTTGTATTTGAATTTTAAAAAAAAAAAACAGTTTAACAGTTACACATCAAAAAAGGTTTGACCCAACTGTCAGGCGCTCCCTGTGTGTAATTTATTATGTAATACCAAGTTGAGGACACTTCAGAAGTCACAATTTTTATCTGATTTTAATGAAACTTATGATACAATCCAAATGTCTTGGTTCTTTTCAATGTTTGCACATATCAGAACATAACTGCGTGGATTATGGCCCCTGATGGTATGAAAAAAACATGTTTTTACCATGTGGACCATGTTGAGGTTAAAATTTTTATTGATTTTTAAAAGAGTTTAAATGTATAACATAACTGTTACACCAAAATGAAGATTATGTTTGAAAATTGGACCGCTCTTTTAACGCGAGTAGTATAAAAGTATGTAAGACAAAGATTGTGGACTCCCTGAAAGTCACGATTTTTATCTGATTTTGTTGAAACTTGAAATATATCTTTATTTCCCAAATATCCAAGTCCATTTCGACATTCACTGTTTCAAACAATAACTTCCTGGATTATGGCCTTTGATTGTACGAAAAATCTCTTCTTTCTTCTTTTTTTTACCTTGTTCTCAATCCATCTTTTGCAAAATGTGGGAGTATCTTGCCTGGCAACAGCTGGTAAAACTTTTAAATCAGCGCTGCCATAAGATTAATTTCGCAACATTCAACCAGTAAAGTTTAATTTATTAAGTTTCATTTCTCCATTCAGCATGAATTATTTTAATTGTTGATCAGCTTGGATATCAATAACTCTGTTAACTACAATAATCAATACAATACACATGTTCCTTAAGCAATGTCCACGAGTTTTACAACATCCAACCATTGCTTCAATACTCAGAAATTCACAAACTTTTGCGCCCGTTGTTTTTACACATGACTAATTAACATTGTCCAATCAGAGGTCGTGGCAAATAACACGCTGTAAACAAACAGGTTTTAGAGCCGTTGAAGGTTTGTTTTTTAAATTGAGAAACTCGTAGAAAACCAGCAACCTTGTCATTGATTGATCTTTGAACTTTGCAACTCGGTTGTCAAATGTAGGGATTTTAGCTAAAAGCGAGAGACATGGTATTCACGACGACTAGGGCCGAAAGGATTCACCGGTGAACCGGTGTACCGCGATTTTTTCCATGAAAACGATGAACGATATTTTTTTTAAGAATATCGATAATCGAGATTTTTTTTTCAATTTAAGGTTCACGATTATTTTCATACTATATCGCGATATTTGTTCAATAAATGAGACATGTAGGACCCTTAGAAATTACCTATCGGTTCAGAACGTACGTACACAAGGCCTAAATGTAAAGAAACCCTCGGTAGCTATAAATAGACTAGGAACAGCACGCGTCTTCTATAGGCCCGGGCATCCAGACTTGGCAATCATTGCAAAACTGACCTACTAATCGCGTGCAAAATACGACTCGGCAACTGGATAAGACAATTTTTTCCATTGGACAAAATACCGGAAGCCATGCATTTTACACCAATGAAATCGCATTTTATTTAACAGTCATTTCTTCCTCGCGATGCCGGTGGCTCTTATTCGAATGAATGAAAAGCGTGTTGATATTTTGGTTAACAGTCTCTCTTATAGTCTTTCGACTACTATGTTCACGCCCAGTACTGGTGGTAGCAGTGTTACACTTGGTGAAGTTGAAATAGAAAAGCCACCCGCCTGTAAACTGATCCCGCAGTGAATATTTGCTTGGCCGCTGCAATCACTGATAAGAATGACATCGACAAGGCTTAATGAGTTCGGCATATTAACTTTTTTACTCCGACAAATTAAATTCTCAACCATCTTTTTGAGGTAAAAGAAAAATAAATAAAGACGTTTGAAGTATTTGTAGTTAAAAAATATTTCCTATTTAGTGTAAATGGGTATTAAAATGAGTAAAAAGCATCATTTTGCCCGAAGCAGTCAGGTGTTAAGTAAACATTGCACAAGCCGTTGAGCCAATGACTGACGCCGCCTGCAGTCAACGCACGTGTTGTTGACAGTCATCTGTTATAGAGTTAATTCGTAAGTAATTCTCTGTGAAACAGATTGTGATCGAAGGTGTGGGAGTATATTGGTTTTCCTGTTTCGTACTTCCTGTTTGGGTGTTTCGCACAAAATAAAAAATGTGCCAAAAATATTGGTTAAAAGTTAAATATAAATTTTAATTTATCTAATAATAAACAATATAAATTTGTGTATTTTTTCTTTATTTCAAGAAAACTTTAGTCAATTTCACATTAATGGCGTGTGTATCGTGATGCACCCGTATCGTTGGGCTACGACAGCATGCTGTATCATATCGTGGCACAGCGTATCGTTTCGGCCTTAACGACGACTGCTGAATCTGATAGACTCCCAAGCTGGGCTTGTTACCGAATTGAACTTAGTGGTGAAATATGCAGAGTATTACGTGATGGGCTTGATAAGATGTATGTAGATCAAGCCTTCTATTGAATATGTACAATACACTGCTCAAATATAAGCAATTTTGAAAATGAGAGCATATATTGCATTCCCAAATTTTTTGGCAAGGGGGAGGGGTAACGTTGGCAGAAGGTTGAATATTGCTACAATTTATCCTTTCATGAGCCAAATGCCTCCCACCAAATTTGAAAAGGATTCTGTAGTGTGATTCAATTTGGTCAAATGAAATATGATAAATGGAAATACTGACTTAATTCCAAATGCCAAGGGATCTTTAACGTGCATGCCAATGTGTACACTGGACCACCTTGGTTTTCCGTCCCCTCCAAATGACTAGACAGCTGTCCTTGTCAGGACCTCCGTCATGCATTACTGACAAGGGGGAAACCAAGCCCAAAATGATATGGTATTTGCCAACCAAGGTGAGACCTTTTGTTTTGTTTTTTCATAGTAAGTCGTATATGGGTCATCTTCTTCTCCAGTTTTAAAAAATTGCAGAAAAAAACACTTTACCTTGGCTATTGAGATTAATATTCATATCGAAAAATCCTTTGATAAAAATCCTACAAATTTTGATTCAAAACTTTTACGCACTACCGAAGGTCAATGCCTAATAATAATAACCATTTTGTAAAAAAAAAATAGCGTGTAAAGTTTTGAATATATATGATTATGAGAGAAGTAGAACAAAATCATTATTAGGAAGATGAACTTCTAAGGAGATATCGCAGAAGAGACCAAAGTATTATGATGTGTTCCAGAAATAATAACAGACTGGGAGTCAACAAAATGAATGACAAAGCTAAAGCTTTCACTAAAATGACTAGATCTGGTTCACATGTTCTATAACAGATGATGTTGAATGATAATTAAATTCGATGTGTTGATTTGATTTGACAAGTATCTTTCTAAATTTTAGGTTCACACATAAGGTAGCAGTACTTACATAAACATGGTGATATCCTTCTGATACTGATATTTAATTTGAATTGTCAATAGTATATTTATTGATATCCAAGCAGTTCAATATATTATTAGGTTGCTTTATTTGTTGTTTCTATAATTTGTTGCATGATATTTACCTGCCCCTAGGTATCCACCGACATAGACGCTGCCAACAGTTTAGCCATGAAAGCTGCGGAAGCTGTAAGAGAACATCGAGGACGAGATGGAGGAGGAGATTTCCACAGACCTTATATCAACGATAATCATAAAGTGATGAATGAACCCTGTGATGTACCTGATGTCTTACCCCCTCCCCCACCCCCACATTCCTTTCCACATCCCCACCCTCAACATCATGTCTCCCATCCTTACCCTCAACATAATTATCCACACCATAATCATCATCCGATATCCCCAGTGCAAGAACATCCCAGTCCTCCTCCCTCCCAAATTTCGACAGCAGGAGGTGAAGATGCCTTTACGCGGGTTAGTTATTCTACAATTCTACGATTTAAATTCACAATTTACCTATCTGATGACTATGCTTTCTGCGGCTTTATTTCTTTCACATTCTCTTCTATGCTTTTCTTTTGGCTTTAGTAAAATATTTCCTAAGTATCTTAACCCTGGTGAAGGAATATTTCAGTATAATTAGTTAATTTTAAAAAAAAGTTAGGCATTCCAGATATTTCAGAAATTTAGTTGAAATTTGCATTTTAGAGGGCACTGATACACAATCGCTATCAGAAATGATCGTTAAATGTTCATTTCTTTCTTCTTTTGAATCTGTCCTTGTTTAATGTTTCCGTATCCCTAACATGTCATTTATTCACTAACTCTTGTCGGATTGTTTCTAGATGTTTTATTGAAAATCAGGAATGAATCATCTTAGAATAGACTTAGCAATGTTTTGTGCATTCTCGGTAACCCCAGTAATCTCATTCTGTTCCACTCCATTATACCCTGGCTTAATTCATGCTGGGGTGTGGTGGGGATGACACATATTAAAGCTACCTGCCTTTGATGATTGTGCTATTTTTATCGACCAATCCCATAAATCGTTAATTGCAAAGGAATTTGGCAAACTGAACTATCATATTGTTGTGAGCGTAAACAATGAGATCAAATAATTTAAATATGTGTGTATACCCTGTTGATTAACCCCCAGGGTATAGTGGGGTAAAACGGAATGAGACCACTGTGGGAATTGAGGATGTGTCTTGTTAGATTTGATAGAAGTTTAGCCTACATCTTAAAATTATCACATACATATAATTACTAATAATTTGGGAGCTCAATTTATGATTAATTTCCAATTTTTTATTCTAAATGATAAAAGAAAATGATAAATAGATTATTTCTAGGATAGTATATTTCTATATGCCCACATTTCATTGTGGGCGTATTATGTTGTCACCCTGTCCGTCGGTCTATCTGTCAAGAAGTGGGTGATCCCTACCGATATGAAGCTGTCTGTGACTTTTTGTTCCCCACTTGTGAATACAATAGAGGCTGTAGTTGTTAACAGGTCATGACAGGGCTTTCATTTTTATAAAAAGTGTGAGCATAAAATAAAGCACTCGCCATAAACTTTGCTATCTCTTTTTCAAACACCTTTGTAAAAATTTTACGAGAGCTATCAATTCATTGTGTGGCATCTGATAAAGATATTTGCTATCTGATAACTGAATGAAGTTCCGGTTTTTGAATCTATGCAATTAAACACAGTTACTGAGTTACTGTTGTGAGTGAGGCATAATAATAAATACAAAACTTCAAAATCACTTCATTACTGCATGCCAAGAAGATTGGCCTCAGCGTTCCGCCAATTGCATCTAGTGTTTCAACCAATCAAACAATCGTCTGGTATTATACTTGGTGACAAGTCGCGCAAAATACACATCGATCAAGAAATTCATGAAGACACACAAAATGATGCTGTTTCTTGTACCATTGTGCAAAAATGTTTAGATTATCATTAAAAATAAAAAGGGATGAGTCTTTCCAGCTAAGTTGAGTTTGTGAAACCTTTTCTTATTGGGTACCAAGGTGTATATGACAAGATTTTGCCTTGAAAATTCTAGATTTTTATCATACATATTGACATGCTTTTTTTCTCGCACACAAAAATGAAACCCTTTTATGAGAGAATGAACCCTATCGTTTTTCTGCGTTTTGCAGCTTTGCCTTTCAGAGTCATCCCTCCCTTGTGAACACAATAGAGGCTATAGTTTTTATACGCCAACATGGAAACGTGGTTGTACATGTATATTGCCATCGCCCCCATCTGTGTGTTGGTCAGTTGTCACCAATTTCTTGTGAAGACTACAGACTACATTTATCATCTGATTGTTTTGAAATTGATGTATATTGTTAACATTTATTAGTGAGTTGAAGAACCCCTATATAATTTCAATGATTTATGATAATTTATTCTTGAGTTAACGACAAAAGTTATCTTTTGATCTGTATGAAATTTATATGCATTATTTAAAATATAGAAACAAAGACATCTATTGAATTACATCTGGAGTTATGGCCCTTGTTTCATGTTGTTGAACCTTGTGAACGCTCAAACGACAAAAGTTATTATCCGGTATGTATGAAATTTAAGTGCATCACTTGAAGTAGTGAAATTAGAAGCCAATCGAATTTCAGCAGAGTTATGTTTCTTGTTTCACTTTGTTGAAATTTGTGAACAATCAAAGTTATCATCTGATCTGTATGAAATTTGTATGAATTGGGATGCCCCACCATAGATAAATATCTGCAAATATCTTAACAATTACACCACGATATTTATGTATATCCATACCTCAAATCATTTTCGCACATTTAAATTATAGTCACTAAATAAATGGTCATATTGTGTCAGCCATAACATCCAGGCACTTTTTTGAGTAAAAAATAGGTTACATGCTGTTGTTGTGGAAGTCTACTGGCCATTCTCTGTAAATCACTTCTAGAGTTAAGGCCCTTCGACGAATATTACAAACTGATCACCGGAACGATTTACTTGTTGTGGATGTATGTGTTAACATATTTATGTAAAATTTGATGTGAAGCTTTGGGGTCATGAGAGGATGAATGCTTTCAATTTTGAGCGTTCTCACCATTCTGTGACATTCCGTTCCAAAGTTATGTCTGTTTTGCCCCCTTTTATGCTGTGAATGTTATCAAGGCTTTAGTTTTTGGTGGATGTTTTTCATTAGTTGCTTGAAACATGGGGTCATCGATTCCAATCTATATTCATATTCCACAGCCTTCCTTTTCTGTGTTATCCCCTTTTTCCAAAAACCTTGTCATTTTGATAGGCCGTAGGTTTTAACAGATTTTTTTTCAAATTAATTACTCAACACCATTATTGAATGTAAACATTTGTAAACCCAACAACACTTTTAATAATCTAATCTAGATTATATCTAATTTGGAAGGACCATTCCGTAGTGCTAGAGATTACATTTCTTTAAAGACCACATCAAATGATTTAGAAAATTTTTACATACGGGTACTCAATAGTTACAAAATCCATTTTACGGCAAGATCAAACTAATCTGATTAAAATTAATTCAGATATTTACGTTTAGTATCCGACTGCCAAAAACGGTTTTCAAATTTTCAATTACAACCTTAATCCGGTTGATTGGCTAGTGACGTCACAGGCACTACACATAGTATACACATCATCTATACAATATATCACTGTATATACACACAGCCAGTTGACACGTGTGTATTTGTCGGTCCAATAAACATTTGACTGCCGTAATCATTAACGCATAATTATTTACATGTAAGCTACATATCACTATATTACCGTTGTGTTATTGCGAGTTGTGGAAATTCCAGCAAGGGAAAGGGGAATAATGTACCGGTGTTTCATAAATTTCCCAAGGATGAAATCGAACGGAAAGAGTGGAATGCGTTTGTAAACAATTCAAATCCTGATTGGCAACCTACAGTCACAACAGTGATATGCAGTGAATATTTTACGAACGATTGCTTAATTACCTATACACATCCGGCGTGTGTATTTATTAACGCCTGACTGATTCCTTAACCCCCCTAATTAAATAAAACAATTGACTATGGAAAAATTTGTTTTGTAATACATTTTAATTCTCAAGATCCATTTTAAAATTTGTTTAAGGACGGCCGTTCTGTTTTCTCATGGCAGCGGTTTTAATACAATCTACCATCGTGTGCAGTCCAAACGATTCGAGATACATTTTCGTCAGTATTGTGGTTCTAATTTAGAAGGGTAATTATCATTTTTTGTTACACCGGCCAGATCAATTTGTAATAATGAATATCAAATACACTTGATCAAATGTGGAGTTCCTGGTGCCGTTTGGTGAGTGATTAAACTGTCAATTTAATTTTAAAATACTTGTATCCTTTATAAAAAAAGTTAAATGATGTTAGACATTAATAACCTTATCTTATCACAAACGTATATCCATCGAATGATTATATTTAGATGTTGTTTAAACACCAATCAACAAATAATACGAGGCTACTTTATTACAAAAACATCGGTGAGCAAAGAAAAGGATAATTACCTAATCAGCATTCTTAATTACTTTATGACCCAATCACTGTTCAAATTTAGTCTGATTGATTAATGATAGGTATTAACAACACTCACTTGCGATACACATAGATAGTTAGGTGACCCTTCTCAATCTGTTAATTCTAACAAAAATTGAGATATTTTTTCGTATTTCATTTTTGCGGTCTATATCAGAGTAATAAAGTCAAATTTGCAAGCAGAAGAAAGCCGCCGTATGTCGATAACGGATCGTCATTTACAGATCGCGTTTCAATCATGTTTGACGTTTATGATATATTTTGCGTGACCACATCTTTTAACGTCTATACTCTTTTACTCTGGGAAATTCGAACCACAATACTCTTCTGACGAAAATGTATCTCGAATAGTTGGGAGTGTATGACATCGCTGCCGTGAGAAAATGAACGACCGTACATTATGAAACAAATTCTAAATTAGAACGACGATACTCTTCTGACGAAAATGTATCTCGAATCGTTTGGACTGCACACGATGGTAGATTGTATTAATATCGCTGCCGTGAGTAAGCAGAACGACCGTACATAATGATTTTAAATTCGAACAATAAACTTCTGACGAAAATGTATCTCGAATCGTTTAGACTGTACACGATGGTAGATTGTATTAAAATCGCTGCCGTGAGAAAACAGAACGACAGTACATTATGAAACAAATTCTAAATTGGATCTTGAATTAAAATGAATTATAAAACAAATTATTCCGTAGTCAATTGTTTTATTTAATTAGGGGGATTAAGGAATCAGTCAGGCGTTAATGAATACACACGACGGCTGTATATAGGTAATTAAGGAATAAACATCCGAATATGCATTCGGTCAGTGTGACGTCTCTGGCGTCTGAGCGGATTAAGAGTGTTTTCAATAATTGGCAAAGTCGTTTTTACAGGAGGTCTATTTTTATGACTTTGAATGAAGATAGCTGAATTAATTTTAGTCGGATTGATGTGAATTTGCCGTAAAGTGGATAAAATAACCATGGACTGCTCACATACAGAAGTTTTTAAGGCCATTTTATGTGCACTTTAAGGATCCTTATCAAATTTGTTCAACAGCCAAGTTTTCCTTTCGGGTAAGCTGTAATTGAGACAAAGCTGCTGTGTGGACGTATGCCACTATCTTTATTTAAGAATACCAATTCATACTTCTGGACATACATGTAGCAATTGTTTGTTTATTTAGATCAATATTGTTGTACTAAAGTTCATACCTTATGTTCAGTTTAAGAAATTTACTAATCATAAATTTAAAAAAAAAACATAGTCTCATGTAATGAATTTTTCTGAATAGAATTTAGTTAATAATTTTGAAATGTTCATGGACATATCTTTGCGTCAACTCACTTTTACATGGTTTTGCTGAATTCCATCGGATATTTACTGCTGATGTTGTGATGGATTAGGATTGTGATTTCAAACACCATTCTATCACTAGTCACTCAAGCACCCTCAGATCAAGTCAAGTAAATTATCTATTCAAATTTTACCGTTATTGGTTTTGGTTGTAGAAATGGCCATCTTTTAGATTCAAATTTCAAAGCAAATATTCACTAAGAGAAAGACATCATCAACATTGCTTCAATTGTTTCCAAATCATTTGCTTTAATTATGATAAATCATGAAGTATCCAACACTCATCATTAATGTGATAAATAAGGCTTATTAACTGTAGACCATTTTCTGTATTGTGAATTTTGAAATAGCACTTTTACAAAATGATTCGAAATGATGCAGATGTACTTGTAGTAGCTTTTGATTGCTTTTCTGAGACTTAAAATGTGATGTTATAGCTTGATAAATTTTCACTAGAATACAAAATAAATATTTCAAATGGTTATTAGACTTGACATGATATACCACTTCTATATCATTATATTATACTGATGGACCAGTTCAAGTATGAAATTTACTCAAAATTCAGACAGATCCTTATAATTCTTAGCAGATTGATGCCATAAAAATTATTTAATTTATCTGTTACAATGCTAATTGTAGTATAGCAAAAAATGATTTTGTGATTTTAGGAACTTCAGCGCCAGAAGAGTGATTATGATAGACGTAAGAAACTGGCGGAACAGATTCGCATTCAACAGGAAGAAGAGGAGAAGGAGGAACGACGGAGGGCAGCTGTTCGATTACAGGAAGAACAACAACGCCTGTTACAAGAGAAACAGCGGGAAGATCAAAGACAGAAGGAGAAAGGCCAATTACAGGAAGAGTTGCGGAAACAAGAAGAAGAGACACATCGCAGAGAGGAGGAAATACGACAGCAAGAGGAGGCGACCAGGCGACAGGAGGAACAAAGAAAAATGGAAGAGACAAGACAGAAAGAGGAAGTTGTTCGAAAACAAGAAGAGCAAAAAGCAACAGATATGAAAAAACAATCCAAGTAAGTAGAAATATATTTTTATTGAAGAAATGAATGTTTGCCTAATTGCATTTTGATGGATTTGAATATTGGCTAATAAATTTTATATTATTATTATTATTGGAGCTTTTTTTTTTATAATTCTCCATTATGTTGTTTAATAACAGTTTTAACTGAAGCACAATCTGAAGAGCAAATTGTTTTGCCTTTAATTAACAAATTAACACACTAATGATATGAGAGGAACTATTATAATATATATATCTCCTTATGGTATATTGATCTATAACAAGAATGAAGACAAGCTACACATCCTGCCGGTATCTTTTTTTAAATTAGCTTATTAAACAGGAACTAATTTATACTTCTAGTTGTGTCAAGTTTAAAGGAATTTTCGATGCTAGATAATGAAGAAATATACCAAAATTTGCAAAAAAATGACGTAGCCAAAATAAGTTGATACTGATAATTAACACAAATTGTTGTTTTTGTTTATCACATAACTTGCAAAGTTTCTATTTATTCATAGAGGATAGACAATAATCACATGGAAAAAAATAATTGAAATTGTTTTATGAAATAAAATTACATACGACTATGCCATCACCATCAATAATAAGGATAATATATTTTTTACAATTAAGCCCCTGTCATCATGTGTATACATTTAATATTGCTGGTTTGTTGACCTAATTTCAACAGGTTTATGTCACGTGTCATCGGGATTCAGCATTGGAGATTCTGTCGCAAAAATATGTTATTAATGATCTGTTCAGGATGCTGGGTGTTCTATCCAAGGATTATTTTCAAACTAAAGAGCTGGTCTGTGAAATCATCAATTCATTTTTAATATAATATTCAAAAAAAAGTAGGGGATATTTGATGTTTAAGTGTTATTAAAGTCACCTAATGAAACTGACGAAGAAACAAATGACAAAATGAAATGAAGTTCACATTCGTCGATTTATTCCAAATGATCGTTAGACTAAGTAAGGCACAGACTGACCATTATAAGGGTAAAATGATACCCGGGGTCAAACAGCAAAGTTACCACAGCATCACAACAAAGTCAGTAACGGGTAAATCCACCTCTATTTGCCAAACAAGCATTGATCCGATGTGGCATACTCCTAATGAGACGTCTAAGGTCATTTTGGTCCAGATTGTCCCATTTCTGTTGCAACGCAGCAGCAAGTTCTTGGACATTGGCAGGACGTTGTTGACGTTGACGTAACCTCTGTCCAAGCATGTCCCAGACATGCTCGATGGGGGAGAGGTCGGGACTCAGTGCTGGCCAAGGTAATGTGGTGATGTTCTGTTGTTGGAGGTAACCTGTAACGATCCTGGCCCTGTGACATCTTGCGTTGTCGTCCTGGAAGATGAAACGGCAGCCATGACGGTGTGCGAACGGCACAACATGGACTACCAAGATGTTGTCCCGGTACTACTGGCCTGTAACACGCCCTGCAACAACATGTAAAGCCGTTCTTCCAGCAACAGTGATGCCTCCCCACACCATAACAGAACCACCACCAAATCGATCATGTCTGATGACGTTAACGTCTTGGAAGCGCTTGTTTCGACGACGCCACACCCTCCTATGTCTGTCCAAAAAATCAACAGTGAACCTTGACTCATCTGAAAACATCACATTGCTCCAGCGTCGATTATCCCAGTGTTGACGATTAGGGTTGTGACGATACAGAGTTGGTTTGTATCACGATACAGAAGGGAAAATATCGCGATACAAGTTTGTATCGCGATACAATATCTTTACCAAATTAAGAAATAAAAAAAACCCCATTAAATAATAGTTTTCAACCTTTTAATTTAAGATAACATTATTAATATTATAAATCTAATAACAGAATGATTTTAACAGATGAGTGACGTCATAATGGGTATTTTCCCTTCAGAATCGCTAGTACCAATTTTAAAACTAAAAGCCGCACGTTATTGTCAGCTTAGAGTTATTAAAATCGTAATAATTTGAATGATAATATGTCAAATATTTATGATCTTGATGATACCACAAAAAACGTAGGCTATATTTAGTCGAAATTTAGTAAATTTCAGTCATCAAAACAGATAAATCTCACTTTCTTCGGCTGTAATTGTCAGATCTCGTGGTATCGCGAACCATAATAATCACAAAAATGTTATCTATCTATCCACCGGAAACTACGGTACGGAAATCCAACGAAGTGAGTCGTAGCAATAAAAAATTCCCAGTCGCGTGACGTCAGAGCGGTATTTTCCTGCGGGCGTCTCATGTAAACAAACGTTAATTTCGCTTACATTTCGATAATTTTTGAGTCCGAATCTTTGCAGATATTGGGATTAACATTAAACTATTACTATAATTGAACTCGCTTATAATTAATGAGGTTTAAAGCACGGACCGGGCACTACTTTGTTTTACGACTTAAATTGTACAAGAATATCCAGTCCGTAATGTTGTTAGACTGTGGTGTTCAATTTACGACTGGCTAAATTATCTAGACCGCGTGGCTGACATCATCACTCAGCTGATATTTATTTTTGATTACGCAGGTATATAACGCCGATATATTTGACCATACTGACATTGGTAAATTTATTACTACATGCGATTTAATTATTATTTCTTTGCCGCCGATATCGTTGTGTTTTTTGATCATCATTTGTTGTATCACGGTATACCGATATTTCAATATTTTGACGATACAAATACCGTCAAATTTTTATATCGCGGTATATCTACATACCGGTTATCGTCACAACCCTATTGACGATCCCCAAACCAACGACGTCTTGCCTGAATGTGATGATCTCTCAAACAAGGGATCACGCGAGGACGTCGGGCACGAAGCTGACCCCTATGCAGTCGATTCCGAATCGTCTGGCCACTCACTCTCACACCAGTGTCTGTTTGAAGACGAGCGCTGATCTGATTTGCTGTGATGACACGATTTCTCAAGGCCAAGGTATGGATAAATCGATCCTGGGCTTGAGTTGTCGCCCTTGGTCAACCTGAGCGTGGTCTGTCCTGTACAGATTGTGTATCACCGTATCTGGACCATAGCCTGCTTATGACAGACTGAGAAACATTCATCGTCCGCGCCACAACCGCCTGTGTTGTGCCGATCTGTAGCATGCCAAGGGCACGTAACCTTTCATTTTGGGTAAGCCGACGCATATCAAAATTTGTTTTCTGGTCACTAAAACAATTAAACTGATGTTTCCACCCTGGAATTCAATGCCACAATGACTGTAACATTCAAAGTCAGAGTCGTGCAAATCTTGGGTTGGACCCCCATAATGATCCCAAGCATCACCTGCATTCCATGCGGTAGCTATTGGTGCATTTGGGCGTCACATGTAACTGGAAATATTTCTTCTGTTAGGTTCAATAGTGACTTTTTTCGTAGTCATTTGCATATTTTAGTAATATGCCCCCAAAATCAAATATCCCCTACTTTTTTTGAATAGTATATATATACCTGGAATTTGTATGGAACGTAGAAGATGGCACGATATTTGTGCGATTCATAATACATGCCATGATCATCTTCATTCGTATTGTATGCCAAAACGCAAAATTTTTAATGCATTATCTGCCTTCTCTCATTCTTAACAGAAACCATGTTTACTTAATCAACAGGTAATAATCCTGTTGTATTGTAAGTTAGCCGAGAATAGATTGATTCATGATACCATAGTGGCCGTTTCATTGTTTTATCGATCGGCTTTTTCCAAAGTCAAGCCGCTGAAGATTAAATAATGAATCAATTAAGATTCCTTAACATGAGTTATTTCCCTAGCATAAATCATGGATAATTTCTCTAGATCTTGGTCATTGGTTATTTCTATGGCCTAAACTTATATCATTGTCATGGGTTATTTCTGTGGAATATATTGTAGCCAATTGTTATTTTTCAAGAATATTGTATTGTAGTCATTTGTAATTTTTTCTAGCTTCTAGCGTATATCATGGTTATGGGTTATTTCTCTAGATCTTAGTCATTTGCTATTTCTCTAGTGAATGTAATGTTTATGGCCATGGGTTATTTCTCTATTATACATCGTAGTCATTGAATGTTTCTTAAGCGTATTTCAGGGTTATGGGTTATTTCTCTAGAATATATTGTTGTCATTAGTTTGAAAGAAAGCCGGGGAATATTGAAATGTCTGTCCATACGTCTGTCACACCTTTTGAGACACAATAATTCTCCTAATAATTGAGCTAGAATTTTCAAACTAGGTGTAGGTGTTTATAATTAGGTGAATGCCTTGATGGAGTTGGATCATATCCATTATTTTACAAAGAGTAAGTAAGCAGAGATAAGCAATTTGATTGGTTGAGATTTTGGCACACAATAACTTTGGTTCTGATTGGGTGAGAACGATGTAATTCAGACTATACATTTAACTTATCAATACCTTGTCTCAGTTCGATAATGAGAAATTTTTTACTTAGACTAAATTGTGTTAAACAAATTGATTGGTCAAGACCTTTTAACATAACAACTCTGCTTTTTATTGGGATAGAATGTTTAAACTTTGTGTAGATATTCATTAGGTGAATGTCTTGACTCAGTGATTACCATTTTCTGCTAAAACAGTTCTTTTAAACACGCCTATGTACATGTTTAGGCTACAGAGGACCTTGGTGAGAACCACGGTGGATCAGTGAGTAAGATGTTGACTCACTAGTGTGGAGGTCTTGTGTTCAATCCCTGAATTGGCTGAGAAAGTTATATCGATTTTCTGGCATGGTTCCCCCTTGTCAGTGGTGTAGGACAGAGGGCCTGGCAAGGGGCAGCGTATATTCATCTGAATGGGACAAAAAATGAGACCCAGTATACATATTGGCAGTTTGAGTTAGAATTTGATAAAACTGTAGGTCATAGCACTTTTGTCCGGGCAAAATTTCCCTCATAGCAATCTGTTTGGTGTATGCCCGTCTTCCTTAGCCTAGTCGTTGTAGAACAGTAGGAGGTTAAACCTCATTTCATTCAGGGCCTTGGTTATTTGTCCAGCAGGAACAACAAGATAAAATATCTCCTAGCTAGAAAGCTATTGCCTTTCTCACCGAGTCAACAATGCCATGAAGTACAAAACCTAACAATGTACAACTTTCCCGTCAAGGGTTCTTTTACTTTACAAGCACACCAATGTGTAGACTACACCATACTTCTCATTTAACACTGCTGTAAAGGAAGCAAATTTCTGTTCAAAATTATTACTGGTCAATAGTCCGATTAACAGCCAATAGCTAACAACGTAACAATATCATAACACTTTAATCAGAGCTCCAAATTGGATCAAATATGTTTAAATAATGTTACAAAATGGTAAATTAATGAGTTTAGGGCAAAAGGTTGAGCTACTGTTTTAGAGCATTTAATTGTTTTAAAGAGACACGTTAAGGGTTGTTCATAGTTAAATGAAAGTTTAATTTTAGATAAGACCAATAAAATTAGGATTTAATAATGCCAGACTAATATTAAGGTAAAGTGTTAAATTAAGAATAATCAATTATTGGTCTAATGCAATGAAATGTTTTGATTTGACGGATGAAATGTACGATGGGTGTCCACACTAAGTGGCTAAGGCGTTGGCCTGTTAGCCAGGAGGTCAGGTGTTCGTTCCCTGCATTGGCCGAGAAAGTTCATCTCGATTTTCTGCTTACCCTTAGCAGAAAATGCTCATCTTTGAACTCAATCATGACATTGACCTAGTGAACGTCTACTCCAAGATTGAACATTCTAGCTCAATTAGAAGGAGAGTTACTGTTTCAGAAAATATAACTCCCGTGTCTGTAAGTAAAATAGCAAAAAAGCCTTAGGGATTTATCACGTTTCAAGATGGTGGCACTTCCTGTTCGATCAACAAATTCCATATTTTGTGTACGAATCAGTAATTACTTGTATAGTATCGAGAAAAAAAATAAGATCATTCTGATCTATATTTCGCCGATTTTTTTTAAAACTTTGATCCTTAATTTCACCAAGGGGAGATAATTTAGAAAATTTCCAAGGACAACATTTAAGTTGCATAGGCAAGATCTACTAACATTGTAAATTTCACGAAAATCGCACAACTATTAGAGAAGTTGTCAAATTGGTAATAACTTCCGGTTCGAAATGACATCGACGAATTTTCGAAATTCCAAAATCTGAAATTGCAGATTTTAAGTAAATGTTTCAAGCAATCTCGAAACCAGAAAAATTTTTGAAGAAATTTCTCTGGTGAATTGGGGTAGCCATTTTCCCGGAAAAGACTAATCACATGACTGTCACGTGACATGTAATTCCTACGCGTTTTCAATATGCTGACGATTTTGCTTTTTCTTGCGACATGTATTTATTTTACGTGCCTGGATAACCGAATCACTTAAAAATATAAGCACGTGTAGAATAATAGATCTTTACAAAAACTTGAATTTGTACGTTTTGGATCCAATTTTTTATGTCAGCGAGTTGACTTTGGCTCAGGGATCATTTTACAACAAACGAAACGACGATCCGACCTCTAATGTTCAAGAAATCGACCCGAAAAAATTAACCAGTCAAGGGCCAGAATGGGCGGGGCTTAGGTTTGGAAAAAATTGGTAAAAATGGATGGTCTAATGCTCCAGACTGGCAGAGGCATCCGGCTGAGTCATATTGAATGATTTGGCATTAGTTATCTGAAATTGTATATAAACATGATATTTATACATTAAAATATTAAAATAACATGTTTTTGTGAATGTGATCAACATAGAAAAATATCACTATGAGAATGTACATTTTTACCTCTCTCATTCATATTTATGAATTAAATTGTTGAAAATTTCATATATAAAGCTAAAATAACCCATTCTTATTATAATGACCAAAAAAAGAAAAGATTGGCAAAAATTCTCAGAATAACTTGGGTTTTCGTACATGTTCGTCCGTTAATTTTTATGGCATTTCATTTTATCAAATATTTATATTTTATCTCTCTCATTCATACTTATTTATGGAACTGTTCAAAAACTCATATAAAGCTAACATCACCCATTCTTGATATTATGACTGTAGAAGGAAAACATTTTGACCCAATTCTCTGAATCATTTGGGGTTTCATAGATGTATGCTTGTCCATTACTAAAATTTTAGGGTAAAAATGTATGTCCGTTACCAAGATTTTTAGGTCGCAATATTTTATGTAAGAAGTACATACTGGTTTTAGGAAATTAACTGCTCCATTAATTCAAATGAGTTAATAATTAGTATTATCTATCAGTCCTATTACTTGACATAAACATATCTCATTTAACTGGTTAGCAATTTGCACTTGTATGTCCGTTACCAGAAAATATGTACGTCCGTTAACACAGTAATTTCTAATTTACTGGATTACAAGAATCTAAATGTGAGAAGTGATCATACAGTACACGTCTAATATTAGTGCCCTTTCTTACAGGGATAAAAACTGTTGAATTCCACTGGACAATTCACAGAGTTTTGCAACCATGTTCACGTAGGTAAATCATGGTGTTCATTTCTGTACGTCCGTTACCTATAGTTTGGGAGCCAATGTTTATTTTTGGTGTTCAGGAATAAATAAAATCATATGTCAATTAATTCTTAAAATATATGTCTTTAATACTATATATAACCCGAACAGTTAATTTTTCATGGTTAGATGATATTGGAAGAATTCAAAATATAACGAGTGCAAAATGTACGTCCATTACCGTGGAATTGCCCAGATACTCAAAGAAAAAAGAATTAGTAAAATAGGTCAAATAGTCACAGAGTTACAGCATTGTAGGTCAAATATATTCGTTCGTAAAATTTGGTGATTTGGGATTCGTAATAAAATATATTTCATCAAGGTTCGCACCCCATTTTTTTAAGGGGGGGGGGGAGGTCAATGTTTCAGAAAGATCCTATGGTTAGATTCTGAGAAATCCGATTTGTAGATAATACACAAAAAAATAAATAATAATAATAATTGTTATAACTTTACCAAAAACAATAATTACATGATGTTTGGTGATTTTTTCGATTTTTTTAAACAAAGACTTGATATTGAATGAAAGAGATAGAAATTAGTTCTAAATTAATACCCAGGATTGATACCTGGGGTACAGTGAGGATCTTGGTTATGCAGTGGACACATTAGCCGAATCATTCGGCCGAATGGTTCAGCCGAATCAATCGGCGCCGAATTTTATTTGGCCGAATTGGTGGACGCACCAGCCGAATGCTTCGCCCGATTCACCAGTCGATTACGTCACCTTTCACGTCACATGATCAAAACATGGCGGCGTCAATGTCTTCAAACAATCACGTGACTTCTAGATATGAGTGACGATTGGCTAATGAATTCTACATTCGGCCGAATGCTTCGGTGAAGCGGACACACCAGGCGAATATCATTCGGCCAATTAAATATTCGGCCGAATATATCAAACCTGTTTGATTCGAGCGAATGATTCGCCCGAATAGAAATTCGGCCGAATAACTGTGGACACACTAGGCGAATTTTGACGCCGAATCATTCGGCTAGTGTGTCCACCACTTTAGGAAAACCTAGCCAAAACACCTCTTGGTTAGAAAACCAATGCCTTCCTTACTGAGACACAATTTACAAAAGGATAACCTATCCAATTTAATAGATATTTTCAGCAAAACATACCTTCATTGTAAACCAGGGGACCAGCCAAAAATGTTCCCAGTTAAACCCCAGCAGCTCCCAAGTTAGCCCAGCATCAAGTGTCTGGGTGTAGCAATAATTCATAATTTAACTACTTGAATAGCCAAACATAGCCTAGTTTGAGTACATATAAACAGCTAACAGTATTATTTATTTAACTAAGTGTAGATAGATGTAGATGTGTTAAGGCTGTTTGTTTATAAATATAATTTTTATTTGGCAAAGCTTCTAGAAATAGCAGCAAGAATTCTTAGATGAGTCATTTCACCTGGCTAATAAAACAGCTCTAATATTTACATCAAGCTTATCACAAAGAAGGTGTGATACACTCAACTTGGGATAAATATATATGTCCTGGTGCAATAAAAAGTTTTTTTAGTTGAATGGTAATTATTTTGCGAAAATTTGCAAAGATTAGTTTATTTAGAATTTGGAAATATATTGTTGGCAGAGTGTAACATGCTACAGGATGAATAGTTTGGAAAATTGCAAGGATCTTTCTTCAACTGCATCAAAATCAAATGTGCTACAAACTCATAACTATATCTTGTGGTGTTTGCTGGATAGAAAAGTGTTTTTTGTATTTTGTGGTTAATGTAGTTTATTGCCATATAACTTTGAAAAAATTTCCCTGGTGTGAGGTGAGTCTTTTTCCTCCTAATACTTTCATGTTCCATGAGTCATGAGTTAAAAGAAGTGAAATGAGTTTTTGCAGTTTTTATTCCACCAAAATCTTGTGTTCGTGAGTGAGTGTTTATATTATAAAATTTTGATTTATTATAAATTCAGATTAATGCTAATATTGCTAATCTAGTCATTCACCTAAGTTTAACTATTAATAATCAAATTGAAGTCTTTAACTTAAACATAAATTAATTATTTGGGTTCCCTCTTGATTTTCTGATTTCCTGTCTATGTGGAATTATGACATAGATCTTGCACTGCATATCATGTTCACTTTGAGAAATGGACAACCAAAATGTAACAGCTTAGAGAAATTTATTAAACTTATTTGGCAATGTGAACACAAATTATGTGCTGATCAAATATATTTTTAAATGCTGACGTTAATATTGTAACAATATACTGTAGATTTTAATCCTTTTAAATTGTGGCTTGACTGTTTATATCTAAAAAAATAATGTTGGTTTGATAACCTCTCAGCATATTTCAGACCATATCCAATAACAAAATAGCTACTAGAAGAATAGCTCTAGAGGCTAAAGTGACAGTACAATTAAATTTATAATACACATTATATAAGGTTGTGAGACAAAGAAGCCTATCTGCTCTAGTAACGAAAGTTATCATCCAATTAATCCAATTGACTATGAATTTATACACCTTCTCATGAAGAGGCCTATTGATTTTCATCAGTCAATATTGATAATTACTGCCAGAGTTATGACCCTTGATTACTTTGAAAAATCTTATTATTATTATCAATCGATTGACTTTAAATTTATAATAATAATAATAATAATGTCCTAAAATCCAACCGAAGCTGCTCTTTGGTAACATTATGGTCAGTTAAAAGAAAAGACTAGTTAAAAGGAGTATGTGATCAACAATTAAAAGAAAACGTTTCTAAAAAGATGGGTTTTAAGATTCTGTTTAAAACTGTCAATTGATGCACAGTACTTGAGTTCTATGGGAAAATCATTTGAATTCCACAGTTCTGCTGCCGCAAAAACAAAGGAGCGTCTACCGAAAGAAGAGTTTGCAGTTACTGATTTAATAAGGTACTTAGATTCAGAACGAAGATTTCTGGTAGGGTGGTAGGGTTGAATTAATTCTTTAATATATAGAGGAGAGTCATCACATGACAAAGCACAGAAAGTCAACATGAGAATTTTAAAATCAATTCTGGTCTTAATCGGTAGCCAGTGGAGTTCTTTCAAAACGGGAGTAATATTGGTGTATAATTTAGTTCTTGTAACAATTCTTGCAGCTTTGTTTTGAATCTTCTGTAGTCGATTAATTTGATATGCTGGTAAGTTGTAGAGTAACGAGTTGCAGTAGTCGAGACGTGAGGTCACCAAAGAGTTGATTAAAAGTTTTGTAGAGTCAATGTCGAGGAAATTGCGGATCCGTCCAATTTTGTGAAGTTGGAAGTTGGAAGCTTTACAGATTGAGGAGATGTGAGCATTCATGTTCATATTCTTATCCAAAATTACACCAAGATTTCGAACGCTATTAACTGGGTTAACAACAAAATTACCGATAGAGATATTACTAACAGATATTTTGGATAAAAGATGATTAGAACCGATTTGCACGAACTCTGTTTTTTCATCATTGAGCTTTAAGAAGTTCTTTTTCATCCAGCACTTAATAGCATCAATGCACGATTCAAGTTTAGACACTCGCAGGGATTCATTTTCGGGTTTAATTGAAATGTAGAGTTGAGTATCATCAGCATAGATATGATAATTCAGATTGAATGATTTCAAAATACGCCCCAGAGGAGTGGTATAAGCGGTAAAGAGCAACGGTCCGAGTACCGATCCCTGTGGCACGCCGAATTTAAGTTCTACAGATGCAGACTTAACATTATTGATGACAACAGATTGGTGCCGGGATGTGAGATATGACCGGAACCAATTCAGCACATTACCCTCAAGTCCGAAAACGTCGTGAAGCCGTTCTAACAGGAGAGACTGGTCGATTGTGTCGAAGGCGGCACTTAAATCAAGAAGAACCAGTAACACAACATTTTTATTGTCAAGGCTAGTAAGGATATCATTATTCACACGAGTTAATGCTGTTTCTGTACTATGTTTGCTTCTGTATGCTGATTGGAAGGGTTCGTTAAGATTATGTAACTTCAGATGGGCTTTGAAACGTGCTGCTACAACCTTTTCAATAAGTTTGGAGATGAACGACAGGTTTGAGACAGGTCTGTAGTTTTTCAAGACATTGTGATCTAATGTACTCTTCTTGAGAAGTGGAAAGACCAATGCTTCTTTCAACACATCAGGAAAGTTTCCAGTAGATAAGGATGTATTCACAATGCTACAAAGAATAGGACAAAGTTCTGTAGAACAGCTTTTAACAAGATGGGTCGGGAATACATCTAGCTCACAAGAAGAGGAAGAGGATGTAGAAATGATTGATTTGATTTCATCTACAGCAGCTATTGGAAAGGTTGATAGTGGTGAACCAGTGAAGTTTACGTCAATATCATTATCAGATACCGATAAAGAACAATTGTCAAGTGCCCTACGTATGGTAACAATTTTATTGTTGAAGAACTGACTGAAAGATTCAGCGAGTAGCTTAGGGTCACGATGCTCTGGTAGAACGGTACTGTCACTAGTTTTAATCATAGTGTTCAAAATTTTATTAAGTTCTTTAGGGTTTTTGTTATTTTCTTGTATACGGTTTAAAACAAAAGTCTGTTTCGTCTGATTGATGAGGATGTTTGTATCATTACGAGCCTTTACATATATTTGTCTGTCAATTTCAAGCTTACTCTTGCGCCAGACCTTTTCCGCCTTCCGACGTGCCTGTTTGCTTTCGCGAACAGAGTCATTGTACCATTTACGATTTGGTCTGATGGTGAGTGTTTTTCTGACAATTGGTGCATGGCTATCAATAATGTTTTGAAGCTCTGTATTATAGATTTGAAGTTGATCCGAAATATCACAGAAATTGCCAATCTTATTAAGGGCACCGTCATTTAAGATATCAGATTTCAAGTTGGTTAAGTTGATATCTCTCAGTTTACGATATGATACAGTCTTCTGCAGTGATTTGGGTTTTGGAAGTGTAAGAACAGCCATGATTGAAAAATGATCAGAAATGAGATGGTTGTCTACTGATAAGTTGAACACCAAAGAGTCAGATTTGCGGGTAATAATGACATCAAGTATGTGACCTTTATTGTGAGTAGGTTTAGTGACATGTTGAACTAGGTCGAAAGATTCGAGAATATCGTTAAACTGTGTAGTAGTTTTGGAATCAACATCTAGGTGTAGATTTATATCACCACATATCAAAAGTTTTCCAGCACATGATGTAATTTCGTGAAGTATGTCCGATAAATCGTTGAAAAAAGTCTCAACAGAGGCAGAATTAGGAGGCCGATACAATGAAATGAGATGAAATAATTCGTTATGGTGTTTAATGTTGGTGTGTTGTATTTCGCAGCTAACAAAAGGACCTATTTTAATCTTATATGCTTTAATGGTGGACTTGAAAAAGACTGCTATACCCCCTCCCCTCTTACTAGTACGGTTGGTCGTCAATGCAGAGTAGTTAGTTGGAAGAAGTTGGTTTAGAGTAATGTTGCAATCATCTTTTAGCCAGGTTTCGATAGAGACAAAAATATCGAGGTCATTATCCAAAATAAATTCTTGAATTTCACTGGCTTTGTTTCTAATGGACTGACAGTTTAAAAGACAGAAATTGAAATTGGAATCCATAGGACAGGGATTGGAGGATAACTTACTTACTTGAATTAAATTTGCCACATTTACTCCTCTACCTGTTTTAGTCTTTCTTGGCTTGTTTGAAACTTTTATTTTAGGTTTAAAGGTGGTAAAATACACAGGTTTATAGTCAGAGATTAACTCAGGAAACAAGCACAACTCAGTAGACACTCTATTGTTTTCACAGATTATAGTACAATTCAAGGCTAAAAGTTGATGTTTGGTATAAGTGATCATGATCAATGTTCAGCTCACCAGTAATCACTTCACCAATTTAAAAACTAAAAATGTTAATAACACAAAAACTACACAGAATTTCTAAAATCCAATTTTGTAAAATAAAAGATACACTATTTAAGAAGTAATATGCCAAGTTATAGTCCAATAAAATAATCACAAGTTTAAAAAAATAACTAGTTTTCAGCAGACAAGACACAGTGCAAACCACTAGGCAGCCATCTTGAATTATACAGTGGAGATCATGATGTATTAAGATTTTCAACGATTTCTGATGATTACTGCCAGAGTTATAGTCCTTAATCACCACTGTGGAAATTCTTGTTGAGATTCTGGAGACAAAAGTTATGAACCGATTGACTTTAAATTTATACCCAGTGGTTAAAGTCATGAGAAGATGATCAAGAATCCTATTGATTTTCAGCAAATTTTGATAATTACTGCCAGAGTTGTGGCCCTTGATCACATAAGAGACACATGACCATGTTCGTGAAAAAAAGAGATGTGTGAACAGCCAAATTCATCATACTTGTTAGTCTTGATCAGTTTATAGTGTCTTGTAAATGGTTTCATTATCGACAAAAGAAAAAAATATAACAACCTTGTGGACTGTTTTGTCGATTTAGTTGCTGTTGACGTAATTTTTGTTGCCTGGCAACCTATTTATTTGAAATATGGTATGATGATTGCAAATCTTGAGAGGGAGTGATCTCTATTGAATTTTAGAGTTATACGACATTTTGTTCCAAGGTCATGTTAGTATGTTAGGAGCTGGATTTTTTGAAGAAAATTATGTACATGTACGTTCAGCTTATCCTATCTTCCGTTTTCGAGTTACTACCCTTGTCATTATGTCATCGCAATTTCTCATTAATGGCGTGGAGGCTAGAGTTTTTGAAAGATTATGTATTCTCTATATAATAAGCTGTTGTTGAGCCGTAGTTGCTGTGTGGTCGTATTTCTGCACTTTATGTATATGGCTATCTTTATTTAATTGATACTATATGGTAAACTTTTCTTGCGCATTGAAGCTTTAGTAAAGTATATAAAATGCCAAAGAGGCCATCATAATTATAGAAACCAGCATCCTAGTGTCATAGTAATATTGCTTGATTATTTGCTATTTCATAGGTCCATGTTATTTAGATTTCAGTTTGTGTGTTTCTAAAGATATCTCTTTAACAAAATTTTACATCTGTGCTAATGCTTATGAATGGAATTTTATTGAAACTTGTCAAAATAATTATAATGTTGTTACATTACTGTCTGGCAATATACCAGTCTAAATTTAACTTTGGTTAAGTACTTATTCTAATAATAACTTAAAATAAATAAGCACATAACTAAATGCCAGAATTTGACTTAAGCAACATAAATGTGCAAAGAAATATGCAGTCCGACTTCCTTAATTGTAGAGAACACAATTCTGAAATGAAAAATCATAAATCTCTTCACTTTACTCTGAAAGATTTGGTAATATTAGTAGGTGTCACAACTCCATTGCTTGCGTTGGAAAAATGTTTTTTACCAATTTGTAACCTTATTGGACGTATCTTGTCGTCGCCCCGTCCGTCCATCCATGCACAGTTTGTTTCTGGACACTCTACAGGTCACAATTGTTTTTCAATTTTGACAAAACTTAAGTTCCTTTCAATTATTAGCATGTTTCAAACTATAACTTCATGGATTATAGCTCCTGATTGTTTAGCTTATGGAAATGTTAAGAGGTCACAATTTTGGGACTCTGTAACTCTCCTTCTAAATTGAGCTAGAATGTTCAAACTTGATGTAGGTGTTTATAAGATCAATCCCTTGATGGAGTTAGAAGATTAGTATTTTCTGCTTAGGGTAAGCAGAGACTCTACAACCAATTTAATTGGTTGATGCATTGGGACACGATTACTTTAGTTCTAATTATGTGAGAGTGGTGAAACCATATTCACGGTAAATTCAACATAATGCAAGTGAGGTAAGCGTTAAGTAATACAAATAAATGACTTGACGAAAAATATATAACGGCAGTCAATTCCATTTTATTTTCACACCTTTCGCAAGGTCGGCTGTTGATGTCACAATTGAAAATATCTGTAACATTGACGAATGTTCTGAGAAGAAAAATTGCTCTCTGGGAATTATTCATGCCTATATAAAAGTATTTTCTTTGCACATGAATGGAATTGAAACTGGAAAATATCCACATGGGTCTCGGAAAGTCATTATTACATTACAGCAGTAAGGAAAGATAACTTAATATGGATAATACACACGATTTCAATCCACTGAAATGGGAATTATACTCAAATAAATAACAACAAAAGAATTAACCGAAGATTCTGGATAATTTGTTTGAGGCTAAGATGATGGAACCGACATACATGTAGATGATAGAATTAGGTCAGTCATATTGATTAAATGAGTGACTTGAATTACCAATATTGACAATGTTAATAAAATTTACACAGACAATTTAAAAGAATACATCTATTACGATTTCGGAATTTACTATTTATGTCAATTTCAATAAAATGGAATTAAGATAAACATTTTTTTTGTTTCTTCATAGTAATATCATGGCCAAAATGACATTAATATAACGTAAATATTAAGGGCACAAAAGTTTATGTTGTGGGCGGACGCGATTGAAAATTTTCCAATGGAGATTACTTACCATTTGCTTAGAAGTGAAAACTTATTTAGCGAAATCTTATATTCTCTGCTGCATGTTTTGTGAAAATATTTGGACATATTAGTCTTGTGCTCAACATGGTCCAATTGTTAAAATTTTGAGTACAAAATATCTCCAAAAAAGTAACACAAAAATACGGGGACACCATGAATAATTGCAACATTGAAAAATTTAACCACAAACCGATTTCGAATATTTTAAATGTAAATAAGTATAAGATAATAAACATATTACATGATCAATTACTTTTTATGCGCCCACATTGAAATGTGATTGTATATTGTTGTAGCCCCCGTCCACAATTGTTTGTAGAAGCTCTAGAGGCTAAAGTTAATATCCAATTGACTTCAAATTTATACACAGTGTTTAAGGTCATGAGACGAAGAAGCCTAATGATTTTCAGCAATTTTCGATAATTACTTTCAGAGTTATGGCCCTTGATCACTTTGAAAAATCTTGCGGATGGTCCAGAGGCCAAAGTTAATATCCTAATGACTTTAAATTGATACACAAGAGTTTAAGGTCTTGAGACGAGCAAGTGTATTAATTTTCAATGAATTTTGATAACTGAACATCTAAATCCACGATATTAAATGTTCCATATACGGTACTCAATATTTGCATGAGGCAGAGTTTTATAAAAACCCAACAAATTCTAATGAGTTTCTGATAATTAGTTAATGAGTTGTTGTTACTTTAAATCAGATTTTCGTGTATTATAAATCTTTCATTAACGAAAAAAGTAAAAATATGCGACAACTCTTGTTCACTGCCTAGACGATTTAACTGCTGTGGGCGTGTGTTTTGTTGCCTGGCAACCTATCTTTTCAACAATTGGTGATTAGAAAATAGGTGTTTTTGCTGCTTTGAGCAATGATACATTGTATGTATAAATTTTCAGTTATTAAAAGCAATATCTGTTGTTGATGAAACTTAAAACGTAAGTTTGTATCCCAAAGATATCTGGATAAAAAACTATCAATACTACATCTTCAAACCCTAATTTGCCATTATCTACTTCTAAACTACTATTGCAAGAAGGGCCAACTCTTTATCTAAATCTTACATAATGCATATTTAGGTAAGGAAAGGTGTGCTTATATTATGTTTGAATTTCCTGAGTACAAATTGATTGAAGGTAGATAACCTATATCAAGACCTATGAAGAAATGTTTTATCTCTGCTTTATCTGCTCAGCTGTGTCAGTGTTTCAAGTAATATGTGTGGCTTATCTGCTTAACTGCATGAAATTTTGATGTACTTTTAAAAAATTACTAATTTACAATAAACATTTTATTTGATCTGGTCATTTTGAAAATACCCGCTTCTTTTTATTGGACTTGGAGTGTATTGTGGTTTGTGTTAGCATTTCTTGTATACTCGGTACTGGTCAGAGATGTTCATTTCTGCATAGCTTGTGTGAAACACTATTGTTTTTGTTCTGATGATTATTATTTTCTTATTATTTTTCTTTTTCTATTCTGATTATATTTCAGCAACTACTTGTTGCATTGTTACAATGTCTTCGGTAATCGTTGGAAAGTAGATGTGACATAGAGAATAAAGTTTTTTTTTAATGTTTTGTGACAATGCGAAATGTCCGAAATCATCGAAGTTGTCTGTTTTTTTAAAAAATATTGCCATGATTTTAAACAATAATGCTCCGATTTTAACTTTCAATACATTTTAGCATAGCCAGAGACAGGGCACACACCTTCGATTCGTTACTTTAAATGTTTGATTTTCAGGAAATGTTCGGAGATATAAGTTGCCAAAATTAGAACATTAAAATTTTTACAAAAAAAAACATTTTGATTTATGAATATTTTTTGATGGTATTTTAGGTAGGATTAAAGGGTCACCTGACTTGAACTAAAATAGGAAAAAAATTTGTCTCAGTAATTTGTGTTAGCTGCCATATTGGTTAATTCAGTTTTTGGGTCCTAGATTAATTATTTATTGTTCGATTTGTAATATTGTATAAAACAAAATTTTAATGCTCTGTGGTCCCAGGTGTCATTTTTTTTTTTTGTTACCAATAAAGTTTCCTGTCGGCACCAGAAGGGACATAATTTTGCCAAAAACTACAATTTTGACTGTTTGGTACATGTAACTCATTTTGAAAGCAAATATTATTTTTTAAAATCTGACGAAAGTAAAAATAGGTGTGCCATGTAAAGGTGCAAAAAATGTTGCAGTCATTTTTTTGTGCCATTTCAATTTAAATGTCAAAAAGTGTGTGAGAATGAACTATTTACAAACCATTCCGGCTTTTCATGTAAAAATAATCCTTCAGAATTTTTATAAACTTGTAGCATAATTGCATACGAAGAGAATGTATGCGAAATTTAGTTTGTTATATTATATGAGCAACTGTGTTATATTATATGAGCAACTGTCAAGAAATAGGCTATCAGTTTCCATTTTATTTTGGCTGCAAAAGAAATTAAGTATTATACGATTTTCAATTTTCTTTTCCCATTTGACGCCTAATCTGACTTTTGACTTGGTCAAACCATTTTAACACTTCCACTGTCGCCGAAAATGACGTCATTTGACAAAAGACTTACTTTTTAGACTTGAAAGCAGATATTTTATTCAAATGAGTTGTATTTGTTCAAAATTATATCTGATTCCAGTCAACAAATAGAATGAACCCGTCCGTTCATATAGTTACCAAAAAATGGTTTCTAACTTGTACGGTTGCAGGGAAATGGATGATTTTCTAGTAGTACAAGTCACTTTTCAAGGTTTTTGATTATTATTTGATTTTCACAATATTTTCACTGTATTATGATGTCTAGGCCATTTATGATTTCATTAAAATAATTTAATGTTTTCATTCTCTTCGGAAGTAATGTCATGTGGCAAAAACTGTATTTGAAGTCAGTGGTATTCTTTATTTGTTTAACACTATATTTGATTCAAATGGACATACCAGTAGATTGGATCAATATGATCATATATATCAAAAAATTGTTTCTTTTTTATGTTAAGTATAGATAATCGTTTTAATGGCTTGATGCTTTTCAAAAAAAATCCTGTGGCTTGTTTATTTTTGTGAACACCTATGAAATCAGGAGTGACGGTTTGTGTTAGAACTATGAGCAGGATATTGTAATATTTTAAAATAAGAAAATACAACGCCAAAGTTGCACACAAATATCGACTAACAAAAGATCAAATTGATGTGGTCTTAGCAGTAGATTAACAACTAATAGTTTATTTTGATGATGTTTGCTGCATGTCATTCGTTCTTCCTTTCAGCTTTTATTATCAACAACATCAACATCACTACACCATTCCTAAATTACATGACGGTTACAACAACTCCACATATTATTATCCAAACGATAATTATCGTGAAGATTATAACAGCCAATCAGATTGGGAATATAGGTATGACATTCATAAACACATATTATAATCTCCTACATGTCGTACTGGTGTTCCATTTTGTGAAATAAACATAAAATTTCAATTTCATTATTATTCTAGAATAATTGTGTTTTAAATGTATTAACTCTTCTGATGTGTTGTCTGGTTCAAGCACTGTACAAACTTTTGAACAAAATATATCACACATGTATGAAACTGCAACATGAAGCCACTATAAATCTACTTGTTTGATTTTGAGAAGATTAAATGTAATTGATGGATTAGCTAAAAAAAATAATAGGAAAATCCTCTTCTATACATTGTATTCTTATTGTTTTACCCGTTACGGATTTTGCTGAAACTTGAATTATAGGTTTATCTCCAAGAGATCTTGTTTTTGTTTTTTTATATTGTCATTAACTTCATGAATTATGGCCCCCGATAGTATGAAAAATCACGTCTTTAGTTTGTTTACACTACAGAGGTCCCAATTTTTAATTTGGTTTGATGAAATTTGAAAACTTGAAATATATGTATATATATATGTAATCCAAGCATCTTGGTACCTTTCAATATTTGCATATATTTGACTGCAATCTAATGGATTAAGACAGCTGGTATCACGTTTTCAGCTTGAAGTCTAGCTAGAGGTCACAGTTTTGACATGATTTTAAAAAAACTTTTGTATATATCGCCATAAAACCATAATGGTTGTTGAGTTTTAATTTCATGAAAATCAGACAAAATAGCCCCTACCCCATTCGCAAATAGTGTTAAAGTATGTAATATGAAGTTTGTGGTCCCTCCAGAGATCAAAATTTTTATCTGATTTGATGAAACTTAAAATAAATGTTTATATCCCCAAATCTCAGTTTCTTCGACATTCTCGCATATCAGACCGTTACTCCCTGGCTCCTGATTTACTTATCATAACTTACTGGATTATGGCCCCTGAATGTATGAAAAATCACAGAATTTTGTTTTTAGCTTGTTTTCTGTCTCTTTCTCTTGCAAAATAGCATGAATTTTTGGTTTGGCACAATTTACATAATCATAGTTACATGTACCTACAATTTGTTCTTTTTTTAGTTATTTTTTGCACCTTTTCCTTTGCCGATTTATTAATTTGAAAGTTTTCTTACATACATCAATCACTAGATATACAATTTAAGTGTATATTTATAATAAATCCTTTGCTTTTCAGTGAAATTGGTACAGGGTTTTTTTTGGTGAAGAAAATATTTGGTGTCTCGATTAGTATTTTCCACCATCTCAGAATTTGAATTATATAGAAATTCTTAAAAATATCTAAATGCTTAATAAAGTCCCAAAATTTTTATCGTTGGAACTCACAAGTTCTCTCTAAAAATGGCTATTAGGAGAACCTTAATAAACTCTTAAGAAAATGGGCAAACATATGTAGGCTTTTGGTTTGTAAGGGTTCATAAATTTCTTATGAGAAAAGAGACATTAGATGTTTAATTCAGCCAATTGTTAGCTTCATGTATACACTAAATTTGAAGTTCTTCATTGTTAAATTATGATTTAATTTGTAGGAAACAGATACAGATTCAATCCTCTAATAGTTTTAAAGAAGAGAAGAAAATAAGCAATAATAGTCAGTATCGTCGAACGTCATCAGATAGTGTGAGAAAAGCCTCGACCAATCACGTCAATAATTCAAACGTAGATAATAACAATTATATCAACAGGAAGTAAGTTAAACAGTTTCAATGTATTATTCTACTCAATATTTGTTCCCATACATCAGGAGTACCAGGGTAGCTTCTACACAGGTCCGGACTATGGGCCTGCAGTTCAGATTGGTAAAAATAAATGGTGTCTAAAACAAGTGGTGTCTAAAACAAGCGTGTGGGTAAAGAAAAAAAATATAACACTGTGACAGTTGTATATCAGAAGACCCCCCCCCCCCCATACTCAACCTCAAATGAATATTGTAAACCGGGCTCTTGTATTAGTTTTGCCTGTCAAATTTTCTTGTGAAAGCTCTTTGAGACTATTTAGAGGTTACAGTCTGATTGACTTGCAGTGTTTAGGTTCATTTAATGAGAAAGTCTATTTTCATGTGGATGTTTATGTTGTGGCCTCTGTCAGTTCGTCCACAAGGTGTTTGTGCACACTCTACATGTTAAGTTTTCTTATCCGATTTCAATGTTTAGTTCTAAAAGATCTAAGTTCCTTTCAATATTGGCATTAGGGGTGTAATGATACATGGAACAATCGATGCATCGCGATAGTTCGACTGTCGATAGCATGTATCGATAATAAAAATGAAACTATCGATAAAAATTGCGATAGTCAAGCAAACTATCGATAGTTTCGATAGTTCGTAACAGCGAAAGTAAAATGGCGTAAATTCACTCGTATTTGTCGAATAATTACATGTACTCTGAATTTTTAACAAAGAGCTTTGTTATCACTAAAATAGCGTTACACGATCTCAATGTCACGTGGAAGTCTCCGTCTACCATATTAGGCATGGCTTACTAAGAAATATGTAAAATGGTTGATTTTGGCGCGAAAAAGCTGAAAATGGTCACGTACGCCAATAACAGACATGCTGAAAGCGTGTCACTTGTGACAGGAAAATTGGCTATGCTTTTAGTTACTAAACTACCAATGTAATATTAATAATATATCATTTTAAGTAATATAAATAAAAAAACCGAAGCACTTTATTATTTAATTCACTATCAGAATGCGACGTTACCGTGTTCCCAAGATAACATCTAAGAGGCTCTTCTACTGGGGGGTGGGGGGCCCACTATTTTGCCGCAGCTTTAGAAGACAAATGATGTTTTTATTTTTATCTGTACCGTCTTGTGTCGCTTCTGTTGTTTTTTTGTCGATATGATTACCGATATACGTGTTAAGATATTACGTACTGGTTTACGGGAGATGTTGAACTAGTGAATTGTAATCTATTGCCAGTACTGGATTTTTAATTAGTAGTTAAAGCAGTAGGGGTAAGTCAGAATGCGCGAATGTCTTACACAGCCCAACCGATACGATTTTTGGCGAGGCGATTACTGATTCAAGAATTTTGTAATTGTGATTTAACACTAAAAATCAGTATGGTTATTTTGTGAGAAAAGTATTCCGGTCACCGATAATATAATCAGTAATATCATTATTTTGTTCTGTTAATTCGAGAGTCCGTTATAAAGATGAACTCTTACATTGATTTGTCGATTAGGGACCAATGAAAATCGTCTGTTATAGACGATTGTCTGTTATAGATGTCCCCCGCCGAAATCCCAAAATAAATAGATGACATATATTAATTAATCGCACATTTATTTTTTTCAAACGTATCGACCAATCAAACTGAACACGAAGTGTCATCCAAAAATTGCTTATATCTGCCTACCGTAAGAAGAAAATGCTCATCTTCGAACTCCATCAAGGCATTGACCTAATAAGCATACACACCAATTTTGAACATTTTAACTCAATTCGAAGGAGAGTTATTGTGTTCCAAAGTCTCGGCAAATCAAATTGCTTATCGCTCTGCTTACCCTGAGCAGAAAATGCTCATTATCGATCTTAGTCAAGGTATTACTGTAATGAAACTATACACCAAGTTTCATCACTCTCACTTAATTAGAACTAAAGTTATCGTGTCTCAAAGCATCAACCAATCAAATTGCTTATCTCTGCCTACCCTAAGCGGAAAATGCTCATCTTCGAACTCCATCAAGGCATTGACCTAATAAGCATATACACCAAGTTTGAACATTTTAACTAAATTAGAAGGAGAGTTATTGTGTTCCAAAGTCTCGACCAATCAAATTGCGTATCGCTCTGCTTACCCTGAGCAGAAAATGCTCATTATCGAACTTAGTCAAGGTATTACTATAATAAAACTATACACCAAGTTTCATCACTCTCACTTAATTAGAACTAAAGGTATCGTGTCCCAAAGCATCAACCAATCAAATTGCTTATCTCTGCTTACCCTAAGCGGAAAATGCTCATCTTCGAACTCCATCAAGGCATTGACCTAATAAGCATATACACCAAGTTTGAACATTTTAACTCAATTAGAAGGAGAGTTATTGTGTTCCAAATTCTCGACCAATCAAATTGCGTATAGCTCTGCTTACCCTGAGCAGGAAATGCTCATTATCGAACTTAGTCAAGGTATTACTATAATGAAACTATACACCAAGTTTCATCAATCTCACTTAATTAGAACTAAAGTTATCGTGTCCCAAAGCATCAACCAATCAAATTGCTTATCTCTGCTTACCCTAAGCAGAAAATGCTCATCTTCGAACTCCATCAAGGCATTGACCTAATAAACACATACACCAAGTTTGAACATTCTAGCTCAATTAGGAAGAGAGTTATTGTGTCCCAAAAAGTGTGACGGACAGACAGACGGACGGACAGACAGACAGACGGACGGACAGACGGACGAACCCATTTTAATAGTCCCCCAACTTTCTTCGAAAGGCGGGGGACAAAAAGATGGATAGAGCACAAGATAAACAAAAAACATGATTATTTGTACAATCAGCAACCATAATCCAGGAAGCTGTGGTCTTAAATGCGAGAATCTCGAAAGGAACTAAGATCTTGGGGATATAAACATATATTTCATTAAAATCGGACAAAAAAATGTGACCTCAAGAGGGTCCACACCCTTTGTTTTATATACTTTCACATTATTTGTGTACAAGGAGCATCCATTTCGTCAGGCAGTTTTATTTTTATTTTCCCAAAATACTACTCAACCATCGGCATCATTATGGTGTAACGGTGAGTTATTTAAAGGTTTTTAAAATCGGATAAACATTGTGAGCTCTAGAGTGTCCACAACATGGGCTATGGAAAATGACTGAAACTAGATCTGACCCATCGTTCATTTTTCATGCCGGAAAAAGAGCCCTTTTTTCCAAATCCCAATTTTCAAACATGGCTATGATCGACCTCCACTAGGTAAATACAATTGTATGGCCAGTACAGAATAATGCACCCGTATAGAAGTCATATAATCACATGATTGGTTTTATATCGTTGTATACATAGCCGCCAACAGATTATACAGAGCATTGTGTTGATAATTACTAATGACTGTCTGGTATTAAAACAGTAAAGTTAATTGATATGTGGTAATCGTATCAATGGTGCGAAGCGGTCCATTGTTCATCATTCACTATTTGAACACTCGCTTATTGTTCAGTGTTCATAAGAATTTTCTACAATAAAGTCGTTACAGCTATTACAATCATGCATGATGTAAACGTGAGTATTATGATCTTCGAAAAAGGGCAATTGATATGAAGTAATACTCTTGTGAGAATTGTAGACATAAAATCTAGAGATTAGTTAACATGCTTACAGAAAAATTAAGAAAATTACATAGTGCTATTGTACAGATTTATTGATAATTTCATGTGTTGCAAAAATGTCGTATTATCTGGTTACTCTTATACACAATGATATTTTAGGGGGCACTAGTTATTTAGTTTTTCATTATTAGGATTTATGTAACAATTTTGTGGACCGTAATGCCGTAAGAGATGGTCTAAAACCAAAAAATGTGAGATATATGCAGTGGATAATTATATATTTATCTTCATTTCGAAGTTATTGAATTACGACTTAAACGTTTCTAAGTCAGTGTGTTCTCTGTGTGGTAATTACGTGTTGAGTTGTTGGTATGGTTTTCCAATGGCCAATACAGCTATTTCGATTATTTAAGTAGCAAATATTTCATTTTTAAGTCCCATATCATATATAATTTTTCGTGTACCTCATGCTGACAAAGTGGTAAGGACAAAATAATTCACAATACCCTACCATGAGTAAACAAGAGAGAGAGAGAGAAATGGGGTTTAAAGTCCACTCAACACAACTAGGTCATTTCGGGACTAACATATGGTTAATTTTATTTCAATAATTCGCTTGTGCGTAGGGGTCTTTAGCAGTGGGAGGAAACCGGAGTGCCCGGAGGAAAACCACCAGGTTGAGAAGGCGCCCCTATCTTCATGCCACATATGCTCACACCAGGGCTCGAAACTACAGCCGCAAGCCAGAGGTGACTGGCCAGCTAGAGGCCGAAGCGCGGCGCTCTAGACGACTAGGCCATTCCAACCCCCCGAGTAAACAAGAGCATCGCTAACACGGCAATATACACCGAACATCAAGACAATAGTTCCTGACCTTAGGGTATAAGGCAGTGATTCATATATATTTAGCCGCTATTTTGTCATGTGTTACAATGGTGTGCCGTTGGTAAATAAAATGAAATTAAATGGGGTTTAACTTCTTACTCTTCTGCACCTAATGGTAAATAAATCTTATAAGGAATAATTATACCAAGTTCCAAGATAACCATTAACCCATTCAGAATTGTGGCCTTTGAAAGCTAAAGACAAAAACTGGGTGTGACTGGTGCTTCTGTTCGGGGCAATTGCCAAAATAAACAGTTGACGTCCTTTGGCTATAAGGAATACGCCAAGTACCAAGTTTTATCCATTCAGAATTGCGACCTGTAAACGATAAAGACAAAAATTGGCGTGGCCAGTCACCTCTGGCTTGCGGCTGTAGTTTCGAGCCCTGGTGTGAGCATATGTGGCATGAAGATAGGGGCGCCTTCTCAACCTGGTGGTTTTCCTCCGGGCACTCCGGTTTCCTCCCACTGCTAAAGACCCCTACGCACAAGCGAATTATTGAAATAAAATTAACCATATGTTAGTCCCGAAATGACCTAGTTGTGTTGAGTGGACTTTAAACCCCATTTCTCTCTCTCTCTCTTGTTTACTCATGGTAGGGTATTGTGAATTATTTTGTCCTTACCACTTTGTCAGCATGAGGTACACAAAAAATTATATATGATATGGGACTTAAAAATGAAATATTTGCTACTTAAATAATCGAAATAGCTGTATTGGCCATTGGAAAACCATACCAACAACTCAACACGTAATTACCACACAGAGAACACACTGACTTAGAAACGTTTAAGTCGTAATTCAATAACTTCGAAATGAAGATAAATATATAATTATCCACTGCATATATCTCACATTTTTTGGTTTTAGACCATCTCTTACGGCATTACGGTCCACAAAATTGTTACATAAATCCTAATAATGAAAAACTAAATAACTAGTGCCCCCTAAAATATCATTGTGTATAAGAGTAACCAGATAATACGACATTTTTGCAACACATGAAATTATCAATAAATCTGTACAATAGCACTATGTAATTTTCTTAATTTTTCTGTAAGCATGTTAACTAATCTCTAGATTTTATGTCTACAATTCTCACAAGAGTATTACTTCATATCAATTGCCCTTTTTCGAAGATCATAATACTCACGTTTACATCATGCATGATTGTAATAGCTGTAACGACTTTATTGTAGAAAATTCTTATGAACACTGAACAATAAGCGAGTGTTCAAATAGTGAATGATGAACAATGGACCGCTTCGCGCCATTGATACGATTACCACATATCAATTAACTTTACTGTTTTAATACCAGACAGTCATTAGTAATTATCAACACAATGCTCTGTATAATCTGTTGGCGGCTATGTATACAACGATATAAAACCAATCATGTGATTATATGACTTCTATACGGGTGCATTATTCTGTACTGGCCATACAATTGTATTTACCTAGTGGAGGTCGATCATAGCCATGTTTGAAAATTGGGATTTGGAAAAAAGGGCTCTTTTTCCGGCATGAAAAATGAACGATGGGTCAGATCTAGTTTCAGTCATTTTCCATAGCCCATGTTGTGGACACTCTAGAGCTCACAATGTTTATCCGATTTTAAAAACCTTTAAATAACTCACCGTTACACCATAATGATGCCGATGGTTGAGTAGTATTTTGGGAAAATAAAAATAAAACTGCCTGACGAAATGGATGCTCCTTGTGCACAAATAATGTGAAAGTATATAAAACAAAGGGTGTGGACCCTCTTGAGGTCACATTTTTTTGTCCGATTTTAATGAAATATATGTTTATATCCCCAAGATCTTAGTTCCTTTCGAGATTCTCGCATTTAAGACCACAGCTTCCTGGATTATGGTTGCTGATTGTACAAATAATCATGTTTTTTGTTTATCTTGTGCTCTATCCATCTTTTTGTCCCCCGCCTTTCGAAGAAAGTTGGGGGACTATTAAAATGGGTTCGTCCGTCTGTCCGTCCGTCTGTCTGTCTGTCTGTCCGTCTGTCTGTCCGTCACACTTTTTGGGACACAATAACTCTCTTCCTAATTGAGCTAGAATGTTCAAACTTGGTGTATATTTATTAGGTCAATGCCTTGATGGAGTTCGAAGATGAGCATTTTCTGCTTAGGGTAAGCAGAGATAAGCAATTTGATTGGTTGATGCTTTGGGACACGATAACTTTAGTTCTAATTAAGTGAGATTGATGAAACTTGGTGTATAGTTTCATTATAGTAATACCTTGACTAAGTTCGATAATGAGCATTTCCTGCTCAGGGTAAGCAGAGCTATACGCAATTTGATTGGTCGAGAATTTGGAACACAATAACTCTCCTTCTAATTGAGTTAAAATGTTCAAACTTGGTGTATATGCTTATTAGGTCAATGCCTTGATGGAGTTCGAAGATGAGCATTTTCCGCTTAGGGTAAGCAGAGATAAGCAATTTGATTGGTTGATGCTTTGGGACACGATACCTTTAGTTCTAATTAAGTGAGAGTGATGAAACTTGGTGTATAGTTTTATTATAGTAATACCTTGACTAAGTTCGATAATGAGCATTTTCTGCTCAGGGTAAGCAGAGCGATACGCAATTTGATTGGTCGAGACTTTGGAACACAATAACTCTCCTTCTAATTTAGTTAAAATGTTCAAACTTGGTGTATATGCTTATTAGGTCAATGCCTTGATGGAGTTCGAAGATGAGCATTTTCCGCTTAGGGTAGGCAGAGATAAGCAATTTGATTGGTTGATGCTTTGAGACACGATAACTTTAGTTCTAATTAAGTGAGAGTGATGAAACTTGGTGTATAGTTTCATTACAGTAATACCTTGACTAAGATCGATAATGAGCATTTTCTGCTCAGGGTAAGCAGAGCGATAAGCAATTTGATTTGCCGAGACTTTGGAACACAATAACTCTCCTTCGAATTGAGTTAAAATGTTCAAAATTGGTGTGTATGCTTATTAGGTCAATGCCTTGATGGAGTTCGAAGATGAGCATTTTCTTCTTACGGTAGGCAGATATAAGCAATTTTTGGATGACACTTCGTGTTCAGTTTGATTGGTCGATACGTTTGAAAAAAATAAATGTGCGATTAATTAATATATGTCATCTATTTATTTTGGGATTTCGGCGGGGGACATCAGCCTCACTGTTGGCTTGTTCAAAATATGGGGGCGTATCTTGCATGGCAACCACTTGTTGATATTTATGATTGTATGTAAAAAATTACCCATTTTTTTTAGTGGTATTGGATCTCAAGACAGTATAAACTCTAACTCTTCATCCACCACACAGACACTCAGTCCGACCAATAACTCCCATAATCCTAGTCCTTGTACGGCATCTAGTAATCCCTCAATAGCTCGCCTTCATACTGCCGATAAAAAATCCACACCTACTGGTAGTCCTGTCGTACGACGTGCAAAGGTTGGTGATAAAACGACAACTTCAGCTGGACGACCGTCGGGACGAACGACACCAAATTCAACAACACCACGTTCTCAAACATCTACTCCGACCACAAGACGTAATAACCTCACGCCGGTAAGTAACTAAGATTCCAGTTCTAGTTGGGAGACTGTAATGCCTTGTTTTACTCAATAGAATGTTGTCTAGAGAGATAATAAAATGAATGAATATACTATTTTTACCACTACCAGTCTTCAATGTATTACATTTTTTTTAGGGAATGATTTAATTTAAGAAAATTGCATTTGAATATTGATAAACAATTCATTGAATTAGGGAAAATTAACATTTTAGTGTGTTTCGACCCCAGTGTCCCCTTAGGTAAATATTACATGTGTATTAATTAATATGGTTCTATTTAAAGGCGCTAAACCTTGATTGATCTATGTTATTTCCATAAGTGATGGGTCTAGCTGTATGTAATTTAATTTATCTTTCCTAAGATTAATAATTTTAGATTAATATTTGGCTATCAACAGACGTAAAATTTTAAGATGACAGATTGTCATTCCACAAAACAAATCAACCTTTACATTCAATTGAAATCACTAATTTTATTTTTATCCCAAACTAAGGATGTAAAATCATTTTACATTTTATCTTCTGCTGAGTAAAACAAAGTTGTGTATTGTGGGTTTCTTGGATATGGACAACAGTGTTTATTGTGGCCATGCTTCTGTAAGAATGCCTGGGTTTATTGTAGATCTGCTTATGGTGAATGTATGGGATGTAAGGTTCTGGTGTTGAGTTGAAACCATGAAAACTTAAACTAAAACATTTTATGCTGCTGATTGACATTGATAAGCTCCAGCCTTAGGATGACCACACCCTTTGATTTTATGAAATCTTTAAAAATTATGACGTGTTTATGTCAAAGAAAGCAGGGGACTATTAAAATATGTCTGTCTGTCCATACGTCACACCTTTTGGGACATGCTTTCCCAATTGAGCTTCATTGATACTTCAAGACAGGATACCTTCATTTCTAATTAAATTTTAAACATGCATTATGCCCGAGGTAATTATGCCTATTGGAGGTCTTTCTTTAGGCCTGAAATGTTATCTAAATTATTAATCAGACATTGATTAACTTATATAGACCATTCTCAATGTTAACGCTATTCTGTGATATTTACTGGATTAAGATCCCATTTGCTGCTTAACTTTCATTCATGATTATTTAATCATGAAATAGATAATCAAGGCCTTTTTTATAGTACCAAATTTAATAGTAATAATGGAGACTAGGCTGAAAATTCAATTGCTGAATTGTTGGTTTCAGTATGGATCAATTTGACTGAAAAGTTCGATGCTGAGCATTTTCTACTTAGGCAAAGTAGACTTTAGTCTGATTGGTCGAGACTGTGGAACCAATAACTCTCCTTCTAATTGAGATAGAATGTTGAAACTTGTACAGGTGAATGTTCATTTTCCACTAATGCTAAGCAGAGATAAGCAATTTTTGTTGAGACTTTTGGGACTTGTTAACTTTAGTTTTCTTCTTAATCTAAGTACCAATAAACAATTTGATTGGTCAAGACTTTTAAACCTAACTCTGCTTTTAATTGAGGTAGAATGTTTTTAAACTTGATGTTAGATTTTCATTAGGTGAATGTCGCGACTGAGTTTGATAATTAACATTTCCCACTAAAGCTAATGAAAAGTGATGAAACTTAATGTATAGTTTCAAATACCGTACCTTGACTGAGCTTGATTGTGAACATTTTATGCTCTGGCTAAGTATAGAAAATCCGTTCGATTGCACGACAATTAGAATATGTGTCATTTATTTATTTTAGGATTTTGGCCGGGGGGGGGGGGCAGTCTCACTGTTGGCTTGTTTATTTAGAATTAGTCTATGATCAGATTGGGGGATAATAACTTGTTCAAACATCTCTGTTCCAACTGAAGTTAGTCAATATTCCTCTGATTTAATGCTGGGTAATGAAAGACAATTTGAAATTGTATGTAAATTCTTTGTAATTGTTAATCATTTTAAAGGAGCACTATTTTCTGTACAGCACATGTCGATTTTATTTGTATCACCAATTTGTCAAGCTGTGAGTCACTTGTTATGTTTATTTTGTTTCCTGTTATACAGAGTAGAATTCATATTTTCAGCAAACTAAAACCAAAAGTCAATCAAAGGGTATTCCGGTCAAGGCAGCACCAAAGGTTACAATTAGTTTTTCCCTTATAAGGAATGATTTGAATTGCATGCTTCACCCTGTTTTTCTATCTGAACAATCAGGTCTTTGGGAAATATGAGATAAATAGAACAGGGTCATTCCATGTCAAGTGGACCAAATTTCAGAAAGTTGTGAACATTATCTCCTCTAAACAAATAAAAAAATATATGTTATTGTACATGGCCTTAAGCTAACAAGTCCAAAGTAATACCTCTCTAGGTCAAAAGTTGCTGATCATAAATTCAGTAATTTTTTTTCAAGGTTTTCGGGTGGCTAAACTCACAGTAGACCTCTCTAACTTAAAACAACTTTTGGTGCAGATTACGATTGCACCATCCTAATACTGAATGGAATAAGTATGCAAAGTTTCAAGACAATGCAGTAAGAATTGCAGCCTGTAGTTTTCACCTGTTTTTAAAGCAAACATATTTAATCGATACTCCTGGGATCCCAAAAGAGTCTTTATTCTTAATCTCTGTTTAGTAGAGTTGATCTAAAATGACAAATATGAGGGGTCTAAGTCAGAAATAGGGGGGTTGGATGGCCGATAGGTTAGCTTGCACACAGTGTATCATACGGCCGGCCATTGTGTCAACTGGCAAGGGTTCGAATCCCCGATTGTACATGGCAAGGGGTAGGGTCGCCTGTCCAGCCTTGTGTGTTTTCTCCATGTACTCTGGTTTCCTCCCACTGCTAAAATGAAATTAAACCATATGTTAGTCCCATAATGACCTAGTTTGTGTCGAGTGGACATTAACCCCATTTCTCTCTCTGGCTCTCTCTCTTTCAGAAATAATTGTAATCTGATCGCCAAAACCCAATATTCCAATTCGTGAACCGTATAAACCATTTTTTCAGATTTTGGATGCAAAATAAAATTGGAACAATAAGATGTACATCCAAAGTGATTATATTCGTAATCTACTCAAAAAGTCACTCTAACTAGACACATTTGAGGGGTATATATCATTGGTCCAGTTTATATGGAATGACCCAACATTAACTGTTATTTGCACACTTTTTTTTTTTGTTCTACATATTTATTTGCTTATTTTCTTTTATTTCTTGCCTTATCTGTAAAAAAATCTCATTGTCTGATTATTGAAAGTAGTTGAAAATTATTGAGTTAAATGATAAAATTATAAGCATCATAACACATTACCGCTAAGTGTAAATGAAGTCCGGTCCCGAAGGAATGAAACAAATACACTCTGCAAGCTGTATTTATCATCTGATCTTTTTAGCTTTTATACGCTCAAATTTTCATGTGATACCCAAGACTTTGTTCAAAAGGTGGTTTTATAATACCTATGACTTTGTTTTTAACCATTCCTACTACTGATGTCACTCCTGCTACTGGTGTCGCAGTATCAAGTTTATTATGACTTGGATCCCACCAAAGTTTATATTATTCAACTTGTTTTTAATTTCATCTCTCTTTATATTTTTATTTGGATTCACAAATTTCCATGTTATTGTATTTTGTCGTCCATCCTAATGTTCATACACATTTGTTTGTGAACACTCTACAGGTTACAATTTTTATCAGATTTTGACGAAACTTCAAATATGTTTATATCCCAAACATCTTGAATCATCTCTATATATTGTTACCTATCGGATTGTAACTTCATGATTATTACTCAGGATTGTACGAAAAATCATATTTTTAGGTTGCTGTGTGATTTTGGTTTAGAACATACCAATGTGTATTTAATTATTGCAACAATTAACCACAGAATATTGCAAAAAGCTGCCATTTGCAATATGCTGTAAATCACCCACAGTAAAAATTGTTGCGGCTTGAAAGTATTATTTATTGATTTAAACAATTGCAGACAGTTTTTGTCCACAAACTATGTATAATCTAATGGAAAATTTGACAAAATAAAATAAATAGGTCAGAAGAGTATCTCATAAATAGAGGAGATGTGAAAAAGCAATTCAAGGGGATGTTACCTGTCTTCCGCGCAAGGTAAATATGGTGTAATACCACCATGCTCGATATTCAATTTATTACGGTTATTTTACTTTTAGAATCTAAATTTACAGTCATTAGTCTTTCTATTCACTTCAAAAGACCATATTTCGATATGCTAGAGAATTGCATGAATCTTCGAGTCGCTGAGCTAAAGCTGATTGACAGACTTATGAGAATTTTTTAGGAATTCCGATGTCGAAAAAATAAAGCTGTTTCATATGGATCAATGTAAAAACTGAAATAATTTAATGATGTTTGCCAGCACTTTATAAATCTTTACACAAATAAAACAATAATTTTTAGAATCAGCTTTTTTTAAGCTGGTTATGTCAACGACCCCGGTCCTAATAAAAATATTACTTTTTTTATAGAATCGAATCTAAATCCAGACCAAAAAATATCAACGACCCGAGTCATAGTGGAAATGTTACCATTTATATCTCGGCTGCATGTAAATAAAATAATCAATAATTTTTAGAATCAGCTTTTTTTTACGCTGGTTATATCAACGAACCGAGTCATAGTGAAAATATTTTAATATTTTTTTAGAATCGGCTCTTTTACGCTGGTTATATCAACGACCCGAGTCATATTAAAAATATCACTATTTACATGTATCTCGGCCGCGTGAAGATAAAATAATGAATAATATTGAGAATCGGCTCTTTTACGCTGGTTATTCAAGTCGACGTGTAGTAGCTAGCTTTGCGTTACTTTCGTATGATTAGCTCTAAATCACACCTACATGTAACATGACATGTAATTATACAAATTATTATTAATAAAAGTAAAAATATTTAAAATGTAACATGAAAATGTTCAAGTTGACTATGCGTGTAATTAGGGAGAGGCTTTTTATACGAAAATTAAAATATCTCACTTTATTGGACACTTCCGATGTGAATGTAAATAGAAGAGCCTTGAAAATATGTCAAAAAAAATAACTTCTTAATTTTTTATTGGCACCATGGCCGTCACTAGTTTGAAAATTACATAGAATAAGAACCGTAGAAAAGTGGATCAAAAATGACGTACCAAAATCAATGCTGACGTGTGGTTAACATAGGAAGAAGACAATGGTTTTGTGACTACACTAAAATGTGAACTCTGTAAAAAGTATTTTTAAAATATCAAATATATAAGGGAATTTTCCACTGCATGGAATAATGATATTTGTCGGGCTGAAAATATAAAATGTCCAGCTGAAAATTTAGCAGTTATTTCAAGGCTTGTTAATAATGTTAAGGATCAAAAGTTCTTTGATATATGCATCATATCATTCATGCTAAAGTTTTATGTGTATTACAGAACAAACAAATTTATATTTGTTTATAATGAATACTTTATTGAAACACTTTATCTTACAGCATGAGGGTTATATTATATATATATCCATTGTGAGTTATTTTGTTAATACATAATCAACTAGTTGTGTCAGTTCCCTAATGCTACGCAATAGCCTTGACCAATAAGATCACTATTTTGAACATCATGCCTTTGTTAGCATGTGTAGGACAGACTGAATAATAATGGTAAATCTTGAACCAGTTTTAACTGTTTTTTGGGGGGGTTTGACATGGAGGTAAAGCATTAAAACAATGAGAGGATGCATCCTATTGAATTTCCCTGTTCTACGTTCTTCTCTTGCAAAATGTGCGCATATCTTGCATGGCAGTCACTTATTGAATAGGTCAACATATTCAATTTCAATGATTTTTGCTAAACACTTACACTTATCATCCTGGACGACTCTTTACAATCTTGTTATAATGCTTAAAAAGTTATATTGCAATGTATATTATAAATTCATACGAATTGTTTACATTGCTGGGATGAAGACTAGAGAGTATGTTTCAATGATTTCCTTGAAATACTGCCAGTGTTATTGGGTAATTCATCCACATTGATCATGATTATATGTGTAATAACAGAGCAGTAATATTTAGGGTTATCGTTGTACGCCCGCAATATCGTCGTCGGTTTGTCAGACGGTTTAGCAGCCTCAAACAAGTTAGAGTTCATAGCAGTTAAAATTCATATTCAAATCACAATTTTCATCTTATCTTGATAAAACTTGAAATACATGTTTATAACCCAAAGATCTTGGTTACATTTAATGTTCAAGCATATTGGATTGTAATTTCCTGAATTATGGCCCTAAATTGAACAAAAAATCATGTTTTTAGCATGTGGTCCCTCCAGAGATCACAATTTTTACCCGATTTAAAAAAAAAACGTTTGAATATATCACTGTTACACCCTAATGATGGTTGAAAAATCTTGAGGATGGTTTAGAGGCTAAAGTTAATATCTGATTGACTTTATATTTAATACAGTGTTTAAGGTCTTGAGACGAAGCCTATCAATTTTCAACGATTTCCAATGGTTATGCAATTGGTACTATATGTTTTGTATGTCAAATATTAGAATAGGACAGAACAGGGGTGGGATTTTGCCTGTATATTCTGGACTGTTCTGATCTGGAATATGCCCAATCAGACATCAAGACATGGTGAATAATATTCAAAATTACAAGATTAATATAGTACACTGAGTGTATCAGTACCACTCAACCCGATTATCGTTTATAATATGTTGGATTTGATTAGGTAATTAAATGATCAACCGATTTATGAGGTTTATACCCTCTATAAACCTACTTTGATTAACAACTTTATCTGCCAGACTATATATCAATGCAATAAGGGTGATTATAAACTTAATCTACATGATAAAGCTGTTATTTCTCTATTGTCAGCTGTTTTGATTTCCTTTTTCTCGGCCGACAACATGAAAATAGAAATCTTGCGAGACCTGTGAAATTAAGATTCTATTTTGATGCCATATTTTGAATGGGATTTATGTTTTCAAATAAATAAATACACTAGGAAATTTTTAGGAATATTTTGATTGGAATAGGGTAAGTAGTTAATTGTTTTACATGATGGCGTGTGCAAGAGTCATTTGTGATTATTTAACAGGTGTCACTCGCTCGTTGTGGTAGAGCAACAGTTACTGCCAAATAGATTTCAGGATGTCATTTTTTATATGCCAAATAAATTTCAGGATGTCATTTTTTATATGCCCACATTGAAATGCGATCGTATATTGTCATCGCCCCCATCCGGTATCCACAATTGCTTGTGGACTCTCCCTGAGACAAAGAAGCCTAATGATTTTCAGCAATTTCTAAAAATTACTGCCAGAGTTATCTCCCTTGATCACTTTGAAAATTCTTTTGGACACTCTAGAGGCCAAACTTATCATCCGATTGACTTCAGATTGATACACAGAGTTTAAGGTCTTGAAATTAACAAGTGTTTTGATTTTCAATGAATTTTGATAACTGAACAGCTAAATCCATGATATTAAATGTTTTGTATACTAAACGTTATCATGGGGCAGAACTTTATAAAAACAAAAAAATTCTGATAATTACATAATGAGTTGTTACTCTGAATCAAATTTTAGTGTATTACAAATGTTTCATTACCGAAAAAAGTAAAAATATGTAACCACACTTGTTGACTGCCCAGACGATTTAGATGCTGTGGGCATATTTTGCGTTGCCTGGTAACCTTTCTTTTTAAATTCTGTAAGTCGAAACGGAGTATCAGACAAATGTCAGATTTTCTCTGAAAGATGTATCAACTCGTACCCTAAATTGGCCTTAAATTTATACACAATGGTAAAGGCCATGAGAACAAAGAAGGCTATTGATTTTCAATGATATCCGACAATTACTGCCAGAGGTTATATGTTTCTTTGTCTGGAAACCTATCTTTTTAGATACCATTAAATGAAAATATTGTAATTGCACAAAATGTTACTGATGACATTTTTTAAATAGCAAATTTCATCTAGATGCTGTATTATGTATAGAAATTGTAGTCAAGTTAAAAGATAGTTTTAAAAGTGATTGCAGTGTTTTTAGTTTTTATCCTCATAAGATATATTTACTAAGCTTTTCAGTATATAGCTTAGAATGTAAAGAAATATAATTACAAAAAATTATTAACATATCTGTGTCGTTTAAATGACTTTTAGGCTTTTAATGTTGTTCTAATGTTATATAGAATAAACTAGATTTACTAAAACCAGGTTTCTTAGCTTTGCTTACAGCTTTATGCTGGAGTTCTTCCTGAACTACTTTACTTTGCTTTTTAACACATAATTGCTCTGCATTAATAAGCCAATTTAATTTCTTGATTTGTGTATATAGATACGTAATTTATAGAGCAAAGTATCAAGACACTTTTCATGCCATAAGATTTACCGAGTTTGGATTGAAACTTCTTTTTAACCCTTTTACAGTAAATTTTAAGAATTTTGCAAGTTTACATTTCACTTATTTGTTGAATTTGTTCTAGAAATATAATCACGTCCAGTCCACTGCTGACACGGTATATGTAAATGAGATCTTTTGGTGAAGGGAATTGTTGAATTACAAGACTTAAATTAACATTTTAACTTTTTTTATACGCCCACATGGAAATGTTTTTGTTTATTCCAACTGGATATGCTCAATTACACATTATGATATGGTGAACAATATTCAAAATTACAAAACATAGTTTATACTTATTGCCTATCTCAATTTTAGTTAATATTATTAGGCTGGATTAGTTAGATAACAAAGTGATCAAACTATTTATCATGTTATACAGTCTCTACACCGCTCTACTTCAAGTTCTGTGCGTTCACATTTTATTTCATAAGCATTGCCCCATGGCCCCACCTTATTGACATTACTTCCTGAAGCAGGCAATAACTTCTGGTGACCTAATTCTGATGCAAAATTTTGAAATAGCATTCTTAATGCAATTATACTATGAATAGCCATTGAATACACAACTGTTCTGATCATGCCACAACAGGCTGGACACTTGTAGGAAAAGAATTATGTTAGGTCATATTGACTAGATTTTTAAAGAAGGTTTGGATGACCTAATGGTTAGCGTGCGTGCGCTATATCATACCGCCTGCCATTGAGTCAACTGGTGTGGTTTCGAATCCCTGGTTTTACCTGGCAAGGCGTAGGGTCACCTGTCCAGCCTCATGGTTTTTCTCCAGGTACTCCGGTTTCCTCTCACTGCTAAAGACCCCTATGCGCAAGCGAATTATTGAAATAAAATGTTAGTCTTGAAATGACCTAGTTGGTGTCGAGTGGATATTAAACTCAATTTCAATCTTTTTCTAGATTTTTAATGGCAGTTTATAACTTAAGTCATTTTGACTCATTTAAAACCATCAAAAATTGCATTAGAAAAAACACTTTTTGACATAATCCAGGTCACTGTCACAGACCATAATATTTGGTTTTCAGAATTGTTGCCAATGTTGTTGGGCAGAACTAATCAATTATCCCCGATTCATAATTCTATTATTTGTTGTTTTTTTTTTTAAATATTACACAAATCTATAAAAATGACGAAGATGGAAAAGTGATGAAATTTTTTTTAGAATTCAGCATGCAAGGTTCAACTTTTTCATGTAAATTTGTGGTGAGTTTTGTTGAAGTGAACTACATGGATTTGATTGTTTTTATTTAGGAAGAGGAGTTCAAGAAAAAACATCAAGCATTACAAAACAAACATATACATGAATCACAGACATTACGTAAACGTTTAGAGGCACCGCAAAAGGTAAGTAAATTGTACAGCTTTAGATCATAAGTGTGATGAATAGGGCAATATAATGAGTCAGTGCATACATGCAGAATATTAGTTTAAATGAGCATTTAATCGAGTCTAATTTAGTAATTAGCATCATGTTCAATTGTCTTAGTAAATCAAGTCAATTGCCTAGCAAACGAGCGGATGTTCAGAACATGAACAAAAGTAAAGCTGACCATGCGTGATGTGAGCTGGTGACAGCGTACTGTTTTCTACTGCAGACGCAGGCATAGACGCAGCCCATTTCGCTATGTTGGACATTTGATTATCTATGTATGTATATATAAGAATGTGACTTATAACCTGTGAACTTTTGTGTAACATGTGACGGTGAATAAATAGTTGTTATTGTTTGCAGTATCGTGTTTCTTAGACATGTCATTGGTTTTCAAGCCTCTATGGAATGATGTACTGAAAAGGGACTAGATATAGGGGTGTCATGTGAAAATTTGAGTGAAGTGAACATCATCGAACTAGTCTTCACCATGTCCGCATCTACAATAAGGTGGTTGAGTGAAGTGATTCTGTACTAGGGTTCGAGTTCTCTGGTTTTCTTTCACTGCCTAACAAATAAATATGCACATCGTTAGTCCTAGAAAATTGAGGAATGAAAATAAGGTTGTTCTCCACTGATGAAAATTATAGAAATAATGATTGCTACACATTAGTCCCAAAATGGCCTAACAATTTGACAAATTTATAAAACGTTTATTTTTCAGAAAACTGGAGTCGGAACTCCACCAATCAATTCTCATACTAATAATTCAACACCAACAAATAGAAGTAGAACAGGTCAGTAAAAATATCTTTTAATACTGCCAGTCTCTCACACATTCATTTTGTTACAGTTGAAATAGATTAATAAACACTACAACACAGACCTCTCATGCTTTTTATACGTCCACATTCATAATGTGAACGTATTATGCCGTCGCCCCTGTCTGTGTGTGTGTGTGTGTGTGTGTCTGTGGTTCGCCTACAGGCCGCAATTCTTCATGGATTTTCTTCAAACTTGGTATACTTATTCCTTATACCCCAAGGAAGATCCCTATTGTTTTTGGGGCATGCCCGACCCCCAGGGGCCGAGCCACGCCCATTTCTAGTATTTGTTTGTCGTCTACAGGCCACATTTCTTAACTTATAATTTTGAAACTTAGCATACACATTCTTTGTACCCTAAGGAACATCCCTATCGTTTGGGGTGTATGCCCCACCCCCAGGGGCAGAGCCACGCCCATTTTCTTTTCGTGTGTCTTTGTGTCGCCTACAGGGCGCAATTCTTACTGGATTTTCTTCAAACTTGGTATACGTATTCCTTATACCCTAAGGAAGATCTCTATTGTTTTTGGTGCATGCCCGACCCCCAGGGACAGAGCCACGCCCATTTCTAGTATGTATTTGTTTGTCGTCTACAGGCCACATTTCTTAACTTACAATTTTGAAACTTAGCATACACATTCTTTGTACCCTAAGGAACATCCCTATCATTTGGGGTGCATGCCCAACCCCCTGGGGCAGAGCCACACCCATTTTCTTATCGTGTGTATTTGTGTCGCCTACAGGCCGCAATTCTTATTGGATTTTCTTTAAAACTTTGTATACTTACTCTTTATACCCTAAGGATGATCCCTATCATTTGGGGTGCATGCCCAACCCCCCAGGGGCAGAGCCACGCCCATTTTCTTTTTGTGTGTCTCTGTGTCGCCTAAAAGCCGCAATTCTAACTGTATTTTCTTAAAACTTTGTCTACTTACCCTAAGGATGATCCGTATTGTTTTTTGGTGCATGCCCGACCCCCAATGGCAGAGCCACGCCCATTCCTTGTATTTATTTGTTTGTCGTCTACAAGCCACATTTCTTAACATATCATCTTGAAACTTTGAATGATTATGTTTTGTACCCTAAGGAACATTTCTATCATTTCGGGTGCATGCCCAACCCCCAGGGGCAGAGTCACGCCCATTTTCTTTTTGTGTGTCGCCTACAGGCCACAATTCTTAATCGGTCATCTTGAAACTTAAAATACTTATTCCTTATACCCTAAGGATGACCCCTTTTGTTTTGGGTGCATACCCGACCCCCATGGGACAGCAACACCCATTTGGTTTATGTATTCCTTATAGCCTGAGGGCGTCCACTATTGAATTTGATGAATGTCCCGACCCCCATGGGCAGAGCCACGCCCACTTTTTGCCTTTAGTGTTAGGAAGGCACAATTCTGAATGGATTATCTTGGTATAGTTATTCCTTATACTCTAAGGACGACAACTATTAATGTTGGTGCACGACCCTCAATGCTAAACAAACCAAACGCCTAGCCTTCTTGACAAAGTACCATATCAATCAAAGTAGGAATGTGGACGTATATTGTAGCGTTAGCGTTATGTTCTTTTTAGCAGGACTGTTCTTTTGAAATGAGACAATTAGGTGACATTATACCACCATATTGTCACGCCTGTCAAATCACAGAGGCCATTTAGATCTTGTATAATCAAACATTTTGCACATGTCCAGATTGTGCATTAGTTGCAATTTGCTATCCAGGCCAGGTGGTGTCTAATCTTAGTAATTGTAAAACACATGGTTTGATCAAAGACATCGAGTCGATTTTCAATTATTAGAATATTAGATGGTCAATATTGGAATTGATTAAATTTAGAGTATGAAGTTAGGTATTTATGTTGTATTTTGTATTAATAGGTCTGTCAGCCAATACAATGAAATTATTAGAGGAGTATAAGGAAGCGAATCCAAATTTTACAATCAGAAGACATCATGAACAACAACAAGAGGAAATTGAACATCTTGAACAACTAAGACAGGTGAGGCAAAGTTAAGGAAAATTCCCAGTTTCCACTATGCTCTGAAAACAGACAAGGTTGTTTAAATATGGAATTGAAATGTAGCAATAACCAGCAGGATTCTGTTAATCAATAAAACCAACACTAGAATTGAAACTGTGGAAGGAATATGTCACCAGCGCAATATGCCTAAGCTGTAAACAGGTTTATCTTGGCTCAATGTGTTGGTTATTCAAGAAGCTTGCCTTAAGGATTTCATTTCAATATTTTGCTCACCTGAAAATTTTATTTGAGGTTAACAGAGGGCCAGAATTAGGTCACCAGAAGTCTTTGTCACTATTGTCAGCTTTGGGCAATAGAGTCAATAAGCTTCCATTCCCTTTAATAGACTTCGACAACAAATATTTCTTATGTTTATGACTAGTACAAAAAAATAGGTAAACCTCTCTATATTTGATAATTATTTCCTGTAACAGCATTAAGTTCACTTCACTAATAATAATATTCTTCAATGATTATGTGTTTCATTTATACGATATAAAATAAAAACCGAACCATCCATGAGACGAATAGTTAATGATGTCAAAACTGCGTGTGTACGGAATATTTTGTTGCCAAGTTGGGGGTTGGGATGGCCTAGTGGTCTAGAGTGCCACGCTTCGACCTCTAACTTGCGGCTGTGGTTTCAAGCCCTGGTGTGAGCGTATGTGGCATGGAGATAGGGGCGCCTTCTCAACCTCGTGGGTTTCCTCCGGGCACTCCGGTTTCCTCCCACTGCTAAAGACCCCAACACTCAAGCAAATTATTGAAATAAAAGTTTTTAAAAAAAACATGTTAGTCTCTCTCTCTCTCTGTTGCCAAGTTATTAAAATATTGTTTGACAGCAAATGAGATCTCAGGTGGGACCACATGGCCTGTTCTTAGGAAGAAAATTATTGTGTGATCCTGATCAATATCGGCAACATTTTATTTCCAGGATTATAGAAAATATTGCTTAATCAATCTCATCTATTATCGAGATTAGTAATAGTGAGTTATACCCTCAGCACAGTCAATATTTTGGGGTATTTTGTTTATGAATCACAATATTTTGATGTTGGATGGTTGCCAACTCACGTATGTAGGACATGTCCTGCAGATATGGGTGAAACAGCATTCCCATGTGACAACTTGCTGTTGTTAAATCTTTTAAAACATATCACATTTCCCATTTAAATATGGATTTGTAAATGCAGGTGGGTTTATGCAAAAATTGTTGTACATCGGTTACAGGTATGTTTCTAGTCTATAAATCTTTATTAAATAGAAATATTTGGGTTTTTTTCTAGACGATAGAATCTCGATTGAAAGTGACGTTACCTGATAACCTGCCTGATGCCTTACGTGATGGCGTTGTCTTATGTCATCTAGCAAATCAAATTCGACCAAGATCTGTAGCCAGTATACATGTACCATCGCCAGCTGTGGTAAGTGTTTCTCACATATGTAACATTAAAAGTAAAACAACATAGATCTCAGTCTCTGCAGTAACAAACTGCCCATTGTCGCATTCTGTTGATCCCTGCAGTCAATCACTATTTCACTGCTAGTCGTTTTTCTATCATGTGCATTTCTAGGCTGCCATATCAAAATGAACCTTCACAATTTTAGAATAATGCTATTTAATATCTCAAATACTAATACAGCCATTATAATTGATAAAATATTGACATGATGCTATTATCACTTTTACAGCCAAAGTTGACCATGGCAAAATGTCGGCGAAATGTTGAAAATTTTTTAGAAGCTTGTCGAAAGATAGGGGTAAGCCAGGTGAGTAATGAAACAGTATTTACAAGAACAGGTTCTTTTGCTGTGTAAAGAAGTAAAATGTTGAATTAATACCTTCTTCATTTAGGAGACATGTCTTTCAAAAACAATTTCTGACACAAGCCACGATAAAGCTCAGGTTTCACAAAGCATTCTCTAATTTTGGTTAAAAAATTAACTCAAAATTGTTCACCTTATATAATAAAAATATAGCCCTTTATACAACTTTTGTTGGTCAAATAAGTCTGCATCGATAAGAAACTATGTGCAAATTTTTGTGTTCTTGGGTCAAAGATATTTCTTATCAACAGTGATTTAGAGCTGGGCGATATTTCGATATAAAACTGTCACAGAAATAAAAACCGTGAAAAATACCGTCTTCAGAAAAAATATCGAAAATCTGAACATACCGCGATATATAAATGTTTTCTTTTTGTCCCCGGCCTTTGGGTTCATCTGTTTGTCCGTCCGTCTGTCTGTCACACTTTTTTGGGACACAATAACTCTCTTCCTAATTGAGCTAGAATGTTCAAACTTGGTGTATGTGTTTATTAGGTCAGTGCCTCGATGGAGTGTGAAGATGAGCATTTTCCGCTTAGGGTGATTGGTTGATGCTTTGGGACACGATAACTTTAGTTCTAATTAAGTGAGATTGATGAAACTTGGTGTATAGTTTCATTACAGTAATACCTTGACTAAGTTCGATAATGAGCATTTTCTGCTCAGTGGAAGCAGAGCGATACACAATTTGATTGGTCAAAACTTTGGAACACAATAACTCTTCTTCTAATTGAGTTAAAATGTTCAAACTTGGTGTATATGCTTATTAGGTCAATGCCTTGGTGGAGTTCGAAGATGAGCATTTTCTGCTTAGGGTAAGCAGAGATAAGCAATTTGATTGGTTGATGCTTTGGGACATGATAACTTTAGCTCTAAATAAGTGAGAGTGATGAAACTTGGTGTATAGTTTCATTACAGTAATACCTTGACTAAGATCGATAATGAGCATTTCCTGCTCAGGGTAAGCAGAGCGATAACCAATTTGATTGGTTGAGACTTTGGAACACTAACTCTCCTTCTAATTGAGTTAAAATGTTCAAAATTGGTGTATGCTTGATGGAGTTCGAAGATGAGTATTTTCCGCTTAGGGTAAGCAGGGATAAGCAATTTGATTGGTTGATGCTTTCGGACAAGATAACTTAGGTTCATCTTGATTGATGATTTTTATGCCAATACAATGGCTGCATTCTCATTCAGTAATGGATTCGACAGTAATAGTGTATAGAAAAGATTGACTCAGACACGAGGGCCCTTTCCCTTGGCCAGAGCGGCGCTTTTGTCAAGCGTGGGGGCCCTTTTGTCTGTCTTTAGGGTCCCCCTAACTTGGGTACATTTTTATACGTCCACATTCATAATGTGAACGTATTATGCCGTCGCCCCTGTCTGTGTGTGTGTGTGTGTGTGTGTGTGTGTGTGTGTGGTTCGCCTACAGGCCGCAATTCTTCATGGATTTTCTTCAAACTTGGTATACTTATTCCTTATACCCCAAGGAAGATCCCTATTGTTTTTGGGGCATGCCCGACCCCCAGGGGCCGAGCCACGCCCATTTCTAGTATTTGTTTGTTTGTCGTCTACAGGCCACATTTCTTAACTTATAATTTTGAAACTTAGCATACACATTCTTTGTACCCTAAGGAACATCCCTATCGTTTGGGGTGTATGCCCCACCCCCAGGGGCAGAGCCACGCCCATTTTCTTTTTGAGTGTCTTTGTGTCGCCTACAGGGCGCAATTCTTACTGGATTTTCTTCAAACTTGGTATACGTATTCCTTATACCCTAAGGAAGATCTCTATTGTTTTTGGTGCATGCCCGACCCCCAGGGACAGACCCACGCCCATTTCTAGTATGTATTTGTTTGTCGTCTACAGGCCACATTTCTTAACTTATAATTTTGAAACTTAGCATACACATTCTTTGTACCCTAAGGAAGATCCCTATCATTTGGGGTGCATGCCCAACCCCCTGGGACAGAGCCACACCCATTTTCTTATCGTGTGTCTTTGTGTCGCCTACAGGCCGCAATTCTTATTGGATTTTCGTTAAAACTTTGTATACTTACTCTTTATACTCTAAGGATGATCCCTATCGTTTGGGGTGCATGCCCAACCCCGCAGGGGCAGAGCCACGCCCATTTTCTTTTTGTGTGTCTCTGTGTTGCCTAGAAGCCGCAATTCTAACTGTATTTTCTTAAAACTTTGTATACTTCCCCTAAGGATGATCCGTATTGTTTTTTGGTGCATGCCCGACCCCCAATGACAGAGCCACGCCCATTCCTTGTATTTATTTGTTTGTCGTCTACAAGCCACATTTCTTAACATATCATCTTGAAACTTTGAATGATTATGCTTTGTACCCTAAGGAACATTTCTATCATTTGGGGTGCATGCCCAACCCCCAGGGGCAGAGTCACGCCCATTTTCTTTTTGTGTGTCGCCTACAGGCCACAATTCTTAATCGGTCATCTTGAAACTTAAAATACTTATTCCTTATACCCTAAGGATGACCCCTTTTGTTTTGGGTGCATGCCCGACCCCCATGGAACAGCAACACCCATTTGGTTTATGTATTCCTTATAGCCTGAGGGCGTCCACTATTGATTTTGATGAATGTCCCGACCCCAAGGGGAAGAGCCACGCCCACTTTTTGCCTTTAGTGTAAGGAAGGCACAATTCTGAAATGGATTATCTTGGTATAGTTATTCCTTATACTCTAAGGACGGCAACTATTAATGTTGGTGCACGACCCTCAACGCTAAACAAACCAAACGCCTAGCCTTCTTAACAAAGTACCATATCAATCAAAGTAGGAATGTGGACGTATATTGTAGCGTTAGCGTTATGTTCATTTTTCTCGTCGGTTCTAGCATTTTTCTTTATAAAACACTTTTTAGATGACACTTTGTGTACAGTTTGATTGCTCGATACGTTTAAAAAAAGATAAATGTGCAAATAATTAATATGTGTCATCTATTTATTTTGGGATTTCGGCGGGGGACATCTGCATCACTGTTAGCTTGTTTATATTATTTACGATACTTTATTGCTTAATGATGAATAAATACTGCTATAAACTCCCCAAGTATTGATTCCACAAAGTTTGCAAATGCCGATGCAGAGCTTTATTTACGTCACATGACTACTCGCACACCTTTCCACCGGTTAGAATTATCCCTGTTTCTGTTCAATTTCTATACATCTTGACGAATGGTGAAGACCGATACTTTGATTTTTGAAAGAAATCATTGATTTTAAGATTGAATGAAATTTTAATATAGCAGAAATCAAAATACATTGTAATGCCAATTACATTGGGAGTTCCGGTAGACTGATTATCATTCAGCGTCGGACGTGTCATGGCGGTCGTGATCCGGGAAAAAATATTTGACGAAATCAATGGACACTTTTTGCAATAGCAGTTATGTTTTTTAGTTTAATTTAGTATCCTTGTATTGTATAATGCATTTTCAAGAAGGTATAGTCTTAAATGGGAAAGAACGAGTTTGCAAGGGTAAACAAAGTCCAATCGTAGCTATAGAAATATGCACGGCCGAAAGAACACAATTTTTTTTTATTTTGTTTGGGCCTCCTTCATTCGAAATATTTTTAATTTTGAACCATCTTGAATTAAGGTTTGTTAATTTGGTACTTTGTTAATTTGGTACTGTGTATGCTAAAAATAATATTGGCCAGAAATAATAATATTGATGGGTATTTCCAACTTTTCATGCATGTTTATTCGCGGGAATACACCGTTTTGTTGATAATTAAAGATGAGTGTCTTGTAGTAGAACAATAAAAATTAATTGTTATTTGGGAATCTTATCAAAGTTTTTGCAGCAGTCCATTCATTCTTAGTCAATCGAGTATTGTCCATGTGTCATAAGAATTTTCTAGAACAAAGCTGTTTAGCGCTATTGCAGTCTCACATGATGTAAACAAGATTATTTTGATCTCCAAAAAGAAGGGCAATTATTAAATAAAAAAAACATAGAAATTACATAAATCCTGAACAACGTACGTGTTGGGAGAAATATGCATTATAATTTTTTATAGTGGTATTATGGCTGTGTGGGAATAATAGAAATAAAATCTAGTTATTAGTTAACTTGCTTACCGAAAAATTAAGAACATCACGTATTCCAGTGCTTTTGTGTACATGTAGCAATATTGATAACTCCACGTATTACAAAGATGTCATGCAAAGTTTACTGTACTTAAGAATGACTGACATTAGGATACTGTCCATAAACGTTGGATGTCATCATGTCCAGTTGCCAAATTTACGTCCGTTTGATTAATACAAGAATCTGGCAGTAATTAACAATATCAGAGATGCCAAAGAATCATACTTGCAAAATGAAGAGCTCCCAAAGAGGGAAAAAAATTTAATTTCACTTCATTTTCATGTCTTATCGTGGTTTGTGTCATATATTAAATTTATATTTTTATTCTGTTTATTCAGTTGGTTATTCATTAACATATCTAAAGACATTCCTTTAACTTCAATCAGATGTCCGTTAAATGTATTGCTAACCTGGAGATTCTTTGTTCAATACCTGCATTGGCCAAGAAAGTTCGTCAGGATTTTCCGGCGTGCATCCGCAATGTCAGGGCCTAGCAAGGGAGAATGAGACCAAAAACTAATGTCAAGTGTACACATTGGCATGCAAGTAAAGGATCCCTTGGCAGTTGGCATTCAATATAAGAATAAGCTGTACAGCTGATGTCTGGACAAAATTACCTTATAGTACACTGTATGGCAATTTCCAATAGTTACTGTTAGATTTATGAATCTTGTGGTCGCTCTAGAGGGCAAAGGTAATGAGACAGACAATTGAAAGAAATTCTAATATTTTGTGATAATTGCATCATGGGTTATGACTTGTAATCAGATTTTCATGTGTTGTCAATATTCTTGTTACTGACAAAAGAAAGAATGTGCAACAACACTTATTGACTGCCCAGATGACTTAGCTGCTGTGGGTGTATCTATTTCCACAATGTATATTCTAATTCTGTTCTTGGTGGCATGTTGATGATTTGTCATAAATTTTGTTTTATATTTTATTTATCTATAGTTCTTTTAACCATTATATTCGATTTGTATTATTATTTACCTTTTCTTAATATACACAGAGTAAAAATTATCACAACACCCAAGTGTTTCTGGAAAATTTTGATGTATTCAGTCCTCCATATATAATCTGGATGATTTGGATCAAGCACTAGGAATGGAACAGACTAATATTGGCTCATATCCAATATCTCATAGCTAACATATCTGGTAAAACACTGGCATGATATTTATATACTAGACCTAAAGGGATGTTGCGATACTTTTTTCTCTGTGTTTATATTGTATTAGTTTTTTGTTTTGAAACAAACCATAATTCATTATTTATAATCTTTATGGAATGGAATGGGGTTTAATGTCTTGACAAATCAATATGTTGGTCCACACAGCTGTGTATTATCTGGTCTTTTTAAGATTTATTTATGTCATGACAGTTACATTCTATTGCAACTTGCAACATTCTATTCTATTCCAAAAACTTGCCCTTGAGTAATATATCATACAGAGAAACAATTTTATTTTTTTATTAGTCACATATACTTATAACAGTGGTCGTACTCCCACATTGAAATGTGGTCGTATATTCTGATCTCCCCATCAAAGTTATTGTCCGATTGACATAAGACGAAGAAGCTTTTCAATTTTCAGCAATTCCGAAAAATTAAATTAGATGCCAGCGCGCGTTTAAGCCCTTGATCACTTCGAAAAATCTTATGGATGCTCTAAGAGATAAAATTTATCATCCAACAGTAGACTCGAGTAGAGTGCCCCACATTAGATAAATATCTTCAAATATCTTGACAATTATACCACAATATTTATATATTATATAACAAGCCTGAACTTTATCAGCACTAAATAAATGGTTTTAATGTTTAAGAAGTTATAACTTTTTGAACATCTGTCAAATATTTGACTGAAGAGGTAAATGACAATGCATATTTTAGTGCAAAATAGGTTACATGCCCTTGCTTTGAAAATTAGTTGTGTTAAACCAGTCTACCGACTCTGACTGATTAACAGGCCAGGATAATCAAGACTATTTCTACAAGACATAACAGAAAGAAACACTTATCTTAGGCAACTCAAGGATTGTTTTAAGAACCTTGTGAAAGCAAAAGGAAAATGATATTATTATGAGTATCCTGTTTTTGCCTAACTGTTTCAGAGATATGTTTGTACTTAAAGTACAGATGTGACGTCACCCTTTGATGTTGGGCGTACCATTATTTGAAATAATCGTACGGACAACTTGCCAATAGTACTTTATAAATACCAATGAAATATTGGACTAGTGTGACGTATTTCACTGCCAAAGCTTGTGCGGAGTGTCAGTATTAGATGTTTAATGCTCTCGAGCTTACAACATTGCGTAATATATTGTAAAAACATTCAGGCCTCATGTTGTTACAATATATTACTTAATATCTTGCTCTCGACCATTAATGATTTCTAGAGTTATGGTCCTTGTTTCTCCTTGTTTCTGAGATATTATTTGTACTAAACTGAAAGATGTCGCTCCTAGCGGTATTGTTAATAATAAAGCAGATTTTAAAAAACGGACGAACTTCAGCAATATCCATTAAGGATTTTTAGAGTTATTGTCCTTGTTGCACTTTTTTGAACCTTGTAAATGCTCTATTGACAAAAGTTATCTGATCTGTGTGAAATTTATATGTGTTAAACAAAGAAGCCTAGGGAATTTCTGCAATTCTCATTAATTACTTCTTGAGTTATGGTCCTTGTTTCACTTTGTTGCACCTAGTGAAGGCTTTAACGACAAAAGTTATCAACCCATCTGTATTAAATGTATGTATTGAAATTAGTTGAAAAAGGAAACCTGTGGAATTTCAGTGATTCTGTTAAGCACTTCTGAAGTTATGGCCCTTGATTCCCGTTGTTAAACCTTGTAAATGCTCTTAAGACTAAACTTATCATCCAATCTGTATTAAATTCATATTCATTATTTAGATTAGTAAAACGACGAAACCAATAGAATTTCAACAAATTCCATATATTACTTCTAAAGTTATGACCCTTGTTTCAAACGACACATGTTATCATGTTCTGTAAGAAATTATTGATATCAGTGTCTTATAAATGTACCCATCACCTACAAAAGAATAAATATGTGACAACCCTTGTCGACTGCTCGGACGATTTAGTTGCTGTGGGCATATGTTTTGTTGCCTGGCACCATATCTTCATGTAGTTACAGAACAGTTCCATGAAAAGTTGATCTTGCAGAATATATTCCATCTTACATGTATATTCACAGTTTGCGTCTGTCAGATCCGATCCCTGGAGACATTAATCTTGATTCACACATACAGTGTTTTTATTACAAATAGCCTTGCTATGCCGCTTATCATATTCTCTGTCTGGAACTTGTCTTGATTGCTATGGCCATGGTTGCATTGCATTTGCAATGGAACAAATAGCCTTGCTATGCCGCTTATCATATTCTCTGTCTGGAACCTATCTTGATTGCTATGGCTAAGGTTGCATTTGCAATGCAAGGCTGGAGAATTTTTTCTAGACCGCTCTCCTTGTGTACGTGGGCTTCAGTTTTACATCTTGCCAAAAGATTCTTCTCGACCCACCCCTGGAACCAAACTCCGGAGTCCAGTGCCCTGACCACCCAACTACTTAGACCTATCAGGATTTTCCATCTATTGGTGCCTGATCTTTAAGTGGCATTTAGAGATTGGAAAACACATTAATAGAACACAATTTTTATGGAAAACAATCACTGGTTTATTCTAAAAGCACGACGTTTCGACAAGTATCCTCTTATCGTTATCAAGCACAATGACATTTCATAAACTTCAGATGAATATATAAGAGTGGACATGGTTATTATATCTTATTATATGGTTTCACCCATGTCCACTCTTATATATTCATCTGAAGTTTATGAAATGTCATTGTGCTTGATAACTATTATTGGTGACTGGAAATGACAGTGTGCATTAAATTATTCTTGGACTCCAACACAGCACATGTATATTGATGAATTTACCCAACAAATATGGACCAAGGTGGAATTTAGATAAGCAGCCTTTGGAAAATTGCTTACTTTTTTTTTTTAAGACGTAGCTGTATGAATTTTATAATAGATATTTCTTATTAGAACAAATAGAAAGAATTAAATATTATTGTGATGATAGTATGTGAATTTCATTAAGGTTGGACTACTCAACCATAATAATAATAAGATATGATACATATTTAGACTCATCTTGGTCATTTATCATTATTGTATATAACATATTTATCATTCTTTTGTGTGGTCTTTTTTTTATTTAAACATGTTTTGATATTTTTTGTGATTTCGCTGCATGGCAAGTTTTTGTTTGTATAATCAGCCCAATATGTTGCACAGTTTTAGTCACAAAAATCATTTAAAACTAATCAGAAATCAAGCATTTAATTAGTTTGATTTACTCATTGAATTTCTATGTTATTACTAACATAGTACAATTTGTAGATATTATATATGATTGTTGCTTGATTTTTGAAATGCTCTTGTTTTTAAAGCATCTTTCTTATGAAGTTTGAAACTTAGGGCCAAAAAGAATCAGCGTATTTAAGAAGAAATTGAAAAGAAACATTAAGGAAATAAACCCTTTAACTTATAATTTTTGAAAAGATACATGTTTGTACATATGCATATTGGACAGGAACATTTCTATAATTATTTTCGGCGGGAACTAATTTGGATGATTTTGTTCCTTGTTTCAGGATTTGCTGTGTGCATGTGATGACATCATAGAAGGCGTACGAGCCATTCGTGTAGCTAAAACTGTGCAACAATTACTCTGTTACCCTCGACTAACAACTACTGATTATATAATCACTTATCTTTGTGTTATAATCTTTATATCAACCGTCTTTCTACTTTTTACACACTCCCATGACACATAGTTAAAGTTTTGACCCAATTCACTTTCTACCTGAACACAATGTCAATAATACCAAAATACGTTATTTGAGTCTCTGTCTGCTATCTTTACAACCTGGTGTACAAACTTTTTATGCTTTGTAAATTAATTAATACAGAATACCTAACAGGTAGTTTGTATTCTTGTACAAAGTGAAAACGGTCAATCATAACTAATACTAATTTATGTAGATATTTTTCAAGTTTACTGATACGCAACATTTTTACAAGTTAAAATATTGAATTGGTTTGATCTGATGTGTAATTTGAATTAGTGATGGGGATAATCGCTATGATTACAATTTCATTTTCAATTATTAAGCGAAAGTCAGTTTGTCCACTAACTCTTGGATTATTGCCCTTGGATGTACTAAAAAAAAAACAAACATGTCCGTCCATCGTCCACAATTTCTTGTGAACGCACTAGAGGCTAATATCCGATTGACTTCAAATTTATACACATTGTTTAAGTTCGTGAGACGAAGAAGCCTATTGATTTTCAGCGATTTCCGATAATTACTGCCAGAGTTATGACCCTGGATCACTTTGAAAAATCTTGGGAATGCTGTAAAGGCCAAAGTTAATATTCGATTGACTTTAAATTTATACACAGTGTTTAAGGTCATGAGATGAAGACGCCTATTGATTTTCAGCAATTTCCGTTAATTACTGCCAGAGTTATGGCCCTTGATCACTTCAAAAAATCTTGTGGATGCTCTAGAGGCTAAAGTTAATATCTGATTGACTTTAGATTTATACACAGTGTTTAAGAGCATGAGACAAAGAAGCCCAATGATTTTCTGTGATTTCCTATAATTACTGCCAGAGTTATGGACATTGATCACTTTGAAAAACCTTGTGGGTGGTCCAGAGGCCAGAGTTAATAAAAGATTGACTTAAAATTTATACACAATTTTTAAGATCATGAGACGTAGAATCCTATTGATTTTCAGAGATTTCCGATAATTACTGGCCCTTGATCACTTCAAAAATTCTTGTGGACGCTCTAGAGGCCAAAGTTGATATCCAATTGACTTAAAATTGTTACACAGTGCTAAAGGTCATGAGGCAGAGAAGCCTATAGATTTTCAACGATTTCCCATAATTACTTCCAAAGTTATCTCCCTTGATCACTGAAAAATCTTGTGATGCTTTAGGGGCCAAACTTATTATCCGATTGACTTCAAAGTGATACACAGTGTTTAAGGCCTTGAGAAGAACAAGTATATTAATTTCAATAAATTTTGATAACTGAACAGCTAAATACATGATATTAAATGATTTGTATACCATACTATGTTAGCATGGGCCAGAACTTTATAAAAAACAAACAAATTCTAATGATTTTCTGAGTTGTTACTCTTAATCAGATTTAAGAGTAATATAAATGTTTCATTATTGAAATAAGTAAAAATATGCGACAACTCTTGTTGACTGCCCGGATGATATAGCTGCTGTGGGCGTATGTTTCGTTACCTGGCAACCTATTTTTTTGTAATTCATTCAAATATTTCACTAAGACTATAATCATGGCTCAGTAAGCTGCTATATCAAAGTAACCTAATGTGGCGAAAGAAGACAATATCAGATTGGTTTGCCAATTAAGCTTCTTCCACGCTTCGTATGTGTTCAAGGTACCGGTAGATATTTAAATAATAATTTGATTATAAATACATTGATGGATTCGCTGATCAGTTGTTAGGTGATTTAAATCTTTATTGAATATAATCCCCTGAGTGAACACCAAATACACCAAGAAAAAGTCATTAGTAACATATTTTCCTGATAAAATCAAGCCAAATTCCAATGACACATGGCATATCGGTTGGAATTAGGTCAACTACAAATTGTATTATGAAGAAATGTCTTGCTTTTTTTAGCTACTGCATTTTTTGATACTGGCAATAGTAGAAACATGCTAATAATTTAGATCATCGACTTTGAAATGTGAAGGTTTCATCGAATAAACAAAGACAATAATTTATTCTGAAATGGTGAACTTAAAAAGCTGATACATGAATTAAATTTGGAAAATTTTCAAAAGATGTATGTTTTTTTTGTGGTAATAACATACATTGAAATACAACATTCTGTATAACAAATTACCAAGAATTATTTTGTTAAGTCTGGTTATATTAAAGAGAATGGGAGCTTATAATTAACCTATTTGCTGTGAGACATCATTTGACCCAATTCTGGCCAGTTCATTTTAAAATGGATTTTGGGCCCCTTAATTTAAGCGGCTACAATTTTTGTTTAATCTGATGAAACTTGACAAATATGTTTAGGATCTAAAGCACAGCATACTTTAAAGGAGCTAAATCTCTAATATTTGGGGTATAGAAATTGACACAAATGGGTCGCAAGCCATATAATAATGTCATATGAATGTATATAAACTCATTTACAATTACATTCAATCGTTTCCATTTTTACTCTAATATCAAATCAGTTATGTTTGGCGAAGTACACCAGAAGTCTCAATTGAATCATGATATATATAGTGTCTGATTATTCCAGTTTACATAGTATTTATTTTGCATGCTCACTATTTGAGATGTAATGTGGAATTTACCTAGCCTTGTTCTTTGGGTCCCTAGCTGATGATGAGTCTGAAACGCCGTATGATACACGATTCGTGTACCAATGGTAAAAGAATTATTTTGTCTTAAATATTGGATAGCAGAAGCCCATCTTTTCCTGGTAAGACCACACCATCAATGTTGATTTAAATTGACAAATAATTTGTGGTTTCAATGTCGAAGACTTTCTATGATATTGAGTTAGAGACTTAGCTACTTTAACACTTGAAACTAGAGACATCTTGCTGGTAATTGGTAGCAACTAAGTAAATACCAACAATTGCCACTTTGTGTCGATGCAGCAACTAGTTGTACTTACTTTCACTAAAATGGTCAATCTACATGAAAACACCAAACAACAGGTCACATGGGCTATCACTTGATCAGTATTCAAGGCTATTGGTGTAGTTTCGCAATGTAACGTACCTAAAAGTTTGATAATTTCAGACTAATCGAGCAACTGCTAGGTATCGCCTAACCACATATAAAAACATATGTTAGTATTTCATCGAAAAAGAGTCAGAGATCTTCAGTTAAATAATATAAAGCTTTGCAAGTGTTTCAGCCTCTACCACTTGACTACCACAGCCCCAAGTACAGTTTAACACAGAGCTGTGATAGTAGATGTCCAGGGGTACTTTCTTTGCTTCCCTCCTTTGAACACCAATGCTCTTGGGTTCTAAGTCTATGTTAGTACTTTCTTTGTTTTCCTTCTTCGCGGGACTTTGGTGACCTAATGTATGCTCTAGATCAAAAGGTCTGTCATTGAATCAAGTGGTGTGGTTAGAATTACCAGCTTGTATGTGACAACCTTGTGGGTTTTATCCAGGTCCTCCCACTTTTAGATACCCCTAAAATTGAAACCATGTTTTGTTCCCAAAATAAACTCCCTCTCTCTCTCTCTCTCTCTCTCTCTCTCTTGGTCCCGAAATGACTTAGTTTGTGTCCAGTGGACCTTAAACCCCATTTCTCTCTTTCTCTCTCTCTCTCTCCAATGGTGTTTTGTTTTGAGTCTACTTGGCATTCCACCACATTGGTGATCTGGTGACAGTGAACAAATTTTTAGAAAGCTTTTACATGTTTTGTACCAATCTCCTTTTAACTTGTAAAAATGTTGTAATATATTAAAATATTGCATGTTACATGTATTATACAATGATTATTAACCTTGCTTGTTAAACTATATAACACATACGTGACATGTGACAGAAAAAGTTGAGTCAAAATTAGCATTTTAAATGACCTAATATGAAAGGTAAAATAAACAAAACAGAAAGTATTTGACCCTATTTCAATTTTTTTATACAACCAGGTTTTATGTGGACATATTGTCTCGTCCCCTGTTCAGATGTCCATCCACAATTTGTTTGTGAACACACTACAGGTCAAAATATTTTGCCTGTTTCCCAATCATTAAAATTTGCAAAATGTGGGCATATCTTGCATGGCAACTACTTGTTGTTCATATTGCAAAACAATTATTTGGGACTTCCTACAAATTTTTCTATCACATGTCACACATTACATAATTATGATATTTATCTTGGTAGATTGCTTTGTAAGATAGGTCTGATATATAATGATACGAACCAGGATTAAACCTGTAGATTTGATGTGAAACCAGAAATGTAGATATATATATATTATTTGTTGTGAAGACAGGAATGTAGATAATAGGTGCAAAAAATGATAAAAGATGGAAATAGTTCAAAATTTCCCTTTGTTTTAGAAAACTCTAATCAAAATCTTATTATATATGTATCGAGAAAGCTCAAAATCTATCTTAAGATGGAAATAGTTCAAAATTTCCCTTTGTTTCAGAAAACTCTAATCAAAATCTTATATATATCGAAAAAAGCTCAAAATCTGTCTTAATCGACAGAAGCCCAAATAAGTGAGAATCGTTTGCCACTTGATGGCATGAATATACTTGAATCTTGAACTACTTGAAGATGATACTTTAGTACATTTTAATATTGCATAATCTAGTACTACAGACCTAGTTCAGCTTTGAATGTAAGTCTCCTTATGCTCGACCTGTATATTTTGGTCTGTGTCAAAATTTAAGAACTTCAGTGATGACTGATCTGCGTAAAACACACGGTTGATTAAGAAATCGCACAGTAAATAAGATTTGACACCTATGCGGCAGATTTAGCCTGCTAGTCTTTGATAAGACACTTTTGGTGCAGTTATAACACGCTTTCGAGAAAACTCACCAAAAAAAGAATACGCACTGTGTCAGTCATTTTTAACCCCTCCATTAATTAACACACCTTTACAGAAAACGTACCGTGGCAGAGATTTCCATCCCTGGCGTAGTCAAATTCTCACACACTGTATCTACAGACTTGAGCCTCTTCATATTAGATTTGTTGTGATAATTAGAATTTTACTGATATTGATACAAATTTACCAAATTTCTTACTTATCTACACCCAAAACATACAAAAAACACTGTTACTACTTCTCAGTGAAAACGGACTAATTTTTTCAATGATTATATAATTTTTTGGCCCCAGCTTCCTAAATTTTGTCTCATTTCTGTGTCGCTGATGTTCTTAAATGGTGAGGAAAGACTATTTGGCAGTAGGGTACCTGCTTTTTACACGCTTAGATTGAAATGTGGTCGTATATTGTTGTCGCCCCTGTCCGGTCGTCAGTCGGACGCTCTAGAGGCTAAAGTTAATATCCAATTGACTTTAAATTTATACACAGTGTTTAAGGGCCTGAGACGAAGAAGCCTATTGTTTTTCAGCGATTTCCAATAATAACTACCAGAGTTATGGCCCTTGATCACTTCAAATAATCTTGTGGACGCTCTAGATGCCAAAGTTAATATCCGATCGACATTAAATTTATACACAGTGTTTAACGTTATAAGACGAAGAATCCTATTGATTTTCAACGATTTTCGATAATTAGTGCCAGAGTAATTGCCCTTGATCACTTCAAAAAATCTTTTGGACGCTCTAGAGGCCAAAGTTAATATCCGATTGACTTTAAATTTATACATAGTATTTAAGGTCTTGAGACGAAGAAGCCTATTGATTTTCAGCGATATCTGATAATTAGTGCCAGAGTTATGGCCCTTGATCACTTCAAAAAATCTTGTGGACGCTGTAGAGGCCAAACTTATCATTCGATTGACTTCAGATTGATACACATAGTTTAAGGTGTTGAAACGAACAAGTATTTTGATTTTCAATTAATTTTGATATCTGAACAGCTAAATCTGTGATATTATTAAATGTTTCGTATACTAATTGTTAGCGTGGGGCAAAACTTTATATAAAGCAAACAAATTCTAATGATTTTCTGATAATTACATGAGTTGTTACTCTTAATCAGATTTTTGTGTATTACAAATGTTTTATTACTGAAAAAAGTAAAAATATGCGACAACCCTTGTTGACTGCCCGGGCGATTTAGCTGCTGTGGGCGTATGTTTCGTTCTGGCAACCTATCTTTATCTAGACCGTACTGCTTAATATTTGTCAGCATCCTAATAATATGGCGTCGTCCTTTCAAGCTCAAACCGGTTTGTTAGGGGTAACAACTGTGAGGCAAGATAGATTGTCAGAGATAACAACAGTGAGGCAATGAGCATATTTCTGAATACTTGAGCGTTTGAGGAAGTGTATCTATTCTTCCCGTTCAATCAAATCTATCCCAAGTACAGCAACATGACAGCCCTTTGTTTAATCTGGGGTCTTCCCTAAAACTTTTGACAGTGACTTAAGGTATTAAAAACAGTGAAAGTCTTGTTCGTCTCCATGCATTATTGTTTACATTTTATGAGTGTTGATAGCCTCGTTTGTGATGCAATTAGTTTTTCTGCAATATTCTGCTATGCACTGGTTAATTGGGCATGATAAAATCATTTGTCATGATGTAACTATATGTAAACATATTAGGTCCAATGTGGAGCTATGTTTAAAGCGTTTGACTAAAATTTTCTAAATATTCGAGAAAAATATGTGGACATATATTGTCGTTGCCTCTGTACGTCCACAAATTTGTTTGTGGACACTCATGGATTATAGGCTCTCATGGATTATAGTCCCTGATTGTGGACACTCTAGTGATCACAATTTTGATCCCATTTTGATGAAACTTGATATGTATGTTGATAACTTCCAGAAATATGGCCTTTGATTGTAGGAAAAATCACAATTTTTATCTGATTTAAAAAAAAGCGTTATGGTATATCACCGTTACACCCTAATGATATTTGAGTTCGAGTATATATCCAAGTTGTTGACCCTCTAGATGTCACTATTTTCATCTGATTTTGATGCAACTTGGAATCCATGTAAATATCCCATATTGAATCGTAACTTCCTGAATAATAGCCCATGACTGACAGAAAATCATGCATTTAACTTTTGGTTCCTCCAGAAGTCACAATTATTATCTAATTTAAAAAGATGTTATCACCATTACTCCCTAATGATGGTTGAGTTCGAATTTCGTGAAAATCGAACCAAACCTGTCGTGAGGGAAAAATGGCCGCCCCTTGTACACAAATTGTGAAAACATCTGGTGTATCAAGGTTGTGGATCTCCTAGACATGCATGTTTATAACCCAAAAATCTTGGTTTCTTTCGATATTCACGCACATGTTTTTATTTTAAAGATCTTGGTTCCTGTTGATAATCATACATATCCAAACGTAACTTCCTGGATTATGGCCCCTGATTGGTCGAAAAATCACATATTTAGCTTGTTGATTCTCTTGGGGTCTGAAAATTTTTTTTTTTTTTTTTTTTTTTTTTTTAAGATTTTAAAAAATGTTTAGATATGTGACCATTCCATCATAATTGAGGTTGAATTCAAATTTCGAGAAAATCAAAATGAAACTGCCCTTACAAAATGGCCACTCTGCAAATCGTGCACTATAAGTATGTAAGTAAAGACCCTCTACTAGTGGTCACAATTTTTATCCGATTTTGATGAAACTTAAAACATATCTTTATATTCCAAAAATCTCAGTCCCTTTTGATATTTTCTTATTTCAGACCATAACTTTCTGGATTATGGCCCCTGATTCTACAAAAAATCTTTTTTGTATTTAGCTTGTTCTCTATCAATCTGTAGCAAAATGTGGGCATATTCTGCTGGACAGCCACTGATTAAGAGATTTTTGTATGCATTGTGAATGCGATAAAGGCTATTTCATGGATCTTTTCATATTTGGCTTGAAGTACCATATTGGGGTTATCGATATTCAATACCCACAGCCTTACACACCTACACACACACACCTTTGCCGATAACCGTGTGAACACTATAGGGCCAATATTATATATGAAAAATAATGATGTGCACCAATTTTTTATTACAGATGAATTTTGAATATTTTGTGATACATGATTTTTAATTGTCGTCTGAAACCATCTGCTTAAAAAAATATGTCTGACAAGAAAAATTTTGAAATCCCAACCCTTGTTGAGACAAAGCTGCTGTGTGGGCAATATCCACGCTTTGCATGGCTATCTTTATTTACAGTATTATAAGAATATTTTTATATATTTTATATGTACATATGTTTGCAATTTAATGTTCTTTTGAAGATTTTCGTTTTTTTCGCTGAAATCAAAGAAATTGTTTGAGGTTATTGTTGAAAAATATTTGAATAAGTTTGTATTCATGCCTTGAAAAGAATGTTATTATATTTTGCATATTGCAGGACCCAATTAAATATGACCACATAATGAAGACTCCCTCTTTTGTCTCTGTTTAACCACTAGACCTTTCTTCAATAATTTCCTAACCAAAATCTGTACCCTTCTATTCTGAATCACTGCACGAACATCTGTGTAATTCTGAAACAACAAACAATAATATAAGCAAATTTGCGACAAACCTGAAAAGCATAACAAAAGCAAAGTTCCACAGGAAAGCAAAAGTTCTACATGGAAAAACAAACGTTCACATGGAAAAACAAAGTTCCACAGGGAAAGGCACAAGGTCCATAGGGAAAGGAAAAGCACAAGGTCTATAAGGAAAGCAAACGTTCCACAGGGAAGCAAAGTTCCATCAGAAAGGCAAAGTTCCATTCCAACAAGGCAAGAGTGTTGCAAGGAAATTCAAAGTTATGGAGAAAAGCACAAGTTCCATAGGAAACCACAATTGATTGGCCAGCATGAACTTATGAGATCTCTTTAAAGCAATAACAAAATTTGCATAACTATGCTTACAACAAGCTGGGGAGGAAATAGACAACCCAAGTGCTAGCTGATCTTTTAATGCCTGGGTATTCTTGTGCTATGAAGTCGTGGGTGACATCAATTGGCATATATATATATGCAACTGGCTGGCATAAGCTTGTTATTTTAGGGAAACATTGACACAACAATGACAAATGATAATTAGTTTGAAAAACAAGATTATTATATTGTCGAAACAAATAAAAAGAACACAGAATGATAAATGTAAATTAAAATGCACACTACATAATTGTGGAATGAAACATTTGATACACAACAGGAAATGTATCCGTATCCAAATCGAATGACACAAACGTCGTAACATGTGAAGCACAAGGATGGTATTAACGGAATTTGAGAATTGAGGTTGAATATATTGCTTTCAGTATCATGGCCAGGAACACGAAGACTTGCCACAATACTGAAAGCAGCATTCAACCTAAATTCTCAGGTCGTTTTGGGACTAACATATGGTTTTTAATTTTATTTCAATAATTCGCTTGCGCGTAAGGGTCTTTAGCAGTGGGAGGAAACCCACAAGGTTGAGAAAGCGCCCCTATCTCCATGTCACATACGCTAACACCAGGGATCGTAACCACAGCCGCAAGCCAGAGGTGACCGGTCAGCTAGAGGTCGAAGCGCGGCACTCTAGACCACTAGGCCATCCCAACCCCTCGAGCTAAAGCTAAGCAGAGCTTAGCAATTTCATTGGTTGGTGATTTAGGACAAGATAACTTTGATTCTATTTGATTGAGAGTGATAAAACTTAATTTATAGTTTATAATCAGTTTGATTGCATGATACTTTTGAAGAAAATAAATGCTCGATAAATTCATGTGTGTCGTCTATTACTATTTATTGTGGGATTTTGGCGTAGGACATCAACCTCACTGTTGGCTCGTTTGGTTTTAATGTAGCTAATCATATACATGGATATGGTTTACCTGATCCAAGACACCCTCCTCAACTGTCTCTACCAAATCGTCTTTTTTATGTATAATAGTAATTTTCCCCCATGAACAAGAATTTATACTGTTAGTTCAAGGTGTCAAATAGCCTCCATTATTTCATCAGTGCTTATTGTGCCCCAGTGATATCCATTGTGCCAATCTATTGTTAGTGATCTAGCTACCTCCTTAGTGCTAAGTCCAAATATAAATCTACAGACAAGGCACAATTCAGGGGCTAGTTCTAAGGGTCCCCTGTGCTGTACAGTCCTGGGCTTGTAGTGATACAGACTTCACTCATATATAAAAACAATCATGACCATAACCCAGAGAAACTATTGTTTAATGCCAGAATAAGTCATGCGCTGCTACATGTTACAAGAAATTGATGTAAAAATTACTTACACAAGTAACCACATCGGTGAAATATATAAAAAGAAACAGGTACCGGTAGTCTAAAACTAAATTTTCTGAGTCAAGTGATAAACATTTGTAGTCTTCAATAGAATCAAGGTATATTGAATGTAGTTAGGTCATATGTTCCATTTACTACAAAAACGAGTAAAAACAAAACAATATTGAATACAAAGAAGCAAATGAAAAAATTGTAAAATGTCTCGGAAAAACAGTCGTCTGCTGACTGAAGGATGTTAGGTAAAAAGGCGGTAGGTTGTCAATGACGTCAGAGTATGAAAATGCAAACCACAATAAAAATGGCCATAGTCCAGATAAGATAATGCCAAAAGGTAATAAACTATCGATTTAGGAACTAATTGGAATTATTCAGCTATGTTATAGCACAAATATAATACCTAATACCCCTACAATAAATGCAAAAATAGATGTCGGCACATGGTTGGTATCCAAAGAAATTGAAATTTGAAGACAGAAAAATGCCAAAAAAATCATCATTTTCAGGTCATTTTTCAATTACGGGGCACAGCTTAATTACGGAGAGTAGATTAATGAAACTTTATACGGTATACGTAGTAGATATGAATAGTTTGGTGGACCTTCATTGAGAGGTTTTTGGTATAGGGTCTTTCTTATAAGTTACTTAAAGACAATATTGGTGCCAGTCATTATCACATGATAGAACTGATTAAAAACTGTCCAAATATAATATTAACACAGAGATCATCGTTACCATAGAGGAGTAATAAAGGATTCATGAATCGGAAATGACGAACGCCAAAGGAAAACACGAGTTATTCCTCTATATAACTAACTGGAATGACTAGTGATAACAGATACATGTGCGAATATCTGCTCACTAATAATTCCCCCCGAAGACTTAAAGTTGCTGTGTGACACTGTCTTATATCTTACAATTCATAAAAAGAATTGACTGCCATTAGATAAGAGAACAGGAAAGAAAAACAGATTAAAAGTCCGTGCATTACCATGTTTTTATAAGGTAGGGGAGACCGGGGCACATTGAACCAGCATGGATATATCCTTTATAAATAATACTATACATTTCAACCCAACACTATACAGAAGTGAGATAACTTCTTAGACCCATTTCTCTATCAATAAGCCACATGCTGTCAATTATTTTCTTAGGCATTGAATTTTTCAAAAAAGTGCTTAAAAGAAAAAAAAATTTCCATACATGTTAACTTCTTAGCCTAGGAAATTTGTGTACTTAAGTTCATATATTATGTCTAATCTATACAATCCAGATAACCCGGGGTTTGATCCATATAAGAGGGAATATTGATTATTTTTTTAAATTTTGATCATGAAATAAAGAGATCTTCTAATAAAAACATTTGATATGAAATGAGGAAAAACATGTATGTGAACAAAGTGGTTCAATGTGCCCCTGTCTCCCCTATAGAATGAATAAAAACAAGGGGCTGTACGGAGTATTTCTATTTTTCCCGTGTTCTCTTATCTTATGACATTTAATTACTTTATTGTATCGTCAGATAACCTCTTGCGGTCCCGCATAACAATTTTTTGTCTTCAAAGGAATTATTAGTGAGCAGAAATTCGTCTGTTTATCTGTCATCACTCGTCACTCCAGTCATTCACATAGAGAGAGAGATAACTCGTGTTTTCCTTTGGCGTTCGTCACTTAGTATTCATGAATCCTTTATTACTCCTCTATGGTAGCGATGATCTCTGTGTTAATATTATATTTGGAAAGTGTTGAATCAGTTCTATCACATATGTGATAATGACTGGCACCAATATTGTCCTTTAAATTTTGTTTTGTTCATATCTCACCTACTGTGGGTAAGTAGAAGAAAGTTTTTGGAAAGCTGACTGAAAAGGCAATGATCTATAGTATTAAGAACAAGAAAAACCCGTTAAACAGTAAATAATCTCCATTTTTTTCCAAAATAATGATTTTCAACAAAATTGACTAAGAAAGCGCTTTATAAAAGTAATAGCACCTTGAGAACCAAATCAATGCGAGTTCCAGTTCCATCATTCAAAACAACACACACACCTCTGTGACAAGAAAACCTTTTTCATGCAAATTCTAGAGCAATAACCACATCAACAAGACCAAACCACCGAAGAACAATAGAGAAATTGCTGTTCATCGCTAACATGAAGTAAATAGGGAGGTAATGATGTAAAACCCATATTGATACTGATATAATAGGCATCTGAATGGTGGCAATGAAAGTACTTAAACAATATCCTTGATGTTCACATCGATAAAGAAGATCCTACACTAGGAGGCATATCTCAGAAAATTTTCCAATATGTACTCTTTATGTAAATCATCTTTATGGATGAGAAGAGGGTCACAGTAGTACTAAATTACAGTTTTGAAAATTTGATATCAAGGGATGTCCAACAACTGTCCAATGACTGGTGGGAAAAGGAGAGAAAGACTAAAAATAACTTTCTTCTACATTCTTGGGTGACGCCGTAGAAATATTTTGTGATCTCTGTCCAAATACATTTCTATTTTCCATAAAGGATTTATCTCCCTTTATGGACATTATCAATAATTATTGATAACAGTATTTTGTTGAAGAAATGTAGGTCCATTTCCCAAAGATCGCACTTCCTTTTGATATAGCATTATCAGACCATAACTTCATGGATTATAGTCCCTGATTGTACAAAAATTGTACCAAAATCATGATTTTACCCCGTAGACACTCTAGAGGTCATCTGATTTTGATGAAACTTGAAATACATGATAATAACCCAAAGATTTTGGTTCCTTTTGATAATCCTGCATATTGAATCTTAACTTCCGGAATGATGTGGCCTGATTGTACGAAAAATCACATTTTAAGCTTGTTGTGCCTCAAGATGTCACAATTATTATGTCTTTTAAAAAAATGTTTGATTATATATTGCCACTACACCATACTGTTGGTTAAGTTTGAATTTAAAGAAAATCGGACCAAAACTGTCGGACAAAATGCCCCTACTATAAAAATAATGTAAACATATGGTATATCAAGGTTGTGATCCCTGTAGAGGCCACATTTTTGATCCATTTTTGATGGAACATGGTTATAGCCCAAAGATCCTGGTTCCATTTTTCGCACATATCGTATCATAACTTTCTGATTGTGGTCCTTGATTGTAAGAAATTGTACTAAGCAAAACTCGGGTAATATAACAACTGTAAAAAAAAAAAAATAAACAAAATCGGATCTGTGTTTTTATGAGATTGCTTGTGAACCCTCAAACAACGAAAATTATAATGTCATCTGTATGAAATTGTCTATTAAATGCCCGTAATTAACTACAAAAGAATAAATTTGTGACAACCCTTGTCGACCGCTTGGACAATTTAGCTGCATGTTTTATCACCTGGCAACCTGTCTTTAACTGAATCTTAACTACTGCTTAAAAGAGTAAGCAGGAATGCCACTTTTAGGGCAAAATTCTCTTCCCTTGCATTGTATAAAGTTGTTATACGTACGGCCTGACACAAAAAAGGTGACATGTTAATCCAATGAAAAACAAACATTAGATCAATGTAATTTATGCAAAATGTGTCTCTACTGGATAGTCCTGTTTTAGAAACCTTGCAACCAGCGTCAGACGGTAGAAACTTCAGTATATTTCTACTAGATTAGCCTTCAGTGGTCACAGGTATGTCGTCTGACTATCAAAACATGTGCCTTGGCAAAAGGATGGGATTTAAAAAAATCTTGTCCAGCTTTATACATTGTGTGTGCATGTAAGAACCTTTGACGGCATAATTTCTTACTTCACATTACATAAATTACCATGTTAGAAGTCGTATTTCTTCATTTAGAAAACTTTTGTGTTTGTGTGCAGTCAAATGATAGTTGAGTTAACCTAAATTTTATTGTTCTATGATTTCAGGAACAGATTTGTTCAGTGCATGATATACTGGAGGAGAAGAGTGTGATACGTGTTGCCATAACTGCAGGATCATTGGTTGCTATAGGAACCAATCCAAAACAGTCTGTTGTATGACAGCTACAAGATCTGCTAGGGGGCGTTGCCTGTCTCTTAATCATTTTCGTTTTATTTCTAACTGCCTCCGAACAACTCGGAATCCCAATATACCCTTATTTAGATTAAAAAAATTGGCTAAAGGTAGAGTTACACATTTTTATACGCACACATGGAAATGTGGTCTTATATTGTTGTCCTCCCCGTCCACCCTCCACAATTTCTTGTGAACACTCTACAGACTACATTTATTGTCTTGATTGTTCTCAAATTGATATATGTTGTTTACGTCAGTGAGTTGAAGAACCCTATTGAATTTCGGCTGGAGTTATGGCACTTGTTTCACTTTGTTGAACCTTGTGAACGCTCTAACGACAACAGTTACCATTAGATTTGTATGCAATTTACATGCATCATTGAAATTAATGAGTGATGGCCCATGTTTCACTTTGTTGAATTTTATGAATGCTCAAATGACAACTGATCTGCATGAAATTTATATACATTATTTAAATTATTGAAACAAAGAATCTGTCTGAATTTCATCAACTTCCATTAATTTCTTCTGGAGTCTTGCCCTTGTCTCACTTTGTGAACACTCTATGAAATCTATATGCATCATTTACATTGGTGAAACGAAAAAGTATATGAAATTGTCTTATACATGCCCCAATTTGAATTACCTACTGAAGAATAAATATGTGACCACTCGGGCAATTTAGCTGTTGTGGGCATACATTTCATTGCCTGGCAACCTATCTTTATTTTTAGTAGTTTTATCTTTGTTGCATCTAAGTATTTATTTGTTAAAAATAAGATCAATCAAAAATTACGCAATTTATTGTTAATTCTTTTTAAGTCGTTTTTGCTGTAAGCAATGGACTTGTTTCTGTTATTTCTTTCGTTTATTTACATGTAGATATTTATTGAGGGAAGGAATGTAAAACATTCTTGTCAGTTCACTAATATATGGCTAATAAGGAATAATAATGAAGTCGAAAAAAAAAGATTTGTGGCAAATTAATCTCAATTTTTTTTAGAATGAATTTGACCACCTATTTTGTTCAATATCTAAATTAATATAATGTTTATATATTTATCTCCATATGTAAATGAACATGTTCTATCAGAATGTAAAATTGAATTAGCTTATATATGAATATATATATATATATATATATATGTACTAAGGATATCCTTGAAAGCATCGGGCATCTGTGAAAACCATATCATATGGAAGATTAACCATGACAACCCAAAGAAAGTCGACAGTTTCATTTTTCATATGCCTACATTGAAATATTGTATATTGTCGTTGCTGGTCGGTGTGCACAAACCTCTAGGGGCTAAAGTTGATATCCCATTAACTTTAGATTTATAAGTACAAGTAGGGTTTAAATTTTTACATAGTGTTTAAGGTCATGAGACAAAGGAGCCTATTGTTTTAACGATTTCCGATAATTACTGCCAGAGTGATGGCCCTTGATCATTTTGAAAAATCTTGTGGACCCTCTAGAAGCTAAAGTTAATTTGTTACTTAAGGTCATGAGACAAACAATTGAAACAAATTCTGATGATTTCTGATAAGTACTTACTACTCATCCAATTTTCATGTACTTACTACTCATCTGATTTTCATGTGTTCGAAATGTTCTCATTACTGACTGTTCGGACGTTACATTTAGAGTGTCATTCAGTACACCCAACACTAACAGAAACCATCAAAAAATAATGTACTTTCCTTTTTTTTTCATAAATTGACTGATTTTGATCTCTTTGGGATTACACATCCAACTGCGGAAGTTCAAGTATACATTCAAAAATTTGCTGAAATTTTATCGAGGAATGGCAATTGAATGTAAATCCACAATCACCCAATTAAGAGTTACTTCCCTCAACAAATATTCATCAAATGTCTTGTATCTGATACAAACAAGAACAGTACTTGTTATTTTAATTAGCTCAATTTATTTCAGCTACATATTACTTCGTCTTAGTTTTATCTTTTTCTATGTTCATCTTTGTTTCTCAAGACAAAAGCGGCTTCTATTTTTATCTGGTTTTGTTTTGAAATGTAATTTTTAAGAAAAAAATAGGAACATTTCATACATTAAAGGAGTTAAATCGCAAATATTTGGGATCTAGAAATTGAGAAACATGTGCCGCATCATATGATAATGTAAAATGAATGTATATAAACTGATTTACATTGTCTTCGCCGTTTTTCAAATCAGTTATGTTAGGCAACATACTGCAGAAGTCTAAATCAAAAAATGTTTATGTTGTCATAAATATTGGATATCAGAAGCCCATATTTTCCCGCTAAGATCATAACATCAAAGTTGATTTAAATTGACACATAATTTTTGTTTTTAATGTCGAAGACTTTGGATGATATTGACTTTGCTTTTTTAAATCTGTATCATATAACTGTTTGTGAATTATTTTTAGTCCAATATATTAAGATTTTATTGTACCCCAGTTTTCAGAGAAAACGGAAGGGACTATTAAAATAAGAGTCATGAGTCTGTCTAATCGTCACTCTTTTTGAAACAATAACTCTGCTTCTGATTTATCTACAATCATAAAATTTGATCAAGTGTTTTACTAGTTCAATGGTCAGATGTGAGCATATTCTGCCTAGGCTAAACATAGATAAGCAATTTCATAGGTCTAGAATTTAGAATGTGGTTAATAGTAACCTTGATTCTCATTTAACTGAGATAGAATGTTCAAACTTGGTGTAAATGATTGTTTGGTGAATATTTTGACTGAGTTTGGAATCAAATACTCTGAAAATGAAAATCTTCTGCTAAGTTTATGCAGAGTTATCCTTTATACCTTGATCCTTTGTAAAAAGGTGGGTTGGGTGGCCAAATGGTTTCACATGTGCAGTGTAGATCTTAAGGTCCATCTTTGAATCAAGTGGCATGGTTTCAATTCCCCGCTTAAGCGTGGGTTCTGTCCTGGTCGTCCAGTTTCCTGGGGGGTTGGATGGTTGATTGTTTAGCACGTGTGCGCTGTATCATAAGGTCTGTCATTGAGTCAATTGTTCTGGTTTCAATTCCCCAGCTGTACTAGACAAGGAGTTGGTCGCCTGTCCAACAGCTTGGTGTTTCTCCGGGTCCCTCGGTCCACTGCTAAAGACCCACTACATGCAGGGAATTATTGAAATAAAATAGAACCATGTGTTAGTCCTGAAATGACCTAGTTTGTGTCGAGTGGATGTTAACACCCATTTCTCTCTCTCCCTCTGGGGTCCCCCAACGCGCTAGAAAATAATTGCAATAGAATTGAACCAAATGTTATTCCTGAAATGACCTTAGTTTGTCTTGAGTGAATGTTTAACTGTTTCTATCTGGCTATCTTTATAAAAAGATAAATGTGCCAGTTATTATTGAGTGTCATTTATTCATTTAAGAAAAAAATGAGGCTGGGGACAATATTGTAGCGAATTGAAAACATTTGAAATATATTGCATACATGAATTAAAATGACAAACGTTCAAATTTAATGGTCACATAGATAGTTACCAAAATATCATGAATGCAAAACTTCTACTATTCAAAATAATTTTCACTTTCGGTCAATGGAAAAATAAACTTCATCAGGGCATGCTGTATTTTAATACCAAAAGGTTTATTCATATAGAAATTTGAAGATGCAATAATACCTTGTTTCTTGATGGACCAGTTCCTGTTAATAGTGCAATATAAAATGCTTTAATTGACATATTTTGTCAATTCTTTTTTTTGAGGAAGTAATCCTGGATTTAGGGGCTCTGATCAGGGCATTATGTTTTATGTTGCTTGTCTCAGTTAAGGTAATAAATATGTTTTATAAGTGTAAAAATGTATATGATTTCGGAATGTATTTTTTATGCATCAAATATACTTGCTTTTTGTTATACAAATAAACTGAATGATAATCATATTTATAAAGATTTGATAATAAATATTAGGACCCAATGTCCGTTGTGTAGAAAGAACTACCTATCAGAAATAATCAAGTCTATACTTAATTTTCACACAAATTAAAGAGGTTGGGCTCTCTTAATAACTCGAAAGATTGTTGGTATGGAAATTATACCTATTAAATCTTTGCTCACATTACAATTTTTGACCTTTTTAATCATATGTACATTTCTTATACTTTAATTTATTTACATGTTCTCTTAATTTACATATCAGAGTATAAAACTGAATCTTAAAAGATGCATTATATTTTAAAAATAGATCGAACTTACATGAGTTTCTAATTTGAATATTAATTTTAAAAATTTGAAATAGACAAAGTTAATATTTTGTCATTGTCAAAAAAATACCCAGCTTGCTCATATTCGTTTATAAATTTTGGGTTCTTTTAATTTAAGTCAACCATTCTAATTGGTTGCTTATGTTATTGATATGTCTAAGTTTTTATAAGCAATTTTACGACAAAATTTTGTACATAGTTCAATGTGAACAAAATTTTAACTAATTTCAACATGCATTATATTACAGCACCTTTTGAGATCAGTTTGTTGGGTCTAACAGGCAACTTTAGGAAGTTATTTCCCCTAGCAGTTCATAAGTTTTGAAATATGAATTGTAAAAATGAACATTTCACTGTACAAAATTCATATCATGAATTAATTACTTTATAACAATATTAACACACTATAGTGTCCATGTCATATTGTCTGTGTATTTATCTTATGGGTTAGAGCAGTGAAACAGAATTCACATCTTTTTTCTCTGTATTTATTTTTGATAATAAACAATAATAAACAGTTTAGCAATGACACTATTCTTTCATTTTACACATAAATATTGGCGTTAAAATATTTGATTTCTTTTTCAAGAGCTTAAATCACAAATAATTGAGAAAAAAAAAACGTCTATGATTTTAATCTCTGATAGTTAGAAAACAGACGATATGAAAATGGACTATATTATTAGAATGGTTTGATGTGAAATTTAGATGTAGTAACGGTGTTTATATCATAGTCTGCATATACCTTCATATCACATAGTCCATTGAACATAATCAATTTTAATTTTACCACCAGCACCAAATATAGCATACATAAAGTATTTCATTATTTGAACATACATTCAAATTGTCCCTCCCCATCAATACTAAAAAGATATTTTCAACTTATAGGTTCATTTTTTGATGTGATAGTATTTAAATACTGATCATCAATTGTATATAATTATTATTCTAGTATTTATTATCATTATACACAAGGTTTAACAGATCTGTGTAAGATATATTCTCTCAAGATAGTTAATGAACTCCTTGATGTTTGACCCGAGCAGTTATTTGTTTACTTGTGTAATTATGTTACTCTCAATATTACATCCCTGCATACTTTAACTTGATGATTTGAAATTGTGTATTTAATGAGAAAACTATGTGCATGTCAATATTTTATCTTGATTAACTGCTATTCAATTTATATCTTGATATCATTTATTGTTAACTTCTGTGTCTATAAAGTCTCAATGAACTTTCTCTTAAAACCTGAATGATTTTAAATAATGTAATTAAAGATGCATAATGTAAGAGCTAAATCTGTTTTTATTTTGTCTTCAAATGTTATATACATTATTCTTTAGACATGTATAGACATGACAAAAATAAAATCAACTCTCTAGACTATCAAATGGCAGAGATTTCAATGGATTGAAATATGATCGCCATTTAATGATTTAATTAAATAATGGAGATTTTAATGCTGAGTTAGGTTGCTATGATAATAAACAATCTACGTCTCATCTTGCCTTGTCAAAACTTCGAAGAGTGATAACTGCGCTCAGAATAAAGTGATTCGAATGAAATTTTCAATAGATGTACATTGATTTTTTTGGAACTAGTGTAGCAAAAACAACCAACTCTTTATCTAAATCTTACATAATGCATCTTTTAATGGTAAAAGATATATTCAATCTGATTAAAACACAGATCTTGTTTTGTGTTTCTTTTTATAGTTCAAAGTTGTTAAATATTTAGTAAATCAAATGGTCTATTGTGTCAATTTCTTATTGTCTGGCACATGGAAGTGTGGGTATACATTCACAGCAATAGAAAACAAATCGAGACAGAAGTTGTACTTCTGAATACCCACATGAAACACTAATTGGTCAAAAGCCGCTCATATGATCAGTGATGCAACCTCCCACTATAAGTACAACTAATCAGTTATTCATGCAGCAAAGCAAAATATAGATCGGTATTTTAATCAGATTGTAAAATATTTAGCACCAATTTTGTTTACTTGATTAAAATCCCAAATCAACAGATGATATTTTAATTAATTAATTGAATCATAGTCTCAGTATATAAACCAGGATAACTGCTCAAAACACAGGGGCTCAATGCACTTTACATTGTTATATACCTCTATGATGTTGGTGCATATACCATTTTTACGATCATAAATGTATTATTATTAAATGGTGTTAAGGCTAGAATGAAAATATATGAAATGCTGTGTTTCATTATAAAATGTATAAGCCATCAGCCCCTGTGCAACAAATTTTGTAGTTGTATTTTTCTGCTGTTAATGTCATACAAACTTGTATATCTAGATGCCTTATGTAACATTACACTAGGTGTAATTATATTGCCTGGTGGATTAAGACTGACTTTCATGTTGCCTTTCAAACTTTTTATGAACATGTATGTCATACTTTAACTCTTAACTATACTTGAAACAAATTTTTATAGACTAGATTATCATTTATTCTCAATTTAAAACATAAATTTCAAACATATATCTTACCTACCAAAGAAACCAGGATTATCACAGTTCTATTTACTAGTTGATGTTATGTAAGGATCAACCAGTCTTCTTTATATGCCCACATTGAAATGTGGTCGAATATTGCTGTTGCCCCAATCATTTTCGATAATTGCTGCCAGAGTTATGGCTCTTGATCACGTTGAAAAATCTTGTGGAGGCTAAACTTAATATCCAAATAACTTTAATGTTATACACAGCGTATAAGGTTATGATATGAAGAATCCTATAGATTTTCAACAATTTCCTATAATTACAGCTGGAGTTATGACCCTTGATCACTTTGAAAAATTTTGTTGACGCTAGAGTAACTAGAGTACTATCTGATAAACTTTAAATTTATACACAGTGTTTCCAGTTATGAGTTATGACCCTTGATCACTTTGAAAAGTCATGTAGCCTAGATGCTGTAGAGGCTAAAGCTATTATCCTATAAACTTTAAATTTATACACAGTATTAACGGTCATGAGGCGAATAAGTCTATTGATTTTCAACAATTTCCAGTAATTACTGCCCTTAATCACTTTCAAAAATCTTGTAGTCACTCTTAGAGTAAAATTACTATCCGATTAACTCTAAATTCATACACAGTGCTTATGATCATGAGAAATCTTGTGGATGAGCTAGAGGCTAAAGTTAATATAAATGTATACACTATACACACTGTTTAAGGTCATGAGACAAAATATTGTCATTTTGTAAATGTATTCATTACTGACAAAAGCAAACTAAGTACTAACCCTTGTTGCCTGCCCTGACAACTGTGGGCATATGTTTGATTGCTTGGAAACCTATCTTTTTAATTACAATTGAGTGTTAATCTAATCTCTAAAATATTTCGGGCTTCTCCAGTTATTAATATAATTTGAATATTTAAATTTCATATTATGTAAATATGTAACAAGTGACATCAGAATCATCCAGTAATTAAAGCTCCAATAGCATTTTTTTAAGTTATATTTTTAAAATGTATTAAAATAAAGCCCAAAAATAGATTGAACCTATAAACAGTCCTACCTTGTTAAAGAATAATCCTATTAATCCTATAATTCACTATTGTCAGTTGAGAAATTGGCAAAAATATCATTTTCAACTTCAAATTCAAACGTTTGAAGATGGCCGTCCATGCAGAGGAATGGGAAAACAAGGGAGGTAATTGAGTAACTATTTCCTCAATCAGCATGTGTCACCCTTTGTAATGCCCCAAAAATTTTGCCCGTGATCGTATAATAGTGAGTTGACAACCTTTTGAGCAAAAGACATAGAAATAATTATGTTTTGACTTTCTTAGAAAATATGAAATTGGAACTTTAACAATAATTAAGTCCAGATAATTGAGTGTTAAGTGTAATTCCATACTAATATAATCAGATCTACACAATTTTAAGTGTATAGATTATTCAGTGTGTTTTTAGTTTTAAGTGCGTATTTATGATATAATATTGTAGATAATAGTGTATATAAAGTATGTAATTGTACAATATTTCTACATTTAAATATATGATTTGATCAATGGTTTTATTATAAATATATACATACATTTATATGTCTTCTGTTATTAATAACATATCCATGGCCTAGGTTGAATTTAAACTACACAATTTAACCCAATTGTGGACATATTTTTTAGATTAGAATGCAATTTGGATCTTTATAATTCCTTGGAGTCAAATGTAAAAAACAGAAAATATTCAAAATTAATCTAAAATATTTCTCAAAATCATTAGATTTTCTAAATATTCCTCGAATTGATCAAACTGTGAAGCACAGAATTCAAACATGGCCACTTCAAATTCAACTAGAACTTCAAAGAGTACTGACCTATTTGTCAAGTCAGGCCTTGTAAGGTCAACCATCAAGTTACACCATGAATTATTGAATATAGTAACGTCCAATACCTATGAAAGTGGAAATTGAATATAGTAACATCCAATACCTATGAAAGTGGAAAAACTATCATTTTGAAATCTTAATAAAAGAGGATATTAGCTGTTAGGACACAATTTGAAGGTTCAAAAAAAAAGAAGTTTTTGAAAATCAGAATCAAAGTGAGGGCTGAATGTTTTTTGTAAAATCCAATATGGCAAATTATGGGTCTCTGAAAATGAGAAATAATATCTGGGGCGAACACAAACCTGTTGTTTTTGTAAAGATTATTTGTTTTTTTACTACATCGTATAAAAACTATTGTTTTTGCTCGGATTATTATATATTTTTTTCCATCGCATTTTTCGAAAAAATACATATTCTACAGAACGATACTCTATACTATCCGAAAGGTATCGTTGGAATTGTGAATGAATAACTAAAACTTTAAAAATGATAATAGGAAGTGACATCGACGAAAATAGACCAGTATTAGACATCAAAGGAAACTTGTTTTTATAGTAATTTTATACGCCCACATTTTCATGTGGACGTATTATGATGTCGCCTCTGGACGTCCAGATGTCCGTCTGTCCACAATTTGTTTGTGCACTCTCTACAGGTCACAATTCTTATCCGATTTTGACGAAACTTGAAATATAGGTTTATTCCATAAAATCTTGGCTCCTTTCGATATCGGCATGTATCGGATCGAAACTTCATGGATTATGGCCCCCGATGGTACGAAAAATCACATTTTTAGTTTGAGAACCCTATAGAGGTCACAATTTTGAACTTGAAATATAGGTTTATTCCCATATAATCTTGGCTCCTTTCAATATCGGCATGGATCGGATTGAAACTTCGTGGATTATGGCCCCCGATTGTACGAAAAATCACTTTTTTAGTTTGTGAACCCTATAGAGGTCACAATTTTGAACCAATTTTGATGAAACTTGACATGTATGGTTATAACCCAAAGATCTTGGTTCCTTTCGATATTTGGGCATCGTAACTTCGTGAATTATGGCCCCTGTAGGAAAAATCGCCTTTTTATACACTCACATTGAAATGTCGGCGTATATTGTCGGTGTCCAGGTCCGGCATCCAAAATTGGTTGTGGACGCTCTACAGGCTAAAGTTAATATCCGATTGACTTTAAATTTATACACAGTGTTTATGGTCATGAGACGAAGAAGCATATTGATTTTCAGCGATTTCTGATAATTACTTCCAGAGTTATGGCCCTTGATCACTTCGAAAAATCCTGATGATGGTCTAGAGGCCAAAATTAATATCCAATTGACTTCAAATTTACACACAGTGGTTAAGGTCATGAGATGAAGAAGCTATGGCCCTTCTTAACTTCAAAAAATATAGAGGTCAAACTTACCATCCGATTGACTTCAGATTGATACGCAGAGTTTAAGGTGTTGAAACGAACAAGTTTTATGATTTTAAATGAATTTTGATAACTGAACAGCTAAATCCGTGATATTAAATGTTTCGTATGCTAATTGTTAACGTGGGCAAAACTTTATAAAAAGCAAACAAATTCTAATGATTTTCTGATAATTACATAATGAGTTGTTACTCTTAATCAGATTTTTGTGTATTACAAATGTTTCATTACCGAAAAAAGTAAAATATGTGACAACCCTTGTTGACTGCCCGGACGATTTAGCTGCTGACCAAAATTGACAGACAAAATGGCCGCCGTTTTACGTGAATAGTGTGAAAATATGTTATATCAAGGTTGTGAACCTTATAGAGGTCACAATTTTGAACCGATTTTGATAAAACTTGACATGTATTTTTATAACCCAAAGATCTTGGTTCCTTTCGATATTTGCCCCCATCGGATCGTAACTTCCTGAATTATGTCCCCTGATTGTCCGAAAAATCGCTTTTGTTAGCTTGTGGTCCCTCTGGAGCTCAAAATTATTATCTGATTTAAAAAAACGTTTGATTATACCACCGTTACATGGTAATGAAGAGAGAATTTGAATTTCGTGAAAATCGGACCATAATTGACAGATAAAAAGGCGGCCATTTGTACGCGAATAGTGTGAAAATGTGTTATATCAAGGTTGTGGACCCTATAGAGGTCACAATTTTGAACTGATTTTGATGAAACTTGAAATACATGTTTATAACCTAAAGATCTTGGTTCCATTGCATATTTGCGCATATCGGATCATAAATTCCTGAATTATGGCCCCCGACTGTACGAAAAATCACCCATTTTAGCTTGTGGTCCCTCTGGAGGTCACAATTATTATCTGATTTAAAAAAACGTTTTATTATATCATAGTTACACCGTAGTTATAGGTGAGTTTGAATTATGTTTTTCTGATGATTACTTAAAATGCAACAACTCTTGTTGACTGCTCAGACGATTTAGCTGATGTGTGGGCGTATGTTTCGTTGCCTGGCAACCTATTTTTAAATAGTGTAAGACTTTGAAATCAGGTATAATGTCAACTAGTCCAGTCAATTTATGATTTTACCCCCCCCCCCAAAAAAAAATTGCAGGGAAAAGGTTTTTATGCATTTTTGCATTATTTAGGTGTACTTTATAAAGTCCCTCAAGTTTACTAAATTTTTCACAAAAAAGTGGTAAAATCAAGGATAGTCAACATTTGCTTAATCACTGACAAGAAAAGCATAAACTATTGGTTTAAGATCCTAAAAATGCATTATGAACATATAAATTAATGCTTTGGGGGTATTTGTTTTCATTTAAAATTGAAGATGTGTGACATTTGCCTAACCAATGTACACAAAAAATCTAAATGGTATGTTTTTAAGACCCTTTTAACATATAATGGATATATAAATTAATGCCCTTGGGATCATTCTGTCATTTGAAGATATAGCAAGTAGCCTAGTAATAACTGGTCACTTGAATAAAACTACTTTCTGGCAAGATAACGAACCACGAACAACTATATAGGCAATACGATCTATGCTCTTCGTTGGGTGAAGTATATGCTCATTGTGCGGTGCAATTATGGATGTTACCTAGATTTGGAACCGCCCACTCTATTCACAGTTTCTAGATCTGCTATTGGTGCTTATTTTAGCAAAAGTTGCCCAGGTAATGAAAAACACCCTCATGTGTCTTAGAAATGATAGAGACGACATAACCCTTAATTCTATAAAGAAGAAATTGGTAAATAATTTCTTGCGCATCTTTTTTCGTGTCTTGTTTCACTCATCTTTCAGGACATTAGGTTATTGAGGGGTAGGAAAGCCCTGAACATATACATTCCAAATATGCTAATAAGTGATGAAGTAGTCCAGAGTTACTTGATTAGTCGTAAATTTGGGTTCGAGTCAACATGTTTTGGGGTAATGGATTCCTGAAAATGGTTTAAGGAACCACTTAACACCACTGGGCATATCTTCAAATGAAATAATGACCCCCAAAATATTAATTTTGAGACTACAATATTGCTATTTTATGTTAAAACAATGCAGAGTTATGCCCCTTTATAAATTTGGATTCTGGTCATGAAATCCCCTAAAATGGTTCAAGAAAGCACTAAACATTATGAAAACCATGCCATATAAAAGTTTGACACTGACAAACTAATGCATGGTATCAGGTTTGTGTGCCTCGTGTAAAAATTGAAAACTTTTGTTTTTCTGAATCCCGAACTATACCTTCAAAATTGGGGACTTCCCGGTACTCAAATTTTGGTAATCCTTTCGGATGCTAACAAGAAACCTTTTCTTGCAATATTTTGATGGTTGACCCCTTTTTTTCATAAATTGATTGGCTCAAATGGTACATGATAAATTGAGTCATTTGGTGCATATTCTGAAAGTTTTATCAAAAACATAAATGTAAACATATGTTCTGTGCAACATTCAAAAAATATTAATGTGATAGATTATGGCACACACCTTTAACCCTTTGAACACTGACTTTACATGGGGTGTTGCACGTCCCTCCCTGGATTTACAGGACGTCATATTAATTATGACGTCAACATAATTGGAGCTTGAACATGCCCCAAGCCGCAAAACCGACATTTCAGGTATATGCGATACAACGTCAAGCCGGTTTTGCAGCATTTCGGGTTCTAAGGGTTAATATTGGCAATGTTTACTTTAAATTTTTACCAAAATATGTGTTTTGAATCCTACAGTGAAAATAAATCATTTGAGTATGTAATTGTTTGCCATCGAATTTGTGTGCCTGGATCTGTCAGTCTGTGTAGGTACGAGGAATCCTGGAAGACCATAGGCTTAATAACGAGTTTTAATTTTTAATTTTAGCTCCTGGGCTTAAATTTAAAATTTATTTTAGAGTGGTCTCCCTATTAAATTTTCAAACCACATTGATACGTCAATGATCAGTGCTTGAAATACTGCCAGACGGCATTTCGGCAGCCTGTTTTTCAAAATTTTCTGCGTTTGGCCCCTGCCCCAAGTTGAAGCTGGTGCCTTTGCCCAAGCTTTGCCCATCCAACCATCGATGACTTGCGCCACCACTGCTCTCTCTATCTCTCTCTCTCTCTGGGTCACTAAAGCGGTGGACACACTAGCCGAATGATTCGGCAGAATTGTTCGACAGAATCAATCGGCGTCAAAATTCGCCTAGTGTGTCCACTGTTATTCGGCCGAATTTCTATGCGGCGAATGATTCGCCCGAATCTAAAGCAGTGGACACATAAAGCGGTGGATACACACTAGCCGAATGATTCGACCGAATCAATCGGCGTCAAAATTCGCCTTGTGTGTCCACTGTTATTTGGCCGAATGTAGAATTCATTAGCCAATCGTCACTCAGGTCGAGAAGTCACGTGATTGTTTGAAGACATTGACGCCGCCATGACGCCGAGATGTTTTGATCATGTGACGTGAAAGGTGACGTAATCAACTGGTGAATCGGGCGAAGCATTCGGCTGGTGTGTCCACCCATTCGGCCGAATAAAATTCGGCGCTGATTGATTCGGCCGAATAATTTCTATTCGGCCGAATGATTCGCCCGAATCAAACAAGTTTGGTATATTCGGCCGAATGATATTCGCCTGGTGTGTCCGCTTCGCCGAAGCATTCGACCGAATGTAGAATTCATTAGCCAATCGTCACTCAGGTCGAGAAGTCACGTGATTGTTTGAAAACATTGACGCCGCCATGACGCCGAGATGTTTTGATCATGTGACGTGAAAGGTGACGTAATCGACTGGTGAATCGGGCGAAGCATTCGGCTGGTGTGTCCACCCATTCGGCCGAATAAAATTCTGCGCCGATTGATTCGGCCGAATAATTCGGCTAATGTGTCCACTGCTTTAGCCGAATCAATCGGCGCCAAATTTTATTCGGCCGAATGGGTGGACACACCTGCCGAATACTTCGCCGGTAATGGCCGAGGGAGTTTCTTGTGCATTCCCCCTTGTCATTTGTGAGGGAAAGAAGATAGATAAATGGGGTTTCATGTCCACTTGACACAAACTAGGCCCTTTCGGGACTATGCTTAAATTCTATTTCAATTTTTCGCTTGCGCGTAACGAACACAAATTGGCGAACTATTTGCCAAGCGGCAGATTCGACCAATAAGCTAACAACCTTTTCCTTGGCAACCTATTCAGAATAAACACCACAATCGCTTCAAATCCCAAGTTATGTGTAGCAATATATTATACAGTGCGCTACGCTTTTCTTTTAGTTCAGAATTGAGGTGTAATTTCGAATTATCCTAACAATTGGTAGAAGAAAGAGTGGGGGTGCAAAGACATATATCGTTGGCAACCTATTCAGAATAAACACCACAATCGCTTAAAATCCTGCGTTACTTGTAGCAATATATTATACAGTGCGCTACGCTTTTCTTTTAGTTCAGAATTGAGGTGTAATTTCGAATTATCCTAACAATTGGTAGAAGAAAGAGTGTGGGGGGGGGGGGCAAAGTCATATATCTGTTGTACTGAATAGTAATCAACCTACTCACCATAAACAGTTTTCTGATACCATTACCTTATACATATCAAATGTAAACCTCAAAGCAGGGTCCAAACTCAACCATGGCTATTTGGATAAGTAAATTGTCGCTCAGTTGGGAATAAGGCAAATCTTCTAAATTTTTACCCAATCATAATCTCGATTTACCTGCTCTTACTGAAACTTGATTAACCGATAATGTTATTCCTACCAACAATGAACTCTGTCAACCCAGTTATTCTTTGCTCCACATACCTCGTTTGTCTGCAAAAAGATGGTGTCTGGGTCCTATCTAAGAATACTATCAATAACAAAGAAGAACAGAAAACTCGGCATACAATTCCTTTGAGCATATTCAAGTCACATTTAACAATAAATGTAGGATTTTTGTTATCTATCGCTCGCCTCCGCCAAGTAAAAACAAACTATCAGACTCACCATTTTCTTACTCCACAAGGTCTTCCCCGCTGATCATATTAGGTGACTTCAATGTGCATCTGGATATTGACAGCAACCCTTCAGCACAATAATTTACTGCTATATCATCGCACAAACTTTTCAGCATGTAAATGTCGCTACGCATACTGGTGGACATATTATTGGACCTGGTCATAATTAGAACTTCAGATGATAGGGCCTACTCTTCAGTGCTTCTCAACCGGGGTCCATGTGCACCCCATTGGTGAATTCGAAATGTCCAGGGTGAAATTTGGAAAAAGGGGGAATTGGGGGTGAATTATACACAAAGGGGTGAATAGGGGGGATTAGCATGAATTGAGTTTTCAGACTCCTGACCGGGAGTCATCAGTCAAAATGTTACCGACCACAAACCCGCGTAGCCATTGGTCGGAAACTAAATGACTGACTAGCCCTAGCATAGTTAATTTCGTCGCTGAGTATAATGGGACTTATCCTATCTCGCTATACTGTTGATTGTCTGGGTAGTGGGTAACCTAGTCTCATCTCAATCGGAAATAGACTCGGTAAGATAGATCGTCGATTGCTTAGTTTAAGACTAGTTCAAAACCACAAGCACAAGGTGCTCACTAAACAAGGGACATGACATCTCCATCATGCATTTAATGTATAAATCCATGGCATCTGTTTATTAAATATGTGTTTGAAACATTAGCAAGTTTCAGTTCTTAGTTTTTAGTAATTTGATGGTTTTTTTAGTGCCAAGGGTGAATAGCGGAGAAAACCTTTCTCAAGTGAGGAATTGTATCACAAAGGTTGAGAAGCACTGCTCTACATGAACTATATTTTGTTCCTGATATCATCTCAGACCACTCACCTATTTTGTACAGTTAGATATTACACATGGCAAACCTTATCAGAAAACTCAAGACGATTACATTTGATCAATTTGCTGACGATATCGCTGATGGATTTAACTCCATAACCGCAACTGTCTAATTTCGTACAGTTCTACAATTCTACCTTAGCTTCAGTATTGGACAAGCATATGTTAAAGTTGGTATAACGATGATATCCATTCATCTAGAAGATCACCTACAAAAGCTGAAAGGACTTGGAAGAAAAAAAGTTGCTCGGATTATATGTGGAGGTCGAAAGGGGGAACAAATCACACCATATATTAAAGATCTTCATTTCTGCATCACTGACAAAGGGAAACCACGCCGGAAAATCGTGATGAACTTTCTCGGCCAATGCAGGATCGCACACCAAACCTCCAGGCTAGAGAGAGAGAAAGAGAGAGGGATGGGGTTTAACGTCCACTCGACACAAACCAGGTCATTTCGGGACTAACATATGGTTTAATTTTATTTCAATGATTCGCTTGCGCGTAGGGGTCTTTAGCAGTGGGAGGAAACACACGAGGTTGAGAAGGCGCCCCTATTTCCATGCCACGTACTCTCACACCAGGGGTCGAAACTACAGCCGCAAGCCAGAGGTGGCCGGCCAGCTAGAGGTCAAAGCGCGGCACTCTAGACCACTAGGCCATCCCAACCCCATCCAGGCTAGAGAGCCAGCGCCTTACCCACTTAGCCACACGATCCCCTGGCTACCAGTTAAAACCCACACCTCTTTTAAAACACTGTGCAACACATACAATGATTATGATTGCGCCAGATTTTACTAATAAGAAATAACCTGAGATACGACAAACTCAATCGCACTCAATGACAGATTGTGTCTGGTAGACCCCTATCCAATTTTCTCTGATTTCGGTTTCGATTTGAAAAAGTTCGTAGTTTGTAATCATTTATAATCACAATTCCGCATTTCGCCTTGCATTAAAATTGTCAGGGCGGACTAGGTATCTCCGGACCCCCTCACCAACTGGTTTCGTTCAGACCCGATCGCGATAAGACGTGACAGACGAGAAATAAAATGAAAGTCTAAGTCCTAAAAAGAAACGGTATAGGAAAAATGGTGTAATCGGCAAGTGGTCCGTTCATCGTGTACAAAATACACTACAAACAGTGGTAACAAGTTTCCTGAAGAGTAAGCTTACCCTGTCTGGCGCCACACCCGCCATAGCTGCATCCACACCATTAGACGAAATCTCGGTAAAATAGCGTAATTGGCCAATGGACTATCGAAATGAAAATTGCATGTGTTTGGTATCGTGTCGTGGTGTCGTCCTTCATAAAGCGACAAGCCGACATCACGACATTTTAACCCGACACCTCGACAGCCCGACATCACAACATTCATTTTTAACCCGACACTACGACATTTTCACCTGGCACCACGACATTAAAAAATGTCTTAATGTAGCGTAAAAATATCGTAGTGTCGGGTTAAAATGTCGTGGTATTGTGATGTGGTGTCGCGATGTCAGGTCACCGGCTACATTCCTCTCAATACTATGATCATATACACTGATCCTGATGTTCTTTTAGAAAGTTCCTCGGGATTTTGCAGCGTGGCTTCTCCTATCGGCAGTGCATGGCGAAGGATGTGGCAATGTATTGTGTTTATTTGTGTAGATGGGGCAGAAAACAAGCTCCTGTGTACAAGTTGGCGTGCACATAAAATAATCCTTCACTGTTGAATTTTGATGAAGAAATACCACGGTCCATTGAAAATGTCAGTCATAGCACTTTGCAAGGCGTAGGCCTATTTTCAATAGCCAGATTGATACAGAAATATAAAGAAGTTGAATGAAATGAAATTTTGTTTAACGTCCTACTGTTCCCCTAGGCGTAGCCGTGAAATATATACTGGGGGTCCGCACCGCAAATGAAAATATATAAAATATTGGCAATCTGTGACGCAGGAGGCACAAGCTGCGCAGTAGCCGATATAGCGCGAAGGAGAGTGTAGGGGGGTCATCCTCCCACTGCCAGTGGCGGCGCCAGCCGTCGGCGGTTGGAATGGAAAAGATGGGCCAAAGTCCAAGATTAAGGGGGAAAGGCAGAAACTTCAAATAGGGGAAGGGGGCTCCTCTAGAAATTTTTGAAAAACAGGCTGCCGGAGGTGCAGCCTGGCAGTATTCCAGGCACTAATCGTTGAGATAAAGTGTCAAACGAATCGACTTGCGAACCTCGAAAAGCCCACTCACGAGTGCCAAAGTAGGGAGTCCTTACGGAGGGTATGGGGATCTCCCCCAGAAAACTTTGAAAAATAGTCTGCCGGAAATGCTGTCTGGCAGTATTCAGTCAGGCACTGATCGTCGAGATAAATAGAGCTGACCAGATATTGTCCGTCGCCTGATCACTAGTTTATCCCACCAGAGAACAAAGTGTCAAACGAACGGACTTGAAAACCTCAACGAAGTACCCTCAGGACTCCCCAAAATTTTTTGGAAAAATAGACTGCCAGAGATGCTGTCTGACAATATTCAGGCACCGATTGTCGAGATACAGAAAGCTGATCAGATACCATCTGTCGCCTGATCACTAGTTAATCCGACCGCAGAGAGATAAGACTTGGTGTCAAATGAACGAATGATTGAATCAAAAAGAATTCAAATTTTTGCCACGATATTTTGAGACAAAGACTGCCGGAAATGCAGTCAAGTCGTCGTCGAGATAAATAGAACTGATGCGATACTGTTCGTCGCCAAATCACCAGCTTATCCGAACAGAGAAGGGGTATCAAACCAACGGAGTGAGTATATCAACTGAATGCATATTATCGTCGCGTTGGGTTTTATTTGTACATTGTTTAATATAAACCTTGTAAGACATATAGAATTTACTATGTAAATATATATATTTTTTGGGGGGGGGGGAACTCAGACCCCCACCCCCACAACCCACCCCCGGACCCCACGCCCCCCACGTGTGTGACGTCCATGACTGTTCTGCTCTGACTTTGTAAGACATATAGAATTTACTATGTAAATATATATATTTTTTTTGGGGGGGGGAACTCAGACCCCCACCCCCACAACCCACCCCCGGACCCCACGCCCCCCACGTGTGTGACGTCCATGACTGTTCTGCTCTGACTTGGTTAATGAATACGGGCATACGCTATGCATGGGAAACTTTTCCCCGATAGCGGGCAGCGGCGCTACGGCCCTCTCTGACAAACGCTAACTAACGAAAATAATGTAAATATTGGAAACAAGTAACGATGATATCGTTTTTGGGGAGTATTTATGCAAATCACAATGGTTACATTAAAGAAAAAACATATCTGAGTGAATCGACTATGGTTTGATTGCATGAAATTACGAATTATTGAGAAAAAACTACGGGCCGAAGTTACATCAAGTAAAATCGAACCAATAGATTTTAAATTTATACACAGTGCTTAAGATCATGAGGCGAGGAAGCCTATTGATTTTTTTTTAACAATTTCCGATAATTACTGTCGAAGTAATATGGTCCGTGATCAAAAAAATCTTGTGGAAGAGTTGTTATATTACCCGCGTTCGGGGTTATATGAGGGATTAGCCAATGAAACGATATGTTACGGCGAGCTTTTGGCGTGAGATGCACAGAACTGTTGGTAATCCACTAGAAACATCAATGGTGATTGATTATTCAAATCTCTGACGTTATAGGGTCAAAAGTCGCTCGTATGACCTCTGACGCGGCCTCTCAAAACAACTGGTCAGATCTTCATGTAGTGTAGGTCATCGAAAGTATAAAAATAACGAAACAACATAAAGATTTGTATTTCAATCAGATTGATCAAATTAAATAGCGTCAATGACAGAAAACAATACAACTTCGCATCCCTTTATTTATGGGAAAGGGGATAGTTTGGATAATTATATCTGTCCAAAGGGACAGTAGCGTATACAAAGTAATTATATGCTTGGTTCGCACCATTACGAGTCGTATCGAAGTGATATATCTACATGCACCGGATCGATTACTCAATAGGGCTAATCCTATCACATCACACGACAGTATTGCACAATAGGCCTACACAGGCAAAATGTCACACATTGCTCTTTTTTTTTAACCATTGAATACAAATAATAAACTTGAGCTTGGCCCCTTATAACCCATTCAGTTGTTGAATGGGCAATAACCACCACATCGATTAATTTTCATTCCACACTACATAGACAAAATAAATATATATAGCACATTATATAATAACATACAAGATTTGTTGCAATATTTATAAATATGCTGGTTTACTAGGGCGGCCTACGGTACCCCTGCTTAACGTGTGGATTATTCCGCCCATTTTGTGGTTTTTCGTATTTTTCTCATAGTTTACTAATTATTGACATAACCCGATAAAAATAAGTTAAAAAACAGAATATCATCAAGAGTTTGATATATTCCTGACGTGGTTTCAAAAGGTTGGGGAATATTTGGGCGTAGTCAGAGGGTTTCCCTTATAAAGGTGGTCGCTTTACACCGCGCTACCCTGGGGGGTTGGGATGGCCTAGTGGTCTAGAGTGCTGCGCTTCGACCTCTAGCTGGCTGGTCACCTCTGGCTTGCGGTTGTGATTTCGAGCCCTGGTGTGAGCGTATGTGGCATGGAGGTAGGGGCTCCTTCTCAACCTCGTGGGTTTCCTCCAGGCACTCCGGTTTCCTCCCACAGCAAAGACCCCTGCGCGTGCGCTAAGATAATGAAAATGAAAAATAGGACTTGTCTGCGATATCACCTTCGGTGGAAGCGGGCGTTAAACACCAAGAACAACAACAACCGCGCTACCCTACTGATGAAAAGCTAAAGAAAGATCGCTACGTGCAAGCGAATTATTGAAATGAAATTGAACCGTTTTTAGTCCCGAAATGACCTAGTTTGTGTCGAGCGGATGTTTAACCCCATTTCTCTCTCTATGTTTTTATTGGCGCTAGGAATATGTTTGCTAACTTCATTTCGAATCCTTACGCTGGATAATGATTACGGGTGAGAGACTCAGACATTTAATCCTTACAAATTATTATGGTCTTAAGTGCAATTGGGACATAGTGATAGAAAATGTACTATCCTACATGTATTATAATTTCATTAGAAATACTAAAATAGAGAGATTGCAGGCCCCTCCCCCCCACACACACACGGGGTTGATAATTCGTATCCGCCGCGTCACTTTAGGTGAGGTACCGATAATATACGATCTATGCATGCATCACACTCACAGTTTGTATGGTTAGTATAAAATGCACAGCTATACGAAACAACGGCTAACTTATGGCCGTTCTATTCAGCGGACATGGCATGTACAAGGATATAAAAAAAACGATTTTCACAAATGGTTAACTTGACATAATGTATTAATGACGAATTGTCGATCGTCATTAAGTTACATGAAATGTATATTTTATTAATTGCGAAACTCAGCTGTATTTTGTAATAATTTACAAAGCAGTTTATATTATTTTACGAGGGAGTAAGTACATTTATTAACCAATCCTTGATTGGCTGTGTCGAGATCTAGTGATCTTCTTGATCAAAGCATCGGGATTTATTTTCGTGATATTATTCAGTTCAGGATTTATGAAATTGAGACTTAAAGCAAAGAACGGTGAGGTGAGTGCAAAAATATTCACACGTTATTGTTAATTTAGGTGACCTGTTTTTCTGCAGTGTTCAGAAAGACAACCGATGTGAGCTATATTAGAAGTTTATTCATTATTCAAGTCAATGTTACTACAATGTCTCGATCAGCCGGAGTATACAGACACTCGTAAAGTCGTTTTAGAAAACCACTGTTTGTTTGACCACCAGACTAATATTATACAGACATATCAAAATGTAGTCAAGTGTGTTTATTTTTGTAATATTATTTCTTGGGGTTATTGTTTTTCTCGGCAAAGATAATGGCAGCTACGAGTACGGTTATTACGAAGTCTGAAGCCGAAGGTGCATTCATTAATTGATTCAGATTTAGCCCAAATAAAACGTCTACGATTGTCTGGTCCCCTCCTCCACTCGGCTTTAAATTTTTGTGTTTTGTAACAACGCTCAGAAAGGTATCACTTTCACAGAATAGGCTACACTACAAAGAAATTATTTCTTGAAATGAAAAAAGTTTGGAATTTTAAGATGGGGGATGGGGGTGGGGGTAGTGGGAGGTGTGTGTAAAATGTTTCCATTTGCATTGCGCTGCGATTGGGTGCAATACTTAGCCATGAGAACATAGCTAAAAACATTGAGATACATTTACTGATGTGCTTGTTCTTACTGATTCTTAGCTACCATTTGGTGCCTTTAGTTTCACCAGGCAAACTTAAAAGTGATAAATCGGTTAAATTTGGAACCTAGAAATTGACACAAATGGATAGCAATGGACATTTTTCATTGTAATAATGTAATATGAATGTATATATATACATGTATATATACATGTATTATATAAACAGATTTACATTAATCTCGATCAGCCATTTCTTGATTTTTGAGCGTTGAACAGCAGACTGGATCCTAAGGTAATGCTGAAGTCCTCGGGTGCGTCTAGCCCTCTGATGTCTATTATTGCCATTTTTACGTTGATGATCAGGGACCAAACTACATGTTCACTAGGTTAGCCAATATTTGATATGCTGAATGTAAACAGTTGATTGTATTCTAGCCAATCAAAAGTCTTGTATGAAATGTGCTTTATTCCTGCGAAATAGCTGCGTTTAAAAGGCTTACTGCCATCCACATTAAGATTAAGATGATGAATGAAATAGAGGAGATATTGAAACCTTCGGAGACACTACGTACAAAATGCGTCAAGCACATCAATTGATGACGAACTGTACGAACTACAACATAGAATAATCTAGTTATTCTCATGTCCGAAAATTTTCTGCATATAAATTATGCAGCGTTTATTTTGAAAAAAATGTGCGAAAAACATAGATTTTTATGTGACTGCGTCCTCTGGCCCCACCCCCGACCTACAATGAAATGTAATACACCAACCCCGACAATGCAATGTAATGCACCAACCCTGACAATGGTATGAACGCAACGTTGCCACACTGTTTGGTATGTAACCATTTTTCCAAGAATTGATTGAATTCAAGGAGTCAGTAGACCGGTACCAGTAGGGCCACTATCCAGGCAAAGTTTCCTGGCATACTCTTAGAGTCATGGTACACTGTATATTGCATGCCCGTCTTCATCATTATCCCACTCGGAGTAGAACAGTAGGTCGTTAACCTCATTTCATTTAATTTTCCTACTTTTCTATTGAGGGCTATGGCATGAATTTTCAAGGGAAAGTGGTGTTTCTCGATCGAATTCCGGGTGGGTTGGATGGTCGAATGGTTAGCATGTATGTGATAAGGAGTAGGGGGCTAGTCCAACCTCGTGGGTTTTCTCTGGGTCCTCCCAGTGCTGAAGACCCCTACGTGCAAGCAAATTACTGTAATAAAATTGAACCATGTGTTAAATACATGTTGTGTTACATGTATCATATCTTTTGTTTGACCTACATATTGTGTGCCTACATTTGTGTTATGTATCATATTATATTATTGAATATACATGTAGTTTAAGGAAATAACTGTTATATTAATAAACTATATGCTAATGACTATTCCATTTTTGTCAGGATTTATTTTAAGTATTTTGGGAGTTTTGATGCAAATAATTGTTTGATCTATATTATTACCTCCCTTTCCTTTACCAAACTTTTCTTGAAATTGATTAGTCTCTGTCACCCAGAACCTCCTCGTCTTGCCCATGTCTAACCGGGAGTTTGGTTTTTAATGTGGTTGATTATCCAGTAAGTATTTTGGGAGTATTGATGCAAATTATTGTTTGACCTATACTATTACCTCCCTTTCTTTTACCAAACTTTTCTTGAAATTGATTAGTCTCGGTCACCCAGAACATCCTCGTCTTGCCCATGTCTAAGCGGGAGTTTTGTTTTTAATGTGGTTGATTATCCAGTACATGTATCTTCTCGCGAAATCAAGTAAGAGTTGCACCCCTTCCCTCAAAAAATCCCACAATTCTTGCATTAATATAAACAAACATGAATTGTGACGACGAATTAACAAAAAGAAAAAACATAGATAAGGCCCATGAAGAGAGAAATTTTACAATGAAAAAAATAAGAGTGTTGGATATTGAACTGCCATGCAATCAAATGGATTATTTGAAATGGCATTCTTAACTCTTAACTGACCCACGTTGACTTTTGTCGACACCTATGACGTTACCGTTAAGTACCCACGGCGACTTTTGTCGACAACGTTCCTAGCGCAATGAGAGTTACTCCCCTTATAAACAGGCGGCCTTTTCTCATTTGTTTCCTTACTTTTTGACATTTAAAAAACTTACTGTTTCTTCTTGAAAAATTATAATGAAACGGGCTGTGATATGTCCAGGCCTACATGTACACGACAACGTTCTTCGTACGGCGGGTTACCACATACCTATTCAATGACAGTGATTCAGATTTTATCGGCGGTTGGTTAGATATTTATAGTTTTGTGTTAGGCTAGAACGTGATAGAAGCTAGGCTAATCCACAAAATTTAATTATCGGTAATTTTAAATTTTAATACGGTAATTCATGATAAATGTTTTTTTTTTTAGTTCACAAAAGTCGAACAAAAAATAGAAATAACCATTAGATCTATATATCTATGTAGGCCTACATGAATTTTGCATGAAATGTCTAAATTAATTTTTTTGTATAAAATTCATATTTATGAAAATGGCAATTTAGAATATTTCACCCTTTACATGAAGGCCCAGAAGGGATTTATTTTCAGTTGTTGTTATATGATTTTAATAATACTTACCATTATGACGTTGGTTTTTATGACATTATGACGTCAAACCTCTGGGTCATTTAAGAGTTAAATTAATTTCATGGGCTTCATCATCTTGTTTAAGGACGAGTTACCTCCCTTAAAAGACCGGATAGTCTAGTCAATGACCGATTTTTTTCAAATGTTGACAATGCATCCAGACTTATATTCAATCGTAGAATAATTTTCTGGATGATAGAGACTAGTAATTGATATGAAATATATCTATTTCAGGCCAGTAGAGATAATGCCATTGTTCTGTAAAGACGTGTTTCATATCGTTCTCATTTTACCCATTATTTTAGGGTTTATACGAAATGTACATATTTATATATATGTTATGTTATTATTACTCCTACATCTATTTTGTATACATTAGAAGAGTTTGTATATATTTGGAACCTTGTTGGATAATATTTTAAGACCGATATATCAATTATCAATTCTTGTCTGTTCACTTAACTTATCACATGTTGAGTATGTAACACATGTTAGTCCGGAAATGACCTAGTTTGTGTTGGGTTGAAGTTAAACCTCATTTCTCTCTCTCTGATCCAATTCCAACTGTATTTTGTATATATTAGAAGAGTTTGTATATTGGAACCTTGTTGGATAATATGTGTACGCAAGGAGCTTGTTTTTGTCCCATCTACACAATTAGGCCTTTCGTCCTATACTACAGAAAGGAAGAAACCATGCTGCAAAATCCTGAAGAACTTAGTTACCAACAGTAGAATCGGTGTACACATGGACAAAATCAAATTGTAGATTGAGAAGAAGATGGCCAACATTTTTAATGTTGTACAGTATTAAATATCAGGTTAAAATGCTGTGATTTGGTATCGTCGGTTTAAAATGTTGTGATGTCAGTTGGTCGGGTTAAAATGTTGGGATGTAGACATAATACCAAACAGCCACTGTACTTGCTGTTTTTATATTATACCAAAAAAATGACTTTTCCTTGCACGTAAATAGTGTAAACTAAATGTATGTAATACAAAAGTTGTAGATCCTCTAGAGATCTCATTGTTTTTTGTCAGGTTTGATGAAACTGAAATTATATGTTTACATGAATATCCCTAAGATCTCAGTTTCTTTCGATATTTGCACATTTAAGACCATAATTTCCTGATAGTACGAAAAAATGCATTTTTTTCTTTACCTGTGGGCATATCTTGTATGGCAACTACTTGCTAATGTAATTATAAGTAACAGAATACTACTGCTACTAGTAGGTTATATATTTATGTTGTTAATTTTGTAAGCCAACATGTTCTATCAAAACATGTGACCTTAAATTGACCCAGTTTTATACTATACTAGACAATGTACATGAGATCTACAGGGCTCACAGGTAGGCTAGGTACATACTGTACATGTAATAGTTTTTATATTGTGATATAATACATGTACCTTTTAGTTAGAATGTACATCTCATATTATGTACATATTGTACATGTATCTTGTATAATAAAATATATTACCAATGTCCAACAATCCTATGGGTTAATTGAATTTGAAGGTGAAATGGTGACTTTTGATATCACTTTGACTTTGCTTAAAAACTTTAAATCCCATTGCTAAAGAAATGCATATGTACATGTACTATGAACTGACTTGATATGTACAGATTGAACATGAGTCATGTTAGGATTGTGGTGGGGAGGCAAGGTGTTGGGGTGAGAGATTTGGAAGGGAAAAGTTGTTCTGAACTGGTTGAAGAGGACTGATAGCAGAATGGTGTGAGAATTGGTAGGGAAATTGGTTTAGTAGATACATGTAAGTCATGGATGGTAGGGAAGTTCTGGTTTTGAACTGGTTTGGTTGTTAGTGAAGTAATAGTTGTATATAATAAATCATGTTACACCAACCTGAGATAACCTCCACTCTCTCTGTATATATAACCAATTTATGTTCTGGCTGGCTATACACTGATCAAATTAGTCTAAACTAAAAATGGGTAGACTTGTATTTTACATGTACAATGTGCATAGGGTATAAGTACACTGTACCAGATCAGAAATTGTTGTTTATCTACCGATTTGAATCAACACACTTCACATTAATGAACAACATTTGTTTATTTCACATTGAAAGTTACTAGTCAATAGATTTTTAATTTATGCACAGTATTAACGGTCATGAGACTATCTAGAGAGTAAAGTAAATATCCGATTGAAACTATACAGTGTATCTTGTGCAGTGTGTGAGGCTGAAGTTAATATAAATTTATACACAGTAGTATTGTCATGAGACAAACCAATGAAACAAATTCTAATGATTTCTGATGATTACATGTACATGTACTTACATGTAATGGATTGTTACTCGTAATCAGATTTTAGTGTGTTGTAAATGTTTTCATTAATGAGAAAAGAAAACATATGGACAACCTTTACTGACTGCCTAGGCGACTTAGCTGCTGTGGTCCTAGGTTTTGTTTCTTGGTAACCTATTTTATCTGATTTTGATTAAACTTAAAATATATGTTCATACCCCAAAGTTCTTAGTTCCTTTTGATATTGGCACATACATGTATCAGTCCATAACTTCATTAACTATTGCCGCTGATTGTGTGATTGATGAAACTTGAAAAGATGTTTATAACCCAAAGATCATGGTTCCGTTCGTCATTCACTCAACATACCGGACTGTAACCTCTTTGGTTATGGCCCATAATTTTGCAAAAAATAACGCACTTAGCAGCAATAGTCTTATCAATTCGAATGTACATATATCACAGTAACATCATATTGATGGTTTAGTTTGAATTTTTTTAAAAATTGTACAGCAATTGCTGGACTCTCTAGTAGGGGTCACAATTTTGATCCGATTTTGATGACATTTATCTATGTGTTTATACATGTACATGTATGTCAAAGATCCTGGTTCCTTTCTATATTCGCGCATATCAAACCGTAACTTCCTGAATTATGGCCCCTCTAGAGGTCAAAGTTTTTATCCGAGTACATGTATGTAATAACAAGATTGTGAAACCCTCTATAGATCACGATTTTTATCCGATTTTATCGCACATTTCAGACCATAACTTACTGGATGATTACCATTGTTTGTACAAAAAATCACATTTTTAGCTTGTGGAGCGTGGAGAGGTCTCAACTTTACCATAATGAAGGTTGATTTCGAAGTTTGGGAAAATTGAAACGAAACTGCCTGACAAAATGGCTGCTCATAGTACATGTATGCAAATAGTGTAAAACTAAAAGTATGTGATACGAAAGTTGTGGACCCTCTATGTATAATCATACTGGGCTGTCTATAATTAGGGAATATAATATTATTGTCTCTCGCCTTTCGAAGAAAGTTGGGGGACTATTAAAATGGGTTCGTCCGTCTGTCAGTCTGTCTGTCTGTCTGTCTGTCACACTTTTTGGGACACAATAACTCACTTCCTAATTGAGCTAGAATGTTCAAACTTGGTGTATGTGTTTATTAGGTCAATGCCTTGATGGAGTTTGAAGATGAGAATTTTCCACTTAGGGTAAGCAGAGATAAGCAATTTGATTGGTTGATGCTTTGGGACACGATATCTTTAGTTCTAATTAAGTGAGAGTGATGAAACTTGGTGTATACTTTCATTACAGTAATACCTTGAATAAGTTCGATAATGAGCATTTTCTGCTCAGGGTAAGCAGAGCGATACGCAATTTGATTGGTCGAGACTTTGAAAAATGTTCAAAATTGGTGTGTATGCTTATTAGGTCAATGCCTTGATGGAGTTGGAAGATGAGCATTTTCTGCTTAGGGTAGACAGAGATAAGCAATTTGATTGGATGATACTTTGGGACAAGATAACTTAGGTTCATCTTGATTGATGATTTTTATGCCAATACACTGACTGCATTCTCATTCAGTATTGGATTTGACAGTAACAGTGTATAGAAACGATTGACTCGGACACAAGGGCCTTTCCCTTGTTTTGATTTCAATGTTAGGGATTAGTTGTGAATATTGCATCAAACTAGAAGAAAGATAGATGGGGTGTAAACTGTAAAGTGAATAAACTGTAATAAATATTTGATGGGGTGTTCGTCTTTTGAACCATATTGATTCATACTGAGTGATGTTACATACGGCTCAGCAGACAGCCATATAATTGTTCTATGTAAATCTTTATTTAATGCTCTTTCCATTTTTATCAATAATTACAATTTATTTGTGATCAGAAGTTAAAGGTTAGCCATGGACCTCACAATGGTCCTGAAATATTTTTTGTGTCATAAATGTTCTTAATTAACTGAAAAAAATAATTGAGTGAGAGATATATAAGTTCATTTAATCTAATTCTGTGACATAATTAAACAAATGATTGATGGAAATATTGACTAAACTGTGCTGGACCCTGTTATGTGTACATGTACATTAATAAAATATATTGGGTAGCCCAGTGTTTGATTGTAGGTCACTGATTTTTTTTCTGGACATTCAAGATACTTGTAGGAGCTAGTGATAATTAAAGTGAGAATTTTATATTTTTAAGTTATGTTTTTAAAATGTATAAAAATAAAGCCTTAAAATAGATGGTTTCTATAAACAGTCCTACCTTGTTAAAGAATAATCCTATTAATCATATTGCAGTTGAGAAATTGGCAAAAATATCATTTTCAACTTCAAATTCAAACGTTTGAAAATAGCTATTCCTGGGGGAATACATGTATATAAACAAGGGAGCTACATGTACTTGTGTTATAATTCGATGTGAATGATTTTTTAAGTGTGAGAATAATGCCTATGATCGAATATTAGTGAATTTACAACCTATTGAGCAAAAGACATAGAAATAATTTTTTTTTGACTTTCTTAGAAAATACGAAATTCTTGCTTTAAGAAAAATAGAGAATGGGAAAATAGGAAGGTTAAGTTTGTGCAAGCAATGATCAAATCCAAATAAAAAAGAAATAACAGAATTTTTAAAGAACAATCTATCAATTGGAAGGGCAAATAACCTTTTCAAGTGAGTATTTAATGATTCAGCCAATTCAGGGAAGCAAATTATAAATGATTTGGAAATTTGCTATTTTGGAGTTTCATCTGATGTGTATGAAGTCTATATTTTTTGCTTACTAATGTTTTGTTTTGTATTTTACTTAATCTGTTTAATATTGAACACAAGTCACATGGATCTCAACAGAGCATAATTAATTAAATTGACACCTTTGATGTTTACCTATAACAAACATAAATATTTTAACCAAAAAGTACAAAATGAACTAGAACTGCGATGCAGTAATGACAGGTTTCACTGGTGCCACTTACATGTAATCCTTGAACTAACATCACTTGCTGTACCAGTGACACTGTTAATCAGATTTCCACATGAGCATTGGACATAAAATGGACACAGAATTAGCCAATCAACCAAAACCTTTAAAAGCGAGTTGTAGAAAATCGTCTATTTCTCTGCAAATTGGCAAGTTAGAAATCAATTTGCCATTTTGTGATATTTATACATGTGTGACAGTACATGTACAGTACATTTGTATTCTTTTTATACGCCCACATTGAAATGTGGTCGTATATTGTCGTCGCCCCCGTCCGTCCGTCCGTCCGTCGGTCCGTCCGTCCGTCCGTCCGTCGGTCCGGCGTCCACAATTGCTTGTGGACGCTCTACAGGCTAAAGTTAATATCCGATTGACTTTAAATTTATACACAGTGTTTATGGTCATGAGACGAAGAAGCCAATTGTTTTTCAGCGATTTCCGATAATTAGTGCCAGAGTTATGGCCCTTGATCACTTCAAAAAATCTTGTGGACGCTCTAGAGGCCAAAGTTAATATCTGATTGACTTCAAATTTATACACAGTGTTTAAGGTCATAAGACGAAGAAGCCTATTGATTTTCAGCGATTTCCGATAATTAGTGCCAGAGTTATGGCCCTTGATCACCTCAAAAAATCTTGTGGACGCTCTAAAGGTCAAAGTTAATATTCGATTGACTTTAAATTTATACACAGTGTTTAAGGTCATAAGACGTAGAAGCCTATTGATTTTCAGCGATTTCCGATAATTAGTGCCAGAGTTATGGCCCTTGATCACTTCAAAAAATCTTGTGGACGCTCTAGAGGCCAAAGTTAATATCCGATTGACTTCAAATTTATACACAGTGTTAAAGGTCATAAGACGAAGAAGCCTATTGATTTTCAGCGATTTCCGATAATTAGTGCCAGAGTTATGGCCCTTGATCACTTCAAAAAATCTTGTGGACGCTCTAGTGGCCAAAGTTAATATCCGATTGACTTTAAATTTATACACAGTGTTTAAGGTCATAAGACGAAGAAGCCTATTGATTTTCAGCGATTGCCGATAATTAGTGCCAGAGTTATGGCCCTTGATCACTTCAAAAAATCTTGTGGACGCTCTAGAGGCCAAAGTTAATATCCGATTGACTTTAAATTTATACACAGTGTTTAAGGTCATAAGACGAAGAAGCCTATTGATTTTCAGCGATTTCCGATAATTAGTGCCAGAGTTATGGCCCTTGATCACTTCAAAAAATCTTGTGGACGCTCTAGAGGCCAAAGTTAATATCCGATTGACTTCAAATTTATACACAGTGTTTAAGGTCATAAGACGAAGAAGCTTATTGATTTTCAGCGATTTCCGATAATTAGTGCCAGAGTTATGGCCCTTGATCACTTCAAAAAATCTTGTGGACGCTCTAGAGGCCAAAGTTAATATCCGATTGACTTTAAATTTATACACAGTGTTTAAGGTCATAAGACAAAGTTGCCTATTAATTTTCAGCGATTTCCGATAGTTAGTGCCAGAGTTATGGCCCTTGATCACCTCAAAAAATCTTGTGGACGCTCTGGAGGCCAAAGTTAATATCCGATTGACTTTAGATTTATACACAGTGTTTAAGGTCATGAGACGAAGAAGCCTATTGATTTTCAGCGATTTCAAATAATTACTGCCAGAGTTATCTCCCTTGATAACTTCAAAAATTCTTGTGACGCTATAGAGGCCAAAGTTACTATCCGATTGACTTCAGATTGATACATAGTTTAAGGTGTTTTGATTTTCAATGAATTTAGATAACTGAACAGCTAAATCCATGATATTAAATGTTTCATGTATATACTAATTGTTAGCGTGGGGTAAAACTTTATAAAAAGCAATCAAATTCTAATGATTTTCTGATAATTACATAATGAGTTGTTACTCTTAATCAGTTTTTAGTGTATTACAAATGTTTCATTACCGAAATTAGTAAAAATATGCGACAACCCTTGTTGACTGCCCGGACGATTTAGCTTCTGTGGGCGTATGTTTCGTTGCCTGGCAACCTATCTTTATTTATCTGTAGAGACTGTAGATTTAAACTAAAAGTTAAATTTACTAAGCGTACACATGTACATCATACTACATGTACATGTAGTAATAATACTTAGTTGAAAAAAATGTTAATTTTTACTTTTTTGTGGTTCCTCTAGGTGTAACAATTTTATCCAATTTAAAAAATATTTTAATATATCCCTGTTACACCTTAGTGATGGCTAAGTTCAAATTTTGTGAAATCGGACAAAATGACCGCCTCTGGTATGCAAATTGTGTAAATATACTATTCAAAAAAAGTAGGGGATATTTGATTTTGGGGGCATAATACTAAAATATTGAAATGACCACGAAAAAAGTCACTATAGAACCTAACAGAAGAAACATTTCCAGTTACATGTACACCAATAGCTACCGCATGGAATGCAGGTGATGCTTGGGATCATCATGGGGGTCCAACCCAAGATTTGCAGGACTCTGACTTAGAATGTTACAGTCATTGTGGCATTGAATTCCAGGGTGGAAACAACAGTTTAATTGTTTTAGTGACCAGAAAACAAATTTTGATATGCGTCGGCTTACCCAAAATGAAAGGTTACGTGCCCTTGGCATGCTACAGATCGGCACAACACAGGCGGTTGTGGCGCGGACGATAAATGTTTCTCAGTCTGTCATAAGCAGGCTATGGTCCAGATACCGTGATACACAATCTGTACAGGACAGACCATGCTCAGGTCGACCAAGGGCGACAACTCAAGCCCAGGATCGATTTATCCGTACCTTGGCCTTGAGAAATCGTGTCATCACAGCATATCAGATCAGCGCTCGTCTTCAAACAGACACTGGTGTGAGAGTGAGTGGCCAGACGATTCGGAATCAACTGCATAGGGGTCACCTTCGCGCTCGAGGTCCTCGCGTGATCCCTTGTTTGAGAGATCATCACATTCAGGCAAGACGTCGTTGGTGTAGGGATCGTCAACACTGGGATAATCAACGCTGGAGCAATGGGATGTTTTCAGATGAGTCAAGGAGGGTGTGGCGTCATCGAAACGAGCGCTTCCAAGACGTTAACGTCATCAGACATGATCGATTTGGGGGGGGGGGGTTCTGTTATGGTGTGGGGAGGCATCACTGTTGCTGGAAGAACGGCTTTACATGTTGTTGCAGGGCGTGTTACAGGCCAATACTACCGGGACAACATCTTGGCAGTCCATGTTGTGCCGTTCGCACGACGTCATGGCCGCCGTTTCATCATCCAGGAAGACAACACAAGATGTCACAGGGCCAGGATCGTTACAGGGGCGTACATAACAATTTTGTTTGGGGGGGATGTTTAGCCAAAATGCGACTGACTGAAGCACAGTGACGCAATCAGGAGCTGAGCACTGCGTGTGAGTTTTCTAGGGAATATGGGGGTGGGGCAGGGGCGGTTTCAATTCTAGGGCACCAACCACAATCCCACCCCACAATGAAAGTAAACAAAATACTGGCTATAACATTAAACGTCCCGGTAGAACATAGATAGTATTGTATAATTATATAGTTGTTCGCCGATCCTCGTCGGAAAGTAGTTTTATTTTAGTTCACATATGTCATATTAATGATTGTGCCAATAACACTGAGTAATTTGAGAAAAATTTTGTAAAATTGATTCAATATCCTGGCATTTGAGGTCATTGCTGAGAGAAATTGCTGCGGACGAGTGTACCAGAAATGTCAGTCAAAAGGACAGAATCTCCAGATGTGTTTTGCAAGAGTTGGCATAACATCTGTACAATCTGACGCCCCTGCCCCGCACCAGTGGAACTACAAACTGGGCAGTTCACTATAATCTTGAATATGATAGTGCTGAGACAGTATACATGTATGACAACTGAGAAGTAGAAGAATGATTTTAAAATGAAATCAAGCGCCGCAGGCACGAAATAATTTAAGATATGTAACCGAGTAGAAGAATGATGTTATAATGGAATTTACAGATATGTAACAGAGCTTTTAAATTTTTGGGACTGGGGTTGATAAGAAATGGAACAGAATCTTGAGGCTTGGCTGTCAATTTCGTCTGTATTGTGATTGTATATGTTTATCTCATTAATTCATTTAGTCCGAGAGACTGACTGCGGTGAGTACTTTTTTGGAGACCGACTATTTTTTGAATAAGAGTGACAAGCAGACATGTTTATTTTATACTATAGTTTTAGTGAAATTCTGTTGTTAGCCCAACATACTCACAACAGAATAAGCGTGACTTATGCAATTTAGGCACACGGATTCACGTAAATATATAATATTTGGGGTCGATTCTGGCATTGTTTTTGAGACCGACTGGAGTGACTGCATTTATTTTGTGACCGACTATTTTTCTCCCTTAGTGAAATTCTGTTGTTAGCTCAACATACTCACAACATAATAAGCATGACATATGCAATTTAGGCTCACGGATTCACGCAAATGTAGAGTATTTGGGATCTATTCTGGTATTGTGTTTGTGACCGACTGCAGTGCACTTATTTTGAGACCGACTATTTTTCTCCCTGGGTGAAATTTTGTTGTTAGACCAACTACTCAAAACAGATGGAAGTGAAACACAACATTTTTTTAAACGTGATAAGTTGATAAGGTTATTTTATACTAAAGACTGCTCCTATTTTGCGACCGACTGCACTGATTTTGCGACCGACTATTTTTATGCTAGTGTTGCGTGAGTACTTATTTTGATACCGACTACCCCTATTTTTGCGACCGACTGCACTAATTTTGCGACCGAATACACAACACCACCCCCACCCCACCGCCACATTCACCCATTCTTGAATGTGCGAAAAATTCGTTTTTAGCTTTTCGTCCCTCCAGATGGACAATTTTTAGCTGATATAAAAAAACGTTTGAATATATCACCATTACACGTTAATGATACATACATGTATTGTAGCTGAGTTAAAATTTTGTGAAAATTGGACCAAAACTGTTGGACAAAATGGCTGCCCTTGTACGCAAATTGTGTATTGGATCGTAACTTTCATCCGATTTAAAAAAAACGTTTGAATATATCACTGATACACCCTAATGATGCCTCTTGTTTTATTTAAGTCAATGCAGACATCTCATATTTTATTCTTTTCATTTTAAAAAGTACTATATCAAACTTGGCAGGAATGTGGACATATATTGCATTAACGTTGCTTTAAATCGGTGAATATGTACACAGTACATGTGTGACCTTAAATCAGTCTTGATAACTGATATGCAAGAAGGTATGATTAAAAGATACTAACAATTTTAATGTTTTTATTTCTCACCAGTCAAATTTGTTTTTTAAAAATTTAAAATAAAAATGTAATCTGCATTTAGGATCTAGGAACATGTACCATACTGTACATACATGTGTAAAGTTATAGTAACCACTTTATGGTTTTAAAAAAGAAAAGATCATGATACGTACATGTACATGTATGTTTTATTGAATGTTTGAAAAGTTAGAAATTATTTGATCTTGCATACAAATATAATTTCTGGTATTGTTTTTTGTGTGTCTGATAGTACAATGTAGGTATAAATGTTTGGCTTGTCTGTGTTGTATTACACATATGTATCATCTACATGTATGTTTTGATGCTTAGTACTCTTTTGTGTAAAGCTAGTTTATGAAAAAAAAGTAAATGTGCTAAAACAAGCATGCCCTTACATGTAATGTCAGGAATTTGATCAAATTAAATGTTTTAAGATTTATTGTCAAAAGACATTTCAGATATACTAAAATAAAAATTGTTGAAATTTACTATGTTTAATCTTTATTTATGGTATACCGGTACCATATTTTCCGGAAGACAAGTCCACAGAAGTCGGGCCTTTGTCGTACACTTGTACCACATAGAGTTATATTGTTTTGATGATAAAAAATATTACAATCTGAAAAGACAACTTTTAGGTACAACTCTTGAGTGACATTGTCTGCTGCTAAATAATAACACTCGTACTAGATTGGAAGTCAAACTTTTGCCTAAAACTATTTACGGTATTCCACAAATACTTGATTGGTTGGTGCTTTGGGGCATGACAACGTTGATTGTGATTAAGTGAGAGGGATGAAACTAAGAATATGGATTACCTTGACTAAATTCGATGGTGAGAATTTTCTGCTTAGGCCAAGAAGTTATAAGCAATTTGATTGGTCAAGACTTTGTAACGTAAGCATCCACTATCACACTGTCACCGACTTCACTCAAATTTGAAAACAATCAGCAATATAACCCAGAGAAACCATTGTGTAATGCCAGTACATGTATGAGTCATGATCTGCTTTACATGTATGTTACAAGAAATATAAATTTAAGCATATTGAAGTAAAAGTTAAATACATCGGTGAAATGTATGAAAAAAATTCCAGGTACATGTACATAGTCTAAAACTAAATGCTGTAAGTCAATAAAGAAACGTTTTAATATTCAATAGAATGGTGGCATATTGAATACAGTTAGGGCACATGTTAATTTGATAATAAGGTACATGTAAGAGGTCAAAATAAGTATTCAGGACATTGTTTTAACAGAAATTTATAATTAAATATACATTGATTAGAGATACATGTATGTCAATTTAGTAACTTTCTGTATAAGCTGGTAATTCTTAGGTCAGAAAGACATCACGATTCCAGAGTTTTAGAAGCAAATGAATAGCAGCTACATACACCACAGCAATTTTGTGTTTTTCGGCAATTTGTCGTTTTGTGCAAGTCATATGATCGATGTACATTGTACATTATAAATAATATGTTATAGATGTCCTTAAAGGGAATATCCCGATGTACATGTACATGTATACTCACAGATAGGTGTAAACTTTCAAGACAAGCGCTAGGTACATGTATGTCCTTTCAAGATTGGCCATAAAATATCAGTGTCAAATTTCAATTGCTGTGAATCAACGAAAAAATATGCTTGACTGCCCATAGCTTTAGCATTCACTATTCATTCATTTATCATCAGCATTGTTCTAAGTTCTGTTACAACAGAAATTAGATTATAAGTGTACATGTACATGTATGTCAGTATGCAGAATCAACCTATCATCTTAAAATCTACATGTACTTCAAAACACAATTGATATTTTTTTGGCTATATTCCTGTTTTCATCAACCAATTCATGACTCTCTGTCGACAGATTCTTTTCGGTCTGGTAGTTGTCTAACCTGTTAGCGTGATTTAAGGACTAATTCTCTCATACTCAAACAAGCACAACTTTCTCTGGCATCATATTGATTTTAGCCAATCAATAAGCAGCATGTAATCATATGACCTTACTGTGAAATCACCTCACCTCATATTCTCAAATTACATTGGTTCAATTGCATTACTCTTTGCTACTCCAATTCTACCAGAGTTTTGTATAGTAGAAAAAAGTGGTTTGTTGTTCATATAGATATATGCCTCATGTTGGTTGAATGTGCCTAATGGTCATTTTCTGATAACGAAGAGGAATGCAGGGAAGAAAATAAAAGGGTCTCCCACATAAGCGCTATCTAATTGCCTTGGCAAGTAAAATTTACGGGGGACAAGTAAAGCTTTCATTGTGACTTCTCCACCGGTATAGTACTGTTGTTCAATAGAATTAGATACAGAAATTATACATACATGTGTACATGTATGTACATAATTGACGACGATGACACAGGTACGAACGTGATTTCTACTCAAAGGGTAACAATTCTGCCTATCACAGTTATCCAGTACTGTAGACAAGTTACATGTATGTATGTAAAGACCATGACAATCAAGAGTTACCGGGGATGTAACGCTGTGCATTTATGTGGTGTGACACCTGCTGTTAAACTGTTAAGAATGATCATTTCTTATCACAGTCATTTGATTCTCGTTTGTTTTGAATACGGTACAATTCTTGTTTATTAATTGACAGTAAAAACAACGAAGCTACTGTAGCTGACACCAAAGTGTCTCTAGACGACCGGATATCGCATTACCAAAGTGTCTCTTGACGACCGGATATTGCATGCAACTGCACCAAATAATTGCACTCAGTCGCTGAATCTTGAGATTTCAAATCAAAAAAAGATGTAAAATTTTCTCAAAGGGGGGGGGGGAGTGTGTTAAAACCATAATATTAGTGTTGATTATGTGTAGTTTAGTAGTGTGGTAGCATGAGTGCAATATACATGTATCTATGTTAAGCAATAGAGAGGTTTAACATCCACTCAACACAAACTAGGTCATTTTGAGACTAACATGGTTTTTAATTTTATTTCATTAATTAGCTTGCGTGTAGGGGTCTTTAGCAATGGGAAGAAACTTGAGTACCCGGAGAAAACCCATGAGGTTGGACAGGCGACCCTACTCCGTGTCAAATTCAACAGGGGATTTGAAACCACGCCAGTTGACTCAACGGCATGGGGCATGATACACACACGCTAACCGTCGACCACCCACCCTCCCTGTTAAGCAATGTCTTGCACAAGACCATTAAACAACATAAAATACGGACATTATCCAGCACCTGCATTTCAATGGAATGCATCAAGCACATCCAATATTTCAACTAGTATAATAATGTACGCTGAAATAATGGTACCGGTACATGTAAACATCAAAGGATGACGTCACATCTGTATTTTAATGCCATTTTATTCCGTCTGACATTACATCAAAACCCCGCCATCCACAGCTATTCACTCAAACAATCCAGTCACCCAGTCTACGGCACAATAACTCACATTACATAATAGGTGCAATTTGGATTTGTGTTATTGAGTTAATGTAATCTTCTTGATGCAAAGTAATTCCTTTGTCAGACAGATTGATTTCTAATCCAATGTATTTAAAAGTGTTTTCTTGTATTCTCCCATTCACAAATTGTGATCTACTACTTGTTCTTTAAATTTTAAAAATCCAGCCCACATGGATCTTCAGTATGTGCAGATTCAGGATCAGGATGATGCCCCCTGGCACCCTTGGGCAGATTAAAATATTCAAGATGACCTCCATGAGGTATTTTGTGATTATTTAGTGTGGTAAACTTCGGGACAGATTCTCTAGATTTGAAGGTGGGTTCTATTGGAATATGACCCGCTAAATCCAATGAGCTTGGCTAATCCTGTAGGCCTGAATGTGGTTTCTTCAAGAATTTGACCTGCTGAATCCAACAAGCTTGGGTATTCCCCCTATAAGAGTGATTCTACAAGTAATTCCACTAGGCGGTTTAATTCAAAATTAAACCCCTACCCTCATGAGAAGGGGACCACCAACTTTCATGTAAGAATCAAGATTTAGTGTATCAGGCACCGCTGTCTACTCATCAAGCATATTAGAAATTGTGTTTGGATTTTTGAAACAACCTGAACCTACATGTAGCTCCCTTACATGTATATAATGGATTACTTTCTAGTTGCTGTACTGACAGGGAGACCCTTCATCTGAACGGTAGGTGTATGTATTACCCTCTAAAGAATAAATACATGTACGAGACAACCCTACATGTAGCTGGTTTAAGTGTATGCTTCATTGCTGGAAACCTATCTTATGCAAAGTAAATGATTCCATTCCATGCATTAAATTTATTCTGGTAATTGCATTAATTGATCAATAGATTTAAAGTAAATTAATGGTAGAATACTGGGGAGTTTGTCCAGATTCCTGTGGTTTGTCATATGATTTTTGAACTTGCTTTTAAACAACAAACTTCACTCCAGATCTACTAATGAATGTTGCCTAGCAACTAGTTATAGACCATTATTACTTTCTAAAGATGGTTTCCACATCAAAAGGTCTAACCTCTTTACTGATGGTAAAAACAGCAAGGGGGAGGGAGTTGCATCCATATTGTATTCTTTTATCTTTCCATCTGCTTATTTATTTAGCTTTTTTAAGGTTGAGACAGGGGTCATTCCATGTCAAGTGGCCCAAATTTTGGAAAGTTGGCTAAGTAACCCCCTTCAAGAAAAATTAAAAAATAATATGTTATAGATGTCCTTAAAAGGACTATCCCGATTTGAACAGTCCCAAAAATATAAATCTGAGAACGTATTTAAGCGCCAAAATATAGAGGAATGGTGTATTCACCTAGTCCCAAAATTTCAGCTCAAAATATTAAAATATTTAGTCGTTTGGACGCGAACATCAAAACTGCTTAACCTTACACATAACCATTTTAAGATTTTTTCGTTCGGTGACCTGATAATCGATTCCCGTTACTTGATAGGTCTATACAGTGAATGACCGATACGTCTTATTTTTATAGAGAAATGTATAGTTTTATCCAGACACCTCAAAATACAGATGAAGACTGACAGGTTTAAGTTGTTTGAAAACGCATCACAAATATTGAGGCCCTTAAGTTAGGTACTTGTATTTCTCCAAAATATTATTGGGATTAGTCCTTTAGGTAACAACTCTGAAAGTATACTTAGGTAGAAGATTTTAAGGGACTTTAACACAAAATTAAGTACTTGTATTTCTCCAAAATATTATCAGGATTAGTCCTTTAAGATAACAACTCTGAAATTATAGTTCTGTAGGTCAAAAACGCACAGAGATATAACCATTTGAAATTAGGATGCTGAAACAAATCATAAATTTAGTAATTTTTTCAGGCTTTCGGGTGCTTTACTAATAGGGGTGGAACTCTCTATTTAGAACTTTTGGTATAGATTATGAATTTAGTATCACACTTAATGTGAGAAACATACATGTACTTTTCACGCCACCAGGGGCAAAATGTGGAAGAAATGAACTATTCAATTTTTACACATCCACTTTTTCATGTGGATGAGTTATGCCTTCGACCCAGAGCGTCCGTCCATCCACAGTTTATTTGTTGACACTCTACAGGTCACAATTGTTATTTGATTTTGACGAAAATTAAAAAATAGATCTATGTCCCAAAGATCCTTTGTTCCTTTCGATATTGGCATGTAACGGACCATAACTTCATGGTTTATGGCCCTGGTTTGATTGAACAAAAAATCATGTATGCTAGAGGTCCAAATTTTAACCTGATTTTTTATGAAACTTGAAATGAATATTTATAACCCATAGATCTTGGTTCCTTTTGATATTCATCCATATCGAATCGTAACTTCCTGATTGTACGAAAAATCAGTTTTTAGATTGTGATCTCTCTGGAGAGAGTTTTTCGTGTACATAATCCACTGTGTTTCTGAAAATTTGACAGAACATATGTTTTTGTATTAAAGTCATAAAATCCCTTTTTGTATATAAGTCAATATGGTACATGTTTAATGTCATAACTCAACAACAAAGATATACATGTATATTGACTTGAAATTTGGGGGTCATTAGGAGAGGTCATAATTACAAATGTTCCAATATAGGAAATGGACTGTAAATGCTGAAAGTTGTTTCTAAACTCTATGTACATGTAAACAACATCAGAAAATTGAGAAGTGGACAAATAATGTGTACTTTTAGCCGATACACTGTAAAATAGAGGTGGTAGAGGTACTAATATGTTAAACTATGGATTGTGGAATCTGCGCCAAACAGTTGGCCTTGCCTTAACTCATAGACTTCCTTCCACTTCTTAAGCTTTTTCACTCGTTTCTATAAAAGCACATTGCATATGTAATAGAACTTGTTGATCATCATGTAAGCCCAATTGATTCACTCTTTAATCATGTTGCATTGAGTAATGTGTGTGTAAAAGTAACATTTTTTTTATGGTGTTTATTGATTTATAAATTAGATTTGGGTATACGCTGGTGAAAATGAGCTAAATCTTTAAGTTAACTCAATATTTTCAATAATATTTGAAATAAATGTCACTGACAATTTCTACAAAGCATAGAAACAAGTAGAATACGAATCAAGCACAGACAATCTGAAAAAAACATAGAACAAACAATACATAAAAACTGTACAGACAAATATGTTGAATCAGTCCAACATGCTTAAATGGATATTAAGTGAACATGACAGAAATTTATTTATGTTAAAAATATGCTTCAATAATTTTCAGTTTTGAAAAATAAAACTTAAAAGCCAAGCCTATGTTGTTATTTCTTTGTTTGCGTGACTGTGAACAAGTTTAATTACACATTCAATTTCCTTAGTAGAAAGTTTCCATGATTATTTCATTTCATTAAATTAAGCATGAGAGAAAGGAAAAACCTTAAGAGTTATTAATTATTTAAGGTGACATTTATGATCATATTTTTTCTTTATCTCATATCTTGTTTTAAATGTACAAGTTGATAATGTTGATAGTATTAATAGTATTAATTAATATACAATAAACATTCCTTTATCTTCACAGAATGATTGATTTAATGGGATGTAAAGGAGTAAATCAGCAGCATATTCTTTAGAACATTTAAAAAATAAAAAAGACAAAATGGATCTAAAAAGCACACATTAAAATGTGATATGATAATATTATATATCATCGCCCCTATCAATCCGGTGTACACAATTGCCCGTGGTTTCTTTGGAGGCTAAAGTTAATATCAGATTGACTTTAAATTGATACACAGTGTTCAAGGTCATGAGATGAAGAAAGCTTATTGTATTTCAAGGAATTCCGATAATGACTGCCAGCAATCTTGAAACCAGAAAAATTTTTGAAGAAATTTCTCTGGTGAATCGGGGTAGCTATATTCCCGGAAAATGACATGTAATTCCTACGCGCGAAATTTCTCGTTTATTTGTGTCATACGCCCCTGATTTTACGTGCCGGGATGACCGAATCACTTATAAATATACCCACGCGTAGAAAAATAGATCTTTACAAAAACTTGAATTTGTTCGTTTAGGATCGATTTGTTATGTCAGCGAGTTGACTTTGACTCAAGGATCATTTTACAACAAACGAAACGACGATCCGACCTCCCGTTTTCGAGAAATCAACCTAAAATGGGAGGTCAGAATGGGCGGGGCTTAGGTTTGAAAAAATTTGGAAAAAATGGACGGTCCAATGTGCCAGAGGCCTTCGGCTCCGCGGCTGCCTCTGGGAACGAGATTGGACTGCCAGTTGCCTAAGAAATGTAATGATTTTCTAATAATTACTTAATGAGTTGTTGCTCTTAATAATATTTTAGTGTATTATAAATGTTTCATTACCAAAAAAAGTAAAAATATGTGACAAGTCTTGTTGACTGCTTAGACGATTTAGCTGCTGTGGGCACATGTGTCATTGCCTGGCAACCCATCTTTAAATAATTGAATACACTAGATGAGTCATGTGCATTTGAGTCGCAACAATAATTATTGTGCGTGCCATACAGCACTCTGTTGTTAGGATAAAATTAAGTTACATAACTTGTGGGTTAGATACTGTACATGTATTTATGTGAAGATACTTCATAATAATATAAACTTGTGTCAAACAGATGAAAACAAGCGTAGATCATGTGAAATTCAATGTTATCAAATTGACTTACAACTTAGTGAATAACTGTATCCTACAACAGAGCAGTATAAATATTGCAAATGGCGGCTTTTTAAGGTTTCCAAGAAAGTATTTACCAGGTGGTTATTGCCAATAAAAGTATGACAATTTTGGTATAAGTCGAAAGTAGAGATATCCAATCTTACTAGAAACACACTGGATTCCCTTAAAAATGCACTCATGGAGCGTAAAATGCAACACTAACCCTTGGCATCATCCTGTTTAGTTCTATTTCACTTCAGGTTCTTTTAACATGTTACTGTTACTCTGTTAGTGCATGTCAACATGTACAGTGTACATAAGACCCTGTTTTATTGCTCCATCTGAACAAGTAGACACTGGTAATCTCCAGGCCTTTCATACTTCCTTATATCGAGAATTTAACTGGTCTTCTATGACACTAGTGTCACGATCTCAAGAAAATCACAAGGCTTCCATTGAGAGGCATATTTAAATTTCTGCCTCACCTTTGGGAGATGCATCTGGGATTGTCAGGTGGGTTATTTTATAGTATACATACCAACCTGTCTTGAAGGTGTGTTCTGCTACCGGTTGTGTGAAGATTGTACAAAGTACACAGTGCCCTTCGAGACATGTACATGTAGATATTGGCTTATTGATTTAAAGGATCTATTTTTAAGATTAAATTTTGTTTTATTATTTCATATATTTTCAACTTGAAAATAGATGATTGTTTTACTAAGCATTGAATCTGCAATACATGTATGTTTGATATCTGAGTACAAAAAATTATTACTCATGACTTATCTAAGATACATGTATGTACAATATGAAGAAGGCAGAGAGAAACCAATGGTTTGAAATGTAAAATTTGAGTTACAATTGATAGATTTGAAAAATGTTTTTAATAAAAGTAATTTTGATTTTGTATGATCTTAAGCTCTTAACAATTTGTGTGGCAGTTTGAGACGCTGTAGTTGTTTCTGTAAAAACTCATGATGGGGACATTACCTTCAAGAGAAATAGAGCAGCCGAACTTAACCCTAGTTTTTTGGGGTTCTGTTTTGTTGGAATGAATATTTTAGAACCAAGATCTGGGCTAGTGGTTTTATTATAAACACGTGAGTTGGATAGTATTGTCTATAAAACAATACATGATAGATATTTAAAACATGTGTAAATGTTTCTTTCACCAGACCAGTGTACTGCTGACCTTAATCATATTAATGCTATTTAGGAACAACCAGGTGCGGATCCAGGATTTTTTGCAGGGGGGGGGGCCAGGTTTGATAATTACCACCGCCACCATTACCGGTGGGTTTGGGGGCCCTCCCACAGAAAAATTTGGTAAATTAGATTCAATTTGGTGCATTCTGACATATTTCCGGAAGGTAAATTCCAAAATTACAGGTCTAAAAATCGCCAATAAAATCGCATAAAAATTTTTCAAGCCTGAGCAGGGGGTGTCCGGACCCCCCCCCCCCCCTCTGGATCCGCGTCTGAACAACCTGTCTCTGTCACACTTAGAACCTGAAGTAAAATGCAGATTCAATGTAAGCATCAGTGCTGACGTTACAATTGGGGTTGGTGAGCGAACTATGTAATGCACTCACACACACATTAAATCAGAAGCTCCGTTATTGGTCTCTAATCTGTTTAAATAACAGTACTAATTATTTCCGTTACTCTTCAGATTTATGATAGACATCTCAGACACATCATTTATTGAACTGATCTGCCGATTCAAGCTAGTTAAGATAGTATATACTTAGCAACTATATTTCATATTTGGCTCACAACATTGTATACACATCTACACAAGAACATACATTCTTTTCTCATGACAAAATTATCTCCACGATTCCCAGAGCTGATCCAGTCGCCTGCAGCTTCAGTGTGACATATCTTTTAAAATTATTTAGGATACACCTAACTGCATTGTGTTCATTGTAGACAGGATATTAAACTCATTAATTTTACTTTGTCATGATTGATATACAGATTGATAGCTTTAAATAAGTAGAAATGAGGAAAGGTCAACATGTATAAAGGTCAGAGTTAGGCGATTGTTATGGAATTAAGCTGTATTATATGAACTATATAGCGTGATGAAAATTAACATATCTTATCATGTGGCGGATAACTTATTCATTCAGCATTCAAATATCACCAATATACATAATTGTAGAAAAAAAGGAATAATAAATACATTTTGTCGTGGAGGTTTAGGGGTATATGATGTACATGTAGTTGCGTGTGATGGCATTGTTAATAGAGTTGCTTCAAAGTTAGTTCAGCTCTGAACATCGGTCTCATTACACTCACCCTGAACGTTCAGGGACTGGTCCATTCAATCAATGTCGAAAATAATTTGACCCCCAATTTTACTGGTCAACTTTTCACTGCTAAACGATGGGTGTCACTCCGTGTGGACACGTGTACAGCGTAAAGGAACATCTCAGTGAGAAAATAAGACCTTGCTCATTTCGCTAGAGTCAGTATGAGCATCACAACACGCTGTGTCATGGTGGCGAAAGGATAGATTGATAGGAGGGGACGTATTTTAAACAGCGTGTTGTTTCGCTCATACACTGTACTGAGTCTAGCGAGGTAAGCAAGGTCTTATTTTGTCACTAAAATGTTCCTTTACATTGTACAGACGTCCACACGGATTGACACTCCGATGTTTCGCAGTGAAAAGTTGCCCAGTAAAATTGACTGGGGTTCAAATTATTTTCGACATTGATTGAATAGGCCAGTCCCTGAACGGTCAGGGTGAGTGTAATGAGACCGACGTTCAGAGCTGAACTACTTCAAAGTGTCTTCAACCTGAACCTTATACATGTACAGTACATGTGTCTAAGATTTTTAGACCCACAAGGAAACATTCTGTTCGGACAAGGGACACAACTATCACAGGAAAAAATGGAACAATATAATGTATTTTGTTAACAAAAGTTTAGAGAGAAGTATTTTGTTTTATTTTTTACTAAATGTATCTTCATGTTTGATGATTTTTATATTTTCAACTCAAGAGACAAAAAAACTCTGACTACATATACATGTAAATAGACACGGAAGAATGCAAAGGAAACTCACAAATCCTTGTTATTCTAGTCTTGATTATATTTTTGTATCCCACCATTATGACAACATACATGTACTATGGCCTTAAATACATGTATGCCTTCTGTTTATTAGATTATTAAATTTGGTTACCCCTGCTTGCTGAGGATGTAGTACCTACATGTGTGTGTTCAAAATGAGTAAATTTGCACTCAAGATATGGCCAGGATATCCAAAGTTATGTCTCTTTAAACAGACATTATACAAGAGCAAAATCTGCCTATTGTAGGTCATTTTTATGCCTTGAATGTTACATAAATCATTAATTAGACATTAAATTAAATAACTGACCAAGATCATAATAACTCTCAGGGCCGTTGGATAGTCTAGATTCTCTATAGATTTAACGGTTGATGATTTAACGTAAAAATGGATAATCAAGGCTACACTTTAATTGTATCGTTGATAACTCGTCTCAGAGTAATTTGAAATAAATTTTCAGCATATTCCCTTTTCATTATCTTTTTTCTAAGAGAACTGTCAACTCTTTGTCTAATCTTACTTAATACGATTTAAAGTAGCCTACAAAAGTTTTAAAAAAAATATTTGAGATGGAAATAAAGCTACAGTACATGTACACCGAACATGTAAGTTACTCAGAAAAAATAATCCACCATATTACATTTGTGTTTTCTTTACGGATTATGTACACGTAGTTAATCTGTGTGTTTTTTGGTACATGTATTTCCGTCTATTATCAGTTTCTACAAACGGATTGAAATGTTATTTTGTGGAATGAAAATGATGATGTGAGAAAGGAAGAAGCCACTGGAGTGAGAATTAAAATATAAGGACATAAGAATTGAATAACATATTTTATTTCATCGAGAAGCAAGAAAACTTATATTTTCACGAATGCGTAGCATGAGTGAAAATATAAACGTCTTCTTGTTTAGAGATGAAATAAAATATTTTATTCACGACAAAATGACAAATGTTCTATTTATTTTATGATTTTACAATCATTTTGGGTAAAACAACACTTTGCTACTTCGCTAGCCAGTGGAATAACACTTCTATTTATCCATCAAATACATGTACATGTATTACTGAATTGAGCTGTAAACTGGTACTGTACATGAATTAAATATGGATATTTTTCAGAAAGGTTTACCTATTTGTAGTTGTTTGTGGTAATCACATATACATGTACATGTATTAATCTATTCAGTAAACGATTTTCTCCACAGCAAATTACCAAGAATTATTTTCGTTGAAGTCTGGTTATATTAAAGTTAATGGAGCTTCTAATTACACCATTTCCTACTGGGACCTCATTCGGATTAATTCAGGCCTCTTGGTTTGAAAATGGATTAAGATTCCTGTTCTAATCACAAATGCAAAAGAAGTTCCCCTAAAGAGATACAGGAGAGCTTTCTCAAAAGAGAGATTTTCCCTTTTCAATTTTTATACACCTACATGTACATACATGAAAATGTTGTATATGGCAGTCTCGTCTGTCTGTCATCCTCAATTTCTTCTGAACACTCTACCGACTACATTTATTATCAGATTGTTTTTAAATTGATATATGTATTGTTTACCTTAATGAGATGTAGAATCCTATTTAATTTCAATGATTTCCATAATTTCTTCTGGAGAGTTGTATGGCCCTTGCTTTATAGAGTGCACTTTTTGAATACTTTAATGACAAATTTACCATCTGTTTGGAATAGAATTTATATGCATTATTTTTAAAAATTAGTGAAACAAAAGTGACTATTGAATTTCAGCAATTTCCGTTTATTTGTTGAACCTTGTGAATGGTCGAATGACAAAAGTTATGATACGATCAGTATGAAATTAATATGCATTATTTAAATTAGTAAAACAAGAATTCTATTGAATTTCAGTAATTTCTGTCAATTACTTTGAGAATTATGGCCCTTGTACTTTGTTGAACCTTGTGTGAACACTTGACGACCTGCCTTTCCCATTTCGGGAGAGCTTCTTTTCACTCTCCAGGAATTTATTCATGTGAAGGCCTGTAATGAGCGATAATGGATACACATATTTAGAATGAATGAAATTAAAATGGAATATATGGGCCTTTTCAATTTTTATACGCCCACATTTTCATGTCGACATATATTGTCGTCACCCCTGTTAACCCGTCCGTCCACAATTGTTTGTGAACAGCCTACAGGTCACAATTTTTATCCGATTTCAATGAAACTTTAAATATAGGTTTATCACCCTTGGATCTTGGTTCCTATCGATATTGACATGTATCGGACTGTAACTTCATGGGTTATGCCGTTATGGCCCCTGATTGTACGAAAAATCACGTTTTTAGCTCGTGAACAGTGTAGAGGTCACAATTTTGAACCGATTTGGATGAGACTTAAAATGCACGTTTATAACCCAATAAAGATCTTGGTTCCTTTCAATATTTACCCCTTTTTAGCTTGTGGTCTCCCTGGAGGTCAAAATTGTCATCTGATTTAAAAAACTGTTTGATTATATCACCGTTACATGGTTATTGAGGTTGAGTTCAAATTTTGTCAAAATCAGACCAAAATTGACAGACAAAATGGCCGTCGTTTGTACGCGAATGGTGTGAAAATATGTTATATCAAGGTTGTGGACCCTATAGAGTTCACAATTTTGAACAGATTTTGATGAAACTTGACATGTATGTTCATATCCCAAAGATCTTGATTCCTTTCAATATTTGTGGCTGGGCCCATCGGATTGTACATGTAACTCCTGATTGTCCGAAAAATCACTTTTTTATACGCCCACATTGAAATGTGGTCGTATATTGTCGTCGCCCCCGTCCGTCCGTCCGGCGTCCACAATTGCTTGTGGACGCTCTAGAGGCTAAAGTTAATATCCGATTGACTTTATGAATTTATACACAGTGTTTAAGGTCATGAGACGAAGAAGCCTATTGTTTTTCAGCGATTTCCAATAATAACTACCAGAGTTATGGCCCTTGACGACTTCAAAAAATCTTGTGGACGCTCTAGAGGCCGAAGTTAATATCCGATTGGCTTTAAATTTATACACAGTGTTTAAGGTCATGAGACGAAGAAGCCTATCATTTTTCAGCGATTTCCGATAATTAGTGCCAGAGTTATGGCCCTTGATCACTTCAAAAAATCTTGTGGACGCTCTAAAAGCCAAAGTTAATATCCGATTGACTTTAAATTTATACACAGTGTTTAAGGTCATAAGACGAAGAAGCCTATTGATTTTCAGCGATTTCCAATAATTAGTGCCAGAGTTATGGCCCTTGATCACTTCAAAAAATCTTGTGAACGCCCTAAAAGCCAAAGTTAATATCTGATTGACTTTAAATTTATACACAGTGTGTAAGGTCGTAAGACGAAGAAGCTTATTGATTTTCAGCAATTTCCGATAATTAGTGCGAGAGTTATGGCCCTTGATCACTTCAAAAAATCTTGTGGACGCTCTAAAAGCCAAAGTTAATATCCGATTGACTTTAAATTTATACACAGTGTTTAAGGTCATAAGACAAAGAAGCCTATTGATTTTCTGCGATTTTCGATAATTAGTGCCAGAGTTATCTCCCTTGATCACTTCAAAAAATCTTGTGGACGCCCTAAAAGCCAAAGTTAATATCTGATTGACTTTAAATTTATACACAGTGTGTAAGGTCGTAAGACGAAGAAGCTTATTGATTTTCAGCAATTTCCGATAATTAGTGCGAGAGTTATGGCCCTTGATCACTTCAAAAAATCTTGTGGACGCTCTAAAAGCCAAAGTTAATATCCGATTGACTTTAAATTTATACACAGTGTTTAAGGTCATAAGACGAAGAAGCCTATTGATTTTCAGCGATTTCCAATAATTAGTGCCAGCGTTATGGCCCTTGATCACTTCAAAAAATCTTGTGAACGCCCTAAAAGCCAAGATCATAAGACAAAGAAGCCTATTGATTTGCATCAATTTCCGATAATTAGTGCCACAGTTATGGCCCTTGATCACATCAAAAAATCCTGTGGACGCTCTAGAGGCCAAAGTTAATATCCGATTGACTTTAAATTTACACACACTGTTTATGGTTCTGAGAGGAAGAAGCCTACTGATTTTCATCAATTTCAAATAATTACCTCCAGAGTTATCTCCATTGATCACTTCAAAAAACCTTGTTGCGCTGTAGATGCCAAACTTATCATCCGATTGACTTCAGATTGATACACAGAGTTTAAGGTGTTGAAACGAACAAGTATTTTGATTTTCAATGAATTTTGATAACTGAACAGCTAAATCCATGATATTAAATGTTTCCTATACTAATTGTTAGCGTGGGGCAAAACTTTATAAAAAGCAAACAAATTGTAATGACTTTTTGATAATTACATAATGAGTTGTTACTCAGATTTTAGTGTATTACAAATGTTTCATTACCAAAAGAAAGTAAAAATATGCGACAACCCTTGTTGACTGCCCGGACGATTTAGCTGCTGTGGGCGTATGTTTCGTTGCCTGGCAACCTATCTTTTAGCTTGTGTTTCCTTTGGAGCTCACAGTTATTAATGGATTTGAAATAACGTTTGATAATATCACTGTTTCACCGTAATGAAAGGTGAGCATGAATTTTGTGAAAATCAGACCAAAACTGATGGACAAAATGGCTGCCACTTGTACGCGAATACTAAAAGAATATGGTATATGAAGGTTGTAGACCCTGTAGAGGTTACAATTTTAATCTGATAATGATGGTTGAGTATGAATTTCTTGAAAATTGATAATGGAACAGCTAAATCCATAATATTAAATGTTTCGTATACTTAATGTTAGCATGGGGCAGAACTTTATAAAAACCAAACAAATTCTAATGATTTCCTGATAATTACTTAGTATGCGACAACACTTGTTTACTACCCGGACGATTTAACTGCTGTGTGGGCTTATGTTTCGTTGCCTGGCAACCTATTTTTTTCATCTTGTGGTCCTTCTAGAGCTCACAATTACAAGTATTAACAAATATGTAATGTTAACTATTTTTTGTCCCCCGCCTTTCGAATAAAGTTGGGGGACTATTAAAATGGGTTCGTCCGTCTGTCTGTCAGACTTTTTGGGACACAATAACTCTCTTCCTAATTGAGCTAAAATGTTCAAACTTGGTGTATATGCTTATTAGGTCAATGCCTTGATGGAGTTTGAAGATGAGCATTTTCCGCTTAGGGTAAGCAGAGATAAGCAATTTGATTGGTTGGTGCTTTGGGACATGATAACTTTAGTTCTAATTAAGTGAGAGTGATGTAACTTGGTGTATATTTTCATTACAGTAATACTAAGTTCGATAATGAGCCTTTTTCTGCTCAAGGTAAGCAGAGCGATACGCAATTTGATTGGTCGGGACTTTGGAACACAATAACTCTCCTTCTAATTGAGTTAAAATGTTCAAACTTGGTGTATATGCTTATTAGGTCAATGCCTTGATGGAGTTTGAAGATGAGCATTTTCCGCTTAGGGTAAGCAAAGATAAGCAATTTGATTGGTTGATGCTTTGGGACATGATAACTTTAGGTCTAATTAAGTGAGAGTGATGAAACTTGGTGTATAGTTTCATTACAGTAATACCTTGACTAAGATCGATAATGAGCATTTTCTGCTCAGGGTAAGCAGAGCGATAAGCAATTTGATTTGCCGAGACTTTGGAACACAATAACTCTCCTTCGAATTGAGTTAAAATGTTCAAAATTGGTGTGTATGCTTATAAGGTCAATGCCTTGATAGAGTTCGAAGATGAGCATTTTCTTCTTAGGGTAGGCAGAGACAAGCAATTTGATTGGTTGATACTTTGGGACAAGATAACTTAGGTTCATCTTGATTGATGATTTTTATGCCAATACAATGATTGCATTCTCATTCAGTAATGGATTCGACAGTAACAGTGTATAGAAACGATTGATTCGCGCATGAGGGCCCTTTCCCTTGGCCAGAGAGGCCCTTTTGTCAAGTCTGGGGGCGCTTTTGTCTGCCTGTAGGGTCCCCCTAACTAGGGTACATTTTCATTTTTCTCGTCGGTTTTAGCATTATTCTTTATAAAACACTTTTGGATGACACTTCGTGTACAGTTTGATTGCTCGATACGTTTGAAAAAAATAAATGTGCGATTAATTAATATGTGTCATCTATTTATTTTGGGATTTCGGCGGGGGACATCAGCCTCACTGTTGGCTTGTTTTCATTATGCCAGATGTCAAGTTGTACTAATTTTAGTAATATTGAAAGACAAATTGCTACTTTAATTAATGATTATTTAATCTTAATATACTAAATAACTTTTTTCTTTCTGTATAATTTCAGGTCAATGACTAGAGTGGATTATCTGTGATATTAGTATCAAGTATATTGGGTATATAGTGATTATTTAGTTTGTGTGTAGCAGTAGTGTGATATTATTAATCAATTATTGTAGAATCTTATACATATACACTATATGTTATATACTTACTACAGAAACCGTCTACATGGATTAGTGATGTTATTATCTCCCCTTCATCACATGGAAAGGTGAGTTATTACATTTTTATATGCTCACATTTTCATGTAAAATTTCCAATCAATAGAAATGGGTAACACAATTTGTTCGTTGACACATTGAAATGTGGTTGCCCCCATCTGTCATCATAAGTGCTTGTGGACACTCTAGTGGCTAAAGTTAATGTCCAATTGACTGTAAATTTATACAGGGTGTTTAAAGTTATGAGACGAAGAAGTCCGTTGATAGAATCCTTGGTATCAAAATAGCTGTTTGGGTGTCACCAACAAAGCTATGGATTACTGCCCCAGATTGTACAAAATTTGTGCTTTATAATTTGTGGATTCTCTAGAGGTCACACTTTATCCAATTGTAAAAACTGTATAAATATTTATCACTATTCCACCATAACAAAGAGGAAAATCGAAATGAACTGCCCGACAAAATGGTTGCTTTCTGTATGCAAAGTGTGTAAAAGTATGTAATACAGTACAAAGGTTGTGGGCCCTTTAGAGGTCACAATGTTTATCCAATTTTGGTGAAACTTTAATATATCTTTATAATTTATATCCAAAAGATCTTGGTCCCGTTCGATATTTGTGCATTTCAGACCATAACTTACGGGATTATGGCCCCTTATTGTACGAAACATCACTTTTGTTTTTAGCTTGTTCTCTATCCATCTCTTGGAAAATTTGGGTGTATCTTTTCAGGCAACTACTGGTTAAACATAAATTATGGAAGGGGTAAATCTGCCTATTACAGTTTTTTTTAGGGCTGAAATGTTATTTAAACTATTAAATTAATTTCACATTTATTAACATAAGACCATTATCAACTCATGATGGCATTGAATATTCCAGATTTTAACTAGATTAGAATGGTTTGCCATATAAAAATTGAATATGAAAATGGGAAAGCGAGGCTAAGTCTATTTTTGAATTATTATAGCAAGAATGTCCAACTCTTTAAAGAATGTCCAACTCTTTATTAAACTCTTAACTGATGTATCTTTAAACAAAGATTGGATATTAAATGAATGTGAAAGAAATAAGTGCTAGATAAAGAAGAATAAATGATACCTACAATGAATATTGACAGTGGAACACAAAATCATAGTCTGGTGGTCATCAATGGTTGTGTCATATTTTTATTTCTTTTGTCAGTAATGAAAACAATGAAAATCTTGGTTCCTTTCGATATTCGCACAAAAATTGTACAAAAAAGTCCTGTTTTTAACTTACGGTCCTTTTAGACAACACAATTTTTGTCAGATTTTTTTTAAAAAAAAAAAACCAATAACTTGTGATTATATGACCGTTACACACTAAGTTCTTGGTTCCTTTTGATAATCACCCATATAGGAACATAACTGCCTGGATTATGGCCATGATTGTCTGAAAAATCGCATTTTTAGCTTGTGGATTCTTTAGATGACATAATTTTTTTCCTGATTTTAAAACCCTTTAAATATATCACCAAATGTCCACCATAGTCAAGGTTGAATTCAAATTTTGGGAAAATTGAAATAAAACTGCCCAACAAAATGGCTGCTCTTTGTACGCAAATAATAGTGTAAAAGTATGTGATACCTAGGTCACAATTTTTATCCGATTTTGAGGAAACTTCAAATCATATCTTCATATTCCAAAGATTTGATTCCCTTTTGATATTTGCGCATTTGAGACCATAACTTTCTGAGTTCATGATTGTATAAAAAATTGTGATTGTTTTTAGCTTGTTCTCTATCCATCTCTTGCAAAATGTGTCTGTATCCTGTTTGGCAGCCACTTGATTACTTTCTAGTAAAATCTCTGGCAATTTTTATAACTTTACCCTTTGAAATAGCCATGGTTAATTATTTTGTTCTTAAAGGGCCAATCCCGATAACTTTTTGGGGAATAAAACTGCTGATTTTTGTGTTAAAATAACTTAAAATCCATTACCTAAGGCTGACAAACTAACCCGATATTTGTGATACGCTTGGAAATAATTTAAACCTGATAGTCTTCGTCTGGAAATGGAGACCGTAGTATTATACAGTATCTGGATAAAACCAGACTTTTTTTCTATAAAAATAATATGTAGGTGAAATTTACCCTTGGATATCAAGTACAGTACATGGGTCATTCATTGCATAGACCTCTCAAGAAACGGGAATCGATTATCGGGTCACCCAATGAACAATTAACCCGAAATCTTAAAAGGGTTACGTGTCCGGATAAGCAGTGTTGACGTCCACGTCCAAACGACTCAATATTTTGAGCTGAAATTTTGAGACATGGTAAATACACCATGCCGCTATATTTTGGTCCATAAATTTCATAAATATTCGGAGTTGAATTTTTGAGACTCTGTTCTTATCGAGATAGTCCCTTTAACTGAAGTAATCCAGATTCATATATTTTAATGTTTGTCTTTACAGATGACAAAGTGAAGATAGGAATATTGTAAGGAGAAATGAGTGAGAATTAGGAGAGAGTGATAAGTGGAGATGTCGCAGGCTCTCTCACCAAAGTCTCCCAGAAAGGGAAAACACATCAATTTACGAGTCATCTTTCTTGATGATCTCGTCCATGCATTTCAATGTCCAGTAAGTTTGTTTATTTTATTTGTACATGACAAGGAGTAGGATTTCCTGTCCAAGTTTTCTCCGGATACTCCAGTTTCTTCCCACTGCTAAAGACACCTACACTAACATGTACCTGCAAGGAAATTATTGAAATTTAGTTGAACAAAACCCCATTTCTCTCTCTCTCTCTCTCTCTCTGAATGAAAAGGCACATACTTTCCTCATAACATCTAATTTCATAAGGCCTACATGTACTTAGATTTGCTTTCGCAAGAATAACATTTACATTGATGGTCAAGAAACAACTGATTGGATAATGAACTTGCAATGATCAGCGTTGAGTTGGTCATTTAAATGGAACAAAGAAAATGACTGCCAAGGTTTCTTTACATGTATGTGCATGCTAATGTTTTCAGTACTTCTTTTAACATCCCATCCGAATGAAAAGGCATGGTCTTTTCTCATTGGCATATAATACAATACATGTATTTAGCTTTGGTTTCACAAAAATTACAACTGATTGAAATGTGAACTGATAAAAGAAAATAGTTCGGGCATCTCGTATAAATTATTGTCACCGATTCAGAAACTGTTTGATCATATAATAATTTATAACAACCTACATGTTCCACAGCTTTTGTTTCTCCTGTGGCTCCTACAACACTCCTTAATGCTCACCCAGGCAGGTGATCAACATTTTAACACAAGGTACAATTTTATGGATGCACAATTACCGAGTTTGATTGCGATGTTTCAACAAGAATACTATTGTCTTTATCTAGCAATGATACAAACATGTAGAATACCATGTTCAAATTTGGTATAGGTGATTATTAGGTCAGTGCCTTGATTAAATTCGAAGTTGAGCATTTTCTGCTAAAGGCTCATTCTCATGGTGCGACTTGTAGTAACTACTTGTAGTATCGACCTGAGTTGCAGCGAGAGAACAGCAGAGTTATGGCCCTTGATCACTTCAAAAAATCTTGTGGATGCTCTAGAGGCCAAAGTTAATATCCGACTGACTTTAAATTTATACACAGTGTTTAAGGTCATGAGACGAAGAAGTCTATTGATTTTCAACCGTGGTTGAAATTATTGCACAAGTCTTGTCAAACCTTCAACAGCTAATACACGTATCTTGACTCGCAGTAGAGTAATTGGAATGAAATTTTCAAATTATTCATTTTTACATTATATATTTTTGAAATAATATACCAAGAATTGCTAGCTCTTTATCTAAATCTTACATAATGTATATTTAAGTGAGAATGATGAAACTTGGTGCATAGTTTTGTCACATCAATACCTTGACTAAGATTGACAGTAATACCTTGACTAAGTTAAATAGTGAACATTTGATTGGTCAAAACTCTGGACCTTGACAACTATGATTCTAATTGAGTTTTTGTGGTTGAACTTTGTGTTTAGTTCATCGCATCAATACCTTACTTAACAAAGTTCAATGCTGACAATTTTCTGTTTAGGCAAAGTAGACACTTCAATGTAATTGGTCGAGACTTTGAAACACAATAATTCTCCTTCTAATTGAGGTAGAATGTTCAAACTTGATGTAGATGTTCATTAGGTGAATGTCTTGACTGAGTTAATTGGTCGATGCTTTGAGACAAGATACAGAATCTTTCAGTCTATAAAGGTCACAGGGCATAGATACATGTACACTTAACTCTAGGCAGTGGTTACCTGTAACTGCAAAAAATTTTGAATCAAATATGTTGTCTTACTAAGAAGCGGATACTTCTTCCCTCACATCGATCAGCTTATGCTTTCAGTTACGACCCTTGCATTAGAAAATTCTTCTATGAAAATATATCTGTAGTCTTCTAAAACCGATCCTTTCAGAGCAGGCATTAGATCTGCAACGATATACCGTGAGGTGGAAAATTGCAGTATACATGGTTGAGTTCTCAGTACATGCCACCATACTGCTATTCGGTAAACACAGTAAATAATCCATCTTGTATAGCGCTGGCACATTCAGTAAAACTGCTCACAGTGGCGCACAAATTAATATTTAAAATCACTTAAAACTCTCCTTGAAATTTAAAAGTAAAACAGAGTTTAAAAAGTTATTAATGATTAAAAGCACTGTAAGCACATTTAAATCACTGATTATAAGCCATACATGTATCAAAATAGTGTGTTTTCAGATTCTTCTTAAAACTTGAGGCAGTCTGCCTCAGGCAGAACAACTTTGTTTAATGGAAAGGGGCAATTGATTCCATTCTTGGGGGGGAAGCAAAACAGAGATAATTATTTAATCTGCTCGATTTCATCCCATACTCAGCCATCACACAGAGTTTTGTCCCCCTGTTATTCATGTGATAATAAGGTAAAATGGCTTCTGGCAATGTCCCGCCGAAGTGAAAATTCACCTCACATAATAATGGAACATTTTGGATTAAAAGATTGAAACGCTGTGACAAGCAATGTAACAAAGTGTCAGCATTGTTATGCTGATGTTTTCTAGAAAACGGGGAGCAAGTCAAACATGGCGACTCATGTAAATTGCCACCATCCACGAATAAACATTAAAATACATGTACACCCCCCACTCTCCCTCCCCTCACAACAAAAAACCCCAAATGCTCATGCATGATAAATATTAGATGTATGAAAATGTTTTGATATGAATTGATTTTATTGGATGAATTTTAGTAAATATTTCATTTCAAACAAAAAAAAATCAAGCTCTTTTAGTTTTAATTGATGTTGAAAATTTATTCAAATTTGAATATTAAGATATTAATTACTCACACAGATCCATTTATCTTTCTTATATTTTAACATACATGTATTTTCCATAAAGAATACACGAATGGTTCAGGGTTCAATTTAAGCGGTATCGCATCGCAAAAAGCGACTCAAATCTCGGTAAAGGCGATAGAATTATTTTATTCATTAGCCAAAAATTGCTTTCAAACTTGTGAAGTGCGATTCATTATATATTGTATGAATGAGTAGTAGAATTAGGCCTACGAAAGAAGCAGTTTATAAATGCAGGACTAACTTGTTTAATATTCCAAGTTGTGGTCGTGATTAATTTGAACCAGTTTTTATTTCAAAATATCCGATACCTATAAGACAACGTAGACTCCGTTTTTAATCACTCGTGTTTATAAAATATGTTACTAAAAATAGAATAAAACAACGTAGTATCGCATGATTGGTTAACTTAAGTGAAAACTAAAAGTAGACATCACGTCTACAAATATATTTCGATTGGAATGGTTTAACTTAAAGTACGTGAAGTTTTGTTTAAGAGGATTAGTGCTTCCGGCATCGTGTAGAGGCGGTAACTCAAGTAACTGATTTTTTTTTTTCTTTTTTGGAGATGTTGAAGCAGAGTATACATGGGTGGAAAAAAGTATCCACTTATACTCCGAAAAATCAGAATTGCAAATTTTTGTGATGTAGGCTACGTCTTACTGCTCCTGGAATCTGAGCAAATGCTATTCAAATTTTGAATTGATGAGCCAAAATGTGAATCTGTCACAAAAATTTGTTACTCATTGGTTTTAGACTAAATTGAACCCTGGAATGGATATCAATATAATTCCCCTCTAAACTTTGGCTTATGAAATATTGTATATTTGTTTTAATTCTTGTATGATATAAAACATAGCAGTGTCTTCGTATCCCGATATATTTCCCTCAATGACACTATACTGAAAATATCGAGCTACCGTTTGCAGATTAAAATGGAGTCTGGAAATCTCTCCTGCGGGAATTTTTTGTAATGTGTCATAAATATCAGGATACGATTGGATTTTGTCATATGCTGGGAGGATGATGGTAAAATCTGTGTAATTAAACCGCCAGTCAAACGGATAACGAACTTGATATTTGTTGAAGTAGTGAAACAACACAGGAATACATCCACTTAAAATTGCATCATAAAACGATTTGCGTGTTGGAGAGTCACCAGGGGGTTGAAGACAGAACACAGAATGTAACATCCATGGAATAGTCGTGTTTTTATGGTTTCCAAGGCATTCACTTGTCACAAGCATCACTTGTTTAACACCACGATTCTGATCTGAATTATAAAATTCCTGGTAACTGTCTTTAGTCTTTGTTTGAAACTGATCGATTATGTGAGACCGAAAAGCATTGGAGCGTCTTACACTAGCAGCCATAAAAATGAAAACATTTCGTTGTTTGATCGATGGTGTCACAATCCTTGAAATGTTTTTGGAATAGTAATGAATGTATGATGGATAAGGGGCTACAATTATCTTTTGTTGTTTTAATCCAAGATAAATTCGAGAACCTTCATTTGCTTCCTTCTCAATACCTATAAATGTTAATTGACGACTATGTTTGTTTTTTAACAATGAGCATGAATTTGATGTCTGCTCACGTTCAATTTTAGCTAGAGTTGAAAAATGTGGTTTCTGTTGTTGAAACGGTTTCTGCATCTGAAGATGTTTGTACATATCATTCACAAGATTTGATTCTGTACGAGATGTTTGACCACAGAAGCAAGCTAGCCCCATATAAGCAGGCACATAGAAAATATCTGCTTCAGAAATATTAGTTGTGCGTAAAGAACTCTTCAGAAGTTGTTGATGAATAATAACCTCAAGTGAAAATTGATTTGAATCCATCACTGCGAATCCGTTTGTCCTGAACAACAATTTTCCCATACCATTGTTTGTCAAATCAAAACAACCACGATATGCACGTGAAAGCAATAGGCACTTGATTATTTCATCATTGAACTTTTTTGGCAAAGTATATATGTAAATTTTTAATGGTTTCTGTGAAATTAACATTGAGGGTTCTTTTTCTAAGTGAGTACCACTTGAAATTACTTGATCACTGTTCTTGTATTTAATTAACTTTTCTGTCGTCTGGTGTTTTATTTGGGGAGTTTTCTCCCTTTGGTATTTGATTGTCTTGAATATTGTGGATACTTCTAGTGAATCAATATCGGTTACTTGAATAAAACCTCTTCCATTCCTTTCAAATGAAAACAGAATTATCATGAGATAGTAAGGAGATAAAGAAATGTTATGAAAATCATTAGCCCTGAACAATATTCTAGAAAAGACAAAGATGGACCATTCATGTATGTACATAAGCAGTCATTCCCAATCCTCCCAAAATATTTTTGCCAAAAAATGAATAAATTCACAAAATCCTAACATATGTTATATGTACATGTATGGTCATATACTTTCTATTGATTCGATGCTGCCATCTACATCATATCTTTCCTTTCATTATTTCAGTGACTCCAAGCTTAAATACTATCCTTTGGTGTGATTATCTAAATTAACACTTTTCAATCTTAAGCATTTCAAAAGTGGATTCTGTTATCTAATCTATGCATGTCATCTAAATTATTTTTTACCTCCTTGTAAAATTTATTGTCCACAATATAGAAACCATGGTTACCATCGATACAGTAAGAACACCATAGCAGAGCCATCTTTGAATTTTCTTTAGACCGAAAAAAGACATCTTTCATTTTTGTAACTTCATCATAATTTACATCATAATGGAACGTCTACTGCCGTGACGTCTAAAAATGAAAATAATCAATATATTACAACAGAAATAGGAGACTATTTATGAATTATATTAGGCCTACATCAGATGGAACTAGCCAAAAAGGTCATGAAATTGTATGGCATAAAGTTTTTTAATGTGTGCTGTGGGCTTGTGGAAATGGATATAGGGTATATTATTAGATTCCCTTATATTCAGAAAACTTGAAAACATCAAAACAGTAGCAAGAAGTTGACAATTTTAAAAACACAAGCTAATTTCTGTTACACATGTAAATCCAAACCATGAGAGTCATGCTGACATGCACCTAAAATAAAAAAAACTCTAGTAGATGTAGATGTGTAATACATACATGTAGATCCATCTGCTCTGATGACCAGCTTCTGTCATGTCAGTTTATATCATTTTTGAAGTGTTTGACATGGGTGGTAAACGAAATCTATCATTTGTTACTTACAATGTATGTATCAACTGGATGATACCATGTATATGATGACCGTGTTCCACTCTATGTCACATGATACAAGTAATATATTATCTTGTGATATTGAACATGTACATTGTACATCTATTAATATATTATGAGTTGATTATATCCAATGATTATGTAGCTCTAGGTATCAATAGATCTACTATTGATTGGAATTTTACTAACTACAGAATTATATTTTAATAGGACTGTGTGGGTAGCTATATTCCTTTTAAGCGTTTAGTTCTTTTTCCACCTGTCCCATATTTTTCAAAACTCAAAACAATATTCTATTTGAACATAAAAATTTAATTAAGCGCATCCAAGTATGAAAATAATTTTAATGAACCAAATGGGCTGGATTGTTGAATTATTATTACTTTATTTGTTCACGTTGCAGTGCACATATGATGATCAATATTTTGGACCAGAATTTTGTTTAGTACCTCTGATTCTGTATAGTAAATTCTATAACCTTTTTTCGGGGATCTTGCTCTTTAATGAACTATATCAGTAAATTGAAATCAGTAAGAGACATACAATGTATTGTCTGTCAAATGCCTTTTTATTGATCTTCCCGTCAAAGAGATTATTGTATTTGGAGAGGTCATATATGTCCTTTCTTGGAGTAAAAGATGTCTACATTCTTATGTCAAGGGGAAAAGTCTAGACTAATTAGTCATATAAGAGAAAATAATATTCTAGTTGCAATTTGGCAAACATAATTTTAAATTTGATTCAAGTTAACCAGACAAGCAAGGATCTAGAATATCATGTTAAATCCAGGAATAGATAACAAAACTGTCTGGATCTACATGGACAAAACTAATCATCTTACAATCAGGATAACATTACAGTTGATCACAACGGCACTTGTGCCCAGAGCTCTTGGACACAAGTAAATTGTGCACCACAACCATCATAACTTGTAGCCAAAAATACATTGCAGTTTATGGAGACAATTATGATTCAAGAATGTTTCAACCGCATATTATTTTAACACAGGATAAATAAATGTCAAAAGTTTGAAATCTTAGTGAAAAGGCAATGACTGCCATAGTGAAGATACTGTTTACTTTGATGATTTTAAATGTTCCATTAGATTGGTCATATTTCTCATTTAAGACAAACATTGACTCTAGAGGTCTTCTAGACGAGTAATCATTGGTCAAATAAAACATCTAGATCTGTAATCCTCTGTCAAACAAAACAAAATCATGGCTTTTACATTAAATTGATTTGACTGGTTACCGATGGTCAGATAATCCAAACTACAGTATGGCCTATCATCAATGTTACTAACCCTGTATCATATCGCTATCAATGATCCAATAAACTACCGGTAGATCACAGGGATCTGACCACCAATGGTAATAGAGATCCTAAAAGTCTGACCAATAGTATAGCATATTTCTCAATTTTTTTCGATTACAGCCTTTATCTGGTTGATTAGCGTATCGTTTCCGATTGACTTGCATGGGCCAAACAAATTTTAATGATTTTCTGATAATTACTTATTGAGTTGTTACTCTCAATCGGAATTTAGTGTATTATAAATGTTTAATTATCAACAAAAGTCAAAATATGCGACAACACTAAACTTGTTGACTATGGAGGTCAGTCAATTTCAGAATTAGATGTTATGTACTTATGTCTAATACTGCTTTTGCAATACAAAATACCTCTATTACTTATGTCATGATACCGCTAATTCAAAATATAAATTTTACTTTACATAAAACAATCGACACATTACCTAAAATGATACGTGCAATATCTTTTACTTTCGACATTGAACATTCAACAAAGCATAATTGTCTTGGCATCATCTACATTTCACTATCTACATTACATCTTCGTCTTCGTAACTTCTACATTGCATTAGCGAACGTGTTTTATCTTGACTGCATTATCTTTTTATGACATGTGGGCGGAGCCTAAAAGAGGTATGAAATCATCAACAATAACTTCTCCTCTGAATCTTTGACTAAGTTCTAATAGTATATTTTGAATTGACATCCTTAAGGTCCATTTTTGACTAAAAAGGGCACATAACAAGGTTATCAGAGTTGTTTTTCCTTGGGAGAAGTTATTCTTGATGATTTCATACCTCTTTTAGGCTCCGCCCACATGTCATAAAAAGATAATGCAGTCGAGTTAAAACACGTTCGCTAATGCAATGAAGAAGTTACTAAGACGAAGATGTAATGTAGATAGTGAAATGTAGAAGATGCCAAGACAATTATGCTTTGTTCAATGTTCAATGTCGAAAGTGAAAAGACATTGCACGTATCATTTTAGGTATTGTGTCGATTGTTTTATGTAAAGTAACATTTGTATTTTGAATTAGCGGTATCATGACATAAGTAATAGAGGTATTTTGTATTGCAAAAGCAGTATTAGACATAAGTACATAACTTCTAATTCTGAATACGATTGACCTCCATAGTTGACTGTTCGAACAATTTAGCTGATGTGGGCCTATGTTTCTTTGCCAGGCAACCTATCTTTCATTATGAAAGAGGTAGATGTTTGTGGTTTTCTTGTCGTTTACTCATGTCATAGGTGAAATTTAGACCACCAACATCTTTTTAATTTGTAAACTTCTGCTTAGTTAAATTTGATCGAAATTACAAAAAAAAACTACTATTTTATAGGATCACTGTAAATATTCCTTGTGTATTTTATTACTCTAAGATTGAAATCTTGTATATTGTCGTCGTCTCAGTCTGTCCGCCCATCTGTTTGGCATCCACAATTGAAGTTACATGTATTATCCAATTGATTTCATATTTATACACAATGTTTTTAAGGTATCGTCAAATGAGATGAAGAAGCCAGTTGATTTTCAACAATTTCTGATAATTACTGCCAGAATTGTGGCCCTTGCTCACTAGGAAAAATATCCGATACCCCTTGTTGACTGATGGGATGACTTAGCTGTCTGGCAACCTATCATTGATGAAATAAATTCAGACGACTATCTATTAGCAACTGATCTGACTTGTAAAGAGCACTCTGAAAGTTATATTAGTACAAATGTTTGCAGAAATTGCACCATAAGTAACTAAGTAATATTTAAAAATCAGTTTTCGAAAGATTCCGCCTCTTTTATCATGGCTTCCTACTGTCAGGCATTAGGAGAAAATTCTTAATGTTCTTATACATTTCTGATTGCCTAACACAACCTCCTCCACTTTCTGTAATTTTGAAATAGAAATACATACCATCACTACTAGATCCACGGTTTAATTGATAAATTCCCTATGAAGTCGTACATCCAAACCATGATACAAATAAGCTGCACGTTTTGAAACATGAATGGATCATATTCTTCCTAGATATATGACATAAGCTGTGTGGGGAATATAAATACCTATGTATTTGGAGTAATGCATGCGCAATTGCGTGTAATATTCTACATCTAATGAGTCAGAAGCTGGTTGTTCAGTGTTAGGATTTAAGACCTACATCACAGATGTTAAAATCTCTTGTTTACGTTCTCATTTCAACCCACTCAGTTTAAAATGAAAAAAAAAAATATTAAACAAAATTCAGAAATGTTGAAACCTGAGTTTCAACAGGTTTATCAATTAACAGTTCAGTTTGCAAAGATGAAGAACATATATATTACTTGTATTAACAAGTTCAGTATCTTTATTCTTTTGATTTTATTTCTTTCACTATTGTTCTAGTAATTATTAAGGATTGCAAATAAATTCAGCAGTTTAATTGAAGAAAGTATGGTTACACCTAGACATGGAAGTTTTAAAAATTTGTTTGAGAATGATTATTGAGGCTTTTGTATGTCATAAAAAATCTAGGATAAGTCTATAATGACAAGATTCAGAATTTCAGAAATCGGACAATGCACTCAAAATTAATTATAGGAATTCTAATACTAGATTAATGACTTGGTATTGCCTGTTCAGAAGCTCTTGAATCTGAGACCCATCAAAAAAACAATCAACTCATTGAGTTGAATCTCCGTGGTTTGTTCCATGTTTATTGTTATCGTCAAAAATGGGAGACCATTAGTTTGAAGACGGTTGATCACATGATACTAGCATTATCCCATCCAACCTCGTCAACAGGGATGACTTTCGCCACAGTAAAACGGCTGCATTTAACAGACAAATTCCTAATTATTCTGTAAATGTTGTTTCTATGATTGATAATTATATCATCTTCTTGATGAAAATACTTTAATAACAACTATATTTACATTTATACATGACTCGCACTGGCTTTGAATTTTTTTTCCACCAAAATGAATGATAATTTTTATGTAAAGAAATGTTCATATTTTTCTTCCGCCAACTTGAATATTTTATCTGCCAAAAATATGTGATAACCAATCATTATCTTACAATTTTATGTCTCAGCTATATATAATAGGCTTATTATATAAAAATTACCGATATATATAATAATACATTAGCACAGGTTAGATTTACTAAGATCAGATTTTATTTTTGGTGACTTTAGTCTATTTGAACATCGACGTACTGCACTCTATATTCAGTATTTACACATCAAATCTCGTCCAAGGATTGCCAATTTTCTATAAATTCATGGGTTGCGTGTACAAAAAACCTATTGTTATTTTCAGGTACGTAAAGGTATCAGAATCTGAATCCCTAATGGAATGATATAAACTGCTGGAGTTTTTAATTTTAACTATATTATGTTCAGTGTTTTGGGGATAATTTTATGTCTTAATGAAATGAAACAAACAGAAAGGGTGGATTCCTAGTAAAATACGGTGAATTCCATGCGAATCTTCCAGAAGTTAGTTTTTTGGGGGTCCAAAAAATTTGAGACAAACTGAACTTTCAAAGATATCTGTACACAAGCGAACCTTGTAAATAATGATATACCTTAAGTTAGTTCTCTTATTTCCATTGCTACAATGTAGTGTCAAGTTGATTTTAAAGTATGTCAAAAATATGGCTAAATTTCTTACCCCTAAATACAGTTGATTCAACAAATATAATCCCAGTAATTCTCTCTTATAAGTATCTTAAATCATTACAGTTTTTAAACAAATGAAATGGAGGAGAATAATGGTTTTTTCTTCATAGTCATTTAACATCCTACATCTTTTTAAGAAAAACAGTGCCTTGCAAAAACAAGCCTACTAAAACACCCATCTTGTTTGTATAATTATTACAGCATGTTAGCAAGATTATAAATAAGATGATAAATAACATCATGTGAACAAACCTGACTTCATTTACTGCTGATGACAAACTCTGTTGAATTACTGAAGAGAACAGTATTTGCGTTTGCATCATGTGGTTTATTACCGTTGTTATTGTAATAAATCATGTTATATCTGATCACATAACTCTGTTCTTTAGTGGATCTAAAAGAAAGATAATTTCTTCAAGATAATATCAGAAATTTCATATTTCTTGAATTCTCAAAACATTACATTGCAAACATTCAACTGATGCTGGTCCCCCATTTAAACATACATTATGCAAGAGCTAAATCAGCCTATTGCAGATCATTCCTTATGCTTGAAATGTTATCTGAATTATACATTAGACATTAATTAACTTACCAAGACCATAATCAACTCTCGGTGCCATCGTTAGCCTGCAATATCTAGTGGATTTGAATACGTTTTGTAATGAATGATTTAACGTAAAAATGGATAATCAAGGCACTTTATCGTACCAACGGTAGTAATGACGATCGAGGTTAGCCTAAAATTGAATCCGTAATATCTTGGTTCAGAATGAAACAATTTGACTGAAATGTTCAGTGTATTCTGTTTTCATTATTTATTTTTAACTACATGTATTATTGCGAGAACTCTCACCTCTTTTTCTAATCTTACCAATTGTCTCGTTAAGATTAGGAGAATATACCCAGTAAGGAAAAAAGCAAACTTTTACAATATAATACTCATCTACTTGAGGCAGGATACATGTAGTCCAGCTTATTTGTAAGATTACATGTAAATTCTTTTCACCGACACATACAAGATTAACTTGTAAAGCACACATTATGCTCCAATTAGGATGAGGTGGATGGGTGGCCAAAGGGTTAAATGCATGCAGATTAGATCATAAGTTCTGTCACTGAGGAGTAGAGTCGTCTGTCCAACCCTCATGGGTTTTCTCGGGGTACTTTGGTTTCCTCCCACTGCTAAAGACCCCTACGTACAAGTGAATTATTGAAATAAAATTAAACCATATGTTAGTCTTGAAATGACCTAGTTTGTGTCGAATGGACCTTACACCCAATCTCTCTCTCTCTCTCTCTCTCTCCCCCTCTCTCTCTCTCTCTCTCTGTGTCACAGAGTCAAGTCGGGTGGTTTCAATTTCCTGCTTGTAGTGTAGTAGTAGGATCACCTTTCCAACCTCAAAGATTTTCTATGCGTCCTCCTGTTTCCTCCCACAGCTACATGTATATATTGTGCTTACATGTTTGTCTATATTCTATTTATTAAGAATACTACAGTTTTGTAACATGATTAATAAACCACCAAGCTGTTGACCAGTATGGGTATACCAAACTTGCATTATATTGATTTTGTGCTTTACAACCTCACAGATGTTTCTGTCCTCCGCGTTTCAAAGAAAGCGGGGGACTATTAAAATGGGTGTGTCCATCTGTCTGTCTGCCTGTCACACTCTTTGGGACATAATAACTTTACTTCTAAATGAGCTAAAATGTTCAAATAAGGCATAGATGTTTATTAGGGAATTGTTACCATGGTTCAAAGATGATCATTTTCTGCTCGGGGTAAGCAGAGATAAGCAATTTGATTCGTTGATGCATTATTGGGACACGATAACTTTATTTCTGAAAGTTATACTTAAGTGAGAGTTAAAAAACTGGGTGTATAGTTTCATTATACCTATATCTTGACTAAGTTGTATGATGAACATTTTCTGCCCAGAATAAGTAGAGCGATAAGCAATTTGATTGGTTGAGATTTTGGAGCTTGATAATACAGTAGAATCACTATGAGCAGCCACTCCTATTCAGCAACATCTCCTTGTAAGCGGTCATGATAAATTCCTCTAACACGGCCAGCGGCCACCATTTACTAATAAATTTATGTACAAAGTTTTGTGTTTCTGGATCAAAGATATTTCTCATAGTCATGAGTGAATGGAAGTTAAGCTGGGACCCTTTAATTAAATTCTTTAATTTAAGTCTGAGAATGTGTTTGTGAATTTTATATTTATGTTTATATCACAAAGATGTCGTTTCCTTTCGATAATCGGGCATATCGAAACATAAATTCCTGGATTATAATTATGGTCCCTGATTGTTTGAAATACACGTTTTTCAGCTTATGGACGGCCTAGAAGTAGAAGTCACAATTTGTATTCAATTTTAAAATATGTTTCAATTATCACTGTTACAGCCCAGTGAAGGTTGAGGTGAAATCTCGTAAAAATGGTCACTCCTTTTTGTACACACTTCATCCAATTTCTATTTATACAACAATTACAAAATTCCCATTTACAGTGGCACGAATTAGATGTCGCATGAAGACTGATTCTACTGTAGATGCTTGTCATCAAAACTGAACCTGTAGACTCAGTGCTTATTATCAAAACTTGTAACCAGTCTCCAGTGATTTACATGTGATCACAGCCTGACTATGGTACATGTATATAATATGGTGCCTACTTTTACAATTTGATTTTGAATGAAAGTTTTATATTTGTATTTGTGTATATTTTCAGGTGAAAAGCGTGGGTCAAGTATTATGGGATGCAGTTATACAGCATCTGTCGCTATTAGAGTCAGATTATTTTGATCTGATGTTTAACGATGAAACAGGACAAACGGTATGATTCTTTTCACAATAATACATGTATATGATATAGGCTTGCTTGTAAATCCTGATCATTCACATATCTCACAATTCAAAATTATGTTGTTTATATATGGCCAAGCATAAAAAATCCCCATGTGATTTAGACTGACTTATAGTTATGTTGCTTGTATGAAAATTTATTAAAGTTTAAAATCTAAAAATGGTTGTCTGAAAGTAATAGAAACCAATGTAGTCTATGTAAATGTTTGGATCAAATTAACCAGTGAATGAAACGAAGCCTTGTAAATAATACTTGATAGTTTGTTCTTAAACATCACTCAGTCTTTTCATTCAAACATATTCAAATTCTTTAGCAATACAAGAAAACAAACTTCTTAGTCTCAAAATGACGGAACACGAAATAACTGACTGACTTCAACAAATATGTAAGTCTAAAAATATCACAAGTATTGTGTTGATGAGACAATAAACTCTATTCTTTTTAAATGTAATGTTATTCAGGAGCATGATGTAATAACATTTTTCAATGGAGATTATCCAAATTAAAGCCGCTTTGCTCACACAATTTACTTGCATTCCTTTCAAGAACAATCTAAATAACTTGCAGATCTTGAATAAAACAAATCTATATTTCATTTCATTTTTGTACACCAGCATTGAAATGTGGTTGTATACATGTATTGTCTCGCCTGTTAATGTCCTTCCTTGATCACTTTGAAAAATCTTGTGGATGCTCTGAAGGTTAAAGTTAATGCATGATTGACTATTAATTTATACACAGTGTTTAAGGTCATAAGACAAATAAGCCAATTGATTTTCACCGATTTCAGATAGTTACTGCCAGAGTTATGGCCCTTGATCACTTTGATAAGTCTTGTGGATGCTCAAGAGACCATAGTTATTATCTGATTGATTTTATATTTATACACTGTGTTTACACATATATGTAATAGTTTCGATTGATTTTATATTGATAAACAGAGTTTAAGGTCTTGAGACAAACAAGTATATTGATTTTCAATGATTTTTGGTAACTTGAACAGCAAAAACCATGATATTAAATGTTTTGTATACGAAACGTTAGCATGGGCCGAATAAATTCTAATGATTTTCTGATAATTACTTTATGCGTTGTTACCCTTAATCATATTTTAGTGCATTATAAATGTTTCATTACCGAAAGAAATTTAGCTGGTGTGGGTGTATTTTTTGCTGCCTGGAAACTTATCATTATATACTTTCAATGGCCTGTACTACATGAAGATATGACGGGTTGTGGTGGCCAAGTAACTGTAAGTCACCTAGCATGTCCTAGGGAAGATCCCTGATGGTTTTTCAGAGGTGCTGGGATCAGTTTATGGCAGTTTTTTGGGGGGAGGTAGTTTTCAGAGAATGTTTTTTTCTTGAACAAGGTGTAGTGACTATCCTCTGACCAAAGGACGATTGACAGAATGACTGCAAGTCAAGAGACAACCAGCTTTAAGAACCCCAGCAATTCAAGGGGCATTTTAGTGCTAGAGATACATGTACATATATTATTCATTGCATTGTAATGCCAGTACTGAAAGCTAGAGTTATATTTGGTTGGATTTTACAAAATTTTGACTTAACCACATAAATATAAAAGAAAAGTATGTTGATGCCTGTTTAATTTGATAAATGTTTTGTTTGTTCATTTTAGTGTTGGATAGACCGTGATAAACAAATAACCAAACAATTACCAACCCTTGATACACCTTTAACTTTCTGTGTTAAATTTTACACTCCAGACCCAGGATTATTAGAAGATGAACTGACCAGGTAATATGCAGTTGAAATTACATTGGGGGATCGATCATATTATAAAGTCTGACATTGAGTCAAGTGATGTGTTATTGATGCCAAGCTTGTTCTTTACAAGGAAAAGCTGGGTGCTGAAGTTTCCTTCCACTGCTAAAAGCCCCATACCATGAATGCAGTTTGGTCTGTATATTACGGACCAAAGTTAATTGTCAGTGCTAAAACCACCTAAAGATAAATTTTAAATGTTCCTATTATCAATTAGATCAGGTTTCACCTTTGTTATTATATTTTACACTGACATTTTATTGCTTTAAATCTTCTAAGTGCAAAAATGGAAAATTTTACCTTTTGACCTCCTGCATCACTAAGAATAAAGATGAATTTAGCAAGTTTATATTTTTATTGAAAGATTGATTACTTTCAATCATTTTCAGCACATGTTCATGATACAAGAATTGCTGCGCATTCACTTTCAGTGCAAATGAACTCATTTGACCTTTGACCCTGAATATCTCGAAAACGCCCCAACGTCAGACTGATTACCACTTGGCATCGTTTTCTACGCAAAATTTTACTCTAGAAAAAGTTGGGTCTGGTTTTGTGCCCATTTGATGGACACCTCCCCGTACTGAGCCTCCAGACTAATATGGTCAATCGTATTCAATATTCCTAAAAATATTGACTGTACTGATAGACCAAGAGCTTGAAAAATCTTTTGGATGCTCTAGAGGACAATGTCATCACCCAATTGACTTTGAATTTATACGTAGTGTTTATGGTCGTGTGGTAAAAAATCCTATTGATTTTCAACAATAAATTAATAACATTTTGAATACTGAAATATCGTAATGCTGATAATAGCAGACATTACTTTAAAGTACATTATGAAAGGTTAGATAAAGAACTGGCAGTTTTCACTATAACAGTTAACAACTATGTGATATAAAGAGAATTGATTCACTCTGATCCGAAATTTAGCGATTGAATTTTTGGCCTAGTCATGTTCATCATTACTAAAGTCTGTACAATGGAAAACCTAGCCTTGATTATCCATTTCATGATCAAATCATGAGTGAAAGTTAAGCAGCAAGTTGGATCCTAATCCAATAAATATTGCAGTCTAGCGTTGACATCAAGAGCTAATTATTAATTTATGTCTAATTAATAATTAAGATAACATTTCAGTCCTAAAGGAAGACATGCAAAAGGCAGATTTAGCTCTTGCATAATGTATGTTAAACTGCTAAGTTGCTAAAGTAGATTCCATGTTTTATCTTTCTGTATTGATTATCCAAGCCTGTCATTCAGCTGATGAGAACAGTCAGTTTACTTAGTGTGACTTATTTCAAACTAAGGATACATATTATAATATGTGCTTTTCTGCTGATGCCAGGATTCATACCAGTTATATTCTTGTCCCAACCCTTTGCAGTTAAAATTCAGATCAGAACGTCAGAAATGACTGCTATCGGGTCAAATTCTTTACAATGTATCGTGATATTTTCTTTCCAAACAAATAAAGCCAAAATATAGATTAATGTCTCTAGAAATCTTAAAACATATTTATACGCCATCGCCCTCGGCCATCTGTCTGTTGGTACATGTACGTCCAAATCCATTGTCCAAATTAGTAAAACAAAGAAGCCTGTTGACTTTGAGTAATCTAGAGTTACGGCCCTTATTTCACTTTGAAGTAGTTTGTGAATGGCCTGAAGACAAAAGTTATCATTTGAACAGTATGAAATTGATATCAGTAAATTATGCCATTATCTACACAAGAATAAGTATAAAACAAGCCTTGTCGACTACATGGTCGATTTAGCTGCTGCGGGCTTATGTTTTGTTGCCTGGCAACGTATCTTTGTATGATATTGTGATTTTTTTTGTTTATTTCAGATATTTATTTGCATTACAAATTAAACGTGATTTAGCTACAGGCCTTATGCCGTGTAGTGAGAATACAGCAGCTCTTTTAGCGTCTTATATTGCTCAAGGTATGTTCATCAACAAAAGACTGTACATTACATCCAGATAATATTTTCCCTCCAATAAGAAATTTGTTATAAAGTAAGAAAAATCCAATTAATTCTAAAATCCAGTGGAAGAGATAATTTAATGTTTTATACAACCACATTTATATTTTGTCGAATTTCAAGAATTTCTGTAAATTACTTTCAAATTTAGGCCCTTGTTTCTGTTTGTAGAATCCTCAAACGACAAATTTCAAATCAAATCTGTATGAAATTGTATTGTGAATGCTCCCAATTACCTACAAAAAATTGACTGCTTAGAACATTTAGCTACTTTGGGTGTAGGTTTCGTTGCCTTACAACCTATCTAAAGTCTATTGGATTTAAGCATTTTCTATTTATATCTTCTATAGTTATATGGTCCTTGTTTCCCCTTTTGAACTTTGTGAAAATTTGTTCTGTATGAAATTGATTAACAGTAAATATTCCTATTACCTACAAAAGCACAGATATGTGACAACCTTTGTCTGGCAACCTATCTTTTTGTTTTTATCGATAAGATGTCACATCTATTTCCATGAAAGCTGACTTAGTTATTTTAATGTTAGAAAACAATCTATTTCTATATCAACAAAATAAAGTAATGTGTTGTGTTATTTCTATTCTAGCTGAGATTGGTGATTTTTTAGTTGATGAATATACGGACCACACCTACCTTTCAACCATGAAATTTGTTCTACATCAAACGACACAATTAGAACAAAAGATCATGGAATATCATCGACAACATATGTAAGTTATGATTTATAAATTAAATGAGATTTACCTGTAAGATGAAGTTTGATTATAATTTTATTTTGTCATCTTCTTGACTAGCGATTACATGCTATTAGTATGTGTACAAAACCCATTACCTGCAAAGAATGAATATGCGACAATCTTTATTGACTGCTTGGGCGATTTAGGTGCTATGGGCGTATGTATGTTTTGTTGCCTGTCAATATTTCTTTTCGATTTTTGACTTCAAATTTATACACTTACAGTCATGAGGTGAAGAAGCCCGTTGATTTTCAGTTCTTAATAATATTAACGGAAACAATAAGCTTTCCTATGATATATGAAAGCTTGATAATAATGTTAACTAAAACACCAGCTACGCAGTGTAAAACTCTAATAACGGAAATAGATATAATTGGAATGTATAACTGCTTATTTTTACAGAGGAGAATCGCCAAGTGAAGCAGATTCTAATTTATTAGATACAGCTAGAAAAGTTGAAATGTATGGCATCAGGCTACATCCAGCCAAGGTAAGAAAATATATTGCCATCATATTATAGGAAAATTCTCCTTAAAGGGTTTCCATATGCCCACATTTTCATGTGGATGTATTATGCCATTCCCCCTGGACAGTTGCCCATCCATCAACAATTTGTTTGTGGACACTCTATAGGTCACAATTCAAATCCGATTTAAACAAAACTTGAAATATATATCTATATCCCAAAGACCTCTATTCCTTTCGATATTGGCATGTATTAGGCCATAAGTTCATGGATTATGACCCCCGGATTGTGCATAAAATCAGTTTTTAGCTTGTGGACACTGAAGAGTCACAATTTTCATCTGATTTTGATGAAACATGAAATGTATGTTTGAAATAATCCAAAGATCTTGGTTTCTTTGATGTTTGCGCATATCGGACCATAACTTCCTGGATTAGGGCCCCTGATTGGACCCTCTAGCGGTCTTAATTTTGATCCAAATATGATGAAACTTCTTTTCGATATTCTTGCTTATCGGATCGTAACTTCCTGAATTTTGGCCCTTGTTGATCCGATTTAAAAACCCTTACACCCTAAGCATGATTGAGTTCGAATTTAGTGAAAATATGATCAAACCTGCTGGACAAAATGGCGGCCTCTGGTGTGTAAATAGTGTGAAAATAAGGTATATTATGGTTGTGGATCCTCTGAGAGGCCACAATTTTGATCCTTATTTGATGAGACTTTAAATTTATTTTTATTTCACAAAGATCTTGGTTCCTTTCGATATCCTGAGCATGGCCCCTGATTGTTCAAAAAATCGCATTTTAACTTCCCTGATTATGGCCCTTGATTGTTTCAACATATCACCAATACATATCAATGAAGATTGAGTTTGAATTTCAGACAAATAATGTGACCAAAACTACCAAACAGAATAAGCCACGTCATACACAAATAGTGTAATAATATTGTTTATAATCAAGGTTGTGGATCCTCTAGACTGTAGATACCACAATTTTAATCTGAATTTGATGAAACAGTAAAATAATGTTTGTATCCCAAAGATCTTGGTAACTTCCCAGATTATGATCCCTATTGTTTGAAAAATCACATTTTTATCTTGTGGACAAAAGCTAGAAGTTACAATTTGTATTCAATTTTAAAAAAAAACATTATATCACTGTTACATCAATGAAGGATTAGTTTGAATTTCATAATAAAAGTCTGGAAATGACTTGTACGCAAATAGTGTAAAAGTATGTAATACCAAGGTTGTGGACAATGTAGAGGTCATAATTTTTATCAGATTTTGATGGAATTTAGAATATGTTTATATTTCCAAGATCTAGGTTCCTTTAGACATTCATGCATATTTTACCATATATTGTACAAAAAATCACGTCTTTGTTTTGGCTTGTTCTCTGTCCATCTCTTGCAAAATGAAGGCATATCTTGCATGGCAACCGCTTGTTAGGAGATATGATTTAATGATATTGTAATTATAGAAGTGGTGAATAGTCATTTCTAGTATTAATTGTTCTAAAAGAAATTGTTCGAGATCTTAACTTTTTAAATGAACAATATTGTTCTTTACATTTCAACTGCCATCTTGATCATGCCTTTCTATTTCAAGTAATTTCCATTATAATGCATTCAAATCTTTTAAAATAAAGCCGAAAAGTTTGTAGTTGAAAATATCAAAACCTTTGATTCTAAAATTGAAACCTACTTATCAATCAACAATCATACACATTTGTCAAAAAAATCATATTTTGATGTATTTTCGTTTTATTCGCCCATGCATTGGAAATGTGGTCATATATTGCCGTCGCCCTCATCTGTCTGTTATCCACAATTTCTTGTGAACACTCTACATTTATTATCTGATTATTTAGAAATTGATATATGTTTAGGCCCTTGATCACTTTTTAAAATCTTGTGGAAGTTCTAGAGGCCAAAGTTAATATTCAATTGACTTTAAATTTATACACAGTGTTTGAGACGAAGAATCCTATTGATTCTCAACAATATCCGATAATTACTGCCAGAGTTATGGCCCTTGATCACTTTGAAATATCATGTGGACGCTCTAGAGGCTAATGTTAAAAATCTTGTGGTTACTCTAGAGACCAAAGTTGTCATCGGATTGATTTTAGATTGAAAAACAGAGTTTAAGTTTAAGGTCTTGAGACAAACAAGGATATTAATTTTCAATGAATTTTGATAATTTGAACAGCTAAATCCATGATATTAAATGTTTCATATATCAAATGACTTAGCTGCTGTGAGCATACCTTTCGTTGCCTGGCAACCTATCTTTTCATACACGTTTGTCAAAAAAATTATATTTTTTATGTATTTTCTTTCTTTTTTGATAGGATCATGAACAGGTGTCACTGAGTCTGGCCGTAGCACACATGGGTGTTCTCGTCTTCCAAAACTTTACAAAAATAAACACCTTCTCATGGGCCAAGATACGTAAACTGAGTTTTAAAAGGAAAAAGTTCTTGATAAAACTCCATCCTGACAGTTACGTAAGTACCAAGGTAATGACTATGATTTATTCACTTAGCTTGCTGTAGAAGGAAATAGTCCCAGCTTCATAACCTTCCACCCTTGCCTGTTCGCCTGCTTATGTTTTATGATTTCTATCATAAATGGTGCGTTATGCGCGAGCTAAATCTACCAATTGCAGGTTGATCTTGGCTAGCATGATGCAATCTGACTGAAAATTTCAGCATATTTTCTTTTCATTGTCTACATTTAACACTTCTAGTGTAGCGAGAACTGTCAGCTCTTTATCTAATCTTAGAATATGCCCCTTTAAGTATTGCATTGCATTTTCATTTTTCTGAACTTTACTTTCGTATGTCATAATTTCTACAAGAAGACACTTAATAATAAATAACAGTAATAAGTCCATGTATATTGCACTACTTCCACATAAAGTGGTGCTCATAGCACTACAAAACACACAATCACTTTTGCAAATATTTCTTAAATAAGTATGTTATCAATCTGGATTCAAAGGAGTCTAAAGAAGGACTGGACCAAATATTTTCAGATAGCGAGTTCCACAAATTGGCAGCAACAACACCAAATGAGTGAGCTCCAAGGAGCTTAATTTATATTTTGGTACAACAAGGTTGTTCTTAGTACTTAGATCTTTTTATGGCATGTAAGGTACCACCAGTTCTTTCAGATAAGATGGCTTTTCATAGCAAATGCATTGATAGCCTGGAGGTAGGGGGTTCGATCACTGCATTGGCCGAGGAAGTTCTTCCACATTTTCAGATATGGTTTCCTCTTGTGAGTAATGAAAGATGGAGGACCTAACAAGAGAAGGCTGTAGCGCTGCTGCCTAGGCAAAATTTCCCACCTTGTACACAGTAAGGCGTATACCCGTCTTCATTAGCCCAGTTCGGAGCATGACAGTAGGATCTTAAACCCCATTTCATTTCATTTCGATCTTAGGCTTACATGTTATAAGAAATAAGGTCACCTGCCAAAGCATGTGCATGTGGGTTTTCTCCAGTTCACCCACTTCAACCAAGCAAATTATGCAAATAAATATATACCATATGTTCATCCTTAAAAGAGCTGGTTATTATCTAGTTATGATTATTAGATCTAACCTCATAACAGCTACAAATATTATGCAACTAAATGCATAAAAACAGGTAAATTGCTAAAATGTGGAAAAAAGTATCAAAATTGGCACAAATACTTCATGGGTGCTGAAGACGAAAATCATAGTAAATGCACTCTTTTCATAGCAAAACATGAACAACGCATGCGACATATACACATTTCCCATGATAGCTATATATTCTTGAACAATCTACATCGTTTAAGTTTGCATATTATAACTTTGGTGAGTTAATCTCGTCAATTAATTGGCATCGTAGAGCCAGAGGTCAGATGATTTAGGTTGTTGATTGAGTTACTAATTTTAGTAGCCTATCTTAATCATCAACGAAGCCGACACAGCTGTACACGTGTTCTGTTTACAACTGAATTTAGATTTTGCGTGTACAATAGGTCACTTGTTATTTTCAGGTACCGTAATGGTATCAAAGTATATATAAGCCCCTAATAGAATAAACATTTCAATATCATTGGCAAGAAAAGCTTATGTTCACCTTCGTGCATTTTGGAATCGGTGTAATTAAACAATGGGAGACTGTTTTACATGCCGTACGAAGCAACAGCAAAGGGACTTGAATTCCTTTGTTTATTTCCATTTAAGGCCTATGAATTATATATATATATATATATAATTATTTTTTAACAGACAAGCAAGATATCAAATAATGACTGCTTTGTTAATCATCCTTCAACTAATCATTAATCCGTGGGGAGTGATTACAGATTAGCATTATTCAATGATACAACCAGCTTGTTGATTAATTTACGGCTATGTATATACAATCAGAAATAAGTATTTTTCTGCCACATGAGTGAATCGCATGTAGATACCCCATTACATGATTGCCAAAATCAAATTTCTATCATCCACTTGTCTCTCGATGCGGCCACGGAACCACAATGTTTTGGACGCAGTGTCTAGGCCAGTCAGCAAAGAGTCGTGCTGGAAGCATAGCAACAAGCTTAAGTTAATATCTGATTGGTTTTAAATTGATACGCAGTGTTAAGGTTATGAGATGAAGAAGCATATTGATTTTCACTGATTTCAGATAATTACTACCAGAGTTATGGCCCTTGATCACTAAAAAAAACCTTCTTATCATCAGAGTTTAAGGTCTTGAGAAGAACAGGGAGGGAGGGAAATGGGGTTTAACGTCCACTCAACACAATCTAGGTCATTTTGGGACTAACATATGGTTTTTAATTGTATTTCAACAATTCGCTTGTGCGTAGGGGTCTTTAGCAGTGGGAGGAAACCGAAGTGCCCGGAGGAAACCCACAAGGTTGAGAACGCGCCCCTATTTTCATGCCACATACGCTCACACCAGGGATCGAAAACAGCTAAATCCATGATATTAAATGTTTTGTATAGAGAGCGTTAGGATGGGCCAAACAAATTCGAATGATTTTCTGATAATTATTTAATGTGTTGTTACTCTTAATCACATTTTAGTGTATTATAAATGTTTCATTACCGACAAAATTAAAAATAGGCAACAACTCTTGTTGATTGCCTGGACGATTTAGCTGCTGTGGCAACCTATCTTTAGGGTTTTTAAAACTCATTTGTTTTTCTTCAAAATGAATTCATTGACAATACTTTGGTCATATTTATAAACTAGTGATTCTCTGCTTCACAACAATGGCAAGTTTTATGCAAGAGGATTGGTGAGAATATTCGGAAAAAGAAGACAGAAATAAGAATTCTGTACCTTTATAAAACATTCATATAAAAGTGTTTTAAAATGTTTTATTGTTAGCAGTATTTTGATCCTTTAGGTCGTAATATATATAGATAATATATGTTTGTGAAAATCTTAATTTCAATTTATTTTCACTTATTTTGTCTTTTACTCATAATTAGATTGTGCACATTGTGACTCACTGCTCGCTGGCAGTTCTTATTATTGATATATTTGTTTCATTTTAATACCATTAGACCATTAAACAACCTTTCAATCAGTCAGTTATGATTATTGAATGTTAGTATAAGAAAAAAGATGTGTTTTGTTATAAGTTGAAAAATATATTCATACTCAATTTTTTTGAGGCAATTTGTCAATATTCCATAACCGACCGATCACATTTTATTACAATTCCAATGCTACTAAAATCGAGAAAATCAGAGCATGATAACTGTTGAGATTGAGATCTTGAAAGTTGTAAACAATCCTATTGAATTTCAGGAATTTCCATTAATTATGTCTAGAGTTATGAAGGGGTTGGGATGGCCTAGTGGTCTAGAGTGCCGCGCTTCGACCTCTAGCTGGCCGGTCACCTCTGGCTTGCGGCTGTGGTTTTGATCCCTGGTGTGAGCGTATGTGGCATGGATATAGGGGCGCCTTCTCAACCTCGTGGGTTTCCTCCGGGCACTCTGGTTTCCTCCCACTGCTAAAGACCCCTACGCGCAATCGAATTATTGAAATAAAATTAACCATATGTTAGTCCCGAAATGACATAGTTTGTGTTGAGTGGACGTTAAACCCCATTTCTCTCTCTCTAGAGTTATGGCCATTGTTTCATTTTATTGAACCTTGTGATTGCTCCAACGACAAAAGACATCATCCGATCTGTACGAAATTTATAAGCATCATTTGAATTAGTGAAAGAAGAATTCTATCGAATAACAGCATTTTCAAATCATCACTTGCAGAGTTATGGCCCTTGTTGAACCTTGTGAATGCTCAAATGGTAGAGTTATCATCTGATCCATATGAAATTTATATAATTATATGCATTATTTAAATTAGTGAAAGAATCCTATTGAATTTCAGCAATTTCTGTTGATTATTTCTTAATTTATGTTCCCTGTCTTACTTTTTTGAACTTGACATTCAAATGGTAAAAGTTATAATCCAAGCTATATGAAATTTATATGCATTATTTGAATTAGTAAAATGAAAAAAGACGATCAAATTTCAACCACTTCTGTAAATTACTTCCAGAGTTAAGGCCCTTATTTTAGTTTGTAGAACCTTATATGAACCCTCAAACGACGAAATTATAATCTGATTTGTATAAAATTATCTAGTAAATAAATGCCCCCCAATTATCTACAAAAGAATAAATGTGCGACAACCCTTGTCGACCGCGCTCGGACAATTTCGCTGCAGTGGGAGTATGTTTTGTTGCCTGGCAACCTATCTTTTCATGCTTTTCAGCATGGTCGACAGTATTTACATCACATGACTTATTTTTGTGGGCCTTGAATGTTTGGTTTAAAAACGACTGAAACAGTGTGTATTCTTTGTTTGGTGTGTTTTAGCGAACTGTGTTATAACTGCACTAAAGTTGTTTATCAACGACGAACAGTCTGTATATGACCGTGCAAATTTTTGTTCGATCATGTGTTTTACACAGATCCGTCTTTCTTAGGTGTAGGTCTTTATACATGGATTTATACATGCTGCAGTTGCATATGTGCATTCTTATACTTATTTCATTTCTTGATGAATACTACACGTTTTACATTTTGTACTATAGTCAGGCTGCAGTTATTTAAAAATTTGTCTTTTTTTGTGGGTTAAATTTGTTAACATATCATCGTGCATACCACTGAACTATAAATAATGCACGTATGTTAAAATTATTCACAAGCAGTATCGGTTACCAATATCTGGACCAACCTTCATTGATATCAGACTAAGGAATCTGTTTTGAAAGCAAGTTTATAAATATGAATTCGGGCAATTAATGAAAAATGATTGGTTACGCCTTGTCAATATAGTACATGTGGGCGTCAAATATATAAATATATAACAAATAATTCACATATCAAGTAACACTAGGGTCATGTGCCCATTGTCGAACTCTGTGCAACAAGCTTGTCTTTGCATGCAAAATACTCACCTCCTATTCTATGATCTAATGTTTGATACATGTTCATATAGCCGCTTGTCTTGACATCGTGTGATCTTGCATGCAAAATACTGACCTTTGATTTGATATGCAAATAGGGGCTTTATAAGAACGGCTAAATTTAGACATGTTGAAAATTAGAATTTTACTGATATTCATACAAATTTACCAAAGTAGTAAGAAATCTATACCCTAAACATACAATAAACACTGTTCCTACTTCTCAGTGTGAGTTAGAGTATTCAAACAGGGTGTAGGTACATGTATAGGGGAGTGTGATGAGTGGTCAAGACGTTGGGACAGTATAAATGTGCTTTGGATTGAGGTAGAATGTTCAAACTTAGTGTAGATAGCTGGTGACATTTCATTGATATGTAATTTCTGCTTTGGTTAATCAACTGTCCATCTAGCTGGCTGATCTGTCACACTTTTTGGAAACAATAACTCAACTTTTAATTAAGGTAGAATGTTCAGACTTGGTGTTGATGTTTGTTATATGAATGACTGAGTTCAATGATGAATATTTTCTGCTTAGTCTAAGTAGAAATAAGCAATTTGTTAGGCCAAGACTTAAGGACTGGTCAGTGAGGCAGCATCTAGCTGGGAGCAAATACATAAGGATACTCCATTTTTCACCCAGTTTTGGTTAATTTTGTTAAATTGGAAATTGGATTGAGAAGCAATCAAATGAAATATGGTTGATAACTGTACAGATAGAATAATTTTGATGCAGTCTCTTACATTTAGGCAGAAAAGAACACCTGAAACAATGGGAAACGCCTTGAAGAATGTTTGACCTCTATCACACATGTACATGTACCTGAGGTGATTGACTGACCTCTCCTCCATTCTACTAAGCTACTGAGCCTTTCATTAATCTAAATGTATGTTTAAATCTTTCTCTTAAATTTTTTGTCAGGGTTTTTATAAAGATACAGTTGAATTTTTTCTGGAGACGAGGAATGATTGTAAAGCTTTCTGGAAGAAATGTATTGAACATCATGCTTTCTTCCGATGTCAGGTTGTACGCAAAGTCCCAAGAAATAAAACCAGAGTTGTTAGTAGAGGCTCATCATTTAGGTAAGTTTGGTGACCAAGATCTGATTCTAGTGTGACCCACCATAAATAAATATCTCCAAATATCTCAGCAATTACGCCACAATATTTATATATATACCAAGCCATAAATCAGTTTCACACATTTATAGTCTCTATATATATAAATGATCATGTTGTACTTAATAAGCTACGACCAATTAATCATCAATAAATAATGGACTGAAAACTGGTTCCAAGTTTGTCTGAGATATCACTTCTGTGGAAGCTGACGTTAAAACACCAGGTAGTAGTATGGTATATCAAGGTTGTGGACCCTATAGAGGTCACAATTTTCACCTGATTTTGATGAAACTTGAAATACATGTACATCGTTATAACCGAAAGATCTTGGTTCCTGTCATTATTCGCGTTTATCGTATTGTAACTCCCTGAATTAAGGCCCCTTAATGTTGGTAGAGTTCGAATTTTGTGAAAACCTGACCAAAGATCTTTGTTGCTTTCGATAAACGTGTGTTATAACTTTCTGAGTTCTGGCCCTTGATTGTACAAATAATTGCGTTTTTAGCTTGTAGTCGTTCTAGAAGGTAACCATTTATATCTGATTTAAAAAAAAAATGTCTGAATATATCCCTGTTACACCCAAATGATGGTCATGTTTTGAATTTTGAAAATCAGACCAAAACTGCCGGACCAAATGGCCACTCCTCGTACGGAAATATTGTAAATGAATATATGGTATATCAAGGTTGTGAACCATCTACGTCTACAGGCAATTTTGATGAAACTTGATACATGTTTTTAACTCAAAGATCTTGGTCCCTGTGGATATTCACGCATATTGGGAATGTAACTTCCTGAATTATGCTCCCTGAATCCTGATTGTATGATAAATCATGCTTTTAGATAGTGGTCCCACTAGAGGTCACAATTTTTATCCAATTCATAAAAACATTTGAATATATCACTGTTTCCATCCTAATGATGGTTAATATACAATTATATCACTGTTACACATGATTGAGTTTGAATTTCTAATGTTTTAAAATGATTTCTAGGTATTCAGGTAGAACCCAGAAACAACTAGTAGAATATGTACGAGAAACCATCGTTAAACGGCCTCAATTTGAAAGGTTAGTATAACATTTCTTGTGATTTTCATTCTTTTGTGCATCAATACCTAATTATTAATCATCCATGGTTAATCTGTTGTTATTTCACTGACTATGAACAGTTTATTTGAATAATATTTCATCAAATATACCATTACCTTTTGTATTTTTACCCACAATGCATGACTGCTTCAGAACTGCAATACCTATGTGTAATATATTAATATATTCAGGTCATTTTGTGACCTAACTTTATCAGCATGAATAACCAGTCTTATGCCTTGAAAAGTGAAGAACATTTACCTTATTTTCTAGGAATTTATTGCCTTTATTTTTTCTGTTTGATATTCAATTTGCTTGTAATTTGATATTGTTTGTATTTTATTAATTATTTGCCTTCATTAACGGATATTAATAGAAAGTAAGTAAAGAGTTTAGGACCTAGAAATAGAATAGTTAGACGTTGTTGTCATTGTTAAACAAATGCTTTCAAAAGGATGAGTTTCCTCAAGGCATGCATATTGATGGAAAAAAGTTTGTAGCGCCTTTCGAACTGTAAATAAATTGTATAAAAATCTGCTACTAATGCATTGTGAATAAACCTTCTGTTCACTGTTGGTGGATGTTTCGTTCCCTGGTAACCTATCTTTTCATATCACATAAAAAAAGAATTGCATCCTGTATTATCCTGTATAGTGTGACTCACCAGTAATAGTTATACCTTTATACAGTAAATATGTTTTTAGTTTTGAATGATTAACCACAGCTTGATGTCCATCAAGGCATATTCCTGGTCGAATATTTGCCAACTTTTGAATGCTCTAGAGGCTAAATTTAATATCTGACTGACTTTAAATGTATACACAGTGTTTAACATCATGAGACAGAGCAGCCTATTGATTTTCACCTATTTACGATAATTACTGCCAGAGTTATGGCCCTTCATCACTTTGAAAAATCTTGTGGATCCTTTGTAGGCTAACCTTAATATCCGATTGAATTTAGATTTATACAGATTGTTTAAGGTCATGAGATGAAGAATCCTATTGATTTTCAACTATTTCTGATAATTACTGTCATAGTTATGGCCTTTGACCTCTTTGAAAAATTGTGTTAAAGCTCTAGTATCTGAAGTTAATAGTACTTTATATGCAGTGTTTTAGGTTTATGAGATGAAGATGCCTGTCACTTTTCAGTGATTTCCAATGATTATGGAAATTGATATAAAATGTTTTGTATGCTAAATGGTTCTTACTTGTAATCAGATTTTAATGTGTTGACACCCTGGACTACTTAGCTGCTGTGGGAATATGTTTCATTGCCTGTTAACCTATCTTTTTATATGCCCACAATGAAATGTGGTTGTACATTGTCGTCCGTCCGTCGGTCCAGCGTCCACAATACTTGTGGACGCTCTAGAGGCTAAAGTTAATATCCGATTGACTTTAAAATCATACACAGTGTTTAAGAGCATGAGACAAAGAAGCCCAATGATTTTCTGTGATTTCCGATAATAACTACCAGAGTTATGGCCCTTGATCACTTCAAAAAATCTTGAGGACGCTCTAGAAGCCAAAGTTAATATTCGATTGACTTTAAATTTATACACAGTGTTTAAGGTCATAAGACAAGGAAGCCTATTGATTTTCAGCGATTTCCAATAATTAGTGCCAGAGTTATCTCCCTTGATAACTTAAAAAAATCCTTGTGACGCTATAGAGGCCAAACTTATCATCCGATTGACTTCAGATTGATACACAGAGTTTAAGGTGTTGAAACGAACAAGTATTTTGATTTTCAATGAATTTTGATAACTGAACAGCTAAATCCATGATATAACTTTATAAAAAGCAATCAAATTCTAATGATTTTCTGATAATTACATAATGAGTTGTTACTCTTAATCAGATTTTAGTGTATTACAAATGTTTCGTTACCAAAAAAAGGAAAAATATGCGACAACCCTTGTTGACTGTCCGGACGATTTAGCTGCTGTGGGCGTATGTTTCGTTGCCTGGCAACCTATCTTTATTTAAATGGGAATGTTGTTTCCATAAAGCTTTTTTGTTTTTTATGTCATTATTGGATTTAAATGTAGGGTCACTAATTGTGACTGGTCATATTTTTGACCGAAATTTGTTTTCGCTTCATTGTACCAAAACTTGTTTATCAATTTCGCACGCTTTTCGGATGAAACCCAAATCTTAGGCTTTATGTTTATATCACAAAAATATCGGTTTGTTTCTACTTCCTGTGGATCTTCTAGAGCTCACAATTTTTATATGCCCACATGGAAATGTGGTAGTATAATTGTTGTCGCCCTTTCAGTCCGTTCGTCCGTTGTCCACAATTTCTTGTGAACTTTTTAGAGGCTAAAGTTAACACCCGATTGACTTTAATTTTATACATAGTATTAAGGTCATGAGATGAAGAAGCTATCCCGTAATTACCCTTGATCACTTTGAAAAATCTTGTGAATGCTCTAGTGGCAATAGTTAATATTCAATTGACTTAAAATTTATACATAGTGTGTAAGGTCATGAGACGAAGAGGTCTATTGATTTTCAGCAATATCAAATAATTATTGCGATAGTTATGACCATCGATCACTTTGAAAAATCTTGTGAACGAGCTAGAGGCAATAGTTAATATCTGATTGACTTTAGATTTATACACAGTGTTTAATGTCACGAGACGAAGAATCCTATTGAATTTCAGCGATATCTGATAATTTCTGCCAGGTTTATGGCCCTTGATCACTTGTGGACGAAGACCATGAAACAAACACTCAAAACAATTCTAACCATTTCTGATAATTACTTAACGGGCCATTACTTGTTTGAAGATTTTCATGTGTTGTAAATGTTCTCCTTACTGACAAAAGAAAAAATATACGACAACCCTTGTTGACTGCCCGGATGACTTAGCTGTTGTGGGGGTATGTTTCATTGCCTGGCAACCTTTATATGCTGTCGCCCCTGTTCGTCCGTCCATCCATCTGGCTTCCACTAGCCGACAATCTGGAGGCTAAAGTTAGCTTGTTGCCCCTTAACCTATTTAATTATAACTATGTGGGGACATCTCACTGTGCCACCTGCTGTTGTTCTCAAAGGGGGATTAATCAAGCAAGGGGATTATCGAATACAATGGTGTAAAAAGTATAGTCCGCTTTTTAAAACTACTAGGTTTAAACTAATTAACGACTTTATTCACAATAAATTACATAAAAGTAACAACAAATACAAACATAAATAATAACCCTACGAAATGTGATATGGCGTCAGTATTTTCAATTGCACGCTTTGTTCCATTTAACAGTGCGATTTTTAGTTCATTAATGGATTCTTTTACTCTTATATATTTTCGCTTTTTAGGGGACAATCGTCCTCCGTTACCCACTTGAAATATTGTATTTTGAGTAAAAGTCTGCTCTTTCGACTCTATGTTAGTAAATTTAAATATATTTGGGTGGCTCGTTCTGGTCTTCCTCATTTTACTGAGGTGCCATCCGTAAACGAGATTAGTTGTACGTGAATCATCTGTGTTGAAGTGACTCCACACAGCCCTTCTATCATAAATGGAAGGAATTGGCTGACAAGTATGTTCAAGTTTGGCGTTCATTGGGGTAATAAACTCTTGTACTCTAGTATTCTTGTCGGATGGGTGGTTTTGGTTCAGACTGTAGCTTCTTGCCATACCAATTTTGACATCCTATTGGGTTTCATATTTCTGACTCTGTACTTACACCACAAATTAACTAAATTTTGACATCATTGAAGAATATTCCCTTTGCGAACGTGAGCCATTTTAAAAGATATAAGGTAATTGGGGTTGGCAACTGTCCTTATATAATGATAGTGCATTTCATATCATATATTTGATTGATTTATGAGTATAAATCTTGAATAGTACTAATAAGGTTACAGTCTATAACCCTTTGTTTACTTAAATAACACCAGTTGATTGGGTGGCACAGTGGGATTAAACCAACTATGTATCCCTAAGCCAATAAACTTGACAATAGCTTATCTCCTTGGAACTAATTAAAGGATTATCCATTAATCCCGTATATTACACACAAACTTTTATTTCATAAAATCAAAAAAATAATATGGAACACAAATACTGTTTTAATTAAAGTGATGTGACGTTGAGGGTTCTTTCAACGTTTTTAAGGTTTTAAAGTCTATTAATTTTCAGCTCATTCTGATAATGACTATCAGAGTTATGGCCCTTGATCACTTCTTAAAATCTTTTGGACGCTCTAGAGGCCAAAGTTAAAATACGATTGACTTTGAATTTATACACAGTCATAAGACGAAAAAGCCTATTGATTTTCACGGATTTCCGATAAACCTATCATCCAGTTGACTTCACATTGATAAACACAGTTTGAGGTCTTGAGACGAACAAGTATAATATTGATTTTCAATGAATTTTGATAACTGAACAGCTGAATCCATGATATTAAATGTTTTGTATACTAAACGTTAGCATGGGGCAGAACTTTATAAAACCAAACAAATTCTAATGATTTTCTGATAACTACTTAATGAGTTTTTACTCTTAATCCGATTTAGCTGCTGTGGGCATATGTTTAGTTACCTGGCAACCTATCTTTATTCTCATTTAAATGCCTTAAAAATGATGGAGAGGTCAATGAATTTAATTTAGTTTGCCGAACAAAGTTGGTATTGTATTTGACGATCATGGGCCAAAATTTTTCTTAGTAAGCTGTATCTGGTCATCTTCTTCTCCATTTAAAATCTCGGAAAGTCACTTTACCGAAAATTATTGCGATTTTATCAAAGAATATTTCAGATTTGAATATTAAAATATTCTTTGATAAAAATCCTCCAAATTCTGAATTGGAATCATTTTCCATAGTAAAGAAATTATTAGAAAAAAGGAGCACAGGGATATTACATTTGACAAAGACTGGCTGCCATTTTCGGTACTCCTTATATCACATTCATCTTCTCCATTTCAATTGTGTTAAATTGATCCACACTGAATTTAGCGATTGAATATGGGGCTTATTCTAGATCATCGTTATGAAAGTCGGTACGATAAAAAACAGTCTTCGATTATATAATTTAGATAACATTTCAGGCCGAAAGAATGGCTGACTATAAAATATGCTTAATATCCGATTGACTTTAAATTATACACACTGTTTAACTATTTCTGATAATTATTGTCAGAGTCATGGCCCTTGATCTCTTTGACATATCTTGTTGACACTCTGGAGGCTAAAGTTAATATTCTATTGACTGCCAGAGCGAGTTATGGCCCTTTATCACTTTTAAATATTTTTTTGACGCTCTAGGGGCTGAAATTGCTATCCGATTGACTTTAAATTTATACACATTGTCTATGGTCTAGTATCCTTGTCATTTTCAACAATTTCTGATAATTTCTGCCGGAGCGAGTCATGGCCCTTTGTCACTTCGAAATACTTTGTTGATGCTCTAGAGGCTCAAGTTGCTATCTGATTATCTTTAAATTTATACAAACTGTTTATGGTCATAAGACGAAAGATCCTAGTCAATTTCAACAATTTTGGATAATTACTCCCAAAGTTATGGCCCTTGATTACTTTGCAATATTTTGTGGACGCCCTGGAAGCTATCCGATATCCGATTGACTTTAAATTTATACACCTGAGGCGGTGACAATTATTTTCTTGTTCAACTATTCCGATTATTACTGCTGAAGTTATGACCCTTGACTGCTTGCTAAATTTTGTAGAAAGTCTAGCAGCTAAAGTTGATGTTTGACTGACTTTATATTGTGACTACAGAATATACGAAAAATCGCTTTTATTAGCTTGTGGTCCCTCTGGAGGTCAAAATTATTACCCAATTAAAAAAAAATGTTTGATTATATCACCGTTACACTGTAATAAATGTTGAGTTCGAATTTCATGAAAATCAGACTAAAACTGACGGACAAAATGACTGCAGCTTGTATGTGAATACTCTAAAGAATATGGTATATCAAGGTTGTAGACCCTGTAGAGGTCACATTTTTAATCTGATGTTGATTATAACCCAAAGATCTTGGTTCTTGATATTTGCACATTTCAGACCATTACTTACAGGATTATGGCCCCTGATTTTAAGAAAAATCCCTTTTTAGATTGTTCTCTTTCCATCTCTTAGCTTACAAGTTCTCAGTCAATCTCTTGCAAAATGTAGGCATATCTTGTCTGGCAACGGTTTATATTTTTAATAAATTATATATTACAGTAATGATCACTTTGTGGTATCATTTCAGGTCAACGAGTGGTAGAATATCAAGTCGTAGTGCCAGTGTTACGCCCAAAATCAATGCCAAAACAGCCATCCATAATTCATCAGATATCCACAATAGTACTGCATCCAGTGGTAGCCACATCTTAGATCCCCTTACAGACAATCATGTCAGTCCAACACGTGTGGAAATGGCAGAGGTCCACAGTGACAGTTCCATGTCTGGTAGTCGCAGCCTAGGATCACCTAAGCTAGAGCATGGTTTGGTCATCTCAGACAGTATGGAATCAGCCAACCATAAAACAGACGAAGAGATGAGATTTGAAGATGCATCAAATTTGAAACGAGAATCAGAAGACAAAGGTGCCGAAAGCGATAAGTTGAAACAAAATATTTCTAATAATGTTGACATGCATACTGAGTCAGCCAATCAAAATGCTAATGACAATGATGATGACCTATCAGAAGACTCCTACCATCTTGATGATGGTGGTGAGGAAATTCGTGCTATTAAATTGAGGGATGTGGGGGGCAGTAAAAATGTTACATTTTCTGACGTAGATGGGGTCTGTATTGATCTTAAATCTGGGAAATCTGTTAAGGATATTATTGAGGGTAAAATAGCAGAAGGATCATGTGATGAGGGGTCAGATAATGAGGTTATAAGGTCAAGTAAGATTGATGAGGGTAAAATTGAACCGAGTGAGTGTATAACTGCCAGTGTAAAAGGTTTAGATCAGAGAGTTACAAAGGATAATGTTATTAAAGTTAAAATGGCTCAGGTTCTGGACCAAAATGCCAATACTCCACTTACTGATGTTAAATTAGATACTGATAACAGAAAATTATCAGATGATTTAATTGAAGATATACCTTATTATTTACATAGACGAATGATGGAAGGCGAACAGGATAGAAAAACGGAAATATCTGTCTTTACAGTTGTTGATACCAAAGTTTCCCAATTACATGAAGGTAGTCCTTCAATCCAGGGTATCAAAGATAAACATAAATTACGGTCCTTGTCTCCGGGTGGTAAACCCAAAATAGGGACTATTAACGTAAAACAGCTTAAATACACAGATCATTCACCTTCTCCACCGTCAAGGAGATCTCGGGTTCTTGAGCGTACCTCCCCATTAGATCGTTCGCCTTCCAGTCATCGTCGATTAGAGCTAGTTAATACGAGTAAACTACCCCCAAGAGACAGTTATTCTTCTGTTGATGATACAACAAGTCCCTCTTTTGAAAAAGAAATCTTAAAACAAATTGAAGTCCAATCATTAAAACATGTGCATGTTAATGACATAGACAATAAATCATTAAGTAGTGATAAAGTTTCCAGTGATATCTTTCCAAAAGAATCTGGAAAAACTATCACAGCAATTGAAGAAAAAGGTACAAGTGTAGAAAATGTTTTGAATGCTGAAAATAAAACCCCTGACATAGATAAGGCAATTGAAACGGCAGAACATGAGCTAAAAAATTTAAAAACAGACAATAATTTAACTGCTGCTGCCTCATCAAAAACAGAGAGAAAGGTCATGTTTAATATTTGGGGACAAGGAAATTCAGATGAATCTGGCATAGATAAACTTTCCCAAAAAACAAAAGCATCTATCATTTCGGATATTGTGGAACAAAATTTAACAGATTTTGGAGTAAACCCTGAGCATGTTGCCGTTAACAGACCGACCATACCCAAAGTAGTTGTGGAAAATTCAGATCTTTTTTCTCAAGATCAAAATAGAACAATGGAATCAAAGCCTGTTGAAAATGTTCCTGCAGTAACATTAGAGGAAGAATCAAAAACACCAAAAAATATTTCAGTAGCAGTTTCTGAAAAAGGACCTAAAGATTTAGAAAGCCCATCAGAGAAAACAAACGTCCATGAAGTTGCAGCTCCTTTGCCAGAGAGAGATCTTGGGAGTTCTGTCGATCCGCCAATTTTTACTTCTTCCAAACCACCTCCAGTTGGTAAGAAGCCTCCCCCAGTTCTAACAAAACCCAAGAAATCACCTCAGCAGCTCAAGGATACAACACAACCACAAGGTGCTTTTCATCCCACAAGATCTGACGAAAATGTTCAGGAGGATTCATTTCCAAAGAGAGAACATGCTGATTCCAAAGATCCAGCACAATCCAAGAAAATTGCAACATTGATCAATTCAGTTCCAAACCAAGCAGAAATAGAAAGTACCAAAGAATCTGTTTCAGCTTCACAAATAAAAGACAAAAATATTAAAAAGGCTCCAATTCCCACCCCTGGATCAAAAGGGCCAGTTATTGTTGATCATACAGTGATAGCAGTAAAACCAAAGGTCATCCCTAAAGATGCTAAAATCCCAGTCAAGGAGAAGAAAAAAGAACCAAAGAAAGATCCTAAGGATGAACGTCCAAAGTCTGTGATGACAACATTTGGAGTTCAGGTGGAGAGTCCTCAGCCAGAGGAGCATCAGTCGTATGTTGTTGAAAGTGGAGATAAAAATGCCTGGTACTCTGTAAAGCCTGACCCAAAGCAAACAAATGTTTTTATGGAAGAAATTCCAAGTCCAAAGAACACTAGTAATGGTGACAAAAATATCTTTGATCTCCCTTCTCCAGCAGCAGCATTTGTTTATAGTGATGATGACAGTCCACCATCTAAAGAGGAGCCTTCACCAACAGAGCCAACATTCTCTACATTCAGACCAGATCCACCAGAAGACTCATCACCAGTGGAGCAGCAGCCTAGTCCAGCTCCCCTCCGATCCATTAGGTCTGATCGAGACCCAAAACAAAGATGGTCCCTTCAGAAAGTGGAGGAAGAAGATGAGTCTGCCTCTAGTAATAAGCGTCAATCAGATGCTGCAAAGCGAGTTAGTTTTCATGGTGATATGCGTGATAGCTACATGAGTGATGTTAGCCTTTTAGTGCTGAGGAGTCCTATGGATGATAACTCTAGCCTTGGAGGAAGTCATCATGAAGATTATTTACAAACCCTTGAAAATTTACGAAATCAGGACTCTGAAAGTGACATGATGTTTAGTGGAAGCTCGGGTACAGATTCAGATACAGACAATGAAATCCTAGACAATATTAATACAGCGAAAGAAATATATATGCAGTATGCAGCTAACAAGTGCCTCGCGGAATCAGGTCGAGATATGACAGTTGATTCGGGTGTAGGAGAACTGGAAAATCGTGATTTGTCTCCTTTGGACTCGTTGGAAAAATTAAAAAACATGGAGGGCAGTTTTATGTCTGAAGGTAAAATTGAAGAAGAAGAAGACTTCCCTCCACCTCCACCTTTCCTAGAAAATCCCAGTGACAGTTCATCAGATACAGAGGTTATCCCATCAATGAAGAAGCGTATGAGTGTCGACCCACTGGCCAACTTGGAGTACACAGATATTCCTGAATACACCACTTCAGAGAGTGAATCAGACTTTGAGGACAAGTATGATGTAAGTAAGCAAATGTCGAATGTCAGACTGAGTACTTATTCAAGCCCTGAAGATCCTGTTCAAAGCCCTGATGATATTGAAGAACTCTTGGAAGCTGCAGAGAAAGTTACTTATTGAGGCAACAGATTAGATACACATAGCTCGTAATTTCTGGTGTCAAAATCATTGTGATAAACATGTGTTTGGAAAATAATTGTGTGTGACAATGTTTGTAACATTTTGGATAGCATGGACATTTTATGTGGTTATATAACTTAGAATGAACGAATTTGACTGAAACTTGGAACATAAAGTGTTTTAATTTGTAGAAAGTCTGCTCCCAGTATTCTGTTGTTGAATCTGGAGTTAAAAACTAAAATATATTGTTGTTTCTATTACAATGAAACTGCTGATATCGACACTAACTTACAGCTTTAGTTGTTAATATTTTACTTGTACTTAAATGTGATTGAGATCAGCCGAAAAGTTGCTTGTATCATAGCTATCAAAAACACAAATTTGTTTGTTATTGTAGTTAGCTATTTATACATATTTAGCTGCTATGATACGCAAGATAATAATTTTGAAGTTTATTCTCTATGATATATATAAATCGAAATTAAGATGAAAATTTTTAGTTTATCATAAAGATAGTTTAGGTAGAGCAACAATCAAGATCGAATATATTGAAACAAAATGCTGCATGTAATTAATGTGACCAGAAGTCATTGGCAGTTAGAGCAATAGTAAAATACAGCTGTTAATTTCTTGCTATACTTCAATTTCCTGCTTTGCACTTTTGAAAGCATTGCATTTGATTGCTCTTTGATCTTCATCGAACTCTCTTTTTTCTCATTGACAACAAAGTCAGACTAGGAATTCCTTATTTTTTATTATAGTTTTGTCCCATTTTTGATAGATTTACCTCACTAAGTACCAGATCATTAATAATGACAAAGGGCCTTTTATGCTCTGCTTTTTACCATATTGTAAAGTTAATACTTTTTTTGTCCCCTACCCAGGCTTGGAAATAACAAAATGTCAGGCACTAATGAAGTACTACCTGACATTTTCAACTTAATATCATTAAAAAGACAGATCAGTGCCGGACAAAATGACAGGCATCAGAGGTTTAGTGCCTGACAAAGCCTGAATCTGTGCCTGACATTGTCTGTGACAGGTGCCTTATTTCCAGGCTTGCCCCTGCCTTTCTAAGAAAGCAGGGGACTATTAAAATGGGTCTGCCTATCTGTCCGTCACACTCTTTTTTTCTAATTGAGCAATGATGTTCAGACTTGGTGTAGGTGTTTATTGGGTGAATGCCTTAATGGGTTGATGCTTTAGGACACAATAACTTTAGCTCGAATTAAGTGAGAGTGATGAAACTTAGTGTATACATCAATACCTTGACTAAGTTCGATAATGAGCATTTTCTGCTCTGGATAAGCAGAGTAATAAACATTTTGATTGGTCGGGACTTTAGAACACAATAACTCCCAAGTTCAAACTTTGTGTAGGCATTCATTAGATGAATGTCTTGATGGAGGTCGAAGATGAGCATTTTCTGCTTAGGGTAAGCAGAGATAAGCAATTTTGTGTAAAGCTGCATTACATCAATACCTTAACAAAGTTTGATGCTGAGCATTTTCTGCTGAGACATGAATCTGATTAGTTGAGACTTTGGAAAACAATAACTCTCATTCTATTTGAGTAGAATGTTCAAAATTGATGTAGGTGTCTTTAGGTGAATGCCTTGACAAAGTTTAATTATGTGCATTTTTCCACTAAGCCAAGATAAACAATATTATTGGTTGAGACATTGGAACACGATAACTTCGGTTCTTGGGTGAGAGAGCGATGAAACTCAGAGTATAGATCAATTATATCAGTATAATGAATAAATTTGATGATGAGTGTTCTGCTTAGGCTAAGTAGCGATGAGAAATTTGATTGGTCAAGACTTTAGAATGTAACAACTCCATTTTGATTGAGGTATAGATATTCATCAGACAAATGTCTTTACTGAGCTAATGATTAATATTCACCGTAAAAGCTAAACAGAGTTAAGCAATTTCATTGGTCGGTGCTTTGGGAAAAGATAACTTTGATGGAGAGTGATGAAACTTAGTCTATAGTTTCACTACTAGTTTAAACAATGCTTTTGAAAATGGTAAAATTTGTAATTAATTAATGTGTCATCTGTTTGTTTTGGGATTTCGGTGGGGGGCATCAGCCTCACTGTTGGATTTGTTATATATATTTATTTGTATTCAATTTGATTAAAATACCGATCTACATTTCATTTTTTATATACTTTTGATGGCTTCAACCAAATATATGTAGATCTGGCTACTTTGCAAGAGAGGTCGATCAGTCAGGGGCCACATGGTCCATTTATGAGTGAAGGACATAAACTATTCATATTAAACTTCTATGGGTCTCTCTCCAAATCCTGCTGTAGGTTGTAGAGAAGGAAGTATTCTGTGATTTAATCAAATTTTGAACTATTAATTTACTATCCAAATTAAGTATTAAGTTTATAAGTAGATTAGTACATTTTTATGGGACCACGCATAGTTTGGGCATATAATAGTCATTGCTCCTGTCTGTCGGTCCATCAACAATTGGCTTGTGAGCTCGATAGAGACTACAGTTTTTGACAAATCTTGTTCATTTTCCTGACATGACGAATCCTGTTGACATTCTGCAACATTATGTGTGTAGTTTCTCCTGCACTTTATATTATATAACATTTGAGTCTGACCGAAAAATAAGGAATAGGCAAATATAGCTATCTTTAATTTATTAGCTGTTACATAATGCATCTTTAATTTCTTCCATTTATTTTATTATTTTCAATATTTTTGTTATCTGTTGATGTAGCATTGCATTATTATATGCTCACATTTTCATGTGGGCTATATTGTTGTTGCCCCTGTTGTTGGCACTCTACAGGTCACAATTCTTATCTGATTTTAACAAAACTTGAAATATAGGTTTATCTCCAAAATATCTTGGTTCCTTTTGATAGTAGCATGTATCGGATTGAAACTTCATGGATTATGGTCCTGATTGTACAAAAAATCAAGTTTTTAGCTTGTGGACACTATAGAGGTCACAATTTTTATTCAGTTATAAAAAATTGTTTATAAATATCACATTTCTGGAGTTTGAATTTTATGAAAATCTGACCGAAATTGTCAGACAAAATGGCTGCTTCTTGTATGCAAATAGTGTGTAATACCAAAGTTGTGGAAGTTCTAGAAGTTAAAATATGTGTACAATTTTAACAAAACTTGAAATGTATGTTTATAACCCAAAACTCCTGGTTCCTGTCGATATTAAGGCATATCAGACTACAACTTCCTCGATTATGGCTCCTAATTCTCTGTCCATCTCTTGCAGAATTGAAGACTTTTTCTGTTGTGGTCTTTCAGTAGATGCACTTCATGAAATATTATAATCAGGAAATTCACTTTGTTGTAGAGTTGTTGCAGTATGCTAATTAAAATGATGCATATTGCAATAGTTATTGTCAATTAGTTTTTGTTACATATCATAAATTGTGAGGATGATTATTCTTCAACAGTTATTTTAAATTAATTTTGGATTTAGATAAAATTAAGTTGTTACTTTAAAGCTTGTGCAATATATATTATGCGGCAAATCAATTTTTTTTTATGTTATGTAGATATATATATTTAGAGTTTTATTTTATGTTATAATTGCTTTTTAAAGATTTTATTTTTACACCCATCATTTATTCCATGATATTCAACACTTGTTGATCTGCATTCTCTGATATTCAATAGCTGCATTATATACACCATGTACAGGATGATTTAGCTTCATATTGTAGTGCAATGGTTAGTGCAAAATTTTAATTACACTCGATGGGACTAAATAAATATGGCATCAGTTTGGCCTCAATTGATGTAAATATAGCTGAAGTAGCTAAAGTCTATTGCTTACACATCATTTCTTTCTACTGTTGCCATCATTTATGTTCTTAGTGACTATTAAGTCACAGTGTCATTACAACAACCACTATTAAGAATTTTTGACAGATCTCAGGAATGTTAGCCTTTAATGTTTTTTTGTTTTTCTATTTTTTTTTCACATTATAAAACCCACTGTTGAGTATTTTGGTTGATTAGTTTTGAAGTCGCAGGGATGTTTTATTGCGTCACAAGTAAGGTCCTTACAACCAGATTCAGAAATTTTAAATCCCAGTTCGGAGATTTAACCTACTGATATTCACGGGCAAATGTTGTGCTGGACACAGTTAATAGGAAATCTCCATATATTTTGGTTTGATGCCTTAATTATGATATAGAGTTAATGTTTTTTTGGTATTTACACAGTTGCCCAACTATGCTAGGCTAAATCCTGATGGAATCAATACCAAAGAATTTTTTTTTGTTTTTTTTGTCAAGAAGCATGTGTTGAGCAATAGAAATTAAAAATTCGATATTTGAACAAAATATGCAAATGATGCATCGTTAGTTTATTCATTTTAACCTTTTATTTATTCATATAATTGCTCATGTTTGTATTAATTCTCTTAACTTTAATTAAACCACATGTTGTATTTAGCCATATGATTATAATTTATGTATTGAACTGGGTTGATGTGATGTAATTATGTTTAGTCAATGGATCTCAACAGAGCAGACAGATCGGGTGTGGAGATTTATAATTGATCAATTTACAATAATGTAGTACTTAAGTAAAAGATCAAATATAGGTTAATAACACTTGAGCGGGGATGGTGGTAGCCTGAATAAGGCAGACACTTGGTTCAGTTTCAGTAAGTGAATATTGATGTGTTTCTCAAAATACATATTAGAAAGTAAAGGATGATGTTTAAGGTTTTCATTCAGTATTAGTTTTTGTCAACTTGAAAGGTCTGTTCACTAGGAAGAATATGAAACCAATCAAATTTTATTTATTCCTGACAGGTATATATGGTAGTTTATCTTTAAGTTTTTAGTGTCTCTTAAAAATGGCCCCATTAACTACAGCGACAACCTTTGTGGACAGCTAGGACAAGTTAGCTGCTGTAGATGCATGTTTCATTGACTGACAACCTATTTTTGCTTTTGTATTTGTATTCTTCAGACTATATCCGTTAGCGGAGTGTTTTGCCTCATTTGATTTGGTTGGGTTTGTTTTGCTTTGATTTTTTGTTTTGTTTTGATTATTTCTCCTTTTAATACTCTGTACTTCAAGTATAGAAAATATCATTGGGCTTTATATAGATACTTGTACTTACCAGATACTAGTAGTATTTTAATCTTAACACTGCCTTTCAAATATTTATAGATAAAGAATATATTTAAATTTACTACTATAATCTTACTACTAATTTGATCTAGGTCCCTTTGAGTACAGACAATGTTGTTCTTGCACTTGTTTGTCTTCGAAAGTATAAAGAATTTTCTCCATTTTTTTCAATGTGTATTTTAATCAGTAATTTTGACATTGGATTTTGAATTTAATATCTCAGACTTGTGTATGATTTGATGTACAATTGTAATTTTGGTGCTTCTGTACTGGTAGTTAAACTTCAAATTTGTATATAAGCATAGGTTTAGTCCAAGGGGCTGAACCATAAATTAAATGGCTTCCATTTAACTTTTGTTAGTTTTATTGTTACCTGACTTATGGAGAAAACAGGGGACTATTAAAATATGTCTGTCAGTCTGTTCCACTTTTTGGGGCACAATAACTCTCCTTCTGATTGTGCTAGAATGTTTGCGTTACATGTAGGTGTAGTCAATGCCTTAATGGAATTCAATTCAAAGATGATCATTTTCTGCTTAGATAAGCAGTTTGATTGGTTGATGCTTAAGTTCTAATTAAGTGAGAGTACTTGTTGTATAGTTCAATGACATCAATACCTTGACTAAGTTAGAAATGGTGCATTTTCTGCTCAGTGTAAACATAGCGATAAACAATTTGATTGGTTGAAATTTTAGAACACAACAACTCTCCTTCTAATTGAGGTAAAATGTTCAAACTTTGATTCTAATTGGATGGGAGCGATAAAACTCGGAGTATCGATTTGCCATATCAATGCAATGACAAAATTCGGGGATGAGAATTTTCTGCTTAGGCTAAGGAGCAATAAGCAATTTGATTGGTAAAGACTTTGGAACATAACAACTCTGCTTTTAATTGAGGTAGAATGTTTAAACTTGATGTAGGTTTTCATTAGGTGAATGTTTTGATTGAGTTTTATGATTAACATAATATGCTACTAAATTTCATTGGTCGATGCTTTGAGACAAGATAACTTTGATTCTATCTGATAGAGAGTGGTGAAACTTAGTGTATAGTTTATAATCAGTTTGATTGCTCAATACTTTTGAAATAGATAAATGTGTCATCTATTTATTTTGGGATTTTGGCAGGAATATCAGCCTCACTGTTGGCTTGTTTTACATTTAGATTAACAACATCTATTCAAATAAATGTGGGTATATTTTTAATGTTATCTGAATTATGACATAACACTAGTTTCTATACCATTTGTAAGGATAAATGTATAAATTCTGCTGGCATACAGCTCTAGCTATATTATTCCAACTATTTAAAAAAAGAGAACACAAGAAATTACCATTGTTTATATTTTTTCATTATCTCATGTTAAAATAGTTTTAAAATTGCACAACCTGAAATCCAAATCATTTTCACTTTAATTAGCAAATTAGGATGGAGGATCTGACTAAGTTCAGCTATTTGTTGATTAGTAATTATCAACAAATGGTTGATAAGATTGACTTCCACATCTCCATGTTGATGATGTTGTGTCATGTGTCAAACAATATGGTCATAATAATTATTATAGAGACACTATGTATCATGAAAGCACATGCTTGTATATATTTCTTGTGTGGAATATACACGTGCAGCTCTTTCTTTATAAATAGTGATTGACAGTGTTCCGTATCTGATATCTTGATTTAAAATTTAATAATGGAAATGGAAATTATTTGCAGTTGGATAATGAATAAAATATAAACAAGTTATGAAGGTAGAATGCCTTTTAATTTATAACTTTGTTTAATAAAGAATTAAGAAAGATGGTTTCAATATGCAGCCCTACTCATGTTTTCCAATAAATGTTGTATTATTCTAATTCCGATATTATTTCAATTAAATCTTACCCATAGAAGATGGTTGAGGTCTGTAATCAAGCATTGTTTGGGTATGTTGTGCAAGTCCTGATAAAAATAAATAGGATATTCATTGTCATTTGCATTTTGATTATCGACGACATATTTTTCTTGTCTTTTGTCTTTATTGAGACAATCAAGGTAACCAAAATGTTATGTTGTGATATATTTTTTTTAAAGAATAGAATTTTACTATGAAAATTAAATTAGATTTATCTTAAATACGAATTATGATGTAAATGACTATATCAGTATTGTTGAAACTTTTTAACAAATTTTTTAAAGAATCCTACCTTTTGTAGATGAAATGTTGTGTTTTTACTTGTTAAAGATTTGTGTTTGGCTCTCATTTAGAAAATTGTATATAATGTACTTAACTGAGAAAATATTCTTTATATATTTCACTGTTGTGATGTACTGTTAATTGTTATTGTGTTTTAAAGTTTAGGAATGAAAAATATTAGTCCAAATAAAAGTACAGTAGGCCTACATATTTTTTTATATCATAATTTCATAATGAAAGTTTTTCTTTTTATTTGTGTTTAAAAATTTTCTATATATCGTCATTATCCTACATAGGTTTTATGAATTGCTTTTCAAGAAGTTTGATTGATTAGTCATCACTCTTCTTTCTATAGCCAGTGAACTATAGAAATATTAAAATTATAATGAAATCAAAGCTTGTAATATACTTAATTTAAATGTTGAAATATTGCTTTTTAAAAGAAATCTCAAATGGCAGATGTATATTAGTCTAACTGTGTTAATATTGAATCAAACCACACCCCAAAAAAATGAAGGTAGAATTGCTTTGATATGATTGGATGATATGAATGAGAGAATTTTTCTTTTAATCAATGAATGTTAATCTAGGTTTGACTGCAATAAATCTTATTATAATAGTTAAACAGTTGTTTTTATAATTGGTGAGAAATTCAAATTGAAGGAAGTAGGGTATGAAAAAATGTGAAACTGTCCGTGCTAGACCTTTATTGATTAGAGAGGGGTTTCCTTACTGTTATTCAATTTGTATGATGAAGGCATGGTATAGAAAAAGGTGAAACTATTATGGATTGAGGAAAAATTGAAAAAAGGATTGTGTTTTGGGAACAAAATGTAGGCAGATTGACACACATCTTTGTATAGGTTATTCTTAGAATGACCAAAGTGATTGTTTTGGGATATTTTAAAAACTTCTTTTTGATTTATATTTAGTTGCTTGGGTGATCAGAATTTATAATAAAAAAATCAATAAATCCATTATGTTAAAGGAGCTAAACGTCTCTGATTTGGTTCAGATTAAAATATCGAATTGGGTTCGTTTGATGTGTTATTTCGACCAATGGGGATCAATGATGTTTAAGGATCTGTTTGAAAATTAGTAGTAAGTTGGTTTGTTTACTAATTTTAGTTTCATCCTTGGTTTAAAATGGATACCGTTGAACATAATTAACATAGTCAATTACACTTGTTCTACTGGCTCTTAAATGTAATCAAAGCAAATCAACATTTTAAATTTAGGTTTATGAATTTTGTCGCATTGTTTGAAAGGCAATATTATCAATAGTGCTTACTCAGTGAGTAAGATGTTGGCTCGCTAACCTGAAGGTTCCATGTTTGATCTCTGTGTTAACCAAGAAAGTTCATCAGGATTTTCCAGCATCGTTCTCCCTTGCCAGAGGAGCAGAACAAAGAGTAGGCCGTAGCATGGCTGTCCACGCAAAATTTCCCTCATAGCACACTGTATGGCATATGCCTGTCGTAATTAGCCCAGTCGAGGCAGAACAGTAGGACATTAAACCCCATACAATTTCTGTGAGGTATAACTTGTAACAACGTCATTGTGTTCTGTACAATCAAACAATCATCATGAATTCCATCATCTACAACTAATAGAAACAGATATCTATTCTTCAATCACCCTCCCAATAGAATGATTGATATTGTCCAACCGTGAATGGCCATAGTTTAAAGTTATGGATACTGATGGTATGCTATTCATGTAGATTTTACTAATTCCCCTGGGAATAGTGATATAAATTACCATGACAACTGAATCAATAGCATTGTCTGTGATTCAATTACAGTAAACTGTAGACACCCCCTCCCGCAAAACTAACCATAGCATTATTGCCAAAATAACCCATCATTTATAAATCATCTCAATGAGCCAATTCGTGACTTCTTACTAATTCCTATCTGTTGAGTGACAGGTTTTCAGGTCCCTAAGACCGCCAAGAGTTAAGTCATCTTCTGAATTCAAATGATATGAATCCAGTAATTAGAAATCACCATTTAATGGAACAAAGCTAATATCTGATTCAGAACAAATTCTTGTTGATTGACATTGAAATGACCAGTCAAAAGTCATCTTACATATTGGATGAAACAGTCTAATATTTCAGCTGACAAGAAAAGACAGACTTTATTGGTACCCACCACACTTCAAGCCATGAGATTTACTTGCCAACTAACGTGACTAAAAGGTGTCGAAAAAGATCATTGATGACAGAATTTGGCATTTTAAATTTAGAAAGATATTTTGTGCTCAGTAGATAATTCGATTCTATCAGACAGAAGATATTGAAAACAGATAATTGTTCTACCAAATCTTGGAATAATTGCTGTGGGATAAAGTACATTATGTAAATTACATACCTGCAGACTATATCTTCCATAGCTAGAGTGATTCATGCACATCCAATAAACAAGCTGTATTTGGGGCTTATTTTAATATATATGATAAGACTTACCATTAAAAACAATCATTCATGAACAAAAATTAAATCTTGACTAGGGAAATACATTTCGTTCAGTTAATTTCCAGTCTCAATTTTTTTTGTGTATTTTGAGCTAGCAACTTCAAAACTCACAAAGTCGGCAACAGACCACAGGGTTTTATGGTTAAATGAAAGTAACTTTTGCAGTCATGCATAGTCGGTATATTGCCGCAAGAGTGTGTTTGAAAGATAGAAAAAGGACAAAACTACATGAATTGACTCTGAATCAAGAACGGTTACAATATAGATGTCATTGGTTACAATCAACTAAAGTAGAAATTCAATTGCTGTGTTTTAGCAAAAATTTTAATCAATTTGGAAACAAGAAATGAACACTAGACTCGGCCATTAAGTAGGTAATCATTGGAAACAGTATTGAGCAGCACTGGATAATGGAATGTTCATTTATTATTCAGAAAAATGGTGACCATTGAATCGAGACAATTTTGCTGTCAATCTGTCTTTTTTATTATAATCAAAATGTCTGATCTTTCCCGAGAAATGTGACTGAGAGAGATGACCAAAAATATTCTCCAGGGGTAAATTGAGGGCGCAGACATAAATTTAAATAGCAAAATCTATGCTTTAACAATGAATATGGTATTCACACTAGATGTAGATCTTGACAAAATAAAAACCAAAACGCTCCCTCAAGCATTAATTTTTTTTAAAAGGAGTGTTTGACCTTATGGACAAAGACAGAACTGAACTCGAAACGAACTTACATTTCCAGCTTGATTGGTTGATCATGCAGATATTTAAAACCCCATCATTGGTTTATATTTTGTTGCTTTTTTCTTAATTCAAATATTATTTATAAACTTTCAGTTTTTCATTTGTTGATTTTGCTTTATGCTCTATTGAATGTTTTGATTAGTATTTTTATTGGTTAGAATTTTTGTTCTCCTATTGTTGTGTAATGTTATTAATCTTTTTTTGTGAGAGAATTTGCTTTGAATAGATTTATCTAGTATTTTTTTTTCTTAAGATTTTAAAAATTAAATGCGAATATTAGTTTTAAGAGAAGCACTATATCCTGAATTCATACTTCGTTGAACCTGTGGATACATTTTAGCTATAATTTGTAATGGGTGTCACTTACAAGCCAAGGTATTATTTCTAGAACATCTGATTACACTTCTCAAAGGAAAAGTTGACATATCAAACACATTTTTATTGTGCATGCATTTATATATATAGTGAATTTTTTTTTATTGTAAGTGGAAGGAGGGCGATTATGCACATTTTTAATTGAGCTGTAAAAATTTGAATTCACTTTGGGAATATGTTTATGTTCGGGAAGTGGTAGAGGGAGAATATCAATAACTGAGAATTTACACGTAATCTCAATATTCTAAATTCTAATATTATTTTAAATATCAAGATGAATGAAATCCATCTGATTATTAAACTAAATATGATTGGCTGACTTATGCATGATGATGATATTAGAAATATATATGTATATATGTTTAGTTTTGTATATTGTCATTTTTTATGTTATTGTTCATTTTCATGTCTTTACTTTTCTATTCTGCATTATTCTAATACCATATTTTATGGGATATAAGGCAATGTGGAGTATAAGTCGAATTGTCATATTTTACTTTTTTATCCCGATTTACGTCAATATTAAGTCGAATCGGTATAAAAGACAATGTTTTTCATCTCCACAGTTGCCATTTATTATCGAGTTTCAGGATTGTTATCCTAGTCTAATACCATGCCAGTTTACACCAGGAAAAATTCTCCCATTATGTATAAAAATCAGTTTATAAATGTAGAACGAAGTTGATTAATATTTCAAGTTGTGTTCTTGACTTATTTGAACCAGTTTTTATTTCAATATATCTGATAAATATAAGACAATGCTATTCGGTTTCGAATAATATGTGGCTATAAAGTACATTACTAAAAATAGAATAAAAAACCACAGTATAGTAGGATTGATTAATTTAACTGAAAACTAAAAGTAGAGATCTGACGCATGTCAGAGAAAAGATTCTATTGAGATGGCGTATTCTCGGGTAGATGATAATATTTTGAAGGGGTGTGATTTAAATAAAAAGATAAACAAGTTAAAAAACGTCTACAAATATTTAGATTGGAATAATGTATAAAGTAGTTTGGTTTTATTTATAGACGATAGTGCGTGCAGCATCGTGGAGCAACAGTAACTTAAGGTGTCAAATTTTTACCTTCATCTATATAAAACGATGGCTGGACTTTTGCAAAAATAAGTTTCAACTTATACCATGAAAAATATGGTATATCATTTACAATTTCCTTTTGTGTCAGATTCATTAGTGTGGTCAGTGCACAATAGTGAGGCATTAAACCTAAATTCTTTCCTCATAATATTTCAAATATCCATAGTGTTTTACCTTCATCTATATAAAACGATGGCTGGACTTTTTCAAAAATAAGTTTCAACTTATACCATGAAAAATATGGTATATCATTTACAATTTCCTTTTGTGTCAGATTCATTAGTGTGGTCAGTGCACAATAGTGAGGCGTTAAACCTAAATTCTTTCCTCATAATATTTCAAATATCCATAGTGTTTGCAGATTTTATATTTCATTTCATTTTTTGCTGCTGAAGTGTCCACTCGTTTGGATAGGGGAAAAAATGAATACTTGCCAGAAATATGCAAAAATCACAAACAAACATACATATCAGATTTAGTGAATGGATTGACCGCAAAGTGGGTGTCACTTTAGCCAAGTTAATCAACGTCACACTGTATTCATCGGAATGGGTGGACACACTAGGCAAATCCTTTGCCCTATTTACCAGTCGTAGACGTCACCTTTCATGTCACATGATTAAACCAGGCGCGGATCCAGAGGGGGGGTCCAGGGGGTCCGGACCCCCCCCTGCCCAGGCTTGAAAAAATTTTTATGCGATTTTATTGGCGATTTAGACCTGTTATTTTGGAATTTACCTTCCGGAAATACGTCAGAATGAACCAAATTGAATCTAATTTACCAAATTATCGGTTCAGCGCAATTAGTTAAGCAATTATCAAACCTAGACCCCCCCCTGCAAAAAATCCTGGATCCGCACCTGTAAACATGTCTTCAAACAATCACATGACTTCTCGATATGAGTGGATGATGAGTGAATAATGAATTCTGCTGTATATATCAAACATGATTAAACCTATCTTCAAACAATCACATGACTTCTCGATATGAGTGGTGATTAGCTAATGAATTCTGCATTCGGGCGAATGATTAGTGAAGTGGGCACACTAGGCTAATATAATTTTCGTTCTTCCAAATATATCAAACATGTGGACACACTAGGCTTAAATGTAGGTAATGACTTAGGACCACGATGATTCAGAACATTCTAGCGAAGAATTTATTTTTAAGGCCTTCGAAAAAGGTGTTATACCCTTACAATTCTTTGCTATGGTCACACCAGTCATTTCGATTGCTAGATTTTGCAAGCTTTTCGTTTCACACACTGGTATTTTATGGATAGGATGGACAGGAAGAGTAACATACACAGTTTTAACATACCAACATACATGTAGCTGTAGAAAGATATAACTAGATCGACATATTTCTTCAGTCGTGCAGGATCAGCTATGTAAGGAGATGACTAATAACTCGAAATTTTCCGAACAGAGAGAATCATGTTTCGATGAAGACCCGTTGACATCGCTCTGTCCAGACTTTTCTGTGTGTTGCCTCTCTTGAAAATTTAAAAAAAATAACATGTTGTAGATAGTATATCTCTAAGCAACACAATTGACCATGTCTATTCTTCCTGTCGGTCAAAATGACAGTTTACAACCTATCTCAACTTTGACAGCAAAAATCCAAACAAGGCTGCAGATACGCATAAAATGTCAATTGAAGTTTTTTTGTTATGTTTTGCCTTTGTAATAATATTAAGAATGACTTAAAATGTTAATCTTATTTTTCATATTAAAATTACTTTTTTGCGGTCACCTTCTCCTTTAAATATAAAAGAAGATAATTGTTTACTTGCTTTCAAATGATTTAATCCACAACCGAATGCTCCATGAGCTGATGAATTTTATGAAATGAGTGCCAACCATAAGGCTACCATTGATCCAATCTGAGCGAGAAATGGGGTTTAACATCCACTAGACACAAACTAGGTCATTTCGGGACTAACTGATGGATTTAATTTTAATTCAGTAATTCGCTTGTGCTTAGGGATCTTTAGCTGTGGGAGGACCCGGAGAAAACCCACAAGGTTAGAGGGATCAATGGACTTTATTACCTTGTAAGATACATGTATAGTCCCTAGATTATATTTAAGTGAAATAAAATTGGATGTTCCTTTTTTAATTTCCTCTCAGTGAAAAATTGGATTTATGAAATTTCTTGATATGGAATCAATAGTCTGTCAGAATATGCAAATGAAGTAAAATCAAAGTTTCACCATGGACATTAAATAAAAGATATGAGAATGTAATTTTAACATATATATAAATCTGTATTTGATTAATAAATGTTCAAGTAAATGGAAGGTAGGGTTTAACTCCCTGGAATAGTTTCCATGACATTCTTTACATTACAACTATAACAAATTCAATTTTAACAATGTTAAAGTTAAGGAATTGAAATTTATAATGCTTCATTAGAAAATTTCCATCTTGATGCACAGAGAACAGTTACAGGTTTTTTTCACAGCACTTCCAACAATATAATCTGGATACAATTCACTAGCTACAAGACAAATAAGGCAGAAACTTATTCTTACATAGAATACAAATGGTGGATACAATGGTCCCACCATTCTTAAAGATAAAATTGAGATCTATGGTGTTTAATTGTTATAATGTCTTAAATGCCCCCATAAAATATTCCTGAAAGTTTTAACAAAATCTCTCTGTTCATTCTCTTGATACACTAGGGACCGGGTATTATTCAGATTTGATGAAAAAAGGAAAGAAACTGAGCTTTACCATCTATAATCTAATACACATATGCAGTTAATAGACTGCCATGCAAAAAGTGTTCAATACCATCAAGATTCATCAAATAATGCCCCGATTGTGCTACCGTTTAGTTTAAGAAACACTGTTTAGTTTTGACAGCGGTCATCTAGTTTATGACCATTAGTTTAGTTTTGATATTGCAGGTCATCCAGTTTATGACCATTTAGTTTCATAAACCAGACAACCGATGGCACAAACTGGGCAGATTTGGATGAATCTTGATGGTATTTAACACTTTCTGCATCAAATCTGAATAATACCTAGTGTCTAGTGATAGACAGATAACTAAAAATTTTTGACCAGGTGACTTCAATTACATAAGCAAGGGGATTCGACAGACAGTAGTGGATACTGTTGAAGGGACCAATAATACTGACACCAAAATATTGGACAAATGGTTGTGAGAATACAAACCAAAATAGCGTTTCATTCCATTAATTTCCATTTGAAAATAACACTTAGAATTTGTTATTTTAAAACAAAACGCTGAAAACATATAGTGTTCATCCTCTAATGGCCCAAATGCTTCAAACAAAATATGAAAAAAAGCTGTTAAAAACTGTAGCTTATATCACATTCACAGGCACTGGATGTATCTACCCGGTACTCCAAAACAGAAATTTGTGTAAAGCTGAAAATCAATAGGGGTTCATTCTGATCATGACCTCAATGGTTACAACTAAATTTGAACAAATTGCGTTAAATGGGGACAGTGCCTAATGATATATTAGAACAAAATCTATTAACCTTGGTATTAGTTTCACGAGAAAAATACCATTTTTTTTTATGCAACACCAGTAGTCTGAATTGATTTACAGCCATGTAATACAGTCATAACTTAAAGCTGGACATAAAAAAAATCATCATATTTCTTTATAGATCCACCCATTTACTTGATTTAGAAGATGGCTTAACAAAGACCAATCTCATCACACATTATTCATACATGTAGGTACACAGCACTCTTAATTATCGAATTATGAAACATTTTTATTTCTTTAACATACGCGAATGGCTAATATCAGAATGCAGCTCTGCTTTGTCTCACCCACTCGAAGAAATCGTGCAATTTTATAATTTGTATCCACTTGAATTCCGCCAAGTATCATGGTATCAAATTTGCGTGCTAAATTGAATTACTTCACGGTTAAGGTGTAGAATTGTATGTGAGATGGATGTGAGTATTGTGTGTGGTCTTAAGTCAATTTATTGAACTTCAAGCCAATTTTAGTTCACCTGTAGTTTTACGTGCTACCTTGTACATTACATGTATGGTTAACTTTAAAAGCTGTTAAAGAGAGTTATAATCTCCAACAAAACAAAATAGCGTTTTTGTTTTAAGTTAGTGTATTACACCCAGCTTATTGACTGGAATGTCTGGGGGTTGAATTCCAGTGTGATCTGAGCAGAACCTTCAAACCAACAGCACTACTGTTAATGTTTTGTCTAGTTTTGTTCATGTGGTCATCTTTAGTAAACAGATTAATCATAATATGTCAGTCTCAGTAAGACCAAAAATTATGTTGACACCATTACTGTTCTTGTCAGCAGATAATCAACAATGATTTTTGTCCTATTTAATGATAGATTTGATGATTTAATGTAGCATGCGATTGGTTGATATTACAACACTAGATGTCACTACATCAGATGTTACACTAATCACCAACTTATATCCGTAATAAGACAATTATCACTTACAAAATCAGCAATTTCTCGTGATCGACCTCAATGTTAGTGGACATTTTGGAACAATTTCAGCTTTCATTAGTGGTCCATTATCATCACAAGTACACAGCTTTTAGCTTTAAAAGCGACCAATCAATATTGATTTTATGTCAAGCTGTCATCCAATCAAATCTCAAGATGCATTTAACTGTTAGGGAAACCGTTAATGTTGTATTCACTTCTATTAGTGGTGTCAGAGATGACAGAAGATTTAAGAACTCGACATCCCTGTTGTCTTTTTTTTTGTTGAAAATGTTTTTATTCTCTGCTAACATTTACATAACAGAATTTGATAGCATAAAGCATAATTGTGTCAACTGTTTAGCCCTCAGAAAGTATGATATTAGTAATCGGCAACATAAATTTAACATTTTAAATATTCCTGGAACTCTATTAAAACACAACATTGATTCACAAGGAAAAGTAAACACAAAGTATAAAAATTCAATTACATGATTTTCCATATCTAGCAGCCACAAACATCAAGGAAATAAGCCTCTGAATGACTTATTGTAGGACCCTTCTCAATTGATAGGTCAAATTTATTTTCCCTTATGATTTCGAGATAGTTTTGTATTTACATTAAATGATTGTTGCAATATTTGTAGCCGTGATAATTCTTATTTACGGCTACAATTGATGCGCTATTTGCGGGTTTGAGCGAGTAAAATTATGTTCAATTGCATAATTTTAAACACATATCATCACAGCTTTCATGAAATAAGTTATTATGTTACAAATAGTGAAGAACACTGAAATCTTAATTTTACCTTACCGAACTGTTTTTCTGTATTTTTGAGTGACATAAAATCATGTGATTCTGGTTGGGGGCCATTTTAAAATTTAGCATACCAGTTAGGGTTAATCAAATTGAATAATTATGCAGTTAGGTTTTACCTTTATTTCAATGTGAATTGGTTAATTATATGTTAACCTATGTACAGTACAGTTTGGGATCAGTGTAATTGGAATTTAAGCGAGTAATAGGCCAGTAATATTTTTGTAGTCAAATGACTACAAAACTTGCCCAAAGGAAGGTCTTAGGACGGTCCACTACTGCGGCTTGAGCAAGACAGAAGACATCAGTAGTTGAACCAGTTTTAGGAAAGAGCTAGATAGACAGCAAACATTCACTTGTCCAGGGCGTGGGTGCTCTTTATCTACAATATAGTACATAAACTAAAAACCTGCCAATGGACCTTTTCTTGCAAAAGGCGAATTGTCTAACATATTTGACACTTTGTACCTGCTGATCTCTCAACTTACTTCAAACGTGCTTTTTGAGAAAACGGTCCCAAATTCTACTGTTAATTTCTTTAAAATATCTCATATCCAGGCTTAAACCATGGATTAACAACTCTTGACAAATACATATACATCTTAATACAAAACAAAACTGCTGACCTTTAGATGAAATCAAACTGATCAAATGGAAAAACCTAATATAAATTAGAATTAGATTGTGGAAGAAACTCAATTACTTGACCTATATATCTTCCCCACAGAATGGACTATAGGAGAATTTTATTATGGCTTTCATTTAAATATATCTTTCTTCGTCCACTCAGATCAAACAGTGACAGAATGTTATTACTTGAAAGATTTTAAATATATCTTCTTAATTTGTCAAGTCATCTATATCTTCAGACAACTATATGGGTTTCTGTTCGGGAATGAAACCCATTCAAATCTCAGACAGTTGACACAAGAAAACATAAATCATCTGAGGTCTATTTAAAAGTAACAAACCAAAAGTGAGGCTGATTAATTAAGAATGCAGGGACCGGCACATTTTATTAATAATTAAGAATGCAGGGACTGGTACATGGTGGTTGGTTAATTATATATGATGGGTAACCCCTCCAAATCCCACTGCTACAATTTTAGATGAATCAAACCATTTAGAGAAGAAAAAATCACCATTTTCAGTCCATGTTTAAATTATGGGTACAACTAAACAATGTCGAATAAAGTAATGAAACTTTCTAGGGTAGCAAATATGGTTAGTGAGTATACCTTCTGAAACTTTGATGGACTGTAGGTTTTGCTGCATGTCATTTTATTCTATCTATATCCAACCCACTGCGGGTATAAGAATTTTTTGGGAATGCTGACTTAACGGGCAATGATTTGTGGTATCTAAATATCTAAAAAATAAATTGGGTGGCACTCGACTCGTTTAGTTGTAAATCTCCATTTCCATCCAAAAGTAATGATTTTCAACAAAACTGCTTTATTTACACACTGAAAAGTTTAACAGGGCACTGGAAATCAAATTAACAGTAGTCAATCCTTGAGAAAACCAAAGAACATCCAAGTATATAGCATCTACTTCCTGACTAATCAAGTGTCTTATATGGTCAATGTTCTGTTTTCCACTGTCCACACAATAGGCGAGAAATAAAACTTGGCATAGTGAACAACCTACTTCTACTTAATCTTTCAAAACAAGAATTGCATTGTATAGAGCTTGTCACCTCACTAATGGAAGTTTATCCAGATTTTTCGGTATGGCTCCCCCTTGTCATTGGTGTAGGAAGGATGGCCTGGTAATTGAGAACATCATTAAGATGGGAAGAAAAAGGAAGGTCCTGTATACACATTGGTGTGCACGTAAAAGAACCCTTGGCATTTGGAATAAGAGTAGGCTATAGCAGTGCTGTCAAGGCAAAATTTCCATATAGCACACTGTATGGTGTATGCCCATCTTCTTTACAATAGTAGGAGCAGAACAGTAGGACGTTAAACTACATTTCTTTTCAAAGCAATAATTTATTAGGGGGTTTGTTTTATCTAATTTAAAGAGATTTAGTCTGTTAACTGTTTATATATATATATTCCTTTCTTTAAATTGTTGAACAAGCTGAAGTTATGTTTTAAAAAAAAAAGGTCATCTTTTTAGTCTAATCTATAGCGAGCCTAACCGAAAGTATTGTTAACTCTATTATTCACCTTATTGTATTTAAAACTTCAGATACATGTACTCAAATCCTTGAAAATAACTGTCGTCTCAACACAAGCAATCATTTGACAATCTGTCTGGAGAACTATAAAATTATAACAAAGGAATTCAGTCAAAATATCCACTTTTGAGTACAGACAATGCTCAGGAAATGACTACAAATTGATAGAAAACAGGGGCGGATCTAGGAGTTATGAAAAAGGGGAGCTACGCAAAAATGAGGGCACTTGCCGAGGAGATGGGGCACGCCCCTGCGAGGAGGGTTTAGGGGGGGCCCACCAAGACGATTATCCGTCATTTCCTTGCATCTGTAGACATTCCAATAGCGATTTGGATGATATTTTCATCTAAGTAAACATTCGAAAAAGGACAAATTTGTGTCTGAAAAGAGGCAATCGGATTAGGTTTTGCTCTTGACGAATCAGATGGAGTATACTAATGTACTTAAAGAGTTAATCAAAGAATTGAACCCAATACATTTCTATGCAATAGCATCACCATCCCCATTATTGAATATTGAGGAAGGGCTATTATGTGGCCGTGTTAGCTCCATTTAACAAAAACTGTCAGGGTAAAATATAATGGTCGCTCCCACCATATTGCTTGTTTCATTGCGAAAAGTCCAGTAAGCCCTATATCAATTGTACAGCGATGCACGCTTCCAAGATGTATGCAGCCTACATGTAACATAGTGGGAAGCATGTGTATATTAAATGCCTACGGCTAACAATGTTTTAGGTATGGTTGGTAAAGCCTGAGGGTAAGGATGCAGTAGCAGTACTTGATCACTGCATCAAGGCCTTACCCCCGGGTTTACCAAGCGAGTGACAATTATTTTTTACCAAGGCAACCTATCTTTAAGTTTGGGACGGGGAGTCAGTATGAAGATATCCATATGAGCAAATGGTAAAAATACTGTTGTCAGGACGTTAATTCAGTGCATTATTGCTAACGTAACAATACAGCCCAAACTAACAAGCTGCATTTCATTCTGGGATGAGAGAATTGAATGATCTCTGCCCTGATTGGCAAGCACACTATATTTTGTAATACAGTTCTAATCAGTTTCTATGCGCCCACATTTTCATGTGGATGTATGTTGTCGTCGCTCCTGTCCGTCCGTCCACAATTTGTTTTTGGACACTCTACAGATCACAATTCTTAAAATATAGGTTTATCACTGTAAGATGTTGGTTACTTTAGATATTGGCATGGATTAGATGGAAACTTCATGTATTGTGGCCGCTAATTGTACGAAAAATCACGTTTTTAGCTTGTGGACACTCAGAGGTCAGAATTATTATCCGATTCAGATGAAACTTAAAATGTATCTTTATGACCTCAAGTACTTGGTTCCTTTCGATTCAGTATTCACCCAAATCGGAACGCAACTTCCTGGGTTATGGCCACTGATTTGACAAAAAAATCATATGTTATGCGCCCACATGGCTAGTAAAAAAAAAAACCAACATATGACTATTATTACCGTTGTTTTAAAATTTATATATTTTTAAAAAGATAACACAAATTCAGTCATTTCTGACATTTTAGATAGTCGCGGATCTTTCAAAATAGATTTAAGCTATATATCAATACTATAAAATTGATACAAGAATGATACAACAAGTAGTTCCTGTGGGATAAAAGCAAAGTAGACAGACAAAAATAATTAACAATATAAGGATAATAATAGGAACATAAGTAATGGTGTTTTGCACTGAAAATGTGTGGAAATCCTTTAAGATGCCTACAAAATATGTCAAAACAACATTAATTTAAGCCGGCTTATGGTTTCCAGAGTAGTTATTAGGTTAATTTTACTGTCAAATGAATGTTGTCAGTTACCCTGATATCATGACATGCCATGTCTCCCAATCATATTGACAGTTGTTAATTATATTTCTGATAAGATGGCTACTCTTGTAAAATATCCAGTTTAAAGTGATAATGAGCCTTCTTTTCTTTTTTTAAAAAAAAAACTACCTGGGAAAATTATGTCTTGTTGGTACATGCAATTAGCCTTGGAAAACATTATGTTTTGTTGGTACATGCAATTATTTCTTATTTTACAGATCATTTTCATCATTCATCAGCAATCACTGTTTGTCTTTGTTACATAAATTGTTTGTTAATGTGTTTACTGTATACTTTACATGTTTCTCTTTTTGTGTTTCTTTTTGATTTTTTGTTAATTTCTGTAATTTCATTAAATCAATTTATAGATTTCAAAAACTTTTTATGAAAACATTTATCTCAGTAATTTGACTAGAATCAATATTAACTAGTTTATTCAGATTTCCTCTCCTATCTAACTTGTTTCTTTTAAAACTTTGTAATGTTTTATATTTTTGTTTGATTATTTTTTTTTGGTTTTTTTTTTTTCCAGTTTCGTCCCCAACAGCACAGCATCCCCCATCCTCACCATATTCTAGCTTTAATTATCAGAATCGTAAATTTTCTGCCCCAGTTTTAGGGCTTAAAAATTTTCCAGAGAGTATTGAAGAAGAACATAGAATTTCACGGAGTTCAGAGGTGGAAAACATTCCGGAGTTTGTAATAGAAGAAGAACATAATGCAGTTACTAACAGAAACAGGTAAAATTTTATAATAGAAGAACATAACACATATAGGTGAGATTATCAAATTTTAAAAAACGTTTAAATATATCAGTGTTACAACAAACAGACGAAACTGCCTGTTAAAGTATGTAATAGCAAAGTTGTGCACCCTCTAGAGGTCAGAATGTTTATCTGATTTTTTGATGAAACTTAAAATATTCACCCATATTGGACCCTAACATCCTGAATCATGTCCCCTGATTGTACAAAAAATTTCCCTTTTTTTTACCTATTGCTTATTGTAACTTGAGTGGATATAATTACTTCTCTTTGTCTCCAACATTGCATGTGATTGCATAATTCAATAATTCACTTAATGGATTTTTTTTTTTTTTTTTACTGGTGTTGATCAACATTGTCAACTTTTTTTACAGACAGTAACTGTTCATTCTCAGTCCGAACAATGGCATGCAACATTCATAACATTTAGATTTAGGGTCCAACCATTAGAACTTTTTAAACATACATTTTATTTTTTATTTCAGTTTGAAGAGGACTACAAGTGAAGCCACTACGAAGATATACGCACTAGAAAATGACCATCATCAGGAATCCCCTTCACCACCCCCTCCCCCACCCCCACCTATATTTGAGGAGGATTATACACCATCTCCACCATCCCCGTTGCGAGAGAATAATATATCTATGTTGTCTGCTGCTACTTTTGCATTTTCACCTAATATGAGTAATTTATCATCATCACGATTCGAGGATCATGAAGAAGACACCAAAAAAAAATCTAAGGTACTTAATATTTTTTAAAAATTGTTAGAGATCTATTTCATTGATATTGGTTATTGGTACTTCTTAATCGATAACAAGTTTATAGTTAACACGGAGTATGCTTACTCTTTCTGCTATTGGAGTTAATGATTATTTTCATATTATTTTGATATATTCACATTCAGGAAGTCCATTTACAATAACGGATAGGTACCTGGATAACTTTGTCCTTTGTTGAAGTTGGTGACCACAATTACATATTGCAAATACAAAATTGCTATATGATATAGTTGTGTTTAGTGGATCTCTCTCTCTCTCTCTCTCTCTCTCTCTCTCTCTCTCTCTCTCTCTCTCATACATTTCAACAAATAAAAATGTTAATACCTATATATGTTTTTGAACAGAGACATACCGGTGATGATTCGTATTATATGACTAAAGAACTTTTGTCTACAGAGAGAACTTATAAAAAAGATCTAGAGGTTGTATGTGTGGTAAGGAAAATATAATTTTTTTACGCCCACATGGAAATGTGGTCGTATATTGCCGTCGCCCCCGTCCGTCCGTCTGTCGGTCCGTCCGTCCGTCCATCGTCCACAATTTCTTGTGAACGCTCTAGAGGATAAAGTTAATATCCGATTGACTTGAAATTTATACACGGTGTTTAAGGTCGTGAGACAAAGAAGCCTATTGATTTTCAGCGATATCCAATAATTACTGCCAGAGTTATGACCCTTGATCACTTTGAAAAATCTTGTGAACGCTCTAGAGGCTATAGTTAATATCCGATTGACTTTAAATTTATACACAGTGTTTAAGGTCATGAGACGAAGAATCCTATTGATAATTACTGCCAGAGTTATGACCCTTGATCACTTTGAAAAATCTTGTGAACGCTTTAGAGGCCAAAGTTAATATCCGATTGACTTTAAATTTATACACAGTGTTTAAGGTCGTGAGACGAAGAAGCCTATTGATTTTCAGCGATATCCGATAATTACTACCAGAGTTATGACCCTTGATCACTTTGAAAAATCTTGTGAACGCTTTAGAGGCCAAAGTTAATATCCGATTGACTTTAAATTTATACACGGTGTTTAAGGTCGTGAGACGAAGAAGCCTATTGATTTTCAGCGATATCCGATAATTACTACCAGAGTTATGACCCTTGATCACTTTGAAAAATCTTGTTAACACTCTAGAGGCTAAAGTTAATATCCGATTGAATTTAAATTTATACATGGTATTTAAAGTCATGATACATAGAAGCCTATTGATTTTCAGCAATAATTCGATAATTACTGCCAGAGTTATGACCCTTGATCACTTTGAAAAATCTAAAGTTAATATTCAATTGATTTTAAATTTCTACACACTATTTACGGTTATGATACAAAATAGCCTATTTATTTTCAGCGATATCCGATAATTACTGCCAGAGTTATGACCCTTGATCACTTTGAAAAACCCTGTGAATGCTCTAAAGGCTAAAGTTAATATCCGATTGACTTTAAATTTGTACACAGTGTTTAGGGTCATGAGACGAAGAATCGTATTTGATTTTCAGTGATATCTGATAATTTCTGGGACTTGATCACTTTGAAATATCTTGTGGACAAAGGCCTTGAGACAAACCATCAAAACTATTCTAATCATTTCTGATAATTATTTAATGGGCTATTACTCGTAATAAGATTATCATGTGTTGTAAATGTTCTCCTTACTGATAAAAGAAACAATATGCGACAACCCTTGTTGACTGCCCGGACGACTTAGCTGTTGTGGGCGTATGTTTCGTTGCCTGGCAACCTATCTTTAATGTCACATAATTGAAGACCCTTCTGATATGCTCTTTGTAGTATCTTTGTTGCAAATAAAGAATGATTTAACCAGGGATGTATCTCGAACTTTTGCTAGTCAGACATGTTTAGTTGGGGTTAATAGAGATCAGAATTAGGTCACCATGTCAGCTTTTTAACTACAAATTATTTCTTATGTAACATGCTGTTTTCTGAATAAAAAAATATAGGTGCACCTTAAAATCTGTTTGTCCGTTCTTCAGTCACACTTTTTGGGACACAATAACTCTCATTCTAATTGAGCTAGAATGTTCAAACTTGGTATAGATGTTTATAAGGTGATGCTTTGATGGAGTTCAAAGGTGACAATTTTCTGCTTAGGGTATCAGTAGAAAAGCAATTTGGTTAATGCTTTGGTACACATAAACTTTGTTTCTAAATATTCTTCATCCATTTTCTAAATGATTAATAACATAAATATGACAAATGTTAATGAACTAGATTTGTATGATTATTACTTTTGAAACCTATCTATCTAATAAAAGCTCACATAATTAATTGATTATTTTGGTGTTTATATATATTAGCAGTGTAGATAACAATTTCATACACAATTAGTTTTAATGGAAAATCTATTATGGCAGGTGTATATTACTGGCTTACTCCAATAAATTCTGATCAAAATGATATGGGAATATGGCTACAGTGACTGTCTTAATTATGGTATTTATAAAACAAATTCTAAAATTAAAACACTTTTTTAAGCTAAGCCAATTTGCCTCTCTGTATCAATTTGCCTTTCTGTATATATATATATATATAAAAAAAAAAATTATTGCGCAGCTAATTGTTTTTTTTTTTTAAGGGGATTAAGGAATCAGTTAGACTTTAATGATAATAAATAAGGAATTAACATTTCCAATATGTATTAGGTCGATGTGTAGTCACTAGCGTTTGAGGGCATTAAGACGATGTGTAGTCACTGGTGTTTGAGGGCATTAAAACTGTTTTCGACAGTTTACAAAGTCGTTTTTACGGGAGGTCTATATTTGCAAATTAAATTGAAGAGGGCTCAATAAGTTTTAATCAGATTGATGTTAACTTGCCATGATGTGGATCTAGTAACCACTGGCTATAAGTACATAAAATTTTGTTTGACCAATTTTTGTGCTCTTTAGCTTGCCTCCAGGAGTCACAATTTTTATTTGATTTAAAAAAAAAAACATTCATGTACAGGTATATCACTGTTTCAGGTTGAGTTAAAATTTCGGAAAGAAATTGCCTGACATGGCCGTTCCCCTTTGATTTTACCTGTTCTCCATCCATCTCTTGCAAAATGTGGACGTGTCTTATATACATGGCAACCGCTTGTTTGTGCTAGTCATGTACATTATTCAGAACATGCTACCTAACATAAGAAATATTTGTTGTTGAAGTCTATTAAAGGGAATGGAAGCTTATTGACCCCCAACTTAAAATGTCTGAAGCGTAAAATTTTGTAACAGCATACTTGGTTTGGTACTTTTCATGTTGTAATATCACATTTGTGAGATATCCAACTTATTATTCCTCAAGCATTTTATTAAATATGAATGAAGGACAGTCAGCATTGTAAGAGATAATTGTAAGAGAGATTCTTATATTTTGAGCACAGATCCAGCAAATAGTGTACACTACAAGGGGACCTATCCAACAAGGGTATATTTTCTACTTATTCTCTATAAATATTGTCAATCATCTGGCCAGTATCAAACAATTCATATATTCAGTGAAAATTATAGGTTTGGATACTTATTATAAAAAGGTCTTCACTTGTGAACCTAACAGAATTATGATATTGATGTTGTTATTTACATTTCAGTGGTTTCGTAATGCTGTAAGTGGTGACGATGAAATATTGAATACATTAACCGAACTATTATTTTCCTATCTTGATCCTATTTATGAATTCCACGTCGGATTTTTAAAGAAGTTGGATTTACGATTGCAGCAATGGTAAGGGAGATAACTGCATTATTTTAAACCTAATATATATTTTACTGTTTGCTCATACAGTTAAAGTCCTGATACACCATTTTTCTTTTCGCTCAAGTATCTAATAGAACCAAAGCCGATTCTATCCAGAGGATAAACCTCCTCACCAACAAAATCACCACTGATACCCCAAAACGCCCAGTTTTCATTACCAATTTCAATCCTTCCTCAGTATTTATCAGCAAAATCATCAAGGACAACTGGCATATTCTCCACAGCTCTCAAAGCCTTCCTCTTACCTTGTAGGCGGGTAAAGATAAAAATGCACCTAGAACAAATTGCAACAGAAATCATTTCTTTGGGAACTGTTCCGGTATGGTCTCTAGTACTCCCATAACAAAAGCGGCCATTATCGGTCTTGGGGAAATTTGCATAATTAACATAAATCCAAGATGGCGGCCAGTGGATCAGAATATCGCCGATATCTCCAAAACGGTTGACTTTAGTGCAAATAAATGTATTACCGACCTATAGGAAATTGAAACTCGCGAGTTCAAAAATGCTGACATTTTTTTCCTCCGACCTTATTGTAACGTCGTAACGTCATTTTGACGGCATTACGTCTTGCACGTTGTAACATCATTATCCAATTTAATTGTAACTGCGCTCGGAAAACTGCTGGAAACCACGAATGGCTGTATAATTTGTAAAAAGAACACGTCTTCCCCCAAACTGAAACTAAATATCATCGTTCATCTATAGCTGGAGCCACTGTAGCTCAGTGAGTAAGACGTTAGCTTACTTACCTGGGGATTCAATGTTTGACCCCTGCGTTGGCCGAGAAAGTTCATTGGTACTTACCGGCGTGGTTCTCCCTTGTCAGTGGTGCAAGGCAGAGGGTCTGACAAGGGACAACGTATAGTCCTTCGGGTGGTACAAAAAAACGAGATTCCGTGTACACATTGGCGTGCAATTTAAAGGAGCTAAATCGCTAACATTAATTTGGGACCTAGAAATTGACACAAGTGGGTCGCAACGCATATAATACTGTAGTATCAATGTATATAAACTGATTTACATTTAATGGTTTCCGTTTATGTTCGGCAAAGTAAGCCGACAGTCTCAATCGAATGCAAATTTCTATCGTCTGACTATTCCAGTCTACATCGCCGTTTGATTTGGTGCAATGTTTCTAGACTCTTTCTTCGAGTCTCTTGCTAGAACTGGGACTGAAACGCATTATGGTACTCGATTCGTGTACCAGTGGTAAAATGTTTATTTTGTCTGCGGCCTACTCTTATTTATATCGAATTCGAACTGCCAAGGGATCTTTTACGTGCACACCAATGTGTACACGGGACCGCGGTTTTTCGTACCAAGGCAGCTGTCCTTGGTATGCCCTCCTGCATCACTGACAAGGAGAAATCACGCCGGTAAATCGAGATGAAATTTCTCGGCCAATGCAGGGATCGAACACCCGATCTCCAGGCTAGCGAACCAGCGCCTTATCCACTTAGCCACCGTGACCTGAAAACAAAATATAGAAAATCGGCATCTTATTATTTATATAGAAATGTCAATGAAACAGAACACATCTGAAGTTTCCAAACCAATTTATGAGACCCAAAATAGAAAATATCGCCCACATCTTCAGAGGAATAAATTATCACTGTTTTGGAGTTTGCATAAGATATAATCCATTTTTCACATCCAACAGTGATTCGGGCACACAAGGTCTGTCCATCTTCTTCGCAACGTATTTTTTGCTCGAAAATTGTCAATCCCAATGTTCTAGATTTAGTTCTGTGACAACGTTAGTCCAGGTTTGAACCTGATGGCACATTAGTTAGCTGCGATATTGTAATCAAGTCGATACATGGAAATTCCCCCCTCAACCCCCAAGTATTTCTAGGAAAGGTTTCTCCACTGCTTCTGGTAGGGTTTAGTGTACTTTATAACATACAATGTACTAATAGTTTACCAAAGTAGGACCGCCGGAACCCCTTTTTTTAAATGGCCAACGAAACGTCATAATATTCATACCTTGTAACTATCAACCAAACTTTGATGATCTTGGTGTCTATCCCTTGGTTTGTGGGAGGAAAGAACACATTAAGATCATAAAAAAATGATGTTGGTCAATATGCTGTCAAATATTGTCTCCAACGCCTCCAAATGACAATAGTCTATTACTCTTGACTCAAATTTGATGATTTTGATGTCTATACCCAGGTTTGGGGGTAGGGGGACAAGAAAAACATTAAGAAAACTTTGGTTATCACTAAGCTGTTGAATCATTATGAAATTGAATTCACGACCTTAAGCTGTCTACTATCACTTAATACACAAACACCTTTGTCCATAGGATAAGTTTCAGAGCGTTCAGTTATAAGTGTCATCCTCCTCTGTATTGACCTCATAAGTGTTGTTTGGTTTGTCACAGTTTTCAGCTTGGCAAGGGCCACATACAGTAGTAGAGTCCATTGCATCTGCTGCTGCATCGATAGCCTTTGCATCCCGCCCGAACAGTTGAAATGGACTATTTTCAAGGCAAACGTCGTTTTTAATGATCTTGATGTGTTCTCTGCTCCCAAAAACCTAGGGGTAGACACCAAGATCATCAAATTTGTGTTGATAGTTACAGAGTTATGATCATTAAGAGGTTTTGGTGGCCAGCTTGGGTGTCATCTTTATAAAAAAGACTTTCCCGAGGGTCCTACTTGCGTAAGTGAAGCCTACCAGAATCAGTTGAGAAACCCTTTGTAGCAATCTTTTGATAGTTAAATTGTATTTTGACCTGACTATTGTGCAGCGTCTTCAACTGGAGGTATAGACTATACTTGCATTACTTTCTCTGGCCACTTCCTGCAACAAATTGAGCCACCGTGGCTTCAGACTATAGATGAACGATGATATGTAGTTTCAGTTTGTGTGAAGATGTGTTCTTTTATACAAATTATACAGATGGCCCCCTGCCCCCCCCCCCCCAGTCCCAGTGACATAGTTGATTTTCATTTTCGTTTGCCTTGTTACTGTTGTAGTTCTCATTTCCGCTCTTTAATGGATGATATAAACATGATTTTCGCTTTGTCTCCGCCCTAGCAATTCAAATTTGCAACGTATTACCCTCCAATCTAAGCCCCCCCCCCCCCCAGCAAAATCCTGGATCTGGGCCTGAGCGGTTCGTTGTTGTTTCCAGCAGTTTTCCGAACGCAGTGACAATAAAATTTGATAATGACGTCACGAGAACAACGTAATGCCGTCAAAATGACGTTACGACGTTACAATAAGGTCGGGGGAAAAAAATGTCGGCATTTTTGAACTCACGATTATCGATTTCCTATAGGTCGGTAATACATTTATTTGCGCTAAAGTCAACCGTTTCGGAGATTTTGGCGATTTTCTGGTCTCCTGGCGGCCATCTTGGATTTATTTTAATTATGCAAATTTCCCCAAGACCGATAATGGCCGCTTTTGTTATGGGAGTACTAGAGACCACACCGGAACAGTTCCCAAAGAAATGATTTCTGTTGCAGTTTGTTCTAGGTCCCCCCTCTCATATTGCTATCTTTACCCACCTATTGTCTCACTGCTTTTAGACGAAACCCCTCCCTAAAAGATCTGTTAGCTTCAGCTACAATAAAGAATCCCACACGAAAACCTCAAGTTGGTGAAAAAAGTCATGCTTTTTTAGACTCTATATGCAACTCACCTAATTGTCAATATTGCAATACACTCAAACAGAAGACGAATTTCCGTTCGACTCAAACTGGCAAAACGTACAAATGCCACAACAACTGGACTTGTCATAGTAAGAATAGAGAGGTTTCGCAACTTTACATTTACACTTACATTTACATTTAGAGGGTTAAACATCACAAAAACTGTGACGTATGAAGTGGAGCACACGTCATAAAAGTGTGGCCGACGGATAGCAGCCTCCATAACTGTACGTTCACAACACTTTAGCTGAACTTTGTTTAATGTCTATGATTCAGCCCTAATTTTTCTCTAAATTGTGGTTTTCACAAAATAAAACCACAGAAAAACAACTTCTCCTTCAGGTAGAAAAAATAAAAAGAGGCCGGGACAAAACATGTGCGTGATCAGTCTCATCTTCAACAACCTATCCGCGATGAAGGTCTTTCAAGATCCTGGACCAAGTTTGTGTCGCCACCTACTAAGTGTAAATGTAACTGTGAATTTAGCGAAAGGTCATTCTGTACAATTATACTTTCAGTTATCTAAATGTAAGTGTAACTGTTAAGTTGCGAAACCTCTCTAATGTCATCTACCTTCTCACCTGTAAGCTCTGTCATAGGCGAATACGTAGGCGAAACCAAAAGATTGTTCCGCGTCAGGCTGAAAGAACACTTTGCTGATATTACCCACAAGAGAGACACCCCAGTCGCCTCTCACTTCCAATTACCGAGACATTCTAACCGAGACCTTGACTACCAAATAATTAAACAACTCAGCTCAGACCCTGAGCTATACACTTCTACTACCAATAGACGTACGATTGAACTACATTGGATTATTAGATTAAAAACTTTTCAACCATTAGGTATCAACGACAAAATCTGAACTTGGGCACCCCCACTTTTCTTTCTTTTTTGTTATACAAGTATCTAATTCCGCAAGGCTTAATACACACTGAATATGTACTTGGATTGATTAATTGATTTTTAATTAAGGAAACAAAATCAAAATCGTAAGTGCACCTAAACATAAGCAAACCTGCCCCATTTCTTGGACTTAAGATTTTCTTCTTGTACTGGACTTGGGGCCCTGCTGCAGGGGGTTCATATAAAATGATCTCCCCAGATTCAGTGTTTTCTTTCAGTTTTATTTTTTGAGATTACCACATTGTTTTTATTGTTTAGTGATTATCACAATTACCAAATCAAGTCACACATAGAATTAAATAGTAGATTTCTTAAATGAGGTACTGGTTAGTAGTCCTATAGATCACTGCAGAATGTCTTAATATTTTTTAGCTGTATGTTTCAATCACACTATTTTCTTCAAGCTTTGAATTTGTAGGCTATACTTAAACCCACTTGTCACATTGGGTAGGTACCCTGTGAAATCTGGGACTGCTCATTTAAGAATTATTTTACATCAATAATAGATAAAAGGACTAATATACCATTAAGCAAATCTAATTGTAGATTAAAATCTGAGTTGGTTAACATCTGAGCTTATGTTATCTTTTACAAAAGGCTTTATAATCATAGCGCTACAGGAAATGCAATTTTGAACCAATGTTTTAAAGTAAAGTTATTGTTTGTGGTTTATTTTATACAGGGAAGGTAAATCCCCAGTTATAAATGGTGAAACATGTCAGAAGATAGGTGATTTGATTCTAGATGCTGTTGTTATTTTTGAACAGGTAAGTCCTTGCTGACACTGAGATGTGAAATAACAACATACATGTTTGAATGACTGATTTCCACACATGGTAATTTACCATGCAACAGCTTAGGTGTATTTAACTAGTACACTCTATAAGTCACACTTATCATCCCATTTGTCTTCATGGATTATTGCCCCTGATTATACGCAAAATCACATTTTTAGCTTCTGGACACTCTTAGAGGTCACAATTTTTATCTGATTTAATGTGGTGTGGTTTCGGGTCATCCAGTTTCCTCCCACTGCTAAAAACTACTAGGTGTAAAACTTAACCATGTTAGTCCCGAAATGACCAAGTTTGTGTCTAGTGGATATAAGACACCATTTATCTTTTTCTCTCCATCAAAACAGACTGCGGCAAGATAGGCCTTACCATGTTGACTGACCCAATTTTATACAGCCCAAGCCCCCAAGCTTCATTGAAAGCAGAAAGAATGAAGTGAAAAGGACTAATTATCTCGGCCGCCATGGTATAGACAGTTCTTTTGCTAATGAGTTATAGTAATGGCTGCATATAGTGACTTAATCAATCTCATTAATTAATCATATCTCATTTAGCACTTTAATTTTTGTTACGCAAGTAGGTGATACAGCCAACATGTTCATAGTATGAATTCTGTGATCAGATTGGCAGTTTTGAGCTAAGTTCTGATCTAGTACTGTTCATTGGGATTCATGTGTTTACAACAGGCTAATGGTTATCTGAAAGTGTAAGCTCCCTGACAATGTATATTTGATTAAATTTCAGTTATACCAGAATTATTTAAATCGTGAGCAAGAGATGTTAACAGAAATTGACCAGAAATTAAAATGTAATAAAAGATTTGAAGAGATGTATAAAGACTTTGAATCCCAGAAAGTTTGTTATCTCCCTTTGAATACGTTCTTTTTGAAACCTGGTCAGCGTTTATTACATTATAAAATTATTCTAGAAAGTAAGTTGGATGTTAAGGGTGTTGAGTAGTCTAAGATACACACTAACTTATCAACACCAATCTTATTTGTTCCATGTGTAAAATAACCCAGAGAATACATAAACCAGTTGTCATCAGCACCCTTTATTATCATGTTTTTGGGCCGAGTTTGGAACAGTTTGTAAATGAAATTGGTATTTTTGGGGTGATTATCTTATCAACAAAAATTACAGTGCTAGCTTAAAATGTGCATCTTAGACTGCTCAATAAACCTTTTCATTATTATACTCTCCCTAATTACCTTCAAGTTATGATACATGCCCTATTTAACTTTAATGATACATGACGTATTTAAGTCACGATATATATCTGTCTATTTAAACCAGAAATCATACCCTTCCCTATTTTTATATGACGACATTTTAATTCTAGTTAAGTGAGAGTGAGGACACTTGATATTTAGGTTTATTACATCAATACCGTTTGATAATGAACATTATCTGCTGAACAATACACAAATTGGTCGACACTTTGGAAAATAATAACTTTCCTTATAACTGTGGTAGAATGTTCAAACTTGGTGTAGGTGTTCATTAGGTGAATACCTTGATGGAATTTGATGATGAACATATTATTATGTCTACTTAAGCAATCTAATTGATCATAATGATGTGAGAACGAAGCAACTCTGAATAGAGATTCATTATATCATTACCTTGGTTCGATGGTGAAAATTTTCTGCTTAGGCTTCAGAGAGATCTACTTTTAATTAAGGTAGAATGTTTAAACTTAATGTAGATGTTCATCAGGTGAATGGTCAAGACTTTGGAAAATAACAACTCTGCTTTTAATTGAGGTAGAATATTTAAACAAAGCTTTTAGATGTACCTGATACAATGTCAGGCACTAATGAAATAGTACCTGACATTTTCAACTTAGTGCCGAACATGTATTAATAATGTCATTAAAAAAGACAAATCTGTGCCGGACAAAATGACAGGCACCAGAGGTTTTGTGCCTGACAAAACCTGAATCTGTGCCTGACATTGTCAGCGACAGGTGCCTTATTTCCAGGCTTGTATTTAAACTTGATGTAGATGTTCATAAGGTGAATGTTTCGACTGAGTTCAATGATTAACTTTTCAGGCTGACATCAGCCAGCTCACTGTTGACTTGTTAATGTTTACATATCTCTATCTTTTAGGGTTAATCAAGTTTTATCCTCCCCCAAATCCTGATTTAACTGACTGTAGAGAAGCCCTAGCTAAAATACTAGAATTAACAACAGCATTTCAAGACAAAATGAAGAGATTAGTAAGTTTACATTCTTGTTTTTACATTTTAATTATATTAAAAATTGCAGCAAAACCTGTCCATTGAGGCTTCCTATATACATGTACCTGTACATGCATTTATCACCTCAAGACAAGTTTACTTCACTTTTTGGGCAACTGGGGATTATGGTGTCTAAGTGGGTGTTGGGTGTTCGATCCCTGTATTGGCCGAGAAAGTTCTTTCCGATTTTCCGGGGTGATTTCCCCGTTTAAGTGATGCAGGACGAAGGGTCTGACAAGAACAGCTGTCTAGTAAAAAAACAAGGTCCTGTATACACACACATTGGCATGCGCGTAAGAGATCTCTTGGCAGTTGAAATTGGCAGTAGCGCCACTGCCTGGGCAAAATTTCCTTCATAGCACACACGGTGTGGCATATGCCCATCAACATTGGCCCAGTTCAGAGCAGAACAGTAGGACATTAAACCCCATTTCATTTCATTTTAACTTATTGATAATTACAAATCAAAGTGTGGAATATTTGTATTTTTTAATTGTTTCTGTTTCAGGAAAATTTACAGAAATTGATGGAATTACAGCGTGATTTAGTTGGAATGGATAGTTTAGTTAGTATTGATAGAGTAAGTTATCAATTCAGTTTAAATATTCAGAGAAACATATGATCTATAGTAAATACCAACTTTACACTATAATATATACTCAGTTATGCAAGAAACTCAAATAAATGTATGTAATAGTTATTAGCACACTTTCCGAGGTGTATCGGTGAATATCAGGACAGTTTTGGTCGGGGGCTCAGCCGAGGCGGCCCCGGCCAAAACTGTCCTGATATTCACCGATACACCGAGGAAAGGTGCTAATAAGTTACTTACATCACATTTCTATCGAGTATTATGAAGCAAAATGTGAAAAATAGTATTTATTATCGAGTCGTTTCAACCGAAAAGTGACAAATATTTTCTGCTCTTTCATTTATCCCTTTCTGTACCTCACGTTACATTTCATGGTAGAATTTACACGTGCGTCTTGTTGTGACACCCCGAGCTTAATACAGCCACGTGTTTGTTTAGACCACATCGTCAAAACAACTTGTCTATATGGCGGAGAGGACTGTGGTGATATTAAATGTAGTGTAAAGGAAATGTGGGTCATTGCTGGAGAAAATATGCATCGTAGAAATTTATTTGTAATAAAGTTTATGACTTTCTAGTCGGTTTTTGTTTTATCCTGCTCATATTCAAGGCTTGTGAAGTGTCCAGCAATAGAACCCCACCTTCTATCATCACAACTAGTTAAAATAATTATTCAGTATTCCAATTTATATATTTTGCATATGAATATAAATCAAACCAAATTAAGGAATAGATGCCAATTGATATGTATAATAACTGTTTTCGTAATATGTTATTACTTTAATTTAATATCATTGTATATATTTTTGCACTGCCATATTGTTCCTACCGGTTTGTTTTGTTACTATGATTTTGACTAGTTGTCTCATGTACGAGCGTAATGAATACGGTTATCATTGCGATCTGGGTCGGAATAAACGTCCGCTTCTTGTTGCTTGATAAGTTTCAATGACCGTCTAAAAGTAGCCGTGTATTAGAAATGAACAGTACTCTATTTCGAAAGTGTACTGTTCATTTCTGATACACGGCTACTTTTATGCATGTATTGGAAATGAACAGGACAGTTTCATCAAAAGTTGCCAGTGGCAACGAGTAGAAGTGGGATGTAATGACTTATAAAACTATATTTTCAAGGAAGAATTTGTTATGTTTTTAGTGTGATTAGATATATTTTAGATGGGTGTATACTGTTTGTTTCAGATGTTTATACGTGAGGGATGTCTACAGAAATATTCTAGAAAAGGATATCAACAGCGCATGTTTTTTCTTGTAAGTTTTACATGTAATTTACAAATTTACTTTCATCCTAAATAATTTTAAGTAATAAATCTTTATTGTTTGACTATAAGGTCGGTTTCAGTATAAGTTGGTGTGACTATATAATATAAGGTCAGATGAATGTGGAATTGATATCTGTTATTGTTTATGTTTCAGTTTTCTGATCTGTTAGTTTACACTAGTCGTACAGCCACATCATTATTACAATTCAAGGTTCATGGACAACTTCCATTACATGGAATGATAGTAAGTGTTCCATTTACATGTACATCTTAATCCCCCAAAATGGCTAACTGAATTAGGGTCGGACATTTGACCAATTCTCCCCAGCCCACCGACAAACCCACACATCTTTTGGAGTCATAAGTTCTTCTGGGTGTTTACCAGACAAGCTGTAGATCTATAGTATTTTGAATGGCAATTAATGCTGGTTGAATTTTGCACAAAATTGCAGTTTCTTTGTTGGGTTGGCTATAAATTTCCACATTCTATACTAGGGTTACGTTGGTAAAGCCATAGCGAGGTTATAGTTGTAAGTGATTGGGATGATTAATTTATATTTAACTAGTCTCAACCTCAACAAGAATGTAAACATGTTTGTATTTTCTCACTTGTAGGTTGAAGAAAGTGAACAAAGTAAAATTGCAATAGAAAATTGTTTTGCAATTTATGCAGGAAATAAATACATTCTAGTGGCAGCAAGGTAAAATATTTAAACATAAAACTGGCTAAACTCTTACTCTGCCTAGATTTTTGTTTTCACTGAAAAACTATTGTCTGAAAAGATCAACTTAAGTGTGATATGTTTTGAAGGGTCTTCAAAAAAAATTTTTATGAGATTTCTATTCCTTTCTAATAAATTACATAGAAAAATATTTTTTTGATTTATATTATTGATCAAGATTTTCTAGACTGAATTACAATAGATTAACGGGGAAGGTCCATCTAAAAGCTAGATGGTTACAAAAAAACTTTTGGGCATATTTTAGGTACCCCCATTCAAAAGCTGCCCTTTATTGTGTTAGTTATGCCGTAAAGCAAATGAAATGAAATTGGGTTTGATGCCTTACTTTTATACATCAACCAGTCTAAGGAATATTTGGTGCACGATAACTCTTGCTTCATTGTACATGTCGATGTTTGTAAGTTGAATGTCTTCATGAGAATTTTCTGGTCAGACTAAGCAGAACTAATCAATTTGATTGGATGTGACTTTAAACACAGTAACTCCAAATAAGGAACACTGTTCAAACTATGTGTAGATGTTCAAATAAGGGAATATTTTGACATAGTTCATTGAGATAAGCAGAAACAAATAGTTTGATTTCTGGCTTTTGAACTTGGAGAGAGAATGATGAAAATTGATGTATAGTTTCATTACATTAATACCTTAACTGAATTCAATGATGAGAATTTTCTGCTTAGGGGTTAAGGAGAGTGATAAGTGATTTGATTGCTTAGTTGATGCTTTATAAAAAGATAAATATGCAAGTAATTAATGAGTGTCATGTTTGTTTTGGGATTATGACAGGGAACATAAGCTTCATTTTTAAATTGCTTGTTTCAGTTCTCAAGAAGAAAAAGATAAATGGGTTGAAGATTTAAATGAAGCCATTATTAAATCAAAGTCCAATGCTGATGAAAAAAATAATTATCCTAGTCTGAAGTCCAGTGCAAGTAAGTTTATACATTACATTAAATGAATAAAAAAGTTAATCTTTTTTACGTCATAATTATCCGCATATTTCTTCTGAAGATGTAGGGAGGTTGCGTGACCAAAATAGTTAGTTTGTGCACGTTGCATCATAAGGTCTGTCATTGAGTCAACTGGCATGGTTTCGATTCATCCTTTGTACATGACAAGGAGTAGGGTTGCCTTCCAAGCTTGTGGGTTACATGACAAGGAGTAGCATAGTGAAGAGGTGATCACATTTACTGATGGGCTTGCAAATTATATTAATTTACATTGGGTTGTGGGATTCTTTCTATATGTATGTGCATTTGAAAGTTTTAATAAATCATCTTCTAGGTTCATCAGAGAATGTTGAGTCAGGTGAACAGCCATCAGATAAAGTTGCCGTCCCTACAACTGAAAAACAAATACAACATCGCGCTAATACCACCATGCATGTGTGTTGGCACAGAAACACCTCTGTTAGTATGAAAGATCACTCTAAGGCAACACGAGTAAGTATTGGTCTAGTTCTGGTGCCAGTGTTGCCATGATGGTGACATTATTGACACAATTAGAAATACCAAGCAAACTACAAACTTTGTTATCTTTGTGAACTCATATAAATGTAAACATACACTGCATCGTGTTTAACACCTAAGTAAAACTAATTTGTGTGATAGTTTGTACTTGAATTTCAGAAAATGAAGAGATTTTTTTAAAAAAATTATTTGTTCATCTCCTCATTCTTTCTAGTTTCCAAGCTTTTTGTCTTATTCTTCTTTTTATTTCAACAGAATCAGCTGAGTGGTTATTTGTTGCGGAAATTTAAGAACAGTAATGGTTGGCAGAAATTATGGGTTGTTTTTACTAACTTTTGTTTATTTTTCTATAAATCTTTCCAGGTATTTATTTAATTGTACATTTATTTCTTTAAATTGCACTCATTTAATATATCGAGACCAATTTCTCTGCCTAATGTTATCGCCCTCTGGTTCTGTTTCATGAAGCACACATTTCAGTTGCGTGCATCATATAATTATTTTTGTCTTAGGGACAGAGTATATTCACATTTGATGAAAAAAAGGAAGAAACCGAGTGTACCATCTAGAATCTAATACACATATCCAGTTAATAGATTGCCATCGATAAAGTGTTAAATTCCATCAAGATTCATCAAAAAAACATCCAGTTTGAACTGCTTTTTATAGGCAATATTTTAATTTGTAAAGTTGTTTTACAGGATGATTTTCCTTTAGCAAGTTTACCATTGCTGGGTTATGCCATAAGTAAACCCGAGGAGGAGGATGACATACAAAAAGATCACGTGTTCAAACTACAGTTTAAGAATCACATTTACTTCTTCCGTGCTGAGAGTGAATACACATTCAATAGGTTCGTTTTCACAATGTTAACATAAATATACTTGAATTGTTATAATGTAAACAAAGGACTTGATTTTCCTCAGTATTTTTTGCATTCAATGTCATTGAATTAAAAAAGAATAGGTGGGTAGCATTTACTGGTAAAGAATAGCCAGAAAGTATCTCCCCATTTAAAATAGATAAGTTGTTGCTTTAGTGTTATTGGACTTGTAATAATTAATTCTCCCGTACTCTGGAAAAACCTAGCAAGTCAAATTTTGGTGAAAATTTAGTTAGACCCATATTTGGACCCATATTCATCTAAAAAGACAAAATAAAATTGGTTATATATTCAGTAGCTTAACAAGACAGTTTTCCTTTGTTCACTCAAAACTACATTCAACAGTGTTACTAGGTTTTTCCAGATTACAGGAGAATTGTAACTGTTGTATGACCAGGTCAGCAGTGATACAAGACAAGATTTCACAAACTGTAGGCTCTCAATCTCAAGGACACAGAACATTCTGAAATTAATTATATATTCTAACAAATGTCACATGTTTTTTTTTCATCTTCAGATGGATGGAAGTAATTAACAGCGCTACTCATAATGCCCGTAGAATTCGTTTATTTAGCCGACTGGAGAGTGAACACCATTAATTTTAAAAGTGTGCCAATATTTGAATGGAATAATTATCTATATTAATTGTGTTACAATATTGAGAAGTAGCAATAAAGCAAGAAAAAAAATGATTAAAATGTAATTTCTCCGAAACAATGAAGCTATTATAAAAGTTTGTAGTTTAGTTTTAAAAGTCATTCATGCTTGGTGCTTTATTTTTTAACCTATAAGGTTGTTTCTCCACGCCTTTATTATAATGTTTAATTAAATAATATTTTGTTTGTGTGGAAATACATCCAGGTCTTTCCCTCAGTACCAATACTACTACATTAACTATAATTGTCTGGTTGAAATCTTGGCTGCAGTACCACAAAAACTACTGAGTATGTGAAAACTAGATTCTACAATCGCAGTCAATGTTAATTTTCTTACAGGTACTAAATTGGCATGTTTCATAAATATGAATTTTATTCAATCAGAGTTTTCCCTTAAATATGTTACTGTTAAATGTTGAAATGGTGTTTAGTCTCAATCAACAAGTAATACATATACACACACAAATAATAGTCCCTTCCTTATTTACCATGGTTGTATTAATGGTAGTGATCGCCAACAGGAAAAACCAAGATTGGTGGAAACTTGTGTAAATTAATTTGTTAATAAATAACCAGGTTTAGTTGTGAATATATATTATGTTAACAGATGAACAGGTTTAATTGTGAATATATATATTATGTTAACAAATGAACAGGTTTAGTTGTGAATATATATATTACGTTAACAAATGAACAGGTTTAGTTGTGAATATATATATTATGTTAACAAATGAACAGGTTTAGTTGTGAATATATATATATTATGTTAACAAATGAACAGGTTTAGTTGTGAATATATATATTTAATAAATATATATTGTTTATTAAATCCCCGAAGAATCGCTATTGGGGTGAAAATATTAGTATGAAAAATATAGTTTTATTTTGCCATCTTTAATTTCAATGTATATATACACAAACATGTACATTTACACTGAAGATAACTTTGAACAGTTTTACTTACAAATGTTTTATATATAAATGTAAATTTTGAAATATTTTATACAGGGCGATTTCATTAGTGCTGTGTGTAAATTCTGGCATTGCTATAAATTGTGTGTTTATATAAATTGAATGAATTAACAATGAATTAGATAAAGCTATATTTATGTATAGAAATAATGAATTCTATGGCTATAAAATTATAATATATACACATTTTATTTAGTGAGAATTTACAAATTGATATTTTTATTACAAATGACGTAAAGGTGACCGGAAAAGCTGAATGTCAATGTTACCTTCCACAGGTAAATTTCAACAGGTAGATTTCCGCCAGTCTCTTGAAGTAGTCTTAACTTTCTGCAAATATACGAGCTGTGACGTACTTTTAGTCCTGCTCATATTCTAGTCTATATTTCAATGAGCAGAAGGACTAAAACTACATCACAACTCATTTATTTGCAGAAAGTTAAGACTAGTCCCGGAGAACAGCAGAAATTTACCTGTTGAAATATACATGCCTGGCTTTGATTAATTTTAATGAAAGAAAATATATTAGGAAATACAATAGGACAGAATATTTAAATGTAAATTTTTTTTCCATTTTTTTTTTGTTACATGACATGACACATCTGTATTTCCTCACAGTTATTATTTTCATTTGTGTCATTGGGATTAGAAATCATTTTATCAACCGAATAAGAAACCCAACTATTGTTCAGAAAGGTATTTATTTTGTTCTGCTGATTAAAAAAATGATGCTGTGAGCTAGGGGTTGCCAAAAGTTGCCTTCCTCATCCCCAATGTTCCCCCCAAAAAGGGACAATTTTAGTGTAATAAAAATTATAATTATTATTTGTTGAAAGTAGCCCTTCAAATAATTTAGGTCCTATGTGCACACAAGACAAATGTAAGTCCAAAACATTTCCATAGTAAATTGACTTGTTTTAATTAAGTGTAAGTACATGGCTTGCATGTGCAAAACAAAAGGGTTATACCACTCTGCATGTCTATATATGAACTAAGTAATAACATTGGTTGTAAGTAAGTTGAATACATAGGATCAGGATAATATTTATAGCATTTACAACTTTGTTATATTTGATACGCCATGTATATAATATATACGTATGTACATGTATATCTTAGTGCATTTTTGGTGATAATAAATAATACATATAAAAAATATACTCATTGGGTTTGTCAGGACTAACAAGTAAAATACTGTCTATTTGTATGGATGGGATGAAGACAGGCACAGTGTGCTATGGGTGAAATTTTGCCTCACTCTTATTTTGAATTCCAACAGTCAATTGTTCTTTTTTATGCACCCCAATGTGACACTGTTCTGTGTAGGTTCCACCGTCCTGCACCATCGAGAAATGGAAACCATGCTAGAAAATCCAGACATTTTATGGATCAATTCCGGTTTAGTGAGATTATTACTTACCCACTGTGGCACAAGTTGCTGGGGGGAGCTAAGTGGTCTTGCACATGCACTTTAGATCTTGACGAATGTTACTGAATCTGTGGTTACTTATATGTGACAGAGTAAAGTCGCCTGTTTGACCTCATGGGTTTTCGCTGGGTTCTTCAGTTTCCTCCCATTGCTAAATGTTAGCCCTTGCAGAGCTAGTAGAAAACCAGGTTTGGGTTTTTCTCACTTAAAGTAGTGATAGAATCATGTTAAAACACTTCATCAATTGGGTCATTTTTATAAGCCCAGATGGAAATGTGGTCATATATTCTTGTCTCCTTGGTCCGTGATTCTTACTCTACATTTATCATCAGATCTTTTTAAAATTTATAAATATACTTCTGGATAAAAGCTAAGCCCTCCCATGAATATGCAATGCATAAAAACAGAGTGCTTGTTATAAATTTAAACAACAACTGCTAAAACAATATTTTATTTCTATTACAATACTGATATGGTGGATCTGAAAACAAGGCACAGCTTATATATTATACATTTCAATAACATTGCTTAAATGTTCACATTTCAAAGGTATACATGTATATATCTTAAATTTTTACAATTTATTGACCAATTTATATAGAAAATTGTGTACATCTTTGTAAATTAGTCTTTATTAGTCTTTCAAAGACTTTTCCAAGACTTAATAATGATATCAATCTATAATTCGCAGGATCATGATTACAACCTACTTAAAGATTGGAACTACGATAGTCTGTTTCCATATGTTTGGAGATACAGATGTATTGTGTAAGAAAATAAACAATGTGAAAAGGGGCTGACTTAATGACGTATGAGCACAACTTTTCAAAATTATATTGTTAACAAACATGGCCATCTATTTCTTGTTAAATTCATGGACAGTCAGCTGTGACAAATAAATAGGTTTTGATGATAAAATTAAATAATAATTGCGGAAACAAATTCTCATGATTAGCTACTTGCGACTTAAATCCTGACTACCAGCAAAAGAGAACAATTCTAGTTTGCTTCCAATCTAATTAAAATATAGATCTATATTTCGTTTCGTTTCGTTTTTTATACGCCCACATAGAAATGTGGACGTATATTGCCGTCGCCCCCGTCCGTCCATCTGTCGGTCTGTCCGTCCGTCCATCGTCCACAATTTTTTGTGAATGCACTAGAGGCCAGGGTTAATATCCGATTAACTTTAAATTTATACACAGTGTTTAAGGTCATGAGACGAAGAAGCCTATTGATTTTCAGCAATATCCGATAATTACTGCCAGAGTTATGACCCTTGATCACTTTGAAAAATCCTGTGAACGCTCTAGAGGCTAAGGTTAATATCCGATTGACATTAAATTTACACACAGTGTTTAAGGTCATGAGACGAAGAAGCCTATTGATTTTCTGATAATTAGTGCCAGAGTTGTGTCCCTTGATCACTTCAAAAAATCTTGTGGATGCTCTAGAGGCCAAAGTTAATATCTGATTGACTTTAAATTTATACACAGTGTTTAAGGTCATGAGACGAAGAAGCCTATTGATTTTCAGCGATCTCTGATAAATATTGCCAGAGTTATGGCCCTTGATCATATCAAAAAATCCTGTGGACGCTCTAGAGGGCAAAGTTAATATCCGATTGACTTTAAATTTACACACACTGTTTAAAGTCATGAGACGAAGAAACCTACTGATTTTCAGCGATTTCAAATAATTACTTCCAGAGTTATCCCCCTTGATCACTTCAAAAAACCTTGTGACACTATAGATGCCAAACTTATCATCCGATTGTCTTCAGACTGATACACAGAGTTTAAGGTGTTGAAACAAACAAGTATTTTGATTTTCAATGAATTTTGATAACTGAACAGCTAAATCCATGATGTTAAATGTTTCCTATACTAATTGTTAGCGTGGGGCAAAACTTTATAAAAAGCTAACAAATTCTAATGATTTTCAGATAATTACATAATGAGTTGTTACTCTTAATCAGATTTTAGTGTATTACAAATGTTTCATCCCCCCAAAAAAGTAAAAATATGTGACAACCCTTCTTGACTGCCCGGACGATTTAGCTGCTATGGGTGTATGTTTCGTTGCCTGGCAACCTATCTTTTATACTTTCGATGGCCTACACTCATGTAGATCTAACAAGTTATAGTGGGAGCTCACGTTCTACGACGTCAGGTATCAAGCACGGGCCATTTGACCTGTCAACGCCAGTCATTCGATTAACCAATTAGCGACCGCCATGCTTTTTAAAATCTACTTTTGTTTTGTTTTGATTTCTATCTGCTGGTGTTAGTATAGACATCAATGGCTGGTAATATCTACCCACAGTTCCACGCATGAAAAGGTCAAATGGTCGATTCCACAGACCATTTGATTGGCTGATCCCTCATTTCAGGCAGAACACGACTTAAAAAATAAGTCTTCCCGATCCAAGAGTAGTAAAACCAAGTAAAAACGAAATTTTGAACTATAAAAAACGAAACGAAATTGGATCTGTGTTTTAATCAGATTGGTTTGCTTCAAGCTATGCAAACAACTGACAATCAAACGCTAGTGCCCAATGCCTCGCATGACAATAGTACTTTTAATGCCAAATAATAATCTCGAACATCGTTCAAAGGATAGTTGTTACCGTACAAAACTCATCGCATGAACATCTGACAAGTAATAGTGGGAGTTCATGTCGGGGGGTCAACCAAGTGAGTTTTGACCTTTTGATGTTCGACATTGATTAAATAATCAGTGTTGAGGTTTTGAGGTTTTGTATTCAGCTTTGGTTTTTTTTTTTTTTTTTTGTTCATTGTATTCCCCTTTGGAATTTGAAAGAAATAAAATTGAAGTAAGGATTATGTACACATTTTACATCAAATTGCTCATCATTGAACTTAGTCAAGGTATTGGTGTCATGATAAACCTCAAGTTTCGCCATTCTCACTCACACTCAATTAGAGAGAGAGAGAGAAATTGACTTGTGTATAGTAGGAGGAAGCCCTAGGACCTGGAGAAAACCCACAGGCTTGGATAGGTGACCCTACTCCTATTCACTTAAAACATGACAATTGGAACGTCAGTTGACTCTTTGGCAGATTTTATGATATAGCGCTAACCATTCGGCCATTCATCCCCCACTGAATTAGAATCAAAGTTGTCAAACTCCAAGGTCTCAACTAATCAATATGCTAATTACTCTGCTTAATCAGAGCCCAAAATATTCATTATTGAACTTGTTCCAGGTATTGATGTAATGAAACATCACATCTCATCTCTCTGTCCTGAAGTTTCGACCAATCATAAACAAAGCAGAAATTGCTCATAATCGAACAGTCAAGGCACATTTTACCAATTTTCCGAAATTTGGTCTCAGAGCTCACCAACTTAAGTTTTCCATGCAATCTGGCAGCAGGAATGCTACTGATGGTACCAAAAAAACTCTATCTTAAAGTTATTCATATCTTGCAATGTATTCATATCCTGTAACTTCGGGCCTCCGCAATTGGATCCTGCATTTTCTACAACCGGCCGCGGCAGGATGTATATTTTTTTTTCTTCATCTGAAGGAGTAGACCAATATTCATCACAAAAAATATCAACAAATAAGAATCACATACCTAAAAATAAATTCTTTATTCATTCTTGGATAGGTTTTAAGTTAGAAATTGTCTGTTATGAGTTGCTGGAGGTTATGGGTTCACTCAGGTTGTTGGTCAAGGAAGTTCACTTGGATTTTTCGGCATGGTGTTTCCTTGTCTAGTCGTTCGGATCGGATGGAAAACCAAGGCCCTGTGTGCTAATTGGTGTGCATATAGAAGATCCCTTTGGCCGTTGGAATTCGATATAAGAGTAGGTTTTAACATTGCTGTCCGCCCATAATACACTACACGGTGGATGTCCACCGTCATTTGCCCAGCCGGGGCAGAACAGTAGGACATTGGAACTTCCATTTCAACGCTCTCTCTTAGCTACTGTTACTTGAAAATCTAAGAGTAATTACTGTTTTGCTAAGTTCAAGCACTGTGACCAAGAAAGATTTTTTCCAACTTTCTAAAATTGAACCACTTGACATGGAATGATCCCGCCTTGTCTTTTCACCTTAAACACTGTGTATAAATGTAAAGGCAATGTTGGCATAAAAAAAAAACTTTGGAATGGTTGATAAACATGTCTATTGTAAGTATTTTTAATCTAATTTTGATGTAGATTGGTACGGTTTTAATCTTATTAAAGCTGAGAATCCAAATATCATTGTACTTAACGTCCATTTTATAGTAGCACCCAGTGATAGAGCTTTATCCCTGAAATAAAAGTTTGGTTTTATTTACTGCATTTATTGTTGGAATAAATATACATGTAGGTCTCCACTCGTTTGAGGGTCCCTTGGTTGGGTTGATCAGCCTATTAATACAAACAATAATACGATCTGTTTGACTGGTCAAATAATAAATCAAGCCATTCTATCAACTTTAGCCTAAATAGAGGAGAAAGAACCCTAAAGTTCATCAATGGTTTTTTTTGATAATTATATGTGGAACTGTCACTCTTGCATAGTGAGAACCAGGTTTGCATGGTTTTGATTATTTGAACCACTATAGATTTTGCACTTGGGACATTCTGGTTGTCCAGTGTTGTGACCAAACAACTGAGGAAAGGAATAGTAAGAGTAATTTGAGGTACTAACTCAAAGACCAGATTAATTTAAGATGTGTCTGACAAGTAACAGTAATTTGAGGAACTTACTGACAAAGTTTGCTGGCATATAAGGCCTCCCCACAATGACACAATACTGTGAAAATACAGCTGTAATAAACAGAAGATAAATATTGTTAACAGAAAAAAACAAATTGTTTGGGTTTAAAATTAATGTCATACCTCTATGCATGGACCGGAAGAGTAGCGACGAGGTGTGGGGAATGCTGGGAGTTAGAAATGCTGTGTTTAAATGCCTAAAAATCAACATCTATTGTTTATTCTGACATTCTTTACCCTAATGATTATGGCACATTTTTTCCTTTTTGGATGAAGATTTATAAGTTGAATGGATAAAGTTTCAGTTTATGATAATTATAATATTTTCACAAGAATTATCCAATCCAAAATCTAAATAGGGGATAACATCTCCTACTGTCTGTTTTAACCCTTCCTTCTCCATCATATCCAAGAATTAATTCTTACAGCGTAAGTTATTACCCAACACTGCACAAAAGGTTCTTTTATGATAAATTGAGAACTTAATAGAAAAAAGCAAATGACTGTATACACTATACAGTCTAAGGATGTAACAATATACATGTACCAGCACAAAGATATTACAAATCATTCTACCCAAACAAGTTTGAATTTCATGGTAGGGAATTCCATTTGTTTATATCAGACCCCATTCCAACACCTCTTGTGATTCAATTTGCTGACATGCTTCTTCATACAATATGGAGCCAAGATGGTTCAGTGAGTAAGGCACTAGCTCCCTGTCCAAGAAGTCCTGGTTCAATCCAAATGTTGACTGAGAATTTTCCCTGGGATTTTCCAGCATGATTCCCCTGGTCAGTGCTTCAGGACAGAGAGTTTTGCAAAGATAGTGTCTATTTGTAGGGATGGTGTCAAAAACCAAGGTAACATGCATGTCAAAGAACTCTTGACGGTTGAAATTTGGTATGAATGCACTTTATGGCAAACGCCTGTCTTCATTTGCCATGTTGATGCAGAAAAGTAGGATATTAAACCCCATTTCATCTTCGAGTGCTTCGATCTGCTTTAAAATGGACCTTAGCCTAACCGCCACTTAATTAGAGTGTCTAATAAGTAACTTTTTATCTGGAACATGAACTATTGTTGTGGAACTCACGGCATCCTAACTACATGAAGACGGGAAGGGGAAGTGTATTTACGATACCCTTACGATTTGCAGTAGCCTATAGGCCTACGTTTTTTCATCAAAAGGGAACATCTAGCCCACCTTCATTTTCTTTTTTCTTTGATATGTCTCCTCCTCTTCGGCTTATAAGTAGCACTACTACTTCTTTAAGTGGCATTTAGTAATTGAACAGTGACACAATAACACTATTTATGGATTAACAATTACTGGTTTATTAACATGCAACGTTTCGACGATGATACTTGATAAAGAAGAGAGTATCATCGCCGAAGCGTTGCATGTTAATAAACCAGTAATTGTTAATCCATAAATAGTGTTATTGAGCTAATACTACTGTTAAACACTCTTCTTCAAGTGACGCCATTATATTCAGTTACATCAAGAGAATGAACAGAAAGTTTTTGTTAAAACTTTAAGGAATATTTTATGGGGGCATTTAAGACATTATAACAATTAAACACCATAGATCTCAATTTTATCTTTAAGAATGGTGGGACCATTGTATCCACCATTTGTATTCTACATAAGAACGAACAAATGACGTGGCACGCTGGCGTGCATCTGACATCAATTTGTCATACAATGAATAGAACCATTGCATCGTGTAAACACCCTTCCGATATGTTGCATCCGACAGCTTTTAATTGGAAAGGAAAACTTGATAAAGGATGTCGTCAACAAATCTGATTTCTGCTGTGCTTCCAGACTTAAAAAAAAATCTATGACAAGTGGTTTCCATGTTAAATATGCCTAAAGTTTGCAATGGATGGGAAAATCTGTTAGGTTCATCATCTCATTGTCTCAATGCATCACATCAAATTTGAAAGATAGCCACCGAAAGTGTGAAAATATACCCACACAGTAACTTCATCTAAAATGCAGCTTATCCACAACGAAAAATTGGATGTTGGGCAGATTTGATAACTTCAAAAGAAAAATTGGCAGAATGCCTAATATCGTTGTGTTACATCCTCTTATGACTTCTCTTCCCACCCAGGATTTTGGCAAACAGGGGATGAATCAAACAACAATAATTGTGCCCTGAAGAGGGTCCTCAACTTTGGTGTACATATTACATACTTTTCCTCTCTATTTGTGTAATGGGGAGCTGCCATTTATACTGGAAGTTTCATTCCAAATTAAACTTGAATAATTTATTCAATCAAAAATAATTGCGTCCTGTAGAGGGCCCACAATCTTAAAACATGATTCAATATACTGTATACTGTAAACTGGTACCACAACACCTTACTTACAGAATATTGCAAACCAACGGATGGGTTTTACCCATATATCTTCCAACTGCAGCCACAGGACCTAACATGGGTGGTATTCTTTCAGGTGATATTGTTGATATCTAGAAATAAAAAAATAAGTTGCCAGGTAACAAAATATATGCTCACAGCAATTTACAAGCAGTTGCCAAGCAGGATAATTTCTTATCCAGTTATGTCACCAAATAGAGGATAACAAGCCAACTGTGAGGCTGATGTCCCCCGCCGAAATCCCAAAATGAATAAATGACACATATTAATTAATCGCACATTTATTTTTTTCAAACGTATCGAGCAATCAAACTGTACACGAAGTGTCATCCAAAAGTGTTTTATAAAGAAAAATGCTAATACCGACGAGAAAAATGAAAATGTACCCTAATTAGGGGGACCCTAAAGGCAGACAAAAGGGCCCCCACGCTTGACAAAAGGGCTCCTCTGGCCAAGGGAAAGCGCCCTCGTGTCCCAGTCAATCGTTTCTATACACTGTTACTGTCGAATCCATTACTGAATGAGAATGCAGTCATTGTATTGGCATCAAAATCATCAATCAAGATGAACCTAAGTTGTCCCAAAGTATCAACCAATCAAATTGCTTATCTCTGCCTACCCTAAGCAGAAAATGCTCATCTTCGAACTCTATCAAGGCATTGACCTAATAAGCATACACACCAATTTTGAACATTTTAACTCAATTAGAAGGAGAGTTATTGTGTTCCAAAGTCCCGACCAATCAAATTGCTTATCGCTCTGCTTGCCCTGAGCAGAAAATGCTCATTATCGATCTTAGTCAAGGCATTACTGTAATGAAACTAGACACCAAGTTTCATCACTCTCACTTAATTAGAACTAAAGTTATCGTGTCCCAAAGCATCAACCAATCAAATTGCTTATCTCTGCTTACCCTAAGCGGAAAATGCTCATCGTGGAACTCCATCAAGGCATTGACCTAATAAGCATACACACCAAGTTTGAACATTTTAACTCAATTAGAAGGAGAGTTACTGTGTTCCAAAGTCCTGACCAATCAAATTGCGTATCGCTCTGCTTATCCTGAGCAGAAAATGATCATTATCGATCTTAGTCAAGGCATTACTGTAATGAAACTATACAACAAGTTTCATCACTTTCACTTAATTAGAACTAAAGTTATCGTGTCCCAAAGCATCGACCAATCAAATTGCTTATCTCTGCTTAACCTAATAAACACATACACCAAGTTTAAACATTCTAGCTAAATTAGGAAGAGAGTTATTGTGCCCCAAAAAATGTGACGGACAGACGAGACGGACAGACAGAAAGACAGACAGACAGACGGACGAACCCATTTTAATAGTCCCCCAACTTTCTTCGAAAGGCGGGGGACAAAAAGTCAAATAACAGATATTCAAAGATAGGTTGCCAGGCAACGAAACATACGCCCACAGCAGCTAAATCGTCCGGGCAGTCAACAAGGGTTGTCGCATATTTTTACTTTTTTTGGTAATGAAACATTTGTAATACACTAAAATCTGATTAAGAGTAACAACTCATTATGTAATTAGCAGAAAATCATTAGAATTTGTTTGCTTTTCAACAAAGTTTTGCCCCACGCTAACAATTATAGGAAACATTTAACATAATGGATTTAGCTGTTCGGTTATAAAAATTCATTGAAAATCAAAACACTTGTCCGTTTCAACACCTTAAACTCTGTGTATCAATCTGAAGTGAATCGGATGATAAGTTTGGCATCTATAGCGTCACAAGGTTTTTTGAAGTGATCAAAGGACATAACTCTGGAAGTAATTATTTGACCCTAAACAGTGCGTGTAAATTTAAAGTCAATCGGATATTAAATTTGGCCTCTAGAGCATCCACAGGATTTTTGGATGTGATCAAGGGCCATAACTCTGGCAATAATTATCGGAAATCGCTAAAAATCAATAGGCTTCTTTGTCTTATGACCTTAAAGACCACATCAAATGGTTCAAATATTAACTTTGGCATTTAGAGCGTCCACAAAATTTTCTGAAGTGATCAAGGGCCATAACTCTGGCAATAATTATTGGAAATCGCTGAAAATCAATAGGCTTCTTCGTCTTATGACCTTAAACACTGTGTATAAATTTAAAGTCAATCGGATAGTTATTATCGGAAATCGCTGAAAATCAATAGGCTTCTTCGTCTTATGACCTTAAACATTGTGTATAAATTTAAAGTCAATCGGATATTAACTTTGGTTTTTAGAGTGTCCACGAGATTTTTTGAAGTGATCAAGGGCCATAACTCTGGCACTAATTATCAGAAATCGCTGAAAATCAGTAGGCTTCTTCGTCTCACGACCCTAAACACTGTGCATAAATTTAAAGTCAATCGGATATCAACTTTGGCTTTTAGAGCGTCCACAAGATTTTTTTAAGTGATCAAGGGCCATAACTCTGGCACTAATTATCGGAAATCGCTGAAAATCAATAGGCTTCTTCGTCTGATGACCTTAAACACTGTGTATAAATTTAAAGCCAATCAGATATTAACTTTGGCCTCTAGAGCGTCCACAAGATTTTTTGAAGTGATCAAGGGCCATAACTCTGGTAGTTATTATTGGAAATCACTGAAAAACAATAGGCGGGCGGGGGCGACGACAATATACGACCACATTTCAATTTGGGCGTATAAAAACCACCTGTCTAACTGTTGCCAATTGGAATAGATTCCAAACGAAAAAGGTTTTGAAAACCAGAATCAAATGGCGACTGAATATTGGTTTTAAGTTTTTTTTATAAAATTCAGTATGGCAGCCAAAGGGTTAAAAATGTTAAAGAATAAATTCTCAGAAAATGAATTCTAAGTCTATTTTGAAAATGGAGAAAACTTTTCTTCATGTTCGATGGAAATTGTAAGGCCTTCGAGTTTCTGGAAGCCCTTGCACATGCACTGAATATATTTAATGTTTTCATAGACTTGTCCTCAAAAGGCCTGTTTGGTGTTTAGTCAAAATCTATACTATTTTTATTTGATATTATTGACCGAATGAAGGGTTATTTCACATTGGCAACAGGTTAAAGACCCATCTTATTGGATGCATTCAAAACATTAGCCCATAGCACACTTTCAGTTTTGACAAAAATTGTGACATCTGGAGGAATCACAAGCTAAAATAGTGGCTGCCAGGCAGGATACGCTCACATTTTCCAAGAGATGGATAGAGAAACAATTAAATCAAAAGTGATTTTCCATACAATCAGGGGGCATAATAGACAGTTATAGTCTGAAGTGCTCAATATAGGAAGGGACTGAGATATTTGGGACATAAACATATATTTTAAATTTCATCAAAATGGATAAAAATTGTAACCTCTAGAGGGTCCACATCCTTCATATTACGTTGATTTTTACCTAATTCGAACTCAACCTTTATTATGGTTTAATGGTGATAAAAATCAAATGTTTTTTTAAATCGGATAATAATTGGACCTATTAATATTATGCCATCACCCCTGTTCGTACGTCAATCCACAATTGTTTATGGACTCTCTACAAGTCACAATTCTTTGATTTTAACGAAATTTGAAATATAGATTTATCCCTATAAGATCTCAGCTGGTTTCGATATTGACATGTATGTGATCGTAATTTCATGGATTATGGCCCCTGATTGTACGAAAAATCACGTTTTTAGCTTGTGGACCCTATAGAGGCCACAATTTTGAACTGATTTTAATGAAACTTGACATGCATGTTTATAACCCAAAGATCTGGGTTCCTGTCAATAATTGCGCCAATCGGATCTTAACGTCCTGAATCATGGCCCCTGATTGTCCGAAACATCGCCTTTTTTTAGCTTGTTGCCCTTCTGGAGGTCACAATTATTATCCAATTTAAAAAAAAAACTCTGATTATATCACCTTTACACCATAATGACGGTTGAGTTTGAATTTCATGAAAATTCAACCAAAATTGCTGGACAAAATGGCCACCGCTTGTACGCGAATGGAGTAAAAATATGGTATTTTAAGGTTGTGGACCCTGTAGAGGTCACAATTTTAATTCAATTTTGATGAAACTTCACATGCATGTTTATAACCCAAAGATCTTGGTTCCTTTCAATATTTGCACCCATCGGATTGTAACTTCCTGAATTATGGCTCCTGGTTGTCCGAAGGTCACAATTACATATATTATCTGATTTAAAAAAACGTATGATTATATCACCGTTACACCATAATGAAGGTAAATTTCAAATTTCGTGAAAAAGTGCTGGACAAAATGGCTGCCGCTTGCACGTGACTAGTGTAAAAATATGGTATATCACGGTTGTGGACACTGTAGAGGTCACAATTTTAATTTGATTTTGATGAAATCCGACATGTGTGTTTATAACCCAAAGATTTTGGTTCTTTTCAATATTTGCGCATATCGGATTGTAACTTCTTGAATTATGACCCCTGATTGTTCAAAATTGGTTCAAAATTTGGGTCCACAAGCTAAAGATAGGCTGGCACTGCCAGGCAGGATACGCCCACATTTTCGAGAGATGGATAGAGAACAAGCAATACCGAAAGTGATTTTTCCTACATCATAAAGTCCTGTATTTCATACTGTATTGGGAGCAGCCATTTAGTTGGTCAGTTCCAGTCTGATATTCATGAAATTCGAAGCCGATAATGATTATGGTGTGACGGTACACAACCTCGAAATGTGACTTTTCATCAAAATTGGATAAGAATTGTGACCTGTAGAGAGTCCACAACCATGATATACCATATTTTTACACTATTCGCGTACAAACGGCGACCATTTCGTCCGGTAATTTTGGTACGATTTTCACGAAATTAGAACTCAACCTTCCTCATCAAAATCGAATTAAAATTGTGACCTATACAGGGTCCACAACCATGATGTACCATTTTTTTAACAGTATTCGCGTACAAACGACAGCCATTTTGTCTGTCAATTTTGGTCCGATTTTCCCGAAATTCAAACTCAACCTTCCTTACGGTGTAACGGTGATATAATCAAACATTTTTTTTTTTCGGATAATAATTGTGACCTCCAGAGGGACCACAAGCTAAAGAAAGGGGGATTTTGCGTATAACCAGGGGCCATAATTCAGGAAGTTACGATCCGATATGGTAAATATCGAAAAGAACCAAGACCTTTGGGTTATAACCATGAAATTCAAGGTTCATCAAAATCGAATTAAAATTGTGACCTCCACAGGGTCCACAACCTTGATATACCATTTTTTAACAGTATTCGCGTACAAACGCTGGCCATTTTGTATGGCAATTTTGGTCCGATTTTCCCGAAATTCGAACTCAACCTTCCTTACGGTGTAACAGTAATATAATCAAACGTTTTTTTAAATCGGATAATAATTATGACCTCCAGAGGCACCACAAGCTAAAAAAAAAAGGCGATTTTGCGTATAATCAGGGGCCATAATTCAGGAAGTTACGATCCGATATGCACAAATATCGAAAGGAACCAAGATCTTTGGGTTATAACCACGAATTTCAAGTTTCATCAAATTCGAATTAAAATTGTGACCTCCACAGGGTCCACAACCTTGATATACCATTTTTTAACAGTATTCGCGTACAAACAGCGGCCATTTTGTATGGCAATTTTGGTCCGATTTTCGCGAAATTCGAACTCAACTTTCCTTAGGGTGTAACGTGATATAATCAAACGGTTTTTTAAATCGGATAATAATTGTGACCTCCAGAGGGACCACAAGCTAAAAAGTGTGATTTTTCGGACAATCAGGGGCCATAATTCAGGACATTACATTCCGATAGCCGCAAATATCGAAAGGAACCAAGATCTTTGGGTTACAAACAGGCATGTCAAGTTTCATCAAAATCGGTTCAAAATTGTGACCTCTATAGGGTCCACAAGCTAAAAACGTGATTTTTCGTACAATCAGGGGCCATAATCCATGAAGTTTTGATTCGATACATGCCAATATCGAAAGCAGCCGAGATCTTTTGGGGATAAACCTATATTTCAAGATTCGTCAAAATCGGATAATTGTGACCTGTAGAGAGTCCACAAACAAATTGTGGACGGACGGACGTCCTGACGGACAGGGGCGACGACATAATACGTCCACATGAAAATGTGGCGTATAAAAACATGATTTTTCGTACAATCACATGCTAATATCGAAAGCAGTCAAGATTTTATGGAGATAAACCTATATTACAAGTTTCGTCAAAATCAGATACTATTGTGACCTGTAGAGAGTCCACAAACAATTGTGGACATATGGACAGACAGGGGCGACTGCATAGTACGTTCAGATGAAAATGTGGGCGTATAAAAACATGATTTTTCATACAATTTGGAAAGGAACCAAGATCTTTGGATTAGAAACTTATATTTAACACTTTAACAAAATCAGATAAAGATAGGCTGGCACTGCCAGGCAGGATACGCCCACATTTTTGGGAGATGGATAGAGAACAAGCAATACCGAAAGTGATTTTTCCTACATCATTAAGTCCTGTATTTCATACTGTATTGGGAGCAGCCATTTTGTTGGTCAGTTCCAGTCTGATATTCATGAAATTCGAAGCCGACAAAACGTAGAAATGTTACTTTTCGTCAAAATCGGATAAGAATTGTGACCTGTAGAGAGTCCACAACCATGATATACCATATTTTTACACTATACGCGTACAAACGGTGACCATTTCGTCCGGCAATTTTGGTAGGATTTTCACAAAATTCGAACTCAACCTTCCTTACGGAGCAACAGTAATATAATTAGAGGGTTTTTTTTAAATCAGATAATAATTGTTCGAGAGATAGACAGAGAACAAGCAATACCGAAAGTGATTTTTCCAACAATCAAAGGCCATAATTCATTAAGTTACAATTTGATATGCGCAAATATCAAAAAGAATAAAGATCTTTAGGTTATAAACAAGCATTTCAGGTTTCATCAAAATCGAATTAAAATTGTCACCTCTACAGGGTCCACAACTTTGATATACCATATTTTTACACTGTTCGCGTACAAACGGCGGCCATTTTTTCTGGCAATTATAGTCTGATTTTCTCGAAATTCCAACTGAACCTTCCGTAGGGTGTAACGGTGATAGAGTCAAATGTTTTTTTAAATTGGATAATAATTGTGACCTCCAGAGGGACCATAGTCGATTTTTCGGACAATCAGGGGCCATAATTCAGGAAGTTACGATCCGATATGCGCAAATAACGAAAGGAACCAAGATCTTTGGGTTATAACCATGCATTTCAAGTTTCATCAAAATCGAATTAAAATTGTGACCTCTACAGGGTCCACAACCATGATATACAATTTTTTAACAGTATTCGCATACAAACGGCGGCCATTTTGTATAGCAATTTTGGTCCGATTTTCCCGAAATTCGAACTCAACCTTCCTTACGGTGTAACGGTAATATTATCAACCGTTTTATTAAATCGGATAATAATTGTGACCACCAGAGGGACCACAAGCTAAAATAAGGCGATTTTGCATATAATCAGGGGCCATAATTCAGGAAGTTACGTTCCAGTATGCGCAAATATCGAAAGAAACCAAGATCTTTGGGTTATAACCATGAATTTCAAGTTTCATCAAAATCGATTTAAAAATGTGACTTTTACAAGGTCCACAACCCATGATATACAATTTTTTAACAGTATTCGCGTACAAACGGCAGCCATTTTGTATGGCAATTTTCGTCCGATTTTCTCGAAATTCGAACTCAACCTTCCTTAGGGTGTAACGGTGATATAATCAAACGTTTTTTTAAATCGGATAATAACTGTGACCTCCAGAGGGACCACAAGCTAAAAAGGGTGATTTTTCGGACAATCAGGGGCCATAATTCAGGAAATTACATTCCGATAGGTGCAAATATCGAAAGGAACCAAGATCTTTGGGTTATAAACATGCATGTCAAGTTTCATCAAAATCGGTTCAAAATTGTGACCTCTATAGGGTCCACAAGCTAAAAACATGATTTTTCGTACAATCAGGGGCCATAATCCATGAAGTTTTCATCCGATACATGCCAATATCGAAAGGAACCGAGATCTTTTGGGGATAAACCTATATTTCAAGTTTCGTCAAAATCGGATAAGAATTGTGACCTGTAGAGAGTCCACAAACAAATTGTGGACGGACGGACGTCCGGACGGACAGGGGCGACGACAATATACGTCCACATAAAAATGTGGGCGTATAAAAATTGTTATCTCTATAGGGGGTCCACAAGCTAAACAATTGTGGATGGACATTGGACAGGGGCAATGACAATATATTTCATTTGGACCAGGGGCCTGTTTCACGAAATTCTAACAATGATAAAATCCAAATTTGATTGGACAATTGTACAGCACTCAGCCAATAAAAATTGAAGTATCTACTAAAATTGGGATTTTATCTTTAGTTAAGATTTCGAGAAACAGAGCGTAGAGTGTGGATGTAAAAAAATTGAAGTAGTAGTAAGCAATTTTAGAGTCATAGTGAATTCTGATATTTTGAAAGTGAATTCAGGGGTTTATGTGTTTTTAAAGTGAATTCCAGTGTTTTTGAGTACCAGTAATTCATTATCAATATTAAAGCAAAATATATGTAAATAGGAAAACCTTGCGAGTGAATTCTATTTTGAAAGTGAATTCTAGTTTTAGGTAATTCATTATTAATATTAATGTCAAATATGTAAATCGGGGTTTCAGCAATTTGATTAAAACACAGATCCAATTTCGTTTCGTTTTTTATAGTTCAAAATTTCGTTTTTACTTGTCTTGGATCTGGAAGACTTGTTATTTAAGTTGTGTTCTGCCTGAAATGAGGGGTCAGCCAATCAAATGGTCTGTCGAATCGACCGTTTGACTTTTTCATGCATGGAACTGTGGGTAAATATTACCAGCGGATAGAAATCAAAACAAAAGTAGATTTTATAAAGCATGGCGGTCGCTAATTGGTTAATCGAATGACTGACGTTATCGAGTCAAATGTCCCGTGCTTGATACCTGACGTCATAGAACGTGAGCTCCCACTATAACTAGTTAGATCTAAATGAGTGTAGGCCATCGAAAGTATAAAAAAACGAAAACGAAATATAGATCTATATTTTAATTAGATTGGGGTTTCAGGTCAAAGTTTCAAATGACAGAAAAAAATACATAAAATTAATGCTACCCAAATTTTTTTTATTTCATCAAAAATATTCTAATTAGATCCAAAGTTATGGAAATTTCAAATCTGAGATCGACATCTATAATGTAATCAAAATGCTCTATACCATTCAATGCGTGGCATGGCACCAAAATAAGTGCTTTTCAGTCATGGCACGTACCTGAGTGAAGTCATAAGCAGTATTTTACCTTCAAAACGGTAATTTTTGAGCCTCAATCTTAGTAGATATTGAGATTGATATTAAACTATTTCAATACAATTGCTAGTAATACATTTACATAAAATAGTATATCAGAATCGTTGATTGAAATAAGCTTTCTTTCAGCCACTGGCTGTTCGATTACATGCTAAAGTCACATGACCTGGAATCACTAGGCCTTGCGGGCGAATCTAGTTCCTTTTGGAACTGTCTTTGAATGAACGATCATATTCGCTCATCCGGCCTTATATAGCTGCAATATGAAAATACAGTAAAATGCTGCTATTCCCCACCCCTGTTCTCAGGCTGCTTTAGAACCCTTACCGTCTATTTGTCACCACAATTCTTTATTTTCCACCAAAAGGAATCCTTTCTCACAATATTTGACCCAAATTTATATATAATTCAACTCCATTTTCAAGTAGAATTTAGCGATGAAATAAACATGCGGTTTGGGCATGTCCGGGTCTCATAATGGCTCTTATAAGTGAAACAGTATTTTCATACTGCAGCTATAGCAGGCCACATAGGAACTGTCGGCGAATATCGTTCGCTCAAGGACAGTTCCAAAAGGGCGAATCATGATATTTTGAAAGTCAATTCTGGTGTTTAATATATACATTTTCCGAGTGAATTCCTGTGAACTGTATTTGATTATCAAAATTAATACAAAATATATGTAAATTGGAAGGTCTTCAGTGCGAATTATATTTGCAAATGTAGTAGGGTGTTATAGCCTCTTTAATTATTTTATTAGGTGTTATAATCCCTTTAAATCTTTTAGTCAGTTTCTATTGTCCGGTATATCCAGGTACATGTAGTCTTGCATTGCCAGTTGTTATAATTGCTTAGGTGTATAGTTTAAAGTTGCTATTTAAAGATGGTGAGTACTGTTCCGTTACTTAGCTACTGTCCTAACATCCTGTTTCACCTTTAGTCACTTTTTCTTCAGTCTCCATCTTGGATGCACCGATTTCACTAACTCAGGTAGGTTTATATTTGATTAACTTGACTTGACATTAGTAAATATGACAATTCCTATTTAATTTAAATACTGTTTTATTCTGGCATAAATTATAAATAAGTAAATACAATAAAAATACATAAGTAATAATTTAAGTTAGATTCTAAATTGTATGTCTAATTTGGTGTTTGTTTTATCTTTTAGTGTTTCGCTATTTTCGTTATTTGTATATGGTTTTCCTGCTCTTCTAGTTCTTCCTTTTCCTTATATATTAAGAGCACCTTTCTCAGGGTACGTTTTTATCTATTTCCTTTAATCCTTATTATATGTATTACGTGTATGATAGTTCTGATTCTTTTATTATTACCTGTAATAGGCAATATATCTCTTATAGTTATCTAGTTATTAGAAGCTCTATATCTAATTCTAAGCTATATCCTTTTGTATATATATTTGCTAATTTAGTTTTATTATTATTTCAGTGCTCTTCTACTTATTCTTCTTTCTGTAAATAATTGCCTGTTTTGTTCCTGTGTGTTCCGTGTTTTGTAAATAAACTGTATAGCTGTGTTCCTGTCTTGTCTCTTTATGGTTAACCCATGACCTGGAATGGTGGATGGTCTGTCTGTCCGTCCATGATCCTGCTACACAAAGTGAATTCCGGTGTTTATAAGTGAATTCCGCTGCTAAATCTACCCGGTACGAAAGTTCACTAGCGCCCTTAGTCTGTGTAATACAGTGTATTACTCTGTTTTTCTATGAGAAAGCAGACATTAAATCGAATAGGAAAACACCCAGAAGACATGATACTTGCCACTAATAACCAAAGACCGAAGAGTATTATAATCATCCATAGGGGATGTGGTAGGACGAAATAATCGTCAAAATATTGATGTTTTGCTCCTACAACTCTAGGTTTCGGGGCCATTTTAACCTTTAGCCTCTAGTGCAACTTCCGTTCGATGCGAACTCATGATAGACGATTAGAATGTTTTTATGAAATCACAATTTGATTTGTATTTGGAGATGGCAGTTGATTAGCCTACCTAGGCTAGCGTTAGAGCCTTAAATAAATATAATTGTAGCTTTGTTATTGTTAAATGACATGTAACATATTAGCGATTACATCAACATTAATAATATTATCAAGTAGACCCGATGTGACAGTGTGAGATGGTTTCTGGTGTGTGATTACCGTTTAGCGCATGTGCAGTACAGGAGTCAGCTCACACCGTTATGAACACAGTGTGCGTTGACTCCCCGTGATAGGTTTCCCCATAGATTTTCTTACGGTCAAATCGGTTTCTACACTATTATCTACCAAAGTAAAATTTTACAGTATTACTAGTACTGTAGCAGGAGAGGATGTAGAGTTTCTACAGTTTGTTTATTTCGATAAAAAGAAGAAATAGAATTGACTAGGCTACTAAAGCGCGGATTCACGAATAAAGTGAGCCGTGGCAATTCGCGTGCGTTTGAAACAAAGCTTTCGGGCCATGAGTACTGATCCGTACACCTTGGCTGATTCGGACCAAATGTCAAAGCTGATTCGGATCACATTCTACGCTGATTCGGACCTGTCAATGATCATAGTCATACAAATTTGAAAATCAACACCAGCAATACAGTACGTAGCATAACGGAAATATGTTATTACGAATAAATGATGTATTGAAAAGCAATTAAAATATTTATTTTACCTAGTTCAGAAAATATCCAGAGAGATTGAAATAGTATTTTTTTACAGAAAATTGACTTTCAACTTCATTCCATGCAAATTATTGCAGATACGTTGCAGTAAATATACTGCTATATATGCCAGTGTTTGATGATACTGGGTTATTCGTTACAGTAATTCTACTACAGGGTATGCAAGCCAATTGATATTGGGTTATCATTTAATATTATTGTTGCTTGATTTATCCATACCGACGCATACCGGCTGACCACAGTTCGGCAGTTTAACCGTCGAGGTGTTTCGATTTAACCGGAAGTCGACAAAAGTTCAGCTGCGGCGTACACCGAATGCGCCGCTTCGACGACAGTGGCGTTCGCCGGCACTCAGAAAACTTCGACAGATTCGGGTACCTACATTTAGTCTCGGCTGTATGGCAGTAAGTGATATGTACCTACGCCCGTATACATTTGCGATGCGGCTACCGGTTTACTTTAACAGGAAAACTTGACGCTATTACAAACAAACACAAGACCATGGGCGCAGCCATGTTTCACCCGGGACCTTTAAAATAGTTCTAAGACACCATGGGCGCAGCCATGTTTCATCCAGGACCTTTAAAGTAGTTCCAATATGGCGTAATTCGTCATACAGCCGAGACTATAGATGTAGGTTCTGGAATCTGTCGAGATTTTCCAAGTGGTTCACCGGCGCACGACGGTGAACACCAACCTGTTTCACAGAGAATTACTAACGAAATATCCCTGTAACGGATGGCTGTCTAAAACACGTGCGTTGACTTGCACGCCTCGTAGTCATTGGCTCAACGGCTCGTGCAATGTTTACTTAACACCTAACTGCTTCGGGCAAAATGATGCATTTTACTCATTTTAATACCCATTTATACACTAAATAGGAAATATTTTTTAACTACAAATACTTCAAACGTCTTTATTTATTTTTCTTTTACCTCAAATCAGTTTGGGTGAACACGTCAACGAGATAAAATTCACGCTAGTTAGAAATGCCATTAAACACGAATATTAAAGAGTTGAAATAAAACCAAATGTTTTAAAGTTAAATTGGAGCTTCGTAAAACCAGATTTTCACTTAGCCTACTTATATAGTCATGCTCTCATGGATACTTTATTAAAGCATGTCATGTAACCGGTTTAAAATAATATTATCCAACGCCAAATTTTTTATCAGTCGGGTCTCTTGATTTGCTCTGATACGATAACCTGATCGGCGCACGCCTTGTAGAAACCGGCTCGCCTATCGGCGTTGAAATCAAGCAGGCATAGTCATTTTGGTCATAATACATGCAAACATATTTTCAATGCTCTTGTCATTCAAATATCGTGTTCGAAGAATCTGGCCCGATTCAGTTAATAATGCGAAGCACCTTTTCCGTGATTTACTTATTGGTTTTGAAGTAATCAATCACTAATTACACTATTTATTGTCATTTTTGTCAAATTATTAAATATATGCAAATACATTCTAAATACTTTCGCCATTCAGATAATGGTCCTAATGAGCCTTGTCATGGTCAGAATCAGCTAAAAATGGGGTCCCAATCAGCCATGATCCGAATCAGCTGATTACCTTCGCGTTGTTGGAAAATCTCCGGTCCAGGTTACATGCTACCCAAAAATGCTGGGGTTCAAATTATCCGACCCTTGGATATCCCCTGATAGGTTCATTCTTGAAATCGGGACCCCTCTGAATGAGAACATGACTATCTCCGCCAATAATGGTTCGATTTTCATGATCTAAAGCCCATTCTCGTGTTTTTCATCATGTCGATCTCATCTATGATTCACTTATAGCGATTGGAATTATTTTTTAAGTACTTCCGATGGGGAATACCGATTTCCGATGTCAAACTCGAATTGATTTCAGTCAACAATCTTTAGATTTTCATAATCTGAAGTTTATTCTGTTTTTTTTTTTCAACATGGCGACCGTATCTACGATACACTTAAATCCAAACGGAAGTAGATTCCATTGACATCTTGTGGTAAAGACCGATTTCCGGCGTCAAACTCTTGTTGATATCAGCCAATAATCATTGGACTTTCAAGATCTGAAGTTCTTTCTGGGTGATTTTTAATGATACACTTCAAGCAAATGGAAGTAGTTTATATTGGCTTCCGGTTGAAATACCCTTTTCTGGTGTGAAACTCGGATCGATTTAAGTTTAGAGAAATCTTTTACGCAGTACCACTTTTTGTGGCATCTGAAGCAAGGGCAATGTTTCGTGCAGACTCTTTTGCGTCAATGAAATGTTCTGTCATGAAATTCAAGACAAATCTGACGTTTATGACAAGCAAACAAGTTTGGTGTCAAAAACAAGCCAGAAGTCGAAAGAAACAAAAACATCGAAATTCCTATCTTGCAATTTACGGCATCAGCGATGCACCATCCTCCTCTCCTTGCCCACCCCTGGTCATTGGTACACTCCATATTAAAACCCTTGCACAGAGATGTGTAAGGTCAACTATTATTCCTGGTGGTTGATGTTGTTAGTGGGGTCTATATGTGCCCCAATGTAAAGACATCAAGGTCGCATCTATTGTCTGGGAGTAATGGTCAGCAAAATTGTAACATATGGCGAATAAAATAGAAAATATACACCTTCGAAGAGTAGCCCTATTTTCTAGGATGCGGGGGCAGGGTAAAATATCGAAATGGTTTTATGCACAGCTCGAGGCCCTCTATCGATATAAGAAATAAAATTACTGCCACCCCTTTTCATTCAATGCGAAATCATAAGTCAAAGTTGGTGAATTTTCCATATTGTAAATCTCTGATTCTCTATAAAATGGCCAACTACTTTCATACAGGATAAGACAGCTTTCTCCAATTATTCGCCAAATCATTCGCCCATGCTCACTGGTAGCAGCAGTAAACCTACTCGAGCAAAACTGGTCTTTTTGGTGACGCTTGGTATCCAATCTAAGATGGCAGCGCCGGAGACCGCAGAAAATTGATTTTTTTCTTCATTTTTGACCATAGAATGTGGATACTAGCCCGAAAATCACTTCACACATCTGAAAGAGTTTAGTCCTATTAAAAACATTAAGGTCCACTCTTTAGCACATTACATAGCAATAAATGATGTGAAATTCGAATGGGAACTGATTTCTTGACGAAGTGGAAATTTTGATCTTAATGTGCTACCTATCGCTATCGCCTTGATCTCAAACGCAATACTGCAAAAGGACGTAACCATCCCCAGCATGGGACCACAACTAAGGGGAATCCATACAAAGACCGTGATATGTCACTTAGAATCAGCTTAATTGTGTCTTTGAAATATCGATAAAAACCTTCTATGTATGCTTGACCACAACTAATTTAGCAGAAAATAGTTGTGCAACCTGCACACAATAAGCCGAAAAGAGTTGTACGGTGAAGTTCGAGTTTACTGAGTAAAGCCATGGGCTTCAGAAGTCTGCCGTTAGTCTAATATAGCTGTAATGCCTTTACTGAAGGGTTTTTATACGCCCACATTTTTATGTGGACGTATATTGTCGTCGCCCCTGTCCGTCCATCCGTCCGTCCACAATTGTTTGTGAACAGTCTACAGGTCACAATTTTTATCCGATTTCAATGAAACTTAAAATATAGGTTTATCACCCTAAGATCTCGATTCCTTTCGATATTGGCATGTATCGGACTGTAACTTCATGGGTTATGGCCCCTGATTGTACGAAAAATCACGTTTTTAGCTTGTGAACAGTGTAGAGGTCACAATTTTGAACCGATTTTCATGAAACTTGACATGTATGTTTATAACCCAAAGGTCTTGGTTCCTTTCAATAGTTGCGCCCATCGGATTGTAACTTCATGAATTATGGCCCCTGATTGTCCAAAAAATCACCCTTTTTAGCTTGTGGTCCTTCTGGAGGTCAAAATTGTTATCCGCCGTTACATGGTTATGGAGGTTGAGTTCGAATTTCGTGAAAATCGGACCAAAATTGACGGACAAAATGGCCGCCGTTTGTACGCGAATAGTGTGAAAAAATGTTATATCAAGGTTGTGGACCCTATAGAGGTCACAATTTTGAACCGATTTAGATGAAACTTGAAATACATGTTTATAACATAAAGATCTTGGTTCCTGTCAATATTTGCGCATATTGGATCGTAACTTCCTGGTTAATACAGAAGACATAGGCGAAATAAAAGTAGCATCTAGTTTTATACGCCCACATTTTCATGTCGAGTCGCCGCCCCTGTCCACCTATCTGGGCGTCCATCCGTTCGTCCACAATAGTTTGTGAACAATTTGTATCCGATTTTAACGAAACTTGAAATATAGGTTTATCACCCTAAGATCTCGGTTCATTTCGATATTGGCATGTATCAGTCAGTGACTTCATAGATCATGGCCCCTGATTCTACGAAAATTCAGTCTTTTTTTGACTTGCGAACACTGTAGGATCACAATTTTTACAAATTTTAAAAACCGTTTAAATACATCACCATTCCACAATAATGGAAGTGGAATTCGAATTTCGGGAAAATCGAAATGGAACTGCTTGATAAAATGGCCGCTCTTTGTACGCTAAGTGTGGAATACGAAGGTTGTGAACACCCCAGAGGTTTCCATATTTATCTGATTTTGATGAAACCTAAAATATATCTTTATATCCCAAAGCTCTCAGCCCTTTTGGTATTTGCATATTTCAGACCATAAGTTTCTGGATTATTGCCCCTGATTGTATAAAAAAAAATCGAGTTTGTTTTTAGCTTGTTTTCTATCCATCTCTTGCAAAATGTGGGCGTATCCTGCCTGGCAGCCGCTGTTTTTTTTTTTGGGGGGGGGGGGGGGGTGGCGGGGGGGGGGGGTAGGCTATCTGGCAGCATTAAAAATTCTTGTTGATTTTAGAATAGGTTTCTTCTAACCTATTCTGCGTCCACTGCGCTGTACAGTCCCGGGCCTGTGGTGACACAGAATTATTCACTCATATTTGAAAACAATAGGGAATACAACCCAAAGAAATAATTGTGTAATGTCAGCCATGTTCCTTAAGCAACGTCCGCGAGGTTTAAAAACATCTAACTGTTGCTTCAATACTCAGCAATTCCCGAACTTTTACGCACGATGTGTTTACACGCGACTAATTAGGATTTTCCAGAGGTCGTGGCACATAACACACTGATAACAAACATGGCGACTTCCATAGAAAAAGAAACAGACAAGTTTACAGCCGTTGAAAGTTTTTGTTTTCAATTGAGAAACTCACGCCCCCCCCCCCAAAAAAAAGCAATTGAAGCAGTTTTAGGAACTAAAGATGTGTTTATCTGCACGTAAACCGGCAGTGGCAAGTCTCTTTCCTAGGTATGTGTTCCGATAATTCTCCGATATTTTTAACGAAGGAATCCGATAGGCTCCCAAGCTGGGCTTGTTACCCAAATGAACTTAGTGCCGAAATATGCGGGGTGTTACGTGAAGGGCTTGATCAGATGTATGTAGTTAAGGCGAAAACAAGCCTTCTATTGAAGATGAATGTCAGCATCAGTTATTGTCATAGGCTGCTCGAAATACGAATGCAAAAGCATATTGTATTAATTCCGCTATACAAGTATCACATCGACGACATGTATTAGAGAAGTAGTTCAAAAAACTAAATGCACTAAATCAATAAAGAAACCTTTTAGGTAGGCAATACAAGGGAATCGAAGTATATTGAATGCATTTAGGGCACATATTCCAACCGTCACAGAAACAAACAAAACTGAATACAAGGAAGAAAAGGAACGTAGAGCGTCTCAGAAGACAGCCGTCTGCTGACTGAGTGGCGTGACGTAAAATTAGCCGTTCTATTTATATATTTCTATGCGTTACAGCGGTAATGGCGTCGCAGCTTAGAAAGTGATAAAGTTTCCCAATAAAAAGGGCGATAATCCATATAAAATAACGTTTAAAACTATCAGCCCCTAGTTTTAGCGACTAACCGGAACTATTAAGTTATGTAATTGTACAAACCGTAATATATATATTATGAAATACTGTCACAGGATGGGAGAGGCGTGACCGTTTTGGGGAATAAAGAAAACTAAGATACAAAAAGAATTAGTTTATACAGTACAATATGAATATACAACATAAAACAATTCTCACAAGTGCGCGCACTAAATGAATTATGACTTAAGAAAATGTCCACCCGTCGGTAAGACCACACTTCGATGATACCATTTATCGGCGACCAGTCATCGACGATACCATTCCAGGAACACACTGTCGACGATACCATTAATCAGCGATTATTCAAAAGATATCATTCCCTGAATAAACTGTCCACCCATCGGCAAGACCACACTTCAATGATACCATTTATCGGCGACCAGTCATCGACGATACCATTCCAGGAACACACTGTCGACGATACCATTTATCGGCGACTATTTGAAAGATATCATTCCATGAATAAACTGTCCATCCATGGGCAAGACCACTGAATAAACTGTCCACCCATCGGCAAGACCACACTTCGATGATACCATTTATCGGCGACCAGTTATCGACGATACCATTCCAGGAACACTGTCGACGATACCATTTATCGGCGACTATTTAAAAGATATCATTCCAAGGATAAACTGTCCACCCATCGGTAAGACCACACTTCAATGATACCATTTATCGGCGACCAGTCATCGACGATACCATTCCAAGCACAATCATCAGTAGGTACCCAAAAGGGGACCTGTAAAATTATTCAACATTTGTACATAAATTTACTCATACTATACTAACTTAATTACTCACACAAAAATATACAACGATGAGTAAAAACACGAATCATGCACCGAGGAACCCAAGGCAACAAAGTTTAGCATAATTTTACTCACCCAAGTACCTGGTGGCAGTATCGAGTCCTCTGTCAAAATCCATCTCCCAAACAAGCCAGATTGCCCGGCTTATATACCTACGCAAGAAATTTAAAACAAAAACAGGAATGCTGAAGAAATCGGAGGCTGTAAGTGTATTCATAAAGGCATAAAAATAAGGGCGATAATCCTGACAGGATTAGACAACTACAGAAGAAATTTAAATAAATATTAAATGGAATCATTATCCAATATGTAGTAGGTAATACATGTATATTTATAAGAAATGTAAAACTTGGTATGCTGAAGAAATGGAAATTTGAAAATTTATTTAAAAATAGGAGAGAGAGAGAGAGAAATGAGGTTTAACGTCCACTCAACACAAACTAGGTCATTTCGGGACTAACATATGGTTTAATTTTATTTTAATAATTCGCTTGCGCGTAGGGGTCTTTAGCAGTGGGAGGAAACCGGAGTGCCCGGAGGAAACCCACGAGGTTGAGAAGGCGCCCCTATCTCCATGCCACATACGCTCACGCCAGGGCTCGAAACCACAGCCGCAAGCCAGAGGTGACCGGCCAGCTAGAGGTCGAAGCGCGGCACTCTAGACCACTAGGCCATCCCAACCCCCCTTTAAAAATAGGTTGCCTGGCAAGGAGACATACGCTCACACAGCAGCTAAATCGTCCGTGAAGTCGACAAGAGTTGTCGCATTCAGTGATTAAGTTCTGCCCCATGCTAATGTTAAGTATACGAAACATTTAATATTACTCTGTAAAATACAACCTTGGGGTGAGGATTTTTTATTATTATTATTATTTTTTAAATTATTATTATTATTTATTTTATTTTATTTAATATTTTTTTTTTTAAAAAAAATTGTATTATTTTTCTTTTATCTAATTAATTGATTTATTTTTCTTTTCTTTTTCTTCTTATTATTTCTTTATTATTATTTTTTTTTCTATCATTTTTCCTATATATTTTTTTTTATTATTATTATTTTTCTAATTTTTTATTTAATTAATTATTTATTTATTTACTCAAAATTAAAATCTTATTTATCTGTTTGTACCATAACTAAAACAATGTGATTAGTTTTTGTCTGTATCATACATTATTCGACATTGTACATGAATTATACACCCAAACCTGAAGGAGGCAAATTAATATAAGCCTACTTGGCTTGTTTTTGTATCCTATTATTTATGCTTTTTTATACTGTATAATATTCTCGAAATAAATACTGTTTAAACCATTTAATATCATGGATTTAGCTGTTCAATTATCGATTTTCAAGAAATTCACACACAACCATCATTAATGTGTAACGTTTTTTAAATTCGGAATAAAATTGTGACCTCCATAGAGTCCACACGAAAATAAACATGATTTTTCGTACAATCAGGGTCCATAATTCAGGAAGTTATGGTCGAAAGGAACCGCGATCGTTGGGTTATAAACTTATATTTCAAATTTCATCAAAATCGGATTAAAATTGTGACCTCTACAGGGTCCACAACCTTGATTCTTGATATATCATATTTTACACTATTCGCGTATTAGCGGCAGCCATTTTGTCCGGTAGTTTTGGTCCGATTTTTCCGAAATTCGAACTCAACCTTCATTACAGTGAAACGATGATATAATCAAACGTTTTCTTAAAATCAGATAATAGTTGTGACCTCCAGAGGGACCACAAGCTAAAGAAAGTTGACTTTTAGTATAATCAGGGGCTATAATTCAGGAAGTTACGATCAGATATGTGCAAATATGCAACGGAACCAAGATCTTTGGGTTATAAACATGTATTTCAAGTTTCATCAAAATCGGTTCAAAATTGTGACCTCTATAGGGTCCACAACCTTGATATAACATATTTTCACATTATTTGCGTACAAACGGCGGGCATTTTGTCCGTGAATTTTGGTCCGATTTTCACGAAATTCAAACTCATTCTTCATTACCATGTAAAGTTGATATAATCAAATATGTTTTAAAATCGTATAATAATTTTGACCTCCAGAGGGACCATAAGCTAAAAAGGGTGATTTTTCGGACAATCAGGGGACATAATTTCAGGAAGTTACGATCCGATGGGCGCAAATATCGAAAGGAACCAAGATCTTTGGATTATAAACACGTGTCATGTTTCATCAAAATCGGTTCAATATTGTGACCTCTATAGGGTCCACAACCTTGATATAACATATTTTCACAACATTCGCGTACAAACGGCGACCATTTTGTCTGTCAATTTTGGTCCAATTTTCACAAAATTTTGACATCCAGAGGGACCACAAGCTAAAAATGGCAATTTTTTGACAATCAGGGGCCATAATTAAGGAAGTTACGATCCAATGGGCGCAAATATCGAAAGGAACCAAGATCTTTGGGTTATAAACATGCATTTCAAGTTTCATCCAAATCGGTTCAAAATTGTGACCTCTACACTATTCACAAGTTAAAAACGTGATTTTTCGTACAATCAGGGGCCATAACCCATGAAGTTACAATCCAACACATGCCAATATCGAAAGGAACCGAGATCTATATTTTCAATTTCATTGAAATCGGATTAAAATTGTGACCTGCAGACTATTCACAAACAATTGTTGATGGACGGACGTCCGGACGGACAGGGGTGACGACAATATACGTCCACATGAAAATGTGGGCGTAAAATATGCGTAGGCCTAATTGTGTTGGCCTTTTATTCTGAAAAGAAATAGTTCTTTATTGTTGCATAATATTTTCAAAGATCGTAATGCCTTTGAATAGAAAACGTTACATAGTGTGGTATCTGGTATGTTACTGTAAGTTGACGGGTATTTTACTACTTCAAAACCAAATTTGTCCGTTTTGTCGAATATACCCACGTTAAATTTATTGTTAATTACATTGATGTCCATGTCAAGAACAGATGCATTTATAGTGCCGAAGTTTCTTCATTTAATATTAGTTCAGGAGGATATATTTTACTTTTATATTTAATGAAATTTCCGTTGTCATTGATGGGTGTTATTCCGAAGTACATAATTATTTTTCGAAAATTCACTAATGGATGAAATTATTAAACATATCTATGCAAATTTTAACCAAAACCGTAACACTTTATGTCATACAGACGAAATTTAAATGGAAAAACATCTACTACAACCTTGGATTATACTTATATTTGGCCCTACACTGTCAAAGTGTCGTTCTAAATTTTATAACAAATAGCCCGTTCATTAAATATACATTTGAAATTAGATAAAGAGCTGACAGTTCTCACGGTAATAGGTTAAAACCAAGATAACAATAATTTTACTTTTCTTTTAATTGAATATCGCGAATTTGTACTGCATTGACTATGGATTAAAACATTTTGTCTGGAGCCACTCTACTTTGTTCCCCCTTTTTTTCGGACATCGATTATTATTTGTGAATGCAGCTGCAACAATCTGACTGAATTGTTGGAATTCAGGTCGGCATTGAGTAGTGGGATTTCGGTCTGTAACCCGACATTTCAGATTCTGCCCAAAGCATTCATCAAGCCCGTACGCCCATAATGGCGACCATTTTTGGCGGGAAAATCGGATGGTGTGCTGATTTGCATGAAGTAGTAGTGTTTGGTGTCAATATATGTATATATATTTTCAGGGTCGCAGATTCTATTCCTGGCATTTACATCCTTGCATCATGATGACAGCATATTCAAATATTTAGCATATTTCCAAGATGGCGGCCATTTTTGGCGGGGAAATGAGATTTTAATTAAGTGATAGTGTTTGGTGTCACTATATGTTTACGGGTCGCAGAATCGATTATTTCTGACATTTACAACCTTGTAAAATTATCCCATGTTAACATGCTAATCATATTTTTCGCTCAATCAGGGGCAATAAACCACGAAGTTACCAAACTCGAACATATCCGAGATATTTCGGATATAAAACTACGAACAATTTCAAGTTGGGTGTGAGGTCAAAAGCTTTCGAGCGAACCCTTCCAAAAATTCGCTCTGGAGAACGCGGGAAACCACAGAGATTTTTGGGAATAGTTCGCGCAAACGATTTTGATAGCCAATCAGGGTGCGGGGTAAATAGACAATGCACGCTCTTACTGTCAATGCTCAAGTTTAATTGCAGAATTTTAGCGCATATTGGCGTTTTCTGTACGAACGAACTATGATTAGCGCGGAAAGTCGCGACGGTGAGTGGTTGCATATTTATACGTAGTCGCGTTTGCTCTCAGTATAAATGTAGCTATGGCGCAACATATAAAAGGAGAAAATTACCAGTGTGGCTGAGCATCGGATGACCATAAAATCGATATGATTATTTTGTAAAAAGCATCAGACTAAAAATTCAAAATATACAATATTGTATTGTTTTAAGATATATCAGAAGGTAAAATATCTTCATTAGGCCAGGCAACTAACTGCTGTAAAACTGTTTCTGAATTATTTAACATATCGGTTAATCTTCCATCAGTTACTATAAATATTCCACCTGAAATTAAATACAAATTGGTCATAAATAAATGTCAGTGCTCAATTGACATCTAAGCCATACTCCTCGCAGTGTTCCGTTTGATTAGAGCTAATCACATTACCGACTGCTGTAAATAGAGAAAATTCTTGTTGTAAATTATTATTGATCAACAGTCCCATTAACAACCAATGGCTTACTGCGTAACAAAACCGTAAAATTTGAAACAAAATTCCTAATTGGACCAAATATGTTTACATAACGTTACGTCACGACGCACGATTTTATTATGCCCAATTAACCAGTGTATAGCAGCAGGGGCGGATTGGGCCATCGGGCGGTCGGGCGATCGCCAGAAGGGCCGATCGGACGATCGCCTGAAAGGCCGGTCAGACAAAAAATGAAAAAAATTATTTTGTCCAATTCGCCCTTAAAAAAACACCTTTCTCTGTTGAACATTTTATGGGGGAGCGGGAAGAGTATTGGACCGCCATAGAGCTTTAACGGGCCGCCACGCCATCACTGAAATGGGCTGGTATAATAGACTTTCTGGGCTGGGTGTGCTTGGTATGGACCAGATCAGGATTCCGAATTTCATCCGAAAATTTCATCGGATTCACCCGACACTGTCGCCCAGAAATTTACTAATTATTAAGTCACCTGCACCCTGTTTGTGGGAATACGCCACAATCCAAAAATCTAAAAGCAGCTTTTATGAATTTCACTTTCGTCACTCTGTACGTGTCTCGTGGCCTTCCATCACAGGAGGAATCAACTAGCGCTCCCGGCAACAAAAATGGGAAAATATTCCTACTTATTCAATATTCCTAACGGGTTAATCAAATGGTCAAAATTTGGGGTTCATTTTTCAAAAATTTCCCCCGGATACCCCCTATGCGCCCCTCCACCGTCCAGCCCCCCTCCCCCCGTCCAGGCTCCGCGGTCAGTAAAACGGGCCACTCCGACACGGGAGCCCGGGCCGATTCCCGGCCCCAATCCGCCCCTGCATAGCAGAATATTGTAGGAAAACTAATTGTGTGACAAACGAGGCTATTAACAATGTAAACAATACTGTTTGAAGACGAACAATACTTTCACCGTTTTTAATTCCTTAAATCACTCTCCAAAGTTTTAGGGAAGACTCCATAGTAAACGAAAGGCTGTCATGTCCCTGTACATGGGATAGAATTGATTGAACGGGGAGAATACACTCCCTCCCTCAAAAGCTCAAGTATCAGAAATCAGAAGCCAATCCAGCAATGGGCAGAGACGGATTTCTCGAACCATTGCTTCAGGAATATGCATCTAAGTCTGCACGCCCATAATATAACATTTTCGCAAGATAAACGGTAGGCAAAATAGAATATTTCATATACCCCAGTAGACATAATAAAAAGTAAACCAATGGACGGAGAACAGACAGGTCTCTTGCTCTCGTCGTCCCAATGCTTCATATTGAAAAAAAGGCTGGAAAAATCTGTAGCCTCTATCCTTTGGCGCGCACCAAAACGAACTCAGCCAAGATCTTTTGATCCTAAGTTTGATCTCAATCGATTAAATATTGTGGCCCCTCCTTCAAGATCTTTTGATCCTTAGCATACATTCTAAGATTTATCTGAATCGGACATATATTATGACCCAATGCGTCCACATGAAAAAAGCGGTAGCCATGCACTTTCCAAGAGATGGATTGAGAACAGACATGGTCGACAGGAGTCGTTCTCTCGATGTAGCAATGATTGAAGGTTCCAATAAAAATTAAGGTGCAGTGTGCTACGTCGGGAAAGTTGCTTTTTCTACCCATCAGAAGACTTGACGAGTTTCCTTGTCTGTCCCTTCGTCATGTACCACACGTAGAAACCACACTGGAAACCGAATGTATTTTTCAGTCAACCACAGGCTCGATCAGCAACAGTGGCTTTTCCACATTAATGCGATGTTGCTGGAGCCCCATATACAAGGAACCGAGCGAAACCAGGTACCCGACATCTGGTGGATAATATACTGGTCTTGCATAACAATTTCGTTTAGTTGTCTTTCATTATAAAACGATTAATTCAACTACTAACCTGTATGTATAAATAAAATCCTTTTTCCTTTAAAAATTTCGGGAGTTTTGTTTAATATTTGAACCAGTCCAAGAGTTGTTTTCCCCGTGTAAACAGGGTCCAATACGATTCCAGTTTCACTGCACACATGGCGTATATAATCTACAAAATAAACATCAACCATTGAAGTGATTTGTGGTCTGATCACCGTTGAATACCAACAGCCATGTAGTCCATATAACTAGAAAAAAACCCAATATATACCTATAGCTAACAGTGTACGTGTCAAGTGATTCATATGAGGCAGAGTGTAAGGGCCTTATGATCTACCTTTAAATATGCTTTTACATGCACTTTATGATATAAAGCATACACAGTACACAGGTCTTTATACGCGTTATAGGCCACTTAGTCACAGAAGATTTAAGATATCGATGAATAGCAGTAGTATGAGGTTTGTACTGGAATTTCGCACTTACTGACCTTGTACTGGTTGAGTCCGTGACCTAGTTCGCGATGACCATGCACTGGGTGACCTATGACCTAGTTCTCGTGACCGCGCACTGGGTAACCGTCATGACCTAGTTATAGGGAGAGAATGAGAAAAGACAGAGAAAGACGGGACGGGAAAAAACTCTCTTTGCATTGAATGTGTTGGCCCTGAAAAGGGTCGTTGTCCATGGTCTCTTCTGGCATTTGAGAAGATATTTGCCACGTCTATGGTGGGGTTTCCATTTTCTATCCCACATCAGAAGTAAATCAGGTAATCGAAGTGGGTCGTCTCCATTTTTCCCCGACCAATTACGGCGTCGAGCACGCCCTGTCCCACTTTGGGTAGCGAGAGAGAGAGTTAGTGAAATGGGGTTTAACGTCTACTCGACACAACCTAGGTCATTTCGGGACTAACACATGGTCCAATTTTATTTCAATAATTTGCTTGTCATGTACAACCGGGGAATCGAAACCCCGTCAGTTGACTCAATGACAGACTATTTAATACAGCGCGCGCGTGCTAACTATTCGGCCATCCAACACCCTACCTTGAATGCACTTTGCCTTAGGCAATATTTTTATTCATGGCCGCTTTGCTGGTCGACCCCATGGCCTTTCCCACCGATTTGATGGCATTCAAATTCAGAATTCCGCCCTTGTAGACCACCGCTGACCCCTCGCTGCCTGAGCAACCCGATTTTGTACACTCGAATCATCGTCGATGGAAATTTAGTTAGGCCCCCACCCTACCGTCGACCGTCGAGAAATTGCATGGCTTTTCCTATTCCGTTCCTTATATAGAAACCAATGCAATTTAGTCGATTGTACTTCAGAGTTAAGAATTGAATCCTGTCGGAACCATGATACAATCGTTGACTGTGAATCACGTCCAACAAGGGAGCCTTCACGTCGCCCACGATCTGAGGTTCGATAATGCCCGTGCACAGGTAAAACAGATCGTACTGGATTTGAAAAGTATGGAGACTGTGGTCATCACTGTTGGTCATAGCTATTGACTGCAGGGAAATCAACAGTACGTTTCAAGTCCAACCTAACATGGTCACGACGGGCCCCCCACAGGCGGAGATCGATTCTCGGCAACGTGTCAGAGTAGAAAAGCGCATGGACGTTATTGATCATCATAGTCACAATATATCGTTGGTGGAGTCTTTCGTGAAACAAACGAAGGGACCTCTTTGGTCGGTCCCTTGGCGCATTACCTGTCGACCTTCGTAATCGCTCTGCGGTTTCTTCTCGTGTTCCTTGTTGTTGAGATGGGATCAACATCGTTGATTGGCCAGGTGTTTGAGGATGGGAGACAGTTTCAACAGACCGACCAGATGAATGTTCTGGACGTCCATGATATGTCTCTTTATGTGTGTTTTCATTTCGACCGCCGCCCCCACCCCATTCGCCGCTTGAAACAATACAAGGAATCTATGATGTGATGTTCTCGACAGATCTTTTGTTCGGAGGCATCGCTCGAAGGTGAAGAATGAATGCGTAAGCCGATCTTGTTGCATCGGTGATCGATGTTGTTCCACTGGTCAGGCAATGTGATCATGGACAGAAAAACATCCCATTCAGGCGTGTTTGATACGTGACATACCACGGCATGGAACTGTCACTAGGAAGCGCGAGTTAAAAGGGCCTGTCGTTGTTCATCATATTTGGTTTTAGGGATTGGAGAAAGTAATAAGTAACCCAAGGTAGAGTACGGTAAAGCCGTCCATAACGTGATCTGCGATCTATCGGGTTTCAAGTCGAATCGGGACAAGGAAACACCGACAGTACACTAAAATCACTTGAAAGAAAAAGACGATTTCGGCTTGTGGCACACGTTTCCCCAAAAGTGACTAACTGTGAGATCTCGCGGACGTGGACGTGGTTTCATCTTGCATGTTGACCTATGTCGGCGCCTCTTGCTCCTATTTATACCTTTTAGTTACTGGTCCTGTCGATCCAGTAATCGGCATTCAGATTGATGGTGCGCTATTCCTTGTCGAACATGAATCTTTGTCGTGAACCATTATTGCCATAGCTCTGTGTATTCTCCCATCAAATCATCCACGACCAAAACTCTTGTGGACCTTTTACTCGATCCATCACCTCGTCAATGTCCATCAAGCCTTTGAGGTAAGTATATGTAAAGCGATCGTAGCCTCCTTGCCATTCACTACATGCCCACGCGATGCGCTGGGGAGAGAAGTCTTTTTTTTTACAAACCATATTTATTCAGAAACTGAGGAGATTGGGGATCAGGCAAAGCCTGTATAAACCCCTCTCCCGGTTACATATCTCTGGGACCAACATATTGGACGAGGGCTCGGGGAAAACTGTCCGCTTCCTTCTCCGACAAACAGAGGACAGCTGGCGTCGGGGTTTCACTGTTAGTTTGGCGAATAATAGAAGTTGGTGGGACGAAATCGCTGACTACGGGTGTTTTTTCTGGGCATATCAATGTTGTTGTCGAAATATGCGACTGGCAACGGCTTCTCCCGTAAGAGCCATAAGCTGGTCTGCCTTGTTCGAGATTGTTGCAAGAAAAAACATTATTCCTGTCACTTTGCTTTTTATAGTGTTGGTCTTCACGTCACACTCTTTTCATTGTCCCCCGCCTTTCGAAGAAAGTTGGGGGACTATTAAATTGGTTCGTCCGTCTGTCTGTCTGTCTGTCCGTCCGTCTGTCTGTCCGTCACACTTTTTGGGACACAATAACTCTCTTCCTAATTGAGCTAGAATGTTCAAACTTGGTGTATGTGTTTATTAGGTCAATGCCTTGATGAGCATTTTCCGCTTAGGGTAAGCAGAGATAAGCAATTTGATTGGTTGATGCTTTGGGACACGATAACTTTAGTTCTAATTAAGTGAGATTGATGAAACTTGGTGTATAGTTTCATTACAGTAATACCTTGACTATGATCGATAATGAGCATTTTCTGCCCAGGGTAAGCAGAGCGATAAGCAATTTGATTTGCCGAGACTTTGGAACACAGTAACTCTCCTTCGAATTGAGTTAAAATGTTCAAAATTGGTGTGTATGCTTATTAGGTCAATGCCTTGATGGAGTTCGAAGATGAGCGTTTTCTTCTTACGGTAGGCAGAGATAAGCAATTTTTGGATGACACTTCGTGTTCAGTTTGATCGGTCGATACGTTTGAAAAAAATAAATGTGCGATTAATTAATATGTGTCATCTATTTATTTTGGGATTTCGGCGGGGGACATCAGCCTCACTGTTGGCTTGTTGGTTCTTTCTTTTCCTTCATTTCTGTTTGTTCGTGTCTTGTCCAGTATTTCCAGGCTTTCCACATACTTTCGCACTTCTTACTTATCGATTGCGGCCTCCAACAACGTCATCAGATTTGCTCAATTGCCCTTTCTTTGTCGCCACTGGTTGAATACGGTAAAGATTGGCATGCGTGCGTTGTTAGGATGGCTTATCCAGACTTAACTGATTTGTGGTTCTCTGATCCCCAGATGCATGGTCACGCATTCCCAACCTTCTCCAAGCTTGTCGGACATCACGGTGACATCTGTCTGGTACAGGGGCCATCGTTTCTTTTTCTTCAGTATCTCTACCAACCACCCTCGCCTTTGCGTTCGATGAACTCGTCTTTGCGTTTGATGAACATCGTTTTATACTCCGGAACCACCGTCCAATACTCTCAGTTCTTCCTCTATGTCTTCCACCATTGTTGTTTATTATATACGGGTATCATTTGAAGACACGAAAGTTGAGCCATCGTCGTGTTTGCTTTTCGACCATTTTCGTATTCTCTGCTGGTTCTCCATCGTCTCTGCTAGTTCACTATCGTCTTGAGACACGAAAGTCAGTATATCATAGGGTAAGTGTTAGCAATAAACATACATTTTAAGTTTCACAAAAATTGAGTTGAAATTGGATTTAAGCAAACGAACTCATACAGACCTAACTCTTCTGATGTTGATAACCCATAACCATCACCACAGTACCCATTTATGATGTTGGCAATATTCTCAGCTTCAACACCATGTAAACCAAGTTGTGTTAGAACCCCATTTATACTAGGAATAATATTATCTCCGCTCCCACTGACACATATACCATGACACCTGCCCGTAAATGCAAAACGATCTACATCTTCATAAAACCAAAGCGTGAATGTCAGTGTACAGTTCATGATTATATACGCCAGTAACAGATCAAACTGTTGAATGATAAACACCACTAATGTCCAGCAGGTTTGTATACTCAATAGTCATTACTGTTATAATTAGTCATTTTTTTTTACATCAGTAGTCACATGGTTTACAGCTAGTTGCAGACCTGCTAATTAATGACAACTTTATAATTTCTAACCACCTTTAAACTAAACATTAGTTTAAAATAATCATCACTTATATCATTTAATGATAAAAAGCCCAGGTATCAACTTACCAGTGTGTGAATGTGCGTGTGTGTGGGCGCCCCCCCCCCCCGAAATTAGGCATCCTACCAATCACGCCGTTTTGGTCGCCCAAATTCGTGGGCGCCAAACCAATCTGAATTATAAGGAGCGCGAAAACATAATGTCATGTCATTATGGACACTCCTCCGGAATGAGGCACCTCTTAGATCACACCGTTTTAGGCGCCCCATCAATCAAATTGTAACATATATAACATGTTTGACGACGCATCCGTAAAACTAATGACATTGGTTAGGTACCACGACAATCTTTCGGTCACTCGTTTTCATGGGTCGAACATACTGATGGGTCGCATTTGTAAGGGGGGGGGGGATATCTGCCCCCTTGCCCCACTGCTAGCTATTGGCCTGGCATAATAAATTTAATATTACTTGTTCCTTCAAGGAAAATAAAAACATTACAGTATGTTTTGTATCCTAAAACCGGGGTAAAGAAATGTAAGTAGCAGAAATGCTCTCAGAGTTAAAATTATATTATCAAATAATATTACCTGAGATGAGAACCAGTAAGATAGTTGCCTATAGCTATCCCGGCCAGAGTGTTACCCAATCCACAAGTTGCTACAACCACATCATCAAATCTTTCACATACACCCTGTAATTATAGAACTCATTAGAGTACACGTCATTAAAAACGTCATAATACTACAATATTTGACAATCATTGGGACAGTAATTTGGATCTACTGTATAGAAAACATAGTTCATTTTCTGTCAGAAAAAAAATGTCTTTTGTTTGTTTTTCGTGGTGTGTGAATGGGGCGCCCGGTGGGAAACTCAAGGTCACACAGTGTGAAGCGTTCTATTGCCCAGAAATGGATTGAATACATCTGACATAACATGTTTCGAGTTCAGATGGAACTATAAGTTAACTATGGTACAACAATGGCAGAAGTGTTGCTCACGTATTCCTACTAAACATTGTGAAGCAGTAAATATCAATAGCTAATGTGAACAATCTGATTAAACCACAAATTTAGTTTTACCTGTCTTTACTACACTAGGATCTGGAAGAGTTACAGTTCCCGCGTTTTGCTTGGTTGAAGAATTAGTCAATGAAACGGTCTGTTGCCGCGAGTTCTTGTCGTGCGTTGCCTGGGACGGTGTATATCATACTAGAAACATAAACGATGTCCGACGCCAAACGGTCATCTGCCGCTCGTATGGCCCCTGGCGTGACCCCTCACCACAATTGGTCAGATTTTCATGAAGTAGAGCCCACCGAATGTATAAAAACGAAACGAAATATAGATCTGTATTTTAATGTGCATTTCACAAAAAAATGTTCGGATGCGCCGAGCTTTTAACTGTTCGGATGTTTCTGTTACGTCGTAAGTATACCAAAGAGTAATATCTAACATGTTGGATTAGTGTCATAATATGACTGGTTGCTGAGCAAATAATTGTTACTGACTACAGCAGTTCCCATAGAAAGTATGTAATATCACAATGTGGTGTAAAATATAAATGGAAATAAATTGTAATCTATTATTTATTTGATTCGTCTTACCTGACCAATCATTTCCCGAAAAGCTTCGATATAACCAAAAACTCCGACTTCATCCGATCCTCCAATAGGAATAACATAGCATTTCTCTCCTGTTGTTGACCTGAAAGCAATGGACGTTTATCTTACACAGACTAACCCAAACTAATCTGCAGTAAATATTAATCTTACCGCTCTGAATCATTTTGAGGTTGTCGCGTCGCCCTGAACTCATTCTTCAGAAAATCCTGCTTTAAGGTAAATCAAAGATCTCCACAACCACCACCACCCAAAACATAAGTTCACAGCTGCTTTTCTGGTCGAGTGCGACGTGCAATAAAAATAACAGCCCATAGTTGTATTCAGCCATACATCAATGTTTGAGTTCGGGCGTTTTATAAATGTTTTTAAATGTAAAACAACTCACAGTGTAAAGTTGGCATGACACCCCTAGTCGTTTGTGTCACACTCTGAAACCATTAAATCTTAAGTCTATTAACCGATCCCCTTCATAACAAGATCCTATCTACGAGACCAAGAATTAGTTTTAGATTTTAATTTTAAGAATAATTCTACTTACTCGATATGTTGTTTCAGTTTGTCAATTCTTGGTTTTAGGTTTACAGGAAATCCGGCTTCTTTCTGAACTAAATATATCTTACATCCCAACAAACCATTTAATAACATGTTTCCTTCAAACTTTATATGGTTTCTTTCCTAATTAATAAAACAAATTATCCGTTTCTCAATGATCGCAATATTTATATTATGCGTTAACAACAAAAGTTAAAGTTTAGGCCCTATGATCAGTAGCGGGGCTTTACTAGTCTAAAGTTATTTTAAATATGAAATTGTTAAAATTTAATGTTTCGAAGTCCACACCCTGTGATGAGGAGTGGGATTTTATCAGTCTGAAGTTATTTAAAATAAATATGATTATATTTCTTCTTTTTAGCGAATGTTGAAAGGGTCAATGCATAAAAAATAATCGTAAATATTAATATCATATTATTGTGTCTAAGTACCGAAAAATGTAAAGTTAGTATAAGCATTTAAGGAATTTTCTCTGGCAGCAGAAACCTCCCCTAATCTCCTTTGAATTCCAATTGCAAACGAGTACATGTACTACATGTACTACCACGTTATAAGGATTTTCGTTGTAATACGAATGATTTTAGAATTGAAATTAGCCTATAATTGTGTGTATCTTACCGGCCTAACAGATCGAAGTATAAGATGTGATCTCATTCCCAATTCTCGTGCGGCAATAGCAACAGATCTACAATGATTTGATTGGATCTCGCCTCCGGTAATAACATGTTTATAACCCTGGGCAACAGCTTCAGCAAATAAAAAGTCCAATTTGCGAACCTGTAAATACACAATAAATATATATATACAGTATATATAAATCAAACAAATTCAATCTTTACCGACTGTCAAATACAAAGTCCAGTGGACGAATTTGGAAATTCAAGTAACGAATGTAAGTGGACTTTACACGTGAAAAAATCCTATAATGGAAGTGGCGCCGAACCACTGCAGATGCTGAAATATTTTGCCGACTATGAAATATTATACGTCACCAATAGTTCACATTAGAAAATACCGAACCGTTGACGATTCATTGAATCTCTGAGGATCTTCGCCAACTGGCGATACTTATCTATTGTAGCTTACTTAACTTTAAGCGACATTGAACAACATAAGAATTGAACAAAAGAAGATGTTGATAACGAGTCATTACTGCTGGTAACACTGAATCAATGAAAATACTACATGTAAATCCTACTGAACCGTAGAAGATGCCGAATCACCAACGATAACGAACATGATGAACCATTGAATACACTGGGACATTGAATATACGTGTTCTGAACAAATGAAAATACTTAACCACTGAATACCGAACCAGGGACCATAAAAAACAAAGATGATAATGAACCACAAAACATACTAAACCACTGAATAGACTGAACAAACGAAACAGGCCAATAAATAATAAATTCTTTAAATAGTGGTCGATTTCGTATTAAAAGAAGAAGTAAATTATATAATCATTTGGTTTAACGTGCTACTACGTTATTACCACGAAGATTAGTTCCTTTCGCACCCACCTTATTACCAGAGAGTGTGCTTCCGGTTAAATCGTCACGTTTTATAAATATTTTAAATTCTTCAGGAATACCGGGTAAATTCCATCTGTGTATTGGTGTATTGGTCACAGCTAACTGCAAATAAAAAGAGGGAATATTGTACAATGAATAGTTGCAGAGTCTGCCAATTTCATTTCATTTGGAAGTCCTTGCTCCACCACACTCCATCCCGCGCGCTACTAGCGTTATCTTCAGACCTGGTTCCATCGACATACTATATGAATTCCAATTTGACACCAATATTGGTCAATACCTATTGCCTTTCTTTGAAGTGGTTTTAATTAAAATGACGAAATCAAAATTATTTACCTTTATTCTATATTTGGGTATTTTAGTCATGGGTGCCATCCAGTCAGCGGCCTCATATTTAAACAATTCTCCCCGCATTTCTTTATGTAAGTTTTCTTCATGTATTCCTTCCGTTATCTGATCAGAAACGCTTTCTTTATCGGATTCCTTGGTCTGGTGTGTTCCATTTTCTTGTGGTTCATCTTTTTTATTTGCTTGTTTAACGCCTCCAGTTAAATTAAGTTTTTCGCTTTCCTTTTCCGCTTCTTGTAAGAGATTATCTTCAGACAGGCCCTGCTGCTTATGACGGTTTATACGGTGGTCCTTATGAAGCGCCATTGTTGTAAATCACGACACAACTAAAATTAAATGTTCCAATATATTCTCTATTCACTTTATGTACATGATATCTGCATTTCTGCTTAAAAATATGTAGATTTGAATAAATTTCATAAGCAATAAATTATACAGCAATTTTATACATATTTTAACAGTCAATATTATAGGATTTATCTATTGCTTTAAAGAGAATCCTGTATTATTTTAAACTCTCAGGACAATATTTAAACTTTTCTGAACATCAATGACACTGAACAACAATGTTACGTAATACGAATGACATGTATTAGTATATAAACATCTTCATTGTTTTAATACTTTATAAATGTGCGAGTGCGTCCTAATGTTCTTCTTTGTCATTATTTCAAAAATGAGTTAATAAAAACACAAACAAATTCAATTGAAATTATTTATTTACCGTAACTACTTTGGGTACAGCATTGGCCACGGCTATTCATTTTATTTTTGTAGTCAGACTGATACAACTGTCAAAGCCCGAAACAATGGAAAAAACCCAGTCAAACAAAAGAATCCAACAACAACAATTCTCAATTTAACTCGGGTTAGGAACATCAATCATGCTAGTGAACTGGAGTTAGAAATTTCAAATTGTTTATCTAAAATTATTGATATGGTGATATCTATTAATGACCAAATTACATGGTCACCACCAACTGGGGGCAGCGCAGATGAAGCAGTGGCTACAGGCCGAAATATCAATCGCATATCAATAGCTGGAGGGTAATAATTATCTAAACAATTTAACTAATCAAATCACTCAATAGCATCGTGAATTGTATTTTGGAAAATGGAATTCCCAGTATCCGGAAGGTTAACACCATCCCTATCAAGCATGCCCGGGTTAATGTCAGTTAAATCTTGGTGCCTGAGGCCCTTACCCCTATGTAAAATTAGATATGTAAAAGCCATTAACCCCTTTCCTTGCTATTTCCATTACAATACAATCTGGTGCATAACGGCCCATTCGTCTTGGAAGGATGTGAGACCAAACAACAATAGAGTACTGAAATTCAAGGCTAGTGGACTCAAATGATGGAACGATTCTAAGTCTGAAAAGGGTAGATCACTTGGGATGAAACAAACTTTTTCCACCAACAAGTACATGTACAATCATTGAAAAAATCATACACATAAGAAGTACAACAGTAGGGTTATTATTATCAGACCATCTTGTGAACCTACCCATTGCAATCCCAAAAATGGACAAAACAGGGCAGTCACAAAGTACCATCAACTGAAATGAATAGCACCAATACAGATACGTGTCGACATAATCTCCACTTTAAGGGACGATGTCCCTTAAGAAGTAGACTGTGGAATTTAAGCATGGCAGAGAGGACCTTGACGAGACCCGTTTACTAGAAGGCCATCAACAGCAACAATTCAAAGAAACCGTTACCCGAGCGCATGACATGGTGATGGCTGATCAACGATTTTCCACTCGACATATTGCCTGTGTTGTTGGTATGTCTTATGAGACGATTGTGCACATTATTGCCAACGAGTTAGGAATGACAAAAAATTCTGCCAAAGCTCTTGATGCCCCGTGACAATCTTCGTCGTTTTGAAGCAGGCCCTGATAAATTTTTGGCAAGATTTGTAACCATGGATGAGACCTGTTTCTAAAATGGAACGAGCAGTCGGTCATCTTTTCTTACTGGGGTCATGTCTTTTAGGGTGACCTTCATCCAGGCTTTGCAATGTCGTTGGTAACAGTATGTACCTTCGAAAGAGATTATGTTGAAAAATAAATAGTTACTATGGACTTTATACGGGGATTTCACAGAAAGTCTTAGTACCTTTTGGTCAGCCCTCGTATATCACAAAGAGTGTCACGTAAAATGTGTAGTGGTAGGATTCCAAAATCATTATCTCCACAACATAGACTGGGTAAAAATGGTCAAATTTCATCGGGGTTTTCCGGCGTGACCCCCACCTCCTCCGCCACGTGAACATATTAGAGTGCGCGTATTAAACCCAGTGACAGTTGGAATTCGATATAAGAGTAGGCTACAGCGCCGCTTTCCTCATAGCACACTTTATGGAGTATGTCCGATTTTATTCGCCCAGAACATTAGGAAGTTAAACCCTATTTCATTTCATTTCAATTCGTAGGCTTTTCAATGTCGTTCAAAATGCAGTAGGTTACACTGGATAAGTATCGTCAATTTAGTGACGATCTTCAACGATTCAATAAATCTTGAATGGTTCAGTATCTTCTGGTGTGCACTATATATTACATCTTAAAGTGTTCCGAGTCTGCAATATTTCAACATCTCTAATGATTCGGTATCTTGAAATCTTAAATTGTGCAGAGTTTCCAATGACTATTTCAGTACTGCCTGATTGTGTGTTATATCACAGAGTATTTTTTCATAAACTATTAGCTCCACTTCCTTTATAGGATTGTTTTTTACGGGTAAAGTTCACTTGCAGTCGTTACTTAAATTTCCAAATTCGTCTGCTAGATTTTGTATTTGACAGTCGGATATGTTTGATTATGCTTGATTTTTATTACATATATATATATAATTTGTGTGGCATTTTAGGCGCCCTATGAACGCATAACTAGTATTATCAATCAACCAGTCAAACTAAACGCCGTTTCAAAAACAAGCTAAAAGATGAAATACGCCTTTCACCGTCAGTGATAATTTTAACCCACGGGCCATTCTTTTAGATGATAAAATTATATGCGCATTATTTAATCAATTCTGTATTTAGAGTCTTGTAAATTGGATTTTTTGTGTGCCAAAGATGTTGCCCAGGGTTATAAACATGTTATAATTGAAGGTGAGATCCAATCAAAGAATTGTAGATCTTTTGCTATAGCCACAGGAGAATTGGGAATAAGGTCACATCTTATATTTCGATCTAGTAGGCCGGTAAGATACACACAATTGTAGGCTTTTAATTATAAATTTCTACACGAAATTGTTACCACAAAAAAATATCTGTACACTATCAAATTAAACAATGAGAAACAGTGCTCAATCTGTGCGGAAAAAGATGAAACTCTTGAACATTTATATTATGAATGCTCGGTAACTCAAAATATTTGGACAAATATATATTGTGTAACATCCATTTCAACTGTTATGATATAATGCTTGTATGTAACAAATATTACATTTTCCGAAGTAGTATATATACCTTAATTTCCAAGCCTTATTGAAGTTTATTCATTTTTTACTAAATTGAAAAGTACATAAATAGGAAAAAGAGAAACATGCATATCTTTAATAGAAAATGGAATATGATTGCTATGCTGTTTGATAATATGTAAATAGTAGAATAATATCAAGCTGTTTGATAATATGTAAAGATTAGAATAGTGCTAAGCTGTTTGAACATAATGTGATATGGAGTGGTCTTGTGTGGTATTGGGTAAATCGTCACGCCCAATTGGACCATAAAGACGTTATCTATTGTAGATAGCAGGACACAGGTGGTTTAATGTGAAATCTCATGAATGCTCGTAGATGTTTAAGGCGTATTGACATTGTGGTGCTTTGCCGTGAAAGCAAACTAGTATGTAACTAAACCAAGAATGATCGAATGAGTGGAAGAAATGAAAGGTCATGACACATCAGCTCCAGCCGGGCTATATTGCGTCAAACAGAATATTGTGAAAATATGAGACAGGGTATCACAAATAATGCATTATTGAAAGTGTATTCTGTATTTTAACACTACGACATTGGTATTGTGGAGCAATTGGAGTTGCCAACAGATTGAGCACTGTTTCTCATTGTTTAATTTGATAGTGTACAGATATTTTTATTCCGTGTAGAAATTTATAATTAAAAGCCTACAATTGTGTGTATCTTACAGGCCTACTAGATCGAAATATAAGATGTGACCTTATTCCCAATTCTCCTGTGGCTATAGCAAAAGATCTACAATTCTTTGATTGGATCTCACCTTCAATTATAACATGTTTATAACCCTGGGCAACATCTTTGACACATAAAAAATCCAATTTACGAGCCTGTAAATACAGAATTGATTAAATAATGCGCATATAATTTTATCATCTAAAAGAATGGCCTGTGGCTTAAAATTATCACCGACGTTGAAAGGCGTATTTCATCTTTTAGCTTAATTTTGAAACGGCGTTTAGTTTGACCGGTTGATTGACAATACTAGTTATGCTTATGCGTTCATAGGGCGCCTAAAATGCCACACAAATTATATATATATGTGTTATAAAAATCAAGCATAATCAAACATAACCGACTGTCAAATACAAAATCTAGCAGACGAATTTGGAAATTTAAGTAACGACTGCAAGTGGACTTTACCCGTAAAAAACAAATCCTATAAAGGAAATGGTGCTAATTGTTTATGAAAAAGTACTCTGCGATATAACACACAATCAGGAAGTACTGAAATAGTCATTGAAAACTCTGCACAATTTAAGATTTCAAGATACCGAATCATTGGAGATGTTGAAATATTGCTGACTCGGAACACTTTAAGATGTTATATAATAGTGCACACTAGAAGATACTGAACCATTCAAGATTCACTGAATCATTGAATATCGTCACTAAATTGACGATACTTATCCAATGTAACCTACTGCATTTTGAACGACATTGAACAGCCTACGAATTGAAATGAAATGAAATAGGGTTTAACTTCCTAATGTTCTGGGCGAATATAATCGGACATACTCCATAAAGTGTACGATGAGGAAAGCGTCGCTGTAGCCTACTCTTATGTCGAATTCCAACTGTCACTGGTTATTATACGCGAACTCTAATATGTGCACGTGGCGGAGGAGGGGTGGGGGGTCACGCCAGAAAACCCGATGAAATTTGACCATTTTTACCCAGTCTATGTTGTGGAGATAATGATTTTGGAATCCTGCCACTACACATTTTACGTGACACTCTTTGTGATATACGAGGGCTGACCGAAAGGTACTAAGCCTTTCTGTGAAATCCCCGTATAAAGTCCATAGCAACTATTTATTTTTCAACATAATCTTTTTCGAAGGGTATATACTGTTACCAACGACGTTGCAGGGCCTGGATGAAGGTCACCCTAAAAGACATGACCCCAATAAGAAAATGATGACCGACTGCTGGTTCCATTTTGGAAACAGGTCTCATCCATGGTTACAAATCTTGCCAAAAAATTATCAGGGTCTGCTTCAAAACGACGCAGATTGTCACGGGGCATCAAGAGCTTCGGCAGAATTTTTTGTCATTCCTAACTCGTTGGCAGTAATGTGCCCAATCGTCTCATAAGACATACCAACAACACTGGCAATATGTCGAGTGGACAATCGTTGATCAGCCATCACCATGTCATGCGCCCGGGAAACGGTTTCTTTGACTGGTTGCTATTGGTGGCCTTCTAGTAAACGGGTCTCGTCAAGGTCCTTTCTGCCATGCTTAAATTCCACAGCCTACTTCTTAAGGGGCATCATCCCTTAAAGTGGAGACACGTATCTGTATTGGTGCTATTCATTTCAGTTGACGGTACTTTGTGACTGCCGTGTTTTGTCCATTTCTGGTGATTGCAATGGGTAGGTTCACAAGATGGTCTGATAATAATAACACTACAGTTGCACTTCTTATTTGTATGATACTATCAGTTTACTGATACGAAACTCTCAAATTTGGAACTTTGGTATGCCTTGTTTTTTATACACCGACATTAAATATATGGTACTGTATATCAAGGTTGTGGACCTGACTTGTGGTCCTTGATTTTACGAAAAATCGCTTTTTGTTTTAGTATGTGCTTGGCAACCGCTGCTTTTATATATTTTTACTCTTTTCAGGAAAAAGTACATATTTCCACAGAATTGAACTTTATTCCATCTGAAGGGTATGTCATTCAAAAGCCCAAAGAATAACTAAAACTTGATAAAATGTTATCAGGAAGTTACGTCATTGACGAAAATAGACAAATATTAGACATTAAAGGGACCTCTTTTTTTCTTTTTCAATCAATTTTAATAGGGTTTTCAACAATAATGTAGACGTATATTGCCGTCGGTCCTATCTCGGTGTGTGTGATGGTGCGTGTGTGTGTGATGGTGTGAGTGTGTGGGTGTGTGTGTGTGTGAGGGGGTATTAAGTAATTATCTTGAAACCTTACATACTTATTCACTTACTCCTTATACCCTAAAGATGGTAAAGATGGTCCGTATTATTGTTGGTGCATCTGGTAAAATTTGGACGATAATCAATAAATTAAGCCCTTTCGTACATAATATTTTGAATATTTCACCCAAAGTGGTTTGTAAACAGCGATTTTGCGCACCTTTAAAAATGAATAATTTGAGAGTATGACACAGAAACTTTAATCAAAAAATAGGTGTAGTGGTGCTAGAATGAAATCAAGTCATTTAGTAAGTAATAGTTTGCACTCGAATTAATATCACACGTCTTATATATCTACATGACGTCAAAATAAAACGGAATTAAAATCTACTTTGTCCTACAATTTTTGTTCGATATTTCACCACCTCGATCTGTATATTTTTGGACACAATTCACGATTAGAAATTTAATATTTGGTCTAGTTTTTTTTTTTTTTTTTCTCTTAAATTTAAAGTGACGTCATGAAATTGAATTTTTTAAAGAAAAGTTGTTCAACTTTGAAATCAGGTGAAATGTTGATGGTAAACTAAGCCATTTAGTGCTTATTCTAAAAGTTTTATCATAATCGGTCTGTAAACAAAGCTTATGTGCAATTTGTTGTGTTTTTTTTGTTTTGAAAAGCTAAATATTTCTGCTATTCACAATCGTCAACAATAAATTTCTTTACGGCTGTAATAGTTGATAGATGTATTGGGAATTCCACGTGCGATGGCTCAATGAGAGTTCGAGGAAATTTCTGGCACCCCCACTAATTTTCTCCATGTACCAAATGCGGTACGAAAATTTGATGTAGAGTTGTTCATGTGTAAGCATTACTTCAAGGATTATATAATTAACATCATGGCGGTCATTCAAATAGTTTAAACGTCAATTATTTCCTTAGACGTTTTTAATTTGTAAGCACCATGGATTTAATAATATACTTCTTTTCTTATAACTTCTAATTATTTGCCTGCTTTTGCTTTTAATTATTGTTAATTACTTGTACTTTCAAAGAGAGATTTATTACCTTACACGTATTCCCTGCATCTGATCTATTTAACACGGGAATTAATGACATCATCAGTATCTGTCGTCTTGGTAATGCGTGCTTAAATCGCCATGGTAATACCTGTTCAATCATTGTGGCAAGTCATGGTATTGGTTCTAGTGTCGTGATATATCATTTTAATCACATGTACCTTCTTTATTCACCATTTAACCGAGATTCATCTTTTTCGATTTAAGATGATAGTTCTTTCCAGAAAACGGGGAATTTTGAATCTGGCTTTTTAAAGAATTGAATCTGCTTAGAAAAAATCGCCAGTGAATCAATCCATCCGGGAACACTCCGACTGAAGGTCGACCACTTGTGTTCGCGCAACTTTTCTGAATTCAGAATGTGATACGCATGATATACCCCCCCTCCACCACCACCCCGACGTATATGGTTCAATTTTATTTCAATACTTCGCTTGCACGTAGGGGTGATTTGCTGTGAGGGAAAAGGGAGGACCCGGAGAAAATCCACGAGGTTGGACAGGCAACCCCACTTTTTGTAAAGTAGCCTACAAGCGGGGAAGCGAAACTAAAATTGACTCAATGAGAGAGATTGTGATTTAATACGCACGCGTTTACCATTCGGCCACCCAATAACCTCGTGTACATTACAAATGTTAAGCGTGCCAGGTACGACACCGTTCGTTTTTGTACTGTAAACGGGTCAAACATAAGCGTGCCTGGTACGTACCTGGCCCACTGAAGTGAGGTGGTGTCGGAACGGTACCAGGCACGACACGCTTAAATTTTCGTAGTGTAAACGCTAACCAGTCTGAGAACGGTTTCGATACGGATTACTGTGCATGCGCCAGATGAACCTTGGCCTTTTCCCCTGCGAACTTTGATAGCCGTCGTCAGTTCTGTCTAAATCAACCGCCATAATTGTTTTCATTCGGGTAACTTGCTGTGAAGATTTCTACATTTAGCATACCTGGTACGGTTCCGAGACCGGTAATATAAACGGAACAATAGCCTCATTTTCACTTGGCCGCCATAACCTCGTCATTCTGATTTAGTTTGAGCAGCCATTTTGACAGAACGGATGATAGAATTGTCAAGGGATCAAGGTTCGTTTTGCGCATGCGCAGTAATCCGAACTGAAACCGTGCTCAGACCGAATAGCGTTTACACTACGAAAATGTAACCGTGCCGTGCCTGGTACCGTACCGAGATCGGCTAATTTCAGTGGGCCAGATAAGCACGGTACGCAGTACGGCACGCTTATGTTTGACTCGTTTACACTACAAAATAGACTGGTACCGTTCATGGCAAGCTTAAAATTTGTAATGTAAACGGTGTTAATTTTTTAAAATTTGTCGCAGCCTGGCAATTTATCGCTGGGCATGACATGCTTATCATAGCCAAGTGTTTTAAACGAGGCTAATATCAAGGTATATAGCTGTTGGGTGCACTGTGAGGTAATATCTTGTCTAGAAGGCCAAAATAATAAAAAAAAAATAAAGGTACCTCGAACGGCCAGGGTTTTTTTTAGCCGAGATCGCAGATCCTAAACTTTTGTTCTCTCGCATGTCCTATGTAATAGAACAACTCGCTCATGGTGTGGTTTTCTGTCGACAAATTCCAACATATCGGTATTATTTTCAAAAACCCTACTCAGTAGTAACGCCTTATTTAAGTTACGGTTAAGGATTTTTACCGACATACGAATCTACATAACATGGAATGGTAAACGCTACACCAATGGTAAATATAACTAGATCTGCTACTGTCCCATGCAGATATGAAAGCTTTCATATTCATCGTCACGTGTCATTGATTGTATCAAGTATCCTAAATAAAAGGATAAGAAGAAAAAATTATTAAAATTGGTCAAAAACTCGCGAAGTTACAAGTCTAAATATAGTATGAAACATTGCACCCAGGCATAACAATAATCTGAAAACTAAAGGGAAATAACTGAAACTTGTATTACTGTAATGAGACGGATGAGAAAATGAAATGAAAATGGCGGGAAAAAAAATTAAAAATGGCAGGTTGGACAGGCGACCTTACTCCTTGTCACGTACAACCGGGCATTCGAAAACACGCTAGTTAACTCAATGACAGGCGCGCGTGCTAACCATTCAGGCACCCAACCCCCCTTTGAAATCAGACACGTGCAATATGTCATATAAGAAGAATAAGAAGTCGCTCACAACAAAATGGTAAATTAATGAGTTTAGGCCAAAAGGTTGAGCTACTGTTTTAGAGTACTTAATAGTTTTAAAGAGACACGTTAAGGGTTGTTCATAGTTAAATGAAAGTTTAATTTTAAATAAGACCAATAAAATTAGGATTTAATAATGCCAGACTAATATTTTCAATATGTTTGGTTATAAGTAGGAAATCGTGACGACTTCTTAAGCATGTTTTAAACAAAGGATCATGTTTGTTTAAACAAGAATGGCACTCTGCAATAAAAAAACTGGCCAAAGCAAGATTTCTAATTAAATAATTGCCAGAACCAGAAAAATATTTATCCACTATAATAAATAAGCAACATAGAGAAAATGAAATGAAATTGAATGGGGTTTAACGTCCGACTGTTCTGCTCCTAAAATGGGCTAATGAAGACGGGCATATGCCATAAAGTGTGCAATGAGGGAAATTTTACCCGGGCAGCGGCGGTTACGGCCTACGAGGTTGGACAGGCGACCATACTCCTTGTCACGTACAACCAAGAAATCGAAACAACGCCAGTTGACTCAATGACAGACGTTATGATACAGAGCGCACGTGCTAACCATTCAGCCACGCAACCTCCCTAAAATCGGCAAATTGCTGACCTACAGCGAGAAACATTTCAACCGGGCCAAATTTTCTATTGTAACAGTTTAATTTGCACGGTACCTTTAGTTATCAACCGAATATTACAAAACTTTTAAAAATAAGCTCCCCCTGACCAGCTTAAGCGTTCGCAATAAACGTTTGCCCCTTAAAATCGGCAAACTGCTGACTTTAAAGTGAGAAACATTACAACCGGGCGAAATTTTCTGTTTTATCACTTTTACAGTACCTTTGATTACCAACCGATTATTACAAAACTTTAAAAATAAAAGAGAAAGAGAGAAATGCGGCCTAATGTCCATTCGACACAAACTAGGTCATTTCGGGACTAACATATGTTTTTTAATTTTATTTAAAAACTCCCCTTGCGCCCTTGGGAGGAAACCGAAGGACACGGAGAAAACCCACGAGGTTGGACATCATACTTCATGTCACGTCCAACCTGGAGATCGAAACGACGCCCATTGACTCAATGACAGACGTTACGATACAGTGCGCACATGCTATCCATTCAGCCATTCAGCCTCCCTGAATTCGGAAAATTGCTGACTTATAGCAAGAAACATTTAAACCGGGCGAAATTTTCTGTTTTAACAGTTTAATGTGCACGGTACTTTAATTACCAACCGATTATTACAAAACTTTTGAAAATGAGCTCCAACTGACCAGCTTAATCGTATGCAATAAACGTTTTGCCTGAATTGAAAGTTCTGCACAGAGAAAGTTCATCTCGATTTCCCGGCGTGGTTCCCTTGTCAGTAAGGCAGAACGGAGGGCCTGACAAGCACAGCTGTCTAGTCCTTCGGATGGGACGAAAAACCAAGGTCCCGTGTACACATTGGAGTGCACGTAAAATATCCCTAAGCAGTTGGAATTCGATACTGTTGAATAAGCTCTATACGATGACTAAATGCGTAGATTGTAGTCACCCACACTTCATGTTTCGCTCAACAATTAAAGGGTGCCGTTTTTAATGTTCGATCCTTTTGTTCTTCTACTCCTGATATGTTGGACTGTTGATCGATGGTTTCATATAAAAGACTACCAATAAGACTCTTTGTAGAAGAAGTTCCCAAAAAATAGTATGTTGACTTTACGAGAAAGACCTCTAAACATGCTCCAAATTGTAAAAATACGACTTTTTGGATTTTCAATCTCTTTTTTTCGGCTATCCCTGATATTTAAAAAAAATGATACAATCATTTCACACAACAGGCTACCTATTAGACTCTCTATTGACAAAAGTTTCACCGCCCTCCCTTCATTATAACCGAAGTTATCGTGCCCTAAAGAATCAACAAATCAGCATGCTTATCTCTGCTTACCCTCAGCAGAAAATGCTCATCTTTGAAGTCAATCATAACATTGACCTAGTAAATGTCTACACCAAGTTTGAACATTCTAGCTTAATTAGAAGGACAGTCATTGTGTTCCGAATTCCGGGCCTTTCAAATTTTTTCTATTTTTCATTTTCAATTCAAAATTGTGACCATCACATGACCGAAATCAAAATTCTGATCCGATAGATTTTTAGGCATTCCTTCAAGGATTCCGAAAATATAACTCCCGAGTCTGTAAGTAAAATAGCAAAAAAGCCTTTTTGAGTTTTCACGTTTAAAGATGGTGGCACTTCCGGTTCGATCGACAAACTCCATATTTTGTGTACGAATCAGTAATTCCTTGTCTAGTATCGAAAAAAAAAATTAGGTCATTCTGACCTATATTTCGACGATTTTTTTGAAAACTTTGATCCTTAATTTCACCAAGGGGAGATAATTTAGAAAATTTCTAATTATATTTTTGAAGTCACATCGGTAAGATCTACTTGTATACTAAATTTCATGAAAATCGTACAACTATTAAAGAAGTTGTCAAATTGGTCTAAACTTCCGGTTCGAAATCACAGCGACGAATTTTCGAAATTCGAAAATGTGAAACTGCAGATGAAAATGATTTTTTTCAAGGTATTCAAAGAAAAAAGAATTAGTAAAATCGGTCAAAAAATAACTAAGTTACGACTATGCATTGTCAGTTTTTTCGTTCGTAAAATTCGGTGATTTCGGATTCGTAAAACGTTTTGAAAATATATTTAAACAACGTTCGCACCCCATTTTTGGGGGGGTAGGTCAAAGTTTTAGAAAGATCCCATGGTTAGATTCTGAGAAATCCGATTTGCAGAAAATACACAAAAAAAAAATAATAACTAGATCTGCTACTGTCCCATGCAGATATGAAAGCTTTCATATTCATCGTCACGTGTCATCGATTATATCAAGTATCTCAAATAAAAGGATAAGAATAACAAACTATCAAAATTGGTCAAAAACTAGCGAAGTTACAAGTCTAAATATAGTATGAAACATTGAGTAATCTGAAAACTAAAGGGAAATAACTGATACGTGTGTTGCTGTAATCGGGATGAATGAGATAACTTTGAACAAAACTAAAACTTTTTGAATCAGGTTGAACTCAACTGTTTGAATATGTACGTTAAATATGTAGATTTGGAAAATTATAAAGACATAATATCAAAATCGTTCAAAAACTCACAAAGTTACAAATTTAAATGTAGTGAGAAACATTGCACCCGGGCAAAAAAATAATCTTTAAAGTAAAGGGAAATAACCTAAACTTGTATAGCTGTAATCGGGCTTCCAAAATTAGAGATATGTTATATAATTATGGTTTCCAATATGTTTGGTTATAAGTAGGAAATCGTGACAACTTCTTAAGCATGTTTCAAACAAAGGGTCATAGACTGCAATATACAAGAATGGCACTCTGCAATAAAAAAAAAACTGGCCAGAAATTTCTATGCAGAAATTAAATAATTGCTAGAACCAGAAAAATATTTATCCACTATAATAAATAAGCAACATAGAGAAAATGAAATGAAATTGAATGGGGTTTAACGTCCTACTGTTCTGCTCCTACAATGGGCTAATGAAGACGGGCATACGCCATAAAGTGTGCAATGAGGGAAATTTTACCCGGGCAGCGGCGTTACGGCCTACGAGGTTGGTAAGGCGACCATACTCCTTATCACGTACAACCAAGAAATCGAAACAAGGACAGTTGACTCAATGACAGACGTTATGATACAGAGAGCACGTGCTAACCATTCAGCCACGCAACCTCCCTAAAATCGGCAAATTGCTGACCTACAGCGAGAAACATTTCAACCGGGCCAAATTTTCTATTTTAACAGTTTAATTTGCACGGTACCTTTAGTTATCAACCGAATATTACGAAACTTTTAAAAATAAGCTCCCCCTGACCAGCTTAATCGTTCGCAATAAACGTTTGCCCCTTAAAATCGACAAATTGCTGAATTTAAAGTGAGAAACATTACAACCGGGCCAAATTTTCTGTTTTATCACTTTAACAGTACCTTTGATTACCAACCGATTATTACAAAACTTTAAAAAGAGAAAGAGAGAAATGCGGCCTAACGTCCATTCGACACAAACTAGGTCATTTCGGGACTAACATGTTTTTTAATTTTATTTAAAAACTCCCCTTGCACGTACTGGTCTTCTGGTCTTTAGCCGTTGGGAGGAAACCGAAGAACACGGAGAAAACTCACGAGGTTGGACATCATACACCATGTCACGTGCAACCCGGAGATCGAAACGACGCCCGTTGACTCAATGACAATACAGCGAGCACATGCTAACCATTCAGCCATCCAGCCTCCCTGAATTCGGAAAATTGCTGACTTATAGCAAGAAACATTTCAACCGGGCGAAATTTTCTGATTTAACAGTTTAATGTGCACGGTACTTTAATTACCAACCGATTATTACAAAACTTTTGAAAATAAGCTCCAACTGACCAGCTTAATCGTATGCAATAAATGTTTTGCCTGAATTGAAAGTTCTGCACAGAGAAAGTTCATCTCGATTTCCCGGCGTGGTTCCCTTGTCAGTAAGGCAGAACGGAGGGCCAGACAAGCACAGCTGTCTAGCTAGTCCTTCGGATGGTACGAAAAACCAAGGTCCCGTGTACACATTGGAGTGCACGTAAAATATCCCTAAGCAGTTGGAATTCGATACTGTTGAATAAGCTCTATACGATGACTAAATGCGTAGATTGTAGTCACCCACACTTCATGTTTCGCTCAACAATGAAAGGGTGCCGTTTTCAATGTTCGATCCTTTTGTTCTTCTACTCCTGATATGTTGGACTGTTGATCGATGGATTCATATAAAAGACTACCAATAAGACTCTTTGTAGAAGAAGTTCCAAAAAAATAGTATGTTGACTTAACGAGAAAAACCTCTAAACATGCTCCAAATTGTAAAAATACGACTTTTTGGATTTTCAATCTCTTTTTTTCGGCTATCCCTGATATTTAAAAAAAATGATACAATCATTTCACACAACAGGCTACCTATTAGACTCTCTATTGACAAAAGTTTCACCGCCCTCCCTTCATTATAACCGAAGTTATCGTGCCCTAAAGAATCAACAAATCAGCATGCTTATCTCTGCTTACCCTAAGCAGAAAATGCTCATCTTTGAACTCAATCAAGATAGTGACCTAGTGAACGTCTACACCAAGTTTGAACATTCTAGCTCAATTAGAAGGAGAGTTATTGTGTTCCGAAGTCCGGGCCTTTCAAATTGCTTCTATTTTTCATTTTCAATTCAAAATTGTGACCATCACATGACCGAAATCAAAATTCTGATCCGATAGATTTTTAGGCATTCCTTCAAGGATTCCGAAAATATAACTCCCGAGTCTGTAAGTAAAATAGCAAAAAAAGCCTTTTTGATTTTTCACGTTTAAAGATGGTGGCACTTCCGGTTCGATCGACAAACTCCATATTTTGTGTACGAATCATTAATTCCTTGTCTAGTATCGAAAAAAAAAATTAGGTCATTCTGACCTATATTTCGACGATTTTTTTGAAAACTTTGATCCTTAATTTCACCAAGGGGAGATAATTTAGAAAATTTCTAATTATATTTTTGAAGTCACATCGGTAAGATCTACTTGTATACTAAATTTCATGAAAATCGTACAACTATTAAAGAAGTTGTCAAATTGGTCTAAACTTCCGGTTCGAAATCACAGCGACGAATTTTCGAAATTCGAAAATGTGAAACTGCAGATGAAAATGATTTTTTTCAAGGTATTCAAAGAAAAAAGAATTAGTAAAATCGGTCAAAAAATAACAAAGTTACGACTATGCATTGTCAGTTTTTTCGTTCGTAAAATTCGGTGATTTCGGATTCGTAAAACGTTTTGAAAATATATTTAAACAACGTTCGCACCCCATTTTTGGGGGGGTAGGTCAAGGTTTTAGAAAGATCCCATGGTTAGATTCTGAGAAATCCGATTTGCAGAAAATACACAAAAAAAAAATAATAACTAGATCTGCTACTGTCCCATGCAGATATGAAAGCTTTCATATTCATCGTCACGTGTCATTGATTGTATCAAGTATCCTAAATAAAAGGATAAGAAGAAAAAATTATTAAAATTGGTCAAAAACTCGCGAAGTTACAAGTCTAAATATAGTATGAAACATTGCACCCAGGCATAACAATAATCTGAAAACTAAAGGGAAATAACTGAAACTTGTACTACTGTAATGAGACGGATGAGAAAATGAAATGAAAATGGCGGGAAAAAAATAAATAAAAATGGCAGGTTGGACAGGCGACCTTACTCCTTGTCACGTACAACCGGGCATTCGAAAACACACTAGTTAACTCAATGACAGGCGCGCGTGCTAACCATTCAGCCACCCACCCCCACTTTGAAATCAGACACGTGCAATATGTCATATAGGAAGAATAAGAAGTCGCTCACAACAAAATGGTAAATTAATGAGTTTAGGTCAAAAGGTTGAGCTACTGTTTTAGAGTACTTAATAGTTTTAAAGAGACACGTTAAGGGTTGTTCATAGCAGGGAATATTTTACTTTTTTACATTTGATTAGCAGTTTCCAGAAAAATTGTGTAAGAATGCTAATCAATTGTATAATTGAGTAGCAAAATTTACCAATTGATTAGCAGTTTTTTAGTATGTAATAGAATTCTTATTTCACATAATTAGGCCTATATGTGACAATAACAATACCCACATTATTTGTATTACCAAACGGTTGTTTATATTTATATATAAAATAAAAATAAAAGTATGTGACCACATGTTATTCTTTGTACGAAACCTGGACATTCTTTATTTACTTCATACTCTAGTCAGATCTTTTCTGCGTCATATTTCCTCACCCAATCTTGAACTGTTGCTAATTTTAATGTCGAATTCGAAGATAGAACATAATATCATGTGTTTGAATTTCGCGACGTACCCTCGATCATCCGGTAATTTTATCTTGTAGTGTTTTGAATGTCTGTCTTGACGAATGTGACTACAACAGATATAGAAATAAAGTATGTAGCGTTGTCATCTCTGTCATCAAAACTTTTTACGTCTATAAATAGCAGACGTCAACATGTACTGCTCTCGTTCCACTGGACCGTTGCAGAGGCACGTAAAGAGTCTTGATGATATAGACAATAAAATTGCGAGATTTCAGATTTGTTTTGATGTGTTTTACGATACTGAATGGTTTTAAAGTTAAAATTAATTTTCAAAACTTTGATTCGCGCTGAAGCAGGGTTTTAAGCTAATAATGCTAATCAAATATGAATTTGATTCGCAAAATCGGACGTTTGAGTCTCAAATTGCGATACGAACCCGGTTAAAATATTCCCTGGTTCATAGTTAAATGAAAGTTTAAATTTAAATAAGACCAATAAAATTAGGATTTAATAATGCCAGACTAATATTTCCAATATGTTTGGTTATAAGTAGGAAATCGTGACGACTTCTTAAGCATGTTTTAAACAAAGGATCATTTTTGTTTAAACAAGAATGGCACTCTGCAATAAAAAAAACTGGCCAAAGCAAGATTTCTATGCAGAAATTAAATAATTGCTAGAACCAGAAAAATATTTATCCACTATAATAAATAAGCAACATAGAGAAAATGAAATGAAATTGAATGGGGTTTAACGTCCACTTGTTCTGCTCCTAAAATGGGCTAATGAAGACGGGAATATGCCATAAAGTGTGCAATGAGGGAAATTTTACCCGGGCAGCGGCGGTTACGGATTACGAGGTTGGACAGGCGACCATACTCCTTGTCACGTACAACCAAGAAATCGAAAAAACGCCAGTTGACTCAATGACAGACGTTATGATACAGAGCGCACGTGCTAACCATTCAGCCACGCAACCTCCCTAAAATCGGCAAATTGCTGACCTACAGCGAGAAACATTTCAACCGGGCCAAATTTTCTATTGTAACAGTTTAATTTGCACGGTACCTTTAGTTATCAACCGAATATTACAAAACTTTTAGAAATAAGCTTCCCCTGACCAGCTTAAGCGTTCGCAATAAACGTTTGCCCCTTAAAATCGGCAAATTGCTGACTTTAAAGTGAGAAACATTACAACCGGGCGAAATTTTCTGTTTTATCACTTTTACAGTACCTTTGATTACCAACCGATTATTACAAAACTTTAAAAATAAAAGAGAAAGAGAGAAATGCGGCCTAATGTCCATTCGACACAAACTAGGTCATTTCGGGACTAACATATGTTTTTTAATTTTATTTAAAAACTCCCCTTGCGCTTACAGGTCTTTAGCCGTTGGGAGGAAACCGAAGGACACGGAGAAAACCCACGAGGTTGGACATCATACTTCATGTCACGTGCAACCTGGAGATCGAAACGACGCCCGTTGACTCAATGACAGACGTTACGATACAGTGCGCACATCCTAACCATTCAGCCATTCAGCCTCCCTGAATTCAGAAAATTGCTGACTTATAGCAAGAAACATTTCAACCGGGCGAAATTTTCTGTTTTAACAGTTTAATGTGCACGGTACTTTAATTACCAACCGATTATTACAAAACTTTTGAAAATAAGCTCCAACTGACCAGCTTAATCGTATGCAATAAACGTTTTCGCCTGAATTGAAAGTTCTGCACGGAGAAAATTCATCTCGATTTCCCGGCGTGGTTCCCCTTGTCAGTGAGGCAGAACGGAGGGCCTGACAAGCACAGCTGTCTAGTCATTCGGATGGGACGAAAAACCAAGGTCCCGTGTACACATTGGAGTGCACGTAAAATATCCCTAAGCAGTTGGAAATCGATACTGTTGAATAAGCTCTATACGATGACTAAATGTGTAGATTGTAGTCACCCACACTGCATGTTTCGCTTAACAATGAAAGGGTGCCGTTTTCAATGTTCGATCCTTTTGTTCTTCTACTCCTGATATGTTGGACTGTTGATCGATGGTTTCATATAAAAGACTACCAATAAGACTCTTTGTAGAAGAAGTTCCCAAAAAATATTATGTTGACTTTACGAGAAAGACCTCTAAACATGCTCCAAATTGTAAAAATACGACTTTTTGGATTTTCAATCTCTTTTTTTCGGCTATCCCTGATATTTAGAAAAAAATAATACAATGATTTCACACAACAGGCTAGCTATTAGACTCTCTATTGACAAAAGTTTCACCGCCCTCCCTTCATTATAACGGAAGTTATCGTGCCCTAAAGAATCAACAAATTAGCATGCTTATCTCTGCTTACCCTAAGCAGAAAATGCTCATCTTTAAACTCAATCATAACATTGACCTGGTGAACGTCTACACCAAGTTTGAACATTCTAGCTTAATTAGAAGGAGAGTAATTGTGTTCCAAAGTCCCGACCCTTCAAATTGCTTCTATTTTTCATTTTCAATTCAAAATGGTGACCATCACGTGACCGAAATCAAAATTCTATTCGCGACATTTTTTAGGCCTTCCTACAAGGATTCAGAAAATATAACTTCCGAGTCTGTAAGTAAAATAGCAAAAAAGCCTTATTGATTTTTCACTTTTAAATATGGCGGCACTTCCGGTTCGATCGACAAACTCCATATTTTGTGTACAAATCAGTAATTACTTATCTAGTATCCAAAAAAAAAATCAGGTCATTCTGACCTATATTTCGATGATTTTTTTGAAAATTTTGATCCTTAATTTCGTCAAGGGGAGATAATTTAGAAAATTTCTAATTATATTTTTGAAGTCACATCGGTAAGATCTACTTAGATACTAAATTTCATGAAAATCGTAAAACTATTAAAGAAGTTGTCAAATTGGTCTAAACTTCCGGTTCGAAATCACAGCGACGAATTTTCGAAATTCGAAAATGTGAAACTGCAGATGAAAATGATTTTTTTCAAGGTATTCAAAGAAAAAAGAATTAGTAAAATCGGTCAAAAAATAACAAAGTTACGACTATGCATTGTCCATTTTGTCGTTCGTAAATTTCGGTGATTTCGGATTCGTAAAACGTTTTGAAAATATATTTAATCAAGGTTCGCACCCCATTTTTGGGGGGGGGTAGGTCAAAATTTCAGAAAGATCCTACGGATAGATTCTGAGAAATCCGATTTGCAGAAAACACACAAAAAAAAAAATAATAATAATAATAATCTTAACAGAAACAATAAGCTTTCATATGTAATATGAAAGCTTAACTAGATCTGCTACTGTCCCATGCAGATATGAAAGCTTTCATATTCATCGTCACGTGTCATTGATTGTATCAAGTAACCTAAATAAAAGGATACGAAGAAAAAATTATTAAAATTGGTCAAAAACTCGCGAAGTTACAAGTCTAAATATAGTATGAAACATTGCACCCAGGCATAACAATAATCTGAAAACTAAAGGGAAATAACTGAAACTTGTATTACTGTAATGAGACGGATGAGAAAATGAAATGAAAATGGCGGGAAAAAAAAATTAAAAATGGCAGGTTGGACAGGCGACCTTACTCCTTGTCACGTACAACCGGGCATTCGAAAACACGCTAGTTTACTCAATGACAGGCGCGCGTGCTTACCATTCAGCCACTCAACCCCCCTTTGAAATCAGACACGTGCAATATGTCATATAGGAAGAATAAGAAGTCGCTCACAACAAAATGGTAAATTAATGAGTTTAGGTCAAAAGGTTGAGCTACTGTTTTAGAGTACTTAATAGTTTTAAAGAGACACGTTAAGGGTTGTTCATAGTTAAATGAAAGTTTAATTTTAAATAAGACCAATAAAATTAGGATTTAATAATGCCAGACTAATATTTCCAATATGTTTGGTTATAAGTAGGAAATCGTGACGACTTCTTAAGCATGTTTTAAACAAAGGATCATGTTTGTTTAAACAAGAATGGCACTCTGCAATAAAAAAAACTGGCCAAAGCAAGATTTCTATGCAGAAATTAAATAATTGCTAGAACCAGAAAAATATTTATCCACTATAATAAATAAGCAACATAGAGAAAATGAAATGAAATTGAATGGGGTTTAACGTCCGACTGTTCTGCTCCTAAAATGGGCTAATGAAGACGGGCATATGCCATAATGTGTGCAATGAGGGAAATTTTACCCGGGCAGCGGCGGTTACGGCCTACGAGGTTGGACAGGCAACCATACTCCTTGTCACGTACAACCAAAAAATCGAAACAACGGCAGTTGACTCAATGACAGACGTTATGATACAGAGCGCACGTGCTAACCATTCAGCCACGCAACCTCCCTAAAATCGGCAAATTGCTGACCTACAGCGAGAAACATTTCAACCGGGCCAAATTTTCTATTGTAACAGTTTAATTTGCACGGTACCTTTAGTTATCAACCGAATATTACAAAACTTTTAAAAATAAGCTCCCCCCTGACCAGCTTAAGCGTTCGCAATAAACGTTTGCCACTTAAAATCGGGAAATTGCTGACTTTAAAGTGAGAAACATTACAACCGGGCGAAATTTTCTGTTTTATGACTTTTACAGTACCTTTGATTACCAACCGATTATTTTCTGTTTTATCACTTTTACAGTACCTTTGATTACCAACCGATTATTACAAAACTTTAAAAATAAAAGAGAAAGAGAGAAATGCGGCCTAATGTCCATTCGACACAAACTAGGTCATTTCGGGACTAACATATGTTTTTTAATTTTATTTAAAAACTCCCCCTGCGCTTACAGGTCTTTAGCCGTTGGGAGGAAACCGAAGAACACGGAGAAAACCCACAAGGTTGGACATCATACTTCATGTCACGTGCAACCTGGAGATCGAAACGACGCCCGTTGACTCAATGACAGACGTTACGATACAGTGCGCACATGCTAACCATTCAGCCATTCAGCCTCCCTGAATTCAGAAAATTGCTGACTTATAGCAAGAAACATTTCAACCGGGCGAAATTTTCTGTTTTAACAGTTTAATGTGCACGGTACTTTAATTACCAACCGATTATTACAAAACTTTTGAAAATAAGCTCCAACTGACCAGCTTAATCGTATGCAATAAACGTTTTCGCCTGAATTGAAAGTTCTGCACGGAGAAAGTTCATCTCGATTTCCCGGCGTGGTTCCCCTTGTCAGTGAGGCAGAACGGAGGGCCTGACAAGCACAGCTGTCTAGTCATTCGGATGGGATGAAAAACCAAGGTCCCGTGTACACATTGGAGTGCACGTAAAATATCCCTAAGCAGTTGGAATTCGATACTGTTGAATAAGCTCTATACGATGACTAAATGTGTAGATTGTAGTCACCCACACTGCATGTTTCGCTTAACAATGAAAGGGTGCCGTTTTCAATGTTCGATCCTTTTGTTCTTCTACTCCTGATATGTTGGACTGTTGATCGATGGTTTCATATAAAAGACTACCAATAAGACTCTTTGTACAAGAAGTTCCCAAAAAATATTATGTTGACTTTACGAGAAAGACCTCTAAACATGCTCCAAATTGTAAAAATACGACTTTTTGGGTTTTCAATCTCTTTTTTTCGGCTATCCCTGATATTTAGAAAAAATAATACAATGATTTCACACAACAGGCTAGCTATTAGACTCTCTATTGACAAAAGTTTCACCGCCCTCCCTTCATTATAACCGAAGTTATCGTGCCCTAAAGAATCAACAAATTAGCTTGTTTATCTCTGCTTACCCTAAGCAGAAAATGCTCATCTTTGAACTCAATCATAACATTGACCTAGTGAACGTCTACACCAAGTTTGAACATTCTAGCTTAATTAGAAGGAGAGTAATTGTGTTCCAAAGTCCCGACCCTTCAAATTGCTTCTATTTTTCATTTTCAATTCAAAATGGTGACCATCACGTGACCGAAATCAAAATTCTATTCGCGACATTTTTTAGGCCTTCCTACAAGGATTCAGAAAATATAACTCCCGAGTCTGTAAGTAAAATAGCAAAAAAGCCTTATTGATTTTTCACTTTTAAATATGGCGGCACTTCCGGTTCGATCAACAAACTCCATATTTTGTGTACAAATCAGTAATTACTTATCTAGTATCCAAAAAAAAAATCAGGTCATTCTGACCTATATTTCGATGATTTTTTTGAAAATTTTGATCCTTAATTTCGTCAAGGGGAGATAATTTAGAAAATTTCTAATTATATTTTTGAAGTCACATCGGTAGGATCTACTTAGATACTAAATTTCATGAAAATCGTACAACTATTAAAGAAGTTGTCAAATTGGTCTAATCTTCCGGTTCGAAATCACAGCGACGAATTTTCGAAATTCGAAAATGTGAAACTGCAGATGAAAATGGTTTTTTTAAAGGTATTCAAAGAAAAAAGAATTAGTAAAATCGGTCAAAAAATAACAAAGTTACGACTATGCATTGTCATTTTTTTCGTTCGTAAAATTCGGTGATTTCGGATTCGTAAAACGTTTCGAAAATATATTTAATCAAGGTTCGCACCCCATTTTTGGGGGGGTAGGTCAAAATTTCAGAAAGATCCTATGGATAGATTCTGAGAAATCCGATTTGCAGAAAACACACAAAAAAAAAAATAATAATAATAACTAGATCTGCTACTGTCCCATGCAGATATGAAAGCTTTCATATTCATCGTCACGTGTCATCGATTATATCAAGTATCTCAAATAAAAGGATAAGAATATCAAACTATCAAAATTGGTCAAAAACTCGCGAAGTTACAAGTCTGAATATAGTATGAAACATTGAGTAATCTGAAAACTAAAGGGAAATAACTGATACTTGTGTTGCTGTAATCGGGATGACTCCCGACTTCAAAACTTTCAGAAAAATGAAATGAAAATGGTAAGAAAACATCGAAAAATTAAATGAGATAACTTTGAACAAAACTAAAACTTTTTGAATCAGGTTGAACTCAACTGTTTGAATATGTACGTTAAATATGCAGATTTGGAAAATTATAAAGATATAATATCAAAATCGGTCAAAAACTCACAAGGTTACAAATTTAAATGTAGTGAGAAACATTGCACCCGGGCAAAAAAATAATCTTTAAACTAAAGGGAAATAACTGAAACTTGTATAGCTGTAATCGGGCTTCCAAGATATGTTATATAATTATGGTTTCCAATATGTTCGGTTATAAGAAGGAAATCGTGACGACTTCTTAAAGTTGGGTTCCCAGATAAGTATTTATCGGGTGGTCATTGCCTATAAAAGTATGGCAATTTTGGTATATATGGAAAGAAGAGATATCCAATCTTACTAGAAAAATACTGGATTCCCTGAAAAACACTCATGGAGCGTAAACAGGACAAAAATGTAAGGGGTTCCCTTAATAGTCAACCCGACGAATAAGGGTACCTGCACGCTTGGCGTTGAAGGCTGCACGCGAACTTGAGTGATTTGTGTACATTTTGAAAAACTTTATGAAGAGTTAGACATACAACAATTTCTGGGGTAAAAATCACGGAAAAAGACGCATGCAGTGGATAATCTGAGAATTTAATTAGGATTCTATATTTGTAGTAAATAGTCAGCGCTTACAGACAACATCGTCTTGTGTATGCAATGCATTCTCCCCTGTCGTCTGCCACCGTTGCCATTGGTTACGGCGAGGGGTAATCGCCTGACGCAAACATGGTCTCTTTCGATAGATTTTCATAGCAGGCTATTCTCGTCAATAAAAATGTTATGAGAACGATTTGAAGCAAAATTATGATAAGATAATTAGTTTGAATATGTTTTTAATTCTAATATATCATCAAATCACCCAGTTTGTATCCGGGAACCCAACTTTAAGCATATTTTAAACAAAGGGTCATAGACTGCAATATACAAGAATGGCTCTCTGCAATAAAAAAAATGGCCAAAGCAAGATTTCTACGCAGAAATTAAATAATTGCTAGAACCAAAAAAATATTTATCCACTATAATAAATAAGCAACATAGAGAAAATGAAATGAAATTGAATGGGGTTTAACGTCCTACTGTTCTGCTCCTAAAATGGGCTAATGAAGACTGGCATATGCCATAAAGTGTGCAATGAGGGAAATTTTACCCGGGCAGCGGCGTTACGGCCTACGAGGTTGGACAGGCGACCATACTCCTTGTCACGTACAACCAAGAAATCGAAACAACGCCAGTTGACTCAATGACAGACGTTTTGATACAGAGCGCACGTGCTAACCATTCAGCCACGCAACCTCCCTAAAATCGGCAAATTGCTGACCTACAGCGAGAAACATTTCAACCGGCCCAAATTTTCTATTTGAACAGTTTAATTTGCATGGTACCTTTAGTTATCAACCGAATATTACAAAACTTTTAAAAATAAGCTCCCCCTGACCAGCTTAAGCGTTCGCAATAAACGTTTGCCCCTTAAAATCTGCAAATTGCTGACTTTAAAGTGAGAAACATTACAACCGGGCGAAATTTTCTGTTTTATCACTTTTACAGTACCTTTGATTACCAACCGATTATTACAAAACTTTAAAAATAAAAGAGAAAGAGAGAAATGCGGCCTAATGTCCATTCGACACAAACTAGGTCATTTTGTGACTAACATATGTTTTTTAATTTTATTTAAAAACTCCCCTTGCGCTTACTGGTCTTTAGCCTTTGGGAGGAAACCGAAGGACACGGAGAAAACCCACGAGGTTGGACATCATACTTCATGTCACGTGCAACCTGGAGATCGAAACGAAGCTCGTTGACTCAATGACAGACGTTACGATACAGCGCGCACATGCTAACCATTCAGCCTCCCTGAATTCGGAAAATTGCTGACTTATAGCAAGAAACATTTCAACCGGGCGAAATTTTCTGTTTTAACAGTTTAATGTGCACGGTACTTTAATTGCCAACCGATTATTACAACTGACCAGCTTAATCGTGTGCAATAAACGTTTGGCCTGAATTGAAAGTTCTGCACGGAGAAAGTTCATCTTGATTTCCCGGCGTGGTTCCCCGTTGTCAGTGAGGCAGAACGGAGGGCCTGACAAGCACAGCTGTCTAGTCGTTCGGATGGGATGAAACACCAAGGTCCCGTGTACACATTGGAGTGCACGTAAAATATCCCTAAGCAGTTGGAATTCGATACTGTTGAATAAGCTCTATACGATGACTAAATGTGTAGATTGTAGTCACCCACACTGCATGTTTCGCTTAACAATGAAAGGGTGCCGTTTTCAATTTTCGATCCTTTTGTTCTTCTACTCCAGATATGTTGGACTGTTGATCGATGGTTTCATATAAAAGACTACCAATAAGACTCTTTGTAGAAGAAGTTCCCAAAAAATATTATGTTGACTTTACGAGAAAGACCTCTAAACATGCTCCAAATTGTAAAAATACGACTTTTTGGATTTTCAATCTCTTTTTTTCGGCTATCCCTGATATTTAAAAAAAATGATACAATGATTTCAAACAACAGGCTAGCTATTAGACGCTCTATTGACAAAAGTTTCATCGCCCTCCCTTCATTATAACCGAAGTTATCGTGCCCTAAAGAATCAACAAATCAGCATCCTTATCTCTGCTTACCCTAAGCAGAAAATGCTCATCTTTGAACTCAATCATGACATTGACCTAGTGAACGTCTACACCAAGTTTGAACATTCTAGCTTAATTAGAAGGAGAGTTATTGTGTTCCAAAGTCCCGGCCCTTCAAATTGCTTCTATTTTTCATTTTCAATTCAAAATGGTGACCATCACGTGACCGAAATCAAAATTCGGATCCGATAGATTTTTAGGCATTCCTTCAAGGATTCTGAAAATATAACTCCCGAGTCTGTAAGTAAAATAGCAAAAAAGCCTTTTTGATTTTTCACGTTTAAAGATGGTGGCACTTCCGGTTCGATCGACAAACTCCATATTTTGTGTACGAATCAGTAATTACTTGTCTAGTATCAAAAAAAAAAATTAGGTCATTCTGACCTATATTTCGACGATTTTTTTGAAAACTTTGATCCTTAATTTCGTCAAGGGGAGATAATTTAGAACATTTATAATTATATTTTTGAAGTCACATCGGTAACATCTACTTATACACTAAACTTCATGAAAATCGTACAACTATTAAAGAAGTTCTCAAATTGGTCTAAACTTCCGGTTCGAAATTACAGCGACGAATTTTCGAAATTGGAAAATGCGAAACTGCAGATGAAAATGATTTTTTTCAAGGTATTCAAAGAAAAAAGAATTAGTAAAATCGGTCAAAAAATAACAAAGTTACGACTATGCATTGTCAGTTTTTTCGTTCGTAAAATTCGGTGATTTCGGATTCGTAAAACGTTTTGAAAATATATTTAATCAACAGCCACCACCCATTTTTGGGGGGATAGGTAAAAGTTTCAGAACGATCCTATCGTTAGATTCTGAGAAATCCGATTTGTGGACAAAACACAAAAAAAAAATAACAATAACTAGATCTGCTACTGTCCCATGCAGATATGAAAGCTTTCATATTCATCGTCACGTGTCATTGATTGTATCAAGTATCCTAAATAAAAGGATAAGAAGAAAAAATTATCAAAATTGGTCAAAAACTCGCGAAGTTACAAGTCTAAATATAGTATGAAACATTGCACCCAGGCATAACGATAATCTGAAAACTAAAGGGAAATAACTGAAACTTGTATTACTGTAATGAGACGGATGAGAAAATGAAAAGAAAATGGCGGGAAAAAAAAATAAAAATGTCAGGTTGGACAGGCGACCTTACTCCTTGTCACGTACAACCGGGCATTCGAAAACACGCTAGTTAACTCAATGACAGGCGCGCGTGCTAGCCATTCAGCCATCCACCCCCCCCCCTTTGAAATCCGACACGTGCAATATGTCATATAGGAAGAATAAGAAGTCGCTCACAACAAAATGGTAAATTAATGAGTTTAGGTCAAAAAGTTGAGCTACTATTTTAGAGTACTTAATAGTTTTAAAGAGACACGTTAAGGGTTGTTCATAGTTAAATGAAAGTTAAGACCAATAAGACCAATAAAATTAGGATTTAATAATGCCAGACAAATATTTCCAATATGTTTGGTTATAAGTAGGAAATCATGACGACTTCTTAAGCATGTTTTAAACAAAGGATCATAGACTGAATTATACAAGAATGGCACTCTGCAATAAAAAAAAACTGGCCAAAGCAAGATTTCTATGCAGAAATCAAATAATTGCTAGAACCAGAAAAATATTTATCCACTATAATAAATAAGCAACATAGAGAAAATGAAATGAAATTGAATGGGGTTTAACGTCCTACTGTTCTGCTCCTAAAATGGGCTAATGAAGACTGGCATATGCCATAAAGTGTGCAATGAGGGAAATTTTACCCGGGCAGCGGCGTTACGGCCTACGAGGTTGGACAGGCGACCATACTCCTTGTCACGTACAACCAAGAAATCGAAACAACGCCAGTTGACTCAATGACAGACGTTTTGATACAGAGCGCACGTGCTAACCATTCAGCCACGCAACCTCCCTAAAATCGGCAAATTGCTGACCTACAGCGAGAAACATTTCAACCGGCCCAAATTTTCTATTTGAACAGTTTAATTTGCATGGTACCTTTAGTTATCAACCGAATATTACAAAACTTTTAAAAATAAGCTCCCCCTGACCAGCTTAAGCGTTCGCAATAAACGTTTGCCCCTTAAAATCTGCAAATTGCTGACTTTAAAGTGAGCAACATTACAACCGGGCGAAATTTTCTGTTTTATCACTTTTACAGTACCTTTGATTACCAACCGATTATTACAAAACTTTAAAAATAAAAGAGAAAGAGAGAAATGCGGCCTAATGTCCATTCGACACAAACTAGGTCATTTTGTGACTAACATATGTTGTTTAATTTTATTTAAAAACTCCCCTTGCGCTTACTGGTCTTTAGTCTTTGGGAGGAAACCGAAGGACACGGAGAAAACCCACGAGGTTGGACATCATACTTCATGTCACATGCAACCTGGAGATCGAAACGACGCTCGTTGACTCAATGACAGACGTTACGATACAGCGCGCACATGCTAACCATTCAGCATCCCTGAATTCGGAAAATTGCTGACTTGTAGCAAGAAACATTTCAACCGGGCGAAATTTTCTGTTTTAACAGTTTAATGTGCACGGTACTTTAATTGCCAACCGATTATTACAACTGACCAGCTTAATCGTGTGCAATAAACGTTTGGCCTGAATTGAAAGTTCTGCACGGAGAAAGTTCATCTTGATTTCCCGGCGTGGTTCCCCGTTGTCAGTGAGGCAGAACGGAGGGCCTGACAAGCACAGCTGTCTAGTCGTTCGGATGGGATGAAACACCAAGGTCCCGTGTACACATTGGAGTGCACGTAAAATATCCCTAAGCAGTTGGAATTCGATACTGTTGAATAAGCTCTATACGATGACTAAATGTGTAGATTGTAGTCACCCACACTGCATGTTTCGCTTAACAATGAAAGGGTGCCGTTTTCAATTTTCGATCCTTTTGTTCTTCTACTCCAGATATGTTGGACTGTTGATCGATGGTTTCATATAAAAGACTACCAATAAGACTCTTTGTAGAAGAAGTTCCCAAAAAATATTATGTTGACTTTACGAGAAAGACCTCTAAACATGCTCCAAATTGTAAAAATACGACTTTTTGGATTTTCAATCTCTTTTTTTCGGCTATCCCTGATATTTAAAAAAAATGATACAATGATTTCAAACAACAGGCTAGCTATTAGACTCTCTATTGACAAAAGTTTCATCGCCCTCCCTTCATTATAACCGAAGTTATCGTGCCCTAAAGAATCAACAAATCAGCATCCTTATCTCTGCTTACCCTAAGCAGAAAATGCTCATCTTTGAACTCAATCATGACATTGACCTAGTGAACGTCTACACCAAGTTTGAACATTCTAGCTTAATTAGAAGGAGAGTTATTGTGTTCCAAAGTCCCGGCCCTTCAAATTGCTTCTATTTTTCATTTTCAATTCAAAATGGTGACCATCACGTGACCGAAATCAAAATTCGGATCCGATAGATTTTTAGGCATTCCTTCAAGGATTCTGAAAATATAACTCCCGAGTCTGTAAGTAAAATAGCAAAAAAGCCTTTTTGATTTTTCACGTTTAAAGATGGTGGCACTTCCGGTTCGATCGACAAACTCCATATTTTGTGTACGAATCAGTAATTACTTGTCTAGTATCAAAAAAAAAAAATAGGTCATTCTGACCTATATTTCGACGATTTTTTTGAAAACTTTGATCCTTAATTTCGTCAAGGGGAGATAATTTAGAACATTTATAATTATATTTTTGAAGTCACATCGGTAACATCTACTTATACACTAAATTTCATGAAAATCGTACAACTATTAAAGAAGTTCTCAAATTGGTCTAAACTTCCGGTTCGAAATCACAGCGACGAATTTTCGAAATTGGAAAATGCGAAACTGCAGATGAAAATGATTTTTTTCAAGGTATTCAAAGAAAAAAGAATTAGTAAAATCGGTCAAAAAATAACAAAGTTACGACTATGCATTGTCAGTTTTTTCGTTCGTAAAATTCGGTGATTTCGGATTCGTAAAACGTTTTGAAAATATATTTAATCAACAGCCACCACCCATTTTTGGGGGGATAGGTAAAAGTTTCAGAACGATCCTATCGTTAGATTCTGAGAAATCCGATTTGTGGACAAAACACAAAAAAAAAATAACAATAATAATCTTAACAGAAACAATAAGCTTTCATATGTAATATGAAAGCTTAACTAGATCTGCTACTGTCCCATGCAGATATGAAAGCTTTCATATTCATCGTCACGTGTCATTGATTGTATCAAGTATCCTAAATAAAAGGATAAGAAGAAAAAATTATCAAAATTGGTCAAAAACTCGCGAAGTTACAAGTCTAAATATAGTATGAAACAATGCACCCAGGCATAACAATAATCTGAAAACTAAAGGGAAATAACTGAAACTTGTATTACTGTAATGAGACGGATGAGAAAATGAAATGAAAATGGCGGGAAAAAAAATAAAAATGTCAGGTTGGACAGGCGACCTTACTCCTTGTCACGTACAACCGGGCATTCGAAAACACGCTAGTTAACTCAATGACAGGCGCGCGTGCTAGCCATTCAGCCATCCAACCCCCCCTTTGAAATCCGACACGTGCAATATGTCATATAGGAAGAATAAGAAGTCGCTCACAACAAAATGGTAAATTAATGAGTTTAGGTCAAAAGGTTGAGCTACTATTTTAGAGTACTTAATAGTTTTAAAGAGACACGTTAAGGGTTGTTCATAGTTAAATGAAAGTTTAATTTTAAATAAGACCAATAAAATTAGGATTTAATAATGCCAGACAAATATTTCCAATATGTTTGGTTATAAGTAGGAAATCATGACGACTTCTTAAGCATGTTTTAAACAAAGGATCATAGACTGAATTATACAAGAATGGCACTCTGCAATAAAAAAAACTGGCCAAAGCAAGATTTCTATGCAGAAATTAAATAATTGCTAGAACCAGAAAAATATTTATCCACTATAATAAATAAGCAACATAGAGAAAATGAAATGAAATTGAATGGGGTTTAACGTCCTACTGTTCTGCTCCTAAAATGGGCTAATGAAGACTGGCATATGCCATAAAGTGTGCAATGAGGGAAATTTTACCCGGGCAGCGGCGTTACGGCCTACGAGGTTGGACAGGCGACCATACTCCCTGTCACGTACAACCAAGAAATCGAAACAACGCCAGTTGACTCAATGACAGACGTTTTGATACAGAGCGCACGTGCTAATCATTCAGCCACGCAACCTCCCTAAAATCGGCAAATTGCTGACCTACAGCGAGAAACATTTCAACCGGCCCAAATTTTCTATTTGAACAGTTTAATTTGCATGGTACCTTTAGTTATCAACCGAATATTACAAAACTTTTAAAAATAAGCCCCCCCCCTGACCAGCTTAAGCGTTCGCAATAAACGTTTGCCCCTCAAAATCTGCAAATTGCTGACTTTAAAGTGAGAAACATTACAACCGGGCGAAATTTTCTGTTTTATCACTTTTACAGTACCTTTGATTACCAAAAGATTATTACAAAACTTTAAAAATAAAAGAGAAAGAGAGAAATGCGGCCTAATGTCCATTCGACACAAACTAGGTCATTTTGTGACTAAATTATGTTTTTTAATTTTTTTTAAAAACTCCCCTTGCGCTTACTGGACATCATACTTCATGTCACGTGCAACCTGGAGATCGAAACGACGCTCGTTGACTCAATGACAGACGTTACGATACAGCGCGCACATGCTAACCATTCAGCCTCCCTGAATTCGGAAAATTGCTGAGTTATAGCAAGAAACATTTCAACCGGGCGAAATTTTCTGTTTTAACAGTTTAATGTGCACGGTACTTTAATTGCCAACCGATTATTACAACTGACCAGCTTAATCGTGTGCAATAAACGTTTGGCCTGAATTGAAAGTTCTGCACGGAGAAAGTTCATCTTGATTTCCCGGCGTGGTTCCCTGTTGTCAGTGAGGCAGAACGGAGGGCCTGACAAGCACAGCTGTCTAGTCGTTCGGATGGGATGAAACACAAAGGTCCCGTGTACACATTGGAGTGCACGTAAAATATCCCTAAGCAGTTGGAATTCGATACTGTTGAATAAGCTCTATACGATGACTAAATGTGTAGATTGTAGTCACCCACACTGCATGTTTCGCTTAACAATGAAAGGGTGCCGTTTTCAATTTTCGATCCTTTTGTTCTTCTACTCCAGATAAGTTGGACTGTTGATCGATGGTTTCATATAAAAGACTACCAATAAGACTCTTTGTAGAAGAAGTTCCCAAAAAATATTATGTTGACTTTACGAGAAAGACCTCTAAACATGCTCCAAATTGTAAAAATACGACTTTTTGGATTTTCAATCTCTTTTTTTCGGCTATCCCTGATATTTAAAAAAAATGATACAATGATTTCAAACAACAGGCTAGCTATTAGACTCTCTATTGACAAAAGTTTCATCGCCCTCCCTTCATTATAACCGAAGTTATCGTGCCCTAAAGAATCAACAAATCAGCATCCTTATCTCTGCTTACCCTAAGCAGAAAATGCTCATCTTTGAACTCAATCATGACATTGACCTAGTGAACGTCTACACCAAGTTTGAACATTCTAGCTTAATTAGAAGGAGAGTTATTGTGTTCCAAAGTCCCGGCCCTTCAAATTGCTTCTATTTTTCATTTTCAATTCAAAATGGTGACCATCACGTGACCGAAATCAAAATTCGGCTCCGATAGATTTTTAGGCATTCCTTCAAGGATTCTGAAAATATAACTCCCGAGTCTGTAAGTAAAATAGCAAAAAAGCCTTTTTGATTTTTCACGTTTAAAGATGGTGGCACTTCCGGTTCGATCGACAAACTCCATATTTTGTGTACGAATCAGTAATTACTTGTCTAGTATCAAAAAAAAAAAATAGGTCATTCTGACCTATATTTCGACGATTTTTTTGAAAAATTTGATCCTTAATTTCGTCAAGGGGAGATAATTTAGAACATTTATAATTATATTTTTGAAGTCACATCGGTAACATCTACTTATACACTAAATTTCATGAAAATCGTACAACTATTAAAGAAGTTCTCAAATTGGTCTAAACTTCCGGTTCGAAATCACAGCGACGAATTTTCGAAATTGGAAAATGCGAAACTGCAGATGAAAATGATTTTTTTCAAGGTATTCAAAGAAAAAAGAATTAGTAAAATCGGTCAAAAAATAACAAAGTTACGACTATGCATTGTCAGTTTTTTCGTTCGTAAAATTCGGTGATTTCGGATTCGTAAAACGTTTTGAAAATATATTTAATCAACAGCCACCACCCATTTTTGGGGGGATAGGTAAAAGTTTCAGAACGATCCTATCGTTAGATTCTGAGAAATCCGATTTGTGGACAAAACACAAAAAAAAAACTAGATCTGCTACTGTCCCATGCAGATATGAAAGCTTTCATATTCATCGTCACGTATCATTGATTGTATCAAGTATCCTAAATAAAAGGATAAGAAGAAAAAATTATCAAAATTGGTCAAAAACTCGCGAAGTTACAAGTCTAAATATAGTATGAAACATTGCACCCAGGCATAACAATAATCTGAAAACTAAAGGGAAATAACTGAAACTTGTATTACTGTAATGAGACGGATGAGAAAATGAAATGAAAATGGCGGGAAAAAAAATAAAAATGTCAGGTTGGACAGGCGACCTTACTCCTTGTCACGTACAACCGGGCATTCGAAAACACGCTAGTTAACTCAATGACAGGCGCGCGTGCTAGCCATTCAGCCATCCAACCCCCTTTGAAATCCGACACGTGCAATATGTCATATAGGAAGAATAAGAAGTCGCTCACAACAAAATGGTAAATTAATGAGTTTAGGTCAAAAGGTTGAGCTACTATTTTAGAGTACTTTATAGTTTTAAAGAGACACGTTAAGGGTTGTTCATAGTTAAATGAAAGTTTAATTTTAAATAAGACCAATAAAATTAGGATTTAATAATGCCCGACAAATATTTCCAATATGTTTGGTTATAAGTAGGAAATCATGACGACTTCTTAAGCATGTTTTAAACAAAGGATCATAGACTGAATTATACAAGAATGGCACTCTGCAATAAAAAAAACTGGCCAAAGCAAGATTTCTATGCAGAAATTAAATAATTGCTAGAACCAGAAAAATATTTATCCACTACAATAAATAAGCAACATAGAGAAAATGAAATGAAATTGAATGGGGTTTAACGTCCTACTGTTCTGTTCCTAAAATGGGCTAATGAAGACTGGCATATGCCATAAAGTGTGCAATGAGGGAAATTTTACCCGGGCAGCGGCGTTACGGCCTACGAGGTTGGACAGGCGACCATACTCCTTGTCACGTACAACCAAGAAATCGAAACAACGCCAGTTGACTCAATGACAGACGTTTTGATACAGAGCGCACGTGCTAACCATTCAGCCACGCAACCTCCCCAAAATCGGCAAATTGCTGACCTACAGCGAGAAACATTTCAACCGGCCCAAATTTTCTATTTGAACAGTTTAATTTGCATGGTACCTTTAGTTATCAACCGAATATTACAAAACTTTTAAAAATAAGCTCCCCCTGACCAGCTTAAGCGTTCGCAATAAACGTTTGCCCCTTAAAATCTGCAAACTGCTGACCTTAAAGTGAGAAACATTACAACCGGGCGAAATTTTCTGTTTTATCACTTTTACAGTACCTTTGATTAACAACCGATTATTACAAAACTTTAAAAATAAAAGAGAAAGAGAGAAATGCGGCCTAATGTCCATTCGACACAAACTAGGTCATTTTGTGACTAACATATGTTTTTTAATTTTATTTAAAAACTCCCCTTGCGCTTACTGGTCTTTAGCCTTTGGGAGGAAACCGAAGGACACGGAGAAAACCCACGAGGTTGGACATCATACTTCATGTCACGTGCAACCTGGAGATCGAAACGACGCTCGTTGACTCAATGACAGACGTTACGATACAGCGCGCAGATGCTAACCATTCAGCCTCCCTGAATTCGGAAAATTGCTGACTTATAGCAAGAAACATTTCAACCGGGCGAAATTTTCTGTTTTAACAGTTTAATGTGCACGGTACTTTAATTGCCAACCGATTATTACAACTGACCAGCTTAATCGTGTGCAATAAACGTTTGGCCTGAATTGAAAGTTCTGCACGGAGAAAGTTCATCTTGATTTCCCGGCGTGGTTCCCCGTTGTCAGTGAGGCAGAACGGAGGGCCTGACAAGCACAGCTGTCTAGTCGTTCGGATGGGATGAAACACCAAGGTCCCGTGTACACATTGGAGTGCACGTAAAATATCCCTAAGCAGTTGGAATTCGATACTGTTGAATAAGCTCTATACGATGACTAAATGTGTAGATTGTAGTCACCCACACTGCATGTTTCGCTTAACAATGAAAGGGTGCCGTTTTCAATTTTCGATCCTTTTGTTCTTCTACTCCAGATATGTTGGACTGTTGATCGATGGTTTCATATAAAAGACTACCAATAAGACTCTTTGTAGAAGAAGTTCCCAAAAAATATTATGTTGACTTTACGAGAAAGACCTCTAAACATGCTCCAAATTGTAAAAATACGACTTTTTGGATTTTCAATCTCTTTTTTTCGGCTATCCCTGATATTTAAAAAAAATGATACAATGATTTCAAACAACAGGCTAGCTATTAGACTCTCTATTGACAAAAGTTTCATCGCCCTCCCTTCATTATAACCGAAGTTATCGTGCCCTAAAGAATCAACAAATCAGCATCCTTATCTCTGCTTACCCTAAGCAGAAAATGCTCATCTTTGAACTCAATCATGACATTGTCCTAGTGAACGTCTACACCAAGTTTAAACATTTTAGCTTAATTAGAAGGAGAGTTATTGTGTTCCAAAGTCCCGGCCCTTCAAATTGCTTCTATTTTTCATTTTCAATTCAAAATGGTGACCATCACGTGACCGAAATCAAAATTCGGATCCGATAGATTTTTAGGCATTCCTTCAAGGATTCTGAAAATATAACTCCCGAGTCTGTAAGTAAAATAGCAAAAAAGCCTTTTTGATTTTTCACGTTTAAAGATGGTGGCACTTCCGGTTCGATCGACAAACTCCATATTTTGTGTACGAATCAGTAATTACTTGTCTAGTATCAAAAAAAAAAATTAGGTCATTCTGACCTATATTTCGACGATTTTTTTGAAAACTTTGATCCTTAATTTCGTCAAGGGGAGATAATTTAGAACATTTATAATTATATTTTTGAAGTCACATCGGTAACATCTACTTACACACTAAATTTCATGAAAATCGTACAACTATTAAAGAAGTTCTCAAATTGGTCTAAACTTCCGGTTCGAAATCACAGCGACGAATTTTCGAAATTGGAAAATGCGAAACTGCAGATGAAAATGATTTTTTTCAAGGTATTCAAAGAAAAAAGAATTAGTAAAATCGGTCAAAAAATAACAAAGTTACGACTATGCATTGTCAGTTTTTTCGTTCGTAAAATTCGGTGATTTCGGATTCGTAAAACGTTTTGAAAATATATTTAATCAACAGCCACCACCCATTTTTGGGGGGATAGGTAAAAGTTTCAGAACGATCCTATCGTTAGATTCTGAGAAATCCGATTTGTGGACAAAACACAAAAAAAAAATAACAATAATAATCTTAACAGAAACAATAAGCTTTCATATGTAATATGAAAGCTTAATAACAATAATAATCTTAACAGAAACAATAAGCTTTCATATGTAATATGAAAGCTTAATAATCTTAACAGAAACAATAAGCTTTCATATGTAATATGAAAGCTTAATAATCTTAACAGAAACAATAAGCTTTCATATGTAATATGAAAGCTTAATAATATTAACGACTCTTCTTTTTTTGGAATAAAAAAATGTCAGAAAAAAACCCTGCCTCTGGTCAGTGCCGAAGTTACCTTTAGTCTTTGCAGGCTGAATCATGAGGCCTCAAAATCTAGGGACCTTCGGTCAAGGTGTTCAGTATTTTTAACACCGCCAAGGACATACTATCACATCACATCGTGATAAAAGCGGATTATACCTATACGGTGGATTTATATAGCAATAACAAACAAAGGCGCACATGTAAATGGCAGTAAACTTTATAGAATATATGTACAATACGACAGTAAATAAAAGAGGGAGAGATAATGAAGGTGAAACCCCAAACCCAGAAAGTAAAACTCATAAGGTGGAAGACGATATTACGGATTCTTCACCAGCCAGAACTATTGACTTTATTTCTAAACAGATTGAAGTGGCGATGAAAAATATGACAGAAATGTGTGAAAAGCAAGACAGTTTGAGAACAAAAGTTCGAAGATAAATTCTATGATTTAAAATGTTATTAAATAAACAATATTGACTCAAAAGTGAAAATATTACATGAGATATGAAAATAAATTGATCGGGTTAGTTCAAGGGTTCAATGTATACAAGCCAGTGTATCTGAAATCGAAAAGGCTGATCACAATACTATTACTTCCAAAACCCCAACCTTTGACAGTGATACGCAAAAATACTCGGATTATTGAAAATAAGCTTTGAAAACACTGAGCAGAGAAATTTATTCCAACGAAATAAAGCTAATCTGAAGAATGGTGCCTTCAAGGATGTCTTTCTATCAAAATCATTTGAAGAGAGACGAATTGAGATTGATGCCAGAACAATGCTAAGTCATTTATCGAATGGACCAAAAGTTAGCATTAACACCAATGGGCGTATTTATCTCGACAAGACAAAGGAGATACGCAAATTGTGACTTTAAAGCCATCGAATGAACAGAATACAGACACTAATAAATTAAGAATATATTCGCTGAAAGTATGTGGAATAAAATCATAATTACAGTCACCTGATTTTGAAGATTAATGTAAATTTATATCAGTTATATTAAATGACTTTAGTAAATAAGTTTTTATTCACGATAAATTAAATGTAAATAGCTGTAGGTAAATGTTTAAAAATATTGATTGTCATTTTTGACTGCATTTATATTATGTATTATATATATTCATGTATATTCTGATGAGGATTTGGAATAAAGATTATTATTATTAGTTCGGTAATTTTACTTGCACTCTTTTCCACATCGTGACGGATTACCTATTGGAAATGAAATGAAATGAGATGGGGTTTAACGTCCTATTGTTTTTGACTTAGCCTGGGCTAATGAAGACGGGCATACGCCATACAGTGTGCTATATCTTATATCTAATTCCAACTGCCAAGGGATCTTTTATGTGCACGCCAATGTGTACGCGGGACCTCGGATTTTCGTCCCATCTGAAAGACTAGACAGCTGAACTTGTCAGCCCCCCCCCCCCCGTTTTGCGTCACTGACAAGGTGAAACCGGAATACAAGAATGACAATGTACCGCCAACTAGTGTGGGAAATAAACCTACTTTTACTTGTTATACGTAGAACTCCGCTAAATGACAAGATCTACACAGTTATCGCCCCCCCCCCACACCGGAAATGATATGTATATCAACATGAGGGGGGCAAAATATTTGCGACACTGTGTGTACAAGTCATTGTATGCGAATGCGGAGAGGGATATACCACCAGATATGCAATATTAGAAGTAGACTGGAAAACATGGTAGAGAGGAAGGATTAACAAACCTATTCCTCTAGAAACCCGGCCTTCAGTTTGGAACCCACTCACGAGCTTATGACCAGAGTAGGACTAAATGGAATAGCGAACGCATATATTGTTATACGCACCTGACATCTAAGCACTATTCCACAAGCGACAAGTGGGGGGGGGGGGGTAACGTCATCTCCACACACTAGGTCATTGCGATACTAACATAGTGGTATTAAGCAGTAGGAGGAAGGAAACCGAAGGGCACAGATAAAATCCACGAGGTTAGAGAGAGAGAGAGAGAGAGAGAGAGAGAGAGAGAGAGAGAGAGAGATTTTAATCCACCTTAATTACTCCCATTTATATACATTTATATTGTCTTATATATCTCATTAATCCAATGTCTCCAGTAAACTTTGTTTTACAATTTAAATCTATCTTATTAATTGTAATTAATGTCTACGGGCGAAAGCGTTATAGTTGCCACGGTGTATTGTTTGTATATACGATAGATTTATGGGATTAATGCCCTAGACGATGCATGGGGATATATAGACCCAAATGACAGAATTAGGAGAGACCTGGCTACACACGTGTCTTGGGAGATCAGCTTAGATCGCATGTCTAAGAACAGACCTGTATTCGCATATTTGGAGACATAAGTTTATGTCAATTTCCTTATCCACATTGGTGCTTATATGCTATTAACCATTTAACCAATAATTGTTATATTAATTATCTGCTATTAAGTATTGTTGACTAAAGAATATATCGAATTATTAACTGTCTTCATTTAATCAACGCCAAGATTCCAGAAAATACACGAGAAACGCACTTCTACAATAACATATGGTTCAATTTTATTTCAATATTTCGCTTGCGTGTAGGGGTCTTTAGCAGTGGGAAGAAAACGGAACGCATGGATAAAGCCGACGAGGTTGAACAGGCAACCTTACTCGGTTTCACGCACAATTTGAGAATGGAAACCACGCCAGTTCCAGTTGACTCAACGACAGACGTTATGATACAACACGCACATACGTGATTTCTCTATTATCTACGACTAACAGGGGCAATCAATTATAGGTCGCAAATGGAAAGATTGTAAAATCATATTCTATTATACAGTAGAATGTTTTACTTATAAAAACTGTCTTTAAGATATCCATTACCAATTGGTACAACCCATTCATAAATAAATGGAAGAAATCCCCATTAAACGAATCTATGGCTGTAATAAGCCGTGAGCGGAAATATTGCAAATTATATTCAATTATACAAAACTAAGTTATTGCGTATATTTATTTGCGATATCACCAAGTGTGTGAAAGCAAAAGTTAAACCACCAGACTACATGAACTACAAGGTAATTGGATAGTGGCGACGTTACTGCGGAGCTTCTCTCGTCTTTGTCAAGCAAAGAAAGAAAGAATTATGTTTACTGATTGGTTGCGAAGACAATACTATATAAGATTCCCTTTCGTACGTAGCGTTCTTATAAATACTTTTTCATTTAATAGTACAAACCCCAAGCACTGTTCTATCATAACTAAAGTCCGAGTCTGTTTTCTTTAAAATTGTATTGAAACAAGACTGCCTTTTACAAAGCTGTCTTTCGTTGGGACCAAATCACGAAATATCTGGCCTAATTAAATTTAATCTTGAACAAATACAGATTTACAGTTTAAAATGGATCTAAGAAAGCACTGGTTCCCGAAAGGAATTGTTTCCATTGACGAGAAAATAAGAACCATGCATCACTCTCAACTGACTAGATTCTTTTGCATCGCCTTTTCCATTGATGATGGAAGCTTACACACATAGTCTCGAATCTCCAATAATGTATCTTTTCTTAAGTAATTAAAATGTGAACATTAATGGGCCAAACTTTCAGAAGCAGATAACATAAAATATGGACAATACATCGGGTTTTATCTTAAATCATTAGTTACATAAAGAGCAACAATACACTTCCTGTTTCACATTATAAAGTCATTGCTGGAATATCACTTTATGGGGTATTAAAATCTAATCGTACCTAATCGAACGATGTATTTGTTTAATTATTTATCAAGCGTAAGATTTGACTAATTCAACATCAAATAAATTCTAAAACTGGAAGTTAATTTTACTCTGATTTAGTACATTTTATTTCTTGAACCGCTTCTCTGCGATAAACAACATACAACACGGGATATATTAATTATCCAATGACGACAGTCTCAACACATATTTACTATTGATTGTCTGGCGTGTCTGTATTTTATCTCGCCTGTTTGTCTCGTTTATTTTTCATTCTTTCAAGTCTATATTATTATGTTATTCACTGATTCTTTCGTTGACTAATTTTCGCGCATAATATAAACATAATAAACGTGTTTTGTAAAGATTGTCTACACATACATGCAACATAGTGGCCATACCCATGAGGCGCGTTTCCAAAACCTCGCCGACACACAAATCACGTATACGTATTCTTAAAAATTCACACGCTATTGACAGATTTAAATAGTAAAGGCGAGCCATAACTGTTGCCAATGTCCCTAGGCCACCTACTTATTATCTTCACCATCCAAAATACAATTTTGATTTACCCAGAATTGATGGAATTGTACCAGTGGTAATAATTCACAGAGTTCTGTTTCACGGAACATAATACTATAACACTTTTGTTTATTCACTGTATATTGACACTAACTATTAAAATGACACTAGCATGTGAAAATCTGTGCCGGAAATAACATTGTCCATTACATGGCATGTTGAATGTTGATATGTTTGGCGGGGTAACAATCTGACATCGTTTAAAATGTGACGTCCATAGTTGTGTTGTACAAAATTTTGAGTTCCAGTGTCAACATTCGTACGTCTAAAATTTGTAAACAAGCCAGCTTTCGCTAAATGTCTCGTAACGAATATTTTACCGCAAAAAGTTTGTCTCATTTACTAACCGAAACAACACATCAATTCAACATTCAATTTTAACCTTAACCACAGAGGCGAAGATCCTTTATACATATTTGTCCGACATATAATCGATAACATTTTAATCTTCAGGTCACGCCCATTTTATGCCCCAGAGGATTCAATTTCACATGCAAATCTCGGCACATAATAAGTAAGTACAAAAAGGCTTAGTATCTGTTTCCTATATGAGATAATTTCCACGTAAATCGTATTATTCTATTGCCTTTCCAATGCTATTTTCGAATGATGAAGTCTTTTCTATGACAACATTTTATCTAATGAACCATAACGACAACCACTAATAACTGCTGGTAATCATGGGTTTATAATAACATATAGACGAGTAAACACCGTAAACACACCTTGTCATCACCATTTAAACATTCGTTGCGAATCCATTAGAAACCGGCGAATACGGAAAACAGTTTAAACATTTTCTGATACGTTTTCTAAAGTTGGCACTAAATGCACATAGCAAGAAAAACTTGATAGAGCAGCTAATATAGGACAAATGCAGGAATACTAATTGTATCATGCCTTCATGTGTGCTCATAGAATGCGCTTCATTATACTGTGAAGGTCGTAACAAATAGTACAATCTAATAACATGTATAGGCAGGTTCAATATCAAATAGGTCACTGACAGGGCAAATAACATTTTAGCCACGCGAACTTGTGGACATTTCACCATTTTGTTCTTCTGCTTTTTCGACCCCTTTAAAAGTCGTTTTCTTTTAATGCGGATTGAATGAACAATGGCGATAACTATGGCTATAAGCAACAGGGTCATGGCAAGGGAAGGAACCAGCAGAGTTAAAATAGAATCGATATAAGCAACTATGCCATTCATGAGAGCGAACTCTGGCTTGCTGTTACACACGTCTTGTTCGGCTCCTGGGTGGTAAAGTGCGTCAGTGCTGAACAAACTAACACTGTACAGGAGAGCTGGCCCTACTGCTAGTGCTACGGTTACGATGCGCGCACGTTTCGGCGTACACATGTCTTTTATTCTGGTCGGATGACAGATCGTAATATAGTTCTCCACAGTAATGCACACCATGTACCAGACGGACAGGTAGCTACACACGTAAGTCCAGTATACCCAAAACTGACACACTCCAGACATGTGATTGATTCTATAGCCAAGAACTTCCAGCCATACGAATATTAAGGATAACAGAAATCCAGTATCTGCAAACAATACAGCAAGAACATAAACACTTGAAGACATTTTTCGTAATTCTTTTCCGAAGAAGATCAAAATCGAGACAACATTCGCGACCAGTCCGACGAAAATTTCCGTAGGCAAGACGTAACTGTTGAAGATGGCGGCTATTTGGTAACTTATTTGTTCTTCACTGGTCATCATGTAAAATGTTTTGTTACTCTGATTTTCTGTGTCAATCAAATTACTTGTCGTGTTCATTACTTGTCCAAGATATGGATAAGCGGTCTCCATCTTGATTTACTAAATTTCAACTCTTTGAATTATCTGAAAAATAAAAGTAGGAATAAACAGTTTTAAATAATCATTAAATAAACCCTATTCAATTCATTATTGAAATAGTGCAGGGTATTACACCATTTTCAGAACATCGGATAAAGCTTCTCATTTCATGAATTTCTATATTATGTTTAATCAGTAACGTTTTATGTTTTAAAAAAAAAAACAAGAACTATTTTAGCCAATCAGTTTCAGATATTTCCCTCTTTTAACGTATCGAGATTTATGATGAATTTTGTTTATTGTGCAAATGTTAGTCTGTGATTAGAACTGCCATAATTACAAAAACAGGTTTAGTGGGCGGAATATAATATGGTGTTGCATGTAGATTGAAAAAAAAAACCAGATCCTATTTCTTTCTGATTTTGTACTTTTGTTTTATTTCACTACATTACGTGCGAAAGGTTAATTATAGTATTATAGTTGGGAGATTAATGCTATATGAATAATAGCATTAGGCTAGGCGAATGTGAAAATTGTGACAATATTATTATGTCCTGGACAAAAACACGTTAGATTTCACTTAAACCAACGGGAATATGTGGTATGTTGATACCATAAATGAACTATAGGTTAATAAACACATATGTTTTTTCATCATGGTCAGAAATATATCATATCCTCTCTTGTTGATGAAACTACACCAACAGTGATGAAATGTATTGTGTGGGCCAGATTAGGTAATATCCATGCCTCAATGGGGCATGTCTTTTCCATATATTAAAATCGAAACTGTGATCCTATTGCGTAAGCAATTAAGGTTTGGGTCCTATAAAAGAGCTAAACTAGGGCTCGAATAGTCAAACACCAAAGGACACAGCTTGATTCATAGCCATACTATGAGGTTTCCATCAGCAAACTCGCGCTTGACACATGTTATTTTATTGTAGCCTTTACTTGTAACCATGTATCCCGCTTTGACATAAAATGTAGAAAATGTTGTATTGCTGTTCGTGATAAACATACGATTTCGTGGCTTAAAACAAATACGTACACAACGTTGAAGTCCAAGAGTGGGGAGTTAAAATAATATCCGCACCAGAGACAAATCTAGACGATCTTAAGGTATAGCAAGGAATGTATGGTAAGTTTGGTGAGTCTGCTTTCCATGTTCGACCGACGGGTAGTGCTACACGAGAAGTGGCGGAATGCCCAGTTTGTCAGCTTGCTCAGTGGCAAGTGGATCCCAAAGGAAGTAGCCCTCCTTAGACATTAGACAATATATTTAAAATATAAATTATCAATAAATATATAAATATTAGAAAAAAATTATTAGCATGAAAATGTTATTTAAAAAGTTATATTATATCCTCAATTCTATTACGGGGTTGTGGTAATTACTATTGTCTACAATATAAATCGTAAAATATCATGAGAAACTACCTTTTCTATATTTAGCAGGTTGTAAGGTCTTTACCATAGTTTACCTTAAAATATCTCAAACTAACTTCAAATATTACAATATACTTTTTCTAACCTTAGATTATAAACATTTCTCTTCAAAGAGAGAGAGAGAAATGGTGTTTAACGTCCACTCAACACAAACTATGTCATGTCGGGATTGACATATGGTTTTAATTTTATTTCAATAATTCGCTGCGCGTAGGGGTCTTTAGCAGTGGGAGGAAACCGGAGTGCCAGGAGGAAACCCACGACGTTGAGAAGGCTCTCTTCAAAGAGGAAATATTCTGATTCCCCAAGATATCTATATCCACCAATTATTTTGAAATTTGAAAAACAGGATTTAAAAATAAATCAACAATTCAATAATAACACTGTATTTATATTTGGTATCTGTTATATTCTACTGTATCCCAGCTATATTTACAGTACATGTAAACTGTAATTACTAAAGTAAACAAAATTGGGAAAATTCTAATTACATCTTTATGTGTCAACTTACATATTTTTTTCAAATTTAATTTATTCATTTTAAAATTGAATGATAAGATTGTATTGGTTGGTAGGTCTCCTGGCAACCAATATGTTCAGATCCAGTTCGCCATTGTACATGAACGTCTATAATAAAAACCGCAATACACTGTGATAAACATTCCGTATAAATAGAACAGACTTGTGTTAAACTAAAATATGGTTAATAAAATATATCTAATTATATTCTAGATTTAAAAGACATTAAATTTATTCATTTTCTCTGCAAAATCAAAAAGCTTGATCAAACAAATGATTGACGATCGAATAAAGACACTATTTTGACAATCCGTCCGTCTGTAGATTAGGTATTACGAAGTAACCGTGCGTGCTGGAACAAAATTTAATGATAATGGCAATAAGAGAAATATTTATTTCGAATCTTGAAAGGCATTTCTTTTTCAGTTTAGATGAAAATATTTTTGATCAGCAGAGAAAAATGGACGATTTATCTAAAGCAGTTTAGATTTAATAGCCTTCAACAAAAACGTCGTCATCAAAGTTTTTACTCGATATTGCCTCTTTATAAAACGTCTTTAGACTATTCTGTTGGTTATTTAAAGATCCAAATAGATAAACAAATACGTCAATCCACCTGTGGTGTTGCTGTTATGACAACGGAAGACTCAAGGTTATAAATATATTGATCTCTTTACAAGGTAAATTCCAAATATACTAGCATCATTTTATTTTTGGGTCGAGAACAACCACGGTATATTTCAAGACTGAAGACCCACATGTGGGGCTGACAAATAAATTGTTGCACAGTCGTTCGAATCGAACGGAAACCAAAACGAACCATTGAAAGTTGAAAGTTGTCCAAGTGCTACCACTGTACACATGACCATAGACAAATGAAAAAAGTATTTTTGTTGATAAGACATTAAACCTCGTTCCGTTTAGAACTAGGAAGTGGTCGCTAACCGCCACTAATCTTGTTCTTGTTTTTCTCATTGGGGCGCGTTCTTTCAAAGAGACCAAGGCTCCGCCAATTCAATTCCGATCGACATGAAAAATGGCTTTCTTGTTCTTTGAAAAGTTCTGTATCGATAAGGTACTGTCAGGCGTGAGTGGTATTTATGATGGATATATCTTCACCATGTCAAGGTAATGCTTTGTTCCGCACATGGTTGATTAATTAGGATAAAGAAAACATGACCTTAGTTGCCCCGAGTAAATAACAAACTTTACATTCAGGTAACATTTAAGACATTTAATTATGGGAATAACAATTTAAATAAATTACAAGTTGTCGTTCGGATGTGACGAAAAACCGACAGATAGCTTGGCAGTTGGAATTCGATATAAGAGTAGGCTGTAGCTCCGCTGCACGTGAAAAATTTCCCTCATAGCACACTGTATGGCGTATGCCCGTCTTCATTAGCCCAGGTTAGGAGCAGAACAGTAGGACGTTAAACCCCATTTCATTTCATTTCCAAACTTTTAAAATAAATTTTCAAGGAGAAAGGGGGCGGGGGTGGCCTAGTGGTCTAGAGTGCCGCGCTTCGACCTCTAGCTGGCCGGTCACCTCTGGCTTGCGGCTGTGGTTTCGAGCCCTGGTGTGAGCGTATGTGGCATGGAGATAGGGGCGCCTTCTCAACCTCGTGGGTTTCCTCCGGGCACTCAGGTTTCCTCCCACTGCTAAAGACCCCTACGCGCAAGCGAATTATTGAAATAAAACTAAACCATATGTTAGTCCCGAAATGACCTAGTTTGTGTTGAGTGGACGTTAAACTCCATTTCTCTCTCTTTCTCTCAAGGAAAATGGGAGATAATTACAGCTTAAATTTCATTCGAATGTGTATAAAATTACAAGAGAGAGTCTCCAAGCAACATTACTGTTGCCCTGCTTCCATAATTTCTTGAATTATTTCTTAAGAATTGACTCCATCGTGGATTTTTCATCTTGAATATTGATATTAGATGATAAAATAACAGCAATTTATGAAAATTAGATAACACTTTACATATTACCTTTGATCCTCGATAAAGTGTTAACCCCTAGGAAATAAATATATTGTCCTTTTGTAGCCCATGCTAAAAAAAAATGGTAACCATCCATGAGCAGAGATTATTGGAACACTGGTGCCACTGGTATTAGGTTCACATTATTTCAGTTATTAAATGCTAAGCGAATGTTAGAAATTTCGTGAGTTAGTGTTCATTTTTGAGGTAAATAAATAAGTAAAACGTAAATCACTAATAAATAGAACAAACTAATTATTAAAATTTGATATATTTTCTAAAGTGTCAATTGTTTGCTAACCTGAAAATCAGATTAAGGGGCTTGTGTTAGATTTTTTTACTAAGAGAAACTCTAACACTAATACCAACCTTTTGTTCTGACCACACCAGTGTTGATATTGTCAAGATGCTGTTTCGGCATTGTTAAGAGACTGTTATTAATACTGTTAATATGCTGTAGGCAGTGTCGGTATAGTTAAAGGACAGTATTAGCCTCAGTCATTATCACATAATAATTCAAAAAAGTAATTTTATAGAAAATAAGAGAAAACGAGAAAAAAATAGAAATAATCCGTACATTCACTCTTTTTTATTCAATAAAAACATGGTAATGTACAGACTTTTACTATTTCTTTCGTTTTCTGTTATCTAGTTTTTGAATTGCTAGATATCCACCCACTGTCTCATATCCACGTAACAACTTTTTGTCTTCTAAAGAACTATTAGAGAGCAGAAATTCGGCCGTGTACCTGTTATCACTTTAATCAGTTATATAGAAGTATAACCACTTAGAAATCTCCTATGTCGGCATGACAAGAACCATCACTTTTATGCAGATGTTTCCCAGATCATCGACTTTTTTTAAACCAGACCTGTCAGTCATGGCCTAGTGGTCTAGAGTGCCGCGCTTCGACCTCTAGCTGGCCGGTCACCTCTGCTTGCGGCTGTGGTTTCGAGCCCTGGTGTGAGCGTATGTGGCATGGAGATAGGGCGCCTTCTCAACCTCGTGGGTTTCTTCCGGGCACTCCGGTTCCCTCCCACTGCTAAAGACCCCTACGCGCAAGCGAATTATTGAAATAAAATGAAACCATAAGTTATTCCCGAAATGACCTAGTTTGTGTTGAGTGGACGTTAAACCCCATTTCTCTCTCTCTCTGTCAGTCAAAACCTAACTTGCTCCGATAGGGAAACCGATATCAAAAATGTGAAATCCTTGATGGACACAACATGTTGTAACTAAATTCGGATAAGACTGAAATCCTAGTTGTTGGTTCATCTCGCAGATGGGGAAAATGTAAACTCAACCATTTGTGTATTGACCTATATTGGTTTGACAATGACCAATCACAAGGTTTACAAAGAATGCAAAAAAAAAAAGCCGCCAGAATAATCTGTAAAAGGAACACTATTCCTCGTCTAGAAACCTTCGATCAAATGATAAACTTGGATACTTTTGGTGTGCGATATTTTAAATACACTGCTACAGTATAATAGGACATTCTGCCTATCGACCTCTGAAAATGCCCATCCTTATCGACATTTAACACTCGTTGTGACCCGAATTGAAGAGGTTTTTCAGCTTTAAACGTGTTGTTAAATCGGCAATGGAAATAACACATAAGATCAAACCAGTTTATCACTGGATTGTGACTTGAATCGAAGTGGTTTAACACCTTTAAACGTTTACTGGTTGGATAATGATTTTTTTTTTTAATGAAACAGTAAACATCACAAGTCAGAAAATTATTAGATGATGATAGAAAAACTTCGAAAGTCTTTCTGACTTATTTCTCAGATATAAAACGGAAGAACGGACTCTTTATATTACAAGAGATGGAAATTACTCAGGAAGCCTGTAAATGTGTTTTTTCAGAAAGCGATATTAAGAATTATTTCACTGATTTCAGTCAGGCAATGTAACGAACTACATAACACGCAATCTACCACATAGTATTAACAAGCTACGATCTTGTGACTAGGAATTGATCTTGTGACTAGTTCGAAATTAACCCCTGTACGATATGCCCATGGACTGTGGTTGTCGAGTGGGGTAGGAATGTGAACATTGGACTAGAGTGTCAACAGCTTCGAATTCAAGCCCAGTTTACACTTGTCGGTTTGATCCACCCATGTGTTAAAATTAACATACACGTATAAGAACTCAAAATATAAGCGTCATATTTCATATTTAAAGGGCCCAGTATTCCACATTAAAAGGTAAATATAAATTGCAAATCCATATACATTCAAAGTAGATTCAGAAACAGGGCGTACATAATGATTTCGTTTAGGGGGGGGGGGGGTGTTTAGCCAAAATGCGACCGACTGATGCACATACTGCCCCCCCCCCCCCCAGTACGAGTGACGCAATCAGGAGCCGAGCACCAAGTGCGAGTTTTCTAGGGAATATTGGGGTCGGGTAGGGGCGGTTTCAAATGTAGGGCGCCATCCACAATCCCACCCCACAATGAAAGTAAACAAAATACTAGCTATAACATTAAGCGTCTCGGTAGAACATAGATATTATTATATAATTTTGTTCGCCGATCGTTGTCTCGTCGGAAAGTAGTTTTATTTTAATTCACATATAGTTTATGTCATATCAATGGTGGTGCCTGTAACACGGAGTAATTTGAGAAAAATTTTAAAAATTGATTCAATATTCTGGCATTTGAGGTCATTGCTGGGAAATATTTCTTTGGACGAGTGTACCAGAAATGTCAGTCAATGGGACAGAATCTCCAGATGTGTTTTGAAAGAGTTAGCATAACATCTGTACAATCTGACGCCCCCGCCCCATACACCAGTGGAACTACATCGTGAATATGATAGTGCTGAGGCAGTATAAGACAACCGAGGAGTAAAAGAATGATTTTAAAATGAAATCAAGCGCCGCGGGCGCGAAAAAATATCAGATATGTAACCCAGTAGAAGAATGATGTTATAATGTAATTTGCGCCGCAGTCGCAAAAAAATTTCAGATATTTAACCGAGCTTTTAAATTTTTGGTACTGGGGTTGATAAGAAATGGGACAAAATCTTGAGACTTTTCTGTCCATTTCGCCTGTTTTGTGATTGTATGTTTATCTCATTAAATCAATTAGTCGGAGACTACTTTTTTTTTGAGACTGACTATTTTTTGCCATGGTAGAAAACATTTCATAGAACAACATACTCACAACAGAATAAGAAATACAAGCATACAGGTTTGTTTTATACTATAGCTTTGTGTGACGTATGCCATTTATGCACACGAATTCACGCAAATACATAGTATTTGGGATCTATTCTGGCATTGTTTTTGTGACCGACTGGAGTGACTGCACTTATTTTGTCACCGACTATTTTTCTCCCTTGGTGAAGTTGTGTTGTTAGACCAAAATACTCACAACAGAATAAGAGTGACGTATGTAATTTAGGCTCACGGATTCACGCAAATATATAGTATTTGGGATCTATTCTGGCATTGTGTTGGAGACCAATTGTAGTGACTGCACTTATTTTGAAACAGACTATTTTTCTTAATTTTGTTGTTAGACCAACTACTCACAACAGAATGAGAGTGAAACACAACATCTTTTCAAACATAAGTTGACAAGGTTATTTTATACTAAAGACTGCTCCTATTTTGCGACCGACTGCACTGATTTTGCGACCGACTATTTTTATACTAAAGTTTTGCGTGAGTAGCGTGACGTATACAGTGAGTACTTATTTTGATACCGACTACCCCAATTTTGCGACCGACTGCACTAATTTTTCGACCGACTATTTTGGGGGCACATTCCTAAATCAGTCAAATATACACGACTTAAAACTATCCATAGATATTTGGTCGAAAATCAAAAATCAAAAGTAGCGTAGCTATGTGCCCTGCCCCCGGCACTACATCTTTTCAAACATAAGTTGACAAGGTTATTTTATACTAAAGACTGCTCCTATTTTGCGACCGACTGCACTGATTTTGCGACCGACTATTTTTATACTAAAGTTTTGCGTGAGTAGCGTGACGTATACAGTGAGTACTTATTTTGATACCGACTACCCCTATTTTGCGACCGACTGCACTAATTTTGCGACCGACTATTTTGGGGGCACATTCCTAAATCAGTCAAATATACACGACTAAAAACTATCCATAGATATTTGGTCGAAAATCAAAAATCAAAAGTAGCGTAGCTATGTGCCCTGCCTCCGGCTAAGCCAAAATGTATCGAAAGTTAAAATCCAATGCTTACTGTTAAAATTACTGCAATATTTTTAAAAACGATAGCTTCGGTAATTTTGGACATTTCGCATTGTCGCAGAACGTTCAAAATAGCTTTATCCTCTAAGTCACATCCACTTTCCCAGTAAAACCGAAAAAATCGTACTGAGATCTACTCAAAGTGGATTTGGAATAATAAGAATAATAATTTTAACAAAAACAATAGTGTTTCACAGGAGCTACGCAGTGTGAAACCCTAATTATTAAAAACAATAATATAATCAATATGATAATTTGTTTTAATAAATATCTTTTGAACTTGTAGCACGACCGTTATTAGCTAGTTGATAATAGTTATCATTGATTTTAGTCTCTTTTATTGCATCATACAAAATGACCCATTTAAAGTAGCAGTAGCGGAATTCACGGGTGTCGATTGATAAACGTGGGATTAAGTATTCACATTCCAAAATGAAGTATTATCGCCGAATTACCGTGTCTGTGAGTTTCAAATCAAAATATCGTGCTGTCCGGAAATGATCGTTAGAACTCTGGTTGATAGTTGTACGTTAGTATTTTGGGAAATTTTAATATATAGTTTCAGCTGCCATAAACAAGATAAGAATCCATAAGAGCATTAAATTTGTATTCATTTTTCAAGCCAAATTTTCACCTGCCATGGTTAACGCATATTAATTAGACTGACAAGAATAATGTACATAGCCGTTAGAAAACTCACGAAATTAAACAGATGCATTAACCTTGTTTCGAAACAGCGACACGTGACATCATAACCGACCATATGATCTAAAACACACGCGTTAGACCAATCGTCCACCTGCCAATAACACCTGAACCCTTATATTTAGGTATTATAGTAGGTCTATGGAACCTCACACCGTTTATTACATGCATTATATATTAGGCATTGTAATTACAGTATGACAATCACATTTACAGTGATTAATTAGTCTAATAGTAATCATGAACTTTACCAGGAAATATGGAAGGGTATCACTGCCAATATTAAATGCTCTGCTAAAATGTCTTTTCCATTGATTACGTGTAACAATAACAACAAAGACTTTTGGCAAACGTAAACTCCTTGTGCGTATCGCGTATGCGTATGGATTTTGCGTGTGACGACATCAACGTGTGTGAATTTCTCATACGTGATACAGCACACGGATACGGCAGCCCGTATCGAACAGCTTTCATACGGAGAAGGTCCGTATAACATTATCGTCTTTTTAGACGCTGAAATGTTGTATCATAGCCATTTTTTTTATGAATCTATGTCTATCTTAGAACAAAAAGGTGTATATTTTGTGTGAATTTAATCATAATAAATATTGGAATATAATCATTATTTTTGATAGTTTTTTGTCTCGGAATTTTCATACTTTTCATACTGTCTGTCCGCACGCTGGTTGATCTACGCGCTAGATTTAGGTAGATATGGGGTCTTGCAAATCTGTAAATGATGTGATTCTATGGTGAAGGGATGTAAATGATAAATTAGTGAAACCAAAAATTCCTGTCGTTTCAAAGTCAAAGATTTTTTTTATTAAGATGCAACATTAATTTTTTTAATAGCTCAGCGGCCTTCGGGTGACTTCACGCACTCCGAGAAAGTAGGCAAGCACTTGACTAGTATACTGACGGTGATCTTGGTTGATAACTGCCATCTGCTGTACAGAACTAAGCTCAGTTCAGGACACAAGAATCTGCCAAAACTCTAAAACTACTCTGACACAACGTGCTACGTATACGATATGTGATACGGATAGGGAAAATGCCACTTGCCAAAAGTTTCTTATGTACAGAGCCTTAATACCTGTATTGATAAAGACAAATAACCTTGAACGTCAAAGTTAATGTAAAACGTCAAAATGTAATGTGTCAAATGACAATTGTTTTGTTTTTTTTTTGGAAAGGGCTGGCTTTTTTTTACGTATCTACATTTTACATTTTGTCTCATTGCATTTTAAATCTGCGCTCTACCACATCTCATCTGTCCATCACGATTTCTTCATAAAATCTTACGCAGAACTATAAATAATATGATATGCCAATGTAGATGTCACGTGACTTATTAACATAATATAATATGGAAACGAAGTCGGGATCAACCTGGCACCATGTAAGCCATCACGCGATATGCAAATGTAGATATCACTTGACTTATTATCATATATGGAAACGAATCCGGGATCAACCTGGTACACTGTAAGCTAGCCAGAGGAAATCAACCTGGCACACTATAAGCAACTGACTTACCTTGACAAAAACGATCAAACTTGGATGGAACTAAACTATATATTTTCAAGAAGTTTTTTGAATCCGAAAACCCAAACAAACAAAAAACAAAAAAAAAACAAAAAAAAATCATAGCTATAGGTGACTTTTTGACCTATTTTACTAAAATATTTTAGAGCAACCTTGAAACTTTTACTTCAGATCTACGAAAATTACGTCATTGACATCCCGTTCCGTAAGTAAAACCATATTGACGACTTCTTTAACATTAGTACGATTTTCATGAAATTTGGAATATTAGTAGATTGCATTGATCCAACTTCAACGATACCATTAGAAATTTTCTACGTTATCCCAACTTTGATAAGGGACGAAGTTTTCAATAATCTAATAAACAGTCAGTCAGATTGCCTTGAATTTTATTTCTGTATTAGAAATTACTGATGCGTCCCCTATTTCCGAAATTAATACATTTCTAGTTATCCTCCTTCAGAATGGGTGGTGACGTTTATTATTTAAATTATTTGTTTGCCCGAGTGAAATGTTTCTCGCTATATATTTAAGCTTATAACTTGGCGACTTTTTGAGCGATTTTAATAATTATTTTACCTTGTGGAGATTCTCATAACCCATGACATGTGACAGAAAGTGACCTTGAATATGAAAGCTTTCATATCTGCCTGGCAGATCTAGTTATTATTATTTTATTATTATTATATACTCGCTTCATTTTATTTTATTCATTATGCGATGTATTTTCAATATGAATTCAGACTATATAATAAACTGATGATGACAGACGATCTTTATATGTTATAGAATTTTCATTATTTGCCCCGAAGACCTGAACATACCGATTTCTCATCGATGACAATCTGTTTGGCGAAACACGACCCGAAAACCCAACACCGCACATAACATGGTTAATGCGAATTTTATTTAAGCGTTTCCCCGATATAATTAGTTGATAATAGAAACAAACCATCACCTCTATGAAAGCGATCATCGGACAACCCACCAGGAGTGTGTTGACGATCTACCAGCTGCGCACATACAGCAGAAGAAACGTCGGTGAAAATAAACGGAGTAATTTACCGTACACCAATGACTATTTTTGCTGGTGACTTATCATTGGTTTGCGAAATCATTTAAACTATGGTATTTAGTTTGTATAGCTGGGAGTGGGAGTTGTACCTATAAAGGTTTATTACGACAACCAACATAGTCCGAGGCTATAAAGTCGGAATTCTTATTAATAATTTAAAATACGACAATTAGGAATCAGGTCGAGAAAATCTCCAAGATTTCGTTAATTTAAGATTGCATCCTATTCATTACAGATTTTAGCTCTGAATAATGAAAACATCTACCTCAAACCATTTTAGCACCCAATGCTTTTAACCTCTGTTAGTGTACACATATAGTTTTATCATTAACAACACGGGGAAGGAGGATCAGTAATCTGAAGCGTATTCACTTGATCAGGAGGCCTGTTAAGCATAAAGAAATATTCCATAATATGCCATTTTTACAACATACTGGAAGTGGTACCAAGTGGTCGAGAATTGTAGATATATATCACTGTATTAAACATAAGTCGATATTATGAAACCGGAATATACATGGCAAACACAACTTATTGGTAAATTTAAATCAACATTGATGTTGCTATCTTACCGTGAAAAGGTGGGCGTTTGGTATCCCATATTTAAAGATACATTATGGGAGATTAGATAACGAGTAGGCAGTTCTCGCTATAATAGTTAAAAACTAGATATGTAAAAGTAATTTGCTGAAAGTTTCAGTCAAATTGATCCTCTATGAATCGAAAATTAAGCCAGTGAAATTTCCTCATAGCCTCGGTCATCATAACTAAAGGTAGTACGGTAAACGGCATAGTCTCGATTATTCATTTAATAATTAAACTGAGAAGGATAGTTATGCAGTAAATCGGATCATAATCCACTAAAGATCGCTGACTAGCGATCTGATCGAGAGTTGATTATGGTCTGGATATGTTTATTAATGTCTAATTAATAATTTAGATGACATTTCATGCTTGCAATATGCAGATTTAGCTCGTGCATAATGTATGTTTTTAAACATACATTATGCAGACACAGAATGCTTTCGAACGCCAATTTTAATGAAGTGAATGGATGAACGAGGATAAACACTCCCCACAAGGGAAGAATACCGGAGTAGACTGTAATAACCAGAAACCAAAGAATGCCATTGTATTTGCACTCTTCGGGTATTTCGTTGGACATAACTGATTTGAAATTACAGTAAAAACAGAAACGATTGAATGTAAATCAGTTTCATATACTTTCATATTACATTATTATATGCGTTACGACCAATTTGTATCCATCTGCAGGTGTCAAAGAACAGTGATTTACCACCATTAAGGGTCAAAGCTACTACAGAGAAGAGGGAGAGAAATGGGGTTTAACGACCACTCGAAACAAACTAGGTCGTCAGGCCATCCAACCCCCGTCAAAACTACTTGGCAAAATGTCATCTTGTTAGCAAAATATTAATTGTCCCACAAAAAAGAATAAGTGTGCCAACATTAAAAACAAACCAACAAACATTCCCGTTTACAAAAGTCGTTCGGGTCCAAGTCATTGTTATGGAATAAAATACTTGTAAGGTGTGATAATTATTATAAAAATCTGTTAGATAAACCACACACATGCCATAATATTTCGGGCAAAATACAAAACGTTTAATTTAAAAAATATATTAAATACATACTTACAACTTAATGTCTTGGTGAATGTTTTATGATTTCCCACTACTGACCTAATCCTAATACCTGATTACACTGAATACTTGATGATAATTGTAGGACTGGAACCCATCGGTCTATTGTTTATAATATATATACACAAACTGCCATTGTTATCATCTGCCACGCCTCTTATACTTATCATCTATACAGTTCAATAGCGTACCAAGCACATGCACCTGTCTTAGTTATTAATTAGCATACACAATGTACATATTAGTAAGTTAGTTGACACTATAGACCACGCCTGGATACAGCCCTTCACACAAGCTAATAATAATCAGAGCACCTGTCCTTGAGCTGAAAATCAAATTATGAACTTCTTAAAGTAGGCCGGTTGGGGCTGATTAACTCATATATTCTTATAAAGCAGGAAAAATTATCCTTTGAATGCGATATTTACACAATTTTAACGTAGAACATACAATAAGAGAGAGTCCTTATGCTAAATGTTCTATATTAAAATATAATGTACTTACTGCGACCCCTAACATAATCTTACCATGACAAAAATGGTCGGATTACTGGAACACATTCGCAATACAATTAGTCGTAAGAGCCCGGAGTGAAGTAACAAATGTTAAGTTCGTCATCAAATTTAAAGTTACTTCATTTTACCTGATTGTCAAACATTCATGTAAATTGACTCTTCTAGAGTAAGTTAAAGTTCAATTTAAACCATGTCGAAACTCATCACCAACATACTTTCACTAACCTATAAATCATGTCCAGTTACCTTTAACCGTGCTACCAAACATGTCACTTGACCAATATATATGTAGTTATAAATTTATAATCTAACTTCGGTATCTATATGGCACTGGCCGATAAGCATCCTCTAAATCTGCGACCGTGACTACATCTATTAAAGAATAATTCTATAGATTGACTTGTATTAAAGAATTCCAGGAATTGTGAAAGTTGTATCTCAATCTCATATTGGCACCGGTCTCTATGGCACTGATTATCGGAATGACTCCTTTAGCTCTTTGAATGCAGCGCGGCTATTGCCAGCGCGCGGTGTTTAGACAACAAGGAGAATGACTTAGCCTGTTTATTCATTAATGACGTTGTTCAGGTCGAAACTGAGACCAACGCGCCAACGCGCATCACAAATGAGAAGTGGTATCAAGCTAAAACTATTCACAATTATGTCATTTGACATTGCGACCATCAATACAAATTTTATCATATCAGGGCATAAACTTTCAACCGTCTTTATTGATAGGGTTTTGATTATTTGAGTTGAGGAAAGAAGTTAATCGCTGGAGGAAACCATAAGAGAGAGAGAGAAATGGGGTTTAAAGTCCAATCAACACAAACTAAGTCCTTTCGGGACTAACATGGTTCAATTTTATTTCAATAATTCGCTTGCGTGTAGGGGTCTTTAGCAGTGGGAGGAAACCGGAGTGCCCAGAGGAAACCAACGAGGTTGAGAAGGCGCCCCTATCTCCATGCCGCAGACGCTCACGCCAGGGCTCGAAACCACAGCCGCAAGCCAGAGGTGACTGGCCAGCTAGAGGTCGAAGCACGGCACTCTAGACCACTAGGCCATCTCAACCCCCCAGGAAACCACAAAAGTAAGCATCGCCCTACTAAAATACAGAAGAAGTATTGTTTTATTTATATGTCATCAAAAAAATTGTTTCATCTGTCAAATATTGTAGTATTACAATAATTAATAAATGAAATGGGATATAGCGTCCTACGTTTTTACTCAAACACGTTATGTCAGGTAGTGTGCTAGGAGGGAAATTCACAAACATAAACGATTGAATGTAAATCAATTTATATACATCCATTATACATCCGTTGCGACCCATTTGTGTCAATTTCTAGGTCTCAAATATTGGCGATTTAGCTCCTTTAACCGTTGTCATTGACTCAATTTGAGAATAAAATACGTTTATCTTGTATTATGTCAAATGCTAGGCGGAAGAATTTCGCCCTAAAGCAACATTCAAAACATCATCATTTATTTAAAAAATATATAGCGCACATATTTTTAAGTGTGGAGGGGTACACCCAACATTTTCACAGTCTTTGTTTTAAAATATTGTATGGGATATTATAACGTCCTTGTAATATTTAAGACATACATAAAAACTCATTGTTCCGGCTTTGTGAAAGTGAAGGAACCAAAAGTGTTTAAGAAAATTTCAAAATGGCTGGGTTTCTCTTTTTCAACAGTACATGTAGTTATTAATTTAGCCATTTCACAAGTGCAAGATATCACCAATAGACCCCCGCAATAGCTTCAAGCATTTATTATATTGAATTGCAGTCTATTATCTCAAGTGCATGCCATAATGCTTTCGTGATATAGAATCACAGTTTATATTTCATGTGTTATTTTGTCATGATAAAGCCGTATCAAGTCACTGGCAATCTTTACGAGTAGGCGTGTCTTTAATCTGTTGTTATATGTTAATGTGTTTAGTAGAACAGAAAACTGTATGTAACGGATTAGCATGCTCAGATTAAACAGTATAGTTTCTGGTTCACCCCAGTCCAGATTCCGAATTCACGCCTGTAGGGAAATTACGGATTATTCTGGACCTTAGGTATTATAATATCCACGACAGAAGCGATTCGTGGTGAGTTTCATTCTTGTAAACTTGTTATTGTTCCTGATGTAAAGAAAATGAATATTTACAAGGCTGTTTAAAAATACTATTCAAAAAAAGTAGGGGATATTTGATTTTTAAGTTTTATTAAAGTCACCTAATGAAACTGACGAAGAAACAAATGACAAAATGAAATGAAGTTCACATTCATCGATTTATTCCAAATGATCGTTAGACTAAGTAAGGCACAGACTGGCCATTATAAGGGAAAAGTGATACCCGGGGTCAAACAGCAAAGTTACCACAGCATCACAACACAGTCAGTAACGGGTAAATCCTCTTCTGTTTGCCAAACAAGCATTGATCCGACGTGGCATACTCCTAATGAGACGTCTGAGGTCATTTTGGTCCAGATTGCCCCATTCCTGTTGCAACGCAGCAGCAAGTTCTTGGACGTTGGCAGGACGTTGTTGACATTGACGTAACCTATGTCCAAGCATGTCCCAGACATGCTCGATGGGGGAGAGGTCGGGACTCGGTGCTGGCCAAGGTAATGTGGTGATGTTCTGTTGTTGGAGGTAACCTGTAACGATCCTGGCCCCTTTGACATCTTGCGTTGTCATCCTGGAAGATGAAACGGCGGCCATGACGTCGTGCGAACGGCACAACATGGACTGCCAAGATGTTGTCCCGGTAGTACTGGCCTGTAACACGCCCTGCAACAACATGTAAAGCCGTTCTTCCAGCAACAGTGATGCCCCCCCCCCCCACACACCATAACAGAACCACCCCCAAATCGATCATGTCTGATGACGTTAACGTCTTGGAAGCGCTCGTTTCGACGACGCCACACCCTCCTAAGTCTGTCCAAAAAATCAACAGTGAACCTTGACTCATCTGAAAACATCACATTGCTCCAGCGTCGATTATCCCAGTGTTGACGATCCCTACACCAACGACGTCTTGCCTGAATGTGGTGATCTCTCAAACAAGCCTGCTTATGACAGACTGAGAAACATTCATCGTCCGCGCCACAACCGCCTGTGTTGTGCCGATCTGTAGCATGCCAAGGGCACGTAACCTTTCATTTTGGGTAAGCCGACGCATATCAAAATTTGTTTTCTGGTCACTAAAACAATTAAACTGATGTTTCCACCCTGGAATTCAATGCCACAATGACTGTAACATTCAAAGTCAGAGCCGTGCAAATCTTGGGTTGGACCCCCATGATGATCCCAAGCATCACCTGCATTCCATGCGGTAGCTATTGGTGCGTTTGGGTGTCGCATGTAACTGGAAATGTTTCTTCTGTTAAGTTCTATAGTGATTGTTTTCGTAGCCATTTGCATATTTTAGTATTATGGCCCCAAAATCAAATATCCCCTACTTTTTTTGAATAGTATACTATTACACAAGACCAATAACTCAACAGAAAGGGCGCCTACCGAACATGTATATTTGATTTAGAATGCAGTACTATTGTACAGTAAATGTATTTGGGAAATGTCAGGTAATTCCAGTTTTAAAACAATCTAAAAGACCAGCTGGCGAATAAAAGACACCGCTACGTATATTATTTTCATTAGTAGGAATTCCTGTTAAAAGGGAAATAATAGAAAATGAATAGTTTAATGGATATTCGTGAAACTATAGATGGCATTAAACACACCATTAGATAATTATATTGAAGGTGTACTATCAGTATAAACACAACAATGTATCCTGATGATGCTATAATATGTGAATGTAGGGCGAAAGTTATTTTTAGTCCTTCTCTCCCTTTCCCCTTTTCCCCCTTTTGCATGGCGATTTTTGTTGACTTTTTGGTGTAGAATTGAAGAAAAGGGTTTAAAAATACATTTTCTGCCAGGTTTTGGTGAATATTCATAATTTTGAGGCGGAAGGATACAAGGGTTGTGAGGTTGGTACGTTGAAAGGGAGGGCCGAAAATTGCTTGTTTAGTTGTCTCGACTTCCAGCCTGTGTATCTCAAGTTTTTCATTGTGAACCTCATACATGCTTTTGGGCCAGAGTTTGCCACATGTTGCTCCATCTGTGGCAGAAAGCGTTCTACCCAACGAATATTTGTGAAAAAGTTACAGCCCGTCCAAGAGACGAGAATTAACATTAAAGTCAATGGGGAAATAATTAGTGATCTGTGGCCATATGATTTGTCTAACAAGCCTTGTTCCGTAAATGAGAGTTAACTCCCTTTGTGAAGACAATATTGCAACTATCGGGTGATCATCAAAGTTCACTATAAATATCAAGGGATTAACTTAATATATTGCGAGTGCACTGTCAGTGACCCCTGTCAGTAAAGATCTATACAGTTACCACATACTGTAGTTAATAAAAGGGTACCATAACAGATTAGTAGCAGGGTTACTGCTGATAAAATGAAGGCAGTCACAAGAAACGCTGTCTCTGAGTCTATCTGAACTGTCTCCTGTAGCTGGCTATTTTAATCAAGATAATAGTCGAAATTGATTTAATTGTGAGATTACATATTCTGTTCTGCGTGCCAACTAACCTATACCAGGATCGAAAGTCAATTGTTGTCAAAATACAACAATGTTATAAATAATTCACCCGCCATCTTGGTTTCTGTCCGCCATATTGACGCTTGTCTTTGATAATGTCGACCGGTTACCACATAAAGAAGTCTTTAACGCGTCGTAACACGTGACAAATACTTTGAGTGAGTTATTCCAACATGCAGTGTTGCTGATACTTGTTCGTGTAGCACGCCATTATAAAATCGCTAGGTGGAAGGTCCTCATCAAATATTAAATCTTTTACATTGCATTTAGAACAAGAATATATTTTACGCTAATCAAGACAATCCGCAAAACCACACATTGATAATCTGTTGACATTGGATACATTGTTAGTAAGTTAATGTATAGCTAAAAAAATATTCCTTTTGACATTCAAGTTTTAATACTTAGGCCTATACAAAAGTGATTGTTCTGTGTTGTTGGACATAAACACTGGTTCATCTATTAATTAAACTAAGGTGATAGACAAGGGAGAATAACAGCCCAACAACATACACCAATTTATATACAACACAAACAATCCGAAATGTTTAAATGGATGCAAAGACTCCTATAAAAGAATCCTTCAACTCGCGGTGTTTGATCCGACCGAAAGTGCAAAAGCCGAAAAATAAGTAAAATGTAACTTGATGCTGGTCGAAATTCGTTCATTTTGCATCAAATTTATGTTTTGTTCCCATAAGTAGACCGGACATGGGACAATGAAACGAAGTGAATGTATGTCAAAATGCCAATACTATGCCTATGGGATAATATTATTTTACATACCATTAGAAATGATCTATTAACTTCTATTGAAGACTCGACGCTTGCCACACTGCCCAAGCCGTTGCCAATCACTTCCAGGTCATCTGGTTTGGACCATCTACAGGCTTCAGCAACGATTTCGGGCCATCGACACTACGGATGATCGCCCCCGAACTGGTAGACCAAGGGTTACCACAAAGTAAGATCACCATGTTGTGCAGAATCCCGTCACACAGGCATCTGAAACAGCACGTCAGATACACGGAAGACCCATCAGTAGCGATACAGTGCGCCGACGTCTCACCAGAGAGAACATCCAATGCCGTAGACCTTACCTTGGGAGCGATCCCTACCTCTCGCCATCGACGTGAACGTCTACAATTTGCACAGCAACACCAGAACTGGCGATACAGGCAATAAGGAACTGTTCTGGGTGAGCGTCGGTATAGCGTATCAACCTCAGATGGCAGGACCAGAATATGGTGTCGACGTGACCAGCGTTATTCTGATCATGGTGGGGGTAATTTGGGGTGGAATTGGCCTATACCAGAGAGAGGGTCCTCTAGCGTTCCAAAATCTTGGTCCAGGGAGAGGCGCCGACATCGCAGTTTGCGCTACATCAATCAAGCTCTCAAGACCCCACGTCATACCACATTCCACATGCCATCGACGAAATAACGTTTTTCGTTTTTCAGCAAGACAACGCCCGTACCCACACCGCAAGTGTTAGTCGGGACTGTCTACACCAGAACGATGTCACGTTATGCACTGGCTAGCCTTTAGTCCGGAATTAAACCCGATTGAACATCTTTGGGATAAAATAACGTCGTACCGAGAACAAACACAGCCGATGGATTTTGTCGAGAGTGTGGTTTGAGGTGCTAATGGCGTTAATCAATCGTCTGGTCCACTCCGTACATACCCTGCGCTGCTTTTATTGACACTTGCGATGGACACACCAAATAGTGGTGCATGGACTGTGTACAGACTCTAAACCTCTCCGAAATGTCTTAGAATTGTGAAGAATTAATGAGTAATGTGTCAACATACTGTTCACAAAAATTTTCTTTGACCCATTTAGTCGTTTTCTACAATGATTTGCTTAAAGTTGCTATCTGATTTTGAAATCGTACTGAGACGTTTTTATCTTTTGCTGTTTAGTATATAATAATTTTCAAAAATATATTTTTTTTTCTGAAAACAAAACATATTTATTATGTTTAATTGGACAAGATTTTGCATTAAACTACTCAAGACAAAGCGCATGTCTTTTAGTAGTGTATATTTTCGTTCAGGAATTTTAAACATACTTTAAAATTTCCATTGCGCATATAACCAATTAACTAACCAACACAATGGATAACGTACGTACCGTATGTCTGTCTTCATTAGTCCAGTTCGGAGCAGAACAGTAGGGCGTTAAACTCCATTTCATTTCATTTCTTTTTATTCTAGGAAGAACACAGAAACAAGACAAGGGCGGTTATTTTAATTTGAGAGAGCACATTTCATCCGATTCTTTTTTTTTATACGACCACATTTTAATGTGGATGTTTACTGCTGTAGCCCCCGTTCATTCGTCCATCCACAACTGATTTGTGGACACTCTACAGGACATAATAATGTGGACGTATTATGCCGTCGCCCCTGTGTGTGTGTGTGTATGTATGTATGTGTGTCTGTGGGTCACCTACAGGGCACAATTCTTACTGGATTTTCTTCAAACTGTGTATACTTATTCCTTATACCCTAGGGATGATCGCTATTGTTTTTGGTACATGCCCGACCCCCAGGAACTCAACCACGCCCATTTTCTTGTAGTTTGTCTGTGTGTTACCTACAGGCCACAATTCTTAATCGATCATCTTGAAACATTATATTCTTATTCTTTATACGCTAAGGATGATCCCTATTGTTTTGGGGGCATGACAGACCCCCTGGGACAGAGCCACGCGCCCATTTCTTGTATTAGTTTGCCGTCTACAAGCCATATTTCTTATTGTAGCCCAAAAGCTCTGTTTGCCAAACAAGCATTGATCCGAGGTGGCATACTCCTAATGAGACGTCTAAGGTCATTTTGATCCAGATTGTCCCATTCCTGTTGCAACGAAGCAGCAAGTTCTTGGACATTGGCAGGACGTTGTTGACGTTGACGTAACCTCTGCCCAAGCATGTCCCAGACATGCTCGATGGGGAGAGGTCGGGACCCAGTGCTGGCCAAGGTAATGTGGTGATGTTCTGTTGTTGGAGGTAACCTGTAACGATCCTGGCCCTGTGACATCTTGCGTTGTCATCCTGGAAGATGAGACGGCGGCCATGACGTCGTGCGAACGGCACAACATGGACTGCCAAGATGTTGTCCCGGTAGTACTGGCCTGTAACACGCCCTGCAACAACATGTAAAGCCCTTCTTCCAGCAACAGTGATGCCTCCCCACACCATAACAGAACCACCCCCAAATCGATCATGTCTGATGACGTTAACGTCTTGGAAGCGCTCGTTTCGATGACGCCACACCCTCCTACGTCTGTCCAAAAAATCAACAGCGAACCTTGACTCATCTGAAAACATCACATTGCTCCAGCGTCGATTATCCCAGTGTTGACGATCCCTACACCAACGACGTCTTGCCTGAATGTGATGATCTCTCAAACAAGGGATCACGCGAGGACGTCGGGCGCGAAGGTGATCCCTATGCAGTCGATTCCGAATCGTCTGGCCACTCACTCTCACACCAGTGTCTGTTTGAAGACGAGCGCTGATCTGATTTGCTGTGATGACACGATTTCTCAAGTTGGTCTGTCCTGTACAGATTATGTATCACGGTATCTGGACCATAGCCTGCTTATGACAGACTGAGAAACATTCATCGTCCGCGCCACAACCGCCTGTGTTATGCCGATCTGTAGCATGCCAAGGGCACGTAACCTTTCATTTTGGGTAAGCCGACGCATATCAAAATTTGTTTTCTGGTCACTAAAACAATTAAACTGATGTTTCCACCCTGGAATTCAATGCCACAATGACCGTAACATTCAAAGTCAGAGTCGCGCAAATCTTGGGTTGGACCCCCATGATGATCCCAAGCATCACCTGCATCCCATGGTGCGTTTGGGCGTCACATGTAACTGGAAATGTTTCTACTGTTAGGTTCTATAGTGACTTTTTTCGTAGTCATTTGCATATTTTAGTATTATGCCCCCAAAATCAAATATCCCCTACTTTTTTTGAATAGTATATGTCATCGTTATGGAAATGGGTTGATTTTAAACACGACGCCGGCGATTATTAGAGTGCTATACTGTTAACAAGTCGACGAGGAAGTTGTTTACCGGCAGGTCCTACGTGATATGAACGTGTATCGATGTTAACTTAATTATGATTAACGCCTCTGCCTTAGGGATTGTTTAATCTTTTCCAACATGATAGACGTGAAGTTGTAATAATTAGATTGTCGGGAGGCAAAGGGTTAGAACAGGGGTTAGATCAAGGATTAATTAGTGTTTAATCAAATCGCCGTGCCCTGTATGTCACGAGATCGGGGAATCAAGTGTGGAAATAGGTCATGTATTGTCCTCTGATGGCTTGTGACCGAGACTACTTAAAAGACTGTCAGGAGATTAATTAACAATATTAGACTGCTTGGCGTTAAATAATCTAAAACCTAGATTCCCATTCTAGATCTTAAAATTGACGTCACAACTCACAAGGCGTGCGCCGACGTACCGAAACACATCAGTACGCCCTCGGAGTTCTAGTTATTATTACTATTATTATATATAATGGAAATACCATACTCCGCGCAGCGTTTCGTTTGATTATAGCTAATCCCTTTACTCACTGATGTAATAAGTGGATATTGCTGTTTTAAATTTTGATTGGTCAAACAACAATGACTAGCTGCTCTACAAAAGCTTTACATTTAAAACGAGTGCCAATATTGGACCAAATATGTTTACATAACGTTACGTCAACGGCTCACGATTATATTATTCCCAATTAACCCGTGCATAGCAGAATACCACAGTAAAACTAATTACGTGACAAACGGGGCTATCAAGTCGATGTTACACAATTGATGATATATCATTGAATAGCCTCATGAAATCAATTAGCAATATATGTTACAGAATGCCAGACGCTAGAGATACGGCATGTCATCTTGCCAAGTGATATCAACACCCCTGGTGTTCTTGGTAGAATTCCTTATATCATTATGTAACCTTAACTAAGCTAACTTTAGTGAATGATAAACCTGATATTATACATAAGACAAGTGTCTAATGGGCTCCTTTGCCTTGACGGATTTTATAAACCCACTAACAGAAACGAATGGCCAGTCAGGTCCAGGAGGCCATGCCAGGCGGGCGCCTAGATTAAGGTACCTAATGGGTACGAGTGAGGTCCAGTCAGGGCCAGGAGTTAGGTCCGGCCAGGACTGAGCGAAGGCCAGAAGACGATAGCTTCTGGAGTTAGCACACTTGTGCTAAGCCAAGCTAATTAAGTCATGACTCCCTCCATATAGTTAGTTCTACCGCGCCTTGGCTCGAGACGAGACGAGAGCTTCTGGAGTCAGCACCCTCGTGCTAAGCCAAGCGAATTAAGTCATGACTACCTCCATATAAGTTAGTTCTACGGTCGTTAGTTCTATGATGTTTGTACCTAATATTGTAAGAAGCAGAATAAAAGTATTATTAGAAGTTATGCGAGTGTTGTCATCCACGAACCTTGATTTCAAGAACAAATTCTGTCACATATTAATTGATGCCGTAGACCAGACCAACGCTTGAAGTCCTATTCCACTAGAAGATCACAGGCCACAGCTCTGACGGGGTAAGTCTTTTCTAATCCTACCATGGCGAGGGTAAATAAATGACATTAGTGCTATGTATTATAATTTAACTGGGAAATCTGCAGTTTATCATCACGCGTCATTAAATATCATGGTGTAGTTATTAAATTTAATATAGGCTAATAGTGGAACAGGAAAATTCATACTTCTCCATACAGTTGGCGTACATGATAGTGTTTCGCGCCTGTATCCGCGTGTGTGATCATCAAACCAGAGTGCACCATATATGTGAATAATAGGACCTCGTTTGTTTTTTTTTTCATTGACTCGCGTGTGTGACCGATTGTATATATATATAACTTTTAACTTAGTGTGTTTTTCATTGACATTTTCTTTTTGTTTATAGACATTTTGGGATTTTATGACATTTTACAAGTGTATATATAACTTTTAAATTCGTGTGTGTTTCATTTACCTTTTCTTTTTGTTTATAGACATTTTTGTATACGACATTTTACAAGTGTTTTTAATTTTTAAATTTTCATTCATATTGTAATAGTAATTAAGATTGTAAAGGTTTCTTTGAGAATGTGAGGAGTGTTACACAATTGATGATATATCATTGAATAGCCCCATGAAATCAGTTAGCAATATATGTTACAGAATGCCAGATGCTAGAGATGCGGCATGTCATCTTGGCAGGTGATGAGGTGATACCAACACCCCTGGTGTTCTTGGTAGAATTCCTTATGTCATTATGTAACCTTAACTAAGCTAACTTTAGTAAATGATAAACCTGACATGATACATAAGACAAGTGTCTAATGGGCTCCTTTGCCTTGACGGGTTTTATAAACCCACTAACAGAAACGAATGGCCAGTCAGGTCCAGGAGGCCATGCTAGACGGGCGCCTAGATGAAGGTACCTAATGGATACGAGTGAGGTCCAGTCAGGGCCAGGAGTTAGGTCCGGCCAGGACTAAGCGGAGGCCATGAGCGCCTTGGCGCGAGACGAGACGAGACAATAGCTTCTGGAGTTAGTACACTCGTGTTAAGCCAAGCTAATTAAGTCATGACTCCCTCCATATAGTTAGTTCTACCGCGCCTTGGATCGAGACGAGACGAGAGCTTCTGTAGTTAGCACCTTCGTGCTAAGCCAAGCTAATTAAGTCATGACTACCTCCATATAAGTTAGTTCTACGGTCGTTAGTTCTATGATGTTTGTACCTAATATTGTAAGAAGCAGAATAAAAGTATTATTAGAAGTTATACGAGTGTTGTCATCCAAGAACCTGATTCCAAATTCTGTCACATCGAATGAAATGTAAACAATACTTAATACTGTTTGGAAACGAACATACTTTCACCGTTTTAATACCTTAAATCACTGTACAAATTTTTAGGGAAGACCCAGATTAAACGAACAACTGTCATGTTGCTGTACTTAAGTGATAGCTTTGATTGAACGAGAAGATAAGTGATAGCTTTGATTGAACGGGAAGATATAGACATACCCCCACAAAAGTTCCAGCTATGGCTAGAGAGGGATTGCCATTGCTTCAGGAATATGTGGAAATACATACATTTTTTTAAAATAAATATTGACTCATTTTAGTAGTCACGAAAGACTTGATTTCTACATCAAATTAGAGGGAATATAGAACTTTCTAGCGATGAATATTGATGATTTACTCTTTGAACTGCATTTATAATATAATTCATTTATAAATGATTTTCATTTTCAATCGAACCATACTTCGATCTAATCAGAAGATGAAACCTCCTATATAGAACAAGAACAGTAACAGGAGTTTTTTTTTTATCGATATTGTAGCCCAATAATTTATTTTAAAATCCTTCTTTGAAATTTTTTTTTAGTGATTTTTGGTAATCATTTTGGGGTTTTAGTGACTTAAAACCACAGAAAACAACTTTGACGTGTCGGAAACATCCACAGCGCTGTGTCGTATTTCAGATCTTAGAACTTCGGAATAGAGTAAGTAATATTTATGTACTGTTTAAATTTATTTATAATTATTTCTCATTTTCAACCCGTGACACCGTGGCGTATTAAGATTTTAGAAAAAGTAAGTGATTTTTATGTACTGTTAAAATGATTTTCAACTCCAGCAATGACGAAGATCGAACTAAATTGAATTCGGTGTTCAAACTAAATTGAATTCGGTGTTTTGATAAATTTTCATTCCCCCGTGTGACCCAATATAATGTTACTGTTCTGCTTAAGCTTGAGCAATATCAACAGTATCACGTGTAAGACTAAATAAAATTAACTATTATCCTTTAAATACAATCATTATCTGCCTTTCTTCTGTAATTGGGGTTTGTGTTTTAACATGTTCACAATCAATATTTCATGAAGATTTGATGGAATAATGTTCTGAAGCGTAGAATTATACTCATTGCTGCTTTAATAAGTTTTATAAAGCATGGGTAATAAGTCTGACATAAACAGCTTGGATACAATATTTTAAAAAATTAATTAGGTTTCAAATTATGATTCTTATTTCCCAATTAGGATGTTTTTCAGACTCAATTACCACTAACAGATAACGTAAAAAAGGCCACCTAGATTTAGATCCAGTCTTCATTCAGTTCTTGTTTACATAATTTGGTTATATTTAAAGAATCAAATAATGAATAAATAGCTGATCACAGAATGTCAAGGATATAATAGACCAGAATGCACATCGGCTGGACCCGATGCCATTCTTATGAAGACACGATGTAACATTTCCAGATGTTAGCCGCTCTGGCAAGAGTGGGAGACCGGAAGATATTTTATTTTTGAATTTTATCTAGGCATTTAGACATTAATAAATAGCCCGTTCAGGTGCTTATTTTTAAACCAGTGCATAATCTCCGTGGATTTTAAGACAGCATCGTGATGCGTTCACACGTACCTTCATGTTTTTTATTCGGTTCTACCCGCTTTCGGTAACATTGGTACTGTCTGATCCCGATATTTTCACTGCGTACTGCGCATGCTCAAAGCAGGCCGGAGCCGGGGTTTTTAAGCTAACCCGTTCAGATTTTTGGCGACAAACAATAATAACACCTTAAAACAGGTCTGTGATCAACTGTCACGGTTTGATCCCAATTTAACCATTGACAAGATGATTTTTGTTTGGTAGTAATAGTTTTAGCCAAGCACACTTCCTAGAGAACAGATATATAGAGAGAAACAGCGAAATTGGGTTTAACGTCTACTCGACACAACAAGGTCATTTCGGAACTAACACATGGTTCAATTTTATTCAATAATTCGCTTGCGCGTAGGGGTCTTTCGCAGTGGGAGGAAACAGGAGGAACCCGGACTCGAAAACACTCCTGCTGACTCAATGACAGGCATGATGATATAGAGCGCAACCATTCGGCCTCCCAACCCCCCACAACAAAGTAGATCAACATATTGTTCAAGTAGGAAGAAAATAAAGATTTAATTTAACTGAACCTACATAAAAACGCTATTCATTTTTCCATAAACAATTACTGAGTGTGTTGTTTATCTTAAAATTCAATTTAAGGAAATAAAAAGTTAACAATTGGGGCATTCCATGTCAAGTGTACACACCTCATTGACACCATGGTAACAGATTCTCTTCAATTTTTCTCCAAATGTTAGCCCCACCGAGAGAACAATTTATGTGAAGTTTCAGGTTTGAAAACCAAATGTGTTAGTTTTTTGGGCCGACCCAATTTTTGCGTAATCCGGTGGACCAAAAACCTTCCAACAGTAATCATTTTACTCCTAACTGCATGATTGACATAAATTTGGTACCAAAATGATCAGGAAATCAAGACCTTTCATTTGGTGTATTACACGATTTTATCAGATAATGTTTTCATATTTTCTTTTTATTTGTTTGACCTTGACCTTTGACCCTGTCCGGGCAGAAAATCTGATAACCCCAATTTTTTCTCAAAACCATGTTCTATATATCACCCACCTGTATGCCAAAAATGAAAATGGGATCAGGGGGAAAATGAAGGCCAAAGTCATAGGGTTTCGCAATTTCAACTTTTGAGCTCAATATTACAATGCCCCTCCGGCAACAAAGCAACACACATGGTATAATAGGCATCCCTGACTCTAGGCTATCATCCGATAGCGATAGCTTGAGTGTACAAGTATGGTTGAGTGGTGAGCAGTAAAGTACATAATCTTTGATTAATGACTTCTAACTCATAAACTGACGTCAAATTTCACCATTTCAATTGAAATTTTCATTTCAGGGAACTTTAAATTCACTGACGTTTTTCTAAAGCCTTGCTGGAATCGGCAATCTCTTTCTTTGACGTTGTGCCGGTAGATGTTTGGGGGTCAACTTTGAGGAGCATGTCGCTGATGTCGAGGAGACACCTTTCTGTCGTCTGGGGATACACAAGCTTTTTGCGGGTCCGCTCGGGTGAAGTAATTTCACTCTAACTTCATGTGTGTCGTCAAAGGCTTCTTCTATGTAGGATAGCCACCAGTGTCCGTCACAACGTACCGTGGCGTATCCCGCTAAAGGTCCTTTAAATCTCGGTGCCGAACCGGAAGTTACTTTAGACACATCTCGCAGGTCCTTCAGCTTCAGTTTGCCATGGCATTTGAAGGGATCTGCACAAAACTTACGAAACTCCCCCTTTTTACTAGTTATTCAAAATTTTCCTTTTTTGAAATAACAGAAAATATTCACTTTCGCTTCTCAGAAGATGCTGGATACCAGTCAAACATACACTTGACCAGAGGCTCAACCATGCAGACTCAACCCAGGTGGAATTTTTGAAAGCATTTTTAGGCATGATCCCATAGAGATCCCATTTTCATTTTTAGCATATGGGTGGGTTATATATAGAACATGATTTTGAGAAAAAATTGAGGTCATCAGATTTTCTGCCCGGACCGGGTCAAAGGTCAAGGTCAAACAAATAAAAAGAAAATATGAAAACATTATCTGATAACATCGTGTAATACATCAAATGAAAGGTCCTGATTTCCTGATCATTTTGGTACCAACGTTATAAAAATCAGACCATTAGGAGGAAAATTATACCTGTTGCAAGGTTATTGGCCCACCGGATTGGCCCAAAATTTGATTGGCCACAAAAACGTCATTTTTGGGTCGATTCACCTGAAATTTGGTTTTTACACTTTTTTCATCCCACCTCACCATTAGACATCAAATAAACGAAATCTAAGATGTCTTGTCAATTTTCGCTCTGAAAGTGTGTACACTTGACGTGGAATGCCCCAATTGGTCTACAATATAATTAACACGACACAGATGTCGAACGGACATTTGGAATTTACCACGGGATTTGATCGATTTCCCTTGATTCATTTGGTAAAAGCGTCCTTTTTATAATATCACACTGAAAGTGGTTAAATGAGACATTTCGAATTTAATTGGCCTTGCATGGATACGTTTTGTACAGTAAAGCTAAAATCGTTACTGACTTGTTTTCACTGAAAACATATCCTTCAACGAAATTAATTAATTTCGAAAACAAAAAACGCAATAAAGGGTACGACTTCATTTAGTAAAAAAAAAAATAGATACGATAAAATCATGTCTGCTTAGTTAGACATTCATTGTAGTGACTTTTCACCATGCCTTATGACGCTGTCTTTTCAGCGCTTCTTGATTCTAAAATAAACGTAGTTTGTGGCTGTGTTGGTATCTACTCTATGTAATGTTAATGCTCACCGACAACCTAACCGCTTAGAGAAGGATGGAATAAAATGAAATGAGGGTTTAACACCCCACTGTTCTGCTTTGACTGGGCAGTGAAGACGGGCATACGGTCCTCTTCTCTGCATCACCGAATAACACCGGAAAACCCCGGCGATTGATAGAACACTCATCGTCTTACTAACGGAGCCATTATCAGTATTGAAACAACATGAAATGCCCCGAACTAAAGTAAATACCTAATGTGCAAAACAAATATAGTTCATGAAATTATTTTATACTTATGTATTTTTCAATTCCATGTTGTTGGAATTGGTACAACATAACCCACAGGTTTTCAATGCAATGTTGTTGGGATTGGTACAACATAATCTGCAGATGTGCATATAACTTGTGTAGTAAAAAGCATTACGGGTAACATAAGTTTCAAGACCTGGTCTGTTAAAAGCTAATACTGGGGCAAAGCGAATAACCTTTTCAGCTGTTTAAAAGTAGTGTCCTGATCTGAAGTCCATTCCCCCTTTTTAATAAGTCGAGTAATTTTACGCAGTGGTTCTGTAACATTAGCAAAATTTGGTATGACGTGTGTATACTGCTTGAAAAAAAAAAACCTAATAAACTTTGAACTTCTTTCACCGTTAACTTTGAACTTCTTTTACACGGGAAACTTTGGATTAGCACTTTGAAGGTGACATTTTAATATGTTGGTCTTTAATCTCTCCAACAATCAGGATATCATCAAGAAGAATGACTGTTCGAGTGCAACTGGTTAGAATTATGTCTTTCATCCTTTGAAAAGATCCAGCGATATCTGCTTACCCAAATGGAGAAGTCTTGTATCTGTACAAACCAAATGGAGTTAGAAATGTCGTAAGGTCTTGAGTTTTAGGTTTCAGTGGAAGTTGGTGGAAGCTTCATTCATATCCAACTTTGTAATGTAATCCGCTTTCTTAATAGAATCTATAAGCGCCTCGATATTCAGTAATGGATATTTCACAGGAATAATGTTTTTATTAACACTACGTTACATAAACTATTAATCAGACATTTATTAACATGACAAGACCATAAAAATCAACTCTCGGTGCCATCTGATGGGCACAATTTTCAACATATTTGAATCCGATATGCGGTTTTTGATTAACGGTAAAAATGGATAATTGAGACTTTGTTTATTATCTTAACAATGACAATCGAAGCTACAGTGTTAATGAAATGTGGAAATATATTGACTTAGAGTGAAGTCAAACTTTCAGCATATTCCCTTTATATTATCTATCAGTTCTTTATCTAATCGTCTATACTGCCGTTTTAAAATGTTATAAATATTATTTAGACGATAGGTTTACCGAAAGCCATACTGCGATGTATTAAAATATTGTTTAATGGAATGGATGTAACAAAATAATATATATATATTCGATTATGAAATGATATGTTTTACTTTAACTATTTAATGAATTTGCAAATATATTATACTTTAAATATTGATTTACATTTCGTTTGTTGCAGATAACAATATTACGGCTTTCTAATTTTTTTTATCTTCTAACATTGTACATGAAGTTGACAGTCACGAAATCCAATTATTGAATCTGAGTTTTAAATTTCCTCCAAAAATGCTTTCTGCTCGCTCGTTGTATTAGTTGGCGTTGTAGAATATACTCGTACAAATGTTCAGACTTTCAAATTTTTAACATTTTCGAGGTGTAGATCCCCCCCCCCAAAAAAAAAACAACCTCCCACCACATCAATAGCAGCCTGCGACAGCCACGAGGGAGGCATTCCCCAAACCCCCACCACTACATCAGTTGTCTGCGACATACATTTAGGGCCCGGAATTCAAAAATATTTGTAAATAAATATAGGGAGGAGAATCCCGACCCCCCACCCTCCACACACACACCAAAAGGAGTCGGCAACGATAGGAACCCATGGCGTGTAAAGTCCCAACTAAGACGAAACCAATACAATGTTTATCATGTTTACAGACAGCATCACCGGTCTTCCCCGAGAGGCTTGAAAGCGTGGCTTGCCTTGTATGGACCCCATCCCTACCCCACCTAAGAAAATTTTGGAATATTTGACGGTTGCAAAGACCTTTTCCTGCTATTTCAGCCTGTGAACAAAGCAACTTCAAAATGGTCTAATATAGCCTAATTAAGGTGGCTTGCTGTCTCAAATTCCAATCAATCGTTTACACCCACTAAGACGGGACCGTTGGGAGAAAATTTTGAAAATTTAACTGCCACAAACTTTTTTCCTGCTATTCCAGCCTGTACAATTTGGTCCAATATAGCCTACCTGGCTACCCAGAATTCCAAACAACCAATCAATCGTCGCGGGCTATTGGAGCCTCACCCTCCCTGAGAAAATTTTGACAATTTAACTACCGCAAATGCGTTTTCTGCTATTCTAGCCTGTGTAAGCAACTCCAAAAGTAGTCAATGGTTTTATAACCGAAATCCCACTCTTAATTCCAACCACCCAATCACACTGTTGCAATTGCATTCACAAGTAACAATTGATGCCCGAAAAATGTCGCACATAGTAGAGTGGCGCCAGACAAAATGTTTTAATCAATAGTCAACGCAGTACAAATTCGTGGTATCCAATTAAAAGAAAAATGAAAAGTCATAATAGGCTCTATTGGGTTTTGAATGAATCAACACCCAGATTTCGATTATTACGATCGTGAAGATCGTTCTATCTATCATAGGTTTTGCTGGGTTGATTGCATCGATATTAAAACATGGATCATAACGATCGTGTCGATTGTTCTAAGCGTTGATTTGGTTATTATGGTTTGCACGATCTGATTTGGTTGATCTTTTGTACGATCTTACTATGCACGATCTTTCTATGAACAAACGAGTTGATAGGTTTGACACAGTTTATATAATCTGTTCATTGTCGTACACTGTATCATAATGCATAGTAAGTTCCGCTGCTCCAAGTTATATTCTTAAATTTTAGTTCTTAAAAATACTTTGTGGTTTTTCTATTTCATACCAGCCAAGGGTACTATTCGGAATAAGTCAAACAAGAGGTGAAGAAATCATATCTTAAAACTATTCTTTATTAGTTTGTTTATTTACTACGTATGTCGCATTATGCAAGTTGGTTTAAATTGTTCCAAGATGTTAATGGACAACATAAATACAAGAAAATAACATCTAGTCTGGATATAATTGTTCTTTACAGTATACAATTTAACAAAGTGTATTTTAGAGTGTAAGAATCAATCAGTGTGGTACTCAGTAAATTGGATCTATTTAATATAATTATATATAATTTTAATAAATGCCATCGATTTTTCCACTACTTTATAACCTGCAGGAAGTTAAGTAGAGATCGAGGATTGTTACTTAACCAACCACTTGATTCGTAGTAGTCGAGGGGTTATGAAACGTACCTTCGACAAATGAGTTACTGTGTTCGAGTTCAGGGAAGTAATGTTCAGATCCGTGCTGATCGGGAAAAGTTTTGACCATGTGATGGTGGAAGTTGTGTCAGGTAGTAAAGAAAATGACAGAACACTTCGGCACTTCCAGGGATTATAAAATGTTTGTTATGTTTTAATCTTCCAGTTCTGACACCAGTAACGTTAACTATTCTGACCTGGTATCACCTGAACCCACACCTGTAAAGTACTAACACTTAACTAATAAAGTAATCTTACTAATAGAACAGGTCGTCGGTGCTTGTTTGAAAAACAAAAGAGACTTTTGGCAAATGGAATTTTTTCCATCCGTATCACGTATCCGAATCGTCACGTGATAAGTTGCGCCAATGTAGTTTTGGCAGATTTTCGCGCCGCGTACGCATGAGTAACTGAGCTGAGCTTAGTTCTATTACATGATGGCAGTTATCTACTAAGATCACCACCAGTACTAGTCAAGTGACTATAAGCCTACAAATTCCTAGAATGTAAAAAGTCGGTCGACAGCTATTAAATAAAATTTGATGTCGATCGAATCTTATTAAAAATCTCAGACTTCGACTCGACAGCAGTGTTAACGATGTAGTAGATCGACATAATCAGGGAGATAATATATCAACTAGCGTGTAGACAGCCAAGAAAATTATGAAAATTCAGAGAAAGAAATGATTAAATTCAAGTCTTTATCATGGGTTAAGCATATATAATATACATCTTTGTGTTGTAAGACACACATAGATTCATAAAAAAGCTATGGCACAACATTTCAGCGTCTAAAAGCTGTGCCGTATCAAGTTTGTGAGATACACACACATCCAAAACGTGCCAATAGCAGGGCGGGTTGGGCCATCGGACAAAAAATGAAAAAAATAATTTTCTCCAATTCGTCTAAAAAAAAAACCTTTTTCTGCTGAACATTATATGAGGGAGGGGGTATTGGACCGGCCATCAGGCAATCACTGAAGTCTGGAATGGGCTGGTATAATAGACTTTCTGGGCCGGGTGTGCTTGGTGTGGGCCAGAATTCAGAATCCTTCAATGGGGATTCAGAATTTCACCCGAAAATTTCATAGGATTCACCCGACACTGTCGCCCGCAAATTTACTAATTATTAAGTCACCTGCATTCTCTTTGTGGGGATACGCCAGAATCCAAAATTCAAAAAGCAGGTTTTTTTGAGTTCCACTTTCGTCACTTTGTACCAGTGTGTCTTGTGGCCTTCTATCACAGGAGGAATCAACTAGCGCCCCCGGCAACAAAAATGGGCCATTTTTCAATGAAAATACTCCTACTTATTCAATATTCCTAACTTGTTAATCAAACGGTCAAAATTTGTGGTTCATTTTTTCAAAAATTTCCAGGGGGAGAGCCCCCTCCCCCAATCCAATTTGCTTTTCAAAGCACATGTGCGTTCTATGCCTATGTGATCGGAACTGTCATGGTACTGTTCAATCATCACCTTCAGTTCTGGATCATTGTGCTGAAGGCTTGTAATGTGCAGTGAACGTTTATCTTGTATTATTCTAAATAAACTTGTGGGTAGGTTTAGGACTGTTATCGATATAGGTGGTGGTAGGAGGGGACATGTCTGTAAATCAGAGTGTTAACCAACAACATTATATGCATTGCACGCATAGCCGTCCAGAGTTTTTAAGTGTTTAATTTAATATTAAATTATTAATTTAACCTATTTTTTCCCTCGGCTTCCTTTGTTGAAGTGACTAATCAGTACACCCAGAAGGACAAAACGACTTCTGATTAAAGTGTGAAATTCATCGAAATTATTTCCATTACCTATATCGTATAACCATCCTACGGGATTTAGATCACACGTCTTGGTAAAGATGAGCCATTATTTCTCTTCACCTCTTAAGTTTCTCATTTATTATAATATTAATGTGGGAATAGCTGTTAAATCTTTTTATGAAAAGTGAGCGAAGTGTTAAATCTTATTATTCTGGAAACGGACTGTCAAAATTGTATAGATTTATTCTACCAGTGTTAACATTCAACACCTCAATTGCCGCATATACGGTTAGATCTAAACACCATGATAGAATACTGGACCTAACGGTTAGCGAGTAAGTGTCTTACCCACATAACCATCAAGAGACAAGGGAGACACGGTAGCTCTGTGACTAAGGCGCTGGACCCAGGTTCAATCCCGGTGTTAAACGAGAGAGTTCCTCTAGGTTCTGCGGCAATGACTGACAGGGAGCAATGTCTAGTCGTTCGGATGGAACGAAACACCGAGGACCGTGTACGTTGGCGTTGATGGTGGGTAGGCACAAACCCTGCTGTCCGGTTGTAGAAAAGTAGGACGTTAATCCGCATTTCAACGCCCTGTCAAGACAATATGTATATTTAAGAAAAACTTAAGTAGGTGAAAAGCAAAATATCAGTGGTATAGATGACGAAAACTACAAATAAACATTAAAGGACCAGTAGAAATTCGGGACAAATTCGACACTGGATGTGATTTACTTTAACCTTGACAATATACGCCATGGGATGGTCTAAGAGATAAAATGTATATATGAAAACTGACAGTGACAGGTACCCTCTCTGAACTAAAACGTTGCTGGCCAATGAAGTTAATTCTTAAGAAGATCTAACGTCATTTATGGTGTTTAAACTGACAGCAAGGGTAAAAAAAAGAACATGGACGACGATGTTAGAATAACAACTGAAGATAATATAATAGGGAGGATATGTTTTTACTAGTCTTTCTTTGATGTCAAGAACAATAAAACGGATTTTATCAAGCCGAACATCGTCGATGCTTCCGATTCTCTATGATTACCTTACTTTTCAAAAGTTTTAAGGTTGTTTAAAGAAAAACCATAATAACATGCTGGACGCATTCAACCAATAGAACATATTCTTGCTACAGTCATTCGTTTGCAATTGGATTGCAGTGACCATCGGTCTACAATTCAGTTCTTTATGTCTAGCATTTGTCCATTAAACATTCCTATGTAAAGGTACTTTATAATTTAGGATGCTTATTCACAACACTAAAATATTTAAGAATTAAGCCCTGACTTTGGCAAAGAGCTAAACTTTGTTCTTGGATGTTCACTCTCAACTAATGTCCCTAACATATTTTGTTAAAGTTTTCTTGAGTAAACGTCGTGGGTTATTAGTCAGATTTGTGAACGTCTTGGGGTTCTTTAACTAGTCACAAGATATCCTTATCGAAATAATCAATGTAATGACGAACACGTCAGATCGTAATCAATGAAACAAATCATTTTAAAATTATATTCCAGACAGTTTATCAGATAATAATTTCACCAATGATCCCAATCCTTTTTATCAAATACACATGCTGAAATATTGCTATCTTTGTGATATGGAAATGAAATGAAATATTGTTCTACATTTCTGCACCGACTGAGGAATATTTTAATGGCTCAATTAAGATCAAATATATTACACGTCTTTCACGACTCAAATCACTGCTATTATTGACTAAGGGAAAGTACTTGGTATACGGGTCTGATTTTGAGATGCAAATCCATTTCAACAGACTTGACGCCTACTGAATAATTTGAATTCCCTTTTTGACTAACTGCTGATGAAAGCAAAAACTGGACAGAAATTAAATACGTAAAGCTGAATCACATCAACTTTGCCAAATCAAACAGTTTGACAGTGTCAAATTTCATCACACTTCGTTTGTTTAAAAGAAATTCCCATGTAGTAAAAGAAAAATGCACGTCAGATCATATGACACTGTAATTTACAGGAGGCCTATACTTTTTTATCGTTGAAACTGGAGAGGTTTATGCGAGAATAGCGAGGTCCAAAACTACGATTGCATGGTTTTATCTATTTTTTAAAGAGTAAAACACAGTGTAAACTAGATCATGTTAAGTATGTGTTAAGGATGTGTATTGCGTGTAAAGATAAACTAGAATACAGGGATAAAGAGAACACGGTTATTTGACATCCTATCGCATAAAAGTTGAGTGAAAATAGGATTCAGGTATCGTTGACACATTAATTAGGCCATTTTGAGATTACCAGCACCACTTACATAGGAAAACTAAGCCGGAAATATATAAATTATATAGTGCAATACGGTATCCATCATGCAGGTGTAAAGCTAGTAAATCTATTACAATGGAAATTATTATGTTAACAACACACCAATGGTTTTTGTTAAGTAAATAATTAATGTAATATACACAGAGAAAAAAGTTAAGCACCCCTTGATATGTTCACAAAGTCGAAAGGCAAAAACGTGTTAGTTCCTCAATGAAGCTAAAACTACTCTGAAATTCAAATGTCATCTGATCGAACAACGATCCGGCAAGACAGAAACGCAACAATGGCAAGATGTGATTTTAATTTAATATCGATTACGGTATGTTAATATAGGTACTGTTTTCGCCACAAAACAAAGCCCTCAAAAATATGGAGCTGCAAATCAAAGAAAGAGCATTGGTATTGATATTGTCACATAAATATGTTATTTGTAGACACCAGTGTACATGTTCAATAAGAACAACCAGTATCTGGTGGACCCTCAACTTACCCGGATGACACACTCAATCCGACGTCTCATGCCTCCAGTCAGATTTCGGATCTGTTCTCAGGTTAACAACATCTACCCGGCGTGCAGAGCTGCCTCCAACTGATGTAAGTTCTGTACTAGGGGCTTCCGTGACTGGACTCGGCGACCTATAATGTCCCACACATGCTCCATCGGGGTTCAGATCTGAGCTGGCCAGGGTAGAGTTGTCACTGAGTTGGCTCACATGTAGTCCATTGTAGGACGTCCGTGATGTATGAGCTCCCGTTAAGTAAGTTACCCCTAATGATGACCAAATACAGCTTGTAGTCATGAGACAGTCATCCAAACACCTTAACAGAGCCACCGCCATAAGCCGCTGTTGGCAGAATGTTCCTAGGGGTATAAACCCTGTCCTTCTGTCTCCAAACACGTGTACGGCCATTAGTAACATGAAGCAAGAAGCGACTTTCGTCTGACCAATAAATTTTCCTCCACGTCCTCAGATTCCAGTGTCGTCTGGCCAAACACCATGCTAAACGTGCACGCCTCAACAAGAGACGTTTAATTACTCTTCTTGTCGTCAGTCCTGCCGCTTTGGGACGATTTTTGGCTGTTCTGGAGCTGATGGGTCGATTAGGTATCACGTGCCTGTCTTCGCTGGGTGTAGTGACTGGGGGTCTTCCAGACATTGGACGGTCCATTGCACTTGTGGTCTGTACATTCTTTCGGACTAAACGGCTAACAACAGTGTAATGGTAACCCAGATTACGTCCTAACGTCTTCAAAGGACATTCCTGCAGAATGCATACCAATAATATGATCTCCATTGACAATCATCTCCGTGCCATGTTCAATAATTATGCTTGAATGGCCGTTCCGGGCAACGTTAAATAGTCACAAATACATTTGGATCATACTGCTGTTTGTGATCCTCGAGGGCAGCATGCTGCACGTGCATGCCGCAAACGATGGAGGTGCGACTGTCACGCGTCACTGGTTAAAATGTATCGCGCAAAAACCAGATTTCACATAATCGTACATTGTTTAACTATTTCAAATAATCCCAGGGAGAAATCATCACAAATATTAAGGGGTATTTAACTCTTTTCTTTGTGTATAGAAATAAGCAAATACACAAGAACTAAGAAAAATGTACAAAATTCCCGGCATAATGATATAATTTTATCCCTATTAAATTACGAAAATGCAGCACATTGACTATAACGTCAGGCAGTATAACCTATGTCATCAGGCTTTGGCTGTCGACTTTGCCAACATGCCACCCTTCGTGTTACAACGTCGTACACATTATCACAATAAAACCCCAGAATTTTGTTTCAACAAATTAATAATTCATGTTCAACCGATGGGCAGGGTAGAACAACATTTAAAACATACCTCCCTTTATCACATTTCTGAGTACTTGGACCTTTACTTGAGTCTTGGGGGTATATAATCAAAGTGTTGACGAAGGGTGCCATCACTTTAGCACGGCACTTACGGTGCTATTAGTAAATGGTTATCTCCAGCAGAAGAATTCCCAGCCCGTATATATTATAATATTTTACGTTTCTACAAACTGAATTTGAACATTTACGAATATTGACCAAATAATTGCTTGCTAGATATATCAAAGATGTACAATTCTTGTCGATAAAAATATATGGCGTCGCATGTTGTATTAAGAAAAGGTGCATTTCACATATCTTACTACCGGTACATAATAAAATTGTAATAGATGAAGCAAATAAAGAATTGAAGTTCTTCATGGCGTTGAAGAGCGGAGTAAACATAACGTATGGTAATATTATAAGAATGGCAAACAAATTTTAATGTCTGTTTGTTTTAGTTAATATCGTATGGTGAAGCTAGAGATATAGTGTTGTGTTATAATGAGATTTTCTGTATCTAAAAATGTTGAAAATTATTAGTCTTCGTCCTCTCCGAATGGTTTAACGTGTGTAAGTTAAATCATGAGGTCTTTTATTAAATAAAATGTCGTGGGTTCGTTTCCTTGCATGTACGTGGCAATGAGTAGGGTAGCCTGTGTGCTTTCTCCGTCTCCATCGGTTTCCTCCCGGCCTACGCGCAAGCGAATGATCGCAATACAGTTGAACCATACGTTAGTCTAGAAATGACCTAGTTTGTGCCGAGTGGATGTTAAATCCCATCTCTCTCCCCCCTCTCTCTCTCACACACACGCCTCTCTCTCTCTTTCTCTCTCTCTCTCTCTCACGTTCATCCAAAGCGAAACTTGCAGAAAAGGCGTTCTTCTATCTTGCTCCAAATAGGTAGAATAAATTTTCATCCAAACTTTTTTAGGATATCTGAATTCATTTTTCTAGAATGGTAATCATAGCTGATTCAGACGCCTCACAGACAGCAAAAGAGGGGTGGTTTTCATCCACGTAATCTAATCCGTGATCTTAAATGGCATAACCTACAGATGCTGCATAAGATGTGAAGAGCAGTGGAACCAACCTAGAAACTTGCGGCACTACAAATTATAGCTTTTTGGTTCAGAAAAACAAACACTGTTTATGGATACTTGTTTATGTATTTCGTACGGGAACAGACTTGGTGGATATTTAATAATTAATGATACGAAAGAAAAGGTCAATATTTGTCTTTGCTTAATTTATATTCTTTTTTCATGTCAAACTGCAATGTTACCACTAAACCACCAACAATTTGGTCTGAAATCTTGAAAAAGCATTAAATGCAAGCAGTTGCCTTACTTAAGGAGGAGCTTTAGCCAAGAAAAATAATCGAATAAAATTTCAATCTATTTTTTTTTTTTTATAAAAAATGAGCGAGTTCCGAGCATTTAAAACAGACTTTGAGCCTGCTCTGGGAGCTAAGTACTGAATTCCTCGACTTGATGTCAAAACAGTGTGTGGCTCAATAAAATTGTAAGCGCTCAGCGATCAAAATGGAGTCCCCTTACATGTCTTAATCTTGGAAAGATACATGTTCCTTTATAAACAACCTCCGGGAGTTTTACAACATCTTGGTAAGATGTACGCAGTTAAGGCGAGACGAAGCCTTATATTGAAAATGGAGAAGGCAGCAATATAACGTGGTAACTTCTTTCACGGAACCACAGATCGCCTTTCTAATCCACTATATTTACTCTAGGTGTTCTGTTTCCACTGATTTTACAACGAAACAGATCTTACCTTTTAATTACGGAACAATTAAATCACAAACGATATAGATAGTATATCCAATTTCCATTCATCACCGACTGGACAGTAAGTGCGAGGTTGAGATATCTATACATACAGCGGTGCACGTTACCTAATGTCTAACTTTTATGTGGGCTACGAATGTTACGAATCGCCCAAAATAGTGGCGAATCGAAATTCGTGGCGACCCGGCAAGATTTTTTAAACAGTTTGTAGATAATATGGAGTAGTTGCGAATCAGTTACGAATCGTTTACGAAAGAGTAATATGCCGGCTGTGAAGATAGGGTTCTACAAATGAAAGAAACATCTATATGAGCTAAAGCGATTCTGTTACGAATGACATACGGATATGCCGAATACCGTTACGAATACATTGTGCTCTCCACGAATAATGCCGATAAAGCCACGAAAAGTTTGGCACTATTCTTTAAACAATCGAAAGAAACTGTTGCGGGCGATAAGAAAGTACTACGAAGGGTTTACGATACATCTACGAACTCAGAAATTGGTTGACCGTCCATGAACGTTTTTGACAAACAAAAACTTTCTTGACCGTACTACGAACACTATGAATGTGTAAGAACCAAACAAGAATCACTCACGAACTTCAAAACAGTTTATGATTTATCTATGAATCGAAAAAAGGTTTTGATTCGGGGCGATTAGGTACAATTCATGGCATTCGTAGCCCATATGGAAGCTGACCATTACTCCACATTGGACATGGTACGACCAGTTCGACTCTAACCAATGATAAAAATAGATGTATGGCGCATAAAAATTTCTAATTTCTAATTAATGGAATATGAATAGCAGAAACAATAAAACAATGATTTTCTGTTAATTGCTTGCAACCTGGTCGTCTTGGTTTAGCTTTTGGCCATTTTATTAAAATAAAATTGCTCAATAGGTTGTCAACTCACTATTATATAATCATAGGCATTATTTTACACGTTGAAACATCTTTTACATCGGAAATAATAACACATTTACCTCCTTGCCCCACCCCACCCCCACCCCATGTGTAAAAACTATCTTTAAACGTTTGAATTTAATGTTGAAAGTGATATTTTTGCCAATTTCTCAACTTGCAACAGAGAATTATAGGATTATTCTTAACAAGCTAGGACTGTTTATAGATAAAATCTATTTTAAGGCTTTATTTTAATATATTTTTAAAATATGAAATTGACACTTTAATTGTTTGCAGTAAAATTAACAAAATACATACAAATCGGCTCCATACAGAAATGCATATTATGCTTTTACATACAGCGGTCGACTTCATATCGTCTGCTACAGCGCTGTATAATATCGTTATTTAAACAACAATTAAAACAATTAAGACAAGATCTGAAATAAGTGAATTAATTTCAACACGACCTTGATCTCATAACTATCTGAAAACCAACACAAGGGAAATCAGCGAAAAACAGGAAACCACTGTCCGTCGCGCATGCACATGACGTCACATCAAGGAAATTGTCGGTTGCGTTAACTACAAAAACATGGAATACAACTTTGCGAATATTTCTAAAACAAATTTGTTTTCTGTGCTTAGTGGACGCAGTTTTATATATGAAAATTCGTACCAGTAAACTGAAAGTCGATTATAACTGAGTGAAAGTGGGGAAATTTGGTACATAGTTACAATACATCAATACCTTGACCCAATTCAAGTTGTTTGGTCAAGATGTTGGAATACATTAGGTAAATGTCTTCGTGGAGTTCAGTGATTCTTCCAAGGCTAAACACTAATTTAAACACTTATTGATGGATAACTATTACTATGGTTTATTACACAGCGTCGTTTCAACATTACATGTCGTTATTAATATTCACTGAATTATGTCCCCTGATCGTCCGAAAAATCGCCCTTTTTAGCTTGTGGTCCCTATGGAGGTCAAAATTGTTATCCGATTTAAAAAAAAACGTTTGATTATATCACCGCTACATGGTTATGGAGGTCGAGATCGAATTTCGTAAAAATTGGACCAAAAGCGACCTACAAAATGGACGCTGTTTGTGCGCGAATAGTGTAAAAATATGATATTTCAAGGTTTTGGTGAAATTTTAAATGTAAGTTTATAACCCAAAGACCGCAGCTCCTTTCGATATTTAGGCACATTGGAACATAACTTTCTGAATTATGGCCTCATGTTTTTACATCGTGGACCCTATGGAGGTCACAATTTTATTCCGAATTTAAAAAAAAACGTTTGACTATATCCCCGTTACACATTAATGATGGTTGAGTGTGAATTTCTTGAAAATCGATAATTGAACAGCTAAATCCATAATCTAATGTTTTGTATACTTAACGTTAGCATGGGGCAGAACTTTGTAAAAACCAAACAAATTCTAATGATTTTCTGATAATTACTTAATATGCGACAACTCTTGTTGAATGACCGGACGATTTAGCGGCTGTGTGGGCGTATGTTTCGTTGCCTGGCAACCTATTTTTTTTTCATTCTAATTAAATGAGTTTGGTGAATCTTAGTGTATAGTTTATCTATACCAAAAACTTGCTTAGGCCAGCCAGGGCCGATTGTTTCAGCATTACAAAAAGATAAATGTGCATTTAATCAGTAGGTGCAATCTATTTATTTTGGAATAAAATCAGTCGCGCTTATAATTTAGTCATTTAAGCTTAGTTATAGGAGCTCACAGTTTATCATGTAGATTTAGGAATACGGTCGGTTAAGAGCTAGAACGTCTGAGCGTTATAGCAGCTGTGTGATTTATGAATTATATTTTTGGGAAAACGCTAAATACCAAAGTAGGATTATGATGGAATTAAACAACCTGCATTGTAGTTTTGTTGGAATATTCATTGATTTTGAAGAAAATGCTAGATTTCTATTATATTTCTCAGCATTTGTACAGCATCTTGAATTTCTTTTTAAAGAAAAATAAACATTGTCAAACGATACCATGATGGCCATTAATTCATATTCTGTAAAAATAGTGAATATCATGTAAATGAAATTTTAACGAACCAGACTTTACACGATGCTTATTATATATGTAAAGCATTCATTTCAATTTTCTTATTTGTATCTGTAAAACTGTCTCGAGACCGACAGAATAGTTACAGAGTGATTTTATACTTGGCAAGGAAATCGCTTTAAAATGACGTTGTAATCAAAAGTTAGACCGTTTCAATCCTAAAATATGATATGAGATTATCTAATGAGCTAATATAGAAATCAGTTTGACTTTTGATTACTCGGCATGTCAAAATGTCACAAATTTAAGCTGATTTAGAAATATTACTGATTAAAAATGTTTTTATTTCGTAGATTCAAGTGAGATGTAATGTCTGAAATATTTACATTTGATAGAATTAATGGAATTGTTTTAGCATCTGGATCTACATCTATCTCAATTTAAAGATAAGTATCGCCATGTTTCAAATCACTATCTAACGTCATCTTTCTTTTCTAACCTATCATTTTAGCTTTTTATCCGGCAGAGAGATCGATTTCTATATTTTCTGATATATACTCTACAATGTTATTGTGAGTTGTACCCGGAAAATGTGGTTCATTTGTGACAAAATTAAAGTTACTGAAGCCTAATGAGATGAAGAAGCGTCTTTCAAAATGTCAAATTAGTGGATATCTGATTCTTTTGCTGTGTTGGTATAAACAGAAATAATTTATCTGATATTTATATCTTTTTGTAATTATGATTAAAGAGGCAGTTCCAGATTGCAGAATGTAAGTTGCATCATGCAAACCAATTACAACATTATTTCCCTACACTGGTCAACATATACCAATTTTTGTATTATAGACGTACAAAATGTAACCGCGTTTCAATTTATGATTTTATAATTGGAAACAATTTTGTCATAAGTAGAAAATTCTACTAAGTTTTTCACTCTAGGCCACAGATTTGAAAAGGATTTGACAAAGCAAAAATAAAAGATTTATTTTATATACAAAATTTGTCTGCGTTATCACTATGGAAGTGGGCGTTAAAACACCAGTAGTAGTAGTAGTTTATACACTTAGATCATTTAATCAACAGATTTGGAAAAACAGAAAGCGACTACTTTTGATAAGAATATAAAAATGTATACAACATGTTAAATTGTATGGTATTTATCATTTCCTCTGAGTTATATTTTCTTTAAACTGCCTCTATTTCCCCGTTTCTTCAACCATCAATGACAATGACATCCAAATCATATAGAAAAGGACAGGATAATTTAGTTAGCAGCGTAATTCAACGAGATTTAATGAAAGCTATGAAACAATTTTACCCGAAGCTAGATTATTATTAATCGAGTCTTGGAAGGTAAAATTAAGACTTGCCTAAATTATCTGAAAGTAATAATTTATCGGTATGTTTAAATAGATATCCTATTTCTACCGTTCTTCCGGCAATCCACGCGTTCCACCTACTGAATAAATATTCCTGGAATTTCTTTCTAAGATAAGGAAATAATCAAAGAGATGTGTTTCCAGGCGATTTCATCAACGTCCTAGTTTCCAGGTCTTTTATTCGGATACAAGAAATGATATAAATGTTAGAGATGTCTTGGGGCAAGATGGCGTTACATGGATAAAGCAGGCGGTAAACACGTCTGTTGTTTATCAGAAATCAAAAGAAAAAATGAATAATAAATAAGATATAAAAAGTTTATAGACCTGCGTCGTCCTCTTAATTCATATTCCCATTTGTACTTTTCAAAACTATAAATAATTGGCTTATCGGGTTTTTTTTGGTTTTTTGAATTGTAAGTACAAAGAATGGATCCGAAATAAACTGGGATTTAACTTTCCAAGTTTCTGCACATACACGAAACCTCAACTAAACACTGTCCCTTTCATTGTGCTGTATGGAAATTCAGAACTATCTTTTTCTTATTTTGATATTGCTTTTTGAGACAATAAAGTCATTTACAAAGGTCATTGTAAAGGATGCTTACCCCGTGTCCAACATGAAATCGCTTGTTACACATGTTTGGTATATGAGCTGTTTCTAAACGAGTATCATATTCTTCGGGGGATTATTAGTTTCAAATTGCCCTTTAAAACAAATAAATGATGAATTAGCACAACATAAACCTATTTTAGCTCGCATTGTCGGTGATACTTGGGTGATTGTATCAACTGGGTAACTGCAGTGTTAATCTCCCATAAATATTTAATAAGACTGCATCAGACAATTTGATACGAAACTAATCCAAAAAGCTTCGATAACAATCAAACGTCTCTTAGCTTATTCTTCGATTTGTTATGAGGACTTGCAGAGTTACTAACATTTGCTTTGTACATCTCTGAAATAGAAGATACCAAGAAATATTATAGTTAGCCACCACGAAAAAAACATGGATACTTTTGATTGATTTACAACATAAGTAATTCGACATGAATGACATACACGTCCCCGAGTTACGCCAAGTCCTCGGGTCATGCCAACCCCAGGTTAATTAAGGCCGCGATAACGAGATTCCATTGCAGTTGCCTAAGAAGACAAATACGTAAACATGAAGGCGTGAAAATGTCATATAATTTTCTTAGCAGATTTGAATTTCAATGGCATGCGCAGAAGCTAATGTTATTTGAAACGTATTTTTGAATGTTCTGTCGGTCAAGAATACTCTAGCACCAAAAAGTATTTCAGGTCAAAAGCACTTCATATGTAAAATCAGATTCTATAGATTTGAAAGCATTATCACAATCTAGCCATGGAATAAAATCAGAATCTAAATTTGAAATATAATCTAGATTTGAAAAAGTAAATTTTATTAAAAGTCGCCATTTCTTACAGTCGGTTGTAGTGTGTCAGTAACAACAGCTATAAGTAGATTTTCGAGTTGTACGTAATTCCAGAGAATTTGATTCGGGGTGTTTGTCTTGTAATGAAATTATTATAAGTAATTTGTAAGTATTTTAATGCAAGATTTTTTTCTCGTCAATATGTCTGTACATTATAGACTTCATTACCCAAATAACTCAAAATCAATAATATCACGTCATTGGCTTTAAATTTAAAACACACTTCCTCTTCCGTTTTGTTCAGGACGTTCTAGTTTACAGATTTATCATGTCCACCATTTGCTCTATTATTTCAAACAATATCCCGGTTCTGGGGTTTTCCAACAAATTGAGACAACACGAGGTCTGTAATGCAACAAAATCGAATTGCCATATACAAATAGCAAACTTGGTTCACGATTGTAATCTTGAAAATAAATATTTAAAAAAAATCCCATAACTAATCAGCATGACTTTTAATTAGAATCAAATTGCATTAGTGTTTTACTGAATGGTAAGTAAGTGTGTGTGGCACCAACATCGTCAACAGGGATGTAAATACTTTTAGAGAGTTCCTCGCTTCTGGTAAAACAAACCACACATTCCATTTTAGTCGATTTAAATTATACTTTGGAACACCTAACGCAGACATACAGAACTGTAAAGATTAATGAAAGAAAAACAAAGCATGAAGATCATCAACTTTCTGTGAATCCATTAGGACACAGTTAGTCTACCACACAGAATCTGTCGACGTGTTCAGTTACTAAAAGCAGGAACTAATAATTAGGGTTTCACACTGCGTAGCTTGTGTGAAACACTATTGTTTTTGTTAAAATTATTATTCTTATTATTATTATTCAGATTCCAATTTGAATAGATCTCAGCAACTACGTGTCGCATCGTTATGATTTCTTCGGTTTTACTGGGAAAGTGGGTGTGACTTAGAGGATAAAGCTATTTTGAACGTTCTGCGACAATGCGAAATGTCCGAAATCACCAAATTATCGTTTTTTAAAATATTGCAGTAATTTTAACAATAATCATTGAATTTTAACTTTCGATACATTTTGGCATAGCCGGAGACAGGGCACATAGCTACGCTACTTTCGATTTTTGATTTTCGGCAAATCTTCAAAGATATTAGGCGCCAAATTTCGAAAATTTAAAATTTTACAAAAAACTTTTTTATTTATGAATATTTTTTAGTCGTATTGTGCACAGAATTAAAGAGTCATCTGACTAGTGCAAAAATGTTAAAAAAATTTGTCTCAGTAATTTTCCTTGGCCGCCATTGGCTAATTCAGTTTTTCAGTCCTAGATTAATTTTTTATTGTTCGATTTGTATAAAACAAAGTTCATATGCTTCGTTGTCTCAGTTGTCATTTTTTTATTACCGGAAGTGTTATCTGTTGGCACCGGAAGTGGCATAATTTTACCAAAAACTACAATTTTGACGGTTAGGTACCATTTTTCGAAAACAAATATTATTTTTTGGAAAAATTATGTGACTCAAAGAGTGTGCCCTTTCAAGGCGCAAAAAATGTCGGAAGCAGTTTTTTTAATTTCGATTTCATTTTCGAGCAAATTCGATTAAATGGCTGAAAATGGTGTAAAATTGACCTATTTACAACCTATTCAGGCTTTTCAGATTTTAAAATATTTCTTCGTAACTTTTATAAACTTGTAGCTATAATCCATACGAAGAAAATGTATGTTAAAATTAGTTTGTAATATAAGCAGTTCCCAAGAAATGGGCAGTTCTGTACAAGTCACTGTTTTCGTTATTTTGCCTGTAAAATAGTCAATTATTATTGGATTTTTATAAAAGTGACATCATTTGATTCAAAAAGCATGTAGCGTTATATCAAGTTGATTACAATTTAAAATTGACACCGGAAGTGACGTCATTTGGTCAAAAACTGCATTTTAAACTTTTTAAATCAATGTTTTATTCAACCATGAATAACTTAATATGTATTAATAATTTTAACTTTTGGTTTAAATTCACATATAAATACAACTCATATGGTCATATAGATATCATAAAATTGTTTCTAACTTGTTCGGTTGCCGAGAAATAGACGGTTTTCTACAGGTCACTTTTGAAGGTTTCGGGGCCATAAAAGTGTCAATTATTATTTGATTTTCATAAACGTTACACCATGTTATACCTAATGCCATTTGTGATTTCATACAAGTAATTTAAAATTTTCATTATCACCGGAAGTAACGTCATTTTGGCAAAAACTGAATTTTTAGCCTTCAAAACAGATATTTTATTCAAATGAGTCTGTTTTGAAATCTTTTTCAAATTATGGTATTTGATGCCAATCAACAAATAGAATGAACCCATACGATCATACAGATACCAAAAAATGGTTTCTAACTTGTACTGTTGCAGAGAAATAGCAGATTTTCTACAAGTCACTTTTCAAGTTTTTTGGTCTTTAAAAGTGGCAATTATTATTCGATTTACATAAAATTGTCACTATATGATATCGTATGCCATTTCTGGTTTCATAAGACTAATTGAACATTTTCATTAACACCGGAAGTAATTTAATTTTGTCAAGATCATTTACAAGTAACAAATGTATAAAATGACTTGATATTGCTGGATTGATTGGTTGATTCTACGTCCATTTTATTTGTGTGCAATGTTAATTTGGAAACCTGTTTAGTGGTTTCGTTGGTACCGGAAGTGACATATGTTCAAGTGTAACTTGGCACCGAAAGTGACATGATTAAGAGTAACTTGGCACCAGTGAAACCCGTCATTCCTGCATGCAGGTCTAGTTATTATTATTATTCTTCTTTTGTTTTGAGTAGATCTCAGCAACTACGTGTCGCATCGTTACGATTTCTTCGGTTTTACTGGGAAAGTGGGTGTGACTTAGAGGATAAAGCTATTTTGAACGTTCTGCGACAATGCGAAATGTCCGAAATCACCGAAGTTATCGTTTTTACAAATATTGCGGTAATTTTAACAATAATCATGGGATTTTAACTTTCGATACATTTTGGCATAGCTGGAGACAGGGCACATAGCTGCGCTACTTTCGATTTTTGATTTTCGGCAAATCTTCGAAGATATTAGGCGCCAAATTTCGGAAATTTAAAATTTTACAAAAAACTTTTTTATTTATGAATATTTTTTAGTCGTGTTGTGCACAGAATTAAAGAGTCATCTGACTTGCGCAAAAATGTTAAAAAATTTTGTCTCAGTAATTTTCCTTGGCCTCCATTGGCTAATTCAGTTTTTCAGTCCTAGATTAATTTTTTATTGTTCGATTTGTATAAAACAAAGTTCATATGCTTCGTTGTCTCAATTGTCATTTTTTTTATTACCGAAAGTGTTATCTGTCGGCACCGGAAGTGGCATAATTTTACCAAAAACTACAATTTTGACAGTTAGGTACATTTTTTGAAAACAAATATTATTTTTTTGAAAAATTATATGACTCAAAGAGTGTGTCCTTTAAAGGCGCAAAAAATGTCGGAAGCAGTTTTTTTAATTTCTTTTTCATTTTCTAGCAAATTGGATTAAGAGGTGAAAAAAGGCGTAAAATTGACCTATTTACAACTCATTCAGGCTTTTCAGATTTTAAAATATTTTTACGTAACTTTTATAAACTTGTAGCTATAATCCATACGAAGAGAATGTATGTGAAAATTAGTTTGTAATATAAGCAGTTGCCGAGAAATAGGCAATTTTGCATGAGTCACTTTTCACGTAATTTTGGCTGTAAAAGAATCAATTATTATTCGATTTTCAATTTTCTTTCGCCATTGGATGCCTAATGCCATAGTGGACTATGTCAAACCATTTTACCCCTTGCGCTGCCACCGGAAATGACGTCATTTGCTCAAAACTTAAATTTTAGCCTTCAAAAAACAATATTTTATTCAAATGAGTCGTATTTGTTATTTTTTTCAAATTGTGATATTTGATTCTATTGATCAAATAGATTGAACCCATACGATCATACAGATACCACAAAATGGTTTCTAACTTGTACGGTTGCAGAGAAATGGGCGATTTTCCTTAAGTCACTTTTCAAGGTTTTTGGTCTATAAAAGTGTCAGTTATTATTCGATTTTCATAAAATTTTCACCATATGATATCTTGTGTCATTTATGATTTCATAGAACTAATTTAACATTTTCAGTATCACCGGAAGTAATGTCATTTTGGCAAAAACTGTATTTTTAGCCTTCAAAACAGACATTTTTTTCAAATGAGTCTGATTTGTAATATATTTCAAATTATGATATTTGATTCCAATCAACAAATGGATTGAACCCATACGATGATATAGATACCAAAAGATAGTTTTTATCGTGTACGGTTGCCGAGAAATAGACGATTTTCTACAAGTCACTTTTCAAGGTTTTTGGTCTATAAAAGTGGCAATTCTCATTCGATTTACATACAATTTTCGCCATTATGCTGCCTTATGCCATTTCTGATTTCATAAAACTAATTGAACATTTTCATTATCACCGGAAGTAATGAAATTTTGCCAGGATCACTTACAAGTAACATATATATAAAATGAATTGATATTGCTGGATTTGGTTGATTCTTCGTCCATTTTATTTGATGTTTACAATGCTTATGTGGAAACCTGTTTGATGGTTTCATTGGTATCGGAAGTGACATATGTTTAAGGGTAACGTGGCACCGAAAGTGACGTGGCACCAGTGAAACCCGTCATTCCTGCATGCAGGTCTAGTGTTCATTATTATTATACATAAATCAGTGACGTTTCAAATGGTCGTATCTTATATTGGCCTAGAGTGATTTCCCGAAATTTTCAATCTGAGTGTTTAGATGTTAGATGAAAAATGAAATAACATTCTTTCAGGGGATCTAGCCATCTTGGTTGATTAGCCTTGATTAACCCAAAGGCATATAGACAGTTTCTTGAAGCATGGACCAGGATTTAACATATTCGGTTATTTTGACCATTTGCGCCCCCCCCCCACTGGCGTTTGGTAGAACGGAATGTGGGCTTTACTATGAGTTCATTTGAATTAGTAGATTACTCCCTAAAGAATGCCAAAACAATGATCGCCAAATTGATATAATAAATAAAACATATCACACACTAGATAGTATACAACATACGTAACTATGATTAGATATAATTGTAAATTGTAAAATAAATAAAAGATGCTCATTTCAATATGTTCACATTCTCAAGTTAAAATATATGATGAAATGGTGATTTATTGAAATAAAACTGCCTGTTAATTGGTCTGTTCGACCTATACAAGAAAACACTTGATGAAGTTACCGGCTAGTTAGTCAACCCGCTTCATTTCGGTCAAATAGTAATAAACGGGTAATTTGAAAAGTATAAAACATAACCATTCTATTGATAGGGCTCTGTATTAAGACTAGTAATTATTTCTTGTATTTCGAATGTAGATCGTCTATAGATATCTTTTTTTCCCTTTTGTGCTTTTTACATGGATACTTTTGTTGAATTTTAAAAAGTTAACAAATATTTTCATGCTAAACATATTATATGATTGAGAGGAATAGGTTATAAATTTATGTGACCAGGTGTAGAAGATATTATTTAAAAATGATTGTGACATATTGGTTTTTTGTGGTTATAAAGATATAGATCTCGTCGCAATGTTCTAAAAAAATGTCATACGCGAAAACAGATTGGGTGCTGATATTTGAACAAGTCACACTATTTAGAACATCGTAATAATCTTCAAAGAGGATGCACCATGTAGACGGAGTATTTTTTCTCTAAGTGTTATAGAGGATAAGCAACAAAACACGCAAACTGTACACGGTAGGGCACACTACAGAAAATTTCAATAGAGCATAGACCACTAATAGAGCACACCACAGACAGTCCCAACAAAACAGTACAAACAGGACTTGAATCTACCACACCACGGACACTCAACAAAACATAGACCAAACTTGAAAGAGAGAGAGAGGGGGGGGGATAGGGTTTAACGTCCAGTCGACACAAACTAGGCCATTTCTGGACTAACACATGGCTTGGTGTTATTTCTTTAATCACTTGAGCGTAGGGCTCTTTAGCAGCGGGAGGAAACCGAAAACTCGGAGAAAACACACGAGGTTGAACAGGCGACCCTACTCCTTGTCACGTACAACCGGGAAATCGAAACCACGCCAGGTGACTCAATGACAGACTTGAAGAACCTGCGCGCATGTACTAACCGGTTATTCACCAAACAGTAGATGAATGTAGTACACAATACAAACTGTACACAGATACAGCATAGATATCTTAAATAAAATGTAGAACAAGCAGTACTGAAATACAAAGGAAACAAATTTTTAAAAAATCAAAATAAACAGCGAAGCCCTTCACAGTGACCATATCTAGTTTAATCTAATCATGTTTTCATGACTATCTCATCTTTGTTTGGTAATCCTCTATAACACTGAACTAAATCGAACATACAATGGCCCACAGTGACAATAATGTTATATTCCATGTTCACGTCAATTACATGATAAATTGTTCATTATGACGACGTGCAGATTACAGATGATTTATTTTCCATTAAAATATCTTCTCACACAGATTTCAATAAAACGACGTATGGCCTTTTCGTTTCTATAGCAACAAATCTGTTTATTTGCTCAAGGTAAAAACCCTAGTATATTATCGGGTTATTTTACAGATGCATCATGTAAGATTTATATAAAGAGTTTACAGTTCTCGCTATAATAGTTTAATGAAAAATGAATATATTGAAAATTTCAGTCAAATTATCTATGTGAAGCTATTGCTGTTTAGAGAATAGTATCCATTTTCAATTAAATTATTAAACGACGATCTTGTTTCAATCCATTGGAATTCGCGAGCTTTTGATTGTCTAGAAAGTTGATTATGATCTTGGAATGCTAATAAATATTTAATTAATAGTTTATATAACTATTTATTGGGGTCAAAAGAACGATCCGCAACAGGTAAATTTAGCTCTTGCATAATGTATTTTTAAATAATAATTCAAATGGTAAAGACATAATACCGACAGTATTTTAACATATAATTGGCCAAATTTTAAGACGGTTTTGCATTTCAATATTTTTCCAGAAGCCAGGGTGGCTCGGTAAGTAAGGCGGTGGCTCTGTAACCAGAGAGAGAGAAATGAAATTGAGTCTAACGTCCACTCGACAAAAACTAGGTAATTTCAGGACTAACATAATATGGTTTGATTTTTTATTTCCATAATTCGCTTGCGCGTAGGGGGTATTTAGCAGTGGGAGAAAACCCTACTTCTTGTCACGTACAACCGGGAATTCGAAACCATGCCAGTTGACTCAATGCCAGGCTCTATGATACGTCACGCACGTGCTAACCATTCGGCGATCCAACACCCTCTCTGTTACCAGACGGTCCCGGGTTCCATCGTGGTGTTTGCTGTGGTCCCGTGCACACGTTAGCATTTACGTAAAAGAAACCCCGGTAGCTGGAATTCAAAATAAGAAGTGGGCGTTAAACCTTATTTCATTTAATGTTTTCAAATTAACGACATGAATTGGAAAGTATTTGGTTTCAAATTCACGGAGTTGATTTTAAAATTGTATTTGGAAGATGTATTTTTGGGGGGTATAATTACACACTGTTAAAATGCTTTTGGCACTCATGTTTCTGACATTAAAGAATGATATGATGCGTTCTTTTAAGGATTGAATCTTTATTTCGAAAGTTTAAGCGGAATACTGTTTGTTTACGTATTTTAGTTCCGTGTTTAGCTTACTGTGTCAACTCAGGAACACATAATCGATTATATCCCAGAATTAGCTAGATGTATGGCCATGGTCAGAATTTTCTAAATTGAATTTTCTCACTTTCTTAATTACATTATCATGCCCGGTTCATTCACTCGGGACCGACTTATTGTAGGGGTGTTAAATTCTCTCTTCGGATATAGCAGACTTCAAATGATTCTTCAAATCTTTAATATACCAGAACTTAAATATACGTATATCGTCATACAGTACTGACAGGTCAGTTACTTCACTTAGTAAGGGATCCTAACCAGTGACTGCCATCTATATACAACTTTTTTTTATATTCACGAAAAATCAGATAATAGGATTAAAGTAACTGAGAGAGAGAGAGAGAGAAATGGGGTTTACCGTCCACTCAACACAAACTAGGTCACTTCGGAACTAAGATATGGTTCAATTTTATTTCAATAATTCGCTTGCGCGTAGGGGTCTTTAGCAGTGGGAGGAAACCGGAGTGCCCGGAGGAAACCCACGAGGTTGAAAAGGCGCCCCTATCTCCATGCCACATACGCTCACACCAGGGCTCGAAATCACAGCCGCAAGCCAGAGTTGACCGGCCAGCTAGAGGACGAAGCGCGGCACTCTAGACCACTAGGCCATCCCAACCTCCGTAAAGTAACTGTTCAGTTTGATTAAAATACAGAACCCAAAAACAGATGATATTACATACTGAATTTGTTTAGTTAGAAGTCGAATAGAGTAACACAATTTGAGCAGGCCACTCGTCTTAAGCTATTCCAAAGTCAAGATGGTCGTATTTTGAAGATAGCCGACCATTCGCTACCCGAAGATTCGCTATATATCCATTCATCACGAATGGCCATCACGATAAGCACCCAGGAGCTAGCAAAGATTTAAATAGGATCTCGAGTACAAAGGTTGCGGCTAGGGACATGTAGATATGTCATCAGGGCCACCAAAAACGCAACTCTTATGTAATGCTTTTGGGAACACTAACAGGGGGCACCGACCATATTACTTCCGATTAACAACAAAATCAATTACAAATTGTTCCTCGTTATTGTCGAAATCAAATTGAAGAACTCTTTAAGTGCCCGTCATGGGGACTAGTCAATTTCTGAGAGACCTAAAGTAGGCACCCCGTGGGCGTTTAACGCACATCTGGATTACATCCACGAAAGTCGTGCCAAATATTCCTCGGGATTTCCTGAGACAATATGATTCTTTCTGAGTTGTCAAATGGGGACGTAATACCCCATTTCATATCATTTGAGGACCCTGGTCACATATCTACTAATACCTGGTTTCAAACCTTTTGTGCTCGAGATGCTACAGGTGGACCCTTGTTTTACATAGCCCCTAGAATAGAAGGAATGGAGTTTCGCGTCGGCCATTTTCAGACTATCATACGGTTAATGTGTTTTGTGATTTGCCTACTTCCAACTGCCGATGGTTCATTTACGTTCACCTCATTGTGGATCTCGGTTTTCGATCTACCCGAACGACTAGATAAGTTCTTCTCGCCCCTTGTCCGAATTCGAGAACCGATTTTCTTAAAAGAAAAGCATTGGTAAATATACTCATCTTTGTCTTCCCTTGCCAGAAAATTTGGTGTCATTTCAGGGTATGACTCGTGGCTAAAATTCAATTTAAAATTTTTGAATAGAAAAATTTCCTTTACGATAAAAACAACAATAATATCAGGAAATAAATCCCTCACATCATTAAAAAACCATTAAAAATATAGCCCGGTAATTATCTTGCAGACTATTCTAGCTATAGCCATGTTTTACCCAATAATTTGACATTTACAAAAGAGGAGAATAATAGCGTCTATTCCGCCGACAGGATAGATTCAAACAATCATTAACTAATCCACCGACGACAATATTGGCCATATTGTTTTGGTTTTTTTTTTGGTTTTTTTTTTTTTACATTACTATTTTCTCGAAATTACCAAAATAGGTTAGACATAAATGGTATAAACTACAACACATATATAGAAATATATTATCATACTTCGATTTGTTTTTAGAAAATTGACCGATAAGAACTTGAAGATATTCAAGCAAGCTGGGTATCTAACCCATTTTCAAGGGAGGTATCACCATGAACATGTTAACTAATGTATCTATATATACTGAGCACCGTGGAAAACACGTCACTTAGTTTTTCGTATAACAATATGATCTTGTAAACATATCTTATTTAATTTGCTTCTTATTGTGAACAATATTCAAATGGGAACACATCAATAGCAACACATTTGTACGATCTGTAATCAACGGCACAAAGTCAGGGGGTCAAAACCAAAAGAACGACACAGATGTCAGTATCGCCTGTGTCCTGGATTTGAAACAAGGCCTGGGGCAAATTGTTCCATTCTTGGACAAGAGCAGCTTCTAAAGCAGCAATGGTGTGCATCTGTGGTCTCCAATACAGACGGCGTCCAATCTCATCCCAGACATGTTCTATCGGTGCCATGTCAGGAGACATGGCTGGCCAGTCCAAGACATTGATGTTGTTAGGAGCCAGGTAGTCCATACTGACACGGGCGGTATGCGGACGTGCATTATTCTGTTGGAAGTGCTGAAGTTGCGGGTACGTGCGCTCGAAACATCGGAGCAACAATTGGTTGCAAAACATCATCACGGTATGCTACAGCATTAACGCGACCCCTGCAAATATGTAGGGGGTCCGGTGATGAAATGCGTAGCCTCCCCACACCATTAAACTTCCCCACCCCATCGATCCGTTTCGAAGACGCAGCCATCTGCAAGACGTTCCCCAAGACGTCGCCACACACACAGACGGCCTTCAGCGTGATAAAGATGAAAGGTACTCTTATCACTGAAGAGCACACTTTGCCAGTCAGTCTACTCTTCTCCATGACTGGTGTCCTTGAGCCCATATCAAACGCCGCTGACAGTGATGATCCCTGAGGATAGCTTCAACATAAAGTCGTCGTACACGGACTCTTACTTCTCTTAGATGACGTCTTACGGCGTTGGCACTTACTGGTCCATGTCTTCCAACGACTGCTGCACCTGTTCGAGTCGCTGGGCGGAGTCTGTCACGCAGATGAGTGACCCGGATGTAGCGGTCTTGAGCCTGGGTTGTAACGTGTTGTGGACCAGAACATTGACGATCACGTGTTGATCCAGTAATTCGAAGGCGTTCCACCAAAATTACAATAGTGGACTGATGACAATTGAAGCGTCTGGCTATAGCACGTGTAGACATGCCAACCCTGGACATTCCCACGGCTTTATCCCGTTAATTTTCAGTAAGTCTCGGCATCTCTAGCTCGATTCCGTCACACATTCAACAACAAATTACGACAGATTGACGTTTCATTGTTCATGTACTGCACATTAAGTTGAAAACATGCTTTTAAAGGGCTCACACACAATGCTGCACACGTGAATATTAGAGTTTTCATGTGCATCTCGTGCAATTTATTTTTTGCGTTTGGGAGCATTGTGTGAAACAATAGTTCATATTATTGCATAATATTATACATACAAAACCACCTAGAAATAAAATATTTGGGAAAAAAGGTGATGCGTTTTCCATGGCGCTCAGTGGCCAATTCTAAATACATTTCTGTAATTTTCGCTTGGTATTATTTATATTCTCCTTTAAGTGTATCTCGTATACTTGTATTAAAAACAATTATATATATATATCTATAAAAATATTACAAAGAATTGTTGTCATGGTGATATAACAGTTTGTCGCACAACTGTTCGAGATATAACTATATTAAGAAATTGCCACTTTTACCTTGATCGTAAAGAAGAAGAAATCGGTCACTTTTCTCAATGTAGGTAGTGTTGTGGATAAAATTAGAATCCGGGCCTGTAGAACTCTATAGTGGTGGTGAGCTCCAAGTGTGCACGAAAATTTCCGTTGGAATCCAGTACAACGTGATTTTGAGTATTGAAAAAATACACGAATAGTGAAGAAAAAAATATATATTTTTGATATTTTGGCGTCTGACTAACACTACAGCAGCGAAAATAAAACGTAGTACATCTTTTGGGTATTAAATCTCAGTGTCTACAATGCTCCAAGATATACATGCATTCTAGCATACATTTAATTAAATCATATAAACTGGCTGTATGCCCTCTAAAGGCGTCTTCAGATATTAATAATTATACATACATGTACATGCTACCTAATATCTATTGAAGATAAGACGGCTCTCTTTTGTGAATAAGCTTCTGTAGTATGCATAATCGTCTAATCTTTCTGTGATCATGTAATTTAGTCCAGACAGTTTCAAAATAAAGCGATTCACGAGATACATAAATAGCGCAACCAGTTGTTGTTCCGGTATCTTTAAGCTGCGATTTCCCATATATATAAAGTGATTAAATCGTAGCTAAATACTGTATCAGGTCGATCTGATGTAATTTCGATGATATCTCAAAACTTAAAACTTTTCAACTAACCCAACCGCACAAACCAACATATGAAATTCAATAAGGTCGACAAAAAGCCATATAAGGTTACCGGGTTGTTATTTTTTTATTAACGTGGGAATTAATATCTTAATAATTGTGTGGGCTATATTTAATAAAAAAAAAAACACAAAATATTTTAATAAATATTGTTTAAATACACAGCAGATAACGGGTCAAATTCTCAATTTGTAATAACTGGAGGAGGGGGTGGGGTCTTTAAATTTCACGGCCATTGGCCAAGGTCCACTAAAACTCTTCGACCCATCTCTTTTACTCAATTGCTCTTACACCATTAAACACATAATCTACCAAAAGATAGAAGATTGTATATTATATTTTTCTATAAAAACTGCACTTTCATCAATTTTTCACCCAGAACAAAATCAATTTATTTTAAAAATAGTTTTTATTTTGCTTCTAGGCTATCTTTACACATTTCATAAATACTTCGTTATTATTTTTGTTCCGTTTTTTTATTTCCACAGTCTACTTCAATGCCAACGCACTAAAAACATTTCCCATTATCATAATAGTCCTTTCCCATGAATAATGTGTAAATGTTTCTAAGACTAATATCCTATGACGTAACTCAACAGCCAATGCAAACCGAATTTTAAAAAACAGAAAGCTAGAAATAATTAGGAGATAAACACTTCCTGTTACGTATTTAGAGGGGGTTTATTGTCCATAGAAACAGGAAGCTAGAAATAATGTCCCATATACGACACTGACTTATATTCTAAGTTTTAATATCCCAGTTTTTAAAAAAGATCATCCAAGTTCGTTACACAACAAATATTGACACACGTTGACTGTTGCGAAAGGTCAAGTGCAAAAAGGGGATGTTTGGAACGACACTATCTATATTTCGTTTCGGTTTTTGTTGTTGTATACTGTCGGTGGCCTACACTACATAAAAATCTGACAAGTTAAACTGCAAGGTCGTTTGAGGGGTCGTACAAGCGGTTTTTGACCTATGACGTAAGACATTGATTCATTAATCAGCGTTGACTTTTATAGTAGTTTACCCACAGTTCCGTGCATGGAACATCAAGAAGTCGTCGTAACAGAAACTTTTATTGGCTAATCCGTCACTTCACCAAAAACGTCGATAAATAATAATAATAATACTAATGCGGTATTACACAACTACATGATATATACACCAGTATGGTAAACATACAATGCCTAGTACCAAAGCCCTTTGCCTAGTACAACACAATAATAAACATCAAAGAGTATAGAATAAGGTTTACAGAGGTTTCTAAAAGAATATTGAATTATATTAATAATGACTTTTTAAAGTCCTTACATAGCAAATGATATTTAATGTATATTTTTAAACATTTCATATACGAACGTTGCAACATCTTATATACTAGTTTTGATGCGATGACTTCAAAACCCTTTCCGAAGAAAGTGCGTTTTTGTTCATATGATAGTTCCAGGTATTTCTCAATATCATAATTTGTCTTAATTTTATAAAAAAAAAAAAAAAAAAAAAAAAAAAAAAAACTTTTTTTTTGTGGTGTTACTTTAAACAATTATTTAGGGTCGTCCTTTTTGATTATACAAGTATTTCCGAGACTCAACGTAGATATTCTCCTAGCTTTGTTTGGACATCTGTAGAATTTCCTGTAGGAGCTGACTGAAGTTAGGGGTTGGCTTGTTTTGATTTTGATTCGATCCATGTATTTAACCGACCAACTTGAGCTTATACAGCAAAGTTTGAAGTTTATTAGGTACATGCAAAAAGTATTTACAAAGATTGCACTGCAGCTTTTCAAGCTTGTAATATTTTGTATGGCGTTAATACTGAATTTGTCAAAAAGTTGTCTTCCTGATTTATTAAAAATCTTCACCTGTGTTTTTTAGTGATAATGTAAGTCTCCATTGCTTTCAATATTTATCAACTATATTTAATGAGCTTTGTAAACCACTACTTGGTAATGAAAACAAAATAATATCATCAGCATAATATAGTATTCATTTATTGACACCAATATAATTATTTAAAATATATATGGGAGCTTGTCAATAAAAATGTTGAATAATAATGGACTACGGTTATTTCCTTGCATGTCTCCTACTTCATACATAAACTATTGATGAATAGCTACGTCGAATTAAGGTAAATTGTGATTATCCTGCAGGAATGCTTGATCAAATGATTCGTCATGTACTCATTGAAAAAAATAACCGAATAGTAAACCTAGAAAGGAACGTTTAATGGTGGAAGGCAATGGCTTGACACTTGGGAATGCAATAACAATTGCCAGACAAATCGAACTTGTTACAGGTGAATGTCAATCACTTCTATCAAAGCCCAATAATAATCACATGATGGATAGTGTGCAAAGAATTAAAAGTGCCGATAATAGAAATTATCGCGCATATAATAATAATGACCATCGGAGTAGTACCCAGTTTTCAAAATCACATTAAATCATTTTTATGCGCCAAATAAAGTACAATTTCGACCCAATTAGCAGCATAGAGGACAAAGACCACAGTTGTTTCAACAAAGGTTTCAGCCTCGTAATCCAGTTCGCGCAGCAAATAATCAACAATTTCCATCCAGTTTTCAAATGCAAGGATTGCCAACCAATACTAGACCTCCGCTCAATTCTGGTCGGACAAAACAACATTGTTTTAAGTGTGGTAGAGCCTCCTATCCATTTTGCTCTGCTTTAAGCCAGTTCTGTCGTAAATGCAACAAACAAGGGCACTACGCACATGTATTTAAGTCAGGTATCGGTTCAGCAGATTGTGTTAATCAGATGACAATCCTTTCAGTGGATACATTTACACCGCGGAAACATCAGTGTGGTATTTTAGTTGACAGTGTTCTCATTAACTTCATTATCCACACGTTTACCGTTATCGTTGTTGTTTAATATATTTTGGATAAATATTTTAGCAAGTATGTACTTATCACCCCTACACCTACATTACGATCATATAATATTACTCACACGAACGTTGCTGGTGTTTTACAACTTTCTTTAGTGTTCCAAGACAGAAAAGTATATGCATATTTCTTTGTAGTAGACATATTACTTGGAAGATGAAATTAAAACAGAAGAAAATGGTAGAAAATGCTGACCATGCAGATTGGATAAGCCCAGTCGTAATTTCGCGTCGTAAAAATAACAAAATCCGTTTTTGCGTAGATTTAAGATGTGTGAATAAAAACATTCTGCCAGTTAAATATACACTTCCAAATATTGAGACTTTGATCTCGGTTCAATAAAAAAAAAGGACAATTTTATTACTGAACTGGATAAGAACTCCGCGTACCACCAATTACCCCAGATGTCGCTACACAGGAAATCAAGGACCATTTGGATTACCAGACACATCCCAAAAAATGATAAACATTATTTTGACTGGTTGCATTGTGATGGTGTATATAACCTACTTGACAACATTTTGATAGTAGCTGACACTGAAGACAAACATTATGTTTGATTACGTGAAGTTATGTTACGTTTACAAAAACGGCCTTACTTTAAGTCCATCGAAATGCCACTTTAAACTCGGTAAGGTGAATCGGCTTGTTTTTTTGTATTTCTTCAGAGTTTGTAAGTATGCTAAATGAAAATATTGATGCTGTACAAGATGCTTTGCCCCCAGAGAATGTTTAAGATGTTCGCCCCCAGAGAATGTTTAAGATGTTCAGAGCATACTAGGATTTTTCAACCATTACTCGAAGTTCATTCCAAACTTTGCAAAGCCAATAGAACGAATTCGTAAATTACTTCGTTAAAATGTGCCTTGGGACATGCCAAATGGACAAGAACATTCTTTTACTTAACTTAAGACCCTCCTGAAAACACCCCCAATACTCGAATTTTATAGACCTGACTTACGAGCATATATGTAACATGTGATGCATCAGATTATGTACTTGGTGTTGAATTATCACAACTTTAGGGTTCAGATGATATTTGACCTGTTGCTTTCGTGTCTAAATTCTTACAGATTGTGAAAGAAAATACAGCATAGCGAAAATGAAGCTTTAGCTTGTACATAGGCAGTAAAGAAATGGGATCGTTATTTGCGAGGACGTCATTTTAAACTTGTCACCGATCACCCTCCACTAATAACATAAGCCTGCAAGAATTGCTCGCTGGACAGCTTCGTTACTTGTGTATAATTTTGATATGGAATATAAGAAGGGTGTACACAATGCAATAGCTGATGGTTTATCAAACTGCATAAATTATCTATCGAAAGTACTTGTGTTTCAGAAATTTTAATTTGTGAGGTAAATTTGTGTAATTCTCTTACTATCGATTCCCTGAAATTAACACCTAGTGTTATTGCCAGTAAAACTGCAAGGATATATACATCATATCAGAACTCCTAATTATCATTCAAAGTCAAATGGAGCTATAGAACGCTTAAATGGTACGATTAAGTCGTTATTTCAAACTAATGTAAAGTCCTCCCCAACGATTAGATCTACCAAGCATAATACATTTTCTATGACAGGAAGGGAAACGATGACAAATATTAAAACCCCCATGATAATTTTGATAGACTTTTGGGACAGAATGCAATTTAATTTTGTTACAGGAATATCATATTTACAGTGGTTGTATTTAAAACAGATAAATCATATCAGAAATTGCACTAGCGGTCTTGGTAACATCAATGTTAGCATTATTTTCATCACATCGAACAACTTTGGACAGAATGCAATTAATGTTTGTTACGGGAATATATTTACAGAGGTTGTATTTAAAACTGGTTAAATTTAAATTATTACTAGTGCTAGAACAACTTCCGTTAAGAGCTAGTAGTCCACTTATTTTGGTACATTCATTATCACTTCTGGGAGATACTTTGAAAAAAATTAAATCTTTTAAATAGTTGGGCGTAGACGTTAGAGTCGTTACATACATATAACATGTAGTAGGTTGCTGTGTGTACGGGGATGCAGAAATTTCCAATGCTATTGTGAGACAAGTCCCACAAAGGCATACAAAAAGCTTTAAACAGTTTATAACAAATATCAGAATGAACATGTTTGAAACTAAAAAAAACCACTATGTTGAACCTGGTTAAAAACTTACTGATACATTCATAGACCTCAAAGAATGACGAAGTTATATCATCAGCATATGCAAGAGCACCAACAAGTACGTGTCCAATATGGCAACACAACTAGCTCTTGTTTAGCCTGTTCAGTAGCTCATCTATATGGCCACAGATCACTCAATATTTCCCCATTGACTTTAATGTTGATTCTCGTCTCTTAGACCTGCTCTAACTTTTCCCAAATTTTCGTTGGGTAGCTTGCTTTCTGCCAGATGGTGCCCAAAAGCATGTATGAGGTTCACCATAAAAAAAACTTGACATACACAAACTGGAAGTGGAGACAAGCTAACATGCAATTACCGACCCTACATTTCAACGAAACCAACCTCAAACCTCTAGCATCCTTCCGCCCACCTCAGAATCATGAATAATCACCAAAACCTGGCAGAAAATGTATTTCCAACCCCTCTTTTTCGATTCTACACCAAAAAGTCAACAAAAAATCGCCATGCAAAAGGTGTGGAAAAGGGAAAGAAATACTAAAAATAACTTTAGCCTACATGTTGACGACGTACAAATATTTAGTGATCTGTGTCCTACATAGACACAGAATAATATCGGGGAGAGAACTCCTCATTGTTTCACACCGTTAGTGGTATTAAACCAGGGGCGGATTGGGGCCGGGAACCGGCCCGGGCTCCCGTGTTGGAGCGGCCCCTTTCACCGACCGCGGAGCCCAGACTGAGGGGGGGGGGGCGCTGGGCTTTCCCCTGGACATATTTGAAATATGAATCCCAAATATGCGATTTGGTGACATATGTGATTATTATCTCTGTCATAAATCGATTAACTTAAGCCAAAACTCCGACCTGCAAGTAATTTACAACCATCATATCGTCATAATTAATTAACGTATTATCAGTGTATCGTCAAGAGAATTTAACTGGTTAAAAATGGGACTAGTTGAACAAAAATTTGACCATTTGATTTGATTTACCAGTTATTGATTAAGTAGGAATATTTCATTGAAAAATGTCCCATTTTTGTTGCCGGGAGCGCTAGTTGATTCCTCCTCTGATGGAATGCCACGAGACACATTGATACAGAGTGACGAAAGTGAAATTCATAAAAGCTGCTTTTTGAATTTGGGATTCTGGCGTATCCCCACAAGAGTGCAGGTGACTTATAGTTAGTAAATTTGCACGCGACAGTGTCGGGTGAAACCAATGAAATTCGAAATCCCCATTTTGCAGGAGAATTCCTACCCACATCCAGCACACCCGACCCAGAAAATATATTATACCGGCTCATTCCATATAATGTTCGACAGAAAAGGTTGTTTTTTTTTTTTGACGAATTGGAGAAAACTATTTTTCTCTATTTTTTGTCCGACCGGCCCTTCGGCCCAATCCGCCCCTGTATTAAACGTAGGACTTATGCAATCCGCCCATTTTACTCTCACTTTGTGATTTATATATGAATTTAGTGGAAACCGAGTTTCTAGTGGACATAGGCCTTTTAATAATAGCAATCTAAACTATTTAACATATTGGATCATGTCAAAAGCCAAAGACGCATATAAGTATGTGACGTAAACAACAGACTGTTTGGAATTATAATAATGGTTGTTTCATCCAACACAAAAGAACAATGTGATGCCCGAGTGATTACTCTTAAAACCATATTGTAGGTCAGATGGCGTATAAACACAGAACAGTTACGTTTAAGCAATATTTTATCAACTAGTTTACCCACAAGTTTACCCAACCCATATGTAAGCATGGCAGTAAAACCAAAAGCCAAGTGGATCAAATAAATATGGGGGAGTGGTGCGTAAGTGCTCGGTTGACCGCCCATGATTCACACCTTCTTCTCTCTCTCTCTCTTTTTTTTTTTTATCAAACTTTAGTTTTTTTACACTTTAAGTAATCTCAATAGCAGATACAGTATGGCAATAGGTACATGTATTGTTTTGACAGTGTTCTATCTTGTTATTATTAACATCACTAATTAACTCTTGCATTTCGTGACTTTCAAATGATACACAATTAAATAAATCTTTACATTTGTTAAAAAAAAAATACACAACTTATTAATTTACGACAAATTTTTACCATCAATGTTATTACTGATGCAAGATTTTCTGCCTTTAATCTTTTTAATTTCATTCCAAGTCTCTATTTATGTTACTAAGAATAGAATCGGCCATTTTATTAGCACTGTGTCTTTTTCTTTTGTCATGATTGTGAGCGTATGTGGCATGGGGATAGGGGCGCCTTCTCAACCTCGTGGGTTTCCTCCGGGCACTCCGGTTTCCTCCCATTGCTAAAGACCCCTACGCGCAAGCGAATTATTGAAATAGAATTAAACAATATGTTAGTCCCGAAATGACCTAGTTTGTGTCGAGTGGACGTTAAACCCCATTTCTTTCTCTTCAAACGTTTGAATTTAAAGTTGAAAATGATATATTTGCCAATTTCTCAACTGGCAATTTTGAATTATTGGATTAATACGAGTATTCTTTAATGAGGTAGTACTGTTTATAGATACGATCTATTTTAAGGCTTTATTTCAATACATTTTAAAAATATAACTTAAAAAATATGAAAGTAGACACCCGATCGGCATTCCAGACACCCCATTGGCATTAACATTTAACCAATGTTCTTGTTTACAGACAGAGTCAAGTGTTTGGCACAGGGAATTAATATATTCTACTGCACATTGTTTATACAGTGAGGTTGAACATGCGCAATAAGAAATAATCGAGAATATGATTAGAGCCATGCATGAAGCTGCGCTAAGTATAATAGTTAACTTCTATGAAATGAAAAGGGGATTAACGTCCTACTGTTCTTAACTTATATACAATAAATATTTGAATAATAAACATGTAGAATGGAATTCATAATAAAACACAACACAAGGTATATACAGATATAACTACTTCTCTATAATTTAATAACAACGTTTCGTAACACATACAGGTCACGTTTTCAAGTTAATGAAATGTAGAATGGAAGTCAAGAATCATTTTCTTATAATAAAGACAAAAAATACAATAATAGCGACCCAGAAGAGTTTTCGATTAGACTTATCAAAATTTTCAACTATAGAAAGTAATTCATCTTTGAAGGGGGACCGTCCCAATCTATCACAAAGGATATACATTCTACTCCAGAATATTCAAAACACACGTCTTGGAGCATTGTATTAGTAGAAGTAACACAATTGTCAATATCTGCATTATTTATCCGTTAAAGTAATCCACACAATTGAATTTGGGCGTTCGGTTATTGTTTCCTAAAGTCTAGTTCACACCAACGGCGAATGTCGCGCTTTAAATCGGCGAGCAACTTTTGTTTACTTTTCCAAAAATATCACGATCTCCTTAGTAATGTTACTTTTGATAAGCTATGATACGAATTGGTTACGCATTGGCGGACGAATTATTTCCCGATTTGATCAGGCCCTGTTACGCTTTGTTACGCGTTGATAAGCTTTATTAGGCTTTGATGCGATTATGACGCTTTAAAGCATGCTCGGATACGATTATCAAGCAATAATGTACATTGTTAAGCTGTGTTGCGCATTGGAAAATCACCGATGTCATGCCGCTTTTGATCCAGAGCAGATCCACAAAATCATTCCATCTTTGACTACACAACACGATGACAGAACTACAAGATCCAGATGTACCAGAGCATAACCTATCTGAAGAAAATATGATGTTTGTCTCCCTACTGTATAAATACATCCTAGCCCCTGGGGCGGAGGAAGAACAGCAAAGACAAGGGGAGAGGACTATTCATCAGGAGCTACTGGACCAGGTCATGGCTCACTGAAGAAAAAAGACAACAATATGGTCAATACACTAACCCCCTGCTGCCTTCGGGAACTTCACCAGATTTACCCCTGAGGTGTTCGATGATATCCTGGAGAGAGTGGCACCAATCATCCAGAAGCAGCAGACCAACTACAGGCAACCCCTGTCCACTGGCCTCAAGCTGGCAATCACCTTGAGACATATGGCAGCTTGGGACAATTACAAGTCACTGGCAGAGCTGATTCTTGAAGTGTGCAGTGCCATTGTACAGGCGTATAAAGATGGGGTCTTCAGCCCACCTACCCCAATCATGCCCTCTCCCTTGGGAAACTGGTCCATACTTCACCCTGGCTAATGATGCTTTTACCCTGAAGAGCTACATGATGAAGCCATACAGAAGAAGAGGGATGACAGATGAGCAGAGGATCTGCAACTACAGGATATCAAGGGGTGGAAGGGTGATGGAGAATGCAATTGGCATCCTGGCAAACGGGTGTTTTAGGTTCAGGATACTTTTTCTGAAATAATGCAATGAGTGGTACTCAAGTCGCAGCGCTGGAGACAGATCTTGGGTATCGTAGGAGAGCCGCGAGGAAGCTTGCAAGGCGTAACAAAGCATAGCAAAGCGTGCCAATCCTTGATCAAAGCGTCAAAATTTGTGGGAAAGCGTAACAAAGCGTGTCAGATCTTCATGCCATATCGTAGAAAATCTTGAGACATCTTAACAAAGCATGTCAAGTGGTGACAGACCGTGACGACTGGGGTCCCCGCTTTGAAAAAAGTTCTGTTAAGCTTCCCTACGCTTTGAGTCAAGCTTTGCTGAACTTTGTTACGCTTCGTGAAGCTTTGATACGCTCTCGGAGGTTTAATCAATTCGTGACAGAGCGCCCAAAATTTTGAAACAGTTTTAAAATGCCGAATTTCCCGCTTTGATCAATCTTTCCACCGATCTATTACGACCCTGACGCTTTAATTGAGCTTTGATTACGCTTTGGTGCCTCTTTGCACTCCGCTTTAAAGCGCAACCAAAACACCGTTGGCGTGAACGGCCTCTAACTGACATAAGTAAGTCGGCGTAAACAAATCTGATGATAATTTACACATATCACTTGCCCATGTTATAATAACTACTTGCTCACATTTTTCATCGGTTTGTTACTTTTTACGTAACGACGAATACCCTGTATACCATTGGGTACACACTCAGTCCGTGTATTTCTCTCTGGATCCAAGTGATTTTCATTTATTCGTTTAGCTATAGAGTTTCTTAGTATCATCCTTTTAGGTTTTTGTTCCGTTCAACTCTTTGAGTTATGAATTAGGACATCTTTTTTGGATGGTTTGTAAGTGGGACCCTTACATGTATTTTCACTTTAGCTCAAATTTGATCGTTTACATTCAATTCTGGTTTCAAGGATTTTACATCATAGGGTTTTAGTCAGACCAGTTCTTTGAGTTAGGAGTTGAGACATATTTTTCGGATTGTAGGTGAGCGGACCAGCTTTTTTTTTCATTGTAGCTCACATGCAGGTCATGTGCATTTAGTTCCGGTTTATTCAAGGACTGATCACGATAACATTCTGTGAGGGCTCGAGCTGTCAATAAACTTCTGACTATGACAATATTGCTATCTGTATTAACATAGCACGGGCTCTTTCTATCAATCTGTGCCTGGACATGATTTGGTGTTGATCTTACTGGTTGCTTTTTGTATTTCGTTGACAGTCTAGTCGTCATAGAGTATATTTCTTGAGGAAAATCTTTTTTAATGGACACTTGTCCTCTCAAAATCACGTCTTAAATTTTGCTTTACATCTGTTGATATAACAGTCAAGTGAATAATAAACTTTCATATTGTAAAATATTATTACCTTACACTGGAGAGTCCGTACCCCACATTGCTGGCATCATTTCCTTAAAGCGAATAATTGAAAAAGTATTGCACCTTTTTTATTAACGCTTCACGTGGATGTTTGACAACATTTAAAACTCGAAATTACAGGCACATCAGCGCTTAAATAGTGTTATCAGTACTATGAGTTTTAAAATCTAATTCCAAATCGGAACGTATCTGCAAGTACCTGGGCCCGATTCCTAGAAAATTCTTAAACGTAAGTACAAAGTTATGCTTCACTTTTGCTTACGTAAGAAACTTTATGAAATACCGTCTCTAGAAAAATTCTCAAGACCGTTCTTACGTAAGAACAAGCCAAGTACGAGTTGGTAAATTGAGACTAAGATGCTCTCTAACGTCATAAAAACAATTTTGGTATGCAAATTACACCATAAATTCGTCTGCACGTTCTTGCGCTTACATGTAGATTTTAAGCAGACTTTGCAAATAAGTAAACTTATCTTATTTTGTGTTAACAGAAAATTCTTAAGAACGTTCTTGTGCTTAGATTTTAAGTAGACTTCAGTATAAGCACAAGCACGTTATTATGTGTTGCAAGAAAAAACTTCAGCACAACTTCGTTCTTAAAATTGTCAATCTAAGCACAAGTCCCAAGCAAGGTATAGGGCTTGCTTACCAACATTAAGCTTGTTTCTGCTTCAAACAATATGACTGACCGTAGAGTTACTCGACGACATTTGCTACATCTTTTGATACCCAAGAGTCAATTGAAAGACAGAAAATCCTTTAGAAACATATTCTCGAGAAGAATGCTATAGAAACCTTCGCTTCTACCCTAAACACATTTTATTTATTTCCAAATTAGTAAACAACACACACGCGGGTTACTTAAAGATCAGGCGCTCTCACAATTATTCGGTCTGTTTGCATGTGCTTGCGTTTTGGGTTGTTTTTTTGTGGTTTTTGTGGTACATTTTATATGTGTAGGCCTATGGGGGGCACGTCAAAACAAAGGCATCAGGAGATCACGTGGTTAAGTGGTAAGACGCTGGTTCGCTAGCCTAGAGGTCGTGTGTTCGATCCCTGCATTGGTCGAGAAGGTTCATCAAAATTTTCCGACGTGGTTTCTCCTTGTCAGTTATGCAGGACGGAGGACAGCTGACCTGTCAGTCAGATGGGACGAAAAAAAGGAGGTTCCGTGTACAAACTGACGTGCACGTAAAAGTTCCCTTCGCAGATGGAAATCGATAGCCTAGAGTAGGCCATAGCGCCGCTGCCCGGGCACAATTTCCCTCATAGCACACTCACTGTATGACGTATGTATGCCCGTCTTCATTAGCCCAGTTAAGGAGCAAATCAGTAGGACGTTAAACCGTATTTCATTTCATTTTATTTATCAAATACATCTAAATCGACTATTTGCCGGGAAGTTAATGTCATTGGTCTATATAACTCTATGCAGACCATCGAGCTATATATAGAAACTCTGTGATGCAGACGAATTTACGGTGTAATTCGCACACCAAAAATGTTTTTATGACGTTAGAGAGCATAGTACTCTCAATTTACCAGTCACAATGTGCTTAGACTCGTACTTAACTTGTGCTTACGTAAGAACGGTCTTGAGAATTTTCTAGAGACGGTATTTTATAAAGTTTCTTACGTAAGCAAAAGTGAAGCATAACTCTGTGCTTACTTTTAAGAATTTTCTAGGAATCGGCCCTGGCTAGCGTCTTCCCCACTTAACCACGTGATCCCCCGATGCCTTTGACATGTCACCATAGGTCTCTAAGCTAACCCCCACAAAAAAAAACAAAAAAAATATTTGCCAGCACATGCAAACAGACAGAATGATTGAGAGAGCGTCTGATTTTAAAGTGGCTAAGTCTCAAACTTAATATCATCCAAAATCTTTGAAAATACGAATTATTTGTCAGTTTAAATCAAAATCTTACCGGAAAAAGATGGGCTTCTGATATCCAATATTTAAGACAAGATAAATATTTTACCATAATGCGTTTCAGACCAGTTCTAGCAAGAGACTCGGGGAACGAGGCTAGAAACATTGCACCAAATCAAACGGCACATGTAGACTGGAATAACTAGACGCTAGAAATTTACATTCGATTGATACTGTTGGCTTATTTCGCAGCACATAACTGATTTGAAATTGGAGTAAAAACGGAAACCATTGAATATACTCTTCAAAAAAAGTAACGCACAACACATTTTTCATCATTTTCTTATTTGAACCAGGTCTTCGTTTCGGTAAATTTTACTTGCTTTTAATGCCATTATGTAAGGATAAAAGAAATTCATTATTGATTTTAAAGGTAGGGTCACTAATTGTGACTGGTCATCCTTTTTGTCGAAATTTTTTATCGCTTGATTGCACTAAGAAACATGAATTTAACAACTTCGCGAGCTTTTCTCATGGAACCTAAATCTAAGATCTTTAAAATCCCGGGGTTCTCGGTTTCCAAATCAGTTGCACATGTAAACACTCAAAGACCCAAGTGATGCCACATCCGAACGAAGACCAACGCAACAACGATATTGGTGGATTACAAGCAGGTGACTCCAAGACAGATGTAGCCAGGCTGCTGAAAGTTTCCCTTGGTTCCATTTCTCGCCTTTGGGATCGACACCGACAGCGAAGTTCAACAAGTGAACGCCCAAGCTCAGGCCAAACAAGTGTGGTCCCACTTGTCCTGGGTCGTCACTTCCGGTTACGTCATTGGCGTAAATGGTTTTCAACAGCGACCTCTACTGCAGCAGCAATTCCCGGACGGCGTAGAATCTCGTACCAGACAGTAGGCAAACGCCTACGTGAAACCGAATAACGAGGCCGACGTCCCCGTTAGAGCTTCCTGTTTTGAAATACGCCGACACCGTGAAATCCAACTTTAATGGGTTCAGGCACTGAGTTTATGGTCACGGCAACACTGGGGAGCAGTTTGGTTCAGCGACGTTTCGCCGTTCTTGTTGCAACAAGGCGATTGTAGAGCGAGGAAATACTGACGACGAAATGTAACGTTGCGTTTCTTTTTTGGGAGAGTATATAAATCAGTTTATATACATTCATATTAGAGTATTATATGCGTTGCGACCCACTTGTGTCAATTTCTAGGTCCCAAATGTTAGCGATTTAGCTCCTTTAAAGTGGCCCGCGTTTACCAATTTGTAAATAAATCAAATGTTTTTAGTGTAGAAGCGAAATATTCTATAGCATTCTTTTCGAGAAAATATATTTCTTAAGGATTTTCTGTCTTCAAAGGTATCAAAAGATGTAGCAAATGCCGTTGAATAACTCTACGGTCAGTCATATTGTTTGAGCAGAAACAAGCTTAAGGTTGGTAAGCAAGCCCTATACCTTGCTTGGGACTTGTGTTTAGATTGGCAATTGTAAGAACGAAGTTGTGCTTAAGTTTTTTCTTGGAACACATAATAAAGAAATGTGCGTTCACTGAAGTCTACTTAAAATCTAAGAATCTTAAGAATTTTCTGGGAACGTAAAATAAGATAAGTTTACTTAATTGCAAAGTCTACTTCAAATCTAAGCACAAGAACTTGCTTAAGAATTTTCTAGGAATCGGGCCCAGATCGTGGACCTAGCATAAGAAATTGGTGGATATTCATTTTAAAATACCCCTTTAAGTACATCTGGTCTGAAACGTCTTTATTTACCGCACATTCTAGAATATTGGGGGGGGGGGGTGATATTAAATTGAAATGACTCTATTTGATTACAGTGGAGGTTGTTGTTCGTCTTGAAATGTTCCTGTTTGTATCCAGTGGACCACGTTTTATGTTTATGTGTACAAGTAACTTTCAGAATTTATAAATTAATATCCATATTCAGCAATCAACATGCTTCAGGGTTTGCACAGACTCCTTACTACTTTAAAGGCATCAGATAGGAAGTACTGAAAAATTAAATCTTGCTAAGATTGTTATGTCATGTATACAAAAAATACAAAAAAACATCTATTGTGGTATAAATAAGCCTACAGCTCCACTTAGTTAAATAATATTCAGACAAATAGTTATTAAGCTGAGGCCGAACGATGTCTGGACAACATCTTCGAAAACCATGGTAAATATGACTGAAGGCATACAGAAATTCTTGATGAAATCGGGAATGTCAATACAGCGTTTCAGTTACTTGCCTGGCATATTTTATCTTCCGAGCAGTATATACCCTATTACAACAGTAAGTAGAGGCAATCAGGAACAGAGGGGGGGGGGGGTGGGGGTGGTCTAGAGTGCCGCGCTTCGACCTCTAGCTGGCCGGTCACCTCTGGCTTGCGGCTGTGGTTTCGAGCCCTGGTGTGAGCGTATGTGGCATGGAGATAGGGGCGCCTTCTCAACCTCGTGGGTTTCCTCCGGGCACTCCGGTTTCATCCCACTGCTAAAGACCCCTACGCGCAAGCGAATTATTGAAATAAAATTAAACCATATGTTAGTCCCGCAATGACCTAGTTTGTGTTGAGTGGTCATTAAACCCCATTTCTCTCTCTCTCTCAATCGGGAAAACACAATTTGGCAAAACATGTCGCGGTATAACAGGTGGGTACATTTTTCCGTTTAGATCAATTTTTGGATCTAAATCTAACTAAACAATTCGACATTATTGCCACACATAGCTATATAGAACAGGCATGTAGCTTTCATTACAATGCGGTGTATGACTGCGTTGTTTGGAACATCGGACACCAATTTTCATTTAAGAAATTCACGGTATAATATGTCGTCAATAATTTATGTAAAACCATGACTGGTGCTAGTGGCTCAGGTGTCTGAAATAAACTCACGTGCAATCCATGGGAAGAACAAATTGTCCATTTCTTGTCAGTGCTGTTGGTCGGGTACCTGTAATCTGGCACTATCTGTCCTGGCCATTCTTGTTACATTTTTATACGCCCACATTTTTATATGGACGTATATTGTCGTCGCCCCCGTCCGTCCGTCCACAATTGTTTGTGAACAGGCTACAGGTCACAATTTTTATCCGATTTCAATGAAAGTTAAAATATAGGTTTATCACCCTAAGATCTCGGTTCCTTTCGATATTGGCATGTATCGGACTGTAACTTCATGGGTTATGGCCGCTGATTGTACGAAAAATCACGTTTTTAGCTTGTGAACAGTGTAGAGGTCACAATTTTGATCCGATTTGGATGAAACTTGAAATGCATGTTTATAACCCAAAGATCTCGGTTCCTTTCGATATTTGCGCATATTGGATCGTAACTTCCTGAATTATGGCCCCTGATTAACCGAAAAATCACCCTTTTTAGCTTGTGGTCCCTCTGGAGGTCAAAATTGTTATCCGATTTAAAAAGCCGTTTGATGATATCACCGTTACATAGTTATGGGGGTTGAGTTCGAATTTCGTGAAAATCGGACCAAAATTGACAGACAAAATGGCCGCCATTTGTACGCGAATAGTGTGAAAATATGTTATATCAAGGTTGTGGACCCTATAGAGGTCACAATTTTGAACCGATTTTCATGAAACTTGACATGTATGTTTATAACCCAAAGGTATTGGTTCCTTTCAATAGTTGCGCCCATCGGATCGTAACTTCCTGAATTATGGCCCCTGATTGTCCAAAAAATCACCCTTTTTAGCTTGTGGTCCTTCTGGATGTCAAAATTGTTATCCGATTTAAAAAAAAAAAACCTTTGATTATACCTCCATTACATGGTTATGGAGGTTGAGTTCGAATTTCGTGAAAATCGGACCAAAATTGACAGACAAAATGGCCGCCGTTTGTACGCGAATAGTGTGAAAAAATGTTATATCAAGCTATAGAGGTCACAATTTTGAACCGATTTTGATGAAACTTGACATGTATGTTTATAACCCAAAGATCTTGGGTCCTTTCTATATTTGCGCCCATCTGATCGTAACTTCCTGAATTATGTCTTGTGATTGGCCGAAAATTGCCTTTTTTAGCTTGTGGCCCCTCTGTAGGTCAAAATTATTATCCGATTTAAAAAAACGTTTGATTATATCACCGTTACATTGTTATAAAAGATGAAGTTGAATTTCATGAAAATTGGACCAAAATTGACGGACAAAATGGCCGCTGTTTGTACGCGAATAGTGTGAAAATATGTTATATCAAGGTTGTGGACCCTATAAAGGTCACAATTTTGAACCGATTTAGATGAAACTTGTAATACATGTTTATAACATAAAGATCTTGGTTCCTTTCAATATTTACGCATCTTGGATCGTAACTTCCTGGTTAATACAGAAGACATAGGCGAAATAAAAGTCCCTGTCCACCTACCTGGGCGTCCATCCGTCCGTCCACAATAGTTTGTGAACAATTTGTATCCGATTTTAATGAAACTTGAAATATAGGTTTATCACCCTAAGATCTCGGTTCATTTCGATATTGGCATGTATCGGTCAGTAACTTCATAGATCATGGCCCCTGATTGTACGAAAATTCACCCTTTTTTTGGCTTGTGAACACTGTAGGATCACAATTTTTACAAATTTTAAAAACCGTTTAAATACATCACCATTCCACCATAATGGAAGTGGAATTCGAATTTCGGGAAAATCGAAATGGAACTGCTTGATAAAATGGCCGCTCTTAGTACGCAAACTGTGGAATACAAAGGTTGTGAACGCCCTAGAGTTTACCATATTTATCCGATTTTGATGGCAGCCGCTGGTAGTTATTAACGGCGACTAACGGGATCTTAGGTGAAATGAACTGACACGGGATTTAACGTTAAACGTTTCTGTCACAACCGAGCTAAGGAAGACCAGCAGACGCTATGAAGTGTGGCTACTGTCTACTCTAATTATGATTTCCAACTGCCAGGAGATCTTTATCGTACAGCAAACGGTATTGGGGGTGGTGTTAATAGTCGATTCCTTTGGTACGGTGCTAAAAACATGTGGAGAGGTATAAAAATAAATAATATAGACTCTAACCCCCATGTACATCCCTCTAAATATAGGTGCCCCTTAATGAGCCAAAATATCAGTTTTTCTGTTATTTCACCATTAACAAGTTGGTTTAGAATGCCTTAGACAAGTTCATGTGCAGGTTTTCGCTGTCTGTGAGTCCAAATATGACATTAAAAATGACCCGCAGCAATCCAATATGCCAACAATCCAATATGGCGACCAAAATGGCGTCGCAAATATGTATTTTGTGGATTTCGACCAAACATTGTGTTGTAATATGTCGACTACTACGTTTTTGAGGTCGTAGAATCAGAATTTGTGGTGATTTCAAACAAAGAAGGGGCCATTTACAACATAGTTATCTTATGGTGAAATATTCATCAATTTGAATATGGTTACATAGTATCATTATTTTGGCAAAGTGAAGCTGTCTCGGACTGAATTCAAATCATCAGTACATCTGCTTTACAGCTAAGATTGCTTAGGTAGACCTTCAAATTGGCCCCATAAACAGATGATGGAAACTTTTTATGGTCCTTTAATGAACAGAAAATGTCACATTGTTTAGGTGCTGATAAGGCTACACCCTGAGTATATCTCACTTCGATATAATCAATGATTATTTCGCATGTTGTAAAGGAATACGATTGCTATTTCCTTGCCACAAAAGCTCCTGTTTCATTGCAGCAGGAATTTCATACTTATCGATAATACTATATCTTCGGAATGTACCAGAATATTGTTAATCGATCAAGTCCTGGAATCTGGCTTTCACGTGCACAGTGGATGCACATTTCAAATATTTGTCGCCTCGTTGCAATATCTGACTCCCCGCTACAAGACCCAAATCCAAATATATCTTGACTGTACTTTGTTTGATCGTAACGTTCTCGAGAAATAAAGCTAACTGCAGGCTCATTGAATCCGATATTACTCTGTCCGGAATGGATTCAGAAATACTAGAAGGTGCTCCAATACACCACCTAGATTCGGAATAGGCAGTGGGTTTCATAAACTATGAGCTTAAACAAAGAGGTGCTAAAAATTTGAAAGGAGCATCCACTGTGCAAGTGAAAGCAAATTCCCAAGGACTTGAACGAATCGCAATCTTCTGGTACCTTCTGAGGATATAGTGATATCGCTACTTATGAAATTCCTGCTGTAATGAAAACATGGAAGAGAAACAAAGGTTTTGGCAGTAACGGGTGAAAACCAATTCAAAGCACTTGATTGAATCACAATCTTTTGATGCATTCCAAGGATATAGTATTATTGCTAAGAATGAAATTCCTGCTGAAATGAAAGCTTGCGACGAGAAACAGAAGCTTTTGTAGCAAGGAAATAGCAATCTTATTCATTGATAAATGCGGATAATAATTTGATTATATCTAAGTAAGATATGCTCAAGGAGCAGTCTTGTTAATACCTAAACAAAGTGACATTTTCTATTTATTATAGGACCATAAAAAAGTTTCCGGCATCTGTTTATGGGGCCAATTTTGAAGGTTTACCTAAGCAATCTTAGCTGTAAAGCAAATGTACTGATGAGAGATTTGAATTCAGTCCAAGAAAATAGTGATAATATGTAACCGTATACGAAGTGATAAATATTTCACCCCATGATAAATATGTTGCCAGTTGTTCCTTATTTGTTTGATATCGCTACAAATTCGAATTCTACGACCTCGCAAACATAGTAGTGGACATATTACAACACTATGTTGGATCAAAAAGCACAAAATCCATATTTGCAGCGCCATTTTGGCTGCCATATTGGATTGTTGCAGATCATTTTCAATATCATATTCTGACTCACAGGTCACAAAAATCTGCATGTACTTGTTTAAGGCATTCTAAACAAACTTGTTAGTGGTGAAATGACAGAAAATCTGAACACTATTTGTTCAATTTTCAATCATTAGAAGTTAAAACCCGCCAGACTAAACTAATGTGTTAAATAGACAACATGAACTAATAAATAAGATATATTATTAAGATTAAGGCCATACACAATCAAAAGGTTAAAAAATTATACCCCTTTTAAGTATAAATCAGTTGCTACTGATTATACGTTGCTATCTTTATTAGACTCTGATGTGTCAACCACACACCATTTGTATCCACTAACATCAAGATTATAAAATTATCTTTTAAATTACCCTTTAAAATACTATTCAATTAACATATTCATGTCTTTACTATCATTAAAATTAATATAATCAAAGGCTGTATTTCCCCCTGTCACCTGGTAGGTTTTAAGAACATAAATTACACAGTTATATTATTAATTCTCTTTGTGTTATTTGTGAGCAACAACGTGTCTCTTATTTGTCCAACATTACTTTCTACTAAAGTGGATGTTATTATGCCCGTCTCATCTCTCCAGTGACATGTTGCCGGTGGGTATTCTAGTGGCTCTTGTTTTGATCCAAGGGCAACATGTACGATCAATGAATGTTTTTGTCTAAAATCAATTAAACACTGCAAGCTGTTTGTCAGATTTATCATTTTCTCATTACAGCTCAAGAGCTTGTCAATTATCACAGTGGGTATAAGGAGGGTCATCTTTAGCACAAACAATTTTACTGGTAGGATAGATGAACAGGACTTGTTAGTGAGGTGAACTTCCAGTGTTAATGAGCAGTGCTATCTTTGCTATCCGTTGCTGCAGAAATACTACTCCTACACCTTCTCGTGAATGACACCCATTATTTACGAAAGGGATGTGTGATATCTTTATTTTAATCTAATTTATCATTGTTTAAATGACAATCTGTGAAAATGTTAAGCAGTTTAAATTAATTGGTTATCGAGCTATCTCTATCGCAAATAGGTAGACATCACTTGATTCGCATTCGTCCACTCGATTCATGCGCGACAGTATTTTGTAACTATTACTGTTTATGAATATAAATAAGTACCATGATCGCATTGCATACCTTTAAGGCTCTGTAATACAGTTGCTGTGGTAACAATATCGTCTTGCGGTCCTTTAAATAGAGGACGGGTATCTTGGTTACCATATGGCCTTTTGGTATTTTAAGATGATATTTTAAGACTTCTATGATACAGTTAACCTGATTTCAATATTGCAGTGTGGTCATTTACACGGAGGACAGGTATCTTGATTACCATATCGACTTGTGTTCCTGTATGACTGTTACCCTGGTTACAATATCGCCTTGTTGTCATTTAAGACTTTTGGACACAATTACCCTGGTTACAATATCCCCTTTATACATATGAAGTGTCCAGCAAGAGAACTGAGATTATATCACCATAATTGATTATAATATTAATTTAATAACCTAATTTATATATTTTGTATATAAATATAAATAAGACCAAATTATGGAATAGATGTCAATTAGTATCATAATGATTGTGTTTCATAGTTTTTATAATAATTTAATATCATTGTATATATTTTGCATTGTCATTTATTTCCTCCCAGTTTGTTTTGTTACTATGATTTTGATTAGTTGTCTCATGTACTCGAAATTAGTGCCTAGCATAGTGCCATCAGTATCATTGCGATCTGGGTCGGACTAAACGTCCGCTACTTGTTGCTTGGTAGGTATCTGCATGTAAAACATTGCAACGGTATTAGTAATTAATACTCCTGAATTAAGAAGTTCTTCACGAATAAATAGTAATTTATTTTAACTACAAGTTGTTGTTCCTTTTGGTGTAAGAGAAGATTACCTTTTGGCTAATATATTAAGGGCTTGGTTCGTGACTCACCGGAAGTAGTCACTGGTGGCAGAATTACCTTCACTGATGGCAAACCTCTAGCTAGAGGACGCTACACATGGTAATTTAAATGAAGCGAATGTTGACATGCATTTCATTATTCGAAGCAATTACTATTTATACCGACATCATAAATATAGGAGAACTGCTGAAATAAAGGGGAGTACAATTGCGACTATATTTTCCCTGATTTCATGATGGACGAATGTAGTGCGAGTAATAAATAGACAATTTTTCCCGTTTTTCTTCCCGCTTTCTAGGTCAGTGCTTATGTGGCGACTTGACCTTTTCTCAAAATTCTTAAACCTAACCCACAATATTGTCAAAAACCGATTTACATGTGACCTTTAACCAAGTCTGCAGTTGGCCTTAATATTTAGACCTGACCATGTTAATATGTAGACTTCAAAATTCACACTCCCGTGACCGTTTGCCAAATCTGCAGTTAATATGTAGACTGAACATGAAAATATTTTGTCTGCCTTTGAGATTGGATTTGACTTACGTGACACCCAACGTTTACTTTTATATATTGTTAACTGCTTTCTTGTTGGGGAAATAAAGAGGCATATTATATTTATCTCCATTTGAAACCATTTAATTTTTTCTTATTTTCTCAATTTTTTATTGCATATTTATCCCCATCTTTCTATCCTTTCGGGTACCAAGGTAATGTTTCATGAAGTGGAATTATTGACCTCAATACAAGTACATTCCGTACACTTTACGAAGTACATCCAACCTGATCCACACTTCTGCTCACTAAAGGGCTGGAAATTTGGTGCTGCACAGGCTTTTCTTCTCCTCTTTGCATATGTAACTGGATGACAAAATTCCACATTTTGACCATTGTCTGGATGTCTGTGATCTGGATAGTATTCGCCAAATAATTATTATTCTCCTCCAAATTTAACATTTCAGGTCTACATCTCAAAAACCGATGACTAGCTTTAGTAGAACGGTGATGCATATTAATTTCATCCCTGATCTCAATTACACCTGGCGCATAATAATCATTTTGAGTTCCAAACGATGGAGGACCTCTGTAAACTTTGATTTTTGGTGTTGACTTAATTTCCGAACTTAAAGAGGACATCCTTGTGTTTATTATGGCCTCTCATAAATGTTTTTGTGTGTGTTTTGACGGTTGTGCATTATCTCTTGGTCTGGAAAATGGTCGGTACCAATTGTAAATCATTTGACAGGCCAGAGTGAACAGATTGGTAAGATTATCCGATTCCATACTACGCGGTAGGGATGAAAAAACCGTGTTACATAATCAGATCCTTTCAACTTACTTATCCTATGGAAATACAGCTATATGGGAGATGTTTCAAAATTCATATTCACTCTGGTTGACCTTTTTGGCTAGAATTGGAGAAAGGGGGTCAAATTAGTAATTTCATAGCAGTTTTGGTTAATACTAATGCTTTTACAGCGGAGGGATAGGAGGTGTAAAGTATCTTTCTGTGGAGCAATCATTGTATTGTATCAACTTCAAATCCCCGTAGCAAATAATCTAAACGGTCAATCTCCTACGAAATTATGATGATGAGATTGCCAAATGTGGTCCCAATTGTGTCGATAATGATTGGAACCAACGGATCGTTGAGCAAAAAGCCACATCCTGTGATCTTACAGCCATTTAACATTGAAGTCATGGGCAAATAATAGCTCGTACGAGTCCAGATGAGATAAGAGTTACCCCCACCAACCCTCATGTCAATATCTGGTCAATTAACACAGTGGAAGCTAAAATGACCAACGCACGAAGAGTTGTTTACTGGACCCCCGCCACTAGTTAGTCTTACAAATAGATTTATTATTGAATTTACAGCTTTCATCTTACATAGCACTAGATTGCGCCATGAACAAACATATTTAATCAGGCATGTTATACATTATTAATGGATTCATTAATGACATTCAGCCTTTAATCTGATAGTTATATAGCGACTCTATTCATCTGGGGAACAGGGTGTCGTCAGATGGGAACCCCTACAGACCACTGATGTATTAACAATAACATACCTGTTAAAGCTGCATACATACCAGAATAAAACGCCGCATTCTGCATAGTTCTAATAATTTCAATAATTCGCAAGCAGTGGGATGAAAAACCCACGAGGGGATCGAAACCACGTCAATTGTCTCAAAGACGGTTCTTATGATAAAACGCGCACGGCCTTTGAGGAATTATTATTGAGTTGCGTATTTATGTGATTTAACCTCGCGACTTACTGAAGTTTTATACAACATGAGTATAACTTTTAATCCTTTAAACCATATGAAGTGAAAACTTGGGCATAAACTACTTAAATAAGAAGAAAAATCAACATGAAAATATAAATAATTAATTTTATCATCTTATACAAAAAACATTCAAATACACCAATGATTACCAATAAATGGCCTTATTTTTTTATACATTTGGTATTTATCCCATAATAATTTTATTATTGCGCTCATACTTAGCACAAACTCTTAAAATGTATATCAAAATATCCACTAATGGGGTAATGTCGTATTACAAAAACTTGTTAATGTTCACATAAAATATGTATAACTGAACAAAATATATATTTAAGCAATAAACTAAAAAGTGGAATCTTGTAGTTTTAGTGCCGTCATGTGCTGATGTAAAACGAACATTAATATCAAATAAATATATTAATAAAATATCCGTAAAGATGTTCCAATGGCTAACTGACTGACAATTTACAATTTCAACATGATGAAGCCTACGAAAACAACAATAGTTACTCCGATGATAATGATTTGAAGGATGATACTGCTGATGATGGTGACTTTTTAATAAGCTATTAGCTTCAGCAGTTGCAATGGTGTGGTGTTTGGTGATAACGATAATGAAAAATGAATGAATATAGTGATATTTGGCGATGATCTTAAATGATGATGGTGGTGGAATGATCTTAATTTACCAAGAAAATGTGATGGGTTTCAATGATAATTTTGAGTTGTTGGCGCTTCTGATTATGTTATCCATATTCTATGATACTGATGAATTACGACAACGATAGAGAACAAGCTAGAAACAAAAGCGATTTTTCGAACAATCGGGAACCATAATCCAGAAAGTTATGCTATGGAGTGCGCAAATATTGAAAGGGGCTGAGATCGTTGGGACATAAACATATATTTTAAGTTTCATCAAAGTCGGATAAAAACTGTGACCCCTGGAGAGTCCATAACCTTCGTATGACACATGTTTACACTATTTGGGTACAAGGAGCCGCCATTTCGTCTGGCAGTTTTCGTCCAATTTTCACGAAATCCGATTGCAACCAGGATTACGGCGCAAATCGTATAATAATTGTGTCCTCGAGAGGGACCACAACCTAAAAACTCGATTTTTTGTACAGTCAAGAGCCATAATTCAGGAAGTTACTGTCCCGTATGCGCGAATATCGACAGGGAACAAGAACATTGGGGTAAAAACATGTATTTCAAGTTTCATCAAAAATTGCGCACGAAGGGCGGCCATCTTGTCAGCCATTACTAGGATCTACCGGTGATTTTTCGTACAATCAGGGGCCATAATCCAGAGAAGTTATGGTCCAATACATGTCAATATGGAAAGGGGTCTGTAGTATGTTCACAAACAAATGTAGACGGAGGAAGGTGGAAAAGGGCGACGACAATACACGTCCACATGAAAATGTGGGCGTTTAAAAATGAATTAGCAGTAGAAATTACAACAGCGATATATCAGTTTTCTCTCAAGATAATGTGTGTGCTCAGTTTTTTTTTTAAATACAAAACTCTCATTAATCAGGGTGGTTGATATTGGATACGAACTCATTAGCAGAAAAATCAGTACCCCGTGATAATAACAACTTACCGCAGTTGACATTTGGTTTTAAAAATACACATGCTAATTATTATAGCTTTCAAAGTGTAGACAATTATTATAAAATACTTGACAGCAGAGCCTAACGCTATATCGTTTAAAGACACATTATGTGAGATTAGATAACGAGTTGGCAGTTCTCGCTATAATAGTTAAAAACTAGATAATATCAAGGCAATTTGCTGAAAATTTCAGTCATAGCAGTTCGTAGCTCGATCACGAACGTTTTTATTTGTCCAAAACTTTCGGGGCCGTCTACGAATTTCGGAATGAGTGGATGAATCGTAAACCCGTAGTAATACGTTCGCATCGTCCGTAACAGCTCTATATTCTATTCTTTGACATTTGTGATCAGTCATGGCTCTCCTTAAAATACGTGAAACGGATTCGAATTATCCAAAATCGACTACGAATCGGTTACGATTTTCTCGGAAATGCGATAAAGGCACAAATTGAAAGAATCATCTACAAATTGTAGCGATGCAGCAACGAGTGAGTTACGAATATAGCGAATTTGGTTACTAATATACCCTGTTGGGCGCCTGAGATTTTTTAATTCGCGGAGTTTGGATTCCAGGCGATTCGTTGCAATCGTAGCCCGCGTGGATGCGGGGCGAAATAAGTGGCACCGAAATAACAGTTTCCGGAGTCCAAGTGACAACATCAATCAACCAGGACTACAACGATTTGTTGCATTTTATAGCGTTTATGGACCCAAGAATATGTCGCACTGCACCGAATAGTGCCGAATATCGTAACCTTTTCCTTGCTTTCTCGACATTATTCATGGCGATCGTAGTGTATTCGTAATTGAATTCGGTATATTTGTAATTTGGTTTATTCTTAACTTAATCGCTACAGTCTTTCATTTCGTACCTTTATCGTAATCCTATCGACATATGGACTGTTAGAAATATTCTGGTTATCTGGGCGGCAAAAGTTGCCCTCAAATCATACGTAAAATTACACCGTTAGTTATTTAACATTTTACCGTAGAATTACATGTATATTAATTTACATTTCTTGTAAAAATGCATCACAATGTTAATTTACATTTCTTTTGTAAAAAATACACCACAATGTTAAATTACATTCCTTGTAAATGTACATCACACTGTTAATTTACACTTTCGTTAAAAATACTTAATTTTGATTATTTTAAATGCGGATTCGGGCAACTTCTGCTGAGAATTATCAACCAGTTTTAACATTACATCAGTATATTGAATATCAATATCCCATTTAGTATACGGGGGCATTGTTTCAGGGTTTCAGTTGCAAGCTCGCGGTACTATCTAATTGCAGGCATTAAAACCCTGCTTTACAGACAGTCGGTTCCAACTTACACTGGCCAATCGGTTTAATTAGTCGTCTTCAGGCGAATTTGAAACCGAGATGATACAACGCCCACTAAGTCAAAACATTTTCTTATACATTTAAGAAAAACCGGAGGGACTGATTAACGCAAGCTAAATATTAATACACTTTATAGATTTTACAAATAATGGAAACAAGATATACATCACATGCAATATACAAATATTTACAAAATGTGATTGACCATATTATGGTTATCAAATTGAAATGAATACTATAAGAAAATAATTATAAGGAATGTTTAGTTGCTATATGGAATAATAAAATAAAATAAGAAATAGTAAATTTACCGATTACGAGAACTTCCAATAAGTAAATTTACATACTAACGTTTCTAGGCTTAAATCTAAAAATAACTTGCTGGTTATGTTTTGAAATATTACATAATAAAGTGCCTTGTGAATATTGGTAAATATTCCTAATTCGTTTTAAGGAAATTGCAAATACTTTAACTGCTGTAATTTTACCTATATTTCTTGCCTAAAGATAACTTACATAATAATGTGAATAAAAGTCATATGCCTTCTTCGTTACTTTCAGCTCAATTTTATTACATAATATGTAAGAATGTACTTTTTAGCGGATTTTGAATGTCTTTGATATCATCGCTGCTTATTGACAAAAAGACACGAAACACGGTAAAAATACATCAGACTTGTTAAAAGTAGCATTATGTTGTAAAATATACCGACAATTGGGGTGCAAAATCTACGATTTGGTTGTGGACTTCAACGATCACTGTTAATTGGTTGTGTGTTGAGAAATGTTAACAAAAATATCTCAATTTTGATTTCATTACGACTAAATAAAACGTTTGTTTGATATCAACTTTTTAATCATTTTTACGACAACCAATTTGGGCTACGACACATCTTAATACAATTGGAATACACTGTACATTACTGTATTTTGACGTTACATGTGTAAAATGACCTATTTCAGGATAAAATCACCTGTATAATGTGGGTATTTTTACGTGTATTTGTACTACCACATCTTAATACAGTTGGAATACACTGTACATTACTGTATTTTGACGTTCCGTGTGTAAAATGACCTATTTCAGGGTAAAATCACCTGCATAATGTGGGTATTTTTACGTGTATTTGTACTATCACTCCTAATTTGCTGTGATAAAACATACATATGTAAAATAACATACAACTACGTAAATATTTTACCATATTCTTACGGTAAATTAACACTTTTTTCTAACAGTGTGTACGTAACTTTTGCGTACACTTTTTTGTAACTGCTTCGCAGCTACTCCCGATTCTCCACTGTATTTTTGATATTTTGCCGAATCATTCGCCACGAATTTCGATTACTTTCGATACGGTACCTTTCGTAGTATCATTAGCTCACGTGAAAGCCAGGCATAGCACAACTGTGCTATTGTTGATCAGTAACAAGGATTTGAAGAATATTGAACGATACCATTCCATAGATAACGGATACACTAAACGATTTTCAGCTCATTGATAATTCGTTTGAAGACAAAGAGTTCTTATACCAGACTGTGAGAGGAAATATGCGCAAATATGGGAAGGAATCAAAATCTTTAGGTTATAAACATGTATTTTTAAGTTTTATCAAAATCAAATTAAAATTGTGACCTCTATAGGGGCCACAACTTTGATATAACATATTTTTACACTATTCGCGTACAAACTACGGCCATTTTATTGGTCAATTTTGGTCCGATTTTCACGAAATTTGAACTCAACCTTCATTATCAAGCAACGGTGATATAATCAAACGTTTTTGTTTAAATCGGATAATAATTGTGACCTTCAGAAGAACCACAATCTAAAAAGGGTGATTTTTTGGACAAACAGGGGCATTCGTTATGATCCGATATGCGCAAATATCGAAAGGAACCAAGATCTTTGAATTATAGACATGCATTTCAAGTTTCATCAAATTCGGTTCAAAATTGTGACCTGACCTCTACTGTGTTCATAACCTTGACATACCATATTTACACTTTTCGCGTAAAATCTTTGAGTTATAAACATGCATTTCAAGTTTCATCAAAATCAGTTCAATATTGTGACCTCTATAGTGTTCACAGGCTAAAAATGTGATTTTTCGTACAATCAGCGGGCATAATCCATGAAGTTACAGTCCGATACATGCCAACCAATATCGAAAGGAACCGAGATCTCGGTGTGATAAACCTATATTTCAAGTTTCATTGAAATCGGATAAGAATTGTGACCTGTATAGACTGTTCACAAACAATTGTGGACGGAAGGACAGGGCTGACAACAACATACGGCCACATGAAATGTGATAAAAACACTATTTATATATGAAATTTGATAAAAACATTATATGAAATATAGAATTTGATAAAAACGTTATTTAAATATAGAATTTGATAAAAACATTATACATGATAAATAAAATTTGATAAAAAAAAAAATAATCTAAATATAGAATTTGATAAAACATTATACATGATAAAATTTGATAAAAACACCATATTTGATAAAAACACCATATTTGAAAAAAACCAAAAAAAACCCCATCATATTTGATAAAAAAAAAACATGATAAAATTTAATTGAAAAATCTCATAACAATCATGAAATTTCACTAGAAGCTTTCATAAAAAAATTGTGTGCAGTCACACAGGTGAATTTTGTAAGATTTAGATAAAGAGCTGACCGTTCTTGCTATTGCAGTGCAAACATACATAATGAATATTTATACTGAAAATTTCATTCAAGAAGTAATGGGAGTTTGAAGATGTAGCGTATATTGTTTATCATCGTTCACTGCGTACAATCTAATAATCTAATAAAATGGAGAAAATATATAGAGCGTCCGAGATTTTAAAGTAGAAACATCCAACCACGCCAATATAACTGCAAACCACAGATTTCCATTTCAAAGTAACATTTCAAAGTAGTATTCGTCATGTTGAATTTATTGATATTTAGTTATTCGTGCTATTTAAATGTTCTGATCTTTGAAGTCTCAATTATCCCGGCTAGATAATTTCCTTCCTGAATTATACCCCTTGATCAGTTCTCTACGATATGCATTCGACTGCACGCTATTTCCAGCCGTTAGATAACTGTAAACGACATCTGAATAAAGTGGTTTATCTTCTTTAAGTGGTTTATATTTCTGATTTGTAATATAAAATGCTTTTACAGGGGCACTGTTAACGCTTTCGAGACCTATTTTCCCCTTTAAAGACCCGGAAGCCCAAGCCAACGTTTTCATTTTGATTAATTATCAATAATCCAAGGTAACCAGGACCATAGCTAGCGGGGGGGGTCAAAGGGGGCAGCTACCCCCCTCCCCCCCTGGCCTGGAAATTTGGCGCCCTTTGCCCATTGGAGAAAAATCGAAAATGTTGGCGTCCCCGTCGGACGCTGAAGGCGCCATTTACCCATTTGGGAAAATCGGCTCCTCAAATGCACGCAAAAGGCGCCCTTCCCAGTGAACGCAATACGAGTCCAACGACCAACGTCCCAATATCAGTATGGGTGTCACCTAAAGCCGAGTGACATTGGTTGGGCACCCACGACATGATTGGCGGGGCGCCCAACTAATGCGAGTTGGTTTTATGGTTGCCTCGCCAATCATGTCGTTGTATGAGGCGCCCCCTCCACTCCCAAACGGTGAGGTGCCTCATAATGACTCACAACACCACAGCTGATGGGACACACAGAACGGCTTGATGTTTTGGGCGCCTTATAATAACAATATATGATTATCGGGCCATACATAATGCCGAGTAAGATAGTTGGGCGTCCACGACTTGATCAATGAGGCGCCCAAAACGGCATAATTTGTGGGGTGCCTCACCTCGGAGGGGCGCCGAGATTGAAGGGTAACCACGACGAGATCATGGGCGCCCACAATGCCTGTGAGATTGGTTAGGTGCCCACGAATGGATTGGGTGCCTAAAACGGCGAGATGATCTTCAATATTCAATAAGTGGCACTCTAACCCGATTCTAAACTTTTCATTTATCTCAGCATAAATTACGGTTAAGTCGTATCCTTCAAATGTTTATAACGTTCATATTAAAATATCACAATACGCCAATATCGCAAATTCAGGCTAAACATTGACATTTTCAGTCATTTTCATAGTTGTAAAACCTATTTTCCCCCAAAAAAATTGGGGGTGGGGGGCATAATAAGCAATCTGACTTTTCGGGCAGATGGGTAAAGTGAAAACAAAAAATATTGTTTCCTCTAGTTGGCAAAATAAAATCCCTGAAAACAAATCATTTTAAGGTTCTTTTAATTGAATACGCGAAACTGTACTGAATTGACTATGGATTAAAACATTTTGTCTCTGTGCCACATTTTTCTGACATCGATTATTATTTGTGAATGGAACTGCAACAGTCCAATTTGATGGTTGGAATTTTCAGGTCGGTATAGAGTGCGATTTCGCTTTCAAAACGATTGGAAACTTTGAAGTTGCTTAACTCATGGGTTAGAATAGCAGAAAAATGCATTTGCGGCGGTTAAATTTCTAAAATTTTCTCGAGACCCCCATAACATGGTTTTAGCTTGTGAACACAATTTTTATTTGATTTTGATGAAACTTGAAATGCATGTTTATAACCAAACATTCTTGGTTGCTTTTAATACTTGCGCATATCGGATTGTAACCTCCTGAATTATGACCATGATTGTACAAAAAGTTACGTATTTTAGCTTTTAGCTTGTGGTCCTTCGGAAGGTAACAGCTTTTAGCCGATTTAAAACACCAACTGACTATATCACCGTTCCCCTACTGGTGGCTGAGTTCGAATTTCGAGAAAATCGGACCAAAACTGAATTCTTGTTCTTGATTCTACGTAAAATCCCTTTTTTAGCTTGTTCTCTATCCATCTCTTGCGAAATGTTGGCGTATCTTGCCTGGTTTGATCTCTTTTTCAAATGTTTTTCATTTCGATATCTTTCGATTTACATCCCATAGTTTGATTACTGTTTCAAATGTTTTTTTCAGTTCGTTGTCTTACATTCCATAGTAAACCAGTCAGCCGACCGTACTGCAGCTGTAGAAAAGGCAAAACAAAATAAAGATATAATATTTTAATATATGTGTAACCAGAGATGACAGCAACGTAAACAAGTTTACGATGTATCCGCCTTCATTAGCACAGAACAGTAAGTCGTTAAACCCCATTCCAGGTTATTTCATTCTCTTACGATGTATCTTTATGGGTTTTAATTTATAGAATATTTAATGAGCCATGATCTCTTTTAACAAGAAAAACAAAAACTGTAATTACAGACCTATGTAATTAGATTAAAGTATAGAATCTAATCTAAGCACTGTGTACTCAAATCAAAGATCATTTTGTTACCAAGCCGCAGTGATTTCCAAAACGCAAATTTAAGATGGTATAAAATGTCGACTGTGGTGAAACGTATATAAAAGTACTACACATATGTTGATCAAATACTGTGATGACACGTATATAAAAAGTGCTACGCATTACCATCAAATACTGTGATGAAACGAAACTAAAAATGATATACATTTCGGTCAAATACTGTGATGAAACCCAGCTAAAAGTACTACATATATTAATCAAATACTGTAATGAAACGCAGATAAAAGGACTATACATGTTGATCAGATACTGGGTAGAAACGTAGATAAAAGTACTACACATGTTAATCAAATGGAGGCGATTGAATTTCCTACTGGCTGTTTCATTTTCACAACTGGCTTCTCGTAAATATGTAAAATGATTTAATACAACTTAAGACTATTACGAATGAGAATGAAATTGAAACATCTGATCACCAACCTACCATCACAATGAAAATATCACTGATTGATCGTATACTACATAAACGAAAACCTTTCGATCTTACTAACAGTAGTAATTAAAGAAGCTTTTGGGTTCATAACGCAAACAAACCGGCAAGACCACACGCACTGCAATTTTAAAATTAGAAAATTTTGACCACTTTGGTGTAAGGGAAACGATGGATAGTCTTAGGAATATTTCAAAAGATATAGAAAAAATGCAAGGATCTTATTAGTAAGTATCAGATGGAAACAAAATATCCCAGCCGATACGTCGCTCACCATAAGCAACAATTTTAATGTATAGAATTGTGTCCAGTTCAATAAATACTAAATATCATTGTAGCCCGATACGATATTGTCGTGTCTCAGTCAATCATCTCTGCAATAAACATATGTGTGGGTTACTAATTTTGGCGACATATCATAAACTGCAAACCAGAATAACAACAAAACCTCTATCTAACCAAATAAACGTGTATATAATCCGAAGATTCATTGCGCCAGGTTTCTCCTTAAAGACGTCTGGGAGGTCATAGCCGGCAGATTCCCTTGCTTACGGAATCCAGGGTATAGGCTTGGAACGAAAAACCTCGAGGCGCCGCGGAAAAGGTCGAAACTAGACAACAAACAAAATATAAAAAGAAACTGGAAAAGTCGACTTTTCATTAATAGTATTCCTTTTAACAGACGTTATAGACCATTGAAACTGGACTCGGATTTGAGGATTTGGACGGATGGTGTGAGTCGCCTTCATATCTACAAGTCTTCCAGGTAATTTTTCGAGAGTTGAATACATCAATCCTGATCATAACTCTTACATGTATGTTGTCATCTCAGTTTTTGAGTAAACAGTGTTTATCAAACCAAATTATTACAAAATGTTCCAATAGTTACGGGGAAAGGTTGATTATCAACAAATTAGAGCTAGCCAGTAGAACTGCTTGCCACAACTACTTACGCTTCAAGCACATTGTGGTGAAATAAACTGTGGTTATTATAGTAGCTATGTTATACGTCTTGTGGCCATTAACAAAGAATCAGTGAGCGTATTTACGAGAAGCATGTATACCGACAGTGGGTCAATCTAAGTTTTTAGTAAGAATGTGTTTTAGTCGTGTATAACTGGGGTTAATTTTAATGCCTTAATTCAGTTTCTCAAATTTCTGATTACCGTGCCATCATATCTCAGAGGTGTACAAATTAAACATGTTTGATGCATATAGCTAAGGGAGACGAACTGATAATTTGTTCATTTTTTGTTGGGGTTGGGGGATTAACATGCAAATACGTGAGAACAGGAGAATTTCGTAACAGAATATAGATTTGTTAAAACAAAGTATTTCTATTATTGTATATTGATACAGGAAGGGCATGATGAACGACTATACGGGTGAGTCTGGTTCTTTACAAATTTGTTGTGGGCTATAATATAACGACCTATATTACCCCAAGTTTACATGGGTTACACTATGCAAGCAGTATTCCGCAAACAACGCCAGAAACTAAATGCGTGTTGCAAACGTAAATTTTCTAACAGCTTTTTGGTTGTAGAAATACGATTCATCAGATTATCCAGCCAAAAGTAGTATTGAAATATGGTTTATTTACGTATTCTAGATCACTAGTTACCACTTCGCATAGCGCAACATTATTGTATCTTGGGTAAGATTAATGATACGGTTCGAAATAGCTGTATAGTATACTATTCAAAAAAAAGTAGGGGATATTTGATTTTGGGGGCATAATACTAAAATATACAAATGACTACGAAAAAAGTCACTATAGAACCTAACAGAAGAAACATTTCCAGTTACATGTGACGCCCAAACGCACCAATAGCTACCAGCATGGAATGCAGGTGATGCTTGGGACCATCATGGGGGTCCAACCCAAGATTTGCACGACTCTGATTTGAATGTTACAGTCATTGTGGCATTGAATTCCAGGGTGGAAACATCAGTTTAATTGTTTTAGTGACCAGAAAACAAATTTTGATATGCGTCGGCTTACCCAAAATGAAAGGTTACGTGCCCTTGGCATGCTACAGATCGGCACAACACAGGCGGTTGTGGGGCGGACGATGAATGTTTCTCAGTCTGTCATAAGCAGGCTATGGTCCAGATACCGTGATACACAATCTGTACAGGACAGACCGCGCTCAGGTCGACTAAGGGCGATAACTCAAGCCCAGGATCGATTTATCCGTACCTTGGCCTTTAGAAATCGTGTCATCACAGCAAATCAGATCAGCGCTCGTCTTCAAACATACACTGGTGTGAGAGTGAGTGGCCAGACGATTCGGAATCGACTGCATAGGGGTCACCTTCGCACCCGACGTCCTCGCGTGATCCCTTGTTTGAGAGATAATCACGTCGTTGGTGTAGGGATCGTCAACACTGAGATAATCGACGCTGGAGCAATGTGATGTTTTCAGATGAGTCATGGTTCACTGTTGATTTTTTGGACAGACGTAGGAGGGTGTGGCGTCGTCGAAACGAGCGCTTCCAAGACGTTAACGTCATCAGACATGATCGATTTGGGGGTGGTTCTGTTATGGTGTGTGGAGGCATCACTGTTGCTGGAAGAACGGCTTTACATGTTGTTGCAGGGTGTGTTACAGGCCAGTACTACCGGGACAACATCTTGGCAGTCCATGTTGTGCCGTTCGCACGACGTCATGGCCGCCGTTTCATCTTCCAGGATGACAACGCAAGACGTCACAGGGCCAGGATCGTTACAGGTTACCTCCAACAACAGAATATCACCACATTACCTTGGCCAGCACTGAGTCCCGACCTCTCCCCCATCGAGCATGTCTTGGACATGCTTGGACAGAGGTTACGTCAACGTCATCAACGTCCTGTCTATGTTCAAAAACTTGCTGCTGCGTTGCAACAGGAATGGGACAATCTGGACCAAAATGACCTTCGACGTCTCATTAGGTGTATGCCACGTCGGATCAATGCTTGTTTGGCAAACAGAGGAGGATTTACCCGTTACTAACTTTGTTGTGATGCTGTGGTAACTTTGCTGTTTGACCCCGGGTATCATTTTACCCTTATAATGGTCAGTCTGTGCCTTACTTAGTCTAACGATCATTTGGAATAAATCGATGAATGTGAACTTCATTTCATTTTGTCATTTGTTTCTTCGTCAGTTTCATTAGGTGACTTTAATAACACTTAAAAATCAAATATCCCCTACTTTTTTTGAATAGTATATTAGAAAAGACTAGGCATTTTACGGGTCGATATATCGTGATCAATTAGTCGAGAAAACTTTATGGAATAATCTGAAATTTCTAATAAATAATTACCAACATTATGTGTAAATATGACAAGTTCTCCTTGTAATCCAAAATTCATCTGATCGCTGAACTATAATAATCTCCAAAAGAGAAGTAATTGAATTTCTGTAGTCTCCATGTAGGTCCATGCATCTATTATTATTTAGTTAAAATTTCCATTCAGGAATTTATGGTAAATCGGGAGACCTATGATCAATATTATTTTCCTATAAAGTTTTGATCATTAATTTGAAAGCTTAGAGTTCAGTTGCTACCATCTGTTATCCGTTCACCACCACTTTGGTAACAAATGATTTGGCCTGAAATATTTTTAAACCCCTAAATGTTATTATCTATGAGTCATTTTTTTTTACACAATAATAGCTTTTATCATCTGAAAAGAAATAATATTTCACTTGGCAATCTCTCGGAGTGATTGCAACAGTTACGTTTTCAATGGCTGTTTTCAACACATAAGTTCAAGACGACACAATAATAAAATTACTGAAGAAAGAACTGAAAAACTTATATTTTTAAGTAGATTAATTAACTTTGTGAAACCAGGTCCGTATACAGTTGCGATATTTTATGATCTTGGTCATTACATAAGACAGAGAGAGAGGGAGAGAAATGAGGTTTAACGTCCACTCGACACAAACTAGGTCATTTCGGGACTAACATGGTTCAATTTTATTTCAATAATTCGCTTGCGCGTAGGGGTCTTTAGCAGTGGGAGGAAACCGGAGTGCCCGGAGGAAACCCACGAGGTTGAGAAGGCGCCCCTATCTCCATGCCACATACGCTCACACTAGGGCTCGAAACCACAGCCGCAAGCTAGAGGTGACCGGCCAGCTAGAGGTCGAAGCGCGGCACTATAGACCACTAGGCCATCCCAACCCCCTACATAAGACAGTCAAATCTTTCCAATAGAATGTGGTACCGATGACGTTATTGGAGATTGTAAATCAAATGTAAGCGGTAAATACCAGTGTATTTTTAATTTAACAGGAATCAGTTTAAATTGAACCCATCACACGACATCTCAACAGCGTAAATGTAGGTCATTATTGTAAAGTGGTGCGGTGTTTTAAATGCTATAGTTACATAAAATTATAGATGAATTACCTAAAAATTCAGAGTTGACGGCATTTATTCCCTAAGGTGTGATCACAGACACGGCCATAGCACTGTTTATGCTTACGCGTTATTAAATTTGGTCGGTTATTTTTTAACTTTAGGATTGAAATAAACGTGGCGATCTTATCTTTTAGCTTGCCGGTTATATGATTATAGTGACGAGTTGTAGATTTCTTAAGTTGCCGAATCACGTCGGGTCACCAGTCCTCGATTGTCAGGATCTGTAGAAATGTATGGTTATGAGAATCCGGTCAATAAATTCTGGTTATATTCATATCCATTGGATTGATTTGTATGTTATTCATTAACACCTCTTACTCAAAACATTGGTCCTACTTGGAGGAAGATCATGCATATTCAAATACTATTTACAATAATTGGTAAATGATTGACAGGTATATTACATATCTGTCATTCAAACACCATCACTTGATGTTACCAGGTTACAGATCAATCATGGTCCAGTCGTGTGAGTGACGGTAGACGACCGTTGTCAATATGACGTCACACGATTGCTGTCCATATTCCTAACAGAACATGACAAAGTAATCAAAATACTGAGATGCGTTTATAAAAGTTTATGATTGGGGCCAAATCATATTTTTTTGTAAGTACAATTGTATCTGAAATAGTTTAGATATGAAATTCCGGTAGATCTGAGTTAACCGGACGGGACGTTTTACCCATTATCACCCAATACTATCCCAATACCACCCCAATATCATTACATACTACCCAAATCTACAACATAATGATGCAAAATGAGCAATTTAGATTGCTACTCAGATTAATCATCATGTTGGGCTCTGTAGTTAGCATATAAGTAAAACAAAAAATGAAATGGGATAAAAGTTCTACCGTTCTGCTCCGGACTGCGCTAATGAAGAAGGGCTGATGCCATACAGTGTGCCAAGGGTGGGGGGAGGGGGCACACTACGGCCTACTCTGATATCGAATTCCAACTGTCACGGGACCTTTTACGTGCACGCCAATGTGTATACGGGACCTTGATTTTTTTTGTGTCATCCAAACGACTTGACAGCTTTCCTTGTCAGGTTCTCCGTCCTGTGTCACTGACGAGGGGAGGGGGGCACGCCGAGAAAATCTGGAGGCGGTTATAGATAAATATGAAACTAGAACAAACTGCAACAGAAATCATTTCTTTGGAAACTGGTATTCCCATAACTAAAGCAACCATTATCGGTCTTGGGGAAATTAGCATAATTAACATAAATCCAAGATGGCCGCCAGTAGACCAGAAAGTCGCTGAAATCTCCGAAACGGAAATCGATACTCGCGAGTTAAAAATGCCGACATGTTTTTCCTACTACCTTATTTGACGGCATTATGTTGTCATGTCATTATGCTGGAAACCAGGAACCGCTGTATAACTTGTATAAAGAACCAATCTTCACCCAAACTGAAACTATATATCATCGTTGTTCTATAGCCGGGAGACACAGTGGTTCAGTGAGTAAGACGTTAGCTTGGTTACCTGGGGATTCAGTGGTTGATCACTGTGTTGGCCGAAAAAGTTCATCTGGACAGGGTCTGACAACGGACAATTCCTAGTCTTTCGGATTGAACGAAAAACTGAGATCCCGTATACATATTGTCGTGCAAGTTAGGGTTCCCTTGGCAGTTGGAATCCAATGTAAGAGTAGGCCGTTATACCGTTGTCCGAGCAAAGTTTTCCTTAGAGTACACGTATTGTGTATGTCAGTCTTCTTTAGCCTAGTCGGAGCAAAATACTAGGACGCTTAACCCATTTCAATTCATTTCATCTATTACCATGTAATAAAATCCGATAAGAATAGTCTGCCTAATTTGAAAATGAAAACAAAAATATAAAATCGACATCTTAAATACACATTATGCAAGAGCTAAATCTGGTTATTGCAAGTTTTTATTTAGGATTCAGATGTGTCATAGAAATTATAAATTACACAAGCACAAAATCAACTCTGTAGACCCACGAATGGCTTGAATTTAAACAGGATTTCATTGATTGATTAAATTTTTAAATGATGTCGTGAGCGGAGATTAACAGTTACGTTGACGTCATACCCCGGAAATTTTACATCGATACGAGGCCGCTGTTGAACGAGGCCTTAACAAAAATGACATCTAAACTAAAATGCAATAAACTGTATATCAAAAGTCTAATATATAGTAAAAAAATGAATGTTATACGAATTTAAGTGCAGCCCCGTCTCAAACTGAATAGGCTAACGGCACCACAGCCATTGAAAACATTACTTGATAATCGAGATGACATAGGTGAACTTAACGCCTATCAATCAAACGATCGGTCATACCCAGAAAGTCAAAAATTACAGCGTTGATAACTATGTTCAGAATAAAGTAATTTGAGTGGAATTTTTCTTTCATTATATATTTTGAGCTGTTATACCAAGAATGGCTAACTCCTTATAAAAAATCTTCCATAGGGTATCTTTAATATTTATATAGAAATATCAATGGATTAGAACACATCCAATGTTTCCAGGGCCAGCTTATGAGTTCAAAACTTTGAAAATAGAAAATATCGCCCACATCTTCAAAGGCATGATTTATCACTGTTTCGGAGTTTCCACAAGATATATCCGTACATTTTCCACAACCAGCAGCGCAGTTACAACGTATGATTTTTGTTTGAAAGTTGTCAACCAAATGTTCTGGATTTAGTTCTATGACAACGTTAGTCCAGGTTTGAACCTGCTGGTACACTCAGTAGTTGTGATATTCTAGTCAAGTCGATATGTGGAAATTCACCCCTCAACCCCCAAATATTTCTACAATATGTTTCTCAATTGATTCTGGTAGGGTAAAGTGTACTTTATAATATACTAAAAGTTTACCAAAGTTGGACCGCCGGAAAGCTGTTTATGATGATCTTGGTGGTTTATATGGCGTGAAATATGGTTTGAAACACTACCAAATGACAGCAAATCCATAACTATTGGTGATTTTGATGTCTATTCCCCAGATTTCGGGGGCGGGAGGGAAAGTGACACATCAAGAAAACTTTGGATATTATTAAGCTGTTGAATCATTATGAAATTGAATTCATGACCTTCAGCTGTCCACTATCACCTAAACACATTTGTCCATAGAATAACTTTCAGGGCATTCAGTTTTGAGCGTCATCCTCCTCGGTATCGACCTCTTGAGTGATGTTTGGATTGTCTCAGTTTTCAGCTTGGCAAGGGCCACATACAGCAGTTTAGGAGAGTCGATAGCATCTGCTGCTGCATCAAGAGGATTTGTTTCCCCTGAGCAGTTGAAATGGATTATTTTCAAGACCAACATCATTTTTTATGATGTTATATGTTCTCTGCTCCCCAAAAACCCAGGGATAGACACATCGAATAAACGTTGCAGTAATTTTACTGATGTGCTGCTATTTGACTATATTACATTGTTATTTTGATAATATTGGGTAGCATTTTGGTAAGTATTTGGTAGTATTGGTTTATTATTTGCTTGGAACAGCCAGACATTCGTAATCGCATTTGAAGTACATTTCCGACAATATATCTCGCTGCTTTTGAAACAAATTAAGTAATATGCGCATTTTGCACCATTATGTTAAGTAGTATGTGGTGATAACGGGGTGGTGTAGAGGTGTGGTTTGCATAAGCCTATTGATGAAGTGGGGATTTACATTAAGGAGTCTCAGCTCGCGAGATTTCCGTCATTAAGTGCCTGGTGAACATTATAAGATTTGTGTTTTGATTGAAGGGTACTAGAAACGATAATGGTCAGACTTTAAAAGCCAGAAATACATCAAGGCAACAATGGCGGAAATGGCCATAAAGTCAATGATTATAGAATTCTATGGGTCGTGCGAGAATGACAGGGATAATAGTGGGGGAGCTAGCTGACCGTTATTTATAAAATCGCGGACAAAATTGGCACTATGCCTAACGAGGGCACCACGATGGCCGATGATCAGAATGTAAATTCTTACGTTGCACATCCCCTGAGTTTACGGGCCGCACGCCTCCGAAATCTTGGAAAAAGTCGATTTAATTTAATTTTTTGCGGACAATGTTAATCTTCGCTACATATGTTGTTGCTAAAGCAAACTTGAAAAGTGCTCTTCAGAACAAACAATCCCCTGGCTTCTGGTTTCAGAACGGCCCCTAGTGACCCGGATATTTCAAATATGGCGGACAACTTTGATTCCTGTTTCAGCTGATAGGGTGCGGTCCCAAAGTAAATAAAACACAACTTCAAAACAAAGAATCCCCTTGGTTTTCTACTCCAGAATTGGTTCCAAGATGAACACATACGATATCCCGGTAGAAGACCGATTTGTTTCAAGTATGGCGGACAAAATTCTTCTTTCTTGAGAATGGTGCCACAGTACACCTGTAAATAAAAAGTGTCCTTCAGAAGAGAATATCACCTGGTTTCTGTACTTCAGAACGCCCCTACTGACTTCGATAGACATGTTTATTTCAAATATGGCGGACAACTTTCATTCCTGTTTCAACTGACGGGGTATGGTCCCAAAGTAAATAAAACGCCACTTCAGAACAAACAATCCCTTGGGATCCTACTCCAGAACGGGTTTCAAACTGAACACATACGACACCCCAGTTTCAAGTATGGCGGACACAATTCTTCTCGAGATTGGTGCCACAATTGACCTATAAATAAAACGTGTCTGTCAGAAGAGAATATCATCTGGTTTCTGTACTTCAGAACGTCCCCTACTGTCACTTAGGAATTTCCATTCTGATCATCGGCCACCATGGTGCCTCCGTTAGACATAGTGCCAATTTTGTTCGCGAGTTTAGAAATAACGGTCAGCTGGCTCCCCTACTATAAGGTGCCTAGTTGATCAGGTGATACACAAAACCGAGGTCCATAAAATGGCGTTTAAGGATTTTCTTGAAGAGGTGTGTGCGCCTCCGACCCCATTCGAAACTCCACCCCATTCGAGTGTATAACCAAGACAGTTAGTTGTCCCTTGTCTTTAATAAAGAAGGCCTGTGACTTTGATGACCAGAGGTTACCTTCTCGCAAGTAGCTTGAACAGTGGCGGCGGCGCCAGCCGTCGGTGGTTGGATTGGAGGGGCAAAGCTGGGGCAAAGTCCAAGGTTAAGGGGGCAAAGGCACGAGTATCAACTAAGGGGGGTGGTCTCCCTCAGAAAAGTTTGAAAAACAGGTTGCCGGGAATGCAGCCTGGCAGTATTTCAGGCAATGATCGTTGAGGTAAAGTGTCAAAAGAACGGACTTGCGAACCTCGACGAATCCCACTCTCGAACCTATTAAAGTCTCACTGCGTCCTTTTGGAAGGTTGGATGGCCGAAATGTTAGCTTTTGAGTCAATCGTCGAGGTTTCGATTCCCCGATTATACGTGACAGGGAGTAGGGTCGCTTGTCCAACCTCGTGGGTTATCTGGGTCCTCCGGTTTCCTCCCACTGCTAAAGACCCCTAGTCGCAAGCGTATCATTTAAATAAGACTAATCCATGTGTTAGTCCCGAAATGACCTAGTTGTTGTCGAGTGGACGTCAAACACCATCTCTCTCTCTCTCTCTTTCTGGGTGTTTCTCCCTCTCTCTGTCTCTCCAAGCGTTAATATTTTGGTTTTCTTTGGGTTTTTTAATTAACTATTAAATAATCAGAGTGAATATTAGCGAGGATTACGCCACGAGACATAATATAATGAGGTCAATTGGGAACAATACTTTCTGCATGCTTATATCATTTTCAACGTTTACTCACAGCTTCGTTAAATCTGAACCAATATATAAAACAACAAGACAAGTGCAGTTTTTATGTGAATCAACCGCACAGTAATCCTCAGTTATTTGTTTTTGAAAAAATTATTTAATCAATGTAATATGGTTTGGAGAGATTCTGTACATATAAATGATTAAAATCTGCTATATATAAAAACGAGTTGCTCGATTTTCGCCATTAGCCGATAAGGAGAAAGTGCAGTTTTTTTTATGTGAATCCACTGCTTAGACATTCTCATTTATGGTATCTTAATTAATGTCTAATTCATAATTTGGATAACATTTCAGGTAATAGGCAGATTTTACTCTTGCATAATGCATGTTTAAGTCAAATGTGTTTTTGGAGACCTTCTTAAAATAAACATCCTCCAAATCTGCTTTTTTGAGATTCACCAATATTATTTAGACATTTATTCACACCACAAGTCAATAATCAACTCTTTAAATCATCGAATGACTAAGATATAAACGGATTAAAACACGATCGCCATTTAATGATTTAATTTTGAAATGGCGAATCGAGGGAAGGTCAAAAATTCATACTGTGATAACTTAGCTCATATTAAAGTAATATGAATTGAATTTTGTATGTATTCATTTTGCATTACCTTTTTTGTTTTAACTATTATAGAAGGAACTGCCAGCTCGTTATCGAAATGGTAAGATAATGCACGTGCGCACTGTATCATAAGGTCTGCCATTGAGTCAGCTGGCGTATGGTCGCCTGCCCAACCTCGTGGGTTTTCTTCGGGTCCTCTGGTTTCTCGCACTGCTAATGATCATTACGCGCAAACCAATTGTTGAAATAAAATCTTTGAAAAAAAAATGTTAGTGCCGAAATTACCAAGTTTGTGTCGAGTAAACTTTAACTCGCACCCCCCCTCTCTCTCTCTCGCTATCATTTAAAATCCATTTCTGCCATAAATACAAGTTTGACACTGTTGACATTAGTAAACTTGGCGTGGGACGTTAATAGTTATGAATGTATTAGCGTTCTAAAAAAATACCAAATATTCATATAATCAAGGAAGTTAGCCGATTCATTCTACCTCTCCCAGCATCACAGTAGGCTAATTGAAATGGATTGCGCATCAGCGAATTTCTATTATTATTGACGACTCCCTCCTACCTACCTATCAGAGTCTATATAAGGTAATGAGAATCGAGTAACTATCAGATGATTATAGAGGACATTAATTATTGCTATTCCAGAAATCATTCTGAAACGAACAGTTTTATATTAATCCTCATAACATAATCTTTCTGTTCTTAAAGCCCTGCAATGGAGTTCAATATATCGCCGATATTTTACTTGGTTCATTCTGAAACAACTGGGTATTTGTTTGTTTTTAAATCTACATGTGAGAAAAAGGAATTTAAGTCGGTCATTGTCGTTTCCCTTCCGTCTTCTTTTAAATTCCAACTGACAAAGGATTTTATACGTTAGCTACATACAATTTTGTACAAGGGGTCTCCATGCGTGTTTGTCAGATCGGAACAGGAAGCGACAGCCCTTACAAGTGTGATAGCGGTACGATATTGAAGAGCATAATGTAAACTTCAGATGGCCATAATAATCGATGTCAATAATTAATGGACCAGTAATAACTTTATGTAACACTTTTTATTGTGTATGGCCTGGAGCACGGTATTGGAATTTGATTCTGACATATTTCTGTGCAAAAGTAGAACACATTTCACGCCAGTTAACGTAATCAACTTTCACACAATAACCAACCATTACTCAACTAGAGTTCGATCTCGATTAATCTCGGTTCATACATTACACCATGTTTTGTGTGGTAGTGGTTTTATGATTTAATCAATTGATAACAATAAGGCATATGAATAACTGGCAAGATACTGGCACTTTACCGACCGCCATATGTAGATTAAACATTTTAAAGGGCCCATTGTAGTTTATATTTGTATTATCTCCCACCTGCCTTAAAATCACGAAAAACATACAAAAAAAAATCCAAGAACTAAAAATATCTCTTCAAAATAAGAATATCACAATAAAAAAGGAGTATTACAGGAGTATCACGATAAAAGAAGAATAGTACAATAAAAAATGAACATCACACCAAAAGAAGAATAGCACAAAAAATAGAATATCACAACAAAAGACGGAAATCACAACAAAAAAGGAATATCACAACAAAAGAAGAATATCACAATATAAAAAAAAAAGAAATATATTACAACAAAAGACGAATATCACAAAGAATAATATCACTACAAGGAGACTTTGACAGTAAAAGAAAATGAGCAATTTTTGAAGACATCGGTTGGGTTATATACAATGTTATCAGAATAGGTGGTTACCTCGGGACCAGAAAGTTGCACAAAGCTGAATACAGGTTCGTCCTATCACGACCCTAATACTTTACACTAAATTTGCAAAAACTTCCGTAAATACGGTATATTATAGCCGCTATCGCGTCCTCTAGTGGCCCCAATGCTTCCCACACTCAAACTATACAATCATTGAAAACAATGAACTACAAACGTATACAACAAATCAGCAAAGACATAAGGATTTATTTATTTATTTATTTTTTTTTTTTTAAAGGGTCAATTTTGTTTGCTAATATTTGTATAGATAGTTTGTTTTCCAGAGAAGAGGGCTTCAACATCAAATGCACTATTGTCAAAATTAAATGCAGTAATATAAATGGTAGCTTTGTTTCAGTTATTAACCTAACTGCAGAATTTTGCATTTGCAGTTAATTATTTTTAAATACATTAACAACTCTGAAGAATAAAAAATTGAAATTACCTTACCCTAGCTCAACACAAACTAGGTCATTTAGGGACTAACATATGGTTCAATTTCATTTCAATAATTCGCTTGCGCGTAGGGGTCTTTAGCAGTGGGAGGAAACCGGAGTGCCCGGAGGAAACCCACGAGGTTGAGAAGGCGCCCTATATCCATGCCACATACGCTCACACTAGGGCTCGATACCACAGCCGCAAGCCAGAGGTGACCGGCCAGCTAGAGGTCGAAGCGCGGCACACTAGACCACTAGGCCATCCCAACCCCCACCTTACCCTAGCAAACGGATAGATTCAGGTTTTTGTGACAATTTTTCAAATTTCTTTTATAAAATAGTAATATATTCTTCAAATACAGCAATTATGTTGCTGGCTGGTGAAGATGGAGTAATAGGATTCTCACCTATAAAAATCTTATTTGTCGTCGATTCTAGGCTAAAATATTTTATTTCATATAAAATAATCTGTGCATTAACTCCATATTGGCTGCCAATACTTTAATCGGTTACAATAGGAAAATACTAATCAAATTCCAAATTGATTTTCTACTGGATAAAGAATTATAAACTATAAATTATTTGAAGTGACAGGATTTTATCATAACTGAATGAACAACAACCACTTTATTGGATAAAGTGAGAATACAATTGATCATTTTTACAGGAATAGTCTGATCAATCGATTATTAAATATGGATTGTGTTTTATTCTATCATACATAATTTAATAGTCTGTTGGATCAATGGCTGTGAGAAAAAAAGAAAAACGAAATCAGAAAAAAATTTGCATAAAAATCTAATTGTCATTATCATCAAACTACCTAACAAAGCAGAAGCCAAACAGCACAGACGATGATAATTTAATGCCATACTATAAGAACGCAAAGATACTGTTCTAAAATACAAAATGCCCTGCAAAATAAAGAATGTGTTTTTTTTCTTTTTTGAAGAGCCTGATTTCTAGCTTTTAAGAATAGAATGCCGTATACACTTGTGGCACTGGAGCTTTACGGGAAATAATAGCCTCTTCTCATCGGCAGATAACGTCAATAAGTGGCTAGATTGAAATATCATGATGGAAATTTCCACCGATGATTTGATTTTGTTCAAATCATGAAAAATTGACAAAAGTTAGTTCAGTATGGTGATATAACTAGAATTAATTCAAGACTTGAGATCAGTCTTGCCCGCGGTGTGCTTTCATGTTCAATAACAAGTAAAAGAATCTGTATGAATGTGGTTTAAGCTATATTTGGACAACACAAAACTTTGTAAATGTATCATGGTTAAAGCACACAGTAAAATCAGTACTCCAAGATCAATTTAAGCAAAACTGGCACTCTGATATAAATAGTTTCCCTAAATGTATAAATTACAAATTATTTAAAAGCGAATTGAAATTTGAACCATATTTACATAATTTACACGGCAAATCAAGAAATATCTTATGCAGATTTAGAACAGGTAACTTAAGACTACCTATAGAGACCGGTAGATGGCTTGGTATTCCAAGACAACAGAGAACCTGCAATATCTGCACACTTGAACTTATAGGTGACGAGTTTCATTATATATTCGAATGTCCAACCCTAAGTGAACACAGAACTAACTTAATTCCTAAAAATATAATAAAATTTAGAAATATTATTTCATTTTATAACCTATTTAATAATTATAAATATAGTACTTTAAATAGCTTATGTAAATTTATATTTATTATTCAACAGACATTAAACTCCCTTTCAACTTAACACATTGTATATTATATTCATGTTATTATTATGTTACTCCCCCATCAACTTAACACATTGTATATATATTTCTTAATGTTATTATTATTATGTTATATTAATTAGATTACATTTTTTTCTCTACGCTGTTTATTGTAACGGTTATTTGAGAATAAAGTTATTATTATTATTTATTATTGTAAAGTTTTCATCAAGATTTTGGTCTAGAATAAATCAATTACTTCCCAGATTTCTATTTTTCTTACTACAAATTAAATATACAGTCTGTATAATCATTATTATTAGATTATAATTCCATCAATGAATATTTATTCCAATTTTTAGTATAAAAACAATTATAATCATTCTTTTATAATAACTAAAAATTCGACTATAAAATTTGTCCGCCTACTGGACAGAACCCAAGCCTTAACACTGGACAACACTGACGTTTTACCAATATCCGCTTCAAGTGCAATACAAGTAATATGAGTTATAGACCTATTCTCATATCTAATCTTGTTGTAATTGCACCACTGGCTACGAGCCAGTCTTCAAATTAGTGACCAATCCATTGCTTGTCTCTAATCAAATTATTATTTATAACTGCGCCCAGTCGATCAAATTGTACTTATATTTTTTTAATAATGGCGATTCACGATTATTAAGCCTACATCTCTAGTCGGTAATTATCTCTATTTCACATTTGAAGATAGACAGAGTCTGTAATTACACGATGTCGAGTCACAATGTCTGTCTGGCGATGGTGATAGTAATTACAATTGTTAGTCTCTAAATATTATGTAGAATTATACCACCGAACACTCAAGTAATCTGCAATACCACAGCAGCGTTTGTGAGCTCCTAAAACGGCAAATGGTATCATGTTATTGAAATAGAAAGATACATGATACTCGTGCTACTTGAGGTAAAGTTTGCAGGTTAATTCTGACTTTGTAAAAGATAAACACCGGGTTAATACTTCGAACTGAAATGGTTCGAGGAACACGTTTTGGCCAACATCGGGGTCGAACCCCGGACCTCCTTTTCATGGAACGACCGTGACTGAATTAATGGAGAGAGGATTCCGAAAAACGTTTGTAGTTAAACGAGCATTTTGTTTTAAAACGGCCTAAACTGTATTTCCCATTGACGTCCTACACTTTTTGCTTTCGGCTTCCTTTACCACGCTTCTAACAAGAAACGGATATTTATCATTCTATAGTACCGAAACAATGTGATATTTTGAATTCGTTTGTGGTTAAAATTGTTTATGGTTCTATCCCTAACTATCAGTAGCATCGTATCCAATTGTTTTGACTATTCCAAATACTGAGCAAGGCATATATTGAACTAACCAAATTTGCAATTCCAAAAGACTTTAATACTTCTAGAAATAACAGACACCAAAATGGCTATGGAAACAAATTGAGGGTTGTCAATGTCTTTTTTTTTAAATTTGTGTGATTTCCGATCGCGTGCATTGTCGCTTAGATAACATTAGTTGACTAAACTCGCCATGAAAAGTCACGTCATTATCAATATTACGTTCATCTCTGATTAAGTTTAGGACAATGTATATGCTTTGTGTTGTATTGTTAACTTTCAATCGATCCTAGACTTTGAAACCCAGATAATAATTACACTTAACATTTTCTTTTTTTTTTCCTTTGGTATCCTTCTCAACATTATTGAAGCTTTAACCCGTTGTCGCAGTGTGACTCGGTGCCTGGCTTGGCTAGGTATTTTACGTTTATTCATTCGGAGATGTTTGCAAGTAAAATGGCAGACATATTTAATATGCATTACAATAAAATACACGTATATATAAATGAAATACATTAAACTGTTGGATCATTGGAAACTCTCAAGCAGAGTCATTCATAAAGTCAATGAAAGATGATAAATAAATTTTCGTCTGTTATAAAATAGCTTCCATGTGAACACATGAAAATAAATAGATACGTTAATCATGGTGATATTTTACCCGAGACCTAATCACAAAAAACTAGTCAAAGCAGGCATCAAAACAACTGGCAACACCAGCCCGTGATAAGTCGAGTTTTACCTAGCAACACGTTAAGCTCAATTTCTCACTGAAACTATAAACAAAATAATCCTATTATAGTTGCAGATCAAATGAAAATAACCATGGTATGGTAGTAAAAATAAATGAATATTTCCTACGCCACTGTGTAAGGGTGCATTGTTATTAAAGAATATCCTGAAATCGTCACGGTTTAGAAGCGGTATGTACCATCTAATGACCGTTTTCTTTATATAAATTTAATTATAATCTTTTAGAGGCATTTAGTAACTGGATAGAGCAAAACACAAAAACACATACTTATGGAGTAACAGCTACTTAATTTATTTAGGCGACGTTTCGAAGAGTATTCTCTCAACGTTATCAAGCTAATACAGTAAAACAAGAATTATGAGATCAATATATACAGAAAAACTATAACAACAATTCATGAAACCATACAGGACAACAACAAGATCAAAGGAGTTATTCAAAACAAACTAATTAACACTAAGCTTAATTGTAGCCATGAGTTGATTTAAGCAATTAATAACTATGAGTGTGTACAATACTACCAACTAATATGGATATACCTACATTACAGTTATGATATAGCAGGTTGAGTTTAGATAACGCTAATTAACTTGTAATAACTTGTGATTAGTTGGACAATGACTAAACTAACTTTCTCATTGTTTAATTGGAAAAGATGGATGTAACAGATAACAATTGATAATGATGTTAGGAAAATGAAATTAATAAATACTAATAAGAAGTAGGAGAGATGGAGAAACACAAATGTTGTTATTTAATGAGTTCATCATAAGCACTGGGCAGGAATATCCCCGTGTCGCGGTTGAGGTCTGGGCTGTTTCTTTTGATGTGTATGGCCTCAATAAGTTTGCGGGTCTTCTCTATGGGTAGATGGGCTGCCAGAGTTTTATATGTCTTAATTCGGTGTCCTGGGTTGGATAGCATGTGTTGGGCCACAGCTGAATTGGTGGTGGAGGATTTTGTTTTATGCTGACTAATTCTCTTATCTAAAGGTTGTCTTGTTTCTCCCACGTATTTGCTGTCACATGTGCAGGTAATTTCATAGACACATTCTTTCGGATTTGGTTGTTTAGTTGGGTTTAGTTTGCCACTGGCCTTCAGGAGATCTTTAAGGGTTCTTCCTTTAGAAAATGTTACCATGTGACAGCAAATACGTGGGAGAAACAAGACAACCTTTAGATAAGAGAATTAGTCAGCATAAAAAAAAATCCTCCACCACCAATTCAGCTGTGGCCCAACACATGCTATCCAACCCAGGACACCGAATTAAGACATATAAAACTCTGGCAGCCCATCTACCCATAGAGAAGACCCGCAAACTTATTGAGGCCATACACATCAAAAGAAACAGCCCAGACCTCAACCGCGACACGGGGATATTCCTGCCCAGTGCTTATGATGAACTCATTAAATAACAACATTTGTGTTTCTCCATCTCTCCTACTTCTTATTAGTATTTATTAATTTCATTTTCCTAACATCATTATCAATTGTTATCTGTTACATCCATCTTTTCCAATTAAACAATGAGAAAGTTAGTTTAGTCATTGTCCAACTAATCACAAGTTATTACAAGTTAATTAGCGTTATCTAAACTCAACATGCTATATCATAACTGTAATGTAGGTATATCCATATTAGTTGGTAGTATTGTACACACTCATAGTTATTAATTGCTTAAATCAACTCATGGCTACAATTAAGCTTAGTGTTAATTAGTTTGTTTTGAATAACTCCTTTGATCTTGTTGTTGTCCTGTATGGTTTCATGAATTGTTGTTATAGTTTTTCTGTATATATTGATCTCATAATTCTTGTTTTACTGTATTAGCTTGATAACGTTGAGAGAATACTCTTCGAAACGTCGCCTAAATAAAATAAATTTAATTAGTATACCCTAGAAGATACTTTAGACGATTAACAAAAACAACAGCAAAAGTGGGTTACACGCCATTTGGGCCCCAATACAAGTGAATAATTCAATCATCGCCAAATGGGCTTAGAGAAAAGCAAATGGCGGAAAGAAATCAGTAAACAGTAATAGAAACTTAGATGGAAATAAAACCCAGTGTACCTGATCGATAGAATAAGTCTAGGACCAATATAAATACTGTTATTACATATCATCTAAATAGTAAGTGCAGGGGGACTGCACCACACACAATTCTACACAAATGTATGGACAAGACATCATACTCAGAGACCACAAACAAAAACAATTCAATGACAAAACAAGCTGTGGAGTGGGGTTACGTTTCATATCCCAATAGACAGCCCAAACATGTCATTGATTATGATCAAAATCGTGAGTGGGGATTGGGTTGACCGGAACCAATAGTGGAAATGTTTGCCTTTTCATAGACACTTCCCCAAATGGAATTAAGTTTACCTCCCGATAATTCCACTCTAAACCCATTAAATATTCATGGAAATCCAAACAAAACAGTAAACAGAACAAAATAATGAATTGGGTTGATATGATGTGTTATTTTAATTATTAATGTGGTACATGGATTTTCCACAAGACAACACAACATTTTACTTCCACTGGTAGGGATAGGATATTAATGGAATTTGTTTGGTGTGACGCCAACAAAATACTTTGGACATTTTGAGACTAACATAAGGCCATTTTATATAATGCTGAGAAGGGAAAGTCCACCGACTCTTCCTCAAACTGCCATTGGTTCTATTACGTGCATCCCAGTGTGTACACGGGTTCTCCAAACATTGTTATTTTCATTCCCGCAGACGGTACCCGAAGGTTCTTCTCTCCAGAATTTAAATCTGGGACAGATCAACAAGCCCGACCCCACTCACTGATGAGTTATATCAAATCCACTAAACTTCGCCGGCTTAAATATTAGATATTAGAAGCCCATCTTTTTGCGGTAACATCACATCACCAATGTTGATTTAAATTGACAAATAATTCGTGTTTTCAATGTTGAAGATTTTGGATGATATTGAGTTAGAGACTTAGCTCCCTTAAGAACACCTGACACCATTTCTGATTTGGATATAATGTCCACTATGATCTAGTCGTATAGGCTGATATTATTATTCTTATTTCTCATTATTAAAAATATTAATAAACGTAATAAAATACAAAAATTGAATACACAAGTTATATCACAATGGCGTAAGTAGCAAAATATTGTATAAATGAAACTAATATAATGTTCAAGATAGAAGTTGATCATTCATATCGATTAACTTCATCATATTTTCTAACTAAGCTAATTTCATTAAAATGGCACAACCTCTCTGATTTTGTTTAAAAAGAGAATTGTTAATTTTTAAATGATTTTATGTCTTGATTTGTTTCTGGGGTGACAATCTGCCTTCGTTTGAAATTTTACTTCTATAGATAAAGCCAGCACAGGCATTTCACAAACCCCTCTATTCTTACAGTGAATTCAAACAAAAAATTGAATCTTATTTTGAAGTTTTCGAACGAGGAAACCCCTGTATTCTTTGTATTTGGCCTTGTTTATCCAAATATAGTACACATATAGTGATTAAAGACTCCATATTGTTTTATTGCCCGAAGGCATAAAAGAAGATGAAGAAATTCATTTTTTCAATTTGTTAATAATAACGCCTTGTTGCGCACTGTTTGCGGGAGCTGGTAGAAACATGTCGAGCTCATAAGATGTAAGAACTAAAACACGCCAGGACGAGTGTAATGAGAACGGTAAAGGAAAACTTGGATGTTGAACAAATTTGATAAGGGAAGGAAACAAATCTGTTAAAATTGCAAAGGGGATATAACTCAGATACAAAAGGTCGCAGAACGCTGCATACCGATATGATTCGCCCTCTTACTATCACCATGCTTCACGCCAAATTTGAAAAACATCTGTCAAAAACTGTAGTTTCTATCGGGTTCTCCAAAAACGGATAAACATCCCCCCTACCCGTCCTACTCGGTCTGGGCATATTATCTGCTCCTACATTCATTGAAGTAACGACGAACAGGCAAACAAACTTGCAGCCGTTTTGGCCTGACTAGACCCCCCCCCCCTCCAAACAAAGACGAGTCGCCAAAGTTTCTTAATATGACGACTTTATTCGCCTAATCGACGGGGTGAGCGTATAAAAATGTCCATGTGTGGATTTTTCAACAGATGGCTTTACTAATCCAAAAGGTAGCAGATTAAGCTCACTGAGTAAATTAATTAAACGAAAGTTTCGGTACAAAAAACTTACCCTATTAATCGAGAAACATCATGATGTCATTAGCACGCGTTGTTACCAAACGCCCAGACGCTGGTGTTACTACCTATAACCATGAAGAAATAACCCCAAAAAGTTGTCTCCTAAGGGTTTATTTTCTTCTATATATGACTCTTATGACATAACTGTATTGTGTAAAACTGTGAATATGAGATTTTTAAATAACGAAGGCAACAATGTAAAAAGCATCAAATGAAAGCAAAAATGCTTTAGCTTCACACGCCCTTGAGACGATTACTACTACGATTATGAAGGTAGAATGAAGATACAGCTATTCACATGTCCTTCAAATCAATTACAAGTTCTTACATTAGTACTGGTGTTTTTATGCAAATAGGAATCATTCATGTTGGAAATAAGACTAAAATAATACTGATTATCCTGTTTTTCAAGATTACTGTCCCCTGCCATGCAAAGAACGAGCTCATAATAGAATAAAGTACACATCAATAAAATGGCCGATATATTATTGGTCGCAGAAAACGGTTGTGTGAAAGTCAACAATCTGGTGTGCCATTCAGTACCAAAAGCTGTGTTTAAACCACAGTTTGGGTTTGGAGGGGAGAGGTGGGGGGGGGGGTATTAATTCTAACCACTAGAAGGTATCATGGCATCCCTCCACTTTCCAGATTTGCCTGGTAACTTTGTGGATGCATTTCAATACACGTATGTAAACATTCCCATTGGTCAACCATTTATAAACCTGTTTAGGCTAGAAAAGGACAGCAATTCAGATGTCTAACACAAGTTAACATTTGATAACCGAGAATCGTCATGTGAAAGATCCACACACCGGGATCGTTTTTTTACGTTATTTGATAATCTATGCTACCGTATTGTGGGATAGAGTAGCACTGCTGTAACACGTATAACATTATCTAACCAGAATAGATACTTCCCATATTTGAAAATTTCATATTTGAAAATTAAAAAAATCAAAACAGTAATCAAAATATGTATATTGATAAATAAAAGTACCTTACCTGAGATTATTTTATGGATTATGGGGTTTGACGTTTGAAATCCTACTCAGGCTGTAAATAGCCGTTATTCTAGACGGGTGTCATACTTATGACATATTTTTAGTGAATTTTCTAGAACGCCTAATGTCGCTTTCCGACTGAATTAGTTCCCAATTGCTGTTTTTAGATGTTCTCTCTAGATTACATCACATACTTCTTTTCCAAAATCTACATGAGGTTTTTCAAATCTCTCAAACTTCTCTTAAAAAAACGAAGAGCACACCGTTATGGCACAGTTAAATTAGCTGGTCCGTCTACTGTGATATAAGAGTTTGTTAGTGAAAAATTAGATTGTCCGGATTACCTATACGCGGCACATCTGAGATCGGAAACATATTCAGTTTTCTATTCATATTCAAACTTGACGGAATCAAACCGTTGAAATTATCGATGTCTTTGTTTTTATACCAAAAAGGGTTCGAATCCGTGTGTATGGAACATTGAACATCTACATGTATATGTTTAAAGGGAGTAATTAATTTTAATGGAATACTGCTCTTCTGTTTGAGGTCTGGAGAATCAACTCGGATTACACCTGTCAATTCTGTTTTGACAAACAACAAAATTCTTTTCATCGAACAATGAATGTTTGAAACCCGAGCGCGGTTCAAAATGGATATCCCACTTCCTATTCCATATTGAGCTTAAGTTAATCCGTCTTTATAATCCACAAGTGATCTCTGACAGCACTAAGAATAATCGGAGTGAGAATGTACTACAGTGTCTATTCCATGTTGGAATCGCGTATTCTACACGATATACGCCTACAAAATTGTCGTCTATACAATAAGTCGTCTGGTATCATACATGTTCAACAAGATATTTTTAGTAAGTTCAATCAACTGTTTAAACCCCTCTGGTAATAATATTCCACTACAAAACTTGATATTTTCTTATATTTGTGTTATTTGTGTTATTTATTGTCATTTATATACAGCCTGGCCATCATGTTCTTTATAATGATTTATTACTCCAGATTCCAGAAGGTAGTTGGTTCTAGTCTTCACTTCTATTATTGGCCCGGCCACACACATACGTTTAAGCAATTCGTCAGAGAGAGGGGTACTACATTTTTATTTTTACATCCATTATTCTCGAGAACCGACATACTAACAAAGATGTTTTGTGACAGTGTCGAGCACATGGCAAATTGTAATTATGGTTTATAGAACAGTCGATATCACTTCATTACTTTGTCTATACGGTAGTGCGTGTCCTTGCTGGACCTTTCCGTCTCTGAAATAAAGATACCATAGCATTATAAAAATATTTATTTGTTTGTACAGTGTAAACACATGATTCTATAAATGATCCTCTACACAGATGATGATGTCTTTAAATTGAGATAGCTGGATATACTTTGATGTCTGTGGATAATTAATGCCCAAGTTTGGCACCTGTTAAAGGCTCAATACCACTCTTGTTGTAACTGAATAATATGTCCCAATCTTTATTCTGGTCAACAAATTGTATTATTTTACCATATTCCAATTAACTGATGATACAAATCTCATCTTAACACATTTGATTTAAAATTTTGTAAAAATTCAACTTATTGATTTGAAAACCTAACGTAAACATTTTCAATTGTGACCTGGACAAGCAAATAGATGTAATGGATAATTTACACAACAGGTAGAACACTTAAAAACATCTAGTACTTAGAATAAGGCTATTATTTATTTACTGGAGTTACCCAGTCAGCAAGAGTGTTATCGTCCCTTTAAGGAAATTGAAAACTCGCCCACCCGATATAATTTTAGTCGTCCTACCTGCCGGACTATCCCTTATCCGCCCTCCGTATCTCATCTGTTGTTGGCTGATTGGTCTTTTGGTCTTGTCTTCAATTGGCATCGACCTTACGATTACAACGTTACGATTATGGCGGTTACCTGTACTCCAATTGTTATGATTTATAGTGTTGTTGTTGAGTAAATTGAGATTTCTGTCGACGGTTGATTAAAAAGGAATGTAACCGTTGTTGTGTTTGTCCTGGTCTTACCATTATAAAGATCGATAAGCGTCTCAAATTACAGATTCTAATTAAACGTCTCTCCAACTCGTCATTAAATCTATTATCAGGGGCTCCGCCATCATTTGTTTTCTTTATCTCAATCAGATTAAATTCTCAATTTCTGTTTTATGTAACAAAATCGTTTGATAAATGTTTCAAACGTTCTTCAAGTTATTGTTAGACGCATCGAATTTATCATCCTTTACTGGATTACATATAACAAGGCAATTGCTCTCCGGAACATTGAAAATGGTACTCTGAAACGTTCTTGGAAGTGGGATCATTGTTCAAGATGTATTCATAATACACTTTTAGAAAATATAACACCAATTCTAAATAATTTAGGAAGTTCACAAAGATATCAAATTTAGAATTTGATTTGAGTCATTACGAATGATGGAAGTGTTCATATTTAGTTTTAAGAACATCTGACATAACTTCTCATGTGTTCAAAAGCCTTTGTAAACCTAAATAATATATACATATATAGATGAATCATGATGATGGAGACAATATTATTTTTTAAAGGCAATCCCATAGGCGCCATTCCTACCAGTTTTGCGATTTAGCATGGTAACCGGTTTGTCTCGTCACCCCGTGTATGAGACTCAAGAGCAAAAGATTTATATCATTCTGCTTCATTATTTTTATTCTGCTTATGAATGTCGCCGTTTAGCCAACACAAAGAAAAGGTCGCCGAAAAGGCACCCATTGCTTTCGTCGCTCTGGCTCGGAAGGTGAAAGTTAGTGACATGCCCAATGGCTGCTTTCAAAATTTACTTTTTATTAGAAAACCAGAATAGAAAAGATTTCGCAAAAGTTTTGACTTTCGGTCGTGATAAATGAACATTTCTATTGACCTTAGGTTACATGTGCAATGTGAAGAGGGCACTGTTGCAAGAACTGTGTACATTGGTGAACTCTAGTATTCCCTACCATCAAAACGACTAGGTAAACTGTAAAACAACATATAAAACAAAGAGTATACAATGGTGGAATAGTGACTGCTGTTTGAGATGCCACAAAATGATATCTTTTTCATCCTCAGTCCATCCACTCAATGATAGTAATTATAATAAAATGTTATAAATGGCTACTATATGGTCTTATAATGTTCCAGATAGTTATTTATACAACACAGACATCAACAGAATTATTGACCATGAAATGAGAAAATGTTTACTGAAGATCGCGAACCGTAAATGGGCGACCTTCAACGCGATAAACTTTATTAGTAAACTTGCGCCTTTAATATTAACAGAACACATTTTCTAATCGAATGAATCACTGGTTTTATTATATAAAATCAGTGGTTCATTCCCATAAAATTTGTGTTCTGTTAATGTGTCTCAATGTCACAAACAGATTACGTTTAATATTGTTACATTGACATATATGTTAAATTCACAATCCTTAAGGTTTCTAAGAGATTTCACAATGAAACAAAAATAGAAAAAGCAACAAATCAATAAAAAAAAAAAAAAAAAATACAGAGGCACCAAGGGCCCAGAGAGAGTTAGTATTGTCAAAGCACTTAAGGATAGAATTCCGTGAAAACAATGAAAATACAAAATGACGTATAATAGTGATCAATTAACACTCAAAAAGATGTTTGACCTCTTTAGTACAGTGTCGTTTGGATTTGAATACAGAATAGACATTGACAGTTTACAGACTTGGGCTTGGGGGAAATGGACATGTTAATTGATCATAGATTAGATCTTCTAAAATTCGACTTAAAGATGTATATTGGGTCCAAATGGTGTCCAAATAGTCAATAAAATAACTTGATTATATGAAATCATATTTTAGCTCTCATTAATTGTATTTTATTCCTTACGTAATTCATTGTTTATTCAAAGGTCTCCTTACAAACGGTATTGTAACGCGTTCATTCAGAATTTTAAAAAATGTGGCCATTCGTCTAGCTATCTACCGCATGATGAAAACGTTAAATCTAATTGTCCAGGTTTTTTAGAGGTAGCTACCAACATCGCAGGAGGACCACACTACACGTAAAACAAAAATTTACAAGATACACCTGCGGACAAGACACAAAATAGAAATTGCAAAAAATAAACAAATATCAAATCAAGTGTGTTAAAATAATACGGCTGTGTACTGACATACGTTTATTTTCACTCATACCTAACTCAAATCTGTGTGTGATTAACAGTGACGTGGAAACTGATAATAATCCGCGACGACAGACAGCCTCGGAACAGATTAGAAATGGGTGTGGATGTTCCAGACTAACGCGCCAAATTATCTTAGCTTTTAATTTTTGATACACAGATTTCTCAAAATGTATTATGGCACAATCATGGATCTTCAAGATTTCCGTAACATCTTATATCTAGTAATATTTCATCTTCTAAACAACTTAAGATCATAATCTTGGTGTTTTAACTTATATTTTAGTGTCAAGAAATAGTATTATTTCATCTAAAAAAAGGTACCATATCCCCCAAATACGTTATGACAGCTATCTTGGATATTCTAAAATCCGGCAATATAAAAAAAACCTATATCCACCATCTAAACCACTTAGGATCACCTTCTTGGTGTCTAAACATGAATATTCCGGGTCATCCAATACAATTTTGTCATTTTGAACAGGATCAGGTTGGTTTTATTAACACAAAAAGAGAGAAAAAGTTCAAACAAATTTAAATCGATATAACTATATCTACCATTATATCGGCTTCTCCACCAGCTGTGATCGCAATTTTTGTACATAAACATCCTATTCCTTGAGGACATAGGCACATATGCTAAGACAAAGGGGGTCGGGTTGCTTTTATTAACGCAAGTCAGATGACGTTCAAGTTGGTTGGAAGGAAAAGCAATTCATATTGTTGAAATTTGACAAAATTGAAATCAGTGTGATTGCAAAGTAGGCTACACGAACAGAGTTCAACTAGTGTGGGGGGGGGGGATTTCCCCCGGATGTTTAAACTGATAAATAATTTGATTAAAAGTAAGGACCATAAACGGTAACTATTTGATCGAATTTCAACGCAAGTCCAGTAAATTTTAATTTCTGCCAAAAATATTTAATCTAATTAAAAAATATTGTGATTGAACAGGGAATATGTAGACCGTGCGATCTGGAATAGTCTGTGTTAACAGATTATTACACTTAATCCACATGGGAACTCGTTGGGCCATCGTGCAATCGGGCCATCGTGCAATAAGTTTGTCCAATTCATCTAAAATTGATGGTTGTAAATTACTTGCAGGTAGCGATTTTGGCCTAATTCAATCGATTTAGGAAATATATAATTTCACAGAGATTATAATCAGATATGCCACCAAATCGCATATTTGGGGTTCATTTTTCAAATTCAAAAACATTTCCTGGGTGAGAGCCACCGGACCCCCCCTCCCCATACCGGTCAGTAAAACGGGCCGCTCCGACACGGGAGCCCCGGCCCCAATCTGCCCCTGAATCCATATCCTTTAAAACTGTTTGTTCCCAGGATTACATCTTACATAAAGAATGCTATGGCTTTCCTTGATTAACAGCCGAAAGAAATTAAAGACGAGGAAATTACATTTTCTCTATACGTTCTCACATCATCTTCCCCGTGGCGATCCGTTATTGGATTGATAGATAAACTCAATATCCAAAACCCTGATTTACAAAAAAAAACTCTATTTGAAAGGATTTTGCATTTTTTTCTTTCCAATAAAACGTTTGAATTTGGACAAAGTAATGTTATGCATATTAAAGAGGTAGCTACCATGGAGCGTCCAACAGGGTAAGATATTTACTCCGATAAAAGTTAAATTTACTTTTGTGAATGGCAGAAGCATTACCAAGCTTGTTCCCATTACATCTATCAAAAAGGCATTGTGTAACAGGTAAATCTTCCTTAAATCGTCGGCCATTTAATGACTTAATTTAAAAATGTAGACGCGAGGCTTAGACTTTAATGACAATTACGGTGGTTATGATCAATGCACACATCTTGTCAAACCTCTTGGGGCGGTAAATGATGTAAGTCTTTAACAGACTTCCATTAAGCGACAGCGCTTACAGGCAGTGGAAGAAGCGGAAGATCGTTAGAAAACCATAATAAATCATTCTACAATCAATCCCCTTTCCTAGGGGAAGAAGAGAAGGGAGAGAAAGACTGAATATAAGGAACTACAGTGAGTAACCAAATGGCAAAATGGGGTAATTTATTATTATTATTATTAATACAGCATATTTATAGTGCGCCCTTTCGTATAACATGTTCGGGGGCACTTTACAAAGTGACAATGTAATCATAAATAAACAACAATTACGGTGGTTATGATCAATGCACATATCTTGTCAAACATCTTGGGGCGGCAAATTATCTAAGTCTTTGTCAGACTTCCATTAAGCGGCAGTATACAGACAGTTGAAAGGCGGAAGATCGTTAGTAAAGATCGCTGGTTAACACATTTATTGTGAAAACAAACAACTGTGTCACAGGCGTGGATCATGTTAGTGGAAGTGATGACGAGTTGGATGAAAAGGGGTTGCAAGAAGGGCCATCAACTGAAGGTCTGCTTGAGTCTTGAGCTGAACAGGGAAGAAGAGAGTGAAGCGGGCCCAAAGGGTGAGATGCAAATGAGTTGGAGAAACACTGGGGTGTACACAAAGACAATGTCAAGTCGAAACTGAAGACAAACAGGCAGGTGAATAATGACAATGAAAAAGAAGAATTTTCATTTGGAATAATCTTGTGTCCATTGATTGGAAAATGTTAGGCGTGACATCAATAACTACAAGGCCATTTGTTTTGACAATGCAAGTGTCATGGCGGATAAGTATACAGGAGTTCAACGTCGAATACGTTAGTTAAACCAAAATTAGTGTTCATCTACTGCAACAACCCTATTCTGGGCTGATGCTGCGAAGACTTATGTGAGGCTCAATAACATTTTTTAAAGATGTAAATGAAGTTTTAATTTCTTCAGCCGCAGCACTAGTAGATCGGAGCCATTGCAATAATTACAAAGAGTAGCAATGATACTCGATGGAACTCTATGGCTGATGCTATCCAAATCCTTGAAACTGAGTCAAATGGTGTGCTGGATGCTCTGGGAGAAATCTCTTCACCAAACAACTTCTCTCCTGGGTCAAGGCCTGACAGTGAGACACTACAGACAAGTATTTTAAAATTTGATTTCTTGACATTTTCAAATTCTAGACGCCAGTGCTGAGAAAGATTGACATCGTGTAGAAACGGCTACGGAGTCCTGAAATGATTTTTGCTGGTGCCCATAAAAATCTTGGTGCCCTGACTACATGACTGCAAGGGATTCGAGAAAGCAGCACAACAAAAGTTTAGACTTGTGCACTAAGTGGGAAATTTGCCATGGATGAACAGCTTACCTCGCGGCTTTATATCAATCGAAAACTCATAGCTGCAATTGATCGCATTGTTGCAGTCAAGAAGTGCTAGAGTCCAGGCAATAGAGAGCCGTTTTGGAATTCGCCCACGCACAAAAGACCTATTTTCGAAAGATGAACATGAACTCAGCACAATTGGCATGGGTATATTGTAGCTCTCTTATTCACCTGGAATAGGGAACACTGGCAGCGAAAAGTTAACAAAGTATGTGTTCTATAGAGTATGGCGAAATTCGTGTGTCCTTTTGCAAACATGTACAATACAAACATGTAAAATGCAACATATAACGATATGCTTAGTTGTATTGGTGTATCAAAGTCTTCTGGTCCCGATAATATTAGTGGTAAATTACTTTAAAAGTCAGTTGCTGAAGAAATTTCTATTCCACTATGTTCTCTTTTTAATCTTTCACTTAATACCCGATCTTTTCCCCAGACTTGGAAACATGCAAATATTTTGGTTCTCCACAAGAAAGGCAGTAAATCAGATTGTTCTAACTATCGACCGGTCTCATTGTTAAGTTTGGTATCTAAAATTTTTGAAAAATGCATACACAAGCATATATTTAACTTCCTGCGTGACAACTCACTACTAACAAAGTTCCAAAGTGGTTTCATGAAAGGAGACTCTACTATAAACCAACTTACAGACATAAACCACTTCTTTTCCAAAGCGATTGATGACGGCCATTATGTGAGAATTGTGTTCTGCGAATCAGCAAGGCTTTCGACAGGGTCTGACATGTCGGTCTCTGTCGAAAGCTGGGCGCTGTTGGTATTAGAAGTGGCTTATTGGAGTGGCTTCAAAACTATTTAACTGATAGAACACAGTGTGCTGTCCTCGATAATGCCTCCTCTGGTACCTCAGTTGTCACGGCTGGCGTTCCGCAGGGCTCGGTTCTCGGTCCCTTACTTTTTTTTAATCTACATAAATGATATTGTTGAAAAATTACAGTCAAATATAAAATTATTCGCGGAAGATACATCTTTATATATGCTGATTAAAGATCCTACAGAAGGTGCCCAAATTTTAAATTCAGATATTGAGAGAATATACACATGGGCTAAAACATGGCTAGTTTCCTTTAATCCTGATAAAACTGAAACATTAACAATCTCAACCAAACCTAAGCACGACTCGATTCCGCTTTGCATGATTACGGTTAAAATAAATGAAGTATCTCATCACAAACATTTGGGGCTTATTTTTCAAAACAATCTTAAATGGAACATACATATAGAAAGTATTTGTAATAAAGTGTCAAAATTTATCAACTGCTTAAGATCACTCAAGTACCGACTACGGAGGAATTCATTCAAAACAATATATACTTCCTATATTTTACCACACTTTGGCTATGCTGACATTATTTGGGATGGGTGCACGGATTATTTAGCTAACCAGTTAGAACAATTACAATTAGATGCCTTACGCACAATATGTGGCGCAGTGAAGGGAACTAGTCATGATTTACTATATAAAGAAGTCGGTATTTTGCCTCTAAAGCAACATCGCGAAAGACACAAGTTGACATTTTTATATAAAATAATAAACCACCTAACTCCTGATTACCTTTATGATAATCTAAACAAAAAACAAAGTAATTACTCATTACGAAATGATAAAAACCTACCATATTATTCTTGTAAAACTAATCTATTTTATAATTCTTTCTTTCCTTCAACTACACGCCGATGGAACAATCTAGATCCTTCTATTCGCAATTCAGATACGTTATTCTCTTTTAAACAAAAACTCTCAAAAGATGATCACTTGGTACCTTCATATTACAATATTGGAAAAAGAAAAGTTCAAATCATTCATTCAAGACTTCGTTTATCAAACAGTGAACTTAATGGACATGAATTTTTAAGACACATAACCGACTCTCCAACCTGCCGATGTGGACATAATTTTGAAGATCCTTATCATTTTCTGTTGATATGTCTCTTATATTCAGATGCACGAAATACAACTATAAAGACATTACCAACTGAATATGTCAACACTAAATTTCTATTGTATGGCTCAACGGGTACTACACTTGAACTAAATAAATTAATATTTTCTGAGGTGCAAAACTTTTTAGAATTAAGTAATAGATTTTAAGTACTGTAATCGTCATTTACCATTACCATCACTAGATCATGTTTATATATTTATACAATCCCAGGCCTTAAACCAAAATTAGTTATTATGTATAACAAATAACCTTATTAGCTGAAAAATATTAATGTATACTTTCATAATTTTATTAATTAATAACACAATATGAATATGAATATTTTTGACTATATACATATGTTTAAGTAAACTAATTGTAATTATATTGTTTTGTTGAAGGGAGAGAGTGATATAGGCCTAGCCTTTTCCCCAATCCTATTCTTATTGAATAAAATATAATTTAAAAAAAAAAAACAACCAAATACTGTGTTATAGTCTTGATTATTGTTACGCAAAGGATATTATATAGAAGACATCTTACTCCTATGTTCTAATGTGAAAACCGTAATAAATCATTCTACAAAGTTGTGTTGTCTGCATCCTACCTATCGACCAATAACGGAGTTATGTCCCTATTGTTTACAATACTAATGGGTTTATAAAGCGATGGGAAATGGACACTTGCATTGGAATATCAACAAAGTGCGTGGGGGTCAAAAAACATGTGCTAAAGAACTCACTCCAGCCATTACATTTATCTGTCAACTTTCAGTGGACAATGTAATCCTGACATCTGACTTGAGAAAAGCAAATATAAGCCCTATATTTAGGAAGGTGTTTATGCATATCGCAGAGAATTACAGACTTATGACATTGACAACTGTTTTATGCAAGATCCTAGAGCATATTATTTGCGCACATCTGCTGAAGCACTTTAAACAATGCAATATCCCTACGACGCTAAACCATGGGTTCCGATCCTGTTATTCTACTGAAACAACTACTTGTAACAATGAAAGATCTACTTCTATAAAGTACAATTAATGGATATTGCTATACGAATTCAGATGAATGTCGCCGTAGAAGACGAAACTCAAGACAGTACATTTGTCTTATCCGGCGTTCCTCAAAGAACAGTCCTGGGTCCGTTATTGCTTCTATGCCACATAAACGACTTACTAGACACTGGGACGTCTAAGATTTCAGTCCCAAAGAAATACCTGCAATAGGCATATTTAGCCTATTGCAGGTATAATGTATGTTTGATGTCCAATTAATAATTTAGAAAACAATCCAGGCCGAAAGAAAGACCTGCAATGGGTTTATTTAGCTGGGCGCCACACAGACTTTTAAGGACCTAGTCTCTTACTCAATATTTTTCTTAATATCCGAAATTAAAAACACGAATTAGAATTCAATATTGGTTGATTTCAATTAACATTAATGGTGGGCTGTAAGCGGAATCTGGAAAGAATTGCGTACGCAGGGGCGTAAATGTGGGGGGGTGGTACACCCCCCCCCCCCAGCAAAAAAAAATAGTCGGTCGCAAAATCAGTGCAGTCGGTCGCAAAGTAGAGGTAGTCGTTATCAAAATAAGTATACGTCACGCTACTCACGCAAAACTTTAGTATAAAAATAGTCGGTCGCAAAATCAGTGCAGTCGGTTGCAAAGTAAAGGTAGTCGGTATCAAAGTAAGTACTCACTGTATACGTCACGCTACTCACGCAAAAAAATAGTCGGTCGCAAAATTAGTGCAGTCGGTCACAAAGTAGAGGTAGTTGGTATCAAAATAAGTACTCACTGTATACGTTACGCTACTCACGCAAAACTTTAGTATAAAAATAGTCGGTTGCAAAATCAGTGCAGTCGGTCGCAAAATAGGAGCAGTCTTAGTATAAAATAACCTTGTCAACTTATCATTTTTGAAAAGATGTTGTGTTTCACTCTCATTCTGTTGTGAGTATAATGTTAGTCTTACAACAAAATGTAACCCAGGGAGAAAAATAGTCGGTCTCAAAATAAGTGCAGTCACTGCAGTCGGTCTCAAACACAATGCCAGAAAAGATCCCAAATACTGTATATTTGCGTGAATCCGTGAGCCTAAATTGCATACGTCACTCTTATTCTGTTGTAAGTATGTTAAATTGGTCTAACAACAAAATTTCACCAAGGGAGAAAAATAGTCGGTCACAAAATAAGTGCAGTCACTGCAGTCGGTCTCAACAACAATGCCAGAATGGATCCCAAATGCTATGTATTTGCGGGAATCCGTGTGCCTAAATTGCATACGTCACTCAAAACTATAGTATAAAATAACCATGTCTGCTTGTCACTCTTATTCTGTTGTGAGTATGTTGTTCTATAAAATGTTTTCTACCACGGCAAAAAATAGTCGGTCTCAAAAAAAAAGTACTCACCGCAGTCGGTCTCAGACTAAATGAATTAATGAAATAAACATACAATCATAAAACAAGCGAAATTGACAGGTGAGCCTCAAGATTCTGTCCCATTTCTTATCAACCCCAGTCCCAAATATTTAAAAGCTCTGTTACATATCTGAATTTTTTTTTCGCGCCTTCGGCGCGATTCCATTATAACATCATTCTTCTACTCGGTTACATATCTGAAATTTTTTCGCGCCTGCGGCGCTCGATTCCATTTTAAAATCATTATTCTACTCGTCAGTTGTCTTATACTGTCTCAGCACTATCATATTCACGATTATAGTGAACTGCCCAGTTTGTAGTACCACTGGTGTGTGGGCGGGGGTATGTGCATCAGTCTGTCGCATTTTGGCTAAACACCCCCCCAAACGAAATCGATATGTACGCCCCTGTGCGTACGTGTCCATAGTAAGGCAGGACATATTTTTAGTGGGAAGTGAGACAAATTCCCCTCTGTTGAAAATAATTGCAACACTACTAAACAAAGTAACATGGGGAAAGTAGCATATTTATGTAGACATCACAGTTTGTAACACAAAGTACAAGGCATTCACGTGACAGGATTAACCCAATTAATTTTCATTGTTTCCAGTTCCTCGGGCTTCAGTTCAATAAAGATATATATGTTTTTTATGGTACTAGGTTACAGGTTAAATTTCCTAATAAAACTGTCTGTTTACAAGCGACGATTCAGTCAATAAGTAATTAGATTATAGTAACTCCCACAAATCAGTTATTGATCAGATATCAGAACAAGTTAATCTATAAGTGATCTCCCAAATTTCTATCAGAGTAATTGTTTGTTTACATGAGTAGGAAAGAGGACAATCTATAATATGATAACAACTTGGATAATAGGCCTATATAACGTATAGCTATATGTATTTGTAATAATATATCAATATTTATCAGATTTTACAGAACGGATCTTGGTAATGTTTTAATAATTATAGTACAGTTAATCACACAGCTAACACAAACCTTAACCCTGGTATATTAAACGGAATTTGGTTACATGGTATGCTCATTTGATTATAGATGTATGAAGATTTATTGGCTTTAATGTCAGGCGAAATTTATGTCCACAACTGGTGTCAAATATACTTCTAACCTTTCGAAACAAACTAAGCTCGTAATCATTTCGAATGCATACGGGGTCGTGAAACTGAGTGTATAATGGGAGAGGATCACCTATAATGGATTTCCCTCTTGGGGTTTTATTTTACTAAGGAAATACTTGTTATCAATGTTTTTCAATATCCGTCATTTCTACCAAATGTAGTGTAAAATATGGTGGGGTTTTAATGGATTAGTGGGGATATAATTATCAGAAATTTATCAATCTTCCCACATTCTAGGAACAAACTCTCTGGCTTAAAACCCCGATCAACAAGGAGACACGTACAAATCTGCAGGGACCCCCCCCCCCCGCGCCACATACACACATAACCTCATTGTATATTACAGATTAAAGGCGGCCAATGCAGAAAATATCTTGACGGCATGAGTATTGGTAAATTTGAAGGAATCTGAGATTCATTTATCTTCAATGTAATATAGAATTGTTTAAAGTGAACTGATACTTGCAAACAATATGATTCTCACTGAAAGACGCAATGTGTAAGAAGACTTGTAAATTAAGCATTTCCTCATTTAAAAGAATGAATAAATTTTTACAAATGACTGATGTGCGATCTTCAGATAATGAAAAAGCACAAAAACGTAGGTTAGATAAGATCTTTGCCTCGATGTCCATTGATAGAAATTACTTATCGTTCAGATTCTCCCGATCGTGACAGATTACTGAGAAATAATAAGGATGACAGCTTTTTGGAAAGGTGTAATGACTATATGTTATACAGTCAATATTGTGTATATGTTATCTTCAAAGAAAACATGGTATTCGTCTTTCACAATGGTGGTCGAATTCCTCTTTAAATTATAAATAAGGATGTCCCCTTAGATTTCGCTGCTGATGGATGGATTTTAGATCGTCAATCGGATGTACTTTTAACTACCTTGATTGGTCAACGAGTTTATAATGGCCGACGGGGAATAGCAGACGAACAGGGGTTGATGCTTAATTGCTTAATATTATCTTTAAACCATCTTGTTCCTAGACTGACCAACAGATTGATTCCGTTCTTATTATTTCTATATCACCATTCATGGCACCATGTTCCACGCCAACTTGAAGGATTAATTTCTTATCCTACCGTGTCCCTCATTTATTTCCCTCTCATTGTTTTCTTATCAGTGTACAAATTGGTTTGATTTGGTTTCCTGGAAATTCTTACTTCAACTACAGGCTGAAAACATGACCTGTTTAGGATCAATTGCTTCTACAATGCTGACAAATCTGTGCATTTTGGGGATTTCATTTTCATTAAATCATGCAAGTGGGTTTTTCGTTAATTTGTGTTAAGATAGGCTGGCACTCCCAGGCAGGATACGCCCACATTTTCGAGAGATGGATAGAGAACAAGCAATACCGAAAGTGATTTTTCCTAAATCATTAAGTCCTGTATTTCATATGGTATTGGCAGCAGCCATTTTGTTGGTCAGTTACAATCTGATATTCATGAAATTCGAAGCCGACAATGATTAAGGTGTGGCGGTACACAACCTAGAAATCTGACTTTTCGTCACAATCAGATAAGAATTGTGACCTGTAGAGAGTCCATAACCATGATATACCATATTTTTACACTATTCGCGGACAAACGGCGACCATTGCGTCCGGCAATTTTGGTACGATTTTCACGACATTCGAACTCAACCCACCTCATCAAAATCGAATTAAAATTGTGACCTCTACAGGGTCTACAACCTTGATATACCATTTTTTAACAGTATTCGCGTACAAACGGCGGCCATTTAGTATGGCAATTTTAGTCCGATTTTCCCGAAATTTGAACTCAACCTTGCTTACGGTGTAACGGTAATATAATCAAACGTTTTTTTTAAATCGGATAATAATTGTGACCCCCAGAGGCACCACAAGCTAAAATAAAGGCGATTTTGCGTATAATCAGGGGCCATAATTCAGGAAGTTACGATCCGATATGCGCAAATATCGAAAGGAACCAAGATCTTTGGGTTATAACAATGAATTTCAAGTTTCATCAAAATCGAATTAAAATTGTGACCTCTACAGGGTCCACAACCTTGATATACCATTTCTTAACAGTATTCGCGTACAAACGGCGGCCATTTTGTATGGCAATTTTGGTCCGATTTACTCGAAATTCGAACTCAACCTTCCTTACGGTGTAACGGTAACATAATTTTCTTTTAAATCGGATAATAATTGTGACCTGCAGAGGAACCGCAAACTAAAAAGATAGGCTGGCACTGCCAGGCAGGATACGCCCACATTTTCGAGAGATGGATAGAGAACAAGCAATACCGAAAGTGATTTTTCCTACATCATTAAGTTAGAATTTGATATATGCAAATATTGAAATGAATTAAGATATTTGGGTTATAAAGGTTCATTTCAGTAGGCTTCAAATTCGACTGGGGATCATGTTGCTAAGTGGGTAAGATGCTGGCTTGGTTGCCTTGAGGTTGGGTGTTTGATCCCTGCATTGGGTGACAAAGTTCATCTAGATTTTCTAGCGTGGTTTCCCCTTGTTCGTGATGAAGGATGGATGGCCTGACAAGAACAGCTGTCAATTTTAGTCCGATTTTCACGAAATTCGACCTCAACCTTCATTACGATGTAACGGTGATATAATCAAACGTTTTTTTTTAAATGGGATAATAATTCTGACACCAGAGGCACCACAAGCTAAAAAAAAGGTCATTTTTCGTACAATCAGGGGCCATAATTCAGGAAGTTACGATCCAATGGGCCCAAATATCAAAAAGAACCAAGATCTTTAGGTTATAAACATGCATGTCACGTTTCATCAAAATCTGTTCAAAATTGTGACCTCTATAGGGTCCACAACCTTGACATAACATACTTTCACACTAATCGCGTACAAACGGCGGCCATTTTGTCTGTCAATTTTGGTCCGATTTTCACGAAATTTTACCTTAATCTTCATTACCATGTAACGGTGATATAATCAAACGGTTTTTTAAATCGGATAATAATTTTGACCTCCAGTGGGACCACAAGCTAAAAAGGGTGATTTTTCGTACAATCAGGGGCCATAATTCAGGAAGTTACAAATCAATGTGCGCCAATATCGAAAGGAACCACAATCTTCGGGTTATAAACATGCATGTCAAGTTTCATCAAAATCGGTTCAAAATTGTGACCTCTATAGGGTCCAAAACCTTGATATAACATATTTTCACACTATTCGCGTACAAACGGCGGCCATTTTGTCCGTCAATTTTGGTTCAATTTTCACGAAATTTGAACTCAGCCTTCATTACCATGTAACGGTGATATAATCAAACGGTTTTTAAAATCAGATAATAATTTTGACCTCCAGAGGGACCACAAGCTAAAAAGGGAAATTTTTCGGACAATCAGGGGTCATAATTCAGGAAGTTACGATCCGATTGGTGCAAATATCAAAAGGATCCAAGATCTTTGGGTTATAAACATACATGTCAAGTTTCATCAAAATCGGTTCAAAATTGTGACCTCGATAGGGTCCACAACCTTGATATAACATATTTTCACACTATTCGCGTACAAACGGCGGCCATTTTGTTTGTCAATTTTGGTCCGATTTTCACGAAATTTGAACTCAACCCGCATTACCATGTAACGGTGATATAATCAAACGGTTTTTTAAATCGGATAATAATTTTGACCTCCAGAGGGACCACAAGCTAAAAAGGGAAATTTTTCGGACAATCAGGGGTCATAATTCAGGAAGTTACGATCCGATTGGTTGAAATATCAAAAGGATCCAAGATCTTTGGGTTATAAACATACATGTCAAATTTCATCAAAATCGGTTCAAAATTGTGACCTCGATAGGGTCCACAACCTTGATATAACATATTTTCACACTATTCGCGTACAAACGGCGGCCATTTTGTTTGTCAATTTTGGTCCGATTTTCACGAAATTTGAACTCAACCCTCATTACCATGTAACGGTGATATAATCAAACGGTTTTTTAAATCGGATAATAATTTTGACCTCCAGAGGGACCACAAGCTAAAAAGGGCGATTTTTCGGACAATCGGGGGCCATAATTCAGGAAGTTACGATCCGATGGGCGCAAATATCGAAAGCAACCAAGATTTGGGGGTTATAAACATGCATGTCAAGTTCCATCACAATCGGTTCAAAATTGTGACCTCTATAGGGTCCACAAGCTAAAAACATGATATTTCGTACAATCAGGGGCCATAATCCATGACGTTCTTATCCGATACATGCCAATATCGAAATGAACCGAGATCTTATGGGGATAAACCTATATTTCAAGTTTCGTCAAAATCGGATAAAAATTGTAACCTGTAGAGAGTCCACAAACGGATGTCCGGACGGGCGGACGGACGGACGTCCGGACGGACAGGGGCGACGACATAATACGTCCACATGAAAAGGTAAACGTTTTTTACCGTCCACCAGAGCCTGGTCTTATGACGTCATATGTGGATTGTGGTTAGGATAAGGGTTAGGTTTGGTTCAGGGTTAGGGTTAGGGCTAGCCCTGTCTACATCTCGAGACTGTGACGAAATCTGCAGGCCACAGCCCTTATCCTAACCCACAATCATCATATGACGTCATAAGACCTGGCTCCGGTGGACGGAAAAAAATGCTTACCACATGAAAATGTGGGCGTATAAAAATACAGATGTGACGTCATCCTTAGATATTGGCGCGCCATTATTTCAAATAATCATACAGGCAATGTGCCAAGCGTAACTAGATAAAATATTGAACCCGAGAGACGTATTTCATTGCAAAGCACGTGCAAGTGTCTGTATTTTAATCTGTTTAATGGCCTCGGGCTTACGTCATTGATGCATAATATATTGTAAAAACACTCGGACTGTCTCGCTCTCGACCATTAAACAATACTTAATCCCCAGTATCATACGCAGCCATGAAACAATGGTTGATTGGTTAATAACCATGGAGTGATTCCGTATTGTTCGCTAACTAAATTAATCGCCTGTTAAATTATTAATAAGAAATGGCGTCGTACGATCTCCGTATTAAATCGGTTCGGACAAACCGGAATATATGAAGAATGGGCGAATGGGATGTAGAACACCATCACTTAATCAATATCCAATTATCAAACTTAGCCACACATTACACCTTCGGGGAAATAGGAAGATTAACGTATCAATCCATTTTCAAAATTCACAAATCCAGTTCTCTTAGCGTTAAGCTTTCCCCCTTAGGTAAACAAAAATGAAGAACTAAGCCGCAAACGACGGCTATCGGCCGCCTATATTAGTTAGCTATCAAAATTAAAGATAAACCGACAGTGATGGAAGAACATTATCCTCCCGGGTTGCTCGAATACGGTATTTTCCCTAGAGATTAAAAAAAATTGATGCGGCTACAAATGTCCGATTTATCTTTAAAATGACTGAACCCTTTGTAGCTTGGGCCACAGTATAATTTTAGATTTCATTTGATTTTATATGTTGTTTTCTGGAAGTGTTACGTGTGAGATAAAGCTAGTATTGGAATAGAGCCGATTTTGTGTTCCACTGTCAGAAATAAAACAAAAATTAACAAGAGAATAAGTCATCACCACCTTGCGCTCTTGCGCTTGATTGGAAGGCATAACTAAAAACAACTAGTTCTTGGAATATCAATGGGACTTGTCAGAAGATTCATAGTTGGCAAGGCAGGGTTGCTACTCCCTTTAAGCCTTGTACAATAACCGCGCTCACTCCAGTAAGCTTATACACCAGAAAACAAATACGATAACAGGTTAATGCGATAACAGTCAAATATGTTGTAAAAATTTAAAAATTAGAGAAATTTGTTTCAAGAGAAACACACAAATTTAAAAATTAGAGAAATTATTTTAAGAGAAACACAAAAAATATTTAATCCGAGAAATTTCAGCAAAATCTATAACTACTATAATGGGTTGATTTTTGTTCAAAGTTTCATAAAGATAACGAAACGGTTTATGAGAAATGATCCGGAAACAAAATTGCACATATAAAACCAAGTACATACAGATCACAATTATCAACCAACCGGAAGAGGTCGAAGTTTTGGCTACTCGCAGATATTATTAATGTGATTATATTCTGTAAGTTTCGTGGATATCAGTTGATAATTGTGGTCTGTAGTCGTGCCACATGAAAGGTTTGGTGAGCTGGTATCTCGGAAACCGGAAGTGGTCGACAATTTGCCTACTTTGAGATATCTTTAATGTTATCATATTCTTCAAGTTTCGTGGATATCGCCTGTTAATTTTTGTGGTCTGTAGCCGTGTCACATAAAATGTGTGGTAATCTGATATCTCAAAAAGCGCTAACCGGAAGTGGCCGAAATTTTGTCTACTCCGAGATATTATTAATATAATTATATAATCTGCACGTTTCGTGGATATAGGTTGATAATTGTTGTCTGTAGTCGTGCCACATGAAATGTGTGGTATCCTGATATCTCGGAAACTTTACTGCTTACCGGAAGTGCCCGAAATTTTGCTTACTCTGCCACACCCGCGAGATTTAAAATTTAACGATAAAAAGGATAATCGAGACTTACTACGATCATGAACAATCTACGCTATATCCTCCAACAATTATAACTTTGCTCAAAATAATCTAAATTGAATTAATTTTTTATACGCCCCTTTCATGTGGACGTATATTGTCGTCGCCCCTGTCCGTCCGGACGTCCGTCCCACAATTTGTTTGTGGACTCTCTACAGGTCACAATTCTAACCGATTTTGACGAAACTTGAAATATAGGTTTATCCCAAGATCTAGGCTGGTTTCGATAATGATCTTGGTTCCTTTCGATATTTGCACATATCGGACCATAACTTCCTGAAATGTGGACCCTGATTGTATGCGAACAATCGCCTTTATTAGATTGTGGTCCCTCTGGAAGTCAAAATTATTACCCGATTTAAACATCCGTTTGCTTATATCACCGTTACAATGTAATGAATGTTGAGTTCGAATTTCGTGAAAATCGGACCAAAACTGACAGACAAAATGGCCGCCGCTTGTACACGAATACTAAAAAAATATGGTATATCAAGGTTGTGGACCCTGTAGAGGTCACAATTTTAATCTGATGTTGAAAAACTTCAAATTCATGTTTATAACCCAACGATCTAGGTTCCTTTTGATATTCAACAGATAATATCGCATTGTAACTTCCTAAATTATAGCCCCTGATTGTGCGCAAAATTGACTTTTTTTTTAGCTTGTGGTCCCTCTAGATGTCTCAATTATTATCCAATTTTAGAAATGATATTAAATGTTAGGTATACTAAACATTAGCATGGGGCAGAATTTTATAAAAACCAAACAAAAATTTTCTGATTTTCTGATAATTACTTCATATGCGACAACTCTTGTTGACTGCCCGGACGACTTAGCTGCTGTGTGGGCGTAGGTTTCGTTGCCTGGCAACCTATTTTTAATATATTCATTTGTAATTATCTATTTTTGAACTATTATAGCAAAACTTAAATTTGTTGATGTCGTACTATCGTCTAAGCCTACAGTCTGTGGCTCAAATTTTAGAGAAGTGTGGGCCTAAGTTTAAAAAAACATCGCAGTGAATGCGCTAGAAGTCAATACTAAACAAGAATTATATATTTCGCTGAAATTGTTATCTCAAATTAATAAGAAGCTTCGTGCATCGTTTGCGATAATTGGCATAATTGTCACTGGCCTGAAAATGGATTTCAGAAGCTAAAGCCGCAGCTTATTTTACGTCTACCACTAGCTTCAACTTTTGTTTCACAGCAAAATTACCAGGCTGGCGTTCTCCGTCCCTATCAAAGAATACAGATTCAGCAAAACAACGAGGGTAAAATACTTTATAAAATATATATATATTATATATAATTTATAAAGAAACAATAAAATCTATTAAACTAAATTTTCAAATCATATTACATCTCATTCAATTTCCTATAAAGGTTTATGTTCTAAGTTTAGGAAAATCAATCTTTTTCTTTACACTGTTACCGTGGAATCCACTACTGAATGAGAGCGCATTGCATTACACTGGTATGAAAATCATCAATCAAGACACCCCCCCCCCCATGGTCCCCCGCGGAATAGGGCCCTCAAAATAGCATAGCCTCCGCCGTGATAAACCTTAAAACGCTCCTGGTTGTCAAAGATAACTGACCTCATAGTGGACCAATGAATGGGTGTGGACACAGAACAAAACGCCGAAAACTCCATAGAAGCAAGACACAAGTCTCTAGTATGTCTCATAGATGGAAATCAGCCACATACCTGTTTAATTTAACAATGTCATAAAACGCGAGTTCTAGTACATGTATGTATAATTATGCGTTGATCACAGTTGCCAAAGAACGGAAGTCCTAAACATGATTGGATGTATTTGTGTACTTGTCCTAATTAGTAGTGATAATCTCAAGATAATAACACCAAGAACACCAAGAACAAAAAATCCTGAATCCCTGTTTATGTTTTGTTGTTTCCCTGTTAAAGTTCCATTTCCTGAAAGCATTTAACCTTTTTGAGCCGGTTGACATTCCATCCAACTAAACTATTAAAACCATATTCAAAAATTTGACTATCTAGACAACACAACGAATATTTCGTCCTGCGTGCACATGGCTAAATAATTCATCCAAGATTTTATTAATGGATAGAACTGTCTTATATAGCTTCTGCTGAAGGTAATGAAAGTGTGTTAATGTTCCAAAATGTTTCAGCAAGAAGGCAATAATCTTTAATTGACAATTTACGAAGTAAATAGCACACATTAATTTAAATTTCTTTTCTTGTTAAAAAGCTGTATTTGCGTGCAAGGAGCTGCCATTTTGTCACACAGTTTTGGTCCATTTTAACGAAATTGGAACTCAATCGATATTACGTTGTAACGGTGATACTTATTTTAAAGCTGGTACATGCATTAATAAAGAAACTGAATATGCCACTTGGAACTAAAGGCATCCAATCGTAGCTGAAAATTGAAAACAAGTATGGCGATTATGTTTGGCAGTAATTTTTTTTATTTGATCATTTCTGTAGTTTTGTAATCGGAGTTCAGCTTTAACCCAAGACTTGCACATTGAACAGAAGAATTCCGGAAACACCGTAATTACGTCACAGCTTTAATAAACCTCTTTAAATAGGTAAATTATCCATTTCAATTGATTAAAATATCCAGCTGGCGAGGTCCCTTGGGCCACAGCCCCCAAATCTTCTATCTTTAAATTCGGCCTTGTTCTACCCGATGCACAGTTTTCCACTCTAATGTAAGGGAGGCAACGCCATTTAATCGAGAGAGGGTTAATAGGATACAGACCACCATTAATTTTCCCATGTGGAGGCAGACCGCCATAAATTTCACCATTTCGGTATCCTGCAGTTCATCAAGTTTGTGTATCTCAACCACATGCACATTTTAGTGAAAAGACATGGCGATTTGTTCTTCTGTCTGTAATGAAAAGCATTCAGCTTAACGAAAATTTGGGGAAAAGTTGGAGGTGGTCCAGAATTAACATTGAAGTCAATGGGGAAATTCATGGAGGTCTGCATCCATATCAATTCCGGGCTCTTTGCCCGGTTCCAACTTTTCTAAAAAATTTCGTCACGCTGAATGCTTTCCACTACAGACAGAGCAACAAATGGTCGCCACCCGAAAAGATAATTTATTAGATCAAGTTTTACTTGAGCAGTTTTTTTGCGTAGATGATCAGGTGTTTGATGGGGTGGGGATTGGGATGGACTGGTCCGCTGTCTAAAATTAGGTGGAAATGTGGTAGTATTGATGATCATACTATAGTACGTTACACCTGTAAAAAGTATAGATGACTGTCTTGGATAACTGGCGTGAAAGTTTTTCTAGGGGCGCGTTGGGTTGTGGGGGCTGATTGGTCTGCAATTGGTCTTGATGACCACCTTGTAGATTAGTAAAACATTAAGTTCTAGCAATAATATGGTATACAGGATATCCTTGGGCCAATGGTTAGCTTTGTGGTGGTGGTGGTGGTGTGTGCGGGGGGGGGGTGTGTACAATACCTAAAATGTGATAATGTTGACATCACTGATACAATCTAGCACTGTGCTTACCTTATTGAGTAAATAGGTTGCCTTTGGAAAACTATGTAGTCTTTCGGGTAAAAGACAATTCCCAAAATGAACGAGAAATGGGAGGAAGTTGACATACATTGTTCCGAATATGAACACAAAACAGTACACAACTCTTCTTTTCTATAAATGTTCCGAATTTGAACACAAAACAGTACACAACTATACTTTTCTGTCTATATATATTATACGATTTTAACAACGAACAAAATACGACCCTATCCTTCTAAATAACTAAAGCACTCTCTGGTTCCTTACAGTTAAAAAATGGTCACCCCTGGCCGTTGCCCTGGCCGTTACCATGACACCGTCACGTGAAAAAGATATTAACTAACTTTCTTTAGATAAAAAAAAAACTCCACAATGGACATTAATTCCGAATACATCCCCCTCCTTGATATGACCAGCAACAATAAAAAAGATAAAGGTTAAATAATGAATGAATGGACCGAATCAGGATAATTAATGATACTCATGGTATCTTCATGAGTTCAGTTCCGAACATACATGATAGTCATTTTATAGATTGGCAAAGTATAAAATGATAGCACTGTACAGTTCTATTTAAGTGCATATAATAATATTACTTGGACAACGGCTTGTATTTCCTAGTGAATGTGGGCCGGGGGGTGGGGGGGAATCATGCCATAAAAAGTTGGGGAAATTTGTTTGTGTTCAAATGTGATCCTCATAAAGATTAGTAGCACATTAAATGTGGGTCCCTTGGAAAATTGTTTCGATGTGCAGAGGAGAGGGTGTGCTAAAGGCACAAGATGTATTTTACCGCATAAAAACCATCTGGTTCGAAAATTGTATTGATGATCATCTTGCAGATTAGTAAAACATTAATTTCTAGAACTGTTCACCTCTAAATAGGGTACAGATGGTCAACTGGTTTGTATTTAGGGAAATAGGGCTAGTGTATGCGTGTGTAAGTGGGTGTGCTTATAAGGGGCGAGAGTGATCAAGTCTAAAATTGGCGGAAATATGATCATATTGATATATTAGTTAAACTGTGTGTACTCTCCATGTCCTTGGACAACTGTTCTGTCATACGATTACATCATGTGTACCTACTTTTGATCATGGAGTAGGCAAGCACAGGTGTGTCGTATGCTGTTCTGTATGAGGGTGGGGATGTTGAAATCCAAATTATAATTTTGGCAACACAAAACGCCGGGTTCGAAATGAGTCTGTACAGAATGGTGATCTGCTTTATTTTTCGATATACTTTACAAGAAATAAATATTTTAAGGGTGCTTATTTTCACTTCTTTTAAAGAGCCCTTTCTTATTAAGGAATTCTTTTAAATTATAGAATTTTGTAACTTGTTTTGAATTCAAATGATCCTGCAAAATTATCGTATAAACTAATTATCACCTTAGCATTAGGCAAGATGTAATCTTTTTTAAAAACAAAAAGGATGAATAGAAGTGACAACTGACAAGAACCTAAAATCAAAAAGTGAACTAAATAATATATTCCTGCATTAAGGCATGTTATGACTATGTTATGAAGGCTTACTTGAATTCAAAGTAAGGTATAAAATTCGATAATTTAAATGAATCCCTTGATAATAAAGGTTTCAATACAGTCATGATTTAGCAAAGTTTGTCAAAGATGTTTTTGTCACTCAAAGTAGTGTAGGCGTACTATATACAAATTTCCGATAAATATGTAATATTTAAGTCAAATATTATACCAAAGAAATGGCGCAACTGAAAAATATAAATGAAACGTATCCGAAGTTACACATATGCAACACACGTGATGCAACGTGTACTTTATAACCACTGGCGTTATGAAATGATAAAAGCATTTGGTATTGTAATTATACCTTTATTTTGAATAATATATATGGGGGCATATAAAACTGTGTTATAAAACATGGATAGTTTGTTAGGGGTGGGGTGGGTGTTCTGGGACGAGGACGGGGAGCTTTAAAAGAACATAAAACTCCACTGTTTATGTTTTACATCCGGTTATGCGGTCATGCTATTTCTTGCAGTCTGTGACTGTAGTGTATAGAGGTAGAAATCGAAAAACAATACATAAAACTAGACATATAGATTGTAAAATTATTTCAAATATACACAATCAGGTGCGGATCTAGGGGAGGCGGTGAAGTCCAAACAGAACCCTGCTCAGCTACATAAAAAAAATTGAATGCCTTGCATCGATGAAATTGAATTACAACATGATGTGTTGGATTTCTCTCTTTTAAAAGTTCAGCGTGTATGTAGGCCTATGTCTATAGAAACGATGATGGCATCGTGCATTGCCAACTTTTACTGACAGATTTTCGTAACGTGAGCCTGGCAAACCCCCTCCTGCAAAAACTCCTGGGTCCGTCTCTGACAATCATGACAGTTCTAATTTGAACACGAAAATTACTGCAGAATTCGGCTTGAGACCCTACAGAGTAGGGGGCTATAGGAATAGAAAAAAATTTTAAAAAATGCAGAGAGAACATGTAAAAGCTTTCATCAATATCTATTTACCCTAATTTTCAAAATATGCTGTCATAATAAGCTCATGGACAGGTTGTCTGCCATGTCCGTTCAACACCAAACCGTATATCGTCTTTATTATTCTGTATTGGGTACATGCCGGACGCTGTAGTTTACACGGAAAGCGATTCTGGGTCAATAGTGTTGTGTTAACGTAATAAAAATGGCTCTAGTCAGCTGTTTTCGTCTATAATATACATGGGTGTGTCTAGTTTCTATGTTTTATCGTCTCGTATGGTTTACAAAAGTATCTTAATGTCTCTAAACTAACAAATAATAGTATCCTCAACAAATTACTTAGTCCGATCCCTGTGAAGAAAACATTATTTAAGGTTTACTTGTTTCAATATTTAGCTAAAACAAAGCTCAATGGGCTTCAAGTCAAACTTCTAATCCAATATTACCCATAATATTTGAAATTAAAATAAACGAATCAGAATTCAATAATATGTTCCATTTCAATTGATATTGCTGTTGTTATCTTACTGTAAAAATCTGGGACCCTATCAAATATGTAAGACAGGGTGAAGATTTTAAAACGTGTACCCTTGGGCATTATGTTTACAAATTCAGAATCTCGTTTTGCGTAATGCTAATAACATCGCCCCATAAGCAAGGGTGGACGGGGAGTCCGGGGGCTCTTCCCCTGGAAAATTTGGAAAAATGAACCCCAAATATACGATTTGGTGGCATATCTGATTAGAATCGCTGTCAAACACTATACTGAGCGCCATAGAAAACGCATCACTTAGTTTTTTGTATAACAGAATGATCCTGTAAACATATCTTATTTATTATGCTTCTTAGTGTGAACAATATTCAAATGGGAACACATCAATAACAACACATTCAAATTTGTACACTTATGGATGTTTAATCTGTGATCAGCGGTACAAAGTCAGAGGGGTCAAAACCAAAAGTACGACACAGATGGTTAATTCCATGCTACATCGCTGCACAGCGTGCGTATGAGCCATTGAAGGACACACGTGCTACTGACTGTTGCAGGGGCGGATCCAGAGGGGGTTTGGGTGGCCCTGCTCAGCTACATGAAAAAAAATAATGCCTTGCATCAATGAAATTACATCACAAAGTGATCCTACACCAGTATAAAATGATTTCTCTGTTTAAAAAGCTCAATTTGTTTGTATGTAATTTAGAGCAGATTTCCGTAACAGAAACCTGGCAAACCCCCTCTACTGCAAAAATTCCTGGATCCGTCCCTGTGCTGCAGTTGCCTTCACAAATAATAAACGATGCCCGAAAAATGTCGCACAAAATAGAGTGGCTCCAGACAAGATGTTTCAATCCATAGTCAACTCAGTACAAATTCGTGGTATTCAATTAAAAGAAAAGTAAAATTAGTGTTTTATTAGGACTCGATGATAGTTACCGTACGGTAGCAAAACTATAAATGCCCGGAAAATTTCAGGTTTACACGCAGCGGGGCCGGTTTTCTTCCAGAGGCGAAGAAGCGGGGCTGGCCCCAAGAAAAATTTGGAATATTAATTGACGGCCGCAAGCGAGTTTGACTACTATTCCAGCCCGTAAAATTAGTGTTTTACTTGATTTCGGCCACTTGTTTTGCCAAGTAAATGAAATAATTTTTTTTTTCACTTTACCCGTCTGGCGAAAAGTCAGCTTGGCGGAAAGTTGCCCCCCCCCCCCTGTCCCCTCCCCCCTGGCTCGTACGCCTATGCCAATGTCATGTACACACGGGACCTTGGTTTTTAATCCCGTACAAACGACTATACTATACATTGTCCCTTGCCAGGCCCTCCGTCCTATATGTATTCGGTGAAGAGTAGACGGAAAGGCTAGCACGTAACCATTGAAAAGAAAGTTACCACATGCCAGTCTCAAAATGACCGTAGTATAGTCTTGACGAGATATTACACACAAATTCGTTTCTGTTTTATATATTTATAAAGAAATGATATGACGTAAGGTGACCACGTGGTATTTGTAATGTTATGGTTGGATGGATAAAGAGTAGTGTTGGGTCTGTGAATAGAGACTTGAGAAGAGATATTGGGCCAATTGAAGGTTACGGCAATGTAATGTAATGGCTCAGTAAGTTCATACTGACAGTGTTTGAGACACAAGGCGCTCGTTTAACGTGGGCTGCTTGACACTAATACAAATAACGGAATGACATATAGGACGGTTATTGACATCCTGGTTGTAAATTTATCAACAGCAGGGTCAGGATCACAATTTGTAGAAGGATTCCTTGCTCTAAATGGTAGCTACTATACGAAATGGTCAATATGATGATACCGGTTAGTGGATTAATGTTTTTGTAACAAGTGTACGTGTCGTGTTTGTGATAAGGATACATCATCATTTAGTTCGGGGTGAAATTTACAATAAAAACCATGGATACGTCAGCAGGATCTAGTGTGGATAAAACAGATGAAAATGGAAATGCAGCTCATATAAACAATGTAAGTTCTGATATCAAAATCAAACCTTTCTTGTTTCATTTCAAATTTTAGTTTATTATTCAATATTTGAATTTTAATGGCTTCCTCTTGGATAAGAATTGTTGAAAACACAAATAGATTGCACCGGTTACTCTTTTGCCTTTGTAGTGGTTGATTGTTCAGTTATAGGTATATATTTTATATTATAGTCCTAATGATGGGTAGCACGATTTTCTAACATACCCAAATCCACCTTTATTTCAAATTATAAGACAATAATTATATCGATATTTGATAACAGGAGATTCAAAATATGATTTCCCAAGCCAGTTTGGTAGTTGTAACCGAATCCACTATAATTAACCATTAGGGCCACATCATATACGTACTAAATTATATTCTATTCCACTCACTATTTTGAAATTACTTAAAACTGAATGTTTGGATTCTAATTGTACTGATCCTGCATCCACTGAATACAGGGTTGTATCCATTGTGCTTGACATTGCCCACCGTCGTTTGGACGTTGCGACCGAACCCGATGCGTCTAACACCACCAACAGTGCATTCCTAAAACTGAAATTTGCTAATAAAGGCATTGACGCTATCGGGTTAAGCCAAATATTGCATCATAAGCAAGTCACAGCACACATCCCCCCCTACTTCAAAACTGTTACTGTTCCCAGGATTTCCTATACATATACAAAACCCATTGCATCTAAAATATTTAATTACAGAAACGCATTATCTGACATCAATGCGAAACACTTATATGACAACCCTCCACCCTGTTCTTGCTCTACATCGTCCTTCCTTTATCAGCCAGCTGGGCATGTGGTCACTGGTGATTTGAATATAGTCCAGAATAGTAAGCTGCGTGAAATTTTGTCCAAAGGGCCCAAATACCGGGAACCGCAACCGTTTTCATGGGATCAAAATTTCAAACTTATTATGGATGCCGTAGAGGACTATGCTAGATCATGGGCTAAGAGGGAAGATGTTATCTCTGATACTCTCTCTGATTGGACTAAGTCTATTAGTCGTTTACTAAAACGTAGAACTTATATGCAACGTTTGTCAGTTGACACAAGGCCTAAGTCTATTTTCAATGATGTTAGCATCGTTGAAAATCTCAAAGCCTTGCATGACAAGTATGTCATTGTTCCGGCTGACAAAGCGTCCAATAACTTTGTGTTTATATGTAAACGATATTACTATGACTGTCTCTTCAAAGAACTTAATTTCGGGAAATCAACTGACAGTGCTACGTATAAACGATCTACTCTTAGTAAGGATGAAATTATATCCAATCACAAATCTGTACTCACTTCATTTGGTACTCCATGCGGAGATACCTATACAGATTTGCCCCTGTTATATTGGATACCTAAACTACATAAAAATCCCTACAAACAACGTTTTATAGCAGGTTCATCCCGATGTTCCACAAAACCACTTTCAAAAGTATTGACATCTATACTAACTGCAGTTAAAGAGGGTATTCAAAAATACTGTGACAAAATATACTCTCGTAGTGGTATTAATCAAATGTGGATATTAAAAAATTCCAAAGAATTACTTGATGGTTTACAATCTAGATCCCTTGCTTCGATCTCATCTATTCAAACTTTTGACTTTTCCACTTTGTACACTAAAATTCCTCATAGTAAATTAAAAGCTTGGTTGAAAGATATTATTCACAGTGTCTTTTCATCTAAATCGGGAACTGCTAGATATCAATATTTAGTTGTTAATTACAATTCTTCATATTTCGTTAAGTACCATAGTGATTCAAAAAATAAATTCACCGCCATCAAGATAATTCAGATGTTGGATTTTTTAATTGATAACATCTTTATTGAATTTGGAGGGGAAATATATCAGCAAGTGGTTGGTATCCCCATGGGCACCAACTGTGCACCTTTGCTTGCTGATTTATTTCTGTATTCCTATGAAGCCGAGTACATACAGGCACTAGTTAAAACAAATAAACGACTAGTCAGACATTTTAATTTTACTTATCGGTATATCGATGATGTTCTATCACTGAATAATCCTAAATTTAGTGATTATGTAGAATTCATATATCCTGATGAGCTTGAAATTAAAAATACTACTGACAGTGACAATTACGCTTCCTACTTGGATCTGCGTCTCGATTTTGACAATTGCCATAGACTCAGTGTTAAATTGTATGATAAACGTGATGACTTTGACTTTCCGATTGTTAACTTTCCATTTATTAGTAGTAACATTCCGGTATCACCAGCTTATGGAGTGTTTGTGTCTCAGCTTATTCGATACGCGAGAGCTTGTTCTTTCTATTCTGATTTTTTAAGTAGATCGAGACATTTGTCCACCAAGCTTCAACTACAAGGATACTTACGCACTAAACTTATAAAATCCTTTAAAAAGTTTTATGGCCGTCATATTGACTTGATTGGTAAATATAACATGTCGCTCTCAGCTATTATTCTTGATATATTTAATTGACGCGTATCCTATTTACCATCTCTCTGATTATGTCTACTACACCGATAACAATGTTCATCACGTGCATTTTGCATACCTATAGTCCATTGGCCAATCACGTTATTTTACCTACATTTTGCCTAGTAGTTTGGATGCAGCGATGGCGGGTGTGGCGCGCCAGGCAGGGTAAGCTTACTCTTCCGGACACCTGTTACCACTGTTTGTTGTGTATTTCGTACACGATGAACAGTCCATTTGCTGATTACACTACTTTGCCTAACTATTTTGCCTATTACGTTCCTTAGGACTTCGATTTTTGCCTAATGGTTTGGATTGTTCGTACTTGGTTTTATTTTATTAACTCATATTGATATCACAATGATTTATATATCGATATTCATTATGCCAAATTGTCCTTTTTGAATTATAATCATAATTTGATATATTTGTCTTAAAATGAACTTGAAAAATAGATTGTTCAGATATTTCAAAAGTCCAAAATTTAGGGCACTCTAAGGAGCATATAGTTTTGAGTGGTCCAACTAAACGTGCAAAAGGTTAACCTTTATTTTGGCAACTTGGACAGAGCTGGGGCTATCATTTGACCAAATGTTGGTTACTGCCAAGGACACATTTCAGGTCAGACTCGGAGGGCTACAATTTTATACAGTTTTTGTATTAGAGAAAAATAATCTTTGCGTTTTTTAATGAACTTTATATATTATTATTTCTATAAAAGAAAAATTTGGGGGAGTGGGGTGTTAAGATCCATTTGTCTCCATTTCTGGTTGCCAGAGAATAATCCATTTGTGTCCACTTCTAGGTGCCAGAGAATAGGAATTTATCTCCTTTAATATCTTCATTATTTCGCAACAATTTGTTGGGAGCGGGGGGATAAAAAAAAAATTGCTAGGTGCAAAATAAAATAAATGTTTAGATTCATGCTACTGTTTATATATTATATTGCTGATTATACCGGTAATATAAATTATATACCATGTTAATCTTCAGACAATATAATCTACTAGAGAGAGAGAAAAAGGAGAGATAATGTCCACTGCACACAAACTAGGTCATTTCTGGACTAACATAAAGTTCAATTTTACATAATGATTTGACGGCTAATATTTTCAGCATATTCTCTTTAAGTTATCTGTTTTAGCTACTATAGCTAGAACCTTAGCTCTTTATTATCTAATCTCTCATAATTCCCATTGAACTTGGTGTTGTCAAAGAGTTACAGGGTGGGGGAGGGGCGAGGCTCAGAAGCTCATATGGTCTAGATTGTCAGTGACATATCCTGACTTTTGAAAAATTTTCCAAAATTAAATACTTCTTATGTTAATAGTTACTTGCATGCAATAACCTTGAGAATGGAGAACTTGAAACCAAATTATTGGGGAGGAGGATAAGTATTAAGTTCCTGCTAGCCTCTACATTCCGCCAGGCCCGAGTTAAAATTTAATACAGACATATTTTTCATGTTTTATTTACATCTGGTTTGACAGTGCTAATCAATAATGGCAGACTATTGAAACATGTAGCACTATATTCAAACTACATGTACATGTAGGTAATAAATCCCATTTGTATAAAAACCTGAATATGTTAATGATTATAAGGGTGTGACTTTTATATACATGTACACAGGTGTTCCCAAATTTCTACACAAAACACTATGGAATTATGGAATACAATTACTGTTTTACTTAGATTGTATTCTAATTGTGTCTTGTGATAGGCTACGCTACAATCTGTTTCACAGAGAATTACTTACGAATTAACTCTGTAACAGATGAGTGTCCACAGCACGTGCGTTGACTGCAGTCATTGCATTGGCTCAACGGCTCGTGCAATGTTTACTTAACACCTAACTGCTTCGGGCAAAATGATGCATTTTACTCATTTTAATACCCATTTACACTAAATTGGAAATATTTTTTAACTCCAAATACTTCAAACGTTTTTATTTATTTTTCTTTTACCTCAAAAAATGTTTGAGAATTTAATTTGTCGGAGTAAAAAAGTTAATATGCCGTACTTATTAAGCCTCGTTGACGTCATGCTTATCAGTGATTGTAGCGGCCAAGATGGTAGATGTGTAAATCCTTCAAAAATGCCCAAGTTGTTGTTTTACATATTATATATGTCGTTTCAGTGTTGCTGCACCCAAACTCTGGAATAGTTTGCCAATCAATATCCATGTTTGTAAAACTCTATCAAGTTTTAAATCACAATTAAAAACTTACATGTTTAAACTCTCTTATCCAGACTAAATTAATTGATATGTTTTTCACTCCTTTCTTAAAAGTGCTTTGAGCATGCTTATGGATGGATTTGGCGCTCTAGAAAACAACATTATTATTATTAGTAGTAGTAGTATTTGAATTTTAACCGTAAAATAACGAGTCAATTACATGATTAGCTTGGTATGATATAATTTAAGTGATTTATTATATATGACAGACAGCTAATTAAGGTGAAATATACAAGCCAGGTACATGTAATATTAGACTGAGGGTTTCGGTGAGCATTACACAAAATGACTACTATACACCACCATGTTTTTTTTATTCACTTCGGATTAACAAGTTATTTTTTTCAAAGAATATGACAAATTGTAACATTATTCCATTTTTTAGAATATACAGTAATTTTAAGTGTTTTACTCCCATTAATTTTAAATTTAATTGTACTTCCATGTAGTATGTGTATTAGGGTTAAATTCTTTGAAATTGTCATTTTATGGCATGTTGACTGAAAAGATAAGTTCTCCAGTCAGGCAATTTCATTGCTTGTCAGTCAAAACTGGGGAATATTAGTGGAACGAATGAAATGAAATGGAGTTTAACGTCCTACTGTTCTGCTCTGAACAGGGCTAATGAAGATGTGCCTACACCATACAGTGTGCTATGAGGGAAATTTTGCCTGGACAGCGGCACTACGGCCTACTCTTACAACAAATTCCAACAGTCAAGGGATCTTTTACATGCATGCCAATGTGTACACAAAACCTTGGTTTTTCCCCCTCCAAACAACTAGACAGCTATCCTTGTCCGTCCCTCGTCCTGCATCATTGACAAGGGAGAATCACGCCGAAAAATCTGGATGTACTTTCTCGGCCAATGCAGGGATCGACAATCCAACCTCCAGGCTAGCAGCCAGCATCTTACCTACTTAGCCACCTTGAGCCACTATACACAATCACGGTGAATTAACTCTGATTAAATAAACTGAAGTATATGTAAGAAGCTTGTTTAGACACTTATGTGACATTTGTTCAATCATGTTACATGTATATTTGGATACTGAAATCTCTGGAACAAAATTATCATCATAAGTTTACATAAACATATCTACAAGGCTCTTTAATCTATAGGGTTTTTTTTCGTCTTGTTAACGAGATCTTAACAATTAAGATAGGAAATCAGCAGGGTTTTTACAATCAAATATTGATGTATAATTTGCCAATTTTCATGGAGCCACCTCAGGCCCCCAGACAAATATATTGTAATTTTTAGAATCAGTTTTTAAGTTAAAGGGAAAAAAAAAAGCATTAGCCCACCTTATACAGGTATGAAATTTATAGTTCAAGCCATATATTATACACTTTTGTATTTCTATCGGCCCATCCTGTTACAACACAGTCAAAAAAAATGTAACCACTGTATTGATATAGGCCTATTCTGAATAGATGAGTCATTTTACATGAATATTTATCTCATGATCTTTTATGTAAATATACCTTAAAGTAGATAGTCCAATCTATTTCAATATTCTTACAAAAGGTTGAAGACAATGACAGTTACTAGAATGTACTTGCAAAGATTTGTAGACCCCCTCCTTCCCATTGAATTATAGATTGAACAACCAGAACTAGAAATTTGGAAAGGGTAGTTACATGATTAACAGATAATGTTGATGCACAAAATCTTTTACAGAGTTGATCATCATGATCTATCTATTGTTATTAGAATACAGAAACAGATGTTAAATATCCGTTAAAGGATACATTTACAGTAATTTTTTTATACCTGAAGGCTAATTCAAGATATATTATTTGAGCTACTATCATCAGACCTGCAGGGCTCTCATTAACCATTTTAACAGTTTTTGAAAAAATATCTCATAGCTAGATATTACCCACCCATATGTAATATTACATGTATATTGATCATATTGACCTTATATTTTGACATGCTGTAGGGCTTGTTCAAAATTTGATTAAAAAATGCAATATGTTTTTTCGCGTCTGTTTTCTGATATATCTTAAAACTTCAAAAGATTTTTTTCTTTCCAGGAAAAAGTTGTTTTTAAAAATTAAAAAGGATTGAAGAGATTGATTATTTGATTTGATTACATATTTATAGAAACTTAAATGTAAGTCACATCCATCCACTGAAAGTTTCATTTCAGACTTGCATATCCAGACTGGAAGGCATGGACATGTAATGTCATATCTATGAATATTTAATCACAAAATGTATAAGTGAAGTTTATATGAGATTCTTGCTTGAGACTCAACATTGATTTACCTTACTGCATCTTTGGCTCAAAGCACATCTGCCAAGGTGTTACATACTTACATAATCAATAATGTATGATTTTTGTCTCTATTTCTTCAAAAATATATAAAAGATAATTATTTGGCTCAACAGATACATGTAGTGGCAATACTAGGTTAGTGGTTTGCATGAGTATTTCATCCTAAATTGACCAGTTTTATTCATTCAAATACATGTATGTGATTTTCACTTTAATGAACGTGATTTTTAATGGCTAGATGAATTGTATGCACAACAGGTAGGCTTCAATTTGGATAATCTATTCATCAGTGTTATTGTGGGATTTGAATGAAATGAATAATACATTTTGGGTGCATATACTATTTTGCCTGTATATTCCGGACGTCCTGTGATATTTTCCAGATGTCCGACCAGGAAAATGCCCAAATGGATATTAAGATAAATGTACAGTGAATAATATTCAAAATTTCTAAAATTAATTGACTTCACTGAGTGTATAACTATTTTTCATCTCAATTATCGTTGACACCTACCTTGATTAACTACTTAATCTGCCTTGATTGTCTAACTAAATCGTTGTCAGACTATTCATCAATACAATCCTGAATAGAAGTCATTGCTTCTCCTTTGTCGGACATTTAATTTATCAATACAATAAGAGTGATTAAAAATTTAATATTCATGAATACATGTACTTCATGGTTTCTCCATTGTTGGACATTTTAATATTCTTGATGTCAGCCTGGATCTATTCCTTGATTTGGTATTTGTTGTTTATATCTTGGAATGTCTATATAGTTTGTCCGCAGGTTTGTCTTATCAGTGTTGTTTTTCATGTGGTAGGCCTTGCATTACGGTCCTCCAGCATTTACTATTAGTAACATTCAGATATATTAACGTGGAACCATTAATGTTCATCAGTCGAAAAATTAGTAAAATACATCCCAAAATAAAGTTAGGCCATTTGTAATAAATTCAAAGTATTCAACCAGTACTCTAATCTGGAGATTGATTGTCAGATGTCACGTGATTTGATGCCGAAATTGTGTAGTGATTTTTGGGTTATTAGAATCTATTTATCTGATCCATAAATGCAGATGAACAAATAGAAATTGAGACATTTGTTACTTGAGAGTACATGTAAATGATTGTAACTTCATCAAAATATCATGGTGTGTAAGATAAATGAAGTGTGTGTACATGTAGAGCACTAGGTTAGATCACGGCTCAAATAGCCATTAGTCATTATAAAAATACAAATACATGGCTACTGCCACCACAATATGGATGACTTCTCAGTTTTTATTGTACGACTACTGAATTTTTAGCCAATGATATTTAGTCTTGGCTACTGGGTAGTTATTATAGTGGGTACTGATAAAGCATATCGAGTCCGTATCTGGCCACAATGCAATTCAAAAAATTTGTACCATACTCATTTACACTTGCTAGAATTGGTCTTGGATGTTGTTTGGAATTCTTCAAAGAAATTTGTGAGGGTGATGTCTGAAATATGACAAGCATCATGAATATAAATGCATATGCATATTGAAATATTCATAAATATTGTGATGAAGATCACCAAACTTATGTGGCTCGGTTTAGATAAGGACTCAGTGTTGTTCCATTCTTATATGTCCACATTTTCATAAGGACGTATGTATTGGTGTTGCTCCTGTTTGTCTGTTTATATCTCAAAGATCTTGGTTCCTTTCACCTCTGGCATGTATTAAAACCATAGGGATTATGGCCTGTGATTGTCATTGCGTTTGGACACTGTAGAGGTCACAATTTATATCAGATTTGGATGAAACTTAAAATGTATACTAAAGATCTTGGACTATAACATCCTGGATTATAACCCTTATTGTATGCTTTTTTAGCTTGTTCTTTGTCCATTTCTTGCAAAATATGGGCGTATAAATGTAATTTGCATGGCAACTGCTTTTTGTAGCTGGGATTTAGTGATTTTAACATTTGACACACCAAATTTGTGGTGATTTTTTTATCTCAAGAATACTGAGCGCCATAGAAAAAGCATCTCTTAGTTTTTTGTATAACAAAATGATCCTGTAAACATATATATCATTAATTTTTTTTTCTTCTTATTGTGAACAATATTAATAACAACACATTTGTACACTTATGGATGTTTAATCTGTAATCAACAGTACAAAGTCAGAGGGGTGAAAACCAAAAGTACAACACAAATGGTTAATTCCATGAGACGCCGCTGCACAGCGTATGTAAGACACACATGCTACTGACATCTGTGTCGTACTTTTGGGTTTGACCCCTCTGACTTTGTACCATTGATTACAGATTAAACATCCATAAGTGTACAAATGTGTTTTTATTGATATGTTCCTATTTGAATATTGTTCACAATAAGAAGGAAAATAAATAAGATATGTTTACAGGATCATTTTGTTATACGAAAAACTAAGTGATGTGTTTTCTATGGGGCTCAGTATATGAGGACAACTGCTAATGTATGCCCATGTTTCTTGATCGTTGTAATAGCAGGAAGTTCTAAGAAATGACCAGATTTTCAGATAATGTGGATGTAAGGGGCAAGGATAAATATTCACATGAAAAGAAACCATTCTTTACCTACTAAAATATACCTACTCTGCATGTACATGTATGACACCTTAAAACCTTTAAGTAAATAAATAATATAAGTAGAATATGATTGTGTTTGGTGTCATTGAAATTCCCATTTGTAAAAAGGGATACTGGTGTGCAGGATAAGTGTTTGATTGTGGTCACTGATATAAGATGTCAGCTTAAACTATCTTACTTCCTGACTGTTATGTTAGATATGATCATACAGCTGAATGTACTGTACACTTCCCTACAAAAGTTATCACATTAAGTGTGTACCACTAGTATTGAATGTAAACAATTATCTCCCACTGATTGACAGATTTGTCTCAAAATTTACATTTACAAATATTAATACCACAGATGTAACAATTTCACAAAGAATAGAGAAAGTAATTCTAAAATTAAGAGTGAAAGCTCTTTTGTCTCTTTTTAGTCTTATAGATATTTTAGAGAAATTGTTGTAAACCACATTTACGAACATATGTAAAGATGTTTTTAAAAATGTAACGCTTATCATACACTAAATATTCAACAGGTTTTTTTTAACTACGACCTTTGTGATGGTTGACATATCTCGTCAGTAATTGACAAAGGCCATACCTACTCAGGTAATATAAGTAAAAGATCTTATAGATAAATTTGCCAACACTTTATCTTTTCTATCTAAATTTCCAACTAGAACTTTACAGCTGTTTCCCATCATGGGAGTGGATGGGAGTTGATCAAATTGTTGGGGAGAACAGATGGAAACAAAGAGATCGAGGGAGAATAGTTAATTGAAAGAATATAAATATTGAAAGATCACACATTTCATTGAAAAATATTTGTCATAATATTAACAAGGATGGTAGGGGCAGATCCAGAATTTTTTGCAGGAGAAGGTTTGCCAGGTTCCTGTTAAGGAAATTTGACAGTTGACAATGCATGGTGCCATCATCTCCAAATTTACGTAGGCAAACATAAACGCTGAGCTTTTTAACAAAAGAAATCCAACACCCCGTTTGACGTCAGTTTCTATTATGAATAGGATCACATTGTGTTTCATGTTCATTCATCCAAATCATTGATTATGATATCATGTCTATATCATTATCTCATGCTTTGAATGCCCATCCTGTGACATTTTTCTCATAGAAGTGTTGGTTTACAATATTTTTTATGTAGCTGAGCAAGGGAAGGGGTTGGACCCCCCAGCCTCTGGATGAAACATATTTATTGATATTAGTAAACTGAAATTCACTGCAAAAGACCTTACCAGGTTTAGGAGTAAGGACCAAGGCCCAGTACAGTTTCTCGATAAAGGAATTATTATATCTCAATATATACATGTAGAAGAGAAAGCTACCAGTAGTTATGTTGTTCATGATAGGAGCCAGATGTTTGAATTTTACATCATTTTTTATACAAGATCTTTACTTGTGATATTTAATTTGTATTTTGGCGGTTGGATGGCAAAATGGTTAGCACGTGTGCATGTGTGCTGTATCTAGTGTATCGTAATGCCTGTCATTGAGTCAATTAGCGTGATTTAGAATCCCCGGTTGTACATGTACGTGACAAGGAGTAGGGTCGTCTGTCCAACCTTGTGGGTTTACTCTGGGTGCTCCAGTTTCCCTCCACTGCTAAAGACCCCTACACGCAAGTGAATTATTGAAATAAAATGAAACCATATGTTAGTCCCAAAATGACCTAGTTTGTGTCGAAACCCGATTTCTCTCTCTCTCTCTCTCTCTCTATTTTGTATTTTGTAGATAAACCCTGATCAGACTTAATTTTTCTTGCTTTTCTGCATAAACCAAGTAGTTTTCTGTGAAGGATATTTTGCCTGGACAACAACTTTTCCGAATACTTAGCCAGCACCTTAGCCTCGCTAACTGCAGCACATGTATATATTTACCTAATTTCATCTATAACGGGGAAAGAGTATTTATATTCACTAAAAAGTCAAAGACTCTTAACAAACTAGATAACTATTTTTACTTACAGACAATAAACAAATAAATAACAAAAATAGAATAAAACATTGAAAAAAAACAAATGTTCAGAAACTGGAACAAAAGTGAATAATGTGTCTAAAAATAACTTGTGAATTACAGGTCTTGTTTAGACAATGGATCCAGTTCTATTCAAAGATTACTAATAGAATCAACACAGTCTCTGCTGGCCTGAATCCCATGAACAAAGAACTAATTTTAAAGGACACAAATCTGTAGTCATGGATATTGGAAACCCATTTTAACAAAAACAGTACTCCCGCTTATCTGACAATAACCAAACTTTAAAGGGAATAGATCTATAAAAGTATGATTTAATTTCATATGGAGTATAGTGAATTTAACCAACTTGGATTTTTTTCAATTACAAAGGTTTTATTTTCTTGATTGCCTGGTGCGGTGGGCTGTTATTAAAGATGTGCTATCATGGATATATGAGATACACAGTAATGCCTTTGATTCATAAATATATTTGGATTTAGGCTCACATTTCTGAATCTGCCCACTGTTAACTTTCCTGAACTTTGCTGCAAGTGTTGGACTGATTCTAATGTTATTGTTTACCCAAGTAAGCATTTAGTAGATTAGGTAACAAATGTTCCTTTATTCACATAAGCATTTCATACAAATAATAAAAGCCCCTCATTTAAATAAGTGTAAAAGAAGAAAATAAACTTTAATCTAATAACATGTATTATATCCTCACTTTAAGGACAAAAGTATTGAATTTTGCACACATGTATAAACTAAGGAATAAGAAACTTGATTATGACTGAGTTCCACGTCACAATAGACAGATAAAAACAGTAGAATGGAGGACAACAGGGGCTGCAGCCTTTTTATACAACGCGTGGCAGTCAGCTCCCATAGTTAATTGATCGTAATAATATTAAATTCGACCTACAGCTGTCGACACAGTCTTCCACCTCCCTTCACTTCGTACTCCGATAATTTTATTGAAAGGACTTCAATTGAAAAACTTTTCATATTCACAGCCATTGTTCCACTCAGCTCATAATTTATTACTTTTAGTTTAAGATAATGATTTTGCTCAATGTCACGTGTTGGAAAGAAAGACAAGAGAATTTCTATGTGGAATAAAGGGTCTGATAAGGTCCAGGATTACTAACAGACCGTTTGTTTGATATTCAGTGATTTATGTATTTGCTTGGATTTTGTTTTATTTTAATTTCAAGGATATGTACTAGGGTAAGTCTTTTCTGTATTTGTTTCATATTATAAAAAGATACTTTTATAAAAAGTTACAACATGAAAATCAGATATATTTTAGGAAGGGGTCATTAATTATTTGAAAATGTCTTTATCGTAAACAATTTTTTAAGTTAATGAAGTTTTATCCTTAAAATAGCATTCAGAGTCACTTACATGTATGGCTTTCTTATGTAGACATTCACCTATTTTGGATTTTGTGTGAGTTGGTAAATCTCATTACACAACTGTCCTGCTTAAACAAACTGACATTAGTTAAATACACAGCATGGCATGTAATGTTGAAAATGGGTAGAATAATGGTTGTTTTACAGAATATATCCTGACCTCTGTTATTCTGTTAACTATTGTTCACTCTATAAATATTCCAAAGACCACAAAGCCTATATTTCCATCCACAACATGTCAACATGATGACCAGACAATATGAACCATTTGTCCAGTGTCGTATAAGTGCAGGGTATGCTTTCTCTTTCTATTCGATCTAATAAGCACGCCTTATTCGAAGAGTTCCCATAGCAATAAGATTTTGTTCTACTTTTTGTCTGTATTAAAAACCAATGACTTATTTTAAAATAGATCTCATTTTGAACAAATAAAAGAAAGGAAAAAATAAAATTTTGCAGAAAATGAATAACCATAATAAACTGTGGACTGTTATTTGTCTAGCCTTGGGCTGCCATGTTTTACGTTGTTAAATATCTGCCTTTAAGATAATGAAGTTAATTCTTGTGATATAATTAACCATGGCGATGTGATTGATGATTTTAGGTTCTTTGTCTAAAAATAGAATTCATGATAGTCTGTGAATGAATCCAGAGATTAGAGACAACAAAAGACTTTGTTTGGATTTTTTTTTTTTTAGAGAAGTATTGTGATTATTTCTTTGTGTTGATTTAATCATATTTTTCATGGTATCTTTATGATATTTTATAAGGTATTTGAGAAAAATTTAATTAGAAAAAATTCATTTCATTTATGAGGAAAAAAACATTAGCAGTTTTTAATTACAATCAAAAGATTTGTTTTAGATTTAAGTATTTGTAGAAATTCCTGTCATGGATTAACCATTAAGCAAGAAAAGAATATAGTTAGGGTACCAAGGGAAGGGGGGGGGCAACATTTAGTTTTTTCCATTGCCATTAAATCTGCAGTTGAATGAAATTGTAGAAATTTTTCAAGCAGAAAATCTAGAATAAAAGTTTGGTTTCTTTCCAACTGATAAAAGTTTATTAGGGTTCAATATTGTTTTTTATTTTGGAATCTGAGGGCTTCTAATTCAGCCTAGAGAATTTTCTTACAGACGTTATTAAATAACATGAAGGGCACTTTGGTCTGATTTCTATTAAAGAGAAATTTGAAATCTGTAATTTGTGAAACATGTAGAATTATGTGATAATGATATAAGATTTTTAAGAAATAAAAATGTTCAAATTTATATATCAAATGCATAGAATTTTCATTTGTACATTTGTCTCGGCTGTTTATAGTTTTGCATTAAGTTTGACACACAGCAGGTTTTATCATACTGTATAGCTGTTTTTCTCTGCAGGTTTTTTACAATGTTTATTGTGTGTATACCAGGACATAAATAGTTTGAATTATAATATATTTGACCAGAGAAAACTGCCCAGTGTCTGTGTATTGTTGTCTTGTCATGCCTCATAAACTGCCTAACCAGGGAGAAAATAATGTTGAACATTCAGACAATTAAATTGATTTTTTTTTCGCTTTCATTTTTATTTTATGTAAACTGGTCAGTTCTTACGCCTGAACACTTCACCACAGATTATATTATGCTCAATCATCCAAGATATTTTCTTTCATCCAGACAGGCAAGATAAGAAGGGAACATGTTTATTTGACCAAATAGATTTCAGAGATTTCATGAGTTTTCAGGGTCATAATCTCTCTCTTTGAATTTTATTATGGTTTGGGTGGCAGTGGTGTCTGGTCCTAGTTGTAGATTATGATTTCTGTCATCTATGCAATGAGTTCAATCCAATTGAATATAAATTTGTTCTATTGGTTACATTATCATGTGGTTGTAGATTTTCATGCTTGGTGGACAATTAGCCTTGTTGCAAAATTTAAGATTGTCCAAGCTGATAAAGTTTTGGATGTACTGATAGACTATCCGATTTAAGGATAAAGGGCTGTGAGTAGTGTGAAAGTTTTAAAAGCCACGTCAATAAAACATGTACTAAGGTGACCTTGGATCAATTACTTGTGTTAATCTGATCACAGATCAATATAAATACTCTTTGATCTCACGATCAATCAACACCAGGATTAAACCTCTTAACCATATCTCAACTATAGTCATTTATACCAGGCACCTTTTCATATAACTTTTACACTGAAAGTCTGGATATAGTAGACTATGTGTAATAAGGATCGACCAGGACAAGGCTTATAACAGATTAACAGAAAATATACAAATACAAAATAGGTTTTACATTTGTTCTCTATATTTAGGTAGAGTTAAAGACAACATTTACGCTATAGTACATGAACATATAATTTGATGTTATATAGATTTTATATTTCCATCGAAAACTATTTTATCTGTTATGACCAGTTGAAAAAAGTTTACTTGTATATACACAAAAGTATAACAGAAATAGTTAAAAGAACTTCTAGATATACATGGGAAGTAGCATCAGCCGTTCTGCAAACAACGAGCCTCCTGTCAGCTTCTTGTGTGGTGTTTATTTTATGGTCAAGATGGTCCTCTGATGGTCATGAACTTATGATTTGGTAACATTACTGCTGTATTCAAATTTGTGTGCACTTCCCAAACATCTATTAAGAAAAATTGGATGAAACTAAATTAGTAAATCAACACACATTCTGATTATTTGCAAAGAACATGGCAGCAACATATTTATAACAGAACACAGTTATCTTTAGAATAAGAATTAATAAGTGATATCTTTAAGTGTCAACAGTTTCAGTGGTTTGATTTGATAAAAAAAAATATATGATTAATTAATGGACTGTTTCCTGGTGATTTTTTTTTAATGAGGACTCTGGTTGTGATCCACTTCAAACAGTTTGTCATAAAATAAACTGTTTCCTGATTTAACTCATTATGGATATGTTTAATGTGTGAGATGAAAGAAATAGAGATGTTAATAATTATATAGTAGCTGGTGTTTTGTTGGCCTACTGCAGTTATTGACCCTGATTTTAAGACAAATGTAAAGGGGATGTTCTATCTATAGATAGATACATTTATACCATGCACAGTTCCATGCTAGTATCTATGTAAAAGGTGCTACAAAGTCTTTTTGTATTATTTTAGTTCTGTTACCAATGCCAGTTTTATCTGTAATTGGCCTGTGGTGCAGTTTAGTATAAAATGTTTCCAAATGTGCAGCATGTTCCTAGTTTTAATGTCTAAAGTCATAAACATCCAACCCCTGGTGTGTCTTCTTTGTCACGTTATTTGTTTATTTTGGCCACTGCTGTGGTCAATGTGTCTGTCAATAGACTTGTCTGCTGTCCAAAGTATGAAATGTTTCAAGTTTAGTCTGTAATCATTAAAACTCCACTGGATGACCTTGGGTTGACCTTTATATAGTCGTAATATGATAGGACATTAAACACAGCAGTTTTTCATCTTAAGTGATCTGTACCCTACACACATGCACTTTAAAGTTTTAATACATGTATGACATTAAACTATTTTCAGAGCACAAAACCTTAGTAAAAACGAAAGCAAAACAGAAATTGTTGCCATAATAGATCATGTAGATGTACCAATGTTCTTGTAATAAAACCAACCAAAATTCTTCCAAAGGCCCTACACATATCTTTAGTGTGTTTTAAGGTGCTTTATGGAATATGCCTGAAAATACTTTATACTCTAAAAATCTGTAGCATCCCTTTCCTTCAAATTTCTTTTTCATTTATTTATTCAGGCTTTATTTACTCTTTAGTATTATTTATGCACTAAATTATATTTCTCCCCCTTTCTTCTTTGTTTCGATAAGAATTATAAACAGATAGGAAAAGATTTCATCGTCATATACACAGATTAAACAAAAGTTAATCATACAATTCTGATATAACATCCAGTGTTGTATGTGTTCCCAAGTTTCAATCAGAGCAATATTTCCTTCTTCAGTTAAAAGTGTAGTTAAAACAAAACATTCTGATTTATAACAAATTTTTAAGTATTTTGTACCAGTAGTCAAAGTATTTGTCTTAAATTACTTGATGATGATGGCAAAGTAATAAATCATTCAAGTGTTTATCTATGGACAGGGTTCTGGTGGCTTTCTCTTACAGGAATTGGTCTTGGGTTTCAGTTATTTCTAGGGTGTTAGATGTGTTAGTCATATGTTCAGCACTAAATGGTATGATCTCAAAATTTCAGTATTCAAAAAGTACACCAGGGGCAGATCCATGAATTTTTGCAGGAGGGGGTTTGCCAGGTTACTGTCACGGAAATCTGCCATCATCGTCTCTAAATTACATAGGCATACATACAAATTGAGCTTTTTAAACAGAGAAATCATTTTATACTGATGTAGGATCACTTTGTGATGTAATTTCATTGATGCAAGGCATTATTTTTTTTTTATGTAGCTGAGCAGGGGGGTGGGGACCCCCCCCCCCTCTGGATCTGGATCCTCCCCTGGTACACTGGTACAACAGGGTTTGTATTTTTGCTCATATTTAGATTTAGTGGGGTTTATTTGGGGGGGGGGAGGGAGGGGAAAAATGGCTGAATGTTTAGTATGTACACATTGTATCTTAAGATCTGTCATTGAGAAAGGCCGCTCCTTGTATGCAAGTATGCAATTAGAGTAAAAGTATTTAAGGTCACAGTTTTTATGTTTATATCCTAGAGATTTCTATTCATTTTGATGTTCATAACATCCTGGTATGTCCCCTGATTGCACAAAACATCAGGAGGATTTTTTTTTAAAATTTATTTTCTGTTCATCTCATCTCTTGCAAGGGGGGTTGGGATAGCCTAGTTGTCTAGAGTGCCACGCTTCGACCTCTAGCTGCCCCGTCACCTCTGGCTTGCGGCTGTGTTTTCGAGCCCTGGTGTGAGCGTACATGGCATGGAGATAGGGGCGCCTTCTCAATCTCGTGGGTTTGCTCCGGGCACTCTGGTTTCCTCCCACTGCTAAAAAAGACCCCTACGCGCAAGTGAATTATTGAAATAAAATGAAAACCATATGTTAGTCCCAAAATGACCCGGTTTGTGTCGAGTGGACGTTAAACCCCATTTCTCTTTCTCTCTCTCTTCTCTTGCAAAATGTGGGCGAATCTTGCATGGCAACCAGTTGTTCCTTGTCTCCAAAATTTTCATTTATTTGGAAAAGCAAAAAACAAGAAAGAAGGGCTTTCATTAAATGACGCAGGTATTTGATTTGAAACAGTTATACCTAAGATTTAATTCAGGCAAAATAAAATATTTGTAGAAATAAGCTGAAATTGTAAGTTTGATCCTCTGGATTCTCGGTGGCCTTGTACAGTATTCATTGCAATGATAGCATCAAAAGTATTTTGGCATAAGGGGTTCTGTACAGCTGTATAGTAGATTTTATGTTTTCTGGTCAGTAATATATACAATATTCAACACTTTAAAGAGCTGAATTGAATAGGAAATGTGATCTCAGTCACTATGGTAACCCATATAGTAAGGATGAAGTTATTGTAGTCAAACCCAGTTTTCATTAAATATTTTAGGACTAAAGGTAGTTTTCTGTCAGTCATAAATATTTATGAACTAAAAGTGTACATATGTTATTTGACAAAATTTCATAATAGGTCACCATGGTAACTATAACAAGAGAATTATTTTGTGTAAGAAAAAAAAGTAAATGTAGGTTAAGATTTGTTTAAAGTGAAGAATTATGTAATTTGGGCAACTCTGTGTCTTTTTGCGTTAGGTTAATCTATGATAAATTTAGTATAAACAAGAATTTTTATGTCTATACATGGACGTGTAAGTCTACTTCAGTCATTAGTCAGTAGTTTTTTTATACCTAATAACTGTTACAGTGTTTGTTTGTATAGTGGATTTACTACATGTATATGTAGCTTTTGTATACCAAGTTTAAATGACTAGGCTGGCCAATTCCAAGATCCACAAAGTGTAATATCCCAAATGTAAACTAAGTGATTATGTATAGTACACAATATAGGTTAACTAGATTCAATAAATCTCATCAGTTTCAAACAGTTACCACAATAATACTGTAATTTACTAGTATGTACCTTGTGTGGGAATTATCTAATTGTAATGTATTTATTGTTCTGTTTTGTTATCCAGTTATCCTCCATCGTCTATGAGCTGTGCCCCACAGAGTTGATTATAAGCTTGTCATGTGAATAAATGTCTAAATGATGATATATATAACATTTGAAGCCAAAATAAAAACTTGCAATAGACAAATTTAGCTCTTACATAATGCATCTTTAAATACCTGAAAAATTGTTTTACTGGTAATGTATTTTTATCTTTGGAGATTTTTATGTTTGAATTGTAGTTGGATGAAGAGCAGCCCTAGGATATTCTACTTATGAGGTGTTTCAACTTAATTATGTTTAAGACTTCAGTGCGTGTTAGAAAGGCTAACAAAAGTGTGAAGAGATATTATACACCTTTGCTAGAGGCCCCTTAGATACATGTATTGAAGCCCTAGGCTTCAGTCTGCCAAGCCTATACATGTAGGTAAATGTGAAACTGATCAACACTTTCATTTCATCTCTGTCATGTAAAGGTTTTATGTTTTCACAAATTTTAAAAAAAACATCAAACATTTTTGGAAAGCAATTAAAATGATATTTTGTAGCTGTTAGAAAATATTATTGATCAATTTCTTTTATTGTTATCATAAAAGCCGATTTTATTACCTGCACTAGTATTAAATATGCTCTACGTATCCTGTTATCTGTGGATTATGTTTCCAACCTGTGGGCATGTTTTGATGATTCCCTGCAGGTGTGATTGTAAACAAGACAAAAATGTAAATACTATATTGCTTTCATGTTTTGATAAATCAAATGAATAAAAAAAGACTATGCCTGTTTTAATTCTGAAAGTTTAGTGTAGCCAGAGTTTGGAACAGTTCATTGAATGAGTCCACAATAATATATGGTGAATAAGACGAGTTATGATTGTGGTAACTACTTAGCTCATTCAAGTAGAGTCTTTGATGTGAACTCGACTGCAAGTCTTCGGACTTAAGTTCCCAACTCTGCATGTAACCATCAATTTTTTTTACGCCAATATTTTCATGTGGACATATATTGTCCTTGCCCTTATGAACGTCCGGGTGTAATAATTTTTATCCGAGAAAATGGCTGCTCCTCATAGGCAATTAGTGTGAACCAGCTAGAGGTCACAGGTTTATGAAACTTAAAAATATATGTTTGTATCTCTCAGATGTCCGTTCCTGTAACTCTATTGATTATAATGGCCCCTTGATTTGGACCCTCTAGAGGTCACAATTTTTATCTGATTTTGATGAAACTTGAAATGAATGTTTGTATCCCAAAGATCTCGATTCTTTTTGATATTCACACATATAGGACCATATCTTCCAGGATTATGTACGCAGATTGTACAAAAAATCACATTTTTAGCTTGGGGACCCTCTAGAGCTCACAATTTTTATCCGATTTTGATGAAACTTAAAATTACATGTACATGTTTATAATTCCCATAACCTGGGTTCCTTTTGATATTTGCACTATTGGATTATTGATTTGATTAAAACCACAAAAAACCAGTCATGAATTTATTTTAATGTTAACTGAATGAAAAGAAAATGAAATGTGATTCCCCCCCCCCCCCCAAAAAAACCCAACCCCTCAAGATACCCTGTTATACATATAAAACTTGACAAATGGAATATATTGCTACTAATTCCAGCTACATGTTAATGTCAATGTGGTCAATTTATTAAATTAATATAGTAAAGACGAAGCTCAATTAGCCATTATATATCAAGTCATTTCTAGTAGTAATTAACGTGGTGACTTGTTGTTATTATACCTATAGTAAGTAAAGTAAACTGGGATATATTGAATATCATACAATAATAAAGATATATTGACTATGACAAGGGTATATATGTCTATGTCACATGACAATTGAATCTGTCAATCATCTGTCAACCCAGATATTCATATTTGGTAAAATTTGTCCTCAATATTAATTCTTTAATAATAATATCAAAGAAAAAGATGTACTATCTGCGTTTATTATCAGAATCAACTGTCATTGTACAAACTTGACATAAATGTGAATTACTTTGTCGGTCATTAAATATTTCATCAGATTCATAAGGTACAGTAACAAACTCTGAGGAATATGTTTTCATCAGCAATAAGTTTCCTTAATCTCTGCAGTTCATTAGAATTACCATATGTAATAAGTGACAACCATTGTGGCTGTATGTTTCATTGTTTGGCAATCTATTTTTTTATAGATTGCCAAGCAACGAAACAGTTACTAAATGCCACTTAAAGAATACTATTTTTTTAATCTTTCATCAGCATAAATTTATCAAAATGAATTTCATCACCACTAATCGACAATATTTTTCCTATTTTCTCCAAATGTCTGTGCAGTTTAGTCTGAAGAAATCTGCCATTTCATTTCTTAGTTTAGAAAGTCATAGACCTGCACCTCGTATAATGGTCATTTATTGTGACCCTGAGTCTTCCGGAAAAAAAAGAAATGTGTTTTGGGCCTATTGTATAGTTAAATGTTTGTTTTAGATTTATATAAGTCTACTGTAGGCTTTTTATGAAACATAATGATCGAATTACAAAAGGTAATCTGTAGTTTTTATAAGCCACATATTTTGTCCGTCTGGATGTCACACTCTACAGGTCACAATTTTTATCTGATTTTGACAAATTTGAAATATAGGTCTATCTTTGGAAATTGGCATGTATCGAACTGTAACTTCATGGATTATGTCCCCAGATTCTCTGAAAATTCATGTTTTTAGCTTGTGGACACTCTAGAGATCACAATTTTAATCGGATTAGCATATATCACTGTTACACCATATTGATGGTTCAGTTTAAATTTCTTGAAAATCGGACCGAATACAATTCAGGCCTAAAGAAAGACCTGCAAATAGGCAGATTTAGCTCTTGCTTAATGTATGTTTGATATAATGTGTCATCTATTTATGTTTGGTTTTTGGTGGGGGACATCCGCTTCACTGTTGGCTTGTTTATTCATGTGTTATGTACCTTTTTAATCTGCATGTTTATTTGACCAACAATGAATGTAGATGTGCATAGAAATCATATTAAAGAATTAGCATAATGTTGATGTTTTATTTTCCAATTTGTACATTGAGAGCACTCAAGTACAGCAAATTCAGCTATACTAATTTATGATATGGGCGTTGCTGGTTTTAAAATTTAAAAACCAAATTTTATGTCACAAATTAGATGTGATGTATCTTTACAATTGCAGTTTTTTTTGTTATAAATCAAAACCATGGCGACATTTTTCCTGTAGTATTTTGATGTAAAAATGTCTTCTGTGCGTCATAAAACATAAATAAAACAGATTTTTGTCAGTTTGTCAGACGATATGTCAGAAATAATTTATTCTTGAATAATAACTTCCAACATTTATTTATTCAAATGCATCTTTACATGTTATACATAGGTGGTTGGGCAGTCGAATTATCAAAAAAAACAAAAACTGTACTGATGCAAACTAAAATAGATAAATTTCTAATAGTAGTAATATCAGTCCAAAAATGGTTCAGTTCCATTCCAGATTTACAAAAGATTTTTCATAGATCTATGCTACCTGCTATGCAGTGAGGCTGCCGTGATTTTGTTGTACTCGAAAATTTAAACAAACATTATGGTAGCGCTAAATCTGTCTATTGTTGGTCTTTCTTTAGGCCTGAAATATTATCTACATTAATTAACTGATCCAGGCCATAATCAACTCTTGATGGCATCGAATTTCTCTGATTTTAAATGTATTAGAACGGGTTCAGCCGTATCTTGATTAATTTAAAAATGGAGGAGCGAGACTTAGCTTCTAACAACCAGTATGATAGTTGTAATTATCGCACACGTCCTGTCAAACTTCTAAGGCTAATATCTTCACTTACAATAGAGTAAAAATCTAAATGAAATTTTTGAATTATTCATTTACATTATCTATTTTCGAACTATTATAACAAGAATGGCCAACTCTTTATTAAACTCTTAACCAATGTTTCTTTAATGATAGCATGGCTGGCAATTTCATTGTTTGTTTTTTTAATTAAGTGTTAAAATCAATTTGAGTAGGGATTAAGCTATATTTTGATATTTTAGCGACACAAAACTTGATCAAACCAGTTTAATTATTCTGATCAGTTATTCTGTCCTACATTTATGTACAGATGGCTGTCATTTACCCTAAAAGGTAATGAAAAGAACATTTGAGAAGGCAGATATGTTGGTAACCATAACCCCCACAACTAATGTTGTGAAATCACATCTTCTGATGAATTCAATAAGAAATAGAACTGCAATGCAGTGATAGCTGATTTCACAGGTGCCATGATGCCTTTCAACAGATGTCACTTCCCTTACCAATGGAAACTTTCAATGGGTCTCCACATGAGCATTGTACACATGTTGTAAAACGATGCTGAATCAGAACATAAATTCAGCAATATCAGTACCATTTATACAACAAAGAACCAAACACGATGACATCACTTCCGTTATCAACAAAATGTAACTTCCATGTCTGTAAGTAAAGTATCGCAAAAGCCTTAGAGATACCCGTATTTTATGTGTCAACATGGTGGCACTTCCGGTTTGATCTACAAACTCCATATTATGTGTACGCATCAGTAGTGTCTTAGCGAATACAAAAGTAAATTTCAAGGCAATCCAACCTATTTGTATAAAATTATAATATTTGATTCCAATGAAAGAATAGTATGAATCAATACGGTCATATACATGTAGATATGAAAAAAGTGTTTCTAACATCTTCACTTTCCAAGAAATAACCAGCCAAGATCACTTTTTAAGATTTTTTGCATTTTATCAAGGCTTTATAAATTTTGTTCAAATTTTAATCAATTTTCTGTCATCAAAGACAAGCCAAGTGGTATTTTCTGTAATCCAATTTAAATGTTTTGTTGATGTTGAGTGTTTGTTATATAAATGGAACTGATATTGCTGGATTTATTGGCTAATTCTGCATCCACTTCATATCACACATACAGTGCTTATCTGGAAATATGCTTAATGTGTTCTTGGCTACAGGAAGTGACATCAGTTCAGGGGCAACGTGTCACTGGTGAAACCCATCGTCACTGCATCGCAGTTCTAGTTATTATTATTAAAAACATTTATGTAAATGCTCCAATTACATATACTTACAAAAAAAATAATTTGGTTCTTTAATTATGTACTTCTTGGAAGACATAGCTGCTGTGTTTGTAAGTTTATTTGCCAGCCTGGCATCTTAGATATTTATTCTTACTATAAAAAGATTCAATTCAGTCAACACTAACCTAAATTATCACCATTTAAAGTTTACACTTTACAGTCTTTATTTTGTTGCATGTGTTTGTCAAGGTTGCAGTGTCTTTTCAGGTTGTGTTAACGTGATTGATAATATCTGCTGATTTTGTGAAATAAATGCGATAAAGTGCTTTTGAGTTATTAATAGAATTACTGGTCAATAAATCTTATCCTTGAAGTGTGATAGCGTCATACAGCTTGACGTCTGCTGCTACAGATCTAATCAATATTCTCTGGTAGCAGACGGTCACAGTAATATCATCTACCTGTAAATCCTTATTTACCTGTGTTACTATTGGTTACAAGAGGTTATTTGGGGTCATGTTATTCGTATTACACGTTCTTTAAAGGTTAAATCGGGTAAAAGTTTGTTATAATTATTTATTATGTATGTCATTTGTCGAGGATTTTTTTAAGGGATTTATTATTTTAGAGAAAAAGCTCTGTTCTTTGCAGAAACTGTGGTGAAATGATTATTGGAGATTACTCAGTGATAAGTGACAACGTGTAAGAGTGACTGTAGAGTGAGATAAGAATTTATTTTTAGATCCAGCATTTTTAATTTCATTCCAACAACTAAATTTCAAGAAACAATATGTGGAGGTTTGGCCATGCATATGTAGTAAGAAGCTGCTATTATCTCCTAATCTGTGCTGCATATTTTTTTAATCTGTTTTCATATTGACATGCATGTAACAAAAGAAGCTTAACAATTGAAATTTAAAGAAATGTATGCATTGCTGTCTGAGCAACATTCTCCCAAATCTCAAGGGGGTTGGGTGGCCGAATGGTTAGCACATGCAATCTGTCTCATAAAGCCTGTAATTGAGTCAACTGGCGTTGTTTCGAATCCTGGTTGTATGTGACAAGGAGTAGGGTCGCCTTTCCAGCCATGTGGGTTTTCTCTGAATCCTCTGGTTTCCTCTCACTGATGAAGACACCTACGCGCAAGCGAATTATTGAAATAAAATTAAACCGTATGTCAGTTCCAAAATGACCCAGTTTGTGTCAAGTAGACATAAAACCCCATTTCTCTCTCTGTCCCCATAATCTCAAAATGACTTTTGCATGTCTCATATATTGTCTATTATATTGTTCATAGTGTTTATTATGGTGTTGTTGATTGAAATGAAAATTGTAACAAAAGTGTTGCTTTATTATTGCTACAATATGGGTTACTGTGGTGTTACATTTTAAGTGTATAATCATCAGTCTACTTTCAATTACCGTATGACGCCGTATGTGCATTGTCAATTATAATAATTTCCCAACCTAATTTACATATTACCTCGTGAATATTCAACAGTAACCATATGGCTGTTAGCAAGGTTATAAAAAACAATCAATCATTCTTTTGTTTTTTTATTATCATAGAATATTTTTCATCTGAAATTACAACTATCGATCTGGAATTTCGGATAGCAATGTTTAATATGTAATTAAGCTTTTAATTTTTTGGGACTAGTGCTACTACTAACTTGGCGATAGACATATCAGGAGTAGAGGAATAATGTGTAATATTTAAGTAAGGGAGCTCTCAGATAACATGTAATTTAGCACTTTGTCTAAGGGGACTTTGTCTCATCCCCCCACACTAAATTCGTGTCTGAGCATGCCTAAACATTAAATTAAGATATTCATAGTTTTTAAACGTAAACATTTTTCAGGGTACGTTTGGGTGGAAACAATTGTTGCAGCAAGCAGCTTTGACCTACTTTAAAGCGTTGTTTATATTACTATTGCTCCGATTAGGATTATTAACAATTTTATATGACATATAAATCATATAGACATTGATTTAATTAACTTTATCCACTGTCTTTATATACTCTAATTACCACCCATTAACATACGTTTTTGAATAACCAAATAAAATCTGGGATGGCAATCTAGTGGGAGGAAAAGGAGGGACTTGACTTATCTACAGGATGGTTATGAGTTGTAAGCTTCACCCTCAATTCTCTCAAACTACTGGAGGGCCTGACAAAGATAGCTGTCTAGTTGTGCAGATGGGACGGAAAACCAAGGTCCTGTGTACACACTGGCATGCAAGTAAAAGATCCCTTAACAGTTGGAATTCGATATAAGAGTAGGCGGTAGTACCGCTGTCTGGGAATAATTGATGTCATATCACACTGTAAGGCATATGCCTGTCTTCATTAGCCTAGTCCGGAGCAGAACAGTTGGACGATAAACCCCATTTCATTTCTCGCAAACTCCAACTACATGTTCTTATATAGTAGTAGATTAACACTTTGAATAAACGTAGATGTTTTATGTATTAACTAAACAAACATATATTGAGATAAATAATGATGATGGGAGCTCAGTCATATATGTACGGTATTGTTAACTGTAATTATCATCATTAGACCATTATTGTATCAATTTATACCATATTATACATGTATATATATATATATAAAGTTCACAGTTACATACTGTATATACAGTCAGTTACAGCAGTCCATCGCTAACAGTTGGATTACAAAGTTGTCTGTCTTGGATAATCAATATCCAGATATTTGGATTATGCTTTTCAGAATTAGTGAGTGTGATTGGTAAGTCATTGGATTTGATTTTCTGTACTGTTTGTGCATTGGAAATATGTATAATGGTTATTGAATTCCTACTGATGGTATTTAGTTTGTTCTTTCTCAGAATTTATCTATTGTCATACTAATATAATAGTATAAAGTGCAGGAGAACAATTACACACATAAACCGAAACCCCCCAAAAACAAACCCACAAACAAGACACTTTATTCACACACTAATGTCATTAATGTAAAACTTGGACATTAATGACACTGACCTAAATGGATAGTTAACTGCTATATATACCTTACTGGTAAGCAATAGTGGTAGTTATAAAGTCAGTTAAATGTGCTTTTTTTAGGAGCTAGATTATTTAAATGAAGATGTTGGATCATCTGACATTCAGGTATCATTCTTGAACCATATATTTGAATAAGAATTTGATTTAATATATATATTCGAGCAAAATTTTGATTATCGATGAACATTTGGCCCCCAAATTCCTGATTAAAAATCTAATGTGGCTCAAATAATCCCTTCTGTGAGATTGTTGAAATTCAAACAAAAGAAGTGGTATAATACTGATTGTTGAAATTCCTCTGTGAATTGGTGTATGTAGTGTGACTATAACCACATATGGTGGGGAATATATCACAAACATCTATACATACAACTATTTTAAACCAGAAGTGGATCTGACAATCCATACTGAGCACCTTTTGAAGCCAGAAGTAACAACCTTTCCAGATAATAAGGTTAATAGGTCTCAAGGTTGAGATGAAAGTTTAAAATATCCCATAAAGTATGCCTGTTTACAGGAAAACTGTGATATTTCCCCACCATATGTGGTTATAGTCAGGCTGTTTCTTCAATAAGCCACAGAATTACACCATATGCCCACAAAATATATCTATACATAAAATGTTACATATATTTCAACTCTCTCACATGATAAGCAAGTTCCTCATAATAATAAGAGACAAGTGAATTTTTGTCCATAAGTTTATGAATGCTGCAAAACTATACAATTTTTGATTGCTGGGAGGAGATAGCTTTCAAATTTCCAATTCGCTACTTCAAAATAATTTAATTTTTAAATTAAGCTCAAAATAATTTAATTTGTAAAACTATTTTGACACCATAATTTCACTATGGTGCATTACATATGTTCACTTTCCTGGCTCCTGTTGTATGATGAGTCACTTTGTCTGGTATATGTACACTGTATTTCAGACCTTTACCATGACCTTGAAACATGGGTAACACTGACCTATATAGTGTTTATATAGTTAGTGTGCTATATAGTTAAGTCAGATTATTCAAGATATTTTATTTCCATTTAAATCTTTAATTTACAAAAATCTTTAATATCATGCATATAACATCATTGTCTATACAGCATTTGATATTTGAATCTGATCATGTGACCTTGAGACTGGGAGGTTATGAATCTTACACTAAAAGTTCTCACTAACTGAAGGAGTGTACATATAGTTTGTCTCTCTACATGTAGTTGTGGTGTCTGTCTGTTGATCAATGTTAACTCTGCCGTTTTGTTAAATGCTATATATTTGGGGTCTGACACTGAGGTTTTTCGCAGTTTAAGAAATTGAGGTAACACTTTTTAAATAGTTGATATTCAGCTAGAAAATTATAGATTCCATATAGAAGACATTTGTTATGATATATTGTGAAAAGGTAACTCACAAAATTGGTCAACCTAATCATATATCTGATTTGATGGTTGTTTTATTGAGCAAAAGTTATTCTATTTCTAGCCAAATGTACTATAACCGTTTCGTTCTTCAATAATTGATAAATCTGGAATGGTTTTTCAATCCTAGTATTACTGGAACTTATATCTTACAAATGACAATAACTCAAAATATACGATGTTCACTTCCAGCACAGTGTATGACCGATGCAGCTGCCCAGACCTAGAGGGTCTCGGAGGTATGCTGTGTAATGTTTTTGGACCCTTTTCCGAACCATGTGCTTTAGCAAAGTGATCTCCCTTGCATGTTGCTTGTCCCACGGCCCGGATGCCCTTGTCATGGGCCCTGCATATAGCTGGTATGTGTGCTGAAGGGACTAGTGTGGTGTTATTAGCTCAACAAGTCTAAATAATTTCTGTGCTAAGACAATGTCGCTTTGTCCTTCTGCACCAGAAATGTTTTAGATTCATCTCATGACAAGTTTTCAAACTTGTAAAATATAATATATTGAAATTAAAGATTATATATCTCAAAAATGGTTTGGTAGATTTGTTATACAATTATTTACATACAATCTAATTTGAAAAATAATTTTTAACCTACCCCCACATTTTAAATTTGATAGCCAGATGTTTGAGGTGTGTGATAGAAATTGATGGAACTATAATATATGGGATATTTTGTGTATTTTGTTTTTTTAGTCAAGTGATCTCTCCACAAACCATATTGTAATTTATTTTACAAATTGTATCAGTTTCTTTTTAAAGACTTCTAACTGGATGTGTGCCAATGAATTGTAAAATGAATTCAAAGGGTTCGTTTATCATATATTTAAAGGGATCGTCTAACAGATTCTAAGTTTTAGTAGACCTTGGTGTATGCGGTGAATTTGGTATTAAAAAAAGATTAAACAGGCAATGTAAACAGGATACTTTGTAACAGGACAGGAAAATTGTGGCTAAATTGTTTGGATAGTACAAAAACAAGGTCCATCAGTGTACACACTGGACTACATGTCAAAGAATCCTTGACAGTTGGAAATCGACCTGAAGGTTGAACTTCATTATTATCCTGCTTAAACACTGCATCTGTTTAATACAATATTTGTTGATCTACAAGGTTATTTCAGGTGACAAATGTACATAAATCATCACAGTGATGAATACTAAAGTAGACAAGCATTGAGAAAGAGTGACTTTAGTTTGTGGATAAGTTAGGGCATAAAACTTCTGACAACAAAAATGAGGTCAACTTAAGAATGGTGTCAGTTTCAGGTTAATGTAGTCTACATATCGCAAGGATGATAAAATTACCTATGGATTGCTGTAGTTGAAAAAGGACCAGCAATGGAACAAACTCTCTACTACCATCCAGGTCTGTGTAGACTGCAGGTTAACCTCCTACATTCCAACCTCATACACTAACCCCAGCCAGGTCTATTAGTAAGTGCAGGAGGACCGCACTACACGCTAAACAAAAATCTACAAGATAAACCTGCGGACATGACAGGAAAAAAGACATTGCAAAAAAAAACAAAAAAAACCCCAAAACAAAGAAAACAAATTAATATCAAATTCAAATCCATGTCCAGATTTTTACAATTAATCAAAGAGATATCATAAATTTCTTGAAACTACAAAAATAGGTGCTAGATAACTTAACAATATGAATACATTTGTCATGCAGTTAATTAGTTCAATCAATAACACAAGGGTCTACAAAAGTATTTTAATATTTAAATTTATTCTGCTTTGATGGTTTATGTATGGAACATTATAGAGACTGTATAGTTTCTACTGACTTATCCCTTTATACACTCTTCAAACTAGCAAATCAGGAATGTTCATTTTTTCCAAACAATAAAGTTTTGTCTGGATCAAGCTGCTAGAAGTTTGCCAGAAATGTTGAACTACACCTGACGATCCTGGATGTTACATTATGTGAGGCAGGTGTAATGTATCTCAAACCTATGATTGTATTCAAATGATAAGGGGTGTATGACCTTGGCAAAATTCCACGTTTAAACATGACCAGGTGTATATGTTAGTATCTGATATTGTTAGAATTCAGCTGGGGTGTGGTGTTCTACTTAATGTAAACAATAAAATAACATCACGATAAGATGATACTTAATACTGAAAATCATTATAAAATATATGTCATGTTCAAACAGTGATCGCTTCTGTATAAAAGCGAAAATTGGGTTAAGCACCATTTCCATGAAATAATGCCCTTCTTTCTGATAAACTTACAAATGATGGGTTTCTTGCCCAGGTTTGATATGAATGTTATAAGGAGTAGGGTTGCCTGCCTAACCTTTAAAGTTTTCTGATTATTCTGAGGTGCCTTCTGCAAATCTTTGTTCAATTAAAGAATGTATGTGTGGTTATCTAGTATAATGTTTACTGTTAGATGTACATATTATATATGTTTAATAGACTACATCAACATTGACTAATAAATAAAAGTGTCCATGTGGTTGATTTAATATATATATTATAACCTAATTATCTGTATAGGACTAGAATATCCATAAAAATAACTAATTAAATATTAAGTGTGTCCTGTACTTTGTCGTTTGATCTAATTTACTGTGATCATGAATTAATTAAAATAAAGATGAAAGCAATTGGAGATAATAATTACATAAGAATTGATGAGACAATTAATAGGCAGTATATAACAGTCTATGTTCCTTTTGTTTAACACTGACCTAAATACTTCAATAACTAGATTATTATAAGATCTACCTGTATATACATGTAGGTGTATTTTAAGTGGAAGTCAGGGAGCAATAGGCTGCATGAAGGGTGAGTAAGGAGGGATTAATTTGGGGTTACATGGGAATCGCTCAGGGCGGGATTTACCTTTTAAAGGGACCAGGACTATTCAGGGGGAATGGGCTGAATTTCAGAGCAAATTTAACCTGAAAGCCTTATATATGAGTGATCTCACATTTCTTGACGAACATATAGATGTCTACCAGCAGAGTTCAAGTCGTAATCAAGTTTGGGTCATTGCATGTCAAATGAGTTGAGTTTCAGAAAGTTGGGAAATCAACCCCATCGAAAAGATCTCTTATTGTGTAAAAACTGAAGATTGTGCTAAATTTGTGATCTGTAGCTTGAATATTGACTGAGTAAGTTTTGGAAACAAAATATGTTTGAATAATTTATTTGAATTTCAGTTATCTTGTTCTTACTTTTGTATTGAAGATATACCGTAGGTCTCAAATTTGGTAGTCTTTAAAGCTTACAGAGTGGTATGGTTCGTATGCTACATGGACTTGGCAGTGAAAACCGAAAAAAGTTGGTGAATTGCATATTTTCTGGATTTTGTAGTGCTCCAGGACATACAAAGTAATAGATATAAACCAAAATTTTAAAACCATTCATGTCCCACACCATCTTTAAATTTTTTGATTTTTTCCAAATCTGTTGCTGAAATCAGTTTTATATGATTATATATAGCTTGATAAGATTTATGGTTCCTGAGAAATGCTCCACCCAATTTGGGATATTTTGGCCAAAATGACCATAACCCAGTAACTGATGGGTCAGAATTGCTGGAATAATTTTAGCTCATTTTCCAATCTAAAGTCATCCAATGGAACTTTTGATCTTGTACTCAGCCCAAAATATGTGGGAACCTTCCAAATGAGAGGGGTCTGGCCTGGGACATTTTTCCAATTTAGACCTCACAGTAGATACAGCAAAGAGATCAAATCATTCCAGATTTTACATGGTGGGCTGAGTGCACTAAAACATACTTTTTGATCCATCATTGACATGGTTTTGATCCCAGACTTATATATAAGACAAAGTGGATGGTAACTTGCCTTATGGTGTGGGTTTATTCCTGCCTCACACTTATTATTAATGGTACACTTACATTGTCCAATTAAATAGCCTAGATCATGTGGTAACATTTCTCATTTATTTAGTAGTCAAGTTAATGTTATAGCAATTTCCATTGTACTTTAAATTTAGTGCATATTAGTAACCACCAAGGTTTATGGGGCAACCCAGAAAGATTAAAATAATGGTCTCTCTAACACTAATTTATTATAATGTATATTGATATTACTAGATAAAGAGGGACAACTGTCACACACCAGAATACTTTAAAGGTATTTTTCAATAACATCACTAATAATTTATGGTAAGCGGTTGATAAATAAGATATTTGATTAATGAATCACAATTAACCTGTGAGAAAACCAAGCCTTTATTAAAGGGGCATTATATGCAACCTATAGAGAAAGAGCTGCCCAAATGTATAACATTTCAATCAAATTACTTTATTTTGGGGAAAGTTATAAATAGCTACCTTTATTATGTTTTACACAGAGGATGCAATTAAATTTGTATTGCTTTTAATCCAAATAATATGTAAGAATTTATAACTCTATTGACATATATTGAAAGTTTCTTCAAGTTAATTTTTGGATTTTCGAAAAGATTTGGTCTGGCTAGTCATATTAGGATTTTGCCCATTAGCATCTTATGTAGATAGTGCAGACATTGTCTGATCTACTCAATATTTAGGCCACCCAGTGGTCCAGAGAATTGATTATTGGCTTGTCACATGAATAAATGTCTAAATGATGATATATATATATATAACATTTGAAGCTAGAATTGTTTCATAATACCTCTTGAAGAAAGACTGAGGTTCTTTGGTTCGTGAGTCAGTTGAAAAAAGGATTTTTGGGGAGGTGGATATGTTCCATTGTCTTTATTTCCACCAATTATTTTACCGAGATCCAGGATTGTTATTTTATAGTTGAACTATTTGGCTGGAGGTCACAAATAATTATCAGTGTTATCTTTAAGGTATATTATATATATTAATGTGAACCTTAGGGCCTCTATAAATAAAGTATAAACTGTAAGTAAAGTGGCTTGAAGACATTATTTTACATACATACAGGTGTTACAGATAGTATACACCACACCTTTACCACATAACATTTACCTATATTAAATATTCACGTAATAGTTCTAACTTTAAATTAAATGGAACTTGATATAAATCTTTAGTTGGCATTGGTTACTATTAATTATTAGATGATTTTGTGAATGATTGGGAGAGAGAGATAGTTGTTTATATGAGTCAGACTGTCCTAATCACTGGCTGATGATTCACTGTATAGGGGTGACAGGTAATAACAAACTGTAGGGTGGCACAAACATCTAGTCATAGATACAGTCACCTGAAACTTAATCTTATATCATTTGTTCTCTTTTATACAGATTTGTTGAATTCCCCATTAAATGAGAAGTTTTATAGAACAGTAAGCATAGGCCTACCATGTCACATGCAATGAATTCAATAGCACCGTTAAAAAATGTTATTTGGTTCATGACTGGATTCTTTTAGTTTTTAGTGTCTTGTGAATGCTCAGATTGCCTTCAAAAGAATGAATATGTCACAATCTCTGTGGACTGCTTGTATCTGTGGGGGATATATTTCATTGCCTGGCAACCTACCTTTGTCTTTAAGACATATTTCTTGTAGGAAGACATATATAGCTTGTGAAATGCAAATGATTCAAAAGAAATGACTTAAGTCACAAATGAACTTCGAGTCACATATATTACAGGTAAAGTCAGCTGACTTATATTGTTTTAGTAGATGTATAAACATGACTAGGTATACCTGTATTCTTGTTAACACAGGTATTATTCTCTTTGTTTTATTATGTACTTTAACTATTTAGCATGTATTGAAGTATTTCTAGTGTACAATTGTGTACTGAACAGTATTATAAATATACCGGTAGTTGTTCAGGTTTTTGATATTTGTAAAAATATAGGAGATCACATATTAAAAGGAGTGTAAAAAGTGTAGGGGTCTGGAGTCTGGAGTTTTCTACTCGTTCTGACTCAGTGTGTGTTTTAACTGTCTACTAAACAGTTGTGTAAAGTTTCAAATGTCTGCAGTTTTCTTAGATATTGAATGAGATTATATATTGAGTTAAACCAATAATTAAATTTTACAACAAATATCGCCAAGACCTTGTTGAGCTATAATATTCTTTAGTGGTACAATGGGTTTCATCACCTTTAACAAACACTCATGAACAATAATTTACTGTAAAAAGGGTTGGTGCTTGGATTTCAGGAATAAGTAAATTTATTGTTATCTGAATATGATATTATTAGAAATCAATTATTTTGATATAATGTGATAATCTTCACAACTGACCACTGATTTGTACAGGTGTAGAAACCCTGATGATTTGTCTAGTATATTAATGTATATTCAGATAATATAATTATTCAGTTTCTTTCTACCTATTGTATACATGAATAATATAATCAAATTAAAAATATGAACAATGATAGAAGTGTCAAGATTATCATAATAACTTTCTAATACAGGTAGATTTTGTACCTTTGTTTGTTTACTTGGGTTAAAGATACCTTCCCACATACAAACTGGGTGATTTGATGACATATTTGGACTAAAAACATATTCAAACTAATTAATCTGTCAAAATTTTGCTTCAAATCCTGCTTAAAACATTGTATTCGTGAGAGAGTACCCCTGCTGTACAATATCTATCAAAATAAGCCATGTTTGTATCATGTGACTTGCTGACGCAGTACTTGGCAAAAGGTGCAAACTTGAATAAGAATACATTGCATATACAAGAAGATGTTGTCTTTAATCGCTGTCTATTTATCATAAATTTCGAAGCCTAATTAATTCTCAGATTATCCAATGCCCGTATCTTTTTCCGTGGGCAAAGGTCGCAATACCCCACAAAACTGATTTCAAGGGATCTTCCAAACCAAGTTTGCACAACCACAAGTTTATTTCGCTTGTTTTTACAAAATTAAAATGTTTCAGTTCACACATTTCTCAGTACTACTACTAGGCCCTGTACTTGAGTTTTGTGAACATACATTCAAGTTAGACTTAGATATTCACGTTTTTATTTTCAGCTTGACTAGTCCATTTGAGGTATAAATTCATTCTTTTCAATTGGTTAATTTTGTGAGGAAAAAGACTTCTATGCTAAATGTATTTGATTAAGTTTAGTTTTATTTGTGTAATTTCAGGTACCACAAGAATTGTCTATTACTACAGAAATACCTGGTGAAGAATTCTATGATGCTGTAGATCAGATATCTAGTGGTTTGATAAATAAGACTATAGACAAAAATTCAAATATATCCAGTGATAAAATAGACATGGGGCGGAAGGATAAAAATGAGAACTCATTCTCTGAACAATCGGATGAAATAATCATTGAAGATAAACGAGCCTTGGTTAATAATGGTGCCAACTCAAGTTCAAACAATTCAAATTCTAGACTAACGATGGATTTTAAATGTAGTGATAAAAAATCTAAAAATATAGATAAAAAAATAAACCTGGATGGAAAGGTGCCAGTTGCGGCTGAGGCTATAATCTCAACACCCACAGAGAAGGGGACAGACACAGATAAAAGCTTAGCAAAGAAAGAAAAACGGAAACGAGACAGAAAGAAGCGAAAAAAGAACAAAAAAGATCGCACACTTGAGTTGAGTGAAGATGGAGACGAAAAGGAGAATAATTTACGAAAACTCGATAGTTCTGAGACAGATGTTAGCGAAAAAGATGAGATATCTAAGGAGAAAGGCATTGGAAAGAGCAAGTGTAGAAAAACATCAGACACATCATCAACTGCTTTGGAGGCGAATTCTCCTTCTTCAGATGTGATTGTTAATTCAAAGGGTTGTGATCTGGAATTAAAAGATGGTAGTGACGGAGGTGATATGGACTCAAGTGATCAAGTTATTTCTAGTTCCTCAGAATTCAAAACTGAATCTCAGGAAATTTCTAGTGACTCTGATATATTAAAAAGTGATTCCGAAAATGTTAAGGATAATTTCTCATCAAATTCAGGGACTGAAGATGTTTATGAAATAAATTCTGAGCAATCTGTGAACAAAAAGGATGTAGCAGTCATTGTTGTTAAAAAAATAGATAATAAATTAGAAAAGGATATTCAAACCGAAAATAAGGATATTCCATCTGATAATAAAGGTTTTGAATCTGGTAATAAGGATATTCCAACTGAAGGTACAGATATTCAAACTGAAGTTGAGGATGTTAAAACTGAAGGTAAGGATGTTCAAACTGAATTTAAGGATGTTCTAACTGAAGATAAGAATATTCTAGTTGATTCTGGGGAGTTATTAGAAAATCCCGGGAGTTCGATCAAAAAACCCACAAAAAGAAATAGAAAAGCTAGAAATAGAAATAAAAAATCTTCTACAGGTTTAAAGGATATAGCATCTGTATCTGCAAGCCAAAATATGAAAGAACTACCTGTATGTAAGGAAGGATTTTCTGTCACAAAAGAAGGATTTTCTGTCACAAAAGAAGGAGCATCTGCAAACAAGCAAGGAACACCTGTCACCAAGGAAGAAGTGTCTGTCAACAAGGAACATAGATCTAACACCAAGAAAGGAGTATATGCTGCCAAGGAAGAACCATCTGTTACCAAGGAAGAACAATCTGTTACCAAGGAAGAACAGTCTGTTTCCAAGGAAGAATCATCTATGACCAAAAAAGAATCATATGTGACCAAGGAAGAACAATCTGCTACCAAGGAAGAACAATCTGTTATCAAGGATGCATCATCTGTTACCAATGAAGAAGTATCTGTCACTAAAAAAGAAGTGTCTGTATCTATGGAAGAAGCTTCTGTCATTAAGGAATGCGCAATAGAAGAACCTGAAAAGGAAGAAGCAGTATCCGAAAAACCAAAAGTGATACCAGAAGACTACATGAAGGAAGAAGCAGCTGAATTATTTGTTGTGAAAGATAATCCACATGAACTATCAGGAGTTTTAGACGAAATTATTACTCCAGATAATGAAGAATTGATTCAACTGTCTGAAGGAAAAGAGACAGAAGCATCTCAGGGAGTTGATAAAGGGCACTTAGAATCATCTAAAACTCTGGAAACATTAAAACAGTCGTCAACAATAGAACCATCATCTTCATTATCAGTAACGGAAATATCAGAGGAAGCAAAATCCAATGAATTATTGGAGGTGATACAGATGTTTTCTGACTTATCTTCTCAGATGGAAATAACAAGAGTATATGAAAAAGAAACATCAGTCGATATGAATTCCTCTGATGTTCCGAAAACACATCCTGATCCTAATGACCTCTTGTTGTCTATTGATAAACAATCAAAACCAAGTGAGGTAAATGATTTGTGTAAAGACACTGAAATGTTAATGCCCATTATTGAAAGTGAATTTAGGAGTCAGTTAGTGAAATGTGATACCGAAGATTCTATCATAAATGCTGAAATTAAACCATTAGAATATGAAGGTAGTTCTGTTGATGTGGAACATAAGTGCTTTGATTCAATAATTACAGAAAATGTCAAAAATGCTCCAAAATCGTCTGAAGTTGCCACAAAGAAAACTGTTGACGTCTGTGTAGGAACATCAGAAACTGGCATGGAAATGGTAGATGTTGGCACAGAAACCTCAGAAGCTGTGATACAAACTGTAGATGTTGGTATAGGAACATCAGAAGTTGTCAAAGAGAGTAGTGATGTTTACACTGAAACAATGGAAGTGTTCAACGAGAGAATTGATGCATATACAGAAACATCAGAAGTTGTCAAAGGGTCTATTGATGTTGGCATGGGAACATCTGAGTTTGCAATGGAAACTGCAGATGTTTCTGTGGAGACATCAGAGGTTGTCATAGAAACATCTGATGTTGGTATAGAGACCAGTGAAGATGAAGAAAAGACAAAGGTAAGTTGACTCTTTGATATGTTATCTTCATGTTCAATCACATCATCCTTATCCTCATCATCGCCAAGAGCCCTATCCTTATCTGTTTAAAAAAATAAGACAGCATTTAGAAAGAGCAGTCAAATTGAATTGCATTTGCTTATTTCTAAATGTTATAAAGTTCTTGAAATATATAATACAGTAATAAAATTTGACCTGTGACCCAAATTTTACAGGTCATTGAATACAAAACAATTAAAACTGTAAGTTAGCAGTAAGAGTCGTTAAGCCAGCTGAGGACAGATTATAATCATTATAATAATCTCAGGAATTATCAACAACTTGTGGTTCACCGAGAACAAGTTTTAATGTTGTCATAAAATGGGATGTAACGTCCGACTGTGCTAATGAAGACGGGAAATGGCTACACTGTATCTTTCATGGGGCTTTTTTCTACAGATATTTCCTCATGTTTTGTATTGTGGTTTGGGACTATAGTGATTGTGTGGTGCAGATAACAAGCTCACAACTAGAATGCCTGGGGTTTGAAATGTAGAAAAACATTTGGAATTTTTGAAACCTGGTTCCTACTTGCGCACGTGGAGCTGTCAATTAAAATGTCTCTTGTAATTCAGATGGGACAAAATTGCTGGAGAAATGAAATAGAAATAAATATTAGTTATGTTAGTCTCACAATGGCCTAATTATTGTGTTGGCAAGACATTTAAAATCACTTTTAGTTCACTACAAATAGGAAAGTTTGTGGCTATCATGAGCTTGTAAAGCTTGAACAGTTTGTTACCCCCATGTTTGTACCATACCATAAAAGATATAACATTGAATATGTCACTATCTAGTTCCCATGGCATCTTTATAGTAGATATCATGACATACATGTACACCATATAGCACCCCACACCACAGAACCACACATAAACCGTTACCAGACCATATGCATTTTACTTTGTACTCAAATATCATTTAGGAAATTAGAAATAAAATGGGTTTGCCTTACTGTCCTTCACCGACTAGTACAACGAAGACAAATTTATGCCATAAGGTATGCAATAAGAGAAATTTTTGTTGGAAATCAGCACTACAGCCTCTTCCAATAATGAATTCCAACTGCCAAGGGCTCTTTTACGTCAGTGTGTACACAAGAACTTGGTTTTTGGTACTATCCAAACAATTATATGTTAACCCTTGAAAGGCCCTCTATCCTGCACAACTAACAACACCTACTTTTGTATTGCTAATTTATTTTTGAATTCTAGCAAATATATTGACATTTTCATTATCCATGTAAAATATTGGTCTGTTATCAGGGTAATGTGTACCAAATTTTAAAAAAGAATTTAAGAAATATTAAAACTTAAAGCTAGAATACATAGATTTATAGTGAATAGATTTATAGTGAATAGACATATTTAAGAGCTACAAAAAAGCTACAGGAGGTCCCCGGTTCGATCAGAACATTGACTTACATGTAGAAAGACTCTTATGTTAGGATTTTTCAGAATGTGTCCCCTTGTGGTGTAAGACAGAGGGTTAGGAAAGGCACATCATCTAGTCATAGATATGGATATATTGTTTCGCATACACGAAAAAGAACCCCTGGCAGTTGAAATCCTATGTAGATTAGAAACACTACTGTATACTGTCTGGGTAAAATTTCCCTCATAGGATATGCATCTATAGAGCAAGACCATTGTTTAACTTTGTTGAACCTTGTGAATGTTCTATTGACAATATAGTTATAATCCGATTTGTGTGAAATTTATAAGCAGCATCTACATTAGTGCACTGAAGACGCAATTTCTTCTAGATTTATGACTGTTGTTTCACTTTGTTGAACCTTGTGAATGCTTAAATGACAAAAGTTATCAGGTGATCTATGTGAAATTTATGAATCATTTTATTAGTAAAATAAAGAATCCTATTGAATTTCAGCAATTTCCCCAAATTTATAAGCATCATTTAAATTAGTGACACCAAGTTACCTATTGAATATCAGCAATTTCCAATAAATACTTCCAGAGTTATTGCCCTTGATTAACTTTTTTTGAACTCTGTGAATGCTCGATTGACAAAAGTTATCATCTGATCTGTATGAAATCTGTATGCATCATTTAAAGCAGTGAAACAAACAATCGTATTCAATTTTAGCAATTTCCAATAATTACTTCTAGAGTCATGGGCCTTGCTTCACTTTGCTGCACTTTGCGAAATATGCTCGAATGATGAAATTTATCATCCGATCAGTATGGAATTTATATGCATTATTTAGATTAGTAAAACAAAAAAAAAACAATTAAATTTCAACAATTTCTGTAAATTAGTTAAGGCCCTTGAGTTCATAGAATCTTATGCCCCCAATTATCTACAAAAAAATGAATATGCAACATCCCTTGTTGACTGATAGGATGAGCTAGCTGCTGTGGTCATATGTTTCGTTGCCTGACTACAACTGATCCTTTTCAATTGGATTCTAAATCAATGAAGTCCAACTTAAGGTGTAGTCAGAGCAATTCAATCCTACACTTGGACAAATAACAAATGATTGTTGGCAGTAACGAAAAAGTAGACAGTATAAATAATGTTTGCTGACTAAACTAAAGAGTTTTTAATCCCTGTAATTTGTTAGCAGGTTATTTTCACTATTTCTATCTTTCTATTGTTTAAAAGATATAGAGTTTATAGGATGATAAGTTGAATGGTCATTAACTCAATCATCATGTTCTTAAGAGAGTTTTACATTAATTTTATGACAAATTTTAGGGATTCTTTGCAATAAAGTAGTCCCAAACCCTATTTACAATACGATGCATGATAATAATGACAAATAGTAGATACACCATATACAATAAATGCCAGATGAAAGCAGTATTCTTATTGCCTTTCAATAGAACACTAAACACTGTTCAGGTTAGAAAGAGATATGTTATTCACAACATGTCATCACCGTTTTGTTCTAATGAAATGTATCAGTGGATTGAACTGTTGATAAAGAGGGAAAAACGGATGAAAACAAACAACAATATGTTGTGGACAGCTACCACAAATATCTTCACACCAAAACCTTAAGTAATTAACTACTAACATTCCACCATGTTTCTTTGTTCTCAGATGGTTTCTAGTCGTTGTCAAATGTGTGTGATTTACAGAACAGCCATGTTTAAATATTTACTACTGACCTCAAACATAGCATTTGTAACTTCTACAACAACCAACAATCTGTTTATTATGGAAGACCAGGACAACCAGCGCCTTGTTATTTGTACTTGAAAAATGAAATTATGGGAGACTAGGAATTGCACTTAACGTGCTTATAATTTGTTTATGTAAAGTTGCAAATAATTGTGATGTGTTAGGATAATGTTGGCATAGCAACAATATATTGCTTCAAATACATTTTATGTTAATTATGAATAAGTTATATTTTTAAAAAGTATGTAAATTAGCAATCTTCAGTTCTACCGGTAGCTGTAGTCAAATGTACAACATTAACAGATCAAGAAGGGGGATGTAAAGGGCGGGGGCAGTTTCACCCCCTTAAAACTATTTAAATGTCATAAATTACTGTGCATCTGCCCATGGTAGCTCAATATAATAAAGATTCTTGACTGAATCTGGGTATAGGTCAAGAATGGTTTTAGGGATTTTTCAGCATGGCAGGACTGAGGGTCAAGTAAGAAACAAAGTTTAATCATGTTAGGATGTTGACTAACACATAAAAGAACTCATGTGATAGATGAAAAGCAGGTAGAAACAACGTTATATGGGCAAAATTCCCTTCATACAGTCCAATAAAATTTTCCTCATACAGTGTACATGTAGATGACAAATGCCCGCCTACCAGATTTCATTTTAATAGACATATTGAAAGTAAACAGAACATAGAAAAAATAGAGTTGGTGATTAAGACCTCAATTCAATTTCTCACTTAAACATTATTGAATTTCTCAATGCTTGATAATCCAGTCAATGTAGGTTAGATTTCGGTCAACCTAGAGCAAATTGCAACAGAAGGTTTCTTGGTCCTGTTGTGTTCGTGGGATAATCCTCTATAACATATCCAAAGTTCTCTGATTTTTGGAACGGGGAAAGGGCACGGATCTTAATCGGCTGTTTTTTGTCGGCTTTAGCCGATTGATCTTTAATCTAGCCGGTTTGTAAAACAATGAACCGGCCACTATGGTATCATTAATCAATCAACTTTCGGCCGATAACAAAGAGTTAATTATTACTCGTCAATTAAGAAACCCATCAAAGAATCAGTCAATACAATATGAATACCTTCCGCTTCAATGCGTATCGGCTTGTTTCCTAAATAAACAACTTAATTAGTTGAGTCAATCAAGTAAAAGAATGTATATAATCCAATGTCGGTTCATTCATTTCTATCTAACACAATGTTGAAGTAGGCTACTTGAACACCTCACAGAATGACAATAGAAAACGTAAGCGAGTTTTAGCCGACGATAGTGATGGCTGCATTGACCTTGAACTTCAAGCATGCACGTCGTCATTGGAAGTTCCAAAAGTCGGACAAACTCCCACGTCCAATATAGGTCAACCAAAATCGAAGTCCGGGAGATATTTTAATACCGAATGGTTAACTACTTTCAAATGGCTTTCGTTTGACAAAATTTCACAGAAAATGTTTTGTCTCGTAGTCGTAAGTTCTTAATTTAGTCTCCTTTTTTAAGTCACGTAATAACCTACTGATCTCGTATAGTAATAATTATTATTATTATGTTAGCGTTGAGTAAATCTGGTAATAACCTACTGACCCGTATATAATTATTATTTCAAGTAATAGCTTGTCATGGTAATAGGCCACGTGACTTTTCGCAGGTCGGCATATTTCCCAGTTCCGACTATACACAGAAACTAATTTGTGCTAATTTATTATTATTGATATGTGCTTACATTCTTTTTATTTTTGTATATTGACAAGTGATTACAAAAATACAATTGTAAAAAAAAAACATCTTTATATTTACTGGTAGTTTTTCTTTTTACTAAATTATAACTTCCGTTTGGTTGGATGAAAGCGAAAGTAGGAATATGCATTATGCAAGTTGCTGAAATTTGACTATAAATATCGATATTATTATGGATGTTTGAATACAAGTATGCAGTTACAACAAAGGTTTTGTTTATTCAAAGTTTAAGCTATTATTATTCGGAATACGTTATGCAATTATTAACGTGAATAAATTATGCATAAACCAACATGTCTGTTGTTGAAAATACGACTATCTGTTAGGCTTACCCTTGGCCGGTTCATTTCAAAATGCATTAAGAACCCTGGGAAAGGGTCTGATTTACATAGATTCACCGGCATTCAACGCAATTCCTGATTCATAAATGCACTTGGTAGTACACACGGAAAACTTAATACTTTGCAACATCTGGAGTAGAGCTAGGTGATATCCCTGGAAACAGATGTTGCGATATTTTCAAAAAATATCAGTATATAATCACTATATTGCGTTTTTTTATTAAGTGTCAAATCTCTTCAGTTATCACCTTTCAAATGTAAAATTACATGCATAAAAACATTGAAATACCCCTGCAGTATTTACGTGACACTTTCAAGTCAAAATTATATAAAGTTTTTTTTAGCATAAATACAGTACCAAATTTACAAACAAAATTTAATGAGCTGGTTCAAACATAGATCCATACATGTAACCATAAACACTTGCTATGTGCTGTTGTTTATTACAATTTTGATTCCAAATATATTAATTATATTTTAAATAAATTAAGAATATTTACATAGGTGGCACAAATAAATTTGATTAAAAAGTTTGTCTGTTTTGGTCCGTTTTTATAACAACAGGTACAATTGGATACTCGTTGAGTTCTCATTCAGGAGTATGCCATCTTGAAAAATCAAAGTACCGGTATAAACAATTTGTCAAGAACAGAAGTAGGGATAATTCTTACGGTATCGATCGGGTTTGAGAAGTCATGTGATGTAAACCTATTTTTGCTAATTTCTATTTGAGAAATTAATTACATCAGACGATGTAGAAATACAAACATTTCATATTCCTTTGGAGGTTGATATTGCGGATATTAAACAATATTTTGATTGAACGATTATTGTCAGAGGATTGTATTCTGGTAACTAGGGTTACAAGTTTTCAGGAGGTAATTATGATAAAAGATGAATATGTTGTCAGTAGGCTTTGGGTTAAATGACATTGAATAGTTTCAGATTTCTGAGGATATTAAAACTTGATTAACTTTTTCTTGGATTACTTAATATCTTTAATTACATGTATGTCATTTTGGACTGTCATTTTAAAGGTTTAGAGACAGTGGGTGTGCATGGAATGGGGAGCAACAAGTACTTGCTAAAAATGTTACTCTAAATCTAAATAAAATTGCAACTCCTTTACTATATCAAGCCAATAAGAATCGGGAATATACTTGACAAATTCAGGGATTCCTCTCTGCTTACACCAAATTCAAACCTGTGAGTATTGATCAATTTAAACAATCCTCTGGAGTCTGGACGGTCTGGAAAAGTGGTTCCTTATGTGCAGTGACCAAATTAAACTTCAATAAGATAATAATTATAAAATTAAAACATTGTTTGATGCCAGTGTTTGGTCTCAAGCTCACAGCAGAATACACTAAGACTCTTAAAGAGCAAATTTTGTCCAAGCTTAGTTCTTGCATTAAAAATGTTATCATCATCCATATTTTCATTTAAATTTAAAAGTTGAAATTTTGAAAATTACATGTTAAAAAAAGAAATTATATCTGATCCTATGTAACAAAAAACTACATTTACTTTTGGTATGAAAAATGTAAAGTTTACAAAAGATTTCCGAAACATATTGACTGTATTGAATTTATTCAGTGCATTCTGTATTGCAAAATAATAGTTATAACTAGCTATGATTCTTTTTCCAAAAGGAAAACATTTTGATACTTTTTAAAAAACAGCAGCAGTAATATGATACTCTAAACTAAGTATTACAATGATATGATTAATTACAGATTGCAGTTGAGCTCAACTGATATGCCATTTCAATTTCATAACTCCATTAACTGTGTCTTCGTTCCAATAAGGTTGAGAACTACTGCTCTAGAGGGTTGAGAACTACTGCTCTAGAGGGTTGAGAACGCTGCTCTAGAGGTTAATGTTTCTATCTGAAATTTATATACATTGTTTGTGTTCATGCATGCCACGAGGAAACCTATTGATTTTCAACAATTTTAGACTTAATAATGTCAGAGTTATGGTCTTTGTTCAATTTGGAAAATCTTGTTGACTTTGTAAGGTGTTACTACTCTTATGGTCTTTGTTCAATTTGGAAAATCTTGTTGACTTTGTAAGGTGTTACTACTCTTGATTGGTTTTTAGTGTCTTGTGAATGTTCCAATTACATATAACAGAATAAATATGCAACATTTGTGGACTGCTCAGATGTCAAAGTCAAAGAAAACTTGTCATTTTAAAGGTATGTCCTACACACATATATTTTGTAACATTTGATTGTTTGTTAATTCACTTTTTAAGACCGTGCCAAATAGATTTAATGACAGATATTTTCTCTTGTGTGACATTTAATTCATTCATCCTGTGTTCCTTAAGTACATTCTGGCGTGTATATAGATCTTTAATTATCTAAGATTATTATTGATCCAATTAGCAGACTTTGTTTGATGTGTTTTAAGATAAATTATTGTTATTATCTCCCACCTTTCGAAGTAGGTTTGGTCTCGCTTGGTCTCTATCTCTCAAATTTCGCCAGTTTCCTTCAACTCAAGCTTGTCTACCATTTTTACTTAGAACTTTTTTAGTTTGATTGGGTTAAGTATCTCTTGAATATATTTCTGGAACTCGATTTTAACTATATGATAGCAAATCTTCATTTACAGATAGATATATGTTCATAAGCAAGATTTATTTATTACTGTGTAATTATCTTTTGTTTTCAATGGAAGAAGTCTGTTAACTTTTGATGTAGAAATGTGCAGTTTGTTTGTTAGGACAGCATCAAGGATTTATTTGCTACCATACTACAGTATCTGATAGTTTCAGTGTCATTTTAACGCTGTCAATGTTAATTGGTAAATATAATTGTAGGAAATTTTTAATAGATTCATCTCTTTATCAGACGATGTTAACTTCAATGAAAAAATTTATATTTACATATTCCTCATCAAAATGAAGATCATGTGCCAGGTTTTGATAACACTGTGGTGTAAACATATCCCTGATGTGATAATTTCCAAAAGTCATGTTCACACAAAGTTATGAATACAGTAAAATGTGTAAAGTTTATTGTAGTGTGACAATCTTGTATTATCAACAAACTCTCCTAACAAATAATTTTATTTGTATGAAATCCTTTGTTTAATTAATATGTTTGCCGATTCGTTTAATCTGAATATTTCTTTGTTTATTTTGTCTGGTTTTAACACAAAAACAGCATCATGTCTGCAAAAATGTCAACAGGATTCACAATTCGAGATCATTGATTGACTTTTGGGGAGTAAGGCCACACAAATTTTGGTTTTAATTCACTGGAATAGCTCTCAAATTTTACATTTCTAATTATTGTGAAGAGGGAGGGGAATATAAAGAGATAATACTTGCTCGCTCTACTGGAGGTTAATACCTGTTTCCATAGTGTGATATCTGGTATTGCTCTTTTACAAAAAGCATTACACCAGACCTTGAATTGGTTTGGCTTAGCCTAAAGTACAGGCAACCATGGATTATTAAAAGTTCCTATCATGTGGTTTAGTTTGTTACTGATACATCGCATGATTGGGAGTTTTGTTGTTATGTTGTCTCTTCAGGAATAAAGTTCACACAAACATGAAAAAGGAACATTCTGTGTTTAGTGGTGCAGTTGGTCAATGTGTTGAAAGCAATGATCTAGATCTGATTCAACTTTTTTTTACAGATGGACAATTGTCTTGTCAGTTGGTAAAATAGCCTACAGAGTACAGACAGTCTTTTTTTATGTGGAGAAGTTCTAAATGTTACCTTTTGTCACTAAATTGAAAAATGTGATATGTATCTTAGCAAATGAACATAATTTAACGTAAATACTTTTAATTTACCTTTGACTTTCTGGGAGTAATTTAGATAATTGATACAAATTCTCACTTGTACAAGTAGTGTCAACATCTGATTTAGTGTGATCATTTTTTTTATCAGATCCATAATTATGTTAGCCATTTTTCATTTAGGAGATAAACACTTCCTGTTTCGCATTTAGAGGGGTGTATTGTCCAATAGTCATGTCCTGAGATCATTAGGACCCGAGACGCGTAGCGTCGAGGGTTCTAATGTAAAATCTCAGGACATGTCTATTGGACAATAACACCCCTCTAAATGCGAAACAGGAATTGTTTATCGACATTGTAACATGCTTTTTTAGGATTTTCAAAGACATTACTAAAACAGAAGGGTGTTATTGTCCAATAGACAGTGTCTAATTGACCAATCAAAACGCAGGGTTTACACTGAAGCATGTTACAATGACATGTGACAGTTGAAGTACACTTTAAGTAGTATTAGAATTTACTGTGTGAATTTGGACCTTTGTATGTATTTGTGTTTGTTGGAATTATAGATTTTGTTAGGACATGCTGATTTTACTCAAAGTGACTCTTGAGACAGCATCAACAGTTGATTAATTTTGAATTAGACTTGATCAAAATTAATTTGTTTTACTTGTGATTTAAATAAGTATGTTCAGTTAGCTAATGCATTTGGAATATGGTTTGGTAGACTTGAACATTGAACAATCCATAAAAGAGAATATATATTAACAGAGGTGTAAACAGGATGGTATCTGATGTTCTTCAAACAATGAAAGACATGATAATAGAATTGGTAAGATTAGTTCTTTCTATTTTTCTCATATTTGTTTGGCTCAAGGGTTATACATTCAGAGCAAAACATTGGTCTTATTGATTGGCTTTAAGCAGTGGTGGCTGTCATGGACAAGGCATTGTATGATTACTCTTCCTTGAGACAGATAGTTCAGTTTGGAATTATTTATTAAATAAATAGAATTTTGAATGTATAAATCAAATACCAAAATGTAATATTAGCCTATTTACATTGTCTGACAATTTTAAAACAATCAATATGTTGAGCCATGGTTATGTTATTCATTTAACTGTAAGTCAATAAAAAAACCATGCAATATCAGACAGAATTGATAAGGTGGGGGTCAGTCGACTTCATTCATATTCATAGCATTTAGTCTTAGTTCATGCCCCCAAACAAATTTGTAGCCCAAATGGTGCATCTAAAAAAATTAACTGTTCCATTTTTGATCAAATTTATATGTTTTTCCTTTACAGAACAGGGGGTTGGATGGCCGAATTGTTAGCGTGCACGTGCTGTATCATACAGCCTGCCATTGTGTCAACTGACTTGGTTTCGAATCCCCGGTTGTATGTGGCAGGGAGTAGGGTCACCTGTCCAGCCTTGTTGGTTTTCTCCCACTGCTAAAGACCCCAACGGGCAAGCGAATTATTGAAATAAAATTAAACCATATGTTAGTCCCAAAATGACCTAGTTTGTGTCGATTGGACATTAAGCCCCATTTCTCTCTCTATCTCCCTTTACAGAACACCTGGTACCTCATTTTATTACAGTAAAATTTCTCATGTAGACAATCTGTAACTGTAGCTGTATTTGACCAGATTCTCCATACATCAATGTGTTTACTCTAGTTTTGTTCCGCCAGAATCATTGTGTGTAAATGAATTATATGTTTCAAAAATTAAGCTTGGATATGTAAGTCCTGAAAAGGCCTACATGTAGATTGTGTTGAATGGATATTGAACTCGCTTGTTTCCCTCTTTTTTTTTCCTTCTGTTACTAAAATAACTGATACTACATGATAATTGAGGAGCTTTTATTTGATATAGTGCATTAAGATATCCGACTATTCAAAATATTCGAAGTTGGATCCTCGCTCTTTCTCGACCGAATGGTAAGCATGTGTGTGCTGTATCATAATGTCTGTCATCCGACATGCAAGCAACTTATTGAAATGAAATTGTTTTAGTCTCAAAATGACCTAATTTGTGTCGAGTGGACATTAAGCCCCATTTCTCTTTCTCTCTTTTTCGGCCTCCACCATAAATGTTTGCTAATTTGCTGTTAAAACTTGTCAGATTTTGTAGATTTTTTAGTTTGGACCTATTTATTTTTTTGGCTATAAGTCAAGTTGTCAATCATAATGGTGATATTCTAGTGAAATATGTTAATAGACTGTAATATTTATATGATTATTGTATATATCAATTATTATATGGTAATATTTCCCTTAATATATTCTATAGATAAGTTGAGGTCATTTTATCATTGCTTCTGCCCATTCAATATAGGACTACCCTAGTACATTATCTGAACTTTATCAATAGCTAATCAATGATTTTAAAAAGACATCAGTTGTTTATTTCAAAAGTCTTCCATAAATAAATTAATACCAAAGTAAGAGGTTGAAATGAAATTGATTTTATATGTCAGATATAATATCAAATTTAACAGTTTAATCGACATTAAATATGTACTCTATTTGATTATTTAACATTTCATTAAGAAAACAATATCAAAATACCAACTCTAGATAATAACCTTGCTTGGATTCACTAAAAGATGGCTGTGTGTTGTTACATGCACTTTAATTTATCATAAATACTGAATAGAATTGAACCTTTTATGTACTGATATTCCTGTTAGAGATAAAACATTCCTCCCAATGACGCGATTATGCAGAATTCTGATGGTCAGAAAACATTTATAACATGAGTCAAATGGAGAAATGAAAAATCAAATGTATAATATCGCTTAATTTAATCATAAAGTCTAAAACCCTCCATACATGTACATAAGATTTATGTGGCCCTTTGGCGCGTAATTTGATGTCTAATCAAAGCAATTATATAGTTTCATGTATACACAGATATTAGTACGGTATTTGGGATTTTTCCTTTCTATTTTGGCATTGTTATTTTACCTCATTAATTCATTTAGTCACCGAAGCATAATTTTGCAACTGACTAGTTTTTTTCTTGGCGGGGGGGGGGGGGGGTTACATTTTCCATTTTCACCTCTGCTTGCAAAGTGCTAACAATCAGCTTTTACAAAGTTTTTAATATGTGTGTATCTATAGAGGGAGGGATTTGAAATGTATTTGTACTGTTACATTGTATATATTTTTATAGTCACAAAGTTTATGTTTTTCTGGATTTGATACAAAATGTTTGATATCTTTTGAAAAATGTTTTTTAATGATCACTATTTAAAATGACTTTCCTTAGGCTTTCTTTGTTATCTTGGTTGACATCAAATATTCAATTTTTTTATGTTGAAGTTTGAAGTTTTTGGCAATCAGCCAAGTTATATACGCTTCATCAAATCACATGATAATTTTTAAAATATGTTTTAAGAGAAAATTTCTGTAGGTCAGTTTCAAATAAAGTGGAGGAAAAGTATAAAATACACGGAATGCTTAAACATTGCCTCCAAATTACATGTAGTTGCATTCAGCTGCAAAAATGTTTGTCGCTTAAATTAGTTTCAACTGATCGCATGAAAGTATACAACATGTGCAATAAGCAGTCTGCAACACCGCTTATGTCACATTTTATTCATGGAACGGTCAGTTGAATTCAGTTGTATCCACACAAACCCCACACAATCACATCAAATTACAAAAGCAAGATAAGCATATTATGTAGTCAGACATATGTAGAGATGGCATATAGCACAGAGTAAAATTAACCAGAGTGGAGACTTCTTCATTTGCATACGGAGGAGGTAGCGCATTGCATCTTGGGTCTCGTCTGTAATGTCACTAAACATGGCGGCTAAAGAAGATGTTTAGCAGTAGAACAAAAGAAAATGTAAACATCCGAGTGGTGGATATGGCACCCAGAGTAGGTCCTACGCAGGGTGTTTTAATTTTAGATACTATTAAGGGATTAAAATTCTTTAGATTTCCCGAAGAAAAACATCTCAGTCTATGTCGCGTCGTCTGCTATGAGTACGATACGAGTCATCGTCGAGTGCTAGGCCTAGCACAGAGTTTTACTATGTGGGCCTAGTGCTATAAATATATAATAAATACTGAGCCATAATAACATAATAGGTTATAATAACAGCAATATATATATTATCAAAAATGTTATTTTGTAAGAGTACATATTTGGTGAAAGATGTTTTCATATTTGATTGGTTAATTGGCATTATATTGCATTTTTCCGGGGGCCTATTCCAAGTTAAAGTAGGCAACTTGAACCAGTCTATTATAGGCCTACTGTCAGTAGCCTACCAAGTACTGCTCGAGAAGTAGATCTATGCTCCTAGTCTCATGATAAACTAGGAAATATCGGGATTAACATGGTTAATTTTTATTTCAATAATTCACTTACAGTAATACTGCTTCGTATAGAGGCCCCGAAGAAAACACACGATGTTCGACAGGCGACACTACCCCTTGTCACGTACAAGCGGGGAATCGAAACCGCGCCACCTGACTCAATGACATGTCATAGGTCTAATAAAAGTATTAATAATATCAATATTCTGTTATTTTAATTATAGGCCTATTTTTTTAATACTTTCGCGTACGCAGGACAAGAAGTAGTTGCGCTCCGATGTAACCAAACCCATTCCTTGCATTCTTTACCATCGCTTAATTGCTATCTAGTATTTTCGTAATTTTAGAATTACATGTCAAGTTGTGTTTTTTTAAAGGATCAAATTTTAAATAGTAAGCTTTACCCATTATTAAGTCTGCACAAGCTGCACATGTTCTTTTTACATTCCATGATATAAAAGGCCTATGCTACCATTTAAAGAAATTGAAAAAGAATCGTGTGTGAGGGAACTAACTATATTTTCTGAAGAATTGGATTCTCGCATATGATATACTATTCAAAAAAAGTAGGGGATATTTGATTTTTAAGTGTTATTAAAGTCACCTAATGAAACTGACGAAGAAACAAATGACAAAATGAAATGAAGTTCACATTCATCGATTTATTCCAAATGATCGTTAGACTAAGTAAGGCACAGACTGACCATTATTAGGGTAAAATGATACCCGGGGTCAAAGAGCAAAGTTACCACAGCATCACAACAAAGTCAGTAACAGGTAAATCCTCCTCTGTTTGCCAAACAAGCATTGATCCGACGTGGCATACTCCTAATGAGACGTCTAAGGTCATTTTGGTCCAGATTGTCCCATTCCTGTTGCAACGCAGCAGCAAGTTCTTGGACATTGGCAGGACGTTGTTGACGTTGACGTTACCTCTGTCCAAGCATGTCCCAGGCATGCTCGATGGGGGAGAGGTCGGGAGTCAGTGCTGTCCAAGGTAATGTGGTGATGTTCTGTTGTTGGAGGTAACCTGTAACGATCCTGGCCCTGTGACATCTTGCGTTGTCATCCTGGAAGATGAAACGGCGGCCATGACGTCATGGGAACGGCACAACATGGACTGCCAAGATGTTGTCCCGGTAGTACTGGCCTGTAACACCCCCTGCAACAACATGTAAAGCCGTTCTGCCAGCAACAGTGATGTCTCCCCACACCAGAACAGAACCACCCCCAAATCGATCATGTCTGATGACGTTAACGTCTTGGAAGCGCTCGTTTCGACGATGCCACACCCTCCTACGGCTGTCCAAAAAATCAACAGTGAACCTTGACTCATCTGAAAACATCACATTGCTCCAGCGTCGATTATCCCAGTGTTGACGATCCTTCCACCAACGACGTCTTGCCTGAATGTGATGATCACTCAAACAAGGGATCACGCGAAGACGTCGGGCGCGAAGGTGACCCCTATGCAGTCGATTCCGAATCGTCTGGCCACTCACTCTCACACCAGTGTCTGTTTGAAGACGAGCGCTGATCTGATTTGCTGTGATGACACGATTTCTCAAGGCCAAGGTACGGATAAATCGATCCTGGGCTTGAGTTGTCGCCCTTGGTCGATCTGAGCGTGGTTTGTCCTGTACAGATTGTGTATTACGGTATCTGGACCATAGCCTGCTTATGACAGACTGAGAAACATTCATCGTCCGTGCCACAACCGCCTGTGTTGTGCCAATCTGTAGCATGCCAAGGGCACGTAACCTTTCATTTTGGGTAAGCCGACGCATATCAAAATTTGGATTCTGGTCACTAAAACAATTAAACTGATGTTTCCACCCTGGAATTCAATGCCACAATGACTGTAACATTCAAAGTCAGAGTCGTGCAAATCTTGGGTTGGACCCCCATGATGATCCCAAGCATCACCTGCATTCCATGCGGTAGCTATTGGTGCGTTTGGGAGTCACATGTAACTGGAAATGTTTCTTCTGTTAGGTTCTATAGTGACTTTTTTCGTAGTCATTTGCATATTTTAGTATTATGCCCCCAAAATCAAATATCCCCTACTTTTTTTGAATAGTATATAATGAACAAGCCTAATTTTTTCTAAGATTCTGTATTGAAATATGCGATTCTATATAGGCCTACAATTACTTGTGGTAAACAAAGTATTAAGTTTATGGTATCTGTAATACACCTTTCCATATTTCCTAACAAAAATACTGTTTTGCTCAATTATCAGTTGCAATAAACTTTAAATCAAACAGTAAGCGTAATACTGTTATGCTATTCAAAATCACATTTTCCCTTTTAAAAGTTTTAATGTAGGCCTTAAAGGACAATATTGGTGCCAGTCATTATCACATATATGGTAGAACTGATTAAACACTGTCCAAATATAATATTAACACAGAGATCATCGCTACCATAGAGAGCAGTAATAAAGGATTCAAAAATCAGAAGTGACGAACGTCAAAGGAAAACACAAGTTATTCCTCTATATAACTAACTGAAATGACTAGTGATAACAGATACATGGGCGAATATCTGCTCACTAATAATTCCCCCGAAGACCTAAAGTTGCTGTGTGACACTGTGAGAGAATATCTTACAATTCATAAAAAGAATTGACTGCCATTAGATAAGAGAACAGGAAAGAAAAACAGATTAAAAGTCCGTGCATTACCATGTTTTTATAAGGTAGGGGAGACCGGGGCACATTGAACCACCATGGATATATCCTTTATAAATAATACTATACAACCCAACACTATACAGAAGTGAGATAATTCCTTAGACCCATTTCTCTATCAATAAGCCACATGCTGTCATTTATTTTCTTAGGCATTGAATTTTTCAAAAAAGCGCTTAAAAGAGAAATATTTTCCATACATGTTAACTTCTTAGTCTATGAAATTCTTGTACTTAAGTGGGTTTGATCCATATGAGAGGGCATATTGATTATTTTTAAAATTTTGATCATGAAATAAAGAGATCTTTTAATAAAAACATTTGATATGAAATGAGTAAAAACATGTATGTGAACAAAGTGGTTCATTGTGCCCCGGTCTCCCCTATAGAATGAATAAAAACAAGGGGCTGTACGGAGTATTTCTATTTTTCCCGTGTTCTCTTATCTTATGACATTTAATTACTTTATTGTATCGTCAGATAACCTCTTGCGGTCCCACATAACAATTTTTTGTCTTCGAATGAATTATTAGTGAGCAGAGATTCGGCCGTTTATCTGTCATCACTCGTCACTCCAGTCATTCACATAGAGAGATAACTCGTGTTCGTCACTTCCGATTCATGAATCCTTTATTACTCCTCTATGGTAGCGATGGTCTCTGTGTTAATATTTTATTTGGAAAGTGTTTAATCAGTTCTATCACATATGTGATAATGACTGGCACCAATATTGTCCTTTAATCCGACCACCTATAAATTCCATAGAACACTGTATAAATTAAATTTTCTATTTCTAAATAATTCTATTATAGTACACAGTATAAATTAAATTTTCTATTTCTAAATAACCAGTTGACAAAAATATCACAAAAATAAAAGTAACTCTGAACACAGATCAGACCTAATGTCATGATATCTAGAGCACACTTCAGATTGATAATAATTTAATATATTCTTATGCAGTGGGGTAAAATGGACAATTTTGTGGTACTAGGGGGTCTATATAAATCCGGTCAAAACATTACATGGCACCCAGAGCAATATGCAAAATATTCAATTTCAAGTTGTTTTCGGTTTTGTAAAAAGAGAAACTAATCAACTCAAATATGTTTATTGAAAAATGTAATTATTTTTATACGCCCACATGGAAATGTGGTCGTATATTGCCGTCGCCCCCGTCCGTCCGTCTGTCGGTCCGTCCGTCCGTTCGTCCGTCCGTCCGTCCGTCCGTCCGTCCATCAACCACAATTTCTTGTGAACGCTCTAGAGGCTAAAGTTAATATCCGATTGACTTTAAATTTATACACAGTGTTTAAGGTCATGAGACGAAGAAGCCTATTGATTTTCGGTGATATCCGATAATTACTACCAGAGTTATGACCCTTGATCACTTTGAAAAATCTTGTGAACGCTTTAGAGGCTAAAGTTAATATCCGATTGACTTCAAATTTATACACAGTGTTTAAGGGCATGAGACGAAGAAGCCTATTGATTTTCAGCGATATCCGATGATTAGTACCAGAGTTATGACCCTTGATCACATTGAAAAATCTTGTGAACGCTCTAGAGGCTAAAGTTAATATCCGATTGACTTTAAATTTATACACAGTGTTTAAGGTCATGAGACGAAGAAGCCTATTGATTTTCGGTGATATCCGATAATTACTACCAGAGTTATGACCCTTGATCACTTTGAAAAATCTTGTGAACGCTTTAGAGGCTAAAGTTAATATCCGATTGACTTCAAATTTATACACAGTGTTTAAGGGCATGAGACGAAGAAGCCTGTTGATTTTCAGCGATATCCGATGATTAGTACCAGAGTTATGACCCTTGATCACATTGAAAAATCTTGTGAACGCTCTAGAGGCTATAGTTAATATCCGATTGACTTTAAATTTATACACAGTGTTTATGGTCATGAGACGAAGAAGCCTATTGATTTTCGGTGATATCTGATAATTACTGCCAGAGTTATGACCCTTGATCACTTTGAAAAATCTTGTGAACGCTTTAGAGGCTAAAGTTAATATCCGATTGACTTTAAATTTATACACAGTGTTTAAGGGCATGAGATGAAGAATCCTATTGATTTTCGGTGATATCCGATAATTACTACGAGAGTTATGACCCTTGATCATTTTGAAAAATCTTGTGATCACTCTAGAGGCTAAAGTTAATATCCAATTGACTTTAAATTTATACACAGTGTGTAAGGTCATGATACGAAGAAGCCTGTTGATTTTCAGCAATATCCAATAATTCCTGCCAGAGTTATGACCCTTGATCACTTTGAAAAATCTTGTGAACGCTCTAGAGGCTATAGTTAATATCCGATTGACTTTAAATTTATACACAGTGTTTAAGGTCATGAGACGAAGAAGCCTATTGATTTTCGGTGATATCTGATAATTACTGCCAGAGTTATGACCCTTGATCACTTTGAAAAATCTTGTGAACGCTTTAGAGGCTAAAGTTAATATCCGATTGACTTTAAATTTATACACAGTGTTTAAGGGCATGAGATGAAGAATCCTATTGATTTTCGGTGATATCCGATAATTACTACGAGAGTTATGACCCTTGATCACTTTGAAAAATCTTGTGGTCACTCTAGAGGCTAAAGTTAATATCCAATTGACTTTAAATTTATACACAGTGTGTAAGGTCATGATACGAAGAAGCCTGTTGATTTTCAGCAATATCCAATAATTCCTGCCAGAGTTATGACCCTTGATCACTTTGAAAAATCTTGTGAACGCTCTAGAGGCTATAGTTAATATCCGATTGACTTTAAATTTATACACAGTGTTTAAGGTCATGAGACGGTAAGCCTATTGATTTTCGGTGATATCTGATAATTACTGCCAGAGTTATGACCCTTGATCACTTTGAAAAATCTGATACAAAGAAGCCTATTGATTTTCAGCAATATCAGATAATTACTGCCAGAGTTATGACCCTTGATCACTTTGAAAAATCTAAAGTTAATATCCGATTGACTTTAAATTTATACACACTATTTACGGTCATGATAAAAATAGCCTATTTATTTTCAGCGATATCCGATAATTACTGCCAGAGTTATGACCCTTGATCACTTTGAAAAACCCTATGAATGCTCTAAAGGCTAAAGTTAATATCCGATTGACTTTAAATTTGTACACAGTTGTTAGGGTCATGAGACGAAGAATCCTATTTGATTTTCAGTGATACCTGATAATTTCTGGCACTTGATCACTTTGAAATATCTTGTGGACAAAGGCCTTCAGACAAACCATCAAAACTATTCTAATCAATTCTGATAATTATTTAATGGGCTATTACTTGTAATAAGATTAACATGTGTTGTAAATGTTCTCCTTACTGATAAAAGAAACAATATGCGACAACCCTTGTTGACTGCCCGGACGACTTAGCTGTTGTGGGCGTATGTTTCGTTGCCTGGCAACCTATCTTTTTTCATTTTTTATACGCCCACATGGAAATGTGGTCGTATATTGCCGTCGCCCCCGTCCGTCCGTCTGTCGGTCCGTCGGTCCGTCCGTCCATCGTCCACAATTTCTTGTGAACGCTCTAGGGGCTAAAGTTAATAGCCGATTGACTTGAAATTTATACACGGTGTTTAAGGTCGTGAGACGAAGAAGCCTATTGATTTTCAGCCATATCCGATAATTACTACCAGAGTTATGACCCTTGATCACTTTGAAAAATCTTGTGAACGCTCTAGAGGCTATAGTTAATATCCGATTGACTTTAAATCTTTAAATTTATACACAGTGTTTAAGGTCATGAGACGAAGAAGCCTATTGATTTTCGGTGATATCTTATAATTACTGCCAGAGTTATGACCCTTCATCACTTTGAAAAATCTTGTGAACGCTTTAGAGGCTAAAGTTAATATCTGATGGACTTTAAATTTATACACGGTGTTTAAGGTCGTGAGACGAAGAAGCCTATTGATTTTCAGCGATATCCGATAATTACTACCAGACCCTTGATCACTTTGAAAAATCTTGTGAACGCTCTAGAGGCTATAGTTAATATCCGATTGACTTTAAATTTATACACAGTGTTTAAGGTCATGAGAGGAAGAATCCTATTGATTTTCGTTGATATCTGATAATTACTGCCAGAGTTATGACCCTTGATCACTTTGAAAAATCTTGTGAACGCTTTAGAGGCTAAAGTTATTATCCGATTGACTTTAGATTTATACACAGTGTTTAAGGGCATGAGAGGAAGAATCCTATTGATTTTCGTTGATATCTGATAATTACTACCAGAGTTATGACCCTTGATCACTTTGAAAAATCTTGTGAACGCTCTAGAGGCTATAGTTAATATCCGATTGACTTTAAATTTATACACAGTGTTTAAGGTCATGAGACGAAGAAGCCTATTGATTTTCGGTGATATCTTATAATTACTGCCAGAGTTATGACCCTTCATCACTTTGAAAAATCTTGTGAACGCTTTAGAGGCTAAAGTTAATATCTGATGGACTTTAAATTTATACACGGTGTTTAAGGTCGTGAGACGAAGAAGCCTATTGATTTTCAGCGATATCCGATAATTACTACCAGACCCTTGATCACTTTGAAAAATCTTGTGAACGCTCTAGAGGCTATAGTTAATATCCGATTGACTTTAAATTTATACACAGTGTTTAAGGTCATGAGAGGAAGAATCCTATTGATTTTCGTTGATATCTGATAATTACTGCCAGAGTTATGACCCTTGATCACTTTGAAAAATCTTGTGAACGCTTTAGAGGCTAAAGTTATTATCCGATTGACTTTAGATTTATACACAGTGTTTAAGGGCATGAGACGAAGAAGCCTATTAATTTTCGGTGATATGAGATAATTACTACCAGAGTTATGACCCTTGATCACTTTGAAAAATCTTGTGAACGCTCTAAAGGCTAAAGTTAATATCCGATTGACTTTAAATTTGTACACAGTGTTTAGGGTCATGAGACGAAGAATCCTATTTGATTTTCAGTGATATCTGGCACTTGATCACTTTGAAATATCAAAACTATTCTAATCATTTCTGATAATTATTTAATGGGCTATTACTCGTAATAAGATTATCATGTGTTGTAAATGTTCTCCTTACTGATAAAAGAAACAATATGCGACAACCCTTGTTGACTGTCCGGACGACTTAGCTGTTGTGGGCATATGTTTCGTTGCCTGGCAACCTATCTTTAAAAATTAAAGCCAACATTAATTAAAAGAACAAAAATCATAAAAGAAGACAGGGAGTCAACATTGGAGCCAAAGGCATTTTTTCTGGGAAAACAACTAACGGTTCAAATGTGTTTATTGGAAGATGTTACAGGGCTATTTAAAAAATTCAATTTTAATATTCTTAAATTATTATTTAATATTTTAATGAAAGCATACTTAATTAAGTAATAACATGAAGACAGGGTTATTTTTCTTTGGGAGAAAAAATAAATCATGTTGAGTAAAATAGGCCTTATCCAAAAATTAAAAAGGACGTGGTTCTTTGGCATTTTCAAATGGGCCATTTTAAGGTTTATGGGAATGTATATTTCAAATCTAGGAATCGAAACAACAAGTATTTGGTGGATTAGTTTTAAAGTTAATAAAAAAAAATAAAATCAGTAATAGTTTACCGCCTTATAAACCAATTGGTAAACCGCCACAATTGCTGTCTTTCACTTCATTACTTCATTTCATATTCATATGCATGTTTTAAAAATATTAATCATGTTTTATAAATTCCCGAAACACACACACACCTAACATGATTGTATGTGATAATTCCCAGTAATTTTTTTTACCGAAAATACTATAAACTACGAAATTAAAGAGATTTAGTTCATCGCCACTCTGGTTATTTTTACTCTGTGTATATAGTACATATATATTTAAGGTTATAAAGATCCTAATTAGGTATTGAGATAATGCTAAAAACTGTTATAATATACTAAAAAAATAACTTTAGTGGTGTATATTAGTTCAGAGAAGTGAATCAATTCTAAATACCACAGTGATTGTGTCCTTGGTACTTCACATGTGTATATTAGTAAAAGAATGTATTATATTTAAGTGAATATATTCAGATAAGTCTGTTATCTTTAGATTATGTAATCTTTTGTAAGGCAAAAACACTGATATTAAAATGTCACAGTGTACATTCTATTTTTAACTTGAATGATTTATCTATTAAGATTTTATTAACCACTGATCAAGACTGTGGTATATAAATCATATGTTAAAGAGACTCCATTTACTTGTGGATGCTCCAGAAGCTAAAGTTATGATCTGATTGTCAGTGAATATATACAGTGTTCATGGATGAAGAAATCTGTAGATTTTAATGGATTTCAAATAATTACTGCCACAGTTGTGGCCCCTGTGCAGTAACAAGGTGGAAGGGAAAATATACATTTCAACTCAAACTAGATCATTAGTCTGCAGAAAACCCATGAGATCTCGTACAAGCATGGGATCCAACCTTATGTCTCAAGCGCATCTGTTAGACAACTGTCACTGTAAAAGAAAAGTATTGATTCAGATATTGTTTTCCTATTTTTCTGCTGGAAAGTATATTGAGCAATTCACAAAGTTTTTACAAGTGTTGCTTTAATTTCTGGGTTATTTGATATCATTGTAATGTTATCTATTGGACTTCCTTTAAATAGAGAACACGCCTCTTGATATATCAAATTTCTCTTCATGGACTTAATAATGCATCTGCAGACATATACTGGTAAAAGTAATTTTGTGGGGAATTTTCATCTGTGAAATGTGTTCTGTAAAGTGTAAGATAGTTGTGAGGACAGGGAGGAAAATCTATATGTATATTTAAATTAGTTTGCCTCATGGCTGTAAATCAATTGACTCTAAGCAGTGGGTGTGACGATGTCAGAGACATGGTAAGGTTTATTGTGTACATAATATTAAAACATAACAGATTTACTTAAACAAATGTAACATTAACTAGCCGTCCTCAAGCATTATTACTATAATTATACAGCAAATCTATGGATTTTAAAAATTCATTTATTGATTTAATTTACAACATTTTTATGGCTCTATATTGTGGTTGTGCCTTGCCTGTCCCGCAATCTATTGTTTGTCATACATGGTTGTATAAGCAGGAAGTATACCATTGAACTCAATCAAGTAATTCACCTAATAAACATCTCCACCAAGTTTGAACAATCTACCTTCAGTTATTGGGTTCCAATGTCTCGATCAATCAATTTACATATCTCTGTTTCTCCTTTACAATAAATGGTCATCAACAACATCAAGGTATTGATGTAATGAAACTATACAAGAAATTTCAACAAAGTTATCATATTCCAATGTCTCAAACTATCAAATTGTTTATCCCTGCTTAATCTAAGCAGAAAATGTTCGTCAACCATCTTAATGAACATTTACTTAAAGTAGCTAAGTCTCTAACTCAATATCATCCAAAATCTTCAACATTGAAAACACAAATTATTTGTCAATTCAAATCAACATTGATACTGTGATTTTACCGGAAAAAGATGGGCTTCTGATATCCAATATTTAAGACAAACATTTTACCATTGGTTCACGAATCGTGTACCATAATGCGTTTCATCCCCAGTTCTAGCAAGTAACTCGAGGAACGAGGCTAGAAACATTGCACCAAATGCAACTGCGTGTGTAGACTGGAATAACCAGATGCTAGAAATTTGCATTCTATTGAGAGTTCTGGCTTATTTCGCTGAACATAACTGATTTGAAATTAGAGTAAAAACGGAAACCATTGAATGTGAATCAGTTTATATACATTCATATTACAGTATTATATGCGTTGCTACCCATTTGTGTCAATTTCTAGGTCCCAAATGTTAGCGATTTAGCTCCTTTAAGTTTGAACATTCTACATTATTGTGTTTCAAAAGGTGTAACAAATTCATTTTAATAGTTGGCTTGTTTCTCCAAAAAGCTAAGAACAAATAGCCTGTCTGATCAATTGACAATTAATTAGTAGTCTTACTGAACTCATTTGTCTTTCATCTGTCAAAAATTTGCTTTCAAGCCAAATTTGTTACATATTGTCTTTAATTATAACTTTTTTTGTATATTTTCAGATGAAAGAAGAGATTGAGTTGTTGAAACAGGAAGTGAAATCTACGAAGGAAACACTTCAACAATCACAGAGCCATCTGTATCGGCATCAGATACACACCAATCTAACAGTTACCTCCCTTCAAGCTCAACTACGTAAAAAAGAACTGGAGATGAAGAGTAAACAGGTGGGGCATGATCATCAGATCAACGCAATTATATCACGTCTGTTTCTCCTCGAGGGACAGCTTCGTCGTGAACAGAAACAAATTCTCGGATTATTAGAATTGAAAGAAACAGTCATTGACAGACAAAGTGCTAAAATAGAAGACTTGTCCGCAAGAAATGATAAACTCTCGATTGCTCTAAAATTACACAATAACGGAAATAATGGATTAATTCAAACCATCAACAAATCGACCAATGATCTTTCACCGACCAGCCACAAGAGTTTTAAAGAAAAGGAATCACCAAAAAACATCAAACTACGTTGGGGCACAATGCGTGATAAACTTCGCCGTCATAAAAGCAGCTTTGAGCTTCACACTCCAGATCGCCTAGAAACATTGGAGGAAGGAACATTCCGGTATGGAAGTCAGGAAAATCTGTCCAGCGCGCAAAGACGCATTGTCGATCGTAAAGAAAGATGTCGCAGTATCGCAGAATACCCACAAGGCCTTGGGCAGTCTCCTTTACTGGAATTACCTGATGAGAATGACTTTCAAAAATGTGACAGTGCTGAAGCCATTAGCATTAATACAGAAAGTAATGAAGAATCGTATACTAACAGTTCCGATGACAATAGTCATATTATTGACCCAAATTCCACGGACGTCCCTGATCATACCGTATCCATTGGAAACAGTCAGAATGAACAAAAGGGTCAGAATATACACAGCAGTGTTGAAAACTTGAAAGTAGAAAAACCAAGCGTTCCACCTAGTCGGAACATTCCATCACCAACACCGAGTGAATCAAATCCGTTTAAGAGTATAAAAACAATGCTAAAGCGAAAAGGCAGCAAGTTACGGAATAAAAAACAGCGTGCTGTATCGTTACCACAGGGTACAACCCCAGAGCAAAACGAAAGTGTGAAAAAACATTTCAAAAAGTTTGATATGCAATAGATAGTTTATGTTGGATCTTGGTTTGTACTGTATAGATTTCATAATTGATTCATTTATTTTCTACATTTTTTGGTTGAATGGATGATACATAGATATACTTAGTGTTGTTGTGAATTTCCTTATTTGTGAATTGAAACGTTCAATTATATAACTAGAATATCTACATGTTACTAATTTTGACAGATGAAAGAGATCAAGTTAAATTTTGTCAAAATTCGTTGAACTTATGAATTTGTCAAGTGACCAAAACAACAGTGGATGTCATCATTCAGTAAAGTGTTTGTGATTATATATATATGTATATATATTGAACTATAAAGTGTTACATCATGAATTTGTAACTGTTAGCATTGCTTAATAAATATGGAGTATGCAATGAATAATGAAGAAACAGTTTGTTTACAGAATCGGTTACAATTTGAATGACAATTAGTTACATGTACATCAGTTAAAATATGTATCCATATTGGATAAATTATCATTTACCGATTAACTATTAGATTCAAATGCTGGTTCTAAAAGATTTAAACCTGGACTCAGGGCCATAAGTTATTTCTTTTCTAGTCAACTAAGTTAAACTCAGATTTCAGTTGCTTGTTACAAGTGGTTATGATGAAGGTAAATTATGTAACTTTACTTTTATATATTGCATCAATCCAGTCAAAAGAAAAACATGCTAAGGGCGATAGTGACTGAGTTACAAATTTGAGTATTTCTAAAGTTGATTAAAAAACAAATGTTGTGTGGTACTGTAGTGTACATGTAATTTATAATAAGAATTAGGTTTTGTTGTACAAACGCTGTGTAAATATTCCGTGTTGATATATTCAAGTCATGTTGTTAGTCTAAGAGTGCTCTTAATTTCTTTTTTTTTCTGTATATTTATAAAAAAAAAACACTTTTGTAGATCTAGTTTATTTTAAGGGGGTTTTTGTCTTTACATTTATAATTCATTATGTGTTTTTGAAATTAGATTATTTGTATGAATGGCAAGTGATTAATCACTTTAAAAAAAGGTTATCAAATATTTTTAAATAATGAAAATAAATCGCATCACAATTGATTAAGTAACTGAAGAAATCACATGAAATTTATTCAAGTTAAATTTGAATTTATTTGACATTCATGATTACTCATCAATTAGATAAGTCAGTTTGGGAATGTTCATCTTTGATTAATAAAACATTGTTATTGAATTGTTTAGAGTTAATGAGAAAATGCAAATATAATTTGGGTAAGAAAGTACATGTATAAAATGCAGCTGATTGCCAGTCGTATTATTTTCAAACTTCAATATGCATATGTCACCACTCTTCACATTGCATTAATTTCATGACACATTAAATTTGTAGTATTATTTAAAGAGCTCTTTTTCTAAACAATGCCATTTTTAAGGCAAAATTGTAAATGGTTTTGATATTAAAGAGCTCTTTACTTATGTTAATCAATAGACTTTTCATTATATCTAGTTTTAGGTTTAAATGTCTTCATGAGTTATATGGGACACAAAAAAAAGCACAGTTTATTATTGAGGACCAGTAGAACACCTTTTTTCCCAACCATTTATATTCTAAAAATGTCTTCATTCATTTAAATACATAGCAAATTTATGTTTAGCCATTAAATATTGACTTAATTACTTATTTACCGGTATTTAGAAATTTACTTCATAATCATATTTATGTAATTTATAATAATTTACTGATTTTTATACTGAAAAGATTATATTTTAAGATAAACCTGAAACCACTATGAACATGCCACCAAATTACCACCTAAATCAAATGTTATTTCATATTTTATCGTATTTTTAAGAATTTATTTTGATAACTATAATTTATGTGATGGATTAAGATCATTTTAAATAACATCATTTCTTTTTATAAAACACTTTAAAGATAACATGGTCAGCCAATCATTTAATTCTTGGTACTGGTAGAAATTTATAAATATTTTTACTTTTAGTTTCAATAACTGTATGGGTTAAATCGAAAATATTTCCAAAGCTGTAATGTCTCTTCAAGCTTGATAGTTGAATTTAAAGATAAAGCTGTGTGATGTAAATGTGTATATACATATTGTGTCCTTCACATTAATCATCTGTTCAATCATTGCTTATAGATGTCTGTAATATTCCAGTTGTAATATAACGATAACATGGTTGAGTTTTCCTGTTGGATCGAAATCTGATGTCCTTAATATTTCGTAGTCACATGACATTGTGATGTGGGTGGATCCTTAAAAAAACACAGGGCTCCAAAGTAATGAAATTGTAACTTTAGGATATCAACTTGATCAATAAATGAAAATATATCATAAGCCATTACAAAGCTGCTTTCAGCAGTAGTCTGTTAATAATTGATATATATTTATATTATGACAGTATATACTGGCTGGACATGGCACTGTTATGGATAAGTTTCTCCTATTAGGAAATACAAAAATTTTATATCATATATATAGTGTACCATTAATCATGAAACAGGGCCCTGTGTTACATTCACAGTTTCTTAATATAATGTTCATATCATTTTCTAAAGATGAACAAATGGAGATTGTTGAATGCAAATCAAATATCAGGAATACCATAAAGGGAGGTAACTCAATTTAAGGAATTTCTGTGTATTTGATATTGTATCTACCCTAACTATTTTTCGATATTAAGATATCGAAACTTTTAACGATATGGAATGGAGAGTTAGAGGAATTATCACTGTTAATGATTAGCTTGCCCTAGAATGAATCATTTGTTTTACTGACAGGCTAAACAATATTTTCTGTGAGACATTTCCGCAGGATGTGCTTTGTTACCTCATTTGAATTTTATGATAAAAGTTTTGTGTCAAATTAAATTTGAAATTTATGTAACAAAAGATTTTATTTAAAATTCGGAACCAAGTAGAACATAATGATTGATTTCTAGTGCAATAAATTTAGTGCAAACCTTCATAACTATTTCATTCATATCCACAAACATCATGTGACTCATTAGATTATATTCCCTTAATTAGACATTATCATTTATTATTAACCAACTTGAAAAAATTATTTCAGTATTTTATTTGTACTTAAAAAAAACTTAAATATGAATATCCATGTCGGGATAGCAAATATGTCCCTGCTCCCGAGCCCTGGAAGCTCATTATGGACCCTTTTTGAATGGACCCTTTTTGATTGGATGATTATTTTTAGGCTTGTGTTTAAATAAATATGTTCTTGTGGTGATTTCCCTTGTTAGTAGTGCTACCTTGCCTCCCCTTACCTCCTCGTGTATCATTCACTCATTTGCCTTCAACAACGATCGTCCTTTGTGTCTTCACTTCACGCATTTTAATTTGTTGTGAAATATATATCTATATATTGTGCCTTCACCATGTTCACAGAATGCGCCTCAATGTTATTCTTGTATGTTTAAACAATTATGTTATCTTTGAATAAGACTGAAATCGTTCAAATATGCAACCAGAGAAAAATATATATTTTCTTCATTGAAAACATAAAATACTTATGCTAAATAGGGCCAGTCACATGTTCAGAATGGCTTACCCTGAATGATTTATATATTAAAATGTTAATTTCACCTAATTTATTGCAATTAGACCCAAACCACTTATTAAAATATTCGGTACACTGATTCACAAAAACCTTTAAATTACTAAATATCTTTGTTTTTGGTGAAATATGAAATTGTTAATTTCACTAAATTTGATGTGTTGATTTGCTTTTTGAAGTGGGTATTTGACTACAATTAAATATTTGAAGTCTACAGATAGAGTAAATGTTGAGATACAAAAGAAACCAAATTCTGTTTTATCTGACAGAGATATGCAGAAATGAAAGTTAACATTAGTTAATATGCAAGATTCTAAATTTAATGGATTCATGTTTTCATGAATAACTGTCTTCTAATAGATTATTTGAAAAGATAAATAAATGTAATTATTATATTTATAAGAATTTTGTAAGTTTTAGTGATTATTTTTGAAGTGTCAATGCCCATTTAATTGATTTATAAAAGATACTTTGTTTAATCCTGGATATCCAGTTGTTGTTTTCACTGATATACAACTAATAGAGAATGACGTTACATAAAGGAAGTCAACATCCAGGTAGAGAAAGTCTGTGAACATGTATTTGTATGAATTTCATGTTTGGAAAAGTATAAAATGACTTGTTTAATAAAACAGAAATTTACCATTTCTGTAGATTCACTAAAATTAATCATTGTGGATGCTGATTCGCAAATATGAATTCTTAATTAAACATGCATTATGCAAGGTTATATAAATTATTAATCAGACATTAATTAACTTACCAAGACCGTTATCAACTCTCGAGGCAATCAAGACTTTGCTTATTTCTCGATGCAATCAAGACAGTAGCAATGACAATCCATCGAGGTTACACTGTTGTATATTGACGATAACTCGGTGATATGTATTTTGGAACTATTAGTGAGAACAGTCAGCTCTATATCTAATCTTACATAATGCACCTTTAATAAACTTGAAATTAAAAATGTTATCAAACCTCATATTTACAGTGTTCAGTTTATGATTATTTCACATTTGTTTTGTTTATATTAACAGGAGACTTTCCACCATTCCATTGAAAACGTGATGCATAAATTTTGTGATTTCATGATTATTTTTTTGCTCTATGTACTTGGTTCTTCCATAGGCGTAGGTGGCCAATCTAGTTCGGGTTGCTGAGGCTGTTTGCGCGAAAATTTACTTCGGCAGCCAAATTTTTGAAAAATATCAATCAATAACTTATACCAGTTTTCCACTTAAATATTATTGTATTCATTTTACAATTCCACCAGTATATTTCTATGAAATATAATCTCATTCTCTGTTGATTGCGCCCCAAAAAACAGAGCAAATTGCCCCAAAAATGGTCGGTTCACTTAATCGAGAAAGCTGCAGCTCTCTATTCCCCAGCCACTTCCCGGCTCCTATGGCTATGGATTCTTCTGAAAACAGAATTGTTCTACTTTTAGACTATAAAGAATTAAGAAGATTCATTATATAAATGTAGCATGATGGTTTTTAAGTTAATGAAATGTGAACAGTTTTGTTGATTTGAGGAGGTTTAATTTTGGGTAATTAGCTATTGAGCAACCTAACAATTATTGGTCTGTCTGCTGATTCTGTCAACAAATAAAGTACATTACCTAAAGTAATAACTTTTTCAAATGAGTAATTGTTGAGCTATAAATTGTAAAATCCCCCCTCCCCTCCCTCCCGATCTACTGTCTCTCTCTGTGGCCTTATACATATGGAAGATTGATTGACAGATGTTCAGTTTATTTATTATTATTATATATATATATATATTAGATAGAAATAAATAGTATAAACAGACCACAGTCTTTTTTATTCAACCGTACTACTGATTTAGTATTAAGAGAGCAAGAAACAGTCTTTGTCAACTAGGATGACAGCTTGGGCTAACAAAGAAAATGTAGCACAATTTACCAAAAACCCTTGTTAACCTGATGTTAACCTGATAGCAGCATAATATAGGTTTTAACATATGTTTTGGAGTATTGACTGTTGGGTTTATAAACGTATGAGAGAGCCACTTTGGCTAAGTGAGTGAGACACAAGCTCGATAACCAGGTGTTCACTGGTTCGTCTCTGTGTTGTAAGGGATGCAGAAAGGAGAGCCTGACAAGGGCAGTTGTCTAGTCGTTTGAATGGTACGAAAAGTCTGAGGTCCTGTGTACAGATTGATGTGCGCGACAAAGATCCTTTGGCAGTTGCAATTCGATATAGGAGTAGGCTGGAGCGCTGCTGTTTGGGCAGGCAAAATATCCATCAAAGCACAATAATTGCTTTATGCCCGTGTTCAATAGCCCTATCGATTTGTTAGTGTTCTGTGACTTGCCGTTCCAGTGAAATGGAAGTTGAGTTGTCTAGTGGTGTACATGAAACCATCATGAGGTCTGTCATTGAGTCAATCGGCGTTGTTTTGATTGACTGCATGTACGTGACAAGAAGTATGGTTGTCTTTCCAACCTCCTGGGTTTTCTATCATTGCTAAATACCCCAACGCAAAAGCGAATTTCTGAAACAAAACTCAACCTTTTGTTAGTCCCGAAATGACCTAGATTGTTTCGCAGTCCCAGGGTTACCGCCTCAAGGCCGACAGCATATCATACCAGGATTGGGTTTTTTTTTCTAATATCTTTTATTTTCAAATCTGGTGTTTGGAGCATTGAGGTGTACACAGGACCCTGTGGGATGGGGGGGGGGATGAAGACATGTATTTTTGTGTACAGAAATAATTTCATTCATAAATGAGCTTAAAGTGGTATCTCGTTAGCGTTTTTGTTCAAAATAGTAATTTATAATGCTACTTTTCAAGAGATCTAGGAATGTAAATCAAAAACACAGTAACTCAGAGATATGTTTAGTTCATTCTTAGTCTTCGTGAGAAGAATTAAAATCAAAAGTTCATATGAGCGAGATAAATATTTTCTTGGTTGCTGGCCAACAGCTTGATATCCTTTGGATATGTTTCAGAAACAAATTCACTTTGTAAATCTTCATTCCAGCCATGCAGCAAAAGACACGTATACGGCAAGGTGGTAATTAAACAAAAAAGGTCTGTTATTTTTTCACCCAGAAAATCTTTTTTCTATCGTCAAACACTGATCATGTAGGTCGCCTTTTGCCATAATTTGTATATTTGGTTAATCGTTTGCGAAGAGGATGATTGGGATATCTATTTCACCCGAGCAAAAACGCAAAATATAATATGTTTCAGCACCTCCATTAATTTGCAGGCCTGTAGCTAGCGGGAGGGAGCAAGGAGGGCAGCTGCCCCCCCCCCTTGGAAAATTTCTGCGCCCCGTCGGTGAAAAATCGCCTCCCTCAATGGGCGCCAAATGACGCAGTACGAGACCAATGACCAACTTCTCCATAATAGTATGGGTGCCACATAAAGACGAGTCACATTGGTTTTAAGCCTCATAATGACCCACACGATTAACACCACAACAGATGGGGCGCCCAAAACGGCTTGATCTTTGGAGTGCCTTATCCCGGAGAGGCACCCATAATGACATGATTGGTTGGGCGCCTTATAATGTTGGGCCGCATATAGTGCATAATATCGAATCAGATTGGTTGGGCGCCCACGACTATAACAATGGAGCGCCCAAAACAGCATGATTTGCGGGATGCCTTTTTCCCAGAGGGGGCGCCGATGATGCCGAGAGCATGTAGCGCCCATAATAGAATGCTAGTGAGATTTGTTAGATGGCCATGAATGAACTGCGCGCCCAAAACGTCGTGATAATTTTCTAAATTCAACCGGCATGTTTTATGGGGTGAATCATCCCAGAGGGACGCACATAATGCTGAGATCATGGGAACTCATAATTTACTTGCTTGTTAGATTGGTTAGGCACCCATCAATGAAAACGGCTTGATCTGTGGGGTACCTTATCCTGGAGAGGTGCCAATAATGATTGGTGGGGCGGAAATAGTACATAATGCCGAATCAGATTTGTTAGGCGTCCGCAACTTGTTCAATGTGGCTTCCAAAGCAGCATGATTGACGCCCATAATGCCGAGAACATGGGCGCATATAATTTAATGCTAGTGAGATTGGTAAGACGCCCACAAAGGAATTAAGCGCCCAAAACGACGTGATAATTGTCAAACTTCAAACGGCAAGATGTGTAGGGGGCCTCATCCCGGAGGGCCCTCATAATTACGAGATCATGGGCGCCCATAATATAATGCTAGTGAAATAAGTTAGGCGCCACAATACATTGCTAGTGAGATTAGTTAGGCACCCACGAATGAATTGGTAGCCGAAAATGGCATGATATCATCTGGTTGGCAAAATAAAGTGCCCGAAATCTTTTAATTGAATACCATGAATTTGTACTAAATTGACTATGGTTTAAAACATTTTGTCTGGAACCACCCTACTTTGTGCCACATTTTTTGGGCATTGCTTATTTTTTGTGAATTCAACTGCAACAATGGTCTGCGAAATCCCTCTCTGGCCCGCAACATGACAGCCCTCGTTTAATCTGGGGTCTTCCCTAAAAATCTTAAACAGTGATTTAAGGTATTGTGTTCATTTAGATACCCTCGTTTTGTAACAATATGAGGGTACCCTTAGTACTAAGACGGGTGTCCTGCTTAATATATAAATTCTTTATCTATAAGATGTATGACGAAAACTAGGGTAATGAAGTAGCTTGCATTATTCTGCTACTATCTTAGACTGACTCGCCTACAGATATGTCAGTATCCATTTCTGGAAAGTGGGGTACTATCCTCCAGTCCTCACGTGCACAGATTAGTACAATTGACTAGAATAGTGTTGACGTAAAACGGTGCCTAAACAAAACACTTACCAAAAAATGGTAATTGTCCCGCCCTAATAGATGACGCATTATACTTTCTTTATCTCGTCTGATTTATGCCCAGACAACATTCGAAAGAGCCAAGGAGATGTTCACCCCGGGAGCTGGCCCGGCTTACACAGGTACAGGTCTGACGCAGACATCATTCGAAAAATACTGTGAGCTGTACGTGCGGTCTAAGAGTCTAGGGTGTAGAGACTTATCCTAGCATGAAGCCGTGAACATTATGTAGAACTATCAAGACATATGTGGCTCTTGCCACGTTTAAGCCGTTACGTCTGAGTTAGTAAGGATATTAAACTCAGACCGTAGATATATTAAATACCAAAAGAACAATAGTTATATCGATGTTATAGAATATATTATTGTAACCTATAAAGATATATCCAGAGTACAGAAACGAGTTTGAAGTCTTGTTTATCACGTCAAGTCCTAACTAGACACATGACAGTGCGACAGAAGATTTTGGCCATCTGGGCACAGAGTCATTTTATTGTTCATTGGAAATAATTGATTTACTCCATAGTGCCACGGGCGTCGATTTGGTACCGCGAGACAGGATAGTGACACAGTCCCACAACGTGAAGTCCGAAGAAAAGCCCTAGACGTTATTGTCTCATCTGTGACACCGTAGTGTCACATTTTGTTACGCAATTACTTTTTCTGCAACATTCTGCTATGCACTGGTTAATTGGGTATAATAAAATCGTGAGCCATGACGTAACGTTATAAAAAAAAAATTTGGTCTAACTTGGATCTATGTTTAAAGCATAATGGCACTGTTACGCAGGTAGCTATTGGTTGTTAATCGGACTATTGACCAGTCATAATTTTGAATAGAAATTTGCTTCCATCACAAAAGTGTGTGACCAGTCATATTTTGAATAGAAATTTGCTTCCATTACAACAGTTTAAGTGGGATTAGCTCTAATCAAACGAAACACTGCGAGGAGCATGGTACGCCACCGAAGGTAGACTATATTGAACCACGTTTAAGTTGAGTTGCTGTATTCACATTTGCGGCAGTCAAAATTTGTTTCCGACGGCAATGTCTCCGTGGAATATAAAAGATTGATTGGAATTCGGCTCGGCCATCTAAGTTAGGCTACATCAGACCACCTACTGTATTCAGGGACTGGAATAGCAAGAAAACGCGTTTGCGCTCGTAAAATTTTACCAATTTTCTTGGGGGGGGGGCGTCACTAGACATCTATAAGGCTAACCCGAACCCTCGTACGCCTATATTATGAAGAACACCCTATAAACCCTTCCACGGTGTAAGTACATCGGCGCCCCAGAAGCCCCATCGGCGCCCCCAGAATACTACCTTCTTCTTATCTTAACGTGAAAATATGGGATCGTAATCAAATATTTAATACAAAAGGGGCATTTATTTGTGGTTTCGAGTACCATTTGTAATGAAGAAAGAAAAACTTATCCTGCAAGACAATACGGGAGTGATTAGTAAGTCACAAACGACAAAATAGCCATTTTTAATCAATATGTTCGATGAAATAAGCACATCTCTGCACTGTATCTAAAATTTTGGCTATTCGGATGGGCCATTATTGAATTTTAATCCGTGTTTTTAATGTCGAATATTATGGACACTAGTGAGTTAGGGGTTTGGCGTCTTTAAGCGCCAAAAACAAACTGAGGGAGTTTCCATTTTCAGCAGCTTCGTGGGTTTTCACCGGGTACTCCGGTTTCCTCCCACTGCTAAAGACCCCGACGCGCAAGCGAATTATTGAAATAAAAATTAAAACCATAAGTTAGTCCCGAAATGACTTAGTTTGTGTCGAGTGGACGTTAAACCCCATTTTCTCTCTCTCTCCATTTTCAGCTTTATTTTTCCGCCGCTTTATCACAGTACATACATCACGTCTCTCACTAAGTGGAATATGATATCGCCAAGAACTTTGCAAACCCAAATCATAAGGAAGGCAGTGGGTGCCATCGTTTGTTGCTATTTTATTTCATCTCTAAGCAAGAAAACGTTTATATTTTCATTACGTATTCGTAAAAATATATGTTTTTTTTTTTTTTTTTTTTTTTTGCTTCTCGATGAAATAAAATATGTTATTCACTCTAAAACGACAAATATCCTCTATATATTATTAGTAGTATCATTCATCCACACGCTCATTTCTCCCAAATTAGTGCACGTTTATAGTAGGCTTCAGGATAAGAAATATTACAACATCGCTGGAGAGATCCGGACGTGGAATTGGATTTTTAACTTGGAATCATTTGAAATTGGATTTTAACTTGAATGTATTTAGAATTGAATATTAACTTGACATCAATTGAAATTAGATTTTACAACTAACCATATAAATTAATATTATATACAATTTATTAAGCCGTTATACGATCACGCCTTTTTTTCATTGAACAATTATTATCCTAAATAGCACCTATTATCTTGCGATATGTTTATATAATTAATTGTTTTCTTTGCATGGGCGAGAATATACTCATCAATCACAAGTTCCGGATAGTTAATACAATGAAATTGGCTAATCCCTACCAGTTGCAGGAGTATGTTTATATTGTACATTGTAAACTATTTTGAGTAATTTCTTTACAACACGTGTGATTACAGTTAATTTCATTCCTTTTTTTCTCAAGGACCGACATCTTAAAAGTCGAAAAATGCACAATGAACCAAAAAGCGTATAAATATCCAAAGCGCAGGGTTAGACCATCTGTTCCAGAATGGCTAGCCAACGAAACGATTCTCCCTACCAGTTGCCGTATAGTGATCGGATGTCGGACTATATTTCTCCCCTCCCTCCTCAGGTATTAGTAACTGTAATCTTAATCGGAAATACAATTAATTTTCACCAATTGAAATGCAAAATAACAGTTTTTAAAAAGTATTGTACACACTCTTAATTCGAAAACAGGACGGAGCCACTTTAAGTTTATTCAGTGGGTCGATTTGTTGTATTGGATAAGGTATGTTTTAAATACTTAACATCACAGAACTTCACTTCTTCCTTCGAAAATTGCAATAATATTCGAAGTCTTCTTTTTTTATTGAAACCAGGGCTTGTAAAATTTATATAGATAAAGTCATATTTTGGCCTCGTTAAAACCAAGGGATCGTTGTTTTGTGAATGTAAGAATTAAAGGTGAAAACTTTATTTTAGATGAGAGCTTACTTGAGACCATTTTGTGATCTGGGACGGGATCGAGGACAGGTAAGCTTTTTATTGAAACCAGGGTTTGTAAATTTATATGGATAAGGTCATATTTTGGTCTCGATAAAACCAAGGGATCATTGTTTTTTTGAATGTAAGAATTAAAGGTGAAAACTTTATTTTAGATGAGAGCTTACTTATTCGAAGCCCTTTTTTTTTATTGAAACAAGGGTTTGTAAATTTATATGGATAAAGTCATATTTGGGTCTCGATAAAACCAAGGGATCATTGTTTTGTGAATGTAAAAATTAAAGGTGAAAACTTTATTTTAGATGAGAGCTTACTTGAGACCATTTTGTGATCCGGGACGGGATCGCGGACAGGTAAGCATTTTATTATTATTTAACCCACTATATACTGCGAACGATTGCTTTCTAAGTTACGATCATTTTCACACAAATTCGATCCTCATGTAATAAAGCTACTCCAGTACGATTTGGTGCCACCCAACTGAAATAAGAAAACCGACTGAATCACATTTCGATGTTTAGGTAATGATAATTTCTGTTATTTTTTAAATGACCCACGTACTGGTCTATAATGCAACGTGTCATTTTGCATGATTACTTGTTAATTAAACCCCACAGTTACAATTCTATATGTCGATTTTTACCAAACATTTCAGCGATACCACAGTTCACTACTAATGGGAGATACATGTACTAGTAAATATTCTGAGGGCCGCGACTGTATTCCTCACCAACAGGTGCGTAAAAAGAATCTATAGGGTTTCAAAGTGTTTTTGTGGCGTAATTATTTTTTAAGTGTGTTAAGGAATAAATAGTTTGCAGGATTAATATATGGAAAATGGCATCATTTCATTCCAAAGATTTCGGCTAATTGATTGATATATTCTTCGTCGATATATTCTTCGGCTCTTAGGATTTACGAAGATGACGACAGTCGATTTGCGTATGATAATCTCTAATCTTTTAGCTCAAATTTAGATTATCGTTAAGAACTAGTGATCTTAAATAACTAAAACCAGAATGCTGGAGATTCGACCATGTGACGAGCTGCGACGTTTCATAAGATCGTCCTACGTTTGTTTATTATAATAGATAAGTCTGGTTTCAGGTTATAATTGCTCCAGCCCCGCCAGGGAGATCGGCGGCCCTGAGAAATTTCTGCCCAGAAAACGTAGAGAGCAGCCGGCCTGCAAATGCATTACCCCTAAAAGTGAAACCAACTGCATTTTCAAGGGATCTATTAGTGTCAAGTAAAAAAAAAGCTGAAATGACTGACACTGAAGCCAAGGTCAAGAACTTTTTCGCGGTAATGTTTGTCTTTTTAATTCCTGCAGATTTATAAACGTTCACGATTCCGAAATAATTCACTGTCCCGGGTATCTTTATTGTCTATCGAGATAAAAACTAGATGAAATATTTTTTATCCAGATCGGACTGTGATCTTATTACTGCGATCTTATTTGGAGAGAACTTATAAAGAGGCCTTTGCCTGTTGTTCAATCCAGTTCACTAACTAGATGCAGTTTAACGTCCTATCAACAAGATGAGTGGTCAGATAATGTTAGAACCACACACTACTGAAATCTCCTGTATGTGATATGAAACGTATGTCATTAGAATTGTTTTTTACAGGCCTCCGTCCGACAAGCGGTAGATCTGTGTAACCTAAGATGTATGAAAGACACGCAGACATACGGAAAAGTAAAGGAAATGGTAAGCCTTTGTTGAATTTGTTCTGTAAGAAACATTTCGTTGCTTATGGCCAATATCCCAGATTAAAATTTACACTAAACGAGCTAGTCATTCAAGTAATATTTGATTTTATACACCCGAATCAAATTTGATAAAATGTCTGTTTTAGATGCTATACTACAACCCAACCCTAGATGATACGCAGGATTTGAAGTTGATTAAAAATGCTGTACAAAAACACCTGAAGTATAGAAGAAGAACAATCAGGTACTGTAACATTCATTATGCAAGAGCTAAATCTGCCTACGCCTTTCTTCAGGCCTGAAATGTTATCTAAATTATTAATTAGACATGAATTAACTTATCTAGACCATAATCAACCCCGATGGCATCGCTAGCCCGTGACATTTAGAGGATTTGAATACATTTTTGAAAAATTATTATTTAGTCCATAAAATGTTATTTATCGTACCGACTAGTAATGATGATCGAAGCTGGGCCTAAAATTCAATTGCTAATATATCGGTTCAGAGTGGAGCAATTTTATCTTATCTCCTATAATGCCCCTTTAAGATGGCCAATTATATTTATAAAGACAGTTGTACACATATCACAGGATCCTTTTCTTTCAATTTTTATTAAACTTGTTTTTTCAGAAAACGTAACCCCGAGATGGCAAAGGGGATAAAGGGGGTAGATGAAGAAGAGAAGAAGAGTTGATTGAAGGGTATGTCATTGTTTGCAATACGATTGAATTGTAAAAATTGCATGTCGTGAAGGTTGGCATAGGATACCAGGTCCGTAGCTAGCCCCAAATTGTTAGGGGGCAAGGGATTCTATTGGTTGGGCGCCAATCTCGTCGTGGGTACTCAACCAATGTCACTCGATTTTATGTGTCGCCCATACTAATATTGCCTCGTATTACCTCCGATTTTCCCCAAAAGGCGCCTTTGGCGCCCATCGGGAGCGCCGTTCACCAAAAAATCATTAAAGACAAAAATCCATTAAACCATTATTTATTTACAGGTCAGGTGTTAAATTTATAGAAGGAGGAAAGTTTGTTATGTAATATGAATGTATATAGATTGATTTACATTCAGTCGTTTTTGTTATACTGTATGCTTGATAACGACTTATCAAATCTTGTTGAAATAAACCATAGTAATTATTATCTATAAATAGTGCGTTATTTGTTCCAATTACTATATGTCATTCAAAGAATATATTGTAATGTTACTTAGCTTGTTGTTGTTTGTTTTTATTCGAATGAAATTGATGGTGGCGCAAAAGCAGCCTTGGTGACAACCAAAACCTGTAAAATGACATAGAGGAACCACAAGCTAAAATGCGATTTTCTGCACAATCAAGGCCATAATCCAGGAAGTTGCAGTCTGATATTTTTTAAGTTTCATCAAAATCGGATACAAATTTTAGGGCAGTTTCAATTCAATTTTCCCGAAATTCGAATTCAGCCTTCATATTGGTGGAATGGTGTTATATTTAAACGTTTTTTAAAATCGGAAAAATTTGCGACTACCAGAGAATCATTAAGCTAAAAATGCGATGTGTGTCGTATGCCCGTCTTCTTTAGCCTTCAATTTTCCTACATTTCTGCACCAATGGGACTTCTGAAGAAAGGCATACGCTATGCAGAGTGTTATGGTAGAATTTTGAAATGGATCGTGGTATTTGTTCCACAACTAGAGACTGCACTTTGTTAAACCCTTTGCCCTGCACTACCGACAGAGAGAACCCGTGCTGCAAAAGCACGGAGAACTTTCAGTGTATATAATCACTGTATTCAGGAGAATATGGCCGATAACCCGACACCACGACAACTCGACATAACGAAAACCCAACATCACGACAGGAAGAGGATCGCCTGTTCAATCTCGTGAGATTTCTCCAGATCCTCCGGTTTCCTCCCGCTGCTAAAGATCCCTACGCGCAAGCGAATAATTTAAATAAAATTAAACCATATATGTTAGTCCCGAAATGACCTAGTTTGTGTTGAGTAGACGTTAAACCCAATCTCTTAGGCTACGCGCGAAACTTGTCTGATCTCTCAGTGTTAGTGGGCACTTGATGTATATGTTGATAAACTTGACGAGGAGTACTGGATATAAAAACCACATTGACATTACACTTCTTCGTTCTGCATTGTGTATAATAGACAAATACATAATATAGAACTTAGCATAGTAGAACATAAACAAGTCAAAATGTCCCCCAATTTGTCACATGGAAGGTTTCTCTGCGGAAATATGTGTGAAGCTAGTCTGAATGGTTTATTTTAGTATTTCAATATACATTGTTGTAACAATTTATTGCGGGGCATGGCATTTTGGGCGTGTCTGTCAGGGATGCTCCACCTCACAGTTTGCCTAGCAGTGGTAATTCATGATCCCCATGGTGGTGCTGAACAACTTTTAAGCAATTTGAATTTTAGGTGGCACGGACTTATCTACCTATTAGAGGCTTGGGGGGCTGCATTTTTGGCGTGTCTGTCGGAGTAACTCACTGCACAAACTGTCTGACAGTGATCACCATTCTTGACCCTTGGTTCCTGTAGTGGTGTTGAACAACTTCCAAGCAGTTGTAAGTGGTAAAGATTTTAAGTAATCTAGCCTAGCTGTCATGGTCTGACAAAATTTCACCTTGCCACACACTTGTGTGCTGGTGTTGGCAGATAGCAAAGCCAAATGCCCTGGGCATATTATTATGAGGGGCGGTGGGATAGCCCTGCAAAGACAATATCAATATGTAAGGGTTAAGTGTAAGTTAACTGGAGTAAGGCAGTGTTCTATTAGTTTTTTTTTTATCAATTTACGTTTAAATATGGTAATAGATGGTCGTCACGAATTTCCAACCATCATCCACAACTGATTGTGGACATTTTATCATTTTATAGATTAAGTTTATACACCTTGTTTATTTTGATGACACACAAAAAAAATTCAACTATTTCTGATAGTAATATTTGGTGTTATGGCGTTTAATCGCTTTGAAATAGATCTTGTTAATGAGACAAAACTTTCTGCCAGGGTAATAATTGCCCCTGGTTACTTTTAAAACCTTGCAGAAGCCCTTGAGGTTAAAAGTTATCATATGATTGAATTTTATACACAATATTTATGTACTGTGGATAAAAAGACGAAAAATTATTGACATCTCGAACTATGCTAGTATAAATATCAAAGTTTAATCATTTCCAATAATTACTTCATGCGTTGTTACCCTTGATCACGTTGTAGTCTCTTGTAAATGCTCCAGCTTCATATAAAAGAATAACAATATACCAAAGATTATGGCAACCTATTTTTATTTGTATAAGCTCCATACTTTATTGTCAGGTTGTTAATTTCTGCCAGGTCACCACAAACTCAGCTTCATTCACCTGTCCGTTAACTGAAAAAAAAAACATATTACAAATCTAGCTGAATCCGGTGGTATACTATAACGGAATAATAATACAAGTCGTTCCACAAATTGAAAGTATTCAATATATAGTCTTGGAACATTTTTGTTAAGTTTGCGTGATATTTTGGTGTAAACCAGTACATGTATAGATCAAGGTTAAGGGATATTAAAACCACATTTTGGCTATACAAATATGACCAAAAATAAAACTGTCAGTAAATTCTAGTAAATAAAGCAACGCAATTAATTAGTTTCTTAACTTTTGGTCTTCGAAGGAATTATTAGTGAGCAGAAATTCGCCCAAGTATCTGTTATCACTCGTCACTTATATAGAGGGATAACTCGTGTTTTCCTACTGTATTCGTCACTTCCGATTGTTGAAACCTTTATTAAACATCTATAGTAGCAATGATCTTTGGAAAGTGTTTAACCAGTTCTATCACATATTATGTGATATGACGATACCAATATTGCCCTTTAAAAATTTAAAATGCATATTACCATTGTTGCTATCCTTTCACACAAATTTTAATCATAGCAAGGGATTGAACGTCGTACTTTTCGGCACCGACCGGGTCAACGAAGACGGGCGTATGCCATACAGTGTGCCATGGGGGTAATTTTGCTTGGATAGTGGAGCTAAAGCCTTTACTCTTACATCCAGGGGCCTATTTCACAAAATTTTAACTAAAATGAGATCTCAATTTTAGTTATTTGATTGGACAATATTAGACTGATTTTAGTTCTTAGCCAATCAAAATTCAAGTATCTCCTAAAATTTGGATTCTATCTTTAGTTAAAATTTCGTGAAACAGGGCCCTGTTTTTCTGCTCCGACTGGGCTAATGAAGACGGGTATACGTCATACAGTGTGCTGTGGTGGAAATTGTGCCTACTCTTGTATTGAATTCCAACTGCCAAGGGATCTTTTACGTAAACACCAACGTGTACACGTGACCTCGGTTCTTCGTCCCATCCGAACGACTAGACATCTGACCGAAAATCCCAATGAACATCACCGGCCCGGCAAATATAAAACATTGACTAGATTTAAACCAACACAGCCACATTCATATTGGGGTGAAACAGTGGTTGCCATGGAAGATACGACCACATTTTGCAAGGATGGATAAAGAACGAGCTACAAAAAACACGATTTTTCGTAACTTATGGTCTGAATTGCACGAATTTCAAAGGGAACTGGGACCTTTGGGATATTAACAGATATATTTTACGGTTTCATCCAAATCGGATCAAAACTGACATTTACAGGGTCCACAACCTTGGTATTACATACTTTTGCGTTCATGGAGCGGCCACTTGTCCGACAATTTCAGTACAATTTTAACGAAATTCGAACTAAAATGTCAAAATCTCGTTGTAACAATGATATATTTAAACGATTTTTAAAATCGGATAAAATTTGTGACCTTGATGGTCCACAAGCTAAAATCGCAAATTCTTCGTATAATAATAATAATCCATGATGTTACGGTCCGATATGTGCTAATACTAGTATCGAAAAGAACCACGATCCGTGGGTAAAGAACATACTTTTCACGTTTTAACAAAATCGGATAAGAATTGACCTAATCCATGAAGTTATGGCCTGATTACATGCCAACATCTCAAGGAACCGCAATCTGTTAGAGATAACCCTATATTTGAAGTTTTTTCGTCAAAATTTTGGTCGGACGGACGGACGGACGGGCGGACAGTGGCGACGACGATATACGTCCACGTGATCTTTTGGAGATTTCAAGTTTTTCAGTCAAAATCGGATAAAAATTGTGATCTCCAGAGGGTCCACAAACCAATTGTGGACGGACGGATGGACGGAAAGGGGAGACGACAAAATGTGGGCATATAAAAATATGTTTATATTGCAGTAAAAATAGACACAGATTAAAGACAGGAGTGGCTAATTGGGTTGTAGCCAGGGGCCCATAACTTAGATCTTAAAATTTTGGGATGCATGCCATTTATTATATGGTACATGTATACACCTATATGTTTGTGCCAAATAAATTTACCTACAAATCGCATTTATATGAGTGTCACGGACAGTGACCAGATTATGCCTCCTTTTCAATGTTGATGCAGGGAATCCGTGATATTTTCGGCCACATGCGAGTTACTTTGATGAGTTGATTGTTGGGCGTATGGTATGAGTATGTTGTGTTTGTGACTATAAAATAAAAAATACTTACCATCTGAATCAAACCAGATGAAGATAAATGGTAGATCTGGGGAGTGAGAGATGACGCCATCTTTATTCACATCTAGATTATTGAACAGATTAACAGCTTCTGGTGGAGTACCAAGTTTTTCTATAGCCCAGTGTTTGACAAATTCCCCACGTTCTATTTTATCATCACCTACGACATAAAGTACATGAAACAAAACTGTAATCATCCATAGTAACAGCTTGGTCATCGTTTATTGTATATTATACCTTCTATACACGTGGTCCGTGGGTTTGTCTTCTTGTGTTTGTTTGTTACTTGTGGTGCGATAGTCCTGTGTAGAGTGGACTCTTTGGGAGACCTTACAGTCGCCACAGTCGTTACTTTACAACATCTTACAAACGCCGTGGCCATTTTACACTATCATACAAACACAGTAACCACTTTACACATCATGCAAATATAGTGACACCATTTTAAATTATACAAACACGGCGATAACTTTACCGTATCAAACATAGTGATCACTTTACAACGCCACACATACACAGTGACCACTGTACAGTATAATACAAACATAGTGATCACTTTACAACATATATTATTATACTATTCAAAAAAAGTAGGGGATATTTGATTTTGGGGGCATAATACTAAAATATGCAAATCACTACGAAAAAAGTCACTATAGAACCTAACAGAAGAAACATTTCCAGTTACATGTGACGCCCAAACGCACCAATAGCTACCGCATGGAATGCAGGTGATGCTTGGGATCATCATGGGGGTCCAACCCAAGATTTGAACGACTCTGACTTTGAATGTTACAGTCATTGTGGCATTGAATTCCAGGGTGGAAACATCAGTTTAATTGTTTTAGTGACCAGAAAACAAATTTTGATATGCGTCCGCTTACCCAAAATGAAAGGTTACGTGCCCTTGGCATGCTACAGATCGGCATAACACAGCCGGTTGTGGCGCGGACGATGAATGTTTCTCAGTCTGTCATAAGCAGGCTATGGTCCAGATACCGTGATACACAATCTGTACAGGACCAGGCGCGGATCCAGAGGGGGGGTCCAGGGGGTCGGGCCCCCCCCCCCCCCTGCTCAGGCTTGAAAATTTTTTTATGCGACATTGGCGACTTAGACCTGTTATTTTGGAATTTACCTTCCGGAAATACGTGAGAATGAACCAAATTGAATCTAATTTACCAAATTATCGGTTGAGCGCAATTAGTTAAGCAATTATCAAACCTAGACCCCCCCCCCCGCAAAAAATCCTGGATCCGCACCTGAGGACAGACCACGTTCAGGTCGACCAAGGGCGACAATTCAAGCCCAGGATCGATTTATCCGTACCTTGGCCTTGAGAAATCGTGTCATCACAGCAAATCAGATCAGCGCTCGTCTTCAAACAGACACTGGTGTGAGAGTGAGTGGCCAGACGATTCGGAATCGACTGCATAGGGGTCACCTTCGCGCCCGACGTCCTCGCGTGATCCCTTGTTTGAGAGATCATCACATTCAGGCAAGACGTCGTTGGTGTAGGGATCGTCAACACTGGGATAATCGACGCTGGAGCAATGTGATGTTTTCAGATGAGCCAAGGTTCACTGTTGATTTTGTGGACAGACGTAGGAGGGTGTGGTGTCGTCGAAACGAGCGCTTCCAAGACGTTAACGTCATCAGACATGATCGATTTGGGGGTGGTTCTGTTATGATGTGGGGAGGCATCACTGTTGCTGGAAGAACGGCTTTACATGTTGTTGCAGGGCGTGTTACAGGCCAGTACTACCGGGACAACATCTTGGCAGTCCATGTTGTGCCGTTCGCACGACGTCATGGCCGCCGTTTCATCTTCCAGGATGACAACGCAAGATGTCACAGGGCCAGGATCGTTACAGGTTACCTCCAACAACAGAACATCACCACATTACCTTGGCCAGCACTGAGTCCCGACCTCTCCCCCATCGAGCTTGTCTGGGACATGCTTGGACAGAGGTTACGTCAACGTCAACAACGTCCTGCCATTGTCCAAGAACTTGCTGCTGCGTTGCAACAGGGATGGGACAATCTGGACCAAAATGACCTTAGACGTCTCATTAGGAGTATGCCACGTCGGATCAGTGCTTGTTTGGCAAACAGAGGAGGATTTACCCGTTACTGACTTTGTTGTGATACTGTGGTAACGTTTGACCCCGGGTATCATTTTACCCTTATAATGGTCAGTCTGTGCCTTACTTAGTCTAACGATCATTTGGAATAAATCGATGAATGTGAACTTCATTCCATTTTGTCATTTGTTTCTTCGTCAGTTTCATTAGGTGACTTTAATAACACTTAAAAATCAAATATCCCCTACTTTTTTTGAATAGTAATACATGTACTCTGGTCACATTACAATATCATTGAGACACACTGACTCTACAATACAATGTCATATAAACACCTTTGCAACATCATCAAACTCAGTCATTCAGTTTAACTCACCGCTGATTTGTCTAACCAGCGTACTAAACTCTAACCAGCGGGGCACCAAAAGGTACTTTTCGATAAAAAATGGGAGATGGAATATATGTGCATGTATATCACTGCTTGGATGGTGCAGGTTACTGTATTTATTTTAATTTTAACCCTTTGTTTCTTGCTGCAAAATGTTGCAATGTCTGTAACAACTCACCATTTAAGTCAAAACGTTTAAAAATTCCTTCAAAATCCTGAATACTTAGAGAAGAATCGTTGTCCATGTCGACACGAGCAAACAGTTTTCTGGCGTTGGCATTATCTGATATATGACCAGTTGGGTAACATAACCTGGCCATTGTTGTAAAATACAAAGAAAATCATTATTATTAGCAATTGAATATGCTTTCGTTTAACCACATTTATCTTACATTAGTCAGATATTTAATTAATTGAAACCTTCAGTGGTGTGAGTAATTTGATGGTAAGTAATAAATCGAGTAATAAATTGATATTAACTCACCCAACAGCCAGTACAGCAACCAGAATTAAGAATTGTTGCATTCTGCAAGTTAAATATTAGGATTGGTCACAAGTTTTGATTCTGATGGTAAAAAAATCTATTGTAGAATGTTTCTTTCGTTTTAAATTATAACCCGATAGCATCCGTAATTGTTAATCAGCATTGGTTGTGGCGCCAATTTTTCAGAAGTTGCACGGTACGAAAATAAGGTCCCACGCCCCATCATTCATCACTGCCGTTATGCATACATTTAAAAAATGGTTGTTTATATTCTAATCAATTAATGTTCGACGAAAAACGCGAAGAGTCAAACTTGAATGGCAGTCTTTGGCGTCTGGTTATTCCAGTCTACACCGGTAGTATTCCCCCGTTTGGTATGTTTAAATATTGGATATCAGAAGCCCATCTCTTCACGGTAAAATAACAACGTCAATGTTGATTTTATGTCTTGTTAGCAAGGTCGAAGACTGGGTGATATTGAGTTAAAGACGTTTACCTTCTTTAACTGCGTCTAAGAGTAGCATGGCATTTTCTAAGCAGTATATATATGATATGCAGCACTGGGACGTGGGAGGTTCTGGAGTTCAAGAAATATGTTCAATGTCAGTATACTTTAAAATGAGTGGGTCTGGCCTCTAAACTCAGTACCAAGAGTAGGATTTAAAAGTAAATCGTCCTGTCTGTATCAAAATATATGCTGTAAATCTACTCTATATTTTACCCTCTATTTCTACGGTCTATCAAAAGGGCGTGGTTTATACTTGACAAAATCACTTGCATTGTCTGACTGGTAGTCGGCAATTTGATCCTCATTTTTTCTTTAAATTTCAGATCAAAAATTAATCGATCAATTTGAGAGATCCTACAATAGACCTACCTGTTCTTCCACTTAATCTATTCTAGGAAGTGCAAACTGATTTACACATGGGAATAGTTAAATCTGTTAAGCAAACTTATCATAAATGATTAATACAAGTTAACAAAAAAATAAGACAGAAACGGATAAATCTTATCAGTTTAAAGCATTTTAATTTTATATAATATGAACTCTATAAGTTGTCGATTTCATATCTTTGTGACATTTATACAGTATCCTGTTTCTTACATTGTCTTTATTGTAGCCGGAGTCTAAATATTAGTTCCCTACCCCCCCCCCCCCTACATCGAGAAAAAATATTCCATTAATTAGCAGGGGGAAGGGGCGAATGGTTAGCGTGTGCGCGCTGTTTCATACAGCCTGCCATTGAGTCAATTGTTGTGGTTTCGAATCCCCGGTTGTACGTGGCAAGGAGTAGGGTAGGGTCGCCTGTCCAACCTCGTGGGTTTTCTACGGGTACTCCGCCACCCCCATCCACTGCTAAAGACTATTACAGACAGGCGAATTATTGAAATAAAATTAAACCATATGTTAGTCCCGAAATGACCTAGTTTGTTTCGAGTAGACGTTAAACTACATTTCTCGCTCTCTCTCCTAGCATATACAATACATTTAATCCGTATAAGCATACAGACCAGTTCGCAGCTATTGGGTCTTTCAATTCTGGGTTTTATGCAATAAAAGGGCTAAAGGTAAACTGAGCACAATGTATGTTCGCAGCTGTATTTGGTAAGTCATGCCTTGCTTTTCAAACGTTTCACGGTGGCATTTAGTCTGGAATTTAAAAAAAAAACTGGTATTAGGGCCAACATGACATTGCACTGCGGCCCATCACAACTGATTTGGTTCATAAAGCCTGTTCGCGTCCACAAGGCTTTCGCGAAAAGGCGGCATTATGCTTCAGAACGGAAAACCACTGTGGGAAGGCTGAATATCGATAGTGTTCGTTCTCTTTTAGTCCCAGTGCCAAAATCTGCTAAAAATTGTAGGCTCCATTGCGCTCACTTTAAGTTTTCAGAAAAGGCCGCACAAGAACTTTGCTATTACTTGGACCGTCTATCCTCAGGACCATGCCTAAACTGGGCTCTGATCTCTGGAGTCATCCACTACTGATGTCTTCCGCCTTACCCCAGCCACAGTAGTGGCTCCGCCTATATACTGAGTTCCTTTTAGCAAGTGATTTTCAGTCAAATGACTGCAAAAAGTTTACAGGCCAAAAGCTCCCATAATTTACACATAAACTGACCCCAAAACTGCACTGCACATAGCTTAACATATAATAAACAAATTCCCATTGGCCATAGAGGAAAAATCGGCTCCGGCAATGGGCGCCAAAGGACGCAATACGAGGTCAACGACCACGTCTCGTCTCCATATTTGTATGGGCGCCACATAAAGCCGAGTGACATTGGTTGGGCGCCCACGACAAGATTGGCGCCCAACCAATGTCACATGGTTTTATGGGCGCCTCGCCAATCATGTCGCTATATATGAGCCATCTGATAATGACCCCCACGATTAACACGACAACTGATGTGGTGCCCAAAACGGCTTGATTTGTGGGGTGCCTTTCTCGGAGAGGCGTCCATAATAACATGATTGGTGCGGTACCTTATAATAATGGGCTACACAGAGTGCATAATGCCGAATTGAACTGGTTGGGCGGCAACGACTTGATCACGGGGGCCCATAATATAATGCTAGTGAGATAAGTTAGGCACCCATGAATGAATTTTGCGCCCAAAACGGCGTGATAATTTTCTAAATTCAAACAGCAGGATTTGTGGTCTGCCTCATCCCGGAGGGGCTCCCTTAATATCGAGATCACGGGCGCCCATGATATAATGGTTAGGCGCCCACGAATGAATTGGGCACCCAAAATTGCGTGATAATCTTCAAACTTCAAGCGGCATGATTTATAGGATATGTCTCATCCAGGAGGGGCGCCCATAATGCCAAGATCATGGGCACCCATAATATAATGCTAGTGAAATTAGTTAGGTTCCCACGAATGTAATAAAACACGAATTTTACTTTTCTTATAATGGAATATCGCGAATTAGTACTACATTGACAATGGATTAAACCATTTTGTCTAAAGCCACACTACTTTGTGCCACATATTTCGGGCATCAGATATTATTATTTGTGGATGCAGTTGCAACAGTCCAATCGGATGGTTGGAATTCAGGTCGGAATAGAGTGGGTTTTCGGTTACAACTAGATTGAAAAAATGAAAGTTGCTTTACTCTTGGGTTAGCATAGCCAGGTAAGCCACCATATTCCTGAACAATGACCCAAGAATTAAATCCATCCTTGGCCATTGCTGGCCAGCAACATGGTAGGCTGTGTTTTAATCTGGGGTCTTCCCTAAAACTTCGGACAGTGATTTAAGGTATTGTACCTGTTTAGATAGCCTTGTTTGTCACGCAATTAAGTTTTCTGTAACATTCTGTTATACACTGGTTAATGATAAAATCGTCCAATTTAGAGCTCTGTTGAAAGCGCAATGACATCGTTACGCAGTTAGCTATTGGTTTTAATCGGACTATTGACCAGTTATTATTTGGAGCAGAAATCTTCTTCCAATACAGCAAAGTTACTTGGGATACCAAAGTTACTTGGGATACCAAGCCAACTATATACGCCGCCTCCAGAACATCACAAAACAATAATTAGGCCTACATAAAGTATTTAAAGCGATAAGGACTAAAATGCATTACGAAGGGTCACATGACGAAACACGTGATGTTATTTTATGATCGCCAAAGTCGTCGTTTAGTGTGCTCACTCCATTGATATATTACGGCGATAATAAATTTGCCACCAAACTACTCGCTTAAGTTGTCGCGTAGTGTGTGGTGGGCTTAATGGAACTCCGCATGTATTAGAATCATCAATATGTGCCAATCAAGTCTATATAATCAAGGGAAATCACTCTAAATTCAAAATGGTAGGACGAAGTCATTTTCGCCACGAATCCGTGTAGAAAACCATTAAAATTAATTTTTGTGAATGGCTTGGAATTGATTTCTTCTCAGAATTATGTACTTCGGTTAATCTGTAAATGCGAATATTCATATTAAGTCAATCCACGTGAAAATGGGAGCAGAAAGTAGTATATTGAGCGATTGTGATTGGGGCGATAAATTTCCATTGACAAATTCTCACGGCGACTGGACGCTTCAGCAAGCAATAACACAGACGGGTTTAGCTGTTTCTGTCTTTCAACATACGCGGAAGGACAGAAAGGAAATAGATATACTCAAAAAATCTGCAAAAGTAAGTACATGTATGTGATGTGTCCGGTTAATAGGGTGGAGGGTGGAGGGTGTGGGTCGGGGGGCATGCCGTGATATGTACACTCCCCCCCCCCCCAATAACACTAATACTAATAGCAGTTAGAAAATTAGACTTCTTCAAATGGGCAGTTCCGTGGTAATAAAAGTGCATTTTGAACTCATCGATATGGCTTGATCTGTGGGGTGCCATATCCTGAAAGAGTACTCACAATGACATGATTGGTGGGGCGCCTTTGATAATGACGATATTATATGGATTATCGGGCCGAACATAATGCATAATTGTGAGTAAGATTGGTACGCCGCAATGATATACATGTAATGCCAAGTGAAATTGGTTAGGTGTCCGTGAATGAATTGGACCTTAGATAAAAAATCTTATCTCTCAACCCTCCGTTGATGACAATATTTTTCATCAAAACAACGATTGGTTATTGTTATTTATACCGGTAATATTTCTGCCAAACCCAACTACAATTAAGCATATAATCCTAACTGAAACCGATATAAATCGTTGTATTTAAAATTGAGGCGTTAAACCCTTACTAAGAAGCCATCTTTTTAGATGGGAGACATACAGTATATGAGATGGTGTCATCATGAAACCGGGTCTAAAAAAGCAATCGCCAGTGGAGAAACAAAATAATATCCACATGTTCTATCCGCGAGTCACACTTCATTAATTTAAACACAAATATTTGTAATTAGGCAATAGCTGTGACACTACATTGGCCTCTGTAAGTTTTGTTAGTCATAATAGTATAAACTCATTTTATTTTAAAGATGTTTCATGCATTAGTAAAGAAATTGCGTTTGCCACTTGGACTAAAGGCATCAAATCGTAGCTAAAAACAAACTCATCAGTATATCTCAACTTTTTTGGCTACTTTCTCATAGCTATCTAGGCCTAACCCAATTCCAAACTTTTCTTCGTTTTATCTCATTAATTATTATAGGTACGTTTAAGTCGTATTTCTCCCTTCAGATTTTTATAGAGACTTACTTTCCGGTGATGTATGACATGATAACTGGAATTTCGTATCAAGATCCATATTTTGACATTAAACACTCGAATCAATCGCCCCACCTCTCTTCAATTCAACAAGTGCAGTGTAACTAACTTTGATTTATTTTAACCCCTTCAAGTGCCTGTGATGATAGCCTTGTTATTGATACTTACATGAACATTGACAATTCACTGAGCAAGCACCGGTCATGAACTGGTTCATAGAATTACTAATAATCAACCACTACACCTTAAAATGTAACTAAATGATTTTGATCTTTCAGCATCTAAAAACATTACGACATCCATCAATATTACGATTTATAGCATCAGGTGAAAGTTCAGAAGGATCATATTTAGTAACAGAAGAAGTTTTACCTCTAGAAAGTGTACTAAAACAATTAACACCAATAGAGATATCTTCAGGAATTTCTGAAATTTTAGATGCCTTAGTATTTTTACATGATAAGGTAATACAAAAGTAATTACATACAGCTTTAAGGCCTTAATTCTGAAATAATATCATCTCATTAAATAGTGTGAGTGCTCAGAGTGCTGTGGGCGTAGTCACTTGAGATAAAGTTGTCCTGATTACACGTACGTTATTGGTGCTCAAACCTGCAGCAGTCAGCATGCCTGAATGTCAATATTGCACATTAAGCTTGTACATTTTTTGAACAATTTCAAAGCAACACGACTATACTGGGAAAAAGCTTGATCTCGACTAAACTACAATATTTCACACAATGTAGCCTAATTAATAGATGTACAGGTATTGTGACAAATGTTTTTGTGAAAATCTGACTACGAAATTCTGAATTTTATTGTCTGTTGTAACAGGTTGGTGTATGCCATAATAATATATGTATGTCATCAATTTATGTCCTACAAGATGGAAGTTGGAAATTAGGAGGACTAGAACATTGTTGTAGATTTGAAGAGGCAACAGTTCAGTTTCTAGAGAGATGTCGAGCTTTTAGAAATGAAGAGTCTATTTCGCCGGAAGAAAAGGTAATATATTAGTCAAACTATGGTAATTATCACCCAAAGATATATGGGTTACCGACAAATTTCTGCTTATCAGTATATTTTTTTGTCCCCTGCCTCTTCGTCCGTCCGTCTGTCCATCCGCCCATCTGTCCATCCGCCCGTCTGTCTGTCATGCTTTTTGGGACACAATAACTCTCTTTATAATTGAGCTAGAATGTTCAAACTTGGTGTAGATGTTTATTAGGTCAATGCCTTGATGAAGTTCGAAGATGAGCATTTTCTGCTTAGTGTAAGCAGAGATAAGCAATTTGATTGGTTGATGTTTTGGGACACGATTACTTTAGCTCTAATTAAGTGAGTGATAAAACTTGGTGTATAGTATAGTTTCATTACATCAATACCGTGACTAAGTTTGAAAATGAGCATTTTCTGCTCAGGGTAAGCAAGCAATTTGATTGGCTGAAACTTTGGAACAAAGATTGGGTCAATACGTCCTTGACTAAGTTCGATAATGAACATTTTTTGCTGAGGGTAAGCAGAGTGATAAGCAATTTGATTGGCGGAGACTTTTGTACACAATAACTCTCCTTCTAACTGAGCTAGAATGTTCAAACTTGGTGTAGGCATTCATTAGTTTAGTCTCGGTCACCCAGAACCCCCTAGTCTTCAACGCACGGAGGGTCTTGGTCGGTTCTCAATTTTTGACGAAAATTACTGGATAATCTACCACATAAAAAACCAAACATTTGGTTACGCATGGGCAATGGATCCTTTTGGCTAAAGTCTTGGTAAGTGCTAGATCTTATGAAGCCGGGCCGATTTTGCTAGATTCTATAAAGCGTGGTTGAAATATATCCCACAATTCACTTGGCACATCTATTATTAGAAACAAAATAGAGACGAGCATGAATCGCGATGAAGAATTAAGAAGATTGTGAGAAGCCATACGTCTGATTCATGACGAGAGAAAATTACCATTTCAATTAAAACCTTATAAGCAAAATTAATGACCTATTTTCTGTCATATTTTGAGGACCCATCCAGACTAATATTCGTGGAATATTTGTAGAATATTTGTATGGATGATAGAGACTATTAGTTGAATGCCTTGATGGAGTGCGATGATGAACATTTTCTGCTGACAGTAAGCAGAGATAAACAATCTGATTGGTTGATGCTTTGGGGCATGATAACTTTGGTTATAATGAAGTGACAGCAATTAAACTCAGAATATAGATTCATTAGATCATTACCTTGACTAAGTTCGGTAGTGAGAATTTTCTGCTTAGGCTAAGGAGGGATAAGCTATTTGATTGGTCAAGAATTAACATAATAACTCTGCTTTTAATTGAGGTAGAATGTTTAAACTTGCTTTTAGATGTTCATTGGTCGATGTTTTGGGACAAGATAATCTTGATTTTATCTGATAGAGAGTGATGAACTTAGTGTATAGTTTGATTGCTGAATACTTTTGAAAAAAAAATGTGTGATTAATTATATGTGGTGTCTATTTATTTGGGGATTTCAGTGGGGGACATCAGCCTCATTGTTGACTTGTTAAAAATGTATATTTGTTCTGAGAAGGCACAACTGAACTGTATAAACACAAAAGATATTATATCTATGGTTTAGTCATTCTGGATAAAAGTTATTCCATAATGTATTGTAAATTCTAAATTTAGAGGTTCGATTCTCTTGGTCTTATCACATAATGTCTGAAACTAACATCGCAAAAATTTTAGTTTAGCTTAAAAAGGCATTAATTCATCAAAGTACATAGTATAAAATTATCTTACTTTTAGGACGTTAAATGCATTAAAAAAGATGATAAATTTGAAACTGAAAGGCTCCAATTGTAGCTAGGGGTGAGGGTGAATATAGCCTACTGTAGGTCTTGTGCCCAGTAAATAAAACATATGTTGCAATATGATTGAAACTTTTTCTGAAAAGATTCCATTATTTAATTATAAAATGTATCTGTTTCTGTATTTTATAGACTGGTAAAACAGATAATACGCTAGATTTTGGACATGTACGAGATGTGTTCTCATTTGGTGTTTTTATAGAAGAATTGTTTGAAAAGGGAGACAATTTGAGTAAGTTTATTCAATATTTACATCAACAATCGGAATAATGTTGGTTTGAGGATTATGCTAGGGGGATTACTATTACCTAAGGATGAAACGTTAACACCGTGATAACTTTTAATTAAATTGATGCTGCATGCTTGTTTTACGGATTTTACTGTGATAATCAGTAGCAAAAAATTAAATTCTGAAATGTGGCATAGGCTTATATATCAAGCACACAACCCTGATAAATGATACTGGATAATCACACATTCCTGTTAAACAACATGATAAGATATGTAGTGCCTTAAGTTGAAATGCCATGTTTATGAGAAGTCATTTAGCAAAAATAAATATCTCCCTCCAGCATCAGATTTTTATATGGCCTGATCATATGATGTAATGATGCAATACAGGGCTAGAAATTCACGTGAATCTCCAAATCTCATTCACGCAAGGATTCTCGCAAGAGCTTACACTCCGAATCTACATGGATACGCATAAAAATTTTCTAAAAAAAAAAAGAAAAAAGAAGAGCATTATTGTCGAGTCCAACTATTGATGTCAGTCAGGGTCTGTGTTCGTAATAGCCTGTATTTTGTCGGCTTTAGCTGATTGATGTTTAATCGAGGCGATAAGTAAAATAATGAACGACAATCATACCTTAGTCATGTGAGAATGGTTCATATTCTGACTGTGGGTAATTAGCATATTTAACTGTGATTTTGATAATCAGGTAATAAAAACGCAAACAAACTTGCTGATTATTCATAATATAAGTCAATAATAAGTCATTTATTGAGAATCTGAAATCCAACATGATGTGTTGTCCATCTGCATTGTTACATTTTATATAACATGTACATGTACTACCATATTTAGCAAACAAATACATGTGCACGCCATACAGATCATGAACAGAGAGTTGATACCAAGAAATACAAAGCTTTAATGGCTATATAAAAGAGGTTGAACCACCAGCATAATGGGAAATTGTATTTAATCGGAAAATGTAACTTCCAGGATACTGATTCGTAACAATGGGATAATTGCACAATTTGTAATTGGTGTTTATTCATATTATTGTTATTATGTAATTTTTCTCAGGTGAGGTAGAGGAAGATTTTGAACAAAGAATTCATCATGAATGTTTACATATTGAAGCGAAGGAAAGACCTAAACTAAACACATTCCTCAATGATCCATTGTTCAAGTGAGTTTTATTATTAGAGTGAAATGATACTGTAGCTTTTGGTTATATAAAGTTTGTTTTAAAGATGTAAGAATAAAACTTGACTGACCGACTTATGTTGAATAGAATAGTACTATAGTAAAATCAGGTGTTCTAGACCAAGTAAGCTATACAACATACACAACTTATAGCTAAATAATTAATGAAGCTATAGTTTGGAAAATGGGAATAGAATGGATTTAAATAATACACACTATATTTTTTTCATTTTGAGTCTAACATATACCGGTAATATACTAATTTTTATTGTATCGTACCTAGTGCAAAGCAAATTGACAATTTTGCGCAAACAGAGGTGAGTCTGCCTACTCTTCTTCCATTTTGTATTGTCAAGGGTTCGTTTACATGCACTAAAGTGTTGTACATGGTTGCACCTCAGGTTTTTGGTCCCAATTAAAATCAAAACAGCTAGGCAGAGACTTCTTGTCACGCTCACAGCTGATACTTCTAATAAGTGGAAGATAAGGCTTTAAAAATCCTGAAGCTTCCAAAAGATATTAAAGCCATTTCTATTATCTGTCTTAATTAAAGTATGTCTAATATGTGTACTTATGATTTTTATATATTTCAGCAATGATTTAATAGAGATTATAAAGTTTTTGAAAAATATCACACTGAAAACACAAAGTGAAAGAAAAGAATTTTTTAGGTAACAATTTTCATATTTGAAAATTATTGTGAAACATAAGACATACTATTTTACATGTTTACTTTAGGTGCTCTCTAAAGCCACTGGTCGTCATTTGCATTTTTATAGAATATCTAATCTTACACGCTAATTTGTACTCAAAGTAATAATTTTACATTTAATTATGAAATAAATTCATGTGGACGTAATATTTTATTGTCCAGACGTTCACATTTGGTTTGTGGACACTCTACAGATCATAATTTTTATCTGAATTTGATGAAACTTAAAATATATGTTTATATCCCAAATGCATTGTTTCCTTTTGAAATTGGCATGTATCGAATCCTAACTTCACAGATTCTTGCCTCCAGGGCTGTGAGAGGGGGAGGGGTAGCTGAATTGTCTCACACAATGTGGTCACTTGTTATGTGACACCAGGTCTTACAAAGAGAAGTGAAAGTTTGAGGCATCGATAGATCTAAATTTTATCACCTTCACATAATGACACAGATGTTTTTTCATTTGAATGCGAAGAGTTCTAGACACTGCCATTACTTTAAATCAGACTGCACTGTTGGTTGAGTTTTGCCAAGGTCATTACGCTATAACACGAGACAGAAAAAATCGAAGATTGAAAAAGTCCCTGGAAAGTATATAGATTTAAATTTATATTATTCAGCACCACAAGTTCTCCTTTCATTATCCTCATTGCAGTATTACTTTTATACCTGAGTTAAGCTAATACTGACATCACCAAAGCAATTCATAACAGCTTATACCTGTACAACAGACTATCTAGTTTTGACACACATTTGAAAGCAATAAAGTCCATAAATCTCTTGTCACCTGCCAACTTTAACCTGGGATTCAAACTGTGACCCGGCGACGCTTTAGCGACGCAAGATGAAGTCCTGGATACATCTATTATCGTAAAAGTCCTTAGTTTGATGTGGCCACCAAAGAATGACAAACTCACGTTCTCAAGATTGTATGACCATGCTCATGTACCTGTTAAGTTTCACACGAATACATATGAATAGTTCACATAGATTATATCGCTGAGCACATTGACTGTCTGGAAGTAGTCATGAAATCAATAGGGAAAATATTACCTTTTTCATACATTGACTTAAACCCCAAGATCCAACATTACTGAACTCCTGTGTGAGTTTTGGATTCATTGCTGATGCATTGGTATTTCAGTTTTAACATTTTTAGAAAAAATATATAAATAATTTATTTCAGTTCCTTGACGTCTAAATTATTAGCATTACCCGAAGCTCTGGTTGCTAGACGATTAACAGAATTATTATTATCAAGATTTGTTTTACTGGATGATCAAGCTAATAAATTCCTTATTTCTAATCTTTTAACGCCATCAAAAAGTAAGTTAACCTCGAAAATAAATTATGACGACATCCTACATACCCCATGTTCCTTAGATACATGTATATTTAAACACATTTCAATCAGTTTTTATACGACCACATTTCAATATTGTCGTCGCCCCCGTCCGGCCGTCGGTCCGTCCGTTGGTCGGTCCAGCGTCCACAATTGCTTGTGGACGCTCTAGAGGCTAAAGTTAATATCCGATTGATTTTAAATTTATACATAGTGTTTAAGGTCATGAGACGAAAAAGCCTATTGTTTTTCAGCGATTTCCAATAATAACTACCAGAGTTATTGCCCTTGATTGGCTTAATATCCGATTGGCTTTAAATTTATACAGAGTGTTTAAGGTCGTAAGACGAAGAATCCTATTGATTTTCAGCAATTTCCGATAATTAGTGCCAGAGTTATGGCCCTTGATCACTTCAAAAAATCTTGTGGACACTCTAAAAGCCAAAGTTAATATCCGATTGACTTTAAATTTATACACTGTGTTTAAGGTCATAAGACGAAGAAGCCTGTTGATTTTCAGGGATTTCCGATAATTGGTGCCAGAGTTATGGCCCTTGATCACTTCAAAAAATCTTGTGGATGCTCTAGAGGCCAAAGTTGATATCCGATTGACTTTAAATTTATACACAGTGTTCAAGGTTATGAGACGAAGACACCTATTGATTTTCAGCGATCTCTGAGAGTTATGGCCCTTGATCACATCAAAAAATATTGTGGACGCTCTAGAGGCCAAAGTTAATATCTGATTGACTTTAAATTTACACACATTGTTTAAGGTCATGAGACGAAGAAGTCTACTGATTTTCATTGATTTCAAATAATTACTTCCAGAGTTATCTCCCTTGATCACTTCAAAAAACCTTGTGACGCTACAGATGCCAAACTTATCATCCGATTGACTTCAGATTGATACACAGAGTTTAAGGTGTTGAAACGAACAAGTAGTTTGATTTTCAATGAATTTTGATAACTGAACAGCTAAATCCATGATGTTAAATGTTTCCTATACTAATTGTTAGCATGGGGCAAAACTTTATAAAAGCAAACAGATTCTAATGATTTTCAGATAATTATATAATGAGTTGTTTCATTACCAAAAAAGGAAAAATATGCGACAACCCTTGTTGACTGCCCGGACGATTTACCTGCTGTGGGCGTATGTTTCATTGTCTGGCAACCTATCTTTCTATACATTTATATCTTTCTTTACATTTGTACAATTCTCACTTAAAGACTAGCTGATCTTTGGCCTGTTATGCCTAGAACGTGACACGCAATATGCCATACAGTGAAGTATGAGGGAAATTTTGTCCGGACAGCGGCACTACTATTATTTCGAACTGTAAAGGTTTTTTTGTGTGTACACAGGACTTCATTTTTTCGTCCCAAATGAATGACTATTCATTGTCCTTTGCCATGCTCTGACAAGGAGGAACCATCAATAACATATCTTTAGTGTGGTGTCTAGAATGTTTTTGAAAATTGAATCTTGTAGCAATCATTGAATTCTATGTCTATTGCTGCAATATTAAAATTGAAACAATGCTAGAAATAATTGTGTTTTCAGAATGTATTGTATATCATCGTAGACAATATACATGAAAAAGTTACTGATTGGTAAAATTGTGTCTTCAATAATAGAATGACTTTAATTTGTTTATTGCAGATAATGAAAGATCTACATCAGTAAAAGCAGGAAAAGTCACTCCCATATTTACTCGTAAAATGTATCAACAGCACGTCATTCCATTATTAACAAAAATATTCTACATTCGTGAAAAACATATCCGTTTGGTTTTACTACGGAATTTCTCTTCCTATGTTGATATATTTGAACCTGACGTTATTCACGATAAGATATTTCCTCATGTAAGTTAGCCATATTTCATTTCATGCTTCAAATTGTGAATAGTTGTTACTTAGCACAGTAAGATCTAGCATAATAATATTTCTAAATGTAGTTTATTGATTGTTTGAGTTATTTCCCATGTTTTGGGGGGCTCAGATATGCAGAGGAATCGAAATGACATCAGACTATGTGGCATTGTCATGTTTCACCATCCACTTTACCAAAACTGAACAGAATTGAACTGTTTTTGGACTGATATTCTATTAGAGATTACACGTTCACAATATTGTAGTTTGCAAGGTATTAAAAATCTGTAAATTGATGTTCATAGACTTTAATATGGGTTAGGCCTGAATAACTCTCATTTTACGTAAATGTGTTGAATATGTTGCTATAGAAAGGAGCTGCCATGCTGTATTATTAAGAAATGTTTTATTATTCCTGTTTTATGTCTATTAAAATGTGATTTGTTTTAGTTGTTACTAGGGTTACGTGATAGTGATGATATGATTGTGGCTGCTAGTTTACGAGCATTAGCCGATGTAGTACCGATACTGGGAGGAGATAAAGTGATTGGTGGAAATAGAAAACAATTTTTATCTCAGGGACTTCCTAATGTAAGTCTTTCTCTGATTGTCTACCTGTCAACTATAACTAAAGATTTATATCCATTCCCAAGTAATGCATTTAATGGATTATATTGGCAATTTCACCTTTACTCTAAAACTACTAGCAATTTAATAATCATATATTATCAGTTAAAATTTGTGTTTATATTTCAGTTACAATCCAATATACTAAGATCATCCATAATTTCCCCACCCCATCAGTACTTCACTGTTGATATCATCTGTTTGCTATTATGTAATATGTACAGTGATATCACCTGGAACATAATATACCTGAAGCAGAGTTTGTGAGCATTATCAGCTCATTAACCATAGCTCTAAGCATTGCAGCATGGTTAATTATCTTCCCTTTAGTACAGTCCCTACTTGATTAGTCTGCCAGCAAACCAATTAGACCAATGAAAACAGTCACCCATTAACCATTAATTTGTGAATATTCTCAGACACGTTACTTCAACTTGCGGTCACTTAATTTTCCATTTGTTTTCTTCCATTTGTCTAAAATGGAAGGGACACTTTGATTTCAGTTAAAAATATGCAATTACTGATTTCATTGCACTTCATATTATATTGATTTGAGGTGATACTCATCTGTCATTTTTTGATATCACATATTTTAACTATCATCAATGATATAAAATTCATTTCAAGAACACATAATTTCACTTTTTTGATATCAATAATTTTACCTAACCGACTTGTGTTGAAATCAAGGAATTTTACCTAATTGACTTGTGTTGAAATCAAATAATTTACTTGATGAAATTGTGTTGAGATTCTATATTGACTTAAATGTTAAATATCAAATTAAATTGTTTTAAGAGAACCGTGTTATATTTGTAGTTTAATAATAAGACATATGTTGAAGAATTAAAGATTAAAACCAAGAATGTAGAGGATGTTATTGGGAAAAAAATATTACTGAAAGATTTAGCAGGAATGGGGTAAGTTTATCTTATAAAATACTTAATGGCAACATTCCAAAACAAAGAATATCCAAGTTGCTCATGAACTCAACAAGAAATATGATTTGAATCCACTAGCCCAAGGGCTAGTTGGCCACTGTCAGACACAAGCCTGGCATTTATTTCCACTAGTCCATAGTTGGACAAGGTACAAGCTTTAATATTAGTCTGCATGAAAAATAAAATGGAATAATTGAAGAAGAGTAGATGGGAATTCTGAAGTCTGCACAAAATTCTCACATAGTAATAGTACATGAACATCGGGGATGCTATAATTTTGCCCGTCGGACATTTTTAGATGGGGTTAATAGACTTGAACAGGGTTCTTAATCCATTTTGAAATGAACCGGCCAAGGGTAAGCCTAACGGATAGTCGTATTTTCAACAACAGACATTTTGGTTTATGCATACTTTATTCACGTTAATAATTGCATAACGTATTTCGAATAATAATAGCTTAAACTTCGAATAAAGAAACCCTTTGTTGTAATTGCATACATGTATTCATACATCGATAATAATATTGAAATTTATAGTCAAATTTCAGCAACTTGCATAATGCATATTCCTACTTTCGCTTTCATCCAACCAAACGGAAGTTTTAATTTAGTAAAAAGAAAAACTACCAGTAAATATAAATATGTTTTTATACAATTGTATTATTGTGATCACTTGTCAATATATAAAAATAAAAAGAATGTAATATCAATAATAACAAATTAGCACAAATTAGTTTCTGTGTAGTCGGAACTCGGAAATATGCCGAGGTTTGTCGAGTGATGCCATACGTGCGAAAAGTCACGTGGCCAATTGTCATGGTCGGCTATTACTTGACATAATAATTATATACGGGTCAGTAGGTTATTACCAGATTTACTCAACGCTAACATGATAATAATAATTATTAATAGATAATAGACGAGATCAGTAGGTTATTACGTGACTTAAAAAAGAAGACAAAATTAATAACTTACGAGACAAAATATTTTTTATGAAATTTTGTCAAACGAAAGCCATTTGAAAGTAGTTAACCATTCGGAATTAAAATATCCCCCGTACTTCGGCTTTGGTTGACCTATATTGGACGTGGGAGTTTTTCAGACTTCTGGAACTTCCAATGACGACGTGCATGCTTGAAGTTCAAGGTCAATGCCGCCATCACTATCGTCGGCTAAAACTCGTTTACATTTTCTATTGTCATTCTGCGAGGTGTTCAAGTACTTCAACAATGTGTTAGATATAAATGAATGAACCGACATTGGATTATATACATTTTTTTACTTGATTGACTCAACTAATTAAGTTGTTTATTTAGGAAATGAGCCGATACGGATTGAAGCCGAAGGTATTCATATTGTATTGACTGACTCTTTGATGGGTTTCTTAATCGACAAGTAATAATTAACTCTTTGTTATCGGCCGAAAGTTGATTGATTAATGATACCATAGTGGCCGGTTCATTGTTTTACAAACCGGCTACATTAAAGATCAATCGGCTAAAGCCGACAAAAAAAAGCCGATTAAGATCCGTGGACTTGAACCTCAAATATTTTTTTGTTCAGACTGCTTGTTACTTTCTTTATTTAAGACACATCACGTTGGCGGTATGCCATAATAGAAATCAATATATACTAAAATTGTCATAATTTAAGTTAAAACTTTTTGTCCTCAGACTGTTTTAACAGTTTTTGAACCTACATTTTAATGTGGTCATATATTGTCCATAAGTCTTTCCATTTCATTTTAGCGCAATATAGACTACAATAATCCGTATATCTTTTGAAATTGATTTTCAACATGTTCCAATAATAACATCTACAGTTATCCCCTTTTGTTTCGATAGTATGTTGACCTGGTAGATGCTTCAATTATGATCTGATCTTTCTGAAATTGATACTGATTTTTTTACAGCCACATTGAATGTGGTCATATAATATTGCTGTTGATCTGTCCGGCATCCACAATTGCCTGAGGATGCTCCAGAGGCTGAAGTTACTATCTGATTGACTTCAAACTTATACATGTGTTCAAGGTCATGAGACAAAGAATCCTATTGATTTTCTGCGATTTCCGATAATTACTGCTAGAGTTATGGCCCTTGATCACTTCAAAAAATCTTGTGGACATTCTACAGGCCAAAGTTAATATCCGATTGACTTTAAAATTATACACAGTGTTCAAGGCCATGAGACGAAGAAGCCTATTGATTTTCAGCGATTTTCGATAATTAATGCCAGATTTATGGCCCTTGATCACCTCAGAAAACCTTGTGGACACTCTAGAGGCCAAAGTTAATATCCAATTGACTTAAACTTATGCACAGTATTTAAGGTTATGAGACAAATCTATTGATTTTCAATGAATTTTGATAACGGAACAACTAAATCCATGATTAAATCCATGATTTTAAATGTTTTGGGCAGAACTTTATAAATACCAAATAAATTCTAATGATTTTCTGATAATTACTTAATGAGTTGTTACTCTTAAACAGAATTTAGTGTAGGCTATTATAAATGTTTCATTACCAAAAAAAGTAAGAATATGTGACAACTCTTGTTGACTGCCTGGACGATTTAGCTGCTGTGGGCATATGTTTTGTACAATCAGGGGATGTAATCTGGGACTCTTATAGAGGTTCCACAACCTTAGTATTACATACTTTTTAACTATTTGCATACAAGGAACTCAACTGTCATTAGGGTGTAATGGTTATATGTTCAAGCATTTTTTTAAATCAAATAAAAATTGTGACTTCTAAAAATGTGATTTTTCATAGAATCAGGGTTCATTATCCAGGAAATTGTGGTCCGATATGTGCAAAAATTGAAAGGAATTGAGATCTTTGGTTTATATAAACATACATGTCAAGTTTCATCAAAATCAAATAAAAATTGTGACCAAGTGTTCACAAGAAAAACGTGATTTTTTGCTCTATCAGGGGCCATAATCTATGAAGTTATGGTCTAATTTCAAAAGGAACCAAGATCTTTGGGATATAATCAGATAAAATTGTGATCTTTAGAGGTTCCACAACCTTGATGTACACTATTTGCGAACGAGGAGCAGACATTTTCTCAACAGTTGTAGTCCAATTTTCACGAAATTGGTATTACATACTTGTACACTATTTGCCATTTGACTGGCCATTTTGTTGAGCAGCTTCAGTCCGATTTTTACAAAATTGATACACAACCATCATTATGGTAACACAATGATATATTCGAACATGTTTTATAAATCAAATAAAAATTGTGACCTCAGGCGATACCAATAGCTAAAAACATGATTTTTTGTACTATCAGGGGTCACATTCCAGGAAGTTATGGTTCAATATACGTAAATATCGAAAGGGACCACAATCTTTGGGTTATTATATTTCAAGTTTATTCAAAATCGGATAAAAATGTTGTCTTCTGGAGTATCCATAAGCCAGTACTGTGATTTTTCGTACCATCAAGGTCCATAACCATAATCTATGAAGTTACCGTCCAATACATGCCAATAGATAAACCTGTATTTTAAGTTTCGTCAGATTTGGATAAAAATTATGACTTCCAGACAGATGCATAGGGTCGAAGACAATATGTCTACATGAAAATGTGGATATATAGAAATATGCAATAACCCTTGTTGACTTCTTGGATGCCTTAGCTGCTGTGGGCGTATGTTTCATTGCATGGCAACCTATGTTTCATTGGCCGTACTGTCATCTTACAATTATAGAACCAGAAATTCTGCAGAAGATGATAAAAGGCAAAAACAGTTGGAAAGAGAGAAAAGACGAGAAGCTGCCCGCATAAAACGTGAAGAAAAGAAAAAACGACTGGCAGAAGAAATGGAAACAATAAGTAAGATATTATGTTTAACTTTATCATCCATCAATATAAAAGTTTGTTCTACATCTTAAAAATGGGAACCATAGTGGCTCAGTGGGTAAGATGTTGACTCACTAACCTGGAGGTCCTGTGTTCGATCCCTGGTTTGGTGAAGGAAGTTCATCAGGATTTTCTGACATGGTCCCTCCTTGTCATTGGTGCAGGACAGAAGGCCTGGCAAGGGTCAGTAAGTAGTTGTGATGGGACAAAAAAAACAAGGTCCCTTGCTCACATTAATTTAATATGCACACGAAATTAGGGCCTCTTGACGCTTGGAATTCAATGTAAGCGTAGACCGTAGCACAGAATGTCTGAGGAAAATTTAGCTCAGAGCACACTGTATGACGTATACCCGTCTTCATAAGCCCAGTCAAAGCAGAACAGTAGGAAGTTAAACCTCATTTCATTTTATTTATATGGCTTGAATAAGGCTTGAAATGAAATGAATTTAATGACTACCTTTTCGGCACCAATAATTTATTGAATAATGCTAATGAAAATGAGTAAATACCATGTAATGTGCTATGTGGGACATTTTGCTTATAATTTTTTATACACCCACATTGAAATGTGGTCGTATATTGTCTTCGCCCCTGTCCTTCCATCCGTCAGGCGTCCACAATTGCATGTGGACGCTCTACAGGCTAAAGTTAATATCCGATTGACTTTATAAATTTATACACAGTGTTTAAGGTCATGAAACGAAGAAGTCTATTGTTATAGATCTTGTGGACGCTCTAGAGGCCAAAGTTAATATCCAATTGACTTTGAATTTATACACAGTGAAGAAGCCTATTGATTATCAGCGATTTCAAAAAATTACTTCAAAAAATCTTGTGGACGCTCTAGAGGCCAAAATTAATATCCGATTAACCTTAAATTTACACACAGTGTTCAAGGTCATGAGACGAAGGATCCTATTGATTTTCAGCAATTTCTGAAAATTACTCCCAGAGTTATGGCCCTTGATCACTTCAAAAATCTTGTGGATGCTCTACTAGAGGCCATACTGATCATCCGATTGACTTTAGATTGATACACAGAGTTTAAGGTCTTGAGATTTTAAATGTTTTGTATAGTAAACGTTAGCATGGGGCAGAACTTTATAAAAAGCAAAGAAATCCTAATGATTTTCTTATAATTATTTTACAAGTTGTTAATCTTAATCAGATTTCAGAGTATTATAAATGTTTCATTACCGAAAGAAGTAAGAATATATGACAACTCTTGTTGACTGCCCGGACGATTTAGCTGCTGTGGGCATATGTTTTGTTACCTGGAAACCTATCTTTCACACTTTTACAGTTATCATGCAATCCATTTTTATGTTGATAGCTGTTGTCTTTGATTTTGTATAATATTTGGGGGTTTGAACAACATTTGCTCGCAATATGTTGGATATGAAAACAAGCACAAACATACTTTATAGATATTGCTTCTTCTTGTAAGACACCAAATAATTAAGCCGGAGGTCCCAATGTTGGTAAAGGAAAGTTTGTCCGTTTCTCATTGTCTGCTCAAACAGCTTTAATTATCGTCTGATTACCAGTAAATGTTCTGTTTATGTTAGCTCATAGTCTGGAGGCTCAGTGTGGGGAGGTGTCCATCAAATGGGCACAAAACCAGACCCAACTTTAGCATAGAATACGATGCCGAGTAGTGATCAGTCCGCCATTGGGGAGTTTTTGAGATATTTGGGGTCAAAGGTCAAATGAGTTCATTTGCACTGAAAGTATATGCACAGCCATTCTTGTATCATAAAAATATGCAGAAAATAATCGAAGTAATCACTCTTTCAATAAAAATGTAAACTTTCTAAATCCATCTATGTTCTTTGTGACCTCGGAGGTCAAAAGGTCAAATTTTTCGTTTCACCACTAGGAAGATTAAAAGCAATAAATATCAACGTGAAACGTAAAAACTCAAGCGAAACCTGTTTTTATTGATTATAGGAACTTTTAAAATTTATCTTTAGGTGGTCTTTGCACCGAACTTGAACTTTTGTGCGTCGAAAAAGATCTTTTATAACAGAACCAAAATACTTGGAAATCTGTTTCAAAAAAACTGTCAAATAAAAAATATCTCACAAGGAATGTTATACATAATGATACTAGTTGTCTGAAAGTTTTTGTTTGTATGTTTCATTGCCTGACAATTTGTCTTTAAATCTAATTGTGTTTGGTCTTTGTAGATGGGGAAATGACTGGATCAGAAATAAGGAAACCTTCTGATGAAATCACGGAAATAAATTCTAATTCTTTATTGCTCAATGGCTACAATTCCTCTTCATCACTACCGTTTAAGGATATCCAATTGTATGTGAAGGAAGATAGAGCAGCTGATTGGTCAGATTGGGAAAATCCAGACACCAATGACCTTGAGAACGATAACCATGGTATTGACTATGACAGTGATAGTAATTTTTCAGAAAGTGTAATAAGTGATGAAATTGAAAATCAACTAATGAAAATGCCAACGACAATCTCAAAGCCTCAGAAAAGTCTGGAAATATTAGCCGACAATTCTGAAGTTGACAAAATTAATTCCAAAAATTCTAAATTAAAGAAATCTCCTCTTCAGTTGAAGAAAAATAAAGTTGATGTGAGTTTTAAACAGTCGGAGGTTAAAACTAAAGATTCAAATATTTCATATCTTGAGAAAGACTGGGGCGTTGGTTCATTCCTTGTAGAAACAGCACAAAATGGTAATCATTTGACAAAAACTGACCAATCACAGATTTTGACAGATAGTCGACGCAGCTCAACTAGCAACAGTAGTTCTAACAGTCGCAATCTTCCAAAAACATCTTTTAATTTAGGAGAAGAGTTCGAAATTAAACCGGTGAAAATCAAAGTCAGTGATAGTTTTGATTTTTTTGCCGACATGGTACCACAAATACAAACTAAAACCAAAGATCCCCTTCTGTTACTGCAGACACCATCAGCAGACGGTCAAGAACAGAAACCAGCAGCAGCTTTGAATATATCGACTAAATCCCTTGAACAATGTCCAAAAGGTCTGAAATCTGCAGAAGAACCATCTCCTTCTGTTAAAGATAATAAATTCACCATGGTTACTGCTAATAGTCAAGCTGATCAGGTAATTTGAACTCAATGTGCTGCATCAATACTTATTTCATCTGCGATGTTGAGTTTATTTTTAAAAAGTGATTTAACCATTTCCACACAATTTTCATCTTGAGATTTTTGCAAACCAAATATGTGTAAATATGACTTTGCTGTATTGTTCAGGTTTTTATACGCACACATGGAAATGTCGTCGTCCTTTCCGTTCGTCTGTCCCTCCATCCGTCTGTCGTCCACAATTTCTTTTGAAAGCTCCAAAGGCTGAAGTTGATATCCGATTGATTTTAAATTTATACATAGTGTTTAAAGTTATGAGATGAAGAAGCCTTTTGATTTTCAGCGATATCCAATAATTACTAACAGAGTTATGAACCTCGATCACTTTGAAAAATCTTGTGAACACTCTAGAGGCAACAGTTAATATCTGTTTGACTTAAAATTTATACACAGTGTTTAAGGTTATGAGATGAAGAAGCCTATTGATTTTAAGCGACATCAGATAATTTCTGCCAGAGTTATAGTCTTTGATCACTTTGAAAAATCTTGTGGACGCTCTAGAGGCTAGAGTTAATATCTGATTATCTTTAAATTTATACACGGTGTTTAAGGTCATACGACAAAGAAACCTATTGATTTTCAGCGATATCAGATAATTACTGTCAGAGTTATGACCCTTGATCACTTTGAAATATTTTGTGGATGAAGGCCATGAGACAAAGAATCAAAACAATTCTAACCATTTCTGATAATTCCTTAATGAGCTATTTCTCGTAATAAGATTTTCATTTGTTGTAAACGTTACTGATAAAAGAAAAAATATGCGACACCGACAACCCTTGTTGACTGCCTAGACAACTTAGCTGCCGTGGTCGTATGTTTTGTTGCCTGGCAACTTTCTTTGTCTAAGTATACTATTTTCTGAGATTCATCACTCAAAAGTGACACTCAAGCTTCAAAATTAGATTTTTCTCCTCCTACTGTATTGTGGGTTGTTTCTATGTCAGTCACATGATGTTCAACTTCAACCAATCGTTTGTTATGAATTGTTTTAACTCAAGTTCAAGTTGCATAATTGCGGCTGATATAATATACCCTTTTCTGCAGCATTATCAATCATTGATTTTGTATCATTTTCGCCAATAAGGCAGCTTCCATGATCATCTTCGTTTAAGTATTGTAAACAAGAAACTTTATACACTTCATCCGACATACTTGCAAGACTGGAGTTGCTGTGTCTGTTCATTTTTCCATTTGAATCAAATCTTGACCATGAGTGTTTGTTAGTACTTTTCACTTCGTCTTCACTTCGTCTTAACTCATTGTTTTTGTTTTTATTACACTGTCATCATTATATTTACCTCATTTTGTTATCCAGTACATGTCCTATTGATAATTCGTTGCTAAATTGGGCTACTCAAGGTGTTCATGTTTTTGAGGAGAGGTTTTCCATGAGTCTTACTGGCCGCCATCATGTAAATTATGTACATGATATAAAGGTACATTGTTACAAGTCCTTAAAATAAAACATCATATCGTTACTAAAGAGAACCTGACAAATCGCTGTATATAACTAGAGAACCTGACAAATCTCTGTATATAACTAGAGAACCTGACAAAGACTGTTATACCATGGCATATGACTGTTATAATACCATGAAAATACCATTTATTGACTTACAGTTATATTGTTTCTATTGTAGGATGATGGAGGAGATGGCTGGGGAAATGAAGATATCGATTGGGGTAATGAAGAATTCTGAATAATCCAACATTCTCTGTGATATAAAGGAAGAAAAAAATAGTTCTTGGGGTCGGTAGAATAGGAGCTGATAAACTCTAATTAACTTAGTTTAGTAGAACTTTTAAGAAATTCTTGTATCTGACATTTTAGTTGTTCCTTTATACTTAAACTTTATTCTGAGTGACGTTATCACTGTTTGTGAAGTTTGTTTATTATCACAGCAATGCATTTGTTATTCAAGACTTGTCCTCACTTCTCGTATTTTGATCTGTTTACATCTACACCATCAGATGGTCTAGAGAGTTGATTATAGGTGCGCCTCAATAATAATTTATATATTATTTTAGGCCAAAGTAAAAAGCCTGTAAGAGGCAAATTTAGCTCTTACATAGTGTCATCTATTTAGTGATTGGGGCTCATGGTTAGCTTTTTTCATATATACTTTAAGGGAGATAATTAGATTTCCTATTTATTTAATTATGTGTGATATTTGTTTGCTGATGAGTTGATGTGGACATATTAATATATGTCTTAAATTCTGTCAAAGATCTTTCATTTTGTTTTGTTAATTGATAAAATATGATTGAGTGCAATAAGTGTTGACAGGACTGAGCAAACAGTGTATGTTGTTAGATTTAATAATAAAGGAGAATTATTATTATCAAAAGTTTATTTTGAGTAAAACAATCCTTCATTCATATATGTAAGTATATACAATGTTTTTTTTTTTATTATATCTAATGATAAACAATGTTTGTATTTGTAAATAAAACAGCATTTTTGTGGGGGCGGGGGGTGGGTGGGGTGGGGGGTATTTATGAACCATGTTTGTTATTATATACAATGTTTGTTATTGTGCATTTGTAAACTATGTTTATTATTATGTGTATATTTGTAAACAATGTTTATTATTATGCGTAGTTATAAACACAGTTTGTTATCATGTTGGTTAATTATGCTTGTGGGTGTATAATACTGCTTATTGGTATATTATCATAATGAAATCAAATTTCAATGGGAATATTTGAGATTTGTATGTGATATTAACAATTTAGGTATTGAATATAAATGATGTTATGGTGAGACCCTGTTTATCAGTGTTTGAAGGATGCTAAAAAATAAAGTGTTTTCATCATGTACTAATAAACTACTTATTTGTGGTAATTAAAAACTTCACCATATGTTTACAATCCCCTGCTTTACAATAAAATAAGAATGGCGTAGGGGGATGTGGCAAAGTTTAATAAATGATATTGACATTAATCACATTGACAATGTAATGGTGCCAATCATGCTGGAAGTGCCAATTTCTTTTTATTTGCCCACATTTTCACCTGATTTTGCTGAAACTAAATATACATGTTTATAACCCAATGATCTTGGTTCCTTTTGAAATTCGTGCATAATGGACCATAACTTCCTGAAGTATGACCCCTGATTGTACGAAAAATCGCGTTTTTAGCTTGTGGTCCCTCAAGAGGTCACAATTATTGTCCTATTTGAAAAAACGTTCTAATATATCACCGCTACACCGTAATGTTGGTTGAGTTCGAAATTTGTGAAAATTGAAACAAAACAGAAAAAATGGCTGCCCATCGTACGCAAATAGTGTAAACATCTGGTATATTACGGTTGTGAACCCTCTAGAGGTCACAATTTTGATTTGATTTTGATGAAACTTGAAATACATGTTCATACCCCAAAGGACCTGTTTCCTTACGATATTCAGACATATCGGATCTTTTTCAATATCTATTTGTTAACTTTATCTATTCATACATATTTCCCCTTTAAGTAGTTTGTTCATACAGGTAAAAAACCCATTATTTCTAATCAGTGTGGCATGTTTGCATTGGTCTACCAATGTTGCCTGCCAACTAATCAACACCATAAGGTAAGAAAATATGGTAAAAACCCCATAAATATTGTCTCATGGTTTTGATTTGTCTGTAGGACAAACAACAGTTTCAGATAAAAGCTATCTGATGCAGCAAGGGTTAATAAACTGTCAATGCTTATAACCATTGCCATAGCAATAAGAATTCTGTGGCTGATATGTCTTGTTTGTATCATAACTTTTGGAACATTTGCGGTTTCTGTTATTTAATATTTTCATGTGAATGTAAAAGTTGATGGTATTAAAGAATATAGATGTACATGTGGTTAATTTTTACACAAATATAAGTTTTGTTAATTATTTAATTGTTTAATGAGAGGAATGTGAAATGATAATAATATAATTATTCACCACTAAATTAGTTATTGTTTTCATTAAAGAACATGCAATGATACAATACGTACAGGTCATGTCTATTACAAGGGGCATATTAAATCCATTACTCAATGAAATGAAATGGGGAGAAACGTCTTGCTGTTGCACTCCGCATTGGACTTTAGAATGAAGACGGGCATATGCCATATTATAGTGTGCTATGAGTGAAATTTTGCCCAGACAGCAGCACTACAGCCTACTCTTATATCGAATTCCAGCTGTCAAGTAATCTTTTACATGCATGCCAATGTGTACACTGGACCTCTGTTTTTCATACCATCCGAATGAGTAGACAGTTGTCCTTGCCACCGTGACCACCAAATGGTTTGGGGCATTATATAGGCAGTCCTGCTTTGATATCACCCAAGATGGAAGCAGATATTAAACCTTAAGAACGAAAAAAATTCCTAAAAAGTAGGTGTAGTGGCAACTTAATTAACAACACTCATTAACACTAACACTGCGATATAGCAGAGGCCACAGATTTAAACAGATCTTTTTCAAATTTGGTGTGAAAATGGACTTATTGGGTCGCCATCTTGGATTCTGACTATTGCATTTAAGATAGTGGGAATGGACATTGGTAATGGGAAGAAACCTTAGAAATTCCAAAAAAAGTGACGAGTGAAACACCTTAATGTGGACATATTAAATTGTTGTCAACGCCCAAGTTAACATTTATTAAGTTAGATAACTACTTTAATTCCACTTCCTAGAAGCACAGCAAATTATAACCAAAATATTTTAATGCATTTTCTTGATACACTTTTAGAGCTAAAAAAAACACAATATAGAAACCTGGATACCAGATGAAAGTACAATGCGGCATTAACGGATTGCACAGAATTCTAGGATGTCAAACGCAATAAGACCTACCATGGATTGAAGGGGCTTGAATGTCCAATACTTTTTGAAAATACAAGGGTGGGCCTCATGGTCACATCGCTTTTTGCGCAACTGAGATTTCTGACCATGATGATCTCTGATCTGACTAAATTTTGTTGGATACTCCTACATGTAGTATATACACCAGACATACATGTATAATTAGAAAGAATGAGTAAAACTATTGACCAGACACTGACTTAGTTGTGTTGTTTATTTATACTCCATTGGCCAGATTTTTTAAAAGGTATTTTCAACCTAGTTCTAACAGGTTATGGGTCAAGTAGCTACCAATAATTATACCAACGTATGGTACAGTACTGCTGATTCATGTACAACAATTTATTAGGTTGAACAGGTCTGCATCTGTGAAAGTTTTGGACTCACGTGTGTGAATCAAACATTGGGGGAGGGGGGGCTTTGCTAGTGCCCAAATAAATATTCGAACAAAGTGTTTTCTTATTTGTGGTGGAATTCACCAGCTTTTGTCTGCTTTAGATACAGAAAAAATAAGTAATAATAAAAATTAAACAAATATGTGACAAAATATACTGAGTGCCATAGAAAACGCATCACTTAGTTTTACGTATAACAAAATGATCCTGTAAACATATTTTATTTATTTTGCATCTTATTGCGAACAATATTCAAATGGGAACACAACAATAACAACACATTTGTACACTTATGGATTTTTAATCTGTAATCAACTGTACAAAGTCTGAGGGGTCAAAACCAAAAGTACGACAGCGTGCGTATGAGCCAATGGAGGACACACGCAACTAACATCTGTGTCGTACTTTTGGTTTTGACCCCTCTAACTTTGACCAACATTGACCGACAAAATGGCCGCCGCTAGTACGCGAATAGTTTAAAAATATAGTGTATCAAGCTTGTGAACCCTGTAGAATTTGTGAACCCTGTAGAATTTTGATCCGATTTTGATGAAACTTGAAATATGTGTTTATTATCCATAGATCATGGTTCTTCTCGATATTCGCGCATAATTTTTAGGATTGTAACGTCCTGAATTATGGCCCTTGATTGTACGAAAAATCGCGTTTTAGGCTTGTGGTCCTATAAGAGGTCACAATTTTTAGCCGATTTAAAAAATAAACGTGTGAATATATCACTGTTATACCCTAATAAAGATGGTTGAGATCAGATTTCGTTAAATTCGGACCAAAACTGGCCGACAAAATGACAGCCCTTGTACGCAAATAGTGTAAAAAATATGGTATATCAAGGTTGTGAGTCCTCTAGGGGCCACAATTATCTCCGATTTTGATGAAACTTGGTCCCATTCGATAATCGCACATATCCGAACATAACCTGGAATATGGACCCGAAAAATCACAAATATAGCTTGTGGGCCTGCTAGAAGTCACAATTTGTATTCAATTAAAAAAAAACGTTTAAATATATCATTGTTACACATCAACAAAGTATGGTTCGATTTCGTAAACATCTATGTAATATATACGAAGGATGTGGACCCTCTAGAGGTCACAATTTTTATCCATTTTGGTGAAATTATATGTTTATGTCCCAAAGATCTCAATCCCTTCCCATATTTGCACACTCCAGACCATTACTATACGGTGTCTGGATAAAACCAGACTTTTATTTTATAAAAATGAGGTGGAGGTGGACTTTACCTTTGGTTATCAAGTACAGCATATAGATCATTCACTATATAGACATCGAATAGTAATAGAACGACAATCGATTATCAGGTAACTCAACCAAAAATATAAGGGTTACGTACATGTCCGGATAAGCATATTTGGCGTTCACGTCCAAACGACCAAATGCAATGTTTAGAAATTATGATAAATTAATTAGTTAGAATATGTTTTTAGTCTAAATATATCATCAATTCACCCAGTTTGTACGCGGGAATGTATCTTTAATTCTGTCATCTGGAAATGGAGATCGGTGTCCCAAGCTATAGGCCGTGTTATATTATACGATGTCTTGATAAAACCAGACTTTTATTTTATAAAAATGAGGTGTAGGTGGATTTTACCTTTGGTTATCAAGTACAGCATATGCACTGTATAGACATCTAATAGTAACAGAACGACAATCGATTACCAGGAAACTCATCAAAAATATAAGGGTGACATGTCCGGATAAGCAGTTTTGGCGTTCACTCAATGCACAGACGGAGTACAAATCTAAGATGTCTCTTCACGCGTGCTGAGATGCCAATATTTTAATTTTCAACTTACACATCACGGTTACACAATTTTAAGTGTTTTTTTTTTAGAAGTTTATCAAAATACACATTAACCAGGAGTAGGTCCAGAAAATGTAAGTTTTTTTTAGGATGTGTCAAATATTATCAGGCGCGGATCCAGAGGGGGGGGTCCAGTGGGTCAGGACCCCTGCTCAGACTTGAAAATTTTTTATGCGATTTTATTGGCGATTTTTAGACCTGTAATTTTGGAATTTACCTTCCGGAAATACGTCAAAATGCACCAAATTGAATCTAATTTACCAAATTTTTCTGCGGGAGGGCCCCCCAACCCCCCGGTAATGGTGGTGGTGGCAATTTTCAAACCTGGACCCTCTCCCTGCAAAAAATCCTGGATCCGCGCCTGAATATGCCCCCCAATCCTTGATGATGTATGAAATTAACGTTAAAGCCTTAAATTTCATCTGACATTCCAATACTTTTGAAAATCTTTGGCCTAAAAGATGGGTTTACGAACATTTACCATTTAGTAGGGTGCGACCATATCGGAAAGGGTCCAGTCTAGTTGATGTGGAATAGGGACATCCGATATTAATTGGTATTTTTATATCGTATTTTATGAGTTCATAATCTTCTAATTATCCTTGACCCTATTTTTTGACAGGTCATTTCAGCAGCTGGTTGTGTCTCTTGTCCATAGGGCGTTGAGGCTTTGTTTGAAATTTTGTTCATGTTGAGGAAGCATTTGGCAAGTTTTAATGTATTATAAAGGGACAATAACATTCTTGCTGGCTTGGTAGCTCCAGAAAATAAATAATACCCTTATTCAAGTACTATTTTACTTGTCCAGAGGGTTCGAAAATATTTTAAAATCCAAGTCACATTTGAAAAGGTTTACGTTAGACTTTTCAAATCAATTGGTTGAATTTTTCCAATTTTTTAAATTAGGTGTGTTAAGATGAAACTTATATCATAATTTAATTGGAATATTCTAAAATAATACGATTTGTTGACCAGAATGAAGATTGGGACATATTATTCAGTTACAACAAGAGTGTTATTGGGGCTTTAATGTTATAGCTAGTATTTTGTTTACTTTCATTGTGGGGTGGGATTGTGGATGGCGCCCTAGATTTGAAACCGCACCTACCCTACCCCCATATTCCCTAGAAAACTCGCACTTAGTGCTCGGCTCCTGATTGCATCACTCGCACTGGGGGGGGGGGGGGATGTGCATCAGTCGGTCGCATTTTGGCTAACACCCCCCCAAACGGAATCGTTATGTACGCCCCTGTCTACATGGTCATAATTTGCAGGACTGTTCCTCTAATCACGGAACAGATTATTGTCATCCTATTCCCCATATGGTGGTACGTATGGTCACCCTATACCTAAGTTTGTGGGACTGTTTGTCACTCTATTCGTGACTTGCTTTAGTCCCATTATTTGAAATGATTTGATCAGGGGCGTTTTAAGGTTTATCATGGCGGAGGCTATACTATTTTAAGGGCCCTCTTTCGCAGGGGGTTTGGGTTTTGATTGATGATTTTCATATCAGTACAATGATTGCATTCTCATTCAGTCGTGGATTCGACAGTAACAGTGTAAAGAAAACGATTGAGTCGGACTCGGATGCCCTTTCCCTTGGCCAGAGGGGCCCTTTCCCTTGGCCAGAGAGGCCCTTTTGTATGCCTTTAGGGCCCTCCCTGACTAGGGTACATTTACTTTTCTCATCAGTTTTAGCATTTTTCTACTGTTTTATTAGTTCAACTTCTTTGATTTTTTTTCGCGACGAGGCTGGCGCCTCCAGTCCCTCAGCTATAAAACGCCTTTGGATTTGATATAAATACCCCTTTTCAAGATAAGTGAAAAATACCCCATCATTAGACTATTAGTTTAGTGTTAAGGAAGGTTCAATAGGACCATTGATGAAATTTAACAATGTAAATTGGTATTAGCATATTAGTAAATTTTTGTGACTTGAATAAACCATGCTTAGGTGTAGCTGAGTCTATAACCAGGACACTGTAAGGAATCTGGTGTAATGGAGGAGCCAGGCGGGTGGTAATGTAAGAATCAGAGTGTTTTATAAGACAAGTATTGAATTACATCTTTAACTAAACATCAACGGCAGTAAGTTAGCTTGATACACATACAGCACAGTGTCTTAATATACCAACTTACTGCCACACATATATCATTCCTCATCATACACTCAGTCAGCAGACTCCTAGAAACACAGTCAACATGTAGATAAACTTTTATATCAACCAGAGTTTTTAATTTGTGTGGAATTATTAGAGTTTAACTTTCCTAAACAAAAGGATTATTGTTCTTTGTATTTTAATGTGATAGTTTGTGTTTTTGGAATCACAAGTCTTTCATGTTCTGTCAATTGTATGTGGTTGGTTTCATTTAAGAGGAATTTAAATGGTCACAGTTCCTGTTTATTTGATAACTGGCAGCAGATTTTTGGTGGATTTGTAACAATTGTGAAGTTTGATGTGTTCGGAAATGTAAAAAATGTGATAATAATTTTGTTATAGTGTAATTTTAAATTATTTTGATTGTTAACATTGTATTTTTAAAATACAAATTTAATGAATAATGGCCTCAAGAAAACTTTTTGTTTTTCTATTGCCTGTGTTATTGTGTACGTTTTCAAGTGTTTTTGTGCTTTCACAAGATGATGTGCCACTCGGAGCTGCATCTCTGGCGTTTGTATTTGATATCACAGGATCTATGTATGACGATTTGTTACAGGTCATCGAAGGTGCAGGGAGAATCCTAGAAACAGCAAACAGTCGGAGATTTCAACCTCTGTATAATTTTGTTTTAGTTCCATTCCACGATCCAGGTAATATTTTTTATTACAATTTACAAATAAATGAAATGGGGTTTTAAGTCCTACGTTTTCGTACTGACTGGCAAATAACAATCTAGAGAGGATAATGCTGTTTTGTAATTATTTGCCTCATGGCTCAATTGCACATAAAACTGGAAAAATTACATATTGTATCTATTTTATTTTATTTAGAAATAATTTAAAAGTTTAGCCTTAATTACAAAATGAAGTGACGGTTTCTCCATACAATTTAATTTACAAAGAAAATGCCTGCAAGTTACCCATGAATATAGTATTATTTTATCAATTAGACCATTTTATCTTTCTTTTCTTTTTTTTGCAATTTAAACACTTAATATAATTTAAATTATTGATCAGTGGGTTGGGATTTTGGAGTACATATTATTTTAAGATGTTAATATTATACATGTATAGCAATTTGGATTTCGACTGTATCTACATGTACATTAATTCAAAATACATGAAGATGAATTTAATTTTATATATAAGATCTCAAATCTAAAGTTCCCAGTGTTGAAAGTCTGAACATAAATATGATATTTATTGTAGGAGATTGTAAATTTTATAAAATATAATTTTCATATTATAGAGTAAATTCAGCTTTTGATAAATCCTAGATAAGTGATATCCATCATAAACTAGAAAACAAACCCATCTTTCAGGTTTTAGTCAACATCATCATTTACCTACACTATCAAATATTTTAAAACCAGTTTCCTTTTTACAGGCCAAAATACAGAATTCTTACAGATAAATATATACTCTTGTCAAAATGAAAAAATATAATGTAGATAATAAAACAATAAATTGATGCCTTAAAGGAGCTTATATTATTTTGCTTTGAATAGGTTGACATAGTTTGTTATTTTCAATAATGATGGCACAAGCTCGCAATATACATGTATCATTAAATGTTTGGTTTGAAAGCTGCAGTGGGAGTCAGCTCTTTATTTGGATGAATTTTTGGGATGGAGAGCAGCTGCACCTACAGTAAATAATTTTAAATCTTGTTATTCCTTTTTGAAGCACGGGCAGGCATACATCACACCCATTTCAGAATATTCAGAATTTATATTTATAATGTGATAAAGGAGAGTGTGATATGCTTTCTGTTCATATGCTGTAGGAAGACTTATAAATAATTTGTATTTAAACTTTGCCAAATGAAACACTTTAAAAGGTTATAAAGTAATGAATTTTCTAACAAGTATGATAAGCTTTCTTTTCATATGCTGTAATCCAACTTAGAATATATTTATGTTAAAAGACTGCTTGTATGTTATTTGAAAGGATATTCTGTAATATTTTATAACATGCTCTCTCCTGCCATGAAACATGTGGAGATAAATAAACTGACAGGAGATAATGTTGTTTTTAATGGAGGGGTGGACTGTATTTCAACTAATCACCAGTACATCTGAGTACATAGAAAAATAAATGATAGAATTAAGACCAGATGCCATTAAGGAGTTAGTTACTGAAAGATATTTAAATAATTGAAAAGCGCCCAAATTTTTATGGTTGAAAATCATTGTTGGTTTCTTGAAGCTAGGCCACATCATCTAAAAATCAAACTTCTCACAATATTTTAATAGTTTAGTGCATAATGTCTCTGTGTGCCAATGTCAAATACAACTATATTGCAAGGGTGTTGTTTAGGGTGTGAGGATCACATGCAGTGACTAAATGGGTAAGACGCTAGCTTGCTAGTCTGGAGGTCTGGTTTTCGACCCCTGCATTGGCTGAGAAAGTTCATAGAAATTTTCCCGCTTGGTTCCCATTATTAGTCATGCGGGACAAGAACAGCTGTCTAGTCATTTGGATCGGACAAAAAATAAGGTCCTGTAAAGCCTACAAATTGGCGATATAAGAGTAGGCCAAAATGTCCGTCTTCATAATTAGTCCAGTTCGAGTGTAGAATAATTATTATCAGTAATAATACTTATATGGTATTAAATTACCCATGGGAAGGGGTACTCTCCATAATCTCTGATTTGTTTGATGACAAATTAAAAATATTTAATTTAAAAATTGATTTAAAAACTTTTAATTAGATTTTCATGTTTTTGTGTCTTTTCTTGCTGTTACCAGTTTTGTCTCAATTAATAATTAATATCTTATGAAAGACTGGCAATACAGAAAAGTAGAATACAACTTTTCAAAAATAAAGTATTCCACCTAACTGTAAATATTGTTTTATTTTGAAAAATACTAATTATTTTATGGTTTATTATCATTTTAATTTTAAATTAATTTTTGGGGTACTAAATTATTTTAGAGTTCTTAAGGCCTCTTAAGGGTCTTAATCTGGCCCTGCTCAAGGCCATAAATAAAGTTTAAATAAAGTATTCCATCGTACTGTAAATATTGTTTTATTTTGAAAAATACCAATTATTTTATGGTTTATTATCATTTTAATTTAATTTGGGGGGTACTAAATTATTTTGGAGTTCTTAAGGCCTCTAATCTGTCCCTGCTCAAGGCCATAAATAAAGTTTAAATATGGAGTTTAAGAATATACAGCAGAATATAACATGCTATTAACATTATTCAATGTTATCAGTTTTATTACCTTTTCAAGTTTACAAATGTTTCTATGCATTTCACTCTGACATTTTAAACAAATCAAGCAATATTATAATTCTCCTGTCTTATCATTATTATTATTCCAATATTGAACCATAATAAATTTCATGATGCAGAGTTTTCTAAATTGCTTGATGGCTAGAATTCAAAACATTTGATGGCTAGAATTCAAAAATTAGTTCAGAATCTTAAATTTTAAAAGTCTTTGAACTAAATTTTTTAATGTTGCTGGAGCCACAGTCGCTCAGTGAGTAAGACACTAGCTCGCTAATCAGGAGGCCTTTGGGTTTTCTGCGATGCAGTTTCCCCCCTTGTCAATGGTGCTATTAATGGACGGCCAGGCAAAATTTCCCTCATGAAACAGTGTATGGCATAAGCCTGTCTTTATTAGCACAGTCAGTGCAGAAAAGTAGGATGATAACCCCATTTCATTTCTTCATGTTGCTGTTAGGTTTAAAAATGTTTTTTTATTTAAAGCAGAGTTAAAGAGGTACATATATATCTATGATATAAAACACATGGTGTATAAAGATATACTTACATGCCTGGTTGGCTTATCTTACATACTTAACATCACTTATTTATACAGATAACTCATAACATCTTTATATTTAGTGGTATCTATTATCAATTATCACAGTCAATTGGTTAAGAAATGAAATAAGAACTACTATTAGCTTGTTTAACATCCTGGGAGATAATCTTATGGTAGAATTAGGGTTCTATATGTACATGGTGTCATAAATAAGCATTCTATACGTTCAATTTAGTCTATGTGGTTTAATATCTTTAAACGTGGATTAGGGTTGTATATTTACTAGTATTAAATTCCACATAAAGATGAGTTTGAGACATGGTTCTGCTACTAGTCCAAATGACTTATAGTATAGTAAGTAAAGTATACTAAGTGATTTTTCTGCCTACTATTGGTTCCTTTATGTGTATGGTAGTCTGTATTCCAACCCATCTCATTGACTAACCCATGATTGAAACCCCCTGGAGTCAAAATGGAGTTCTGCGCATGATCTAACAACAAATTCACAGACAAACCTGAGCTATTCCTTTGAAAATGCTTTGCAAACCTGCATTTTTAGTCATTCAAAATCAAGCTTTTCCCCCTGTTAACTCTAAAAAATTCTTCACCATTCATTATTCAAACCAATGTCCCCATAATCTCCGAAGAAAACTCAACCCTTTGATCAGTCAAATCACAGTAAATAAGAAATACCATCAGACCAGAAGGGTATGCAAGGAAAGTCCATATGAGTGACAAATTTTATTTATCCATCAACTCTATACAATTCTTGACATTTTTAAATATCATATGTGTGATTAGTATAATGGTCAAGACATTTAACTAAATCTCATTTCATTCTTTGCGTGTATAATAATTTTCGCAGAGATCTGGTGATGGAATTTTGATGATTTTAATGCTCTTACTGAAGATTTAATTTGAATAGAAAGTTAGGATTATATAAACTGTTTATATTAGTGTGGTATATTATTAATAACACATGTTTGGATATTAGCAAGTTATTTAATTATATATCACTGAAATACACCAATATACACTTACATTCTTTTACCATAATATCTCAGTAATACCCTTTTTTGTGACATGGTTTCCCCATGTCAGTTGTACTGAACAAAAGAGCATGTCAAGGATAGCTGTCTGGTCATTTGGATGAGACAAAAAACCAAGGTCCTGTGTACAACATTAAAGTACATATAAAAGATCCCTTGGCAGCGTCGCAGTCCGGAAAAATTTCCCTCACTGTATGGCTGATGTCTGTCTTTGTTAGCCCAGTCCGAACAGAACAGTAGGGCATTAATCCCCATTACATTTCAGTAATATCTTGAAGCTGACTATGATGGAGTCTGCTCATTATTACCATACTACTTATAGTCTGCTGATGCTCAACAGGCGTATACGTATTTGCGTGATGCACATTGGTCTGACGCTTGTTGTGATAGCGTCCACATAAAGTAGCCGTAATGTGAGTTTGGTTGTGTGCTGTCACTCAAGACACCTAGCTTTGCTGTGTCATTTTTTGTGTATGCATAGAATGTATGGGTTGTTTACCCATCCATTATTTATGAGTATTAGGCAGAATTGGAATTAGTTGATTAAAATGCTTCTCGAGATGATGCATGTGCTTCAAAAATTGCCTTTTTCATAGTTGTGATAGGAGTAGGCTGATATCTTGAGAATGAGTCAATATCAAAGAAACAGTACGTTGGACTGGATGATCAAGGCTAAGCAAATGACAATCAAACCGATTAAAGGGACAGTCCCGATAAGAACAGAGTCTCAAAAATTAAAGTCCGAGAGTTTATGAAATTTATGGACCAAAATATAGAGGCATGATGTATTTATCTTGTCTCAAAATTTCAGCTCAAAATATTGAGTCATTTGGACGTGAACGTCAACACTGCTTATCCGGACACGTAACCCTTTTAAGATTTCGGGTCAATTTTTTCATTGGGTGACCTGACAATCGATTCACATTTCTTGAGAGGTCTATACAGTGAATGACCCATGTACTGTACTTGATAACAAAAGGTAAATTTCACCTTCATATCATTTTTGTAGAAAAAAGTCTATTTTTTTCCAGATACTGTATAATACAACGGTCTCCATTTCCAGATGAAGACTGTCAGATTTAAGTTATTTACAAGCGTATCACAAATATCGTGTTAGTTGGTCGGCCTTAGGTAATGGGTTTTAAGGTATTTTAACACAAAATTAAGCAGTTTTATTCCTCAGAAAGTTATCGGGATTGGCCCTTTAAGTCAAGCTTTTAAAATTATAAGCATGCAACATTGTGAAATTCTTTTGGGACTTTTTTTCCTATCTTTGCATATTTTGTCATTATGAAATATTAGACACATTTTATGCTGTCACAAAAACATGAACCATTGTGGAATCGCATTTCACATAAACTGCAGAAAACAAAACAAAAAATGCAAAAATTCAAAAACTTTTAAGAAATATGTTTATGTTTTTGTCTGTTATGGTATATCACATTTCACATAAAATGCACAAAACAAAACTCAAAATACAAAAATTCAAACATTTTTAAGAAATACGTGTATGCTTTTGTTTGTTATGGTATATATATGAATGTATACGCCCAAACCTTAACATTCCTAACTAATTTCTCAGCAAGCAGCCTTATAAGAAGTTAATTTGTAATAAATCAGAGAGAAATGAGAAATAGTATGTCTATTTATCAAACTTCAACTTCAACTTTTTATTTGCATATTACGTCCATTAAGAACAGTATACAAAACATCAACATACATATGCATGCAAAAGATACATTTGTCATGGAATACTATAATGAAAATATAATGAAATTATAATGGGATATATCTATGTACATGCACCATTGGGATGATACCAATGAAAACAACAATGAAAGTATGACAATGAAATAAAAATACTCATAAAATATGTAGTAAAGGTATATCGGTGTACATAAGAGTATGATGATCAAATGGGGAAAGAGCATTCAGCAGATACTAAGAGACAGGTACACCCCTTTCCTGAAGAGCATGGTATTGAATGTTTGCGTAGGTGTATATCAGTCAGGCTGTAAATGTTATTTGTTTTTAGTATTTTTATCCCAATCGGTTACAGTTCGGGAACTGAACCCAAGACTACAAAAGTACTGGGTAAGGAACTGGACTCTCAGGAAATTCCTGGGTTGAGGACTTGAGATGTTAAATACTCGACTTAACAGTAAGATTTGGGGAAAGTTGTTAGTACCAGGTTAGGGAACTAATGGATTCTCGACTAGAAAGTCTGGAGATAGGAACTGCATTATGGGTTTGTATTCAAAGGAAATCTTAAGTCTACCGTAGTCACGTAACTACTAGATCTCACTTAGTAACTTCCTGTAAGTTAAGGGTAAATGGTACTCAAAGACAATGTTAAGTATAAAATGTTCCTTAAAATTAAGTTGTTTTAATTATAAGTATTTAGTCTTTTAGTGGTGTTCAAAGGCCAGTTTAAGTGATAAATTTCCACTTAAAGATGCATTATTAAAGAGTTAAGTCTGCTTATTACAGATCTTTCTTTATGCCTTAAATGTTAATGATTAGATATTTATTAACTTGCCATAATCAACTCTCGATGCCATCAGATGTTTTAGATATTCAACAGATTTAAATAGGATTGGCAGTTAATGATTTAATTTAAAAATAGATAATCAAGACTTTGTTTATTATTGTAACAAGGTGACTACGGGTACACTGTTCTGTAATTTTCAACATATTCCCTTCTAATTACCTTGGTTTTTTTTTTAACGATTATAGAGAGAACTGTCAGCTCTTTATCTAAATCTTACCTAAGTGACCTAAGGAGATTATAGAGACTTTTATTTAACCCTTTGAACACTGACTTTACATGGGGTGTTGCACGTCCCTCCCTGGATTTACAGGACGTCATATTAATTATGACGTCAACGTAATTGGAGCTTGAACACGCCCCAAGCCGCAAAACCGACATTTCGGGTATATGCGATACAACGTCAAGCAGGTTTTGCGGCATTTTGGGTTCTAAGGGTTAAACCTGTAAGGACTTTTAAGAGTATGGGAATTGAGATTAAAAAAACACAATGTTGCTGACACCTTGATATCCCAAGTGGTCTGATTCCATTCTCCTCCACTATGCCTTGGGTTTATCCATGGGGTCTTCACTCACGTATTCACATTATCTGCCCTTGATTGTAGCTTGTTCCATTAAACAACCAATCTTAGCCTCAGACACCAATATGACGGCTTGTTTGCCAGAAATTTAATTTAAAAGAAGTAACACACACACAAACATGTTTTTGAAGGGAAAGATGTGTTTATGTCCATCAAAATAGGCAGTGGCAGGTCTTTACATGCTATAGAGTATATTCACTTAACTTTAAGAAAACCTTTGATGATGAACCCTTGGTTTCGGAAACTTGACTCTAAACTAAAAAGTCCTGAATTTGGGAACTGGATCCTCAACTAGAAAGTCTGAAATTAGGGAACTGGAGTTTGGGAACTGAACTCACAACTAGAAAGTCTGAAGTTAAGGGGTTCTCAACTAGAAAGTTTCTGTTGGGCTGTCAACTAGAAAGGTCTGAGTTAGAGAACTGGATTATTGCTTAGAATATCCTTGAGTAGGGAAGGGATTCTGGACTGACTCACAAGAAACTTATTAGGTGTTAGGGAACCAGATCTTTGACTAGACCCTGAGTAAGAATACTCATGTAAGCAGAGAAGAACTTTTATAATTTTTCAAGTCAGTTTACTACTTGTTATGGGTAGAGCCAGCAAATTGACATAGGACAATCGGTATTGATACCCAAGGGCAGATTGGGGTCGGGAACCGGCCTGGGCTTACGTGTCGTAGCGGACCCTTATACTGACCGCAGACCGTTGGTGAAAAATGAACCCAAAATATGCAATTTCGTGGCATATTTGATTATAATCTCTGTCAAATAATATATCTTATAAACAGGGTGCAGGTGACTTAATAATTAGTAAATTTGCAGGCGACAGCGTTGGGGTGAATCCGATGGAATTTTCGGATGATGTGTGAACACTGAATAGCTGGTTTGATATTATTTTAGTACATTTCTTTGACAGATGTTGGAATAAATCGTTTGATATTTAATTTTGCGTTCAATCTGAGTAAGACATTTATGCATTCTGACTTAGTCTACAGCTTTAACTGCTAGATTACAATTCACTAGTGCAATAATTCACGTACATAATATTTTAACATATATATACAGATAACCATATTGATGAAAAACAACACGAAAAGCTGCACAAGATGGTACAATTAAAAAAAATGTGTCTTTTAAAAAGGTGCCAAGATATGCTGCGAATAGAAGAACCTTCGTTTATTTGTTGTTTCGTACATAGTAATGTCACATTCTAATTGTGAATTAGATAATATAATACATTACAAATGTGTTAAAAATTCATTTAAACTGGATGAATTTCTGAGGGAATCTTTTGATTATATAATTAAAACATTGATTTCTTCTTTTTGAAATGAATGGTATTTTATTAAAATTACCAAGGATTCAAAATTAAAGTCTTTATTTTATAACATATCATATATGGGCCAAACCACCTTGAAGAACTATGATGTACATTTCTGGCATCAACACTGGCACTGGTAAATGCATTTCCTTGATACATTTCACAGACAGACATCTAGAACAATTTTCTTCTCTTTTTGAGTATTGAACTATTGAACTATCCCATTTTGATAATATTTACAGAAATTAAAAGTTGTACCGTACATATTTTAAATCACTGAATATAATTCATTTATTAAAATGCTTCACACTAATCTTAAAGAAGCAAATTTAGATATTTGCAGACATTTTGACTTTTCATAGTATAAATTGCTTGACACAATTTGGCAATCTTATGTCAATGTGCAGGTTTTTGGAAAATATCAAATTTTTCATGGCTTACGGTAATCCATGCTTGGATTCCGTACGATTTAAGAGATATTCATCAAAATATTTTAACGAAAAATTACATGTGCAGCTGTTTTTTTGACCATATCCCATTTTCATCGTCTACATTTTTCAATTCATCACATCTTTGTAAGTGCCCTCTACTTCAATGGAATTGAACCATCTTTAGACAGATTTTGTATTTTGTAAGGGATTCTTCAATCCCTGAAATGACATTCAAAGACTTTAAATGTTGGAACTTTGTATCCTGTCTGTTATTCCTGACCATGAAATGTTTGTAAAGTTGAGTAGACACATGATTTCAGTATAGAGTTATATATATAGTAAAATGTTCAATTTAAATGTACAAAGGTCTTACATGTTTTATATTTATATTTTTCAGAAATTGGTCCAGTCATAGTAACAACAGATGCAGAAGAGTTTCAAGATGAACTACGAGATTTATACGTCCAGGGTGGTGGAGATTGTCCAGAAATGTCTGTCGGTGCTATTAAAAAAGCACTGGAAGTTTCCTTACCTAATTCATTTGTTTATGTTTTTACGGACGCAAGATCTAAAGATTATTACCTGACAGAAGATGTTCTGACATTAGTTCAACAAAAACAAAGTCAGGTTAGAATTTATTTTGGATTTACTTGCGTAGCAAATAGACTTTGTAAAATCTGCAAAGAGCATGCATCTACCCACATCCCATATTAATCTATCTCGTGTGTCTACCCGCATCCCATATTAATCCATCTCATGTCTACCCACATCCCATATTAATCCATGCATGTGTACCCACATCCCATATTAATCTATCTCTTGTCTACCCACATCCTATATCAATCCATCTCATGTCTACCCACATCCCATATCAATCCATCTCATGTCTACCCACATGGCCACATCCCATATTAATCCATCTCATGTCTACCCACATCCCATATTAATCCATCTCATGTCTACCCACATCCCATATTAATCCATCTCATATGTCTACCCACATGCTATATAAATCCAGGTCATGTCTACTTACATCCGATATTAATCTATTTCTGAATTATTATTTGTTGATTATTATTTTACTGTGCTGGAACAATTAAGATCTAAAGATAGTGTCTTGACGAGAGTGGAAGATTTTTTGCCAAAATTTCTCCAAAACGACTTATCTACATCTTAAGATGGTTACAACAAAAACACAACATACAAATGTAGATATATATCTTAGTTAGAGTCTTGTTAATAAGACATGTATACATCATGCTATTCATTATTTCTTATAACAATCAGACATTTTCAGGCACCATTCTTTTTTATAAACGCAATTAATTCTCTTTATTTCTTTCTTGTTCAAGTAGATTCAGTGTTAGTCTCATGCAGACATTTATTAAATATAATACAAAAATACAAGACAATTTGTTAGCAACATGTAGCTGTTGTGAATGTAGCTTGCATAGTCTAATACCACAACATTTTCCTGGCTGCACCACCTTTCTAGTGATACTAATACTGGCCCCCTGTTTTCATATTCACACCACCTTTTTTTTCTGACACCACTCTTCTTTATTTCACTTTCTTCAAACACAGACATTTCTAGTCGCACTACCTTTTCGTGTGGCATCATTTTTAAGTGACTCAAATTTTTCTAGTGACTAGTGTCTCTTTTCTAATCTCACAACTTTTTCTAGTCACACCACCTTATTTCTTGTGAAATCACCAGTTGCCTTTTCCTAGCATCACCACTCTTTTATAGTTCTACTCTTACACTTATTACAATATCACTTTTCATCTAGTTATAACTACAGATAGAATGCAGGGTAAGCTTTTTCATTCTAAACCACCTAATACCACTCCCCAGGTACTTGTAATGTATGCAGCAATCTCTTACTCCGTCAAGCACATCAAATCTATCTATAGGTGGTACATTTAATGGATGCCAAGCATCAACCACTTCTCATTTATTTGGAAACGTAAAACAGCTAGCAATTGTTTTGGTGCATTTTTATTTTATTGAATATGTTAGACAATTTATGTTATTTTATTTCTAAAAATAGTTTGAAACAGGATTTATATTTTGTTATTGTATATAAACCGTGATAAACGACCTAACACCTTGGGTCTGGTAAACTACTTAACCATCATATTATATGATATAGTCACGACTTTCTCATTTCTTATTAAAATTTCTATGAGTTGGTTTACAAGAATGTGTCACTGTTCAATTGTTTTTCGCGGTTTGATGCATGAAATAGTGGCCTTTGTTTTTATACGCCCACATTTTCATATGGACATATATTGTCATGGCTCCTGTCCGTCCACAATTTGTTTGTTGACACTCAACAGGTCACAGTTTTTATCTGATTTTGACTTAAGTATAGGTTATATCCCAAAGATCTTGTATCCTTTCGATATTAGCATGTATTGGACCATAATTTCATGGATTATGGCGGGCCCGTAGTCAGCTTATACAGTTTGGTGGGGCTATGGAAATTTTTGGAGGGGCTGAGGATGTTGCCAGCTAAGAACACTCCTAAGAAATCATTATTGATGGTGAAGTCCTCCCCCCCCCCGCAAGCCTCCCTATTGTTATGGGTTATGGCCCCTGATGAAAAATAAAGTTTTTAGCTTGTGGTCCCTGTAGAGGTCATAATATTTATCTGATTTAAAAAACCTTCGATTTGATCCTTAGCATATTATTAAATTTTTATCTCATGAATCGGACAACAAATTTCCTCTCAGAAAGGTTCATAATTCAGGATGTTACGATCCAATTTGAGCAATTTCAAAAGGAGCAGAGATCTTTGGGAGATATTTCAAGCTTTGTCAAAATTGGATACAGATTTTGACCTGTAGAGTGTCCACAAACAAAGTGTGGATGGACATCTGGATGGACAGGGGTGACGGCATAATACCTCCTCATGAATATATGGCTGTATAAAAATTGTGACCCCTATAGAGCTCACAAGCTAAAAATGTGATTTTTTCGTAGATTCACGGGCCATAATCCATGACATTACGGTCAGATATGTGCCAATATCGGAAGGAATCCAGATCTTTTGGTTATGCATTGTAGGTTGCATCAAAATTGGACAAAAATTTGTGACCCCAAGAGTGTCCATAACCTTGGTATTATTATGCATCTATTTGTCAAGTTCAGCATCACAGGAAAGCACCATGAACTGCAGTGCTTTCATCTAAGGAATTTAAAAAAGAATTAAAACTTCATTGCTGAGTAATTTTGTTAGCCAAAATTGGTTAAAGAGCTTCAGTGACCCCTGGTCCCTTGCCTCAAGTCCAAGGATGCTACCCCGCCCCCCACCTGAAATCAAGAAATACTTTTGCTGGCCCTGAAATGTGCTAATTGCTTGGATTATATTCATTTTCTGCACGTCCACTGCATGATGACCTACGATTTCAGCATTCAGTGAAATGGGGTTGAAGGGAGGCCTCCATGACGTGCTGTTGCGTTCTCTGATTCTATCATTTTGATTATCATGCAATGGGCTTATTTCATATACCAGACACAGGTTTTATCGAATGAACTGTTGTACGTTTGTCTGTTTGTACATGCACAGAAATTGTATTCTTAAAAAAACGCAATGAGAGACCTAAACTATCAAACAATGTGTGAATAAGGATTAATAAAATAACGTTTACTGGTAAGAATTTGACACTGTTTATTATTTCCTTTTACATCCCATATTAGATTCTGGTAATGTGTCTAATTAGTCACATGCAGAGTCCTTTTTCACATATATTAGCGACTCCAATATGCCAAATACTGCTGTTGAAAATAATTATCGAACCATTACTAGTTCCTTCTCTCCAGGTTCTTCAAAGATTCCACCAAAGGATCATAGCACTTTCTGATATATCTGTTTTATCATTTACAGTGAAAATAGATCACTATTCCATATATCAAACATTTTATTTAAACTATAAGTTTTTAACAAAAAACTATTTATGTGAAAATGTTATTTTGATAAACATAATTATGAAACTGAGGGTGTAACATTTGCAATGAAGGAAAAAAAATTGAATATTTGTATAAGCCATGTGTTAAACTCTATAACTTTTAATAGTAAGTGCACCACACATGATTTACACAAAAACAAATATGCAGACACGTCACAATACGCAGAAATCACAAACAAACAAACAATTCAAATTAAGTTAATGGATCCTGGGCGAGCCGTAAGCGTCCACTGTGTTGTACAGTCCGGAGCCTGTAGTCATACAGAATTCACTCAAATTTTAAAACAATCAGGAATATAACTCAGAGAAACTATTGTGTAATACCTTCATGAGTCATGATAGTAGATAATGTTACAAATGTAAGCAATAGTAAGCAACTAAGCATCTGTGAAATGTATAAAAAAAAACAAATAGTCTAAAACTTAATTTGATATGTACATGTAATACCCTACAAGAAATGAAAACCGGTATTTTGAAGAAATCGTACTGTGCAAGTGTATTGATAATCCAGATAGTATTAGGTAACTGTAGAAAATTTAAAATAAATATAAATTGGATCATTATCCAACATGTAGGCCGCTTGAAGAAATAGTGAAATTTTGAAACTTCTTTTAAAATATGTAATTGTAATAACATTATCTACTGTTTTGAAATCTTCCATTATTACTTCATCCATGTTACAACTTTATCCATTGTTTTGTACATTCCATCATTCCTTCATTTATTCAATTATCTTTTGATTTACCATTGATTCATCAGTCTGTAGTTATTCAACCATATAGAAATTTATACCTTGTTGATTATAAATATGTTACATCACTACCACCATTACAACAAGGAATTGGGTTGTCAGCATAACCTCTTGGGTGTTCGTTTTCCCTGTGTCCTCTGGTTCCCTCCCACTGCTCAATATTCCTATGTGCAAGCAAATTATTGAAATATAATTATAACATGTTACTTTCAAAATGCCATAGTTTATGTTGAGTAGATGTTAAACCCAATTTCTTTCTCTCTTTTCCATGATGCATCCACCCATCTGTGCATAATTATATCAGTCCTTTGCCATTCCACCCTTTCATCCCTTCCTTCCATTTATTGAATATCCAGGGATGGTTTATTGATCCATTATTTATCCACCATCTGTACATTTATCTATCCATCTATTTATTCATCCTTCCATCTAATATTTATTAATCCATCCATCCATTTATATGTGTAATTTATGATATTTGTTTTATTTCAGGTAGTATTTGTGTTGACAGGTGATTGTGGTAACCACACACATAAGGGTTTTCAGGCGTATAAAGACATTGCATCTACCAGCTCTGGTCAAGTCTTCTTATTAGAAAAATCAAAAGTTAACGAGGTATATCCCTTATTCTAATGACTTTTTTTTATTTTTATTTGTCCTCATGGAAATGTGATCGTATATTTTCAGCACCCCCATGTCCATCCGTTTGTCACCCTCAATTTCTTGTGAACACTCTAAAACTACATTTATCATGTAGTGGTAATTGTTTCGAAATTGATATGTGTTGTTTACGTCAGTGAGATGAAAAAGCCTATTTAATTTCAATAATTTCTGTAAATTTCTTCTTGCGTTATGGCCCTTATTTTCACTTTTTTGAACCTTGTGAAGACTCTAACGACAAAAGTTAGATGTGTCAGCCTACTGATTTTCAGCAATTTCCGTTAATCACATCTAGAGTTATGGCCCTGATTTCATTCTGTTGAACCTTGTGAAGGCTGTGCATGTAACAACAAAAGTGCTAATCCGATCTGTATGAAATGTCAACAATTTCTGTTAATTACTTCAAGAGTTAAGTTAAGAGGCCCTTGTTTCCATTTGTAAAAGTTTGTGAACCCTCAAACAACGAAGAATAAATATATACAACAGCCCTTGTAGACTGCACGGACAATTTAACTGCTGTGGGAGTATGTTTCATTGCCTGGCAATTCTTTATGAATCGTCTAACATGGTCTTTATTGAATTATTGGTTGTTAAAATGTGTTTGTGTAATGTGTATTATAGGTGTTAGAGTTTGTACGTCAAGCAGTGAACGCAAGAAAAGTTAATCTGATGTCAGTGGATCAAGACACTGGTAGAACACAAATCTTTGATATACCAATCGACACAAAACTACAGGAAGTTACCTTTTCTGTCTCTGGAACACAACCTAGAATAACATTAATAAATCCCAAAGGTAGTCGTTTAGATCATTGTGCCTGTATACTGATTATATCGATAAGTAGCACCTATTTCAATTTATAAACTGAAGGTAGACCCTGCTCGGTATCATAGCCTGAAGGTAGTCCCTGTTTGTTGTTATAACCTGAAGGTAGTCACTGTTTTAGAATATAACCTAAAGGTAGCACCTATTTACTTGATCCTCAGACTTGTATTCATTTAGAAACATATTATTCCAAAACACTACTGGTAACACTGTAAAGTTGATATCGTTGATTTAGAAACAAATAACTTTCATAAATGATAATATTTGCCACTAACAGATCAGAATCGTCATTTTAAATGCATAATGTTTAATGGGGCTGTAGTCTTTAAAGCTCCAATAGCATTTTTTTAAGTTATATTTTTAAAATGTATTAAAATAAAGCCCAAAAATAGATTGAACCTATAAACAGTCCTACCTTGTTAAAGAATAATCCTATTAATCCTATAATTCAGTACTGCCAGTTGAGAAATTGGCAAAAATATCATTTTCAACTTCAAATTCAAACGTTTGAAGATGGCCGTCCATGGAGAGGAATGGGAAAACAAGGGAGGTAATTGAGTAACTATTTCCTCAATCACCCTGTGTCACCCTTTATAATGCCCAAAAAATTTTGCCCAGGACCGTATAATAGTGAGTTGACAACCTTTTGAGCAAAAGACATAGAAATAATTATGTTTTGACTTTCTTAGAAAATGTGAAATTGGAACTTTAAGTAGGTGTTATGTCACTAAGGGAAATTTTTATTACATGTTCTTTTACATTCAAGCCAATGCGTACATGTGACCTCTGTTTGAACGACTATACGGTGTCCCTTGCAAGGCCTTCTGTCTTACACCACTGCCAACACCAGGATTAGATATGGGACCTCCAGGTTAGCAATCCAGCGTCTTACTCACCAAGCCACTGTGGCTCCATTTTACTGCTGTGATATGTATGTCTACCATAGACCTACCCGCCAACCTGACTACAAAATAAATATATTTTTTTGTTTGAACAATGTTTCAATGAAATTTTCAGGAAAGCGGTTAGAAGAAAGGAATTTGAATGTATTTTTGAACATAACCAACGCATTGATTTATAATGTGAAAGATCCCATACCTGGAGGATGGCAACTGGAGATATCTAGTCGTGGTCCACATACCATCAGAGTTACTGGCCTTAGTACAGTTGATTTCCAGGCGGGTTTCTCTAAAAATCCTTCTAGAAATCTGAATGATACCGATTTACGTCCTATACAAGGTAAGATGTCTTGGTTATTGTAAAAGGGCAGGGTTTTATATCTTTTGTGATTCTAGAATACAGGATTATACAATGAATAAATATCGTAGGCATGCAAGGTTCACTGAAAGCATCCATTTTTGTTTCCAAAGCCACCCCACTGAATGATTGATTATTTCAAATTCACAAAATGTGGCCAAATGTTGCTTAGTTACTGTATCTAAAATAGATTAAAGTACATATATAGAGTTTTGTGTAGAGATCTTACAGGTGCTCTTAGACTTACATTTCAATTTTGGAACATAAAACATCCTGTAATATTCTTATCTATCTTCTGAGGTTATATCAATGCCACAGCCATATTGTTGCTGCAGAATTGTCTTGCTACAGGTAGGCCTACATTAGGTTTGCCTAATATTTCCCTACTGGTAGCCAATTACCACATCGATCGCCGACAAGTCTTTGATGATAAATACCTATCATTTTTGCTTACAGGTCAGCCAACTAATCTATTGTTAAATACAACTGATATGGTAAAACCAGCGGTATTTACTAAACTTGAGTTATTAGATTTAAAAGGTACACCACTGGCTCAATTTCCTGTATATCGTGATCCATTGAATCTAGATCTATATAATGTCAGCACCTCGTTTATACCACCAGATGATTTCTTTTATATAAAGGTACGTAAATGTCCTGGCTTCGATTACCAGAATAGGTGGATACAAGATGAGAGTATCATCGTCGAAACGTTGCATGTTGATAAACCAGTAATTGTTAATCCATAAATAGTGTTAGTGTGTTATATATAGCTATGTGATAATTCTTTATAAATGATATTAGATGTATGTGTTATTAAAAGAAAGCACATATATATTTCATGAAAATTTCATATATTACTTTATTGTCTGTCATTTAGTCAGGATATAAACTAACTTGATAGATAACTACACTATGTCAATCAATTCGTATAAAGGTTTAATAACATATGATCGTACAGGTTGATGGTATAGATTCTGAAGGCTACACTCTCCGTCGGACTACGCCGACTGCTATCAGTCCCAGAATTCCCACCAAACCCAATGTTTTCATGCCTTCAGTTACGAGAGGTTTTTATGATCAGACGGCTGTCATCACCTGTCATGTTGACAGTCTTGTGCCATTTTCTGTCAAGTGGTATCGAGAAGGAATTAAAATGGGGCCTGATCAATATTTTAGGTAAGTAGTGACTAGAGTTGGTGCAGACATATATTTCTGTCCCTTCATCTCAAGCTTGACTCAAATTGCGTTAAAATTAGTATTGACTTAAGTTGCATTAAAAGTAGTATCAATAGTTTGACCTATTTAGAAATACTTCATTTAAACACCCCAGTCTGTATTGGATAGCGTATGAAAAGTTTCTGTTAAGCCAGAGTTTTACCCATACACTGTTTGATCACTCTCTGGCTAAATAGAAACATTGAGTGCTCTATCTTACTTAAGGCAATGTTCAAGAAACTCATACAAAGAGACAAATTATGACCACCAACAGGCAGCAGTTCGTTCAATATTATGAAAGTTTATTACATTTAATATGATAGCATTCAGGAAATGTCACAAACAAAAAATAAAACCAATGAAGATATTGATTTCAACGTGATTTACAATGTGAACACAAACGAATGCTTTTCTAATGCATCAGAAAAAAAAACTGTCCAAACCTGAGCCAAGAATAATATACAGTTTTTAGTAGACAGTTAGATAGTAATTTGTGAATACATTTGAATGTGTTAAAGACTATCTGATCATGCTACACAACGTCATATAATGGATAATAAGGGCAAAGGATGACATCATAACAATGGCTTAAAGCCCTCGTATTGCAGGCATAAAAACAGAAATACAATTAACATGAGACATAAATCCAGTCTATTCCTAAAGGTTTGCCTGTTATTTCAGTGATTCTGCCAATGCTACACTTTTAATACCAAGAGCGGGAGAATTCTCAGAAGGTGATTATATGTGTAACGCTTCCAGTTTGGCTGGTTTCACAAATGTGTCGACATACCTGGATATCAGTGGTAAGTTTTGTACATTAAATTACTTTTAGAAGAGGTATCATTTTTCATTGCAAAGTTCAAGACCGATTCCAAATTATGAATCGTATTGAATGATTCCTTTTAGAAGGCATTGAGATATTAGAAACTGATCAGAATCGTACAAATGAATTTCAATATTTAGTAGATATTTATGAACAAAAAACGGTTGTCAGAAATTTGATCTTTTCACTAATTGTCATACTTGACACAATAGTTATAGAAGCAATTATTACTATCCATTTTAAACCATGTTAAAAAAAAACCTGTTCAACCAACACGCTTCAAAGGGAGATAATAATTTTTTTAACACCTATTCTACAAACTGATTTTATATTATCAATTTAAGATCCCCCACCTGTGATTTTACCACCACAGAATGTATCAGTCTTGCCTAGACAGTCTGCATATTTAACGTGTGAAGCCTTCAGTACTGTACCGTTTAACATGACCTGGACTAAAACTGGACGTAGATTTCTAACGTACGATGATAGAATTAAAGTTTTACCAAATGGCACTCTAGAAATCACGTAAGTTTCTGCATTTATATTGTCTAAACATTGAAATCAACAGAAGGCCATTTGGTCCATTTACTTTCTGACGATCTTGTTCTAATATGACAGATGAGATGTTGAACAACATCTAAAGTTTCTTGGAAACCTGGCCCCGAGTTCACAAATCATTCTCAGACTTAAGTTGAGAATTTACTCAAATTTGTTTGCCTTATTTTAACTAAAATATAGCCCTTTATAATACTTTTGATGTTTTAATGTATCAGAAACACCAATAAGAAACTATATGCAAAGTTTTGTATTTCTTGAACAAATATATTTCTCATAAGCTGTGATTTAAAGTTGAGCAAATTCTCAACTTAAGTCTGAGAATGCTTTGTGAGCTCGGAGCCTGGTGTCCCTTAAATATAAACTTTCCTTTTACACCAACATGGTTTATGAATTTGGTACCACAGTTGTCTACCTGTAGCTGTTTGTATCGTATAAAATTATCCTTACCAATACCAAATTTTTGAATTTTGATTTATCTCTTTGCTATTTATAGTTGCTGTTATATATATTTGCAAGTTATATATTTGTTATTTATGTATTTGCTATTTATATATTTGATGATTATTATTTGATAGACGTTATATTTGCTATTACAGATTTGCTATTATATATTTGCTATTATATATTGTATATTAATTTGCTGATTAATGTTTGATATTATAGTAATGTGGGTAAACAAGATGAAGGTCAGTATAATTGTACTGCTAGAAATGAAGGTGGATCAACATCTGCTCGTATTTTTATCAAATTACAAGGTAAGAAATATTTTGATATGCTAAACTTGATTTTATAAAATACTGCAAGGATGTTTTCACGATTATGGTTCAAAGTGTTTAATTGAAGGCTGATAGGGCCTACACTGTTGTGTAGCATGTTGTTAAAGATTGAGTTTGCATTTGTGGATTCCCTTTAAGATTCTATTCCAAATTATTTAAGGTTAAAATTTGTGGTATTTATTTTATCTATACATATTTGGTTTATATATGTACAGTAATGTATTGCGAAATCAACCTCTTATAAATGCATACATTGAAAAAATTTGTAGGGACTTTTAAGAGGCCATGCATGGTTTCAGCAATACTTTCATAATGCTTGTTGTATTTGATTTATTTCAGTGGCCCCGTTGGTGCGGACCATTCCTCGAGAACAGAATTTTGTTGTTGGCCAAACGATTAATGTGACATGTGTAGCGGAAGGATACCCTAAACCAACATTTACTTGGATGAGAAGAAATCAACTTGTAATACCAAATGATCGATATATTGTTAAAAAGGGATTTTTGCTTATTAAGAATATAGAGCGTGAAGATCAAGGAGACTTTGAATGTTTAGCAAGGAATTCGGCTGGACATGATACAGCCATTGCAAGACTTAGTTATATCGGTAAATTGATATTATGTTTAGAAATAAAATGAAAATAGATTGAATGTTAAATTGATATTGTTTTATAAAATGCTGATTTTTACACTGTAGTAATATCACCTAGGATTCCTTCTTTCAAGAAGGCAATTTTAAACAATCTGAAAATATACTACCAATTTTAACGATTTCAAAGAATTGATTTAAACGGTTGCAGACTTACAGTTTTTTGATTAATGTTTATTCTTACAACTTTTGAAACATTGTATTTACTTTTTCAATTTCTACAGAGGCTCCAAGAATTCAACAATACAAGAAAAGGTTATTGGTTGCTAAAGGTGATAAGGCAACATTATTCTGTGATGCTGACGGTATTCCTCCACCAAATGTTACATGGTACAGAGGAGATCGCATGGTAAGTAATCTGACTCACAGTCAATTTTATAATCCATTCAGGTCTTTATGTTGATTATCAGTTATTTTTAAATGTGACACTGATAGAATAATAAAAAATCCATCCTATAATGACCTGCAAACCAATTCGGCAAAAATCGAAAAACAACAGCAAATAGACTCGTTTGAATGAAGATTTTGAAGGCAAGTAAACTAAATATGATAGGAAAAAGAGGCACATGGTGTAATGGATGAAATATATAATCCAGGTTTACCATAAGGACTAGTATAACCTGTTACTGTCTATCTATCTATCTATCATGAGGACAGTGGATGGGTGACTAGAATGTCCAGGGTTGCCAAGAACTATCAAAGAATATTAATCCAGGTTCAAGAGCTGGTGCTTGTTGGGTTGATAAGTATATATAGTGATGAGCATGTAGAAGAACTCTAGACAGAATGCTGTGTGAAGAATAGGCAGAAATGGTACTGCCTGGACAAGACTCTCCTCCCAACTCCATTTTTTCCCATACACAATTTCTATTAGATACACATGTAGTCATGTGTTTTTTAGGTACAGACAGCGTATGATTCTGTGGTAACACGAGATGGTAAACTGGTGATGAATAATGTACAGAGACTGGATTCTGGTGAATATAAATGTGTTGCATCTAATGAAGCTGGAATGGACAATGCTACAGTTTTATTAGAGATTGGTTGTAAGTTTTTTACTGTTTATTAAACCTCACCCAGGTTCTCTTTACCTCACCCATGGATACTCCTGACAATTAGCATAAAGTTTATAAGTATATGTGTACATGTATCATATATAGTTTATTGCTTTTGAAAAAAAGTGCTTTGAGCATGTTTGTGGTTGGATTTGTTACTCAAGAAAATATTGTGATTACACTATAAACCGCAGATTGTCTCGTTTGGAATTTCTGTCCAAACGAGGTAAAACAAATGCCTCGTTGTCTGGAGTTCCAAAACAAGGTTTTTTAAATTACCCTGTTTTTGGAACAAGGTATTTTGTTCGGAACGAGGCTTGGTAAAAATGACTCGTTTACTAAACGTGTTTTTTTCAAGATAGTTATTAGCAGTATTTCCTATCAGCGAATTTGTAAAAATTAAAATTTATGTTATTTAATACGAAAATAAAACCAGTCCAAACTATGATATTCTAATCAGAGAAATAGTCAAGACAAGAATACACGCCATAGATGTAGGTGTAAAGCAACATCAGCTACCTTGATTGATTTATTGGCCCAATCAGTTATAGGTGTTCAGAAACAACTGTGGTGTTGTGACAATTTATTGGGGCCAATAAATTAATCAAGGTAGCTATGTCCGCAATAGTTTTACACCTAACTGATTATGATATACCTTATGAATGTGTCAGTGATACTATACATTATAATGATTTTGCTTTTTATTGCGATAAAATTTTACATTGCAACAGTCTGATATTTCCCAGAAAATAACTTGATTGGATTTATCCTTGAAATGTAGTGATTCTAAAGAAGGTCCAGCACCTAGTGGATTTTGGTCAAAAATACAAATGTCTGGTTTGTTTATACTTTAATTTGACATAAGTTAATTGGGCCCTTTACCTTTAATTTGATATAACTCGATCTTAATATTGTTGATGATGTAATATTTTTATGTCCACAGCTCCCCCTACGATAGTAGCGACATCACGAACGGTTGGTATAGAAATACAAAAAAATGGTGTTCTACCATGTAGAGCTAAAGGTTCTCCTCCACCTAAAATTATTTGGCAGAGAGGAGACGGTAAACCTTTTAATAAAAGCAGTCGATTACGTCAACTACCAAATGGTGGACTGCAAATCAATAGTAAGTTTAATAAATACACATTGATATAACGTATTAGATAGTTTGACAAGGAATAAAGTTGCTCCTTTTAGCGATCTGGGTTTTCTATGGGTACACTGGTTTCCTGTCACTGTTTAAGACAATAAATGATTGAAAATAAAATATAGCATAGCATGTATGTTACTCTTGAAATCACCCACTGAGTAATTTGTGTTAAGTGGATGTTAACCATCATTTCCATTTCATATAAAAATCATCCTTAAATATATTATTAGCTCACAAGGGAATATAACTATATTGTATTTTATCAGACATTCGTCTTGGTGATGAAGGTATATATACCTGTCTAGCACAGAATCATTTTGGTGTCGCTGATAAATCTACTTTTGTCAGTGTTACTGGAATTGGTGAGTATTAAATATATGTAAAACAAAATACTATAACAATGCATTTTGGCGGCATCTATTGTTTTGTCAGAAGGCAGCACATCAGGGGATATTTGTGACATATCTAGGATTTTTAAAAGGGGATGGGCACAAAAAAGTAGTCAAAGCAGTCAGTGCATTGTACTCTAGACTAGAATGTTAAATCTCTGGCCCATGACCAAGAACCTTCAAGTTCTTTCAAGATGGTATCTGCAATACTGACACAGGATGCATGTAAAATAATTCTTTACAGTTGGAAATCAAAGAAGAGTTGGCAGAAATGCATCATTCCGGGCAAAATTCTCCTAAATTATTGTACATATAATTGTCTCTATAAACCTCATTCCATTCCATTTATATGTATTAATTATTTTCAATTTATGGTTTTAGTGCGACCATTGATAGCCTACAGTTACCCATTTATCAAAGTTTTAGAAGGTGATTCGGCTATGTTAGACTGTACGATTTTACTCGGCAAACCAAAGCCTAAAGTAGCATGGACGAAAAATGGACGTAATCTTCGACAGAGCGCTAAAATAAAACTAAAAGGAAATGGAAAGATGGAGATTATGAATGTAACTCGGGCAGATGATGGTGAATATATCTGTGTAGCATCGAATATTGGTGGAAACGCAACTTACCATGTCACTGTTGATGTCATAGGTAAACAGAAGGGTTAATTATAAGGAATGAATTTATCTTTTTTTAAGAAATTACCTGAAAACATTGTAGATTGGAGACATGACACAATAATACCGTTTGCATGTTTTTCATGTTTATTTCGATGCCCGTCTTTAGGAGAATTTTGGTTTTAATTATGTGAGAGAGATGAAACTTGGTGTATAGTTTCATTACATCAATACCTTGACCAAATTCGATAATGAGCATTTTCTGCTAAGGGTAGGCAGGGCAACAAGCAATTTGATTGGTTGAGACTTTGACGCTTGATAACTTCTAATTGAGTGATAGTGGTGAAACTTTGTGTATAGTTTCATTACATTAGTACCTTGACTAAGTTAGATGTTGAGCATTTTCTGCCTATGCTTAGTAGAGACTTCAGTCTGATTGGTTGAGACTTTGGAACACAATAACCCTCCTTCTAACTGAGGTAGAATGTTCAAACTTGGTGTTGGTATCTGTTTGGTGAATGCCTTGTAAGTGTTCTACCATGCACATTTTTTGCTAAGGCTAAGCAGAGATAAGGAATTTGATTAGTTGAGACTTGGGAACACGATAACATTGGTTCTAATTGGGTGAGAGTGATGAAACACAGACTATAGATTCATTATATCTATACCTTGACTAAGTTCGGTGATGAGAATTTTCTGCTTAGTCTAAGTAGCGATAAGCAATTTGGTCAAAACTTTGGAACACATCTTTGCTTTTAATTAAGTTAGAATGTTTAAACTTGGTGTAGATATTCAATGGGTGAATGTCTTGACTGAGTTCAATGCTTAACATTTTCCAAGAAAGCTAAGCAATTTCATATGCCAAGGCTTTGGGAAAAGATAACTTTGATTCTAACATATGAGGAGTGATGAAACTTAGTGTATAGTTTCACTACCAGGTACTTCAAAACCTTGACTGAGTTTGATTGTGAACATTTTATGCTTAGACTAAGTATAGATAATCAGTTTTCTTGCTCAACATTTTGAAAAAGATAAATGTGCAGGTAATTAATATGTGTCATCTATTTAATTTGGCATTGCGGCCTCACAGTTGTCCGTTTGTTTGTGGGGTTTTGTACATCTCCTTCCACTTTATGTGATATTGCAGACTGTTGGTTTGTTTTAGTCTCATATAGCAAGAACTGGGTAATAAGTGTTGATTATTTGAAAGATTTAAGTGTAACTGTTCAAAAAAAAATATTGTGTTTTCATATTATTCAGGCCCACCCAAATTACTTCAAGAACTGGAGAAGGATAAGAGAAATAAATTTACAGTTATACAGGGACGTGGAATTGTAATTCCGTGTAATGTAGAGGCTGATCCTCGACCTTCATTTACCTGGTTTAAAGATGGCAGCCCCATCTCATTAACTGACATCCATTATTATATGCGTGATGATGGAAGTTTAGAAATATTCAGCGCAGATCCACAGGATACAGCCCAATATAAATGTGTAGCATCCAATAAAGCAGGAGAGGTTGAAAAGAATGTTAGACTTTTTGTTCAAGGTTGGTCCATGTTATCAAATGTTAGACTTTTTGTTCAAAGTTTATCCATGTTATCAAATGGAAGACTTTATAATTAAGGTTTGTCCATGTTATAAAATGTTAGACTTTATGTTCAAAGTTTATCCATGTTATCAAATGTTAGACTTATGTTCAAGGTTTGTCCAATTTATCAAATGTTAGACTTTTAGGTATGACTCTTTAAGTCCACAAAATGTTTTTACAAGTTACTCTGTCACATAATTGTGATGTCATTATTTCCAAGAAAATTTGTTCCGATTTGGATAAATAACAAAGAATATTCAATAAGAACAGTATCAAAGAGAAATGATTAGCTTCACGGGGCATAGAAAGTATATATTTGTAAAAACTTGTTTGCCTTATAGAAATTATTTAAAAAAACAAACAGAATTACTGTGCAACTATTGTTAGGGTGCCCCACGTGCCTACTGAAAAGTTGTTCTTGACACGTTGATTGTGCTCGCTTTAGTTGAATGACTAACTACTGATTTCTGACAGTCTCGCACACTTGTTGAGGCTATAAATAGCAACCGCATGCAGAAATGTTCAAAACACTATAAACTACTACAGTCGTAAAAAATCTATTGTTGACGATTCTGAACAGCAATAATATTTAACTTTTTGGTTATTACGGCATCTTTAGAAATTACGCTTGTTTTATTTTTTAAATTGCCTTATAATTAACTGTACCATTAGAAGCTGCATATTTTGGTTTAGTACAAATAATATCTCTGACTCACATTCGTAAAGCAAGAATATGATACTAGCAGTAGTTTCATTTTACTTTTACAAGGTTCTTAAAAATATTGTTGAATTGTCTTATGTGTGTGTTTCTAAATTCAATTTCTTGTTCCATGTTTCGTAAAAATGTAGTCCTGATTATCCCGACCTGTCAATTAGACGTAGAATGATTGGTAGACTGGTTAAGCGAGACTAATTTCAAAACAAGGGCACGTAACCTCTTTTACTCAAAAGTGTCTGGATGTTATGGATGCTACTCCAAACCATTTTTCAGTATTATTTATGTATGGTTAAATGGTCATAGCTTATTAAGTACAACATGGTTGTTTATTTAATGACTATAAATGTGTGAAACAGATTTAAGGCTTGGTAAATATTATTAGTATTGTGGTGTAATTGTCGAGATATTTGGAGATATTCATTTGGGGTGGGGCACCCTACTATTGTGCAAATTATTATGTGATAGTTGACATCACATTTCTTGAGTAACTTGTTTATTTACCTACTAATCCCATGTGTAAAATCAAATTTTATAAATTGAGATTGTTTTATTGCTCCTATGATAAAACAACATAATATGCAAATCATGTACGGGTACCTACTATGTATATTTTAGTTGGACCGTCAATCGATGGTAAAACGGAGGAACGTTATGAGGTACTAGAAGGCAAACCAGTATTTTTACCATGTGAAGCAGAGGGTAAACCTAGGCCCGTAATCAGCTGGAGACGTAATTTCACACCATTCCGTCCACGGTCAACAAGATATTCTATTAAAAAAGGTGGTATTCGTATCAGTAAAACAAAAGTACGAGATAAGGGTATCTATGAATGTATCGCATCAAACACAGCTGGAAATACAACAAAAGTTATAACGCTGGTTGTCTACAGTAAGTTATTAATGATGTTTATTCACAAGTTTTATTTTAGGATGCTCACAAATCCACAAGATCCATATTTCTGGTGGGATGGTCCACCGAGGTTCATCTCTTCATTGAGTAAATGTTATCCCTTCAAGTGCAAATAAACACTGAAGAAAATCTGCTTAGCATAACCAAATCAAATTTCACCAAACAGGTGTCACATGACCACACGATGAATGTATTTCCTTCTAAAATATGAATTACTCTTTCAATCTTTAGCAAAAATAAATTGATATGTTAAATGTTGAAAATCAATGTTTTTATTCTCATCGAATTGACTTGTTTACATAATTTGACTTTTTTATAAACAGATATTTTGAAGATAGCGAATATACATAGAAAACGCCAGAGATTGTTAATAATCTGTGTAAATTGTTCATGTTCAGTCCACAAATATAGTACTTCTGTTGGAGTATGTATATAATTGTATTCATGTTATATCATTTGTTTTACCTATATCTTGTAGTACAATTATCCTGAAGGATCAGTTATAAAACCATGTAATCTATTTGATTATTTCTAGTTCGACCATCAATAGAAAGTGGAGAAACATCAGTAACAGTGATGGAAGGAGATCCTATTTTATTTGAATGTGAGACTTTCGGTGATCCCAAACCTTCTGTGGTTTGGACGAAGAATGATACCATAATGGATATTTCGTCAGAAAACAGTCGATATTTGGTTTATGGAAGTGGATCGTTAGCTATTGATGCTGCAACATTGAGGGATGCCGGAAAATATACTTGCCTGGCAACTAATCCAGCTGGTTCAGCATCAATTGATTTCTCTCTCACAGTTCACGGTAAATATTTATAAAGGATAATTATGGAATTGCTCATTTCATTTTCAAAAATGATTAGTATTAGCATAACAATATGAGCAAAGCAATGTGAATAGAATCTTGTATTATAACTCTATTAGCATGACCGCACTACACACAGAACAAAGATAAACCTGCAGACAATATAGAAAATAGACATTGCAAAAAATAAACAAATATCAAATCAAGTGAATGAATCCGGGGGCCAGCCGTAAGCGTCCACTGCACTGTACAGTTTCGGGCCTGTTATGGTGCAGGCTTCACTAAAATTGACCTTGTATCAGATCTACAATATTCAAGGTTTATCACCTACTGAAATGACAATCACTATCAATCATAAACTTGTTGTGCTATGAATTAATTTCAAACTCACCATGATGTAAAATAGTTTGAAACTTTATATGTCTTCACCCCCACCATCTTGCTACTTCCTATTTGTTCATGTTTTATTTAAATTATGTAAATTCACAGATTTAATATTGTACTATATCTTATGTTAATGTTATTTCTGTGGTTTTACAGCACCACCAAGCCTACCATTAGATATACCAGGTTCAACCCAGATAATTGAAAACAACCCTGTTATTCTGCCATGTCCAGCTACCGGTACTCCTCCACCTAGAATAGTTTGGTTAAAGAATGAAGTCCTGGTTACAGGAGATGAACTTGGTATAAATATTTTATCAGATGGATCATTAGAGATCAAGTCTGCAGATGGTGAAGATACAGGACAGTATAGATGTATGGCTATCAATGTTGCAGGAAATGCAACTAGAGTTGTTGATCTTAAAATTCTCAGTAAGTATCTTTTTATTTCATTTCTTGTGAATAATATCTTTGTATTTGAAAGATGCAACCATTGTAAGGATGCTAAATGAAATAGTGCAACATGGATAGTCTTGATCTTACAGACCTAGCTATAAGTGTATTTGTATGTGTGCTGGGCTTTAGATCTGTCATTTTAGTTAGGTTTTGATCCAATGTTTGGTTGTGATATGAAGTAAATTTTCTCCTTGTACTACATACAGTTTCCTACCCTTGCTACAGACCCTTTCATGTAATAGAAATAAAGATTTATGATGTGTTAGTCCTGAAATGATCTAAGTTATGTTGAATAGATTTTAAACCCAATTCTCTGTCTATCTCTTGTGTGCATTTATTGTAAAAGAAATAAATGATGTTTTCTGTGTTTTTTCTCTCTAGTTCCACCAAAGTTACTGGGTCCTGATGGGATAGATGAACCCGAGAAAGTCAAGGTTGTAGTTAATGACACTATAACCCTTCGTTGTCCTGTCGCAGATGACGTAGATCCAAGACCTTCTGTACTCTGGTACAAAAACGAACGTCCATTAGTCCTCAATAACGAAGATTCTAGAATTGAAATATTAAAGGATGGAATGGAGTTATCTTTATCGCAAACTCTCGTTGATGATACTGCTAGATATAAATGTGTTGCTACAAATATCGCAGGTGCTATAGAAAAAGATTTTGATTTAGAAGTACAAGGTGAGTGATTTCATTAGATTTTGATTTAGTAAATGATTTGGGTATGTGAAACTATAAAATATGGGTTAGGGTTAGGACTAGTAAACAGGCCTAGCTAACCTGTAAAAATGCGGGAAGGATTAGGTCTTGCAAACTGGCCGAACTGGGGAAGTGAACCTGTAAAAACAGGGAAAAAGTTAGATTTAGTAAACTGACCAAGCCAGGAGAAAGTTTTTAGGTTAGTAAACTGACCGAATAGGGGAGGTAATCCTGTAATTTATCACAAACCATGGTCTACTTTAATTAACCCTAAACACATCAGAATCACTGATATATGATTGTATTCCCATAATTCACCACAAATTGAACCCCTGTATATCAATATAGAGAATTAGATAGGTCATTAAGTTCTCTTGTCAGTATTATAGTACAACATTAAAATTAAACCAAAGTTTTAATTGATATCTACTTTACTTAAATTGGATTCCTGTGCTGTTAAAGATGTATTATTACTCACCGAAAGAAAAATTTAAAAATTCATTTTGAATTGTATTGTATTTACGTGGCAATATTATCATTAATCACCTTCTAATCAAACTAAGTGTTGAGTTCTTTAATACAACCTGTCATTTAAATCTTGTTTGTACTTTTAAAATTTTAGTTCCTCCAGTTATTGATGATCCAACGGCATCTCCAGATGATATGTCAGTTGTGATTGGTCAACCTCTTTACATTAACTGCCCTGTATCTGGTATTCCACCACCACAAGTAACATGGTATAAAGATGGTATGGTGGTCTCACCAGAACTTGATCCAAACCTGCGTATCCAGGCTAATGGAAGACGTCTAGAAATTGTCAGTGCGCAAGTTAGAGATAGAGGGCGATATGAGTGTGTTGGTGAGAATATCGCTGGTAAAACTGACAAAGCTTATACAGTAGATGTTCATGGTAAGTTTATCATCAGTATTCTTTATATAAAGATGTATTCTATGTATATACTGCCTTGTTAACAACTTGAGCATTGATTTATATAGTTTACTAAATTATCTAAAGTCTTTTGTTTGTTTGTCAACTGTCAGATTTTACTTAGGAAAGGGCTATAGTTAAAAAATTTGGTCTCTTACATCCTGAATTAAGCATTTCTAGAAGATAGCACACAGTAGAATCTATTGTGTTCACCTTTTTGATTAAAAGTAATTGTTGTATTTATTTTATGTTTACGATTATTTCAGTACCGCCACGAGTTGAAAATCCAGGAACTATAGATAAAACAGAAGTAATGACCAATCAGACAATCAAATTAACCTGCCCCGCTACAGGCATCCCGCTACCAGATATCACATGGTTTGTAGATAATCAGCCAATCAAATCTAACACCAGTAAATATACCCTACTTAATGCTGGTTGGTTGTTGACAATTGCTAATGCTGATGTTTCTGATAGTAATAGATATATCTGTAGAGCTGAGAACATTGCTGGAGAAAATGAGAAGGTTTTTGATGTGGAAGTTCTAGGTAAGATTGAAATATTTTATTCAATAGGCCTTCAATGATCTACTAGTCTTGATGATTTAGCCCCATAGTCTTTGTTAATAGTTGTGAATCAAGCAGGGTTATTTCCTCTATCGTGTAAGTTATACACATTGATATACTCTGCTATGTGAGTAAAACACCAAGTCATTGGCATTGGTAATGTCCAATTTGAGGTCGCTCGCAGCCTTTAATTTTTACAATATTTATTCAAATCACTACATATTCCTGAAGTTCAGCTCCTTTTTAAGGTTTTATTAACGATGCAAAGCGTCTTTTTCAGGTGGGTGCCCACCATTTGAGTTCCACAGCCTTTCGTATCAGAGTTACACCCCATTTTCCAAAAACCTTGTGAACGTGATACAGGCTATAGTTTTTATCATCTAGTTACCTTTAATTTAAACAGAGTGTTTAGGTTGATGAGAGAAAGGATCCTATTGGGCGTATCTTTCATTGCATGGCAACCTAGCTTTTGTCAGGATGTGGGACAATATTTTTGATTTTCCTAAAAAAAACAAGTTGATAGAAAGTCTCCTGGTTTTGTAACAGTACTACACATTATGAGAAGATCCTATGTTAATCTTTATGGTTTTTATTTTTTTCATCTTTATCAGTACCACCAAAAATCAACCGTGAAACCAGCGACCCAAATCCTAACGTCGTTGTCAATACAACAGCAGTCATCAACTGTCCTGTTACTGGTATTCCTGTACCAGAAATATTATGGTATAGGAATGGAGTTCTACTCGACAGCACTGTTACGCCTCGTTTTGAGATTCTCGGTCAAGGACGGCAACTTAGAATTCACTCATCCCAAGTTCAAGATCGGGGTCGTTACACCTGTTTATCCAGGAATCGTGCTGGTGAAGATTCTGTAGATTTTAGTCTCAATGTATTTGGTATGTGATAGAGCTATTTTGATCACAGTGTATTTTGTATGTGATATTTATTCTATTGAATTTCAGGAATTTTCCCTTGAAATGTTAGGAACTTTGTAGAATCTTGTGAACACCCTAACTATTAATATTATCTGATCTGTTTGAAATTTATATGCTTTGTTCAAATTAGTGAAATTGTTTCTCCCCTCTGTTTTTAATAATATTTTGACCTAAATTAATGACGAATTGTTCCTTCAATTATGAATTAATAATACTGTGTGTCAATATAATTCTGATTTGTATTTTTTAGTTCCTCCTTCGATTGATTCTCAGGGAATAAATCGTAAACCTAAAGTTGTTGCTAACAACTCTATTACCATAGATTGTCCCGCATCCGGAGTCCCTCCCCCCAAAATCACATGGTACAAGAACTCTCAGGTAATCAACATTATTGGTAGTCGTCATCTATCAGTGGTCAATCAAGGTACACAACTTGTTATTCAGAGTGCCAATATTGAGGATGCTGGCAGATATGCCTGTGTAGCATCGAACGAAGCTGGAGAAAAAGAAGAGAATTTTGACTTGGAAGTTCAAGGTAAGTGTAACAGTGGTTAAATTCACATCTAGACGTACTAGTGTTTCCTCAGCTGTCAATGGTCAAAGGATCTCAAACAATGGAGGAATTTGGTGCAGTGGTTAATAGAGTGGGATATGTAACCAAGCAGTGACAAGTTGGAGACCTGATTTCTGCATGCAAGTTCTTGTGTCCTTGAATAAGACACTTTACCCTTGCATTCCACATTATCCAACTGTCAATTTGTACTGGTATGTAATTACATAAAAGAAATTGTTGTGCTTTTTGGACATTATTTGGATTTAATGAGATCAGTCGTTAAGGGCAGGGATAGTAATTGAATATGGCACATTATTATCATTATTATTTATTGTACATATAATTGTAAGACTTTCACCTAAATAGTAAATGAGAAAGTGCTTCTTTGAAAGATATAACTATATTGACATGGACTATAGCTACTATACTTTTTTGTATAACATTTCTATACTTCAAGAGGGGTTGGATGGCCGAATGGTTAGCGTGCGCATGCTGTATCATACGGCCTGACATTGAGTCAACTGGCATGATTTCAAATCCCCAGTTGTACGTGGCAAGGAGTAGGGTTGTCTGTCCAGCCTTGTGGGTTTTCCCTGGGTTCCCCCCGGTTTCCTCCCACTGCTAAAGACCCCTATGCGCAAGTGAATTATTGAAATAAAATTAAACCATATGTTAGTCCCGAAATGACCTATTTGTGTCGAGTGGATGTTATACCCTATTTCTCTCTCTCTCTTGCCTATCTGTCTAGTCAATGTAAAGTTTGGTGTGCATCGGGCCTTCCCTACTAGGTTTATCTGCTCTGCTTTTTACGCAAAATGTAAAATATGGAGAATATAATCAACATTAAACAACATATATTTTGATCATTTTTGATTATCCCCAATATGGACAATAGCCTTGACCAATAAAGATACTATTTTCAAAATGGTAAATCTTGCATCAGATTTTTTTCTAATTTTATGTGAAGCATGAGAGGATGAACCCTACTGAGTTTCCCTGTTCTCTGTCCATCTCTTCCTGAATGTGGGCGTATCTTGCATGGCACTAAAATTGAATGATATGATTAAATGTTCTCCCCCCAAAACAAAGTTATGTTCTGATATTTTCCAGTTCCACCGAGTATTCCTGATTTTGGTATTGTGACGGATCCAAAAGTTGTTGAGAATGATTCAGTAGTCTTGGACTGTCCAGCTCTTGGTTTACCAATACCTGAAGTAATTTGGCTACAGAATGGACAGCCCCTTGACTTTGAAGAGAATCCCCACATTTCCATAGTAGAGAATGGAAGACGACTTGTTTTTGACGGTACCGAGGTTTCTGATACAGGAACATACACCTGTATCGCATCAAATGAAGCTGGAACTCAAGAAAAAAAATATAACTTAGAAGTACGAGGTAAGTGTGATGTGTGTTGATTATACTTTTCAGTCTCAACTCCAATAAACAACCTCATAAAATCATGTATCCTTGAAAAAAACTCTCAATTTTATTACTTGTATTACAATATATTTCAGTGCCTCCATCAATAGATGCTGATTCTGTAGATGATAAACCACGGGTTATAAAAGGTCATACAGCAACAATACATTGTCCTGTCACTGGTATACCTTTTCCTGATATAATGTGGTTAAAGGACGGACAGCCGATTGAGGAGAGTATACGATATAATATTATAAATCGCGGAGTACAATTACGTATACAAGATAGCACAGAAACGGATTCAGCACAATATAGTTGTATAGCTACCAACCCAGCTGGTTCAGATCGAGCTGAGTTTGATTTAGTTGTACTTGGTGAGTCTAGATTTTTCAATTAATATATTGTGAACATAAATAGTTGTCATCCATGATTCAGGCAGTCTGTATACTTCCTTTGAGAAGAACTATATTTTTCAGTCATGAATTTTGGAGATATCTTCCCATGGCAGAGAAAGTTTTTCAACACTGTTGTCCTGGCCAAATTTCCCTCTTAGCTAACTGGATGTTGAACCCTATTTAGTTTTATTTACATTACATTTGATCATACAGAACAAACAAACTACTTGATAGAATTTTTAAAATGTTAGGTTTCTAAATTTTGTTTTGTAAATTTAACTTCCATTTGCATTTTGACCGTTAAAGCACCATGAGAAAGTTTTGATTGGAGTTTGTTAGAATTTAGTGAGATTGTTCATTTGAGACTACAATAAAACGTATCAAAACTCAGAATGTTACAAATACTATATATAATAACAGATTTATCTGTCGGTATACGTTCAAATCTCAATTTTCACACTTTCGTTGAAAGCTGTGCACAGTTTATTGTGGCTTTTTTTAAAAAAACATTCGCCCTGCAGAATTTATTTTAGAGCTAGTAGGGTTGCATTTGCTACTTGTATGTTATGATGATGTATCCAAGTAAAGCCCTGCTGTTTGCAACAACAAAAACTAGCAATGAATGATAACCAATAAAGCTTAATCCAATTCAAATATCCCTGTCTCAGTTGTTTGGTTGTCAGTAATAAGCCAAAAAGTCTTCTTAAATTTATAGACACTAGCATATAACAAATACTCCATTAAGCTATATTACTGCATAACAAGAAATTAGCAATAGAAATATTAAAATAGCCCTCTTTATTGTACAGTTTCACATTTCTTTCATTGTAAAGAGTTACATACATTTAAGACCATGAGCTTTTACTTAATTATAATTATCAACATCTGTTAAGATCAATTAATGTCCTTTTCAGTTCCACCTGTGATTGATGAATCAAATGTTGTCTACAATCCAAAAGTTATCCAAGATCGTCACGTTATTCTTGAATGTCCAGTATCTGGCAATCCAAGACCTACAGTATTGTGGCTGTTAAACGGGGAACCTGTGATTGAAACAGATCGAATTCGTGTTGTTAAAAATAACCTGTTACTGGAGATAAATCGAGCGCAGGTGGCAGACACAGCAAGGTATTCCTGTATTGCAACTAACGAGGCTGGAGAACTAAGGAGAAATTTCCAACTGGAGGTCTTAGGTAAGCAGATTCAGGGAAAGAAAGATCACCTGGGTGAATAGGGGTTCAGGGGATGCATATCAGATGAATTATTCAACTCAATCAGTCCATGAAACATAAATAAACAAATTTTGAAGAAACACACCAGAAGTTGTCAATTTCAGATCCATCGCTTTAAGAGTAAAGATGTAAATAAATTTATTTTTATTTATTTCAGTGCCACCAACAATCGACAGAACCAAAATTAGCGACAACACATCTGTCATACAAAATAAAACATTGTATCTGGATTGTCCAGTCTCAGGAGTTCCTCAACCGTCAATTATCTGGCTGCGTAACACTGTTCCTTTACTTGACTTCCCATATAAAAACCTACGATTGATGGATAACGATCGACGTCTTGAGATTAGTAGCGCCCAGCCAGAGGATGCTGGGATATACACATGTAAAGCAAGTAATGCAGCTGGGAGAGATAAAGTTGAAACCAATGTTCTGGTTCATGGTACATATATATCTTCATGTTCCTAGACAACCTTGGAGTCAGGGTGGGCAAGATGTGGACTGCTAGCCTGTTCCGAAAGAAAGGGGGTCCGGGGGGGGGGGGCATGGCTTTCCCCCTGGCCTTCAAAAAATTTTGAAATTTGTCAATTTTTAGAACACTGTTTAGAACGCCTCTAGCATTCCAAACTCCAACATAAAAGCCTTTAAAATACACGATTGGCAACTGACCAGAGAGCAATTACATCTGTCATTTAAAAATGATTAGACTAGTAAAAAGGTTGAAAACTTTCATCATTAGGGCCTCGGTATACAAGTATACCCCATGAAAAAGATAGGGTACCATTTGTATACCCAGGTACCCGGGTTCCGGCTTCCCTGAGTATGCACTCTGTTATCTTTGCAACAAATAGAATTGATCCCATGCTTATCTCATGCCTAGCCTAGCCTCTAGGCTACTCCAATGCCATGGACACAATGACCTGGTAAGTGTTGAGTTGGCATTAAATCTCTGCTTCTCGTGTAATTATTGTTCAATTTTATGTATATTTTAGTTCCACCAGTAATAGCAGGAGCAATAGGAGTAACTGATATTGTGGTAAAAGAGAACAAAGCTGTCAATCTTTACTGTAATATCACTGGTGTTCCTTTACCAAACATTATTTGGCTGAAAGATAACGAAATCATTGTTGACTCCCCTGAGTCAAATCTACGTATTTTATCAGATGGTCAGTTATTAAAAGTTTTAGATGCATCAACAGAAGATACAGGACGTTACATATGTCAAGCTAAAAATGATGCTGGAGTGGCAGAAAAATTATATCAGTTGGAAACATTAGGTAATATAAGTATTTGATACACCCCTACTTTAACAATGTTTTAAGTTGCTAGGAATGTATTAGTACCAATCAAAATCTTGAAATTCTAAAACAAAAACATACAAAATTCGTAGCATTATGTTAGTCTGTTGTATTAATTTTGTTTTCGGGGCATATCTCATAAACTGTTCAAGATATTTTTTTGAAACTTTGTACACACATAAACCTATTACATAAGTTGTGTCCTTTGCTATTTAGGAATTTCTGGGATTTATATTTTTTGTGTTTCTATGGAAACAAATTTGACTTGGTTTTTGGTGTACCGTGATTAGAGTATGAATCTTGTAACTATTCCCATTGTTTTTCCTTCTGCCTTCCATGCAAGTAAAAGGGTGCAGGATGCTGATGACTAGTCATCTTGTTTATATTTTAAATATTTATGTACATATATTAAAGAATTGGTGGTACCTTAATTTTAATTTTATTTACTTATTTTATTTATGTATAAATTCATTACTGTGATATCAATTAGTCACAGTTGTGCAACAAAACACCATTTCATTTCATTTAAATTGTAACAGTCCTGATAGATGGCTCCAATTAACTTACCTGTTGATGAGCATCAGCTTTATTTTGCTATATATATATTTAATGATCAATATTTTAACTACAAATCAGAATATAAGTCAAAACTCGATTTTTATTAGGAAACCTTCTCAGCTTTTCATTTTACTTACTTTGTTTTCAGTGCCACCCAAAATAAATGGATCTGGAGAACTACAGGTAGTCCCTGTTATCATGGATCAATCTGTAAGACTTGAATGTCCAGCTGTAGGCATTCCTCCACCTGTTATACGCTGGTATCGCCAAGGTAAACAGATACCTCTGTATGGATTACCGAACATTAGAATTGTGGAGAACGGACATGCTTTGATTGTCGTCAGTGCCCAGTTATTAGATTTTGGTGATTATAGTTGCAGAGTACAGAATGATGCCGGAGTGGATAATCTAGAGTTTCTTCTGTCTATATTAGGTAAATAACACTACCTTTATTTTGTTGCAACAAAACCACAGAAAAAATTGGGTTGTTTAGAGTATAACTTTAGACCAATCAATCTGCTCTAAAGTTAAAATTGATGGATTTTAAGTTTTTAAAAAAGTAATTAAGCCTTCAGAAGTCTAAAAGTTTTGCACTTTACATTTCATTGATAGGGTGTGTTTAGCTGAAGCACTCAATTTGTATTTTCACTGACTTTGTTTTAGTTCCACCAGAAATAAGAAGTGGACCGCGTCAGGTTGCAGCCATTATTGATGCTAAGGCTGTTTTAGAATGTGAGACAAGTGGACAACCTCGCCCTGAAATTACATGGGAGAAAGATGGGAAACCTTTCCCCTCAACCGGATTACGTCATCGCATGTTGGCGTCTGGTTCATTAGAATTTGTTGGGGTACGTATTAAAGATACGGGAGAGTACACATGTACAGCATCTAATGACGCTGGTAACAAGACCAGAAATATACAGCTTAGTGTCTCTGGTAAGTTTACAATAAAGATAAAAAAGAATTTATGAAGAATTTATATTCATCAATATGTCTCATTTTTTGCTATAGTTAATCCCACCAGCAAATTACCATTATAACAGTTATGATTTTAAAAACTATCTTTTTTGTGTGCCGGATACCAGATAGTTTGGTTATATGTAAATGTAAATGAGGGTCAACTTGGGGATTAAATAACAGCGAAAGGATTCTGGTTTTAACAGTTTAATACAACATTATATCCATCAAAACCTCTGACTGTATACACTTAACATCGTTTATAAAATGTACAATCAGAAGTATAAAAACAATTTGTTCATTATTCATTTAAAGGACATATTAGTCTATACCTTACAGAACATGACAGTTCAAAGATAATTACATTATTATTATCTAACCTTAAGTGAGAATTGTTACCATATGTATAAAATAACCATATAAATATAAGGTTGAAAAGGAATAAAATTTAAAAGAAAAGAAAAGGTTTAAAACACATATATTGGTGGGGTTGTGTGGCTGGATAATGGAAAGCTTTCGATCATTCTTAACTAGTTGTTTTTCTTTTAGTACCAGCCATGATTAAAGAAACTGGTCCATCTGTAGTAAAATCACCAATAGGGGAAGAGGTCATGTTATCATGCGAGGTCGAGGGGTCCCCAAAACCCAAGATCTTATGGTTGAGAAATCGTGGAATTATCAACAGTGATGCCAGTGGTAATAATTTGTCTTTCTGGCCTTTTTGTTCAAGAATTTTAGTAGTTTGTAGATTCAGTAGATCTCGTTAGTAGATCCAATCCATGACACTGGTGTTTTTGTAGTTTGTATTTTCAATTCATGACAGTGGTATTAGTAGTTTGTAGTTCGAATATAAAGATGTTCATACATTGATTATGTTCTCTAAGTACTCTCATTATAATTAAAGTGTCAATCCCGATAACATTTTGGGGAATAAAACTGCTTAATTTTGTGTTAAAACCCTTTAAAATCCATAACCTAAGGCCCACCTACCAACCCGATATTTGTGATACGCTTGTAAATAACTTAAAGCTGACAGTCTTCATCTGGAGATGGAGAACGTTTTATTATACAGTATCTGGATAAAACCAGACTTTTTTCTATAAAAATAATATGTAGGTGAAATTTACCTTTTGTTATAAAGTACAGGACATGGGTCATTCACTGTATAGACCTCTCAAGAAACATTAATCGATTATCAGGTCACCCAATGAAAAAATTGACCCGAAATCTTAAAAGGGCTACGAGTTCGGATAAGCAGTGTTGATGGTTGCGTCCAAACGACTCAATATTTTTTGCTGAAATTTTGAGGCAAGGTAAATACACCATGCCACTATATTTTGGTCCATAAATTTCATAAATACTCGGACTTTAATTTTTGAGACTCTGTTCTTATCGGGATTGTCCCTTTAAGGCAACACTAATCCTTGTAGGATAAATACCTTGTCTTTTGACTAAATGAAAGACCTGATGATCAAAAGAGCACGCATTATAATAAGACCACTCAGCCACCTTAAGGATATGTATGAGAGAATTTTAAAAGTTGATTGAATGTTTGATATCTTACAGCTGGATATACTGTGATGGAGAATGGCTCCCTATATATTGAACGTGTAGAATTATATGATACTGGGGTTTATACTTGTATTGCTCAAAATGTAGCTGGTAATGATAACAGGGAGATAACTCTAGAAGTACAAGGTAAATAATTATTATCATGCATGTAATACCGAATTGTGGATGTATTTCAAATGATGAATCACAAAAGAATAGGTTGGATAGTTTGGCTGAAATTTACCAATGACACAGTCTGGATGAGTTGAGCTTATAAACAACTAAACGCAATTGATATTTATATACGCCCACATGTATAATGGTTGTGGACGCTCTAGAGGCTAAAGTTAATATCCGATTAATCATAAGACAAAGAAGTCCATTGATTTTCAACCATTTCCAATAATTACTGCTTGGGTTATGGCCCTTAATTGAACAGCTAAAATGTGATTTTTCGTACAATCAGGTGCTATAAATCCATGAATGCTACTATTGTTCAAATGATGTTGCTTTGTATGCTGGACAGGGGTAGCTTGAAACTTTCATCAAACTTTCATTCAGATCATAATATGACTTTTATGTCATTAATTTTATAACACATTAGGCTGTCTCTGTGACTTATTCAAAAGATATAACCATGATAAAAAATATCTTACAAGCATTTATACTCTCACTTAGTGAACTCTTCAATGGAAAAATACAGTTAACCAATGGGTGCTTAAGGCTATTGGGCATCTTGTTCAACTAGTAAAGACATATTGTTTCTGTTTTTAGTTCCACCAAAGATTGACAGTTTCCAGAAACAGTTTACAGTTCTGCAGAATCGTACAGTTGTTATACCCTGCTCGGCAGATGGTGTACCCTCACCAAAAATAATCTGGAAAAAAAATGGCGAAGACATAACTCCAACAAACTATGATTTATCGTATAGCCGTGTTCACTTCATCACCCTACAGACTGGAGGTCTGGCAATACCACATACAAGGTAATTCCTTCATCTTTCCTACTGGCTTCAATTTTATATGTTCAAATTGAAATGTAGATGATACTGTCATCACAGCTGCATGTCCACAAGCTTCTAAAGGTTAAAGTTATTATCCAATTGACCTGAAATTTGTTGACAGTGATTATATTTATGATACAAGAAGCCTATTCATGTTTTGTTTATATTAGTGCTAGGAAGAATCTGTCAAGTTTTGATTATTCTTGATAGTTATATGTCAAGGGTTGTAAATGCTACTGTCACTTACAAAATAGAATGAAAACCTTTATGGACTGTTTACAGATTGCCTGGTAATTTAGCTTTAATATTAGAAAAAACAGTCATAAGGCATCAAAACTGAATTTTCTGATTTTTTTTGTCAATTTTTTAGTTGTTCCGATTACTAGGTGTGTTTTATTCTTTTTATTTATCAGAGCAGAAGATGCTGGAATGTATACATGTATTGCAGTTAATGATGCTGGCAACGATACAATTGAACTTGAACTTATCGTACAAGGTATAAATAAACTTTATATCGCTATAATTTACAGCAATGGTATACTAGAAATTTATTTTTTTTAGCTTGAACTTGAACTTATCGTACAAGGAATAAATGAACTTAATATTGCTATAATTTATAGCAATGGTAGACTATAAATTAATTTTTTTTAGGTTTCTGAACAAAAATTGAGGAGAATTTTAACTGTTGTTGTATTTCAGTCATTTGGATGTGACAAAAAACCAAGTTCCACCTCTATACATATTGACGTGCATGTAAAAGCGCATTATGAATATACACAGACATTATCACATCAGCATTGAGCACAACCCCTGTGTATATAGCGCATTAGAAATATACACACAGATTGTTATTTAGAATTTCATGGAGAGTAGATGTAAACACCACTGCACAGCGAAATGCTTCCCATGGACTTAAACATGTAGTTATTGAAATTAAAAATACCATTTAATAACATTGAGTGATTTTCAGTTCCACCTCAGATTGACTCAGCTTCACGACAGTATCAAACAACAGTTGGTGATCGTATAGAACTCCCTTGTGATGTTGAAGGAAACCCCAAACCATGGATAGATTGGTCTCGAGATGGTCGGCGTATTGATACACGGGAAGCTAGATTTAGCATCCTAGACAATGGATCTCTAGTTATATCAGATATACAAGTAAGTTATAGTGCTAGTATATATATTCTGCCATAAAATAAAATGATGGAACACTTCTATTATCAATACTTTATTTGGACCTTAATTTTGTGTGTGAAAAAGTTTTAAATGTAAATTAATTATACCTTGCAAATAAATTTCAACAGCATTTCTGTTCCATTAAAAGCAGGTACCATATATTATGTATTACCATGGTGTAACTTTTAGATATATATCCTGATGATTAAATCACAAACTGGTTTACAGTTTTTTTATTCCTATTGTTCCGAAATGGGCAGCTTTAATTGGGGCATGGAGCTACAGCTCAAATTTACCATACAACTGAGAATGTCTAAACTCAATTGAATATCAGAAACATTTTGGAAATTATATCTTTGTGACAATGGCTCAGGATTAGTTTGCTTGACATTTCATGAATGTTTGATAATTGGAATGGATGGAGTTTATACAGTCATGAAACTAAAAAAATTAATTGTTAAATTAGAAAATATTTTAACAATTTATAGGAAGATGACACAGGAAGATATGTCTGTTCTGCATCAAATGTTGCTGGTCGAGATTCACAGAGTAGATTACTACGTGTGCAAGGTAAATTTTCTCCAATTCTTAACAAAATGTTTTCTTAGTACACTTTTTGTGATGCTGCAAAAGCACACACCTCAAAGTTTATAGAGAGAGAGAGATATATGGGGTTTAATGTCCACTCAACACAAACTAGGTCATTTCGGGACTAACATATGGTTTAATTTTATTTCAATAATTCGCTTGCGCGTAGGGGTCTTTAGCAATGGGGGGAAACCGGAGTGCCCGGAGGAAACCGACGAGGTTGAGAAGGTGCCCCTATCTCCATGCCACATACGCTCACACCAGGGCTCGAAAGCACAGCCGCAAGCCAGAGGTGACCGGCTAGTCAGAGGTCGAAGCACGGCACTCTAGACCACTAAGCCATCCCAACCCCCCAAAGTTTATAGGCCACAGAACACAAACAGTAATATTTTATATTGTATCATTATTTATAGGCAATTATGTTTGTATGGTAATATATACAATGTAGTTAATAAGACAGCTTTGTTCTATTGCAGAAACTAATATTGATGGCTTCAATTGTTAGCATTTTATATTCCATTTACTCCTATTACTTGTTTCAGTTCCACCAAGAATCATACGATCTCCCCAAGACACTCAAGTTACCATGAATTCCCAGTTGGAACTACAGTGTGCAGCAGTTGGTGTTCCTACACCATCAATAACATGGATGTTAAATGACCGTCTGGTGCCATGTAAGTATTAAATCTGGAAAGTCTTTCTACACACATCTAGAGAGAATAAATCAGTGCATGTTTACCTTCCTTTATTATGTATGGAGAATTTGGTCTCCAGACGCTAATGTTTTAACTTTATCATCTGCCCGTGGATAATTAACTAAAAAAAAATTTCAGATGCTAATAGTGTGAATGGCAGAAGTAATTATTTTGTTAGAAATGTGATGAAAGAGGATGCTGGGGAGTATACTTGTGTTGCTACCAACCCAGCTAATGGAGAACAGGTGATGGAGAAAGCCAGAGTCATTGTTACAGGTAAACAAATAATTAAATAGTGGACCTACTGTCAAAATTGCAATTTTCTATTGACCAAAGCTGAGATTGTTTTGATTCATAAAAGACTTTAACCAATTGAGGGCTCACCATCTTCCTAATATAAGGGAAAAATTGGATCTCTTAATTGTGATAACTTTAAACCTTTTTCTTCCTAACTCAGGGTTAGGGTGAGAACTAAGACACAGGCATTATTTGGCTCAGTGTTTTTTGGGTTTTAGTGGGGGGGGGGCAGTGATCAAAATGAGAGTCTGAGCACTGTAGGTATGTTGACATAGCTAACCAGGCACCCATGAATAGTGTGGAATTTGGGCTAGGATAAAGTCTTTCACACAGGAATTAGCCCAGAAGAACTATTAATATCATGTTTAACAATATTTATTTTTTAGTACCACCAAGAGTTACCCCCCATGGTGATAAATCTGTCAGTGTTCGGGAAAGAGTTATGCTTTCATGTTCAGTTATTGGGGATAATACAAATATAATCTGGACTAAAAATGGCCGACAAATCACTCTTAACAACAGGATACAGCAACTGAGTAATGGTTCATTAATAATATACGACTCTACAGTAAGTTGCCACGCGAAACCCAACATTATTTATTTAAAAGAGAGAGGGAGAAATGGCCCCAACCCGTCTATGTACCATTAAGAGTGAGAAATTACATTTTCATCTTACTTATTATGACGTGTTCATTAGCCCAGTTGGTGTTGAAAAGTAGAATGTAACCCCATTTTATTCGCATTAAACCCCATGCCATTCAGTCAAACTCCATTTCATTTATTCATTTATTTTAATGTATATATATGTTATGTGTACACCATTGTGAACACACAACATGTTGTTCACATTAGTGAAATGAAGATGCCTATATATAATTCCAACAAGTTCAGATAATCTTTTGCAAAGTAATTGCCAGTGATCACTTGACAGATCTTGTGAACACTCTAGTAGTCTAATCATCTACTTGGAATAATACAAATCTCTTCAAATTAGTGTAAGAGAGAATCCGATTGATTAAGAACAAGTGAAAATATGTCCGATATCAAAGTTGTACAAAATCCAAAATAAAACAAAACATTATTGGTGTTTGATGTTAGTCCAACTGAAAAGTAAGGAATGGATGAAATGAAATAGGTGGCCACTAACTGAGTTAACTCATGTTTGATATATAATTAGGGACCATCATTGAGTCAAGTCGCGTGGTTTAGATTCCCCACTTGTACGTGACAAGAATTATGGTTACTTGTCCCACAGCTAAAGATCCCTACATTCGACCCTTGTGTGTTGATGTGCATTAAATAATTGAACATAGCTTTATATTTAATGATTTTAATGGAGATCATTGTCTTAATGTAATTATTTTTGTTTTTTTGTTTTGTAGGCGTCTGATGCAGGGGAATATAAATGTATTGCTAGTAATGATGCTGGGACTTCAGAGGGTGTTGCCATGTTAACAGTTAGACGTATGTTTTTCTTTGATTATAGGCTATGACTCTAGTAAAATACATCTGGTGGTGACTAGATTCATTTCATGTATTTCACTCCTGTCCACATTTACTACAGGACCTCGTATTATCGACTCTTTTCGACATATTTGGCACAACGCCTTCAATAGGATTATAGGAATTCTCGAGACTTCCCAATCATAACCGTCACCCACTGATTCTCAGTATTCGAAACGGTGATTAAATGAAAACACTGGTGGTATTACAAAGATTTTACTTACAAATGAAAGATCATCATGTCTCATTCATTTTCCAACATTTAGCAACATTGAAGCATAGAAAGAACTTGTTCTATCACTGCAGGTAATGGAAATAACACACTAGATCAAAACAATTCAATACTCAATTTTGACCTCAATCTAAGCTGTTTTGATTCCTTAAAATAGTTGAAGGTGTTGTCTGAGCAGTCTTTGTTTACATTGTTAACGTTTCGTTGAAATATTATTTTCCATTTCAGAACCTCCAACTTTTAAGATTGAACCGTCGAATATCACTGCAAAACTTGGTGATACAGTAATATTTGATTGTTCAGCTGAAGGTGAACCCAAACCAGCTATGTACTGGTGGAAGAATACTGTAGAATTAGAATCTGAGGGAAGGATTACAATATTGCCCAATAACTCATTACGGTACTACCTTTTTTACACCCACATTAAAATATGGTGGTATATTGCAGTCCGTCTGAAAATTGTCATCCCATTCAGTTATACAAGGACGAAGAAGCCTATTGACAAGTTTTTTGATAATTACTGCCAGAGTTATGGTGCTTAATAACATTGAAATATCTTGTGGACAGCCTAGAGGCTAAGTTATTAACCAATTGAATTGAAATTTACACAACAAAGTTTTAGTTCATAAGACAAAGTTGAAGCGGATTGATTTTCAACAATTTTCAATGTATAAGCGAAAAATCGTACAGATTTTCAATGATTTGGGATGACTAAAACAAACGGCTAAATTTGTCATATGTTTACCAGAAGGCCTACAAGTTTTTTTTAGGCCCACTACATGTTTTCTATAGGCCCACTACATGTTTTCTATAATAAATGTTATAATCAGGAAGAACTTGAAGCCAATAAAATTTTAATGATTCTGATAATCAGTGATTGTGATTCTTTAATAATTTTTATATGCCTACAATTTTGAAGTTGATGCATCATTTCAGCTCCCCTGTTTGTCCAAAGGAAGTCCATTCACATTCCTATAAATCACATTGTTATAGATCAAAAGATCTTGGATGAGTTCTGTATTGGTGTTTTGGTTCGTATCAGACAGTAAATTCATGGGTTGTGGCCCTTACCTTTGACGCAACATGCGAAATATTTACAAAGTTTGTGGACCCTCCAGCAGCCACAGTATTTGTCAGATTCAGATAAAACTTGAAATAGATGTCAGTTGTAGTCGTGGAAAGACAATATCGGTTGGAATGATCAAGACCTACTGAGCAAGGTATATTATTTTATATTTCAGTATTGTGGCCATCCAATTAAAAGATTCCGAGATGTATCGATGTTTCGCCAGTAACAATATCGGTAAAACAGCTGTTGAGGCTCATCTTATAGTTGTAGGTCAGTAAGATATATTTATTAACAAGGAAGGACTCATGGACAGACAATCAGCAAACTAAAAACTGACCAAAAAGAGAGCTGGATTTCTTCTAAAATAAAAAAAACCCCATATATTCATGTACCATGAAGATGAATAGACATTATTAAACAGATCCGTCTTACCAATGATTATTTCGACATTTATTTATATGACAAGCCTATAATAACACTGTAGATCATCTTATAGCTTGGATAGTTCGTGGATTTCACCATCCGTACCATTTAATCGGTTAATGTTAAAATTGGAAATCGAAGCTACACAATTCTTGTCAAAACCTCACACATTCATAACTTCACTCAAAATAAAGTAATTTGACTGAAATTTTCTATAACAGTCAGCTCTTTATCTAAATATACTTGTAATACATCTTTAAGGGATAAGGTTTATTTTTGAAGTTGTGTATGTATTACAGAATGTTAACTCTGATTATATTTTTGTAGTTGATGGTATGTGGTCTCCGTGGGGTGAGTGGGAATCATGTAGTATTACCTGTGGTGTTGGATTACGCTATAGATCACGTACCTGTTCTAATCCGCTACCTGCTAATGGAGGTAAAGTGTGTCATGGTGAAACAAGAGAGTCATCATCTTGTGCTGCTCAGGCTTGTCCAGGTAAAAATTTACAAAACTTTCCGAATATGTGAATATTGAATGTGAAATATTTTTAATTGATATAGTGGTAGTTGGTAATTTTTCCAACCTTTATCCAACACAAACGTAATATATTTATCAACTCCTCTAACTAGTAAGAATATATCCAAAAATAACAGGCAAAACTTTCAGAAATTCAGAATTCTCTGTTCACAAGTAGAGACTTTAAAACGGAACAGATATACCTTTTGATGCGATAATTTGATGATTCTTATCAAATTGCTGGCAGATTGTTAATACTGTCTTTTCATTGTTAGACCTATCACTAAATGTCTTATAAACAATACATTGTTAATACTTTAATAATAGTTGATTAACTTGTTACATTTCAACTTGCCAGGACAAGTAGATCACATTGCAATATTTCAATTGTGTTTGAAATACCTTTTGATGCGATAATTTGATGATTCTTATCAAATTGCTGGCAGATTGTTAATACTGTCTTTTCATTGTTAGACCTATCACTAAATGTCTTATAAACAATACATTGTTAATACTTTAATAATAGTTGATTAACTTGTTACATTTCAACTTGCCAGGACAAGTAGATCACATTGCAATATTTCAATTGCGTTTGAATTGTAGTTGATGGTAAAATATGATTGTCAATATTTTTATTGTAGTTGATGGTAGTTGGGGAAACTGGGGATCATGGGATCAATGTAGTACTACTTGTGGTTCAGGAACCAAACAACGTATCAGATTATGTAATAACCCTACACCTCAACTAGGAGGGCAACCATGTCCAGGAAATAGTACACAGATCACCAGCTGTGAAGAGACTATTTGTCCTAGTAAGTACCAAGTATCTATCTATTTCAGACAAAAGAATGGTGTTTTCATGGGCAAGATATTTTTGACAAAACGACTATCAGTGAATGTCATCTTCACTATCCTACATATTATTCTATCAAAGATGATTTCCTAACACAAATGAGATTTGGTCAAGTGTAAATCAAACTCAAAACCTCAATTATTTCTTCCATTAAAGGCTAAAAAAAAATATCTAAAAATCTTAATGAAACTTGTATTTGCAGTAAATGGAGGATGGGGTGAATGGGGTTTGTGGAATCCCTGTAGTCGATCGTGTGGTGAAGGATATCGTAGTCGTGACAGGAAGTGTAACAGTCCACGACCACAATTTGGAGGTTTAAAATGTATCGGATCAGCTACAGAAACGGAAATATGTTTAACACAAAGATGTGCAGGTAGGTTTTGACTTAATTCAGAGTGGCCGAGTGGTATAACATGTGCAATTCATGAGTTCACTCCCATGTTTGTATGTAACTATATATACCCGCTATAATTCAATTCCATATTTCTTAGAATGTATAAAAATGACAAAATTCCAGAAAGTTGAAATCTATGTATTATGTGACCATGTTTGCAAAAAAGATTACATCAGTTTAAAAAATGTTGAATGTTGTTATGTTGAAGTTGATGGAGATTGGAATGACTGGACGTCATGGTCTTCATGTACGTTATCATGTGGTGGAGGATCCCGTGCTAGAAGTCGAGAATGTAATAATCCGCCACCACAACTAGGGGGAGCTTTCTGTGTTGGTTCTGATTCTCAGAAAGATTACTGTAATACAGAACCATGTCCTGGTGAGTATTATTAATACAAGTTATAAGAGTGTAACATATCAGACATCCTGTTCATCATATAAAATTATCCCAAGGTTCTAACCCGATTTTAAAAATTTGCTTAATAAAAAGGCAAGATGAAGATGCACCATACCAACTGGCAGTGCATATAAATGATCTCTTAAATGTTTATCATCCTTATAGCAGTTTAGATATATTATGATCCTTTATAAAAATTGAATTAAATTGAAATCAGGCTAAAAGTTCTACTGTTCTTCTCCGACTGAGCCAATGATGACTGGCATATCATGGGTTCCATTTCGGCCGTATATGCCGGTCGGGACCTACGACTTTGGAAAATGACCGAATCTGGATCAGACCCGTAGGTCATTTTGCACGCCGGAAAAATAGCATATTTTGTGCTAAATCATAAAATCCAGGAGACGACGAAACTCTGTGCATGGCATGATGTAAACTATCGGGTATAACAAAATTAACAGTGTTCAGTAGCCCACGAATGGAAAATTGTCTGGCCAGCAACACTGTGGCCTACTCATATATCAAATTCTAACTTCCAAGGTTTCTTTTATGTGCACACCAACAGGTACACAGGAACTATTATTTTTTTTTGTTCGATTAGAACAACTATATGTTGTCCCTTGTCAGGCCCCCATCCTGCACCACTGACAGGAAAAGACTGATGAACAGTATCAACGACAGGACCTCCAGATTAACTAGCCCACATCTTACTTACCTATCCTTTTACAGTTTAAATATCTTATCATCTGTTATGGTATTTTATAATACATTAATAGATTAATGATTAAAAGCTTGAATATTTAGAACTCAGATATGCCACCGTCTCCACCTTTGTTTTTCACAACCATCAATCAGCCTCAAATGACCATTGTTAATCTTGAAATATATATTAATATAGTACATGGTAATTGGTCTCCATGGGATGAATGGGGTGAGTGTAGTAATAGTTGTGGAGGTGGACAGAGAAAGAGGTTTAGATATTGTACTAACCCACCACCGGGTATTGGGGGTCGACTGTGTCCAGGTCAAGCTGAAGAGACATCCAACTGTAATCCAGATCCATGTCCAGGTAAATTTTCTCTGATAACTTTTCATATATTGTATAACTTTAAATACCACAGAAATAAATCTTGATACCTGATTGTTAGTTTGTTTTCAGTTTGAGTGAAGCCTGTATGATTAGAGGCCCAGCTGTACAGGGCAGCCCCCCCATATCCATTTACTTGATGGTTTAGTCCAAAAGCGCCAAACAAATGTGCCCTAGAATTCCTTCATGGTTTATAACTGTCGGCAATTATTGTGTACCTGTTTTCATGTTTATTTATTTATGTTAAGTTAACGGAAGATGGGGAGCATGGTCTGATTGGTCGGAATGTTCCAAGTCATGTGATGGTGGAACACGACAACGTAGACGAGAATGTACACAGCCTCAATATGGTGGACGTGGTTGTCTTGGTAACATAGAACAGGTTGATGAATGTAATAAGGAACCATGTTATAGTAAGTTTACAGTGTTCTCTTTACTATTAGTTTTAAATTGAACCTTTACAGAACACACATCATCCGACAACATTTATAGAAGGCCTAATACCACTCACCTTTACAGAACACTTGATACCCTTACAGAACATCTCATATCCTTATCTTTACAGAACACTCGATACCCTTACAGAACATTTAATATCCTTACCTTTACAGAATACTCAATACTCTTACATAACATTTCATATCCTTATCTTTACAGAACATACCACTTACCTTTCCCTTGACTCCACTTATCTTCACAGAACATCACATACCATGTACCTTTACAGATCGCAAGATACCATTTATCATTTGCTTAAATGTGACTGATGCTGTATCTTGTAATTGGTTTACACAGCTAACGGCTTAAATCATTTTGATGTTCTATCTTGCGATAAGTTTGCACAGCTAATGGCTTGAATCATTTTTTTGTTACGACTAGGTGTTAAGATAACAGAATTGATGAAGAAATTGTTTTGGTTTTATTTCTCTAAAATATATTCTTTGCACATTTTCAGAATTTCCAATTATTGCTTCCGGAAATTTGATTGGTAATATAAATAATATTGATATAGAGGCTGGTACGATTGTATCTGAGATGTTACCAACAGAAACCGGAACAAGAGTCAAGGCAACAGTATTGAATATTCCATCGGATGTTGGTGAGTAGAAAATTTTGAAAAATCATTCTTTCTCAGTCTTATTAAAATTAGATGATGTTTTTCTCTTTGATCCTCACATCATCAGGGATCCCAAATTCTAGACGAATGGCAAATATAAGCTTTCAGACGACATATGTTAAAAAGTAGTCATGTTAAAAGAAAATTTGTCATACAATTATATTAATGCATCATGGCCATATAAAGTTAATTAAATGCCCAAACATATTAGGGTGGCAGTGGAGGGGAGATAAATAATCTGGTGTGATATTTTGATTTTGTTTTCTTAATTAAATGTTAGATAATCATTTTGAGTACCTATTAACGTGGATTAAGCCGTGAGAAATCGATATTTTCCGACAAAATTCAAATCATGCACAGTTACTTTAAGAAAATGATTATTGGTTTTGTTGCGTATTGAAGTTTTGGTAATTTTAGTATCATAATATTTATTGCTTTATTTCAGTACGTCACCTGCAACATCTAACATCTATATTATCACCTATTTATTGGACGACTGCTAAAGAAGTTGGGGGAGCATATAATGGTTTTACGTTAACTAAGGGAGAATTCCAACGAGAAGTACAGGTAGAATTTGCTACAGGTAATATTATTTATAGTAACTAGCTTTTGTATTTAAAAAGAAAACACTAATCTACTTACTGGTGTAATGTTTACACGCTAGATCACTAGTCCAGTTTCTACTTGAGAATGTTCCCACTTAACCAGCAGATTAACAGTACTACGTACTTAAAGATACAAAATTTAAGATTTAGATTGACGGCTAGGCATTCTCGCTATAATATTTCCAACATAGATAATGCAAATTGAATATATTGAAAATTTCATTCCTATTACTTTGTTCGGAGTGAAGTTTATCACTGTTAGTAGTTGTGCATTGATGGTAATTACCGTACTGGTGATTTGGGTCTTAACCTTGTGATTGACATTGTTTGTAAATTCCATCCAATATGATATACTTACTTCTTTTTGTTTTTGTTCAACAGGTGAAATATTGAAGATGAACCATTATGTTAATGGTATGAATAAACAGGGTGAATTACAATATGAGGTTGTAGTTCAAGGTCGCGTACCTGACCTTGGTGAGATGAAGAACGTGGTTATTAAACCTTACAGTGAAGATTATATACAAACTGGACCAGGTATTTAGATTTGAGCTTTATATGTATGTTTAAAAATTAGAAATTCCTAAACTTTTATTATCTTCAACATTTGTTTAATAATTATATTTCTGTTTATTACTAGGTACAATATATGCCAGTTCTTCACGTCTGTTTCAAGTTGATGATCACATCATGCCATACGCTTGGAATCATACAATAACTTACAATGATAAACAAGGTGTCATGCCATTCCTTGTTGAACGATTACAGACCAGTGATGTCGAGGTTAATCTAGATGATAATGGTGCCGTTGTTAATTATCAACTCCATGCCAATATCGCGCCAGGTTAGATAACTTAAGTTTGTACATATGTAGCACCAGTTTGTACTTAACAGGAGAGCTCAAGCCATTTGTTTATATTTGATTCATTATTTAAAGAACATTATGGGAGATTAGATAAAGAGCTGACAGTTCTCACTATAATAGTGAAAAAATAGATAATGTAAAGGCAATTTGCTGAAAATTTAGATTGAATTTTCAGCCTAGCCTTGACCATCATTACTAAAGCCAGTACGATAAAAAACATAGTCTAGATTATCCATTTTGTAATTAAATGAAGAGCATATCGGATCCTAATCCAATAAATACCACAGAGTAGCGATGACATCAAGAGTTGATTATGGTCTAATAAATAATTTAGATAACATTTCAGGCCTAAAGGTAGTCCTGCAATAGGCAGATTTAGCTCTTGCATTATGTCTGTTTAATAATGAAAGAGTTGCTATTTCTTGAAATACAAATCTTTTGTACTTTAATTATCAGACTGCAAAACATTTTGTATTTCATTTATTATTTAATATGACATTATTTTTAATCACTCCCAAACTAGAAATACAAATCATTTCAACATTAGTTAGCATCAACTGGATTTCTCTTTAAAAATGATGTGAGGGTTAAATTGGGTTGATCTGATATGTTACTTTTATTAATGGTGGGACAAACTATATTTTTCTTTGTTTATTACAAATGGCACCTGAAACCATATTAAAATGGACATTTTACGTCTTGAATATTAGTTTTTAGAATCCTGTATGTCAGATTGTCATCCCTGAAATCATCATCCAGTTTTGATAAATGAAGATGATTTTAAGTATCATCATAACACTTTGTTTGTGTTACAGTGATTGTATTTGGACATTATAACTATATATTGGAATATAAATGTTTTTTGTGTGCTGCTCAATGAATATCTTATCTTTCTGTTTTTAGGTTCACCAAGTAATACTTGTCCTAGTGGTTTCGATTTAGATCCAGAGGGTCCATATTGTAAAGGTTTGTTCCTCTAAACAATCTATAAATCAACTTCAAACATTTTGTTTTTAAATGTTTGGTCATATTACTGAAGCAAAGATAACAGGCATTATCAGGTCTTGTAAGTGATTATATCAAATAGTTGGTATCAAATCTGTAAATGTTAGGCTATGTATAGTTCAGTCACTCCCAGTGGCAGGCAGAAATACTTAAAGTTGATATCTTGAGGTGAGTAGAAACAACGCAAGTACTAAACGGTCCTCCAGTTTTTGATTTTTATACGGCCACGTTTAAATATCATTATATATAGTGGCTTATTTACAAGTCACTGTTGATCACTTTTTATACCCCTACGCCGGTACACAAATTGTTTGTGGTCACTCTACGGGTCACAATTTTATCCGATTTTGATAAAATTTGAAATATAGGTTTATCCCCCGGAGATTTCGGTTCCTTTGAAATTGGCGTGCATCTGACTGAAACTTCATGGACTATGGTCCCATGATTGTATGAAAAATCACGCTTTTAGCTTGTGGACACTCTAGAGGTCACAATTTGTATCTGATGTATGTTTGTAACCCAAAGATCTTGGCTCCTTTCTATATTCACGCATATCAGACCCGTAACTTCCTGGAGTATGACACCTGATTGTTCGAAACATCACGTTTTTACATCATAATGAGGGTTGAGTTCAAATTTTGTGAAAATCAGACCAAAAGTACTGGACAAAATGGCAGTTTCCAGTGCGGAAGTAGTTTTTAAGTATGTATTATTGAGGATGTGGACCCTATAGAGTTCGCAATTTTTACCCAATTTAAAAAAAAACAACAACGTTTAAATTATAACTTGCTTGAGTTCGAATTTCATAAAAAAAAACGGGCCAAACATGACAGGCAAAATGGCTGCTCCTTGAATGCAAATAGTGTAAAAGTATGTAATACAAAGGTTGTAGACCCTCTAGAGTTCCCAATATTTTTACGCTTTTGATGAAACTTTAAATATATGTTTATATCCGAAAGATCTCGGTCCCGTTCGATATTTGAGCATATCAGACCCTAAATTTATGGATTATGGCCCCTGATTATATGACTAATCACAATTTATGGACTACTGTGACAGATAAGTGACTTTACTGTGGGTATATGTCTGTTGCCTTGCAAAATATTTTTGCAAGTGTACAAATTTGAAGAAAGAGTTTATCTTTTGATAAACCTTACAGGAGTGGATTTGTTTGAAACATCTGCTGTAATTTCAGATGATGATGAATGTTTAAGAAGTCAACCATGTGGTCATTTCTGTCATAATTCACCTGGAAGTTACGCCTGTTCTTGTCCATCTGGTTATGTTCTAAAGGCAGATGGCAGCACATGTTCAGGTAATTGACATCTTTATTTCTTTATTTAGTGAGGTGTTTATAGTGAATTTTATTTTACAAAAACATTACTTGGTCATAGATTTAACTGTTTAATTTGGAAATTTTGTATTTTAAGATGTGGATGAATGTTCAACCAATGGGGATGTTTGTCCATTAAATCAACAATGTGTTAATACGCCTGGTTCATATTCCTGTGTTGCCATTTGTACACCTGGCTTTAAGCGATCTGAAGATCGTCTCTCTTGTAAAGGTACGTAGGTTTTTCAAGATGTCGATCATGATCGATATACTAGTGTTGTCTTTTGTAACATAGCTTTTGATAGAGGTTGTTTATCGTGGTAGATCAACAATATGTCATAGTAAATAAGACCTAGTTAGATTTCAGTGGTATCCCACTGATCAGCATACTAGGGCCTCTATTATTTTTATGATAGATTAACGAAAAAAATATAATTAAATATTACACTTCTTCTGTACATTGAAATAAATGGCCTAGAGGCCTTAGTGGTTGTAATCAACCACATCCATCAAAATATGAAGTGATTGGTGTAAACCTGGCAAGTGATCTTTGACATCCACCTGTGGACACTCGGTTCCTTTCGATGATCATACATATTGGAATGTAACTTCCTGGATTATGGCCACTGATTGTTCGAAAAATCATGTTATTAGCTTGTGGATTTAATTTTTAAAACTGTTAAAATATATCACCGTTATACCTCAATATTTCAGATGTTGCTCATAATTTAGTCCTGAATTATTTTGGATGTTTGATTATGGATTATTTGAGATGTTCTATCTTTAAATATGAATGTTTCAGATGTTGCTCATATATTTATTAATTGTTTCAGATGTAAACGAATGTGAAGAAAATAGCCGTCTATGTTCCCATCAATGTACAAATGTTATTGGTAGTTATCAATGTTCGTGTAAAGATGGCTATAGACTCTCATTTAGAGGAAGATGTTTTGGTAAGTTTTTGATTTTAATCACAAATCTTTATTTTCAATCATGCAATAACAACAATGGAACTTTTGAAATTTGCATTTGTTATTGGATATTTCTTACTCAAATAGTAACTATTACTATGAGGTTACCTAGCTTTGGCTTCTGAAATCCAAGTTCAAATGGTTTTTTTTACTACTGAAAGTTTCTCGTCTCAGCACTGAAGAAACTTAAGATATATGTTTATTTTGCACACATCTCAGATGGGTTCGATTTTGGCACATATCCTACCATAACTTACTGGCTTGGATTATTTCCCGTGTGGTCCCTCTAGAGGTCATAATTTGTATTATACACCCATATTTCGTATGGCTGTATTAATATGTTGTCACCATGTCTGTTGGTCCGTCAACAATCAGTTTTGGACGCTATAGAGGCTACATTTTCCTCTTAGGAAATACCTGACACATGCTTGTCTTCATCGGTTGGTGCAGAAAAGTAGAGGATGTTGAACCCCATTTTAGTGAGATCTGGTATGGGGTAAAATCGAAATGTACTAATTACAAATACATCTCAGTTCTACGAAGTTTCATTTATTAAACCAGATCTATACTTCGAAAATTTGCAACAATCATTTGATTCCCCAATTCTCATGAGGTGATCTTCTAGCTGGAGGCCAATAAATTATATTGATATCCAATTGCAACTAAAAGCATACAAGTTGAATTGAAATAATGTATCTGGATTTCGTATCCAAGTCTATATCTCACCTCTTTTCAGGGAGAGAGAGAAATGGGGTTGAACGTCAACTCGACACAAACTAGGTCAATTTGGGACTAATATATGGTTTTAATTTATTTCAATAAATCACTTGCGCGTAGGGGTCTTTAGCAGTGGGAGGAAACCGGAGTGCCTGGAGGAAACCCACGAGGTTGAGAAGGTGCCCCTATCTCAATGTCACATACGCTCACACCAGGGCTCGAAACCACAGCCGCAAGCCAGAGGTGACTAGCCAACTAGAGGTCGAAGCGCGGCACTCTAGGCCATCCCAACCCCCCTCACCTCTTTCCAGACATCTATTCAAAGAAATTTATGTGTTTTAATTACAGATATAAATGAGTGTCGTCAAGCTGTTAATCCCTGTACACATCGTTGTATAAATACTAGAGGTAGTTACAGATGTAGCTGTCCTAGAGGTTACAGACAAAAAACACAAACACTTTGTGAAGGTATGATCTATTTAAGTATAAACTTACCTTGTACGAAAAATAGTAACAAACCCATTCCAGATTTTAGTAACAAAATATCAGATAGATAAGTAATATACAAATAGGAAAAGTTGGGCATGAGCTCTTCATATCATTTATCTTGATTTCTTAGATTTTACACAGATGTTTTTTTATGAAAATATGTAGATATAATATTATGTTTCTATGACAACAGATAGTATTTTTCTGACTGTGTATGGTAATGATATGATTTGATATGTTTCTATAAAAATAGATATAGATGAGTGTAAAGATGGCAGCCATCGATGTCGAGCTGATCAACAATGTGAGAATACAGATGGTAGATACATATGTAGAAATACTTGTCCTTCTGGTTACCAACGACAACAAAATGGCAGATGTACTGGTAAGTATATGTAGGCCTATATTAGGTTTTTACTATTCGGTATATATAATGTCCCGAATGATAGTCTAATGTCAGTACCTTTAAAGATTTATTGTCCCCACCCTTTTGAAAGCAGGAGGCTATTGAAATGATATATCCGTCTGCATGTACATCAAACCATGTGTTTGAAACACACGAACTCTGCTAATTGAGCTAAAATGTTCAGACTTGGTGTAGATGTTTGTTAGGTACATGAATATCTGATTTTGATGGTTGGCATTTTCTGCTATGAGCAGAGATAAGCAATTCATGGAGTCTAGACTCTAGACTTTGGTTTAGGTGTAATGGGCAGTCACTCAGCAAAGAAATGGACTGGATTCCTTCATAAGTAATTTTACTCGAACATGAAAGTGGAATGTGGGAGTATACAAATTAGTAATTGTATTTCAATGATTTGCTTGCACAAAAGGGTCTTTTATAACAGTGGTAGGAAACTAGACGACACTGAGAAAACCCTCAGGTTAGACAGGTGACCTTACTCCTTGTCCCATACAATCATGGTATCGAAATAATGCCACTTGACTCAGTGACAGACATTAAGATCTAAAGCACATAAAACCCATATAGTACCAATCACCCCCACCCTTGTAATATTGGCATAATTAAATAATTTTGATGTTTTTAGATGTAGATGAATGTTTGTTAAGACGACATCGTTGTCTACCTAATCAACGATGTATTAATACACCTGGTAGCTATAGGTGTGCCTGTCCACCAGGTTTAGAATCACGTGGCCCAGGACAAGCTTGCACAGGTAAGGTGATCCTTTTATAGACAGGTCATTTGATAATCTCTTTCATTTCAGATTTGTAACTCTAAATCAATTTTGAAATGAAATGAAAATGAAATGGGGTTTAACATCCTACTGTTTTGCACCTAACCTGGGCTAATGGAAGACGGGTAATCAATTTTGTGACAGTTGTTACTATATTAGGTTGTAACATTGAACAAATTTTTGATGATGCAGATGATGTAAAGCCCCTTGTTTATATTAGCTATTTTAAAGAATGTAAACTATTATTATTATTATTATTATTTCTTATGTGTGAAAACAAAGACAGAGTGTATAAATGGAAGATCATCCCTTTTATGTTTTTATAAATTGGTTATTATATTTTTTAAGATAAACCGATGATGAATAATCTATACAGCAGGTCATTAAAGCCTGGGTACAGTGATACTAAACACACTTCCCTTTTCCTATTGGGTTCGTCTATCCATAACACATTTTGGGACACAATAGCTAAGGCTCTGCTTCTATTTGACAGAGAGAAATGGGGTTTAACGCCCACTCGACACAAACTAGGTCATTTTGGGACAATAATACAGTTAAGTTTCAATTTCGATAATTTGCTTGTGCATAGTGGTCATGGGAGGAAACTGGAGGACCTGGAGAAAACCCATGAGGCTCCCCATTACTATTTGAGATAGAATGTTCAGACTTGGTGAAGATATTTATTAGGTGAATGCCTTGATCGAGTTTAGTAATGAGCATTTTCTGCTTAGGCAAAACAGAGTTGAGCAATTTGTTTTTTCTTCTAATTGGATGAGACTAGGTGTATAGTTTAATTACATAAATACTCAAACTTTGTGCAATAATAAGACTTTTTTTTGCTAAGACTTTTTTTTTGCTCAGGTTAAGCAGAGTGAAAAGCATTGGCTGAGACTTTGGAACACAAAGAATTTGGTTCTAATTGTGTGAGGGTGGTAAAATTTGGTGTATACTTTCATTTTACCAATATATACTTTCATTTTACCAATATTAACTTTCATTTTACCAATATTTTGACTAAGTTTGAAGATGAAGGTCATGAAACATGGAGTATATTTTCACTAAATCAATATATTTGACTTTGATCAAGGGAATTTTCAGCTTATAATAAGTATATAGTAGATAAACGCATTGATTCATCTGTGATCCTCGCAGTTACCAGAAAATCATTCCTTGTCAGAAATTCTGCAATGTGATGTCACATTGTAAAATGCATGCCTTCTTGAAAATAATACAGTTAGTAAAAATTAATATTGCATCATGCACACAAAATGATATTTCAGGAGGCTGCACAATGTAGGATGTATTTTGATTGTACAGAATTTTATAACAAGAAGACTTTTATTTCAGATATTAATGAATGTCAACAAAGGCCCCCTGTCTGTAATTTTCAGTGTCTTAATAAATATGGTGGTTTTGAATGTATCTGTCCCCCTGGTCAACTTCGACTTGCAGACAAGAAATCATGTGCCGGTTAGAATTCTCAAAATATCAAAGTCTTTTATCCTTAAACTTTTCTCAAAATACCAGAATTTTTTATTCTCAAATAGTTTAAGATTAAATTAGGAAAGATGTATTAAAGTGTGAAAATCTAAATTATTGATTCTCCAGAAAACATTTACTCTAAGTAGTAAATGATAATTTTACTCAAACTAAAACTTTTAGGAAAAAAAATATAAGTATTTAAGCTAGGATGAGATATGAAAGCAAGATTCTTTTCTACAATATTTTATTAATTTGTTGCAGGGCTAGAATTTGTGCAGCCTGTGCGAGTTTTTTCGACAGACAATCGGAGGAATGATCGTACGCCTGTTTATAGGGGGAGCCGTTATAAACGGGAGATAACATCTTGTCCTGCGGGAACATATCATGGAAATGATACATGTATCGGTAGGGTTCGGCACATGGTTTCTTACTAGGCATGGGCATCCCAAATAGCCTTAGCATATTTATATCAATATTATCTTTTTAGAGACATATAAAATTAGATGGAACTTATAGCTAAAGGTTTATGCCCATGATATCGATTTTAACATAGTGTATATCAATATAGTCTCTTAGAAATTAGAATTAACTTTGATCTCTTGAATTGTTTAGTCATCTAAATCCTTATAGTTTCTATAATCTTTAGAGAAAGAAAAAAGACGGAAATTGAATAAGTAACCTACTTAAATTTTTTCTCTTTGTAGCATGGTTGATTTTGTGCCTTTCTATACCTCCCACTTCTAGTTTGTATGGAAATGATTAATACCACAGCTTTAATTTACTATATGTATATATAAATTTACAGATTAGAAAGCCCAGTATCAAAAATACTTACCTGGTACTTCTTTAAATAATGAGCACAATGTTTTTTTGTGCAGTACATTGACAACAGTTGTTGCACAGATTTTAAAGGACAACAACACCATCCACAGATTTTACATGTGATAGAACTGGTTAAACACATTTCAAATACAATTTTAACTTGCTACATGTATTTTAATTCATAACAAGAATTTGAAGATTCAGAAAGAACAGAAATGAGTTTTTGTTACTGACTGAAGGGGAGAGCAGTAGAAGCTACACAGATGATTTTCGACTGGTAATTCTTCTGAAGACACTTACGAACTGACTGACAAAAATTGTCAAAATAATTTGTTGTTTTTTTCAGATATTGATGAATGTGAAACCGGGAAGAATTTATGTCAACATAACTGTACAAATACTCGTGGAAGTTACACTTGTGACTGTCCTCCTGGCTACAGAACAACTAAAGATGGTTTCGGTTGTACAGGTACAAATCTTAAACACAAAAATCCTTTTTTTGTTAATAATTTTTTATAGAGTTATGGCCCTTGTTTCACTTTGTTGAATCTTTTGAACGACAAAAGTTATCACCCTATCTGCATTGGATTTGGTAAAATGAAACAACCTATTGAATTTCAGCAATTTCTGTCAATTACTTCTAGAATTATGACCCTTGTTTTACTTTTTGAGCCTTGTGAATATCAAAAGTTGTCCTATGATCTCAATGAAATTTATACACATTATTTAGATTAGTAAAATGAAAAAAGTCGAATTTCAACAATTTTTGCAAATTACTTCCAGAGTTAAGGTCCTTGTTTCAGTTTGTAGAACCTTGTGAATCCTCAAATGACAAAAATTATAATCTGATCTGTATGGATTGGAACTGTCTTGTAAATACCACCAATTCCCTACAAAAATATAAATATGGGACAATGCTGGCAACCTATTTTTAACTGAGTGGCATGTGAACATGATAGAGGCTACAATTTTTGACAGATTCTTTTCAAATTTGGTGTGAGAGGACAAACCCTATGAATATTCACTGTACCATAATGTAATAATTTTAGTTTCTTCCATACTAATTGCAGTATTGTACTCAACTTTATGTAGCTGACAATGTATAAAATTCTCACCAGGATAAGTATCCCCAAAAATATTAAGGATTATATCATGGGGTCACAAACAACCCCTTGTGTCCTCACGTGGGTTAAAGTGGCAAACTTAAAATTTGTGCATTTTAGAATTACAATTCAACTCAAATTACTTGGGAAATTGAAAATGTTTTATAATGTTATACCGGTATTGTATTTACAGATATCAATGAATGTTTAGAAAGACAAGTAAATTGTGGAGAAGAGAATATGTGTTTTAATCAACGTGGATCTCATACATGTATATCAATACCTTGTCCTAAAGACTATGTTAGAGATCCTACAACAGAGTAAGTTATCTTTTCATTCATTGAAGCGGACAGGCATGAAACAACCATAACCTGATTGATTTTTGGAAGATTATTGATTGTACAATTCACCCTCACAATTGATTGTACAATTATTACCCTCCCACGGAACACTACTCACCATCTTTAAATAGCAACTTTAAACTAAAACTTAAGCAATTGTAACAACTGGAAATGGAAGACTACATGTACCTGGATATACAGGACAATAGAAACTGGCTAAAAGATTTAAAGGGTTTATAACACCTAATAAAATAATTAAAGAAACTATAACACCCTACTACACAATCAATTCTCACTCACAATATATTGATTTTAAAATTCACACTTAAAATTTATGAATATAACTGTTTATGCTCAACCAGATCACAAATGAATTTATCTAACGGGAGGCATGGTCGAGATCACTGAGCTATCACATACATTACAAATTATTGTCCATGGGTCAGGGTCCATTTTAGGCATAGAAAAACAATAGCACAGAAAATAAGCGCAATGATCCATAGCAAATTGTCATCACTGGATCATCCCACACTACTTAATTTTTCTGGAGGACCTGGTTACTATGCCAGTTACCAGAATCAAAAATATAAGAAGAATTAGTACAAAAAAATTTATCATAAAAAGGGCATACATTTTGATTTCCTTCTTTTTATTGGTAATTACTATTTTATATATAATTTTTATCTTCTTTTTTTACCAGTTATTGTGTTTTGGAATGTGTTGATCCAAACATCCCATGTCCTCCTGGTTCAAAATATGCTGACATCATCCAGTTTAAAACCTTGGCTCTTCCGAGCGGAATAAAGGCCTTACAAGATCTGGTCAGATTAACAGCGTATAACCAAAACGATGAACATTTACGACAAACTTTGTTTAGAATTCTAGAAAATGATCCGAAAATGGAATTTAGAATTCGATTGGAGAATGGAAAAGGAGTTGTGTATACATTAAAGGCATTAGAAGATAATGAAATTTACAAAATTATGGTAAAAGCTCAATCGTATGACAACAGACGGCGACATATACAATATCAAACAACTTTCATTATACATATATCTGTTTCAGCCTATCCCTACTAAAAAAAACATTCAAATTAAAAAGCCCATGACCTCTTCCATATTTGGGTGAAAAATGATTGTGTCAAATTCATTAGTTTTGATTTGCGAGATGTATTTTATTTTATTTCCACAGATTCAACCAATTTTTATATATCAATAGTTTTAGATAAAGATAAAACTAAGATTTGTAAACAAATTAACTACTGCATGGTTAACTCAGTGGAAATGAAATTTAATCATGCAGATTTTTGTATCGTCATTAATAGAAACAACACATCAATCAACACAACTCAATACTTGATTTGGAACTAAATCAAAGAAGTTTAGCTCCTTTAAAAATTATACCTTATATTTATATGTAGCCTTTTATAAGAAGAGCGGTTTTGAAGTGTAATTAGTTATAAAAATGCAATTTCTCATATAATTTAATGTATACACTGGGAATTCATTATAGGTTTGTGTCAGCATGGCCCCCACCAGTGTTATAGGGAAATCCTAGTGCTGTTAGTCATGTCCTTGTGTATAATTACATGTATACACAGTTTACCTATATCATTGGAGAAGTCATTGGACATCAACATCGTGTAGCCAATAATGTATAATATGTAAGGTTTCACAATAGCATGCATGTAGACTGTGTACATCAACATCAGTGTTTATAGTGATCAGGAAATGTTGTTATAGTGAAGTCCTTGTGTTTAATATACAAAAAGAGTTTCACTAATACATGGGTGTGTTGTCTGCGATATTACCTCGGTGGAAGTGGATGTTAAATAAAGCTATTTCACACACACATGGGTGTAGTCATTTGATACCAACATTAGTGTGATAGTGAAGTCCTAGTATATAATAGAAGGGTCTATCAATGGGTGTAAACAGTGGACATCCACATGAATGTTAGAATGTCATATGTATTATAATATTATTGGGGTCTCACTATAATATGGGTGTTGTCAGTGGACACCAACATCAGTGTTATATGTACTTACATCATCTTTTGGTTTATTTGTACATTTGTTTTATATATGAATATACTTATTATATGTACACCAAGTTCGTTTAATAAGATTGGCTATATATAGATAGTGATTATTCTGAATGGTGGGATTTCTTTCACTATTTTGAAAGCAAATAGATGATATTTCAATTTGACTCTTAGTAAATTATTCTGTTTTCAATACTGGATGTGGTAAGCTACCGAAAACAAATTTTAAATATTGTTAAGATACTCGAGTAATATGAGAATTTGGGGACAATTGAAAATGATACACAAGTACCCAATCACTATTCTGTTCATACCACATGAGGATTAGGATTTCATCAATTCGGTATGTTCTAGGCTGACAATTAAGCTACCACACATTTTTTTTTGAGTTAGTGAACTTCTCATTTATAATTAAGCTTGCACTTATTTATTCAGTATTGAATTAGGCGCCCTGTGTAAGGGTAATGGAGTTCTGTTACAGATGTGGTGTGAGCAGTATCATGAGGTAATCATGGGGTTTATCCGACTGTGATGAGTTGCTAAAGATGTTTCTGTTTATATAATACATCTATGATTACCCATGATTTATGGTCGCCCGAAATTCTTGTTATTTCATTAAGGAATTTACTTACAGATCATTCAATTCCCAATGAACAGAATTAGTCCAATACCAGTGCCAATACTTCTTTTCAATTGGAGCTTAATATTGCATAACATAGTTATTTTTAATATCAAATTAAATTTAATAATTAAAGATTTTGTTCACACACCAATTGAATTAATATTGAGGCTTGTTATATTCTAGTCTTTGTTAGATTATCTAGTCCAATTTAAATTGTAAATTAAATATATATACACACACACATATATATGTAAACACCATTGAAGTTTTTTTTTAATATGTTTTATATTCACACAAGATAAATTTATAATTAATGTTAACATAGTTGTATTTTATTTATTATTTCTTCTTGTAAGATTTATCTTATAGAATTTATCAAGATATACCATGTCCTATAAGTTATCGTTGCTATACACCCACAGTAACAGTTAAAACAAAGTCATGGGTATAACAAAACCATCTTTTATAGCATCTAAGGGTGAGGGCAATGGTTAACGCGTACGTGTTGCATTACAAGGTCTGTCATTAAGTCAAGATGCCTGCTTATGTGTGATAAACAGTAGGGTCACCTGTCCAATCTCATGGACTTTCTCTGGGTCCCTCCCACTGCTAAAGACCCACATGCACAAGCGAATTAATGAAATAAAATTGAACCGTATGTTAGTCCCCAAATTACCTAGATTGTTAAGTGGACCAGTATGAAGCATTTGGATCATGAAAGGACAAACCCTATTGATATTCAGCTTTCCAGAATTGACACCATTTCTACCATTACCTCGCGAATGGAATAGAGGTCTCTGTTCTTTCCATCAATACCTGATTAATTTACTTGAAGACATCATTATCAAACTTGGTCCACATCACAGTTTTCCTTACGGATAAGTTGCTGTATGTAGAGGTCCCATTACCTACAAAGGAAGAAGTGTATGACATCTCTTGTGGACTACTCAAATGACTTAGTTGCTTTGGGCATATGATTCCTTGTTTTCAACATATCTTTGATGTTAAAATTGATTAGTTTTCTGTCCCTTAGCTATTGGTTGAAGCTCACGTTTGGAGTCCAATAAGCTTGACAACTCATATTTTGTATCTTCAGAGCTCCTTGCAAAGCTTATTACAGAACCAAATACTTATTGCTTATAAAATTATTTACAATTCTATCCCCAGCTATCATAAAAGAATCTTTTTGTGGTTGAAGGATGGAAAGCCCTAAGAGAAATTTGCAATTTTGAGCACATTTTGCTCCAAAAATTACAAATTATACAGCTTATATTTTTAACTCGCTTACAAGCCAGTTCTTAACGAATAGATGGACAAACAGATAGGGTGACGACTAGATAGTCCCACTGATTTCCTCCCAAAATATCTTAATTGATCAAATTTGTAATCTTGACTTGACGGCTTAGTATTCTTATTCAATTTACTCAATCAATATCCACCCACCCTATTACTCAGGTGTTACCCTTGGAATTTAGTTACGTCTTCAACAGAACTGTAGGAGTGGCACTGAATTTAGCTTTTTACAAGTCACATCATACCTGCACCTTGTGATTTTCAACATTCCTATTCTCTTGCATATAAGATTTTCCAAAGAAACAATGGATTGGGATGGCCTAGTGGTCAAGAGTGCCGCGCTTCGACCTTTAACTGGCAGGTCACCTCTGGCTTGCGGCTGTGGTTTCAATCTCTGGTGTGAGCATATGTGGCATTGAGATAGGGTGCCTTCTCCACCTTGTGGGTTTTCTCCGGGTGCTTCGGTTTCCTCCCACTGTTAAAGACCCCTACGTGCAAGAGAATTATTAAAATAAAATTAAACCATTTCTTAGTCCCGAAATGACCTAGTTTGTGTCGAGTATTGGTATAAAATAATTATTCAAATCTAAAGGTCAAATTACTTTCTTTTGATTTTGTGTTGCCATCTTTATTTCTCATAACTGTCTGGGATAATTCATTTATATCTATGAGCCTCAAGATCAAGATGGTATCTGAATTAGGTTTTGTTATGTAAAGAAAACTTTTCAACTCAGGTTTTTGTCAAATTTTAATAAGGAAAATAATTAATGGCCTTCTGTTGCATTGCGTCTTTAAATAATCAAAAATGAAAAAAAAACACACTCACAAACATAAGTAAAATATAATAAACATTTCATAAAAACACAACTCAATCAAATTAAAACATCACAATCGATTCAAACAAACAAAATTAAAATGTCATGAAATAAATCTGTCTACAATAAAATATTCAATCAAAAAAAAAAAAATCATGATGAAAGTTGATCGATCTGACAAAATCTTGTAGAAATATGCGAATGTATGTAGTTAAAAAGCTTTGGCATGATAAATAACAATAATATTTTAAAACTGAATTTAGTGATAAACGTTTACAAATACTTATAGTTATATATTTGACTAGATATTTGTAACTTTTGACCACTGTCTCACATGAATGATAATAGTATAAAATGAAGTCACATATAGCCTACACCAGACCAGTGAAATGACATAGAAATAGTCATCATGCTTGGATAACTTTCTCAACTACATTTCATTTCATAATGTTAATGCATTTTAATACTTTATTTCCATTTCTCTCCACTCCAAGGCTACACTTCTATGTATTTCATTTGTTGAATATTTGATATTAAATCTTGTCAAATGGTGACAGATGGCTCGACAGTAGTTCAAATCCTCTGTCATGAGAGTATACCTGAGAAACAATAACAAATAATATTGTCAGGTATATTTTCATGGCGTTTGGAGTCAGATAATACAACCATGGACCTTATAATATTATTATAATATTCCATGATATGAAGAAGATGAGAATATAATAGCTGTATCATGGACTTTTGGAAACGTGGAAGTGGAATTGAACATAAAATATGAGAGATATACAATAACCAAATTGATGGTTGTTTGGCTGGATGTAAATAAAAAATGATTTGACTGAGGGGAGACAATCATAGTATGATTTTATGAATATAAATATGTATAATAATATAACAGCAGTGATATTGGTGGCATGTTTTGATCTCCATTCAGGGCCTTATCTTTTCATGAAAACTTTAAAAAATTCAAAAACACTTCATTTTAATTGGTTAAAATATATAAATTTTATTTACTGGTATCTATTATTGTTTTATGGTGGTCATCACCTGCTTACTCTTTCACGAACACCTTCATGTGGCAATTATACTGCCTTGTACTTTTGATCACTGGCAATTACTGATTGTAATATTATATCTGATTCTTCAAGAGCAAATAAATCTCCTGTTTTTCAAAAACAAATTAACCTAGTTTGATCATATCTGTGCAATCAGAAAACTATGATTTTTTCGATTTTGAGAAAAAAACATGCCACAAGTCTTTGGTGAAGTGCAGTTTTAGTGTTACAAAGTGATCTTCCCTTGTAAGTTATATTATGGCTAATTTGCTAAATAAAAATGTGAGTTATGTAAGAAATGAAACATCAAGAGAAATAGATAAAGTACAAATGGGTAGAAAGTATGGTTTCTAGGTATTAATTATGTGGAAATTTAACAACGACTTTGATTTAGGTCAAACATAAAAGATTTGATTTGTGTAAACTAGAAATGTTAGTGCAAAATTCCTTGTTGGCAGATTGAACTAACATTAGAGATACTGGTACATATAATGGACTACATGTTGAACATTACCAGTTGTAGTCTAAATAATAATATAGAAGTAACACAGAGCCTGTCCAAGCACTAATAGAAATAACACACCAGTGTTTGTCTTCGCAAACTGAGATTGAATTATGTGAGTAATGTTACATGATATGGGATAAATTAAATTTTTTTATCTTGACCTTAATCAATAAATTCAAACAGATAATAATTTCTGTTGTACTTATCCAGAAATAACAGATCACAAAAAAAGACTTGAAACTTAAGGAAATCATGAAAAATGGAATAATACATGGAAGATGTGATATTAAAAAACCCATGGAAGGTGTGGATATAAAGTATCTGATCTAAAATTGTGTTGAAAGTATAACAATGAGAATTATATATACACAGGACAAATGTATTAAAATGGCGTAGAAATGTTAGGTTGACTAATCACGCTAAATTTTCTAAAGATGTTTATCTATTTAAAAAAAAAAAAAAGGAATTCTCCAAACGTTGATCACGAGAAGCTTAAGAAAAGCAAAAAGCACAAGTTATTTCTTGAGGAACCCTTATATCCTCTCCCATAGAGTTCAGTTTTATTATCCATGGAATCTGTGGAGTCACTCATTTTGTATTGCACAATAAGCACATTATTTAAACATGGCGTCCGATTGTCACAATATCGAGTCACTATCTCACCAAGCAATGGTTCTTTATTATATGTAAACATAGTTACACTCGTTTTTTAAAAATATCCGCTATATTTTGTTTGTCACTCATCCGAATAATCTTTTCCCTGAAAAACAAAAAAACAAAATTATTTTTAGACACAAAGAATTTTTCTAAAAATGACAGCTGGTGGATCTTTTTAACAGAAATCTTGTTATTTCCTCCTCTCAGGGGCGGATCTCTCATGTCAGCCTCAAAGTTGAATGCAGGATATGATTCTCGTCAAAGGTAGCTTTTTACCCTCGACCACTACACAATTACAGTTTTATACATAGGTTTCAATAATATATTCAAGATAAATTAGACTAAACTACTCAGAATAAACCATTTTGTGCAAGCCTTCGTTAAACTACTTAAAGACCTCTAAATAAATTTGTACAGCTCGTACAAAATGGACAAACAAAACATCTTTTTTCATACGCAATCATAAATTCAACACTATACGTAAGTATATATTCAAATCATGTCAAATCAAAAATTCTATATTTGGCACAGGTCTCCAAAGTGCTAATAAAATCTCTTCTAAATCTATATCTCTGTCAGTTGTTTTAAAAATGGAATCAAATAACATACCTGTTCAATTCTTTCATCTAGCATACGAAAAAACTCCAACTGACTACCAGTTATTCTATAATATAAAATATTCTATTTCTTAAAATAATAAATTTTACAAATACTACCGAAAAGACGAACCAATTCTTCTATAGTCGGTTAACATAGTGTGTTCGTAATATTTTAATAGAAAACAATCTGAAATCCTTTTATGTATAGAGTTTCACGTATGACACCCAAGGTACATTATGAATGTGGACGTATAAAATGGAGACTTTGTTTATCATCTTGATGATAATAATGAAAATCAAGGCTATCACTATCACTGATGGAACTGTCAGCTCTTTATCTAAACTTTTCGTAATACATCTTTAACATAGGTGAATAGAAAGTATTGACTTACTGTACATTGGTTTTATTTCCTGTTAATTGTCGATCTTTAAACGCAGTTTTACTTCGGGATTCCTGGAACATAAAACAAACATTTAATAGAAAAGGAACACAAACAATAGTAAGTCAAATGATGATTAAAAAAAAAGTCATTTGCCCTCGGAATTGATTTTTAAAAAATTTTATTTAGAAAGTTGGAACAAAGTAGGAATACCTGCAAAAAAGGAATGGGTAGCTGGCTGTACGTGACAGTGGAAAGCAGGAAAAACAAAGCCACTTAACATCCTAATAAATATACTGCTTCCTCTCTCTGTAAGAAAGCCCCAGTATGAAATCACTGGTGTTGGTTGATTAAAGAGAATGGTGATGATTTTTGAAAGCCTGGTATCATTTATCTCTAGTGGTGTGTGCAGGGATGAATACAGTAAAATATATCATGTTACTTACTGCCGTTAACCGGTCTGATTTAAAACCATTTGAACTGTCTAATTTAGGTGATTGTGATGATCCGTTTATCCAGGGATTCTGTGATTTAGTTGGAGAGTTCTCAATTTTTTCAGTTTTTTTACTGGTTAATTTATCTTTTTTGGCAGCACTACCACCTTTACTGTTAATTGGTTTCACTGGTTCCTTGTTTTCTTTTCTTTCTGTTAAAAAACACCAAAAAAAAGAAAAGTTATTGCTTTACACAAAAAAAACTCTCTTAATCTTGTGCAAGCATCATTTTCAATGCGACGTAGGCCATAAGTGTCTTGATAACCATTGTTGAAGTAACAGTAGTGAGTGTTTGTCAGGTCACTTGTACAATTGAAGAAATTCCTAAAATGAGTTACACAGCCCTTTAAATCTATCAACCAATTGCAAATGGCTCAATATTTTGTTTCGCATTTTTCAGAAAAGGCAAATAGGCAAGATTGTCACATTTTGGTGTTGATTTACATACTTAAACCCACTTTTATCAATGGGACCAATCCTTCAAACCAACACCAAGAGTTAAGGTAATTTCTTTTTTTGTTCCAATATGTTTTAATAACTCACCTAACTGTTTATGTGATTTTTTACGTGTGCTGTCTTTAATATCTTGATCGTCAATAATAGACCCTGAGTTGTATTTACTCCTACCACAGCCCATGTCCCGTAAACATTGAACAAACATGGAGACTTTCGTCTGATCCTGGTATATATATATTTATAACTTGTATATACCATCTGAAATATAAAAGTTATCATAAGTTAGGCACAGGGATATAGACAGAGAGAGAGAAATGGGGTTTAACGTCCACTCAACACAAACTAGTTCATTTTGGGACTAACATATGGTTTAATTTTATTTCAATAATTCGCTTGCGCGTAGGGGTCTTTAGCAGTGGGAGGAAACCGGAGTGCCCGGAGGAAACCCACGAGGTTCTCCATGCCACATACGCTCACACCAGGGCTCGAAACCACAGCCGCAAGCCAGAGGTGACAGGCCCGCTAGTGTTCGAAGTGCGGCACTCAAGACCACTAGGCCATCCCAACACCCCACAGGGATATAACTATTATACCACCTGAAATGTACCTTAATAGTATCAGGTAATATTGTTTGCTGAAACACTTAATGGGTCTTTTACCTATGTTTGATTGGACACAATAATCCAGTAAATAAGAAAGGAGGACTTTATGAAGGCCTTTTCTCTAAAATGCAATCAACACCATTTGTTTTAAAATCTATGACGTCGCTTTAATTCGAATAGTAATTGTGTTCCATAATATGTTTTTATGTTTATTACGTATGTCAATTGCTAAATGCCACTCAAAGAAGACTTAAATATTTCGAAAAAAAACTCCCTGTTTAAGAATTTGAGGTCTAGTAAATACAATACTTATTTTCTTATGTGGTCAATTTTATTCTGACAGTAAATTTTCTTCCTACTCTTCATCGAATTGAAACTATCATGGTTTCTTTAAAGTGCACATCAGTTCGTACATGGGTAGACCTTCATTTTAGGTACCATCCGAACATCTAGGATTTTAGACAACACCTTACTGATTTCCCTTGACCCACACTAATTAAAGTCATAATTCTATTTCTCTTTATGAATCAGGTTTTCTATATGATAGGAGCCAACATATGTTTTGAGCTGCATTTAAACGACTGTCAGCTGCATTATGCACAATACTTTGGTGAGTTTATAAATAGATCACTGGACGATGTCTCTGTATCAGTAGAACAGCTGCATTTTCACTTTACAGTATATTCCGAACAAAACATATTGATAAATCTTGTCAGATATTGAGTAAAATTTAATAAAGTAAAATATAAAAGATGAAACAAAAAATAAAAACACAGACCCGAAATGCTTGTTTATCTCTTGTCAGAAATTCGTAGAACAATATAAACTGGCTGTACATGTAAAGAGGTAGGAACTCAAGTCCAGTGAGTTGCGACTCCGACTCAAGTCCTGATCTGCGACTAGATACTTGAAATATTTATCACAACTCCAGACTCGGAAATCATAAAAACTGGCAACTTGAAAGGTTAAGGACATTACACACTTATAATCTTCAGAACTAATCTTATTCAACTTACACACTTATAATCTATACAGCTAACATGATTCTTATCCTAGTGACACACTTATCATTTATAGAGCTAACATAATTCTTATTCTAGTGACATACTTATAATTTATAGAGCTAACATAATTCTTATTCTAGTGACATACTTATAATTTATAGAGCTAACATAATTCTTATCCTAGTGACACACTTATCATTTATAGAGCTAACATAATTCTTATTCTAGTGACATACTTATAATTTATAGAGCTAACATAATTCTTATCCTAGACAAACATACACCATACTGTGTTCTATGAGGAATAGTGCTCATACAGCTCTGTTTATGCCTATTATCTGTCAAATTCCAACTGCCAAGGGTTCTTTCACCCATACGTACACATGGTGTATCAATTTCAAATCAATCAGAAAATAACTTTAGTCTCTAGAGGGTCCACAAGATTTTCAAAAGTATCAAAGGTAATAAATTCTAGATACTCTTTTATCTCATAACCTAAAAACTTGAAAGATATATCTGAAAAGGACATTTATTGCTTTGATTACTGGAACTTAAACAATAAATATAATTATCCAATGTCTAAACAACTATGATCTCTGAATATTTTTATATGAAATTTACATTCAACTGGCGCAATATAATGTAACACAATCTCTAATATTATCATTCCTTTGATTTTGTGGAAGCCTACACCACCTAGCAGAGGCAAGGGTGAGGTGGGATAAAGACTACTGTATAGAGAGTCACATGGGGTCGGTCCTTCAACACTAAATAATAATTTGTTCATGTATATCATATTCATACCCATATAATATCATTAGAATATTCTCTTCTAATCTATATTACTGGTTTCCTTTTATTTGCATCTTGTTTGGACATAAATTAAACTTGCTAGGCTAAATACTGTAACGTTTGCGCCATAATGGGCTGTTTACCTTTGGAATCTGTTCAAAATCATACCGTTAGATGATTTGTATGAACAGCCACTATTGTTTCGAATAGTAAAAGAACCAAAGAGTGATTTCCATTCACTTCTTGACTAAGGCATCAAACAGCAGTAGTATGATACTTAAGGACCATTCAAAAACTGGACCCCATTCGAAAATGGTCACAAATCAACTACTGATTCAAGCCAGTGTGAAGAGATATTTTCATTAATAATTATGGCTTGCACTAGCAGTAGAAGTGGATCTTCTCTCAGTAATACCAAATTGGGGTAGGATATTGGCCCTTAACAGATTAGCAAATCCAAGCAGCTGCTGGATCAAAAGGTGACACACGCAGAAAGAGTTTAAATAGACTTCATGACCCTTTTTTTAACTGAATAATCGGACCACCATATAACAGTTAAGAGTCATACTGTCATATTGTTTAATGAGAAATAAAACTGATAAAAATACTACTGTAAGGACGATATGTAATTACCTGATATTTTTCTGTGTAATATTCTACATATCTCCAAACAATACAATGTCCTGATTTCTAGCTGGAGAAGGAAATACCACGGAGATCTAACTTGTGTTTTATATAATTTAAAGTCTATTTATAGTTTTATTATGTAGTAGATATAAAACACATTGTATTATAAATATATTGTATTATACTTCAATAAATACAAGTAAACCTGTAATGCTAAATATTATCCTTACATCTTAACATGTTCCAACTGCCTTAAAGGATATAAACTCTTAATGCTAGCTGTTCATTATGAACACAAAATCTTTACATCTTTATAACATTTTCTGTATTTCATTCAATAAACTCAAATTCTTTATATCTACACCAAGTATCAACATTCTAATCCAAACTTTAAACATTCCACCTATCAGAAGCAGAGTTATAGCCTTAACAGGAAATATTTATGATCGAACATTAATCTACCAAGTTTGAACATTCTACCTCAATGAGATGCAGAGTCATTGTGTTCCAAAAAAATGAACTTACACCATACACTTTATGAACTTAGGTGTAAATCAGACATCATACACTTCATGAACTTAGGTGTAAATCAGACATACACTATGCATGCATGTACTTAAAGACATATTATAGACCATATGCATGAACTTACATGTAATCTTCAGTGTTGGAAGAAATGATTTTAGACAATCAAATATGCCATATAATCATTGTTCCATACATATTCAGTTCTAAATAGAGATACACAATCGATGTTCCCCACTTTTTATATAATAGGATCCATATCATGATGTAAATACTCCAAGAAAATAACAAATAATTACAACCGTTAATTACAACCCTGCTATATTTAACATTCCTCATTTAATCCTTTTATCCCCTTAAACGCCCCAATTAACCAACTCCATGGATAAAAAAAAAACATTGTGCAGTTATAAAACAAGGATTATATGGATTGTTTCCAGTAATTATTTCAATTGTCTGTGTATCATACAACTTGTTTGTTTATAAAGACATTATTACTGGTGGACAGGTATTCTTATCCTCTTACTGAATTTGATATTTGGAAGTGGTCACATTGAATACAGATATCATTATCTGAATATTCCAAGTCATTATTTGTATATTTCATTAAATTCAAATCATGAATCAGTTTTGGTACATTTTAGAAGGCGATCTCTGGAAATTTCGCCAGTGAAAGCTAATTTTATAATGATTTTTGGACCAGTAGAAGATTAGTCCAGATTACATTTTACCCCCCAAATCTGCTATTTAATTAGATTTTTCCGTAAACAACCTGATATTGAACAAATAGAGTGTAAAATGTAGCAGTAGATTTGTGGCTAACCAAAGACTGCAAAGCAAAGTTTGTAAATAATCTCCAATCATTTATGATCCATGCTTATAACTATGCTGTCACATGATCATTCCAAATGGTGATTTCATAACACTGTCTTACGATATTAGGAATCTACTAGGACAGTTTTTTGCCATTAAATTCTCAGATATATTATCTTTGTTTTCCCTCATGCATCTTGATCTACATCCACCCTTTTTTTAGATTTCATTTACTTTCTATAACTCATTAATCTAATCAGCTTGATATAAATACTGGTACTTTATTGATCAGCTTTTTTTTTACTTTCAACGATATAAATCTTCAGACAAACTTGTTTTATAATTATCATTAAATCTACCCCGATCTACGATAACGACAACTGCCTTACATTTTGTATATTAATGTCATCCACATTTTGACTTCAACCAGAAAGGAGAGAGGATGTAATCAATAAGATCTGTATTTCAGTAATTTCATATTTTGATGCCGTTAAATCTGATTGTGAAATTCCTGACTCTGATTAAAGAAGTATTGAAGGTCCTTTGATTTCTCCATAATTTGGGTAAGATATGTTGATTTCTTTTGGTAATCTGTCCTTGTTGAAAATTATATGTCCATATTGTTAATCTGTGACAATTTGGTTGTTTTTATGAAGTGATAAAGATTTATAGACATTTGAATTAATGTTGAGGGACGAACGGACCAACAGAGAACGATGAAAATCCCTAGGTTCATGCGTTCAATATTCATCACACTAGAGAGTCCACAAACTTTGTTACACTTTCTGCATATAAGGCGGGGGTCATAACCAAAGTTATGGTCCAATGTACACCAAAATAAAACTTACAGATCTGAGATATGTCTTGCTGACTCTTAATATATGTTTTAAGTTTCAACTAAATAGGAAACTGAATAATTCAACTGCATCATTACGCAAAACATCATCACCTATATGTACTATAAGTGAGATTAAGTGAGATCAATTATGCTAATTTGGTTCATTCAACATTAACAATTAATGTGTTCATTAACTGAACTAAAAAGATTAACAAATCCTCTAAAAACTACAGTAATTTAATACATATTAAACTGACATAGAACTGAAAAGCTGATAAATCAATATCTTCTGTTGGATTCTGCTTAAATTAAACAACTTTTGCTGCAATGGTTCGTAATGATTATTTCATCAAACATCATCCCAAAGGTTCACACAGTTGGTGAAGTTGAACTTAAGACTGTACTGTACAGTTTCCATTCAAAAATTTGAGTTTTTACATCATCTAATGATCTCAAAATGTGATGTTATTATTCTAGAAGATTTCTATATAATTTAAGTGATCTGTCAACAAGAAAGCTTTGGGAGATCTCTGTATGAATATGTCACAAAACCCCACGCATAGATCTTGTTATCAACAGTAATAACCAATTACCTTAACCAACACATCTGTTTCAGAAATGGAATGAGGTTTGATGTCCTACTTCTACTGGGCTAACAGAGATGGGCATACATCATACCACGTGCTATGAGGGAAATTTTGTCAGGAGAGCAGCGCTGTGGCCTAATCAAATTTCAGCTGCTCTCCGTCCTATATCAACTGCGCATGTCGAACAGACTGCCGGAAAAATAGCGTAAACGAAAGTTTTGCCGGTGCCGGCAAAATAGTCACTTCCTAATTTAAAAACTATTTAATAGAATGTACACAAGATAATCGATGTTTCAACTCAAACAACAATTATTTCAAATAAGACATTCACTTCATTCAAAATATCTTATCTGACTGAACAATATTTTACCATGATGGATCTTGATTTCCTTCTAAAAGTTGTTTGAGATCCATAAAATCAGAATTTGAAACTAGACCTACCTAAGACAGTTAAAAGAACACATTTACAATGAATGTACCTTGATGACAATATAAAAACGGATACATGTAAGATTATCAATGCTTTAAATTACAAAAAAAAAATCTAAAAACAACAGAATTTATGTTGTGTGACGAAAGCAATCAATTGCCAGTGAGGTATCAATCAAAACATCAAATGATAAGACAGCAAATATGACATATTGTGCCGGGTACAGTCAGTCCTAATGACTTTCTGCCATTACAGACAGTTGGGTTTTTTTTGCAATTCTCTTGAATAACCCTACTGGGTCTTTTGACTCTGAAGGCAAATTTGAGATAGACAGTTAGTAAGTGTCAATCATGTTAAAGAATATAATGGTTTTCAACAAGTTATAATTATTTTCTTTAAACATACATTATGCAAGAGCTAAATCTGACTATTGCAGATCTTTCTTTAGACCTTATTAATTAGCTTATGACCATAATCAACTCTCAATGTCAATGCTAGCTTGAGATATTTATTGGATTAACATATGATTTGCTGCTCAACTTTCATTAAGAATTTAACCATGAAATGGATAATTGGGACATTGTTTTTTATCGTACAGACTTTGGTAATGATGATCAAGGCTAGGCCATAAATTCAATAGCCAAAATCTCAGTTCAGAGTCGATCAATTTGACTAAAAGTTTTCAGCAAATTCCCTTGACATTATCTAGTTTTTAACTATCATAGTGAAAACTGCCAGCTCCCATAATGTATCTTTAAATAAAATGACACATTTACTGTTAATTAAATATTTCTCACCAGTTAGAATGTTGAATCATCATGAAAATATTCTTCTTCTTCTTCCCATCATTAATATGTTTATCTTTAATGATCAATTTATAATTAATTCTTCATAAATTCTTGTATTTCAACCTGTAAATATAATTTCAATCATGTGAATTAAATGTTTTATTCCATAGATCTAGTTACAGCTTATGTATATTTCTGTACTGATTATGACCTGTAGAGGGTCCACAACCTTGATATACCATAGTTGCATACCAGGGGCGTCCATTTGGTCCAATTTTCATGAAATTCAAACTCAAGCATCATTACAGTGATATATTAGAACCTTTTTTTAAATCGGATAATAATTGTGACCTCTATAATCAGGGTCATAATTCAGGAAGCTATGATTCATTATGCGCAAATACTGAAAGGCAACAAGATCTTTGGATTATGAACATGCAGTTCAAGTTTCATCAAAATCAGATGAACATTGTGACCTTGAGAGTGTCCACAAGCTAAACATGAGATTTTTCCTACAACAAGGGGTCATAATCCATGAAGTTTCGATATGATAGATGCCAATATTGAAAGGAACCAAGATTTTTAGACATAAACCTATATTTCATGTTTTGTCAAAATCAGATAACAATTGTGGCCTGTAGTGTAGAGTGTCCACAAATTGTAGATGGACAGACGGACGGACAAGGGCGACGACAATATACGTCCACATGAAAATGTGGGCATATAAAAATATAAATCCAAGAATTTCCTTGATAGCAAAATGAAACTACTGTAAAGTTTCATGAAGATAAATTGAATGTTTGTTTTAAATTTGCTCCGGTAACAAAATTGTACACCAAAAGTCGAATATTTTCCCATGGAAACACATTGAATATAAATCTCAGAAATTTCCAAATGGCTAAAGGCACAATTAGTCAATTACTTGAACAATTATGAAATATGCCCCCAAAAAGAAATTGTCAAGAACACACGTACGTGACGGACGGAGTCCATTTCAATATCTCCCCCTGGTTTCAGAAAATCCCTGTACTTGGGATTAAGCTTGAAAACACACCGCATCATCTCTCAACCAAAGATTTCTAAACTATGTGATTTCCAGGTAGCAAGAAACACAATATGCTTTGCTATGGCCTTTCCTAGAACTAGTTTGGTGTGACAGTGGAGTTATTGTGATTGAAGATCTTTGTGATATAAACATAAATGTAAACAGTCCACAAACTTGATATACCATACTTTTACACAATTTGCGTACAACGAGAGGCCATTTTGTCTGTCCGTTTTGGTCTGATTTCACGAAATTCAAACTCAACCGTCATTACTGTGTAACTGTAATGTATTTGAAAGTTTTTTTTTAAATTGGAAAAAAGCTAAACACATGATTTTTTGTACAATCAGGGCCATAATCCAGGAAGTTACGATCCGATATGCAGAAAGAACTGATAACTTTGGGTTATAAACATACATTTCAAGTTTTGTCAAAATCAGATAAAAATTTTGAGTTTTCGGAATACCCCATATGCGTACATTTTGAAACAATATCCATAAAATCTCTTTTTACTTTCTTTTAAATATGACAACCAGATTTTGAAGAAGCAAAAAAGTGAATTTCGCAAAATATGACTCCCCCACCAAATTTGAAAAGAACTTACTTAAAAACTATAGCATCTTTCATGTTTTAATGTGATATTCAACAAAGGGGAGGTAACACCTCAACAAAAAGTCACAGAATGCTGAAAAATCAAAATGTTCATCATCTCATGACTCCAATGTTATACACCAAACTATAGCCTTTAGCACATAAACACAGTGTCTAGAAAATATCAACAGAGTTCATCCTGCTATGACCTCAATGACACCAAATTTGAAGAAAGCTTGACTTTTCTCAGTAATACACAAGCAAAATTTCAATCTAGACATTAAATGCCACCATTGTGCAAAAGGTAATATGCTTACTTTAAATGGAACACCAAAAACTCTTGAAGTATAATATACACAAGGACTGTATACAGTAAAGGTTCCAACATGGATTGATCTGTCTCTTTAAATGTGATTATGATGATATCGTCTGAGCCAAGATAAAATAGTTTCGTTGCTCTACAAAATGCTTTCATCAATCAATCAAGCTAATCGTGGTTGTATCAAAAATGATATAATGGACTTATTCTTTCTCCAAGCAGACAGAATGTTGTTGGACAACAGACTTAACGATAATTTAGTCAATCATTATGTACTTTGTATACCAAAATATGTGGTTACAAGCAGTTCAAGTTCTCTAGTGGTTTAGTAGTACGGCTAAGACTCCTTATATTAGTTAAATTAAAGAGTCGTCATCACTTTTAACAGGAAAATAAACATACTTAATTTCAAATTTTTCCCAAATATGGAAAACTTTCCTGATTAAAATATATAGTCTGATCACTTCAAATTGTCAGCGATTGTCCAAGTCATGTCGGGTTGTGATTTTATACTCCTCCATATTTCTGTATCCGTCTATTTTTTTAATTCTTTTTTTTTTTATTACTTGTATTTATTATTTTATATATTGATGTTGTCCTCAAGGGAGGTTTGTATGTAATACTGTGTGTCTTGTGTTATAATTGTCATATTGTTTTTATTTTATGTACATCTTTATATTGTATACTGTCCTCAATGGATGTTTCAATACAATAAATATCTTCATCCAAATCTTAATCTTGTGCCTCTCTGAAGGGACCCTCACGATTTTAACAAGAGTCACAGAATTAAATGCTTGTGTACGTATGAAATGTAAGCGCCAAAATATAGCGGAATGGTGTATTTACCTTGGACATGAATGTCAAAACGACGTACCCAGACACATAACACTTTTAAGATTTCGAGTCAACTTTTTTCGTTGAATGACCCGATAATCTATAGCCCAGTCCTATAGAGTGCATAGTCCATGTGCTGTACTTGATAACGAAGGGTTAATTTCACCTACAAGTTAATTTTACAATATAAAAGTCTTGTTTTATCGACACACCGTAAAATACAGGTCTGGACACCGGTCTCCATTTCCAGATGAAGACTGAAAGGTTTAAGTTGTTTAAAAATGTATTACGTACATTGAGTTTCTTGCTCGGCTTTAAGGTAGAGGATTTTAAGGTATTTTAACAGAAAATTAATCAGTTTTATTCACCAAAATATAAACGAGACTGGCCCTTTAAGATTTTTGTAAGAGACTACAGAAAAATGTCAGTGACTGATAACCCTACAGAGGCTTATTGTTGATGGTCAAGGTTAAAGTTATGCTTAAATGTATTAGTAGGTATACATATGTTTATAGGCTCTTACCTCTCATAGGCTTACGGCTTACACTGTTAAAAGGTTGAGGATTAAATAGTTTCAACTAACAGATTCCATCAATAATAAGAGAAGAAAGGGGTTTTACTACATTGCCACAAGGTCTTCATGCAAATGGTATTAGGTTGGGAGTACAGTAAAAATAGGGAAATGTTTCATAATACACCCCCCCCCCCCCGGACAAAATATTTGTATGAATAAAATAGCCATGCTAAGCGTGGAAATACGCCCACACTGCAGATTTGTCATAAAAAAAAATAAAGGTAGTACATCCCTCTATTAAAATATAGTCAGCAGAGGGGTGTCCATCAAATGGGCACAAAACCAGATCCAACTTTTCTAGAGTAAATTTTGCGTAGAATACAATGCAAAGTGGTAATCAATCCGCCATTGGGGCGTTTTCGAGATATTCGGTGTCAAAGGTCAAATGAGTTCATTTGCACCGAAAGTGAATGTGCAACATGTCATGACAATAAGCTGAAAATGATCGAAAGTAATCACCCTTACAATAATAATGTAAACTTGCTAAATTCACCTTTGTTCTTTGTGACCCCGGAGGTCAAAGGATCAAATTTTCCATTTTAGCACTAGGAAGATTTAAAGCAATAAAAGTCAGCGTGAAATATAAAAACTAAAGCGAAACCTGTTCTAATTCATAATAGGAATATCTACCAGCGGCTGCCAGGCAAGATCTGCCCTCATTTTCGAGAGTGGATAGAGAACAAGCTAAAAAGAAAGTGATTTTTTCCTGCAATCAAGGGCCATAATTCATGAAGTTACAATTTGATATGTGCAAATATCGAAAGGAACCAAGATCATTGGGTTATAAACATGCATTTCAAGTTTCATAAAAATCTGATTAAAATTGTCACCTCTACAGGGTCCACAACCTTGATATACCATATTTTTACACTATTCGAGTACAAACGGCAGCCATTTTGTTCGGCAATTTTGGTTTGATTTTCAGCAAATTCCAACTCAACCTTCATTACAGTGTAACAGTGATATAATCAAATGTTTTCTTTAAATCTGATAATAATTGTGACCTGCTAAAAAGGCGATTTTTTGTACAATCAGGATCCATAATTCAGGAAGTTACTATTCGATATGCGCAAATATCGAACGGAAGCAAGATCTTTGGGCTATAAACATTCCAAACTGATCCCGCAGTGAATATCCGCTTGGCCGCTATAATCACTGATAAGCATGGCATCGACGAGACTTAATGAGTACGGCATATTAACTTTTTTATTCCGACAAATTAAATTCTCAAACATTTTTTTGAGGTAAAAGAAAAATAAATAAAGTGTAAATGGGTATTAAAATGAGTAAAATGCATCATTTTGCCCGAAGCAGTTAGGTGTTAAGTAAACACTGCACGAGCCGTTGAGCCAATGACTACGAGGCGTGTAGTCAACCCACGTGTTTTGGACAGGCATCCGTTACAGAGATAATTCGTAAGTAATTCTTTGTGAAACAGATTGTAAACATTCATTTCAAATTTCACCAAATTCGGATTAAAATTGTGACCTTGATATACCATATTTTTACACTATTTGTGTACAAGTGGCAGCCATTTTGTTCGACAATTTGGATCAGATTTTCATGAAATTCGAACTAGACCTTTGATACAGTGTAATGGTGATATAATCAAACAGCTTTTTAAAACGGATAATAATTGTGACCTCCAGAGGGACCACAAGCTAAAAAGTAAGTGATTTTTCGTTCAATCAGGGGCCAAAATTCGGGCAGTTACAATCCGATATCCGCAAATATCAAAAGGAACCAAGAGGGATGTACCTATGTTTTTTTTTTTATGACAAAGCTGCATTGTGGGCGTATTTTGATATAGCCTACGACAAACTACTCTACATTTTTTTCAGTTACCAGCTCATAGTAAAAATTTACCTTAAGGGGCATTATGGGAGATTAAATAAAGAGTTGACAGTTCTCCAAGGCTCAAATTCGCCTGGAGCCCAATTTGCTCCAGGGCCAAATTTGATGGCCTTAAACATTCATGCTGGTGAATTTGATACCACATATGTGGTAGTGGAGAGCAGAGACAAAGCATGGAGCCCAGGCCCAATTTTCCAAGGGTGCAAATTCCATTGCCTAAAACATTCAAGGGGTCATGCTGCTTAATTTAATAAACATATGTGGGTGTGGGCGAACATACACACATCCATGTATGGCAATAGTAGATTGTAAGAGACAATTTAATTAACAAATTCTCATTACAACAGGCAGCAGTAACTCTCTCAAAACCACTACTTTATCAAAATGAATGGTCTTAGCTTTCCCAAAGCATCCCAATTCAAAGCAAAGAAATATTTTTTGAGTTATATATAATAATTGTTATATGTCTGAGAAATAAAATTGTTACGTGTTATCCACTGGCTACACCTATGTGTTATAAATGAAAACCTGTATCACACCTATATATTATAATGACTACAACCATATTATAGTAGTGAGACCCAAAGGACTTCTCCATATCATTGTTGTTGGACTAGTAAGGACCTCACATATTCATTAGGGTTTTATTGTATCACACTGTGAACTATTATAATTAGGTAAGTATGGTTCTGTCTAACCCGGAGATCCTACTTCAATCTCATGTGGGTTTTCCAGTCTTGTTTCCTCATGTCAGGCTTTCCAACTTTGCAAAGAAAATCATCTTCAAGTAGTTGTTAGATTGCACGAAAATCCTAGCAGCACATTAAAGATCCTTAGACAGTTGAAAATTGATACAAGAGTGTTTCAGTCAGCCTATCAGCCAGGGCCAATCTCAGGGGCGTTTTAAGGTTTATCAAGGCGGAGGCTATACTATTTTCTTGGGTGGGGGTGGGGGATCTTGATTGATGATTTTTATGCCAATGCAATGACTACATTCTCATTCTGTAATGAATTCGACAGTAACAGTGTATAGAAAACGATTGACTCGGACTCGGGGCCCTTTCCCATGGCCAGAGGGGCCCTCTTCCTTGGTCAGAAGGGCCCTTTTGTAAGACATGGGGCCCTTTTGTCTTCCTTCAGGGCCTCCTAACTAGGGTACATTTTCATTTTTCTCATCGGTTTTAGCATTTATTTCCTGTTTTATTTTTCCAATTTCTTTGATTTTTTTTTGCAAGGAGGCTGCAGCCTCAGCTATAAAACGCCTTTGGTCAATCTGAATGGTATAATTAACCTGTTAAGTGCTTAGGTCATTATATAACTTCCTGGACAACTGCCACTCACTATGTGTAGGGCATAACTGAACACCTTGGAGGTATTTTCTTCAGGAATAAAAAGGTCCAAAAATGACGCTTTAGTCAAATCAATTACACAAATGGGGTAGTTAATGTTTTAAAAACGTCACGCTTAACGAGTTAATAAAATAGTGAATTGAAAGATAAACCAAACAATCTTCTGACAATCTATTACTTCAATTCTCACTTTATTATTTAACTGATGTAAAGATAATATGCACTCTAGGCTATTTATAGACCAATACAGGCTAAACCAGAGCTTCCAGGTGCATCAGAGCATTCAGAGCTGTTACATAATCACTTTAGAAATTGTCATTTGATGTTGAACATTGGGTGAAGTAACTAGAACTTGATAAGAGCTTAGTCTGGCTGTGTTGGACACCATTATGTTGGTGTCTAATGACCACATTCATGTTGTAGTGATAGGCCTAACCTTTTTATCATACACTAAATGTGGTTACATTAAATATAAAATCTTTACTTTTTACGGTAAATTAGTCTTTAAATTGTCCATCGATTACTAATGAGCCTAGGACCTGAGTTGTATTTGGAAGCCATTAATATCTACCAAGTGTTAGGCTTGATTTAACATAGATTAGTTTGAATTGAAGTCGGAAACCATGAATAGTAGAATACCAGTAAATATATGTTATTGGTGTTCTGTAGTGGGTTAATGATATAAACACGCTGAACTATAATTACAGATAAATACCCATCATGAAGAAGAGCTGACACGACATCCTGTCATTATTACCACTATTTATAACCGATATTCACCATTACACACAAGTTGATTATCATGCCATAATGTATAATCAGTGTTGGAAGTTCAAACCTACAGTTGTACATGACAGGCTAAACCTCATGGGCTACCCCTCTTTCTCTCAATTTCATCATGGTATATTATGATATACGAAATACATTATCATTTCTAAACATGCTCTCTGTTATGCTCTCTGTCATGCTCTCTCTCTACACTTAAGCTTACCATTTACAGAAGCCGGTTTATAAAGATGGAGTTATTATTTTAGTAGTAACTGATCTGTATTTTCACACAATAATCCATCATTCTATGATTATTCTATCTCAATAAATAGGATGAGGTCAAATCACTTTTTAATATTGTACGGTACTGCAACTATCTCTTAATATTTACTTCAAATTCTGAAAAAAAAAAATATAATATATAAAATAATTTCAAAATTCTCCTTTTGTCGGGCAGTTTTGTTTCAATTTTCACGAAATTTAAATTCAACCATCATCATGGTGGAATGGTGACATATTTAAACTTTTTTTTAAATCGGATGAAAATTGTAACCTTAATCCACAACCTAAAAAACATAATTTTTCTTACAATCAGGGGCCATAATCCAGGAAGTTACAGTCTGATAATGGCGAATATCCACAGCAACCAAGATCTTTGGGTTCGAACAGATAAAATTGTGACTTCTACTTTCTAGCGTGTCCACAACATTGGTATTACATATTTTACGCCAATTTTGCTATCTAAACTGTTAGAATATATCATCAGTGCACCCAATTATGACAGTTTAGTTCAAAATTTGTGAAAATCCGACCAAAATGGCAAGATATTCCCCTAATAAACATCTACACAGAGTCTGAACATTGTAGCTCAATTGTACCCCAAAAGAAGTGACATACTGACAGACGGATAAAGCCATTTAAATAGTCAAAAGGCAGGGATTGGGAAACCAGGTAATAATTCCTACCATCAAACAAATATAAACAAACATATATTTCTTAAATGTGACGTCACCCTTTGATGTACTGTTATTTCAAATAATCGTACGGGCAACTTGCCAATTGGAGTTTCTGTATTTTAAGATGTTTAATGGTCTCGAGCTTAAGACATTGCGTAATATATTGTGCCGCGTGGCCCTCTTGTTGTTACAATATATAACTTGTCTCGATCTCGACCATTAAAGAATTAATAATGTGCCCAGTAAACAGTTTAAAACACATTTTTATTAAAAAAAATTTAAAAGGAAAATAGTATGCATCCAACAGATCAAAATTTGTCGTTAATGTCTGACAGAGTGTAGAAGAGATGTATAGACCAACACAACTGTTTACATGTGAGAAGATGAACCAAGACATTGATTGAATAGATGGATTGTATTTCATGGACTTTTAGATCTTTATTTCCTTACAAGTTAGATTAGATATTGGTGGTTTAACTATTTCTTTTCTGTCTAATTAAACCTAAGTGATTGGCTAAAACTATTATTGCTAAAAAAAATATGAAGCTTTTCATTGGCTAAATTTGGGGTCAGGTGAGTTAATTAAATGCAAAATTAATGAAGATATGAAATGGGGTTTAATGTCCTAGTTTTCTGCACCATCTACACTAAAAAGACTGGCATACACACCATGTACTGTGTGCTATGAGGGACATCCTATCTTACTTCGAAATGTCAAGGATTCTTTTATACATGCATGCCACCATAAACAGGACCTTGGTTGTTGTTTTTTTATATTTCCCAACTGAATTACTAGGTGCTATATCCTGCACCACTGAGAAGTAGAAAACACAGAAAAATATTTGAGGAACTTTCTCTGCCAAAAATGCTTAGTTAGCCAGCACCGTACTCAATGTAGCCACTACATCTTTGTAAAGACATAAACCACTCAAAACAACTTTGACTTGGTATATTAACTCTGTGAAATTTACCGAATATAGGAAAAGACCAAAAAAGTTCTTAACTTCCAACGTTAAATATATTTTCGTCAACAATTAAATTCCATGTTTAGAATCATTGTCTCATTATGCTTATTTAGTGTTACATGTATTTGTGACATGATCAAAAGAATGGGTTGGTGCTTAATGTCTCTTCAATACATACATATGTACTCCTGTCATTTAGAAACAAACACAGTAATTCTTATTTCTATATTTATATAAGCAATGTAACCAAATTTTTCCCAAAGAGTGGCATTTCCACCTACACTCTTTTTTGATTTCGAATGGACAAGGGTCTTTTCAAGTGTTAGCTAATCACAGGCGGATCTCAGTTCTTCATACCATCTCAACAATTGGCACATTTTCCAAATCAGCCTTGAATATTCCATCCGAGACAAGTGAGGGCATGACTGCAAAAATCCCAAAGGGTTTTCTCGGCTCGTGCTGGAATTTGAGGCATTAGGTAAGTTAGTTATGTCGTAATGGTCATCTGTTGCTGTGATAAACAGTCAGTCCGTATATATATATATATTTACCAGTACTATAAAGTTGTTATTTAACAAGCATAATGATCATTGTAGATTGTATTCCACACCTACAGCATGCACTATTGTCACTAACAAAGTGTTCATACTAATTCACACAAACCACTGTAAACCCATTTCCACTGAAAATTGAAGAAGAAAGCCAGCAGAATGACTTTACGCCTCTATAGGACATGAACAATAGAGCATTAATTGTGGTAATCAGGCAGGTAAACGCGGAATGAGTAATGCTATAAAATAAACCAAACACAAAAATTCTGAAATTAGATTGGATTTCGATACAATTTCATCAAAAGAAAATTGTTGAACAATTTTGTTGAGAATGTACAGATTAAAGACCAGTTGAACTTTTACATAATCTTGCCTGATAAAATGCTGGGATCCAGACCGACTTGAAGCTAGTTTTTGTCCTCAAAGGAAATGCTGTTAGAATATCCATAGACGGTCAGCTTTGGTTCCCCTGATAAAGATTATGTTCACTAAATGTCTGTATCTAAAATTATATGTATATTGTAACATATTTTATCTTTCCTACATACCACGATATCTATTCCAATTTATAAATCCTTTCTACCCCTACATCTAACGTTAACATCGAAATATTTCAATGAAACAAGTACAGCATCACAGTTCCAGTTATTACTATCAGTAATTTAACAAATAAAATTCATTTCTTAAAATACCTATTTTGTAACCACAGAAAATTCAAATCACAATGTTACTACATTACATTGTATGTAAATATGTATAAATTGTTATATTTTTTCCATCTGTACAATTTCACAAACATTGTAGCTCAAATAGAAGAAAAGTGAAACAGACAGACTGACAGATGGAAAAACCCAATTTAATAGTTCCCTGCTCTCTTCGAAAGGCAGGGGACAAAAAATTTATATCAGATATACCAGTAAAATAAGGACTGGTAAATAATGAAAGAGCCTTAAACTGTTTCAAAAAATCTTGATAAAAAGGTCTAATAGAACAATGGTTGATACATGTATATGTGCCAGTCTAGTACATTTTATAATAGAGTGTTCTACTGATATCTTTACGACAATTGAACTGTTTCAATGCAAAAAAAAAACCCACAAAATATTCCACGTTACTAGATTAATTTCGTTCAAATGAAAAACAGTATACAGTTTTACATACCACAGTGTTAAAATAGAAGTCAATATGAATGCCGGATATTGTTGTCTAATCGTATACTTTCAAAAATCCTCATTAACACCACAACTCGACTGTATTGTTTTACATATAAAAATGTTTTCGCAGTGAATATGGGCTGTTTAACTATTCTATTGTATTTCAAAAAAAAGCATTAACTCCTTGAATGTTCACTAATATCCTTATGATGAGCTGAACAATACCCTGGCCAGCAAGCACCATATCCAGGAATGTCACCAATAAATCAATCAATCAAAGTGTGATGTGTCAATCATTCACCATCACCTACCTACCTTATTATAACAAGAAATCCACGAGACATTCTACCTATTCACACTGTATACAATCTACAGACTTACATGCAACACTTGGCCCACAATGCACTACTAACCCTCACTCTTGTTATTATCATTGATTGTTATCACCATGACAACCAGAGAGCATCCATCCTCATCAGTTTAACCTCTAACTCATCAGTGAATGAACAAGACTAGGCAAGTTATTTGTTAAAGCTGTCATAGTAGATAAAAAACATTCTCACTACAAATAGTTAGATAAAATTTGTCATCTGTGCCATGCATGAGACAGGATATGCTGACAGCATCTAATGTCACTTTTCATTTAAAGGGCTTATCAAATGAAAATCTAAAATTTGTATGGGCTTAAATACAGTGTTTATTATACAATTACAGCAATTTAATTCATAATTAATTCTCACATCTTCACTTGATAAAAACAACCACCTGTAATAGTTAGTAGCGAGTTTCCAAATTATGTAGAAATTAAATTGACAAACAAAAATATGCTAACGAGTCGCAACACATCTTCTTTTGTTGTCCCCAGCCTTTCAAAGAAATTTGGGGGACTATTAAAATGGGTTCATCCGTCTGTCTGTCTGTCTGTCCGTCACACTTTTTGGGACACAATAACTCTCTTCCTAATTGAGCTAGAATGTTCAAACTTGGTGTATGTGTTTATTAGGTCAATGCCTTGATGGAGTTCGAAGATGAGCATTTTCCGCTGAGAGTAAGCAGAGATAAGCAATTTGATTGGTTGATGCTTTGGGACACGATAACTTTAATTCTAATTAAGTAAAATTGATGAAACTTAGTGTATAGTTTCATTACAGTAATACCTTGACTAAGTTCGATAATGAGCATTTTCTGCTCAGGGTAAGCAGAGCGATATGCAATTTGATTAGTCGAGACTTTGGAACACAATAACTCTCCTTCTAATTGAGTTAAAATGTTCAATCTTGGTGTATATGCTTATTAGGTCAATGCCTTGATGGAGTTCGAAGATGAGCATTTAGCAGAGATAAGCAATTTGATTGGTTGATGCTTTGGGACACGATAATTTTAGTTCTAATTAAGTGAGAGTGATGAAACTTGGTGTATTGTTTCATTACAGTAATACATGTACCTTGACTAAGTTCAATAATGAGCAGAGCGATACGCAATTTGATTGGTCAAGACTTTGGAACACAATAACTCTCCTAATTGAGTTAAAATGTACAAACTTGGTGTATATATATGCTTATTAGGTCAATGCCTAGATGGAGTTCGAAGATGAGCATTTTCCGCTTAGGGTAAGCAGAGATAAGCAATTTGGTTGATGCTTTGGGACACAATAACTTTAGTTCTAATTAAGTGAGAGTGATGAAACTTGGTGTATAGTTTCATTACAGTAATACCTTGACTAAGATCGATAATGAGCATTTTCTGCTTAGGGTAAGTAGAGCGATAAGCAATTTGATTTGCTGAGACTTTGGAACACAATAACTCTCCTTCGAATTGAGTTAAAATGTTCAAAATTGGTGTGTATGCTTATTAGGTCAATGCCTTGATGGAGTTCGAAGATGAGCATTTTGTTCTTAGGGTAGGCAGAGATTTATAAGCAATTTCATTGGTCGATACTTTGGGACAAGATAACTTAGGTTCATCTTGATTGATGATTTTTATGCCAATACAATGACTGCATTCTCATTCACAAATGGATTCGACAGTAACAGTGTATAGAAATGATTGACTCGCACATGAGAGCCTTTCCCTTGGCCAGAGGGGCCCTTTTGTCAAGCGTTGGGGCCCTTTTGTCTGCCTTTATTGTCCCCCTAACTAGGGTACATTTTCATTTTTCTCGTCGGTCTTAGCATTTTTCTTTATAAAACACTTTTGGATGACACTTCGTGTACAGTTTGTTTGCTCGATACATTTGAAAAAAATAAATGTGCGATTAATTAATATGTGTCTATCTATTTATTTTGGTATTTCAGCGGGGGACATCAGCCTCACTATTGGCTTGTTTATTCTATTAGCAACACATAATGTTTGAAGTTATAACAGCCACTGGGTGTAAACTAAGTAAATTTGAGCAACAGATAACATTGGAAGTTATAACTTTTATAGCCATGATGTGTATACCAGGGAATGTAAATTATTTACTGAATAAATAGTGTTAGAAAAAAAAATTCAGAATGCAACCTTACAAGGCGGCATTAGAAATGAAATGAAATGGAGATTAATAGGCTACGTTTCTGCACAGGAATGAAGAAGAGCAAATGCCATACAGTGTTCTCAATCTGATTAAAACACAGATCCAATTTCGTTTCGTTTTATTAGTTCAAAATTTCGTTTTTACTTGTCTTTAATACTCTTGGATCTGGAGGACTTGTTATTTAACTCGTGTTCTGCCTGAAATGAGGGGTCAGACAATCAAATGGTCTGTCGAATCGACCGTTTGACCTTTTCACGCGTGGAACTGTGGGTAGACACAAAACAAAAGTAGATTTTAAAAAGTGTGGCAGTTGCTAATTGGTTTATCGAATGACTGACGTTATCGGGTCAAACGTCTCTTGCTTGATACCTGACGTCAAAGAACGTAGGCCATCGAAAGTATAAAAGATAGGTTGCCAGGCAACGAAACATACGCCCACAGCAGCTAAATCGTCCGGGCAGTCAACAAGGGTTGGGCCATATTTTTACTTTTTTCGGTAATGAAACATTTGTAATACACTAAAAACTGATTAAGAGTAACAACTCATTATGTAATTATCAGAAAATCATTAGAATTTGATTGCTTTTTATAAAGTGTTACCCCACGCTAACAATTATTATATACATGAAACATTTAATATCATGGATTTAGCTGTTCAGTTATCAAAATTCATTGAAAATCAAAATACTTGTTCGTTTCAACACCTTAAACTCTGTGTATCAATCTAAAGTCAATCGGATGATAAGTTTGGCCTTTATAGCGTCACAAGATATTTTTAAGTTATCAAGGGAGATAACTCTGGCAGTAATTATTTGAAATCTCTGAAAATCAATAGGCTTCTTCATCTCATGACCTTAAACACTGTTTGTTAATTTAAAGTTGATCAGATATTAACTTTGGCCTCTAGAGCTTCCACAGGATTTTTTCGAAGTGATTAAGGGCCATAATTCTGGCAGCAATTATTGAAAATCGCTGAAAATCGATAGACGTCTTAGTCTCATGACTGTAAGCACTATGTATAAATTTGAAGTCAATCGGATATTAACTTTGGCCTCTAGAGCATCCGAAGGATTTTTTGAAGTGATCAAGGGCCATAACTCTGGCACTAATTATCGGAAAACGCTGAAAATCAATAGGATTCTTCGTATCTTGACCTTAAACACTGTGTATAAATTTACAGTAAATCGGATATTAACTTTGGCCTCTAGAGCGTCCACAAGATTTGTTTAAGTGATCAAGGGCCATAACTCTGGCATTAATTATCGGAAATCGCTGAAAATCGATAGGATTCTTCGTCTCATGACCTTAAACACTGTGTATAAATTTAAAGTAAATCGGATATTAACTTTGGCCTCTAGAGCGTCCACAAGATTTTTTGAAGTGATCAAGGGCCATAACTCTGGTAGTTATTATCGGAAATCGCTGAAAAACAATAGGCTTCTTCGTCTCATGACCTTAAACACTGTGTGTAAATTTAAAGTCAATCGGATATTAACTTTAGCCTCTAGATCGTCCACAAGCAATTGTGGACGCCGGGCCGACGGACGGGGGCGACGACAATATACGACCACATTTCAATGTGGGCGTATAAAAACGAAACGAAATATAGATCTATATTTTAATTAGATTGACAGTGTTCTATGCAGGAATTTGGCTCGAACAGCAGTGCCACAGCATACTCTTATATTGAATTACAACTGTCAACGGTTATTTTATGTGCATGACAACTGACAAGATGTACACAGGACTTTTTTTTGTTCAATCTGAATGACCAGAAACTGTCTTTGCCAGGCTCTCCAATTTGCACCACCATGATGGAAAATGCCAGATTGAATTCCAGTGCTTTTTCCACAGCAGTTCTCAGACAGCATCAGATGCCAGTAGTATCAAAGTGTCATGACTAATGTCAATCAGGAGATGTTTAATTGAGTTGTTATTATTGTTAATCTGTTTATGTTTCTATGTCTGCACTTATCCATTTTTCAATAGCTAGAAAAAAAGCCACACAAAGTTCTGAAATATATTCACACAGCTGCCAAAGAAAGCAGCTTATCTAAAACATAAACATGGATGCTAACCAAATTTGATAATCTGTTCTGCATTCAAGAAATCTGTTCACAAGCTTCAAAAAAAAAAGTTAAACACTGAATAACAATAGGGCTCTTTTTCTCATGACCACGGAGAGCTTCATACTAAAATTTGAATAAAATCTGTTAAAAACTGTAGCTATGGCTTCAAGGTTTTCTCCATCTGTGTGTGGAGGGGGGTTAACTTCAGACTGAAAGGTGACAGACAATATTACGCTGTACAACACCTGTCAGATTAGGAAGTGTGACAAATGAAATTTAGATCTGTATTTCAATCAGATTAGTTTTAAAATAATTAGTGAGGAACTATTTCCTATTCCCACAATATCATTTTCAAAAGAGAAAGCGATCAGGGAATTTGCAATTTGTGCAAAGCTTTTTTTTAATATTACCCTGTTGTGGTTTTATTCTAGCTGCCATAAACACAGCATAAACTAATTAATAGTTTTTCTTTCGTTTCTCATTTTATTATTTGCTTTTTTTCTCGTGTCATGCTATTTAAACACAACTTGAAATATAACATTTGTCATTCACAGGTTTGTTAGATATATTCCCTGTATAAGAAAAATAACATCAAAAATCTAAATAAACTACATGTATAATCATATCCCCATAAAAATATAACAAGCCATTAGGTAACTATCATATCAAAGTCTAAGAAAAACATCCATGAAGAATAAGCTAACTTATTCAATGGGATAAATTTAGTGTCTAGAGACCACAGGTTTTCTTTAAATGAATCAAAGACAATAACTATAACAGTAATTATCAGTAACTGATGATAGTGATTACAATATATGACCATGTTTCAACGAAAATAGCAAATTGTATTTGGCATATGTAGGTGAATTCTGTTTTATATCATATTGAAAATGACTAATCAGAAAGAATCATAAATCTTAAAGGAAAATGAAATGAAATGAAATGGTTTTTAACCTCCTACTCTTCTGCACCTAAACTGGGCTAATGGAAGACGGCATAAGCCATACAGTGTGCTATGAGGGAAATTTTGCCCGGGCAGCAGCCCTAACGCTTACTCTTTTACATGCACACCAATGTGTACACCGGACCTCAGTCCTTTGAATTGTTTCCGGTTTTTAAATTTACACTAATTTCTAAGCAGTTTTGTTGGGCGAAATACACCAGAAGTCTCTATCAAATGGCAATCTCTAGCGTCTGGTTATTCCAATCTGCAACAGTATTTATTGCACACGCTCTCCAGATGACAATATGAGGTCACTGTTCGACATGACTTGTGGAATATGTTTAGCCTTGTTCTTGGAGTCCCTTGTTACAAATGATGCTGAAATGAATTATGGTGCACGGTTCGTGTACCGATGGTAAAATGTTTATTTTGTCTTAAATATTGGATATCAGAGACCCATTTGTACAACTTGCTAAGATATAACGATGTCACAGGATATATGACATTTATCTTGATGAAAAATATTTCAAATTTTTTGTTCCGCCAAAAATGGATTATGAAAACAAAAATCTTACTTCATAATTAAGAGATCCACATTATACCGCATGTTATAACCAAAACAATATTTATTTTGCTAACTCTTTTAATGTTTTTGTATTGTTTACCTTGCCAACAAAAAATGTATTGGGAAACACCTCTGCCTTCAAAGTGAGACAGTGTGTGTAATATCTTTATTAAATGTCTACCAAAACCCTGACAAAGGTTTAACCGTTAACTACTGATTGAACTAGACAGCCATTATAATACACATCAAATATTGATCTACTTAAATATAGTAACATCACTTTCTATATTTATACACATGCTGTCAAACCTGATATCATCTTCTGCAGTTCATAATAATTTTACGCCAGTAGACAAAGTCTGGTCAGTTGCATACAATAACAGTCAACTTTAAGCCCTATGAGATTCCAGTTGCAAGTAGTTGCCATTTAATATGCCTGATTTTTTTGTAATTGAAGGAAAACCACAAGATTAGGCATCTTGCAACATGCAATCACGATCAACACTACACTGACTACACAGATAAACAGACCTCTGAGCAGAGTAGCCAATGATCAGTTAATCATCCCTCTCTCCCCTACCCACCCATGTAGACATTAATTATCATCTTGATATATATCTTACATTAAAATTTTTTGAAGACAGACTACAACCTGGAAGTTTGTATGAAGTATTGTTGATATGTGGCAAGGAGAATGTTGAACTTAGTCTGCAATAATTCATCAACATTGGCTAGTAGCCAGATTTATAGCAGTATGGCATAGGAAGCAGGGATATACAATATATATAAATAAACAAACAATAGAGTTAAAACAGACAGACAAACATGTATAACCTACATTATTACAGAACAACAATATACACTAAACTCAACTATATCTCAATAAATCAAAATACAGTCTGCATACAGACAACTTAGAGAATCTGAAATAGGTGAAGAAAAGCAGTTTCATGCTCATGTAGTGTAAACTATAAACTGCAGGAAGCTGAAGCTATGAAGTCTTCATTTCAACAAATCTTCTCCCTCTGAAAGCCTGAGATATGAAGAATCAACTAAATTTGTGACACAAAGGAAACAAAATACGATAAGTCGAAGGTGATCAGATCTGAAAAGGTCAAATTTTGTCTCACATCAACCTTTGTACAAAAGACCATGTCAATCAAATGAAGAAAAAAATGATATTCAGATTATCTTGTTATTATGAGATACAGAGAAGACCATTAGGGTAATGCCTTTGTAATGCAGTTAGCGATTGGTAGTTAATCGGACTATTGACCAAACATATTTTAGAACAAGAATTTTCTCTCTGTCCAGCAGTGAGTAGTGGGATTAGTTCTAATCAAACGGAACACTGCGAGGAGTATGGTATAAAACGGGATATAGACGAAACAGCGCTAATCCTTTGTAATGAAGTTAGCGATTGGTAGTTAATCGGACTATTGACCAAACATATTTTAGAACAAGAATTTTCTCTCTGTCCAGCAGTGAGTAGTGGGATTAGCTCTAATCAAACGGAACACTGCGAGGAGTATGGTATAAAATGGGATATAGACGAAACAGCGCTAAACCAAAAAGATGAAACCATACATAACTTCTACATAAATTGTAGAAATTTCTAAAATATCAAAGGTGACATGTTTAAACAAAATAATGGGATTGCTGTACAGAAGTATAGTTAGCGATATAATTTTGAAGGTGACATTTTTCGCGAAGTTATGATTCGAGTGTTTGGAGACGTAGCATTGATTGTTTATTATCATAGCAACAATACTGGAGAAACATTTTATCCTTAAATTTTTAAATGTCTTCAATTCGATAGTTCAGAGTTGATCAAGGGTTTGTCATGTTAATTAATGTCTAAATAATAGTTTATATAACATTTGAATACAAAATAATGACCTGCAATAGGCAGATTTGGCACTTACATAATATAATGCATCTTCAAATATTGTGTATAAATTTCATATATCGATTGGATGGTTAATTTAGCCCTGTAGATTGAGTATCCACAATATTTTGAAAGTGACCAAGGGCTATATATGTAACCCTAACAGTAATTATAGGAAAACATTTAAAATGTCCTGTGCATAAATTTAAAGCCAACTGAATGGTAACTTTAGTTCACAAGCAATTGTGACCGATCGATGGGGGTGATGACAATAAACAACTGCATTTCAAAGTAAGCATATAAAAATAAATTTCACTTGATTCTCAAGTTTTTTGTTGTACATGTACCTTTTGTACTTTATTTCTGTCCGTGTTTAACTACATCTAGCATTTTTCTGTCTTTGATAGCGTGATAAAGTTTGATCTACAATAATTGCTGATATTTTAATGGAATTGATTTTCGACTAAAATAACCTGAGATTGGTGTGTTTTAGTAAAACCCCATTCCATTTATAGATTAATCAATTCATTTGTCATAGCAGACATTTTGTCAACAAACGCAAGTGCATCTTGTGGTTGTTATGTGGCTGATTACTATAAATATGACAAAAACAATAGAAGGGATAAGGCCTATATTTAGAATGATTGTAATAAGGTATATCATGGGCATGGCAGTAATAGGCCTATCAGTGGAATGAAAGTGATGGAAGTCTACCATACGCACAGAAGTAATAAGGTCTATCACAGACAAGGAAGTGATAAGACATATCATGAGCCTGGAAGTATTGGTAAATAATACAAAGATGATTCAGTTCACAAAGGTTTTTGCATAATGGGAGCATTTACAAGACATTTAAACATTAACTTTGCCCCTGTCTATCTCTCTGAATTATTGGTCTCAAATTTCATCATACAATACAAGAGCATCACCACAAAAATAACTTTCAGAAATACTTAAAATTATAGGAATTAACAAACCAACCAAAGGCCAGATGAACTGATGAAGCCACAACCACTAATAAAGAATTGACATGAACCATGGACGTTACAATATTATAGGTCCATGCAAGGAAGATTGTACTAGGCCATACAACGAAAACCCCAAGGAAGAATTGCACCACCCTGCCGAGTCTCTGTCACCCAGAACCTCCTTGTCCTCAACATTTTTGTCTGAATGTTAGAGACTACCTACCATTCAACCAGACTAAATGAGCAGACAAAACAGTAAAATCCTTCTTTTTTTTCACCTGAATGTACATTTTTGTGTTTATTCATTTTCTTTTTTTCTGTACATACCGGTAGTTGAGCACAGCTATTTAGCACAACTTGAAGACGGTTGAGGATGAAATATGGAATGCCAGCCAGTAACATAGTACCACTGGGATAACCAATGCTAATACGATTACAACTTTAGCACATTTACCTTTGTTAAGATACCTCCTGATTCTTCTTGATATTGGTTTTAATCTCATGTACATTTTACACATACGATCCGTGAGATGAGAGACATTGTCTTGTCCATGATGAAACCCACACTTCATGCTTTACATGGTGGTCAAATTTCATTTGTATGTTATTGACAAAGCCATGATAACCCGTTTATAAATATGCGGAAGCATATACAATCAAAAAAGTACGGGACCTAATGCCGATACCTGTGGCACTCTAATTGACAGCAGTTTAGATACAGAGTTGCTGCTATGAATATGGACACATTGGCATCTGTCAGTTACGAGTTCAATCGATCCAGTGCCGATCCTTTCATTTCCACAAAGCTTTAAACTTCAAAAGTACCATGAAAATCATGAATACTTGGCCATAATTTGTTATCCTCCAAATTAACAGTAGCATACTGTCTTATGTATGCATTTAGTCACAATTTAAAACAATTAGAGTCAAAAATAAAATTGTTAATTTCATTGGATTTTAGGTGTTGATTTATTCTATCTTGACTGAAATGGAGGTTTAATAATTAAATCTTTAAATTCATTAAAGTAAATCATTAAATTAATGATATTGACATTACCTTTTTTAAAAGATTTTATAAACATTGTCCTTTCCTAAAATGTATCGACCCATGACCGGAAAAATACAGTAATACGGATTGGCAGTAGTCAGCACACTTTCATTCTATCGTATTGTGACATCATTTAATATTGTAGGAATATTACTGACATTAATTTGAATACCATAAGGGAATTAAATATAAAAAAATAACGAGGTGCACCTATTTTCTAAAGGTACGAATTTTAATATTTTGTTGACAAGTGATTTTTGTGAGTGGTCTAAAAACTGCCTTCTTAAATAACGATAAGAGTAATGTCCCTTTTTTTTCAGTAAAAATTCTGATAAAGAAAAATTTTGAAATCCCATCACTGTGCTATACCTAATCAATCCCACTAAACACTGCCAGACTCACAGCAAACTTCAGATTCAAATTATGACTGGTCAACAACCAATTATACATAACAGCGTAACAAAGAAATCTATTAGAATCTACACAGAGCTCTATTATGTTAATGCTGCTACATCACATCATAATGCATGAAATTTATTATGCCCAATTAACCATTGCATACATAATATTTCAGAAATACTAATTGTGTGACCAACTATTCAAAACAGCTACAAACATAAACATTGTATCATCCCATCACATGGAATATATTTTAATTTTCTGGATCACACAGCCAAACGCCGAAATAAACGGCCGGACACGGACAATGTCCGTTCGAATTGACCTCAATTGACAGGCTAAATTGCCTTTCGTCCGGACATAATTGTCCGTCCGAGTTTGGTTAAAACAGTATACCAAAAATAGTAATTTCATTCGCGAACTCCAGTCAATCACTAATTATTACTAGACTCGAAAATCCAGGCACAAAGATATCAACTACCCGAGTCATAGTGTGCAGATAAAACAATCAATAATTTTTAGAATCGGCTTTTTTACCTGGTTATATCAACGACCCGGGTCCTAGTAAAAATATTACTATTTTTTATAGAATCGGCTCAAAATCCAGACTCAAAAATATCAACGACCTGAGTCATAGTGAAAATGTTACTATTTATATCTCAGCCACGTGCAGATAAAATAATCAAAAATTTTTAGAATCGGCTTTTTTTACGCTCACGCTGGTTATATCAACAAACCGAGTCACAGTAAAAATATTACTATTTTTTTTTTGAATCGGCTCTTTTACGCTGGTTATATCAACGGCCTGAGTCATAGTAAAAATATCATTATTTACATGTATCACGGCCACGCGAAGTTAAAAACATAACGCTAACGCTACAATATACGTCCACATTCCTGCTTTGATTGATATGGTACTTTGTCAAGAAGGCTAGGCGTTTGGTTTGTTTAGCGTTGAGGGTCGTGCACCAACATTAATAGTTGCCATCCTTAGAGTATAAGGAATAACTATACCAAGATAATCCATTAAGAATTGTGCCTTCCTAACACTAAAGGCAAAAAGTGGACGTGGCTCTGCCCCTGGGGGTCGAGACATTCATCAAAATCAATATTGGACGCCCTCAGGCTATAAGGAATACATAAACGAAGTACCAAGCTGATTCATTCAGAATTGCGGCCAGTTAACGACAAACACAAAAATTGGTCGTGTCTTGCCTGTGTGAGTCGGGACATGCAGTTGACGTCCTTAGGCTATATGGAATACATATCCCAAGTTTAAAGACGATCCATTAAGAATCGTGGCCTGTAGACAACACACATAGACATGAAGTAAAAATAGGTTGCCAGGCAACAAAACATACGCCCACACAGCAGCTAAATCGTCCGGGCAGTCAACAAGAGTTATCGCATATTAAGTAATTATCAGAAAATCATTAGAATTTGTTTGGTTTTTATAAAGTTCTGTTCCATGCTAATGTAAAGTATACGAATCATTTAATATTATGGAATAAGCTGTCACCTCCACTGGATATGAAACATTTAATATTATAGCGACTTCTCGTACAATCAGGGGCCATAATTCAGGAAGTTACGATCAGATATGTCCAAATATCGAAAGGAACCAAGATCTTTATGTTATAAACATATATTTCTCAAGTTTCATCAAAATCAGTTCAAAATTGTGACCTCTATAGGGTCCACAACCTTGATATAACATATTTTCACACTATTCGTGTACAAACAGCGGCCATTTTGTCCGTCAATTTTGGTCCAATTTTCACGAAATTCCACATCATCTTTTATAACAATGTAACGGTGATATATCAAACGTTTTTTAAATCGGATAATAATTTTGACCTACAGAGGGGCCACAAGCTAAAAAAGGCAATTTTTCGGTCAATCACGGGACATATTTCAGAAAGTTACGATCAGATGGGCGCAAATATAGAAAGGACCCAAGATCTTTGGGTTATAAACATACATGTAAAGTTTCATCAAAATCGGTTCAAAATTGTGACCTCTATAGCTTGATATAACATTTTTTCACACTATTCGCGTACAAACGGCGGCCATTTTGTCAGTCAAATTTGGTCCGATTTTCACGAAATTCGATCTCAACCTCCATTACCATGTAACGGTGGTATAATCAAACGTTTTTTGAAATCGGATAACAATTTTGACCTCCAGTGGGACCACAAGCTAAAACGGGCGATTTAATAAAACGGTTGATTATATTACCGTTACACCGTAAGGAAGGTTGAGTTCGAATTTCGGGAAAATCAGACCAAAATTGCCATACAAAATGGCCGCCGTTTGTACGCGAATACTGTTAAAAAATTGTATATCATGGTTGTGGACCCTGTAGAGGTCACAATTTTAATTCGATTTTGATGAAACTTGAAATGCATGGTTATAACCTAAAGATCTTGGTTCCTTTCGTTATTTGCGCATATCGGATCGTAACTTCCTGAATTATGGCCCCTGATTGTCCGAAAAAATCGCCTATGGTCCCTCTGGAGGTCACAATTATTATCCGATTTGAAAAAACGTTTGACTCAATCACCGTTACACCCTACGAAAGGTTGAGTTCAAATTTCGAGAAAATTGGACCATAATTGCCAGAAAAAATGGCCGCCGTTTGTACGCGAACAGTGTAAAAATATGGTATGTCAAAGTTGTGGACCCTGTAGAGGTGACAATTTTAATTCGATTTTGATGAAACCTGAAATGCTTGTTTATAGCCTAAAGATCTTTATTCTTTTCGATATTTGCGCATATCAAATTGTAACTTAATGAATTATGGCCTTTGATTCTAGGAAAAATCATTTTCGGTATTGCTTGTTCTCTGTCTATCTCTCGAACAATTATTATCTGATTTAAAAAAAAACTCTGATTATATTACTGTTGCACCGTAAGGAAGGTTGAGTTTGAATTTCGTGAAAATCGTACCTAAATTGCCCGACGAAATGGTCACCGTTTGTACGCGAATATTGTAAAAATATGATATATCATGGTTGTGAACTCTCTACAGGTCACAATTCTTATCCGATTTTGACGAAAAGTAACATTTCTAGGTTGTGTACCGTCACAAAATAATCATTGTCGGCTTCGAATTTCATGAATATCAGACTGGAACTGACCAACAAAATGGCTGCTCCCAATACAGTATGAAATACAGGACTTAATGATGTAGGAAAAATCACTTTCGGTATTGCTTGTTCTCTATCCATCTCTCAAAAATGTGGGCGTATCCTGCCTGGCAGTGCCAGCCTATCTTTTGAATCGGATAACAATTTTGACCTCCACAGGGAACACAAGCTAAAAAGTGTGACTTTTCGTACAATCAGGGGCCATAATTCAGGAAGTTACAATCAGATATGTCCAAATATCAAAATGGAACCAAGATCTTTCGGTTATAAACATGCATTTCAAGTTTCATGAAAATCGGTTCAAAATTGTGACCTCTATAGGGTCCACAACCTTGATATAACATATTTTCACACTATTCGCGTACAAACGGCGGCCATTTTGTCTGTCAATTTTGGTCCGATTTTCACGAAATTCGAACTCAACCCCCATAACTATGTAACGGTGATACAATCAAACGGTTTTTTGAATCGGATTACAATTTTGACCTCCACAGGGAACACAAGCTAAAAAGTGTGATTTTTCGGACAATCAGGGGCCATAATTCAGGAAGTTACCATCCGATATGCGCAAATATCGAAAGGAACCAAGATCTTTCGGTTATAAACATGCATTTCAAGTTTCATGAAAATCGGTTCAAAATTGTGACCTCTATAGGGTCCACAACCTTGATATAACATATTTTCACACTATTCGCGTACAGACGGCGGCCATTTTGTCTGTCAATTTTGGTCCGATTTTCACGAAATTCGAACTCAACCCCCATAACTATGTAACGGTGATATAATCAAACGGTTTTTTGAATCGGATTACAATTTTGACCTCCACAGGGAACACAAGCTAAAAAGGGTGATTTTTCGGACAATCAGGGGCCATAATTCAGGAAGTTACAATCCGATATGCGCAAATATCGAAAGGAACCAAGATCTTTTGGTTATAAACATGCATTTTAAGTTTCATCGAAATCGGATCAAAATTGTGACCTCTACACTGTTCACAAGCTAAAAACGTGATTTTTCGTACAATCAGGGGCCATAACCCATGAAGTTACAGTCCGATACATGCCAATATCGAAGGAACCGAGATCTTAGGGTGATAAACCTATATTTTAAGTTTCATTGAAATCGGATAAAAATTGTGACCTGTAGACTGTTCACAAACAATTGTGGACGGACGGACGGACAGACGGACAGAAGGACGGACGGACGGACGGACAGACGGACGGACAGGGGCGACGACAATATACGTCCACATAAAAAAGTAACCAAGATCTTTCGGTTATAAACATGCATTTCAAGTTTCATGAAAATCGGTTCAAAATTGTGACCTCTATAGGGTCCAAAACCTTGATATAACATATTTTCACACTATTCGCGTACAAACGGCGGCCATTTTGTCCGTCAATTTTGGTCCGATTTTCACGAAAATTTGAACGGTGAAATAATCAAACGTTTTTTTGAATCGGATTACAATTTTGACCTCCACAGGAAACACAGGACAGACGGACAGAAGGACGGACGGACAGACGGACGGACAGGGGCGACGACAATATACGTCCACATAAAAAAGGAACCAAGATCTTTCGGTTATAAACATGCATTTCAAGTTTCATGAAAATCGGTTCAAAATTGTGACCTCTATAGGGTCCAAAACCTTGATATAACATATTTTCACACTATTCGCGTACAAACGGCGGCCATTTTGTCCGTCAATTTTGGTCCGATTTTCACGAAAATTTGAACGGTGAAATAATCAAACGTTTTTTTGAATCGGATTACAATTTTGACCTCCACAGGAAACACAGGCTAAAAAGGGTGATTTTTCGGACAATCAGGGGCCATAATTCAGGAAGTTACGATCCGATATGCGCAAATATCGAAAGGAACCAAGATCTTTTGGTTATAAACATGCATTTCACAAGCTAAAAACGTGATTTTTAATACAATCGGGGGCCATAACCCATGAAGTTACAGTCCGATACATGCCAATATAGGGTGATAAACCTATATTTTAAGTTTCATTGAAATCGGATAAAAATTGTGACCTGTAGACTGTTCACAAACAATTGTGGACGGACGGACGGACGGACGGACAGACGGACGGACGGACGGACAGACGGACGGACGGACGGACAGGGGCGACGACAATATACGTCCACATAAAAATGTGGGCGTATAAAAATGGGCATGGCTCTGCCCCTGGGGGTTAGGAAATCACCAAACACAATAGGGGTCATCTTTAGGGTATAAGGAATAGGTTTGTAAAGTTTTAAAAGGATCTGTTAAGAATTGCATCCTGTAGGCGAACACAAGACACAAAAGCATTGGGCGTGGCTCTGTCCCAGGGGGGCCGTCATGCACCAAAAATAATAGTGGTCAGCCTTAGGGTATAAGGAATAAGTATAAAAAAAGTTTTCAAGACGATCGATTAAGAATTGTGGGCTGTAGGTGACACACAGACAGACAAAAAAAAAATGGGCGTGGCACTGTCCCTTGGGGTTGGGCATGCACCAAAAACAATAGGGATCTTCCTTAAGGTACCAAGAATAAGTATTAAAAGTTTCAAGATGATACATTAAGAAATGCAGCCTGTAGATGACAGACAAACAAATACAAGAAATGGGTGTTGCTATCCCACGGGGGTCGGGCATGCACCCAAAACAAAAGGGGTCATCCTTAGGGTATAAGGAATAAGTATTTTAAGTTTTCAAGATGACCGATCAAGAATTGTGGCCTGTTGGCGACACACAAAAAGAAAATGGGCGTGACTCTGCCCCTGGGGGTTGGGCATGCACCCCAAATGATAGAAATGTTCCTTAGGGTACAATGAATAATCATTCAAAGTTTCAAGATGATACGTTAAGAAATGTGGCTTGTAGACGACAAACAAATAAATACAAGGAATGGGCGTGGCTCTGCCATTAGGGGTCGGGCATTCACCAAAAAGCAATACGGATCATCCTTAGGGTAAGTATACAAAGTTTTAAGAAATTCCAGTTAGAATTGCGGCTTCTAGGCGACACAGAGTCACATAAAAAGAAAATGGGCGTGGCTCTGCCCCTGGGGGTTGGGCATGCACCCCAAACGATAGGGATCATCCTTAGAGTATAAAGAGTAAGTATACAAAGTTTTAAAGAAAATCCAATAAGAATTGCGGCCTGTAGGCGACACAAAGACACACGATAAGTAAATGGGTGTGGCTCTGCCCCAGGGGGTTGGGCATGCACCCCAAATGATAGGGATGTTCCTTAGGGTACAAAGAATGTGTATGCTAAGTTTCAAAATTATAAGTTAAGAAATGTGGCCTGTAGACGACAAACAAATACATACTAGAAATGGGCGTGGCTCTGTCCCTGGGGGTCGGGCATGCACCATTATACCTTAGGGTATAAGGAATATGTATACCAAGTTTGAAGAAAATCCAGTAAGAATTGTGCCCTGTAGGCGACACAAAGACACACGAAAAGAAAATGGGCGTGGCTCTGCCCCTGGGGGTGGGGCATACACCCCAAACGATAGGGATGTTCCTTAGGGTACAAAGAATATGTATGCAAAGTTTCAAGATTATAAGTTAAGAAATATGGCCGGTTTACGACAAACAAACAAATATTAGAAATGGGCGTGGCTCGGCCCCTGGGGGTCGGGCATGCCCCAAAAACCATAGGGATTTCTTGGGGTAATAAGTATACCAAGTTTGAAGAAAATCCATAAAGAATTGCGCCCTGTAGGCGGAACCACAGACACAGACACACACACACGCATACATACATACACACACACAGACAGTGGCGACGGCATAATACGTTCACATTATGAATGTGGACGTATTATAATGAACAATATCGGGAATCGGCTCTTTTACGCTAGTTATTCGAGCCTACGTGTAGCAGCTAGCTTTGCGTTACTTTCGTATATGATTAGCTCTAAATCACACCTAACATGACATGTAATTATACAAATCATTAGTAATAAAAGTAAAAATATTTAAAATGTTACAAGAAAATGTTCAAATGGTTCAATTTAAGACGTCCATGATCAAAGTTGTGAAAATTCTCTTAGAAATATACTATTCAAAAAAAGTAGGGGATATATGATTTTTAAGTGTTATTAAAGTCACCTAATGAAACTGACGAAGAAACAAATGACAAAATGAAATGAAGTTCACATTCATCGATTTTTTCCAAATGATCGTAAGAGTAAGTAAGGCACAGACTGACCATTATAAGGGTAAAGTGATACCCGGGGTCAAACGTTACCACAGCATCACAACAAAGTCAGTAACGGGTAAATCCTCCTCTGTTTGCCAAACAAGCATTGATCCGACGTGGCATACTCCTAATGAGACGTTTAAGGTCATTTTGGTCCAGATTGTCCCATTCCTGTTGCAACGCAGCAGCAAGTTCTTGTACATTGGCAGGACGTTGTTGACGTTGACGTAACCTCTGTCCAAGCATGTCCCAGACATGCTCGATGGGGGAGAGGTCGGGACTCAGTAAGGTAATGTGGTGATGTTCTGTTGTTGGAGGTAACCTGTAACGATCCTGGCCCTGTGACAACTTGCGTTGTCATCCTGGAAGATGAAACGGCGGCCATGACGTCGTGCGAACGGCACAACATGGACTGCCAAGATGTTGTCCCGGTAGTACTGGCCTGTAACACGCCCTGCAACAACATGTAAAGCCGTTCTTCCAGGAACAGTGATGCCTCCCCACACCATAACAGAACCACCCCCAAATCGATCATGTCTGATGACGTTAACGTCTTGGAAGCGCTCGTTTCGACGACGCCACACCCTCCTACGTCTGTCCAAAAAATCAACAGTGAACCTTGACTCATCTGAAAACATCACATTGCTCAAGCGTCGATTATACCAGTGTTGACGATCCCTACACCAACGACGTCTTGTCTGAATGGGATGATCTCGCAAACAAGGGATCACGCGAGGACGTCGGGCGCGAAGGTGACCCCTATGCAGTTGATTCCGAATCGTCTGACCACTCACTCTCACACCAGTGTCTGTTTGAAGACGAGCGCTGATCTGATTTGCTGTGATGACACGATTTCTCAGGCCAAGGTACGGATAAATCGATCCTGGGCTGGAGTTGTCGCCCTTGGTCGACCTGATTGTGGTCTATCCTGTACAGATTGTGTATCACGGTATCTGGACCATAGCCTGCTTATGACAGACTGAGAAACATTCATCGTCCACGCCACAACCGCCTGTGTTGTGCCGATCTGTAGCATGCCAAGGGCACGTAACCTTTCATTTTGGGTAAGCCGACGCATATCAAAATTTGTTTTCTTGTCACTAAAACAATTAAACTGATGTTTCCACCCTGGAATTCAATGCCACAATGACTGTAACATTCAAAGTCCGAGTCGTGCAAATCTTTGGTTGGACCCACATGATGATCCCAAGCATCACCTGCATTCCATGCGGTAGCTATTGGTGCGTTTGGGCGTCACATGTAACTGGAAATGTTTCTTCTGTTAGGTTCTATAGTGACTTTTTTCGTAGTCATTTGCATATTTTAGTTTTATGCGCCCAAAGTCAAATATCCCCTACTTTTTTTGAATAGTATATTTGATTGGGTGGTCAAAAACCAAAGATTTCGCTCTTAGTACAGCAATGGCTTAAAGCTACAATTTCATATTTTTAAGTTATATTTTAAAAATATATCAAAATAAAGCCTTAAAGGGACAATAACATTCTTGCTGGCTTGGTAGCTGCAGAAAATAAATAATACCCTTATTCTAAGCACTAGATGTTTAAATGTCCTACTTGTTGTGTAAATTGTCCATTACAACCTATTTTACTTGTCCATATTTTAAAATCCAAGTCACATTTGAAAAGGTTTATGTTAGACTTTTCAAATCAATTGGTTGAATTTTTCCAATTTTTCAAAATAGGTGTGTGAAGATGAAATTTATATCATCATTTAATTGGAATATTCTAAAATAATACGATTTGTTGACCAGAATGAAGATTGGGACATATTATTCAGTTACGACAAGAGTGTTATTGGGGCTTTAAAATAGATGGTATCTATAAACAGTCCTACCTTATTAAAGATTAGCCTAACCCTATACATATTGCCAGTTGAGAAAATGGCAAAAATATCATTTTCAACTTCAAATTCAAACGTTTGAAGATAGCTATTGCATGGGAGAGAATAGAAAAACAAGGGAGGTAATTGTGTTATTATTTCTGGTGTGAAAAATTTTTAAGTGTGGGAAATAATGCCTGTAATTGTTAATAATAATAGTGAGTTGACAATGACATATTGTATTATGCAAAAGACATAGAAATAATTATGTTTTGAAATATGAAATTCTCGCTTTAAGAGAGGTTTCTCAGGTCATAGCCTCAAGATTATGATTTAATTGCAATTTTTTGTTATTTTATTTAATCTTTTTTTTATAATTCTGAGAACAGTTTTCAGGAGCTACGGCTCATGGGCCTTTTGTTGAAATGTCAGACGAGACAGATATTATTATTCGAATATGAATTCTTCTACAAAACAACGAAAAGCTCTCTGATATTTTAATATAAATGATAACAGACCTTTCCATTGCGGCTCATAAAACGATTTGTAAAATTTTAGAAAAGAGCAAAAAGAAAAACTCACTAAATAAACGTCGGCATTCGGCAACACCTCCAGCAAGCACTTGCCAATGACAGTCTGTAGACAAAACCAAGCGATAACTATATTTTTAATTGGATATTTTTGTGAAAATAAATTTTTCACTAAATTAGAATCTTGTTTCATATAATATCGCAATAACAGTTTGAAACTGATGGATGTTAAATTTTGTTTAATACAAATTAGTCAGGAATAGTACTTTAAACATTTTTATTTTATCGGTTAGTGTGCCTGAAAAAAATGCCAAATGGCTGACTATAGAGATATTCGAGATGAGATTGAGGTGAGATTTGAACCATCTTTTTGTGTGGTAATAATGAGTGAAAGCTGGTCCTCTAACTTATGTCGATTCTCAATGTCCCCATAACCTTATATTATGTTCTTAATGCCCTCAAAGTGAACACTGCACACACTTGACAGCCGACGACATCTCATCGCCATCGGGCCTCCCGTCGTCAATAACCTAGTAATAGCGAACCGAAATACTGAAATACTTGAATCTGAATCTCTGAATCTGTACGTTGCAGGGCTTGTTACAGCATGTGCGCAACGGGGGAGTGAGTGCGTTATGTTCTTGATAGAGCTGATTTAAAGCTCTCTATTGATGGAGCGCGCACTAAACTTTCATCTAGGTGGTTCCAATCAATGATTGTCTTTGGGAAGAATGAGTGTTTATAGAGTTCAGTTTTACATACCAGACCACTGTTTTAAAACATTTTGAATTGTTTGTGATATGGTTTTCAACAATGTTTTTAACTATAAAGTCAGAATTCTGTTTTGCTTTGATTCGGCGTTTGGGTCTGGCGGGAGTTAATAAATACTAAAATAGTCATCACAATTGAAAGCTTGGACCAGCCCCTCAACCACCTTATAAGAAAGTGAGGCGGATCATCTTCCGGGATGGGAGTTCCAAGTCCTTCAGCATCCTTGTGACGCAGCCTTCATCTTTAGATTTGTAATCGCCGGAAACAAACCTTGCAGCTTGGCGTTGGACTCTCTCAAGTCTATTTATATCCTTTTGTATGTAGGGGTCCCAAACGACTGAACTATACTCCAGGGTGGAACGAACAAGCGCTAAGTAGGCTGATCTTCTACAAGATTGTGGGCAGTACTTGAGGTTGCGCTTAAGAAAACCCACTGAGGAGTTCGCCTTCTTTATTAGCCTGGTAATGTGGGCGTCCCATTTTAGGTTCTCAGAGAGTGTAACTCCAAGGTACGGGTTGTCTTTTACTTGCCGAAGTATGACATTGTTTAGGGTATAGAAGTTAGTAGACTTACTATTAATGCTCATGATATAGCATTTTTTTGCATTAAATCTCATACCCCTGGTATTGGCCCAGGCTTCAAGAGCTGAAAGGTCATTTGAAGGGTTAGATGGTCCTGTCGAGATTTGATGGAGCGATAGATTAGACAGTCATCTGCAAAGAGTCAGACTTGTGATTTCACCGTTTCCGGAAGGTCATTGATGTGGCACAAGAGCAGCGGACAAAGTACTGTTCGCTGGGGGACTCATGAGTCAACAGTTACCCAATCTGATTAAAACACAGATCCAATTTCGTTTCGTTTCTTATAGTTCAAAATTTTGTTTTTACCAACCAATCACTAGCTGCCAATATTGGACCAAATATGTTTACATAACGTTACATCATGACTTCCAATTTTAATATGTCTAATTAATCCGTGCATAGCAGACTACTGCAGTAAAATTAATTGCGTGACAAACGAGGCTATCAAGTCGAATGAAATGTAAACAATACTGTTTGGAAACGAACATACTTTCACCGTTTTTAATACCTTCAATCATTGTTCAAAGTTTTAGGGAAGACCCAGATTAAATGAAGGACTGTCACTTCAGTGATAGCTTTCATTGAACGGAAAGAATAGACACACTCCCGCATAAGTTCAAAAAACAGACGCTATTCCAGACATGGTCAGAGAGGGATTTCTCGGGCCATTGCTTCAGGAATATGGTAGTAGGCCTACAGTTTTCTTTTATTAACTTTTAATTAAATTTGCAAAAAAAAAAAGGGACCGAAGACAATTTCACAGCAACCACTGAAGATATAAGCTTCATATTTTCAGTAAACGTCTTTCCAACCAATAAGTTTTTATTGGATTGATAAATTTTGGCAATATAATTATTTCCTTTGATTGTGAGAAAATAGTTTCATTGACAAGCGCCGTTTTTGCCCTTTCTTCAATATGAATTTCTTGATAATTTTATTTTTTCAAAATATAAGCAATATATTGGGGAGCCAAACTGCTTTTGCCAAGGATTTAATGACATGATCCCAAACATACATGCGAGTGTAATGAGACCTACGTTCAAAGCAGAGCTAATATGATAAGGTCTACTGTACTTTTTGTCCCGTTGGAAGCACGACCCCAGTTTCACAAAGCATTCTCAGACATTAGTCTGCTTCAGTGTAAGAATTTACTCAACTCTAATTTAATTGTTTAAGAGAAATACCTTTGATCCAGAAACACAAAAGTTTGTGCATAGTTTCTCATTGATGTATTTGATACATTAAAACAACAAATGTTTTGCAAAGGGCTATGTTTTTGTTATAAAAAAAGGCAAACAATTTTGTATAGATTGATAAGTCGGAGAATGTTTTGTGAAATTAATAAGCTGTCTGTCTCTTCAGTTTCAGTGGCTACTTTTTAACACATGATGTTTTATTCATTTCAGGAATATGATAAAGGAAAAGATCTCATCAATCAATATAAAAGAAAGTTAGTGGAGTCTATAAAGAAGAAGCATGTGAATGCATTTAAAAGTGTTTTAGCAAGTGGTTTAGATATAAACTTTAGTGACTATACTTCTAATTATCCTATTCATCATGCTGCTGCTCTTGTTCCAGATAAAGGTAAAAAAAACCCTGTAATATATAAGGGTTGGACATAATGTCAATAAATCAATGTATCACAATCATTCGCAATAAATTATTACTATTTCTCCAATAATGTTCCCAGAAAGATCATTGCATTTAATGTGGCTATGGTGGACATTGTCTAATCTATCAACTTATCTGAAATAATTATGGACTTACCATGTGAAAATGTTTCTATTTCATGATTTTAATCCCCCCCAAAAGTGGCAATAGGCAAACTTAGCTCTTGCTTAATGTTGTTTGATGAGCATTGGACTAGTCTATAGCTTAGTAGGTATGGCCCACTGGATAACTAAATTTGTGGTCTCTCTTGTCTGATTAATTGATTTCATGAGAGTATACAAACTATCCAATCTAATTAAAATATAGATCTATATTTCGTTTCGTTTTTTTATACTCTCGATGGCCTACACTCATGTAGATCTAACAAGTTATAGTGGGAGCTCACGTTCTATGACGTCAGGTATCAAGCACGGGACATTTGACCCGATAACGTCAGTCATTCGATTAACCAATGCTTTTTAAAATCTACTTTTGTTTTGTTTTGATTTCTATCCGCTGGTGATATCTACCCACAGTTCCATGGCTGAAAAGGTCAAACGGTCGATTCGACAGACCATTTGATTGGCTGACCCCACATTTCAGGCAGAACATGACTTAAATAACAAGTCTTCCAGATCCAAGAGTAGTAAAGACAAGTAAAAACAAAATTTTGAACTATAAAAATTGAAACGAAATTGGATCTGTGTTTTAATCAGATTGCAAACTATCACTTTACATTGTTTTCCGTTCGTTCAAACTAACAAGGAATAGCCCTATTATTATCAGAATTTTGTGACCTTCTGTTCCTGAGTTGCTCCCCCATTGTGAAAGTTCTGTAGTTTTTAAAACTAAAATTGTGTGGATCACTATGTAGGTCCCTGATTTATTTCCAGCGTTGTCTGAGAAAGTTTTGAAACATACTATTAAACATTACTAATTTGACACAGTATCTGTTTTTATAGTTAGGGGCATCCCTCACTTCTTTAAGAGTGTTGCCATATCAATCTAACATTGATGAACAGGCAGAAAGCTTTCTTATCCAGCTGTTAGATATGACAAAAATATATAAAATTATATTGTGGAAAATGCTGTACTTATGTGGTGTTTGTTGGTGTTGTTGGTATCTACAGAAGTTGATTCTTGAATTTTGTTTTATTTAAATATAATTTTATTTTCCATTTCAGATTCTAGAGAGATTATAACTACCTTAATATATTCTGATGCTGATTTAGATGTAGCTGATCGCTTTGGCTGTACTCCTTTACATACAGCTGTTGGTGTTTCCCTAGAAACCACTGTCACTCTACTTGACAATGGTTGCTTCATTGATGCACAGGATCATGCAGGTTTCAAAATGAGATTAATTATTTTACATTGTTCTGTAAAGATCTTAGATAACTTAGAGCCAACAGTTAGGTTGATGTCACCCGCCAAAAGCCGGCAATTGCACATTTATCTTTTTGAAAAATAGCGAGCAAGCAATTTGATTATCTAATGTTAGTCTATACAGAAAATGTTCACGATGAAACTCAGTCAAGGTTCATCACTCTCCATCAGTTAGAATCTTTGAATCAAAGTTATCTTGTTCCAAAGTATTAACCAATGAAATTGCTTAGCTCTGCTTAACTTTAGTGTAAAATTGTAATCATATAAACATTCTACCAAATTAAAGTCATCAAAGTTGTTATATTCCTAAGTCTTGACCAATGAAATTGCTTATGGCTACGACCAACAGTCTAAATTTTCAGTTGGAAGCCCTGCCAATGAATTTAAAAAAATAATTACCATATAAATGTAGTAATAAAAAATCACTTAGCCCTAAGTTAACAATTAGTTTATTTCCTAATGTAGTTGGTGGGGGAGAGAGTGGCTGATAGCATGCAATGTAGATGATAAAACCTCTGTATTATAAGTAGTAAATAATACCCTACTACGAGGTTGATATTAGAAATATCCCGAGACAGAAGGTCGAGGGCTATTTCTAATATCGAACCGAGGGTGAGTGGGGTATTATTTGACATACACATTGACATCACTTCAATGACAGAGTGGTCAGCATACCCAACCCCATATAGCAACATAAACATAATATTGTCCCATGTTGTTTTAGCATGAGGGCTACGTCACTGCTGGAATAAATAGTAAACTGTTGTCCACCACTGCTCAAAATACACATGCGTTATTTCAGTCATACATAAACCAGCTCACTAGTAATATGCTGTCAATGACTAAGTCAGATGAAGAACTCTGTTTTGCCAGCCAGATTGCTGAAAGCAATTTGAATTTATATGAAAATTCGGACGAGGATATAATTGCAAAAAGTCAGTGTATAGAATAATTGGAGTATATTTTCGATATGGATGTTGTAAATCCAGCGCTGTATTCCGATATTTTGGATGTTGAGGAAAATCGACCAGAAAATGACAAACGTTTTCATATTGCCAACGAAGAAAGGATTTTAAACGTTGCAAATAATGCTGTAACAAAAAATACTTTAATGCGTAATAAGTGGACGTTTAATACATTTCAAGCATGGTCAATATGGCGAAACAATCACCATAATGATGAAAGGACAATAACTAAGCATCTTGAACACATGGATAATTGTGATTTAAACTTTTGGTTAAAACATTTTGTGGTTGAAATTAGAAAAAAAGATGGCGAGAAATGCCCACCGATTCAATATTTAGTTTAGCAATGGGATTGATATCTTATTTACGTCTTAAAATGTATTTGCTGTGTTTGCTTAATATGACGTCATCAGGGGGGAGATATGGGTTATTTTCCCAGGGATTATATCACATTTCACCCTCTGATCACCCAATCCTTGGCACGATATCTCTATTATCGCTTATGGAACATCAAAGACAAAACACCATCAAGGTGTGTATATAATGAGGAATACATGTGTTTGTGTATCTGTTATGTTACAGGTTGCACACCGTTAATGAGGGCATGTAGTAATAGATCATCAGAAAGTTTGGCTATAATACAGTTGTTAATAGACAAACAGTGTAACATTCACCTTAGAGATGATGAAGGCTTCACAGGTAAATAATTACAACTATAATTTAAACCACGATATATTCCAATAAGTAGAACATGAATATTCTGTATATCACAGATAAAATCATGATATGATACAGGCGTCACAATATAATTTGTCTGAAAATTAACAAAAAAACCCAAATTAAATTACATTAATTTTTGTATATCTCGAATATTCTGTTGACAAGCATTGAAAAAATAGGTTGCCAGGCAACAAAACTTACACCCGGACAGCAGCTAAATCGTCTGGGCAGTCAACTATCAGAAAATCATTAGAATTTGTTTGGTTTTTATAAAGTTCTGCCCCATGTTAACATTAAGTATACAAAACATTTAATATTATGGATTTAGCTGTTCAATTATCGATTTTCAAGAAATTCACACTCAACCATCATTAATGTGTAACGGGGATATAGTCAAACCTCCATAGGGTCCACAAGTTACAAAACATGATTTTTCGTACAATCAGGGGCCATAATTCAGGAAGTTACAGTCTGATAATGGCGAATATCCACAGCAACCAAGATCTTTGGGTTCGAAACAGATAAAATTGTGACTTCTACTTTTCAATGTGCCTGAATATCGAAAGAAACCGCGATCTGTGGGTTATAAACTTACATATAAAATTTCATCAAAATCAGATTAAAATTGTGACCTCTACAGGGTCCACAACCTTGATATATCATATTTCTACACTATTCACGTATTAGGGGCAGCCATTTTGTCTGGCAGTTTTGGTTCAATTTTTACGAAATTTGAACTCACCTTTCATTATGGTGAAACAGTGATATAATCAAACATTATTTTAAATCTGTTAATAATTGTGACCTCCAAGGAACCACAAGCTAAAAAATGGGGCGATTTTCGTACAATCAGGGGCCATAATTCAGGAAGTTACGATCAGATATGTGCACATATGCAATGGAACCAAGATTTTTAGGTTATAAACATATATTTCAAGTTTCATCAAAATCGGTTCAAAATTGTGACCTCTATAGGGTCCACAACCTTGATATAACATATTTTCACATTATTTGCGTACAAACGGTGACCATTTTGTCCGTCAGTTTTTGTCCGATTTTTACCGAAATTCTACCTCATTCTTCATTACCATGTAACGGTGATATAATCAAGCGTTTTTTTAAATCGGATAATAATTTTACCGCCAGAGGTACCACAAGCTAAAAACAAGCGATTTTTCAGACAATCAGGAAGTTACGATCTGATGGGCGCAAATATCGAAAGGAACCAAGATCTTTGGGTTATAAACATAAATGTCAAGTTTCATCAAAATCGGTTGAAAATTGGGACCTCTATAGGGTCCACAACCTTGATATAACATATATTCACACTATTTGCGTACAAATGGCGGCCATTTTGTCTGTCAAGTTTGGTCCGATTTTCACGAAATTTGAACTCAACCTTCAGAGGGACCACAAGTTAAAAAGGGCGATTTTTCGGACAATCGGGCCATTATTCAGGAAGTTAAGATCTGACGGGGCAAATATCGAAAGGAACCAAGATCTGTGGGTTATAAACATGCATTTCAAGTTTCATCCAAATCGGTTCAAAATTGTGACCTCTACACTGTTCACAAGCTAAAAACGTGATTTTTCGGACAATCAGGGGCCATAACCCATGAAGTTACAGCCCGATGCCAATATCAAAAGGAACCGAGATCTTAGGGTGATAAACCTATATTTTAAGTTTCATTGAAATCGGATAAAAATTGTGAACTGTAGACTGTTCACAAACAATTGTGGACGGACGGACAGGGGCGACAACAATATATGTCCACATGAAAGTGTGGGCGTATAAAAAGTATTTCGAGTGTGAGTCGTTTTATACAATAAGTCTAAATGAAATAGAAATAGGACTGAGTATCATTTGCTAAGAGGGGGGTCGCAGTGGCTAAGGGGCTGGTTCGCTAGCCTGGAGGTCGGATGTTCGATCCCTGCATTGGCCGCCGAGAAAGTTCATCTCGATTTCCCGGCGTGAATTCCCCTTGTCAGAAGGAGGGCCAGACAAGGCCAGCTGCCTTTGGATGGGACAAAAAATCGAGGTTCCGTGTACACATTGGAGTGCACGCAGAAGATCCCTTGGCAGTTGGAATTCTATATAAGAGTAGGCCGTAGTGCCGATGCCCGGGCAAAATTTCCCTCATAGCACACTGTATGGCGTATGCCTGTCATCCATTAGCCCAGGTTAGGCGCAAAAGAGTGGGATGTTAAAACCCCATTTCATTTCATTAGCTAAGACTGCATTTAGATAAAAATAACTGACAGTTTTATGTGCCTTTCATATATATATTTTCAGCTTTACATTACATATGTAAAAACAGACAACAAGATGTCAATATACGGAATGAAATAGTATATAAATTATTATACAGTGGTCTATCACCTATTTTACAAGATAATAGTGGTAGGTATTTCATTAATACAACATAATTATAACTGGATTTTATTAAAAAAAAATGGTTTAACAAAAAATAATTGTCAGCCAAAGCGTACATATACTCGCACAGTTGCTTTGTCTCGAACAAAAATATAGCCATAGCCAGCATTTTGTGTCAACTCTGATAAGGATCCTTAAGCTTTCAAGATATCTAATCTCAGTTGTGTTCAGAGGTTTTCTGAGCATATGATATATCTTTAAAATAGAAAGTCCTAGAACGCTGAAAATCTGATGCCAATGCTCAACACCAAATCTATAGTCCTAATGCTTAATACCAAATTTGTAAAAAATCTGTTATGGTTTATGGATAAGGGTGGGCAACTCCGAACCAGAAGATCACAGATAGCTGAATATTAACAGCCTTCCTGTCATGAAACGCCAAATTTAAAGAACATCTGTTAAAAAGTGTATCCTCTTTCAGAAAAGGAGGGGGATAACTCTTCAACAAAATGTTGTGGAATATTGATGTTCATTTGCTCATGATCCAAATGATTCTCACCAACAGTTAAAAAAAGGATGTTAAAAAGTGTGGCCACTACCATGTCATAAATGTTTTCTGTAAAGGGTGGGGAACTCTGACTGAACGGTCGCTGAATTCTGAATATTGATACACTAAATTACAAATAATCCCTTTAAAAGCTGTAACCTCTATAACATTAACAAGGTACTTGAAAGGAGTGGAGGTATCTCATTAACTGATGGTAAATATTCAGTATTCTGTAACCTTCTATTCCGGAGTGGAGGAACCATGTTGATTTTCAGCATTATAGGATAAAATCCACAAATGAAACAAAAGAGATCTTGAAAAGTAAACAAGATTGACAGGCATTGAAACATACACCAAAACAGATATGAGCTAAACAACTCAAAACTTTCAAAAAGGTCAGATCCGAATTAAAGCCTTGAAGGTGCTGACAAGATTTCGTAATAAAGAGGAATAAGTGGAAAATCAATAGGATTAATGAGATCACTCACGCATTTCTGTAGCCTCTATTGTGCTAGCAAGAAATGTGAATGATATATGGATGGACTAGAGGGTGTCATTATCAAAATGGATTGATATTTTGAAATTACTAGCCGTAGTTGTGTATCTAGAATATGAGTTGGATGTTCTTAAATTCCGACTACGTTTAATTTCAAAATCGGGGATATTGAACTACACTCTAGATCACACTGGACTTTAATCTTGTGTTTCTCTGTTTACATTATTTATCCACCATGTTTATTTATTCCAGGTAAAATGGGATTATGTCATGAATTAGATAAATTTATAAACAACGGAAACAGTGTCATAAACAAAGAGGAATTGATTGTTTTAAAAACTTTAATATGTGCTGGACGTAATATCAATTTCACCAACAAAGTTTTTACAGTCTGGTTGACTTATACGCTACCTCTCTACTCAAATATATTTCTGCTTAAACTATTTCAAGTTATACGACCGATATTGGGTCAGAAGTTTATACGACAATTACACAAACTGTACACCTCATTACCCAGCTGTGACAATCATATAGCGGACATAGTTGCACGTTATCGTGATATGCCACGAAGTCTCAAGTCAAGTTGTCGTTATACGATACGATCTAACCTCAAAGAAAGAGTTTTATTCGCAACGGAAGATCTTCCCTTGCCAACATCATTAAAGAAATATTTATTATTATCTGATAATTAATAAAGTATGATTGGGTTTTACTGTTAACTTTACTGTAAAACTAGAATTCCTTTAGATTTAGCAACATAGGTCTGTAAACTATTAAGAACAGTGTATATTCACACTGGGACTGTAAATAAGGCAACTTCGGCGAATGGCTGGTTTGAGCAGTTGAAAACACGTACATCGACAGGCCTGGAAATAACAGGTTTCAATGTACCTGACAAAATGTCAGGCACTAATGAAATAGTGCCGGACATTTTCAACTTCGTGCCGGACATATATTAATAATATCAATAACATAGACAAATCAGTTTCAGACAAAATGACAGTTACCAGAGGTTTTGTGTCTGCCAAGGCCTGAATCTGTGCCGGACATCGTCAGTGACAGGTGCCATATTTTCAGGCTTGTTCATCAACATCAGCAAAATAAGTGCTTCAGTAACCAGCTAACCACTAACGGCCGTTTTGTTTGGCAGTTTTATTCTGATTTTTACGAAATTCGATCTCAACCTTCATTAAGGTAACGGTTATATATTCAAACGGTATTTTAAATTGGATAATAATCATGATCTCTAAAGCTAAAAAAGTAAATTTTTCGTACAACCAGGGATCACAATTCAGAAAGTTACAATCCAATATTAGTCCGGGGGCTGAGGGGGTCCTGTGTGCAATCATATGTCCCCTATTTTTGACTCTTGATCCCTGTAGGGTACCCATAGAATAGGAGATTGATAAAAACTTGGGTAGGCATTCTAGATATGGGTCAGAAAGATGTAATCCAAGATTGCGTCCAAGGTGACCACCTTACCCTTATACCCGCTATAACTCCATCTTGATTTCCTTAAGTGATGAATTCGGTGTCCGTAACTAGTTTTGGGGGTCAAGGAATCCATTGAAATGATTTTTCGGGGTGAAAAAAGTCGAGGGTAATGGTGAATTCCAAGATGGCCACCAAAATGGCTTTCACGCCCGTTCGGCTAGCCTGCAAGGTGCATAATTGAGCGAGGAGAATAAACTTGTGTCTTTTCTAGGCTTTTGGGGGCCAGGGATTTCACACAGACCATTCACTCTGCCGGAAGAACAATTTATCATTGTTAATTTCAGTATAGGGCAGCCAGTTGATCAGGATACTGGTTTTACAAAAACAAATCTTTGGGACCAGATATTCGTTTTCCATGGTAAACCCAATAGTCTTGTGGGTTCAGTGAAAAGTCTCCCAGGCAATTGACTTGGATGTAGGTTGCATAGAATGCCATCTGAATATGATCTTAAGTAGCGTAACTGGTTGGGGGAAGGTTCCAGAATCTGTCTAGGATTGCCGAGTGGACGCCTGGCCGAACTCATTGATGAGGAGCTGAGAAAGCCAGTCCAGATTTACAGAGGCAATGCCGGACCAGCTACTCATTGGGCATACAACTACTATCGCCTCAACATTTTTTATCAGTTCGTGGACCATGTTGTACAAGAACTAGACTTCGATTCCAGAACCACAGCTGACTGATTGCTACCATCAAACGTGGACGAACTCAATACTGAAACACAGATGACTCAGTCGATTACATTATGAACTGAAGGGGTAGCAGAATTTGAGTCAAATCCACCCCAACCATGCATACTTATGTCACCCACCCATAAGAGTGCACACGCAACTCGTTCCGCACCAGACGTCAAAATCTTCAAAATTCAAATAAGTTGCACAGAATCGATTTCAAACTTCGTTTTTGTCAAAAATTATTATAAGTACGCGAAGTAGTATTCTTTCCTTCAAATTTTATACGCCCACATTTTTATGTGGACGTATATTGTCGTCGCCCCGTTCGTCCACAATTGTTTGTGAACAGTCTACAGGTCACAATTTTTATCCAATTTCAATGAAACTTAAAATATAGGTTTATCACCCAAAGATCTCGGTTCCTTTCGATATTGGCATGTATTGGATTGTAACTTCATGGGTTATGGCCCCTGATTGTACGAAAAATCACGTTTTTTGCTTGTGAACAGTGTAGAGGTCACAATTTTGAACTGATTTTGATGAAACTTGAACTGCATGTTTATAACCCAAAGATCTTGGTTCCTTTCGATATTTGCGCCAATCGGATCGTAACTTCCTGAATTATGGCCCCTGATTTTCCGAAAAATCACCCTTTTTAGCTTGTGGTCCCTCTGGAGGTCAAAATTGTTATTCGATTTAAAAAACCTTTTGATTATATCACCGTCACATGGTTATGAAGGTTGAGTTCGAATTTCGTTAATATTGGACCAAAATTGACGGATAAAATGGCCCCTGTTTGTACGCAAATAGTGTGAAAATATGTTATATCAAGGTTGTGGACCTTATAGAGGTCACAATTTTGAACCGATTTTGATGAAACTTGACACATATGTTTATAACCCAAAGATCTTGGTTCCTTTTGATATTTGCGCCCATCGGATCGTAACTTCCTGAATTATGTCCCCGTATTGTCCGAAAAATCGCTTTTATTAGCTTGTTGTCCCTCTGGAGGTCAAAATTATTATCCGATTTAAAAAACGTTTGATTATATCACCGTTACATGGTAATGAAGTGAGAGTTTGAATTTCGTGAAAATCGGACCAGAATTGACGGACAAAATGGCAGCCGTTTGTACACGAATAGTGTGAAAATATATTATATCAAGGTTGTGGACCCTATATATAGAGGTCACAATTTTGAACCGATTTTGATGAAACTTGAAATACATGTTTAAAACCCAAAGATCTTGGTTCCTTTCGATATTTGCGCCCATCGGATCGTAACTTCCTTAATTATGTCCCCTGATTGTCCGAAAAATCGCTTTTGTTAGCTTGTGGTCCCTCTGGAGGTCATTATTATTTTCCGATTTTAAAAACCGTTTGATTATATCATCGTTTAATGGTAATGAAGAGAGAATATGAATTTCGTGAAAATTGGACCAGAGTAGTCGGATAAAATGGCCGCCGTCTGTACGCGAATAGCGTAAAAATATGTTATACCAAAGTTGTGGACCCTATAGAAATCACAATTTTGAACTGATTTTGATGAAACTTGAAATACATGTTTATAACCTAAAGATCTTGGTTTCATGGCATATTTGCCCATATCGGATCGTAACTTCCTGAATTATGGCCCCTGATTGTACGAAAAATCACCCTTTTTAGCTTGTGGTCCCTCTGGAGGTCAAAATTGTTATTCGATTTAAAAAACCTTTTGATTATATCACCGTCACATGGTTATGAAGATTGAGTTCGAATTTCGTTAATATTGGACCAAAATTGACGGATAAAATGGCCCCTGTTTGTACGCGAATAGTGTGAAAATATGTTATATCAAGGTTGTGGACCTTATAGAGGTCACAATTTTGAACCGATTTTGATGAAACTTGACACATATGTTTATAACCCAAAGATCTTGGTTCCTTTTGATATTTGCGCCCATCGGATCGTAACTTCCTGAATTATGTCCCCGTATTGTCCGAAAAATAGCTTTTATTAGCTTGTTGTCCCTCTGGAGGTCAAAATTATTATCCGATTTAAAAAACGTTTGATTATATCACCGTTACATGGTAATGAAGTGAGAGTTTGAATTTCGTGAAAATCGGACCAGAATTGACGGACAAAATGGCAGCCGTTTGTACACGAATAGTGTGAAAATATATTATATCAAGGTTGTGGACCCTATATATAGAGGTCACAATTTTGAACCGATTTTGATGAAACTTGAAATACATGTTTAAAACCCAAAGATCTTGGTTCCTTTCGATATTTGCGCCCATCGGATCGTAACTTCCTTAATTATGTCCCCTGATTGTCCGAAAAATCGCTTTTGTTAGCTTGTGGTCCCTCTGGAGGTCATTATTATTTTCCGATTTTAAAAACCGTTTGATTATATCATCGTTTAATGGTAATGAAGAGAGAATATGAATTTCGTGAAAATTGGACCAGAGTAGTCGGATAAAATGGCCGCCGTCTGTACGCGAATAGCGTAAAAATATGTTATACCAAAGTTGTGGACCCTATAGAAATCACAATTTTGAACTGATTTTGATGAAACTTGAAATACATGTTTATAACCTAAAGATCTTGGTTTCATGGCATATTTGCCCATATCGGATCGTAACTTCCTGAATTATGGCCCCTGATTGTACGAAAAATCACCCTTTTTAGCTTGTGGTCCCTCTGGAGGTCAAAATTGTTATTCGATTTAAAAAACCTTTTGATTATATCACCGTCACATGGTTATGAAGATTGAGTTCGAATTTCGTTAATATTGGACCAAAATTGACGGATAAAATGGCCCCTGTTTGTACGCGAATAGTGTGAAAATATGTTATATCAAGGTTGTGGACCTTATAGAGGTCACAATTTTGAACCGATTTTGATGAAACTTGACACGTATGTTTATAACCCAAAGATCTTGGTTCCTTTTGATATTTGCGCCCATCGGATCGTAACTTCCTGAATTATGTCCCCGTATTGTCCGAAAAATCGCTTTTATTAGCTTGTTGTCCCTCTGGAGGTCAAAATTATTATCCGATTTAAAAAACGTTTGATTATATCAGCGTTACATGGTAATGAAGTGAGAGTTTGAATTTCGTGAAAATCGGACCAGAATTGACGGACAAAATGGCAGCCGTTTGTACACGAATAGTGTGAAAATATATTATATCAAGGTTGTGGACCCTATATATAGATGTCACAATTTTGAACCGATTTTGATGAAACTTGAAATACATGTTTAAAACCCAAAGATCTTGGTTCCTTTCGATATTTGCGCCCATCGGATCGTAACTTCCTTAATTATGTCCCCTGATTGTACGAAAAATCGCTTTTGTTAGCTTGTGGTCCCTCTGGAGGTCATTATTATTTTCCGATTTTAAAAACCGTTTGATTATATCATCGTTTAATGGTAATGAAGAGAGAATATGAATTTCGTGAAAATTGGACCAGAGTAGTCGGATAAAATGGCCGCCGTCTGTACACGAATAGCGTAAAAATATGTTATACCAAAGTTGTGGACCCTATAGAAATCACAATTTTGAACTGATTTTGATGAAACTTGAAATACATGTTTATAACCTAAAGATCTTGGTTCCATGGCATATTTGCCCATATCGGATCGTAACTTCCTGAATTATGGCCCCTGATTGTACGAAAAATCACCCTTTTTAGCTTGTGGCCCCTCTGGAGGTCACAATTATTATCTGATTTAAAAACACGTTGATAGTTACACCGTAGTTATAGGTGAGTTTGAATTATGATTTTCTGATGATTACTTAAATTCAACAACTCTTGTTGACGGCCCGGACGATTTGGCTGCTGTGTGGGCATATGTTTTGTTGCCTGGCAACCTATTTTTATAATGTTCAAATCAAAATGCGCCAATATTGCAAATTCAGTCCCAAAATTGAACTTTTGTCATTTTCATAGTTCTCTCCTCGTGGAATTCTATTTTCCAAACTTTCATGGGGCATCTTAGACTGTTCTCCGAAGAGAGGCTTCCTAGTGGACCCTCAAGTGTGGGTACATATTTAGTCTAGCTAAAGGCCTGGAACGAGGGTAAATTTTATATTTTTTAAAATCGAATAATATTTTTGGCCATGCACTAAATACCGATGCCATCCATAGTCCTGGAAGGTTGTAAGAGCCACTTATGACCCAAATAGCTTTTTTTGCATAGGATGACTGATCACATTTGAGGGCTTCTCAAAATTTCAAAACTTTAAGGTCGTAACTTTCACAAAAACACTGCTATTAAAATGTTGTTATCCGTAATTAAGATTGGAATAGGTTTTCCTCTCATATACTATTCAAAAAAAGTAGGGGATATTTGATTTTGGGAGCATAATACTAAAATATGCAAATGACTACGAAAAAAGTCACTATAGAACCTAACAGAAGAAACATTTCCAGTTATATGCGACGCCCAAACGAACCAATAGCTACCGCATGGAATGCTGGTGATGCTTGGGATCATCATGGGGGTCCAACCCAAGATTTGCACGACTCTGACTTTGAATGTTACAGTCATTGTGGCATTGAATTCCAGAGTGGAAACATCAGTTTAATTGTTTTAGTGACCAGAAAACAAATTTTGATATGCGTCAGCTTACCCAAAATGAAAGGTTACGTGCCCTTGGCATGCTACAGATCGGCACAACACAGGCGTTTGTGGCGCGGAAGATGAATGTTTCTCAGTCTGTCATAAGCAGGCTATGGTCCAGATACCGTGATACACAATCTGTACAGGACAGACCACGCTCAGGTCGACCAAGGACGACAACTCAAGCCCAGGATCAATTTATCCGTACCTTAGCCTTGAGAAATCGTGTCATCACAGCAAATCAGATCAGCGCCCGATACTGGTGTGAGAGTGAGTGGCCAGACGATTCGGAATTGTCTGCATAGGGGTCACCTTCGCGCCCGACGTCCTCGCGTGATCCCTTGTTTGAGAGATCATCACATTCAGGCAAGACGTCGTTGGTTAGGGATCGTCAACACTGGGATAATCGACGCTGGAGCAATGTGATGTTTTCAGATGAGTCAAGATTCACTGTTGATTTTTTGGACAGACGTAGGAGGGTGTGGCGTCGTCGAAACGAGCGCTTCCAAGACGTTAACGTCATCAGACATGATCGATTTGGGGGTGGTTCTGTTATGGTGTGGGGAGGCATCACTGTTGCTGGAAGAACAGCTTTACATATTGTTGCAGGGCGTGTTACAGGCCAGTACTACCGGGACATCTTGGCAGTCCATGTTGTGCCGTTCGCACGACGTCATGGCCGCCGTTTCATCTTCCAGGATGACAACGCAAGATGTCACAGGTTACCTCAAACAAAAGAACATCACCACATTACCTTGACCAGCACTGTGTCCCGACCTCTCCCCAATCGAGCATGTCTGGGGCATGCTTGGATAGAGTTTACGTCAACATCAACAACGTCCTGCCAATGTCCAAGAACTTGCTGCTGCGTTGCAACAGAAATGGGACAATCTGGACCAAAATGACCTTAGACGTCTCATTAGGAGTATGCCACGTCGGATCAATGCTTGTTTGGCAAACAGAGGAGGATTTACCCGTTACTGACTTTGTTGTGATGCTGTGGTAACTTTGCTGTTTGACCCCGGGTATCATTTTACCCTTATAATGGTCAGTCTGTGCCTTACTTAGTCTAACGATCATTTGGAATAAATTGATGAATGTGAACTTCATTTCATTTTGTCATTTGTTTCTTCGTCAGTTTCATTAGGTGACTTTAATAACACTTAAAAATCAAATATCCCCTACTTTTTTTGAATAGTATATCTCAAAAACTAAATCCGACAATTTTTGGGACTTAAGACCTTTCAGAACTATGACATCGATACCTGATCTTTGGTACAATTCATTGTTGTCACCTGTAAAATGTCTAGAAACAAAATTTTTCAATTTGGTACAGACCAACATCCATTGATTGACCTGTAGCTATCAAGACTGTGTAGCCATAAAACAGACAAAATCTTTTCATATTACACAATTTTTTTTATTGCATTTTTTTTTTATGATTTGTAACAAAATGACACTTTAATGAATCCTGCCTCATAGTTTTTGGTACAAATTTTACGCCCACAATAAATAAAGATCTCACTCCTTGGTTCTGAACAATTTTAATTCAATGCTCAGTTTCTTTTTTGATAGATCCCTTACAGCATCACAGTAACTAGAGATAGCCTGAAACATGTCCACCGTCGCCATGTCATCTATAAGAGTTGCAGCATATTTATTCTTATGTAGTTAATGGGAGCCTTTATACGACACTAGAAACTGATCAAGAGAAACAACCCATGAAATAAAGCCACAACCATTGATAAAAAGTGTTTGGCTTATGTACCAGTAATCAATAGTTAATTTAGCTGTTTGAAAATCATAAGTTTCTCCTACTACTAACCATAAACATTTCATAAATTTCAAATCAAGGGGTGAAGAAAATATATTATAATCAATGCGAGTGTTTAATAAAAATTATCAAAACACTTGAATTTTATCCCAATATATATCTAGAAGTAAAGATCTGTGAATCCAATGTCAAATAAGTCCTGATGACTGTTCCACATTTTCTTATTTATCATGATGAAACTTTCTGGAGTAATACTTTATGAGAAATAACCATCAAGATGTATATTTCACAATGGATCAATGTGGATCCTCTATCATTGTCAGTCAACACTATGGATGAAATCAGTTGAGCAAACTATACATAATTTTTATCCCTGTACAAATTACAATCTACAGAAAAGATTTTACTTTTTAATAAAAACAAATGACACCACCTTTTTATTTCTAATAGAAGTTATCACTTTTAAAACAGCCCCAATGTTGCAATGGTTATCAGGAACTGAGATCTGCTTTATTTCATATACCCTGTTTTTTTTTTAACAGATTCTTACAGATAGAACAACACAAATACAAAATAAATGAAAGTGCCTGATTGGATATAAATTGACAGGATTGAACAAAGTAAAATGGGGTTTAACATTCTACTGACAAAATTGAACCAATGTTCTCTAAATATTTAAGAAATCACCAAATGTATAAATCATTAACATTTGACAACAGTTCATAGTGCACAGTTTTTTCAAAAACATTTTATTAAGGTTTCATTTGCCAAGTTTTGTATTACGTGAAACAATTTATGTAATGATTTGAGCACAGAAAGAAATCTGTAACAGTAAAATTACAATACCAATGACAGCTTTTAATGTCTGAAAATAAAGGTCTTTCATTCTTATTCATAAAATATAAAAAAGACCCAGACAATTGTGCAATTACTATGTTGAAATAAATAGAACATGTACAAGTGTCAAATATTGTTCAGTCCACAAAACTCACATTTCTCTAATCCAGGCCTATTAACTTTAAATAAAGATATCATTCATTATCCAGACAAAACAGCAACATCTTTCCTGTAATATAGTCCAGCCATCCATAAGCACTGTATAATAGCTGTTTCTCTTATCTAGACTGTAAGACTTGTGTTATTCTGCAATGCATGTAGTTGGTTCTCTTGTTTAACCCTGTACACATAGGTCTGTACAATATTTTATTTTGAGGATATAAACAGTCAAGATTTGGGAATGTCCATTCTTCCTTGCTACTATTAAAGTCGTGATACTGAGGCATGTATGAAAAGTGGGCGTATCCTAGTTAAAATGAAATGATAGGTGATTGGTTGATAGTTATGATTAATGGATGATAATTTATTCATTATTTATCCTTCATCTTCATCACCGCCTTCTTCATCTTCCCCTAGATCCTGAAAAATAGATCAATATATTAACTCTTTAGCATACATGCCAACCTGAGGAGATTGATAATCAGAATGCCTTGTATTGATGGTAGAGCGAGAACCGTAGGTCCAAGTTCGAACGGTGCGCCGCAGAAAATTTGGAGAAATTAGCACCTTTTTAAAGCAGTACCTTGTATTATTGGATAAAAACAGCTGGTGATTTAGGTCCATGCATCTGAGGTTGTTTTTACCTATTTATTTATATGAGAAAGTATGCATATATGTTGGCATGACCTACATGTAAATTTGTTAAGTGTTTCATAGTGTATTTTAATGTCCGCAATACATTAAATCACTCCCACAGACTAAACAAAATGCGAATTCGTCACCTCTACGCGAGGACGTAATGATTCCTGGAAATTCTTTGCCGTAAGTTTCCCGGTATTTTTGTCTGACATTTTGTTTGTCTTGTCAACCGACGCGTAGAAGTCGTAAATTATTTATACTGGGTTTTATTTATAATTTGTTTTTTTCACACATGGAAAACAGCTTGAATACATTTTTTATCAAGTCAGAAGGAAATATGGCAAAGGAAGAAGCCAGCCACAACGTTACTGGCAAACAATGGTAAATCCTCCGTGTACTGTACCAGTGTATTTAAGAATGGCTCCGCGAAGCAAATAATATCTGCGAAGTATGCAAATTAGACACGGTCTATGACGAAATAACCACATGACATTTTAATTTCAATTAGTCAAGACATATTAGCTTATTCCATTTTATATTAATAATGATTGAGAAAACTGGGGACTAGTTTTGGGCTATTTCGGTCGTTTTATGCAAATTAGACACGGCAAATGACGGAAATAACCACATGACATTTTAAGCTTGATTAGTCCAGACATAATAGCGTATTCCATTTTATATTAATAATAAGGAAAACATGACATGTTCTCGACTATTTCCGTTGTTTTACCGACTCATACTACGATAAACAGTATCGCAATCAGATTCACAACGGACAGCGAGACAGTCGTCAATGTAAAAATAAAACGACTGGGATTTTATCAATCAAAAAGGTCAGGAATGAAATATAATAAATTTCTTCCGATAAATTTTAAAAAACGGAATTATAAAGAGTAAAATCAGAATTCAGAATTAGACTCAGAAAACCGGAATTATTCGGACAAAATCGGAATAGTTGGCATGTATGCTTTAGCACTTAAGACTGCTTCAAACCACCCTTAACTTTATCTTAGGCACAACAGTTTGGACTGTTTTGGTGTGTCCAGGTATTAATACATCACTTTTCTTAAATTATCTTCAAGGAACAGAGGTAGTCAATATTTACATGTACCAAGCTCTAAGGGGTTAACAAAGAAAACCCAGATATATCTTAATGAATCAAACTGGTGAATTCATGTCGAGAGCCTTCCAATGTTTTACCCTATCTGAAGCTTTATCGGGGCATAAATCAATATTTCTGTTTTTTCGCAGAAAAATCAACCAAACATCTCATCAATGGATGACATCTATGGATAAACAGAGAGAGAGAATTGGTTTTAACCTCTACTCATCCAAAACCAGTTCATTTCGGGGCTACCAAAAGATTCAATTTTTCAATTTTATTTAAACAATTCCGCCTGCCATATAGGCCTTTAGCAATGGGAGGAAACTGGAGGGCCGGAGAATAGAAACCACGCCAAACCTTATGATACAGCGTGCACATGCTAACCATTCGATTATCACCCACCGGTTAAGGGAAAATTGTAAATAAAGTAAAAGGGGGGGGGGGGGAGTGGAGATTTTCTTTTGTTGGTGTACACTTTATGTCAAAAAAACATCTCATATGCATGTCTTGCCGGTACTCGCTCCCTATCAGTGGTCCTTTTTCTATTATGCTTGGTATACTTTACCTCATCTTCACCATCTATATCTTCATCTCCTTCCTCATCATCTAAACCTTCTTCATCTAAATCGTCTTCTAAAAATAAAAACCACAATGTCAGATCTCTATGGTGTAGTATAGAAATATTAAACTGCATTACTTATCTGTACATTAAATAGTTTTTATGTTGGTTTCCTAATTAGAGACGCCTAAAAAAGTATGGTGCTTTAAAAAGGCAATAACCAACAATAGCCAAAATTAATTTCTGTATGTCGACACTAGACACTTTAATAGATATTCTTTAAATTTGCTTACGCTTAGGGGTTTTTAGCAGTGAGAGGAAACGGGAGGACCAAGAGAAAACCCACAAGGTTAGACTTAAATTTCTTAAAACTTAACGATGATAAAACTGAGTATCATGACATACATAACTCATTTTTGAAATTTTGGTCATTAAAGACTCATTTCGCTGTCACCAATCACAAATGTTTATAATAATAAAATAATAATAATAGATAGGCGCCCCTACTCCTCGTCACGTATGATCAAAACCAAACCAGATGACTCAATGAGACCTTATGATACAACACACACTGAACATTTAGCCATCCAACCCTGCTAATTCTCTGAAAGCCTTGTTAATGTGATAGAGACTACTGTTTTAACAGCTTATTTTGATGTGAAACCTGAGAGTAAACTTTATTGCTTTTAAAATTTGAAACATTAGAGACAGATACGATGCACACACGCTCGAGGTATTGGTCAATATTAAAAATTTTAATTCAGAACAGTAACGTCTGTATTTTGAGGCATAGCTGTGGGCGCATTTCCAATCTTTGTGAACTACGTTTTTAATTAACAGAACTAAGAATTCATCAATAAAAATAAATTACCTTCTCCTAAATCACCACCGGTGTCTTCATCAATTTCTGATGCCTGGTAAAATAAAACATACATTTATTTGAGACTTCTTGCTAACTTTGATATGAACATGAGAAATGAATTGTAGTTCTATTAAGAAAACTATTCAGAGGGAAAAACATGGATTGGCATACATCTACATATGACATTACAGTAATGAATCAACTACCTAGATCATGATCAGCAAACTTATGGTTAAATCAATATACAAATTGTTAACTAATCCTATCAACTCATTTAGGACGGGATCAACTGAGCAGTGACCGTGGGAGAACAGGGGACTTTATTTTTTTTGACAGTTATGCCTCGTTTAATCAACAAAATGAAACAGGTTTAAAATCCAACTGGGCTAATGAAGATGGGCACACCTCATACAGAGTGATATAAGGGTTATTTTGCCTGAACAGCAGGGCTACGACCTAATCTTATATCAAATCCCAGCCACGACTTACCAAGTAATATTGTAATGGATTTGGCCAAATATCGTCTTTAATAACTTCTCCTAATTCATCAGCTCCAGCATCTGCATGATCACAAAACCAGTTAAAAAATGTTTCTTGTTCCCCTTCATCATGATTTCTCTTTCTTCCACCTTTACTGGGAGTACTTGATTTAACTGTCAAATCCTAAAATTAGATACTGTAAACTGAAACTTATCTGTTTTAAAAACATGACTAATGGTTTACTGATACTACCACAAGGATTAGAAGATCCAATTTAACTTGTACTCTAGAATTACAGTCTCTTTACAAAGAATCTCAACTGTTACTCAAATAACAGAACACAGTTCCGTTGCACAGGTCACTCATTAACAAGATTGTTTGCCAAAAACAAAACAAATGCCCACATCTGAGCAGTACACAAGGGTTGTCACATATTTATTCTTTTGTAGGTACATGCAATAGGAGCATTTAAGAGAAATAAAACGATAGGTTGCCAGGCAACAAAAAATATGCCCACAGCAGCTAAATCATCCATGCAGTCAACAAGAATTGTTGCATATTTTTTACTTTTTTCAGCAATGAAACTATTATAATACCCTACACTAAAATCTGATTTAAAGTAACAACTCATTAATTATTAGAAAAACAGAAGAATTTGTTTGGTTTTTATAACATTTAGTATATGAAACATTTAATATCATGAATTTAGCTGTTCAGTTATTAACCTTCATCGAAATCAATATACTTGATCGTCTCAAGAATGTCCCTAGAACGCCCACAAGATTTTTTGAAGTGATGAAGGGACATAACTCTGGCAGCAATTATCGGAAATCGCTGAAATCCAATAGGCTTGTTCCTCTCATGACCTTAAACACTGTATAAATTCAAAGTCAATCGGATATTAACTTTGACCTCCAGGAGTCCACAGGATTTTTAAACGTAACGCTAACGCTACAAAATATGTCCACATTCCTGCTTTGATTGATATGGTACTGTGTCAAGAAGGCTAGGCGTTTGGTTTGTTTAGTGTTGAGGGTCGTGCACCAACATCAATAGTTGCCGTCCTTAGAATATAAGGAATAAGTAACCAAGATAATCCATTCAGAATTGTGCCTTCCTAACGCTAAAGCCAAAGATAGGTTGCCAGGCAACGAAACATACGCCCACAGCAGCTAAATCGTCCGGGCAGTCAACAAGGGTTGTCGCATATTTTTACTTTTTGGGGGGATGAAACATTTGTAATACACTAAAATCTGATTAAGAGTAACAACTCATTATGTAATTATCTGAAAATCATTAGCTTTTTATAAAGTTTTGCCATACGCTAATAATTAGTATAGGAAATATTTAATATCATGGATTTAGCTGTTCAGTTATCAAAATTCATTGAAAATCAAAATACTTGTTCATTTCAACACCTTAAACTCTGTGTATCAATCTGAAGTCAATCGGATGATAAGTTTGGCATCTATAGTATCACAAGGTTTTTTTGAAGTGATCAAGGGAGATAACTCTGGAAGTAATTATTTGAAATCGCTGAAAATCAGTAGGTTTCTTCGTCTCATGACCTTAAACAGTGTGTGTAAATTTAAAGTCAATTGGATATTAACTTTGGCCTCTAGAGCGTCCACAGGATTTTTTGATATGATCAAGGGCCATAACTCTGGCAATAATTATCAGAGATCGTTGAAAATCAAAAGGCTTCTTCGTCTCATGACCTTAAACACCGTGTATAAATTTAAAGTCAATCGGACATCATCTTTGTCCTCAAGAGCATCCACAAGATTTTTTGAAGTGATCAAGGGCCATAACTCTGGCACTAATTATCGGAAATCCGTGAAAATCAATAGGCTTCTTCGTCTTATGACCTTAAACACTGTGTATAAATTTAAAGTCAATCGGATATTAACTTTAGCCTCTTGATCATTCACAAGATTTTTCAAAGTGATCAAGGGTCATAACTCTGGCAGTAATTATCGGATATTGCTGAAAATCAATAGGCTTCTTCGTATCATGACCTTGAACATTGTGTATAAATTTAAAGTCAATCCAATATTAACTTTAGCCTCTAGAGCGTTCACAAGATTTTTCAAAGTGATCAAGGGTCATAACTCTGTGAGTAATTATCGGACATCGCTGAAAATCAATAGGCTTCTTCGTCTCATGACCTTAAACACTGTGTGTAAATTTAAGGTCAATCGGATATTAACTTTAGCCTCTAGAGCGTTCACAAGATTTTTCAAAGTGATCAAGGGTCATAACTCTGGCAGTAATTATCGGATATTGCTGAAAATCAATAGGCTTCTTCGTCTCATGACCTTAAACACTGTGTATAAATTTAAAGTCAATCGGATATTAACCCTGGCCTCTAGTGCGTTCACAAAAAATTGTGGACGATGGATGGACGGACGGACGGACGGACGGACGGGGGCGACGGCAATATACGTCCACATTTCTATGTGGGCGTATAAAAAGTGGGCATGGCTCTGCCCCTGGGGGTCAGGACATTCATCAAAATCAATAGGGGATGCCCTCAGGCCATAAGGAATACATAAGCCCAGTACCAAGCTGATTCATTCAGAATTGCGGCCTGTCAACGACTAACACAAAAACTGGGCGTGTCTTGCCTGTGTGAGTCAGGACATGCAGTTGTCCTTAAGCTATAAGGAATACATATCCCAAGTTTAAAGACGATCCATTAAGAATCGTTGTCAGTAGACAACACACACAGACACGAAGTAAAAATGGGCATGGTTCTGCCACTGAGGGTTAGGAAATCACCAAAAACAAGAGGGATCATCTTAGGGTATAAGGAAGAGGTATGTAAAGTTTTAAAAGGATCTGTTAAGAATTGCATCCTGTAGGCGAACAAAAGACACAAAAGCATTGGGCGTGGCTCTGTCCCTGGGGGTCCGGCATGCACCAAAAATAATAGTGGTCAGCCTTAGGGTATAAGGAATAAGTATAAAAAAAAGTTTTCAAGACGATCAATTAAGAATTGTGGCCTGTAGGTGACACACAGACAGACAAAAAGAAAATGGGCGTGGCACTGTCCCTTGGGGCCGGGCATGCACCAAAAACAATAGGGATCTTCCTTAAGGTACCAAGAATAAGTATTCAAAGTTTCAAGATGATACATTAAGAAATGCAGCCTGTAGACGACAGACAAACAAATACAAGAAATGGGTGTGTTGCTGTCCCACGGGGGTCAGGCATGCACCCCAAACAAAAGGGATCATCCTTAGGGTATAAGGAATAAGCATTTAAAGTTTCAAGATGACCGATTAAGAATTGTGGCCTGTAGGCGACACACAAAAAGAAGATAGGTTGCCAGGCAACGAAACATACGCCCACAAAAGCTAAGTCGTCCGGGCAGTCAACAAGAGTTGTCGCATATTGTTTCTTTTATCAGTAAGGAGAACATTTACAACACATGTTAATCTTATTACGAGTAATAGCCCATTAAATAATTATCAGAATTGATTAGAATAGTTTTGATGGTTTGTCTGAAGGCCTTTGTCCGTAAGATATTTCAAAGTGATCAAGTGCCAGAAATTATCAGATATCACTGAAAATCAAATAGGATTCTTCGTCTCATGACCCTAACCACTGTGTACAAATTTAAAGTCAATCAGATATAAACTTTAGCCTTTAGAGCATTCATAGGGTTTTTCAAAGTGTTCAAGGGTCATAACTCTGGCAGTAATTATCGGATATTGCTGAAAATAAATAGGCTATTTTTATCATGACCGTAAATAGTGTGTATAAATTTAAAGTCAATCGGATATTAACTTGAGATTTTTCAAAGTGATCAAGGGTCATAAATCTGGCAGTAATTATCTGATATTGCTGAAAATCAATAGGCTTCTTTGTATCATGACTTTAAACACTGTGTATAAATTTAAATTCAATCGGATATTAACTTTAGCCCCTAGAGCGTTCACAAGATTTTTCAAAGTGATCAAGGGTCATAACTCGGGCAGGAATTATCGGATATTGCTGACAATCAACAGGCTTTTTCGTATCATGACCTTAAACACTGTGTATAAATCTAAAGTCAATTGGATATTAACTTTAGCCTCTAGAGCGTTCACAAGATTTTTTCAAAGTGATCAAGGGTCATAACTCTGGTAGTAATTATCGGATATCACCGAAAATCAATAGGATTCTTCGTCTCATGCCCTTAAACACTGTGTATAAATTTAAAGTCAATCGGATATTAACTTTAGCCCCTCAAGCGTTCACAAGATTTTTCAAAGTGATCAAGGGTCATAACTCTGATAGTAATTATCGGATATCGCTGAAAATCAATAGGCTTCTTTGCATCATGACTTTAAACACTGTGTATAAATTTAAATTCAATCGGATATTAACTTTAGCCTCTAGAGCGTTCACAAGATTTTTCAAAGTGATCAAGGGTCATAACTCGGGCTGGAATTATTGGATATTGCTGAAAATCAACAGGCTTCTTCGTATCATGACCTTACACACTGTGTATAAATTTAAAGTCAATTGGATATTAACTTTAGCCTCTAGAGCGATCACAAGATTTTTCAAAGTGATCAAGGGTCATAACTCTGGTATTAATTATCGGATATCACCGAAAATCAATAGGATTCTTCGTCTCAAGCCCTTAAACACTGTGTATAAATTTAAAGTCAATCGGATATTAACTTTAGCCTCTAAAGCGTTCACAAGATTTTTCAAAGTGATCAAGGGTCATAACTCTGGCAGTAATTATCAGATATCACCGAAAATCAATAGGCTTCTTCGTCTCATGACCTTAAACACTGTGTATAAATTTAAAGTCAATCGGATATTAATTATAGCCTCTAGAGCGTTCACAAGGGTCATAACTCTGGTACTAATCATCGGATATCGCTGAAAATCAATAGGCTTCTTCGTCTCATGCCCTTAAACACTGTGTATAAATCTAAAGTCAATCGGATATTAACTTTAGCCTCTAGAGCGTTCACAAGATTTTTCAAAGTGATCAAGGGTCATAACTCTGGTAGTAATTATCGGATATCACCGAAAATCAATAGGCTTCTTCGTCTCATGACCTTAAACACTGTGTATAAATTTAAAGTCAATCGGATATTAACTTTAGCCTCAAGAGCGTTCACAAGATTTTTCAAAGTGATCAAGGGTCATAACTCTGGTAGTAATTATCGGATATCACCGAAAATCAATAGGCTTCTTCGTCTCATGACCTTAAACACTGTGTATACAGTGAAATCCCGCTTAACGACCAACTCAGAATTACGGGCAACTCACGTATACGACCACATATTAAAAGAACCAATTTTTTTCTTCTATATTCCTTATAAATTGAACTCAGTATTACGGGCAACTCACTATTACGGATTACGACCACCGAAGCCAGTCCCAATCAGTCAATTTCATTGTTTTTGTGACTCGCGATAACGACCACTGATTGGGATTAATCAGCTCCCGACCGACATCAAAACGATAACGACCACTGACAGGGATTAGTCAATCTAACGACTGAGATCAAACAGTCGTGGTTGACTGATTTATCGCAACAATTTAACGAGCCGCTAATCTTTCTTTGTTGATTTCATTTTTTTAAACAATGGAATTTCTCATTGTTTGTTTGATTTAAACACAGTAATTAATAATGATTAAGTGATTTAAACTCTAACTATTTATACGAGTAAATTTTGTCAAGATTATAATTTCTTATTCGGCCTTCGTCTGTTTGTACGATTAAATTTTGTCAAAAGGGTATCATTTCTTATTCGACCTTCACCTGTGTAATGGAAAAAACCCGTAGTAATAAGCGTACTCGTGTAGAATTAAGCCTGAAAGCAAAAGTAGAACTTATAAAAAAAACAGTGTGGGTAGAAGCCAAAAGCAATTTGAAATTGGTTAGACCCAATTACAGACGAGTTTGGAAAGAAAGGCGGAAATTATTGATGGATACGAAGAAAATAGAGACAGCGACAGGAAACGTCCCTGTGATCGCTCGCCGATGGAAGAATGTGGGTGTGGTTTCAGCGTGTGCGTGACAATGATCTGTCGATCTCCGGTCCTACGCTTCGTGAAAAAGCAGATTTAGAGAAAGACAACATTTCATTTTTCAAGATGTACGTTGAAAGTGGTAGCGTAAATGACGACGTTGTGAAAGAATGGACAGATAGTGTACCTGACATTGTCATTGGTTACGAAGCTCGGGATATCTACACCATAGAAGAGAGAGGAGTGAATTATCATGGCCTCCCAGATAAAACGCTCTCTAATCGTGGCTAAACTTGTTCTGGTGTCAAAATAGCAACAAATTCTCGTCTGCCGGTTACGTGGAGATCCAATAATAAAAAAGCTTGGATGGCAGGATTATTATTTGAACATTTTACGTCTGCCGGTTTCGTGGAGATCCAAAAATAAAAAACGCATGGATGACATAATTTTTGTTTAAAGGGTGGTTGCGGGATTTTAATCGAAAAATGAAGATAAATAAAGGAAGCATTATGAATTAAAAATTATAACGTGACCAAAGACTTTATAATATGCATAATTATTATTGTGTTTTCATGATGTGTTTTAACATTACATCTGTTATTAGTAATAAAGTATGTCTTTAATGTATATAATTTACCTAACACTGTTTTTTATTTGAATTTGTCAAAAGCATGCTCACTCAGTAATGAGACCAACTCACTATTAAGACCACATCTAGACAGTCCCACATGTGGTCTTAATAGAGGGATTTCACTGTAAATTTAAAGTCAATCGGATATTAACTTTAGCCTCTAGAGCGTTCACAAGAAATTGTGGACGGACGGACCGACGGACGGACGGGGGCGATGGCAATATACGACCACATTTCCATGTGGGCGTATAAAAATGGGCGTGACTCTGCCCCTGGGAGTTGGGCATGCACCCCAAATGATAGGAATGTTCCTTAGGGTACAAAGAATAAGCATTCAAAGTTTCAAGATGATACGTTAAGAAATGTGGCTTGAAGACAACAAACAAATAAATACAAGGAATGGGCGTGACTCTGCCATTGGGGTCGGGCATGCACCAAAAAACAATATGGATCATCCTTAGGGTGTAAAGAGTAAGTATACAAAGTTTTAAGAAAATCCAGTTAGAATTGCGGCCTGTAGGCGACACACAGACACACAAAATGAAAATAGGCGTGGCTCTGCCCCTGGGGGTTGGGCATGCACCCCAAACGATAAGGATCATCCTTAGAGTATAAAGAGTAAGTACACAAAGTTTGAAGAAAATCCAGTAAGAATTGCGCCCTGTAGGCGACACAAAGACACACAAAAAGAAAATGGGCGTGGCTCTGACCCTGGGGGTTGGGCATACACCCCAAACGATAGGGATGTTCAATAGGGTACAAAGAATAAGCACTCAAAGTTTCAAGATGATACGTTAAGAAATGTGGCTTGAAGACAACAAACAAATAAATACAAGGAATGGGCGTTACTCTGCCATTGGGGTCGGGCATGCACCAAAACACAATATGGATCACCCTTAGGGTGTAAAGAGTAAGTATACAAAGTTTGAAGAAAATCCAGTAAGAATTGCACCCTGTAGGCGACACAAAGACACACGAAAAGAAAATGGGCGTGGCTCTGCCCCTGGGGGTTGGGCATGCACCCCAAACGATAGGAATGTTCCTTAGGGTACAAAGAATGTGTACGCAAAGTTTCAAGATTATAAGTTAAGAAATGTGGCCTGTAGACGTTCACATTATCTTTATGTTATTCAAATGGTTTTGGATTCCTCTCACTTTATATTTATTTGAATTCACACATGTGGGCGTAAAAAAAAAAAGATCAAGAGTGAAAACTCATTAATCAAAAATAATTTAAATTTGATTGGATTTAAGTTCAAGATTTTAACTTAATAAAGAAAAAGTACCGTTCATGATGGTAAATTTAGCTGTTCCAGTCATTGGAAATATCACATAAATAATGATTATTGTATTCTAATCAATAAGTTTTTTCGTTTCATGATCATCAACACTGTATAAGTCATTGTTTTTTTAAGGCGAGTGATTGCTCTCGAGCACCTACAGCTCACCTGAATGTCGACCGAGGGGAGTTGTTTTTCCCTCCCCATAAAATTGAAAATCACTCTCCTTTACAAAGTCATTGAGGGTTTATTAACATTTATCTACCAATCACTCTCCTTAATTTCTAAATCACTCTCCTTAATTTCTAAAGCATTCCTCTTATCGAAACTGGGAGAACCTTTTGGAGAGCCATTTTTTTCAATCTGTTGATTGAGGGGAGCTTTTTTTGGCTCTCCTCTGAAATAAAAAAAACAATGACTGCTGTATAAATCTAAACTAAATGGGATAACTTTAACCTCTAATCCAAAGGTTACTCAATACCTACTGAATGCTTGTAGCTCCCACCAGAGGTCGCAATGGATCAATTTCGAGTTGTGTAAAAATATGTAGACATTTCAAATTTTTTTCGTTTTTGCCGTCCAAATCTGCGTGACTTAGGGCCTCTCCAATACTCATTAGAACCAAGTCGAGTCGTTTTGTGAAAAACCCTACAATGTATTTTAAGCGTTTTTATTCATTGATAAGCCTACTGTATTTGGTCAAATGAGGACTGGAGGTTAGCGGCATCTTAGATCTATGGTTGACGGCGCAGCCATTTCAATCTTTCACGACGCGAAAGCCAACATTTGATTGGCTGAATGTAAACAGTATATCGTGATCGTGTGTAAATGAGACGGGAAGCACATAAATTGTGCAAACTACAATATAGAATAATCTAATTATTCTCACATCAGGGGAAATTTTTTGCATGTAAATTAAACAGCCTCCAACAATATTTGCGTTTACTTTGAAAAAAATGCGTGATATACGCAACCTCTGGCTCCCACTCAAAATTGGGTGAACAAGGTAACTGTAAACGAGCCCAGTTAATCAGTGGAAAATTATTATAATAAATGCATACGCGAAGTGGCTACTTAATACTAACTAGGTCATTTTAGGACTAACATGGGATATATTTGTATTTAAAAAATTTCACTTACTTTTCCAGGTTTCCATTTAATTGTTGTAGATTTGGAAGATGGTTCACCAGTATCATTCAAATGGAACTCCTTTGATATAACTTCATTTTCAAAATACGGATTACTATCAAAATTCTATAAAACAAGCAATATATTTAACATAGTGACAAAAGGAGAAACTTGTCTATAATTCTTTCCAATATCAATAGAAATATTAAAACCGTGGGTCAGTTTAACGTTCCATACACCTCTTGCCACAGTGCCAATCATCTATCCTCTCAAAAGGCTCATAAAATTTTGATCTGTCAATAAATGATTTTTCATATTAAGGAGACCTTGTTCTTTGAGGGGTCGAAATCAGATACTTGCTTCTGGAATCGTCTGGCAACCAACAAAAAGTTAGAAATCAATGGTTAGGCCAAAAAAAAAAGTGTTATGTTTCCGGTAACCTGACCAACCCATTACCAAACCTGCGGACACAAATTTTTTTTTAGTGTCAAGATAAATAGAAGAGTTTTTTGTTCACCAAGCGACTGTTCAGAATACTCTCTAAATAAACCTACCGGATTCGTGAAAATATATATTATTTGTTGCTATAAATGAATATTAATGTCATCGTTCTTTGTTCGGCATTTACTGATTGGAATAGGCAGGTACAGCGAACGTTTATTAAGATCTGCCATACTTTTTATGCGAGATTGCTAACTGACGTGAAAGATAGGTTGCCAAGCAACCAAACATGATAGAAGTAAACAGATTGAAAAAAACAGAATTGCGTGTAATTAATAATAATTTTTATAGAGGATGTAAACCTTGTAACAGACCGAAATGCAAAGCATGTGCAACTATGGAAACCAATAATCATCATATTACTAGTATAGACCAAAAAAATTTTTATATACTATTCTAATATACACTAGTATATATTTTATATACATGGGGATATTTGATTTTTAAGTGTTATTAAAGTCACCTAATGAAACTGACGAAGAAACAAATGACAAAATGAAATGAAGTTCACATTCATTGATTTATTCCAAATGATCGTTAGACTAAGTAAGGCACAGACTGACCATTATAAGGGTAAAATGATACCCGGGGTCAAACAGCAAAGTTACCACAGCATCACAACAAAGTCAGTAAAGGGTAAATCCTCCTCTGTTTGCCAAACAAGCATTGATCTGACGTGGCAAACTCCTAATGCGACGTCTATGGTCATTTTGGTCCAGATTGTCCCATTCCTGTTGCAACGCAGCAGCAAGTTCTTGGACATTGACAGGACGTTGTTGACGTTGACGTAACCTCTGTCCAAGCATGTCCCAGACATGTTCGATGGGGGAGAGGTCTGGACTCAGTGCTGGCCAAGGTAATGTGGTGATGTTCTGTTGTTGGAGGTAACCTGTAACGTCTTGCCTGAATGTGATGATCTCTCAAACAAGGGATCACGCGAGGACATCGGGCGCGAAGGTGACCCCTATGCAGTCGATTCCGAATCGTCTGGCCACTCATTCTCACACCATTGTCTGTTTGAAGACGAGCGCTGATCTGATTTGCTGTGATGACACGATTTCTCAACGCCAAGGTACGGATAAATCGATCCTAGGCTGAGTTGACGCCCTTGGTCGACCCGAGCGTGGTCTGTCCTGTACAGATTGTGTATCACGGTATCTGGACCATAGCTTTCTTATGACAGACTGAGAAACATTCATCGTCTGCGCCACAATCGCCTGTGTTGTGCCGATCTGTAGCATGCCAAGGGCACGTAACCTTTCATTTTGGATAAGCCGATGCATATCAAAATTTGTTTTCTGGTCACTAAAACAATTAAACTGATGTTTCCACCCTGGAATTCAATGCCACAATGACTGTAACATTCAAAGTCAGAGTCATGCAAATCTTGGGTTGGACCCCCATGATGATCCCAAGCATCACCTGCATTCCATGTGGTAGCTATTGGTGCGTTTGGGCGTCACATGTAACTGGAAATGTTTTTTCTGTTAGGTTCTATAGTGACTTTTTTCGTAGTCATTTGCATATTTTAGTATTATGCCCCCAAAATCAAATATCCCCTACTTTTTTGGAATAGTATATTAAAGCTAATTGTTTAAATTGCCACAGTTCTCATGTAATATACTGTATAACTTGTCAATTTTGTAAAAAGCAATGTGTAGGCCAAACGATCACTCCTTTTAGCACGAGACTTAACAGTCATAGAAGTAACATTAAACTAAAAAAAATTGGAAAATCCACCCCACATTGCCCCACATTTTAATACACTCGGTCACGAATCTTATGTTTGCACTGTACTCGATAAAATCCCTCAGAATGATAGAACTAAACTTAATATTGCTGAATCACTTTGGATCCATGATTAAATACTGTATGGCCTTATGGTTTAAATGAAATGCCTGTAAATTAATTCTACCATTTTTTAACTTTACACCCTTTATAATTATTATGTCATCAATGTTATGACGTCATATTTACATTATGACATCACTTGTTACCATGACTAACCTTGTATTTCAACTGCATCATTTTTGTAGCTTATATTCTCTGAAGAAGTAGGTTTTTACTTACGAAACGTTAGATACTTTAAAAGATGGTTTTGTGATACCTTTGACTTTGTTTTTATCCACTCCTACTACTGGTGTCACTGTATCAAGTTTATTATGACGTTGATCCTGTCCATGTTTATGTTATTTAAATGGTTTTGGATTCCTCTCACTTTATCATTCGTATTCACATTTCCATGTGGGCGTATAAAAACGAGACTACAGGTTTCGTACAGATTTACCAATGCACATTCCGAAAAGCTATAAACCTCACAACTTTTGTTCTAATTAGTAACGGCTCGCAAATGGACAAAAACAAGTGAACCTATATTTCAAACAGGTGGATAGGATCTGCTCGATTGGTATTTAAAAAACAAATAAATTTATTACGGACCGATTTCGTGCAATAAGTTTTCAGTCCAAGTTATTCCCCTTGAACAAAATGGCCTCCCTACGCTATTGTTTTTATCTTCATAGAACGATTATAAGTTCTTTTGCCACCAAAGATAATATTTAAATAGTAATCGAGTCTCTGGTACATTTTAAACAATTATCCAAGAATTCCATCCACAAATTTATTCATACTTTATGTTCACAGCGCCGACCCAACATAAAACTGAAGAGTTTCGCACAGAATATTATACGATATACGCCGGCATACGGCCACTACGGACAGTTTTGATTTTTGATGTCGATCTCAGATTTTAAAATTCCATGATTTTGGATCTAATTGGAATATTTTGATGAAATAAAAAAATTGGGTAGCTTTTTAATCATGTTTTCAAAAATATTTTTTAAAAAATTGTTTCTGTCATTTGAAACTTTGACCTGAACCCCCATAGTACGGTGGTATAATTTAATAAAAAAAAAACCCTACCTACCGACCCTACCCTATTTTCCATCCATTACAGGAAACAGAACTCTTTTTTTTTTTGGCCTTACAATATCAAATTAATTTTGCAGGGATCTGGGTTGTTTTAAACTTAATGTTTTCTAAGGTTGAGAAGGTATCAGTTCGTAACCATCTATTCGTTGTCTCTTAGGGTAAATGATTTCAAAATTTGTCATTGCTTATGAGCCACAACGTTTTAACATGGTTATTTTTTAATACACCTAAAAGAGAAGGAAGTCATTGTAAGAATATAGTTGACTTACAAAATTAATTTTATATCCTGATTTTATATCTTCAAATTCTTGAACTTCAACCTTAGTTAGATATTGTAATGTTTCTTCATCATCTTCTGTTAGCAGGGCAGAAATTTGAGGGTGGTTGACAAACTTTGGTACATAGTTAAAGAAATTAAAGTTAACTAAGCAAAACACAAATGAATCACACAATGAGATATATATACAGGGATGTAGCCACGCTGGGCAGCGCCGGGCGCTTGCGTCTGGCACTATTTTCTGCCGCCCAGCACAATAAAAAAATTGAGCAAACCCGCCCAGTCGTATTCAAACCCATTCGTCCCATTCCATTTGGAACTGTCCTTCAGCGAACGATATATATTCGCTGTATATTTGCTCAGACAGTACTAAAAGGGACAAGGATGAGTATGAGTGGCTTTTGACTTAAAAACTTTTGAAACAGATCTTTTTTTTTAGTAAATTAATTTGCAATGGTAAATGTAATACCAATAACCATGTATGTACATAAGTTTTTTAGCTCCCTGGCAGTCTTTGTATCATTGATGAAAATTTTAAGTCAGTTTGGTAAAGATAAAATTTGAGGGCCTATATAAATATAAAAGGAAATTTGATTTCCACTGAAGCAAGTACTAAAGGCAGCAGATGTTCTGAAAATACAGAAAGAAGGGTTGAATTTCCATAAAAGACCACGACCCCCCACGCCCCAAAAATTTTTCCCTCGCTTCGCTCAGAGTTTTTTTTTCCCCAGCACTCAGCAAATCCTGGCTACTTCCCTGTATATATACTAAAATGTTTTCAAATTCTCAGTGTCCGGTATGTATATAAAAATAGTTAAAGAACATTCAGCTATGAAAAATGCATCATCAATAACCACATTTCGGAAAAACCTTAAAACCGTCCTTTTCCGGAGAGCTTTCAAGTGTTGATATTTTGAGTGTCTAACATGTGCTGTAATCGCTTGTCTCTTTTTGTAAAATGTTCTTTGTTTATTTTATTATTTCGATTTTCCGTTTTTACTAATTGTCTTTGTAAAGCGCCACTGAGCAATACTTGTGTTGGATACTCGGCGCTATATAAATGATAAAATTATTATAAATTAAAAATTATTAAGCATAAAATATTCACTATCAAACAATGGTTTTGAAGTATCTGAAAGTGACTGAAACTATACATTAAGTTTCATCACCCTCCATCAGTTAGAATCAAAGTTATCTTGTCTAATCAAACAATTGACAAAAGAAATTTCTTAATCTACTTAGCTATAATGGAAAATATTAAAAAATTAAGTCAGTCAATGCAGATTAAGTTCCAAATAAGGGGTTTCACTAAAAATTACTGTAGCTGGGTAAATCATCAGAGTAGGCGGCTAACCTCTTGAGAGCTGAATTGAGCGCCAAAGGTGCGATGTAACCTAGGGAGGTTCGGGGGCAGATGTATGATGCAGTCGCGGAAAATGAATCGATCTTACTAAACTCACTGTCAACTCAACGATCCCTTTATCAACCTATCTATAATACCGGCTAATCAATACATTGTGGGCTATCGACTATTAAACTTCATTTTGTCTTGTTAAAAATGTGTACAATGCTTGCCATCTGCAGTCGTCTAGAAAGAGAGAGAGAGAAATGGGGTTTAACGTCCACTCGACACGAACTAGGTCATTTTGGGACTAACATATGGTTTCATTTTATTTCAATAATTCGCTTGCGCGTAGGGGTCTTTAGCAGTGGGAGGAAACCGGAGTGCCCGGAGGAAACCCACGAGGTTGAGAAGGCGCCCCTATCACCATGCCATACGCTCACACCAGGGCTCGAAACCACAGCAACATGCCAGAGGTGACTGGCCAGCCATCCATCCCAAGAGGCTATACTTTCTTGTCAGACAACTTTTTTATTTTCGCTAACAAAATAATAAACAAGAAAAGATCGGCCGAGATACAATTGGCTGTGATAAGAAATGATCATTCTTGCAGTTTAACTAAAAGCGCCACCACTAAAACATGCAGAGTTACGCCCCCGAAAATAGCCTCCACACTGACGGCAACGTATTTTGTTCCAACTTGTAAGTTTACCAATATAATACGTGCAACCTAGTCGGTATAATGACAGTTTTCGAAAGAAACCGTATGAAATAGTCGGGTATAAACAGATAAACCTCTTAACATTTTATTATATTGGTATAAATGTTATTTCATGTCGAGCGGGTGAAAAAAGGAAAGGCACGATATTAAACTGCACCGGTAACTCTTTGGGAAAGGAGGAACAGAATACCGCCTGAATTATTGTGTTGTACTTTTCAAGCCGTCTTAAGAAGACAAAACAATGTTTCAAACTAGCCCAATTAATTAAAAGGAAAGTTTGTGTCCCAGAAGGTGTGAAGGACAGACAGACAAATGAACCCATTTTGAGGAGAAATATTCAACTGAACGGCGGACTACAAAAAAAAACTATTTCAAGGCAAGCATACAAATAAACCACTAGAAATGAGAATAAGAAGGAAATCTGGTTACCAGTATTAAATACAAACAATGTGGTCACAAAATTACAAGTTTTTCTATGAATCAGAAATAAATATTTTGTAATTTTTGCTTTGTCAGAAAAAGGATACTGCAGTGAACCAAAAGTTAGGGATTTTGGCTATTAATTCCGACCGTTTCTGGAAAAAAGGTTGCCGACTTTTATTGAATTTCTGTTCCACTTTCAATATTTCTTCACTGGCCTGTTCATTTAATCTGTCAATTTCATTCTGAACTTCATCTATTTGTTCAATTGCTTCCTGCTGTTCTTTATCTGCAGATAAAACAAAAGGTTGTTAGCTAGAAATGTGCAAATATCCAGATGCCTCAAAGGTCAAGGGGAGGTAATTCTTATCATATTTCAATAAATTTAATATAAATCATGACCAAATTTTCAGTGTTTATTGCAGATTGGAATTGCGTGTTATGTATATCAATAATTCAGATTTACAATAGAACATCTAGTAATCACAAAAAATATGTTGTTAGATGGGTTTTTTTATCTGGTCTTTTGACTATTATGGGATTGGTTCCCTGACTTCCAGTCACAAAATTTGAACATGGCAAAACCACCTCAAAATTTATTCCAGTTTCCTTTTCAGTTGTATTGAAATTTAGCCACGGAATAACATATTTTAGAAGATATATTATATGGGACGGGCCACTGTTTTGGCATACATGTATGTTTGTTGCTTAACGGTGTACTGTCGATATAACTTCGCAAATCAACAATGAAGAACAAAGCAGCTTCCCTAGCACGGTCAACAAGCCATGTGCTTCCCCATTCGACAGGAACTGGTTACAAACTTCGCTCTCAGCTCGAGGATTCGTAATATATTTCCCTCCGTCATGTACAGTTTGGTGCACAATTATATAAGGACGGTTTAAGACGTAAATGATTTATACCTGCTTGTTCATCGACATTATCATGGTTATTTTTTCCTTCTGCTTTCGGCACTTTAGCTTGGGTCGCCATTTCTGCAGATTTATCGTCAATACGCATGCGTGTAAAATTAAATTCTCACTGCGCGGTACAATTAGTTTCCTTCTGTTTACAAAATTAAAACAACAATTTTAAATTCCAAGACGTATAAAAACCTCTATTTACACAAACATCGTGGTTGTTATTAAAATTCTTTATCAAAGCTTCTTTCTCATCACGTAATCGAGTTTTATGTGCTGTGTATGAACTCTAGCTCCGCTGTATGGGAAGAAATAGTCCATGCGCTTTTGCCCTCGATTATTATGGTGCTGTGTGTGTGTTTTCTTAACCAATAGAAAATCACCAATTAAAACGACACGACAATCAAGACTATTAATATCCAATCGTTGAAGACGCACGACACTGTCACTGGATCTTTCCGAAGGGACAAATATTTTTCCCTGTTTATAGCCACAATTCTAACCCTAACCCTTTAGAATAGTTTTAGATAAACCGAACCCTAACCCAAGGGAAAATATTTGTCCGGTCGGAAAGATCCAGTATTTTGCGTTGAGCACACTGCCGCGACGAAGACGAAACGAAAAGAAGCAAACATCACATTTGATTGCAATACCGTACATGTTTTAAAAGATAGGTTGCCAGGCAACGAAACATACGCCCACAGCAGCAAAATCGTCCGGGCAGTCAACAAGGGTTATCGCATATTTTTACTTTTTTTGCTAATGAAACATTTGTAATACACTAAAAACTGATTAAGAGTAACAACTCATTATGTAATTATCAGAAAATCATTAGAAATCGATTGCTTTTTATAAAGTGTTACCCCACGCTAACAATTAGTATATACATGAAACATTTAATATCATGGATTTAGCCGTTCAGTTATCAAAATTCATTGAAAATCAAAATACTTGTTCGTTTCAACACCTTAAACTCTTTGTATCAATCTAAAGTCAATCGGATGATAAGTTTGGCCTCTATAGCGTCACAAGATTTTTTGATGTTATCAAGGGAGATAACTCTGGCAGTTATTATTTGAAATCTCTGAAAATCAATAGGCTTTTTCGTCTCATCGGATATTAATTTTGGCCTCTAGAGCTTCCACAGGTTTTTTCGAAGTGATCACTCTGGCAGCAATTATTGAAAATCACTGAAAATCGATAGACGTCTTAGTCTCATGACTGTAAACACTATGTATAAATTTGAAGTCAATCGGATATTAACTTTGGCCTCTAGAGCATCCACATGATTTTTTGAAGTGATCAAGGGCCATAACCCTGGCAGTAATTATCGGAAACCGCTGAAAATCAAAAGGCTTCTTCGTCTCATGACCTTAGACACTGTGTATAAATTTAAAGTCAATCGGATATTAACTTTGGCCTCTAGAGCGTCCGCAGGATTTTTTGAAGTGATCAAGGGCCATAACTCTGGCACTAATTATCGGAAATCGCTGAAAATCTATAGGATTCTTCGTCTCATGACCTTAAACACTGTGTATAAATTTAAAGTCAATTGGATATTAACTTTGGCCTCTAGAGCGTCCACAAGATTTGTTTAAGTGATCAAGGGCCATAACTCTGGCACTAATTATCGGAAATCACTGAAAATCAATAGGCTTCTTCGTCTCATGATCTTAAACACCGTGTATAAATTTAAAGTCAATTGGATATTAACTTTGGCCTCTAGAGCGTCCACAAGATTTGTTTAAGTGATCAAGGGCCATAACCTTGGCACTAATTATCGGAAATCACTGAAAATCAATAGGCTTCTTCATCTCATGACCTTAAACACTGTGAATAAATGTAAAGTCAATCGGATATTAACTTTGGCCTCTAGAGCGTCCACAAGATTTTTTGAAGTGATCAAGGGCCATAACTCTGGTAGCTATTATCGGAAATCGCTGAAAAACAATAGGCTTCTTCGTCTCATGACCTTAAACACTGTGTATAAATTTAAAGTCAATCAGATATTAACTTTAGCCTGTAGAGCGTCCACAAGCAATTGTGGACGCCGGACCGACAGACCGACGGACGGACGGGGGCGACGACAATATACGACCACATTTCAATGTGGGCGTATAAAAAGGCAGACGCTATTTTGCCGGCACTGGTGACACTTCCGTTTACACGTCACCTCCCGTTCGACATGCGCAGTTCTCTGATTTTAGGACTTAGCAGTTTTCGCTTTGGCAATGATACCTAGCCCTAACCCCTAACCATGAGCAGTTTTCAGCAGTTTTCGCGTTGGCAATGATACATAGCCCTAACCCCTAACCAGTTCTCTGATTTTAGGACTTAGCAGTTTTCAGCAGTTTTCGCTTTGGCAATGATACCTAGCCCTAACCCCTAACCATGAGCAGTTTTCACGTGGGCAATGATACCTAGCCCTAACCCCTAACCATGACCCTACCCTTAACCTTAACCACCATTCGATTTTTGTCTTTCCTCTTCTCTCCCCGTTTCTTATATGGAAGCAAATAGCCATACTTGAATTTTGATGGTAGACACCGCAGAAGTATTTTAAAAAGTAAATAGGATAATAAATGTAAATTGTTGAAAAGCATTTAGAATATTATTCTATTTTGGTCGAGGGAGCGTTTCTGCGGATTTTGGTATTTAATTTAAGTACTCTAGAGTACTTAGACTGTCGGTGGTTTATGTTTTTTTTCGTAAACTCGTGCTTCTGCGCCGAAATTGAAAGAAAGTTGTCCAAAATGGTGGAATCAACTGCGCATGTCGAACGGACTGCCGGAAAAATAGCGTAAACAAAAGTTTTACCGGCGCACTCTTTAATTACCTAATAAAGCCAAGTACGCGCAATCCAAATCCAAATTCGAAGTCCTAAAAATATTTCAAAATAGTGTACCAGTAATCTAACTAAAATCAAGCATTAAATATATAATTTATACATAATTAATGTATTATTATTATTAAAGTAAAAGTAAACGTTAAAGTGTGAAAATACTCGACAAATAGTGGTATACACACGTACACAGAACACTCATGTTTTAATTGAACTTTTATATAGGTGCCTTTGGATTTTAAAGCCCCAATAAACACTCTTGTTGTAACTGAATAATATGTCCCAATCTTCATTCTGGTCAACAAATCGTATTATTTTAGAATATTCCAATTAAATGATGATATAAATTTCATCTTAAAGCCCCAATAACAAAAAGCCCAAATAATAACACTCTTTAAACTGAATAATATGTTCCAATCTTCATTCTGGTCAACAAATTGTATTATTTTACAATATTTCAATTAAAGGTTGATATAAATTTCGTTTTAACACACCTAATTTAAAAAATTGGAAAAATTCAACTTATTGATTTGAAAAGTCTTACGACTGTAAACCTTTTCAAATGTGACTTTGATTTAAAATATTTTCGAACCTTCTGGACAAGTAAAATAGGTCGTAATGGATAATTTACACAACAGGTAGGACACTTAAACATCTAGTAAGGGAGAGCGGGGCTAGTTCGCACTAGGGGCAAGTCCGCACCCCAATATTTTCTCGCGCCTAAAACATGCGAAGTATGATAGGGTAATGGCCTGCAAAATCACGTATTATGTATATAAAGTCCCGTTGGGACTAGTTCGAACCTTTTGATCGGGGTAAGTTCACCCGTTTGGATGCGTGGTTGATAACGTGTGGGTGCGAACGTGCCCAAAACTATAACGGTACCGGTATTGAAAATCACCATATTCTTTGTATAACTGTTTACTAGGGTGCAAAACTTAATGATCACATAAGATACTGCATTTAATTATTTTTCAGAATTTAAAACGATCGAGAGCGAAACCATAATACGCAAATACAATACATCACGGCAGAAGAGATCAAACGGCAGGCCTTAGAACATTATAACAACCGTGCTGATATGGAACAATGACTGGAAAACATTTTATATAAAGGATATGTACAGCTCATTTAAAAGAAGTTATTAGTTCAATTTGGCTAAACGTGTTGGTTTTATAATAGTTCTATATTAGTTTACTTTAACTATTAAGTATAAAACCTATAAAAAGTTCATTTAATACTACCAGAAATAGATACTATATCGAAACTGTATCGAGAAGGTGGATACATGTGTGTGTAATATTATTTTAGTTTCATTGAATAAATAAATAACTGAATTTCCACGTTCGAACTCACCCAACCGGGGGGCGAATTTGCCTCGCCTCGGGGCAAGTTCGCCCATTCGGACATGGTGACTTTAAGATGAAATTACTTGGATACTCCTGGCAATAAAGCCCTTTAATACATGCCGTAAATTAGCCAACTCCATTGTCAGGCGCGGATCCAGAGGGGGGGGGGGGGTCCAACCCCCCCCCCCCCTGCTCAGCGACATAAAAAAAAAATAATGCCTTGCATCAATGAAATTAAATCACAAAGTGATCCTACATCAGTATAAAAATGATTTCTCTGTTTAAAAAGTTCAATTTGTATGCATGCCTATGTAATTTAGAGACGATGATGGCAGATTTCCGTGACAGAAACCTGGCAAACCCCCTCCTGCAAAAATTCCTGGATCCGCCCCTGATTGTCTTTAATCTAGTATAGTCTACGGAAACGTAGCTTCAACAGTTATCGAGCTATATAATGCTGGTTTTATTTAAAATGGTGCGAACTAAGCCCGCTATCCCCTACTTAGAATAAGGCTATTATTTATTTTCTGGAGCTGCCAAGCCAGCAAGGGTGTTATTGTCCCTTTAACACACCTATTTTTAAAAAATTGGAAAAATTCAACCAATTGATTTGAAAAGTCTAACGTAAACCTTTTAAATGTGACTTGGATTTTAAAATATTTTCGAACCCTCTGAACAAGTAAAATAGGTTGTAATGGATAATTTACACAACAGGTAGGACACTTAAACATCTAGTACTTAGAATAAGGGTATTATTTATTTTCTGGAGCTACAAGCCAGCAAGAATGTTATTGTCCCTTTAATCCGAGCCCAGCCCAATTAAAAAACCAATGAAATGAAATTTTGGTTATGAAGAAATCCTGTGGCTATGCCCCGACCAGAGCAGTCTTCTAATTCCATATTCATCAAATTTCTCAGTTCTGTACCATCCGAAAAACTAAACATTGTAATGTTGTTCCTTTGAACTTTTCCGACCATTACGAGGATGTACATCAAGCTCCAGATCTCCTGGTTAGCGAACCAAATGTCCAACACTCTTTTTTTTCTGATGAATCTGCACTGAGTGTTTAGATATAATATTTCTGTTTTCATGCATAATATGTATTATCACCCAATAACACATGACAGTAGATATCGCTTGTATGATAAATTACATAATCTACTGCGATATATCGCTTTACATGAATTTGATTGGTCAATCAAAAAGGAACTACTTTCTTTTATTTTAAAGAAACCACTTATTTTAAATAAAAAGTGACTTTTTTGTCCCCCGCCTTTCGAAGAAATTTGGGGGACTATTAAAATGGGTTCGTCCGTCTGACTGTCTGTCTGTCTGTCTGTCCGTCACACACTTTTTGGGACACAATAACTCTCTTCCTAATTGAGCTAGAATGTTCAAACTTGGTGTATGTGTTTATTAGGCCAATGCCTTGATGGAGTTCGAAGATAAGCATTTCCCACTTAGGGTAAGCAGAGATAAGCAATTTGATTGGTTGATGCTTTGGGACACGATAACTTTAGTTCTAATTAAGTGAGAGTGATGAAACTTGGTGTATAGTTTCATTACAATAATACCTTGACTAAGTTCGATAATGAGCATTTTCTGCTCAGGGTAAGCAGAGCAATTTGATTGGTCGAGACTTTGGAACACAATAACTCTCCTAATTGAGTTAAAATGTTCAAACTTGGTGTATATGCTTATTAGGTCAATGCCTTGATGGAGTTTGAAGATGAGCATTGTCCGCTTAGGGTAAGCAGAGATAAGCAATTCGATTGGTTGATTCTTTGGGACACGATAACTTCAGTTCTAATTAAGTGAGAGTGATGAAACTTGGTGTATAGTTTCATTACAGTAATACCTTGACTAAGTTCGATAATGAGCATTTTCTGCTCGGGGTAAGCAGGTCGATAAGCAATTTGATTGGTCGAGACTTTGGAACACAATAACTCTCCTTCTAATTGAGCTAAAATGTTCAAACTTGGTGTATATGCTTATTAGTCAATGCCTTGATGGAGCTCGAAGATGAGCATTTTCCGCTTAGGGTAAGCAGAGATAAGCAATTTGATTGGTTGATGCTTTGGGACACGATAACTTTAGTTCTAATTAAGTGAGAGTGATGAAACTTGGTTATAGTTTCATTACAGTAATACCTTGACTAAGTTCGATAATGAGCATTTTCTGCTCAGGGTAAGCAGAGCGATACGCAATTTGATTGGTCGAGAGTAGTCGAGACTTTGGAACACAATAACTCTCCTTCTAATTGAGTTAAAATGTTCAAACTTGGTGTATATGCTTATTAGGCCAATGCCTTGATGGAGTTCGAAGATGAGCATTTTCCGCTTAGGGTAAGCAGAGATAAGCAATTTGATTGGTTGATACTTTGGGACAAGATAACTTAAGTTCATCTTGATTGATGATTTTTATGCCAATACAATGACTGCATTCTCATTTAGTAATGGATTCGACTGTAAAAGTGTATAGAAACGACTGACTTGGACACGAGGGCCCTTTCCCTTGGCCCTTTTATCTGCCTTTAGGGTCCTCCTAACTAGGGTACATTTTTATTTTTCTCGTCGGGGTTTTAGCATTTGTCTTTATAAAACACTTTTGGATGACACTTCGTGTACAGTTTGATTGCTCGATACATTGAAAAAAATAAATGTGCGATTAATTAATATGTGTCTTCTATTTATTTTGGGATTTCGGTGGGGGACATCAGCCTCACTGTTGGCTTGTTTTTTGTTATAAAGAACCTATTTTTATTTAATTACCTTGAACAAAATACTGGGTCAATATATAGGACTTTGCAATAGCTAAGAGAGAGAGAGAGAAATGGGGTTTAACGTTCACTCAACACAAACTAGGTCATTTCGGGACTAATATATGGTTTTTAATTTTATTTCAATAATTCGCTTGCGCGTAGGGGTCTTTAGCAGTGGGAGGAAACCGGAGTGCCCGTAGGAAACCCAAGAGGTTGAGAAGGCGCCCCTATCTCCATGCCACATACGCTCACACCAGGGCTCGAAACCACAGCCACAAGCCAGAGGTGACCGGCCAGCTAGAGGTCGAAGCGCGGCACTCTAGACCACCCCAACCCCCCTTGCAATAGCTAAACTGCTGTCAAAAAAACTGATGTATCACTACGCTGTAATGTATTTTAGATTCAGTAAAAGTGAAATCTATACCAAAGAATTATATTTATTTATTTGTGCATGTAAGAAAGGATTGGGTGATAAATAAAATCTCCAACTCGTGTTTTTTGATATCAAAAAATATCAACACTCGTTGATGAAGTAAAAAAAACTCGGCAGAGTGTTGATATTTTTTGATATCAAAAAAACACTAGTAGGAGATTCTCTATTTATTTACATGCTGACCGAAATGGGTGTTTTATGTAATAAAATCTATTATAAAAAAAAACCACATAGCGGTGGCACGATTTTACCAATTAAAACTGTAGGCCAACATAACCATATCACACAGTATTTATTGTACAACTACAAGGTTTTGCTATTTGTTGTGCAAAATATGTTATTTTAGTCAAAGATAGGTTGCCAAGCAACAAAATTGTGGACAATGGACAGACAGGTGTGACAGCAATATATAGTTTGTGCCCATAAATTTAGAAGATCTATGGTCGTAAAAATAATATGATACGAGTTGAAAAAGTGGATTTAGGTATTTTTTGGTAAAGCGCATATTACTAGAGGATGCTCATGGAAATCTCCCAGAGACCTGGTAGGACAGTTTTAATGATTCAACTGAAATTGTTTGCGATTTTGAACCTGTTTTGCTACAAAAATTGTTTACAATACTATCTTGGACTATCCTATCAATAAAGCAACCTTTTAGTGTATGGGTTGCAAGAGAATACTTTTATTGAGAGATTAGCATTGCCATCAAAATTCCACTGCAGACATCTTTACAACGGTTCACCAATATGTACACCACAGAACCTTCATACAACACCAATAAAAAAGACAAAAGCTTGTGTATTTCTATAGTTTTTATTAGATGTTTTTAGACTGGATAAAGAAGAATACAGTCTGTTAACTAAGTCATATAAATAAAGACCATAAGAAGAAAATATTTTTCGGAAAAAAATCAAGGAAATTTTTATACCCCGAGAAAACTTGTCCAACATGACAGAATGAATGAATTACAGTATAAATACATATGTTACAAAAATGACATTATTTACAACAGGTAGCGAGATACACTAATATGCCATTTTTGTTTTCGTTCAAAGCAATATGCTGTCAACAACTAGGATGAAGTCAACATTTAACAAAATCAATGTGTTATATTTCTATTCTGTCATGTTAATATAACTAACTAAATCGACCAAAAAATCAACACAGTTTCTGTTCAAAGTAGTTGAACTTAGTTGTCTCCATGTTTCTACCACAGATTTTTTTTTTTAAAAAGTAGGCAGAGTGTTAATGTGTAAAAAAGATAAGTTTTTCAAAATTTTAATTAAATCATTTAAAACTCATACAGGTCTTTTCTAGATATTAATCATGATTTTCTTCATAGCATGTATGTGGAAAAAACAACTTTTCTGATAAATGAGAGATAAGCTATTTCAGAATAATTTTTTTTAACAGCTATAAAGTTAACCTTATTTCCTGTATATGTAATTACAGATTCTTGGATTTTAACAACTTTTGATTCACATTTGAAATCGTTTTGTTTTTTGGGGTTTTTTGTAAATAGACTACTCATTTACCCAGATTTCAAACTATATTACCACTTGTTAAAGGAAAATCCTATTTTACCCTGTATCTAAGGCAAAAACTTAAATGTTTAGGGTACAAAACTACCGTAAAATAAATATGTTCCTTTTTCAAATATACAAAACTTTTTGCTATATATATATATACAGTATGCATTTACACATGTTGGTCTATTTCATCACATACCTGAACATCTGCAATTCAATTCCACAGATAAAAGGGTGTTATCTATTCCACAGATAAAAGGGTGTTATCTGCTAACAAAATCCACTGCAAAAGGGTAGATGCTACAAATTAACCTTACTGAGAACAGAGTGTTCATCTGCAGATAAATCCCATTAAGTAGAACTGTGCTTAGTGTAGCTAGGATTTTCGGCTCCCCAGGATGTTTTTACCTTTGATCTTAAATTCTCTTTAGACCTTTCATCAGATTATCTAGAGTATTTTAAATGTTACATAATTATATACTGGTATTTATATATTTCTAGGCCTTCTATAGTATATAGCAGTAACTCATTATTATATACTAACTAATTATACACAAGAGATCTACAATATGGAAGGTAACTCTGCCACACAACATGGGAAAAAAAATTCTCCAAAACAATATGGAGGACAAGCCCAACCACAGATTTATATTGTAATCAGAACTAGTTTATTTGACTTTTTTTTGGCGCTTCCAGGTCAAAACACAACAATCCAGATCGTATTTAAGCACATCAAAGAATAAAAAGATCTTCAAGTAGAATGGGCTGACTTCAGTTCAATTGTGTGAAAATTTGAAATCCAGATATCACCTGATTCATGAGTTACATCTGTTTCTAGTACGAAAGGGTGACATATAGAATTTGTATTGACATTCAAGAAGACAAACTTAATAATTCATAATTACAATGTAGCGTGGAGGAATGACAGATTGTTTTGAATACCTGATGCCACTTTCCTTTAGGATCTAGCAGAATAAAATCACTCATTAGAATCTGCCATGACTATTAATTCCATCTATTCACTGACACAAGAGTTTAAATTCCCAAAAGAGGTTTAACCTCTAACCAATGAACCTGGCTAGCCACAATTGATTAATGATTGTCATATTCCTAAAGCAATGGTTATGAGGATTATAATTTTTTTTCAGATTATGGTCAATTGTTTTCATTGGTCTACCATCTCCCAAGTTTACTTGATGACCAATCAATTCAACTTTTTGACTATCAAATGTTTCACTGATTTTTTCTTTTTTTTATGTTTTTGATTAGTTACCAAGCGACTTTGGTGACCTATGTAATGAAATTGGCTGTAATGTCCTCCTTTCTTGCAGCAATCAGGCCAATGAAGACAGGGGGCAGACATATGAAAAAAATTACCATGAAAAAAGCCTGAAAGTCACAAGTTACACACAGACTTTGGGATTTACAAATCACACATACAGATAGACATGGTTACATTAAATAACGGGTAAATGTGTAATATTCTAATCTTTAATATATCATAATATACAGAATATATATACGTCTAAGAATTTACATACGATTATACATTTAACATACATACTGATAAATATGGCCGCTTGTACATTTATGTTTAAATAGGAAAAAAATTTACATTTTGGATACTGACTTTAGAAAAATGGTTGCTCTCTAATAAAAAGTTAATAGTTCATATACGTTAGCAGACAAAATACACTCTTCCTTTTAACTGTTATTTAAAATACAAAATTTCTATGGATAATACATAACACTGACTAATATTTATATAAGTATTACATTTTCAAAATGTCACAATAATCAATCTGCCTACAAGAACATTAAGTTCAACAATATTGGATTTCAAACAAACAGAGATAAATATGACACATATATATATAGTAAATTGTATTTAACATAATTTTATCATATACATCTATTGATTAAGTATAATTTATAAATATTGTCATAAATATTGAACAATTGTTTTAAAAGACAGATCAATTGAATATTAATAGATCAAATATATATGACGAATAATTCCATCTGAGCCTTGGCAAGGCAAAGATGGAATAAATCATAAGACAGATTAATCTGTGTAGAAAAAATGTTTACGTAGAATAGTTGAGTTAAATATATTTGATTATATTTTAAATGGTATATTTTCTATACACATCACATATTGATAGCCAGATATCATTAACAAACAAGAGTTACTTCCCTTCGTATTTGTCAAATAAAATATAGATCTCTAGAATCTACATACAAAAATCAATAACCATACCTAAATGGATAACTTTAACTGCATATATTGATCGAGATATAACCAATACATGTAGCTTATAGATTACTTCCAATAGATTATATGGTTGATATTTAATTTAGTTTAAGTAAACCCTAAAGTAGTAAAGATTTATGAGCAACAGTTCATCAAACCATTTCACCCACGTGAGTACATGTATTTTGTGATTAGCTATAAAGTTGACAACAATAATTCAGTTCTATATCTTAATTGAAAATGAATGTCTTACTTTTTGGAGTCTGGACCCTTCTGCCTGCATGATGTCAGAGAAGAATTCAATTTATCAATGAATATCAATTGAGATTATAGATGTACAAAAGAGACTATCAGTACTTAAAACTAAAAGACATTCATGAATAATAAGTGGTTTTACTCAATTTCACTACAGTATATGGTCGAATAAGAACTCAAGATGGCATCTTGATTGAAGATTAGTGGTTGTTACATGTAAATCAATGTCTTTAAATGACAATGGAATTTATTCCTGCATAAAATCAATCTGTATATTATATCAAGTATGATTTAAACACCTAAATGAAATAACTCCTTTAATACCAGTTAGCCTATCAGTTACCCAATATAGTGTTCTATTTGATTATTATACTTATTCCAATAATAGACCTACAATGTACATTGTACATTATATATGATAAATAGAGCAGAAAAGGTTTAAATACAGATGAAGATGATGGCTTAACTAACATATAGTTCCTAATAGTTTTAAACAGCATAATAAATATCAGGCCACAACAGTTTGTTACAGTTTATCTATCCAAAGATTTTTACAAAACAATAGACATACATGTACAATCATCAATACTTGTCAATTTTTCACCAATATCAGTAGCTGGTCGTTTTTTAGAAACATCCTCAAAATTAATGATAATGTATTTGTATGTAAGATAAGCTGAAAAAAGACTAACTAACCTCTATTTATATTGGTGTTGAAAATATAATTTTATACATGTTTTAACACGCTATGACCTAACAGTAACTTTTTAACAGTCTATGTTTCAAAAATGTACGTTTTTTTTTTTTAAAATGATGTAAAAGTGATGCTTTAACAATAAATCAAAGTTAAGATTTCGGTTAAAACACAGATCCTATTTTGTTTCATATAGTTCAAAATTTTGTTTTATTTGTCTACACAACACTAAGATCTAGAAGAGTTTTTATATATAACAGGCACTCCAGTTGATTTGAGCAATTTGCCAATGAACCTGTCTGTTACAGCACAGTCCTGGAGTAAAAAAAAGTCTGACGTCACAAGGGCCCCTGATGCGACCTTCCACTGCAACCGGTCAGATCTACAAGTAGTGTAGGCCTTCAAAGTATAAAAAACAAAACGAAATATAGATCTGTATTTTAATGAGATTGCAGCATCACTGTCAGCTTTCAAATAGCTGCTGAACAGCCAACTTTTACAGTCAACAATGAATTGTTCAAAATACCTTACTCTACAGACCTTGTCATAAAGAGAGAAAGAGAAATGGGGTTTAATGTCCACTCGAAACAAACTAGGTCATTTCGGGACTAACATGTGGTTTTTAATTTTATTTAATAATTGGCATGCGCGCAGGGTTCTTTAGCAGTGGGTGGAAACCAGAGTACCGGGAGAAAACCCACAAAGATGGAAAGGCGAACCTACTCCTTGCCACGTACAACTGGGGATTCGAAACCACGGCAGTTGTCTCAATGGCAGGCCGTATGATCCAGCGCGGGCATGCTAACCATTCAGCAACCCAACCCCCCTTGTCATAAAGAATGTGAGGAGGGCAATTAATCACTCTCCAAAGATTTTATTTGAAGGTGTGTAGGTGTGCATCACATTTACTGTTTATATACTGTCCATTGTATTGTTATATTGTACATATCCAAGCGAGTGATCCTCTTTCTCGAAAAGGTCTACTTTAAATAGATCAATTCTTGGAGTTTCAATAATCATTTTTATTATGTTCAAAATAAAATTATTATTTTCTGCTTCACAAAATTGTTAATGAGAAAAATTGGTTTCCATGAAATCATACTCATAAAAGAGTGGTCACAATAATCGATTATACAACGTGTGAATTATATTTGATGAAAACAAATGGCAGATGAACACACAATAATGAATATTAATAACATTGATTAAATGTATATATCTACAAATAGAATGATGAGAATAAAAAATATCACTGTATCTATAACGATTTAGGAAAAGACAAAGTAAAAATTTGATTAAATAAAGTGTTATTTTAAATCAGTATTATTCGATTAACGTTACTAAGCTTGAATTATCAAGTCTACTTTTTATTTTTAATTCTTAGAATGACTAGACCGCTTTGATTTGTTTCAAAAATTTTGTTGAGGATTTCATTGTTTATACGGTGAATTGTTTTGTGGGATAAAAAATGTCTTTGTTGAAAATATTGCATGTACAGATAAAGTCTGTGTTGAGTGAGATGATTTAGCTGACACAATATTGGGCAGGCGGCCATCCAACTTGTCACTAATCAGATCAACCAATCCAATACTACTCTAGTGTGGCCAAAATTGAAAAGGTTTAATTAAAATACTATGAAGGTGTTCAATGGAATTGTACTTCGGATGAATCTTGGTGCATTTTAATGGAATTGGGACTAAAATAACACATATATATAATCAAATTGAAGCTTTGTTGTGATTTTAACTACAAACAAAATCCTAGACGTCTTGTTTATTAATTAAAAGATGAACACAAAAGTATGGAATGTAATGCTAAACAAATAAAAATTGTTTAAAGAAATTGTATAAGAGAGAAATTGTGTGAACAAAAATCACATGAATGATGAAGCAAAAGGCTTGAGTAAAATTTGTGGAAAGTTGGAATACATCGATATAGTTGGTCAGAATTGGTCTGCGATGTGTTAAACACAAGTTGCGTAGTTTCTGAAAATAATTCTCACCACTGTCACCATGAAACAACAAAATATTATCATTAAATTTACTATTTTCTTAAATTTAATGTTTTGTTGTGTTGAAATTGATGACAGAAATTAAAAATATTGTTCATACCCACAAAAGACAAATCAATCAACTCTATGTAGGCTATTTCTATAAAATATAAATATGTTACATTTAAACAGTAGCTAATTTTAAAGCTGACATATCAGTATTTCTAGATCAGACATTTTGACAAATCTTTAATTATTTGATAGTACTTTATTTAACTTGATTTTAGTTTATATTGTAGAACAGAAACATGAATTGAAATTAGTGTGACTGGCAATACAAGGCATTCGTAACACATTAATTTCCCGATGATTGATCTAAATTTGTCTTTTACAGTAAAGACCTGAACTTCAAGACACTGTCACTAATAATTACAACATTATCATCATTACACATAATATGACAATACATTTAAATATAAAAAACTATCCATAAACTCTTGGTTAACAAGTTAAATGGGGAAGATCACAGTATCAACACTTAATTTGTTTTCTATAGCAATGACACATTAGCATCTACCTTCCCCTTCATCAAAAAAAAAAAAAAAATAATAATAGCTTATTCTGATATAAATATGTAGGATTATAATGAATTCAATCATTCACCGATATTTCCACAGCAAAAACAGCATTTCTCATTTCAGGTTAAATTGCCTACTTCCAACGTACGTACATCCTACTTCATGATGTTTAGATCTGCTTTATTAACTGGATCACTTGTTTGGATCGATTGTGCTTGATTTCTATTATCATTACACACACCACATCATATTCTTTTAATGTCTGAACTATTTCATCACTACATTTCCACAGCATAACATACATGTAACATACATGTTCCATTGTTACAAAAGTTATCAGCCTTCTTTATAATCTGTTATTTTTCCACTAATTTACTAAGTATAATTTGAATTGAATTGTGGGTATTATTCTGAGCTTATGAGTTACCACACCACATCTGATAATTCAAATTGAATTGTGTGTAATATTCTGAGCTAATGAGCTGCCACACCACATGTGGCAATAACATATCTATCCACAAAATGTATGATAATTTGTGAGAGTAACGTGTGAGTAATATTTTGAGTTTACAACTTGCCACACCACATGTGGCGAGTACTGTCCACAAAATGTGTGTGTGAGTAATATTTTCCGAGTTTACTACTTGCCACACCACATATATATTGAATTGTGGGTAACAGTCTGAGCTTATGTGTATACACCTATCCACTGCACATGATTTTTAAACAGAAAAGGAATTGTGGCTAATATTCTGAGCGTACAAAATAGGAATGAATGTGAAAATAGTCCTGCACCAATTCTGCCGTTCTGTTGAATGTTAACTAAGACTAATATGATCTTTGACATATTAAAACAGTAGATCGGAACTTGTACTCTCGGACCAAGTGTTTGTATCATCTTCTCCCGCAGGTAAAACTATATCACCTCTATCTATGTTTTCTGGTTCTGGTTCCGTTCGTATTACAATCGGGTCAGGTTCTCGTTGACTGTTCCAGTCAAACTCTTCTTGATATTTCGATTGGTAAGATGAAAGACCAGCTGAAATAACCAATAAAAACAATTACTATTACTTAACAGTCTTTACACCATATCTTTAATACAGATTATTTTTATTCAGATATTTTGTGAATAAGGACAGAAAAGAGAACACTATGTACTACATAACTTGTAATTATCTCATGATACTGAATGATATATTGTGTTATAACCACATATTAAAACTACTGCTAGTATAAAATTTAACATGGCTATAGTACAGTCACATAAAACTATGGGCACATTAACATAAAAGCTGTTGGGTTAATTTGACATGCACTGTAAAACTCCCTATATTCAGGGCCAGATTATGGCCCAAGCCAACTAGACCATAGCCTTTAAATAAACGCCCACGATAATCATTCTCTGTGTTTTAATAAGCTCTCGCTTGGTTCAATGTATAGTATAGTGTACATACATATGCCACTGTTATTACCAGGGTTATTAATCCATTTTGAAATGAACCGGCCAAGGGTAAGCCAAATGGATAGTCGTATTTTCAACAACAGACATGTTGGTTTATGCATACTTTATTCACGTTAATAATTGCATAACGTATTCCGAATAATAATAGCTTAAAGCCCCAATAACAATCTTGTTGTAACTGAATAATATGTCCCAATCTTCATTCTGGTCAACAAATTTTATTATTTTAGAATATTCCAATTAAATGATGATATAAATTTCATCTTAACACACCTATTTTGAAAAATTGGAAAAATTCAACCAATTGATTTGAAAAGTCTAACGTAAACCTTTTCAAGTGTGACTTGGATTTTAAAATATTTTCGAACCCTCTGGACAAGTAAAATAGGTTGTAATGGATAATTTACACAACAGGTAGGACACTTAAACATCTAGTACTTAGAAAAGGGTATTATTTATTTTCTGGAGCTACCAAGCCAGCAAGAATGTTATTGTCCCTTTAAACTTAGAATAAACAAAACCTTTGTTGTAATTGCATACCTGTATTCATACATCGATAATAATATCGAAATTTATAGTCAAATTTCAGCAATTTAATGCATATTCCTACTTTCGCTTTCATCCAACCAAACGGAAGTTATAATTTAGTAAAAAGAAAGATAGGGTGCCAGGCAACGAAACATATGCCCACAACAGCTAAGTCGTCCGAGCAGTCAACAAGGATTGTCGCATATTGTTTCTTTTGTCAGTAAGGAGAACATTTACAACACATGATAATCTTCTTATTACGAGTAATACCCCATTAAGTAATTATCAGAAATGATTAGAATAGTTTTGATTGTTTGTCTCAAGGCCTTCGTCCACAAGATATTTCAAAGTGATCAAGGGTCATAACTCTGGCAGTAATTATCGGATATCGCTGAAAATAAATAGGCTTTTTGTATCATGACCGTAAACAGTGTGAATAAATTTAAAGTCAATCTGATATTAACTGTAGATTTTTCAACGTGATCAAGGGTCATAACTCTGGCAGTGATTATCGGATATTGCTGAAAATCAATAGGATTCTTCGTACTATGAACTTAAACACTGTGTATAAATTTAAAGTCAATCAAATATTAACTTTAGCCTCTGTGGAATTCACAAGATTTTTCAAAGTGATCAAGGGTCATAACTCTGGTAGTAATTATCGAATATCATTGAAAATCAATAGGATTCTTCATCTCATGACCATAAACACTGAGTATAAACTTAAAGTAAATCGGATATTAACTTTAGCCTCTAGACCGTTCATAAGAAATTGTGGACGACGGACCGACAGACGGAAAGGGCGATGACAATATACGACCACATTTCCATGGGGGCGAATAAAAACTATCAAGTAATTAAAAATATGTTTTTATACAATTGTATTATTGTGATCACTTGTCAATATATAAAAATAAAAAGAAAGTAATATCAATAATAACAAATTAACACAAATTAGTTTCTGTGTATAGTCAGAACTCGGAAATATGCCGAGGTTTGCTGAGTGATGCCATACGTGCGAAAAGTCACGTGGCCAATTGTCATGATAGGCTATTACTTGACATAATAATTATATAAGGGTCAGTAGGTTATTACCAGATTTACTCAACGCTAACATAATAATAATAATTTAATTATTAATATACGAGATCAGTAGGTTTATTACGTGACTTAAAAAAGAAGACAAAATTAATAACTTACAAGACAAAACATTTTTTGTGAAATTTTGTCAAACGATCATTTGAAAGTAGTTAACCATTCAGAATTAAAATATCTCCCGGACTTCGACTTATGCTTGAAGTCCAAGGTCAATGCCGCCATCACTATCGTCAACTAAAACTCATTTACGTTTTCTATTGTCATTCTGCGAGGTGTTCAAGTACTTCAACATTGTGTTAGATATAAATGAATGAACCGATATTGGATTATATACATTCTTTTACTTGATTGACTCAACTCAACTAAGTTGTTTATTTAGGAAATGAGCCGATACGGATTGAAGCCGAAGGTATTCATATTGTATTGACTGACTCTTTGATGGGTTTCTTAATCGACGAGTAATAATTAACTCTTTGTTATCGGCCGAAAGTTGATTGATTAATGATACCATAGTGGCCGGTTCATTGTTTTACAAATACAAACCAGCTAGATTAAAGATCAATCGGCTAAAGCCGACAAAAAACAGCTGATTAAGATCCCTGGTTATTACGTGTTTCACTAAGTTTCAGTACCGTTTGGTACTAAACATGTCCAGTTTTTGTAAGAGTTTATATTTTGCCTATTTTAGTCCGAGTTTGCAGCTCAAACCATACAACATAGATATGGTTAGCTTCCGTGGGACTATTTATTAAATATAAATTGGGTACTTTTTGACAAACAGGAAGTGTTTTAAGGATGGAACAAAAAATAATCTCTGATAGCCCATATCGTGATTATTTCTCTCCGGTTTTCATTTTTGGATTCATTAGACAGGGAGTTTGCTCAATTAGATTTAGCATCAAAGATTTGAGAAAGTTTTCTTCATCATCATTTTTACGATATTCAAAATGTAGCTTCTTGCCTTAACTTCAGGTTAGTGAATAACGTGAAACTAAGAAGTGTCCCGTATTCTTGGCTTGACACTGATTATTTCTTATGTTTACAATTAGTTAACACGAAGGCAACAAGGAGCACTACTTAGCTGCTTTCATGGTGATAAACCCATTTCTACAGTAAGACGTTTGCGTTCAATTAACCTGACTTGAATTTCCATCTTTTTTGCCTTTGGCATCGATAATTTTAATGGCAATCATAGTGATTTCAAAGAGAACAAATAATTAAAAAGGAACTAGTTAGATCTTAATGTAAAATGAAATCTGGAAGAAATAAGATTAAAATTCATTAATTCAATTAGATTGGAATTCAAATAAATATTTTATCCTACCGGAATGAGATAGAGCTGTATTCGATTTCAAAACATCATCATTTAAAGAATGTCGTGGTGTATCAGGTATATTGTCATCATCTGTTGATTCAGATAAATCGTTACTAAAAGCTTCCAGTAGAATTATATTCTCTTCATCAGGATGTTTAAGTAAATATTCTTCTAACATGTACAGTTCTGATGGATATTCATGAAGTGTTATAGCTTGATCATTAAACTTTATTCTTCCCTGAAATACAGACAAAATAATCTACATGTGTAAATTGTATTTAAACAGATTAAAAATGTTATATTAATAATACAACTCATCTTAAAGACACATTACATTGTCTCGAAAGTATGTATAGGGTGGTTATTTCCAATAAAAGTATGGCAATTTTGGTATATATGTAGAGATGCTCAATCTTACTAGAAAAATACTGGATTACCCCTATGGAGCAAGCACTGGGCAATAATGTCAGAGTGTCACTAACTGTTGTCTGTTAGCTTATTGTGTGCTAGCTTGACTGAGGGAGCAGTTGGTTTTTTTTTGATCAAGTGGTTAGGCACAGTTTTGGGAACATTGAGTGGTGTCAATGTACAAAAAAGGAGAGGGAGACAAAGCCCTTTGTTTTTTCTATTGAATAATCTTTATTTCAACTATTCACTTTTACTATTAGTGTTCTAGTTTTAGCATTACCGTTAAACGGAAACCAGTGCACCTGGAGAAAGCTCACAAGTTTAAGCAGGTCACCCTACTCCCTGTCACGAACAAGCATGGGGTGAAAACACTCCAACAATTTCTTCCATAAGACAAGAGACTTCAAGTTTAGATGTGCAGCTTTTTATCACTCCCCAACACCACCCACACACTCTCTCACTAACATTATTGTTATCATGACAGCTTTATAATATACATGTACGCTCTGAGTTCAATTTGACTGATTTTCAGTAAACAGAACATCATGTAATGTTGTGCCTTACAGATGCTTTGCTTACACTACATGTATATAGCACTGCTGATTTGTATCATCTTTACGAAATACATTATCTGAAGACAATAGGTGTACAATATAATTTATGATATTGCAATGAACTACTATAACACTGACAAGCTGTGGAGTTTAAAATATTTGGTGACCTGATTTAACCATAACTCATCATACATAGCTGCCAGGTTTGTTGACTTTCAGTACAAATGATCAGATCTTAGAACAATCAGTAAACAATGGTCAGTGGTTTGCAGACGGTCAACACATTGTTTATTTAAGAAAAAATCCATCTTTTATGTTGGTGTGTCTAGTGGACAATCTAAAGTAAAAGATATATTTACACACCAGTCAACATCTTATATATATAATCATCAATTGGAAAATATGTTCATTATTGTTACCATAATCATAATTTATGAACGAGTTACTTCAAGTTCTTCAACACAGGTTTGACTGAATGTCTACAAATTTAACTAGCTTCGTATTATGCACTATACACCTCTAGAATGGATGTGAGCTAAATATTGGCCTTCACGTTTGAGGCATGCTGTAGCCCTTGGCTCCATTGCTCACCTAAATCCCAATCTAGATGTGTTTTTTATTGCTCTCATCAGCCCTCAGTAATTGCTCTCAATACTGCTTATTTTATTCCCCCCAAAATGTCAATCTTTCCAACATACATTGCTTGGCTTCGGCGGGTGTTATTCATGTTTACTTCATATTTACTTCCCATTAATTAGCCCCTCATACCAACGTCAATCTTGATCAGATCACACAATAAAATATAATCTATTAATACTGTTATCATTTTCCTTCGTAAGAACTGTTCACGCAAGTAGTCGATTTTACTCTATTTTAATCATTTTTGAAACCCCAAAATACAGGTTAACACTATACCAATTTGAAAAAAATATTTTAAGAGTAAAATGGTTAATTTTGGTGCGAAAACTTCAGATTGACATGGGCGTGATGAGCGATTTTAGCTATCAATGAATTTCAAAATACTATTTTATAAAGAATGTACATGCTCTTAAACACTGTGTATAAATATAAAGTCAATCGGATATTAACTATAGCTTCTAATGCATCCACAAGATTTTTCAAAGAGATTAAGAGTCAGAACTCTGGCAGTAACTATCAGAAATCATTGAAAATCAATAGGATTCCTCATCTGATGACCTTAAACTTTAAACACTGTCTATAAATTTAAGTCAATCCAATATTAACTTTGCCCTCTAGACGGAGACGACAACAATATATGAGTACATTTCAAAGTGGGCGTATAAAAATAAGGCATTATCAGAAGCATTTTTAGACATAAGTAAATTTAATACAAAATTTTGCTGGAAATGAAGCAATAATTTATTTTCTGACCATACTTTAACTTTTAAAGATACCTGGTAGCTAAATTAAATAAATAGCTCAATCTTCGGTAGAATCTAAGGGAGACAATTAAACCTTTAAAAATTTCATCTGACCCTTTAACTTTAACCCAGATCAAATGTTTACTTCACATTATCCTGACATATTTCTACAGGTACATTACATCTTTTACATATTTCAACATGTCTAAAGAAGGAAATACATTGTATGTGGTTTATTTACATCTTCTAACACCATATCAAACCTTGTTAAACTCTAAACATGTCAAACTGTGTTTCTACTATTAAACAACATGTATTAATGTGTCAAACCGTGTATATGTATTTCATATCAAACCGTGCTCAAACCAAATACATGTATCTCATGCTATATGGTATATATCAGTTAAAAAAGAAAGGAATGGGGTGCTTTTATTGTAACACCTTTAAATTTTTTACGGCTCACAATACAGTTACAATGTATTTTCACTTCTTTTGGTCATGTGTGGAAAGCGAAGGTGCATCAATCATGTTGGTGTGGATTTGGAATTACATGTAATTATAAATGTCATACATGTATTATAATAATCTGTATTACAAGAAACATATTCATTGTCAACATCGAGACAGAAATATCTGTGAAGGTCCTTCTCAACCCAGGGCCCAGGCTAACATTCAAACTAACTGGACTAATCTGTCTACTTACAACAAGTAAAATGGCAGTCCTGAGAAAGACATCGACTATCTCAATGTTGCCATTCAATAATATAAAATAGTATATAAGACCTTTACATGGCTATAAAAGATAGATGAAAGTAAACTTTGGATAAAAACCCAATCAAACAAAACAGTTCAATAGGTGAACACTAATCAAAAGAAAAAGTCGATTCATATTTCAATATCCTTTTACGATTATTGTTTATGTGAAAAGTTAAATAAATAGTTAATAGGTGTGGTATATTTTTTATACATATAAAAAAGATTACACGATTTATTTTATATTTCTCTTTATATAACTAGTTCTTTCATTATATAATTACACATACATGTATTGGGTCTGACCTACATTATACTATATTTGTCCGACATATAACTATGATTTCACTATTAACAAACCAAAACAATATAAATCAATCGAAAACCATCTTACAACAAGTAAAAATATAATATTGAGACCGTGCTTGAGATTTATTTTAATTCTGTATTGAATTTCTATTGACATCTTTCTTACTAAAAACACATCCATTAATCCACCAGCAGTGCATATCCAAAGCCAAGGGTGAAGAAAAAGGGAGAGAGAGAAATGGGGTTTAATGTCCACTCGACACAAACTAGGTCATTTCGGGACTAACATATGGTTTAATTTGATTTCAATAATTCGCTTGCATGTAGGGGTCTTTAGCAGTGCCGTGGGAGGAAACTGGAGTACCCAGAGAAAACCCACGGGGATTCAATGGCAGGCCGTATGATACAGCGTGTGCACGCTGACCATTCGGCCATCCATCCTCTAGTCTAAATAGTCAACATTTGCCTGGTCTTAGCAGTGCCGTGGGAGGAAACTGGAGTACCCAGAGAAAACCCACAGGGATTCAATGGCAGGCCGTATGATACAGCGTGTGCACGCTAACCATTCGGCCATCCATCCTGTAGTCTAAATAGTCAACATTTGCCTGGTCTTAAAGTTCCGGATCAAAGTATAACAACAGAGACCAATAAACATTTATAACCCAAATTTATGAATCTTGAGGAACATACATTGTACATATAGCCTAATTATCTACCATCCAGTGTCTCTTCATGTAAAGCAGAATTTTTCTGCTCAGAAGCAAAAACAAAACAATTAGTTTTCTCCATTTTACGATCCTAAGTAATAATATTAGTGAACAAACTCATATTCAATAATTCAATAATTTTCAAAATTATGAAAATTTATGGATTGCAATCTACATTCTACATGTACAATGGAGAGCAAGCGAAGGGCCTGTCTGACAAAAATTGAAAAAAATAATTTTGTCCAATTCATCTAAAAAAACTTTTTCTGTTGAACATTATAGGGTGGGGGGGGGCGGATGATGATCATACTGTATGTGACCGGTGGCTTTAATGGCCCAGGCCGTCACACTATCACTGGAGTCTGGAATGGGCTTGTATAATAAATAGATTTACGCAATGGGGATTCCGAATTTCATCCAAAAATTTAATCGGATTCACCCGACACTGTCGCCCGAAAATTTACTAAATTAAGTCACCTGGACCTTGTTTGTGGGGGATACGCCACAGCAGCTTTTATGAATTTCACTTTTGTCACTTTGTACCAATGTTTCTTGTGGCCTTCCATCACAGGAGGAATCAACAAGCGCTTCCGCCAACAAAAATGGGACATTTTTCACTGAAAATATTCCTACATATACTTATTCAATATTCCCTAACTGATAAATCAAATGGTCAAAATTTTCTCAACTAGTCCCATTTATTTAACTAGTTAAATTATCTTGACTCTTGACGATACAATGTTAATACGTTAATTAATAATATGACGATATGATAATTTCACAGGTTGTAAATTACTTGCACGTCAGGGTTTTGGTTAAAATTAATCTATTTATTAGATATATTATTTGAGAGAGATTATAATCAGATATGCAACCAAATCGCATATTTGGGTTTCATTTTTCAAAAATTTCCAGGGGAAGAGCCCCCCATCCCGGGTCCATGATCATTAAAAGGGGTCACTCCGAAATTGGAGCACGGGCCGGTTCACAGCCCTGATACGCCCCTAGTCATTTGCATTGGCATGAAAATCAATCTAGACCGCCCCCTCTCCCGCAAAATACTATAGCCACCACCATAATAAACCTTAAAAAGCTCCTGGGTATGCCTGTTTATATTCAATGGAATCCAATTTGGGAGATTACATGTACCTAGTGTTGTAAATAAATTTGAGTATAGTGTGGATTTGATATTGTCCAAAAAATGTAAATCATAAATATTATAAACTGCAGAAAAAAAGAAAAATTGGGTTACAAGAATATGGGAATAATTATGTCGGAGATATGCTTCAAGATTAACATTCACCAAGAAATGGGTTGCTTTACTTGCTTATTCAATAAAGTAAGCTCATACATCAGTTTAAAAATCTGCCTTACATTGTAAGTCTTTCTTTAGGCCTGAAATGTCATTCAAACATAATTAGACATTAATTAACTTATTCAGACACTAATCAACTCTCAATGCCATAGCTAGACGGTGATATTCAGAAGATTGGAATACATTTTTTGAAAAATAATTAAACGTAAAAATGGATAATCAAGATTGTTTTTTATTGTACTGTCTTTAGTAATGATGATCAAGGCTAGCCTAAAATTCAAAAGCTAATATCTTGGTTAAGAGTGGATCAATTTGACTAACTAAAATTTTCAGCATATTCTATTTACATTAACTATTTTGTATCTATTATAGCCAGAACTTTCAACTCGTTATCTAATCTACCATAATTCCCCTTTAAAAAATGCATTTTGATATTTCTTAAAAAATGCATTTTGATGTTTCTTATTGCAGTGTTTACGTAACTGCATCACAGATCAAAATGTTCATGAATCATGTGCCTTATGTTGAAATCAAGCTGAACATATTTACTATAAACGCACTGTAAATGCACTAACTTCAACCACTGACACTCAAATTACTGATCAATATTTAACTACATAATAAACATTGTGAAAATATAAACACAGATTACTTGTAAAATATAAGCAGTTGTTTATTAACATTTTACTTATTTGGCCTGCTTTAAAGAGAGAGAGAGAAATCAGGTTTAACGTCCACTCGACAAAAAGTAGGTCATTTCAGGACTAACATATGGTTCAATTTTATTTCAATAATTCACTACCATGTACATGTAGGTGTCTTTAGCATGAGAGGAAATCAGAAGACCATGAGGATGGATGAGTGACATACAAGCGGGGAATTGAAACCATGCCACTTGACTCAATGACAGACCTTGTGATCCAATGTACACACGTTAACCATTTGGCTACCCGTTCCCTAAAGTTTCTTTTGTGCAAAGAAATACATAGGTAAAATAAATTATTGGTTTCCGAAGTCAAATCTGGTGTTCTATACAGATTAAGTATGCTATTGTGGACATGAGACCCATCATTACATATTAGACCATTTAGTTTGGTCTACATAACTCCATAAAAGCCAAAACACACTGGATATTCTGATTCATAAAAACTATAACGATAACACAAAATGGAAGTTAAAAACCTGTTTAATTAAACATTAACCCACCACAATAAAATTACTTAACCCTGTTAATTATTTACCTTCTTTGACAGAACTAAAATGTATCATTTAATGTAATCCCTGCAATACCGACCAAAACACTGAAAGTTTACGTTTTCTGGTAGTTATAAAAAGAATTTATCTCTACAATACCACACAAAATCTAACCTATAATAACTGAAATTATCCAACATTAATTCTTTGTTTAAACATTTTACCTTATTTGTAACTTGTGGTGTTATTTCTAAAGACATCTAGGTACATGTATTAATGAGAGTATTGACTTGTTTTTAAACGAAGGTCGGATGAACCAAGTGTGCGGCCACAAGTTTTTACATCATATTTGTATTTATGTTTGTTTCTAAGATAATGTTTGCTCTTCGTGTAAACACAATGGGCCGTCAATGTCTCTTAGATTTACAAATGTTCATATCAGACTGGTTGAGATATTTTTCGAGACTTCAAGCTGTCGAATCTTGCCTAATCCAAAATTTCCTGGGTTTTCTTACAGAGCATACAAAGTTTTTGTTCATGCTTGTTAATGTCACAAAGATTACTGACATTCCTCCACTGCATAACACAGGTCTAAAAATTTACTCTTGATATGACGTAATTATCTACTCGGACCGCCCTCTGCTCTGCATACAAACGAATTGTTATGATGTTGACTTAAAACACCTTTTTTTTCATTATTGATTCCAGTCAATCTGTCCCATTGTTTTCGTAGTAAATATAAAAATAATTGGGGGGGTTTCTAAGTTTGTGTAGCTATATATAATATGTCAGATGTAGAAATCAATAAGTTACGTATTATATAATTTTTTATCTAAATATGTTGATTGATAACAGTATTAATTCTCAATAACAACTCATGTTGCAGATGTTGTACATGTATGTATTATTATTATTCACATTTGTTTATATAAATTTTGAGGATGTAACATTTATGGCCTTTGATCACTCTGAAAAATGTTGTGGATGCTCTCGAGGCTAAAGCTAATAATATCCGATTGACCTTAAACTGATACACAGTGTTTAAGGTCATCAGATGAAGAATCCTATTGATTTTCCAGCGTATTTCCCTCTTGTCAGTGGTGCATTGTCTAGTTGTTCGGTTGGGATACTTGGCATGCAAATAAAAGAATCCTTGATAGTTGGAATCTTATTAAGAATACATATGTACATGTAGGAGGCTGCACCGCCGTTGGGGTAAATTTCCTGCATAGCACACAGCACGGTGTATGCCCGTCTTCATTAGTTGAGTTGATGTAGTAAAGTAGGAATTTACTTTATAAAACTATGAATGAAAGTACATACATGTACTTGTTTGAAATGTGGATTTTTTATGACTTGAGAGATAATCATACTGTCGACTGTATATTTACAACCATGTGGAGAGATGGTTAACTGTTCTTGAAATACTTGCATTAGTCGATGGATGACTGTTCCTCTATTATACTACATGTATAAACATGTCAAGTGACATAATCAAGTTCCATGACGAGTGATTCACACCCAAAAAAATTTACTAGTCAAATAATGTAGAGACGTTGACTCTCATCAATATTCATTTAACTTACACCATTCAGTAAATACAGGGGTAAATATACTAGAGCAAATTAACAGAAAGCATTGAATTGATTGAATCATTTGATTTCTCTGAGACTAACAGGGAATTTTTTATGGTTTATTTCTCATTACAATACATACAATTTCAACCCATAAATATTGCAGTCTACAACCAAAATTTAACAAAAGGGTACGGGTATATCAAAGAATAAAAATTGTGTGGTAAATAAAGAAAACATATGGTAACATTAACAATAATAATACAAGGTTTTCATCTGTTAAATGTGGTAACACAGATAAACTTGGACATTAACCAATCAATCAATAAATCCTTTAACTCTCCTAATAGGTCATAGGGTCATAGATTATCTATATAGATCAAGACAATATAATTACTTTAGACAAGGTTTAATAGTCTCTATTATATCATACGAAACAGACAAGGTAGTGCCCATGCTCTGTCTACTAACTGTTGTTGAACCTTAGATCGTAACTCTACATGTATTTAACAAATCCCTAACCTTGATCCAAACTCATAGAGCTTTTTAAAGGAGAGCATTTTTGACTTTTGCCAATTAAGGTGGTCAAAAACCCCTGTGGTCAGAACACCCCTAGGTCAAAACCCCCTCTGGTCAAAACCCCCCATTTTTATATTATGTGGTTTGTGAAGTGAAGTACACAACAAAATCTTTATATTTATATTTTATTTGCAATTTGGGATTTGTTGGGAAAGAAAGCGTAAACACAGCTCACCGTATATTCACCCAGAGGTGCCCGAATGACATACAGATGTTCGAACAACAAGGGCGCAGAGTCAAACGTGCTATCCATGAACCAAGTGTCAGCGCATGTCAGATAGGAAAGTGCTGTGTCAGAAGCAAAGACGAGGAACCTATTTGCGGCCGCCTGTGGACCACTGTCATGGATAAGGAATTCCTCCTGTTCGGGGCCCCCTGTTGTCATTCAGTCATTAAGTAGCTCAAGTTCAGTTAGAGAATCTGGAGACATTGGTAGATGCCTTGCCTTCTCTCGTCAAACGAGACGTCTTACCACATCTGGATTACCCATAGCTGCCAGGACTTCTGTAGTGGCCTAGCAAGTGAAGTCGGAGAGTAGTTGTGCAGGTTTGGCACTGCAATTTATGCTGCTTGCTTCATCGTGGCGACAATCTTTGTGGCCTCAATGCGGTTATGATCTGGATCATGGCTGTGAGGAACTGTCCAGACAACTCTTTGAACCTCCAAATCTGTTGTAAAGGAGCCCTTACAAAGATGGGATTGTCTCTGGGAACATTCCCATCGCAGTGTTGTTTTGTTGACAAATTTCTTCGTGTAAATATAACCTTCACAACAGAGCTTGGAGCCGCCTTTGTTATTTTTTATAATTTCCATTTTTTGAATATGGAACAATTTGGTTCTTCTTTGAGTTTAATTCTAAGCAACGTTTCGACGAGGATACCTTTGACTTTATCATGTAAATGATACAAGTATGGGAATAGTAAGCAAAATATATACCGAATATGCAACAAAATAACAATCAAAATACATTAAAAATTTAACACCTTTGATTTGTGGGCCATTTACAACTAAACCTACACTGTTGAAACTCTTGTAGGGATTAAAAGGGGGTGGGGTGTTATTATAACAATCAATATATTAACGCCATTAATGGGAAACCAATTAACCTGGGCTATAGATATACCGAATATGCAACAAAATAACAATCAAATACAATTAAAACTTAACACCTTTGATTAGGGGGGCGTTTTGAAATTGCTTTGATTATTTGATTATTATTTTGGAGTTAGTTTTTAAACTAAGACCATAAGTTCAACAATAAAGGTTATATAATTATTAACAATCATTTTAACTTAAGCTATGGTTATTTAAAATTCACATTGGTTTCTATTAATTTCATCCCATAATCTATCTAGAAACACAGTAACAATAAAAGAAGATATCTCAAGTAAGATAATAATGGTGTCTTGACATTAAACTAGTACATATGTTTGACTTTCGATCTGGTTGGTTGTGTGACACTTGTGCCTTTAAACCTTATATAACATCCAGTGTCGTAATGGCTAAAGAAAGTCAGACAGTGAGATCATTCAAATCAATCAGACACATTTATATCAGTTTGTGTGATTTTATAGAAGATAAATTCCTCAAGAGTCTTGATCCTAAAACTACAAAATCATGATTGCCTCTAAGGGTGCACTATAGATTACAATATGCGACTATAAATCTTACTCTCAATGAACGTTGGCTAATGTCTAATTATACAGTCAAATTATACAGAAAAAAAACCCACCAGATCAATCTTTATTCAGATTTCATTAACAATTAGAGTGAAAATCCTAGATATATTTGAATGAATAGAACTAGTTAATTTGGCATGAAATAATTGGAAACTATTATCCTAGTCCTATGCAAGTATCTGAATCTATATGTATTTGGGGTACTCTTTCGTAAAAATAAAGCATTTGGTTACCAATTACCATGCTTGTTGAGACTACTGTAAGCCTACATGATACATGTTTACAAATCTGGCATAAAAAGTTCTTTAAATAACTTTTTTCACTGAAAATCATTGTGCCTAAAACTTTATTGCTAAGAACACCAGGTACTGTACCTCTGTAACAAGAAATGAGGAATATTTTGTTACATGTATGTATTTTTTGCTTGCTTTAGACCTATTGTGTTCTACATGTATTTTGTACAGGTCTTCCATTTTATTTATATGTTAGAAGGATGAGGTCTCTTTATTTCCGAACCAAATTACAATCCAGAGTTTATGAAGCATACATGTATGAATTGTCTTTCCTTTAAACATCCATTTAGAGATTTTAAATAAAGGTTTAAAGATATGTTAGATATGAGATTTTAAATAAAGTTTTAAAGTTATATAAATGTTAGATATGAGATTTTAAATAAAGTTTTAAAGTTATGTTAGATATGAGAAGAATGTTATGAATGAAGATAAGACAAGGGGCCATGGTCAGGTGTGATATGTTTAGTATCTATAATACTTCTACTGATAGTGATATATCATTGTTTAAATAAAACACTACAAATTAACACACCTTCCTCTTCATACCTGTATATATTATATCTAGCCTAGCTCAACATAGGTAGCTTTATATCTAATTAACATATCTTTCGACTCATACCTGAATATTATACCTAAATTATTTCTAATCCTACTAGACACTAGTATTGCATATCCTTTGGTGTACTCATCTACATGTACCCTAATGTAATTTTTTTAATTTTAAGAGCACATCAAGTGACCTGGCAAAATTTTATGTATTTGTAGTCAATGGTTACTATAATTATGCACTTTAAGGCAAGTTCACACCAATTATTAAACATATTGCTGTTTAAGTATCAAACACCTGAAAACATTTTTCAACTTTTCACAGGGACCACACATACAATATACATTATTAATATTAAGCAGTGTCATTGTCTCGAATTACGGAAAAATGATAAAATGAGCATCTAAATTGTAATTCACATACATTGTACTGGCATATTGTGTAAATTACACAATGTATCTAATATTGGTAAATTACACCTCAAGTTACATATCTTAAAAGTGGCTAAATAGCTAATATTTGGGACCTAGAAATTGACACAAATGTGTCGCAAGGCATGTAATAATGTAATATGAATAGACTGATTTACATTCAACTGTTTCGGTTTTTACTCCAAATTTCAATTCAGTTATGTTCGGCAAATGTGCATGCGTGATTGTTCAATTTTTAGAATCGTACAGACTTGAAGGTTGTCGAATGTAAAGCATGTTATGAACAAAATGATGTTTAGTCATCATTTTGGCAGTTGACATATTCTGCCAATAAAATCATTCCTTATGTCCCTTTTAGATGCATTAGTAATTCACCAGGTGGTCATTTTTTTTTTTGGTCATATTGTGCACAAATGTCATTCCTTTTATAGCTCCATGCTCCTTTAACAACTTTGGCAGGCAAACATAGACCTGTCAGTACATATACAAATCTGGAATAGAACCCATGACTTATATAGATGACATTGTATCATCAGAGATCAGATTTCCATTTCAGGGATAAAAGAAATGGTGTGTTGACGACAGTAACATGACTGATCAAAATTCTACTGTGTAGTGTACTGTGTAGGTCAACTTAACATCAGTTAAAATAATAGAAGACATATTTTCACCTGTAGAATGGACCTGTACTAACAGACATCAAAGACAAACAAGATATACCTGAGATTCTTCGTAACACTGAACAAACACAAACAGTCATGTCCAAGAACATCTGGTTATTGGACAGATAAGTTAGGACAGTTATTAGTTGTGTTTTTAGTATAGTACATGTATTTGTGTGACACAAAAATATAAAATCTGCATACAATCTGATTAAAATACAAATTTATATTTCGTTTTATTTTTTTAATACTTTCGATGGCCTACACTACACAAGATCTGTCCAGTTGTAGAGATAGGTCATGTCCAAGGTCATATGAGTGGCTTTCAGGGTTTGAAAGGAATAAAATCATGGAGAGCTCTAAAAGCTGCACCTAAAATTACAAATTCAGAAAATCGCTCTCCTAAAAACCTGCACCCCAGATATTATAGGAGAGTGTTTTTCAAAAGCAGATTTTGTTTATATTAAGTGCCCAAATATGTAATATTATGTGATAAATCTGTTTTATTTTTCATCTTTTTTCTCAGTCAAACGGTTGTTATAGGCCTGACTATCACAACCCGTTCAATATATTTATTACCTTTACAAAAATAATGCATTCTTCGTGCGTGCGTAGAGGATTCGACTCAATGTTTTCTGTGACTTAATCCTTCGTATAATAATACAATAGCCTACATCGGTCACTTTATATTTACTTCAAAGTCTCAATCTCAATGTAGCCTTTTTTCCCCCCCAAACAATGTTGAAATAAATTCGCCCTCATTTAAACAATACTTTCATTAGCAGCAATAATCGCCATATCATAGAATTTGCTAAATTAGATATACCAGGATGTGTAAATAACCCGCAGTTTTCCCCCTAAACTTTCAGAATTTGTCTGCTCATTATAAATGACTGATAGATGACAAAAAACGTTTTATTTTTTATTCGGAATCAAGGCTACATTATTTTAATAATTATAAACAATTTACGAATTCGTGATAACAAGTTATTTAGGCTATTAAATTTTCTTTAATTTTTGCACGCGTATTGACAACGAATTGTTCGCTATGTTGATATTCGTCGCTCCCACGTAAGTTTTGAATCGACTTATGTTCATTTTATTTTGATTCCTCCACATACATCGGCCTATCAACGGTATTTCGTCATTCAGAACCAAGGCTACATTTTTTAAAAATTAAGTACAATTTATACGTAATATGAAACGTTTTATTATCAATTAGACAAACAAAAAACATCTATCGCAACATCGTAATGTATGGTTTTGACTTTCAAATACGTAACCCATTCTTGGTTACGACCGTGACAATAAGATTGTTTCGATACTATCAATCGACATTTCAATGCCGATTATAGATAGTAAAAATAAATATTGATACCCAACACAAATCGGTGACCATACATGGCCGTGGATAGTTAAAAATCGGCCACGAATCTGCGGCCAAATTCTGAAATTCGGAGGCCATTGCCACCGACGCCAATGGCGTGTTGAGCCTTGCTTGAGACCGTTAAATAAAAATAGATTATTTTTATGAGAATTTTATTAAAAGCAAAAGCGTTCGCGTTAATTCATATAAAAGGTCGGGTGATATTTTGAAAAGAGAACCGTGAGTTAACATTCGGTGCGAGGAGCGTTGTTTATAAAATTCGGGTGCGTTTAAAAATATGTACCTAGGTTTCACTTTAGGTGCTTTGTAGGTGCGCGAGCGCTTTCGCGCGCCTTTCGTTTCGAGCCCTGGGCTTTTGACTATGACATCAGACATTTGATTGACAAATCAGCATAGATGTTACTTGTGGATTACCCACAGTTCCGTGCAAAACACGCCTAAAGCTCGTCGTAACAGACCGTTTCATTGGCCACTCTCTCACATCATTCAGAACATGTCAATGATAACAACTCTTCAAGATCTTAGTGTAAAGATAAGTAAAACGAAATTTTGAACTATAAAAAGGAAACGAAATAGGATCTGTTTTAATTAATCAGACTGATCTGTATACATGTACAACCTTTGTTTTGTAGAAACATGTGTTTGTCTATAACATCGGATCACTCTTATCTACAACTACTTGGCATTTTTTGGTACACAGTGGTGGTGAAATAAACACATCTTTTGCTTAATATCTGAATATTGTTGATATTAGGGTTTCACACTGTGTAGCTTGTGTGAAACACTATTGTTTTTGTTAAAATTTTTCTTATTATTATTCTTCTTCTTCTTATTATTTTTTTTTTTCCAATTTGCTTATATCTCAGCAACTTCTTGTCGGATCGATACAATGTCTTCAGTTTTACTGGGAAAGTGAGTGTGACTTACATTTTCGACGAATTTTGGAAGATATTAGGCGCCAAATTTTGAAAATTTAAATTTTTACAAAAATAATCTTTATTTATTAATATTTTTATATGACATTTTAACCAAGGATAAAGAGTCATCTGATTTGAGCTAAAATGTCAACATTTTTTGTTTCCGTAATTTTCCTTGGCCGCTATTGGCTAATTCAGTTTTTCAGTCCTACATTAATTATACTAGAGTAGCTCATGGTAGTTTTGTATGCACTTATATGTCCAGAGCTAAACTCTTCAAAAATCATCTATTTGAAGGTCATTGAACATTATTTGATTGGTGACACATTTGTCACCGGGGCCGAAATAAGCGAAAATGCCACGCCCCTTTTTAAGCGCAGCACTACCCCCTGCCATTACTGTATCTCTAGAACCGGTGTACCCAAAATATTTTTACAGGAAATGTTAGTGGTTTCAAGGTCAGTAGCCAGGGGAGCGTTTGATGGGACTGCAACACATTTATGTACCATCTGAAGCCGAAATGTTGTTATTCGACTTCAGAATGTAAGTAGAATAACAACATTCGACTTCAGAATGTAAGTAGAATAACAACATTTCGGCTTCAGATGGTACATAAATGTGTTGCTGTATGCATTTATTCTTGAGGCGACTAAAGAATCTTGCAATTGTTTTGCTGCCATTCGTATTTTAACACGCCCATCATTAGTTGCTGTTAAAGTTTTTCCTGAAGAGTTGCATATAACGCATGCAGTCCCATCAAACGCTCCCCTGGCTACTGACCTTGAAACCACTAACATTTCCTGTAAAAATATTTTGGCCAAGCGTAATTAATTGTAGATAATGCAGTTATTACAAAAACACTTTGTTTAGATGATTGTAATCTGCATAATTCAACTATAATGAAATCCTGCCATTACAGTAACATCAACTGGGAGGTTCTTACCCTCTTGAAATCAGTATTAAGGGGATAACCCCCCTTCTTTTTCTTGTTAGATTGCCGACTGTCAAGGGTTTTTTAATGCACTTGCACAAGAATGAACATAAAATATGTAATATTTTGTGACTGTAGTAATTTAAAAGCAATAAGTGTAAAAAATTCACATAATTGAACTGTAAAATAGACAATTGAAAAAAATTGCAACAAATAATATAATGATGAGTAAATTATATAATAATAAATCAGTTTTTTGCAAATATCTTAAAAGCTATTGACTTTTAAACATATAAATGTATTACAGACCCCCTATAATGTGGCCATTCCGAAGATTTTGAGTGGTCACACAACCTTCTGGGTCCACCGGTTCTAGAGATACAGTAATGGCAGGGGGTAGTGCTGCGCTTAAAAAGGGGCGTGGCATTTTCACGTATTTCGGCCCCGGTGACAAATGTGTCACCAATCAAAAAATGTTCAATGACCTTCAAATAGATGATTTTTGAAGAGTTTAGCTCTGGACATATAAGTGCATACAAAACTACCATGAGCTACTAGAGTATTATTTATTGTTCGATTTGTATAAAACCCTTTTTCATATGTTCCGTGGTTCAAAAATGTCACTTTTTTTTGTTACCGGTAAAGTTTCCTGAAGGCACCGGAAGTGGCATAAATTCAGCAAAAACTGCAGTATTGACAGTTCGGTACCACTTTTTGAAAGCAAATACTATTTTCTACAAATCTGATCTTACTCAAAAGATGCGACCTGTAAAGGTGCACAAAATCTCGGACTCAGTTTTTTTAATTTCAATTTTGTTTTCGGGCTATTTCGATTAAAAGGTAAAAAAAAGGGGTAAAAATAAGCTATTTACAACACTTCCAGTGTCTTCATATATTAAAATATTTCTTCGATACTTTCATAAACTTGTAGCAATAATTCATACAAAGAGAATATATGTGATGTGAGCAGTTGCCGAGAAATAGGCAGTTTTGCATGAGTCACTTGTCACATTAATTTGGCTGTAAAAAGAATCAATTATTATTCATTTTTCAATTTTTTTTTCACTGTCTGCTGCCTATTGCCACAGTCGACTATTCCAAACCATTTTAACACTTTCACTGTCACCGGAAGTGACGTCATTTAGGCAATAACTGAATTTGCAGCCTTAAAAATACATTTTTTATTCAAATGATTATTATTTGTAATATTTTTAGAATCATGAAATTTTGTTCCCATCAACAAATAGAATGAACCTATATAATCATATAGATACCACAAAATGGTTTCTAACTTGTACGGTTGCAGAGAAATGGACGATTTTCCACAAGTCACTTTTTACTTTATTTTGGATCTAAAAGAATCAGTTATTATTCGATTTTCATAAAATGTTCACCATATGATGTCTTATGCCATTTACGATTTCATAGAAGTAATTTAAATTTTTTAGTATCACCGGAAGTGATGCCATTTTGGCAAAAACTGAATTTTTTGCCAGCAAAAACATATTTCATTCAAATGAGTCTGATTTGTAATGTTTTCAAAATTATGATATTTGATTCCAATCAACATACAGATTGAACCCATACGATCATACAGATACCACAAAATCGTTTCTAACTTGTGCGGTTGCAGAGCAATAGGCGATTGTCTACAAGTCACTTTTCAAGGTTTTTGGTCTATAAAAGTGGCAATTATTATTTTATTTACATAACATTTTCACTATATGATAGTATATGATATCAAATGCCATTTCGGATTTCATAAAACTAATTGAACATTTTCATTATCACCGGAAGTAATGTTATTTTGTCAGGATCACTTACAAGTAAAATGAATTGATATTGCTGGATTTGGTTGATTCTGCGTCCAATTTATTTGAAGTGTGCAATGCTTATAGGGAAACCTGTTTAATGGTTTCATTGGTACCGGAAGTGACATATGTTCAAAGGTAACGTGGCACGGGAAGTGACATGTTAAAGTGAAACCCGTCATTCCTGCAGGCAGGTCTAGTTTCAAAATTGTATTTATGTAGAAGCACTAGAGAATGGTATGTCTAGTTTAACTTTCTGTGGATATATGTATAGTTTAACTGTTAGGGGATATATAAATTTCTTATTATTATATCGATTTATTTATCTATACATGTATATAAATGTACATGTATGAGCACATGACACAATCACTGATTGTAACTGAGCAACATTTGAAATAGGAACCTCTACTTAATATTTTACTTGATACAGATCATTACCGAATTATGTCCTGTGGATATGTAATTTCAATTTATATATCATATGCAAGTATTAAATGACATAAATTTATAGTTAAAAATAAACCAAGCCTACATCCTAGATACTGTGCGTGTTAAATGATAAGAGGGATGATTCATATTGTTGATGTATAATATATTTATACATAATGATCTACATGTACACATGTTATTTCACTTCCCTGTTCAACCAACATGTCACTTGATTCATTTCTTTCCCTTCTTAACCCAACAGATGCCTAATCGGGTCATTTTTATTTACCAAAAATTCATATTTTGGGTTAAGTACCAGGACCAATCATCAGTAGAAATAATACAACTTAGTACGTTTGTAGAAGAGCATATAAAACAACTTGTGCCCTATTATGCCAGCTACGTAAGGATACAACACATTTTATTCAAAGAGTACAAAATATTAATACACCAAACTCTGTTAGGGTTATACTAGCTACGAAAACGTAACTAAAAACGTAGCTATACTGATGTGCTTGTTTTTAGCTACGATTGGGTGCCATTAGTTTCACTTGGCAAACTTAAATTCATTATTAATGTATGTAACATCTCGAAAATAAGTTAATTGTCGGAGAGCCAGCTATTATCGCTTTTTTTTTCGATTTATAAAAAAGACAAGATTGTACATGTGTCACGTCAGCTATAATTATTGCCTTAATTGTTGTTGAATGTAACAGAAATGTTATGAATAACAATAATCAATTGTTGTTTTGATAAAAGATAGGTTGCCAGGCAATTAAACATACGCCCACAGCAGATAAATTGCCCGATCGGTCAACTAGGGTCAAATATTTATTCTTTTGTAAGTAATTGGGAGCATTTACAAGACAATTTCATTCAGATCAGATTATAATTTTTGTCATCTGAGGGTTCTTCTGGTACTACAAACTGAAACAGGGGCTTTAACTCTGGAAAGAAATCACAGAAAATTTTGAAATTTGACAGCTTTTTTTCATTTTTACTAATTTAAATAAAGCATATAAATTTCATACAGATCGGATGATAACTTTTGTCATTCGAACGTTCACAAGGTTCTCAAAGTAAAACAAGGGCAATAAATCTTGAAATAATTGACAGAAATGGCAGAAATTCAATAGACCTCCATTTCAAAAATTTTACATGATGCATAAATTTTAAACATATGATAACTTTCATCAATCAAGCATTAACAAGGTTGAACAAAGTGAAATAAGGGCCATAACTCAAGAAGTAAATTATGAATTGCTGAAATTCAATAGGATTCGTGGTTTCACAAATCTAAATGAGGCATCTAACTTCATATAGATCGGATGATAACTTTTGGTATTACAGCATTCACAAGGCTCAACAAAGTAAAACAAGATCCATAACTCTAGATGTAATGAACGTAAATTGCTGCAAGTTAATAGGTGCTTTTGTTTCACTAATTTAAATGATGATAAATTTCATACAGATTGGATGATAACTTTTGTCGTAAGACATAATTAAGGGAAATTGCTGAAACTAGGCATCGTTTTGTTTCACAATTTAAATAATGCATGTAATTATAACTATTGTTATTAGAGCATTCACAAGATTCAACAAAGTCAAACAAGGGCCGTAACTTCAGAAGAAATTAACGGAAATAACTGAAATTGAATCGAGTTCTTCATATCACTAATGTTAACAACATATGTCAATCTCCTTACAGGCTTACAGTGTTTGTGTCACAGAGGATTAATGTTTACCTTTGTTATAACCATCTAACACCAGTAGCTTTTAACACCTGACAGTATGTTATCCCCTTAGGTCACCATTTAGTATGTAAAGTAGTGATTAGTACATACATGTTATATCATCAACTAATTATTACATGATAATTATCCTGTCTCGCTCACCTAGACATCATACCAAACATCACGAACTAAACAAAAATTTATATGATCTTCATCAAGATAACGATCTGGATGTAGGATATTACATCTTCCCTCCACGATAGGTACATGTACATGTTACCACAAGATTTTATGATCTTAACTAGTGTGTAATTATAACGATTTTGATACACAGTAATTATCTATTAATGACAGGTTGCAATGTTACCTATTGTTAAACGTCCTTGGAGTAATTATAAAAGATAGATTGCCAGGCAACGAAACATACGCCCACAGCAGCTAAATCGTCCGGGCAGTCAACAAGGGTTGTCGCATATTTTTACTTTTTGGGGGGATGAAACATTTGTAATACACTAAAATCTGATTAAGAGTAACAACTCATTATGTAATTATCTGAAAATCATTAGAATTTGTTAGCTTTTTATAAAGTTTTGCCCCACGCTAACAATTAGTATAGGAAATATTTAATATCATGGATTTAGCTGTTCAGTTATCAAAATTCATTGAAAATCAAAATACTTGTTCGTTTCAACACCTTAAACTCTGTGTATCAATCTGAAGTCAATCGGATGATAAGTTTGGCATCTATAGTGTCACAAGGTTTTTTGAAGAGATCAAGGGAGATAACTCTGGAAGTAATTATTTGAAATCGCTGAAAATCAGTAGGTTTCTTCGTCTCATGACCTTAAACAGTGTGTGTAAATTTAAAGTCAATCGGATATTAACTTTGGCCTCTAGAGCGTCCACAGGATTTTTTGATATGATCAAGGGCCATAACTCTGGCAATAATTATCAGAGATCGTTGAAAATCAATAGGCTTCTTCGTCTCATGACCTTAAACACCATGTATAAATTTGAAGTCAATCGGACATCATCTTTGTCCTCTAGAGTGCCATCCACAAGATTTTTTGAAGTGATCAAGGGCCATAACTCTGGCACTAATTATCGGAAATCCGTGAAAATCAATAGGCTTCTTCGTCTTATGACCTTCAACACTGTGTATAAATTTAAAGTCAATCGGATATTAACTTTAGCCTCTTGATCATTCACAAGATTTTTCAAAGTGATCAAGGGTCATAACTCTGGCAGTAATTATCGGATATTGCTGAAAATCAATAGGCTTCTTCGTATCATGACCTTGAACACTGTGTATAAATTTAAAGTCAATCCAATATTAACTTTAGCCTCTAGAGCGTTCACAAGATTTTTCAAAGTGATCAAGGGTCATAACTCTGTCAGTAATTATCGGACATCGCTGAAAATCAATAGGCTTCTTCATCTCATGACCTTAAACACTGTGTGTAAATTTAAGGTCAATCGGATATTAACTTTAGCCTCTAGAGCGTTCACAAGATTTTTCTAAGTGATCAAGGGTCATAACTCTGGCAGTAATTATCGGATATTGCTGAAAATCAATAGGCTTCTTCGTCTCATGACCTTAAACACTGTGTATAAATTTAAAGTCAATCGGATATTAACCCTGGCCTCTAGTGCGTTCACAAAAAATTGTGGACGATGGACGGACGGACGGACGGACGGACGGACGGACGGACGGACGGACGGACCGACAGACGGACGGACGGGGGCGACGGCAATATACGTCCACATTTCTATGTGGGCGTAGGCGTATAAAAAGAATCAAAATTTTATTCTTCCTTATAATAAAAAAAAAACATGTACAGTAATCAGACAGATGATATCTTTAAAATTAAATCATCTACATGAACATAAACAGTGTGATTATAAATTTCAAGTAAATTGGATAATTACTTTTGAAACAAGAGGGTCAACAAATTTAAAGACAAGACATTTCAACGTGGTCATGGTCAATAACCCAGAAAGTAATTATTAAAAAGCATTGAGAGAGAGAGAGAAATGGGGTTTAACATCCACTAAACAAAAACTAGGTCATTTCGGAACTAACATGGTTTAATACTATACTACATGTAGAAGTAGAAGAGTGTCCACAACCTTCATATTACAATACATGTACCGGTACATACAAGTACTTTTTTTTACACTATTTGCATACAAGGAGCAGCAATTTTGTTGGGCAGTTTCGTTTCTATTTTTACGAAATATTAAATCAACAATCATAATGGCATAACGATGATACAGGTATATTGAAACAATTCTTAAAATCAGATAACAATTGTGACCTCTAGAGGCAAACTGATCCCGCAGTGAATATTCGCTTGACTGCTACAATCACTGATAAGCATGACATCGACGAGGCTTAATAAGTACGGCATATTAACTTTTTTACTCCGACAAATTAAATTCTCAAACATTTTTTTGAGGTAACAGAAAAATAAATAAAGACGTTTGAAGTAATTGAAGTTAAAAAATATTTCCAATTCAGTGTAAATGGGGAGTAAAATGCGTCATTTTGCCCGAAGCAGTTAGGTGTTAAGTAAACATTGCACGAGCCGATGAGCCAATGACTGCAGTCAATGCACGTGCTATGGACACTCATCTGTTACAGAGTTAATTCCTAAGTAATTCTGTGAAACAGATTGCTCTAGAGGGTCCACAAGCTAAAAATGCGATTTTTCATACTATCAGGGGCCATTATCCATGAAATGATGGTCTGATATGAATGAATAGTGAATGGAACTGAGATGTCAGTAAATACTTTGGTATATATATATATAATTAACACGGTTTTGATTTGGTATAACTTTTCTTTTGTGCGCAGAAAATGCAGTCAATGCCTTTAATGATGGTGGTCTTGTTATCTTCTACCCAGAAGTTTCAGCTTTTAAAATCCTGGCTTAAACAATCGCTCAAGTTATATATATAAAAGTATTGACGGGTGTAAAGAATGAAATGGCCTATGCCAAGCATTTCTCTTTCTCTGTGAGTGATACCACTTCTTATTTGAAGAATTAAGACAGCTAATTACATGTAGCTTTTGTTCTTCTACTGTATTTCATAATTTTAAGAAAACAAATAATTAATCAACATATATATCTCTTTTGTACCAGAATTATTTATGTTTAACTATTTAGTTTCCTGTATGAATCCGTAATGACCACATTCAGCAACCATAGTAATTTTATTAGTATTTGAGAAAATCTGCTTTTGAAAATTGTGAGAAGAAAATCTGAAGTGGAAAGTCGCAAGTCAAAAGTTGACAGAAGAAAGTAGAAAGCCAAAAGTTGATGGTAGAAAGTAAAATTCTGGCAGGTTAAAGTTGAAAAGCTTGTTGATTTTGTTACAAGTTTCCACAATTAAAATACCCTTTTTGATAAGAGTTTTCCCATTTACTTTTGATTTTCTACTTTATACTAGATCACATTTTGTATCCGACAGGGCCGACACCCCGTCATATGTAATACAATGCAGATTTTAACCTGATCATTAATGAGGACCTATAATTAGTTGAAATTACAGATGTCACATTAATGTGCATGAAATGTGATTTAAGTTCACGATGTCCTGTATATGTATGTTTCACACAAACCAGGTAAAAAGAAAACCCATCCATCAATCAATCTGTGTCGTCATGCATGGATAGTCACATGATATCATCCTCTCTACATGTACCTTGGTAAAATTCAGTCAGTCTTTGATGTACATGTATTATTGAGAAGATTTACTATTGAAGTATCAAACTAAGAGAACATTGACTTTCGTATTGTTCTTTTTTAAAAACATTTTTACAACACAGAGAGAAATGTACCTTAACCATTTAGAGAGAGACATTTAATCAACACAAAGTAGGTTATACATGTTGTATCAGATACCTTACAATTAATACAATACAATACATATAATGATATTTTTATTACAGCAAAGTTTAGCAGCTTGTTGGAAACCAGAGAAACCCTATAAGATTATACAGATTGCGATCAAACTTTTGTCTCTGTGCTACATGTGGTTGCCTTGCTGAATGGGTTAATATGTGCACTTGTCGCTTTGCATCATAAGGTCTGTCATTGAGTCAATTGGTGTGGTTTTGATTCTCTGCATGGTAAAGAGAGAACATGTAGGGTCACCTGGCAAACTTTGTAGGTTTTTCCTCTATTTCCACCAACTCCTAAAACATTTCTCTGTTTTTGTGCACAGATAATAATATATAAATAATCCTTATAAATGTTTGCATGTGATTACCCCCCCCCCCCCAAATACCCCTGGTGATACAAACATGTAGCTATTTGAATGATTATGTACACATCTTGGTTACATCTGCTACCGGCAGTTGGAGAATTTTCCCAGGACAGCAGTGTTCTCTCCTACTCTTCTTCAAATTTCTAGTGTCGAGGGATATTTCTTTATGTGCATGCCAATGTGTACACATCTCTGTATTATTATCAAGTATAAATGTATAAATGGCATACATGTCTAATGTTGTGATCTACAAGTACAGTATGTGAAATCTACTGTGCATGAAATGTAAAAGAGATCAAAGGCATACTGTACATTACATGCACATGGAGCATAATCGGTTATACAATGTCTATAAGTTTATAGCTGACCCAGCCTAATTGTCTTGATTTATACTCTACATGTATGAACTAACTCAACTCTCTTAACCTTTGAACAATAGCTTACCAAACCAAACCCATAAATACAGAACCTTAATTTCTGACCCTAACTGGGCTTGCATAACAAATGAAGGCAAAATGGAAACAAGAAGAAGTTTTTACAATTAAAGATGCATTAATATTGCCAGGCGTTTTTCAGGCTTCAAATGTTATACTTTATATAAAAAATTATTATTCAGACATTTTTTCACAGTCCAAAACCAACTCTTTAGATCACTGAATGAAATGAAATGGGGTTTAACTAACGTCCTATTCTTTTCTGCACCTAACCTGGGCTAATGGAAGACAGGCATATGCCATATGAGGGCTATTTTGCTGGGGCAGCAGCGCTATGGCCTACTCTTATCGAATTCCAAATGCCATGGGATCTTTTACGTGCACACCAATGTGTACACAGGACCTGTATTTTGTCCCATCCAAACAACTAGACAGCTGTCCTTGTCAGGCCCTCTGCTATGTACATGTATCACTGACAAGGTGAAACCACAGATCACCGAATGACTTAGATATGGAATGAATTAGACAATGCCCTCTACATGTACATCTGCATATTTTGTTGTCATTATTCTGTCTTTAAACCTACTAACTGTTGATGTACAAGTTCAAGTTTGTTTTACCCAACTCTTTCATTTCGAATATTCTATATTTGTTCCAAGTGTGCATCATAATTCAAATTGCTTCATATAAAATTCCATTTGGTTGACCCAATTTCAACCGGAACTCAACATTTAAATGTATACCTACATGTAGAAAGCACTACATATGTATATATATATATAGGTACACTTCACTGCTATAGTGCACATAGTATTGATTATACAAATATATATTTCCTATGATACCTCATGTCTACATTCATGAATTATAGTACATGTATTATATTCCAATCATATATTTCTCTGTCTGGCTATCATATAATACACAATATCAACAATCCATACTGATCATATCTTGTAAATTCAGTTCTTATGCCTATAGCACAATACACTACCAAGTATACTTATAGTTAATATTACATAGATTAATGACCCACTGACCTATTTATTCATTAAGCTTAATTATTAAAAATTTGAAATAAATAATATAGGATTGTGGTGATTTCTAATTCAAACCAACAGGCATACATTGAGTTACATGTTGTAATGAGAACAAGTGGATTGAAGTGGTTGCTAGCAAGATACGCCCAGAGCTGGAAAGCTCAGAATGTTCAATTAAAATTAAAAACACGATTTTTCATACAATATGGAGACATGAACCAGGAAGCTACAATCCAATATATAATGCACCAATAATGAATAAATCTGAGATCTTTGGGATATAAGCATTTGTAAGTTTCATCAAAATCGGAAAAAATTGTGACATTCGGGAGGGTTTACAGGCCATAATCCAGGAAGTTACATTCCAATACAGACACTATTCGAACTCAACCATCATTTAAAACGGATAACAATTGTCACCTCTAGAGGTTCCTTAGGCTAAAAAACACCATTTTTCATACGATCAGGAGCCATAAACCAAGATCTTTGGGTAAAAAACATACATGTACATGCGTATGTACATTTCAAGTTTTAGCAAATTAAATGAAACTTGTGACCTCTTAGCGTGTCCCCAAGCCAAAAACATTATTTTTTGTACAATTCGGCACGATAATCTATGAAGTTATGTTCCAATATGTGCCAAAACTGTGACCGGAAGTGGGTCCACAAACAAATGTGACGGACGGACATAGGCGACGAAAAATATATACATGTATCCACATGAAAGTGTGGGATTATGTTTATGAAGGTACATGTAGTATGTACATGTTTTTTTACGTAAGGTATAGTTTTAGATGAAGAGATGTTCAATTGCAATCAAGAATTTGTGACATGGTGACCGCTTGTTGTATAAACATTAATTACTAACCAAACCACAGAATTCTGTATGGAGTTGATGTACCATATATAATTCATAAATATATGAATATGTATCTTATGCATGATTTGGAATGATCAATAGAAACAATGTACGCAGGTTCAATAATATTAATAATATACCAATCCTACTATATATTATACATGATATATCAGTATTGTCACCTAGAGGGTTTATTGTAATGTAAATATCTGATACCAGTTCAATATTCCACATTCTTTTATAAACAATCTAAATCAATACACACAGTTCACTTTTATCACAACTTGTATTATAATCGTTCAAATTTCGGTCACATTCACTTTGTAATACATGTAATAGCAATTTTATTTACCATACAATGTACATCATACATCATACATGGACATGGAGGTATGTAACGGTATGTATGTATTGATACATGTACATGTAGGTACAGTATCATGCACGACACAGGATATTCTCGTTCTTTCTAGATCATATGTACAATACATGTATGACACAACGGCTCTAGGACAATTTGTCCCCGAACAATTCGTCCCCAGACAATTCGTTCCCGGACAATTGGTCCCATGACTATTAGTCCCCTAGGATTATTCGCCCCCTAGGACTATTCGTCCCCAGACAATTTGTCCATATGGACAATTCGTCCCCTGACTATTCGTCCCCTAGGACAATTCATCCCCTAACTAGGACAGTTTGTCCCTGGCTGACAATAATGGTACATGTGGTTCCAATATCAAAAACTGCCCTAAGTGTTCGAAATAGCTTTATTTAACGTCTGCTTACACTGATCTAATTTGATAGTTTTAACATCCGCTTCCACAAAAGTGATATCGACAACCCTGAATTAATCTTCACTTTTTATCCTAAATCTCAATTTTGATGCTAATTTTACAAATGGTTCCTGAAGTTTTTGTGGGCTAATTGATATACAAAGACATTACCCTTATCTTCATGCTAGTGCACACAATCTCGGATTGTAGATAATTTATAATGTACGTTTTATGAAATTGGACAATCTTAGACTTCGAATAATATTTTATATTTAGAATAAAAGTATACATTATAAAACATTAATAATCTTTAATGAAAGCAGGATTTTGACAGTGAAAAGGACACACCTTGATAGTGTTGATTCATTCTTTTTTGATTACCATGACAAATGAACTAAATCTTATTGACAATTCTGTCAAAAACCCTGGGGGTTGAGGAACACACAAGATTTGGGGAAGGGGGAACATTTTCTAAATATAAAAATGAAAAAAAAATTAATATAATTTACAATTTACGTTCTAGGGTTAGGTTATACATCTAAAGGGATTGGTACATTTCAATTAATCAAGGTGATGAGTGTGGGCCTTTAAAGATCTATTTAACAAATAGTTTGTCAACCAACTGTCACAAATGCATGTAGCATCTACTCTATTTTTACAACAAACTTTAAAACATAACCTACCCGAGTTGATTTTCCTTTCTTCAGTAATGATCGTCCAGTAATTATATTAGCACCAATGAATATAATATTACATGGCTTGATGACGACAGGTTTATATCCCTCCTGGTAAACCCCAGCACCACCATCAATAATACTTGTTAAATCCAATTTTGGAACACCGTTATTGTTTGTGTTATCAGGTTTACGTTTTTTCTTGGCCAGCATGCTACTATCAAACACCATAGCTGGTCCACCGATATCAGTATTTTTACTACGCGCGTTATGAAGATTCTGACGAGGAGACAACTCTTGATTAGGTTCTGGAGATTGGTCTCTTGCTCTCTCTTGCTCTACTATGCTAGAATTTACAGGTACAGGAGGTGCTTGCCGTTTTTTGGCAGGATTATTAATGTTATTGTTTTGCATGTTGTTTAAAGTACCTGAGCTAAACGAATCTGCAGATGATGAACTATGACTAGAGTTGGTGTTACTCGACTCTGAATTTTCCTTTTTCATTCTGTTGGCTATAATTGTAGGTATACCCTTTATAGGCTCGTCAACGTCACCAGAATTTTTATTTGGCTCCTCAGAGTTTTTATCAAGTTCTTCATCTGAGTTTTTAAAGAGTTTGTCAGAATTATATTTATTATTTTCGCTATCGTTTGAGTTTCCTATTACCGAAACTTCACTTGTTACTAGATTGATGTCATTAAAAGATTTGACTTCATCTTTGTTTAAATTAATATCATTTATTTCTTTATTCTCTGTATTGACGGCATTCACATGATTCACCTCTAACACCTTCGTTTCTTTGACTTCTTTACGAGAATTATATGTCACCTGTCTTGGTTTAGGTGGTGCAGGTTTTTTATCAATTTGTCTCGGTGTTACAACTGGTTTTTGAGGTAAGGGTACAGAACTCTGTGTGGTGTAATTCTCTTCAGACCTGGGTTTATAAGGAGCAACAGTGACAACAGGGCTGGATTTTTTATGTTTGTTTGCTGTCGTTATTGGTGGTAGCAAACTTCTGGTAGTAGCAGGGACTTCATGAACAATCTTTGTTGGAACAATCTTTGTTGGAACATCTTTTGACTTTTGAGCATTGTTGTTTTTATTAACATCTCCGCTCACCTTTTCTCTGGAACTTGACAATGAACTGGAATTTTTAAGGTTTGTGGAATTTAATTTTGTTGGTGCCACAGCAGAAATCTTTGAGCTAAGCACATTAGCTGGTCTCTGTGGAACTTTCTTCTTTGGAACTGATTTTGAGGATTCAAATATATTCCTGGTATTTGTGACAGTATTTGGCTTTGGAAGTTCATTAACTTCATTGACTTCATCTTTGATAACAGTTGTAACCCCATGAGGTGAAGATCTGCCAGAACTTGTTGTTACCATGGTGGTTGTTGAAGTAGTTCCGTTTTGTTCATTTGTAGTCACTTCTCCTTTTTCAGATTCTATTATCACAATATCTTTACGACCAAGTTTAGCATCCGGAGCTTTTCTAATCGCTACAGGTTTTATAGTATGATTAATATGTTCCACGCTTTTTGTTCGGTAACCTAAGTTACCCTGTTTTATCACAGCAGCAACATTTTCATTTTTAACAGTTTTCACAGTTTTTAGATTTGATGTCGGACGATCACTGAGTATATTTTCCAAACTTGCTGATCTTTTGATAGGAGGATGCTTGTCTTCTTTAGATGTTTCTCTTTCAAATTTTTTAAACTTCCCTAATAATTTAGTAACAAATCCTGATCCAGGATGATATTCCACTTCTTCTTCATCTTCCTCAGGCTGTGGATTTGTAAAAATACTGTCGTTTTCTTTCCCTAACATGGGTCTAGGAGACAAGGCTGTACTATCGGAATGTACACGGTCCGTTCGGTACTCATTTCGTGAATGATTTGATCGTATTTTCCCATAAGATTTGAAGAAAGGGTTTTCACTGACAGAAACAATATTATGTTTATCCACTAAATGTTCACCACCTGCTATCTCCAATTCGCCGTTACTGTTCACACCCTTAGTATTCATTGTGTGATAATGGTTGAAATCTTGCATATTTGTATTAGAATTAAGACCATCATCATAGACACCATTCATTGATGAACTATCACTATTTAATTTCTGTTTATCAACTTGCCGCTTCCATGATGACGGTTCATCCGTGACGGTGTAACCCTGATTCCCCGACAATTTTGTACCCCATGATGAAATTGAAGCCATACCAATCAAGGCAGTCATATAAGCAAGCACTTAGTTACGCTAAAATTAATCCCGTCATTAGAATACAAGCAGAGATTTTCCCGGATCTGTCGCCACCTTCCTTCTCGTCACTAGACCAGAGTAAAACTTCATGACGTCATTTTAAGTTGAACCAAATATAAAAGGGTGAAGGTCGTTAACAAATCCCTTTTACCATCCAGCGTCCATCTGGTGACATGTCATTTAGTTAATCTATTAAAATAGTATGCCCAATAAGAATTTTAATTGTATCTCAATTGATTAATTTTTAAGATGTGTTTAAACAACGTAATCCACTTCTGACGGGTAGCAAATTTATCCCGTGATCTTTCACCTCGTCTGCTTATGCGGGATCAATCTCCCAAACAGAGTTGTCTTCCCTTGCAGTCCACACTTGCGAGACTTGCGTGGAGAATGATGCGGGATAGCAGTGAATCATGAAAACAGCCCCGCCCATTTTGTATATTATTAAATTTTCAACGGAAATAAATTCTACCGCAGATTCTAATGTTGTCATATATAATATTCTTTAATTGACTAAAACACGTTTTGGTTAAACTAAGATAAGCGGATCAAGATATTGAATTATAAAATCGATATCAGTTACCGCTGCACTACCGGAAATACTCCGCGAAGTTTGTTGTCAGGGACAACGTAAAGCTATATCGACGCTACGGATAAAGCAATAAAATCAAGTGATTGCATTCACGGTGATTTAAAGTTTCCCGATTGTTTGCCAGATGTTACAGTGCTGTTAGTTGCCTCGATATTTCAAGTAAATAACTCTCAAGATGCTGACAACCAAACCCGCAACCTCTATCGGTGCAGAAGCTTGGAGAAATTCAACTTTAAAAAGTTTGAAATTGTCCCAGTCAATCGTTCAAAAAAGCGATAAAAGTAATGACATCGGACGGGCCCTTGACCCTCTACCGCATTTACGGGATACAGTCGCTCAATTAAGCAACGAAGAAATCCGTCGGTATTCCCGAGATGTCAGAGTTGTCGTTTCTCAATTGCGAGAAAGTTTGTTGGAAACAAATGAAGAAATAAAATCGCTCACTCGTGGTAAGGAAGCCTTGGAAAAAGCTCTGGAACACTCAAGAAAAGATATTCAACTCAACAAAAATAGTCAAGAAATTCGATTATCAAGACCAAGCAGAGAAAGGGTATTCTAATTTTTTTGTAGTTTTTATTATTTGACATATTTACATGAATTAATATAAAGTCACATGGCTCCTTACTGAGTGGTAGGCTATTTTTACTAACTTAGTTTACGGCTCTTCTGAGCGACGCCATCGTCTCATGCGCATACTACTATCATATCATAGGGAAAATTATATTAGCCTTGACTCCTAGACGTAACTTAAAGAATTTACTCATATGTAATGTGTATGTAAATTAAAAAAGTGCAGCAGTTGTAGGTGAGTGCTATGTAGACAAAAATCTTTATTCTTTGGTCTTATTTTTTCGGCAGTGACGTAGATAAAAAATATTTGGCTTATTGTTAGGGTTAGCTTCCAATTGTTTTACAGTTTTAAGGATCTTTCGGCCAGTCAAAGAACTGACTGCAAAACCTAAAAATATCCCAAAGATATTTCTCTTCACATAAGGAAAATTCTCTAAGTTGAAAGTGCTGTAAAATAGCCTACAATTACAGTTCCATAATAGCCACTTTGTAAAATAAATATAATGAATAAAAATAAGGATACCTTTTGAATACGAAATATTATCACTTTGAAAGCGTTTCCCCGGTAGATCTAGATAAAGATAAAATAAGATTGTGATGATGATATTCGATTTGCTATGATGTGAAATTGAACAGAGGTTTACATAGGACATACAAATGATGAACATGTACCAGTTAAATTTTATGTGGGTCTGGGCACAATTTCTTAGTAAAGATAAGCTTACATTCATTATGTAGTCGTGATTTGATAAAAGACTAAAAGAGCTGGTCGTTCTTGCATAGTTTTAATCTTGGTATAAGATAATGAAAAAAGAATATTGAATTGAATATTTCATTTACTTTATTCTGAGCAAAGTTGTGACTGTTTCTGTTTGTAATTTTGACAAGATTAAGCTTAGATAGTCTTGTCAATTTTTCTATTACTACGGTAATAAACAATAAACAGTCTTGATTGTCAATTTTAACATTATTTATTAAATGGTGCAGATGTTGTAATCCGTCTACTATTTCAGCCATCCAATGCCTAGAGAGTTGATTGTGGTCTTTTCATAGATGTCTAAATAATTATTTGTATAGCCAGAAGAAAGACAAGTAATTATTGTAAGGCAGATTTAGCTCTTACATAATGGACAAATCTGCCAAACATTGTTTCAATGCACATTTTGTGCAGGGGTTTTAAATTTAATGAACGCTTAGAATATCGTACGTTATGCAATTCATTGCTCGGATTTTCGATTAAATACTGGTATATGAATTGAAGTTTAAGGTCATAGAAATATGATCTTCAAAATTAATTACAAAAAAAGGAAGAATATGCACAAGGCTGGCTTGATTATCAGTTAAAGATAGGAACCCTTAGAAATGGTTAAACTAGGGCTACTGATGTTTTCCATCTTGCCTACAGCCACACAAACTAATCCCGCAGTGAATATTCGCTTGGCCGCTACAATCACTGATAAGCATGACATCGACGAGGCTTAATAAGTACGGCATATTAACTTTTTTTTTACTCCGACAAATTAAATTCTCAAACATTTTTTTGAGGTAACAGAAAAATAAATAAAGACGGTTGAAGTAATTGAAGTTAAAAAATATTTCCTATTAAGTGTAAATGGGTATTAAAATGAGTAAAATGCGTCATTTTGCCCGAAGCAGTTAGGTGTTAAGTAAACTTTGCACGAGCCGTTGAGCCAATGACTGCAGTCAACGCACGTGCTTTGGACACTATCTGTTACAGAGTTAATTCCTAAGTAATTCTCTGTGAAACAGATTGACAGCCACAGTATTTTTGAAATATTACTGAATTTAATTGTTTTAGCCAGGGTCTGCCATAAGCATATGCTTATATTACAATAGATTGGTGAGATAAAGCTTTTAGTACTCTACTCTGCTTTGTATTAAATAGAATTAATTGTAGAAAACCCATTTATTTTTATGAATTATTTCTCTTTTTTTTTTTACATGAACATGCTACTAAATTTTTCCCTTTCAATAAATCAGAAAAGTATTTTTTGTTTATTTACTGGTAGATTAGAGCAGTAAATCAACTTAGTTTAGCTTGCTGTTCTAAAACATTTTTCATTGATTTTTTCGTAATTTACAATTATAAGCTTAAACAATATATTATGAGTTTTTTGTTAGAATATATTTCTTCATTGGTCGAGAACTTGAGAGTCAATACTTAACCATGTCATTATTGGCTGAAAAATCAGTCAAGAGTCAATACTTATGCCATTACTGACTGAAAATTTCAGTTCCAAATTTGAGAATACTTATAGCAGTCACAATATCAGTTTCCACAGTGTGTATCACTCCAAATACTGATCTTAATTCTGATTTGTGTTAATTTGATAATAACTTTTGTATTGTTCTTGGTTATAAGAAAATCATAATTCTTAAGTTAAAAAAAAGACTGCAAGCTTCACCAGATGACCTCATTAATCTTCAGGGTACATATTTTTAGATAATGCTCACTGTTAATATTATAGGTTTTCAGAAATGATTAGAATCTATCACATTTTATTATTTTTAGAAAAAATGTTTAGATTTTAAAGTCTGCTTATTTTTTTTTTTTAAATCTTGAGTCTTGTATTTACCAATGAATTTCCTTTTATTCGCATTCTGATGTCTATGATTTGGTTTTAGATGAATAAAATCATCTATTTTTTACATTTTTCTCTTAAAGTCAGACAAATTTCTGCATTGTAACAATAAGTTCTGATGTCATACAATCATTGATGGGGGGATTAAAAAATCACTTCAGTAGTAAGCGATGGAACAAATACAGGCGCGGATCCAGGATTTTTTGCAGGGGGGGGGTCTAGGTTTGATAAAAGGCACTCAACCAATTAACGGGAGGTTTGGGCCCCCCCCCAGGAAAATTTGGTAAATTAGATTCAATTTGGTGCATTCTGACGTATTTCCGGAAGGTAAAATTACAGGTCTAAAAGTCGCCAATAAAATCGCATAAAAAATTTTCAAGTCTGAGCAGGGGGGGGGGATCCGGACCCCCTGGACCCCCCCTCTGGATCCGCGCCTGAAATAAGACATGTTCTACAAGTTTTAAGTATGTTTGTGTGTGTTCATATAATTTGTTTACCAAACAATTGCCTGTATCCAATCAAAGTGTTGGGTAAAAGTGTTACAAACTATTGATTCAATCAATAATTGATCTGATTGATTAATTGTTCTGTAATCCTTCAAGCTCATTAATCTTGTCTTTATTAACGACTTTGAATGAAGGCTATGAATCAGATGTGACAAGAAGTGGAGTCATAGCATACAAACAAATTATTGACATGGATTCACCCCATATGTTAGTTTCAACCAAATCTAGTTGTATTGAAGGAATTTGTGCAGTTTATTAAAGATAGGTTGCCAGGCAACGAAACATACGCCCACAGCAGCTAAATCGTCCGGGCAGTCAACAAGGGTTGTCGCATATTTTTACTAATTTCGGTAATGAAAAATTTGTAATACACTAAAAACTGATTAAGAGTAACAACTCATTATGTAATTATCAGAAAATCATTAGAATTTGATTGCTTTTTATAAAGTTTTACCCCACGCTAACAATTAGTATATACATGAAACATTTAATATCATGGATTTAGCTGTTCAGTTATCTAAATTCATTGAAAATCAAAATACTTGTTTGTTTCAACACCTTAAACTCTATGTATCAATCTGAAGTCAATCGGATAGTAACTTTGGTCTCTATAGCGTCAATGTAATTTTTGAAGTTATCAAGGGAGATAACTCTGGCAGTAATTATTTGAAATCGCTGAAAATCAATAGGCTTCTTTGTCTCATGACCTTAAACACTGTGTATAAATCTAAAGTCAATCGGATATTAACTTTGGCCTCTAAAGCGTCCACAAGATTTTTTGAGGTGATCAAGGGCCATAACTCTGGCACTAACTATCGGAAATCGCTGAAAATTAATAGGTGTCTTTGTCTTATGACCTTAAACACTGTGTATAAATTTAAAGTCAATCGGATATTAACTTAGGCCTCTAGAGCGTCCACAAGATTTTTTGAAGTGATCAAGGGCCATAACTCTGGCACTAATTATCGGAAATCGCTGAAAATCAATAGGCTTCTTCGTCTTATGACCTTAAACACTGTGTATAAATTTGAAGTCAATCGGATATTAACTTTGGCCTCTAGAGCGTCCACAAGATTTTTTGAAGTGATCAAGGGCCATAACTCTGGCACTAATTATCGGACATCGCTGAAAATCAATAGGCTTCTTCGTCTTATGACCTTAAACACTGTGTATAAATTTAAAGTCAATCGGATATTAACTTTGACCTTTAGAGCGTCCACAAGATTTTTTGAGGTCATCAAGGGCCATAACTCTGGCACTAATTATCGGAAATCGCTGAAAATCAATAGGCTTCTTCGTCTTATGACCTTTAACACTGTGTATAAATTTGAAGTCAATCGGATATTAACTTTGGCCTCTAGAGCGTCCACAAGATTTTTTGAAGTGATCAAGGGCCATAACTCTGGCACTAATTATCGGAAATCGCTGAAAAACAATAGGCTTCTTCGTCTCATGACCTTAAACACTGTGTATAAATTTAAAGTCAATCGGATATTAACTTTAGCCTGTAGAGCGTCCACAAGCAATTGTGGACGCCGGACCGACGGACGGACCGACGGACGGACGGGGGCGACGACAATATACGACCACATTTCAATGTGGGCGTATAAAAAAGGTTTTCTTTCATATTTCATGCAATAACAGGTACTTTATCCTACATTGCAGTGTATAATGCGATACACCTTCTAGAACAACTGATACCACTTTCTGTTTGACACTTTTTTGTTTTAAGCTTATTAATATTAGATACTACTACACAGATCTGACATAATGTTGTATAATATGTAATTCTAAATAACCAATGTATGGGTTATTTATTAATCAGTTTGATTAAGGTTATCACGACCAGATATAACATGACCTGATATAAATATTGATTTGATGTAAAAATGAAACACAGGCACTTGTAAGTTTTTGTATTTATGGAGGTTTCATTTTATTGGCTGTACAGATGGTTTCATGTCTAGAAACATCTATTACACAGGGTCACGTTATTTTATTAATAATTAACTTTCTTTCGGAGCTGATTTTTAAAAATAGTTTTCTTCTCCAAGAAAAGTAATCCACAAGTTTTATTTTATTAATCTGTTACATGTAGCAATATATATATATATATTATATTATTTTATTTTAATCGATCAGTAACCAAGTATAACCTAGGCTATATCTACAAATATTCTTATTTTATTGTAAAAAATATGTAACCCATAAATTAGTCTATCAATAATATCAGTAGCCACAAAATATCAACAAATAATGTATTATTTTATTGTAATTATTATGTAAACTATATAAATTAGCCTGTATAAACAAATGTATTATTTTATTGTAGCCTATAAATACAGCAAATATATCAGTTTAAAAACTAGCAAGGTATAAACTAGGCTATATCAACAAATAATATATTATTTTTAGATGCATTATGAAAAGCTGGCCGTTCTTGATATAATAGTAGTTCAAAAATAGATAAATGAAAAATTAATCTGACAATTTCTGTCAACTTACTAATTTTGAGCGAAATCTCTTTTATTCTCATTTTTAAATTAGAAATTATTAAGTGGTGATTGTGTTTTAATCCATTACAAATCACATGGCCTAGAGAGTTGATTATGGTCTGTTTTGTGAAATAGTTTATTTGATTTGAAGCCAGAAGAAAGACCTGCAGGAGGCAGATTTAGCGCTTATATAATGCATCTTTAATGTCAACTATCAATAAGCCTATATCAACAAATAATTTATCATTTTATTGTAAACATATATTATTGTATTGTAAAAAAATATTATCATGAAATTTCTCATGGAAATGTATTATTTGAAACATTCACAATATCTAGAAATTTGAAAAAGAATCAAATCGATCAAATATTCAGAAAGCATTTAAAGATACATCAAGATTTAGAGAAATAGCTGTCCACATAATAGTTGAAAATTAATAATGAATATATTAAAAATTTCAGTCAAATTACTTTATTGTGATCAAATTTACAAACTCGGCCCACAGCTCATTGCAATTGTCAAGTACTATATTGCCATATAAATAAAATCTGAATTGTGAGACCTTTGATAGGCAGTAGGCAAGTTTAACAGTTGCATAATGCTGCATTACAAATAGTAAAATCAACATGCCCCCTATTTTTAATGAGATTTCCTATATATAGTTAAATGTAATTATGTATTTTCAGGAGCGGGATGGAGCCGATGATTTGTTAAATGCTGAACGAGCTCATTTATTGAACTGTAAAAAAGCTCTGGAAGCTCAACTAAAACTGGTACAACAGCAGTTACAGGTAGGGTATAGCAATATTGTAGAATGAACCAAAAGGGTTTTAACAATAATGTAGATATATTGCATACACATTGTGACAAAATTTTAATAGTAGTAAATGGTAATTCTAGATACATGCATATTCCTGAAGCAATGACCCGAGAAATCCCTCTCTGGCCATTATTGGAATAGCGTCTTTTTCTTGAACTTATGCGGGAGTGCGTCTATTCTTTTCGTTCAATGAAAGCTTTCACTTAAGTACAGCAATATGACAGTCCTTCGTTTAATCTGGGTCTTCCCTAAAACTTTGCACAGTGATTTAAGGTAATAAAAACAGAGAAAGTATGTTCGTTTCCAAACAGTATTGTTTACATTTCATTCGACTTTATAGCCTCGTTTGTCACACAATTAGTTTTACTGCAGTATTCTGCTATGCACGGATTAATTAGGCATAATAAAATCGTGAACCATGACGTAATTGTTATATAAACTTGGTCCAATATTGGCACTCGTTTTAGATGTAAAGCTTTTGTAGGGCAGCTAGTGATTGGTTGGTAGTCGGACTACTGACCAATCAAAATTAAAAACAACAATATGTCTCATAATAGCAGTGGGTAGTGAGATTACCTCTAATCAAACGAAACGCTGCGCGGAGTATGGATATGTGAAACCAAATTTTCCAGATGAGTGGGACAGTGACAACGGATGTTTAATTAATGATTTACTGTATATAATTTTAATATTAGAAGTCAGAATTTGAATAATGGGACTGTTATATGACCACTAATGCTTATTTGTTTACCAGAATATTTAAAACTTTTCGCAAGGTGATTTGGCTGATGAATACGGATCTCACAAGATCAGAGATTCTTTTTTTTTTGTCCACTGTTTTTCATAGCTTGATCCCCATTACAGAAAGAATTAATATTGAAAGGGTCTTGTAAATTAGACTTTACTCAAGTAATTTCCACATTCACTCTGTTGTCACATTTAATTTATTTTTTGGTAAATTTATATCTATGTATAAATTATTTTATGACAGGTGGAATATAAGTATAATTATCAAATTAAAGGTAAACCATTGTTTTACTGTCCCCTTTTGTCACCTGAACCCTAAAGTAGAAACACTGTTCAGACTAATAAAACAATTAAGATAATCTTCCTGACACCCACTCACATATTATCCTTTCTTTTTAATAGTCCTTTTATTCCCAAGATAAACTTGTCTTATAATCTTGCCTTTAGTTTCAGTCAAGTATTTTTGATTAGATTTTAAGATGGACTTTTTTTCCCTATTCATGAAAGGTTGTTAGGTATATGACCTCAGATACAACCCTTCACAATAGAAATTAACATCATTATACTTCAACAAACATTGTTTTCCTGTAGAAGTACAGACACTACATCATTAGAAATCCAAACTCTATTGTCAGTAGTATTAAAACTGAGGGTCACACTGGTTAAGTAGGTAAGACGCTGGCTCGCTAGTCTGGAGGTCAGGTGTTCAATCCCAGCATTGGTCGAGAATCGAGAAAGTTCATCAAGATTTTCCGGCGTGGTTCCCCCTGTCAGAGATGCAGGACTGTGGGCCTGACAAGGACAGCTTATAGTCATTCACATGGGACAAAAAAAAAAAAACCAAGGTCCCATCCATGTACACATTGGCATGCATGTAAAAGATTCCTCAGAGCAATGCTGTCTAGGAATGTGTGCCTAGATGTTTGGATAATGCTAAAAAATGGGTCAAACACCTGTGTATAAAACTGCTATGCTGAAGAAAGTCAGATGCCTGGGTAAAATTCTCCCACCTCATATTGCACAGAAAAAGTAAACCCAAGCCCATTCGTTAATCAAGCACTGGAATTCACCTTACTTTGAACTTGTTTCTTTTGAATTGCAGACTTTAGATCAAGCGAGGAAGCGGTTGTTTGCTACATTACAGGAAAGATCCCGCGTACTAGATCTACTATGTCTCTCTAACTCATCAATAACTAATGCAGCCAATCAGGAACAACTTAAACTAAAACGAAGCAGAAGTATGATTGAAGGACGTATGTCTCGATATGACGGAAGTCATATTGGAGCATATCAAGCTGATCCCCTTGGTCCATACACGCCTGAAGCAGATTCTGCTCTTGCTGATGCCAGTGAGGCTCGATCTAGATCACTTTATCTTCGTAGAGAATTGAAGGATGCCATAGACCGAACTGAGAAACTACAGAAAGCTGCCCATAAATCTGTTAATGATGGTATGACACAGAAAATTGCTGAAACTGTTACACTTAAGGTAAGTCTATATGATTACAATGTAACAGGAAACAAGAAATTCCTTTTACTCAAAATACCTAAAATATATAGACACTGCTTTTTATCTGTGCACTTCATATATAATATTCATGAATTAAAATTCTTTTGATAAATAATTACAATATAAGAGTGATAAATCCAACCCCATGCCACCCTATAGATATTCAACATTGAACTATAAGAACCATATGGGGGGGGGGGGAGGTAGGATGTGGGTCCACATAGTAGTTTAAGGTTCCCATATGGGACCCATATTATTTTGCCATATAAAAAAGGAAAGAGTACGGTGAAAATCTACTTTTTGGTTTTACGCATGTGACCATAGAAGAAAATAACTATTTGTTAGTATTAGAATGACTTAAGTGACTCCATTAAATTGTAAATATAACCACCGACATAAATATAAACTGACTATAATTTTATTTTTAGCATCATCTAGGAGTTGGTTTAGGAGAGAATCGTCATGGTATTCATCGAGCCCAGAGATGGTACGATGCCACAGATAAAGCCAGAGGAAACTCGCTGGTAAATATAATTTTATATTTAGATATTATTTGAGAGCCATACAGACCAGCTCAGGACAAAGGGAGTTATATTAAAATAGGTTCTGTATGTCTGTGGCCGAGTGGTCTAACTTGTGCACTTTGCTCCCTTCATCTGTATTTTGTTATAATTAAGAAAGCCCCTTGTGTCTATTTGACATTAACTAGATATAAACCAATCCATACAACTGCAGGATGCAACTGTCGCATCCGACGACCAACTAATCATGCGACTAGTCAGATGCAACAGTTGTAGTATGAATAGAACCAGCTCTATTCTCATCCAACAGATTGATGCGACAACCAATTAAATTGTGTTATATGATGTCATATCTCCTGTTAATTTTTAAGAAAAATTTTTCTAGAAAATTTTCTTCAAAATGGCATCATTTTGCCATAGGAAACATACAACCATATTGTATCGTGTGAGTATCCTCCCGAAACGGTGCATCAGCCAGTTGTATGGATTAGTTGTGTCATGTCAACACCACTTAAGTAGTAGTGTCCAACTTACTATCAGATTGAAGCTACTAAATAAACAAGTAATTATGTATGAGAAGGATCAATTGCTATACTAAATTCTTTCTTATCAATAAATATTGTATGGAAACTGAGGTTCTGATAAATTTTAATCTTAATATGTTGTCATTTTTTTTATTTTCACAGGGTCCAATGATGTCTGCAGATTTAACTACAAGAGAAAGACTTGATCGACCTTTAGTCAAGGTTTTCCAGAGACATCCTGGAACTCAATTACCTGAAGCACAAGAAATCATTCGGGTAAGTTGCAAATATTTCCATGGGAATTTTTTGAGCGAAATAAGAAAAGGTGACTGGTGTACATTTAACTACATCATTGGGTACCGATCCCCACACTTTTGTTTGCAAGAATTTTAACTTTGTGACCTTAGCAAAGAAAGTCTGAATTTGATAATGGTCTATGACCATATGTTATATAATGTCTAAAGTAGGAATTTGATCAGTTGACAGCAGTATAGATATTTCTGAAACAGCAGTAATTTTTCTGACCTGTGATTATTTTGATATACTTACTGATGCAGTGATTTGTAATTTGTGACAAAGTAGTCAAGTGGTCTCTTGTTTACAATGTCTCTTGTTAGAATACCTGACTTGGTCAAAAAGAGCATCCTGGATTTTTCATATTTAGCCTTTACTCATCAAACGTTGTGCCGGGGAAGCTGCATAGGAAAATGTCTAGCTGTTCAGAATTAGCCCCTTCTGTTTACTCACTGCTGTGTACATAAGTGAAGCCGTTGACATTTGGAAATCGAAGAAGAGTAGGCCGGAATATCCAACAAAAATTTTAAATCAATTTGGGCCATTAAACAAATTTTGAATTTAATACTTTTCAGGGTGGCGATTCTCTCCTTCATTCACTAACTGCAACCAGTAGAAATATCGGATTGATGAAGTTGGCGAATATCAAATTACGCGATGACTTGAAGAGTAAAAGTATGTCAGTAGATGTTGATAGTCAGATAATGAGAATGAGGCGAAGAAAATCTGATCATCGTTGGTCTCTAGGAGCTGCATTTTAAAAAATATATTGTTTCTAGTTATTTCAGTTAAGAAGTGTTCATCAGTATTATCAAATTAAGTTTGTATTTAGTATTAAAATATTTATATTAATGAATTTATTTATGACCAACTGTTTGAAAGGGTTTGAAGAGATTAACTAGTGTTAATTTTATTTATCAGGTAATGCAGGTTGTGAATGTACAATAACTTGAGGCTTTCAAAGGGAGACAATTTATTGATTGTTTTAATTTGTCTCAAGTGCACTGAGATTTTCTGTCATTTGATCTTAAATATCGATTTTAAGTGCTCCGGCCTTTCAAAAGACATTTCATGCTCCTTCAAATGCCTTATTAACAGAGCTGGTTATAAATTATTTATGATCAATCAGTATTGTTTGTGTTGTGTTCTAAGATTAAAAATCTTCAACATTTGTCACTGAACCTATTAAAATCAGTATTATTCCAAAAATTTAATGTTAGCCTATTGATTGTATATATTATAAAGGCTTCCAATATGTGGAATCATTCCATCAAAATATTTTAATTTCATATACAAAAAGTATAATTCAGGTAATCACAATATTTTAATGAAATTGTACTTAATATGCAAGATTTTCCAATCAAAAGCTTTTTTTTTTCAAATCTGCCAGTAATCAAACAAAACTTTTTTACCTTTTATATTTCAAAGTTATATTTTCAGCATTTAACTTAGTGTTTTCCATTAGTATTAATATGTAATTTTGATATTGAAATTTTTAATTGGCTTCCTTATGTTGAAGGATTAACCTTTAAGAACAGACCACTTAAGAATCTTAAGTGTCTGTATTTCAAGGTCATATTTAATCCTTCTTAATGATGAAATGTAAAATTTATATTTTGTACTAAATTTTATTTATAGTTTGTTTTGTTAAATTACGTCATTTTTTTATTTACTATTTAGGAATTCGTGTATCTAAATATTTAATGGTAAGGGCTTTCCTTACCTAATGGGGTGGGGGTGTAATTTATGCCTTGAGACCTTAGTGGAATATTATCTCCCCTTACACCACAAATTGTCAGTGTGAACTTTGGTTTTATCTGTATGAGTAGCGATATTACTATTTTTCTCAGACAATTTTTGAACATGACAAGGAGTACGGTTGTGTACCTAACCTCATGGGTCTTTTTCAAGGTCCCCAGGTTTACTCCGACTGCTAAGGTTACCAATGCATAAGAGAATTGTTGGGATGATATATGTTGAATAACCTAGTTTGTGTCAAGTGGAGGTTAAAGCCCACTATCTCAAAATGTGTTTTTATACTATTTATACACTGTACACCATGATTAGTCTGGTAGTGTGTTGATTATTTGTTTTGTTGTGTCTGTTTTTGACTATATTTATCACATATTTTTGTGTTAGTGATGTAAAATTATTCTTAAACCAGTTCTTAATTGTATTTAACATTAAAAGATTTTTTTAAAAGATTAATAATATTTATAAATTAGTAATCTTTGTGCGTAAAATAAAATGAAATCTTAATTTCATACTATTCTGAACTTTCTGGGGCACACTGGGAGCAAAACATCTTTATAACACATCTTTATCAGTTGTTTGTACCATTATTATTTATTTTAAAAGCAACAGTTGTTAAGGGCATTTGTTGATATATTTGTTGATAAGTATACAAATCAACTCCTAAAATGAAAAGAAATAGTCTAATATCCTTGTATGGAAATTTCAACTCAAAACTCAACCATCATAACTTCCAAATATATACTGTTATGGTTGTCCAGGTACTTGGGTATAGCATCTTTCAACTAATAAATAACTAATCTCAGTTTGTATTTCTTTGAAATAGTTACATTGGATTAGGATAAGCATTTCTAATACCCTTTCACATTTAATTAATTCACTAGTTTTATGCCTGGAGATATTCTGGGACAGCTTCTTGGCCAATATTTTATTTTTCAGATCATGCATATTAAAAAGTAGTCTTATCAAAGATTATTCATGTGGATCAAGTTTTCAATTTAATCTAGTTATTGAATTTTTTTTATTTTAATTTTTCATGAGGGAGAATTAAACATATCTCACAATTTGTTTTATAAGTGTTTGAGAGTCCGGTTGGTAGTTTTAGAATAAATTTTATTCTCTAATCTATCTGTACATACTGTAGATAAATACACTGTACATTTAAATTGTTATTTTATTGTAATTACTATTAATTTATTATCAATGCGTGCTGTGATAGGTATTATTTTCTGCTGATTACCTGGAGTTATCTGCCCAGATTAATTTTTTTTTTTTAATACAGTAGTTGAATGGCAAGCCACTTAACTGTCTGATCTAGTTTGTTTGTAAAGATAAGATTTTTGTAAAGATAAAAGGTTATTGAAAAGATAAAAGTCAGTTCAGTTGTCTTCCTTTATTATGGTAATTGATCTTTTTAATTCGATTCATAGCATTTTGAATTTTTAGCCAGTTTTTATGCAAATGGTAGTTAGCATTGTATTCAACGTCTAGGAAACAGCTAGCAATAATTGTTTACTCTTTTTCATTATTAATTTCAAACCAAAGAAACCATACTTATATAAGTTTTAGTTGAAGTTTTTTTTAATGTAATTTGTATACTACAGTTCTTAATATTCAAGTTCTGCTAAATATTATAAATTTACTAGAATCATGATTGTTTTTAAGCTTTTTCCTGAAATACAAACCTTCCTTTCTTCATCCAATTATCATTTTAATTGTTTTGCATCGAGTATCTTCGTAGAAACAGTGTCAGTTTCATAGTGTCCTTAGGCTGCCCATAGAACATTGCTGAAATATTAGCATTGATATAAAGATTGTGTATGAATTTTGTGGCAGAAGTCCAAGGCCTTTGTTGTTAATGTGGCCCTGGGCTGCAGCCGACATGTAAATCTAGTACTGCATAGAAACCTACTCGTTATTCAGCATAATGAATCATCACATAGTGTTATATATCCTTGCTGCTTTTATTAAAAACATTGTCTCATTTCGTCAAGCTTTTTGACTAAGCATATAAAAATATTAATGATGCAATACATGTAATCTCAAAACTTGTTACACATAATTCTTATAAACCACTTTCCATGCATAATTTTATAGTCCATTAAAAAGTTGTAAATTATTTTATGTGTGTGAAAAAATAAAGCTTCCAATAAAAAAAAAAACCCATATATAATCTTGATCTACAGTATTTTGTTTAGTGGTTGGACTACCCAGAACTACAGCTCCCTCGGTACAGTTTCATGGAAGACAATAAGATAAGCCAAGCTTCACACAGGACTGCATTTATTCAAGATCTGTTGCTTGAAAACTTTGGTATCACACTACCAACCCAAGACTGGGCAGCATTGCATATAAAGCCCCAATAAGACCAGCACATTATCTGCAGGTCCCTTTGCTGCTATGAGATGTCAAGATGTACTGACAACAATGATATTGTATCCTATTATTGTTGTAATAAACCAAATACACACCCAAAAAAATACAAATATAACTTTTATATTTATTTAAAAATATATACAATATAATTTATGAACAGTTATGGGTCACTTGTTCTCAATATTGGGCACTTTTACTGTGCTTTAGAATAAATTCCAGGTGTGAATGCAGTAACATCAGTATGACTTTGTGAGTATACATTAACAGATGCCTCATAAATTAAAAGTACAATGTATTTCATGAAAAAACAGCCGATATGGTGAAACATAACAATCAAGGTAAATGAAATTTGCTGCTTATGTTCACAGAGGGAGAAATTGGATTTAAGGTCCATTCGACACAAACTAGGTCATTACAGGACTAACATATGGTTTAATTTTATTTCAATAATTTGCTTGCGCATAGGGGTCTTTAGCAGTGGGAGGACCCGGAGAAAACCCACGAGGTTGGACAGGCGACCCTGCTCCTTGTCAGTTGACTCAATAACATGCTTCATGATACAGCCATCAAAACCCTGTATGTTCACAGTACAAGGGAGGTGTGAAAATAGGCATAATGTCTGTATTTAAGTCTTTCATCATATTCATATATTTCTCAGCCATCAGTTGATAAATAAGGTTACTTATACAACAATAAAATGTACTATTAAATTTTTCACTGAATCCCATTTTCAAGTAAATATTGTCCAAATCTGTAAAAATTTGTGCTGGAATGTTACCGTAACCTTTTGAAAGTGAGAATTATTGACAATAAAAACTAGACTGCAGTATGACATCATCAACTAATAGAATCTAGACTTTAATATGACTTCATTTACTAATGGAATTCAAACTTTTAATATGACTTCATTAACCAAATTAATTATAATGTCTCATTCTGTGTCTTCTTAATTCGTCCAAATCTGGGTAGAGTCCTGTAGAATAACAAGAAGATATATCTATGTATTGATTTAGTTATATAACACAATTTTTAGATCTAAGTATTCTATTTAGTGGTGTACACTGTACACACCTATAAATACTTCAATCACAATTTTCATTCACTGTAAGTCAACAAAGTGTTATGATACAGCAAAACAGAATATTTTAATCTCCCTCTGACAAATCATATATTTGCTGACTATACATTTGAATCATGACAATTGCTTTAATGTCTTACTCTGATTCGTTTGTTCTCGCAAACTTTCTTGCTGAGCACGTCTGTATTGTTCATCCTCTGATAAACCACCGGTATATTCTTGTCTAAATCCATATTCTGGTGGGGGAGCTGAAGGCGTTGATCTAGAGTAACCTCCCCTATCAGTGTAACTATAGTTGCTAGAGTGACTATTGCCAGACCTATAGCCAGTATTGTGGTTTCTGTAATTATTAACCATTTCTGAAGAAAGTAGCAAATAATATTAATCAATATAATATTACTTTTATCATCCATCATTAATGTAGGCGTGGCCAATAAGTGATAAATTACTTTAACTAAACTATACATTGTAACCTCATTATTTACCATACCACAAAAGTTGTGTAGATTATGTAAAATAATGTAAAGAATACCCATATAATGCAAAATAAATACTCCTATTTAAAGGAGCTAAATCGCTAATATTTGGGACCTAGAAATTGACGCAAATGGGTCACAACGCATATAATAATAAAATCTAATTGTATATGAACCGGTTTACTTTCAATTCTTTCTGTCTTGACTCTAATCTCAAATCAGTTATGTCCAGCGAAATACGGCAACCGAATATAAATTTCTAGAGTCTGGTTATTCCAGTCTATTGCGCATGCTCTCCAGATCAGGTATGGCGTTGCCGTTTCACATGAGTTGTGGAATATGTCTAGCCTCATTCTTTAGGGTCACTTGTTACAAATGAAGCTGAAATGCACTATTGTACGGTACACGATTCCTATACCCATGGTAAAATGTTTATCTTGCCATAAATATTGGATATCATAAGTCTACCTTTTCAAGGTGAGATAACAACATCAATGTTGATTTGAGTTGACAAATAATTTGTGTTTTCAACGTGTAAGGCTTTTGATGATATTGAGTTAGAGACTTGGCTACTTTAAATTTAGATGCCTAAAAAAAACGTATGAATTAAATGGTGGGTAGCAATTGTTAGCTATGTGTAACCCTGGGCATATATCTTACCTGGAGATATGATGCTGTCCATGAGGGGTTTTAATGGGCCTTTAATATAAAATAACCCAACTAAAATACCAGCTAAATGACCTGCAAAAAGCAAACACAATTTTTTTTATAAATTAAACCATAATTCAACAATGCCCAAATGTAACAAATTATTGCATTAATAAAATATTTCTCATGTTTGCGACTCAAAGATTCACTGGGTAAAATTATTTGTGTATATATGGTTGATTGCCAGGTAATAGAGCATTTTTATAATTAATTAACGACTTGTTTATAATTAATGACCTGTGCATAATTAATGACCTGTGCACAATTACAGAGTTGCATTACCAATTTATATTGGACAGAATTCATAAATTGTGTAAATTGTTTTGGTAATAAACTATTTTAAAACTATACCTGAGTTTCAATATTTCATCTTACCTGTAAAAGATGCATTAGGTGTAACTAATTGGATTAGAATTAACTCGACCCAGTAAATCCATCGGGATGGTACAGGTATAAAACCAAGAGCTAGGTGACGTCCTGGTGGTGTGTAATGAGTGACTAAAACTTTTAATGCAAATAGCACACCTGTTTAAGATAATAAAGTGGAAAATGAGAAGAAGACTACATAAATGTGTAATATTGACTAGTATTTGTAAATATTGTGGAATCAATTATCACTGTAGAATTCCACATCTGTCATTCCAACCAATAATCAATGGATCACATGTAGCTATGATTGAATCACAATCAATAAATCAAAATTGCTGTTAACAAAAGTTGCATTTAGGGCGTTTACATTTTTAGAAAGGAACTAAAGTGTACTGTAGGAAGTCTGATGTCATTAGATAATAATAAGCTTGCAATTTTACCTGAGAATCCAACAGCACACTGCATTCCATACGAATGATCTTCTAAAGCATTTTCTAATAAAATATTTAAGCCAATATAAACAACACTGGTTAAAGCTGTAAAAACTGAGATTAAATACGCAAAATAAACACTTTTAAACTTTTTCTCTAGAAATATTCCTTTCCAGATTAACGAAGACATATTGAAATAGAGATGCATATCGTCTGCATGAAAAAGAGCTGAGAGAAAAAGTCTTTCCCATCTTTTATGGTACCACACAATATATGAACTCATACAAACAGCAGACGCTGATGGGAAATATTTGGGAAAAACATCCATAAAAATTGCTGCCTGTGCAGCAATAAGGGCTAGAGTTACCGGAGGTATTCTGTTGACTCCAACATTTAAAAGTTGTGATCCAAGTAAAATAAGTCCCAAGTTTCCTCTATTCCGTCTTCCTGACATTTTTATGTTTCTGTTTTCTCTTCATACGAATTTTGCAGTTTGAAGACAAATTAGACAATGGCTCAATTTCAAATTGTAAGAGTTTTCAATCTCCAGTATTAAACTCCAGCAAAAGTAGAACGTTAAACTCCATTTCATTTCATTTCTGAAAATATAGAAATTATGCAAGCCTAATCTCAGAAACCCAGAACATACTGAGGGTCTAGGTCAGGTGTCCAGATTTGATGAAATATTACTGATAATCAACTACACTAAATACCAAACTCAAAGTTACGTGTTATTTTCGACATTGATTGAATAGGCCAGTCCCTGAACGGTCAGGGTGAGTGTAATGAGACCGACGTTCAGAGCTGAACTACCTTCCGTCATACTTCAGGCTCAGCTAATTATCGTTACGGTACATTATATAGTGTAACTAAAACTAAGTAAACACCCAATTCCAATTATAATTACTTACCAACAAATCGTTTAAATCGAAGAAAAGAAATTGACAAATATACTTGATTTCGTTTGGAGACAAAATAATTACTGTGTCACACTGACTTGCATGTAGACTGTATAAAAGTCAATTTTCTGATGTAAAAACTTCAGCGCATTTCATTGATGCTACCATACTCCATAGACATAGTCATGATACATACACGTCGACTTCCGCTCTAAATAAAATCGAAAGTAGATGTTGTTCGATTATCCAGACTTTAATAATCAAATTTGTTTTTTGTTGGGTTTTTGTTGGGTATTGATAGACCGGTGAGGGTGACCCTGTTGACCTTCGAAAACGGCGGAGACTGATTGTAATTAATGTATTACCACTCATCATCGTCTTCTATTTCTATGCAAAAAAGTTGGGTCTGGTTTTGTGCCATAGAGTATATATAACCAGGCACGGATCCAGGATTTTTTGCAGGGGGCCCTCCCGCAGAAAAATTTGGTAAACCAGATTCAATTTGGTGCATTCTGTCGTATTTCCGGAAGGTAAATTCCAAAATTACAGGTCTAAAAATCGCCAATAAAATCGCATAAAAAATTTTCAAGCCTACATGCATGAGCCGGGGGGGGGGGGGGGTCCGGACCCTCTGGATCCGCGCCTGGTTAATTAACTCTATGTTTTGTGCCCATTTGATGAAGGTTAATGCTATACCGTATCTATCTAAATATAAAAAAGGGGAGGAGCTACCAATAACTAGATGAGCAGTAATTCTAACGCGTTTGTAGGCGGGAATTAAGAAGCATGACCACGCCTTGACATGATCGGTGAAGGTCGCGTTAGCAGCTCGCTTCACCAGCGAATTGCGATACCCATTTAACTACCGACAATTGTGATGTACAAGCTGTTTAATGCATTTAGGAAGCTGAGAAATAAATGAAAGCGACAAAAGTACACGTGACGACACAATGTATAACTCGAAACACCAGGAATTTCAATGCACCAGGTAGGAAGTGTCTTTAGATATCGATATATACGGTCGTTTGGCCTGTAAATATGTCTTTCCATATTTGTAATACAATAATTGTAACCGGGCGGTATTGGCCACCGAACACAAATTGGCCGCCTATTCGGCTAGCCAGCTATTCGACCGATCCAGCTGGCCACCTGTTCGTTGGCAACCTATTCAGAATTAAGACAACAGTCGCCCAAACTCATCTATTTTTACCAACCAATAAAATCCAACGTTACGTCTATCAAATGAAAGTAGAATAATATACTATTTTTTATCCATTCCTTTAGCTCAGAATAGAGGTGTAATTTCGCATTATCGTACAAAATTCTAGACATTCAACTAAATATATTCCGAAAGGTAATTAAATAGGCTTTCCAGATATTATTAGTAAAAGTTGGCACAATCATATTAAAGGGGTGCGCTCTCATCCTAAACGTCGACAATTTTTCAATATTTTAAACTCAAAGAACGGTAATATTCCGAGTCAAAATTCGCACCATCGTACAAAATTCTTAGCAACCAGCTATATATATTCTGAAAGGTAATTGATTACGCTTTCCAAATATTATTAGTAAAAGTTGGCACAATCACATTAAAGGGGCGCGCTCTCAACCTGAACATAGCCAATTTTTCAATATTATATATGTAAAGATAGACCGGTATTTTATTCGAAGTCCAAATTCGGACCATCGTAAAGGGGCGCGCTCTCAACCTGAACATAGCCAATGTTTCAACATTTAAAGTGAAAGAACGGTAATATTCCGAGTCGAAATGCGGACCATCGTACAAAATTCTGAGCATCCATCTATATATATTCTGAAAGGTAATTGGATAAGCTTTCCAAATATTATTAGTAAAAGTTGGCACAATCATATTAAAGGGGCGCCCTCTCAACCTACAAATAGCCAATTTTTTAATATTTTAAAGTGAAAGAACGGCAATATTCCGAGTCGAATTCGGACTATCGTACAAAATTCTAAGCATCCAGCTATATATATTCTGAAAGGTAATTGCATAAGCTTTCCAAATATTATTAGTAAAAGTTGGCACAATCATATTAAAGGGGCGCGCTCCCAACCTACAAATAGCCATTTTTTCAATATTTTAAACTGAAAGAATGGTAATATTCTGAGTCAAAATTCTGACCATCGTACAAAATTCTGAGCATCCAGCTATAGATATTCTGAAAGGTAATTGCATAAGCCTTCTAAATATTATTAGTAAAAGTTGGCACAATCATATTAAAGGGGCGCGCTCTCAACCTAAAAATAGCCAATTTTTCAATATTTTAAACTGAAAGAATGGTAATATTCCCAGTCGAAATTCGGACCATCGTACAAAATTCTGAGCAACCAGCTATATATATTGTGAAAGGTACTTGAATAAGCTTTCCAAATATTATTAGTAAAAGTTGGCACAATCACATTAAAGGGGCGCGCTCTCAACCTGAACATAGCCAATTTTTCAATATTATATATGTAAAGATAGACCGGTATTTTATTCGAAGTCCAAATTCGGACCATCGTACAAAATTCTCAGCATCCAGCTATATATATTCTGAAAGGTAATTGGATAAGCTTTCCAAATATTATTACTAAAAGTTGACACAATCATATTAAAGGGGCGCGCTCTCAACCTGAACATAGCCAATGTTTCAACATTTAAAGTGAAAGAACGGTAATATTCCGAGTCGAAATTCGGACCATCGTACAAAATTCTGAGCATCCAGCTATATATATTCTGAAAGGCAATTGCATAAGCGTTCCAAATATTATTAGTAAAAGTTGGCAAAATCATATTAAAGGGGCGCGCTCTCAACCTGAACATAGGCAATTTTTCAATATTCTGAATGTAAAGACAGACCGGTATTTTTTTCGAAGTCCAAATTCCAACTATCGTACAAAATTCTAAGCATCCAGCTATATATATTCTGAAAGGTATTTGCATCAACTTTCCAAATATTATTAGTAAGAGTTGCCACAATCATATTAAAGGGGCGCGCTCTCAACCTACAAATCGCCATTTTTTCAATATTTTAAACTGAAAGAATGGTAATATTCCGAGTCGAAATTCGGACCATCGTACAAAATTCTGAGCAACCAGCTATATATATTCTGAAAGGTAATTGAATAAGCTTTCCAAATATTATTAGTAAAAGTTGGCACAATCATATTAAAGGGGCGCGCTCTCAACGTGAACATAGCCAATGTTTCAACATTTAAAGTGAAAGAACGGTAATATTCCGAGTCGAAATTCGGACCACCGTACAAAATTCTGAGCATCCATCTATATATATTCTGAAAGGTAATTGGATAAGCTTTCCAAATATTATTAGTAAAAGTTGGCACAATCATATTAAAGGGGCGCCCTCTCAACCGACAAATAGCCAATTTTTTAATATTTTAAAGTGAAAGAACGGCAATATTCCGAGTCGAATTCGGACTATCGTACAAAATTCTAAGCATCCAGCTATATATATTCAGAAAGGTATTTGCATAAACTTTCCAAATATTATTAGTAAAAGTTGGCACAATCATATTAAAGGGGCGCGCTCTCAACCTGAACATAGCCAATGTTTCAACATTTAAAGTGAAAGAACGGTAATATTCCGAGTCGAAATGCGGACCATCGTACAAAATTCTGAGCATCCATCTATATATATTCTGAAAGGTAATTGATTACGCTTTCCAAATATTATTAGTAAAAGTTGGCACAATCACATTAAAGGGGCGCGCTCTCAACCTGAACATAGCCAATTTTTCAATATTATATATGTAAAGATAGACCGGTATTTTATTCGAAGTCCAAATTCGGACCATCGTAAAGGGGCGCGCTCTCAACCTGAACATAGCCAATGTTTCAACATTTAAAGTGAAAGAACGGTAATATTCCGAGTCGAAATGCGGACCATCGTACAAAATTCTGAGCATCCATCTATATATATTCTGAAAGGTAATTGGATAAGCTTTCCAAATATTATTAGTAAAAGTTGGCACAATCATATTAAAGGGGCGCCCTCTCAACCTACAAATAGCCAATTTTTTAATATTTTAAAGTGAAAGAACGGCAATATTCCGAGTCGAATTCGGACTATCGTACAAAATTCTAAGCATCCAGCTATATATATTCTGAAAGGTAATTGCATAAGCTTTCCAAATATTATTAGTAAAAGTTGGCACAATCATATTAAAGGGGCGCGCTCCCAACCTACAAATAGCCATTTTTTCAATATTTTAAACTGAAAGAATGGTAATATTCTGAGTCAAAATTCTGACCATCGTACAAAATTCTGAGCATCCAGCTATAGATATTCTGAAAGGTAATTGCATAAGCCTTCTAAATATTATTAGTAAAAGTTGGCACAATCATATTAAAGGGGCGCGCTCTCAACCTAAAAATAGCCAATTTTTCAATATTTTAAACTGAAAGAATGGTAATATTCCCAGTCGAAATTCGGACCATCGTACAAAATTCTGAGCAACCAGCTATATATATTGTGAAAGGTACTTGAATAAGCTTTCCAAATATTATTAGTAAAAGTTGGCACAATCACATTAAAGGGGCGCGCTCTCAACCTGAACATAGCCAATTTTTCAATATTATATATGTAAAGATAGACCGGTATTTTATTCGAAGTCCAAATTCGGACCATCGTACAAAATTCTCAGCATCCAGCTATATATATTCTGAAAGGTAATTGGATAAGCTTTCCAAATATTATTACTAAAAGTTGACACAATCATATTAAAGGGGCGCGCTCTCAACCTGAACATAGCCAATGTTTCAACATTTAAAGTGAAAGAACGGTAATATTCCGAGTCGAAATTCGGACCATCGTACAAAATTCTGAGCATCCAGCTATATATATTCTGAAAGGCAATTGCATAAGCGTTCCAAATATTATTAGTAAAAGTTGGCAAAATCATATTAAAGGGGCGCGCTCTCAACCTGAACATAGGCAATTTTTCAATATTCTGAATGTAAAGACAGACCGGTATTTTTTTCGAAGTCCAAATTCCAACTATCGTACAAAATTCTAAGCATCCAGCTATATATATTCTGAAAGGTATTTGCATCAACTTTCCAAATATTATTAGTAAGAGTTGCCACAATCATATTAAAGGGGCGCGCTCTCAACCTACAAATCGCCATTTTTTCAATATTTTAAACTGAAAGAATGGTAATATTCCGAGTCGAAATTCGGACCATCGTACAAAATTCTGAGCAACCAGCTATATATATTCTGAAAGGTAATTGAATAAGCTTTCCAAATATTATTAGTAAAAGTTGGCACAATCATATTAAAGGGGCGCGCTCTCAACGTGAACATAGCCAATGTTTCAACATTTAAAGTGAAAGAACGGTAATATTCCGAGTCGAAATTCGGACCACCGTACAAAATTCTGAGCATCCATCTATATATATTCTGAAAGGTAATTGGATAAGCTTTCCAAATATTATTAGTAAAAGTTGGCACAATCATATTAAAGGGGCGCCCTCTCAACCGACAAATAGCCAATTTTTTAATATTTTAAAGTGAAAGAACGGCAATATTCCGAGTCGAATTCGGACTATCGTACAAAATTCTAAGCATCCAGCTATATATATTCAGAAAGGTATTTGCATAAACTTTCCAAATATTATTAGTAAAAGTTGGCACAATCATATTAAAGGGGCGCGCTCTCAACCTGAACATAGCCAATGTTTCAACATTTAAAGTGAAAGAACGGTAATATTCCGAGTCGAAATGCGGACCATCGTACAAAATTCTGAGCATCCATCTATATATATTCTGAAAGGTAATTGGATAAGCTTTCCAAATATTATTAGTAAAAGTTGGCACAATCATATTAAAGGGGCGCCCTCTCAACCTGAACATAGCCAATGTTTTAACATTTTAAAGTGAAAGAACGGCAATATTCCGAGTCCAAATTCGGACTATCGTACAAAATTCTCAGCATCCAGCTATATATATTCTGAATGGTAATTGGATAAGCTTTACAAATATTATTAGTAAAAGTTGGCACAATCATATTAAAGGGGCGCCCTCTCAACCTGAACATAGCCAATTTTTCAATATTCTGAATGTAAAGACAGATCAGTATTTTTTTCGAAGTCCAAATTCGAACTATCGTACAAAATTCTAAGCATCCAGCTATATATATTCTGAAAGGTAATTGCATAAGCTTTCCAAATATTATTAGTAAAAGTTGGCACAATCATATTAAAGGGGCGCGCTCTCAACCTGAACATAGCCAATGTTTCAACATTTAAAGTGAAAGAACGGCAATATTCCGAGTCGAATTCGGACTATCGTACAAAATTTAAGCATCCAGCTATATATATTCTGAAAGGTAATTGCATAAGCTTTCCAAATATTATTAGTAAAAGTTGGCACAATCATATTAAAGGGGCGCGCTATCAACCTGAACATAGCCAATTTTTTAATATTTTAAAGTGAAAGAACGGCAATATTCCGAGTCCAAATTCGGACTATCGTACAAAATTCTCAGCATCCAGCTATATATATTCTGAAAGGTAATTGGATAAGCTTTCCAAATATTATTAGTTAAAAGTTGGCACAATCATATTAAAGGGGCGCCCTCTCAACCTACAAATAGCCAATTTTTTAATATTTTAAAGTGAAAGAACGGCAATATTCCGAGTCGAATTCGGACTATCGTACAAAATTCTAAGCATCCAGCTATATATATTCTGAAAGGTAATTGCATAAGCTTTCCAAATATTATTAGTAAAAGTTGGCACAATCATATTAAAGGGGCGCCCTCTCAACCTGAACATAGCCAATTTTTTAATATTTTAAAGTGAAAGAACGGCAATATTCCGAGTCCAAATTCGGACTATCGTACAAAATTCTCAGCATCCAGCTATATATATTCTGAATGGTAATTGGATAAGCTTTCCAAATATTATTAGTAAAAGTTGGCACAATCATATTAAAGGGGCGCCCTCTCAACCTGAACATAGCCAATTTTTCAATATTCTGAATGTAAAGACAGACCAGTATTTTTTTCTAAGTCGAAATTCGGACCATCGTACAAAATTCTGAGCAACCAGCTATATATATTCTGAAAGGTAATTGAATAAGCTTTCCAAATATTATTAGTAAAAGTTGGCACAATCATATTAAAGGGGCGCGCTCTCAACCTGAACATAGCCATTCCTTCAGTTTAAAATATTGAAAAAATGGCGATTTGTAGGTTGAGAGCGCGCCCCTTTAATATGATTGTGCCAACTTTTACTAATAATATTTGGAAAGTTTATGCAAATACCTTTCAGAATATATATAGCTGGATGCTCAGAATTTTGTACGATGGTCCGAATTTCGACTCGGAATATTACCGTTCTTTCATTTTAAATGTTGAAACATTGGCTATGTTCAGGTTGAGAGCGCGCCCCTTTAATATGATTGTGCCAACTTTTACTAATAATATTTGGAAAGCTTATGCAATTACCTTTCAGAATATATATAGCTGGATGCTTAGAATTTTGTACGATAGTTCGAATTTGGACTTCGAAAAAAATACTGGTCTGTCTTTACATTCAGAATATTGAAAAATTGGCTATGTTCAGGTTGAGAGGGCGCCCCTTTAATATGATTGTGCCAACTTTTACTAATAATATTTGGAAAGCTTATCCAATTACCATTCAGAATATATATAGCTGGATGCTGAGAATTTTGTACGATAGTCCGAATTTGGACTCGGAATATTTCCGTTCTTTCACTTTAAAATATTAAAAAATTGGCTATGTTCAGGTTGAGAGGGCGCCCCTTTAATATGATTGTGCCAACTTTTACTAATAATATTTGGAAAGCTTATCCAATTACCATTCAGAATATATATAGCTGGATGCTGAGAATTTTGTACGATAGTCCGAATTTGGACTCGGAATATTGCCGTTCTTTCACTTTAAAATATTAAAAAATTGGCTATGTTCAGGTTGAGAGGGCGCCCCTTTAATATGATTGTGCCAACTTTTACTAATAATATTTGGAAAGCTTATGCAATTACCTTTCAGAATATATATAGCTGGATGCTTAGAATTTTGTGCGATAGTCCGAATTCGACTCGGAATATTGCCGTTCTTTCACTTTAAAATATTAAAAAAATGGCTATTTGTAGGTTGAGAGGGCGCCCCTTTAATATGATTGTGCCAACTTTTACTAATAATATTTGGAAAGCTTATGCAATTACCTTTCAGAATATATATAGCTGGATGCTTAGAATTTTGTACGATAGTCCGAATTCGACTCGGAATATTGCCGTTCTTTCACTTTAAAATATTAAAAAAATGGCTATTTGTAGGTTGAGAGGGCGCCCCTTTAATATGATTGTGCCAACTTTTACTAATAATATTTGGAAACCTTATCCAATTACCTTTCAGAATATATATAGATGGATGCTCAGAATTTTGTACGATGGTCCGCATTTCGACTCGGAATATTACCGTTCTTTCACTTTAAATGTTGAAACATTGGCTATGTTCAGGTTGAGAGCGCGCCCCTTTAATATGATTGTGCCAACTTTTACTAATAATATTTGGAAAGCTTATTCAATTACCTTTCAGAATATATATAGCTGGTTGAGAGCGCGCCCCTTTAATATGATTGTGCCAACTTTTACTAATAATATTTGGAAAGTTTGTGCAAATACCTTTCTGAATATATATATCTGGATGCTTAGAATTTTGTACGATAGTCCGAATTCGACTCGGAATATTGCCGTTCTTTCACTTTAAAATATTAAAAAAATGGCTATTTGTAGGTTGAGAGGGCGCCCCTTTAATATGATTGTGCCAACTTTTACTAATAATATTTGGAAAGCTTATCCAATTACCATTCAGAATATATATAGATGGATGCTCAGAATTTTGTACGATGGTCCGAATTTCGACTCGGAATATTACCGTTCTTTCATTTTAAATGTTGAAACATTGGCTATGTTCAGGTTTAGAGCGCGCCCCTTTAATATGATTGTGCCAACTTTTACTAATAATATTTGGAAAGCTTATGCAATTACCTTTCAGAATATATATAGCTGGATGCTTAGAATTTTGTACGATAGTTCGAATTTGGACTTCGAAAAAAATACTGGTCTGTCTTTACATTCAGAATATTGAAAAATTGGCTATGTTCAGGTTGAGAGGGCGCCCCTTTAATATGATTGTGCCAACTTTTACTAATAATATTTGGAAAGCTTATCCAATTACCATTCAGAATATATATAGCTGGATGCTGAGAATTTTGTACGATAGTCCGAATTTGGACTCGGAATATTGCCGTTCTTTCACTTTAAAATATTAAAAAATTGGCTATGTTCAGGTTGAGAGGGCGCCCCTTTAATATGATTGTGCCAACTTTTACTAATAATATTTGGAAAGCTTATCCAATTACCATTCAGAATATATATAGCTGGATGCTGAGAATTTTGTACGATAGTCCGAATTTGGACTCAGAATATTGCCGTTCTTTCACTTTAAAATATTAAAAAATTGGCTATGTTCAGGTTGAGAGGGCGCCCCTTTAATATGATTGTGCCAACTTTTACTAATAATATTTGGAAAGCTTATGCAATTACCTTTCAGAATATATATAGCTGGATGCTTAGAATTTTGTACGATAGTCCGAATTCGACTCGGAATATTGCCGTTCTTTCACTTTAAAATATTAAAAAAATGGCTATTTGTAGGTTGAGAGGGCGCCCCTTTAATATGATTGTGCCAACTTTTACTAATAATATTTGGAAAGCTTATCCAATTACCTTTCAGAATATATATAGATGGATGCTCAGAATTTTGTACGATGGTCCGCATTTCGACTCGGAATATTACCGTTCTTTCACTTTAAATGTTGAAACATTGGCTATGTTCAGGTTGAGAGCGCGCCCCTTTAATATGATTGTGCCAACTTTTACTAATAATATTTGGAAAGCTTATTCAATTACCTTTCAGAATATATATAGCTGGTTGCTCAGAATTTTGTACGATGGTCCGAATTTCGACTCGGAATATTACCATTCTTTCAGTTTAAAATATTGAAAAAATGGCGATTTGTAGGTTGAGAGCGCGCCCCTTTAATATGATTGTGCCAACTTTTACTAATAATATTTGGAAAGTTTGTGCAAATACCTTTCTGAATATATATATCTGGATGCTTAGAATTTTGTACGATAGTCCGAATTCGACTCGGAATATTGCCGTTCTTTCACTTTAAAATATTAAAAAATTGGCTATTTGTAGGTTGAGAGGGCGCCCCTTTAATATGATTGTGCCAACTTTTACTAATAATATTTGGAAAGCTTATCCAATTACCTTTCAGAATATATATAGATGGATGCTCAGAATTTTGTACGATGGTCCGAATTTCGACTCGGAATATTACCGTTCTTTCACTTTAAATGTTGAAACATTGGCTATGTTCAGGTTGAGAGCGCGCCCCTTTAATATGATTGTGCCAACTTTTACTAATAATATTTGGAAAGCTTATTCAATTACCTTTCAGAATATATATAGCTGGTTGCTCAGAATTTTGTACGATGGTCCGAATTTCGACTCGGAATATTACCATTCTTTCAGTTTAAAATATTGAAAAAATGGCGATTTGTAGGTTGAGAGCGCGCCCCTTTAATATGATTGTGCCAACTTTTACTAATAATATTTGGAAAGTTTGTGCAAATACCTTTCTGAATATATATATATCTGGATGCTTAGAATTTTGTACGATAGTCCGAATTCGACTCGGAATATTGCCGTTCTTTCACTTTAAAATATTAAAAAATTGGCTATTTGTAGGTTGAGAGGGCGCCCCTTTAATATGATTGTGCCAACTTTTACTAATAATATTTGGAAAGCTTATCCAATTACCTTTCAGAATATATATAGATGGATGCTCAGAATTTTGTACGATGGTCCGAATTTCGACTCGGAATATTACCGTTCTTTCATTTTAAATGTTGAAACATTGGCTATGTTCAGGTTGAGAGCGCGCCCCTTTAATATGATTGTGCCAACTTTTACTAATAATATTTGGAAAGCTTATGCAATTACCTTTCAGAATATATATAGCTGGATGCTTAGAATTTTGTACGATAGTTCGAATTTGGACTTCGAAAAAAATACTGGTCTGTCTTTACATTCAGAATATTGAAAAATTGGCTATGTTCAGGTTGAGAGGGCACCCCTTTAATATGATTGTGCCAACTTTTACTAATAATATTTGGAAAGCTTATCCAATTACCTTTCAGAATATATATAGCTGGTTGCTCAGAATTTTGTACGATGGTCCGAATTTCGACTCGGAATATTACCATTCTTTCAGTTTAAAATATTGAAAAAATGGCGATTTGTAGGTTGAGAGCGCGCCCCTTTGATATGATTGTGCCAACTTTTACTAATAATATTTGGAAAGTTTATGCAAATACCTTTCAGAATATATATAGCTGGATGCTTAGAATTTTGTACGATAGTCCGAATTCGACTCGGAATATTGCCGTTCTTTCACTTTAAAATATTAAAAAAATGGCTATTTGTAGGTTGAGAGGGCGCCCCTTTAATATGATTGTGCCAACTTTTACTAATAATATTTGGAAAGCTTATCCAATTACCTTTCAGAATATATATAGATGGATGCTCAGAATTTTGTACGATGGTCCGAATTTCGACTCGGAATATTACCGTTCTTTCATTTTAAATGTTGAAACATTGGCTATGTTCAGGTTGAGAGCGCGCCACTTTAATATGATTGTGCCAACTTTTACTAATAATATTTGGAAAGCTTATCCAATTACCATTCAGAATATATATAGCTGGATGCTGAGAATTTTGTACGATAGTCCGAATTTGGACTCGGAATATTGCCGTTCTTTCACTTTAAAATATTAAAAAATTGGCTATGTTCAGGTTGAGAGGGCTCCCCTTTAATATGATTGTGCCAACTTTTACTAATAATATTTGGAAAGCTTATCCAATTACCATTCAGAATATATATAGCTGGATGCTGAGAATTTTGTACGATAGTCCGAATTTGGACTCGGAATATTGCCGTTCTTTCACTTTAAAATATTAAAAAATTGGCTATGTTCAGGTTGAGAGGGCGCCCCTTTAATATGATTGTGCCAACTTTTACTAATAATATTTGGAAAGCTTATGCAATTACCTTTCAGAATATATATAGCTGGATGCTTAGAATTTTGTACGATAGTCCGAATTCGACTCGGAATATTGCCGTTCTTTCACTTTAAAATATTAAAAAAATGGCTATTTGTAGGTTGAGAGGGCGCCCCTTTAATATGATTGTGCCAACTTTTACTAATAATATTTGGAAAGCTTATCCAATTACCTTTCAGAATATATATAGATGGATGCTCAGAATTTTGTACGATGGTCCGCATTTCGACTCGGAATATTACCGTTCTTTCACTTTAAATGTTGAAACATTGGCTATGTTCAGGTTGAGAGCGCGCCCCTTTAATATGATTGTGCCAACTTTTACTAATAATATTTGGAAAGCTTATTCAATTACCTTTCACAATATATATAGCTGGTTGCTCAGAATTTTGTACGATGGTCCGAATTTCGACTCGGAATATTACCATTCTTTCAGTTTAAAATATTGAAAAAATGGCGATTTGTAGGTTGAGAGCGCGCCCCTTTAATATGATTGTGCCAACTTTTACTAATAATATTTGGAAAGTTTGTTCAAATACCTTTCTGAATATATATATATCTGGATGCTTAGAATTTTGTACGATAGTCCGAATTCAACTCGGAATATTGCTGTTCTTTCACTTTAAAATATTAAAAAATTGGCTATTTGTAGGTTGAGAGGGCGCCCCTTTAATATGATTGTGCCAACTTTTACTAATAATATTTGGAAAGCTTATCCAATTACCTTTCAGAATATATATAGATGGATGCTGAGAATTTTGTACGATAGTCCGCTTTTCGACTCGGAATATTACCGTTCTTTCACTTTAAAATATTAAAAAATTGGCTATGTTCAGGTTGAGAGGGCGCCCCTTTAATATGATTGTGCCAACTTTTACTAATAATATTTGGAAAGCTTATGCAATTACCTTTCAGAATGTATATAGCTGGATGCTTAGAATTTTGTACGATAGTCCGAATTTTGACTCAGAATATTACCATTCTTTCAGTTTAAAATATTGAAAAAATGGCTATTTATAGGTTGAGAGCGCGCCCCTTTAATATGATTGTGCCAACTTTTACTAATATTTGGAAAGTTTATGCAAATACCTTTCAGAATATATATAGCTGGACGCTTAGAATTTTGTACGATAGTCCGAATTCGACTCGGAATATTGCCGTTCTTTCACTTTAAAATATTAAAAAATTGGCTATTTGTAGGTTGAGAGGGCGCCCCTTTAATATGATTGTGCCAACTTTTACTAATAATATTTGGAAAGCTTATCCAATTACCTTTCAGAATATATATAGATGGATGCTCAGAATTTTGTACGATGGTCCGCATTTCGACTCGGAATATTACCGTTCTTTCACTTTAAATGTTGAAACATTGGCTATGTTCAGGTTGAGAGCGCGCCCCTTTAATATGATTGTGCCAACTTTTACTAATAATATTTGGAAAGCTTATCCAATTACCTTTCAGAATATATATAGCTGGATGCTGAGAATTTTGTACGATGGTCCGAATTTGGACTTCGAATAAAATACCGGTCTATCTTTACATATAGAATATAGAAAAATTGGCTATATTCAGGTTGAGAGCGCGCCCCTTTAATATGATTGTGCCAACTTTTACTAATAATATTTGGAAAGCGTAATCAATTACCTTTCAGAATATATATAGCTGGTTGCTAAGAATTTTGTACGATGGTGCGAATTTTGACTCGGAATATTACCGTTCTTTGAGTTTAAAATATTGAAAAATTGTCGACGTTTAGGATGAGAGCGCACCCCTTTAATATGATTGTGCCAACTTTTACTAATAATATCTGGAAAGCCTATTTAATTACCTTTCGGAATATATTGAGTTGAATGTCTAGAATTTTGTACGATAATGCGAAATTACACCTCTATTCTGAGCTAAAGGAATGGATAAAAAATAATATATTATTCTACTTTCATTTGATAGACGTAACGTTGGATTTTATTGGTTGGTAAAAATAGATGAGTTTGGGCGACTGTTGTCTTAATTCTGAATAGGTTGCCAACGAACAGGTGGCCAGCTGGATCGGTCGAATAGCTGGCTAGCCGAATAGGCGGCCAATTTGTGTTCGGTGGAGGGACCGACAGGGACAACTGTGTAGTCTTTCGGATGGGACATAAAACAAAGGTTCCGTCAATACATTGTCATTGATGTGCATGTGACGTAAAGGATCCCTTGGCAAATGGCGAAATGGCTCAAGTCAAACTGCGATTTCTTGTAGTTCAAAAAGATGAAAAACCAATGTTCAAATGTTGACATTTTTTCTGGATAGGGCATAAACTAGTAAAATGCAATGGCATGCTATGCCATTACCTGAAGAGTGGCGTTAAAATTCCATTTTTATTTTTATTTTCACCTTCACCTAATTTGTAATGTTACGGTACCCAAGGTATCAATTGTTATTTGGCACTATTATTATTGACAGGGGTCATGGCAGATGGGTCAACGGACTTGAGAGTTGATAATGCCACATGCAAAGCTTAAATAGTCTAAGTAACAACGCATCTTTATAAAGCTTCATTTATTTACAATTTAATTTTGTTCTATTTTCTTTTTTCTTCAGGATGATGCTCTGATAGTCTATTAAAAAATCTAATGTCAAAGTAGAAATTGATGTAAGTGGTTTTATCCTTTGACAGCAATTCAGCCTATAATACTAAAAATGATAAAGTACCCATCATTAGTTCCCAGTGTTGACTCATGTTAGTGAGTGGTGCAGAACATAGGGCCTGACAAGGACAACTGCCTAGTTGTTGGGATGCAAAGATTAACAGAGGTCCAGTGTACACATTGACGTGTACGTAAAAGTTCCTTTGCCAGTTGGAATTGGATATAAGTGTAGGCCGTAACACCACTGTCTAGGCAAAATATCCCTCATAGCAGTCAGAGCAGTACATAGGACATTATACCTCATTTTATTTCTATAATATTGGGAGCCCCTAAGTCTCAGTGTGTAAAGTGTGGTTAGCAATAGCTAGACATGGTCATCCTGTGTTTGATAGCACCTATGTCCAGGCAAAAGAGAGAGAGAGAAATAAATGGGGTTTAACATCCACTCAACACAAACTAGGTCATTTTGGGACTAACATATGGTTTCATTTTATTTCAATAATTCGCTTGCGTGTATGGGTCTTTAGCAGTGGGAGGAAACCGGAGTGCCTGGAGGAAACCCACGTGGTTGAGAAGGCACCCCTATCTCCATGCCACATAAGCTCACACCAGGACTTGAAACCACAGCCGCAAGCCAGAGGTGACCGGCCAGCTATAGGTCGAAGCGCGGCACTCTAGACCACTAGGCTATCCCAACCCCCCCATGTCCAAGCAAAATTTCCCTCAAACCTCATTGCATGGGGTTTGCCTGTTTTCATTAGCTCCATATTGGAAATTAAAACCCATTTAAGTTTATTTCATGTAGTATATAACATTGACATTAGCAATCGTTAACATTATAGGCGTGCGGTCCTGAGAAAAGAAAAGCAGGAAAGAGGCTGCAGATTTAACGTTGTCAGCAATAAGGTAATTTCTTGTTCTTGTAAAACCCTTTTATACTGAGCCGAATATAGTACGAGGTTTGTCCGCCTAGATTTCATTTACAAAGCATTATCTCATAAACCATTTAACGTAACTTTCAGACTGGTTATTTTGGGTTTTTCCTGGGTTTTCTGGATTCTCCTGGTTTCCTTCTGATCCTAAAGACTCCCAATGCGCAAGCAAATTGTTGAAATCCTGATTCTCCTGGTTCCCTTCCACTCCTAATATTGAACCCTATGTTACTCCCAAAATGACCTAGTTTGTGTCCAGTGAAGGTGTATTTATAAAATTTCATTACATTGTGTTGTAAACCTGCATCTGGAACTGTCTCCAATTTGATTATTCTTTGATGGTAGTGGTGGTAATTTGTAATTTTAGTTAATTTATGTACACTTACACTATGATTAAATTCATTTATTAAAGAAGACTATTTACCATTATTCTTTCAGGCACTGGGATTCCAATTAGTTGTATATCTATGTACAAAACTATTAAAAAGAAGATTCAAGAAAAACTCAGTATTTGCAATGCTACATTTACCATATCTCCAGAATTGCAACTTCCGTGTTTATAATCTTGACAATTTATATGCAACATTTTGTTGAAAGAATCCACAGTATTTGTTGTGGTGAACAAAATAAATATATTCTGTGGAGAGGCAAATTTTATGTTGACCAAATATGAAAATAAAGTTATACTTCTGCATGTTTCAATCACTCTTTTTGTTATGCCTCTTTTCTTTTGCAAATTAAGGTCCCAATGTTTTCTGCGGTATGGGAAAATGCTGCATTTGGGCCCAATCTGATGTAAAGAAATGAAATGGGGTTTAACATCCTAGTTTTTACACCTACCTGGCATATTAGGACAGGTATACACCATGCAGTGTGATATGATTGAAATTCCAAGCACCCATCCCGTTCTCCTTCCTAACCTATTCACAAGAGAGAACAACATCGGAAAAGCATGCCATTATGACCTTTGCAAAATACTATTCTTTATTTCAAATTCCAAGCCCCCCCCCCCTCCGTCCTAACCTATTAGGGGGAACAACATTGGAAAAGCATGCCATGATGACCTTTGTCAGTCTACACTGAGTGGAACACTGAGCCACCGTGGCCCCTCTAAAGGAAACACCCAGTGTGTAGGCAAATATTTTCTGTAACACAAGAAAGCATAACACTTTATGATGAATTTATCATTTAAATCCTCCTATAAGAACCAAGCTGAAAACAAATGCTGCTGTCATGGCTATTGTGACCAAAATATTCTGCTCTGCTGAATAATCTAACCACAATTCCTGCTGTTGGCACCAATCTATAGAAAATTCTGCTGTGATAGCTATTTTGACGAAAAGTCTGTTTTGGTGGTTATCTGCCAAATAAGATAATCTTACGAAATTCCCGATATGATGGATAATCTGAAGAAAAATCCAGCTGTTTAACCCAATCTATAGAAGATATCCAAGCCGAAAACAACTTCTGCTGTCATGGCTATTTTGATAAAAATATTCTGCTCTAATCGCTATAATCTAACGAAATTCCTTATTTGATGGATAATCTGAAGAAAAATCCATCTGTTTAAAGCAATCTATAAAAGATATCCAAGCCGAAAACAACTTCTGCTGTCATGGCTACTGTGATAAAAATATTCTGCTGTAATCGCTATTGTGACGAAAATTTCAGCTCTGTTGAATAATCTAACCACAATTCTTCCAGTTAGAAAATTCTGCTGTGATAGCTATTCTGACGAATAAGTCTGCTGTGTTGGCTATTCTGCCGAATAAATCTGTTGTGATGGATATTCTAACGAAATTCCTTATAGGATGGGTAATCTGCTGTTTAAACCAATCTATAGAAAATTCTGCTGTTTAAACCAATCTATAGAAAATCCTGCTGTTGGAACCAAGCTAAGAAAAATTTTGCTGTATATGACTGTTGTGATGAAAACATTCTGCTGTCATGGCTATTGTGACGGAAATATTCTGCTGGCATGGATTTTCTAACGACAATTCCTGCTTGCTGAATAATCTAACCACAATTGCTGCTGTTGGGACCAATCAATAGAAAATCCTGCAGTGAAAACCAAGCAGAAAACAACTTCTGCTGTCATGGCTATTGTGGTAAAAATATTCTGCTGTAATCGCTATTGTGACGAAAATTCCCGCTCTGTTGAATAATCTAAACACAATTCTTCCAGTTAGAACCAATCTATTTGAAAATCCTGCTGTTTAAACCAATCTATAGAAAATACTGCTGTTTAAACCAATCTATAGAAAATCCTGCTGTTAGAACCAAACTAAAAACAAATTTTGCAGTTATGCTTTTGTGATGAAAATATTCTGCTGTCATGGCTATTGTGACGAAAATATTCTGCCTTCGTGGATTTTCGAACGGCAATTCCTGTTCTGCTGAATAATCTAACCACAATTCCTGCTGTTGGGATTAGTCTATAGAAAATTCTGCTGTGATAGCTATTCTGACGAAATATTCTGTTTTGGTGGCTATCTGTCGAATAATATTGCTGTGATGAATAATCTAACGAAATTCCTGATATGATGGATAATCTGAAGAACATTCCAGCTGTTTAAACCAATCTATAGAAAATATGCAAGCAGAAAATAACTTCTGCTGTCATGGCTATTGGGGTAAAAATATTCTGCTGTAATCGCTATTCTGACGAAAATTTCAGCTATGTTGAATAATCTAACCACAATTGTTCCAGTTAGGACCAATCTGTAGAAAATTCTGCTGTGATAGCTATCCAACAGAATAAGTCTGCTGTGCTGGCTATTCTGCCGAATAAACCTAGATATGGATATTCTAACAAAATTCCTGGTATGATGGATAATCTAAATGGAAATCCTGCTGTTTAAACCAATCTATAGAAAATCATGCTGTTTAAACCAATCTATAGAAAATCATGCTGTAGGAACCAAGCTAAAAACAAATTTAGTTGTATATGGCTATTGTGATGAAGACATTCTGCTGCCATGGCTATTGTGACGAAAATATTCTGCTGTGATGGATTTTCTAACGACAATTCCTGCTCTGCTGAATAATCTAACCACAATTCCCGTTTTTTAGGACCAATCTATAGAAAATTCTGCTGTGATAGCTAATCTGACGAAAAATTCTGTTTTGGTGGCTATCTGCCGAATAATATTGCTGTGATGAATAATCTAACGAAATTCCTTATTTGATGTATAATCTGAAGAAAAATCCAGCTTTTTAAACCAATCTATAGAAGATATCCAAGCAGAAAACAACTTCTGCTGTCATGGCTATTGTGATAAAAATATTCTGCTGTAATCGCTACTGTGACGAAAATTTCAGCTCTGATGAATAATCTAACCGCAATTCTTCCAGTTAGGACCAGTATATAGAAAATTCTGCTGTGATATCCGTCCTGCAGAGTAAGTCTGCCGTGCTGGCTATTCTGTCGAATAAACCTATTGTGATGGATATTCTAACGAAATTCCTTACATGATGGATAATCTAAGGAAAAATCCTGCTGTTGAAACCAATCTATAGAAAATACTGCTGTTTAAAACAATCTATAGAAAATCCTGCTGTTGGAACCAAACTAAAAACAAATTTTGCAGTTATGCTTTTGTGATGAAAATATTCTGCTGTCATGGCTATTGTGACGAAAATATTCTGCCTTCGTGGATTTTCTAACGGCAATTCCTGTTCTGCTGAATAATCTAACCACAATTCCTGCTGTTGGGACTAGTCTATAGAAAATTCTGCTGTGATAGCTATTCTGACGAAATATTCTGTTATGGTGTCGAATAATATTGCTGTGATGAATAATCGAACGAAATTCCTGATATGATGGATAATCTGAAGAACATTCCAGCTGTTTAAACCAATCTATAGAAAATATGCAAGCAGAAAACAACTTCTGCTGTCATGGCTATTGGGGTAAAAATATTCAGCTGTAATCGCTATTCTGACGAAAATTTCAGCTTTGTTGAATAATCTAACCACAATTCTTCCAGTTAGGACCAATCTGTAGAAAATTCTGCTGTGATAGCTATCCTGCAGAATAAGTCTGCTGTGCTGGCTATTCTGCCAATTAAACCTAGTGATGGATATTCTAACGAAATTCCTTGTATGATGGATAATCTAAAGGAAAATCCTGCTGTTTAAACCAATCTATAGAAAATCATGCTGTTTAAACCAATCTATAGAAAATCTTGCTGTAGGAACCAAGCTAAAAACAAATTTAGCTGTATATGGCTGTTGTGATGAAGACATTCTGCTGTCATGGCTATTGTGACGAAAATATTCTGTTGTCATGGATTTTCTAACGACAATTCCTGCTCTGCTGAATAATCTAACCACAATTCCTGTTTTTTGGACCAATCTATAGAAAATTCTGCTGTGATAGCTAATCTGACGAAAAATTCTGTTTTGGTGGATATCTGCCGAATAATATTGCTGTGATGAATAATCTAACGAAATTCCTTATTTGATGGATAATCTGAAGAAAAATCCAGCTTTTTAAACCAATCTATAGAAGATATCCAAGCTGAAAACAACTTCTGCTGTCATGGCTATTGTGATAAAAATATTTAGCTGTGTATGGCTGTTGTGATGAAAATATTCTGCTGTCATGGCTTTTGTGATGAAAATATTCTACTGTGATGGATATGCTAATGACTATTCCTCCTCTGCTGAATATACTAAATAATCTAATGACAAGTCCTGCTGCGGGAACAATCTATAGAAAATTCTGCTGTGATAGCTATTCTGATGAAAAATTCTGTTTTGGTGGCTATTATGCCGAATAATTCTGCTGTTCTGATGATTAATCTAACCACAATTCCTGATACGAATGATAATCTTCGAAAAAATAATGTTGCTGGGTGCAATGTATAGAAAATCCTGGTTAGGACGAATTATTCCTGTCGGGACCAATCGATAGAAAATTCACCTGTGATAGCTATTTTGACCCAAAATTTGTGATGGCTATTGTGCCGAATAATTCTGCTATGATGGATAATAATCTAAAGAAAGAAATTCCTGATATAATTGATATTCTAAAGAATCTAACGGAAATCCTGATGTGATGGATATCTAAACCAAAATCCTCTGTTGGGACCAATCTATAGAAAATCGTGTTGTGGGAACTAATCTGAAAACAAATTGTGCTGTGATGGCTATTCCGACGAAAAATTCTGCTGGGCCGAACATTCGCAGTTTCTGTAAGACTCTTATGGGGGCTGTTTTAGTTTTCAACTGTATGTTTTATAGAATAATATTCCATGCAGTATAAAAAAACCCGTTTTAAAACGTTTATTTAAAGCCGCTTTAACAGACACTGCATACAACTGATATGTCCATAATTTGGTTGTTTTTTTTTTGTGTTTTTTTATACGATTACATTGTCACTTTGTAAAGTGCCCTTAAACACGGAATATGAAAGGGGGCATTATAAATATGCTGTAATAGTAATAATAAATATGATGTAATAGTAATAAATATGCTGTAATAATTTAGTAATAAATATACTGTAGTAATCTAGAGAAAATCTTATTGTTGAGACTAATCTATTGAACATCCTGCTGTGAGTGCCAATCAGAACCATTATAAATAATTACTGCTTTGAGGGGTGGGGTGGGGCAATGTTTAGAGAATAATGGTGGGGTTATTAATCTTAAGAAAAATTTTGCTGTGAAAGCCAAACTGAACAAAGCACTCTCAGACTTTAGTTTATAATTTACTCAAAATTGTTCGCCTTATTTTAACTAAAATATAGCCCTGTATAAAACCTTGGCTGTTTTAAAGTATCAAATAGGCATACATGAATAAGAAATAATGTGCAAAGTTTTGAGTTTGGGGATCAAAGATATTTCTTACAAACAGTAATTGAAAGTTGAGTAAATTATTAACTTAAGCCTGAGAATGCTTAGTGAACTCAAGGCCCGACGTGATGGATAATCTAAAGAAAACTTTGTTGTGGGGGCTAATGCGAATAAAAATTCTGCTGTGACTGGCAATCTATATAAAATCATTGGGACCATAGAAATACTAATATTATTATAACATGCAATATTTAAAAAATCGTGCCGTGGGCGCTAATAAAAAAATCATGTTGTTGTAGACCAGGAGCTCAGAGGGTCGAACCTAGACGAACGAGGTACCAATATCTGACCATATAGGCATCTACATACTAACCTGGGATGCACAGAAGTGGGCGTCTGCCGGGGCCCAGTCCATGGGTGTGACCCTGGTGACCCCTATAATGACCCCAAAAATGGGTTAAACTCATACATTCGAGGTACCGGTCAAAATCAATTTTAAATGAAAGAATATACTCTACTGAGTACGAAATTGCCCATAACAGACGATTTTGGCCCTGGGATGGCCCAAACTGACACCCCAAATATGAACCCCAGAGGGCTTGAAAAAAAAACTATATTCATACATTCGAGGTACCAGTTGAAACCAATTACAAATGAAAGTGTATATCCCACTGTGTACGAAATTACCCATAACAGACGATTAGACCCCTGGGGTGGCCCAGACTGACACACCAAAGCCGAAGGGAGTGGGGTGAGGCAAAAATAGAGTTTGCTCATACATTCGAGGTACCAGTTAAGACCAATTTTAAATGGAAGGGTACATCTCACTGAGTGCGAAAATGCTCATAACAGACGATTTTGGCCTTGGGACTGCCCAAACTGACACTCTAAATATGACCCCCCATCCTCCCTGGGTGGCTTTAAAAAAAGGGTTATATTCATACATTCGAGTTATTAGTAGTTAAATGAAAGGGTACCCTATATGCCTCTGATTACGGAATTGTCCATAACAGACGATTGGGCCCATGGAATGGCCCAAATTGACGCCCAAAGACGATGGGGCCATAAATTCGAGGTACCGGTCAAAACCAACTCTAAATGAAAGAGTACATCTCACTAGGTACGAAGTTGCCCATAACAGACGCTTGTGGCCCTTGGACGGCCCAAATTGACATTCTAAATATGGACCGCAGAGCCGAAGGGTCAAAAATAGGTTATACTCATATATTCGAAGTACCAGTCAAACCAATTTTAAATGGAAGAGTACATCTCACTGAGTTCGAAATTGTCCGTAACAGTTGGTTTCGGCCAAGCTGACACCATAATATCGACCTCGAGGCTCGAGAAAAATTTATATTCACATATTCGAGGTATCAGTTCAATTTAATTTTAAATGAAAGTGTGCATCTCGCTGATAACAAAATGACGCATAAAAGATGATGGTTCAAACTGACAAAATGCATAAAATGGTATTGTGAGGCCAGATTTAAACAGACTTTTGTCACCAACAAGTACAATCATGGACATAAGAACTGCACCTGTAGTGTTAATATTGTTTTCATACAAGACCATCTCGTGAACCCACCAGGAATCACCAGAAATGGAAAAAAAACTGGTTATAGGGCAGCTATCAAATACCTGTCACTGAAAGGACTAACCATTTCAGCTATGTGAAATTTTTTAGGGGGGGGGGGGGTAAAAAATAAAAAAAAATCTTCCTGGCCGGCATCCAGGCCTTGCAGCATCGTTGGCAATAGTGTAGAAAAGTTTATGGAACCATCGGCTTCGTACAATTTTTTCAAAAAATGGCCCAGAACATTTCATGCAGTCCTCGGCAAATCAAAGTGGAGAGGGGGGGGGGGCAAAACTTGTCAGTATATTTTTTTTCAAACCTAGAGGGCAAAATTTAGGATGTCAGTTAGGACCATCTCAGAGCGAGAATCATCTTCATACAAGGTACTAAGCGACGTTTCGACGAGGATACTCTCGTCGTTATCAAGCGAACGATGCAGATATGTTCGTTCGTTCCTTGGGGTTTACATCTACTTCCATCTAGAAAGGGGGCGGGTGGGGGGTGGAGGGCCAAGATTTGTTAGAATAACTTTTTTGTAAGCCTAGGGATGTAAAATTTAGAGTGTCAGTTTAGACCAAAATCGTCTATATACATGTACAAGGTATTAAACGATGTTTCCACAAGGATACTCTCGACGTTATCAAGCAAATGATACAGATATGTTCGCTCCTTCCTGGGGTTTTACGTCCACTCCTACCTTGGGTGATAATACAGACAATGCAAATATATAAATAGTACACAAATATACAAAGACCATGCAACACAAACACAACAATGAAATACAATAAAAACGCAAGACCTTCGATTAGGGGGCCATTTATAACTGAACCATCACAGCGGAAAGTCTTTCAGGCATTAAAAGGCAGTGGGCTGGCAACCTATTGATTTATCAAGATCGATGTATTTAAAACTATTAAAGGGAAACCAATTAACCTGGACCATATATAACAGATAATTTAAAAACAATGTGGGGGTGTAAATCTGTTATGAGCCATTTTGTACTCAGTAAGGTCTATACTTCCATTTAAAATTAGTTTCAACTGGTACCTCGATTGTATGAATATAACCATTTTTAAGCCCCAAGGTTCATAACTATGGCGTCAGTTTGGGCCGTTTCAGGGTCACAAGCGTCTGTTATGGACAATTCCGTACTCAGTCACATGTAATCTTCTGTTATGGACAATTCCGTACTCAGCGGGATATATTCTTTCATTTAGAATTAGTTTGAACTGGTACCGTGAATGTATGAGTATAACCCTTTTTTTAAACTCAGGGGGTCATGTTTTGGGTGTCAGTTTGGGCAGTCCCAGGGCTGGAATCTTCTATTATGAGCAAGAGAATTGGTATTGAGCGGTACCACAGATTCTATGAGTATACCCTATTTGCCCCCCCCCCACTCCCCAACCACCCCTTTTCGGCCTTGGTGTGTTGGTCTGGGCCATCCCAAGGGTCCAATCGTCTGTTACGGGTAATTTTGTACTCAGTGGGATAAACTCTTCCATTTGAAATTAGTTTCAACTGGTAACTCGAATGTATGAATATGACCCTTTTCTAAGCCCCTGGGATGGGGTGCCACTTTGGGAAGTCCCAGGGCCGAAATCTTCTGTTATGAGCAATTGTGTACTCAGTGAGATGTACTCTTTCATTTTAAATTGGTTTTGACCGGTAGCTCGAATGTATGAGCAAACCCTATTTTTGCCCCACCCCACCCCCTTCGGCTTTGGGGTGTCAGTCTGGGCCACCCCAGGGGTCTATTCGTCTGTTATGGGTAATTTCGTACTCAGTGGGATATACTCTTTCATTTGTAATTGGTTTCAACTTGTACCTCGAATGTATGAATATAATTTTTTTTTCAAGCCCTCTGGGATCTATATTTGGGGTGTCAGTTTGGGCCATCCCAGGGCCAAAAGCGTCTGTTATGGGCATTTTCGTACTCAGTAGAGTGTATTCTTTCATTTAAAATTGGTTTTGACCGGTACCTCGAATGTATGAGTTTAACCCATTTTTGGGGTCCTTATAGGGGTCACCAGGGTCACACCCATGGACTGGACCCCGGCAGACGCCCACTTCTGTGCATCCCAGGTTAGTATGTAGATGCCTATATGGTCAGATATTGGTACCTCGTTCGTCTAGGTTCGACCCTCTGGGCTCCCGGTCTATTGGGACCAATGGAGAAAATACTGCTGGGGACATTCTAAATAAAAACAATCCTGCTGTGAAAGCCAATATAACTATGGTGTGTGTGGATGTGTGGTGGGTGGTATAGAAAAATTAAAACATTGAATGTTTATCTATTTCTTTCGAGACTTTTTGTGCATGTGCGGGGAGGGGGATTAATGGCATTATGGGCAAAAGACAGATTGTCAAAGTTACGGATATAAATATGGCTATATTAGTTTATGGTTCTACAATGTACTTTAAAGTTCCAATAGCATTTTTTTAAGTTATATTTTTAAAATTTATTAAAATAAAGCCCCAAAATAGATTGAACCTATAAACAGTCCTACCTTGTTGAAGAATAATGCTATTAATCCTATAATTCACTGTTGCCAATTGAGAAATTGGCAAAAATATCATTTTCAACTTCAAATTCAAACGTTTGAAGATGGCCGTCCATGGAGAAGAATGGGTAAACAAGGGAGGTAATTGAGTAACTATTTCCTCAATCAACCAGTGTCGCCCTTTCTACCCCCCCCCCCCCAAAAAAAAATTTTGTCCATGATCGTATAATAGTGAGTTGACAACCTTTTGAGCAAAAAACATAGAAATAATTATATTTTGACTTTAGAAAAAGTGAAATTGGAACTTTAAATTCGTGGCCTGGAATAGAAGTAGAACAGGTTTTAACATTTATGTGGTCTGCGTCCAGTTGTTAGAATTATTTCCCTTGATATTTCTAAGGTGAGGGCTGACAGCTGTCAATCATTCTGCACTGGTGTGTATGATGCCTGTCACTTTGTGGTAGCTCTGAAAGAGTGCTTACCTTTGAGGAAAGCCTCCAGTCCAGATTCGACACTGTCAATGAGTATGAATATAATATTCAATAATATTATTATTAATAATGATTTATCATGGACTATTATGATTTATCATGGACCTTATATATAACTTAAGGTCCATGGATTTATGAACCAAAAAATCTGCGAAATTTTATGTCAGTTTAGTAATAGTAAGCATTACTGGTCCATTGGTAAATCACATTTTTGATCACAAATCACGAATAATTTAATTTTCACGTTTAAAATAATGAAATTTTATTATTTTTGGAATATTTGGATACAAAAACTCCCCAGTAACTAGCACCAGTGACCAAGATGTGACTATTAATCGACCTGGGAAACCAACGTACAGAGGATGGTTTGTATAATATGTCATGATAAGATTCAAAATAGAAAAATCAATTATCCCCCCCCCCCCCCCTTCTTAATAAAAACATAAAAGTGTTAGCCCCCAGGGAGGATCGAACTCCCGACCCCTGGTTTACAAGACCAGTGCTCTAGCCACTGAGCTATGGAGGCTAGACATTTATCGACAGTTCGTTACAGTACAGTATCGTGCCTAAAATGTGGTTCTTTCAAAAAAAAAAAAAAAGAATTAATAAGATGGATTTAATGAGGTTTAACGTCTAATTAAAGTGTGCTATAACTATTTTGCGCTATGGCGTACTCTTATCAAATTCGAACTCCCAATTAAGGGATCTTCTACGAGCACATCAATGATCAATGTGTACACACGTCACACGGGACCTCGTTTTTTTCCCACCCGAACGACTACAGCTGTCCCCGTCACGACACTGTCGACAGGCCCTACGTCCTACTCCTGCACCGCTGTTAGTGTTAGAAAATCACGATGAACTGCCTCAGTCAATGTCACGTGGTCTATCAATTTTATAAGGATGATTCCCAAAATGTACTGAGTGAGCAAAACTGTTTTCTAGTAATTTCTACATTATAAATGTAAAAAAAAAAAAAAAAAAGGTACACAAAAATTGTCTGCCGCCGGAATTCTGCACTCCTGCCGAAACCCGGGATCGAACCAGGGACCTTTAGATCTTCAGTCTAACGCTCTCCCAACTGAGCTATTTCGGCCGACAATTTCAGAAAAGATTTATTTTCGTAACTTTCCTCATTGTCAGATCCCGCCGGTTCATCGTCAAATTTAGAGTCATTCCCATCACTTTTCTTGACAGATTTTTTTCCTGATAACTATTTTATTTAGTGTTTTCGAATTTCGGCAGATCAATCGGTAGGTGTCATTTGGGACTCAAAAAAATATGACGCGACTTTTGGGACTCGGTTATACGAAGTTTGGGACTCGAGCGAGCAAGATATTTTATAAGTAGACTAGTAATACTTTGGTAAAGTCGTCCACAAGACATTGTTCATAATCCGAATAATTAGCAAGCTGTTGATCATTCATAAAAGGTGCATTAAAATAAGTCACATGGGATGATTGAAGACAGTCTCGACGGTCTCCGAATATATTGCGCGTTGTCCACGCTCTGTCCGTGTGAATTTCAGGTACAGGTAGATATTAAAATAATAACTGGATAATAAGGCCCTACATTGATGAATTCACTGACCAGTTGTTTAGGTAAATTTAAATCGACATTGGATATAATTCTCTGACCGAACATCCAATACACGGAGAGAGAAACAGTGGATGTTTTCCCCGACAGAATCTCCATTGTGGAGAATTCCAATAATACGTGACATGCTATGCCAATAATAAACCAATTCTAAACTGATTTTTCTTTTATTTTATACACTATTGACAGGCAATCTAAACGTCAGACCCACCCTACCTGCTACTAGTGCTACCATTTAATTTTTCGAACGTTAGTTACGTACATAATTGACAGGGTGTTAATTTTAACAAACATTGAAGGCTATATCTACGGAAGCCCATAAGGGTCAATCAAATGAAAAAAAAACCCTATCTTGTAAATAACAAGATAGGTTATCTTAGTTTATCTTTTAATTACAAGATACCGAGATGCCCATGAGTATGAGTGACAATTTAAAGGTCACCATACACAGATTTCATGCTCCCATAAATACCATTGACTTCATACACCCACCAACTACATTATATCACGACTCGTCAATTTTAATGCATTCTTTAAAGGCACAGAACGCTATTTCTAATTTTCGGAAAACTTCTTTAAATTTTGATTTTTGGAAAGTAAGTAAGAAAAAGGATATTCTGAAAAATGGACCCTCCCTCCATGAAATGAGCTGACTGACATAGCATCTAAAAGCAGTTTATTTAAAACTTGTGGTATCTCCTGATGAATACAATGTTTTGAGAGGGATTTGAAGCAAACGTTTGATAGATTAATTAGTTTGAATATATTTTTAGCCCAAATATATCATCAAATCACACAGTTTTTACGCGGGGAAGGTATCTTTAAGATTAATTAGTTTGAATATATTTTTAGCCCAAATATATCATCAAATCACACAGTTTGTATGCGGGGAAGTATCTTTAAGGAGAAGATGAAATCAATGTATCATATTAAATGATATTAATGAGGGAATGAAGTTAATGAGAGTATGAATAGTATTTAATGAGGGCACAACCTGGTGATGCCGATCCCGTGACATACAAAAGTACTTTGTTGGGCTGGAGGGTTGGATGCAGAGGTCGCAGTCACGCAAAAATCCGCGTATTTCATGCATTTTCAAAATAAACGCAATTGACGGACGCTCCGTAATTTACACACAGAAAATTTCCCGACGTGAGAATAAAACTAGATTATTCTACGTCGTAGTTTGTACAATTTATGTGCTTCATGCTTCTTTTACACACCTCTACTGCACGTAGTCCCCGTAGATTTTTATATTTCCACTTATTTCATTCATAAGTAACCGAGCTGAATCTCTCACCCGTATTCCAGCACCCGGATTTGAGATCAAGTTAGCACCCATGTTCTCTCACCTTATTCCAGCAACTGGATTCGAGATAAAGTTAGCACACCTATTCCTAGCGCCAAGAAAAAACTAGATATAATTATCACGAAAATAATTGTTACCCTCATATTACAAAATAAGAACTTTAAAATAGCACCGAGCTGAATCTCTCACCCGTATTCCTGCACCCGGATTCGAGATCAAGTTAGCACCCATGTTCTCTCACCTTATTCCCGCACCTGGATTCGAGATCAAGTTAGCACACATATTCCTAGCGCCAAGAAAAAACTAGATATAATTATCACGAAAATAATTGTTACCCTCATATTACAAAATAAAATTTTAAAACATATTAATGCAAAGTATATATCTAATAGATCCTCCGACCAACCCCACACCCCATAATATACTATTACCGTAAACATACTAAAATATCGCACACCAGGAGAACTAAGCATACAAGTAATGGTGTACCCAAAGCACCCAAAATCAGCTTTGGTGGGAAAATGTATTTTGATTCAGGGAATTAAAAGATGAATAAACTACTAGAATACAAAATTTCAGAAGGCTCCTATGCTGGCGTTTTGAGATATATTACCGTAAACATACGAAACATATGGCATAATATGGGGAAATCGGGTTAGGGTAGGCTCACTTCACACGCCATAACTTATGAACTGGCTCAGGTGGTTTCAATATCTTTCTTTCACTAAATGGACAGATGCATAAGGCATGCACATGCCAAATTTCATTAACTTTCTATGTTGGCCTATTGAGTTATACCACCGCAAAGTTCCTAGCACCCGGATTCGAGGTGGAGTTTGTTGGTTCAATAAACAACGGGTACGCCCGCGCATCATAACAAAAACCGACCCAAACCAGCTTTGGTGGGAAAATGTTTTTTGGTTCACGGAATCAAGAGTTGAATAAACTACTAAAATACAAAATTTCAGAAAGGTTCTATGCTGGCGTTTTGAGATATATTACCGTAAACATACGAAACATATGCAAGATCGGAGGGGGGGGGGTCGCTTTAGGGTAGGCTCACAGCGCACTAAATAACTTCTAAACTAGCTCTGATGGCTTCGATATCTTTATTTCGCTAAGTCGACAGATGCATAAGGTATGCACATGCAAAATTTCATTAACTTTTTATGTTGGCGTTTCAAGGTATACCACCGCAAAATTCCTAGCACCCGGATTCGAGGTGGATTTTTTGGGTTCAATAAACAACGGGTGCGCTCACACTACATCAAAAAACGACCCAAACCAGCTTTGGTGGGAAAATGTTTTTTGTTTCACGGAATCAAGAGATGAATAAACTACTAGAATAAAAAATTTCAGAAGGCTCCTATGCTGGCGTTTTGAGATATATTACCGTAAACATACGAAACATATGCCATAATATGGGGAAATCGGGTTAGGGTAGGCTCACTGCACACGCCACAACTTATGAACTGGCTCAGGTGGCTTCAATATCTTTATTTCACTACATCGACAGACTCATAAGGTATGCACGTGCCAAATTTCATTAACTTTCTATGTTTCCCTATCGAGTTATACCATCGGAAAGTTCCTAGCACCCGGATTCGAGGTAAAGTTTGTGGGTTCAATAAACAACGGGTACGCCCACGCATCATAAAAAGCGACCCAAACCAGGTTTGGTGGGAAAATGTTTTTTGGTTCACGGAATCAAGAGATGAATAAACTACTAAAATACAAAATTTCAGAAAGGTTCTATGCTGGCGTTTTGAGATATATTACCGTTAACATACGAAACATATGCCATAATATGGGGAAATCTGGTTAGGGTAGGCTCACTGCACACGCCACAACTTATGAACTGGCTCAGGTGGCTTCAATATCTTTATTTCACTACATCGACAGACTCATAAGCCATAATATGGGGAAATCGGGTTAGGGTAGGCTCACTTCACACGCCATAACTTATGAACTGGCTCAGGTGGTTTCAATATCTTTATTTCACTAAATGGCCGGATGCATAAGGTATGCGCATGCCGAATTTCATTAACTTTCTATGTTGGCCTATTGAGTTATACCACCGCAAAATTCCTAGCACCCGGATTCGAGGTGTAGTTTGTGGGTTCAATAAACAACGTATACGCCCACGCTGAATCAAAAATCAACTCAAACCAGCTTTGGTGGAAATTTTTTTTTTTGTTTCATGGAATCATGTGATGAATAAACTACCAGAATACAAAATTTCAGAAAGCTCCTATGTTTATTGAACCCACAAACTCCACCTCGATTCCGGGTGCTAGGAACTTTGCGGTGGTATAACTCAATAGGCCAACATAGAAAGATAATGAAATTTGGCATGTGCATGCCTTGTGCATCTGTCCATTTAGTGAAATAAAGATATTGAAACCACCTGAGCCAGTTCATAAGTTATGACGTGTGAAGTGAGCCTACCCTATCCCGATTTCCCCATATTATGGCATATGTTTCGTATGTTTACGGTAATACACGTATATCTCAAAACGCCAGCATAGAATCTTTCTGAAATTTTGTATTTTAGTAGTTTATTCATCTCTTGATTCCGTGAACCAAAAAACATTTTCCCACCAAAGCTGGTTTGGGTCGTTTTTTATGATGCGTGGGCGTACCCGTTGTTTATTGAAACCACAAACTTTACCTCGAACCGGGTGCAAGGAACTTTGCGATGGTATAACTCGATAGGGAAACATAGAAAGTTAATGAAATTTGGCACGTGCATACCTTATGAGTCTGTCGGTGTAGCGAAATAAAGATATTGAAGCCACCTGAGCCAGTTCATAAGTTATGGCGTGTGAAGTGAGCCTACCCTAACCAGATTTCCCCATATTATGGCATATGTTTCGTATGTTAACGGTAATATATCTCAAAACGCCAGCATAGGAGCCTCCTGAAATTTTGTATTTTAGTAGTTTATTCATCTCTTGATTCCGTGAACCAAAAAACATTTTCCCACCAAAGCTGATTTTGGATGCTTTTTGATGCAGAATGGACGTACACCTTTATTTGTATGCTTAGTTACCCTGGTGTGCGATATTTTAGTATTTTTACGGTAATAGTATATTTTGGGGTGTGGGGTGGGTCGGAGGATCTATTAGATATATACTTTGCATTAATATGTTTTAAAATTTTATTTTGTAATATGAGGGTAACAATTATTTTCGTGATAATTATATCTAGTTTTTTCTTGGCGCTAGGAATATGTGTGCTAACTTGATCTCGAATCCAGGTGCGGGAATAAGGTGAGAGAACATGGGTGCTAACTTGATCTCGAATCCGGGTGCAGGAATACGGGTGAGAGATTCAGCTCGGTGCTATTTTAAAGTTCTTATTATGTACATGACGGTGACAGAGATATTCAGTGAGTTTATAGATTTTGGTTTTAAATAAGCCTATAAAGTTCTGAGTTTTTTAGTTTGCTTGGCTTTTGGGATATTAAATAAATATTTGGCGGATAGATTCGAGACGAGGTGGCCGAGTGGTTAAGGCGATGGACTGCTAATCCATTGGGGTCTCCCCGCGTGGGTTCGAATCCCATCCTCGTCGATGAAATATTTTTTACATTACCGGTAGCCGATCACAGGACTTATTACCGGTTACCGGTACCACGAACCTCTCCTAGTTATTGTAAAACTATTTTAGGCATTATAGAAAATAAATAACAAGCCAGAGGACAAACTGATCACGCAGTGAATATTCGCTTGGCCGCTACAGTATAATCACTGATATAATATTAAAGGGACAATAACACTCTTGCCCTTTTGGTGGCTTGGCAGCTCGAGAAAATAAAAAAAAAATAGCCTTATTCTAAGTACTGCTTACTAAATGGTTAAGCGTCCTACCTGTTGTGTAAATTATCTATTACAACCTATTTTACTTGTCCAGAAGGTTCGAAAATATTTTAAAATCCAAGTCACTTTTGAAAAGGTTTATTACGTACCAGGCGTTAGACTTTTCAAATCAATTAGTTGAATTTTTCCAATTTTTTAACTTAGGTGTGCTGAGATGAAATTTATATCATCAATTAATTGGAATATTGTAAAATAATACAATTCGTTGACCAGAATGATGATTGAGACATATTTATTCAGTTTCAACAAAAGTGGTAGGCCTATTAGTATTATGGGGCGAGTAGCACGATTTACCCAAATCCCCTAAATCTACCCAAATCAACCCAAATCCACCACTATTTCAACTCATACCACAATAATTTATATTGATATTTGATAATATACCGTTCTTTATGTGGAATTGACATTTTTAATTTAAAATTGCAGCTGTCAAAATACGATTTCCAAGCAAGTTTGGAAGTCGTAACCAAGGGAATAGGTCGTGTAATACACAAATCTACCCAAAACCACGTTATTTCCACATATATCACAATTATGTTTATCGTTTTTTAATATACTATCATTCGTTTAGCTAAATATGCCATAATTACTTTAAAATCATGGTCTTCTTGTCTTAAAATCATGCGTGTTTCGTCGTCGTATGTAAGGGACATAACTCGTGTAAATACGCACATGGATGCAGACCACCATTAAATTTGTAGTTCTTCCAAAGTTACGTGGAAATCACATTCTAACACAAAAACGCTACGATTTTAAATTTAAAATGACAATTTGACAGAAAGAACTGTATATGATCAATTATCGATATAAATTATTGTGATATCAGTTGAAATAATGGTGGATTTGGGTGGATTTGGGTAGATTCGGGTTGATTTGGGTAAATCACATGACATCGAAAAATGATCGACGAAGCATATTAACATTTTTACTCCGACAAATTAAATTCTCAAACATTTTTTTGAGGTAAAAGCAAAATAAATAAAGACGTTTGAAGTATTTGTAGTTAAAAAAAAAAATATTGGTCAGAGGAATCTAGTAGTAGTAGTAGGGGGTCGAATTTCACAATGAAATGAATGATGATCGTTTGCTTTCCTTGACGCTAGAAGAAAGTAGGTGTCAATTCAACCAATCAGACTGAGTTATAAGTCGAGAGGGTGAAAATGGCGGAGTGTTTTGTTGAGGCAATGTAACGAACGAACAGTTTTGTGGTAGAATTGTAGAATATAACTAACGAAGCTCGTATTATAAGGTCCCTGGTTTCATCTCATGTTTGAAGTTTCATTTAATTTGCGCGTCCACTTAAAATTCTTCAGGTATTCTACAGGCTGATGTTTTAGCAGTCAGTATTTCGCAAGGGCAAGGGCGGATATGGCCTACACAGGATTTTTGCCGGGGGGTGGGAGGGGGACATTCACCAATCCGCATATTATTTTTTTATACGCCCACATTGAAATGTGGTCGTATATTGTCGTCGCCCCCGTCCGTCCGTCCGTCGGTCCGGCGTCCACAATTGCTTGTGGACGCTCTACAGGCTAAAGTTAATATCCGATTGACTTTAAATTTATACACAGTGTTTATGGTCATGAGACGAAGAAGCCTATTGTTTTTCAGCGATTTCCGATAATTAGTGCCAGAGTTATGGCCCTTGATCACTTCAAAAAATCTTGTGGACGCTCTAGAGGCCAAAGTTAATATCCGATTGACTTCAAATTTATACACAGTGTTTAAGGTCATAAGACAAAGAAGCCTATTGATTTTCAGCGATTTCCGATAATTAGTGCCAGAGTTATGGCCCTTGATCACCTCAAAAAATCTTGTGGACGCTCTAGAGGCCAAAGTTAATATCCGATTGACTTCAAATTTATACAGTGTTTAAGGTCATAAGACGAAGAAGCTTATTGATTTTCAGCGATTTCCGATTGTTAGTGGCAGAGTTATGGCCCTTGATCACCTCAAAAAATCTTGTGGACGCTCTGGAGGCCAAAGTTAATATCCGATTGACTTTAGATTTATACACAGTGTTTAAGGTCATGAGACGAAGAAGCCTATTGATTTTCAGCAATTTCAAATAATTACTGCCAGAGTTATCTCCCTTGATAACTTCAAAAATTCTTGTGACACTATAGAGGCCAAAGTTACTATCCGATTGACTTCAGATTGATACATAGAGTTTAAGGTGTTGAAACGAACAAGTATTTTGATTTTCAATGAATTTAGATAACTGAACAGCTAAATCCATGATATTAAATGTTTCATGTATATACTAATTGTTAGCGTGGGGTAAAACTTTATAAAAAGCAATCAAATTCTAATGATTTTCTGATAATTACATAATGAGTTGTTACTCTTAATCAGTGTATTACAAATGTTTCATTACCGAAATTAGTAAAAATATGCGACAACCCTTGTTGACTGCCCGGACGATTAGCTGCTGTGGGCGTATGTTTCGTTGCCTGGCAACCTATCTTTTTATTTTTTTTTTTTATAAATATAAACAATATTTTACTTCAGGCTTCAGGATGTCTGAACGGAATTTGTGAAGGCTCAGCCTATATAGTAGGTTGCCTGATAAGTCATTGGAGAAACCGGGACATTATACATTATATTATTGTATTGTATATTCTGAATATTCATTTATTATTCTGAATTCTGAGTCTGAGCAAACTAAAGCTACAAGTACAATTATTAGCAAAGAGTGCCCACAGGGTGCAACAAAATGGGCGTGAATTTACTTTTTTCATTTCTAGAAGCCTGGAGAAGCATTTTCAGTCATTTTGTGACTGCACTGAAAAATATATGTTGTTGAATGGGTCATTGACGGGCATATTTTGATTGTCCACATGTTAGTAACATTGTAGGAACCCGTCCAGTTTTAGGCCTGTATTATGCACCGTCGGAAAACCCTGGTTTAAATCTAGATGGACGGTGCCAAATCCTGCCGAGGTTTGTCGAATGTATAATGTATTGTGCACTGAACAATTTAGATCAAAAGGGGTGTGCTGAAGTAAGATGTTTGTATGTTGCAGCAATGAGCAATCACTGTTTTTTATACATTAATATTAATCACTAGTTTATGTGTTAGTATTTCCAATTTCCAACACCTGATTTAAAAACCGGGGACATTTAGGCATGTGAGAGGCATCGGGACAGGACGACAAAAATAACCCCCCGAACCGGGACGTATGGTAACCCTAGCCTAGGCCTATGTAATTTCAACATTTGTAACTGCCAAATTACCAACATCTTTCCATCATTCAATGCAATTAATTTATTTTGCATCCAATTATTCCAATGTTGGATTTCATCTTCGCACTTCTCAGTTTTGAGATAGATCTAGCCTATACTTGTGCAGAATTGTCATCTGCATAAATTACGGAGTCTTAAAGTGTTGTGTGTGATAATAATATCCTCGAGTGAAAATAAAATAAAACTGGTCCAAGAATTGAGCCTGAGGAACACCATAATTTAATAGATGTGCACCAGACACGGTAGACCCGACTAATTTAGCAGGAAATCCTGTTGAATTTGAATTTTGAATGGAAAAAATTATGTTTTTGACCCAGGACCATCTGTAAGGATATTTTGATGTCCTTTTAAAATATTTTTGAATTCCAGATTACAGTCAGTTCATGGGAGACCAGCCTGTTTTCTTTCTGTTAATACAAGAGGTCAAGCCAACAAAGATCAGCATCATTGGTTACATAAACCTCTGGTATCAAAAAGATATAACTTACCACACCAGAAAAACAGGCAATTAATCCATTGTTTCATTGCTAATATTACAATATTTAAAACACGTGTGGGATCTACGTTATTCAACTGTGCATCAAATATTATTACAAATTCCAATCTAAGGCCATTTAATACTACATGTGGGGAATATTATAGACTATTTTCAAACTTTTGTACCAAATCATGTCTTGCTAAACATTTTCCCACTTGTGAACGTTATAAAATAAAAGACACAAGTTCTTTTGGAAAGATGGACAAGTCTACGAAAAAACGTAAATTTGAGGGTGATAAAGATAAAACATTGCCATCTAAAAAACGAAAACTGTTAACCAGCAAAACCAGTCAAAAGGCAATGCCAAATGAAAAACCATCACTAATCGAAGAACTGTCTCCAACTAATAAACAGAAAAAGGATAGTGACAAGCCTGATGATGATTTTCGAAGTAAAATCATGAGTAGAAGAACCAGTGTTTGTAACTCAGTCATGGAGTTTAAATTCAATAAGAAACGTGTACGCGTTTTATCAACGGCAAAAGATTCTCCAGATGATTGTAATGGGATTGTTTATTGGATGTCACGTGATCAGCGTGTTCAGGGTAGGTAATCTGATAATTTGTGTTACATGTAGGGTATAATCTTGTCACCAATCCTATTTCGTTTCTCTTTTTATGGTTCCAAAAATATGATTTACTTAGGATCTGGAAGAGTTGTTATATAACCTGTGCTCTGGTTGAAGTTAGGGGTTATCCAATGAAACAGTCTCTGTTGCAGCTCATATCAAATATGACCCCTGATTATTTTGTTGCATGAACTGGTAGGGGCTCATTGTGGTCGAGCGGTAGACCTCTTGACTAAAATGTTCCTGGTTTGAATTGTGTAGTCTGAAAAGAACATTAAAGATTTTACTTGTCCGGGGTGGACAAAGAAACAATGGCAGGTGGATTTTGAAGAAAAGTAGAAGAAATGCTGCTCTCCATGCAAAATTATCCCTGTATCTTTGTACATGTACATGAAATCTTTAATTGAATATTTTAGTCCCATAATAACAGGAGTATTGAGTTAACAAGATTTTAAATCCCTTTTCATATGTTTTTCAGATAACTGGGCGTTCCTCTACACACAAAGACTTGCATTAAAGATGGAAGTCCCACTACATGTGTGTTTTTGTTTAGTGCCCAAATTTTTAGAAGCTACAATACGTCAATTCAGTTTCATGTTAAAAGGTTTACAAGAAGTTGAAGAGGTTTGTTACGTTTCTGTTTAAATAATTTTATAATTTTTACATTCCTTTCCCACCAAGTTGATTGAAATTTTAAAAACTTCCAAGAAGTAATATGTATGTGTATCATTTTGTTCTCGAACATCATAAACCCTGGAATGGTCACTAGAACATTGTCATTGTGCAAAAATTTATTAAACCTTACATGCCCACCAAATTTCCCCTAAAACAACTGAGGAAGTCCACCATTTTGGGGCAAAAAAATAGTATCCGCCATTTTGTTTAAGATAGTCACCAGCCTGCCCGCCATTTTTTTTTTTTTTTTTTAAAGTTTGATAATGAGTTATAACATTTTGAAGGCCTGTGACTCTTTTATTTATGGAGATACAGTTTTCAAATAACTGAAACTTATCTACTGTCTGTCCCATGGTAAATAATAAACGGATTTCTACGATTATGAACAAACTACTCTACTTAAGTTATTATAAACTTACCTATGTGTTTAAAATTACCTCCGGTTAAATAAAATCCATTATACAGCTAAATATACCAACGAATAAAAAAGTTCTCTCTTGTAAAATTGAACTTACCACAAACTTTGACACCGAGAAATAAAAAATGGAAGCTTATTACGTCACTTATCGGAATAGATCATTTCGTATGAGGGGGTCAAAGCAAGGCTATTTTACGACAGTTCATATTTTGTGTTGATGCGTTCGATTACTGGCCCCGCGCTTACTCTAGCCACCGCGAATGCGTTCGGGTTACTACTGGAAGTATCCTATTATTCAGCATGGAAGCAAATAAATTATTTGATCGAAGTTATATTTGCCGCTAAAAGTTTAGGCGACGGAAGAATTATTGTTGACACTTGTCTCAGTAGTGTTGTGTTTATTCTTGTAAGCTATGGAGCTGGTTAACAAAGCTAACCAAAGGTTACATTGGTTGAAAGTATGTTCTGCATAATATGGGCTTTATTTCGCTTCTCTGGATTTAATAATTCCAATGAGATACCAATGAAAAAGTCTAAAGTTTGTTGACGGATTATTGTCTGCTCGTTGTTATTTATCAGAACATCGAGCACAATTAATTGTTTGGTGACGTTCATCTTCCATTTTGATATCCGAAGAAAGTGCCGCGCCGTTTGATTACCCATTCCCACTGCGCATGTCGAAACGTACTCGAGGATCCTGTCCGAGTAAGCACGGAGCAAATAATCGAACGCGACATGTATGAATAAGCTTTTGCTCTGAGACCCAGTAATGAGTTTGAGCGTTTACAAACATAAATACGCCCATAGTCCGATATTTTGTTTCCGCCTTGTATTAATTATTTGGTTAGAGAGTTCTGGGGGAATTTTTTTCTTTTGAATTACATTTGTTTTACTGGCCTTGAATATCACCGATGAATATTTTTAATATTTCCTGATGATGAACTTAAGCAGTCCTGCCAATTAACCCCGGCAATCTGCTGTGGACGAGGTAGGCCTAAATTCCGATGTATTTTACATTTGCCTCGGCAAAATTAATAGCCGAGGCCATTGAATCATTGAATAGGTATATAACGTTTTTTTTTATAGATAAATACCAATAATTAGTATCACCAAATCATACCGCGCATCGGTTTAATTATCGGTAGATAGTTCCATATCTTTCTATTTCTCTTTAAATATTATTTCTGGTGTGTTCAGAATTTTATAATCGTGAAATTCACAAGGCTGTTTACCCATAAGATTTTGAAATCCACGGAGAATGGAATTTTCCGATGGCATTTTTAGATCGCGATCATGTCCCAGCTAATCAACGCTTTGAATTATATTGCCGTAAAAGGTACCATGTCATATTATATGCTACACAGATGGTTAAATTTAGTGCCGCGAAACTTGCACGAATTTTCCCCGCGGTCTGCATATATAACACACAAAACCTAATAATACACAAAATCTGACGTGTGATTTTTTTGTTTTGAGTACATTTTTTATAAAAACGATAAACGATGTTTAGACATCCCGAACTGTTCTTATCAAGAATGTTTCGATTTCAGTATCTGTCGAATGAACAAAAGTAATTTAATCAGGAACATTAATGATATGAACAGTCAGAACGTGAATAAAATATGGAAATTATTGAGAAGCGGCGGTCTTTTTCATACGAAATATGATCAATTAAAATTATGATTGACTGGGCTGTAATGTGTTTTATAAAAAAATATATAATATACACGGGTGAAATTACGGGGTGAAAAGCAATATTATACATGTATTTACGAGTATTCGTATAATCCGTAAATAACATTTAGCAGACTGACAATCAAACGGTTTAAAATTAATGTCATTGTCTCCTGTTGCTATTTTCTTGCCCAAACTCAAACGACCGAAAAGGCAGTGTTCTGTTTTGATTACAACACACGTGGTTATCATAGATTATCCCCTTCAGCATAATTACGATGGTTTAGCCCATAACGTCACGTGTGTAATGTTGTGATGAACACAGACGAAAATACAAGCAAAAACATTGAATTTTCAAGAGAGAACCTCTTTTTTCCGTTGGGATGTTTAATTGTGCAATGAATTTTATTTAACCGGAGGTGGTTTTAAACACATAGGTAAGTTTATAATAACTTAAGTAGAGTAGTTTGTTCATAATCGTAGAAATCCGTTTATTATTTACCATGGGACAGACAGTAGGGTATTGGTTGAACTATACATTGATAATTGTTAATTTTCAAACATGTGAAATGTTTTTGGGAAAAAAGTGTTTTTTCACGAAATCCACCAGATTTTGACAATTTTTATCTCCTAAACATTTTTTTTCTGGCAATTTCATAAAATAATGTGAAGTATTTGCAATATTACTTATGTGTTACTTTTGCATGAAATTGTCTTACTAATATCCTTCCATAGAAATAGATACTATATTGTCCCTTTATAGTCTACTTTGGAATGATCGATAAACTTCAATTCAAAGCAAGGAATATCGCAAAGCGGAATGTTTGGCACGCAAGTTTTGCACAGACACTGGATCTGTTTTCGGGGCACGTACTTGTTATTTACTCGAATAGTACAAACTGCACCGTCGGACCTTTGTTTATCTGGTGTCTTCTCCATACATAAAGAGAGCAAGTCCGTCTAGTACGTACATTAGCATTGCCATAGGCCAAGTCGATACTTCAATCTGATTGGTCTGAGACTTTGGAAAAAGTAACTCTCCTTCTAATTGAGGTTCAAACTTGTTGTAGTTGTTTATTAGGTGACTGCCTTGACAGTGTTCGATCATGTGCATTTTCCACTAAGGCTAAGCAGAGATACATGTAGGAGATAGGCAATTTGATTAGTCAAAACTTTGGAACATAATAACTTTGGTTCTAATCGGGTGAGAGTGATAAAACTCAGAGTATATATTCATTCGATGATGAGTATGTTCTGCTGTAGGAATAAACCATTTGATTTGGTCATCACTTTTGAACATAACAACTCTTTAATTGCGATAGAATGTTTAAACTTCGTGTAGATGTTCATCAGATGAATGTCTTGACTGAGTTCAATAATTTTCATTATCTGCTAAAGCTAAGCAATTTCATTCGTAAATGCTTTTGATACTAACTGTAACTAATGCTGCATGATTAATCGTAGTGTATAGTTTCACCACCAGGTACTTCTGAGTTCTGACTGACTTCAAATCATGAGAACATTTTCTGTATAGATCATCGGTTTGATTGCTCAATAAATGTGCGCTGTTGTCTTGTTCTTTTCACTGGACTTTTTTTGTTGGTTTTTTTTTTCAGGAATGCAGAGATTTAAATATACCATTTCATTTACTAGTTGGTTTTGCTAGAGATGTATTACCAGAATTTGTCAATAAAAATAAGATAGGAGGAGTTGTAACTGATTTCTCACCATTACGAGTTCCCAGGGCATGGGTAGAAGATGTTAAAAACCAATTACCTAAAGATGTTCCATTTTGTCAGGTGCAGTAACTAGTGTTTGTTTTAATGTTGGTTGATTGAAGTCAAGGTCGCCAAGATATCAGTTTTCAGCTTACTAATACCATACACTCTTGTGAACCTTACTTGATTTTGTATTTTTTGTATGTTTTAATTCTTCATGGGAGTGAATTATAATGGGTAATTGTGATCTGTATGAATTCTGTTGCCTTTTGGTTATTGTTATACGCCCACATTTTCATGTGGACGTATTATGTCGTCGCCCCTGTCCGTCCGTCCGTCCGTCCGTCTGGACGTCCGTCCGTCCACAATTTGTTTGTGGACTCTCTACAGGTCACAATTCTTATCCGATTTTGACGAAACTTGAAATATAGGTTTATCCCCAAAAGATCTCGGCTGCTTTCGATATTGGCATGTATCGGATCAAAACTTCATGGATTATGGCCCCTGATTGTACGAAAAATCACGTTTTTAGCTTGTGGACCCTATAGAGGTCACAATTTTGAACCGATTTTGATGAAACTTGACATGCATGTTTGTAACCCAAAGATCTTGGTTCCTTTCGATATTTGCGGCTATCGGAATGTAATTTCCTGAATTATGGCCCCTGATTGTCCGAAAAATCATCCTTTTTGGCTTGTGGTCCCTCTGGAGGTCACAATTATTATTCGATTTAAAAAACCGTTTGATTATATCACCGTTACACCCTAAGGAAGGTTGAGTTCGAATTTCGGGAAAATCGGACGAAAATTGCCATACAAAATGGCCGCCGTTTGTACGCGAATACTGTTAAAAAATGGTATATCAAGGTTGTGGACCCTGTGGAGGTCACAATTTTGATTCGATTTTGATGAAACTTGAAATTCATGGTTATAACCCAAAGATCTTGCTTCCTTTCGATATTTGCGCATATCGGATCGTAACTTCCTGAATTATGGCCCCTGATTATACGCAAAATCGCCTTTTTTTTAGCTTGGAGGTCACAATTATTATTCGATTTAAAAAACCGTTTGATTATATTACCGTCACACCCTAAGGAAGGTTGAGTTCGAATTTCGGGAAAATCGGACGAAAATTGCCATACAAAATGGCCGCCGTTTGTACGCGAATACTTTTAAAAAATGGTATATCAAGGTTGTGGACCCTGTGGAGGTCACAATTTTGATTCGATTTTGATGAAATTTGAAATTCATGGTTATAACCCAAAGATCTTGCTTCCTTTCGATATTTGCGCATATCGGACCGTAACTTCCTGAATTATGGCCCCTGATTATACGCAAAATCGCCTTTTTTTTTAGCTTGGAGGTCACAATTATTATCCGATTTAAAAAAACGTTTGATTATATTACCGTTACACCGTAAGGAAGGTTGAGTTCGAATTTCGGAAAAATCAGACCAAAATTGCCATACAAAATGGCCGCCGTTTGTATGCGAATACTGTTAAAAAATGGTATATCAAGGTTGTGGACACTGTAAAAGTCACAAATTTAAGATGATTTTGATGAAACTTGAAATTCATCGTTATAACCCAAAGATCTTGGTTCTTTTCAATATTTGCGCATATCGGATCGTAACTTCCTGAATTATGGCCCCTGGTTATACGCAAAATCCCCCTTTCTTTAGCTTGTGGTCCCTCTGGAGGTCACAATTATTATCCAATTTAAAAAAACGTTTGATTATATCACCGTTACACTGTAAGGAAGGTTGAGTTTGAATTTCGGGAAAATCGGACCAAAATTGACAGACAAAATGGCAGCCGTTTGTACGCGAATACTGTTAAAAAAATGATATATCATGGTTGTGGACCCTGTATAGGTCACAATTTTAATTCAATTTTGATGAGGAAGGTTGAGTTCTTATTTCGTGAAAATCGTACCAAAATTGCTGGACGAAATGGTCGCCGTTTGTACGCGAATAGTGTAAAAATATGGTATATCATGGTTGTGGACTCGCTACAGTTCACAATTCTTATCCGATTTTGATGAAAAGTCACATTTCTAGGTTGTGTACCGTCACACCATAATCATTGTCGGTTTCGAGTTTCATTAATATCAGACTGGAACTGACCAACTAAATGGCTGCTCCCAATACAGTATGAAATACAGGACTTAAAGATGTAGGAAAAATCACTTTCGGTATTGCTTGTTCTCTGTCCATCTCTCGAAAATGTGGGCGTATCCTGCCTGGCAGTGCCAGCCTATCTTTGTCTTGTCTTGTGGACATTGAACTTCAGCCTTAAAGCAGGGTTCAATTTAGTCTAAAACCAATGAGTAGCAAATTTTTGTGACAGATTCACATTTTTATACGCCCACATTTTCATGTGGACGTATTATGTCGTCGCCCCTGTCCGTCCGGACGTCCGTCCGTCCACAATTTGTTTGTGGACTCTCTACAGGTCACAATTCTTATCCGATTTTGACGAAACTTGAAATATAGGTTTATCCCCAAAAGATCTCGGTTCCTCTCGATATTGGCATGTATCGGATCAAAACTTCATGGATTATGGCCCCTGATTGTACGAAAAATCACGTTTTTAGCTTGTGGACCCTATAGAGGTCACAATTTTGAACCGATTTTGATGAAACTTGACATGCATGTTTGTAACCCAAAGATCTTGGTTCCTTTCGATATTTGCGGCTATCGGAATGTAATTTCCTGAATTATGGCCCCTGATTGTCCGAAAAATCACCCTTTTTAGCTTGTGGTCCCTCTGGAGGTCACAATTATTATTCGATTTAAAAAACCGTTTGATTATATCACCGTTACACCCTAAGGAAGGTTGAGTTCGAATTTCGGGAAAATCGGACGAAAATTGCCATACAAAATGGCCGCCGTTAGTACGCGAATACTGTTAAAAAATGGTATATCAAGGTTGTGGACCCTGTGGAGGTCACAATTTTGATTCGATTTTGATGAAACTTGAAATTCATGGTTATAACCCAAAGATCTTGCTTCCTTTCGATATTTGCGCATATCGGATCGTAACTTCCTGAATTATGGCCCCTGATTATACGCAAAATCGCCTTTTTTTTAGCTTGGAGGTCACAATTATTATTCGATTTAAAAAAACGTTTGATTATATCACCGTTACACCGTAAGGAAGGTTGAGTTCGAATTTCGGGAAAATCAGACCAAAATTGCCATACAAAATTGTCACCGTTTGCACGTGAATACTGTTAAAAAATGGTATATCAAGGTTGTGGACCCTGTAAAGGTCACAATTTTAATTCAATTTTGATGAAACTTGAAATGCATGGTTATAACCCAAAGATCTTGGTTCCTTTCGGTATTTGCGCATATCGGATCGTAACTTCCTGAATTATTCGAATTTCGTGAAAATGGTACCAAAATTGCCGGACGAAATGGTCGCCGTTTGTACGCGAATAGTGTAAAGATATGGTATATCATGGTTGTTGACTCTGTACAGGTCACATTTCTTATCCGATTTTGACGAAAAGTCACATTTCTAGGTTGTGTACCGTCACACCATAATCATTGTCGACTTCGAATTTCATGAATATCAGACTGGAACTGACCAACAAAATGGCTGCTCCCAATACAGTATGAAACACAGGACTTAATGATGTAGGAAAAATCACTTTCCGTATTGTTTGTTCTCTATCCATCTCTCGAAAATGTGGGCGTATCCTGCCTGGCAGTGCCAGCCTATCTTAGCTAATCAATTCAAAATTTGAATAGCATTTGCTCAGATTCGAGGAGCAGTAAATAGTAGCCTAATCACAAAAATTTGTAATTCTGATTTTTTGGGGTATAAGTGGATACTTTTTCCGCCGAAGGCCAGCCTTCATTGTATACCCTGCTTCGGCTTATGTGCGGATGAAGGTAAAAAAAAACCCCTCTCTCCATCGTCTCTCCACAATGCCGAACGCATTAATCATCTAAAAAAAACTACATGTACGGTACTTTAAGTTACACCACTCCAATCGAAATATGTCTAGACGTGGCTTCGCTTTTATTTCTTTATCTGAAAACATCCCCCTCTCCGCCTTCAAAATAATATTATTATCAACCCGAGAATATGCCATCGTTTCACACGTCTCGCGAGATGTCTACTTTTAGTTTCCAGTTAAGTTAACCAATCATATCATTGAATCATATTATACTGCGTTGTTATTATTATTCTATTTTTAGTAACATATTTTATAAACACGTGTGATTAAGAACGAAGTCTGCATTGTCTTCTAGTTATCGGATATATTGAAATAAAAACTGGTTCAAATTAATCTCGACCACAACTTGGAATATTAAACAAGTTAGTCCTGCATTTATAAATTGATTTATAATTGAAATTTTGTCAAATGAAAGCCATTTGAAAGTAGTTAACCATTCGGAATTAAAATATCTCCCGGACTTAGACTTTGGTTGACCTATGGTTGGACGTGGGAGTTTCTCCGACTTTTGGAACTTCCAATAACGACGCGCATGCTGGAAGTTCAAGGTCAATGCCGCCATCACTATCGTCGGCTAAAACTCGTTTACCTTTTCTATTGTCATTCTGCGAGGTGTTCAAGTACTTCAACATTGTGTTAGATATAAATGAATGAACCGACATTGGATTACATACATTCTTTTACTTGATTGACTCAACTAATTAAGTTGTTTATTTAGGAAATGTGCCGATACGGATTGAAGCCGAAGGTATTCATATTGTATTGACTGACTCTTTGATGGGTTTCTTAATCGACGAGTAATAATTAACTCTTTGTTGTCGGCCGAAAGTTGATTGATTAATGATACCATAGTGGCCGGTTCATTGTTTTACAAACCGGCTAGAGTAGATTAAAGATCAATCGGCTAAAGCCGACAAAAAACAGCCGATTAAGATCCCTGCGTCCGATGCAAGCGTTCTAAAGTGTGAATCCATTTCGATTTAAAAAGATTCAAAAATTACTCAACGTGACATATCATTTATGTCTCAGTCGGGCTCAGTCATTGACATCCCAATTATTTGTATCGTAACATTTCTACATATCAGTATTTTAAACGATTTGGGAGGGCTTACTAAATTGAACAATGGTATGATCATAAACTGTTATATAAGCGATTGAATTTCGTTTCGGTTAAGTAAAAATAATTTTCACTCCGCTTTGGGTGTTCATATTTTTACATAAGGCGTATAAGGACCAGAATAAATTTTCAGTCCATACGATTATAGTGATCTACATTTAATCAAAATCGCCTTAATTTGTTAATCATATTCTGGAGAATTTTGACTCCAGTATAAATTTGTTGTTCAATTTATGGAGTATTTTGTACTCTGGTGTAATATCTGAAGGCAAAACAAACGCTTGCTTTCTGATTGGCAGATATACTCCGGTAATGTTCCGGACGTATAATCTTTCTGGGTCATTTGGGTAAAGGGGAATCTTCTCCCTAGTAATGTCTGACTCTGGTTACGGTTCCTCGCTTGAGGTGACCAGAGTTATGAAAATCTTAGCTGGTAAGGTTACTCCGCTGTGAGTGTAATAAAATTAGAAATCTATGCGTGGCGGGTAGCCGTCCCAGATTTCTCTCAAGAAGCTACTAGTTTCATAACTAGATTCTAAATAATTCCCACTTGTTTATATAATTTTAAACAACACTGTCAGATGGGCTGGGAGCTTAGAGTCTATGCAAATCAGCATTTTTTAAATGACAATTCTTTAGTCGTCCCTCTGTTCACAATAAACGGAAGCAGTTGCTCCGGTGACACAGTACTGCACAGGTCCATCCGAGATCCTTTTTGTGCTCCGGTCCCCAACGACTATATAAAGGGAATTTCATGTAAGCCTGACGAGTTCGAAATGAACTAGTAGCTTCTTGAGAGAAATCTGGGACGGCTACCTGCCACTCATAGATTTCTAATTTTAAGTTTTACGATGGTGATTTTCTACTTAGGCTAAACAGAGGTTAGCTGTAAGATTGGGTGAGTTTAAGGACAAAATAACTCTGCTTCTGAAGTAAAATTTTTAGATGTTTGTATAATTTGTATGATTTCAATTGCTTATAGTAAAAGATAAATGTGGAAGTAATTATAATGAATGTCATATCTTTATTTTGAGATCAGTGTAGATGGCTTGTATCGTTAACTTTTATTAAACATTGTTATACCCCCACATTTTCATGTGGACGACTATGCGTATATTGTTGTCCATTTATGTTTGTTTGTGGATCCTTTACAGGTCACATTTTTTTTTCTGATTTTGACGAAAATTTAAAATATTTAAGTTTATATCTCAATGATCTTGGCTCCCTTTGATATTGACATGTATCGAACCATAACTTCATGGATTATGGACCCTGATTTTACAAAAAATCATGTTTTTAGCATGTGGACACTCTAGAGGTCACAATTATTTTTTTTTCTGAGTTTAATGAAAATTTAAATATTTGTTTATAACCCAAAGATCTCTGTTCATTTCCATATTGGCGCATATCGAAACATTACTTCCTGGGTTATGGTCCCTTATTGTACGAAAAATTATGTTTGCTTCTTCTCTGTCCACAAAATCATGTTTTTAGCTTGTTCCCTGTGCACCTCTTGAAAAATTTGGGTTTATTTGCATGGCATCTGCTTGTTTTTAATTTTTAGCTTGTTTTACACGTTATGAATGTATGATTTCAGGTTGATGCTCACAATCTTGTACCGTGTTGGGAAGCGTCACCAAAATTAGAATACGGAGCTCGAACAATTCGGAATAAAATCCACAATCAATTATCTCAGTATTTAACTGAATTTCCACCAGTTATAAAACATACCTATAGAGTTAAAGACATGCCAGAGGTAAACAGAAATTATCTTTATATTTCAATGCTGGGGTGAGTGGGCGACATTGTCCATAACAAAAATATTCTTACTTGCAGGCAAGCGCTGAAATAACCGGCCAGACACGGATAATGTTCGGGTGAGTTGACCCCCTTTGACAGGCCAAATTGCCTTTCGTTCGGACATAATTGTCCGACCGAGTTTTGGTAAACAGTACTATACTCGAAAATCCAGCCACAAAAATATCAACGACCCAAGTCATAGTGAAAATGTTACCGTTTATATCTAGGCATATGATTAGCTCTAAATCACACCTAACATGACATGTAATTATACAAATTATTAGTAATAAAAGTAATAATATTTAAAATGTTACAAGGAAATGTTCAAGTTGACTATGACTTTTTATACGAAAATTAAAATATCTCACTTTATTGGACACTTCTGATGTGAATGTAAATAGAAGAGCCTTGAAAACATGTCGAATAAAATAACTTCTTATTTTTCCCAACCCTCGGACATGGGATATCCCGGTTAGTGGGACCGTTACAGAAAATTTTAAGACTGGTAATGTGTCTAATGTTTCGCTAAATGACACTTCTAAACGGGGACCATCGCCGTCACTAGTTCAAAAATTACATACAAAAAGAACTGAGAAAAGTAGGTCAAAAATGACGTAGCAAAATCCAATGCTGACGTGTGGTTAACATCCGCAGAAAGCGATGGTTTTGTGACTACACTAAAATGTGAACTCTGTATAAAGTATTCCAAAATATCAAATATAGCAAGGAATTTTCCACTGCATGGAATAATGGTATTTGTCAGACTGAAAATCTGAAATGTCCAGTTGAAAATCAGTTAAGCCTGACATGATGTTAGGCTGAACCTTAGCAATTATTTCAAGGCTTGCTCGCGGGACACATGATCATATAGGCCCTTCAGATGACACGCAGGCCAAACCAAGGTGGCGTTTAATTCATATGCATATCTCTCTGACAAAACCGTCTGTCTGACACATCAGGTGATTGTTTAGTCAGGTATTTCCACATTTTCCGAGGAAAGGAAGTACATATAAATAGGATGCACATATGTGGTGGGTATTTAGTCATCATCGATGGACATTCCCGTAGATCACAGTTAGACTACAGGGGTTCAAACAGTAAAAAGAAATAGTGTTTTTCACGTGGCAATAATGTAGACGAATGATGCTTTACCGGCCCCAGATTGTTAGCTAGTCAAGGGAATGGATCTGCCTGGAAGCTTATACTTCTTCGCTGGTTATTAAAATATTATACATAATTAACCTGGTTAGACTATTTCTAATAGTTCAGTATTCCACTAACTCATTGTCCGTCACACTTTTTGGGACTATTAAAATAGGTTCATCTGTCCGTCACACTTTTTGGGACACAAAAACTCTCTTTCTAATTGAACTAGAACGTTCAAACTTGGTATAGGTGTTTATTACAAAGGAAAAATATGGGGGAGGGTGCCCAAGTTCAGTATGTGTTTATTAGGTGCCCAAGTTCACTAGGTGTTTATTAGGTGCCCAAGTTCACTAGGTGTTTATTGGGTAAATACCTTGATGGAATTCGAACACAATAACTCCCTACCAAATACCAATTAAGGTAGAATGTTCAGACTTAGTGTAGACATTCATTAACCTAATGCCTTGATGGAGCTCAATCATGAACATTGTCTGCTTACGGTAAGCAGAGATAAGCAATTTGGGCATGATAACTTTGGTTATAATTGAGAGCGATGAAACTCCCAGTATAGATTCATTATATCATTACCTTTACTAAGTTTGATGATGAGAATTTTCTGCTTGGGCTATGGAGTGATTAGAAATTTGATTGGTCAAGAATTTGGAACAGAACAACTGTGCTTTTAATAGCGATAGAATGTTAAAACTTGATTTGGATGTTCATTAGGTGAATGTCTTGACTGAGTTGAATGATTAACATTTCCTGGTAAAACTAAGCAATTTGATAGAATAATAAGCAGTTTGATTGAATAATACTTTTGAAAAAGATCAACGTGTAATTAATATGTGTCATCTATTTATTCCTGGGAGGGCGTTAGCCTCAATGCTGCTTGTTTATCTAGCTTTTGAAATTATGAATGGAATATTCACTCGTCTGACATTACAAACAACCAAAACATTCCAGCATATTGTTGATAGGTAAGTTAAATCTTCCCGGGTGTAAAATGTATCATGACTACAACACCCTCTAGATACACACCTCCATGATATAAACCTATTAATCCAAACTGTATCAGTGATATTAATTATTTATGTCCCGAAGTACAAGAAAACCACTATTTGATTTTAGCGTGTAGATTGGAAGGCAGCAGAAGGTAGCCTAGAAGTGGATAGAACAGTATTATTACCTGATTGGTGTACACCTGGAACAAATGGAGGCCTTAACATGTTAGAATCATTCCTTAAAGAAAGATTGAAATATTTCGCAACAGAAAGAAATATACCTAATAAAAATGCCCTTAGCAACCTGTCTCCATGGATACATTTTGGTAAGTAAATAAATCAAGATGTATGATAGTACATTATAATAATATCTACAGTCTGAGTTTAACAAGCGTAGAACTCAGACCTAATGGCTCAAAAACTACATTGTCTCTATCCTCTATCCCAGCCTTGAACCACAGGCTGAGAGTATATCCTAAGAACCCTGCATGATGTCGGTTTCCGGCCTGGCTAAAGGTATATCTCTCTAGGAAGTCCACATGATGTCTGAAAGGAAATTTAACCTCACTCTTTCTTGTATAGAAAGTATATTAGGGCGGGACAGTTACCAGTTTGGAGTAAGTAAGTGATTTGTATGGGCACCGTTTTATGTCTTGCAAAATCCCTACTTAGCCCATTTTTCGTTTTCACTCCTTTGCTTAACCACTTCAATATATTAAACAGAGCATGTTTCATCTATAGTATTACAAGGGTTTATTTTCCACATAAAAGATCTAATGATTGAGACCAATCCGAGTAAGTCCGGAGTTAAGGTAGCTCAGTAGGGTGCAGGCTAACTAACCTGGAGATCTTGGGCTTGTGTTTGCTGAGAATGTACCTCAAGGTTTTCCAGCCTGGTTTTCCATTGGCAGTGGTCAAGACATTGGGGTGGTATGAAAAACAATAGTCCATATTGGCATCCACTTAAAAAAACCTTGATGTCTGTGAATACACTACATATTTTATACAGTCCGGCTTTTACAAGCGGAAAATTAATCAAATTGAGTTTCAGAAGATGTTTTCTGCCATCCACCAACTCTTTCTACCATAGCCATTATTATATAAATCACGGTCATTGACATAAAATCTACAGAATTGCCGTTTGATAATTCTTGTAAAACTAAGAAACTTATTTCGAGGTCTGATGAAGTACCCGTCATAAACACACAGGACAAACTTTTAGACACAGGAACTAAACATGGACATTGTGACATAATATAGATAAATCTGGTCTATCTGCCTAAGGGTTTGAAATTTGAGGAACAATTTTGCATATTACAGGCAACTTATCGGTGCAGAGATCTATTTTAATGGTGAAGGAATACAGAAGTAAATATAAAGACAGTGTGGAAGGATATATAGAGGAAGCAGTAATTAGACGAGAGTTAGCTGATAATTTCTGTTATTATAATGAAAACTATGATAGCATTAAAGGTTGTATGACTAGATACATAATTTCATACAAAACACTTTAATGTATTCCCTTTTATTAACACATATATATGTGTATATTAACACCATAACATATTGACACCATAACATAGGACCAACATTGTAATGTTTGGTCGGGAATAAAATAGTTGTTTGTCTGACATATACCTGATGCATCTACTGAATTGATTGGCATTGTTTGGATTTCAGAGTTAAGCTGCATTGTTGAGTCCCTTTAAATTACCCTACCTATTTTGTGATCCCATATACCTTGTATGATATCCTATGCCCTGTATGATATCCCAAACACTGTATTATACGCTACATGTATATCCTGTATCATACTCCATATCCTATATAATACCCTATCTCCTGTGTGATACTCTAGATGCTGTGTTATCTATACTCTAGTCTGTGATCTTTGTTTTATACCTTATAATGGTGTATTGGGTATCCCATTGTGATGCCTTGTGCCATACCCTGTGTGATATCCTATACCCAATGTGATAATCACTCCATGTGTGATACCAAAAAATTGTCAATGTAAATATTTTGTGTATTGTTTGAGGGTTTGCTGTCCTGTTTAACAATGATTAATTCTTTACATTTCAGGAGCATATGATTGGGCGAAACAATCTTTAAAGTTACACTGGGATGATAAACGAGATTACATTTATACACGACAACAACTAGAATTATCTGAAACACATGATGATTTGTGGAACGCTGCTCAGGTAATTTGGTGTGGGGGGGGGATATTAAATTGTGTTAACTCATCGGGTCCGATAGCCTGAATATGCGGGCCAATTAAACCCGTCTCCTATACCGATAGCTTGAATATGCGGTCCACTGATTATTAGTGGCATCCCCGAGAGACTTAAATTACCGGTCTCTTTGTTGCATTGTTTTAACTATCGAATGATCGTAAAAAATGCATACGTCACAACAAAAGTTCAGGGGTTATAAGGTCGTGAGCTCCCGAGAGTATTTTGTTCATATCGGTCGCCATTTTGGACGGTCGACCGCTTTGATGTACTGTTTAATTGACCAATAAAGTTATAAAAAAAATGCCGCTTGACATTCCAAAAGTTGTAATTCCCTAAAACAATAGCTTCAACTAATGATTGGTCACAACAAGGTGTTAGGTGTTATAAGGTCGTAAACTCACAAAAAAACTTTCCCAGCAACGACTACTGTCGATCTCTTTCATGTATGTTTTATTGATCAATAAAGTTTTTAAAAAACGTCAATTCGCTTTCCAGACGTAATTAGGCAATAAATATATAATTTTAACTAATGATTGAACTTGATTGAAGTCGTAAACTATACCTCACAACACAGGTTTTAGGGGTAATAAGGTCGTGAACTCTAAAGGAAAAATATTTTCAAGGGTCGCCATTTTGTTGAATGAATGTCAGTTTTGTATGCCTAGATTGTAAATAATTTTGTCGATATGGACAGTGATTCCGACTCAGATATATTAGACGTAGAAATTAGCAATAATAATATCCTGGACTGTGAATTGACTGACAATTTGAGTGAGGAACACGAAGGCTCCGAAATAGCTAGTGACGAAGTGTACCAAAATGGAGGGCAATCTTCGAGATTCAACTGTCAACAAGGATTTTATTTGGAATGATGCACTGAATTCCGTTTCATGCCCATCATTTTTAGGAGACGGATAGGTCCATAATACATATTAGAACGTAAGAAAAACAAATTTAATTTTTTTAGTTTATTTTTTTGACCAAACTTGCTCGTATTGGTTGATCCACGAAACCAATAGATATCACGCTGAAAAATTCAATATGGTTCAAAAAAAAAAATTCAGGAACATAACGGTTGAAGAAATTTGTGATTGCCAACATTATTTACATTGCCAATCCTAAAGACTGGTTATGGACTAAATTAATCAATTGTGCTTACTGTGTGATGCATGGATCAGTAAAGTGTAACTTCATAATTCATAAACGTAATGTTATTTTATATAGTTCTTTTTATGATATGGAATAACTTTGTAGTTATTTGGTATTTTTGTTTAAAAAAAACACGCTTGTAAAGACTGTCTTTAATTCTACATTTGGTAATATAAACATTTTTTGATTGGAGTAATCGTTTTTATACGCCCACATGGAAATGTGGTCGTATATTGCCGTCGCCCCCGTCCGTCCGTCTGTCGGTCGGTCCGTCCGTCCGTCCATCGTCCACAATTTCTTGTGAACGCTCTAGAGGCTAAAGTTAATAGCCAATTGACTTGAAATTTATACACGGTGTTTAAGATCGTGAGACGAAGAAGCCTATTGATTTTCAGCGATATCCGATAATTACTACGAGAGTTATGACCCTTGATCACTTTGAAAAATCTTGTGAACGCTCTAGAGGCTATAGTTAATATCTGATTGACTTTAAATTTATACACAGTGTTTAAGGTCATGAGACGAAGAAGCCTATTGATTTTCGGTGATATCTGATAATTACTGCCAGAGTTATGACTCTTGATCACTTTGAAAAATCTTGTGAACGCTTTAGAGGCTAAAGTTAATATCTGATTGACTTTAAATTTATACACGGTGTTTAAGGTCGTGAAACGAAGAAGCCTATTGATTTTCAGCGATATCCGATAATTACTACCAGAGTTATGACCCTTGATCACTTTGAAAAATCTTGTGAACGCTCTAAAGGCTAAAGTTAATATCCGATTGACTTTAAATTTGTACACAGTGTTTAGGGTCATGAGACGAAGAATCCTATTTGATTTTCAGTGATATCTGGCACTTGATCACTTTGAAATATCTTGTGGACAAAGGCCTTGAGACAAACCATCAAAACTATTCTAATCATTTCTGATAATTATTTAATGGGCTATTACTCGTAATAAGATTATCATGTGTTGTAAATGTTCTCCTTACTGATAAAAGAAACAATATGCGACAACCCTTGTTGACTGCCCGGACGACTTAGCTGTTGTGGGCGTATGTTTCGTTGCCTGGCAACCTATCTTTGTTTTATTTTGGGATATCTCCAATAGGTGAGATTAGTGGATAATCTTTTAATTAACACTAGGGATAGAAGCTATAGTCTGGTTAATTGGCTTAGGATATTAAGCAGTAATTAACATAATTAGCTCTAGGGGTCAATGAGTTAATCTATTATTGATAATCAATCACATGGAAGCAATGTAGTCGCTAATTCAAGCATCAAATAAAGTTTGATATGGCCACTGAGCTAGGATATGTCACTATATTTTTTAAGGTAGTAAAACTAACCAATTAATTTTCTTCTTGAATTATACATTGGCATCTATTTTAACTCGCCAAATTCCATCCATATGTCACTGTTTTAGTCACATCAGAGCATATTGTGATATGATATGTGTACATAGGTTAAAGGGGTGTGTAAAAAGCTTAACAGAAAACATGGCATCTTCTTAGCAATTATTACGTCATCTCAGTCTGATTTAACAAAACACTATGGAACACGATTATCAGTGGGAATTCACAAACACCAAATTGTTTATCAGTATTTTATATTTCCAGCTTCAAATGGTAACAGAAGGTAAAATGCATGGATTTTTAAGGATGTACTGGGCTAAGAAAATATTAGAATGGACACCGAATCCGGAAATAGCTTTAAAAGAAGCTATTTATTTAAATGATAAATATCAGCTGGATGGTCGTGATCCTAATGGTTATGTTGGTATGTATTACAAATACAAGAATATAGGCACATGACTGATTCAAAATGATAAGTTAAGATGTAATAATTAATTAATAGAACTTAATTTTAAAAAAAAAAAACATATTTTTCTCAAACGTTTAATTAGTAAAAGTATTAATTCAGTTATGACATCATAGAAATTTATGACATCATGGACTTAGATACCTAACAGACATGATAGGTTAGTTTACATCATAGACATAAAAATCATGAAGTGGACTTTAAAAATGAGAACTATGCATGATTATAAATTTCTTGGAAACCTCTTGGATTTAACTCATTTCAAGCATTTGACTAAACTGAATTAAGTCTGTGAATCCAAAGACTTTCTGCTGTAAGTGCATGTTTTGTTGGTTGGCAACCTCTTTTAAACTTTGTAATTAACCCTTATTCTATCAGGAAGGACTAGAAGCCAATCAAATTTAAACTGTCTCTGATGATTACTTAATGGGTTGTTACTCTTGATCAGTTTTATGTTCATGAGACGAAAATGTTTATTGACTTTCAGTCAGTAATTGCCGTTAAAATTAACGTCTGATCCTGATTGCTGGAACATGTTTTGTATAATTTTGCACCAAAAAGAATGAGAAGCCAATCACATCATTTAAGTCCCCTCATTATATACTCTATTATAAATATTCCACAAACATTGGGGTTAACTTGGCTGTTGCGGATGTATATTTCTTTGTTTGGTAACCTATCTTTACCTATACTGTATGTGGAATGTTAATGATTGTCTGACAGATACAGCTAATTTTGAGCAGAATTTTTTTTTTTTTTTTTTTTTTTTTACTTTAATCTTGTATTTGCCAGGTTGTATGTGGTCTATTTGTGGTATACATGATCAGGGCTGGAAAGAAAGATCTGTATTTGGTAAAGTACGCTATATGAACTATAAGGGATGTACAAGAAAATTTGATGTTCCAGCATTTGTTAGAAAATATCGGGTCAAGAAACCTCTTCCATCTAAAAAGTAACAAGACTTTTGAGTTATAGTAATGCAAATACAATGCTGAAATAAAGTGATGTGTAAAATATTGGTGAATGGGTCCAAACCTATTATGAAAGTCAAGGGAGACTATTCCTGTTACAGAGTAGGCCAATTCACCACAAGAACAATGTGACATTCGTTGTAAATCATGTGTTAATTGTGAAATTACTGAGCATCTGAAGATCTGAGGTAAACGATTAAGGACATTGGTCAACTTTCTTTAATGGGGCCTTTATTGTAAGGGAGGGATGATACATTCCTTATCTAATCTCTATATCTTGATTTGTTCATCTCGGTTTTTGTTATCACTGATCATTTTGGTAGATAAATATTTACAGCTCTTTCCTTGGAAACCAGTCACATAAAAAGAGATGTCTTTGTCAGTAATAACTCTACCTGTTGTTTTGAAGAATGATTGATTCCTGATCATATTTCATGCAATTATTTGTTGTGCTCAAGGGGACACCAAACCCTATCATTTTGATTTGTCAAACACTGCCACCATATGATTTGTTATAAAAACACTGCCACTATGGGATTTGTTATATATTATTTGTTTTAACATGGATATATATTCAGGGGTGGTCTGGTGGATTAAGTGACAAGTGTTTCGATATGGTCCTTTTTAATGAGATTTTGAACATAACATCGACGTAGATAAGATTCTGTTTAACCAAATGCACCAACGAAGATGGGTATGCACCATGCAGTGGGCTACGAAGGAAAATTGGTGTGTCTAATCCAGGGCTCAATTTAAGCGGTATCGCATCGCAAAAAGCGACCTAAATCGCAGTAAAAACGATAGAATTATTTCATTCATTAGCCAAAAATTGCTTTCAAACTTGTGAAGTGCGATTCATTTTATTTTGGTTGAATGTGGAGTATAATTAGACCTACGAAAAAATCAATTTATAAATGCAGGACTAATGTTTAATATTCCAAGTTGTGGTCGTGATTAATTTGAACCAATTTTTATTTCAATATATCCGATAACTAGAAGACAATGCAGACTCCGTTTTTAATCACATGTGTTTATAAAATATGTTACTAAAAATAGAATAAAACAACGCAGTATAGTATGATTGGTAAACTAAATCTCGCGAGACGCATGAAACGATGGCATATTCTCGGGTTAAAATTTTGAAGGCGGAGAAGGGGATGTTTTTAAATAAATAAACAAGCAAAGCCACGTCTACAAATATTTTGATTGGAATGGTGTAACTTAAAGTACGCAGTGGTTTTGTTTTAGACGATTAGTGCGTCCGGCATCGTGGAGAGACGGTAACTGTTAGTTTGGGGTTTTTTTTTTCATCCGCACATAAGCCAAAGCAGAGTATACAAGTATCCACTTACACCCCTAAAAATCAGAATTGCAATTTTTGTGATTAGACTTGTTTTACTGCTCCTCAAATCTGAGCAGATGCTATTCAAATTTTGAATTGATTAGCTAAAATGTGAATCTGTCACAAAAAAATTTGCTACTCATTGGTTTTAGACTAAATTGAACCCTGGTCTAGTCATCTGCTGTCATTCGTTAAATTGGTGAAGAACAGTCGAAAATGAAACCCCAATTCATTATATATTTCGATACAGATAGCAGATTAGATATGCCAAAGCCAATTTATTTCTTCTTTCATGTTTAAGGTTGGTCTTTATAGATATATTCCTACTGTTTCAAACCACATGCTTTGCAAAACCAAGTACATCAATTGTAGGGCTGAGAAAACAACTGTAACCACACAATTTAGAGGTTTTTTATATTTTTCTATGAGTAAGATAAATAATATCACAGTTAAAGCTTTAAACACAAACATATTAATAAAAACAGTACCACAATTCATATAAAGTACGTAACAAAGTTATTTCAGCTACAAAAATGGTAACTAGGCCAGACCACATTTACAGGTATTAAATTATTGCTATTATAAGTGCATTATACTCAAATGTAAACCGTAACTCATGTCTGGTCATATTATGTCTGTTAGAATCACTGCCAAAAACCTAAACTTGTTTTATTTAGATGTATAAAATCATAACAGAATAAAGTAGACAAATGTGTAGTCTTTAAAAGGGCATAGGCATACAGAGAATATTTTAAAAATTTGATTGCCATTACGATCTCTATTTAGTATCATGTTCATCATATTAATTTGAAAAAGGTCTTATTTTATAAAATAAAACAAAATGACAAAATGTGCAACTTACAGAGTGTTGAAGTAGTAGCCCTGGCTTCAACAACAATGTTGCTATTGGCAATTTCTGTTGTAATATAAATTAAGAGCTAAACATCTTTCATTGACATCAAAATAAAGTACTAAATTGGAGCGACATGACTAGTGATTAGACAAGCGATATGCAATTAAATTTTCAATGTGAAGGTATGTTTAACAATTTGATTTTTGTTGCTGGTAAACTGTTCAACACCTGGATCCTTTTAAATAGTAAATTTTGTTGATAGATAAAAGCTGAATCTAGTTATTGCAATACGAACGTACATTTGGCTTCTATAAGATTAATATATTTCTACAACAAGCTTTGGTGTTGGTTTGATTAAATTTTAATATTGAATTATTATCATGATTAGATTTCAATATTAAATTATTTTCTTCTTTGACTAAATCAAATTACATATTTATTCTGAATTAAACAAATTATAAAATAAAAATACATTTTGGCATTTGTACTATTATAGTTGCATAAAATAAAAAATTGGTTTGCTTTTGGCAAGAGAATAGAATCTACAATAATTCTATTACAAATAGAATTCTTTTACTTCTTCAAATAACTATTTATAGAGTTTGATAGTTTTTAAAGATGCATTATTTAAAATCTATATCTGCCTATTGCAGATCTTTATTTTGGCTTTAAATGTTAAATAAACTATCATTTAGACATTTATTCATGTGAAAAGTGTATAATAAACTCTCTAGCTGCACCATGGATGGATGTGATTTACATGGACCTTACAGATCAATCAAGCGTACAAAAATTCTAACAAATCTGTCAATCATTTGGTGAGATACAACACTAGTAGTTCATTATTTGTTCAGATCCCACATTTTCAAGTAATTGTTGAATGTTTGATCAACCTCTCAATTCAATAATAAGATGATTTCCAAGGAGCTAATATTTCTTTGGCTTACTGGACTGAATGTGGAACCAATAATCGTATCTCAACACTGGTATGATCTACGGGCAGATTATCACCCCATGAATCTACATACAAAAAGATCGCAGAATTTATTTTTGACCAAATCAGAGGTCTTGTCATGTAAGGTCACTAGGATTATGTGCAGTCATCTAAATGCAACAAATAAAAGATTATATTCTCGGTATAAACATAGACACAGAGTTTTACCTACAGGACTGAAAACAATTTGACACAATATGGTAATATAATTTACTAAATAAGACAAGAGTCAATGTAAGTCACAGACCAAATGTAAATTCAAGACTTATCTTTATTTATCCACGAAACTGTCAATGTTATTCAGAGATAACAACAGTTAATCAGACATAACTATAGTTATCTATTAATGCGTTGGGAGGTAAACCAATGGCCCACGAATGTAAACTGCAATCAGAAACCGTTTTTCGGGTCAAGGTTGAAGATTTACTGTAAATACTTCTGGCTTTACCAGCACTGTGACTTAATCCTTTGACAGGAACCTGAAAGGTATAAAAATCATTCCATTAGGAAATGTTGACATGCTGAATAAATTTTAACACTATCACCCACAATGATAAATATTTTTATAAAAGGAATAACATTTTTGTCCAGAGAAGCATTATTATTATTAAGTGCAAGAAGACTGCTCCACACGCAATTACATAAGACAAACCTACGATCAGGACACAGACACTAGAAACAACAAATGCACATAATATCAGACCAAGTCAAGTGTCCAGGCCTGTAGTGATACAGACTTCAATGAAAATTTTGGACCTAGAAATTGAATACTGGGGTATGTCTAGCCTTGTTCTTCGAATCCTTGTTACAATTTACAAATGGCACCAAAATGCATTATGGCACATGATTCGTGTACCAATGGTAAAATGTTTACTTCGGCTTAAATAATGACTATCTTTTCCAGGTGAGATCACAACATCAATCTTGATATAAACTGACAAAATATTTGTGTTTTCTTCAATGTCGAAGACTTTGGATAATATTGAGTAAGAGACTTATCCACGATTAAGTATTGTTTACATACATACAAGACAAGTCCCTTTTTTTATAAAAAAAAAAAGAGAAAAACTAATACTGAATACAAAGATTTGTATTACATAAACACTGGCTTTACCAGGAACACAATCATTAAGATAGTTGAAATGATGTTGGATTCGGGTAACTCATTATTATCTCCCCTTGCTTGATCATGGTTACCGGCATTGTATGTCAGATTTTTTGTAGATCGCATTATGCACAACTGTTATTTTGCTGCCCAATTACTAGGCAAACCACACAGGCACTTGAAGGGATTAAAATAAATTAACATAAAACTTCTTACTACTGCTTGACTTTAATATTCTTGTATTATAGTCAAGCAGTAGTAAGAAGTTTTATTTTAATTTATTTTAATCCCTTCAAGTGCCCGTGGCAAACCACTACAATACAAGCAATTGTATTTATCTAACATGGAGGCTAATTTACAGCCAACCTGGTATTTACATAATATTAATAATGACACAGAGAGAAAGTCAACTACTCAGAGACCATATTTAATTCATAATTTAGTCCACTCAGTAGTTGACCGTTGTCATTGGTAGTCATTGAGTCAAGCAATTTTTTTTTATAATATTAATATAAACTAGATTACAACAACGTGCTGGACAATTGTAATACTTCATTGGGCGTTTTTTAAACGACCAGACAGAACAAGAACAAATGACCGTTAGAAATGTTAAATTCGACAACGGAGTTCATGTAAAATAAAATAGTAATTATTTATGGTTATTTCGTTTCGGGCAACAGCCATAATATGCGCATTCCGCAATTTTGATACAACCTCTAAGTAAAATGGAGTAATCGCTTTGCTTGCTTGCTAGAGAGCTGACAACGAAAATATTGTAAATTTGTTAAGATGCAAGCGTTAAGAAAACGACATTTGACCTCATCTCAGTCTATTTATTTCTTACTACTGCTAACAGTAGTTATACTAATATGTATGATGATGTTAATGGTGTTTGTTTGGTCGCCAAGTAATTTTGAAGAGGACCAATTTCGATTTTCTAGGTCAATCAACACAAATGAAATAGTGACAATTCACACAACCCAGCAGATCAAAACACTACCAAGGGACACTTCCTGTACTTTTCACACATGTTTAGAAGTTTATCAGTGTGGTTACAATGATGAAACGAAAATTAGTGTCTATGTTTATCCAATCAAAAGTTTTGAAGATGAAAACTCAGAGGAACTGACACTCTCGCGATCAAAAGAATTTGATGAAATATTACAAGCTATAACAGACAGTGATTTTTATACATCTGATCCAAACACCGCTTGTCTTTTCATACCTTCTGTCGATATGTTAAACCAAAACAATCTCAACCTTAAAAATGTTGGCCGAATTCTGGCCTCGTTACAGTGGTGGAAAGACGGATCAAACCATCTTTTATTCAATATGGTGGCTGGATCATCTCCTGATTTTCACAGTGTTGTAGAAGTTGATACTGGCCGTGCAGTCATTGCTGGTTCTGGCTTCTCCTCGCTGTCATACAGACGTATTTTTGACGTTTCTATACCAATGTTTAACCCCCTTGTATCCGGCCTTCAGCTGCCTGTCTACTCTAACAATCATGCAAAAAGATACCTGTTGATCTCTTCGCAGTTGGGCCTTCATCAAGAATATTTACAAGTTTTGAGGCAACTTCATGAAGAAGACGATCAATTTCTCTTATTAAATACCTGCCCTCATCATCAGAAACCATGGAATTATACACAAAGGTGCCACAACTCTAAAATCTACAACTATCCTCATGTGTTACAAAACTCAACTTTCTGTCTGGTATTGAGAGGCTCTAGACTTGGTCAGCCAGCTCTCAGTGATGCAATGCAGGCTGGATGTATTCCAGTTGTTGTAGCCGATGGATACGTGATGCCGTTCTCAGAAGTTTTAGATTGGACAAGAGCAGCTGTGGAAGTCCGTGAAGATGATTTAGCAGACATAATCAAAATTATCAAAACTTATAGTCCAGAAAGAATCCAACAAATGCAGAAACAAGTCAAGTTCTATTACGATAAATATTTCAGCTCATTGAAAGCTATCGCCCTGACAACACTACAAATAATAAATGACAGAGTTTTTCCATATGCGGGAAAATCCTATGAATATTGGAATGATATTCCCAAATCAAATGTGGTCCAGAATCCATTATTCCTTCCGTTGTCCCCTCCAAAATCGCAAGGTTTTACTGCTGTTATTTTAACTTTTGACAGATTGGAATCTTTATTCCAAGTTATTAAACGAGTAGCAAAAGTTCCGAGTTTGGCTAAAGTTGTTGTTGTATGGAATAACCAGAACAAAGCTGCACCACCTATGTCTTCGTGGCCATACATCGGTAAACCGATTAAAGTAATACAAACCAAGAAAAACAAACTTAGTAATCGTTTTGTTCCATATGATGAAATCGAAACTGAATGTATTTTAGCGTTGGACGATGACATCATCATGTTGACTGATGACGAAGTTGAATTTGGTTATGAGGTGTGGCGTGAATTTCCAGATCGTCTTGTTGGCTTTCCGTCACGATTACATCTCTGGGATAACAGCACCCAAAAATGGAAGTATGAATCTGAATGGACTAATGAAATTTCAATGGTGTTAACTGGTGCTGCCTTCTATCACAAGTATTTTAGTTATCTTTACACGAACTCGATGCCCGGAAATATGAAACTGTGGGTGGATGATCATATGAATTGTGAAGACATTGCTATGAATTTTTTAATGGCAAACATGACTGGCAAGGCACCAATAAAAGTAACACCAAGAAAGAAGTTTAAATGCCCGCAGTGTGTAAATAATGAAATGTTATCAGCTGATTTAACTCATATGGTTGAAAGGTCTGAGTGTATCAATAAATTTACCAGTATTTATAACACGATGCCGTTAAAAAGTATCGAATTCCGTGCTGATCCTGTACTTTATAAAGACAATTATCCAGGAATCCTCAAGAAATTTAATGATGTTGGAAGTTTATAAACTACTGTTCGTGTAACTTTATTATATAAAAAAACATGTACATGTAGGACTGAGCCACAATTCAAATTATAGAGAATAACTTGTGTGAATTTTCTCAAGAGGCATTCTATGAATAGTTGAAATAACGGAGAATTGGGCTTTTTAATTGGAGTTCAACAATTATTTTTCATGATAAAAAAACAACTTAGTTTGCAGTTTTACATGTAAATGTATGTAATGAAACTTGAAAGACTAAAACTGTATACTGTAATTAAAGTTTTCAGGATAATGGATTATTACATAGGCTCTACCTTTGTACTTGATATTATTTGTTGGAAAAAGATCTGAAATAATTACCATATGAATGTTTTACTGGTTGATTTGATGTTTTTTATAATTAGCAAAGAATACTTGTCTTTCCACAAGGGAAAAACCATAAACTGACAAAAAAAAAACAATTTCATAATGTCATAATCAAAAGAATATCCTCTAATGACCAAACAGAATTATTGACATACAAGTATCTGTATAAACATTTCATTGCTAGTATTCTAGATATTTCATTGAATGTCCGTTTGATCCAATGTATAAAAAGTTACATTTTATCTGAGACTTTTCCAACTTACCTGTATGTTCAAGGTGACAAGGTACCTTTTTTAAAAGTTGAATGTATACATTAATTTATCACTATCCTTTTCTAAAATTTACCCACAAATCTGAGCCTAGTTTGTCATATTTTGTTCCACAGTTAATGATTAACACAGGTCTCAGTTCGAGGAAACAAAATTACATGTACATGTATATATCAGGATGATCTAGACTTTAGACGTTAGCTGGGATTATGTATATCACAATAGTAATTGTACTGAAATCAAATCATCCCACGTGGATTCTAGTCACTAAAAAAATATACTGGAATTTTATAGACATGTACATTTCTTTGGTTTAGGTTCAAATAAATTATTGAATTTGGTTGATATTTTGATTAGTGGTACATGTAGTGTAAGCTGTACTATTTACTACTATTGAATGTTTGTTTTTTACTGATTAAGTGCAAGTCAGTTTGTTAACTAATTTTAGTTTACATTTAGGCTTTAACAATTCAAGGCAAAAATCAATTATCAGATGTATCTCAAAACATGACCTTTCCATTGTAGTTGTAGACCAAAATTGTATAGTTATAGTCTGTAGACAGATACATGTATTAATGTACTGACTTTGCAAATCAAGTAAACACGTCAAACTGACACTTTTATATTTTTACCCAAATCAAGGAGTTACTTTTTTAAAGAAATTATTTATGTATATATACATGTATCAGTTGTATTACTGAAGTTATTGCTGTCATATTTGTATTTGTTCTGGACATGTATTAAATATATTTAATGCCAGCTACCAGAGGAACCAGATTCCAGATGTTATAATTGGTTGTATGATTATATATTTTATTTTATTATATTTACACTACTATTATCTTATACCATTATGTTGTGCCAAATACAGGAATAATAATTTTATCACTTTTTATATATTATTATATAGTCAAATATGAAAGATAGCCATGAAAAGCTTGGAAATATGTCCACATAACAGCCTTCAAGAAATCTAATCTGTTATCACTTTCAAACACTTGGAAAAAATCTATTCAAAATTGTCACTTCTATCACATTCACAAGTCTTTTAAAAAGTGGGCATAACTCCTAAAAAGGACTCAAAATAATGAATATTGTTAGGATGCCCCCTTTCGTAAGCCCAAGGTTTTTTGAAAAAGGGGCATAACTCCTAGGAAAAAGGGTGCTCAATTTTGATTATCAGACAGCAGATGCTATCATTCGATTGAATTTAACTCTATCACAGTGATATATTCATGAGGCAAAGAAGTCTATTGTGTTCATGTTCATTATCAACGATTTACGATAATTACTGTCAGAGTTATTGCCCACGATCAATTAAACAAATGTTGTGGATGCTCCAGGGGCACATGTACGGTAAAAGTCAATCAAATTACTTCATGGGTTGTTGATTTGGGTAAGATTTTAATATTTTGTGAATGCTCCCAGTGCCTACAAAAAAATATGTAAGTGATGTGACAATCTTTGTGGACTGCGCGGACGAATTAGCAGCTGTGGTTTTATATTTCGTTGCGTGGCTATTAATAAGCAAAAACAAAAGTGAAATATTTCATAAACTGTTTTATTTTACATTGAGTCCTTAATGTATCACCAAGGTCCTGTGTACACCTTGGTGTGCATGTAAAAAATCCCTTGACAGTTGGAATTCGTTCTAACAGTAGGCCGCAGTGCCGTTGCCCGGTCAAAATTTCCCTCATATCACACTGTATGGCATAAGCCAGTCTTCTATCTCAGTTGGCAGCAGAGCAGTAGGACGTTAAACCCCCATTTCATTTCCTTTATGAATCAACAATCTTAAATTACAGCCCTGCGCAAGAGGCGACAAAGATTGGAAATGTGATACATGTAAAACCTGTGCTATTGAAGCTTAAAATGGTTGCTTTTCATTTAATATATTGCACTTTCCATCTTTTATACCAAATAAACTCATTTATTTTTTAACCTTGTTTTTCTTTTTTCTTTTTTTTTTGTAAAAATGAAATGTTAAGAGAAATAAATCATCAACCTTGAGTTAGTACATGTATATTAAAAAAGTAAGAGTATGAGCAGGAAGTAACATTTGATACATCATTGGGTAGGGGGGGGCGTTACCGAATGGTTAGCGTGTGCACACTGTATCATGCGGCCTGCCATTGAGTCAACTAGCCCTAGCATGGTTTCAAATTGCATGTGGCAAGGAGTAGGGTCATCTGTCCAACCTTGTGGGTTTTCTCCGGGTACTCCAGTTTCCTCCCACAGCAAGCGAATTATTGAAATAAAAGTAAACTATATGTAATGCAAATTGACATAATTTGTGCCAAGTGGACGTTAAACCCAATTTTTCTGATGTAAGGCTAGCTAAAAATATTTCAACAATGCGCTTGCGTTCAGGCGATCTTCACAGGCAGAAGGAAATCAGATAGAGATATATATATATGTCTAGGATAGGACTTGATGACAGATTTATCGAAAATGCATTATATGTTACACCACAGCTAAAGATATCACCAGATATCGTTTTATGAATTATATGCAAATTAAGACCTAAATATGACAACATCGACAACAGTTACTATATAGACATTGTTAAACAGGCACAGTGTGTTCTGGTGGACACAGCTATTTCTGATAATAAATCACTGAGTTATTGCCCTTGCTCACTTTTTAAAATATTCTTTAAGACACTAGCAACAACAGTTAATCCTGTAAGATTAAAATGTAGATTTTGTAAGTAAACTTTAGTAAACCGAAAGGAAAATGATTAGTTCAATTAGGCTTTATTAGTGAATATTATTATAAGCATTTAGTAGTAAGTACATGTAGTGATTAATTGATTATCTTTTAACCAGATTAAAACAACAAATGTTATTATTGTATCTACCTTATTGACATTGAGGACTAAGTAATGGAGTCTGGAATAAAGGATTAGACATAGACAAGAAAGGTGATGATAATAATGATTCAGTACATAATATGATCATTCTCTCGTAACGGGTGCCAATAAATATACTTCACCACAGCTAAGATATCTAATCATCAATTTGCAAACAAACTAATAGCAGCAATAGTTCATGTGCTATAATTTTTACCAATCACAATCTAGTTTGCTTCTATGATCTATTTAATTAAAATTACTAGCTGTTTATACAAGTGATTGACAAGTTCTGTTCAAAACATGTTCATAAATGAATTATTTCCACGATAAATGTTGGTCTTCACAGGAGCTGAAAAATCTTCTGTGTTATTAGAGATTATCAGTCACAAAAACTGCCTTCCTTCATTTAATTTGCTCCCTCTTCTTGATTCCGCAAATCTTTGTTAGCAAAAAAATCTATCTTAAAATTATATTGTAATGTGTTTAATTTAATCTGTTCTATAAGTCACATAGTGTAAAATTTTATGGACACCAATATCAGGGTTAATCTACCTTCTCAAACTTAGTTTTAAAAATTCAATTATTTAGCTTCACACTGAGTGATGACGTTCAGAATCTAACCTAATACCCTAGTTTGAAATGTGGTCGTATATTGCCATCGTCCTTATCATCCGTTGGTTCGCGTCCACAATTGCTAAAATTACTATCTGATTGCCCTGAATTTATTAATTATACAGTGTTTAAGGTCAAAAGACAAAGACAGCTGTTGATTTTAAACAATTTTTGATAATTACTAACAGAGTTATGGCCCTTGGTCACTTTGAAAAATCTTGTGGTCATTCTAGAGGCTAAAGTTATTATTTTAAAGTTTATACACACTGTTCAGGGCAATGTGACGAATAAGCTGCATTATATTTATATCAATAAATTCCGATAATTAACTGCCAGAGTTATGACCCTTGATTACTACGGTCATGAGGCAAAGAAGCCTATTAATTTTGATAATTACTAACAGAGTCATAGCCCTTGATCACTTTGAAAACTCTTGTGGATGCTCTGTCATGTACAACCATGGATTCGAAACCAAGTCTGTTGACTCAATGACAGGCTTTATGATACAGCGCGCACATGCTAACCAATCAGCCATGCAACCCCCCGAACTTATACAGTGTTTATGGTCATGAGATGAGGAAACCTCTTGACTTACAACAATTTCTGACAATTACTGCCAGAGTTATGGCCCTTGAACACTTGAGAAATTTTGTTGATGCGCTAGCATAGGTTAATATAAATTTATACACAGTTTTTAAGGTCATGACACATAAACAAATAATAGAAACAAATTCTAATGTTTTCTGATAACTATTTAATGGGTTGTTACCTGGCCTGCCCTCTGTTTGCACCCCCCAATAATTTTCAAAAATAAAAAATGTGATCTGGCAGCTCTATTTATCTCAAGGACCGTTGTCTGAAATGCTACCAGGCTGCATTCCCGGCAGTCTATTTTACAAAATATAGTGGCGAAAGTTATTCATTCAATTTGAGTCACTCTTACTCCGCTCGGTCGACACTTTCTTCTATGGTCAGATAAACGAGTGGTTTGGCGACAGCCGGTATCTGTTAAGCTCTATTTATCTCGCCGATCAATGCCTGAAATACTGCCAGACTGCATTTCGGGCCGTCTACTTTTCAAATTATTGGGGACTTTATTGAGGTTCACAAGTCCGTTCATTTCACAAAACATAGTGGTGAAAATAATCATTCACTTTGGGTCACTCATTCCGCCTGTTTGTCACTTTCTTCTCTGGTCGGATAAAATAGTGTTTTGGCGACAAACAATATCTGTTAAGCTCTATTTATCTTGACGATCAATGCCTGAAATACTGCCAGACTGGCTCAGTCTGCATTTCGGGCAGTCTACTTTTCAAATTATTGGGGACTTCGCTGAGTTTCATTTGTCACTTTCCTCTCTGGAGTCGGAAAGACTAGTAATCAGGCCATGGACGACATCCAATCAGCTCCATTTAACTTTACGATCAGTGCCTGAATACTGTCTGGCAGCACTCCCAACAGTCCATTTTTCAAAATTTTCTTGGGGAGTCGCCAAAACCCCCACAAGGACTCGCTACTTTGGCGCTCACAAAGGTACTTCGTTGAGGTTCGCAAGTCCGTTCGTTTGCCATTTTTGTCTCCGATCGTATAAACTAGTGATCAGGCGGCGGACGGTATGTGGTCAGATATATTTATCTCGACGATCCGTGCCTGACTGAATATTGACAGACAGCATTTCCGACAGTCTATTTTTCAAAATACCCCCCATAAAATACACCCAACATTGGCGCTCGTCAGTTGGATTCGCCGAGGTTCGCAAGTCCGTTCGTTTGACACCTTACCTCTTCATTGCCTGAAATACTGCCAGATTGCATTTCCGACAGCCTGTTTTTCAAAATTTTCTCGGGGAGCCCCCCACCCCTAGTTGAAACTCATGCCTTTGCCCCCTTAACCTTGGACTTTGCCCCAGCCTTGCTCCTCCAACCACCGACGGCTGGTGCATCCACTGCTGACAAAAGAACAAATTCGGATGACTTAGCTGCCATGGGGGTATGTTTCAACCCATCTTTTTAGAGTAACCTACTTCCTCCCTGTCAAACATGAAACCGAATTGTCAGACCCATGATGCTAGTTCCATGATTAATATGATACTTACAACAATTCGTAATGATCGTTTATCTTTGGTTAATTCTTGAACTGTGCATTTACGTCCTTTATCCAGGGTTGTTGCTGGGGTTGGACTGTCTAATCGACCTTTTCTAGATGGACTCGGACTTCGTGATTTACCTATAATTAGAATAAAAACACAACAATTTAAATATTTTAATGTTCTATTTCCACATGTAAATGGACTGAAAATGTTGCTTGAGCCATAATTGTTGTAAATGGCTAAAGAAACAGACAGCTACGCTTTTACAATTACTTCTGATTAGAAGGATTAATTAGAAACAGGTCTATAGTTTTTAAAGATTTCAGTGTTAAGCCTCAGATTTCTAAATCTCTATCGCATTCACAAGGTTTTCATAAAAGGGGCCATATATAACCATCATTTTTGTGTAGTAAATATTTATTAAGTTACATCAGAATCAAAAGGGTGCATAAGCTATGTAGATAGATGATTTGGTACAATCAGGGGAAATAACATCTGATATGGCCTGATAGCGCTTCATTCTTCATTGCACATGAATGATTCTAAGTGCATTAAGTTCAAAAATATTTTGGAAATAAATATGTAAAGTTAGTCTTAAAGCTCTGGATGGAAAAGGACTCATGAAGGATTTTGGAAGATCATTCCACATTTCAGCTGCTCTGACAAAGAAAGCATATTTTAAAGAACTGGGTGCAGATTGATTTAAACACATTTACACAAGCTTTAAATTCAAAAAATGAAATGAAACGGGGTTTAACGTCCTACTCTTCTGCACCTAACATGGGCCAATGGAAGATGGGCATACACCATACAGTGTGCCCTGGTAGCGGCAACACAGCCTACTAATTCCAACTGCCAAGGGATCTTTTATGTGCATACGGATAGTCGTCTTTTGAACAACAGACATGTTGGTTTATGCATACTTTATTCACGTCAATAATTGCATAACGTTACAGTATTCCATATAATATTATAATAATAACTTCTAATAAACAAAGCCTGTGTTGTTATTCCATAATAGTATTCATATATCCATACATTATCAAAATTTATAGTCAAATTTTGGCAACTTGCATAATGCATAATCTACTTTTGTTTTCATCCAAACAAAAAGAAGTTAGGATTAATTTAGTAAAAAGAAAAAATACAAGCACATACAAATAAGTTCGTTTTTAATTATTTTATATGTAAACATTTGTCAATATATAAAAGTATATTAGTAAGCACGTGTCAATAATAAAACAATGTAGCACAAATTATTTTCTGTGAATAGTCGGGGCTCGGAAATATGCCGTACGGGCGAACGGTCACGTGGCCAATTCTGATTCAGATTAGTTTATTTTTAGTGTTACCGGTACTCACAAAAAGTAGACTTTAATAACTTACATGAGACAAAACATTTTCTGTAAATTTTCATCAAACGAAAGACGTTTGAAAAGAGCTAACTATTCAGATCTTAAATATCTTCTAGTCTTCAACTTTGGGTGACCTATATTGGACATGGGAGGACCTCCAGCTTTTGGAACTTCCAAATACAATGCCTACTTGCATGCTTGAAGTTCAAGGTCAACGCCACCATTATTTTCAGCTATTCTTTTACCGTACTTGGCATGAATTAACTCAACAAAGTTGTTCATTTACGAAATGAACCGAGAAGGATTGACACTGAAGGTATTCATTGCATTGATTGACTCTTTAATGGGTTAATTAATCGACGAGTAATAATTACCTCTTTGTAATAGGCCGAAAATAGATTGATATATGACACCGTAGTGGCTTGTTGTTCATTGTTTTATCAATCAGCATGATAATTAACTCTTTGTAAATCGGACGAAAGTACATTGATATATGATACCATAGTAGCCGATTCATTGTTTTACGATTCGGCTAGATTAAAGATCAATCGGCTAAAGCCGACAAAAAACAGCCGATTAAGATCCCTGGTGCATACCAATATGTACACAAGACCTCGGTTTTTCGTCCCATTCGAACAACTAGACAGCTGTCCTTGTCAGACCTTCTCTTCTGAATCACTAACAAGAGGAAACCACACCCGAAAATTAAGTTTAACTTTGTCGTAAATGCAGGGTTTGAAAGCTAGTTCATGTTGAGAGAGAGAGAGAGAAATGGGGTTTATTTAAAGTCCACTCAACACAAACTAGGTCATTTCGGGACTAACATATGGTTTTAATTTTATTTCAATAATTCACTTGCGCGTAGGGGTCTTTAGCAGTGGGAGGAAACCGGAGGAAACCCATGAGGTTGAGAAGGCACCCCTATCTCCATGCCACATATGCTCACTGCTCACACCAGGGCTCGAAACCACAGCCGCAAGCCAGAAGTGACCGGCCAGCTACATGTCGAAGCGTGGCACTATAGACCACTAGGCCATCCCAACCCCCCCAGAGAGAGAGAGATGGGGTATAAAGTGGACTCAACACAAACCAAGTCATTTTGGGACTAACATATGTGTTTTTTTTCAATAATTCACTTGCACATATGTGTCTGGCAGTGGAGGGAATTGGAGAAAACCCACGAGAGAGAGAGAGAGAGATAGAAATGGGGTTTAACGTCCACTCAACACAAACTAGGTCATTTCGGGACTAACATTTGGTTTAATTTTTATTTCAATAATTCGCTTGCGTGTAGGGGTCTTTAGCAGTGGGAGGAAACCGGAGTGCCCGGAGGAAACCCGTGAGGTTGAGAAGGCGCCCCTATCTCCATGTCACATACGCTCACACCAGGGCTCGAAACCACAGCCGCAAACCAGAGGTGACCGGCCAGCTAGAGGTCAAAGCGCGGCACTCCAGACCACTAGGCCATCCCAACTCCCCCGAAAACCCACGAGGTTGGAGATGCGACATTACTACTTGTAACGTACAAGATGGTAAGCAAAACGATGCCACTAATCCATGACAGACCTAATGATCCAACCAGGGGCGTAGCCGTGAAATATATATTGGGGAGGGGTCTGCAACGGGATGGGAGACACCCATAAATTTTGTTTAAAGTCTCAGTCTTCTGAGAGACGAAGAAGCGTGGCTTACTTACCCCCACCAAAGAAAATTTTGGAATATTTGACGGCTGCAAAAACTTTTTTCTGCTATTTCAGCCCATGAACAAAGCAATTTCAAAGTGGCCTAATATAGCCTAATTAAGGTGGCTTGCTGACTCGAATTCCAATCACTCGTTTACACCCACAAATTGACCTGCCACATACGCGTTTTCCTGCTATTCCAGTCTGTAGGCTGTGAATACCACAACTTCAATTTGGTCCAATATAGCCTACCTGGCTGCCCAGAATTCCAAACAACCAATCAATCGTCGCGGGCTTGAAAATTTAACCACCGCAAATGCGTTTTCAGCTATTCTAGCCTGTGTAAGCAAGTCCAAAAGTATCCAATGGTTCTGTAACCGAAATCCCACTCTGAATTCCAAACATCCAATCACACTGTTGCAGTTGCATTCACAAAGTAGAGTGGCCCATGACAAAATGTTTTAATCCATAGTCAACTCAGTACAAATTCATGGTATTCAATTAAAAGAAAAGTGAAATAAGTGTTTTATTAGGACTTGATGACAGTTAGGGAAGCAAAACTAGAAATGCCCGAATATTTGATGGCCGCAAACGCATTTTACTGCTATTCCAGTCCTAAAATTAGTGTTTTATTAGATTTCGGGCACTTTACTTTGCCAAATTTTGGGGGGGTCCAAGTATATTCAGACCCCCCAGGAAAACAATTGGATCCAACATCACACATTAACTAGTGCTGGGTATTGACAATCCAGTCACCATGCTACACGTGATATGTTACTTATTGAAGCGACATTAAAAAGAATCATGATGCAATTCAACATCTCGAGACTCAACACACGAGCATGTGAAGGTGAATTATGATACATCGATTCAACGATATATCGTGCCAGCACCAGCGTTAACCATTCAGCCAACCAAGACCCATTAGTCCATGTCAAAGTTAAATGTCTATTGAACAGGAAACTCACCTCCTATTCTTATACATTCATCTTTATGTCGAATATTCCAAGCCTTAATTTTACAGGCCTTACTACAATAGAATACCTCTTTACATCGTGTACACGCTGACAGTCTGACACCCACAGATCTACCACACTCATAACAGTATTTTAATAATGGTTTCCTACAAAATAAAATCACAGATATATATGACATCCGACTGAGTTATACACTAACTTATTGTAATAATGCAAATTTAAAAGCCTGATTTAAAGGAGCTAATTCACTAATATTTGGTGACTTGGAAATTTACTCAAATGGGTCGCAACGCATAAAATAATCTTATATGAATGTTTAAATTGATTTACATTCATTCAATTCATCTTTACCCTAATTTCAAATCAGTTATGTTCAGCGAAATACGCCTGAAGTCTCAATAGCATGCCAATTTCTAGCATCTGGTTATTCCATTCTACATTATTGCTATGCTTTCCATGCGTTGCCGTCTAGCTTCGTTCTCCAAGTCCCTTGTTAAAAATGGGCCTGAAACGGATTATGGTACATGATTTGTGTACCAATGATATTCTTTTTTATTTTGTCTTAAATATTGGGTATCAGAGGCCCATATTTTCCCGGTAAGATCACAACATCAAAATTGAATTAAATTGACAAATAATTTGTATTTTCATTGTCGAAGATTTTGGATGAAAATGAGTTAGAGACTTAGCTACCTTAAAGTCTCAAAAGGCATTCTTCATTACAGTGTCAACTAAGTGTGTCAGACACTGATATCCAAGAGTGAATTACTAGCACATTGCATAGTAACCTGTCACTCCACTTTCAGACTGTTGGTCATTTTTGATATCGCACAGAAACTTTGCTATTATACTACATGTTTTTATTTAAGAATTTAAGGCAGGGTTTTGTGAATTCATGTGTCTATTTCAATTTCTCAGTGTGGTGTACATAATAATTTATATGTAGGAATAATAAATAAAATTTAAGGATAATATTTATTTATTATTCCTTTTTTGCTATTTATAGAGCTAATCGGAATTTGCTACAGAAAACTGTAACTCCATATTATTTAGAACAACAACTTAAATCCAAATAAATAGTAACTTTAAATCAACAATACGTCTCAGTGCTTCATAGAACTACAATTTAACGCTATGTAAAACTACAACATAATGTTATGTAGAATTACAACTTAATGCTACGTAGAAAATAGAACTACAACACAATGTTATGTAGAACTACAAAATAACATTATGTAGAACTACAGTATAACATTGTTCAACTATACTTTAATATTATGTCGAATCACATTAACTACAACTTTGTGATACATATAACTACAATTAGGTCACCTATTATAACTAAAACTACTGTACGATTTATGTAGAACTAGAACTTAACTACTGTTCTATTTAGCTGTATAATACCTGTGTATAAGAAACTAATATAGCTACACTACTACGCACTAGACTATCATTCAAACCTTATTGGTGATCTGTTCCTTCTTTTTCTGCACACATAAAGGAAATTCATATTAAAAACAATTACTGACAAGCTGACATATTGCAACACATGAAAAATGCAGTTTATGCACAAATTATGGTATTTTTTATTTTTATATATTTACACGTGTAAGGTTGGAGAATTATACTTGGACAGCAGCGTTTTCACTATAATTCTTACATGATTTCTAATTGAAAAGGGTTCTGACTAAGCTATTAAAGACAGGCATACATCATATAACAGTGTGCGACATCGGGATTAAACCTGAAACCTCCTGGCTAGCGAGCCAGCATCTTACTCACTGTCAAGAATACCAACACTTGAAAAGTTGATGCCTTTTGATAAGCGATTAAGCAAACAATGTAATTCAATTGTAAAACATCTTGTTTTTAAAAAGATGTTTAGTCATCTTGAACAATTTTTATCACATTAAGATCTTTTGAATAAACAAAGATAGTCATTTATTCATACAATATACAAAATAATAAATACAAGTGGAAAAAAAAATAAATTGGACGGATACAAAAATATGTAGTATTAAGAATTGTTTTAATTAATGCCTTGTCTTGATAGAAATGGGATGTGGTATGAGCAGAATTGTGACATAATTGAAAGTTTAGTTTGACTGGTCGAGATAGTAACGTACACTCAGTAAGCACATGCCCTGTCACCTAGAATTCTTATCATTATAGTGACGGAATGATTGAGTATATGTTATAACCAGGGTTCTTACTTCATTTTGAAATGAACCGGCCACGGGTCGCCCTAACAGATAGTCGTCTTTATGCATATTCTATTCACGACCATAATTGCATATCGTATTAGGAATAATATTACCTTAAACCCCGAATATAAATCCTTAATAAACAAAACCTTTGTTTTAATAGCATACTTGTATTCATAAGTCGATATATTCACACTTTTACAGTCAAATTTCAGTACTTTGCAAAATGCATATTCCTAGTCCTACTTTTGCTTTCATTGTTTCGTCCAACCAAACGGAAGTTATAATTTAATAATAAAAAAAAATACGAGTAAATACAAATATGGTTTTTAAAACTATTTTTATTCTTAATCACTGGTAAATATATAAAAACAACAAAATATATAAGCACATATCAATAGTATAACAAGTTAACAACGTAGCACAAATTTATTTCCGTGTATAGTCGGAAAGATGCCGATCACGTGACCAATTGTCTCGATTCAGATTAATTTATTTTTAGTCTCACCTGCATACAGTCGCCGGGATCTAATGCCTTTCCACTTTAGTAAACAATTATGTGGATCGAAGGAAGATAATAGAGGGGGGCCTTTTAAACTTATCCGCATCAAGTTATCTAAAGTTTCTACGTTTAGACGGCACCTACGCTTAGTTTTGATAACGTTCTGCTTAGAAAAAAACCCTCTCACACTCGACACTACTAACTGGTAGCGTCCTCCCTATTTCCATCAGTTTTGCCCTGCTCAGTGTCCCGATACACCCAAACAAATCCTGCACAAATGCCGTATAATAAAGAAATTTATATGTTTTTAAACGCGAATATAAGGCATCGGCCATTATATCTGTTTCCGAGTTGTCTTCCAACATTTTCAACAATGCTGGTAATGTTTTTACTAGTGACTTTGGTTGACCTATATTGGACGTGGGAGGATCTGCAGCTTTTGGAATTTCCAATGACGACGTGCATGCTTGAAGTTCAAGGTCAGCGCCGCCATCACTATCTTCGGCTATATCTCGTTTACGTTTTCTATTGTCATTCTGCGAGGTGTTCAAGTACTTCAACATTGTGTTAGATATAAATGATTGAACCGACATTGGATTATATACATTCTTTTACTTGGCATGATTATCTCAACTAAATTGTTTATTTAGGAAACAAGCCGATTAAAGCTGAAGGTAATCAGATTGTATTGACGGACTCTGTGATGGGTTTCTTAATCGATGAGTAATAATTAACTCTTTGTAATCGGCCGAAAGTTGATTGATTAATGATACCATAGTGGCCGATTCATTGTTTTATCAATCGGCTAGATTAAAGATCAATCGGCTAAAGCCGACAAAAAACAGCCAAATAAGATCCGTGGTTATAACAATCGTTATATGAACACCTTGAATCCCAAAATATACTGTACCTGATAACTTGTGATACTCCGTCAGATATCCCTGTACGTCCATCTGTTGCCGTGGTATTATCAAACTTCACTTGACCTCCTTTACCTTTGCCCCTTGACCCTGGGGGTAAGGGTGCCCCTGCCCCTGTATAAACAAATCCAGGACTAGGGCCAGCACCTGCATAATTATATAAAACATATGATTAAAATTTCTTAAAACTGCTTCTACTATTAACCAGCTCTTCGCATGCAAGATAAACCCACATTTTGAAAGAGATGGACAGAGAACAAGCTAAAAAAAAAATCTATTTTACATAAAAATAGGGACCAAAATCCAGGAACTAATGATTTGTGTAAGCATCAAAAGGAACGAAGATCTCTTGAGATATAGACATATATTTTAAGTTTCATTAAAATCGGATAAAACTTGTGACATCTAGAGGATTCATATATAATGTATTTGCATACGGTGAATATGTGGATGTATAAAAATTAGTGTATGGACAGTTTTAGTCAATATACTTATTCTGTGCGAAGATATGGACGTTTGAAATTTTGACAAAAAGTATTGATTGTCAAATACCATTGCTATGATAATAAAGCCTTAATAATACATTTCAACATAAAATCATTAAATGGCATTAGGGTTCTGATCCATTCAATATCTAAGCCATCCTATGTTCTAGAGAGTTAATTATGGGCTTGCTATGTAAATAGATGTCTAAATAATAATTTATATAACATTTGAAAGAGGTGGATTTAGCTCTTGCTTCCTTAATTTTATTAATTTTCCAATACATGTATCTTATGTACAACAAGACTTACTTTTCTGTAATTTACAATATTAGATTTAGTTTATTTTGTTGAATTTAATACAACTTGCCTTTTTGTAATAAGATCTGATTTTGAATTTTACAAAGTTTTGATTTTGTTTCAAAATTTCAAAGTGACTTACTTTTCCTCCCTCCTTTTAATTCCTCCTCCATTTTCTGTTTTTCTCGTTCAGTAGCTTTAATACGCATAATGTCGCCAACATGCCCTAAAAGTTTACGTCGTGCATTGTATGTTTCACGTTCAGCATGTGTTAGTGCATGATAAGGCATGTGTGCAATCCTGCGATCCTATAGAAAGTGCAAAAAGATAAACATGCAACAATAAAAATATTCAACATGTAACAAAATACTCCAAATTCATAGGACTGGGATTGACTATTTTTTCAAAATGTAAAAATAATCATGAATCAATTTTGCAGTATTTATTTGGGCCTGTTTTTCCTATTGAAAACTAGCATTTAAATGTCTCCATTCTTTACCACTGGAAAATGAACCAAAGCAAGATTGAATGAATAAATGAGTGAAATTTAATGAATAAAGGAATTAATGAATGAAGAAAGGAATGAAAGAATAATAACGGAATGAATGAGAAGATGAATACAAAATAAACAAAATAAAAGAATGAAATAAAAATGAATGAAATAAAAGATCGAATTAGAGATACGTTTTCAATTTAGCAGTGGGAGGAAACTGGAGGACCCAGAGAAATGCGATGAGGTTGGGCAGGCAATCCTACAGATTGTAACATACAAGCAAAGAATCGAACCAACATGACTTGATTCAATGACAGACCTTATGATTCAACGCATATGAGTTAACGATTTGGCCAACTGAACCCGAAACAAGAATGAACCAAAGGGACAGGAACAATCAAATAATATAAGAAATATAGAAAAAAAGAGAAAGAAATACTTAATATCACAGATCAGCACCATATTAAAGGTGGATAAATGAATTCAATGGAGCTAAACACTGAACCTCTTTGATTTAGGTTAAAAAATAAAGCATTGAATTGGGCTGCTTGATGCAATGATGGGAAAAGCTTTATTTAAATCTTTTAATTTGAAAGAGGTTTCTTTTTAGTTTAAAATGGGGTTTACTGTAAGAAAAGTGAAAAAGAAACCTGGTAATATCTCAACACCAGTTTTATCCTGCAATCTATAAGTATTATCCAAAAACTGAAGAATGTTCAAGAAAGGGCACAATTAGGTTTACAGATTGACAGCTATCATATATAGAACAGCTCTATAGTTCTCTATACACTCAACACTAATTTCATACAACATAAGCAAATTTACTGAGAAGACGAGAACCCCTTGTCTTTCATTTGTTTGGAGGTAACATTAGGTTTTGACGCCTAAATAAATAATGTGTAATACATTTGTAGAATATGTGACTGATAAGAAGTTATAAACGTGTTTATATAAACTGAATTTATAGATTCATGCCAATTAAATTTCAACGATACATGCTGGGCTGGGCTGTAAATTTGTAATAAAATTTAGTAATATAAAAGAATCATGCAATCAGTTGGAATTACATGCAGAACTCAATAGAAAACGTTCTTGTCTTGCGATTATCAGTGATTTAATTGATTGTAGAAATAGCACTGATTGCTACATTACCTGATTAAACATATAGTAAGCATAATCTACAGCAGTTCCTGGCAATCTTTTTGGACCAATCAAAATAGGTGATAAAATATTTGCTCCTGATTTCACTAATTTATCCACCTGAAACCAAATATAAAATATTAGAATTTATTATGGCAGCATCAAAATTTGGTATGTTATACATAGTATCTCAACAACCAGAGTTTTTAATTATTTGTGTCCTAGGCAAGATATACATACCAGTTGTATCCTCGCTTGTATAGCTCTACGATGTTCATATTCTGTAGATGTAGCAACACAGAGGGCGCTACCAAAACCATGCGTTAATGGGAGACTAGGATCAGCACCATATGTTAACAGTTCATCTATGGCCTAGAGAACAAAAATACAGTTTTATTAACAATTTACTTGGTATGAGTCTGAAATATCTAAAGGTCAATCTACGTTTGTGAAATTTAAGTTTCTGTGAACACTCAAGGTCTCAAATATAAACATAGCGAAACTTACCATATCATTTCCGCTAGCTATAGCCAGGGCTAATGGTGAGGCACCATTACACAGGAGATTTGCATTTGCTTTATATTCTAACAATAGATGTACAACTTTACATGCATGCTGAAATATATACATACATAAATATTATAATAATTCTAGCATTAGCACTACCAGTACTTCTACTTAAGTTTTACTGCTGTTCAATTCCATTTCACTCTTCACAAGGTTTTAAAACATTGGGAGGGAAAAAATGAGACTTAATTTCCACTGAACACAAGCTAGGTCATTTTGGGACTAACATCATGGTTCAACTTAATTTCACTGATTTGCTTGATCGTAAGGGGAAATTAGCAGTGCAAGGAAGGTAGAGGATCCTGAGTAAACCCAGAAGTTTGGACAGGTCACCTTACCTACTCCTTGTTACAAACAACTGTGGAGTAGAAACCACGTCATTAGAACCTAGAGAAGACTTTCGAAATTAGGCACATGCAATCATATGGACACTCACAACTTTAATATACTCATAGTGATCCAGCACATCCCACCCAGGTTCCTGAAGGAACTGTATCATAATTAATTCTGTTTCCATTCCTGATTGTATGTAAACCAAAGAGAAGAAATAATAGGTATTTTTGCTGTAAGTATAAGAAAGGTTTTCCACTAACCTTGTAATTATCATCCCTAGCACATGCAATCTGTAATGCAGTTCTCCCTCCTAGAATTGATTTACTATCTTCAGATAAAAGATCTTTTGACCATTCTTCTTCCAAATCCTTCTGAATAAATGAATCGTCTTCCTCTGCTCTCACATCTGGGTCAGCCATCGCTTCCAACAATAGTTCTGTTATTTCAACGCCTTCATCGCCTGGTATAGCAACTGCTATATGTAAGGGAGCTAATCCACCCTTCTACAAAACAAATTAATATTTTTGGTAGGCTTATATATTTTTAACGACACCAATAAGAACTGACTGAGTTTCTCTTTGCAGTAAATAGATGAATCTTCTAAATAAAATTTTATTGACAATTTTTAAATTTTTAAATATCAATTAAATCTCTTGAATACCTGTTGTGGTAGACGACTATTTGTAGCAGCACCTTTCTGTAACAATATCTTTACCATGTTTGTATCAGCAGCCTTTATTGCAAAAAATAAAACAGGCATGGGAACTCCAGATGCATTTGGATCAGCTCCACGTCGTAACAATAGATCTAATGTATGTTTCATACTGCCTCGACTAAAAAAAATAAAATTTCATATTCACAACAAAAAAAAATATCAGGTCCATAATCTCTTTCAGTTTCTTTTCATTTCCATAAATGACGATCAACGGGTAATTTTGGGATGAACGTATTGTATATTTTTATTTAATGCATGGAAAAAAACAATGAGTTTAGGCAGGCAACCTTACTATTTGTCACTTTATAAACACAGGATCGAACCCATGATCTTCAGGACACTATGTAGAAAAAAACATATGGTTCATTCTACACTAACCATGCAACTAGTAAAAAGAGTACATGATGAACGAACAGTTTGCTGGTTGCAGTGGAAGACATATGTTTTCTGCTAGTGATTATCTGGTGACATACATTATAGTTTATCAATGACTTATAAAATGCATTTCTGACATCAACATGATAATGTATGGTATGACATGTGTAGGTGCATATTTCATGCGGAATTGAGTTTCATGCAGTAAACTACATTATGTATCTTGATTCACGATTATTACTTACAGAGATATCTGAATGGCCAATAATCTAGCCTTTCCTTCCCCGCCACTATCTCGTGATCTTTGACTGCTCACAACACGTTCATTTGTACTGAGCGTTGTAGCACAACGTTCAACTAAGTTGGGCGTTACTTCAATATGATAATTATGTACACTAATATTTGACTCAAAATCTTCGGGAAAGTCTTCGTTCATTTCATTTTCAAAAACAGTCTCTTCTTCACTTCCAAATAATGAATCCCGATCTTCATCTTTCATCTCATTATTGCCGTGTTTTTCTGGTGAAATGGTGATCTTATTTTCAACTTTTGTTTCCTGATCAATAATTGTCACATGGCCTTTCTCTGCAGGGAGATAATTCTCCAAACTGCTATAAGGTTGGAGACCACTATCATTACTGACAGCGCCACCTATTGGAGGTAAGATTAGGCGATCTCTATCATCAGATAAACAAAGATCCTCTGATTCACTTTTCTGTGATGCTGACCTTCGACCTGAACTCAATAAACTTATATGGCTCATTCGTCTTTCAAAGTTATCTGCCCTTTTCCCCTTAGATAAAATACTTTTCGGTTGAGAAACTGGTTTGCCAAGATCCAGCGCCAGATCCGATGGCGGCTTCTCCAAGTAACGTTCAGCAATGTTGTAAAGGAAACTCTCAACTGGATAATAGAAAATAATACCAGCAGATAAAGCCGAACATCCTTCGTCACTGAGTTTATTTATATCAGCTCCATAATTAAGTAAAATATTGATGACATCTATGTGCCAACCAACCTGTCAAAATATAAAATTTAACTATTACAAAAAGGTTACCATTTCAGTGACATAGAGTATACAAGTACAAGTGATGGCCCAATATGGCTACTATCACAGTTTTTTAGATTTTTTTTTTCAAATCTACTGAAATCTTTTTAAATTTAGCTGGATCTTCTATGTGGTGATAACTTGTATTCCATATTATTGTATTGTGTTAAGTAGGAGCTAAATCATGAGTTATTAAATGTTGATGATGATACAAATCAAATTTTTCGGTGAAAGATGCCTACACATCAGCTTATTCAAAAGAAAATCTTGGATGTTGAGCAAATTTGATAAGGATCTAGGATCCTTGAAGAAATCAAATGTCTTGGGTTCATCCTCTTATAACCCCATTGCTAAAAACTAATTTGTGAAAAAATCTGTTAAAACCTACGGTCTCTACCGCATTCATAAAGGGGAATAACTCGGGAATGGAAGGCTGCAGCTTATGAAAAGGGTTCAGAGTCCCAAGCAGGAGAGAATGATTTGTTCACCAACGAATTTACTAAGTCCTTTTGGAAAGATATCGGGGACTCCAGTACAATACCGATGACTACTGATAGGCTACTTATCACCCAATTACTGATGGTGAAACCGATTATCAAAACATCACTAATTGAAATTCAAAGTTGCACATATCATAAAGATCTTAAATGTATGTGCTCCTACATCCTGATGTGTTTTTCTTAAAATAGACAACATGCAATGACCTTCTGTACATCTTTTATAATGCTGCTGGTGGGCATATTTTTGTTGCCTGGCAAAACTACAGACTTGGCCACAATAAACTGACCCGTTCACATGCCTGCCAAAACCACCTCACTTCAGTGGGCCGGATTGGTACGCTTTTGTTTTACCTGTTTACACAACAAAAAATTAATTGTGTCGTGCTGGCACGCTTAAAATTTGTAATGTAAACAGAGTTATTGTTTATAATATACTTTTTCTTAAACTAGGAAACAATATTGAATGGATAAGTAATTCTCTCATCAACATGACATAATTTTACAAAAAAACAAAAACTGTGACTTTAAAATAACTTGCCGTAGCTCCTATTAAAGCAGTATGGCCGCTGACGTCTGCTACATCTACGTGGACAAATCCACTATTCAATAAATCTTCAACTTCATCAACACGACCAGAAATAGCAGCCAATAGAAACTGATCTGCTGCTTCTTCTAGAGGACCTTTAGCGATAAAACCACTTCTGTCTCCGTTTATTATTTTATTTACATCAAAACTAACAAGATTTTGGTAGCCAGAATGTTTATGCACATGTTTCTGAATTGCAATTAAAGATGGCGTCTTGTTCCACGCTGGTTGTTTATTGTCACTGGTAACAGTTTCTGCATCTTTGAAAAATTCTTGATCAAAGTCTTGTTTATTTATGGCAAGGCTTCTTGGATCTAGCGTCTCATTAAAAAACTGTGTGATTTTTTCAACGTGGAGATTTTCCTCCAGTTCAAAATTGGAAGTCTCTGATTTGTCGTCTTTTTTATCACTTGAATCGTCAGTATTGATATATGTCACTTGGTCAGCGTTAAAATCAAATTCGGGATGTTCTCGAAGAGTAAAAGCACCCTCCACAGGAAAACAAAGTTTGATTAGTTTTTCTTGTTGCCATAGTCCTACATCCTGGCGTTCATCTGTATAGGTCATGACTCCAGGACCTTCTCTCTCGTCTTCTTTATACAGCCCCTTAAAATATAAACCAAATACATTTGTTTTCTTAATTACCTAAGACAGATATGTGACAAAACATTTTGTTTATGCACATTCTTTTCCTGCATTATTTCATTCTTTTTGGCACAGTTTTAATCACTGTTTCATTTTATATACGACTAATTTCATGTTTTATACGATCACATTATCATGTGATATATATTGTTATCGCTCCTGTACATCTGTCCATCGTCCAGACACATTTGTTTATGGACACTCTACAGGTCACAATTTTAATCTGACTTTGACGAAACCTGAAAAATAGGTTTAGCTTGTTCTCTATCTCTCTCTTGCAAAATAAGGGAGTATCTTGCATGGTAACCTATTGTTAACAATAAAATTAAATATAATCTCACCTCAAATACGTTTCCATTAGCAAAAGTAAATTTGCCATAGCCCTCCTTTCTGTCAATATGAAATGTCCCTGTGTAAAATGACCCATCAGACCAGGTATAAGTTCCTTTACCATGACGACGATCTTTATAAAAGCACCCTTCATATGACTGAAAATTAAACATGAACAATAAAATAATAATCTTGTGATTATCTGCCATGTCAAACTTTTCATATTTTGTAAAAAATGTTGTATAAAGTATAATTGTCAACCCTCTGCTTTGCTAGACAGTTCGCAATGTCCGATACATAATTTTTCAAAAATTACACAGAATATTTATCATTATTATTATCAGAATGTGCTTTTAATAATAACCAATGAATCATCAAAACACACCGCCACAGCAGCTATGTCTTAACCGAAGCTGATCCAAAAGCAGGGCTAAGTTCGGAACAGAATCGTGGAATGCTGATTATCAATTATACTTTATCTGCTCATGACTCAACCAGATAAAATGTGAACTGCAGAGTGTGAACAAAAAAATGTGAACAGATTCTATGTATATTCGAACAGAAATAGAAATTGGCAATGACATATAGAGACGAATCCAAAACCATTTGATTAACATGACTTTCACAGGTTTCTAAAAATTACCTCTCCATTTGACCACTGTATTCGCCCTTGCCCGTGTCTCAAGTCATTGAGAAATTCTCCAGAATAACAACTTCCATCTGGCCAATACTGGGTGCCTATAATAATAACAATTATTGACGCAATATTTTCATGGAATAATAATATAGTCTCTTCAAAAATATAAGTGGCATGGTCTAAGTAAGGGAATAAAAATGGTAAACCATCTGCTTCTCCATTTAATAATGACAACAACTTCTTGGAATTCGCACTTGAGATCTTTTGATAATAATGTATTTCTAAAGTGCTGTATGTCCAACAAACGAGTTGCTCAAGAGCGCTATACTAATTCCTACTCACTATTACATTTTGCATTAAAAATAAATTACTTTAAAACACTTAAAATTCCTGGAATTCACATTAAATTCATATTAACACCAGAATTAGCTTTCAAAATATCAGAATTCACACTTAAGATCTTCTTATTTACTAATATTTTACATATTAACACCAGAATTCACTTTACAAATACCAAAATTAGTACTTAAGACCTTCCTAATCAGGTCAGCCACAAGCTTAATTATGCAAGAGCTATTTAAATCTGCCTATTACAGGTCTTTCTATAGGCCTGAAATGTTATATAAAATATTAATTAGACAAATAAACTCCTGGTGTCATCTTATGTGTCAGATTTTCACTGGATTTAAATCTGATCTGCATTTAAATTAAAATAAAATAAAGTTTTTTTGGAGAAATCGTGAATTCCGGCTTTCAGTCAGGCCTGAACAACAGTATAAATATAGTAATAATTAGTTTCCCATTAAGTAAAGACTAATTGTAGTTCTCTAATAAGGACTAAGGTTGCTTAAAACTACAAAGTACAATGGGGAAAATTGTTGATTGGTAGTGTAAACAAACAAATAAAACATCAAATCATTGTGCTGTAGATCTAGGCCTACTGGCATCTATAATAATATTACTGTAAAATCTATGAATAATATTATTGAAAGTCTTGATCTAGGTATGAATTTGAATCCTACTACACAAGGATCACCTACCTTTTCCATGTCGCAAATTATCAACATAATACCCTTCATATCGAGCGCCATTTGGCCAAACAAATTTACCACATCCAATCTTTTTATGGTCCACAACTTTTCCTACAAAACTTGCTCCAGTTTTATAATTCAATTCAATTTCTTCCTCTTTGTCTTCAAACTCTACAGCAGTGCTTAATCTAGGCAAGGTATCCATCTTTATATTTAGGCTACCTAAATAATGAGAGTATTGAGAGTATAGTATCAATCTCACTACCAGTACTCTACTACTACTAGATAAATATAATTAAAACTAAAACTGTGTGAATTATACTGTGAGGCAGGTGATTAAGAAGGTAAATCCATTAAAATATGAAGCCTAGATATCATGATCAAAAGGTTTTCAGAAAATGGAACATAACTGCTGAACAAAATTCTGAATGAGCGCGTTCGTCCACTCATTACCCCAACGCTTTCGGCTTCACATTAGATTTCTAAAAAAGTTTTAAAATTAAAACTGTTGTCTCTATCTCGTTCACACTGTAAGTAAAGGCTGTGTAAGCTGTAAAGGGGAAGCTTTTAACTCCAGCAAGACCCAAAATTCACATGTTTTTTTAATTAAAAAAAAAATAAAACAGAACCTAGGCTCTGTCTCATTGATACTGAGTCACATTCATATCTATAATCTAACTGAAAATATATAGATCTAGTGAAAAGCCAAAAGGCAAAAGGGACTGAGTAGGGTCTTTAGAACGGAAAGTTACATAATTTTGAGTGTCAGTGGGCTTGGCAGTGAAGTCATAGTTCATAGTATTCGCACACATGTGAGCACCTAGAAATGGTTCCACTACTGATGCCTTCCGTCATACTTCAGGCACAGTAGTGGCTTTTCCTACAGAGTTCCTTTGCGCAAGTTTTGTAGTCAAATGACTACAAAAAGTTTACTGGCCTATAGCTCCCTTAATTTACACAGACACTAACCCAAAACTGTACTGCACATATCTTAACATATAATAAATCAATTCCCCATTGAAATAAAGGTGAAGCCTTACCGCATAATTAAATGATTTGATAAAATCAAATCCCTTCATGAAAATTCTCAAGTTCTGAAATTATAATGGCCGCCCAGTCAAATAGAGCATGCGCAATCCAGCTCACGTGATCATACGCCCCTTCCATACATGGCATATGACCGTAATTATATGCTAATGACCTTAGCGTGGGAAAATATGTCAGAAACAATAATAGACTGCGTGTTGGGGAGGTTGGGCATAAATTTGTCGCTCAAACCTGGACAAAAACTGATAATAGATTTTATTGTTCAAAAAAAGGATGTAATTGGCGTCTTTGACATTTCAGCCGAGATTCTCTTATAGTATCTGTGCTGGGTCAGCGTATCGTAGGCATTGCCTTATATGGAAAAAGATGGGCGGAGTTAAGGCGTCGCGGTATTTGGCGAGATTTCAACTGGCCTGTGTCATGGCTGCCTGCACATTACAAGAACACCGCTAAGAAAATGTAAAACGCATAACCACAAAGAAAAACTGTTCGGTAACTCTTTTAGTTGTTAAGACTTCATTATGTATGATATGATTACTTATTTTAATACAAACTGTAATGACAATTGTGCGTTTTAACCTATTTGAACTTGCGTCAACGGTCTTAGACTGTACCACTTGTAACGATAACCAGCTATAGTTATCGTTACATTATAGTAACTAGTAAGCACCCTGAGATTAAAGGGACAATAACATTCTTGCTGGCTTGGTAGCTCCAGAAAATAAATAATACCTTTATTCTAAGTACTATATGTTTAAGTATCCTACCTGTTGTGTAAATTATCCATTACAACCTATTTTACTTGTCCAGAGGGTTCGAAAATATTTTAAAATCCAAGTCACATTTGAAAAGGTTTACATTAGACCTTTCAAATCCATTGGTTGAATTTTTCCAATTTTTTAAAATAGGTGTGTTAAGATGAAATTTATATCATCATTTAATTGGAATATTCTAAAATAATACGATTTGTTGACCAGAATGAAGATTGGGACATATTAGTCAGTTAGAACAAGAGTGTTATTGGGGCTTTAAGCTGAGATTAAGACTAAGAGTTAAACTCTATGACTGCATAATGAACCGTTTGTTACAAACGAGGCACAAACGAGGCGAGTCAAGTTGGTCACTGATCTCGTAAATCAATTCATTCAATTCATTCATGCATTGGGCGACTCTTTTGTTACGTGTGTGACATCCTGGGTTGATTTTTACCTATTAATCTTATAACAATTATTATATTATATGGCAAAGATGTAAAAATTTATGAAGAATATTGCAGATAGATCTGTAGTTAGCTTTTGAAACAAAAAAATATTGCATGACACCATAAGTATGAATTTTATCAAACTCAATACGGAGTGTTACGTGTGTGACCCAGAGAAGTTTAAAATATTGAGTACATTTACAAATTTGTAAAACTCTGTGAAGCTAGACCTATTCAGTATTTGTGTCCACAATTAAACTAAACATTATAAATCACTGCTAAAGGTAATTTTTTCAGATTCGTGCTAACCTTATAAAGCTTTCTTTAATATGTTTAAGAATCACGTTACGTGTGTGACCTAAATTTTGTTACGTGTGTGACCCCTGGGATATAAAATGGAAAAGTTGTCTTATTAGGAGACTGAAGGGTATAAAACATAAAATCAAGTTAATATCCTATGTATTAGTCATGTGGACTCTTTACAGGAGAAATCCTGAATCGACAATCTGTACAATAAGACTAAAAATACAAGTGTTTGATTTGTGTCACACACGTAACGTTACGTATGTTACAAAATTAAAAAACAAAATTTAATATAAGAAAGTAAAAGAAAATTAGTTTAAAGTTATTCAACATGTAACTTACAATTCATAAACCATTTAAAATAACAATTTTTGCAGTAAATTCATAATGTTGCATAAAGCTCAGCGTTACGTGTGTGACAAAATTTGAAAAAAATATTTAATATATGAAAGTGAAAGAAAATATAGTTTTAAGGTATTTAACATGTAAATTACAAATCATAAATCATGTAGAATTATTATTTTTGCAGTTGATTCAGAATGTTGCATAAACCCAGCTATGCACAAAAACATGTACATGTAGTATTATTAATAAGAAACAAAATTGTCTATATATATCATTGATGTATTTGTTTGTCCATTTACATTGACCTATTAATAGTAAATTTAAAATTGTCATAATGAAAATGCACTGATTGCACTTCAAATGTGTTTTATAAGTATTCATACTACAAGAAGTCATATTATTATGTATGATACATTGTAGTACTTTAAGGATATTTTTCTGGATTTCAGAATAAAAATAAACTCTTATAATATGTATGGGCAGTTTTTAAGGATAGTCCAGTTTAAAGTATGTGTTGAAAGAATATGCTTATCATGTGAAATATATATCAATAATATGACACTGGTTAAATATCAATAATATTACACTGGCTTATATAATTATGATGTCATAGTTATTAAGTATAATGTATCATGCATCCTATGACGATTTTACCAGCAGTCATGAATTGTAATTTACATGTTGAATACCTTGAAAATATATTTTAAAATAGTAACTTTACATGGTCAATTAATTGTTATTTAAATGTTGAATAACTTAAAATCATATTTACTTTCACTTTCACATAACAATGATATTAAATGTGTTTTTAAAGTTTTGTCACACACGTAACGTTACGTGTGTGACACAAATCAAACACTTGTAATTTTAATTTTATTGTTCAGACTGGAATGAATATTCAGAAATATGATTACTGTGTCAGTTTGATCTGTAATTAAAACTTATATAGATTCATGGTAATCATAAGATCCCTCAGAAAGAAAAGTTCTACCAAATCGTTACGTGTGTGACATGAAATTTTAAATTGTCTACAAAAAAGTTAAAAATATAACTTCCTTTAATGTACTTTTTACCTAATAACTTTTAGACATAACTCCAAGTCTGTTCGAAACAACATTTGAGTTTGTTTGGAAATAATAATTTGTATTCTGGACATGTTTCATAAAATATGGTAAAAACAGGCATTTTGGGTAATTCAGTTACATCATGATTTTTTAAAATGAAATTTGTGTATTAACAATGACATTTTGGTATTTTAAAATAGTAATGAATATGTTCTTTTGGAAAAATAAGTGTTTTGTATTATTTTAATATATCTAATTTATAGCATGTCAGGACCACTTTCAGAAGAGTCGCCCCATTCATAATCGGCAAGAGTCTGACCTTATATCCGTATGCATACACTGTATTCCTTTTCCTTATAAAATAATGTCTATATGGGTATGGTGTATGCATATCAGACGTCTTGTGATTATTCATAATAATTGCTTCACTTATCATTAGCATTAGTTCATTTCACATTTGTTCATCATAATTTTTTAATAATTTTAAAAAAAATAATAATTAACTCTGTTATCATCAGTTCAGTAGGCTAAAACTAATAGAAAAAAAACACCAACAAACCCGGCTCTATTTGTATCAAAACTCCCACGTGTCGGAGTTAATTACAGTATTCATACCTGCTGTAAATTCATTAACGTTGTTTATAGCACCTGTTCTAAAATTTCTCCTACACTGAGTCAGCCATCTTGACGCTTTCGTTGCTAAGTAACAGGGGGAATAATTATTGTTTTGTTTCGGGAATCAGACCACAGAGCCTAATTTAGACATTGCAGTTTTTCGTCGTTCTTTTTCTCAAAATACCACAATGAACATGGATATCACATTGTGATAAAACATACTACATGTACTGTCGTTAAAAATAAATAGACGCCCGCCCCACATGACGAGTACCCATTGTCGCCTAGCTGCCCATTTCAAATTCTGGGTACTACTTTTCAAGAACAGGATAAATGAAATGCTACTAATGTCACAGGAAACCATTTTATGTTAGATGACTATATATATACTTGAAATTATTTAACCTAATTCTTTCAGCGAGGATCTTGTCCGAATCGCAGCGAAAAAATTCCCTCATTGTTTCCATTCATAAAAAAGGAGATAACGATGACCTCAACAATATTAAGAATAGCACAGCTAGCTGTCTGAGCAGGGGCAACGATTTCGTTTTTTTTTTGGGGGGGGGGTAGCCAAAATGCGACCGACTGATGCACATACCCCCGCCCCACACACCAGTGGCACTACAAACTGGGCAGTTCACTATAATCGTGAATATGATAGTGTCGAGACTGAGGAGCAGAAGAATGATTTTAAAATGGAATCGAGCGCCAAAGGCGCGAAAAAATTTCAGATATGTAACCGAGTAGAAGAATGATGTTATAATGGAATTTCAAATATGTAACAGAGCTTTTAAATTTTGGGGACTGGGGTTTATAAGAAAAGGGACAGAATCTTGAGGTTTATCTGTCAATTTCGCTTGTTTTATGATTGTAGGCTATGTTTATCTCCTTAAATCATTTTGTCGGAGACCGACTGCGGTGAGTGCTTTTTTTGTGACCGACTATTTTTTGACGTGGTAAAAAACATTTCATAGAACAACATACTCACAAAAGAATAAGAGTGACAAGCAGACATGGTTATTCTATACTATAGTTTTAAATGACGTATTCAATTTAGGCACACGGATTCACGCAAATACATAGCATTTGAGATCTATTCTGGCATTGTTTTTGAGACCGACTATTTTTCTCCCTTAGTGAAATTTTGTTGTTAGACCAACATACTTACAACAGAATAAGAGTGACGTATGCAATTTAGGCTCACGGATTCAAGCAAATATATAGTATTTGGGATCTATTCTTGTATTGTGTTTGAGACCGACTGCAGTGACTGCACTTATTTTGAGACCGACTATTTTTCTCCCTGGGTTACATTTTGTTGTAAGACTAACATTATACGCACAACAGAATGAGAGTGAAACACAAAATCTTTTCAAAAATGATAAGTTAACAAGGTTATTTTATACTAAGACTGCTCCTATTTTGCGACCGACTGCACTGATTTTGCAGCCGACTATTTTTATACTAACAAGTTTTGCGTGAGTAGCGTGACGTATACAGTGAGTAGAGTACTTATTTTGATACCAACTACCTCTACTTTGCGACCGACTGCACTGATTTTGCGATCGACTATTTTTTTGCGTGAGTCTAGCGTGACGTATACATTGAGTACTTATTTTGATACCGACTACCCTTACTTTGCAACCGACTGCTCGTAATTTGCGACCGACTGCACTGATTTTGCGACAGACTATTTTTATCGCCAGTATTTTGATACCGACTACCTCTACTTTGCGACCGACTGCACTGATTTTGCGACAGACTATTTTTTTGTGTACCACCCACCCACACCACCACATTTACGCCCATGTGTCTGAGTAAATGTTTTTTGTTTTTTTTTTTTTTTGTTTTTTTTTTGTAATTATAAATAAAAGACTTACAGAGAGAGAGAGAAGGGGGGTGGGCGGTAACGTCCACTCGAAACAAACCAGGTCATTTCGGGACTACATATGGTTTAATTACATTTCAATAGTTCGCTTGCAGACAGGAAAGAAGGCCTAATGCTTTTTATAACAATAAGATAAGTCTGAAACACAATTTTTTTTAACAACCCAAGCGCGGATCCAGAGGGGGGGGGGGTCCAGGGGGTCCGCCCCCCCCCCCCCACTGCTCAGTCTTGAAAAATTTTTATGCGATTTTATTGGCGATTTTTAGACCTGTACTTTTGGAATTTACCTTCCGGAAATACGTCAGAATGCACCAAATTGAATCTAATTTACCAAATTTTTCTGCGGGAGGGCCCCCAAACCCCCCGGTAATGGTGGCGGTGGCAATTATCAAACCTGGACCCCCCCTCCTGCAAAAAATCCTGGATCCGCTCCTGCAACCAGTTGATCCAAACTACTGATGTTTATCTGCTTTGGATGCTATATAAACGAATAACGCATCCTTCAAAATGGGCTATAAATGAGTTTTAAGTAAATACATGTAGGCTTTAACGGCCATGGTTTGGTATCAGCCAGAAAGCGTGCACCAACCGAAGTACGACTCATAAGATTACATGTATATGAAGCAATAATGAAACAGATAAATACGTATGTCCATGGCAGTCTCTTTCTCAAACGCATGTCTGAAGTAAGTTCACCTTGGATGGAAATCTTGACATAAATTCGTGTGCGAGGGAGGGGGCCTGTGTGCCGCTGGGTAATATTGTGCTGTATATATAATATACCGATACGGGATAGATGTTTTGTAATAGGTTTACATAATAGGCCTAATATAAATTGCTGTAGGTTGTCTTTTTTTTAACAAGAAAATTTTGGCAGACAAATTATTCCAGTTGCCCGAAAAAAAAAAATATGAATTTTTTTTTTGTAGGGGCGTAAAGTTGAAATTACGAATGGTAGATATGGGCTACCACGCTTTATATTATGCATACATGCACAATTTTAGTACATGTACAGTCTAAAGTGGGAATCGGGGAAGCTTATATGAATTTGAAATAGTCCTGCAAGTCCTTAATACAAATTAAAAAGAGAGCAAGGCGAAGCACAAACCCATGTTTGACCACTACAGGTTGTCTATTATCAGAAAGATAATTCATTTTATTATAAATGGCAGTTTTTATATGCTTACAATGAAATATACATGCACGGCAAAATCTTCCTCCCAGACAAATTACCGTATGTTGATCTTCAAATGACCGAAGTGTATTTCCAGTGTATTTCGAAAAATACACAATCATTTCAGTGCTATTTCTGACAGAGACATATTGTTATTGGTTTCAATAACATTATTATGGTAAAACAATTAGCCTAAGAAAAGAAAGGTAGGCAACTAATGTTGTTGTATTTTTTACTTTTGTTACCTACCGTAAAATCCCCAAACTAGTGCAATGTAGATTTATTGATTTTGGGAGAAAATAAGCCATGGATACAGGCGAAGAATTTTTGCACTAGAGGCAGGGCACCTCAATACGATGATTAAAATCCAGTTTTAAAAAACTATTTTAATTTTTTTTTTTTTTTGATTAATTCTATTTATAACGTGTGGATAAAATGGAAACTCCCCATTCCTGATGATCGAGAGAGAGTCAAGACTAAACACTGGTCCACTCCTCTGACAATTACTTAGAAATTTAATACAGTCAGATTATATATAATAAAAGAACGAAATCGACTCCATTATGCATCCCTTTAAGAGAATAGAGAAGTAATATGACATTAGGCGCCTTCCAACCGTTTCTGACGTAGAATAAAAGTATTTCGGTGAAATTGAAAACCATTCCTCTTTTTTTTTCTTTTATAAGTTTTAATGCGAGAAAACGAATATAGTCGTCTCAGTGACGTAAGTGAGTGCACTGAAGACCTATTAATGAAAACATCGAGAGGTAGTGATAGCGTAGGAATGCAGAATTTTGGCTGATTGTCAAAAATAGTTATTTTGGAATTCAACAGAAAGACAGAGAGCGAGAGGGAAGTTGGTCAGACTAAGCACTTGATAGTGATGGCAGGTAAGGGTAATTTATATTTCTCAACAAAAAAGAAATCCAATGTCTAAGAAAATTTAATTTAGTATTCCAATGGCATCTGCAACAAAAAGTATTTAAGTCAAAACATCGTTCATAATTAATAATCAGTAATTTTATTCCATAGAATAAAGTTCTGTGTGCAACTTTTGACGGAGCTATATATCATAAATTATTTTTTTTTTAACAAGCCTGGTTTCGATCTATAGGTTGGTTGTATTGTTATTCGTCAACTCTCCAATGTCTGAGATATTTTCCGGAAAGGCAACTGTAACATTTAGAAGAATAATCTAGATAAACAACACCCCGTATTTTGATTTTAAATTAAATGTGCATTTGACTTTGGTTGCACTGATTAGTCGTTGGCAAGACTCATGTGATGACATTGTTGTTTCGAAAGATCAAGCTTAGCTTAAGTTTGCAGGTTAACTAAGTTGGTTGGTTCTTTTTCGTCCCATCCAAACGACTAGATGGTGTCCCCCAATTCTGTGCAAGAAGTGTAAACCACACTGGCAAATTCCCAAAGAACTTTTTAGGCCAACAGCAGAATCAAGCCTTAATCCCCTGGTTAGTGATATAGTGCTTTTATTTACTTGTGATAGTGACCCAGTGACTTTCTGAGCCACTGAGATTATATGTATTTGAGGTTTATTCTGACATATTGCTTCTTTTAATATACATAAGGAATCATTCTGACATTAATTATCGTGTTTAACATATACCTTATAGATAACCAGTAGACATTCCTGTTTTAGTCTGGCATACTTACATTCCAGTTAAACCATGAACTATACAAGTTAAAGTAGATAGTGCGCACTCAACTTGGAAAGGTGGTCGTATTTTTGGGGTCCGTCGGTTTAGCTACGTGTATATCTTCGCCCCTGTCAGTCAGTCCGTTCACATTTTATGTGGACCCTCTGCAGTTCACAATTTTTTCAGATTTTGCCCTACCCCTTTTACGCAAAAATTGAGACACAAAATGTAATGCATGCATATACCTATGTTGTGGACCCTCTAGAGACCAAAAGAGATGTAACTGGGATGAGTTCGATATTTGTGCGCATAGGACCCTATCTTCTTCGACTAATGGCCCCTGCCTATTGCAAAAATTAATGTGAAATAAGTTTGTGGACCCTCCAGAATTTTGGTCCGATTCAGTTGAAAATTAAAAGATATGATAAGGATCAAACGATCTTGGATGAGTTCGATGTTGGTGCAACTTCTTGTGATTATGTACAAGGTTTGTGGAACTTAAAATAAATGCTAAGGATAGGATGATCTCAGGTGTGAGTTTAGATTTGGTGCGCATCGGAACGTAACTCCCTGGATTATGATCACAGCCTTTTGTGTAAAAGGCAGTATTTTGTCACTGTCAGATGAAGATAATTAAAAGCCTTTTCAGTGAGGAGGAAAAAAACCCCAAACTATTATTATATTATACAATTATGGGCCTAACTCAGTTTTCACCAAAATTTGACTTGCTGTTTTTTTCCAGATTACGGGAGAATTTGATTATGTGGTATTATATCGTTTGCAACAATATTAAATCCACTCCGATTAACACTATGACGCAGAGGCCACTGAATAATTTGACACTTTACTCGGGAATTGATCTTTTCCGGTATCATTGATTCATTTAGTAACGTAAATGCACGTAAACCACTTATTTGATTTTGCTGCATGAACAACGATTTGATATTTGACATACATTGCTTTTGATTTGACTGAAGTTATGTTCTGCTTACAGAGAAGAACGTGATTGATGACCGGATAACGGCCACCATTAGGGAAATATATCGTCTACATAGTTTACAACTTAAGGAGAAATCATGTGATTTAGAGAGATCCTTATCCATAAGAGAACCGTTTTACTGTTTAAGGCGGGTGCCAAGATTTTTAGTACGACCTGATTTACACAGTTCTTCGGAACCTGCTTATACTCCATTAGTCAGGTTAGTATAGAGTTATTAAAAATACACATTCCGTTCTATGTGGGGTAATGAATCTTGCTATAACCAATATATTTCCAGTACAATAAATTTCTAAAGAATAATATTAACAGTGTAAAAATGGCCCCATCTAATGTGCCCATGTCGTTGATTTTTTCGCACCTCATTTCGCATTTTAAAAAATCAGTTTTATTATTAATTTTTTTAATAAAGATAGATTTTTTATACTCTCGATGGCCTACAATGCGTGTGAAATAGTTTATTTAACGCCCGCTTCCACCAAAGTGATATCGCAGACAATGAAGATCTGACAAGTTATAGTGGGAGTTCAAGTCAGGGCTTTTGACCCTGTGACATCAGACATTGATAAATCAACCTGCATTGACGTTTTTAGTGGTTTACCAACGGATAGCCTACCTGCATCAAAATGCCAAGAACTCGCCGTCATACCGACCATTTCATTTGCCAATCCCTCACATCACGTATAGAACACGTCAATGATAACAACTACCCTACACTCGGCAATTCTCGACAGATTCCGGAACCTACATCTAGTCTCGGATGTATGACAGTAAATGATATGTACCTACGCCCATACATTTGCGAAGCGGCTACCGGTTTACTTTAACAGGCAAACATGACGCTATTACAAACAAACAAGACACCATGGGCGCAACCATGTTTCATCCGGGACCCTTAAAGTAGTCCCAAGACACCATGATCTCGAATGCAGCCATGTTTCATCCGGGACCTTTAAAGTAGTTCCAATATGGCGGAATTCGTCATACACCCGAGACTAGATGTAGGTTACAGAATCTGTCGAGATTTGCCGAGTGTAAGACCCTATAGCTCTATTGTTGTATAGACAAGAAAAACGAAATTTTGATCTATAAAACGAAATGAAGTAGGATCTGTGTTTTAACCAGATTGAGGTTAACCGACACAAAGCTAAAAAGAAAAACATATCAATAACATCAATCGGTCCTTGTTTGACACTAGCTAAACGGCCACTCGACACCACACCATGCAGTCGGTTTTATTGACCTTGCCCCACCTAGTTTCGACAGCTTGTTCAACTTGAGATAAGATAAGATTTTATTGCACCGAAACATCCATTGGGGATAACATACAATATAAACATAATGTACATAAAATAAAACAATATAACAATTACTAATGGATGCTTGCTCGAGTTGTATGTCAAAAGTAAAAGACAAAAACAACCCATTTCAAATATAGTTATTTATATAAGCTTAATTAATGTCTTATTTCAGGCTGGATGACGCATCTACAGATGATTTAACGTGGAAGGTACCAGCCTCTTGTCGAAAGTTGCTTATTGAAGGGGACGATGGAAGTGGAAAAACGATGATATGTTTTCGTCTGATTCACGGATGGTACGATTTGTGGCGGAAACACCCTAATATGCCGGAGCACTGTTTGTATATCAGCGGTACCACAAATTTTGACATGGTGGATGCCAAATCAGAAATCACATCATGTAAAGGATTCATTTCCCTGATTACTCAAAGTGTTTTAACACAAATAAACTCTGTTTTACCTGCAATAAGTATCAGTAAAACGGAAATGCATTCATGGATTCTTGCTAATGCCCACAACATGGCGCTTATAGTGGATAATATCTGTATTACGTCACAGCTTTTCGAATATATTTGTGATTTAATTGGGGACAATCAGCTTACTTTCTCGAGATTATTAATATTTACGAAACCAGGGCTACTACATAAGACTAATGTGGATTGTTTGTTCTACAGTTACGGTCTAAGTATTGGATACAGTCATAGAGTGTTTACAAAACATTTGGCAAAACAATATGGAGAAATCGACCATATTATTACACCTATCCTTAGATTCGATCCGTCGATGGAACTGTTCCGTAACCCTTTATCGTGTTCTTTATTGGGTAGTTATCTTGAGCTGTATTTATGGGATAACGGCATGGATATACCAGCGCCATCTTGTAAACTGGACCTTCTGGATTCTTTAATCCACGTCTCGACGTCTAACTTAATTACGGTATGCCGTGAGTCTACTAAAACGTGCACAACGCAAGACATCAAACACTTTATTGAAATCCTGGAAAAACTAGCATTCAAAGGAATTCAGACCGGTTCTTATTATATTTCGAAAAATGTTTTACCAGAAATATTCCACGATCAACATATCTGTGACTTACACTTTCTATACGAAGTGCACAATCTTGATGACATAGTTCCTCGCGCGATCAGCTTCACAGGTAGATGTTTTAGGGATTATTTTGCGTCGCGTCACGTGTGTAAACAAATGAGCGCTTCGTTACAGTCAGACGATAACTTCCATCAAGAAATTTTGTCCACCAGATATTCGTCATTATGGAGTCTATGTTCCCGTAGTTTCTACAGGGACGGTAATTATTCTCTGTTATGTTGGATTATAGAAAGTTTGTTAAACAAAGTTCAATCTCACCAGTATATTAAACAATCTAATACTGACGGATGTGAAAGCACAAGAGCCGGGCTAAAATATGTATCAAAGATTTTACATTGCTTAAAAGAATGCGAATTTGAGGAAACGCTGACGTGTAAAGTATGCGCAGGGTTTCCTGAAATCTTAGAAATATCTTTCAACCAATGTCCATTGGATACGATACAAGACTTTATCTCGCTTTGCTCCGTAACGTCACCGAAATGCCTAGAAATCGGCGTTTATTGGGACAAGCTGAACATTGAAAGAAGTCTGACCGAAGCTCTATCATCGGCAATAAACAGCTTAAAAACTGTTAATAGCTTGGTTGTTCGAGCTACTAGTATAGACAATACAGACCAGTTTGCACGGTTTATATGTGGCATTTTTGACAATAATTCGTCAATTGAATGTTTGACCATCGGTGGTCCGTTAAACGCCGTTCATAACATCAGCCAACATGGGCGAAACAATATCTCAAAAGTTTTCGTTAATCCCAAACTTGTTTTAAGGAAACTTGCATTAGAGAACTTTAATTATCATTATCGTTCTATGTATGTATTAAACTGCTGGCCGACCATCTTCCATACGATCCGTGTTAAGAAGTGTAGCCTCGATTCTGCGGGAAAGGCAATTGCAAGACTTACTGAAAACTTTGAGGAGTTCCACGAACTTTGTATAGAATTTTGCGCCTGCCCCCCAAAGACTCTGTTACAAATTTTTTCTGGAGTGAACAACTGTCGGTATTTGACAGTCGTTAAATTAAGTTATCTCTGCACAAATCGTATTGTCTCCAAAGTTTACGTCAAACATCCAAATTTTAAAACGTCATTCAATGAATCGGTTAGTTTAGGTCTTAGTAATCTGTTGGGCCGTTTGCCGAATCTTGCCGAATTGCAACTGTGCTATAACGGTATAGACGATGCAAGTGCTCAAGTTATAATAGAAGGTATTTTCAACACAAGGCGGCTGACGTATATAGATATAACGGGTAATAATATGACGGATGTATCGGTAGATGCAATGGTTTCTATTATACATACACTTCCTAACCTTCAAACTTTACTAATATGCGATAACAGTTTTACAACTTCGGGTAGAAAACATATTATAAAAGGCTCGATCAAAAACAGTCAGCTAAGATTAGGCTTGTGATAACATTCTGGTGATTCGGGATGAAGTTGGACCATTGTCGTCGTTTAACTTTTAACCCTAGCGAACAGTAGTGCAGAACTATTCTCGTAAACCCATACCATGAATGGTTCCAGTCTTTAATAAAAGTTGTACATCAATTAATGTTTCTTCAAAGGATGTTTATATAACGGTTTTCATAAAATCTAGAATAAACTGAATGATAGAAACCGCACACTGTTCTGGCACAGTTATATGCTGTTATATTTCGAAGCACCCACGTACTGTTGCTATTTTGTATGACTCAATCTTGGAATAACGATACCGGAAATGTGCATGATTTAAAGAGTAGGGGTCATGGGTTTTACAATATACACAAACATCTGTATTGCTTAGAACTTGGAACGTGTAGCGACTGTGATACCATTTTACAAAATTTGAGGCGTTTCTCTGGATTATGAGTCTACATCCAGACAGGGCTTATTTGGGGATTTTTTCTGACGAATCACGGTTAGGGGAGATGTGGGTTTGAAGAGGGTGAGTGTCTCTCCTTTGGTTCCGAAACACAATTCAAGAGCTGTGGGCATCACCTTTATTTAGACCTTTATTTAGCCTTGCGACGCCAGAATGTATAATTCGAATAAAAACTTCCCAAACTAGTGTGTAAGACGTTTCCTCGCTAGGCCCCATGTTCGATCCCCGTGTTGGGCGAGAAAGTTCGTTGTCAGTGGTGTAGGACTGCTATTGGCAGTTGGAATTTAGAGTAGGGAGTAGCGCCGATGTTCGGGAAGAATTTACCTCAATAGCCCAGTTTAGGAGCAGAACAGTAGGACGTTAAACCCCATTTCATTTCACTTCACTGTGTTAGATTTGGATAGGGTAGATGTTCTAGAGTTAAATTCACATATAGATAATACGCATTCGCCCCCCCCCCTTCTAACATAGTGAAATGAAATGAAATGGGGTTTAACGTCCAACTGTCAGGGACGGATCCAGGAATTTTTGCAGGAGGGGGTTTGCCTGCCCCCTATGGATCCGCTCCTGACTCAGGCCTGACTGTTCTGCTCCCAAACTGGCCTAATGAAAACAGGCATACGCCATACAGTGTGCTATATATGATGGAAATTTTGCCCGGACAGCGGCGCTTTGGTCTACTCTTACATGTATTATCGAATTCCACCTGCCAAGGGTTCTTTTACCTGCACGGCAATGTGTACACGGGACCTCGGTTTTTTGTCCTACCCGAACGACTAGACAGCTTCTTACACAGCAGCCTGCAGTTTTAATATTGTACAACTGTGAGATTTCGAGTATTTATTGACGACATACACCATAACAATTTGTCTGCTACAGTAATAATCTCAACTGGTGGTTTAAGTAATCCACAATTATCTTTAATGGTAGGCCTAATAAGAAAATGGGTATTATATCTGCAAATATCACACTTTAATTGTGGTAGTGCCTTCCTAACGACATATCTAGAAATATAAGTACATTATCTATAAGTAAACTCTGTTTTCCATTTAGATTTTTATCAACATTTTTAACATATAAAGACATACCATCATCATCATTCCCGGAAACAGTGGATGGGACATATCTAAAAGTCGAAGTTTGAATGATTGCTGTGTCGTCCATTCCAACTACATTGCCACTGGAGCTACTGGTACTTGTTCCAGCGAGTGATATAAGGCGAAGAAATGCAGCCTTAAACTGAATAAGACTAGGATTATTATTCCAGCCACGTACAAAGTAAAGTTAAAAACTTGATTATACAACAAAAAAATGGTTAATATCTTTCAAAACCACTAATTAAATTTGTTTATCAGGTGTGTTTTTTTCAATAAGCCACTTGTTAAATTTCATTGTTGATGACATACAAATCATGAGTTCATGAAGAACTGTATCGCGTTAAACCACGAAATTCCGAGGACAGTTGCTACTTTTGGCTACAATAGATGAATGTTATGTGTTTTAATCTAGAATATATTGATTACTATAATATCATTATCAATGACTTGTCTGTATCTATATTTAGCAAACACAAGGCTACATTTAAATCCGTGGATTTGACATTTGCCAATACATTGTATTTATTTTATAAAGATCTTACCAATTCTTCGTACATCATTGAAAAATGGTTCTAAGTGATCTTGGCTTAATTTATATGTCAGTAGATATTTGAGTGGGCACATATCAGTAAACGAGATCTGAAGACAAACCAAAGATGTTCTATATTTATGACTATTCCCATAAATCCCGTTTCTTGAAATAAGCAGCATTTAAAGAGATTAATATTCTTTATTTGAAAAAGACATGAGAAAAATACAGTCTTTAACATATATGTGTAACAGAACAACTTGTGATACGCCAACATCAAAAGATGGAGTCACCTCTGTTTTTTAATATAGGATAATTTTGCTGTCTGTAGTATTATCTAAGTATTGGTTTAGATTATGACCCTTGACTGTACGAAATATCACATTGTTAGCTTGTGGACCATCTAAAGGACATCATGTCTATCCTATTTTCAAAACCGTTCAAATGTAACGGTTTTGAAAAAAAAAAAATGAGATATAAATGGTGACTTCTGGATGGTCTAAACGCTAAAAAAAACCTTGGTATTTCGTACAATCAATAGTCATAATCCAGAAAGATACGCGCCAATATCGAAAGGAACCCAGACTGTTCGGATATATCAAATTGGATGAAAATTCGAACCTCTGAGTGGTCCACAACCTGGGTATATGCTTTTCTTTAAGGGTAGCGGCCATTTTGTCAGCAAGTTTCGGTCCGATTTTCACATTTTTGCACTCAACCGTAAGTTTATGGTGTAACGGCGATAAATTTTATTAGGGCGGTTTTTACAATCAAATAAAAAAGTGTTAGCTCTAGAGGGTATTTAGCAGGGGGAGCAGGAGGTACATTGCAACCTCAGAAAAATAAGGCGCCCCTACGGGATTACTTGCTAGCGACTTGGTTTGCGACAGTCCCCGCGCTCAGTAACTTAAGCATTATATTGGCGCCCCACCACTCTGCTGCACCCCCATTTTTTGAAATCCTACATACGACACTGTCCACAAATTAAAATGTAGGCCTATATAGGAAGTGACGGTCCCATGTGCCAATGTCGAAAGAAAACCAGATTGTTTGGTTATAAATATACATTGTTAGTTTTATCAAATTCGTATAAAAATTTTGACATCTAGATTGTCCATAACATTGGTATTTCTTATGCATTATGTTTTTCAAGTCAAGTATGTAGCACCATAGGCCTTTTGCTCGGACGCGGAGAGTGGACCAATGTCAAACTGGTCGCCATGCATCTTTTCTTACTACATATTTTGGGTAGCCTTGTGATGTCTAGAATTTATCTATGATCGCCTTTCTTCCCCTTCACGTTGTGTATTTCTTCTTACTGTTTACCAGGAATAACAATGCAAAAGTTTATACATCAAACTGGATACATAGTATAGTATAGATTACAATAATGACTAAAGTCATTCTCAAAGTAGCTGCAGCCACACTCGCCGGGCGAGTTTTCTGCTGTATCGGAACTCAGATGGTAATCTCTCTGGAATCTAAATGCAGTCTGTCTTAAAAACTTACAACGACTTCTTTTAAAGCCTCCTGGGTATCATGCACACTCGTGCATCTTCATGACCATGAACATGTGCAAGCAACGATTTGATTGGTTAAATTAAGCCAAATGATGCAATGGGAATATCACGAATCACGTGTATTTTGTTGAAAGATAGAACCAGTTTGTTATGGTTCTATAGCTCTTTTATATAACAATATGTCCATCATTGGCTAAGTTATTTTAAGTACTTTAAGTACATATAATATGTTTGAATCCCACAACTCTCCAAACAATAGGATAGATCATATAATGCCATCATTAATTTTACTATTCCTTATCAATAAATTGAAAACAATGTCGCAACGACCGTCGATTGTGTTTGCATGGTAAGAGATTTAGAAAGGAAATAAAATTTCACTTCATTGCCGAGTAGACCCCAGGGTGGTAGCGCCCCAAATCAAGAATTGCTTCCACACGACTCGGGTTCTTCAAAGCGCGAGATGCTGATATTTCATTAAAATGCTTTGCATCAATGAAATTGAATCACGATGTGATCCTATCATGTAATTAAATATTGACGTCAAACTGGGTGTTGGATTATGCTCTTTAAAAAGCTCGGTGTGTATGTATGCCTACTAGACGTCGGTCTGTTTCACAAAGGATTTAGAAAGTTTTCTAATATCTCTGTAAAAGATGACTGCCTTCAAAACGTGGCGTCACATCATGCGACGTCAATCATTGTTTACAGAAGACGTAGGCCTACTGAATCGGACAGAATGCTGCCTCGTATCCATTTTAATCTGAACGTCAATGAGACCCACGTTCAGAGCTGGACTACCATTTACACTAAATAGGAAATAAGTTTTACCTACAAATATGTCAATCGTCTTTATTTTTCTCATACATAAAAACATGTTTTAGAATTTAATTTGTTTGAGGAAAAAGGTTAATATTTTTGGTTCATTAAGTAAATGTCATCCTTAGGCTATTCTATTAGTGATTATGGCGGCCTAGCGAATACTAGAAATGGTTCCACTACTGATGCCTTCCGTCATACCAGCTATAGTTATCGTTACATTATAGTAACTAAGCGAATGCATGTATTCACTTCTGATCAGTGTGTGCCTACGTAATTTAGAGATGATGATGGCACCATGCATTGTCAACTGTCAAATTTCCTTAAAGGGACAATAACATTCTTGCTGGCTTGGTAGCTCCAGAAAATAAATAATACCCTTATTCTAAGTACTAGATGTTTAAATGTCCTACCTGTTGTGTAAATTATCCATTACAACCTATTTTATTTGTCCAGAGGGTTCGAAAATATTTTAAAATCCAAGTCACATTTGAAAAGGTTTACGTTAGACTTTTCAAATCAATTGGTTGAATTTTTCCAATTTTTTAAATTAGGTGTGTTAAGATGAAATTTATATCATCATTTAATTGGAATATTCTAAAATAATACGATTTGTTGACCAGAATGAAGATTTGGACATATTTTTCAGTTACAACAAGAGTGTTATTGGGGCTTTAACGGTATTGACAGGAACCTAGCTAGCAAACCCTCATATTGCAAAAATCCCTCGGATCCGCCCCCGTGTTAAAGTGCTTCTGATTCTGAAGTAGGCCTGCGTTACACAGTGAACTTAATTAACGATCAAATTAAACTTTGTCGCGCTGTCGAACCTCGAATGGGTATTCTCCGGATCCTCCGGTTTCTCCCTCACTGCTAAAGACCCCTAGACGCAAGAGAATCATTGAAATAAAATTGAACCGTATGTTAGTCCCGAAATGATCTGGTTTGTGTCCCTCCGGTTTAACCTTGAAAGTCCCCTAAACGCAAGCGAATGATTGAAATTTGAAATGAAATTGAACCGTATGTGTTAGTCCCGAAATGACCTGGTTTGAGTCGGGTGAACGTTAAACCCCATTTCTTGTCCCCCTCTCCCTCTCTCTCTCATACTTAAAACGACACTAAACGAAAATATTCGTTTCGTCTGATCTCCAGGACTAAATAATATGCACCGGAGGTGAAGGCCATTGTACGGGAAGTGAATTATTTTTTGCCTTTTCCATTGTAAAATTGGAAGTCGGTGGTTCTAAGAATATCATTGAGAGAAAAATAACGACATAATGTTTGTTTTTTTGCAGAATTTTTCCTGATGTCTACTTAGACCTACCCAGGATTTGTGTAGGTTTAAATCTTATATGATAAATATTTTATTAAATTATACAACAAAGGGGGAAAGAAAAGACAATTTTTGTACCGTACCCAATTGAAATGCTACTACTGACTATACTGTCCAAAGCGTGGTAAATTTTAAACGGATTTCGTCGATTGTGAACAGACTATTGAATAATTCTTATTGAAAACTTGCATATGTCAGTATGTGTTTGAATAAAATCTATTGCACAGTCAATTAAATATCCCAACGAAAAAAGAAGTTCTCTCTTGGCTTGCATTTTTGACTGTGTTCATCACAACATTATACTGTACATGATACTACATGTATGTCAAATTATGAACTAACCCACCTTAAGGGTGGTAATGGTTGACAAATTTTGTCAAAATTTAGTAGATTAAAGTTACATTATGGGAGATAAGATAAAGAGATGACAGTTCTCACTACAATAGTTAAAAACTAGATAGTGTAAAGATAATTTGCTGAAAATTTCAGTCAAATTGATTCACTATTAGCCGAGAAAAAAGCTTTTGAAATATTCATAGCCTCGGTCATCATTACTCAAATCATTAATATAAACAGCATAGTCTCGATTATCCATTTGATTGATTTAATTATCAACCGCCATTAAGCGGCATATACGATTTTAATCTGCCAACATCGAAGGCTAGTCTTGACATAAAGAGTTTATTATGGTCTGAATATGTTAATTAATGTCTAATTGATTATTTAGATAACATCTCAGGCTTAAAGAAAGACCTGTAAAAATCAGATTTTGCTCTTGCATAATGCTATTTTAACAATCAATTTTATTGTCTTCATTTGCTATGTTTGTTGCCCAAATTCAAACGATCGGAAAGGTCCCAGGTGAATGGATTGCAACACACGTAAACTGAAGAGTCTGTGTATGATTATGATGTGTGATTTTGTTATTAAGACTGAACAGAGAGAGCAGAAATCATATCTGGTTACATAATATAATATGCAATAATGACAGACGTGTCAAACACGCCAAACGTACTATCCTCTACCAATGTAGTGAGAACTTAATATCGGAATGTAAATGTTAAATTTAATGATATTCAGTCCAATGGAGAAACTAAGTATTAGGACAATTCTTCTGATCTCTTCTCCGACATTTCAAGTTTCGAAAACACATGGACACAAATTTAATTCCATTTTCTATTTTAGGAAGATATACTTCTCAAGATGGCAGTTCAGGATAAAGTTGAAAAAAAATTTAGAAGGGTGATTATTTTTTGCTGCATTCTTTCACCATTCAATAATTATAGTTATATTTATGCATATTTGCAGTTGTAATGAGTTTGAAGCATGGTTCTATGGGACTGACACATTTCAAGTTGTTTATATTGGACAGACAATAGTTCTGGATGCAAATTGGCGGATGCAAGTTAAAGAAATGAAATGAGTTTTAAAATTCTCCTATTGTTCTGCTCCGACTGGGCTAATGAAAATGTCGATTTAAAGAAGAGTAGGCAGAAACCAGAGAAAAATTCCTCCCCAACCTTTGCACACTTAAAACCTACAAATAAAAATAACCATGTTAGTCTCAAATTACCTTAATACCATGTTGGTGAGACACTGAAACTGTTCCATTCCTGATGAGAAGTCATATGACACATGCCTGAATGTTGAGTATTAATATAGAATTTAATTTCAAAAGACAATTGACAAACATGCTCCTGTTTATCAACACCATCTGGTTTGTGTAATTTCACCAGTTTGCTTTATCTTCTGGGAAATTTAACTAATAAAACTTTCTCAAAGACAGCAAGAAAGAGTTACCTTTATACTATAAAGTTTATAGCCAGGGGCATTGCAGAAGTATTTTAACACATTACTGTGGCTCAAAATATTGTTGTAGATGCACATACTAGAAAAAGTTAGAGCATCTTAGTTGTGCACTTGTGTAGACATAGTATAAAGTCATCATGAATGCTAATGATATTATTTTGTGTATTTTTTCAGTTTATAGATTTTTGTAAAAGTAACCTGGGCACAGATGAGGTGAAGATAATACAATTAATCAACATCAGATACAAGGAATGCTCCCCACATTTCAAATATTCCACAGACATGCTGAAAATCATAAAATCAACGAAAACCAACATGACATCAGAACCCAAGCGTAACATGATCCATCTCAAGGACTTTTTACAAGAATTGAAGGCATACACAAAAAAACGCAAGGCTAAAGACAGTGGGTTGGACAGGGTTGCTAAGTTACGTAAAATGGATGATATGACATGTATCTCTGAAGCTTCTAGCACTGAGAGTGTAATATCTGACATTGAAATTAACCTTGATGTCAATAATGATAGGCCCGACCAAAAACTTAATGTAATGATAGAAAATAATTCCACTAGTAGTAGTGATATTGTCACATGTGATAAAAAGTCATCCAATCAGAACACGTGTATTAATTTAAGTGAGAATGATAATACAAATGATTCCATTCCTCAAACAATCGAGAATGAAAGTTCTGTTAAATTGGCTACTTCTCTCTATAACGTGTCTTCAAATGTTCACCATTTCTCCTCTACCTGTATTATAGAAACAGAAAAAACTGATGAAGATCTTGTTGTTCGGGAAGATGAAAAAGAAAAAACTGAAATATCAGGGGATGCAAATGATTCTTGTGTGATACTAGATGCTTCGTCACCAACAGAAAAATCCCATAAAGAGAAGAAATCTTTCTTGTCATTTTTAAATTTAAAACCGACACCGTCTAAAGACAAAAAGTTAGGATCTACTGATGAGGATATTATTATTTATGACACTGAAGATCAGTATCAAATAGACAATGATCGTAAATTACCAGGTACACCACTGAACGACACATCTTGTGCTTCAACAAGTAAACCACAGTCCAAGGTTAAAGACGATGAAGGAGAAATTAAGAAGAAAGCTCCATCGGAGAAACATATAAAAAGATTGGAATCTTTACTTGAGGTTCAGGATTTTTCTTATTGTGTTATTTTGAGACATTGGCTGCGTCCAGGGCTTGCGTTAAAAAAATGAAAGTGGCAATAAAAATTTCATTTTGGTGATAATGTTTTGGGGTATTTCTGATTCTTTCTGGAAAGTGTCGCAAGAAATTCTTAAAATTCCTATTGTATATAGTTTGTCGTTGAGTGTCAATCCCAAGCACGTGACAGAATACTATTCGGTTTCTACTAGGGCTGGGTAAAATATCGATATAAATCGATAGTATCGATTGAACGCCCCAGATAAGCACTATCGATAGCGGTGGGTTACTATCGATTATCGCTCTTCGTCTATTTTTCTTGCGTCTGAAATGTCAATGTTTTCTTTCAGTTAATCATAATACACCGCTCACTTTAATTACTATCAAGTATCAATGTAATACATAACAAAATTGTGACTGCTTATATTTTTTGAACAGCCGTTTTCATAAATTCACTCTCATTGAAACATTACTTTAGTTTTGAAGAAATTATTGTTGACTATCGCTAAATCGGAGATACCCGGATGTGTAAATAAAGTTAGAGTTATATCCCTTTGCAAGCTTCAGAATTCGTCTACTACAGTTCACTATTTCTGTACGTGTGCCTCAGTAATAGAGTACCCGGTACAATAAATAGCACACATGGACGACAAAACGCTTGTTGATTTTCCCGGTAAAGCTAAAAGTGCTGTGTGGAAACACTTTACCGACTTTGGGTTTTAGACAGGAGCAAACGATCTTTCGCAACTTCGTATGGTGTGAACTTTGAACTTACACTGTTTCCGGTCTTGATGACGACCGTGAAAATAAGTTTGTTTTCGATATTATCGATTATCGACCGACATTTCACTGCCGATTATCGATAGTAAAAATCACTATCGATACCCAGCCCTAGTTTCTACGGTTTTCTCATCATATACAAATCATTATTTAAGTAACAGTAGCCTGATGTGTTTAAACTCCAAAACCCTCAGCTAAATATTTGGGAGATTATAAATGGTCATATCTGTCAACTAGTAAGTGAGTGTCTGTGGGAATAACAAGGGTTTTTCTGATAGTTAGAATTCAATATAGTGTAAGCAGAAGCACCTCTGTCCGGATGGATAAATTTCTTCTTGCTACATTAACGGATGCCTTACATCAGAAAAAAACATATTATTGTGTTGTCAAGATTTTTAAAGTTTATTCTGTTCCTTTCTTGATTACTTCCTTTTACACCAAATATAGTCTTTTATTTATTGTAATTTTGATATTCAGAGATTAAAGAGTAAAATAGAAGAATTACGAGACCAGGAATTAACGCTGGATGATCTAGATGATGAGACATCGTCGTATATTTATGAGGATAAATTAGAGCGAAAGTATGTTGCTGTGTGGAATAAACTGTGTGAAATAAAAGGCAGAAATCGTACAACCGGTCGACCTGCAGAAAGAGCTTTTAATTATGCAGGTAAATTTAATTATGTCTTTTTTAGACTTCAGATTTCAGGCCATATTCAGTTTGAATTTCATAGCTAATATGTACCAACACTTTTGCTGTTTATAAATTATATAAACAATTTGATCAAACCAGAACAGGCAATCAACTTCAAATTAGATCTTTACTTCAATTTGACATGATGACCTTGTTGATCTGCTCTACATATGATCTAACCGCTTCTAAATAGAAATTTTTCATTGACTGAATGAGAGTTCAAGTCTTAAAGGAATGTTGCCGGGCCTTATGGTATTGGAAAATTGAATAACAGAAAAATAAGAGAAACAAAAGTGTGGACTAACTTTTAATTGGACAGGTTTCAGCCATGATTAAATGTTATGACTGATTTGACATACATTTACATGATAAACGATATTAATTAATTCATAATAATTAATATACATGTAGTAAGATATTCTGTTTCTGAGACAATCCTCATAAAAAATTTGAGTTTATATTTTGTCAAAGTGTCCTGTGGCTAAATGAATTGTTATAAACTTCACACATTTCATCTGATTATTCAGGAATTTACTTACATATTTACTATACTCCAACCTCAAATGACATTACTTATTAAGTGATTACAAGAACGAGACACAGCATGTGTGTTATTAGCAAAATTTGCTTGTAAATAGAATGTGCACATGATATTTCCTATAAGCTTATCTATCAAATAATGAAGACCTTTACAAATCTGATGTTTAAAAGCATGATTAACAGTAATATTTAGGTTGTCAGTTGTAACAAATTGAACCAGCCAAGTGGAATTTTGTCAAAAACTGTCGTCTACAATACGCTATCAGCAAAACCAAACCCCCAATTTTCCCTCCATTCAAGAGTAAAGTCTTCCACCAAATCAAAGGAGACCAACAACTTGTCTGTAGCCGCAGGGTCCAATGGTCAAATGTTAATGCATTGCCCGAGAATGTCGTACCCTAACAATGTTTTATTTGATTAGACCTAATCCCATTAAACACTCTAGAGTCTAGGACTTACTCATGATTCCTGTCCTACTTTATGACTGGTTAACAACAGTTGGGTTAACAACCTTATCAAATACAGCATAACAAACCAATCTGAATTAACCAGAGCTCTAAATATGTGAATGTAGGCGTGTATAATGCGAAATTCATTATAATTGATTAATCAGAGAATAGCAGAATATTGCAGAAAAACTTATTATATAACAAACAAATGGAAAAGGAGAGAGAATAGATTGCAGGATACAAATAGACATACACAAACCCTAATAGGACCATAACTTTCTGGATTATAACCCTTAATTGTGTGAAATTAAATTTTTTAGTTTGTTCTCTGTGCATCTCTTGCAAAACATGGGTGAATCTTGCATGGAAATAGTCTCGGTCACCCAGAACCCCCTAGTCTTCAACGCACGGAGGGTCTGGGTTGGTTCTCAAATTTTGACGAAAATTGCTGGATAATCTACCACATAAAAAACTAAACTTTTGGTTACGCATGGGCAATGGAACCTTTTGGCTAAAGTCTCGGTAAGTGCTAGATCTTATGAAGCTGGGCCGATTTTGCTAGATTGGTCAAACTAGTGAACTGAAGCTTGTGGACAGGTGTTAATCTCTATTTTTCTCTTCCTAAATCCAGGTTCTCGATATCAAGAGATAAATAAAAAGATTGAAAGAATGATTAACAAACATAAAGAATTCCCAGATTTTCATGATGTTAAACATGTAATAGAGAAAGTCAACAGAAGGTCAAACCTAGGTTTAAGGTAATTCCTATAGCAATTACAGTACATTTTAATTTCTATTTTTACAACAGAATAGGATATTTAGTTTTTACTACAATTTCATTTTTTTTCAACAAAACTAGTTTAGTTTTTATTGAATTAAAAGTGGAGAATGAATTAAGTAGGCAAAGCATACAGAGAATAAAAATCTACAAAGACAAAGGCTGTAAGGAATTTTACAACAAAACAAAAAACAGTTTGGGTGCCCAAGTTGATTTCATAAATGTTGTAAGGTTTTTAACTGTTCAGAACAGAGTGATTCAATATGCTGCTCGATGAATTTGATATATTAAGGTACAGGTTAGTCAGCCTACCAACTAAATGCCTTGGAAATCAAAAGTGGGAGGTGACTGGTATGTGTCTATATTTTGTGGACTGAGTTGAGATTGTCCGTTGAATTAACTGGATGGGTAGGCCTGTCATCCTTCAGTTATGTGATTTTATGTCTTCTACAACTCCATACCTCAGGGTGTTCCAACTTTGCATTTCCAATTAGCCTTATGTTATTACCCTCTCACGGGTGAATTACATAAAATGAGGTAACAAGTGCCTCTAACTCAGGGACAGTGATCAAATGAGAACCATTGTTTATTTCATAATTTATAAATTTTAAGTGCAGCCTCCGTAAGAGTCTTGTATTATGTCTAAATAGTGACGTGCATAGCAACTGAAATAAAAGTACCGAGTGTCAAGCAAAATAATAATTTAATTGTTCACAACTCGAATGATATTTTAGTTATTTACTGGGTCCTTTTGAACGGATATTGGCGGCTGAAGTATCAGCAAAATGGCTGAGTATCTGCTGATACCAATTTTTACTGATAGGTCACTTATCGTCCAATTACCGATGTTGAAACCGATTATCGAACCATCACTATTTGATTATGATAAAATACAAAATACTGCACAATTTTCGTAAATCACAGTATGGAGATCTAGCACTACCACTACCACAAGTAGAAATATTGCAATATATGACAATACAGATTTCAGCTGCAATATTAAAGCCCGATTATATTAATATTACAGTAACAGTCAGGTGGATATGATCGCTAGAGAAGAGTTTGTAAATGTGGGAGACATTCTACAAGAAAGACGACGTAAAGATTTTATGTGTACTTTTCTTTGTCGAGTAAATGACAACTTTTCGTAAGTTATTTCTTATTTTCCTCTTTTTTAATGTGATATGAGTTTATAGAAATAAATGTAGCTACAAGTGCATGTAATTCACAATAAATTCACAAAAAAATATGCATCATGATTTTAGTAATTCTGATTTTTGGATTTGATTGCATTTTGTGTGTATACTTTTGAGCTGGCGGCCAGTCTCTGTTACAAATTTGACATCTAAAACCTTTTGGAAATACATGTTACACCTTGGATCAAGCCAGTTGAACAGTGTCAGTGACAGTTCAGGCCTAAAGAAAGACCTGCAATAGGCAGATTAAGCTCTTGCATATTGCATGTTTAAGCATATCAACAAATCATTTCCAAAAGATTCTAAATTTTTCGGTGAGTTAAAAAGGCTATAACATTAGTCCACCTTTATTTATGGTGTTTTTTTAAATCTAACATCAATCTTTAACATGATCTTTTTATTTTTTCAAAAAATTTCAGATTTGAACGTGATCCAGCATTATTTGATGTAGAGTTACAGAGGAAACTAGAAGCAAACCAACAACATGGTAGAAATAATCTCGAAGAGGTAATTTTAGTTCATAATCTAAGTTTTTAATTAGAAGATGACAAAATGTATCTAGTAAATCAGAGTACAAATTGATATCACACAAAATAGAAAGGACCTTGGCTGTTTCGATTTGAAGAAGAGCATGAAGAAATGTTGCTGTCAAGACAAAACTAGTACACTATTTAAAGTGGAATAATTCAAAAAGTATTGTACCTATATCATTAATGTTTTACTTGTGATACAATATGGATGTTTTGACAACTTTACTCAAAATTGTGTTAAAGAGCACATCAGATGGCCTCAAATTTTTTTCTAGATTGATAGTCCACGGTTAATTTATCCACTTTACGGCAAATTCACATCAATCCGACTAAAATTAATTTAGCTATCTTCACTCAAAGTCGTATTCCGTAAAAACGACTTTGCCAGTTATCGAAAACACTCTTAATCCCCTCAGACGCCACAGTGACCTAATTCATATTCGGAATGTTTATTCCTTAATTACCTATATACACACGGCGTGTGTATTCATTAACGCCTGACTGATTCCTTAATATCCCCCTAATTGAATAAAACAATTGACTACGGGATAATTTGTTTTGTAATTCATTTTAATTCAAGCTCCAATTTAAAATTTGTTTCATAATGTACGGTCGTTCTGTTTTCCCACGGCAGCAATTTTAATACACTCTTCCATCGTGTGCAGTCCAAACGATTCGAGATACATTTTCGTCAGAAAAGTATTGTCTTTCTAATTTAGAATTTGTTTCATTATGTATGGTCGTTCTGTTTTCTCATGGCAGCGATTTTAATACACTGTACCATCGTGTGCAGTCAAAACGATTCGAGATACATTTTCATTAGAATTATTGCCCCTGATATTTCTCTCAAAATGACTGGATTTTTTATTGTTGGAGTTTCAATACTGTTTCCTTCCATCAAGGTCAAATGTGTGCACTTTGGATCATAATGTCTAATTGCCTATAACTCCAAAGAACAGTTGGAAGTAAAACCCCATTTCATTTCATTTCTGTCACGTAATGAGCAAAGTGACAAGGTTTCAATCCTGCGATGTACATGTAGTTAACAAGATGGGTTTTATACAGATCGTCTGGTTTCTTACCACAGATAAAAACCCTACATACACGTGAATTATCAAAGTAATGATAATACAGTTGTTCCTGAAATAATCTAGTTTACTTTAAGTGGACTTTAAACCCAATTTTTTTTTTCTCTCTCCTCCCACAATTTCTAGGTGATTAATAAATATGTAGACAAGCAGTTTGAAATGTTGGGGGATGGGAATGATATAGAAGAAGCAGTTGGAGCTAAATCTGAAGATGAATCTTCTCAAGAAGAAGAGGAAGAAGAAGAGGAGGAGGAGAATATAGAAGGTTTGTCATTTTGATCAAGCGTCTTGAAATCCATGGGAATAATGAATCCAAGATTTTTTTGTCTCAAACTTTACACGATAAGCTTAAAATTTGCAAAAAAAACACCAAACAATGTCAGCTGTTAAGTTGTTCATAAGTTAGCTGTTGCAGGAGAACAAAATTTCAGGGTTGAATTGAGTCCATAATTAAATGTGACATATCAATAATTTCAAAGAGAAACAGCCAATTGTGTTTTTTACTGCTTGTGTATAGAAGGGGTATAATTATTAATCTATGAGAATCTATGAGTCATTTATGAGATAGCTAGTGAGACATGGATGATTTATCTGGTGAGTTATTTATGAGATAACTATTAATAAAATGGATGAAATAGTAGCAGGGATTATTGAAGTTTAAATCCTATCTTATTGAATACTGTTTGGTTTTTTTATTTCAGATGTTGATCAATTTGTTGATGATACAGAAATCATGGCAGCCTATATACCGTCCCGGCCAGCTATTGGCAAAAATCCTAAATTGGCAGCTTTTCATGCTCAATCTTCGGACTTGTTACCTACCAATGAACTGAAAGTACTAACTAATGACAATCTTGATGTTGACATGGATATCAGTGCTGTCGCTATACCATTATTTACGATAGATCCAACCCTAAATAAGGCTAATGATAAAAATAATTCTAAAGTTGAAACAATTGATGTTTCAATTGACTTAAATAAAGATTGTATTTCTCCAACAATGGAAGACAAAGGTGATGATGAGGATATTTGTATTATTACAGATGTTGCCAGTGATCCATTTTTGAAACAGAATAAAAATTCAGACGAACTATCAATACAAAGTGAACATTGCGATTCTGATCTGGAGAATGAATTTGTATTATCGAAAAGAGTTAACAGTGAAAAGGTTAATATATCATCTGACCAGTTAGATAAAAATTTAAAAAACGATCTCAGTAAATTTCAAATTTCTCGTCTAACACCTGTTAAATCGAGTACTGAAGTAAAATCTGATTGTCTGAAAGTACCAGACGCTGAAACAGACATTGAGAAAGTGATGTCTATTAAGGACGTAGAAACTGACAAATTAAAGAATGGTAATAAATCTGAGGAAGAAGAGACTACGGCTAAAGTATCATCATGTGCAAATGGTATATTCGAATCAATTAATGTAATCAAGTCACAGGGTACAGAATCACGAAAGGACATTGTTCATATATCGTCAGAGCAGAAAGATAGACAAGATAAATCAGAAATTGCCATTGAGGGTAAAGTGAATTTGTCTAAGGATACAGAAGCCGAAACCAATATCATCAAGATTACAGCCAAGGATAGAGCAGACGAAACCAAAATAACTGATGTTACAACTGATATGATGAATTCGTCTAAGAAGAACATAAGCAACAATTTTGTTTCTAGGGTAGCCGAGAAAGATATTGTTGAAGATTTTGGTGATCTTTCCGACGATAGTCATCAAAATGATGTAGAATTCGTTGATTTGGTTGAACCATTTGAAAAATCCAAACAAAACATTAAAGCTATGGGCTTTAAGTTAACTAAATTTTTAAATTTTTCTAAAAAATCCTCATTAAGTGACGTTAGAAACCGTGCAAAAGTCTTAGTGACAAAAGCTATGAAGAATATGGATGTTTCATTAAAAAATGTGTTACCCGATTCTCTCGTTGGTATTACAAAAACTGAAGATATGACATCTTCTCAGGTTTCCACATCAAGTGAAGATTTTTCTCAAGAAATTATGTTTAAAACTAATAAGATAGCAAAACATCTTCCTACACATCTTATAAAACATAAATCACAAGTTGATTCATACATCATTGAGATTGATGAAGCTGATCGATTAGACAGTACAACAAATTCTCAAGCAGACTACTCCGACGAAGAAGCTGTGTTATGTGAAAGTACAACATGTGAAACCGGCCATGATGAAGTGACATCAAGTATCTGTGAACCTGATGTTATTATTCTCTCTGATTCTGATTAATTAAAACTATTGAGATTATGTTATTTATAGGCGCTAAGCCAAGCTAAAGTATTGAATTGGGTTGATATGTTATTTCAATTAATCATACAATTGTTTACTACATTTATTTTAATTTTGGCTTACTTTGTTGACAGGTGGATCATAAAAGTGGTTAAATTAAGTAAATATTTATTGATGTTAATTTTGCCTTACTTTGTTGTCAGTTGGATCACAAAAGTAAATATTGTGACCCTAAGTAAGGGCTTCAAAATGTATGAAAATACATTGTAAAGCTTTAGAATAGAGTGTGAAACATATGTTGTTCAACCAAGCAAATAATTTGACTGAACAAAATATATTTGACAAACCATGCGTAGCTAAAGCCATCATTTCATCAGACCCAGTGTTGTGTGCAAGTGCTGAGCTAGTCGTTGAATGTGTGTGAGTGAAATAACAAGGTCTGTCATTGAGTCAGGTGGCATGGTTTAGATTTCCTCCTTGTACATGACGAGGTTTAGGGTCGCTTGTCCAATCTTATGGGTTAGTCCAGAAATGAGGTAGTTTGTGCTGTGTCAAGTGGATGTTAAACCCCATCTCGCTCTCTATCTGTAAAGAAAGTTTTGATTTGACCTTATAAGGTTAACAGATTGAATGGCAGAAATGGTCTAATCCACTCTGCAAGGCATCTGATGGTATAGGAAGTTGATTATGGGCTAGTCATGTGAATAAATGTCTAAATAATTATATAACATTTGAAGCCAGAAGAAAGACCTGCAAGAGAATGATTTATCGAATATTATCGCTGCCTATATATATTAATGCTGTGCTAAAATGTCTTTTCCATTGATTAGTGTAAAATGTACAAAGTCCTAATACTGGTAATGATAGATCAAAATACCTTTAAGGCAAAAGTAAATATAAAATGTCAAAAGGAATGTCAACATTTTACATTTCTCGCATTACATTTTACATTTGCGCTCTGTCACATCTCATTTGTCCTTCATGCTTTCTACATAAGTATCCTTGATATTATGCAAATATAGGACTTATTAACATTTGGAAACGACGCTGACACACTATAAGCGAGCATACTATATGGATATTCACTATAGACGCCATTGGTATTCACCACACGATAAGAGGAAATCAAACTGGCACAGCATAAGAAATTCTCTGCACGACCATGACTGCAAAGAAATCTCAAGATTGGTATGGCTTATCCGATCCTTCGACATATAATAAGATAAATTTAATTGAAAGTATAGTCTGTTTTTAGCAATTAGGTAACTGTTTGACAGCACACCTTCTTTTGAAAAAAAAAGGATTTTTCTTTTTCTTCTAAAGTATGTAATCGTGAATGTGTCAGGAAATAATTGATTGATTCATACAATAACTGGAATTTGGTATTAAGACCCGTATTTTGTATTAGAAGGTCCATGTTTTGAAATTGGAAATGCGCATTGTGCCCATCAAATGATGCATATACTTAATATAAGAAAGGAATGGTTCAATTTGTGGTATAGATATAAAGAATTTTTGGTTGAGCTCCGCATCTTTAGTTCAAATCTTTTTATTTTCAGGTTATGAAAATATGAATATGAAATAAAATTGGGGTTTAACTTTCTACTGTTTTGCAATTTTACCCGGGAAGTAGAGCTGTACACAGGATCTTGGTTTTCTGCCCATCCATAAGACTAGACAGCTGTCCTTTTTAGGCCCTCCGTCCTGCACCACTGACAAGTGGGAAACTGCGCCAAAAAATCCCAACAAACTCTCTCAGCCAACACCAGGAGTGAACCAGGGTAGCGAACCAGCGTCTATAGTCGATACCCACTTAACCACAATGCCCAGTTTAATCTCTTGACGGCTATGTGTACAACTCTATAACACCAATCATGAGATTCTGTGACTTCTTTTATCTTTACTTACTGGCCGTACAATGTTATAGTTACATATATAGTGGATGTCAATTGTAGCCATGTTTGAAAATTGGGTTTTGAAAAAAAAAGACCTTTTTCCAGCGTGCAAAATGACCGCTGGGTCACATCTGGTTACGGTCATTTTCAATAGCCCTAGGTGTCGACCAGCCACTTAACCACCATGTTTATAAATCTTAATGTGCCAGAACGGTTTCAAAATTATTTACATATTTCAAAAGACTAATGAATGTGCTTTTCAGTGATACGTAACATTACTGAAAGGGCAATGAACATCGTTTTCAGTTATAGGTAACATGATATTTGGAATTTTGTATTAAGATCGTTTTTAAAAATTGAATACCCTCCAGCCCCACCCATCACACACTCACTTAAAAGAGGATTGTACCATCCAAATGATCTTATAAAAATACGCATGTGCCAGAAAAGTATATAAATATTTACCTTATTTAATTATTTACGAAGAGAAATGAACATGCTTTTTCACTGATATGTTACGTGATACTGGAACTTTGTACTGAGACCCATAAACATCGCCCAAATGAATAATTGTTCTTCCATAAGTTTTAAGTATTATGACATAGTTAATTACTGTATAAAGTTACTAAATGCCTCTAAAGGATTAATATCAAAGTTATATAAAATCACCTGGCTTAGATTCAGTCAGATTGAAAATAATCCCATCAAAAGAATACGGAGGAACTTAAAAAATGGCACCTGCTTGTTTATAAGAGTTTAAACAAAACTGTCTCAAACCAAATGGACCAAAAATATGGTTTAAACAGACATAACTTGTTGTCGAAACCGAAACGACTATGTTTTCTGCGTGGCATCGAAACAATAAAATGTTTGTTATGTTTAATAGAAATCCAGTGATACATATTTGAGATAAATTTTGAGGTTATTTTTGATGTTTCGAAATTTGACCATTTTGGTTTATGCGGCAAATCATGCAAAATTTTCAATTATACTTTTAACTTTTAGTGTCATTTAGTAACTGCAGGTAGATTAATAAAATATAACACATATTTATGGACTATTTAATGTTCTGTATTTAAACTTGTATATTTAATGTTCCATCTTTTTGTTAATTTATTCATTCCTTTTGTACATAGGCCTAGTTGTTATCATCAATATTCTTCATTCACGTTTTACGAAAATCTGTTAACAGAATACATAGTTTTTTGACAAAATATGTATTATAATTTGAGAACTAGATATTTTTCTGTTATTTCATGCAATCAGAAACCACATGTCAGTTGCATTTATTTTATTACTAATTTTGAAAAAAAAAAGACATCTAACTTGGTTGGTTTAAATACACCAGCTTTACATGTATGGAAGACCAAACAGCTCTTTATTCAGTGGTCTTAATCCTTATTTCTTAATTCATAGTCCTTAATTCTTATTTCTTCAATTATTGTTGTATTTCGACATTTGTATACTAAAATTAACATTGTATACTAAAATCAATATTTGTTTTACAGATTTGAAAAAAAAAAATTTAAATCAATATTTGTTTTACAAATCCAACATTTGTCATATCAGATTTGTAAAATGTATTTTAATTGTATTTCAATATAAAGATATAATTTATTTTAGAAAAACAAAAATTAGCCAACATTTACATTTCATCAGAGAAATACAACGAAAAGAAAAACTGGAAAAACAAATTTCTAAATACAAATCTCCAAATACAAACCTTCAATAACATTTCTCCAAAAACATTTCTCGAAATCCATCGGACCGGAACATTATGACAACATGAGCGGAAGCCAAACTGGCATACAATAAGTCACCATAACACAAAGGAGAATCAAGCAAACATATACACAATAATAAATATTGATCAATGATCGAGACTCTAATGAAACCGTGTGCGTAGTATGGCTAATCTGGTCAGGCCTTCGAGAAAGAAAATAGATTGAAAGTAGTCTATTTTCTAATATTAGGATTTGTCTGACAGCGACATATTTCTTTGCTCAAACAAGAGGGAGTTTTATCTTTTCAAGAAATATATTGAAAGAGGGATAAAGAAATAACTACTTTCCACTCATGCAATACACGATAACCTGTATTTTAACGTTTCCCCCCCCACTCCCTCCCCCCAAACTTAATAGTATTTAGCGTCACCCCACTCTAATACCTTTTTCAATCTATGTAACTTTAAATGTGTCAGAATATAATTTTTATTTCTGAAAAGGTACATGTAAATTAAACTTCTTTACAGTAGTATTCTGTGTAATATCTGGAATGTCGTAGTATGACCCGTATTTTAACATTTAAGACACAACCCATCCCCTCCCAATCAGCGATATATGAGTAAACCATAGTGCCGCTGCCCGGGCCAAATTTCCCTCATTGCACGCTGAAGGGCATATGCCAATCTTTCATTAGCCCAGTATTGGAGAACAGTAAGACATTAAATTCCATTTCATTTATTTAGTGGGGAGAGGGAAAGGATATTTGAAGTCAAAAAATCGATCTCAATAAGCAATTCTCAATATCTGTTCATACAGATAGAAAAGTATGTTTATTGTTTGCTACAAAATGTAAATTATTTTCTTGCACGTTTGTATGTAGATCCCTTGAAAAAAACAAATTTGAAATGGCACTAACATGTACTAAATGATGGGGGGGTGGTATTTAACGTCAAAATATGGGCCATTACACAAAATACAAGATATCGGGATACATGCAATTAAAAAGGTACGAATGCATTTTCAAAATTATAAATATTTTCTGACATATTCATATTGAGGTAACTTGTTAAAGAAGATATAATTTGCATTGTCTGTACTCTATTTAGTGAAAGGGGATTTAATAGTCAAAATATGTGTCTTAATACAAAATTACAGCTGTCGAATAATGCTTCACCGGAAAGTATTTGTCTATGGCTCTTTGAATACACGAGTATTAGCTATTTACTGGCAGATTCATGATTACATGATTTAAAATAGATAAAGCCCTCTTCGTCTGTCCAAAGAAATATGGCCCTATCAGACAAAACCTAATTTCTGAAAATAGACTACTTTCAATTTATTTTATTTAATACTAGATCAGATTAACCAATTACATATATTATATATAGAGAGAAATAACACACATGCAAATTCGGCCATCAAGCGATTTTTCATATTGTATATGGTTCCTCGATTCTCCCTTGTTGTATGGTTACTTATTGTATGCCAGGTTGACTTAATATGTTGTCATAATATTCCGGATAGATGAATTGCGAGAAATGTTATTGGAGAAATGTTATTGAAGAAATGTTTTTGGAGAAATGTTTTGTTGCGAGATTTGTATTTGAAGATTTGTATTTAGATATTTGTTGTTTGAGATTTGGGTTTTTTTTGTATGTTTATGATGAAATATAAATGTAGATTATTGTTTTGATTTACTAAAATAAATTTTCTCTTTATATTAAATTTTCTCTTTATACTAATTTTTTTTTAAAAATCTGATATGACAAATGTCTGATTTGTAAAACAAATATTGATTTTAAGATACAAATGTTAAATTTGGTTTGCAAATGTCGAAATACGACTACAAATGTAGAAATAAGAATTAAAGACTATGAATTAAGAATTTCGAACACTGAATAAAGAGCTGTTTGGTCATCCATATACATGACGTGGCTAGTCCTGTAAAAGTCTAACCAGCCTAAATAAACTCAGGAAACCACTACACCGTGAAATGATCAATCAAAAAACCCAATGAGGATCTAAAACCTATTCTAGTCCTGCTCGCTCTTATAGATGCCTATCCCTAATTGATTTACGTCATAGACTGGTTATAGTAGCTAAATTCCAGATAATGCAGTGGACATGCACCATATACCCCACATATCGACAGGGATTGATACTGAATTTGGTCAACAAATATGATATACGTTTTTAGTCGTTTTATAACATTAACAAAGAATAATTTAAATGACCAACATTAATCTATACCTCCATTAAATTATATCAAAATAACCAGAATACTTAATCCTTATAAGAAAAATAGAAATAGATTTCAACAAAAATAAACACAATTATATATATACTACTTCTGAATTTATTAACATACTACGTTTCAATACACATACAGATATCGTTATCTACTACTTCTGAATTTATTAACATGCTACGTTTCAATACACATACAGTTATCGTTATCAAGCAAATAATGATTTGCTTGATAACTATATCTGTATCAAAACTTAGCATGTTAATAAATTCAGAAGTAGTATATCCATATAATTGTGTTTATTTTTTTAAAACCAGGATACTTTCTATATTGTTTGTTATGAACTTAGAATTTGTAATGATAACAATATTGTTTCAGCCATCATATTTCTCCATTCCTTGTCTATGAATTTGAAAACAATGTCGCAACAACAATATTGTTACATTTCTTTCATATTTACAAATAGAATATTAAATTTAGATATTCTAACTTATTATTCATGCAACATGCTAATATATATGATTTTTATCAGATCAACATCCAAATATGTCCATTGTCCAACACTTATATCAGTTAAGTTAATTTTCCAAACCTAAACAATAAAACTCAAATGAAAATAACCAACATACTTTCTATATTTTTATAAGCCCACATTTTCTTGTGGATGTAAAATTGTCGTCGCCCCTGCCTGTCTACAATTGCTTGTGAAAAGTCTCTACAGGTCACAATTTTTTTCCGACTTCACCCTAAGATCTCAGTTCTTTTTAAATTGACATGTATCACGTTTTTAGCTTGTGAACACTACTGTACAGGTCACAATTTTGAACCGATTTTGATGAAACTTGAAACGCATGTTTATAACCCAAAGACACTGGTTCCTTACGATGTTAGCAGATAATGAATCTTAACTTCCTGTATTATGGCTCCTGATTGTACGAAAAATAGCCTTTTTAGCTTGTGGTCCCTCGATCTGGAGGTCACAATTATTATCCAATTTGAAAAATTGTTGGATTATATCACCGTTACACCGTAATGAAGGTTGAGTTCGAATTTCCTGAAAATCAAACCAAAACAGCCGAACAAAATGGCCGCCAAATTGTATGGAATTGTAACTTTATGAATTATGGCTCTTGATAGTAGGAAAAACCGCTTTCTTTTTAGCTTGTTCTCTATTCATCTCTCGAAAATGTGGGCATATCCTGCCTGGCAGCCACTGGTTTGTTATGAACTGAGAATCAATAATTTGTACAGATAACAATACTGTTCCAGCCATCATATTTCTCCATTCCTTGTCTATGAATCCGAAAACAATATCGCAACGGCAATATTGTAACACCATCTGTTTGTCCATAATTTCGAGTGAACTCTCTAACGCCAAAAGTTACCATCCAATTGTTTTATAAATTGATTATGTTGTTAACATTGGTGAGATAAAAAAGCCTTTTTTCGTTAATTACTTCGAGGGTTATGACTCTTGTTTCACTTTATTGCATGATGACAACGCTCTAACATCAAAAGTTATCTGCATGAAATTTATATGCATCATTTGCATTAGTAAAAAGAGGAATCCTATTGAATTTGGGCGTATCCTGTCTGGCAGCCGCTGGTTAGCATGCTTCTACTTGGGGCGGCAAGTTAGGACTGTCTACATTAAACATGCACAAAGTTCCCCTAACTTTCTGGGAAGCTGACTTTTCGGGCAGACGGGTAAAATTAGAAAAAAAAAATAAAGTGCACGAAATCTAATAAAACACTAATTTTACGGACTGGAATAGCAGTAAAACGCGTTTGCGGCCGTAAATTATTCAAAAAATTTCTTGGGAGGGCCTATGCAAGGTCAGCGCCACTTCTTTGCCTCTCGAAGAAAACCGGCGCTGCTGTCTGTAAACCTGAAATTTTTTCGGGCATTTCTATAATTTTGCTCCCTAACTGTCATCGAGCCCTAATAAAACACTAATTTTAATTTTTATACGCCCACATTGAAATGTGGTCGTATATTGTCGTCGCCCCCGTCCGTCGGTCCGGCGTCCACAATTGCTTGTGGACGCTCTACAGGCTAAAGTTAATATCCGATTGACTTTAAATTTATACACAGTGTTTAAGGTCATGAGACGAAGAAGCCTATTGTTTTTCAGCGTTTTCCGATAATAACTACCAGAGTTATGGCCCTTGATCACTTCAAAATATCTTGTGGACGCTCTAGAGGCCAAAGTTAATATCCGATTGACTTTAAATTTATACACAGTGTTTAAGGTCATGAGATGAAGAATCCTATTGTTTTTCAGCGATTTCCGATAATAACTACCAGAGTTATGGCCCTTGATCACTTCAAAATATCTTGTGGACGCTCTAGAGGCCAAAGTTAATATCCGATTGACTTTAAATTTATACACAGTGTTTAAGGTCATGAGACGAAGAAGCCTATTGATTTTCAGCGATTTCCGATAATTAGTGCCAGAGTTATGGCCCTTGAACACTTGAAAATATCTTGTGGATGCTCTAGAGGCCAAAGTTAATATCCAATTGACTTTAAATATATACACAGTGTTTAAGGTCATGAGACGAAGAATCCTATTGATTTTCAGCAATTTCCGATAATAAGTGCCAGAGTTATGGCCCTTGATCACTTCAAAAAATCTTGTGGACGCTCTAGAGGCCAAAGTTAATATCCGATTTACTTTAAATTTATACACAGTGTTTAAGGTCATGAGGCAAAGAATCCTATTGATTTTCAGCGATTTCCGATAATAACTACCAGAGTTATGGCCCTTGATCACTTCAAAATATCTTGTGGATGCTCTAGAGGGCAAAGTTAATATCCGATTGACTTTAAATTTATACACAGTGTTTAAGGTCATGAGACGAAGAAGCCTATTGTTTTTCAGCGATTTCCGATAATAACTACCAGAGTTATGGCCCTTGATCACTTCAAAATATCTTGTGGATGCTCTAGAGGCCAAAGTTAATATCCGATTGACTTCAAATTTATACATAGTGTTTACAGTCATGAGACTAAGTCGTCTATCGATTTTTAGTGATTTTCAATAATTGCTGCCAGAGTTATGGCCCTTGATCACTTCGAAAAATCCTGTGGAAGCTCTAGAGGCCAAAGTTAATATCCGATCGACTCTAAATTAACACACAGTGTTTAGGGTCATGAGACGAAGAAGCCTATTGATTTCCAGAGATTTCAAATAATTATTGCCAGAGTTATCTCCCTTGATAACTTCAAAAAATCTTGTTACGCTATAGAGGCTAAACTTACCATCCGATTGACTTTAGATTGAACAGCTAAATCCATGATATTAAATGTTTCATGTATATACTAATTGTTAGTGTGGGGTAACACTTTATAAAAAGCAATCAAATTCTAATGATTTTCTGATAATTACATAATGAGCCGTTACTCTTAATCAGTTTTTAGTGTATTACAAATGTTTCATTAGCAAAAAAAGTAAAAATATGCGACAACCCTTGTTGACTGCCCGGACGATTTAGCTGCTGTGGGCGTATGTTTCGTTGCCTGGCAACCTATCTTCTTTTAATTGAATAACACAAATTGGTACTTAACGTTGGCTATGGATTAAAACATTTTTTCTAGTGTCCCACTCTACTTTGTTCGACATTTTTCGGGCATCGATTAGTATTTGTAAATACGTCTGCAACAGTCGGATTGGATGCATGGTATTCGGAGTGGTATTTCGGTTACAAAACCATTGGATACTTTTGGAGTTATTTACACGGGCTAGAATAGCAGAAAACGCATTTGCGTTGATTAAATTTTCATAATTTTCTGCGGGAGGGTGAGGCCCCCATACTCCGTGACGATTGATTGGTTGTTTGAAATTCTGGTCAGCAGGTAGGACCCAATCGAAGTTGCTGTATTCACAGGCTGGAATAACAGGAAGACTCGTTAGCGGCAGTTACATTTTCAAAATTTTCCCCTCTTCGTGGATTGTAAACGATTGATTGAAATTCGAGTCAGTCACCTTAATTCGTTGGTTGTAAGTGCCACTTAAAGTTACATTATGGGAGATAAGATAAAGAGATGGCATTTCTCACTATAATAGTTAAAAGCTAGATAGTGTAAAGATAATTTGCTGAAAATTTCAGTCAAATTGAACCACTATTAGCCGAGAAAAAAGTGTTTGAAATATTCACATAGCCTCGGTCATCATTACTCAAATCATAAATATAAACAGCATAGTCTCGATTATCAACTTGATTGATTTAATTATCAACGGCCATTAAGAATTTAATCCGCCAACATCAAAGGCTAGCCTTGACATAAAGAGTTTATTATGGCCTGGATATTAATGTCTAATTGATTATTTGGGGGGTTGGGATAGCCTAGTGGTCTCGAGTGCCGCACTTCGACCTCTGGCTGGCCGGTCACCTCTGGCTTGCGGCTGTGGTTTCGAGCCCTGGTGTGAGCATATGTGGCATGGAGATAGGGGCGCCTTCTCAACCTCGTGGGTTTCTTCCGGGCACTCCACTTTCCTCCCACTGCTAAAGACCCCTATGCGCAAGCGAATTATTGAAATAAAATGAAACCATATGTTAGTCTCAAAATGACCTAGTTTGTGACGAGTGGACGTTAAACCCCATTTCTCTCTCTCTCTCTAATCGATTATTTAGATAACATCTCAGGCCTAAACGAAGACCTGTAATAAAGCAAAATTTTAGAACTGTAAGGTCGTAACTTTCACAAAAACATTGCTATTAAAATGTTCATTTCTTTACTGCGTTATTAAGATTGGAATATATGATTTCCTCTCGTATCTCAAAAACTAAATCCGACAATTTTTGAGACTTATTAAAGCCCCAATACCACTCTTGTTGTAACTGAATAATATGTCACAATCTTCATTCTGGTCAACAAATTTAAAAAATTGGAAAAATTCAACTTATTGATTTGAAAAGTCTAACGTAAACCTTTTCAAATGTGACTTGGATTTTAAAATATTTTCGAACCCTCTGGAAAAGTAATATAGGATGTATTATGTAATGGATAATTTACACAACAGGTAAGACACTAAAACATCTAGTACTTAGAATAAGGCTTTTATTTATTTTCTGGAGCTACCAAGTCAGCAAGAGCGTTATTGTCCCTTTAACACATCGAATTTTAATTAGACCACCTTGAAGTTGCTTTGTTCACGGGCAGGAAAACCTGTTTGCAGTCGTCAAATATTCCAAAATTTTCTTAGAGGTATATGCGGGGGGGGGGGGCGTCTGTAAGTGTAGGCTAACCCGAAAATTTTTCGGGCAATTCGGTTTCTGCCCCTCTAACTAACTGTCATCGAGCCCGTACACCTCCATGATCATGATTCAAACTCTTGATGAAACTGAAACCCTCACACCGGATGGCGGATGCTGAAATAATTTTTTATGGCTACCCGGTACCGGTATCTGTTTCATAGAGGATTACGAAAGTCATTTAATATTGTAGCGGCCTGGCGGATATTCACTGCTGATCAGTGTGGGGATGCGGATGAGAGATTCCGCTCAGTATGGGGAAATATCTAATATCGTGCTCTCCGTACGGTAACTAACGACAACGTACGAAAATTAAATGCTCATGAAATGAAACGTGACGGGGATTTCCTCTGCCTCGTTCTCAAAATGGAACGACATCCCCATTGACCATGCGCAGTAGTTCTAACACGTCAGTCCAAATGACAGACAGCGAGTTAAGTTTATTATTTGCACATGTTTATTGATCTATTGTATGTTTTGACTAGGTTTGCGTAAAATGGAGAATATGTAGTTGAAAATGAGGTGGAAATCGTCAAGAATAGTTGTTGGTATCTTATTTATTATAAATTTTGGGTGAGTAAAGTAATCTTTGGTCTTTTATTCTCTTCATTTGCAGAAGGCAACGAAATACGAATGAATTACGAACGGAACAATCTCAATCTCATCTGAAGAAAGAAATAATAAATAAGTCCAGACGGATATTTCTTGATTCTTCTGGCAGTATAATATTTAGTTAAAAATCAAAGAATGTCATAACCTAACATTTACGTTATACGGCAAAATCGACATTTTAACTGCAGGTGTATTTTACAAAGAATTTTAATAAAAAAGATTAGGCCTACTCAGATTAGTGTCCTAATCATTAATGAACTTATGAAGAAATGACAGATCCCCTTGCCTTTGGTCTTTGGACATCCAGGTTATGCAGGTATGCCAACCCATTCTAGAACACCTGGTACCACCTGGCACTGCAGACGACCTTAGAGAGATACAATTTGGGCTAGGCTTTAGAATCTGTTGGTGCTGTTCAAATTATCTATCTTGTACTACTTGTACTTTTGTAGGTTAGTTCCTTTAGGAACTGTCTCTGATCGGATGATTTCTGTGACAATTCCTGTCTCTTCTGTAGTAAGTTATATAGTTGCAAATGCAATATGAAAATACCAGTCATCCCCACCTCTGGTCTAGTGGAATCCTTACCAACTATTTTTCACAGTGATTCTTTATTCGCTAAATTGTTGAGTTATTGTAAATTTGTGTCAGATCTATGATATGATATAGTGAGAAATAATTCCTTTTGTGAAAAATAAGTATCACTCTCTTACATTGAAAAATAAAAGGTATGAGGCCGAGGGTTTCAAAATAGCCTGAAAAAAGAGGTGGAGAAGAGAAGTATTTTACCATATTTTCATGTTGCAGTTATATTGCCAGTTATTAGAAGGGATAGGTACTGTCAGACACAGTGTCAGCGGACATTGTCTGATCAGAGACAATTCCTAAAAGACTAAAGAACTATCTTGTAGGTATGAATATGAAAATCCGCTGGTTACCATTACAATATGAGAAAACAATTGAGGCACAAAACTGCACAACCGCATGCATTTCATGATATATGATGAATAACCTATTGTGGAGACAAAGTCCAGGTGTGCCACCCCTTCAAAATTTGTTATTAAATTGGTCAAATTCTCCTGTTATTCCAAAATAGACAATTTTCAGACATTGAATAATGAAGCCCTGATTCTTCTAGAACCACACTATATTTCATTAACTGTTTTGGACAGTCTTTTTCAGCCTTATGTTCTCTGCTCTGGGATTGTGTATCAAATTGAACGATCTCTACTGATGATTTGTTCTGGCCTTGTTATGTTGTACAGTAATCTTGTCTTGTCCGTTTCATCTTATGGTACTAATACCAATATATAATGTATTTATTGTTTAGATATTTATATGGTGATATTGCAAGAGAACCCATTAATGACAATAACTTCCAGATAGATAATCCACAGCAAATAAATACTGAGGACAATACACAACAGGTATATATACCATTCTATATTTTACCAAATGATATATGTTATGGTAATATTTTAAAAATACAAGCTTAAATGTACATTATTATCGATAGTGTATTAATTAGAAGTACTGAATTATAATGCTTTTATTATTATCATATATATCACAAAGTCGTGTATCATATTATAATTCAGGCAAAATTCAATAAGATAAAAAAAAATTCTAAAGTGTTTAACTGTGAAATTGCTTTGCTTGTTCTCCAAATGATAGCCATGCAAGATATGCCCACTTTACAGCGAATTTGAAAAAAAACCTGTAGTAAAACTAGTATGCTGAGGAGGTTTTGGTTGGCAAAGAGGGGTAACACCAAAGTGCAAGGTTGTGGAATGCTGACTACATTTATGATACAATCGTCTAAAATATATATATGTATTACAATGTATATTGTTAACATTAGTGAATTTCAGCACTTCTATGTTTACGACCGTCATAAAAAAAATTCTTGTTAAGACCTTACAGATTGCATTTAGTATCTGATGGTTTTGAAATTGATAAATGTTGTTTACATCAGTGAAATTAAAGATTTAATTTTAATAGTTTAGAGAACTGTCAATTTCTTCTGGAGTTAAGGACCTTGTTTCCCTTTGTTGAATCTTGTGAACAAAAAAAGTTATCCGATCTGTATGAATTTTAATTATACATGTACATCATTTAAAGTGCATGTATGTAGTGAAACGAAGAAGTTTATTTAATTTCAGCAATTTCTAGAGTTGTGAAAATTTGAATCACAAAAGTAACATATATCATCTGATCTGTATGAAATTTATATGCATTATTTAATTTAGTACAAAGAAAATGCCTATAGAATTTCAATGATTTCTGTAATAACTTCAAGTATGTAGAACCTTGTGAACCATCAAACGATGAAAATTATAAATGTGATCTGTATGAAAGTGTCTTATAATAAATGAATAAATATGTGACAAACCCTGTCGCCCGCTGTGGGCATGGTCTGTTGTCTGGCAACCTATCTTTAGAACTTGTGAAACTTTTAACTGTAAAAGTTATCAATCATCAGGTATGAAATTAGTATTGATGTCTTGTAAAAGACAAAAGTACAAATATGTAAAAAAAACCTTGTTAACAGCACTGACAATTTAGTTGCTGTGGACATATCATTGCCTAATAACCTATACTTTCAAATTTGGTGTGAAGCATGAAGCAGGAGAGGGCGAAACCTAGTGATATTCAGCTTTCCACATCATTTTGTTACAGTGTACCCCCCTTTTTCAGGTAACCTAAGGGGATACTCGATTGAATGTTCCGAAATTAAATTCCCTCAATTCCAAAAAATAGCGTCAATCAATTGAAAAGGAGAAATACTCAGTACAAAGCATGTGCCGACTGCATAAAAAATATTTCAACCAATCATGTCAGCTGAAACGTAAATACATGTACGTCACGGTTTGACTATCACCATACAAATGGTTTGGACTGGCAGAACTATAACATGGTTGACTTCTATATCACTTGACTACAATTCTGTTAATTTGCGACATATAAGACTGACAATCAGCACACCTGGATGTTTAACAAATTTGGTGGGAAGTATATTGGTCACGAGAGAATGATCTGTATCAATATTCAGCTATCAGCGACCTTCCATTCTGAAATAACCTCTCTATTGATTTTCAAATTTATTGTGAAGCATTGAAATTAAACCCTGTTGATATTCATCAAATTAGGACTTTCTGTTACAGAGAGTCCAGAACAGCTTATGATTAAAACAATGTCTCAACACCATGGCAGCACTATCTTGTTTTAACTCGATATTCACTTGATAACTTGCACTGCAGAATTCCAAGATAGAAAATATCCTAATACATGTACTGTGTTCGTAGGAGAATTATATTTTGTACTTAAATAATTTTATTATACACTAATTTATTATTTGCTTTAGGATGATAAAAATGACCAAAATGTGATTCCACCAGACAAACAAAATGTAGCTGTGGATACTGAACAGATAATAATAAGGGTAAGTTACAGATAAATACATCCACCTTCGAAATCTAATTAAATTTGAACAAATTACCTTTGCGATAAACTTAACATCAAACAGGTGTTTTTATATGAAATGTGACAGATGTCCAAATACCTTCTTATAAAATGTGTCTTGCCCTTTACATTAGCCCAGGTTAGCTGCAGAACAGTAGGATGTTTTTAGCTTGTGGCCCTCCCCAAGACGTCATAATTTTTTATCTGATTTAAAAAAAACATTGTGATATATCTTTGTTACACCAGATGACGAAAAAAATGGCTGCTCAATGTAAGCAAATAGTGTTAAAGTTTTTAATTTTAAAGTTGTGGACCCTGTAGAGGTCACAATTTTGATCCCATTTTTATGAAACTTAAAACATGGTTCCTTTCGGTGATTCCATATATTCGACCCTAAGTTAGTGGTTATGGCCCTGAATGAAAAACAATTGTGATTTTAGCGTGTGCACTGGACCCTGTTTCCTCTATAGGGTCACCATTACACCTTGATGATGATTGAGTTCAAATGTTGTAAATATCGGACCAAAATTTCACGATAAAATGGCCGCAACAACAAAGTTTACCATAATTAGTTAATTACCTTCATAACAAAACACAACACAAGGTATATATGGATATAACTACTTCTCTATAGTAGTTATATCCATATATACCTTGTGTTGTGTTTTGTTATGAATAGTATCTGTGCTTTTAGATGTCATTTAAAGAATTATCTTCATGTTCTTCATTAGTATGAGCATTATTTATATGTATATTAATATTATTAATTAATCTTACTCAGTAGGGCTTCAGTTAGTTGTTCAGTTGTTTACCGTAATTAGTCAAGATTAATTACCTTCATGATGTTCTTTCTTATGCTGTGATTATATGTTAACACTCATTGGGTTATCTTATTGGTTAATGGTTATTTATGTTTGAGTGAAGTTAATTACCAATAACCAATCATCTCGTATTTAACAATATGAGTTTCTATGGCTCCCTTTCTTGCCTTTTAGTTTACTAATTATTATTGATACTTGTTGAAGCGTTGTGCTATATGTGTATAAACCAGTGATCGTTATTTCCATATAAATTGTGTTGTTTTTTTTTCTAATGTGCTCAATCGCTATATGCCACTCAAAGATTATAAGTGTAAAAGGACATGATGTGTTCCCACTTTGCCGACAGACTATTAATCCTTTAAATGATCTTAAAACTAGACTCTGTTTAAAAATAGTCACTCTAGAACTGTTCACTAGTGTTCAGCATTAATGAGCTCTTAATCTCTCTTAATAAAATTTATAAACATACTAAATAATGACATTTTGAACACAGTTCATGCCGGTGTTATGCCTTCAAACATGAATTAAATTCACCATAATATGAATAGTTGAACTGTGTTAACAACAACATGTCGAAATTTTGAAACGGCAAAACGTTCAGATTAATGTTCGCTTTATCTCCAATAAGCCGGTTGGTCGAAATTTAATACACAATGGTTACAAGTACCGAATAAAGTCAAGCAGACGAAATGGCAAATGCTGTCCATTTGGAAATTTTCAACAAACACTTATCCAGCTATACAGTAAAATGATTGTTATATTTAAGGCATTTATTTATAAATTATAAAATGCTATTTTATAAAAGTTAAATTGTAATGCATTTTTATATATATGTAAATTATTTAATGTTATTTAATGAATATTAAATTTGTTCAAATCGATATGTTTTTATGTGTGTAAATTATTTAATGTTATTTGATAAAAGTTAAATTTTTGAAAATCAATACAGTTTTATTTTTTAAAATGATATGGACTATAGTTTATAACACCATTATTCTAGGATTTACTCTTGATGAGCGGCAAAATTTGACATCCAAGCCTGACGGCAAAGTCAGAACGCCCCAAATACATACGTAATATGTAATAGCAAGGTTGTCGGGAGATCAGAATTTTTACCATATTTTGATCAAACTTAAAATTAATGTTTATATCCCAGAAATTTGATATTCAAGCATATTGGACTGTAACATCCTTGATTATATGTCCCCTGATTGTACGAAAATTTTTTTTTTTGTTCTTAATAGCTCGTTTTCATCTCTTGCAAAATGTGGCTGTAGTCTTGTATAGCAACGGCTTGTTCATTGCAATTGTTATCATTTATTTTAAATTACAAATTCAGCATTTACCAAACAGACCATTTAACATTAACAATATTTTATCTCTGCAGCGCTTGTAGAATATTTACGCTTCATAAAATATTCATTTGTAATTTCTATAGATTATAATTTATAAAATCTAATGATAAAATATGAATTAATACCAGGTAGTTAAACGTAATCAAATTGTTCACCAAACAATAGGAGTCTGTAACATGGAAAGTTTTTTCAAATTTAGCATTAAGCTGTGACTAAGTACATTGTAATATGTCTAAAGTCTATTGCGTTCATGTTTCGTAAGCGATTCTCTGTCAGTTGATACAATATACAAATATGACTGAAACACACCAACACAATGTTAAGTAGGATCAAAACCAACTACCCAACATTGTTTCAACCTGTTGCAACACTCACTAATTGTCCCCCGCCTTTTGAAGAAAGTTGGGGGACTATAAAAATGGGTTCGTCTGTCTGTCTGTCCGTCACACTTTTTGGGACACAATAACTCTCTTCCTAATTGAGCGAGAATGTTCAAACTTGGTGTATGTGTTTATTAGGTCAATGCCTTGATTGAGTTCGAAGATAAGCATTTTCTGCTTAGGGTAAGCAGAGATAAGCAATTTGATTGGTTGATGCTTCGGGACACAATAACTTTAGTTCTAATTAAGTGAGATTGATGAAACGTGGTGTATAGTTTCATTACAGTAATACCTTTACTAAGTTCAATAATGAGCATTTTCTCCTCAGGGTAAGCAGAGCGATACGCAATTTGATTGGTCGAGACTTTGGAACACAATAACTCTCCTTCTAATTGAGTTAAAATGTTCAAACTTGGTGTATATGCTTATTAGGTCAATGCCTTGATGGAGTTCGAAGATGAGCATTTTCCACTTAGGGTAAGCAGAGATAAGCAATTTGATTGGTTGATGCTTTGGGACACGATAACTTTAGTTCTAATTAAGTGAGAGTGATGAAACTGAGTGTATAGTTTCATTACAGTAATACTTTGACTAAGTTCGATAATGAGCATTTTCTGCTCAGGGTAAGCAGTTTGATTGGTTGATACTTTGGGACACGATAATTAAGTGAGAGTGATGAAACTTGGTGTATAGTTTCATTACAGTAATACCTTGACTAAGATCGATAATGAGCATTTTCTGCTCAGGGTAAGCAGTTTGATTGGTTGATGTTTTTAGACACGATAACTTTAGTTATAATTAAGTGAGAGTGATGAAACTTGGTGTATAGTTTCATTACAGTAATACCTTGACTAAGTTCGATAATGAGCATTTTCTACTCAGGGTAAGCAGAGCGATACGCAATTTGATTGGTCGAAACTTTGGAACACAATAACTCTCCTCCTAATTGAGTTAAAATGTTCAAACTTGGTGTATATGCTTATTAGGCCAATGCCTTGATGGAGTTCGAAGATGAGCATTTTCCACTTAGGGTAAGCAGAGATAAGCAATTTGATTGGTTGATGCTTTGGGACACGATAACTTTAGTTCTAATTAAGTGAGAGTGATGAAACTTAGTGTATAGTTTCATTACAGTAATACTTTGACTAAGTTCGATAATGAGCATTTTCTGCTCAGGGTAAGCAGTTTGATTGGTTGATGTTTTTAGACACGATAACTTTAGTTATAATTAAGTGAGAGTGATGAAACTTGGTGTATAGTTTCATTACAGTAATACCTTGACTAAGTTCGATAATGAGCATTTTCTGCTCAGGGTAAGCAGAGCGATACGCAATTTGATTGGTCGAAACTTTGGAACACAATAACTCTCCTCCTAATTGAGTTAAAATGTTCAAACTTGGTGTATATGCTTATTAGGTCAATGGCTTGATGGAGTTCGAAGATGAGCATTGTCCACCTAGGTTAAGCAGAAATAAGCAATTTGATTGGTTGATACTTTGGGACAAGATAACTTAGGTTCATCTTGATTGATGGATTCGACAGTAACAGTGTATAGAAACGATTGACTTGGACACAAGGGCCCTTTCCCTTGGCCAGAGGGGCCCTTTTGTCAAGTGTGGGGGGCCCTTTTGTCTGCCTTTTGGGTCCCCCTAACTAGGGCACATTTTCATTTTTCTCGTCGGTTTTAGCATTTTTCTTTTTAAAACTCTTTTGGATGACACTTCGTGTACAGTTTGATGGCTCAATACGTTTGAAAAAAATAAATGTGCGATTTATTAATATGTGTCATCTATTTATTTTGGGATTTCGGCGGGGGACATCAGCCTCACTGTTGGCTTGTTCTAACTAGTAAAGTGAAGGTGAAAAGGAAAGTGCTTTTCTTTCTGTAAATACACACAATTGTGCATAGTAAGAATTAGATGGGTTCAAAGTCAACTATCCTGTGTTGTGTCAACTAGTTGCAACACTCACTAATTGAAGATGAAAATGAAAGAGCTTTATTTTCAGTAAATACACACTACTGTGCATATTTCAACTCGTTGTGTCTGTTTTTATCCGCCCACATTTTCATGTGGCCATGTATTGTCATTATCCCTGTCCGTCCAACTGTCCACCTTTTTTTTTGTCGACACTACAGATCAAAATTTTTTATTTGCTTTTAATGAAACTTATAGGTGTATCTCTCAAAGAACTTGGTTTCTTTTGAAATTGGCATTTATCCGACCATAACTTTATGGGTAATAACCCCTGATTACATTTTTAGCTTACCTTAAAAAATGTTTAAATATATCACCATTACACCATTGTGATGGTTGAGTTCAAATTTCTGTACACAAATAGAATTAATCTCTGTAATATTGGACCGTAACTTCGTGGATTATGGGCCCGGATTGTATGAAAAAAAATCGTACCCCTGGTGAATAGGGTTGTAACAATACATCGAACGATCAATGCATCGCGATAGTTTGACTGTTGATAGAATGTATTGATAGTAAAAAGAAACTATCGATAGAAATTGCAACAGTCAACCAAACTATCAAAGTTTTCGATATTTTGTAATAGCGAAAGTTAGATGGCTCAAATTCACTCGTATTTTTTTAATTTAAACTCTGGATTTTTAACAAATAGCTCTGTTATCACTAAAATAGTGTTAAACGATTTCGATGTCACGTGGAACTTTTCGTCGACCATATTATGCATGGCTCACTACAAAATGTGTAAAATGGTTGATATGATGGGAAAGTTGGCTTTGCTTTTTATACGTCCACATTCATAATGTACCCCTGGTGAATAGGGTTGTAACAATACATCGAACGATCAATGCATCGCGATAGTTTGACTGTTGATAGAATGTATTGATAGTAAAAAGAAACTATCGATAGAAATTGCAACAGTCAACCAAACTATCAAAGTTTTCGATATTTTGTAATAGCGAAAGTTAGATGGCTCAAATTCAGTCATATTTTTTTAATTTAAACTCTGGATTTTTAACAAATAGCTCTGTTATCACTAAAATAGTGTAGGGCTGGACGATATTGACAATTTTAAATATCGCGATATTTGAAAAAATATTCACGATATATTGAAATATCGCGATATTTTTACGTGTGTAATGTTTTATTAAAAAATGTGTATAAATTAGGGCTGCAACGATTCATCGATGAATCGATGAACCGCGATTTTGTAAAAATCCACGATGCACGATACAATCAATGTCCGTATCGCGATTCATTATCCAAAAAATCCACAAAAAAAGACCAGCGTTCTGTCGTTTAAATATCCTAACGTGGAATGCGTAAATAATTCCACAAGCAAAATTACTTTTTTTACTGTAAGCGAGTACGTGTTATCACACTCTCGACAAGTTATTTCGCCAAGAATAAATAATATCAGTCTGGATAAGCCACTGATAGATCAGTGGGATAAGCAAGTCGAGCTTGAAATAAAGTAACTTGCAAATTACGCACTTGAATAATATACGGAAAAACATAGAGCATATTATTATAAATACGTCAGTAATATGCGAATTGTGCTAAGATTAATGCACGAGATTGGCGATTGGTGCATACATTGGTCAGCACAATTATCATTTCTATATTTCTAATGTATAATAATATTTTGACATTCAAAATTCCGTACTGTTATTTTCTTCGCCATTGCCACATCTGCGACTGACCTGACAACGAGAAAGCTTTTCATTGGCTGAACTTGTTGTGGCAATACGAGCCAGTCATATTGATTCTGCAGCTGAATTTTTATAATAATAATGCATTCGTCAACAAATTCAATGTGCCAAAGTCAAAGCCCAGCTAAGGCATGGGCCTGAGGGGCCCAGGGCCCCGCGGTTCATGGCAAAAAGAAAAATTTCAGATGACAGTTTCACAGTAATCGATCTAGCGGCGCGAAGTGTCGAGTCGGAGCTATCCACCAACCTTCAACTACCTTCTCTGTGTAGTTCCACTCGGTTATCGGCCTAGGCTGCTAGACTTTGTATGTCGTTCGGAATTGAATAGATTTCCTAATTTCGCACATAATTAGCAATATATCGTCAATAAATATCGCGGTATTTACGATAATCTGCAAAAAACGATATATTGCTATACCGCGATGTTTTTGGTGACCAAAGATCGTCGACGATGAAAAAATTTGACATCGCGATATATCGGGATATCGAGAATATCGTCCAGCCCTAAAATAGTGTTAAACGATTTCGATGTCACGTGGAACTTTTCGTCGACCATATTATGCATGGCTCACTACAAAATGTGTAAAATGGTTGATATGATGGGAAAGTTGGCTTTGCTTTTTATACGTCCACATTCATAATGTGAACGTATTATGCCGTCGCCCCTGTCTGTGTGTGTGTGTGTGTGTGAATGTATGTGTGTGTGTGTGTGTCTGTGGTTCGCCTACAGGGCGCAATTCTTCATGGATTTTCTTCAAACTTGGTATACTTATTCCTTATACCCCAAGGAAGATCCCTATTGTTTTTGGGGCATGCCCGACCCCCAGGGGCCGAGCCACGCCCATTTCTAGTATTTGTTTGTTTGTCGTCTACAGGCCACATTTCTTAACTTATATTCTTGAAACTTTGCATACACATTCTTTGTACCCTAAGGAACATCCCTATCGTTTTGGGTGTATGCCCCACCCCCAGGGGCAGAGCCACGCCCATTTTCTTTTCGTGTGTCTTTGTGTCGCCTACAGGGCGCAATTCTTACTGGATTTTCTTCAAACTTGGTATACGTATTCCTTATACCCTAAGGAAGATCTCTATTGTTTTTGGTGCATGCCCGACCCCCAGGGACAGAGCCACGCCCATTTCTAGTATGTATTTGTTTGTCGTCTTCAGGCCACATTTCTTAACTTATAATTTTGAAACTTAGCATACACATTCTTTGTACCCTAAGGAACATCCCTATCATTTGGGGTGCATGCCCAACCCCCTGGGGCAGAGCCACACCCATTTTCTTATCGTGTGTCTTTGTGTCGCCTACAGGCCACAATTCTTATTGGATTTTCTTTAAAACTTGTATACTTACTCTTTATACTCTAAGGATGATCCCTATCGTTTGGGGTGCATGCCCAACCCCCCAGGGGCAGAGTCACGCCCATTTTCTTTTTGTGTGTCTCTGTGTTGCCTAGAAGCCGCAATTCTAACTGTATTTTCTTAAAACTTTGTATACTTACCCTAAGGATGATCCGTATTGTTTTTTGGTGCATGCCCGACCCCCAATGGCAGAGCCACGCCCATTCCTTGTATTTATTTGTTTGTCGTCTACAAGCCACATTTCTTAACGTATCATCTTGAAACTTCGAATGATTATTCTTTGTACCCTAAGGAACATTTCTATCATTTGGGGTGCATGCCCAACCCCCAGGGGCAGAGTCACGCCCATTTTCTTTTTGTGTGTCGCCTACAGGCCATAATTCTTAATCGGTCATCTTGAAACTTAAAATACTTATTCCTTATACCCTAAGGATGACCCCTTTTGTTTTGGGTGCATGCCCGACCCCCATGGGACAGCAACACCCATTTCGTGTATTTGTTTGTCTGTCGTCTACAGGCTGCATAAAGATGACCCCTATTGTTTTTGGTGATTTCCTAACTCCCAGGGGCAGAGTCATGCCCATTTTTACTTCGTGTCTATGTGTGTTGTCTACAGGCCACGATTCTTAATGGATCGTCTTTAAACTTGGGATATGTATTCCATATAGCCTAAGGACGTCAACTGCATGTCCCGATGCACACAGGCAAGACACGACCAATTTTTGTGTTTGTCGTTTACAGGCCGCAATTCTGAATGAATCAGCTTGGTACTTGGTTTATGTGTTCCTTATAGCCTGAGGGCGTCCACTATTGATTTTGATGAATGTCCCGACCCCCAGGGGCAGAGCCACGCCCACTTTTTGCCTTTAGTGTTAGGAAGGCACAATTCTGAATGGATTATCTTGGTATAGTTATTCCTTATACTCTAAGGACGGCAACTATTAATGTTGGTGCACGACCCTCAACGCTAAACAAACCAAACGCCTAGCCTTCTTGACAAAGTACCATATCAATCAAAGCAGGAATGTGGACGTATATTGTAGCGTTAGCGTTATGTTTTACAAGTTACTAAGCTACATTTGTATCAATGTGATATTAATGATATACCATTTTATATAATATAAAGAAAAAAACAATGTACTTTATTATTTAAAATTAACAATCAGAATGTGACGCTACTGTGTACCTGAGATACCAACTAGGAGGCTCTTCTATTTGCCCCCCACCCTCGGCATATTTTGCCGCACTTTTAGAAGAAACATGTTTTGATTTTTTTCTTCTCTGTACTGTCTTATGTCGCTTCTGTTGTTTTTTGTTGATATGATAACCGATATCTGTGTTAAAATATTACCTACCGATGTTCGAGAGAAGTTGAACTTGTGAATTGTAATCTATAGCCAATCTATAGCCAATATTGGATGTTTGATTTGGAGTTAAAGCAGTATGGGGAATGTCAGAATGCGTGAATGTCTTACGCAAGTTAGCCGATGCGATTTTGGGTTAGGCGATTACCCGATTCAAGAATTTTGTAATCGTGACAACACTAAAAATCAGTATGGTTATTTTCTGAGAAAATTATTCCGGTCACCGATAATATAATCAGTAATATCATCATTTTGTTCTGCTTATTCGAGAGTCTGTTATAAAAATGGACTTTTACATTGATTTGTCAATTAGGGACCAATGAAAATCGTCTGTTATAATTAACGACAGTCTGTTATATTGTGTCCACTATTAAAGACATTTAAAAAAAAAATTGGGACCAAACTGTTGCGTTGTATACACGTCAGGTATATGAGAAGTCTACTGTATTATATTATCTAACATTACCTAGAATTTTCTAGTGTTTCATAGATTTTAGTTTGATTAAATGTAATAATAAATGTATACCTGACAGTGTGTTTAAAACCTAAACTAATAAACAGATCAAACTATCGCAAGGAGTAAATTATTGAAATAAGATTAAACCATATGTTAGTCCCGAAATGACCTAGTTTGTGTTGAGTGGACGTTAAACCACATTTTTCACTCTCTCTCAGCTTGTTCTCTATCCATCTCTTGCAAAATGTGGGCATATTTTGCATGGAAATTACTGTTTCTTATTTTTGTATAAATTAAGGTGTGTTAGTTTTAAAATGACCTTAGACTGCGGTAGTGGAACGGTAAGGTGGCTGAATTCTGATCGAGACTGACGTGGGTTTTTAATCTCAGTGTAGGTCGAGAAAAAGTGTAGGTTTTTTTGAGCCACTTGTCCATGGTAGCTGATCAGATAGAACAAATGACCAAGGTCCATAAAGTATGCACTGGATAGTGCGATTAAAAGAATGCTTGACAAATAAAATACTACATGTATGAAGAGTAGACAGCAGCACCATTGCCCATACAAAGTTCTTCTCTATAGTTTCCACATTTGACCAAAGAAAAACATGACCATATTATGTTAGTCTTGAAATGACTGTGAGTAAAGATCTTTGGGCATTGATTGCATACAGTACCAACAATTTGATTTCTATCAACATAAAATTGTATAAATGCCTGCTTAAAAAGCTGACACAGGTGACAGCTGAAATATATATATGTATCTGTAATTTATGATTTACAATGTATTTCTGACGATATCTATGTGTGAATTTTCACATAAAATGAGTTTATTGAATTGTAACTAGGAAAGCACCTTCAGCTTATTAATGGTTACTAAACTATCACATTTGTATACGCTCATATGAAAAATGTGGAGGGAGACATATTGTTGTCCCCCCTATCTGTTATTCTGCTCACATTATTTTTTGGAGACACTCTAGAGGTCACAATTTAAATTTAACTTTAGTGAAACTTTAGATATAGGTGTTTTTCCCAAAGATCCCAGTTCTCTTCGAAATTGGCATGTATACTTGAAATTTGTGTTTATAACCCAAAGATCTGAGTTCCTTTTGATAACTTCTGGAATATGGCCCTTGTACGTATAATGATGTTTTTAACTTGTGGTCCCTGTTGAGGTCACAATTTTATCTGATTTAAAATATGTTAAGACTCTATTTCTATTACCGTTACACCGTAATGAAGTTTGAGTTCAAATTTCATGAAGGTTGGAATGATATTGCTGTACAATATGGCTACTCGTTGACTGCAAATAGTGTAAAAGTATGGCATATCAAGAAAGTGGACCTGAATTTGATGAAACTTTAAATTTATGTTTATATCACAGAGATCTCGTTTTTTATACGCCCACACTGAAATGTGGTCGCATATTGTCGTCGCCCCTTCCGTCGGGAGCATATCAAGAAAGTGGACCCGAATTTGATGAAATTTAAAATTTATGTTTATATCACAAAGATCTCGTTTTTTACACGCCCACACTGAAATGTGGTTAAAAACAAAGTCAAAGGTATTACAAAACCATCTTTTAAAGTATCTAACGTTTCGTAAGTTAAAACCTACTTCTTCAGAGAATATAAGCCGGTTTTGGATTCCTCTCACTTTATCATTCGAACACACTGAAATGTGGTCGCATATTGTAAGATTTAGAATATGCGACAACTCTTGTTGACTTTCCGGACGATTTAGCTGCTGTGGGTGTATGTTTCATTGCCTGGCAACCTATCTTTTTGTCTTGTTCTCTGTCCATCTGTTGCAAAATGTGGGCAAACTGCTGGTTTTAGTTTTGTTAACAGTATTCAAATAAATGAATGCTTAATTAGAATTGGAATGGTATTAGGAGAATGACATTGTAGAAAGAGTAAGCATATCTCTAAGTTAAATTTTATTAATTGGCACAGTAGTTTCAGCCTACTATAATGGATCATTCACATAGAAATTAAAAAGCATCAGGTATCTGTTTAAGATCCCCTTAAATTGGCATACAGGGTATGGTTGTCAGAGATAAAAGAAGTTGAATTTTAATATGACCATCAACACCATTTTATTGTTTTGATATATTGAAAGCTTATCATCCCTAAATAAGTTGCGTCCATGTGTATAGATGTCATTTAGAATTATATGCATTAATAGTAGAATTCTTATCTTTATTGTGACATAAAGCTTGTGACAACAGCTGAATATCATTGGCCCTCTACGTTGTTGTAACGTCATCATTCGTCTTAACTTCTATACACTTGAGCAGGGGTTTCAAATATTCTGATGTGAATATTATATAAATTTGGAAATACTGAAGAAAGAATGTGTATATCTAATTGTACTGTTTTTGTTGAAGTTATGTATCATTTCTTTTGTTTGTGATTTTGAGTGCAGTTCTCTTGAATTAAATGAATTGGCAATATACTGAATTGTTTCAGAGATTAATTTGGTTATAGTGACTACATCAAAATCAAAGAGTTGACATTTACACAGGATCTTAAACTTAAATTGTTTTTAATGAAATGAGATGAAATGTTTATTCGACTTTGCGTCCGAGTGTTTTATTCATTTACTGTTATTTGTTTCACCTGCACCCTAGAAACTTGTTCTGTTAAATTGTTGGTAAGTTTTTGCACTATTCGAGAGAAATATTCTTGCACTATTCGAGAGAAATATTCTTTGCTTGTTTTAATTCTGAGTAAAATTAATACATTATAAAATGGATTTATGTCCGTCCACTGTTTGGGACACAATTATTTAACTCTGCTTATAAACTAGGTGTAGGTGTTTGTTATGTAAATGCCTTGATGTAGTTCGAGGATAAGCATTTTCTGCTTAAGGGTTAGCAGAAATAAGCAATTTTATTGGTTGATAATGTGGAACTGATTACTGGTTCTAATTGGGGTATAATTTGGTTGGTTTGATTCGTGGTGATTTTGCAATACGAAAACGCCGATGCTAATTTGGATGAGTGTGATGAAATCGGTATATTGTGTATTTTATGTTTTAAAGCCTAAGTAGAGCGATAAGCAATTTTATTGGTCAAGAATTTGAAACACGATGACTTTTGATTCTAATTGACTGAGAGTGATGAAATTTAGTTCAAAAATATCGGTTCACAACATTAAAACCTTGACTTTTGTCTTATCCTGCCTTTAATTTATGCACAGTGTTTAATGTCATCAGACAAAGAAGCCTGTAGATTTTCCAAAAATTACTGCCAGAGTTATTGCTCTTGATCAATTTTGAAACATTTTGTGGACGCTCTCCAGGATAAAGTTACTATTCAAATTGCCGATTGGGTTCATGGAGATTTCAGAACATAAAAAAAGAGAGTTAGAAATGAACTAAAATAAAACATATAGTAAAATATTATTAATTAAGACTCAATTATTTTTAGTTGCTTAATTGTTATCATACATGTAGGTTGGATAGAATTCCAGATTGTTGAATCTAGCCCTGCTAATGTCCAGTTCATGTTCAAATATAGTAGATGGTACAACTAAGATGGTTATTTATAACAGTTGTATCAAAGACCAAGAAATTGCAGATATTTTCCCGATTAACATTATCAAATATAAGTACCTTCTTGTAGACATCTGAACTCATAAAGATTCTGCATCGAAGTACATTTTTCTTTTTGTATTGGCCACATATTGTTCAAATATAGAATTTAGTAAAATTAAAGAAATATAAACAACTGATCATGATAATTTCAAAACAAAACTATTAGTTAAGTTGTGAATAGAGTGGGATGGTTTTCACAAATTGCTGTCAGTCAAGAGATTCCTAGGACTAGATTCTTGTGACTTGGTAAATTTCAAGGATAGATATCTTGGATTTTACATTCAACTTATTTCAAAATTGTATAATTTTTTTTTTAGGAGGATGTTATTAGTAGCCATGTTGAAACGGGTGATCAGGCTAACAGCAATAAACCAATAGAAAATGAAATCCAATCGTCACAAACAGGGTAAGTACAGTTTCATTTGCAACATCACCATTTCAAATTCATCTGGGTATGGCTGCAAACAAATTCTCTTCAATTAACCCAGAGCACACAAGAGAACAGATTGTTGTCCAAGATCAATCATTTCCTAAATCTATGTTGGGGGTGGGGTGGTGGGGGGGGGTGTGTCATGTTTGCTAAGTGGGTAAGACGCTGGCTCGCTAGTCTGGAGGCCGAGAAACTTCACCCAGATTTTCCGGCATAATTCCCCCTTGTCCGTGATACAGGACGGGAGAATTGACAATGTCCCATGTACACATCGGCGTGCATGTAAAAGATCCCTTGAAAGTTGGAATTTGATAAGAGTAGGCTATAGTGCCGCTGTCCAGGCAAAATTTCCCTCATCATCATAGCATACTGTATATGCTTGTCTTCAATAGCCCAGTTCGGAGTAGAACAGTAGGATTTTAAACCCCATTTCATTTTTGAAAAAATTTGAATTCGGCTAAAAGTGGTAAACATAGAGCGCCATCCCTGAGTGAAAGACTGTTATAAACCTGCATTCTAGTCCTATATAACAACATGTATTTGAAGTTCTGTACTATTTGGGTTAGGGTTATATTTTTGTGGTAATTGATCATCTCAATTACGACATCACTCATACAGCTGAACAGTGGAATCCCTTAAATAATTTGTGGAACCATAGTGTTTAAAAACTACAATTTTAGAATTAGTAGTTTTAAAGCTAGCACTGAACATGAAATGATTATGATATGTTTTTAATCTGGTTGTCCTGGTCACAGCTGGCTACACAATCTAAGGCAAATCATTACCAAGACATCATGTACATGTACAAGCTTATTGACAAATATCATACAACTTTTTATTCTACGTGTTATCAATATCTTAAATTTTTATTATCACAGTCTATCTGCCTTTGCTTATTTGCAAATATCATCATTATCATAGCATGATTACACTCTCACATATTGTCTTCCATCGTGATTACCCCTGTCTATCAGTTCATTTTCTAGTAATCACTTTTAAAGAGCGCACAAAATGAATATGTGAAAGTGGTATGTACTTGAAGCCAATTTCACACCAATCTGGGGGGCTGGGAAAGCCTAGTGGTCTAGAATGCTGCGCTTCGACCTCTAGCTGGCCGGTCATCTCTGGTTTGTGGCTGTGGTTTCGATCCGTGGTGTGAGCATATGTGTCATGTAAATAAGGGCGCCTTCTCAACCTCGTGGGTTTCCTCAGGGTACTCCAGTTTCCTCCCACTGCTAACGACCTCTACGAGCAAGTGAATTATTGAAATAAAATTAAAACAATGTGTTAGTCCCGAAATGACCTAGTTTGTGTCGAGTGGACGTTAAACCCCATTTCTCTCTCTCTCACACCAATCTGATTGGCAACCGACTGTCATGATGTTTCAATGGTGATGTGCAGTGGACATTTTGTGAAGTTTTGTTAAGGTCTCCTGTAACTTCATTAAATATCTTTACCCAGGTTCCATTCCCACATAATATGAGTTACTGTCTGCTCACGCCCAGACTACATGTACTTGTCTTTTTGCTTCAGAAGTGAAGTTTATTGGCCCCAGCATATGTCCACTGGTACAGCATATATATGTCCACATCTAGTAAAGTTTTTAATTTCTGCTAATTTGAATCTCACTTTTCATATAAAATATGTTAATTAAAAGCTAATATACAGGGCATGAAATAAGGCAAGATGAAAGAACCTGTTGATTTTAAGCTATTTCTGATGACTACTGCCAGGGGTGTGGCCATTGATCACTTTGAAAAACCTTGTAGATTCTCTCAAAAAGCTAATGTTACCATTCAACTGAAACATTTATACACACAGTTCATGCTCTTGAGCATCTTGGATGAAACCTATCGATTTTCAACAATTTCCAATAATTACCCCTAGAATTATTGCCATTCACCACTTTGAAAAACTTCATCATGCTTAAGAAGATACACATGTATAGTGATCTTTAGGTGTGCCTTTAAATAACTACATACATAGTGTTTATAGTTTATGTTCATGAGCTGATGAAGCCCAGAATGGCTATTTGAAGTTATTTTTGGATAGATTTGAAATTGATACACAAAGAATCCTGTTGATTTGAATGTTAGCCTTGCAATGGGCTATGAGGGAAATTTTGCCCAGACCATGGTACTACAAGAATCCTATTGATTTGTATGTTAGCCTTGCAGTGAGCTATGTGGGAGATTTTACCCAGGCCATGGTACTACATGTAGACTTTTTATTTGAAATTCCCGCTATCACAGTTTTGTTTTTTTTTGTGAGATGATTTTAAACTATTAATGAGTTCCATGTTAATCATTCTTTTTTTTTTCTTTTTTTTTTCACGTGTTGCCCCCAAAGGGAAAGGGACCAGTACTCCTTTGCCTTTTTTAATAGCTCCTAAATGAAGATGGTAAAACATTCACTTCTCACCTTTTAATTTTTTTTTTTGTAGCAGTGTTGTGGATGAAATCCTTTCTTTGGAGAACTCAGCAAGCTTTATTCTAGTTGATTCCATTCAGTCTTCACAATCACAAGGAGATAATGAAGCCGTTAGTAAATCATATGACACTCCACCTAATCAATCAGAATCATCAGCAAGTATAATTCAAGCTTCTGCCGAGAGTGGCAGGTAATTTATTAAATATTCTTTTATTATTCTCATCTTGGATTTAGTTAATTAATGTAATTTTAACATTGTTGCTAAAAATAAATTTCATGACTTAAATCAACTATATAATATATAGTTTATGTACTCAAGAGGTAACAATTTTTATCTGATTTAAAATAAAACAATTGAATATATCACTGTTACACCCTAAAGATGATTGAGGAGTTCGAATTTCGTGACAAATCTAACTAAAACTGGCAGATAAATCACAAAGATCTTGGTTCCTTTCTATAATCATGCATATCCAAACCTAGCTTCTGGATTACAGCCCCTGATTGTTTGAAAAATCGCATGTTAGTTTTAGGATTCAATATCGCTTCTTTTTAGCTTGTTCTCTTTTAATCTCTTGCAAAATGTGGGTGTATCTTGTCTGGCAGCCGTTAGTTATTCAATAGGCTATGATGATTCGAATTTGGTGTAAAAGACTGCAATATGAGTGTTGCCTATGACGTTGTGTCACATGATTTGGCTTGAGTTCATTAATTCTCAAGTGTTTTTGTAATTGCGGAAATTCCAAAAGTGATTTTTAACGCTATTTGTTGCTAAAAAAAAAAAAAAAAAAAAAAAAAAAAATTAGAAATGTGTTACTTAGTAAATGATAAAATTATACTTTTACAATAATGAACCAACACCATATTATTAGTGACCCTGTATAATAGTTAACATTTTGGTGGCCTGATTTTCATCTTTTGGCTTCAAGATTTTGGCATATTGTTTTTAAGAGAAGATATTTGCTCTTTTCTTGTGTTAGTGGTAACTATAGTAACTAACTGTATTTCTGAATGACATTTATCAGGTAGAAATATCACCAAGATATGTTTTAGGTAGCCTATAAAATGTCAGGCATTAAATGTCTATCTATTTGTCATGTTAGTTCTATCAATTACTTTTTTTATGCAGTTGAAATTATGTTAGATTCAGTATTTAAGCAGTTGAAAAACCCTTTAAATACTAAATGCCCCTTTATTATACTAAACTATCTGAAAGCACAAACTGCTTGTCCTTGTTTTTGAAACCACTGACCGTAAAACAGCTTTGTGTCAACTTTTTAACATTCCACTCCTGTTTGTTAATTCTATTTTTCCCAATCATTAAGAAGTTGAGGCTTTGTGATTGTGTCAATATTGGTGTTTATATCCAAAATATTGGAACAGCCAGAAAGCTCTACTACTTAGTTGCATGGCAAATGATAAAAAGATGAAAAGTATGCTGACACAAACTGTTTTCAAAACTGGTTTGATTACATTTTAACACAGCCGTTAAGCTATACTACTTTGTCGCATGGTATCTGATAAAAAGATGAAAAGTATGCTGACATAAACTGTTCTCAAAACTGGTTTAATTACATTTTAACATTGTTATTATGGTAAAGTACTAGTACTTTTCGCTCGTCTGGGGAGCTTTAAAAAAAAATGGCATTATAAATGAATGAATAACAATTTATACATATTTACACTATAGGTCATAGATAAATGAATATTATTTATATATTAAGTGAAAAGTCCATTATATATAATCTTTAAACATACATTATACAAGAGCTAAATCTGCTATTGCAGGTCTTTCTTAAGGCTTGAAATGCTAAATTATTAGACATTAGTTCACTTATCCAGATCATAATCTACTCTCGATGTCATCGCTAGCCTGCAATATGTACTGGATTATGACTTGCATTCATGATTTAATCATGAAATGGATAATCAAGACTCAGGTTTGTATCAGACCGATTTTAGTAATGATGACTGAGGCTACGCAAAAAATTCAATTTGACTGAAATTATCAGCAAATTCCCTTTACATTATCTAGTTTTTAACAATTATAGTGAGAATTGCCAGCTCTTTATCTAAACTTCCATAATGTATCTTTAATGGAATACTATACACACTTACCTTCATTCAGTATGGTTATAAACATATCACACTGGCCTTTTCATTATTCGATGGTCGGTGTATGCCAGCTTTCTTATATTTCTTTGCTCAATTGTCTTTCAAATAGTGGGAGAGAGAAAAATGGGAAAATATCAAACTAGGACATTTTGGGACTAACATGTTAAATTTTATTTCAGTAATTCGCTTTTGCGTAGGGGTCTTTAGCAATGGGTGGAAACTGGAGGACCAAGAGAAAACCCATGGGGTTGGACAAGCGATCTGTAGTAAATTTTGTTTGATTAGTCTGTCGAATTTCAACAATTTCCATTTAAAGTAATGATCCCCGTTTTACTTTGTAGGACATTGTGAATGCACAAAATGACAAAAGTTGTCGAATTCAACAATTTTTAGCAGTTACAAATTTGAATTCCCTTAAACAAGCACCTCTAGTTCAGCGAGGACTGGCCAGGCAAAGTTATTGTTTTTATTTTTCTGTGTTGTCAGCTTGAGTTATGGATGATAATGATTTTATATGACCATATACTGGCATAAATCCTGTCTATCCAACAGAGAGCATACTTTTCTTTATCAAATGTAGCCATAGAACCATGATATATTCCTCAAATATGTGTTTATTGGTCAAAATATTTTAAAAATGGCTTACATCGTAAAATAACAGTGAAAGATAGCCAAATGTCATTTGAATTGCACATGGCTGTGTAAATTTCATTCAATGTCTTTTAGAATTTGACATTTCCTTCTTTTTATGTCTGGACTTCTTGAATATAAGAATATGATAAATCTTTATGAATTGTAAACTTGATGTAAAAGAGAATGATTTATGAACATGTCTATATAGAATTATTAATAAACTTTCTGACAGGCAATTTAAACAGCTTGTGTACTAACCAATGTCAGATATCAGCCTGCTATTTGATACCTTTATTTTCTTTATTGACACAAGATTGAACTCCACAGACATTTAAAAAAAACAAAAAAATCAGCAGTTGCCAGGCAAGATATGCTACATTTTGCAAAAACTGGACAGAGAACAAGCTTAAAAATGGATGTGATTTTTGTACAATCAGAGGCCACAATCCAGTATGTTCCGTTCCTGTGTGCACGAATATCAAAAGGAACTGAGATCTGTTGGATATAGACATATATTTTTAAGTTTCATCAAAATTGAATAAAAATTGTGACTCCTAGTGGATCAACAACCTTGGCATTACATACTTTTAGACTATTTGCATACAAGGAGTGGCCATTTTGTCTATTAGATTCAGTTGATTTTTAAGAAATTTGAAGTCAACCTTCATGGAGGTGTAATGGTGATATGGTTTTTAAATTGAATCGAAATTGTGACTTCAAGAGGGCTGATTTTCTTCAAAATTTGAACTCAACCATCATAATGATGTATCGGTGATACATGTATATATATAAATGTTTTTTTGTTTTATTTTAAATCAGATAAAATATATAACCTCTAGACGGACCACACGCTAAAATAAACATGAGTTTTTGTACAATGAGGGGGCATAATCCCGTAAGTTACAGTCCCATATTCGCAAGTATCAAAAGGAACCAAGATCTTGGGCTATAATCCAAGAAGTTTTGGTCCAATACAAGCCAATTTCGAAAGGAACCAAGGTCTTTTGGAGATATTTCAAATAGTAAAAATCGGATAAAGATTGTGACCTATAAAGTGTTTATAAACAAAATGTGAATGGACGGACAGGGGTGACAACAATATACGTCCTTATGACAATGTGGGCGTGTAGAAACAGGCTAAGATTTTTCCATACCTTATTTCTTATATTTTCTATATTTTTCAGTTTTGAGACTGCAGAAACAGCTACACCCATTTTAGAACATTACATATCTTCTGGTATTGATATAAGCAGTATTGCTGACAACACAGAATCTTCTCCACAACCTACTGTTGTAGGTGATGCACCCTCTCCTACCCCTGTCACAGCACCTCCTCACTCGACTTCTGATTCCCTTCCCATCACTGATGAGACAGAACCTGGTGGTAAACAGGAGGAAGACTTTCCCTCATTCACAGAGTGGACACAGAAAGTTCTTGCTGAACAGGAAAAAACGAAACAAGAGAGTAAGTTGAAGAAATAGTAAGAAAAAAAGTATTGGTGCACTTTTTGGTACATTAATAACAATCATTCGTAAAAAAGGGACCATGATATAGCTATGTAGACAGTTGGAATTTAAATGTATTAGTTGAGACAGGTAATTTGATATGGATGGAAATAGGTATTTTCCTTTTTAATGGCAAATTTTGGAAATAGTCTATAGCTTTATATTATCTCATTATGATTAATAAGTTATTTTTTTTTTGTATATATTAGGCCAATCATCATCTGGCCAGGCAAACACAGCAACAACCAGTCAGAAGAAACTACGCAATAATTACGCCTCCAACTCCTGCGGTGCAAAAATACTTGCCACAAACCCGGAAGCTGAGAATGTTAAACATGTTCTAACATCAAATAAAGATGAATATATGATTAATCCATGTAGTGCCAAAAAATGGTAATTGTATGCTTAAAATTATATATAAATCCATGTACTGTTAAAAAATGGTAATTATATGGTTGAATTGGGATATAAAATCATATTTGTGGTGGAAAGTGTCATGCATGGGTCTTAGTAAGTTCAGCATTTCAAAACAGCTTTACACCGTAGTCAAATTAAAGGTCAACAACCTTACTCTGATTCATTAACCAGGAGGTTCTGAGTCTGTTCCCTTGTTTGCTGAGAAAGTATCTCAAGCTCCTGTAGTATGGTTTCTTCTTGTCAGTGGTGCAGGAAGGAGGGCCTGTCAATGAAAAGTGGCTAGTCATTCAGATTACACGAAGAAAACCCTAAGATCCCTTTTAAACCATTAGCAGCTGTTTCCTGACATTCGTGAATCAGTTGCCCATCTTCATTAGCCTGGTTGGTATAGAAAAGTAGGGTGTTAAAACTTGTTTTATTTCATTTATGCTTCTTAAAACTCAGGTTAAAATAAATTACAGGAAGATAATATCAAGTAAGGACTTATTATACATGCACATATGTATAGTATAGATAATTCCTTCTCGATACTTTGATGATAATTATTTTTTCCTTATGCTAGTAGTTAAACAATTTAATTGGTTAAGACTTCGGGGACCCGATAATTCTGCTTATAATTAAGGTAGAATCTTTAAACTAGGTGTAGATGTTTATTATGTGAATATCCTTATTCAGTTTGATGAAGAATATGTTTAATCTAAAAACTGCTTTGATTGCTCTTCCCAAAATTCATTTAAATTAGAATAATACAGATATGAGATTAAAAGATTTTATTTATATTATTACCTTGTAGGTTTTTAGTCGAGCTGTGTGAACCTGTCCAAGTTAAAATGGTGGAAATGGCAAGCCTCGAACTCTTCTCTTCTCAACCCAAATCTTTTCGAGTTTTTATAAGTGATAGGTAAATATTTGTAAGACTTTATCTATTTAGAATGGGGTGTAGACCTTGTCAACCAATTGCTAACATTATTGAGATTATCACAGACACCCATCTCCACAACACTCCTTGATGGGGAGAACTTACGGCAGCTTACAGTAACTAAATATTCGTTTTTGGATACAATCCATTTTAAGTGCGGGGAGTATGACTGAACTTCAAGTGGTGCAACATCAAATACAAATTACCACCCTGAAATTCGGCAACCAGTAAATAGATGAATAATTCCATTTAAAGGCTGGGAGATTGGATAACCACCAAATGGTTAGCGTTTTCACATTGTTTCATAAGGACTGGCATGGTTTCGATTCCGCAGTTGTATGTTATCATGGGTTTTCTCCAGGTCCTCTGGTTTCCCCCCACTCCTAAAGACCCCTATCTGCAAGCAAATTATTGAAATGTAATTTTGTTCCGAAATGACCTAATTTGTGTCCAGTGGATGCTACAAACTCTCTCTCTCTCTCATTCTCATATAAAGGCACAGTTGAGTTAGCAAAGTCATTCACAGGAAAGTCTAAAATCATCTATTCCAGGCCAATTCAGTTCACCAAAAAAAGATCTAAAGTGACTGTTAGCGTATAATCTGGGAGTAGTTACTAGTTCCAAAAGACATTTACTTTTTCTAGATTAACCTGGCTTCTTGAAGAAGAGATCAGTTTTTATACGCCCACATGGAAAGGTGGTTGTATATTGTCGTCACCCTTTCCGTCCGTCCGTCTGTTGATCCGTCGTCCACAATTTCTTGTGAACGCTCTAGAGGCTAAAGTTAATATCTGTTTGACTCGAAATTTATACATGGTGTTTAAGGTCATGAGACGAAGAAGCCTATTGATTTTCAGCGATATCTGATAATTACTTTCAGAGTTATGACCCCTTGATCATTTTAAAAAATCTTGTGAATGCTCTAGAGGCTAAAGTTAATATCCGATTGATTTTGAATTTATACACACTGTTTACGGTCATGATACAAAAAAGCCTATTTATTTTCAGCGATATCTGATAATTGCTTCCAGAGTTATGGCCCTTGATCACTTTGAAAAACCCTGTGAACGCTCTAAAGGCTAAAGTTAATATCTGATTGACTTTAAATTTGTACACAGTGTTTAGGGTCATGAGACGAAGAATCCTATTTGATTTTCAGTGATATCTGATAATTTCTGCCAGAGTTATGGCACTTGATCACTTTGAAATATCTTGTGGACGAAGGCCTTGAGACAAACAATCAAAACAATTCTAATCATTTCTGATAATTACTTAATGGGCTAATACTCGTAATAAGATTATCATGTGATGTAAATGTTCTGCTTACTGACAAAAGAAACAATATGTGACAATCCTTGTTGACTGCCCGGACGACTTAGCTGTTGTGTGCATATGTTTCGTTGCCTGGCAACCTATCTTTATTTATTACTGAAATTTATTGACTCATTTTTGTGACCTTTGTATATTTTTTTTATGCTGTCAAATGTTGATAAAATATTTTAGATATTAATGGATATTGAAGGTGATTAATTCAAAATATTTGGTTTCATTGAGTTACATATATACCATCAGCCAATTAAAAAGTTTAAAACATAATAATATGTTTTGAATGTAACTTTAACATTGATTTCTTTAGAGACGTGTTATTCTTCTTGGCAATGTAACTTTTATTAAATTAAGCCTTAAATATTTTTGGAAAAGGTTGAAATTGGTATTGTTTTGGTGATTGATATGTAGTTTATCTCCCCAAAGAACAAAAAATGTCCTATCCTATGAACAAAATTTACAGGGCTAGCTTTAGAATTTGAATTTTAGAGTACTGAACTCCCTTAATAATTTATGTTTGTTCTATTGTTATTCAAAAAAAGATATTGCTTTGACCTCAATCTAATAATTCTTTGTAATTTTATGTTTATTCCTATTTGTAATATTTACTTTATATTTGTTTGATATTGTTTCAGATATCCAGCAAAAGAATGGCAGTCGTTAGGTGTATATGAAGCTAAAGATGAACGTGTTATACAGACGTTTCATACAACTAACGATCAGTTTGTTAAATATATTAAAGTTGAAATGATTGAACATTATGGAAACGAACATTTCTGTCCAATCACTTTATTCAGGTTGGTACAAAGTATTATGTTTCAACTACATATCAAATTATGATAAATATTTTGAATGTGGTTTATGTTTTTATACGCCCACATTTTCATGTGGACGTATTATGTCGTCGCCCCTGTCCGTCCGGACGTTCGTCCGTCCACAATTTGTTTGTGGACTCTCTACAGGTCACAATTCTTATCCGATTTTGACGAAACTTGAAATATAGGTTTATCCCCAAAAGATCTCGGTTCCTTTCGATATTGGCATGTATCGGATCAAAACTTCATGGATTATGGCCCCTGATTGTACGAAAAATCACGTTTTTAGCTTGTGGACCCTATAGAGGTCACAATTTTGAACCGATTTTGATGAAACTTGACATGCATGTTTGTAACCCAAAGATCTTGGTTCCTTTCGATATTTGCGGCTATCGGAATGCAATTTCCTGAATTATGGCCCCTGATTGTCCGAAAAATCACCCTTTTTAGCTTGTGGTCCCTCTGGAGGTCACAATTATTATTCGATTTAAAAAACCGTTTGATTATATCACCGTTACACCCTAAGGAAGGTTGAGTTCGAATTTCGGGAAAATCGGACGAAAATTGCCATACAAAATGGCCGCCGTTTGTACGCGAATACTGTTAAAAAATGGTATATCAAGGTTGTGGACCCTGTGGAGGTCACAATTTTGATTCGATTTTGATGAAACTTGAAATTCATGGTTATAACCCAAAGATCTTGCTTCCTTTCGATATTTGCGCATATCGGATTGTAACTTCCTGAATTATGGCCCCTGATTATACGCAAAATCGCCTTTTTTTTTAGCTTGGAGGTCACAATTATTATTCGATTTAAAAAAACGTTTGATTATATCACCGTTACACCCTAAGGAAGGTTGAGTTCGAATTTCGGGAAAATCGGACGAAAATTGCCATACAAAATGGCCGCCGTTTGTACGCGAATACTGTTAAAAAATGGTATATCAAGGTTGTGGACCCTGTGGAGGTCACAATTTTGATTCGATTTTGATGAAACTTGAAATTCAAGGTTATTACCCAAAGATCTTGCTTCCTTTCGATATTTGCGCTTATCGGATCGTAACTTCCTGAATTATGGCCCCTGATTATACGCAAAATCGCCTTTTTTTTAGCTTGGAGGTCACAATTATTATCCGATTTAAAAAAACGTTTGATTATATTACCGTTACACCGTAAGGAAGGTTGAGTTCGAATTTCGGGAAAATCAGACCAAAATTGCCATACAAAATGGCCACCGTTTGTACGCGAATACTGTTAAAAAATGGTATATCAAGGTTGTGGACCCTGTAAAGGTCACAATTTCAATTCGATTTTGATGAAACTTGAAATTCATGGTTATAACCCAAAGATCTTGGTTCTTTTCGATATTTGCGCATATCGGATCGTAACTTCCTGAATTATGGCCCCTGGTTATACGCAAAATCCCCCTTTCTTTAGCTTGTGGTCCCTCTGGAGGTCACAATTATTATCCAATTTAAAAAAAACGTTTGATTATATCACCGTTACACTGTAAGGAAGGTTGAGTTTGAATTTCGGGAAAATCGGACCAAAATTGACAGACAAAATGGCCGCCGTTTGTACGCAAATACTGTTAAAAAAATGATATATCATGGTTGTGGACCCTGTATAGGTCACAATTTTAATTCGATTTTGATAAGGAAGGTTGAGTTCTAATTTCGTGAAAATCGTACCAAAATTGCCGGACGAAATGGTCGCCGTTTGTACGCGAATAGTGTAAAAATATGGTATATCATGTTTGTGGACTCTCTACAGGTCACAATTCTTATCCGATTTTGATGAAAAGTAACATTTCTAGGTTGTGTACCGTCACACCATAATCATTGTCGGTTTCGAATTTCATTAATATCAGACTGGAACTGACCAACTAAATGGCTGCTCCCAATACAGTATGAAATACAGGACTTAAAGATGTAGGAAAAATCACTTTCGGTATTGCTTGTTCTCTGTCCATCTCTCGAAAATGTAGGCGTATCCTGCCTGGCAGTGCCAGCCTATCTTTAAATAAAAAAATGTTGACGAAATATTTCGATAAGAATAGTGTTATTGTTGAATATGAAAAATAACGATAAGAGTTATGTCCTTTATTTTCTGTAAAAAATGCTGACAGGAATATTTCGCAATAAAAACACTGATCTTTGGGGGTTTTTTTCGCCCACATTTTCATATTGACGTATTATGTCGTCATCATTGTTCGTCCGTCTACAATTTGTTTGTGGGTCTACAATTTATTTGTGGACACTCTACAGGTCACAATTTTTATCCAATTTTGATGAAACCTGAAATATAGGTATATTTCCCAAAGATCTTGGTTCCTTTCAATGTTGGCATGTAGCAGACCATAACTTCAAGGATTATGGCTCCTGATTGTGGACACTCTTGAGGTCACAATTTTTATTTGATTTTGATGAAAATAAAATGCATGTTTATATAATCAGAAGAGGTCACAATTATTATCTGATTTAAAAAATTTTTTTCAAATATATCCCTGTTACACCGTGATGGGACCAAAACTGACGGACAAAATAGTGTAAACATGGAATATCAAAGCTGTCGACCCTCTAGAGGTTACAATTTTTATCTGATTTTGATGAAACTTGAAATATAGCTTTATATCCCAAATCCCAATGATCTCAGTCCCTTTTGACATTTGCACATTTCAGACCATAACTTTTTAGGTTATGGCTCCTGAATCAATCCATTTCTTTCAAAATGTGGGTGTGTATTGCCTGGCAACCGCTTGTTTTGTTATGGCTGGTGTTCTATGGCATTATGCAGTTGGTTCTATGGGTTGTTTTTATTTAATTGTAGATTATATGGTTTACCTATAGCAGATGATGATGAGAATGATAATGATGAACAGAATTTACAAACAGAAACAGATCTAGAATCAGGTTCGTTAAACAATAAACAAAAACAAAACAATTTCTGTGTTTTACTTATGTCTTTGAACCTAAAAAGAGCAATTCAGAAATTTCTAGCAAACTGAAATCTTGTAATAGGTGAATCTGTAATAGAAATAGTTCTGGTTTCTTCTGTACGCACTAATAGGACATACTTTGTCCTCAATTTGAAGTTTAATAATTTAATGTTGAGCTCTATTTATTTGTTTGAGAATGATTTATATTGAGAGGTATTTATAAGCGATCTGTAAATTGGTCCTACTAGGTAATTAAAGGTATTTTTAAGTTTCAAATCTTTATTTTAGGTAAATTAGTAGAAAATGATGAAGAGGAAAGTAAAGATGGGGCAAGAAATTTATTTATGAGTGCCAAAGGTAAGTTGTTTAATCATTTAGATTCCCTCTAGCATCTTTTGGTTGCTATTTTCCTTAATTATGCAAACTTGATGATAAACTATTGACTGGCCTGTCACCTCTGGCTTGCAGCTGTGGTTTCTATTCCTGGTGTGAGCGTATGTGGCATGGAGATAGGGGCGCCTTCTCAACCTCGTGGGTTTCCTCTGGGCACTCCGGTTTCCACCTACCGTTAAGAGACCCCTAAGCGCAAGCGAATTATTGAAATAAAATTAAACCATGTTAGTCCCGAAATGACCTAGTTTGTGCCGAGTGGACGTTAAACCCCATTTCTCTCTCTATTTCTCTGAGCAGAAATCTTTAATAATAATAATAATAATAATAACAATCGTTTTCTATAGCGCTGAACATTCAGCCAGTCTGACTGCTGTTTCGCTTTACAATGTAGATATGTTATAAAATAAGAAAAACAAAACAAAACATACATGTATATACAAATAAACAAAATAATACAAAGGAATAGTTAAGTTACAATATACAGATAAAAAGTGAAGTATTTAAATTATTGTTCAAAAGTTTGGGTAAAAAATGGAGTTTTTAGACGTCGTTTGAATACTGCCAAGTTTGGACTATTTTTGGACTTCCGGGGGCAATTTGTTCCATTCTTTTGGTGCTGCGTACACAAAAGCTCTCTCACAAATTTTGACTTATGTACTGGACATACAAGCTGGTTTTTATGAGATGAACGTATGGAACGGGAAGGTACATGTTGCTTAATGAAATCGGATAAATAGGATGGTGCCAAAGGATCGTTTAAACAATTGAAAGTGATTGTGTTAATTTTGAACATAATGCGTTGATTAACCGGTAGCCAATGTAACTGTTTTAGAACAGGTGTAATATGGTCAGATGATTTGGTGAGAGACACAATTCGAGCTGCTTTATTCTGGATTTTCTGTAGCCGACATACAAGAGCTTTAGGAAGAGAATACAATAATGAATTACAATAATCTAAGGATGACATAACAGAAGCATTTATTAACGAGATTTTTTGCTCCCTCTTTGCGTCGCCACTGGAGCCAATCAGAATGGTTTTAATTATCTATTGCACCAACGCGAGATTTAGACATTTACAACTTCTTCTCTTAAACCACATTTGATTGGTATGTTTCATGGGAATTGGGAGATGCTTATTCAAATTTATCAAAATGAACAACCACATGTGGTGGGGTGAGAATACCTTAAATGGGCAGATTGGTAGGCCCTACTTATGTCTCATAGTCATAGGTGGTATTAATTCAGATGAAGTAGGTCTGTCTCACATGGAGGTTTTTGATTAAAGGGTCAGATTTACTTAGACATTTTTTTTGCACATTGGCAATTTGTCTAAACCACCTGATTGACACCAAATTTTGTAGGTATATCTTGCTCTGGTTTAAATTTTATATACATGACAGGAATGGGTAACAAGAACACAGACAAGTTGAGACATTTTCACACACATTTTTGACCACTAAATCACTTAAAGGAGTTTAACCAAATGTGATAGATTTTGCTTGGGTGGTACTCAAGTACAGGAAAATGTAAAGAGAAATTATTATTATATTGAAAGCTCTCACCTGCTATGGCCACTCAAAACTACTAATGTTTATTTTCTAGACACAGTAGTTAATCTAGTAAAGAAAGTTTTAAACGTTGACGATGGTACGAAAAAAGGTTTGGATCAAGATAATAATATAACTGGTCTACATGTTGATTTGAATAAAAATCTATCGGCTGATGGTACTATTTTACCATGTGTTCCTGTCATGTAAGTCGTTTTATTTTAATTATTAGCTTAGAGACAGTCTTTGTGTAAAAGGACAACAGAGTGCTGCAATACTTTAGTTTTGACACACAGAGGGACTCTTGCTTTATAAAAACATGGATATGGTTGTAAGGCTGAAATATGTCATGCTACAAAGTGTTTTGTTAGCAATGGAGAAAATGTAGCTGCGGAAGAGAAATCATCCTAGTTTAGATTTTATCACAAAAAAAAGTAAATATGAAAAGTGTATATCAAATCAAGTAAATAGATAGAGGGGCCAGTGTCTTTAATTGTATTTATTTTCTTATTGATAGTGATGAGATCTCTTTAGAAAAGATATTCCTCGGGCAATGTGGATGAAATGATATTGCTTTGTGTTCAAGAATATTTGTCATAATTTGAAGTATTTAATTGATATTACAATGGTCTAAAATAAGTGGTAGCTTTATTTCTATAATTCATGTGAATAAACATAATTTTATTGTAGTTTGTCGGAGAGTGAAGATGAATTACCAACTGTTTTAGTTCCTACACCTACTATAAAAGAAACAACAGGTAATTAAAAGGCCATAATTTAAGGAAAACATCAAGACAAATTCTGTGTTCTCTTTATAGACATTTCATATCTATTGATTAGACCAAATAAGCTTATCTATTATATAATAGGTTGTTAATGTATAAAATGTATTTTGAAGACATTACTTTTAATGTTTAAATCTTATACTTTAAATGACTTTGATGATAAGCAAATTGAATTGTCATGGTTGTCATTAATATATTTTGGGGTTGAGGTGGGGAATATCAGCTTCACTGTTGTCATGTTTATTGTAGAATTTGCAGACATGCCCTGGGGCTTAATTTTCGTGAGCTAGACAATAAGTAATATATTATTACTGTTTCAATATATTACACATAGTAGGCCATCATCAAAGGATGATGTCACATGTTTTTTTAAGCTCATTTAAAATACAGATGTGACAAAATCCTTTGATGTTGGCCTACTATTTCAAATAATTGTAGGGGCAATTTGCCAGACGTGCATTATTTATACTAGTTAAAATTTTGAACCCGTAATATATTGAAACAACAACTCGTGACTAACATCACTTGTGTTGTTTCAATGTATATTATTACTTAATGTCTCGCTTGGGCCCATTAAATCATACATAATTTTCCCCCCATAACAAATTGTCTGAACCCTGTACATTTTGTTAGTCAGATATCTAAAGAACAAACCAAATGAATAAATTTCTGTTCCTCAGTCCTTGTAATGGATGTGGTGATTTCTGAAGATATTTTCTCATTAATTGGTTCTTGCTGTGATATTCCTGTATTTAGGCAAATCGTCGCTGATTGAGTGATTACAAACGTTCTGAATTTTTATTTCTTAGTCAGTATTTTTTACTGGTTATGTGTAATTTAGTGTTATCAATTTTAATTGCCACAGGTTCGGAGACTGTTGATGTGCCAATTGTAACCAAGTTGGATGATGACGAACAGATACCAAGTAGCCATATAAATAATGTCATGTTAGACATACATCAATGCTTTAATGTTACACCAACTACTTCATCGCATAAATTACTTTGTTCTTACATCAACACAATGCTGAGATCATCTGCTACACCAATCTGTCTGAAAGATGATAATATTGTAAGTTCTCTATCAGATGAACAGACCACACAGGTTGACATGGTCACCACAGATAAACCTTTTGAACAAATTGTCACTAGTTTGAAAGACGAGTCAATGGAATCCAATTCAGATGGGATTGTTGAAACACTGGAATCGCAATCAGAACTTTTCGAATCCATGCAAACAGTTGCAACGAAAGATAGTTCTGCAGCTGTTCAGCCAACTTTTACACAAACTATGTCATCAATTGAATCAAGTCGGCCATCAGATAAAACTCCTTCCTCTTCTATTCAGACTGAGGATATTGCTACACATTCTGAAAGTTCCGTGGTGCATGATCATACCAGTCTTGATCTACCTGTATCTCAGACGTCTGATCAAGGGGAAACAACTCCAATTACTCTAGAACCAAGTAGTACAGATGTCGGGGCACAGAAAGTTGAAGTAACTGAGACAAAGACGAAAGTGTTGGATATCACTACAACCACCTTGGAAGGTCTGGACATTGTAGAACAAACAAAAATGGAGTCTAAAGCAACCAGTGATATTTTAGAACCCACAACTAGTCACCTCTTACCAGATGCAATATCACCAACAATAGAAGTATCTAAAACTGAGACTGTTATGTCCAGTCACAAGGTTGAGCCAGCAACCCCAATTGTTAAACCAGTGGTAGGAGTAGATGAAAAAGTGCTGGGCGTAAAAGACAAAGAATTGAAAAAGCCTAAAGATTTAGACTTAGTTAAAGTACCGCTAGGCTCGATAGCGAAAAGAGAGACAGCCATTATGAGATTAACTAATCGAATTAAAGCTTTAGAGTTGAATGTGTCACTGAGTAGCAGGTAAGTAGTATGTTAAAATGTAAATCACTGTGTGGTTATGTTCATTTATCTAGGTAAATATGAATTGTCTTGTCATGTCACATGCTGTGCTGACTTAATGATATTATTGATATTTACACTACACGCTGAAGGACTTGTGTGGATACTTGATCTAATGCTCACCAGTCTGGTTCCTTAATAAATTTCTCATCAATATGTTATGCTAATGTATCACATGTTCTGTCTTATATTCTGTATTCTACTCAACACAAACTAGGTCAGGAGACCCTACTGCTTGTCAATTACAACCGGTTAATCGGAAACCACACCAGTTGACTCAATGACAGACCTTATGTTACCGCATGCACTTGCTACCAATTCGGCAAACATTTATGTTACCGCATGCACATGCTACCAATTCGACAAACATTTATGTTTGCCGAATTGGTAGCATGTGCATGCGGTAACATAAGGTCTGTCATTGAGTCAACTGGTGTGGTTTCCGATTAACCGGTTGTAATTGGCAAGCAGTAGGGTCGCCTGCTCATCCTCCTGTGACCTAGTTTGTGTTGTGTTGACATTAAACTCCAATTAACTCTCTTTATTATAGAAAAACCATTTTTACATAATTCATGTTAAATGTTAAAATCTTGAAGACTTTCAAGATAGTGTATCTCCATTGCTATTTGAAACTTGGGAAGAATAAGGAATACTTCGATGAATTCAAAATTTCATTTGTAAATTTCCCTAACATGAGGGTTTCTCTCTGTTTTGAAAATACACTAAAAATGACCTATGGTGGTGTTAGTTCAAGAGCAATTCACATCAATTCAAAGAATCTTTGACTACCCGAATTCAATGAAGATTAAAGAGAAATGCAGCAAAATTCTCCCAACTAGCATTGCACACCCATAAGTCACCCCCACCCACCCACCCCCCCCCCCCAAAAAAAAAAATCCTAATATTATAGTCTCAAAATGATGAAAATATTATGTTGACAAGATATGAAAAGTCATTAATTATGATTTCAGGTTTCTGGAAGAATTAAGTCAGAGATTCAAGAAACAGAATGAAGAAATCATGAAATTGATGAATAAAACAATCGCCAGATTGAATAATTCTACCAGAGAATCGGAAATAAATGTAAGATATTTAATGTTAATGGAGTATGGAGTTTTCTCTAACTGTGCTATACAACATTTTAACACAAAAATATAATGATAGTTTTATTACTACTATATACTAACTTGAGACTACAATATATTACATTACTCCTTTATGTTAGAATATAAAATCTGTCTGTACCCTACAATGACAGTTGTAACTGTATTCTACAATATATAAAATTTTACTACAGGCTGTAATATACTTTCTTAATGTAAGCTAGGGGTCTTCCTATTCTTCATTATGTAAATTTTCATTGTATAAATTCTGACTGTAGATTAGGCAGTGATTTTGATTCTGTCTTTTTTTCACCTGTACAGGATATCCGACAACAAAGACAGTTGGATATTTTAGAATCTAGAATCGATAATTTAACGTCAATTGTTGATAACCTGGCGAAAAACATGGAGGCCTTGACTAATAAGGTAACATATATTAACGTATTCTGTATGTATGTCTTTTGTTAGCCTGTACGTTCAAGAGTTATGTTATTATTATATAATACAAATTCTAAAATAACCAGCAAATTTTTAAAATTAAATGCAAAATTATCCTTGGGATTTTGTGTTTGAATTATAATATCCTGCCTAGTGGGCCAGTATTTCAGCAGGCTGCTAGCAGTGGCATAATAACAATGTAATGAAAACCAGGACCCACTGACTCTGACCCTATGTAGTTAATAATTTAAACTAGTTCTGTAATATAATATTTTCTTTGTTACAGATCTCTGATCGTCAAATGGTCTGGACATCTGTGGAGTTTGTTATATTGATGATCGTGTGTGTCGTATGTTTATTAAGGGGACGACCAGTTACTATTAGTCCAGAATTAAAACAACTTCTTGAAACAATGCCTAAACAACCTAATCCAACCATGTTGCAGAGAAGAAACTCTGTGGACATGGGAGCTATGAGTCACAATCGACCAGCCTCTACTATGCGTAAAAATGCCAGTGAAACAACATTAGGTAGGACTTGATTTTTTATGTACCAGTAGGACCAACAAAAAAAAAAAACATATACTAGCACATATTTTTTTTTTTTTTTTTTTCAACAATACATTTGCGTGCAGTGACTTTTAACAGTGACAGGAAACCAGAAATATATCATACTTTTATAGGAAGGGATCAACAGTTTATTGAAAGACAGCACTAGACCCATAGGACACACCCCCACAACTCACCCACATTGAACTTGAAGAAGAGTAGATGGAATAGCCATTTCATCTGCCTAGCCCTGCACATAGCAAAATAAGATCAACATCTATGTTATTGTAGAGGGAGCACTACTTGCATTTTCAAATAACTGATTTCTAACATTGCTATCAGCTTGCAATTTTCAGGAATTGTGCAAATACTCAAAATAAAGCTGTGGAGTTTGTTATATTTATGATCATGTGTTTTGTATGTTTAAGGGGACTACCAGTTACTATCAGTCCAGAATTAAAACTAACTGTGTGAGAGTAGTGAAACTTTGTGGATAATTTCATTACATCAATACTTTGACTAAGTTTGTTGATAAGCATTTGCTGATTCGGCTAAGTAAAGACTTCAATCTGATTGCTGGTCGAGACATTGGAACACAATAAACTCTCCTTCTAAATGAGGTAGAAATGTTGAAGCTTAGTGTATGTGTTTAATAGGTCCCCTATTGATTTGCAGATTATTTATCATTCATTAATTATCCTTTAAATGTGATACTTTGTATGTTTTCAGTTGATCCATGCCTTGTTAATTCCACTAATACAACACCACATCCTGAGACACATTTGGTAATTATATTTATTATATGAAATGCCTGCATGAATTAAAACATCAATGCTATCTTTTCATGTCTAATTAACCCACTGTATTCTGATTAATTACATACTACTTTTCACAACACATTATCAAGTAACAAATAAACTTGTATGTGTTTAAAGATGTTTTATGTAATAAATCTATTAGTTTCTATACCAAGTGAGTCATCTAATTCCTCACTCCTAGATTTAATTAGAGCAAAATATTTTTGAGGAAAATTTAGAAGCTTACGGACTTCTTGCAATCTGATTAAAATGCAGATTTATATTTCGTTTCGTTTTTTTATACTTTCAATGGCCTACACTACATGAACATCTGACCAGTTAAAGTGGGAGTTCACGTCCGTGGTCAAAAAGTGGCTCCGACCCTATGACGTCCGACATTGATTAATCAATCAGCATTGACGTTCTAGTGGTTTACCCAAAGTACCGTGCATTAAAAGGCCAAGAAGTCGCCATTACAGACTGTTTCATTGGCTAATCCCTCACACCATTCAGAACACGTCAATGATAATAACCCTTCCTGATCCTAGTATAGAAAAGACAAGTAAAACGAAATTTTGAACTATAAAGATAAAACGAAGGATGTGTTTTAATCAGGTTGAGGCTTCCTACAATATCAGTTAAGATTGTGTTGTGTTGTCTCTTACTATTACCTTTTGAAAACTTCAACTTCTTAAATCTTGGACCATACCACTGATCTATCTACATGCACTGTTTATTCTTAGGAAACATCATTTCACATATTTAAAGAAATTGTTGCACTTGGTGAATCTTATTTTTTAATGTTATATTTAAGTTGAAGGAAGGAGTTCGTCGCAAAAAGAAGAAAAAGTTCAAAAATGTTGAATCAAAATCCACAACCTCTTTGCACGAGAGGAGCAAACACAAAGATCAATCATCGCCTGATGAGATTAGTAGTGAGGCAGGAATATTGTTTGGAGCAGATGCTGTTAATACTTTAACTGGGTTGGGGATACAAGAAGTAGATCCTGGACCAGTATCGTCTAGTTCTAGTACAGTTAGTCTACCAGCTCAATGTTGTCCCCATCCTATTATTGAGAGCTGCAAAGAGAATGAAAACAGCATTCAGCAAGTTGAATCCCAAAAGTATTACTCCACTAACAAATCCTCTGTTGGTATCCGAACCAGTGGCAAACAGAAAAAACACAATCGGCCATTAAGTAATGGAACATCAGATATTATAATAGAGACTATAAAACCTGTTCTTACGAAGCAGAAAGATGACAGAAAGCAGAGTTTGCCGTCAAAGCTGGAATCGTTGAAAGATAATCGCGGCCATAAATCTCGTGTATCCTGGCTGTTTTGATTGTATTTTTAAATAATATTAAATCTTCAATATCTTTTATAATATTTTTAGAAACAGTGTCAAATGTTTATTTTATGAGAAATTAATCTTTGTAGCAAGAACTAACTAGTCTTACCTAATTAGGCCATAAACAACAAGTGCTGTGGAAATTGTTACAAAGTTAAAAAAAACAACTGTAAAAATGACTAAATTTAGGAAAGTAAGCTACCTCTCTGACATAAGAATAAAGATACCATATTGTAAGTCTCAATATAATCAAATGTTATTTTTGTGAGGTTTTAAAAGCATTATATTCCTCTTCCAATTGTTATATTGACACTGTCTCTATAAATAATTTCAAAGAAATTATATTTAAAATGACTAGTCATTTGTTGATATACCATATAATTCGTAACACATACATGATCTACTTTAAAACAAGAAATTATTGCTTATTTTTTATGGCCCAGAAAAAACTATCACACTTTTCAAAATGAAATAATTTAAAAAGTATTGGACATTATATCAGTCACATGTCATACAATATAGATGTGTGACAACTTCACTCCAAATTTAAAAAAGAATGTTAGATTATCTTTTGCCAGACAAAGAAATCACATCACACTCCACTCAGTTTACATTAAATGGTCAATATGTCCTCAATCTTGCTTGTCAGCGCATTTTCTACCCAGGAATCAAAAACGTTATTTCTTTGAAGCTTGTTATCTCTGCCCATTTAGTCTGAATTGTATCTGTCAGTTCATTTTCTGTAAATAGTGTCTTCTGCTTTCATAAACCTTTTCTGAGAGACTGTTCCAGTGCTATGGCACACACTGATATTTATTTATATGATGTTTAAGCAAAATCGGCAGAAATAAGCTTTTTAAGCGCGGGACATATTGACAAATTTGTTTATGTAAACTGAGTGTGAGGTGACACCTTGGTGCAGCAAAACATAATTGACATTCTTTCTTAAAGCTTCTAATGTTAAAATTATTTGAGCAATGCATTACAATTTGGAATGAAGTTGTCACAAATCCATATTGTACCACATGTGAAACGCTAATGATATAGGTACCATACATTTTGAATTAATCCATTTTAAATATTGTATTTGTTTTTTTTTCTGGGCCACCCGTTATGAATGCCAAAAATTTCAATTCTGCTTCACCGAATGTTTTAAACCATTGTATGACATGGACATAAGTCTGCAGTAGGGCAATAGAATGATTCCATGTCAAATCACACCAAAAAATTCATTTTGACTGAAAAAACTTATGATCGGAATTTTAACTAGATCAGTCTAACAGTCCCATTTAATCAGTTGGTCAAAATTTAACCAATTGGTCAAAATTGATAAAATGGATAAGTCTACAAGGGTTCCAAATATGCCATACATTTTGACTTAGGAGTGATGACTGCTTAACTTTGTTGCCTTCATGACCTGAGCATGACATTTCATTAAAAAATCATCCCTACATATGTTTTCTACGCAATATCAAACAAGGTCATGTGTCCAACTAGATCAAAGTAAAGGTCAAGCAGTCAGCAGTCTTTAAAACATACATGTACTGTGTACTAGTAGATTTTGAATCCTTGTAGAATTACCTTTTCTTATATACACACTTTAGCAATTTTGAAAGGAATGCCTATTTTGCATCCCAAATTGCCAAGAGTGAATGAGCCTTTATCTAAGGAACTGTAGTCTGATCAAGCTAAAATTCGGAAGATGAGCCTTCTCTACCAAATTTCGGCAAAATCAAAGGGAATATGGTTTACTTCATTGGGTGATTTGATACGGATTGACTTAATAGCATTAATTTCATGCTGCCAGGAATGGTTATTTTAATGATAATATATCTGGATGTTGGCTAACACAGAAGTGTAGTATATCAATATGTCATTGGTTATATGTTCTATTTCTATATGTCTTTCAATTAATTGCTTGCTTTATGTCTGTAGTCAAAATAATCAAAATATACAAGTGCATTAATAATTAAGCAACGAACTGATTTTATTTTAAGTTATTTTATGTTCCTTTCTTTTGTTTTTCCTGGTTGCAAGATCATAAATCTAATTGAACAAATTATTGTGTATATACTTTATCATTTCAATTTCATGAAATCAATTGTGTGTGCTTTTTAAAAAAATTTTTTTTTTTTTTTGCAATGACAAAATTTGAGTAAATTTTATGATCTTGTGGCCAGATTTAGAAACTGGTGACTAGTATATACAGAATGGTTTTGCTATAACGTTGATGTTGGTAGTGTTGGTACATATAGTGAGACTATTATATGTTATACACAAGGACTTTACTATAACACTGTTATGTTTTTCTGAATACATATATTATACACAAGTTAGGCCTCCCCAAAAATAATACCTGTGTATTCACACTGATGCGGGATGTGGGCAGTCGACTGACTACAATGTTATGTGTGTGGCATAGATTTCACTGAGATATCACAGACAAACAGATTTAATCAGACTCCTATAATATTATATACTCAAGAGTTCACAATGAAACTACACCCATGTTATAGCAAGTACTTATATATTATAGACAAGTACTTCACATGTATGGCACCTACGTTACAACAAAACCTTTATGTTATATACACAGGCTTCACTATAATGCTGATGGTGGAGTTGGTTGTCAGGCTTTTAATGTACTAATGTAGATTTATTTATTTTCTCTGTGTTTGTATTGTCCTGTCAAAAGGCCTGATTTCTGTACAATTATTTAACTATGATAGGATTTAATAATCGTCCCTACTATTATCAGGAATCAAGGTCATTTTGTAACAAAAAACTTTCATCCAGCTAAACACTTCTACCTGGGTTTTACATTCTTCGACTTAGTTTCAACTAACCACTGCAGAATTGGATTCCAAAGTTGTTACTTAAAATACATTATGGGGGATTAGATAACGAGTTGGCAGTTCTCACTATAATAGTTAAAAAGTAGCTACGGTAAAAGCAATTTTCTGAAAATTTCAGTCAAATTGATCCACTATGAACCGATTGCTAAGAGAGTGAAAGTTCCGCTTAGCCTCGGTCATCCATCACTAAAGTTGGTAAGACAAAACTAGTAGTCTCGATTATCCATTTAATCATTAATCACAGGCTAGCCTTGACATCGAGGGTTGATTATGGTCTGGATAAGTTAATTAATGTCTAATTAATAGTTTTTATAACATTTCAGGCCTAAAGAAAGACATACAATATGAAGATTTTGCTCTTCCATAATGTATGTTTAAGATATGGAGAAAATAAACTTCCATTCCCTTTGTAATGTATGAATTGCCACAATTTGTAATCAATAGTCTTGATAATTTTTCATTTGAATGCCATATACCCTAATGATGATCCTTATTGTTTTTGGTGCATGCCTGACTCCCAGGGGCAGAGCCACGCCCATTTTTGAATTTGTTTGTTTGTCGTCTACATGCTGCATTTCTTAACGTATCATCTTGAAACTTTGCATACCTATATATGTCAAGACATATGCAGACGAAACAATATCATAGGATGTCAGGCATATGAGGAAGAAACAATATCATAGGATGTAATTACTAACTCGTGAGTTTGATGGAATTAGTCATGTTGATGAAAGGGTTGGTGGGATGATACTACCCAGTGTGAAAGAATCCAGTTTATAGGAAACAGAATTCCCTAAAATTGATCTGTGTTTTGATTGATGACAATTACTAAAATCGTGATTTAAAGGAGATGAAAATTTCCATGGCCCCAGACCTGGATCTTATGTTTTATGTTTGTTGTGTTGTATTATTGTTTTTTTTCTGATCTTGCAAATCCAAGTTTTCTTTAATTTTACTTTTATTTATCTCTTTACATATGTGTATATTTCTATTTTTGCTTGTATAATCTTTGAGTGTCTTTGACCTGTGTGAGAAGTGCCATACGCAATCGATATTATCATTCAAAATTCTTAATGTTTTACCATCATTTGAGTTTGAATTTGCAAATTAAATAAGTTTGAATCATAAAATCTTCTTTTTTCCATGTATATAATTTTACACTTTCTATTGCCAACCATTTGTTACAAACATGGATGAGGGTTTTGTGTTGAAAATAAAGCACATTAAATAATTCAGTATAAAAAATCTGTTATTAAACTTACATAATATTATGATTAAAATATACACAATGACAGACTATTTAAAATTACATGTGATATTATTATTGTCATTATTATTATTATTATTACAATCATCCCAGTGATTATTATTATGGTTAATGTCAATAGGGGAGATTTCTAGTCACAATAATCATCACAACTATCAAGTGTTATAGTATTTACAGTTATTCACACTTCACTCTTATGTCAACTGGCTCTTTATAAGTTATAAAGTATTACATAGCAGCTAACAAAAAAAGGATAACCTTTCAAGTCTGAGAAATTTCTTTCTTATATAGTTTGTTCATATTACTAAGACGTAATGTTTCAGGTTTTTGTTTCAAATATATTACTGGATAAAACCATTTATTTTTAAGATCATGGTTTTGTAAATTTGTTGTTGGTTTGAAGAAATATTTTGCCAATTTCACAGCAGTTATGTTTATGGAATCATTTTTTTCTGGAATTTGTTTTACATTTTCCTGTTAATAAATTTGAAACTAAAACCAGATATAAAATATAACCTACAGTGGTCAAAAGTTATTGTTCATTTTGTTGATTTTGAGGAAATTGTTGTTAAAATTATTTATTGAATTGTAACAATGCAACATATCAGTATTTGATCCAAAAAAAAGAAAATAAATGTGTTATAGCTTTGAATATTCTCCTATATTTAATATCAAAAAAGTATTTCTAGTGCACTTTCATACAAAAAAGGTATGGATCCGCCTCTTGAAAATTAGAGTTATTTCCCTTGATGGCGCACTAATTCTTGTTTTGTTTATTGTTTGCAGAATTATTCTGGGTATATCTTTCTATTCGAGAAAACTGAAAGTCACAAAGATAAATGAATACATATTTTAGCCCAGTACACAAGTGGCGATTTATAAATGTACGGAAGCTAATGAAACTATAGTCTGCGGATTAGTCCGTTACTGGGAGTAGTGCGGTGTAAACAACATGGCTGATCGTGACTCGAAACCGCAAGATTAGAATGGATACACACAGCTTACCTTAACTTTATCTGTGAACATTTAATCATATTTTCTTTACCATAAAGCAGTCATGTGTAAAGTGGATTACATATTTCAGATTTGCATATTAAAGTTCGTTAGTGTTGAAAAACAACTGGAATGCTCTAAGACTAATTGTATGTATGCTAATCTAATATAAATAAAAACTTAAACTTTTTTATTTTGATGCAGCGGAATATTTTTGGATAATAATAGTCTACTGCAAGAAGATGTCATAGTTATCTTTATGATTACGACATCTATGCTAGTTTATACATAGTTATTTGCAGTCCAAAATGCATTTGAATGCTAACTAAGGAACTGAAGTTCCGGATATTATAATTAATTAGTAGCTAGGACTAGGGGTCTAGGGGCACTGCCACTGTGACTACTAGGAACTAGGGCATTATTTAAACCCACTGAAAATATGTCAGCACTGTCGAGCAAGTCATGGAATAAAACTACACAACAGCCAACACAGGGCAAAGGTGTAGAAATGTTTGGTATAGCATCACCAACAATGAATCCAAAGAATAGCAGATGTTCATCTCAACCCGTTTACAGTGTTCATGAGGATAGTAGCCAGGCAAATATTCAGGTTCTTAAATCACGAGGAAGGCCAATTAAGATGTATGAGGTAGGTCCTAAGCCGTTTTCATCATTCCAGATCATATATTTTCGCTTTGAGTTTGCAAAAAAATATTGGTTTGGAAAAAAAATGACAGTCAGTGCCGGTTTTTTGTCTGCTGGCTGTTTGCATCACAGGCACAACGGGAAGTGTTAGAACATAGAACTAGTAATAAGTAATTTAATAGTAGTTGGAAAAAAAAAAATATGTGAACAGAATCAAGATATTGGTTGATTTTAAGCATTGTGACTACTGAGTACGGTACCAGTATGATGATTGTTTAAGGGAGTGTATTCAGATAGAAATTGCCTCGTTCCCTGACATTCTTGTTTATTATATTTTGACGTACTCTCAATTATCCCCAATGTCTACAATTTTGAAGCCCCAAACCAAACATATCGGACTAACTACATGGAAATCTCCCAGGCTTATATTTTTTGCTGTCTAAATGGCCAAATGAAAACACCTACCACTGAAGTCATTGGGAATATGTAAACTGTAAGGAATTAATGGATGATTAAAAAATTGACATAGCTATTAATATTATAACCATTAATCATTCAATCAAAAGAACTTAATAAACTTACAAATACACATGTACCTAAACTCACACACTTAATCATTATACAGGGAATATGATTTGGCAAAGTACTTTAAAATGATATGCCCCTGTGTACAAGTCAAATAATTATTTAATTATCTGTATAAAAATTTCAGACAGAACCGTTTTTATCCTTGGATTTATTGCCATCCAATAAAGTCTGTGTATCTCCAGTACCAAGTCGTAAGTTAAATCTTATTTCATAAACTAAATGACTACCATAATTCATTTTTTTTCTGAAATTTTTGTTTTCCCCGATTTGGAGGTTTGATTCAAACTGTTTGACAGTTCTAGGTGATACGAAAGCCTTCTAACTCCATGTAAGATGACTGATAAGAATGAATGCCTACGTGTGACGTCACATCACATGGCCTCGATAGCGTGTAAATTGTTTACCTAAGACCTAGTAACGGACTGTTGTCTTTTATTCATTTTACACCCTCACCTTGTATTTTATATACTGGTAACCATTAAAACTTAATAGGAAACAATTTTTATTCAGATGTATTTCAAGCACCTATACATTTATTTATTTTCTAATACTTACAAAAAATGTTCTAGAATTTAATTTGCAGAAGGAAAAAAAGTTAATTAACTGGCCCTCTCAGTGATTGTAGCAGCCTAGCGTATAATCACTGCTGATCAGTTTGGATTTCATTGTCTAGAGAAATGTAAATGTTAAATGTAATGTAGAAACAAAGATATTAAACAATAAAAAATGTATCTGAATCAGATTTCTGGAGTTTGGTGTGATGCTTTTTGTCTGAAGTATTTCTACTTTCTTTCATTTTAAATCTTTTAGTTTTCTAATCATTGCACATGCTTGTAGGCCTAAATGCCGAATTTTCACATTTGCACTGAATGTTCACTTAACATGCATATAACTCTAAAGTGAGAAACTGGAGATAGCAATTTACTGGTATACTTAAAAAAAATTGCACAGATTTTTCGCCATTTACTTTCAGATTTTTAAAAACTTAAGGCGATACAGGACAGAGTTATTAATAGAATGTAAAAATTTACTCTAATTTAGAAATTTTTAAATTGTAAATTTCCAGTACAATTTGTGGAGTTTATCTTTAGTTACATGCGATACAGAACAAAGTTTGAGGTGGAATTTTTTCAAACTTGGTGAGATCGTTGAGTATGGCCTAAAGAGAAACAAAATCAGGACAGTGAATGTTTAACTCAGGGCATTAGTTTTCTAAAATTTGAGATTGTAATTTATATCTTCAAATTTTGACTTTTGGATAGAAAATTGTGTAAATCTGAGTTATAATACATCCATGTAACTGTAAGTTTTTGTTTTTTTTTCTCTTCATAAATGGCCGCCCCTCATATGCAAATAGTGTAAGCACATATTGTATACTATTCAAAAAAAGTAGGGGATATTTGATTTTTAAGTGTTATTAAAGTCACCTAATGAAACTGACGAAGAAACAAATGACAAAATGAAATGAAGTTCACATTCATCGATTTATTCCAAATGATCGTTAGACTAAGTAAGGCACAGACTGACCATTATAAGGGTAAAATGATACCCGGGGTCAAAGAGCAAAGTTACCACAGCATCACAACAAAGTCAGTAACGGGTAAATCCTCCTCTGTTTGCCAAACAAGCATTGATCCGACGTGGCATACTCCTAATGAGACGTCTAAGGTCATTTTGGTCCAGATTGTCCCATTCCTGTTGCAACGCAGCAGCAAGTTCTTGGACATTGACAGGACATTGTTGACGTTGACGTAACCTCTGTCCAAGCATGTCCCAGACATGCTCGATGGGGGAGAGGTCGGGACTCAGTGCTGGCCAAGGTAATGTGGTGATGTTCTGTTGTTGGAGGTAACCTGTAACGATCCTGGCCCTGTGACATCTTGCGTTGTCATCCTGGAAGATGAAACGGCGGCCATGACGTCGTGCGAACGGCACAACATGGACTGCCAAGATGTTGTCCCGGTAGTACTGGCCTGTAACACGCCCTGCAACAACATGTAAAGCCGTTCTTCCAGCAACAGTGATGCCTCCTCACACCATAACAGAACCACCCCAAATCGACCATGTCTGATGACGTTAACGTCTTGGAAGCGCTCGTTTCGACGATGCCACACCCTCCTACGTCTGTCCAAAAAATCAACAGTGAACCTTGACTCATCTGAAAACATCACATTGCTCCAGCGTCGATTATCCCAGTGTTGACGATCCCTACACCAACGACGTCTTGCCTGAATGTGATGATCTCTCAAACAAGGGATCACGCGGGGACGTCGGGCGCGAAGGTGACCCCTATGCAGTCGATTCCGAATCGTCTGGCCACTCACTCTCACACCAGTGTCTGTTTGAAGACGAGCGCTGATCTGATTTGCTGTGATGACACTATTTCTCAAGGCCAAGGTACGGATAAATCGATCCTGGGCTTGAGTTGTCGCCCATGGTCGACCTGAGCGTGGTCTATCCTGTACAGATTGTGTATCACGGTATCTGGACCATAGCCTGCTTATGATAGACTGAGAAACATTCATCGTCCGCGCCACAACCGCCTGTGTTGTGCCGATCTGTAGCATGCCAAGGGCACGTAACCTTTCATTTTGGGTAAGCCGACGCATATCAAAATTTATTTTCTGGTCACTAAAACAATTTTAAACTGATGTTTCTACCCTTTGAATTCAATGCCACAATGACTGTAATATTCAAAGTCAGAGTCGTGCAAATCTTGGGTTGGACCCCCATGATGATCCCAAGCATCACCTGCATTCCATGTGGTAGCTATTGGTGCGTTTGGGCGTCACATGTAACTGGAAATGTTTCTTCTGTTAGGTTCTATAGTGACTTTTCTCATAGTCATTTGCATATTTTAGTATTATGCCCCCAAAATCAAATATCCCCTACTTTTTTTGAATAGTATATATCAAGGTTGTGGACCCTCTAGAGGTCACAGTTTTTATCGAAATTTGATGAAACTGGAAGTGCATGTTTATAACACAAAGATCTTGGTTCATTAAGATATTCGCACAAATCAACAGATCGTATTTTCCTGATTTATGGCCCAAGATTGCACGAAAAATCGTGTTTGTTTGTAGCTTGTTCTCTATCCATCTCTTGCAAAATATGGGCGTATCTTGCTTGGCAGCCACTGGTTAAATTTTATATAATTAAATGGCAACCTCATTTCAATCCTTTTAAATCTTTGTCTTACTATGGCCAAGAGAGTTGATTATATGCTGTTCATGTGAATAAATGTATAAATAATAGGATATATAACTGTTGAAGCCAAAGAAAGACCTGCAATAGGCAGATTTACCTCTTACCATTATGCATCTTCAAGGTCTACTTTTGGATACAAAATCAATTATGAAATATCTCATTCTCATTTTTTGTGCATACAAAAATGATCCAAACTAAAATGAAAACTTTTCTTTTGGACCTTAATCAAATAGTTGCTTTCTTTAGGTTGAATTAGTCACTGTGTGTAAATGCAATATGAAATAGATTTATATTGTTCTAGAAATGTAGATACACATGTATAATGTCACGTTTGTTTGTGTTTGTTGACAGTTTCTTCAGAAAAACCAAGAGCACGGAGCATGCTTCGATCACACACTATTCAAAGTCCACTTACAGTAGCAAACATCACTAATAGTTTAACACAAAGCCGCAGGTGATTTATTCTTAAAATTTAAAGGAGATGTTCTATCTATTTCTGTAACAGTGGATAGATAAGAATGAAAGCTATGTGAATCAACTTTTTATAAAACCCTCTAGAATGGGGTTTAACGTCCTACTGTTCTGCTCCTAACCTGCGCTAATGAAGACGGGCACACACCATACAGTGTACTATGAGTGAAATTTTGCCAGGGCAGCAGTGCTACAGCCTACTCTTATATCAAATTGGAAACCATGCCTGAAGATCAGGATGAACTTTCTCGTCCAATGCAGGGATTGAACACCCGACCTCCAGACTAGTGAGCCAGCATCTTACCCACTTAGCCATGTGATCCCCCCAAAACACCACATGATTATGTTAATTTCAACCGACAAAGTAAATTTGCCCCATTTACTAAAAACAGTGCCATTTATCAGCTTTTGGATGTCATATCGAAAGATTTGATCACATTCATGAGATTACTATGGTACTGCATTTTGTTTTTTAGTGTCTGAATTTGGGGTGAGTGCATAGAATATATAAAAGATGAATCAAGTAACTGTCCTTATCTATTTTTTGTTGGAAAATGAAAATTAATATGAAATGTATGAAATTAGCACATCAAAAGTAAGATGCTTTCAGAAAATCACACCATTTCCCTACTCTAAGTACGTGTTTAATTTGAACAGTCTACAATAGAAATTACTACAGTAATTATTTCATTGAATGTTTTAATGAAATGGAATGGGGATTAACATCTGACTGGGCTAATGGAAGACAGGCATACAGTGTGCTATGAGGGAAATTTTGCCTGGACTCTTATTTCGAATTCTGTCTATTGAGGGTACTTTTTATGTGCATGGCATATGAATGACTAGCCACTGTTCTCTGTCATGCCCTTGACTTACTTTTTCTTACTCCATGAGGCTGAGAGGCTCCCAAATGTTAAATCAAAGAACTAAAAATACAATCTTTTCATAAACGGGTTAAAATTGTGACACTAGTAATTGGGTTTTAAAAAGTCCAGAACTGGGAGTGATCATGCTCATTGTACACATTTGCATGTAAAAGAACCCATGACAGTTGGAAATTGCAGAAGAGTAGAAGAAAACGCCAATGTTGGGTTAAATTTTGAAAGTAAGAATTTGGTGACAATTTTCAGATTCAAAATTGTTTGTGAAATGACTGACAAGTTTTTCTTTCCGATTTAGATCAACACCATCAGCTGGAAATAAAGCAGGGATAGAAAGAAGTACTACTAACCCTCACATCAAAAAACCATTTAAACATGCTGTAAACCAACCTACTACATCAACCACCCCTACAGTAAGTATTTACACTAAACATAGTGGCATTCTCATAAAGAATCACAGTATGGATACTCTGTGATTTCATTCTCACAAGAAATAGCCATGTTACTTTTTTCTGGCTTCTCCTGTTTCTGTAAACGCCAAAAAACTTCAACAAACACTACATTGGTGAATATTAATAATATTATTATTAATGAAATAAAGACAACCAGTATAAGTAGATATGTTGAGGGAACTTAAGTAAAGTGTTGAAGTGAACTTACAAGTACAATCTTAAATGTAGACAGATAGCAACTTCGTGAAACAAATCAACACTTCATCCCTTTAGAGAAGTATTAGAATATTCACTTAATTTTCAAAATAGTTGTACTAAACTTACTTATCTACTTTCCTAAACTTGTTGATAACCACAATAGAGTATAATGTGTATGTCTCACGAGAAATGTTTATGTATCAATGATGAATCATCTCCGGCCGGGTAACTGTGTTGACGAACAATCCAAACCATTAGACAAAATTTGAGGTCCTAAAAAAATGGTATAGGTGAAATAGTGTAATCAGCAAATGAACTGTTCATGATGTCCATGTTACCCTGCCTTGCGTGACACCTGCCATAGCTGCATCCAAATCTCATGCAGTAAAATAGCGTGATTAGCCAAGGGACTATCTGTATGCAAAAATGCGCATGTTGGACAGTTTTAAGAGATGTAGTAGATATAATCAGGAAGATAAACTCCCAAGACTATGAAAAATTAACTCCTTACTGAAAGTACAATAAATGGATGATGATTGTACAGTTTCTTGTGGATTACTGCCTATATACAGATAAATAGACCCTCTTACCTCACTTAGTAACATGTACTTGATCTTTTACCTTTACTTAGTTACATGTACCTAATCACTCATCTCCCTTGGTTACATGTATTCTATCTCTCACCTCACTTAGTTATTCAATCTCTTACTGAACTTAGGTACTCAATGTTTGATCTTGACGGAGAAGTTTGAAATTTAAATTGAAGATCTAGATCCATAGTTACTAAACTCTTTAAACCTTTAGGAATTTTTATCTGTTAGATTGATTAATGTACATTTTCAACACTTCACATTGCAATCACATCGCAGTTCATATCCATTTTAAAACTGCAACACTAACCACATAAGAAAGACAGCCCCCATTAAGAAGTTCATCAAATCTTTCATTGTAAACATTATCCTAGTGGAAATTATAAATGTGTTTTAATTTCAATATTTTAGGATCAGGCGTCAAGTCCATCCAAGTTAATGAAAGCAAATTTAAAGATAGCAACATCTCATATTAATTCTATTCTGTTAAAACAGAGACATCAGGAACCAACAAAAGTTAAAGGAAAATTACTAAAGGGAAAGTATGTAGAGAATTTGGTATTATGTATATTTCCAGTATTTTAAAAGTGAATCATGTTTTTGTTCATTTGTTCTTTTTGAAATTGTTTACATTTAAACAAAATAGTACAATATTATATACTAACTAACTTTTAGCCAATGAACAGATGGTTATAGACAAACACAAATTAGAAATGAAATGAAAAAAGATTTAATTTGATTAAAATGAAATTTATGCAAATGTTTCATTTTTTGGGATCTATCTTTTATGGATATGACTAGAATAGAAGCAATTTTCAATGTCTTGTTAAAACAATAGCACTTTGGACGTTTTTAGACTAACATCCTGGGTAGTCATGGTAGTTCAGTGAATAAGAGAAAGACCATAAATCCTTAATATATATTCAGAAAGAATTCCCTCAGTATTACATGCGTAAAAGTTGTCGCAAGCGAGAAATTAATAACAGAAGTGATATAATTGGTTCAACATGCTCTCTGGTCTCTTATCGCATACGGTTAACACTATATTTTGTTTGTGTGTTGTTGTATGGCCAAAAATCTGATCAATGGGGCTGTTTATTAGGATGTTATAAGCATGTAGTACGGTACACAAAGTCATCGCTTAAATTAACTCATATTAAACAGTACACTGTGGCTCAATTCACGTCACATGGCTAATGGTTTGTTTGACAGCTTGCTAGTGACAGCTATTTTGTTTGCTTCCATATTTTTGTGTTTAATTACCTAATCAATCAAGCCTATTATCAACGATAATTGGGATGAGTAGTAATTATACACCCAGTAAGCCTACAATTAATTAATTTTAGAATTCTGAATATTATTTACCATATCTTGATGTCGGATTAGGCATACTCCTGGTCAGACTTTTGGAAAATAGCTTAGGACATGTCCGGAGTATACCGGTGAAATGACAACCATACACCAATTCTGTAGGCAAGTGTGTTAAAACCAACAACATTACTTCCAGTTTTTATAAAAGTTTATTTCTCACTTACCAAAACTCTTTGCTTGTGTTACAGAGAGGATTTTTCCTGAATATTGTATTTAAGATTTATGGAAACCTTGTTGAAAATCGTTGGTCTTTCCCTTTAAGGTGATTGATCCCTAACAAGATACCTGGAGTTCAATCCCAGAAAGTGGTGACATTTTTGTACCTGACAATAAATATTGTTTTTAAAGGTTAAAGCCAATGTATCCAGTAAATACAAAAGGACCATCAATGAAAGATTGTAGAGGTGTGATTTCAGGTAGTTATATTTTCCACTTCAAACTGAAACATTATTGAGTGTACCAGACAGGTTGTAATGTCCTATCATTTTGTATTTTTACATGTAATTTTGTCAAAAAATTGTGCTGATTTTGGTGAATAAAATTAGAGATTTTTACAATTTGATATACAGTAATTACATATAAACATCATGTAGTAGGCAATGAACATGTGTTATAAATATCCTCATAAATATGTTAAAATTTTCACAAGTAACGCAAAATTCAATAGGAATTTACGCATACCACAAAAATATAAACCATTTATTTTCCTGCAATTAAGTTCTCCAATCAGCAAATTTCACTGCCAATCCTCCAAGAAGATAAAGTATGATCAAAATCTACCCTTGTACTTTCAGATGCGACAACCTATTCATCTAGTCCAAGTCGAACTTTACAAAGACGTCGTCAGATATTATCTAATTATAATCAGGGTAATATTGCTACGCTTATTGATCGTCCTGTTACAGTGGAGTCGGTACATCAGACGTCGGAAGCCTCGAGTATGGACGGAACTGTAGATCGTATGATCAGAGATTTCGACAGTGATGACCAGGAGGAAGAGGAGGATTTGTAAGAAAGTTTATGTCACAATTTGACTTCAATCTACTTTTAGGATCCTATAAAAATTGTTCAGACTGCCGGTATCGGAAATCTGGATTCAGGGGCAGATTCAGGAGGGGGGGGGGGAGTGTCCAAACCCCACCCTGCTCAGCTACATAAAAAAATTGAATGTCTTGCGTCAATGAAATTAAATTACAATATGATCCTACATCATTATAAAATGATTTTTCTCTTTTAAAATCTCAATTTGTATGTATGCCTATGTAATTTAGAGACGATGATGACAGAATTCCAAACAGGAATCTGGCAAACCCCCTCCTGCTAAATTATCTGGATCTGCCCCTGGGATTGTCAACTTAAGTGTCTACTGCCTTTCTTGACTGTTGTTCTTGATCACCAAACCATTATTTATTTCATTTTATTTCTGTTTTGTTTTCTCAAGTTGTTCTCATTTTATCATAACACAGAAGGGGGGAGAGAACACCTCTCAAGTAAAGATTAGATGTGTTTGTTAAAATGATATTTATATTGTAGATATGAAAGAGGTTTATTAGTCTACAGTGAATTAACAACTTTTCCATCCGAAAAAAGTTCAACATCTGTTATATCACAACCTTTACATCAAACAGGTAAGATAAGTTATAGGCTCGAAATTAATGTTAAATTCAGTTGGAGATGTGATAGTCGAGATGTCAACTCACTGTATTCTTGACTAGAATGTCTACGGATAAAGGCATGAAACACGTAGAATCTATACACAGTTAAAGAATACTCCTATCAATCCTATAATTTGCTATTGTCAGTTGAGAAATTTTTGAAAGTTCCCTACTAGGGGAAGTTAGATAAAACAAATTGAGATCCATCAGTGTATAATAAGAGTAGACCAACTGTTGTTTACCAGGCAATATTCTCCTTTTTACCATTGTGCATGTATAGATAGATTTTATATAAATTACCATATGTTTGTAATAAACTGACAAAAGTATGGGGGGATCACGGAGGCTAAGTGGGTAAGACACAGAATCACTAGTCTGGAGGTCGGGTGTTCAACCCCTGCATTGTCAGAGAAAGTTCATCCAGATTTTCCAGCGTGGTTTGACCTTGTCAGTGATACCGGGCAGAAGACCTGACAAGAACAGCTGTGTAGTCATTTGGATGGGACAAAAACCCAAGGTCCTGAGTACACATTGGCATGCACTAAAAAGATCCCTTGACAATTGGAATTCGATATAAGAGTAGGACGTAGCACCGCTGCCCAACAAAATTTCCCTCAGAGCACACTGTATGGGGTATGCCGATCTTCATTTGTCCAGTTTAGGAGCAGAACAGTAGGACGTTAAACTCCATTTCATTTATTTCAGATTTTGACTATGTCTTATCTTATGTTTTGTATGTACCAATATTTAATTTTTAGAAGATGAGAATGAATTTGAACAGTTACCAAAAGCAGCAAAGCAAGTGCTGTCTGATGAAGATAATATAACTAAAAATAAAAATGCCCATGTTTCCTTCTCACCATCCTTGGAACGTCGTTTGTCAGAAAATCTTCGAATATCTGCGGAGATAGAGACATTTGCTGGTGATAAGAATAGTAATAATATTGTTTGTAAAGATGACGAAATATTAGCTACATCAAATTCTAGTGATGCCATGTTATGGAGCAGTGTGGATAGTGATGCTATCGACGTTGTTCGTAAAGTAAATAAAACAGATTTTAACTCCACTAAAGGGGATAAAAAATGTAGCCATGTGATCTCTCAAAACAATAAGGTTGACTCTAATCAAAGTCCAGTCAATGTAAAGTCCCAAGATGTCAAAAAAAATAAAACTGCTCAAAATCAGTTTCATAAATTTAACAAAAGCCGATCTAGTGAAATTAGATCAAATCGCGAACCACATTGCTATGCAAAATCTTCGTCTTGTAAAGATACAGGAAGCAAACCAACCAAACCTGAGCGTGTAACCCCGGTATTATCAGGCCGTCCATTTAGTGCTGTGATACGCCAAGAGAATTTCCAAGAAACTGCACCATCAAGACCTAAAAGTGCCAGTATGTTAAAAATGGGGAAAGTGGGTCCAGCTAAAACTGTGCGATTTGCAGATGAATTGATTGATAATTTTGTAATCCAAAGTGATGTTTGGCAGGAGGAAGAATCATCAAGTTTTAGAAATCATTTAACATTAAATATTTGTCATGCTGAACCAGAAAAAAAGGCTCTTGAACCAACATCACCACATTCGTCCATATTTGGCATCGGTAAACACAGTGATGAAGATGATATATATCCTGATATAGAAAAGGAAGATAACAGAACTGTGTCAAAATCATCGTGCAAACCAAGGACAGAAAGAAAATACCAGAATGATGATGATGATGATGATGATGACGATGGTGGATGCAGTGATGAAGATAAAGAAAACAAAGCAATTCGACAAGCTGCTGAGCAGCCATCAAAAAGTACTAGTACCAAAAATGCAGAGAAAAAACTGTTGACATCCAGTAATGGTCAAGGTCAAACAGATGACAATAATATTGAAAGTCCAGCCGATACAATCGAAGATGATCCATTAGGTAAAGAAAATGCGTCTGTCATTTCTGAAACTAGTGATTTAAATATGAGTTTTATATCAGATATTTCAACCTTATCCATTGATGAGGCTGATCTACTAAGAACTCCATCAAGTAATTCCAGCGGAATGTTTAGCGATTTTACCAGCAGTTGCAGTAAGAATTCTTGTGATAAACAGGATGAAATTGAACCATTTATTAAAGATACAAACAATTCCGTTTCTAAGACCGATATTGAGAATAGAAAAAATGTCTGCTCAAACAGTGGTCTCAACCACACTATGTCTAAATCAAGGACAAATTCAGTCACAGTTTCTCTTGCCTGTTCTAATAAAGCTGAATTACAAAATAAATTATGTTCATTATCAGCGAATACCCCAAAAGTAAAAAAACATTCCAAAAATCATGGTTATCAAAGTCCTAATAAAGCCATAGTAGATCAGACACAGATTGACTCACCTGAAGCAGCCCTTGATCCTATTAGTGATGTTTCAAATCTGAATGCACATCTTTACGAAAGCAAAAATTTATTTTATTTGCCAATTGAAGAAGCAGAGTTTATCGAGGATATTTGTGATATAACATGTCCAGATTCTCCTGTTTATATGGTCGACCCCCACTTCAACAAAAATATCCCACCAGTTGAGGCAATGTCCTGTCACAGAATTTATGACAAATATCAACATAACATCAAACGTGGTCGCAGACCATACTCTGCAAGTATTGTCCGTAAAACAACAACTCGTCCATTACCAAAACGTCCAACATCGGCTAGTCCAGATTTCAGAAAGAAATTATTTGGAGAGTATTGTGCTATGTGTAAACATCAAAAATCGTATTGCCGATGTAAAACCAAAAGTGAAACAGATTTATTGAAAAACGGCGAATGGACAAATACTACAAAAGATGAAGCTAAAAAATTGGAAACTGAAATTGAGGTTAAAAGTAAAAAAGAAAATAGATCAAATAAAATTCCAGATGGCATTCTGAAACTTAATTTTGAGGAGAAGGAGGAGGATGAATATGAAACAGTTGATATTGATGATCCTAATTCTCCATTTGTTGGGGGCAGCACTTTTGACGCTCTTGACCTTCAATTACGAACCATTCAACATGATATACGTCAACAGATCGAAAGAGATGAGAAGAAAATAAAGAAGGTTGCTTTCGTTGAAGAAGTCCACGAAGAGGATTTGGAAGATGACACAAATGAAAGTGAAAGTTCCTCAAATTTGGAAACAGGAGACGAAGGGGATAAACAGATAATGCCAGATTATCAATCACTCTTGGATTTTTATCGGAAAAAATGTTGTGATTCTGGTAATCCTGGTTTGGTTTTAAGTAAACATATCGTCACATGCAAAAATCGTGTCTTACTGACAGATGTTGTCGCTTCACCAATCGAATGCCTGAACAGAATCTATAGCTCACGGTCTGATGTCCACAAGAAACTAAAATATGCATTGGAAGCAGTCTGCGATCAAGGTCTTAAACTAGAGTTGAATAATTTGGCATCCGGATGTTTTTTGCAATATGTCTGTGATTTTTTACCAGAAGTTGGCAAAGAAGAAAGAATGGTAAGTAAGCATTTACAGTTGTCTTTTTTGTCACTTCTTGACAAGATAAACTTGCATGAAAAGATCGCATAAGTTGAAAGTTGATTTTGGTTTTGAAAATTGGTTGAATTACGTATGACCGACAGTCACAGCATATCTATAATAATTTTAATATTCCTTGTTTTTGTATTATAGAAAACAAAACAAGATGATGATGCTTTAAGGTGAGTCATAAACACCAAGACAATTTAATTTATGATAGAATTTATTTCATTTGGTATAAAATGACTGCTAATGTCATCTGTTACCCCAGATCATTAAGATATTAACTGTAACCCTGGATGGGTGGTCGAGTTTTCTAGTGTTTGTGCTTTAGATCATAAGGTCTAAAGTGAATACAAAAATCATTATTTCATCTAGTTGGCAAAATAAAGTGCCTGAAATCTAATAAAACACTAATTTTACTTTACTATTACTTGAATACCAAGAATCTGTACTGAATTAACTATGGATTAAAACATTTTGTCAATTGGTTGTTTGGGATCCAGGTAATCCGTCTAAGGTAGGCTATATTGGACCACATTGAAGTTGCTGTACATGTATTCACAGGCTAGAATAGCAGAAAAACCTAGTTGCTGCATTTCAATTTTACTTCTGACACTCCTGTCTCCGTGGACTAAAACGATTGGTTGGTTGATTGGAATTCAAGACAGCCACCTGAGTTAGGCTATATCAAACCACCTATATTAATCCTTTCCCTGAACATGTTTAAGTCTGGACAGATGTGGGATCATGTCTTAATTATATTGTCAATATATGAGTAAAATAATTTTAATTTCTTTGTAGTTTTGAAACTTATAGTTTGAGCGTATGTGGCATGGAGATAGGGGCGCCTTCTCAACCTCGTGGGTTTCCTCCGGGCACTCCGGTTTCCTCCCACTGCTAAAGACCCCTACGTGCAAGCGAATTATTGAAATAGAATTAAACCATATGTTAGTCCCGAAATGACCTAGTTTGTGTTGAGTGGACCCCATTTCTCTCTCTCTCTCTCTTTGAAACTTATAAGTATTAACACTTAACAGACAGTATATATATATATATATTTTAGTGAGACTACAAGTATAAATGGAGGTTTGGAAGTTATAGCTACAAGGAAGACTATTTTCCCACCAGCAGGAAGGTCTGTACTTTATTTACTGGAAATAATAAATACACACCCTGTACTGAATTAATCGTGGGTTGGTTGACCAAGTGGTTTAATGCGGTTTCCGTGGGTACTCCTGTTTCCGCCCACTGCTAAAAACCAATTCAGAGTACAGTGTACCAAAGGCAAACAAACTGTTAAAAACCATTAAATTTGATATATTATTTATCATGATATACTTCAAACACCTTTATTATTTATGTTAATATAATTTTAAAAATTGTTTAGGATTTTCATTATACACAAAATTTAAAAACTTAATATCAAGGCCTCATTAATAACTCATACCTATCAGTGATGACATCATTATGTTGTCAAAAATCTATGACACCAAGTATAGATTATACTGTCTCCTGTAATGTTTGATATCACACCCAGAACATTGATTATAAAATATATCATAATTTCAATTTCAGTCGGATTGAAGATGAAGACGAGGCTCCGTTTCCACCATTATGTTTTAGTATAAATGCACGTCCACCGCCTGGTTATGTTTATTATTTTTCGTATGGTACAGATATGAATAAAGACAGGTAAGGTTAAAGTTAAAGGAGCAGTCTCCGATTGATACCCACATTTCCTCAAAATACCAAATGTTCACATCTCGAGATGACTCGTAGAATTTTTTCAAATACTTCACCATATTTTTGGAATCAACTACCTCTAGAATAAAGACCTTGAAAATCCCAACTCAAAACATCTCTGTTCCGGGATCCCATGTTAACAATAATAAGTGATAGTTATGGAACCACCATCGCATTAGAAATTTTAGAAGTATTGTATTTATGAGCTTTGTGAATGTTGATATAATATCATCTTGTTTCTGAATCACCTTGCTTGGTAACATTAAACAGTAATATCCACCCCACCATGATTGCCATTTCAGTATTATATCTCCCTTCTGATTATGGTTTGTTGTGCATTTGTTCTATATTGTCTCAATCTGATTAAAACACAGATCCAATTTCGTTTCGTTTTTTATAGTTCAAAATTTCGTTTTTACTTGTCTTTACTACTCTTGGATCTGGAGGACTTGTTATTTAACTAGTGCTCTGCCTGAAATGAGGGGTCAGCTAATCAAATGGTCTGTGGAATCGACCGTTTGACCTTTTCATGCGTGGAACTGTGGGTAGATATTACCAGCCAATGACATCTATACTAACACCAGCGGATAGAAATCAAAACAAAACAAAAGTAGATTTTAAAAAGCATGGCGGTCGCTAATTGGTTTATCGACTGACTGACATTATCGGGTCAAATGTCCCGTGCTTGATTCCTGACGTCATAGAACGTGAGCTCCCACTATAACTTGTTAGATCTACATGAATGTAGGCCATCGAAAGTATAAAAAACGAAACGAAATATAGATCTATATTTTAATTAGATTGGTTTTGTCTATTTAGAACCAGAATTACAGAGAAAACAGACTTTTAGACCATACACAATAAAAGTATCTGATTGAAAAAAGCGTATTGATTCAGAAATTATTCAAATCAATCAATCTATAGGGAAGCTCTTAAAGTTTACATAAATTTCCAGACATTTTTACATTTTATGCAGCCTTTTTCTTAGCTTATTTTATAGCATATTTGCTATGTAAAATAGTATTATATAATTGAAACATGTATATTTGTAGATATATGTATTACTTATGATATTTATATGTTTGTACAGATTAAGTATGTATATCAAAAGAAAAGTGGAGAAGAAAAGATGGGGAATTTTATTTGGATTCAATCTGTTATTCAATAAAAAAGGTAATTTGAGTTATTTCATTAGTCATTCAAGTCCCTGAGTTGAGATATTGTAAATGTTGAATTTCCAAGATATAATAAATATCAAAGTACTTAGCCATCTTCCATCTTCATTAGCCTGGTGGGTGCAGAAAAGTAGAATGTTAAACCCAATTTCAGTCATTCATTCATGTTGTATCATAATAATGTCTGTGATTGAGTCAACTGGTGTGGTTTCCATTCCTCGGTTGTACATGAAAAGAAGTAGAGTCGCCTGTGTTAGTCTCAAAATGACCTAATTTGTGTTGAGTGGACGTTAAACCCCATTTCTCTCTCTCTCTCTCTCTCTGTCATTCATTCATTAATTTATTTAAGGTGCTGATGAAGAAGGGTTTGGTTTTCCTAATATAGAGTTTAACCCGTTTGGTTGTGTGGAGGGATGTATTTATCAATTGAGTAATAATGAACTACATTTATTAGATAGTTGTGTCGGGTATCCAGAGGTAGGATTTTTTATTCTAACTATGAATGATGATATCTTACTCAGATCAACTTTAATTAAGTTATACTATACATGCCTCAGTTCAAGCACTAGCCTTAAATTAATGGTCCTTTTCATTTCAATGGTCTCTGCCAACCCACCCAACATGGAATCGTTCATACATACCAAATAATATAAAAACTCATTGAAAAAAAGCCACTTCTTTCCTGATTTTGGAGAAATAGGTCTTCATCATTTTTTTCTACAAAATGTATTAAAAAAAAAATTGTCACCAGATCTGTCACTGCGTCTGGCTCAACATGGTTGAAGTGTAAGATCACAAATCTATAATCTATGCAATACATAGTCAGGAAAGGGATCATAATCTAACCTTTCCTTTCCTACCACTGCCAAAAAGGCCATGTAATGTAGGCCTACATAACGTGAAAATGTATAATATATTATTAATATATTATATAACGTGAAAAAGTGACTTAATAAATAATAACACATGAAAATTATTAATTAATAATATATACAACATGGAAATGTGAAGTAGTATATAATATGACTTAAAAATGTGAACTAGTATAACAGGGGCAGATCCAGAGGGGGTGACTAGTCACCCCCTCCCCACCAGTGTATAGGAATCCCGGGTCCTACAAGCTTCCACCGGGACATGCACGCATGGTCAATATATATCATATAGCACACGGTGCGCATCTTATCAGACACACAATCAGCATCTATGTTACTAGCGGCAGAAATTAGCTCCGTAAACCACGGTCGGTGAGACAAAACATGGGGTTGTCACCCCCCTCAAAAAAATCCTGGATCCGCAACTGTATAACATCATAAACATATTATGTTATTACAATTTGAACATGTTATATGTTATATGTCACAGCATTATGAACATTCTGTGTTTATGTAATATTGTGTTGTATATGTTGCAGTATTATGAGCATATTGTGCTTATGTTATTACAGTGTTCTGAACATAATATGTTTTTGCAATATGAAACGTATTGTGTTAGAATTTATTATTATAAACATTGTGTAAATATAGCATTATGAACATTTTGTGTTGTATATTATAGCATTATGAACATAGTGTGTAATTATAGCATTATGAACATTTTGTGTTGTATATTATAGCATTATGAACATATTGTGGTACCAGTCTGGATGACCAGTGATAAACCTGATGATTGTTTAGCTCAATATTGTGTACCTGCTCTAACGTTTATAGCACAAGATAAATGGATTGAAAATGGTAAGTTTAGTTTCTACATCTCCCTTAATAACATGAATGATTAACGTCTGTCATCAATGGAAGTTGTGGATTTGATCTCATAATTGTGACAAAAAACATCTCCTGCTTCTTGATTAATGGTTTCCTGACATTGTTAAAGAGTTTCTTCCCAGCCAGGATACAGTTTATATAAACATATCTTAACATCTACACACTTTTATCGCCTTTAGCTGTTTACTATACTGGTAGTTATACATTTATTTATAAAAATATTTACTGTACATCTGATGGAAAATGAGGTAGTAATTGTAGTTTGTAATCCTGTAGTATAAACAACAGTGGCTCATTATGGTACAAGCCTAGAGTCCATTGTGACATCTGTTTTATCACTGTGCAAATGATGCCTGACACGTCTCAAGTTCAATCAACACCATGTATAAAAATAGATAGATAAATTTAACGGAAATGAGATGTTAATTCAAGTACCAGTAGATAACTATTTTAAGTACATGTAGTGTAAATATAAGGAATTATTCAAAACCCCAAACAAAACATTGTATTAAATTACTTCATTTTTGATTACTTATTGAATGGAATTATTGTAAATCTTGTAGAGACAATCTGCCCAGACTTAACAACTGATATTATTTTATGTTTTTCAGAGAAGATTTTACCGTGTGATTTCTCGTTATCACAGTGTATAAAAGGTTCTGACATGTTATCACCTGGTTATGTTCAACACCTGCGTACAATAGCATCCGTTACTTCATTTTAAACAGTCAATCCTGGTTATCATTACTGATTCAACAGATTAGCTTATATTGACCAATGGATAATGCTAATCAATATATTGGATGTCATAAAAGCTATGAGTTAAGGATAGAGCTTGAACAAGAGTTCATATGAGTTAAGGGTAGAGCTTGAACCAGAGCTCCTTTGCGTTAAGGGTAGAACTTGAACAAAAGTTCATATAAGTTTAATTAGTAATGGGTAGAGCTTGAGTATGTTATTATAGATATGGAAATGATATAGACTTTAGTCGCTGCTATTGTTAGCTGTCTATTATTAGAATATAGAAACAGTTAAACTATATCTTTAAATTCCTCAATTTATTATGATTCCTCGTTTTTAAGTTTATTTTACAATACTTTGTTAAAATTATATTTGTTATCATTTATTATGTTTTGCATTATTAACTTTATCATTTATTATTCTGTTGTTTTTATACACCCACATTTATTAAATGTAGTTGAATATTGTTGTCACCTCCAACCATCGTCCACATGTAGAGGCTAAAAGTTATCCAATTCTTACACCATGTCTGTCTTCGTGACATGAAGAATCCTGTCGATTTTCAAACATTTTCTGATAAATACCCCCAGAGTTTCAGCTGTTGTTGGATTTGAAAATTGTTTTGGATGCTTGAATCTTTAAAGTTATCATCCTATTAACTTTGATTTAAATTACTTCAAATAACTGCTGAGGGCGTATGTTTTGTTGCCTGGCCAGTAAAGGGCTATCAAATATTAATGAATCAATGGGCATTGTCAGCAATGGTTATTTCTAATGTTGATTTACATGTTGTCACCCAGGTCTGTCTGGCAACTATTGGCTTGTCATCGTAATAGAAGATACAGTTTTTAATAGATTTTTTTCCAAATATGATAATAAGTTTCAGTGTCATGAGAGGACAAAGCCTGTAATTCAGCTCTCTGCAGCTTTTCGTTCCTAAGTTGTTAAAGGTTGCAGTTTTTAGTGGATTTTAGTCCTGTTTGGTGCAAGTGATTGAGTTAAAGAGAGAATGATCCGTCTTGATTTTCTGCCCTCTTGTGACCCTTTGTTCCAGAGTTAGTCACCTTTCTTTGAAAATCCTCATTAACAAAATAGAGGCTAGAATTTTTAATAGATTTACTTCAAATTTGGTGTAAAAGCATTGGGCTCGTGTGCAGACAAACCCTATTGATATTGAGAGCTCTATGCCTTTGGGGTTAAGAGAGTTAGCGACCTTACATTCCAGAGTTTTTAGTAGATTTTCTTTAAATCTGAAGTTATCGGATGTTGAAACCTAATGATTTTCAAAGTTCCACAACCTGTCATTCTAGAGTTATCACCCCTTTTCCGAAACAGTTGGTTACATGTTAGGCAACATTATTTTCAAATTTGGAGTAAGGCATTAGCTTCATGACAGGATGAGGCCTATTGATATTCGAGTTCTGCAACCTTTTTCTGAAAACCTTGATGTGAAGCTATGGGATCACATAGCATGAACCGTGATAATTTTCAATAAATTCAGATAATTTTCAACATTATGTGTCATAAAAGCTTGTGAACATGATTTAGTGATGAAAATTAGATTTTTTGAAGGTATCCTTATCAAGTTTTGTTACATATCCAAGTTTTCCGTTCTGATAAGCTGCTGTCTATGACCATATTATTTTTTGAGATATAGGTGCTGTGTAGACAATGTTTAAATAATGTGTTAATGGTATCATATTACAAGTAGTTGTTATTTGTTAATGAATATAATTCATCTGTGATAGAACAAGATTAATGTTATATTAATTTATTCTTTTTATATCTGTCTCAAATTATTTTCACTATAATTGTTAATTTATAGGTTTACAAAACTAATATTAGATCGTTCTTTCAATATGACAAAAAATTTATTTATTTCATGCTTGCTTGGAGAGAGATGAACAACCATTGTTTTAGTTAGGTGCTTTATAAATGAACTATTATCAGAGAGAGTAGAATTATTTATTAGATGTCCATTTATTAGTTTTAACTTATGGCAAGGTCTCCTAGTTACATAAGAAGCGCTTCTTATGTATTGATTTAATTGTGAAAACTTCAAGAGGATTAATTAATGTTCAGTAGACGCCACGATTAAATGGCGGAAAAAGAAGGCTTTTTCGTAGGCTTCCCTATTTATAGTAAATGCTTCACTATTTATAGTACATACACAGTGACTACCAACAAATGCAAACTGTAAATTGATTCTGGCTCAATCAAGTCACATGATAAACAAGGCTGAAAAAAATATATGCTTGTAGTTTTCATGAAATTAAAATGTTTAGCAAGGGATTGGGTGCAAGTTTTGGATAGATAAATTGGATATGTTTTTTGTCCAAATATATCAAATCACACAGTTTGTACACTGAAAGGCAATTTTCTAAACCATGTTAAATGCTATGCTTGATTTTAGATAATCTTTGAAATATAAAATGCTGCAGATAAAATGATTTTAACTCAATATTGTTTTCTTTATTTAACAAATATTGTAGCTTGAATTGGAAATTTTCTTGTATCTGGTCTAACACCATGGTATCTGGTGTAACGAATATACAGAATGTGGGCCTCAAACTATTTGCTGGAAAATTATGGTTTGTTGGACCAGCTTGTTATTTCATTTACTATAAATAAATAAACACTAACATGGTTTTAAATTTAGGGTAAATTGTGCAAAATCTATTATTGAAACTTATGGAAAAATAAATCTTCAAGAGTCAAAAGTGTATGTGATGAAAATAGACGAATATATAGCATGTTATCGATTAAAATATTGTTGTCTTGTTTTTATCTAATACCAAGCAATTTACAACGTCCTATTTTGTATTTTATAAATTGGTATAATCTAAAAGGGTGGCTTTATGTCAGTTGCAAGTGTGCTTATGTTGATGATATCAGCAAGTGCGAGCATCTGAATTCGGAACTCTCATGTCGAACTGATAGCGATTACACTTAACATGTGACTGTCAATTTATTAATGATGTGATCAACGAAATGGCGAATTACTTAAAGAAAGCATCCCAAAGGCATGGTTGGTTTTGCCACAGTTCTATGTCTCTAAATCATGTGATGTCATTTCCATGGAAACGAGTTGATGTAAGTTGTAAGAACCTACTGTTCACTGGTATTAAGGAATAAGTATGCCAAGTTCCAAAATGATCCAGTCTTAGTGGGTGCGACACTTCCCTGGTTATCGGGCATGCACCAAAATCAATATGTGATTTCCTTGGGGCAGAGGCAATAAATGTACCAAGTTTCAAGACGATCAGTTGGCAGTGGCAAGCCTGTTCTTAAAATGATATAATCACGATTCATTCAGAATCTAAGAATCTGTAAGTGATATACAAAAGTGGTGAGGTAAACTCACCAGACATTCTTAAGTCAATAAATGAAATGAAATGGGGTTTTAACGTCATACTGTTCTGCTCCTAAATTGGGCTAATGAAGATGGGCATATGTCATACAATGTGCGATGAGGGACATTTTGACCAGGCAGCGGCACTACGACCTACTCTTATATTGAATTCCAACTGCCAAGGGATCTTTTACGTGCACACCAGTGTGTACACGGGACCTCAGTTTTTCATTCCATCCGAACGACTAAATAGCTGTCCTTGTCAGGCTTCCTCGTCCTGCATCACTGACATGAGGAAACCATGATGGAAAATCTGGATGTACTTTCTCGGCCAGTGCAGGGATCGAACTCCCAACATCCAAGCTAGCAAGCCAGCATCTTACCCACCTAGCCACGTGATCCCCCTTAAGTAATTAATGTGAGGTCCAAGATTTGATAACTGCAACATTGGAAGTTATACCTGGACAAAACAAACATGTGCAGCAAGGATGGTGTTACACGTCAAATTTTGTAAGCACTGTGGTTTCACTTCCATGTTTGACCGATTATGCTACAAACATGCATATTGAGGTTAAATACCAAATCAAAATCGTCTGAAAAAAAATGGCCTAAGATTAATTGTGCTGGATTTTTTTCTTTGAGTACTTGACTACAGTGTACATACCTCATAATTATTTATTTCCACAAGTTGGAGGATCTCCTACCTGCCTAAATGTTTTTATCCATGGTCATTTAGTACAAATTCACTGTATTCAATTAGAAGAAAGTGAAATTAGTGTTTTATTATGTAAAAATCATCAGATTTCGGACACCTTTTTAGGGTAAAACTAACCTGTCTCACGATGGTCTAAACCCAGCTTACGTTCCCTGTTGGTGGGTGAACAATCCAACGCTTGGCGAATTCTGCTTCGCAATGATAGGAAGAGCCGACATCGAAGACAAAACAAAAATTATTATTATAATTTTTTTCTTTCACTGTCCGCAGGCAGTCTGGCTGAAAGGTCTCCTTGGCTAAAAAGTCAGTGGGGCAGCCCCTACCCCACTGCCGGATGTATTTACAAATAAATCTGAAGTGGTATATGAAGTTTCGTTGATATTTAATCATTCTTGGTAAAGCAAGGCTGACACTTGCACGATTCCGTGGCACACATTGGCACGACTCGAGTTGTGCCAGTGCGCAAACTGGCGTGAAGTGTGCGTAAACCTGTCAAGATTGCGTGCCATGTCGGTACGAGAATTTTGAAATGTTCAAAATTTTTGTCAAAACAAAATTTAGCGACCTGGTCGTGAACTATGCGCAAACTGTTTGTGAACTCGTCGGGACAATGCGGGAGGATGCGTGCCAGGCAGCTGCCAGGTATAGGCATCTTCTCTTCCCTGCAATGATTGTATCTCTGATATTTAGCATGTTGTCTCTTCCACAGCCAGTCAAAAGATATGTTGCCAACGAAACATACGCCCACAGGAGCTAAATCGTCCGGGCAGTCAACAAGGGTTGTCGCATATTTTTACTTTTTTTGGTAATTAAACATTTGTAATACACTAAAATCTGATTTAGAGTAAAAACTCATGTAATTATGAGAATAAAGTTTTACCCCATGCTAACAATTAGTATACACATGAAACATTTAATATCATGGATTTAGCTGTTCAGTTATCAAAATTCATTGAAAATCAAAATAGTTGTTCGTTTCAACACCTTAAACTCTGTGTATCAATCTGAGGTTTGGCCTCTATAACGTCACAAGATTTTTTGAAGTTATCAAGGGAGAGAACTCTTGCACTAATTATCGGAAATCGCTGAAAATCAATAGGATTCTTCGTCTCATGACCTTAAACACTGTGTATAAATTTAAAGTAAATCGAATATTAACTTTGGCCTCTAGAGCGTCCACAAGATTTTTTGAAGTGATCAAGGGCCACAACTCTGGCACTAATTATCGGAAATCGCTGAAAATCAATAGGATTCTTCGTCTCATGATCTTAAACACTGTGTATAAATTTAAAGTAAATCGGATATTAACTTTGGCTGATAGAACGTCTACAAGATTTTTTGAAGTGATCAAGGGCCATAACTCCGGCACTAATAATTGGAAATCGCTGAAAATCAATAAGCTTCTTCGTCTCATGACCTTAAACACTGTGTATAAATTTAAAGTCAATCGGATATACACTTTGGCATAGACCTTCCACAAGATTTTTTTGAAGTGATCAAGGGCCATAACTCTGGTACTAATTATTGGAAATTGCTGAAAATCAATAGGCTTCTTTGTCTTATGACCTTAAACACTGTGTATAAATTTCAAGTCAATCGGATATTAACTTTGGCCTCTAGAGAGCGTCCACAAGATTTGTTTAAGTGATCAAGGGCCATAGCTCTGGCACTAATTATCGGAAATCGCTGAAAATCAATAGGCTTCTTCGTCTCATGACCTTAAACACTGTGCATAAAATTAAAGTCAATCGGATATTAACTTTGGCCTCTAGAGCGTCCACAAGATTTTTTGAAGTAATCAAGAGCCATATATAACTCTGGTAGTTATTATCGGAAATCGCTGAAAAACAAAAGGCTTCTTTGTCATTGACCTTAAACACTGTGTATAAATTTAGGTCAATCGGATATTAACTTTAGCCTCTAGAGCGTCCACAAGCAATTGTGGACGCCGGACCGACGGATGGACAGGGGCGACGACAATATACGACCACATTTCAATGTGGGCGTATAAAAATGACCAGGGGCTTGTGAGACCCCCTTTTTATATGTTGTGCCCAAGTCGACATGACACCGTACGAATTGCGCAAACTCGTCATGAAAATATGGGAAGTGCATAAACAATGGGCAAACTATGCGCGCACTCGTTGTGCCAGTTCGTGTCAATGTGGACACTGATTGGCACGCACTTTTGAACTCGTTGTGAACTATGCGTGAACTAATGAACAGTGTGGGAGCCTCCCAGTTGGTGCCCCAAAATGGCACTACTTGCCATGACAAAATCGTGGCCAAAAGTCGTGCAAGTGGCTTAAGGTTTCAAGTCAACGAAAGTTGAACATATCTGCATTAACTTGGCAATGTGCTATGATTATTATTATGACGTATCCAGACTCTGGCACAAGTAAATGGAGGCCAGAGTCCAGTTCCCCTCACAAAAAAAGGTTGTACGGTTATACTGAAATTGAATTAATAAGGTACCGGTATATAAAAAATATTATTGATGTTTATTTGGAAAGATGTACATTAAATAGAAAGATAGGCTGGCACTGCCAGGCAGGATACGCCCACATTTTTGAGAGATGGATAGAGAACAAGCAATACCGAAAGTGATTTTTCCTACATCGTTAAGTCCTGTATTTCATACTGTATTGGGAGCAGCCATTTTGTTGGTCAGTTCCAGTCTGATATTCATGAAATTCGTAGCCGACAATGATAATGGTGTGACGGTACACAACCTAGAAATGTTACTTTTCGTTAAAATCGGATATGAATTGTGACCTGTAGAGAGTCCACAACCATGATATACCATATTTTTACACTATTCGCGTACAAACAGCGGCCATTTCGTCCGGCAATTTTGGTCCAATTTTCACGAAATTCGAACTCAACCTTCCTTATGATGCAACAGTAATATAATCAGAGTTTTTTTTTAAATCAGATAATAATTGTTCGAGAGATAGACAGAGAACCAGCAATACCGAAAGTGATTTTTCCTACAATCAAAGGCCATAATTCATTAGGTTACAATTTGATATGCGCAAATATCGAAAAGAATCTTTAGGTTATAAACAAGCATTTCAGGATTTATCAAAATCGAATTAAAATTAATTGTCACCTCTACAGGGTCCACAACTTTGATATACCATATTTTTACACTGTTTGCGTACAAACAGCGGCCATTTTTTCTGGCAATTATGGTCCAATTTTCTCAAAATTCTAACTCAACCTTCTGTAGGGTGTAACGGTGATAGAGTCAAACGTTTTTTTAAATCGGATAATAATTGTGACCTCCAGAGGGACCATAGGCGATTTTTCGGACAATCAGGGGCCATAATTCAGGAAGTTACGATCCGATATGCGCAAATAACGAAAGGAACCAAGATCTTTGGGTTATAACCATGCATTTCAAGTTTCATCAAAATTGAATTAAAATTGTGACCTCCACAGGGTCCACAACCATGATATACAATTTTTAACAGTATTTGTGTACAAACGGCGGCCATTTTGTATGGAAATTTTGGTCCGATTTTCCCGAAACTCGAACTCAACCTTCCTTACAGTGTAACGGTAATATAATCAACCGTTTTATTAAATCGGATATTAATTGTGACCACCAGAGGGACCACATTCTAAAAAGGCGATTTTGCGTATAATCAGGGGTCATAATTCAGGAAGTTACGTTCCGATACACACAAATATCGAAAGGCACCAAGATCTTTGGGTTATAACCATGAATTTCAAGTTTCAGCAAAATCAAATTAAAAATGTGACTTCTACAGAGTCCACAACCTTGATATACCATTTTTTAACAGTATTCGCGTACAAACGGCGGCCATTTTGTATGGCAATTTTCGTCCGATTTTCCCGAAATTCAAATTCAACCTTCCTTAGGGTGTAACGGTGATATAATCTAACGTTTTTTTAAATCGGATAATAATTGTGAAGTCCAGAGGGACCACATTCTAAAAAGGATGATTTTTCGGACAATCAGGGGCCATAATTCAGGAATTTACATTCCGATAGGCGCAAATATCGAAAGGAACCAAGATCTTTGGGTTATAAACATGCATGTCAAGTTTCATCAAAATCGGTTCAAAATTGTGACCTATATAGGGTCCACAAGCTAAAAACGTGATTTTTCGTACAATCAGGGGCCATAATCCATGAAGTTTTTATCAGATACATGCCAATATCGAAAGCAGCCGAGATCTTTTGGGGATAAACCTATATTTCAAGTTTCGTAAAAATCGGATAAGAATTGTGACCTGTAGAGAGTCCACAAACAAATTGTGGACGGACGGACGGACAAGGGCGACGACAATGAAAGTTATACCTTGGGTAACTACCTATGACCCCCGTCAACCTAATTTACGTACCTTAGCTCAAGACACTTCAATTTTAGAGACTAGTGCCCGTATGTCTAAACTACTAGATAATTCTAAAATTGTAATTTCACAGAAAAAATGCAGGAGCATTGGTCAGTTGATAGAAGTAAACAGATTGAAAAAAACAGAAGTGCCTGTAATTAATAATAATTTTTATAGAGGATGCAAACCTTGCAACAGACCGAAATGCAAAGCATGTGCAACTATGGAAACCACCAATCATATTACTAGTATAGACCAAAAAAAATTTTATATTAAAGCTAATTGTTTAAATTGCCACAGTTCTTATGTAATATACTGTATAACTTGTCAATTTTGTAAAAAACAATATGTAGGCCAAACTATCACTCCTTTTAGCATGAGACTTAACAGCCATAGAAGTAACATTAAACTAAAAAAAATTGGAAAATCCCCCCACATTGCCCCACATTTTAATACACTCGGTCACGAATCTTATGTTTGCACTGTACTCGATAAAATCCCTCAGAATGATAGAACTAAACTTAATATTGCTGAATCACTTTGGATCCACAGATTAAATACTGTATGGCCTTATGGTTTAAATGAAATGCCTGTAAATTAATTTTAAATTTTTTTAACCTTACACCCTTTATAATTATTATCTCATCAATGTTATGACGTCATATTTACATTATGACATCACTTGTTACCACGACTAACCTTGAATTTCAACTGCCTCATTTTTGTAACTTATATTCTCTGAAGAAGTAGATTTTTACCTACGAAACGTTAGATACTTTAAAAGATGGTTTTGTGATACCTTTGACTTTGTTTTTATCCACTCCTACTACTGGTGTCACTGTATCAAGTTTATTATGACTTTGATCCTGTCTATGTTTTATGTTATTTAAATGGTTTTGGATTCCTCTCACTTTATCATTCGTATTCACATAAAAATGTGGGCGTATAAAAATAATATCAATCACTGAGAATGCTCAACAATTAGCAATGCACCCTTTGTCAAATATCAAATTGTTGTTCAGTAAACTTCAATCAAATTTAAATTAGGGGGGTTGGATGATCAAATGATTAGCAGACAGGTGTGAGCTGTATCATATATGGTCTGTCATTAGTCAACTGGAGTGGTTTCGACTCCCCGGTTGTACATGACAAGAGTATAGGGTCGCCTGTCAAACCTTGTATGTGGGTTTTCTCCGGGTCCCCCAGGCCCAGTTTCCTCCCGCAGCTAAAAGTAAAGACTCCTACCCACAATTAATCATTGAAATAAAATTGAACCATGTGTATGGATGTTATAATATATTAAAAACCATTTCTCTCTCTAGCTCTCAATCAAATTAGTTGTTTATCCACTGCTGGTGGATATCAATGGTATCCAAAGAGTCCAATTCCTGAGAATCATCTCCTGTGTGATCTGGGCACCGAGCTATATAATATAAATTATAATTAATAATGCGTGGAGGTCCTAATCAAAAATCTCAATTAATTAATTTCGATATGAATCCATTTTATCTACTAAATAAATAAAGTATTTTAAACTAAATGTTCTTTAGCTAATGTTGTGAAGGGCCTTTACTAAAGGTTTTGAGATCTGCATTGATCTCCCAGCGTCTTTGCTGTCTTGTTCGTACTCTTTTGGATCCGCCTTGCTTACAGGTGTCACGTTGTTACTATTTTTAGTTCAGGTAAAAACATTTGTTAGCCTCGTCACTATGTTGACATAAATTAGATACAAAAGAGTTCTAGATTAAAGCATTTAGAACAATTTGAATTTGTGAGGAATGTTTCCATTATTGAATATTTCATACATTAAATGTATTTTCCTTGGGTGTTATATGACTAAAAAAGTAATTTTTTCAACAAATGAATAATTTAATTATTGAAATAATCCCTGTTTTAAGATATCACTACGAGATGTAAGGCGGCTAATGTACCATGTTTGAACATCGACGGAAACGTGTGTAATGGATTCATTCATTCAAGAATAATTTTATGCGATTAAATAAGATGGACATTTAATTGGATTATCGCCAGAACACAGAATGGCTGTTGGAAAATATAGTTTAAAGCTTCATTTACCCGGCAGAATTGAAGGGTGGCTTAATATTTGGGGTAGGTCTAAAATTATTTTCTATAGTATTTCTCTAATCCAGAAATTCGCATAGATGTGTCAGAATGTTTTCACCGTCTTCAACTCTGTTTACTCGTATGTCAGACTGACAAATTGTTTGCACGACATTTAAAGAGAACCCCGTCTTTATATTACGATTTACTCAACGCAGGACGCTAAATTAAAAAAAAAAAAAAGTTAATACACTGACAAAAGGAATGTTGTTGTTTTTTTCTTCAGAAAAATGTTTATATTTGATTTGGTCAACGTTCTTCATTCCTAACAACAACAATTTCCATTATAAACATGAAACAAATCCATCATTATTTTCAACTATAATATACCATTCTTTATGCCAATTTGTCATTTTTAATTACAATCAAATGCCCCTACAAAATGCGATTTCCAAGAGTTAGGCTACCGGTACGACCATTTACCCAAGCCAAATCATGGACCTATAATAAAGATGAACCCCAAGGGAAACACCGAAAAACTAAATACACCATGTTATAACCGGAAAACACAGAAAAAACTAAATACTTGTACCGAAAAACAACTAAATACTGTTATTAAGTGTTTTTCCGGTGTTTTCTGGTATTTAGTATATGGTGTTTTCCGGTGGTGATTTGATTAGTAATCCCAAATTTCAAAACTCGTCGAAAAAAAAAGGCTGCTATGCTTCACAATTTGTGGGAAATAAATAGATCTTCCTTATTATTTATTCATTGACATTGTCGCCAAATAACCGGGCATTTTTTCGTTGTTGCCTTCACTATGATCTGTCACTGACCTTTACACTGTATCAGGAGTAACAAAAAGACAAGAAACATGAAGTGACACTATGAAACTAGAAAATTATTTTTTAAGATTAGAACTGGAACTATAGCTACCCCAGTACATGGAGGTATGTTATCAGCTCAGAAACCCATTCAAGTCAAATCTAAACAAGGCATGGAAATTGGTTTCCATTTTTACTCTAATTTCAAATCAGTTATGTTTGGCGAAAGAAGCCAGAAGTCTCAATCGAATGCAAATTTCTAGCATCTGGTAATTCCAGTCTACATAGGTATAATATTGTACATGGCTCAAGATGAGAATATGGCGACACCGTTTGTTTTGGTGCAATGTGTCTAGCCTCGTCCCTCGAGACCCTTGTTACAACTGGGACTGAAACGCATTATGGTACACGATTCGTGTACCAATGGTAAAATGTTAATTTTGACTTAGATATTGGATATCAGAAGCCCATCTTTTCCCGGTAAGATTATACATTGTTGATTTAAATTGACAAATAATTTGCGTTTTCAATGTTGAATATTTTGGATGATATTGAGTTAGAGACTAAGCTACTTTAAGACAAACTAAAAGTACACATGATTTACAGTAAGTTAATGCCAGGCTAACTGTGACCACATTTTTGTGTGACTGGGACGGTGATAACGCTGATTGTGACTATTGATTTGAATGACAAGAGTGGTCAGTAGCCTACCAGATTCAGGTATCTAAAATGTGTAGAACAAATAAGCAAACAAATATAAGCAAACAAAACGAAATGGCATAGACACTGATAAATAATTACTTACATGTATGAAAGGAAACATTTGAAAGATATTAGAAAAGCACTAATTATTTTGCAAAGATGGGGTGAAGCATAATTTAATTAGTGATCAATTAAATCAATAACAATCAGCTAATTCAAAGTGAATGTACATGTACTTGATTATGTGCAACAGTGCAACATTTCGACTACTGGTATATACTTTTAAAAAAGATAGCAATTATCAGATCTTAAAACTTGAATGTAATGTAAACGTAAAGAAATCAGATTTCTATTGTGTTTCTATTGAGTTCACAAGGTGCGGAAAAAAGGGGCACAACTTGGGAACGGAAGATTGCAGAATATTGAAAATGACACCAATTCTTCCCACCAAATTTGAAGAGAATTCACAAGAATTATGTCAAAGATGACCAGACTTCCGAAGGTAGCCCCAGTGGCTCAGTGTGTAAGATATTGGCTCGCTAACCGGGAGGTCACGTGTTCGATCCCTGTATTGGCAGAGATTTTCCAATGTGGTGCCTCTTTGGCAGTGATGCAGGACCAAGGGCCTGGCAAGGGATAACGTATAGTTGTTCAAAAGGGATGAAAAACCAAGGTCCTGTGTACACATTGGCGTGCACGTTAAAGATCCCTTGACAGTTGAAATTCGATATAAAGCGGGGCTTATCTCGACTTTGCAACCCAAAGCAACTAGTTGCAAGAGCGCTTATGTCGATCGTATCAGCAACTGAAATCGGAGAGCTTACATGTATGTCGACTTGGAACTGATAGCAATCACACTTAACATGTGACTGTTAATTTATTCATCACGTGATCAACAAAATGGCAAATAACTTAAAACAAGCAACACAAAGGCATGGTCGGTCTTACTACAATTCTATTAGTATATTATTGTCGACATCAACATTTGAAAAATGGGTATCTTTGTTCGCTTTCATTTGCTTAATTATAAAGTCACATGACAAATGTCTCTTATCACGTGATGTCATTTCCATGGAAATGAATTGACTCCAGTTGCAAAAACGCTCATGTCGACTGACTGCAACAACTTTTTTCAGTTGCATTCAGTTGCTCCCAGTTGCGGAAACGCTAGTTGCTTTCAGTTGCAAGGTCGACATAAGCCCCCCCCCCCCCCCTTAAGAGTAGGCTGTAGTGCTCCTGTCCAGGCAAAATTTCCCTCTTATTACATATGTTTGCCCATCTTCATTAGCCCTGTCGGAGTAGGCGTAATACATTTCTGTTTAAAATTTTAGCTTTTTTTCAAATTTCATGTGAAGCATTATGAGAGAACGAACCCTACATGTATATATTCTGGTGCTACCCATCTTCGCCTTAACTACATACATCTTATCAAGAGAGATGTTGTTAAACTCGCGACGTTGCTTCAGGAACATGGGTGCTACCCCACCCCCTCTTTTTTCAAACATTGTTTAAGTACATGGAGGGTAGTGCTGTCAGTGATAGTCTACGGGTTGTTTAACAGTGTATGTGTGGTGTTAATCATGAATAAATAATGTCCTTCCTAGTCTGTTAAAATGAATCAACTTGGATATGTGTAGAAAAACTATTTGTAATCTTATTCTTTATTGATCTGTGTTTTTAACAGAGTTTAAATGATCATCAGTAGATGCCACTAGTACAATGAACATGTAGTGGAATATTTTTTAAAAAAATGTTATGTAATTTTGTTTGTTTTAAAACCTTTTCAAAAATGAAACAAAAACTTGAAATGACCCAGTGTATTATGTAAACACAGACATTGTAAGAAATAAACAACAAATTTCAAATCAAGTGAATGTACATGTATCCTGTGATGAGCCTTTTAAGCATCCACTGTGCTGTAGAGCCCAGGGCCTGTAATAATGCAGGCTTCACTCAGAATGAAAAAAAAACCCAATTGTTTACAAGAAAGGCATGATAGAAATAATGCAACCTGTTTTGACGTTGGATGTCTCCTGAGTGAATGGTGATAGCGAGCCAGCGTCTTACCGACTTAGCCACCATTACCCCCCACCCCCAAGACTATCAGAGATCATGGGTTAAATAGATGACCTTGCATGTATAGTACACTACTACATGTAGTAAAACAGAGCTGTACATGTATGTATTTTTATATGCCCACATTTTCATGTGGATGTATTTATGGTGTTGCCTTGCCAGACATTCACAATTGTTAGCTAAAATTTTATGAAACTTGAAGTATATGTTTATATCCCGAGGATCTCGGATGGGTTCATGTTTCAGACTAGAGTAATCATACTGTAAGGTGTAATTTCATAGATTATTGCCCCTGATTGTACAAGAACACGAGTTCATAATTTTTTATCCAATTTTGATGAAACTGGAAGTATATGTCCAAAGATCTTGGCAAGTACATGTACATGTACATATTTAAATCGGACGGTAACTTCATGTCAAATGCAGATACAATGTACCTGTAGTTACATCTATGTCCTATTTTTTCGGCTGAAAACTTTTGAAACCACTTGTTAACATGATACATGTAGAAGCTGCATTAGTGTTTTCATGAAATTTTTGCAAAAACTTTATGACTTTATGACAAGACACAGATGTCTATTTTTCTCAGCACCATTAGATGAGTTATTGCCCTTGATTTTATAAAAATGTATTTACTACTAAAAGCTACATTTATTTTTAGGTCTGAGTATGTGTTGCTCTCTTTGTCTACATTTGTCTCAAGACATTCCATGCAGTATGTTCAATGTGTAATGACAACCAGTCCGTCTATATACATGTATATATTAATATCATCAAATTTTTTATTGGTGATAATAAGTTGACAACATGGTAATAATAACTTGACAGCATGGCTTTGAGATTTAACCATTCTGCCATTAACTATGTATATAGATTGTAATAACAGTAATTCTTTTAATGATATTAACAGCTTTATTACCAACCGGAAAACCCCGTTTTTATTATTTATCAAGTGTTACATTTATATATCCACTTCATATCAAATTATCAAGAGTATTAAAGACTTGGGTATTCAACAAGGTCAAGGATTGGGGTCAGACTGCTGGAAGTGCAGTGGGTGTTGACTGCACCATCAAGTACAGCCGTAATTGTCAGATATACATGTATGTTGGTACATGTACATGAGAAGTAGTTTTAGGTGTTCTAGAATATGTAATACATGTTCCCTGTCTCATACTATGTATATCTTGGAGGGATAACTTAACTGCAAATTATACCATCAAAAAAATATAATCCTTCGGCATTAGCTTGGTTCATGCAGAAAAGTATGACACCGAACCCCATTTCATTCCATGAACAATCACACCAAGATTCAATCACTTTCAATTGCGATTTCCCTTCTCCCCCCCCCCCCCAACACCAAACCTTTTTCAGAATTACCTTTATCACAGATTTTGATGGATACAATGTACATGTATGTGTACATGGAGGTTGAAATGCAGTAGACAAATAATAAGTGACACATAAATGAACAGGTCTAAGTAAAAGTGGAAAAAGAACCTGAAAAATAAAAAGTTGGCATTAATGATCCCAGGACTTAATTTTCATGTGGATATATATTGTTGTCACCCTTGTCTGTCTGGGTGTCCATCCTTTCACATTTTGTTTGTGGACACACTACAGGTCACATTTTTTATTGAATTTTCATGAAACAGGTTTATTTCCCAAAGATCTGGGTTCCTTTCAATACTTGAACATACCGGAGCCTAACTGTCTAGATTATGACCCCAGATTGAATGAAAAGTCACTTTTTCGTAGCTTGTTTTCTGTCCATCTCTTGCTAAATTATGAGGACATATCTTCCGTCACAACCACTTGTTAACCAAATTATTGATAAACAAGATGAGGTACTTCAAAAGAACAGTATCCTTTGGAGAGATCAGATACATGTAAGTAAAATGGTTGAGGAAGACGTACAAGTATTTAAAACTACGACAATAGTGTACACAGTAATTGCTATGACTACATGTATGTTACAGTATAAATTAACACTGAGTTGAGTTCTGTGCCAAGTTTACATAACCTGGTTTAAAGTATACATACCTGTACTGTAGCTAACAAGTCTTTGTTATTATACACCAACTAATTAACACACTTAGTAAGGCAACATTGTCATTTTAGTCAAAAGAAAAGTTGTAGGAGGAAAACACTCTACCATCATAGATTTCTTTGGCCTCTGTGGAATTATTTAATGAATAAACCATACTGGTTCTACGGATAGTTAAAAACTGATCAGAGATTGTCCATACCTGTTTTTGCGTTTTCAATTTTGCATTCTTTGGACAAATTCCATTGGAGCTCTGAATAACTGTTTTCGACTTTTGGAAGTTTGCTCGTTTAGTTTTAGAATCAAAGATTTTTGAATATTTTCTAAAGAATTTTTCTAATTGAGAATGTTCAGTCATTTTGTGGATGTTTGTTTTGTGAATGTCCTGACTGAGTGTGATGATAAAAATTGTCTGCTTAGGCTAAGCAGAAATAAGATATTTGACATAATACACATTAATTACTTTCTAATTGAGGGGAAGTGATGAAACATAGTTTTATTACAATACCTTGACTATGTAAGTTTGATACTGAACATTTTCTACATGTGTTGTACATGTAATTACCTACATGTACAGTACATGTACATAATAGAGTGATATACTATTTAAATTTAGCTGTTTATAAAATGATTAATGTGCAATTTATTAATCTGACATACATAAAGTTGCATAGGTGTTACTGTTGCACCTAAAGTGTCACACCGGGGTAATGCAGGCCTGTGTGAGTCACTGTGAGACTTGCATACATGTAATTAATGATTTTGTAGTTTCTTGGTATACATTATGTTTAACTGTAAATGGAATATTTTATACAGATTACAGATGATATAGATAAAATAACATTTGATTTAGATCATAAAAACAGATGTATGAAATTACACGTAAGCAAATCTTAAATCTCATACAGGGGATGATGGAATTAAATATTGAAAATTACTGAAGCATGGATTATTAATCATGCTGAGAGATCAATAAAACCAGAAGTAGATACATTATATTGAGTTTTATCATCATTATATCAACCAACATCTTCCATGCATCACTGATTTCTTTCAACACACTTCAGTGACTTTAACAGACAGAAATCAAAATATAAAATCATTTTCATAAAGATTTTAGAAGTTAATGAACACAATTACATGTATATTAACTGATGAGGAAAAAACTCAAATGATAATTTTTACGGTTCAAGAGGATCTTCAATGAGGCCCCAAGAAAAATTGGTGCAGGTTTTTGGCAAACCATCACAAAGTAATTCCTGACCAGCATTATAATTACATGTACAACTCATTGAGACAATTATGACATACTTGTAAATTATTTCAGAAGTGGATCATCATCAAGAATGTCGATTATTTTATGATGGAATTCAGCCGTCGCCTGTTTGGGAAGCGAAGTTCGTTGTTTTACAGACAGATATCAGCTCATTGACTAGTCACAATACAGAAGAGGTTAGAGAATTAAAGTAATAGTTGATTAATTTGGAGCTATCATTTCCAGCACATAGCTACATCAGACAGACAGACATATTCCAGCACTTTATTAGATTTAAATACATACATGAACAAACAATGATCCTAAAGTTGAAAGGCATGGGACCAGGTAGATCCCAGCTTTGGGTCAAGGCATTGGTCGAGGAACTTTCAGGACATTAAGCCTGGTTCTCAGTTACAAGGAAAGTCTGGGTTATCTTTCGGAGGGTACAGAAAACTGTATACAAATTAGTGAGCATGTAAAAAAGCCCTTGTCAATTTGAATTCGATGAAGAGTACATGAAGGTGGATATCCTAGACCCCCCTCTCCCTCTTGTACAGTTATTTGATTATTGAAAGAGAGATATCTAATCTAAGCAAACATTAGAAAATATCAACTCAAAGTATTTTAAATCTCTATTCATTATTTACCTTCAAACAAGATTTTGTGATTTGGGGTTTATTCTTTAAATACGTCCACAGCAAGTTTTAATATACAACAATTTGGATGTAAAAGTAAATAATTACTGCACTACTCTGCAGCTCTTAAAATCATGTCATACATTCAAAAATGGTAGTCTTCAACCATCAAAAATGGTAGTCTTCAACCATCAAAAATGGTAGTCTTCAACCATCAAAAAAGGAGTTACATGTTCAGTGATAAGTACATGTATGCACTATTGCCAAATTGAAAGGTCATTTTTAAATGGAAAAAAAAAACCTTCTATAAATCATTCCTCTGATATGTAAATGTACATGTATAAGACACTTTATTCTTGATATTAACAATATCCGGTTTTATTTTTACAGTCTGCGAATCATATGCGATACCAGAGTTATCCGAGATTAAGATTAGATGGAGGTAAAGAGGAGTTTGATAAACGTTGGGGTTACGAAACATTGGAATGTATCAAAGAAAATGCTATACAACATTCACCCAGAGGTTAGTTATACATGTATTATTTGGCTATTTCTTTCAAGCACACAGTCGCAACCTTTCCCATTGTGGAAAATTTTTTGTTGCTTGTTTCCATCATAGAGAGGATGTTTCTGTGAGATAGTCAAGACAATTTGAATTATGTGATCCATATGTTACCCTAGAACCCCAAATTTCTTGAAAATTCAACTATACTATTCAAAAAAAGTAGGGGATATTTGATTTTGGGGGCATAATACTAAAATATGCAAATGACTACGAAAAAAATCACTATAGAACATAACAAAAGAAACATTTCCAGTTACATGTGACGCCCAAACGCACCAATAGCTACCGCATGGAATGTAGGTGATGCTTGGGATCATCATGGGGGTCCAACCCAAGATTTGCACGACTCTGACTTTGAATGTTACAGTCATTGTGGCATTGAATCCGGGGTGGAAACATCAGTTTAATTGTTTTAGTGACCAGAAAACAAATTTTGATATGCGTCGGCTTACCCAAAATGAAAGGTTACGTGCCCTTGGCATGCTACAGATCGGCACAACACAGGCGGTTGTGGCGCGGACGATAAATGTTTCTCAGTCTGTCATAAGCAGGCTATGGTCCAGATACCGTGATACACAATCTGTAAAGGACAGACCACGCTCAGGTCGACCAAGGGCGACAACTCAAGCCCAGGATCGATTTATCCGTACCTTCGCCTTGAGAAATAGTGTAATCACAGCAAAACAGATCAGCGCTCGTCTTCAAACAGACACTGGTGTGAGAGTGAGTGACCAGATTCGGAATCGACTGCATAGGGGTCACCTCCGTGCCCGACGTCCTCGTGTGATCCCTTGTTTGAGAAATTATCACATTCAGGCAAGAAGTCGTTGGTGTAGGGATCGTCAACACTGGGATAATCAACGCTGGAGCAATGTGATGTTTTCAGATGAGTCAAGGTTCACTGTTGATTTTTTGGACAGACGTAGGTGGGTGTGGCGTCGTCGAAACGAGCGCTTCCAAGACGTTAACGTCATCAGACATGATCGATTTGGGGGTGGTTCTGTTATGGTGTGGGGAGGCATCACTGTTGCTGGAAGAACGGCTTTACATGTTGTTGCAGGGCGTGTTACAGGCCAGTACTACCGGGACAACATCTTGGCAGTCCATGTTGTACCGTTCGAACGACGTCATGGCCGTCGTTTCATCTTCCAGGATGACAACGCAAGATGTCACAGGGCCAGGATCGTTACAGGTTACCTCCAACAACAGAACATCACCACATTACCTTGGCCAGCACTGAGTGCCGACCTCTCCCCCATCGAGCATGTCTGGGACATGCTTGGACAGAGGTTACATCAACGTCAACAACGTCCTGCCAATGTCCAAGAACTTACTGCTGCGTTGCAACAGGAATGGGACAATCTGGACCAAAATGACCTTAGACGCCTCATTAGGAGTATGCCACGTCGGATCAATGCTTGTTTGGCAAACAGAGGAGGATTTACCCGGTACTGACTTTGTTGTGATGCTGTGGTAACGTTTGACCCCGGGTATCATTTTACCCTTATAATGGTCAGTCTGTGCCTTACTTAGTCTAACGATCATTTGGAATAAATCGATGAATGTGAACTTCATTTCATTTTGTCATTTGTTTCTTCAATAGTTTCATTAGGTGACTTTAATAACACTTATAAATCAAATAACCCCTACTTTTTTTGAATAGTATAAAATCAAATAAGAACTGCATTATGCTCCAAGTAACAACACTTCTGGAAAGAGATTACATACTTTCTTTTAGTTCTTCATGTGGAAAGTATGTTGCAAAGATGAACCCTCTTTTGTTATTTTCTTCTTTTTTACCCAGAAATAGACCTAATACATGTAGTAACATAATATTCTGCCCATTTGTTATACTTTTTTATTGTTCATAATAAAGAACCTTATCATAAAGTAGTACCTTTTATGTACATAGTGTACACAAGTCATAACTATTATTATTTGTTGACCAGAAAGACTTCTTTACTTTAAGACATATAATTTTTCTAATGCCATGTTTAGCATCAATAGCTGCGCAGTAAATGGTTTTCATATTTTGCCTGCCAATCTCCGGTCATTTCACACAGCTTTGTTAGATAGGAAAATGTAATTTTCTGTCAAGTTTGTTTGCTGACTTTTCGGGCAGACAGGTAAAGTGAAACAAATTTTTTACTTCATCTACAATGTACTTGGCAAAAAAAAGTGCCTGAAATCTAATAAAAGACTAATTTTACGTGCTGGAATAGCAGGAAAACGTATTTGCAGACGTCAAATATTCCAAATTTTTGGGGGGGAGTCCATACAAGGTCAGTTCTGCAACATCGTTCTTGAAGAAAACTGGTGCAGCTGTCTTTAAACCCGAATTTTTTTATTGCTTCCCTGGCATCAAGCCCTAATACATGTATAACCCAAAATTTACTTTTATTTGAATACCACATATTTGTACTGAGTTGACTATAGATTAAAAAATTTGTCTGAAGTCACTCTTTGTGCGACATTTTTCAGCATGGTGGTGGATAGGGCCTGCGCAGCTCCATGTAAAGCCAAATTTTTTCGGGCATTTCGAGTTCTGCTCCCTAAACTGTCATCGAGCCTCTTTGCCTATGCAGAGCAGTATCGTAACAAGACAGAAACCTAGCTTGAAAATAATGAGGAACTTTCTCACCGAGATTCAACACAACGCCTTACTCACTGACATCACTGTGTATGGTTCTCATATCAAAAAAGACGTGTAAGATTTTATTTATCACCTAATACATGTATCCCTCTTTAATAAAAAGAATTTTAAAAACAAGAAATTATAGTGACTGGAAAATTAAATTAAAGCTAAAATTGCAGTCTATACAGCTAAACACCCCAGAATAACCTCTATTGAGTGGTAAATAAATTCCTCAACTGAACAATTTGTTTTTTGGCAGGTTAATCTCTGGACAGGGTCTAGTTAAAGCATGTATTGTAAATGTAAAGCAATATTGAAATCGTGCTGTTGTCTGTTTGTTTTTAAACTTCTCACAGCCAAGACAATCCTCTTCTGTCTTTGTTTAGACTTGATCTTTGAGTTGTTCACATTCTCTACTGTGATATACTCCCACTATTTTACACTTCTACTCACATTCTACCTTAAACAATGCCTAGTCAATCTTTTTATCACACCCAGTTTCCACAATGGACAAATCATGACAAGGAGTAGGGTCACCTGCCCTATTTCATGGTTTTTCTCCTGGTTCTCTGGCTTGTCCTAATTAATTTGAATTGCACATATTTTTCATGGGTTTTAATATAATATAGCTTCATTACATGCCATCTCGACCGTATCCAGTATTTTTGATCTTACTATCTTTTCTCATGCTAGACGATGCTATTTATATGATCATACAGTAATGTCCTACATTTGTCCGTCCATCGTGCACAATTTATTGTAAACACTTTACAGACAACATGTTTCATCGGAAATTAATACATGTATATTGTTAACTTATTTCATTTCAGTCTATTTCGTTTCAACATAAGGCATTAATTATTTCTAGAGTTATGGCCCTTGTGTCATTTGTAGAATAGTGAGTTCTTATATAGTGCACAGATCTATTAAAGTTAATGCTCAAGGTGCATGTTAACCATGTAAAGGCTCTAAACACAAGTTATCATCAGATCTGTATTAAATTTATAAGCATGAATTAATGAAACAAAAAGGCAAAATGAAATTCAACAATTGTTGAATGCTTTAATGATCAGTTTGAAACACCATTATTTAAATTAATGAAAAGATTATGCGAAGAGGCCCATATAATTTCAAAGTTTCCATTAGTTCCTTATGGCCTTTGTTTCACTTTGTAGAACCTTGTCAACGACAAAAGTTACCATCTGATCTGTATTAAATTTGTATCATTGCAGTGTTTTGTAAATAATATGATTACCTTCAGTAGAATAAGTATGCGACAATCGTTTTGACTACTTTAGCTGCACTTGGTGTATGATTTGTTGCCTGGCATCCCATCTTTCTTCGTTTTAATTATACGTTGTTCTAAGTAAACTGCCTCACGCTCACACATATAACAGTAGCTCGCTAGTTTAGATATAGCAGGCTTGCTCCCAGCTGTCTAGTCCTTCAGATGGTACATGTATATGTATGAAAAACGGAGCTCCCATGTACACATTGGCATTCACGTAAAAGATATATTGGCAGTTGGAAATCAGTATAAGAGTAGGCCTTTGCATCACTGTTCTGGAAAACCTTCCCTCATAGCACACTGCAGTGGTATACCCATCTTCATTAGCCCAATCTGAGCTGAACAGTAAGATGTTAAACTCCATTTCATTTCATATAACAGTACATGTACAATATTTAACTTCTCTTAGTCTTTTTATTACAGTTAGTTATTATTATTTGTATAAGACCCTTGACAGTTGGAAATCAAAGAAGAGTGAATGATTAAACGTCATTGTACGGGCCAAATTCTCCGACCTAGCATTGTGACCATAGAAATAAAAATGTTTGTCTCCAATGTATTCTGTTCTTTTTTTATGAGTCAAGTTGATATTAGTAATATTAAAGAAGTGGATGTATGTATTAAATAATTATGTGACTAGATGTAGTTGTTATTGATGAATGGACCGATGAATAAATATTTATTCTGGTAATTGATCTGGTTGCGTTTATATTGACCAACTTCTAACACAACCATTGATGAATTACAGAACTGACAAAAATATTTCCTCACATTCATTGATCTAACTTCACTCCTTACCCTCGGACCTGACCTCAACAATGTTTGTAATACCATTATATGGAGGCTTAAATCTACATTTTTTGCTTTAGAACAGATTGTAGCAGTCACAGACTAGAAATTGAAAAAGAACATTGTATTAAGTTTTAGTGGTGTTTAGATTTTGTGTTGGATTTAATTCAAATGTTTAATTGTCCACAAACATTTTTATCAACAATCATAAAACTTGGAACTGTTAGATATTCCTTTCTATACATGTTGTAGATTTATTTTCAAAGCCATTTCGTTTGGTTTATTTTCAAAGACAAAGTTCTATAATGACACCTCAATTGATGAGAATAAGGAATTGGATCATTAATGTTATTGGTAAATAGTTGTGTAAGATAAATATAGCAGGGTATTATTTTTGTTAAGGATCAATTTACAGTGGATCTTAAAGTACCAGTAATAGTCATATCATCCTATGTGCCAATCAAAACATCAAGGGCAGATGATTTTAATTTGCGGAAACCCTGGGTGGACCCAGGGGTTAGTGGAGTAGAAGTGATAGTACTTGGGACACAGAGGATGGATACCAATCTAATTGAATTATAACTGTAAGGTTCTTCTAACATGGGAACCCTGTGGATGGACCCAGGAGTTAGTGGAGTAGGCGAAATGATACCACTGGGGATATTGAGTATGGATCCCAGTCTAACTTTAACCCTTTGAACACTGACTTTACATGGGGTGTTGCACGTCACTCCCTGGATTTACAGGACGTCATATTAATTATGACGTCAACGTAATTGGAACTTGAACACGCCCCAAGCCGCAAAACCGACATTTCGGGTATATGCGATACAACGTCAAACCGGTTTTGCAGCATTTCAGGTTCCAAGGGTTAAGGTTCTTCTTCTTTATGGTTCTCATTTTCTACACAGTATAGGATCTGACATCATCTGCATTATTCTCAAGACTTATGTTTTTCTGCAGCCTTATTCAGTTATTTATTACATTAAATGAGAAAGTACCGTACATGTACATTGTATGCAGAGATTGAGATGATAATGGTTTAAAGATTTATTTTGAAAAACATCTCAGGGTTTAACTTGATTGCCAGCATAACCCATAATCATACAAATGTATGTTGATACTTCTAGAAAGACATCTTCATAAGCCTGATTGGTGCAGAAAAGTAAGATGTTAAACCCCATTTTATTTCTATTACGGGTAGCAACTGCCCACTACCAAAAACTTGAATGACACTGGGGGTTTGGTTGGTTGAATGCTTAGCGTGCGCGCACTGCCATTGAGTCAACTGGCGTGTTTTCGAATCCCCGGTTGTACGTGGCAAGGAGTAGGGTCACCTGTCCAACCTCGTGGGTTTTCCCCAGGTACTCCGGTTTCCTCCCACTGTTAAAGACCGAGCAAGTGAATTATTGAATTCAAAATAAACCAAATGTTAGTCCCGAAATGACCTAGTTTGTGCCGAGTGGACATTAAACCCCATTTCTCTCTCTCTCTCGAATGATACTGACACACAACACAAACTTTGTAAGTAATAAAAGTACGGTTATAAACAATTATGTTTATATAGTATTATATACTATATTTATTAATCAAGTTTTATTAGTATGTTTTTAATGTCTTTAAGATATATTTTAAAGAATAGGTAGGTGTTATGTTATTTATAAACAACAGCTGGTTATGATAGAAAAATTGATTTTTCTACCTTTAAACAAAAACAAGACTTCTCCAGCTGTCCAAACGTCACAAACATATCCATGCGAAGGAATTCACAGTGAAAATTTTGATGTGGTTTTGAAATTTAATGATGTAAATTAATTGTGTGACTCTCCAGTTTGGATTAATGGAATACAGAATTCTGTGGGATATTGAGAACTAAGGAGAGATTTACATTTATTTCTACATGTACACAAGTTTTCAAACTTTGAATATTTTTATAATAGAAAAAGTATTTCATCATATTACAAATTGATGTGTTTTAGAGACATTATGAATAGATCAAAACTTGGAACAAAATAATGTGAGGAAAATAAATTAAGATCCAGGAATTGGAGCAGTGTACAAATCTTTAAGCAAATTACTGTTGGTGTCCACAAGAATATGTTGGGTTTTTTTGTTTAACAGAATGAATTCACTGCATGCACATGTATTTGGTCATTTGTGATTGAATGTCTCTTCAGTTAGATATTGGGATCTGTTTATTAGAAAAATAGAACATTTAATCTCATTTTATTTGATTTCATCTGTTTATTTTTAAAAGATACATGTACATGTGTATTATCATTTTTCAGCAAGACAGTAACATAAATTAATCATTCCATTGACTTTAAATTGCTGCACATTGTTCAAGAGCTGACTTCGAAGATTTTCAATGAATTCTGATAATTACTTGATGAAAATCTTGATTACCGCTTACAGTCTCTAGAAGCAAGAGTTGTAATGAGACGAAAACAAATATTTCCAATAATTACTTGCAAATTTATGGCCTTTGATCAACTTGAAAAACCTTGTAGATGCTTTAGTGACCAAAGTTATCATTTTATTTATTAGCTTGAAATTGGTATGTAATGTATATATTTACAAAATAAAGCACATTGACTTAAATATCAAGTCATTTCCATGTTCAGACTAAAGAAATCTTGAATACCATAAGGCGAAAGTTATCCAAATGTGGCAACCATCATGGACTGCTTGGACAACTTATCTCCTGTGGACTTACGCCTTGCATCCTCTACTTATAGAGTAATTTGCCCAAGTGGCCACTGAATTTTGCATACAATCTAATTTGATCTCAGCCAATGCACATGTAGTGTCAAATTTTGAAAAATTGAAAATTATTTTTTTATGGACCTGCAGAGATCTCCAGGCATGTTATCTCTTTAAATGTTAGGAGCTTGATCTTATGCTTGTACACAATGAGTGGCAGTGTCATCTGCCTAACCTTATGTATTTTTCCTGTGATTTCTGGTCTCCTACCATTGCTTCAGACTTGATGTGTGCAAGCATACATGTATTATTGAAATACCTTATGTTAGTCCCAAGCTGACCTAGTTTGTGTTGAGTGGAGACTACAAGAATGTTGTTTATCTCCATGACATATTGTGGGTATAAATCATTAACAACAATAAAACCACTTCTAGTAAAAGCAGTTTCTCATTCATCAAATCCCATGTCATTGCCTCATTGGTATTGTCAGTCATTGATTTAAAAATGACTCATAAGATTTTATTTAGAATCAGATTCCATCATATCCTGTAATATAATCAGATATTTGTTTTTTGCCCTGAAACGAACAGCCCACAGCTGTCACCTTACTTTTTTTAAATTTTTTGTGTTTTGTTGGATGATTTGTATGATTCTTTACATTTTGTGGGAGGATTTTTATGATTCATTGAGTCGCAAGTCGTTAAATCTATTAAATTCCACCACTCATCCTTTTGTAAATTGTTCTTTTAATATTTCTGGGGTTTTAAGAATATTCTGTCAGAAGCGACATTCTTTTGGTGGCTTTGATGTGATTGGTGACATCTTGATTTGAATATTTATTGTCTTCCAGTTTAGATTTGATTTATTTATGGGACAAATAATTAACATTCTTTTTTTTGAATTGGACTTGCTTGTAAGATTTATGTTAGTGAATAGATAAATTATTGATTGCAATATGTTGTGCAGTTACTTGAAATTATCCTATATTTTCATACAGAGATTGTGTACGTGTATGTACAGAATAAATTTTATATAACCGTCGTCAAGACTTCTATCTTGATGCAAGGTTGAATGGCGATGACAGGACTTAGTCTACACATATTTTCATTATAAAACATTCATGTCAAAGTGATCTGAATTAAGTGCTGGGATATTGTGTAGCATGTGTGTAGGAGATAATTCAATAATTTTGTATTGATGCAGGAAGAATTATTGACAGACTATTGAATATTTCCATTATATTTTAGTCGAAGTGACCGAGGCTGAAGATCTTTGAAATTATCCATGTGACAGACGCTCGATAATTTTGTATATAGTACAGTTTTTAGACTGGCATTGTAAGAAACACAAGGGAGTATTGTGATGATACAGAGAGATTGGAATGGTGTCCAACATCTTGACACATCTGTGATGGAGTGATTTGGCTTGACACCTAAACTCTGTTGCATAATTTTTTATACATGTACATGTATTTGACATATTTGACCAAATTTATTCTGGTTTATTAGGGCAGTTCAATAGCAAAACTACAATATGCTATGTTGTTCTTATATTATGTTTGTTTTGTATTAATTGTTTTGTATTGATCATTTGATCTTGTATATTTAGCATTAATTTCCTTCACATTCATTCAATATCAAATCTTGGTTTGAAATTTCCTAAAAATGATCTGAAATCAATCTAAATCATGTAATGTGTATGTTTGTCGGGTTTAAAGCTGACCTTTCAATTTTGATGATGAGTGTCCAATTTACAGTAATTTAATTTTACCTGTCGTTTCTGAGTCATCCCCCCCCCACTGTTAACACAATAGAGGCAACAATTTAAATAGGATTTTCAAGATTTCTTGAAGGATCATTCTGTTCAAAACTTGGTCAATATCAATTTCAAATAAGCTGCTATCAAGACATAACCGCAATGTTAGACCGGGCGCCAGCTTCAGTTAATCATACTAAGAGAGGGAAATTGTCTGATAGGGCATAATTGTTTGTCAATGCCTACTAGTCAAACATCTGGATTGCTGCCGGGAATTAACCTGCCCATTTAGGTGGTGTGGGGGCCTAAAGGGAGTCAATTTTCACTTTTAATCATACTTTGGTAGGGATGGACAATTTTGATAATATTTAATATATAAGTAATACGGAGTCGAAAAACACCATTGACAGCAACTTTTTGTTGACAGTGACCTTGGACAGCAAAGGTCAAGTGCTGTCCAAAATTCATTTATTCATACTAAGTGAGGGATGGCTAAAACTTTTTGAATATGATTCATTAGACGGTTCCAAACATTCCTACATCATTGCCAGCAATTTCACACTGACCGGAAGTGGCGACAGTGACAGTTAAATACCACAACATGGCATCAGGTATGAGGCATCAGATATAATCATACATTGAGAGGGATGGCTGATTTTTTTACACAATGTATAAGTATGTATATACACTACAAAAATACAAATGACAGCAATTTTACACTGACCGGAAGTATCGCCAGTGATGATTACGTAATAGGCCCCATCCTCAGATATAATCATACATTGAGAGGGATGGCTGATTTTTTTACACAATGTATAAGTATGTATATACACTACAAAAATACAAATGACAGCAATTTTACAATGACCGGAAGTGTCGCCAGTGATGATTATGTAATAGGCCCCACCCTCATATATAATCATACATTGAGAGGGATGGTTGATTGTTTTTTTACACAATGTTAATATATGTGTATACACTACAAAAATACAAATGACAGCAATTTTATACTGACCGGAAGTGTCGCCAGTGATAATTACGTAATAGGCTCCATCCTCATGAAATTAGGTGCCTGATAAGGCTATAAATTCACAAAATGTTAAAGTATCTCCTACTGCAAAATTGCGATGTAGCTATATTATCTAAACCAAAGTGTTGCTCTTCTATATATACCATGGTCTTCTATATATTCCATGTACGGCCAATCTTTTCCCGGTAACATGGACATCAATAGTTACGATCACAGTCATACGTAATTTAAACGTCGTTTAAATATCATCTTCATCATCATCTTCACCATCATCTTCGCTCTCACTATCATCAGACCAAGCATCGTCGGATTGTTCACCATCCTCAAAAAGCAGATCATCGACATTGAGATCTTCTTCAATATCGGTGTCTGCATCATACTCTCCTTCAATACAATTAACTGCATCATGATCTCCGTAATTTTCAGCATCATCTTCTCTAATTTCTGTACCCTCGTCTACTGTTTCAGCTGTCTTCTCATCATCGGTATTCACCTTCTGTGGTAGACTTTCACCATCAAACCAATGTGGAATAAAGTAACCGTTACCGTTGTTCTTCCAACCATAATTAGTAGGACACCGCCCCATTGTCGGATCTAGTTCAAGTGCATTTATCCAGAGCATAGAGACGTACTGCGACCTCAGTAAATGCTGTAGTAGAACCTTTTCACATAGTAGTAGAGAAGAACAGTTTATTTTCTTCACCTTTTTGCCTACTGTTTTACCCTTGCACCCACTCATTTTTAGGAAGGACTTGTAGCGTGCTTCCTTTATGTCGAAAATGGCCTTGAATCTGTATAGTCGACTCACGAATGAAGTTAAGCCTTTTATATCCATTTCATTTGTACATAATGATGACAAATTTTACTAGGGATATCCAAGAGACTATCTGAGGATAGAGAAATAGTAATGGACTTCGGATCTGGTAACAATCGTCGTCTAATCAATGTATCGGAAATTGGTAGGCATATAGAAACGAAACAGGATGGACTATCAAAAGCTATAGTCGGATTCCGCGCTCTAACAGGTGTAGCACCATGAGTCTTCTGTCTGACGTGGAGAACGTCTGTTGGTAACCGGTCGTCACATCTTACATACGACTCATGCATATTGTTTTTGCTACATATTACTGTTAGACTTGTGATCGTCTAGAATTTGTCTCTAGCTGTCTTTTCTGCTCCTTCACGTTGTGTTTACTTCTTACTGGTTTCTTAAGACGTTTGTCTTCTTCAGTTATAACAATGCAACAGTTCGTTTTTACCTTTTATGAAGCTTAGGTATACATACAAGCATAGTGCATATTACAATTATAGTCAATACTAACTAAACTCTTCTCACCCTAGACACGTCGCGGTGTCTAGGACTCTTAGATGGTAAGCCTCTGGAACCTAATCGAAGTCTGCTGAATTCTCACGAGTATCCTTATTTTGTATCAACTGGTTTTGGACATTCAATTATCTAATTGGTCAAACATGGTGTAAATAATTAGAGAGATTGGTTAATTGAGCCCAATGACGTCAAAGCACACCCTTATATGGTTATGGAATTTACTCTAGAAATTGCGCATGAGATATCTGTTATCATGTTGTTGACATATAGAACCAGCTATGTTTTGTTTCTATAACCCTTTTTTATATAACAATATGTCAATCAAATGTTAGTTGATTTCAGTAGACACCTGCATATACATTGTATGTGAATATTTTAGAAACATAAAACTATATCTTTTCTCCCCATTCCTTGTCTATAATATTTAAAAACAATGTCACCACGACTATATTGCTACACAGGATGCGACTTCACATCCTGTTTTTATAGAAAAGGCAAAGCTAAACCCCTTGAACTTCTAGAAAACTCACAGCAATATGTCCAATGTTTGTCATCATTATGTACAAATGAAATGGATATAAGAGGCTTAACTTCATTCGTGAGTCGACTATACAGATTCAAGGCCATTTCTGACATAAAGGAAGCACGCTACAAGTCCTTCCTAAAAATCCGTGGGTGCAAGGGTAAAACAGTAGGCAAAAAGGTGAAGAAAATAAACTGTTCTTCTCTCTCACTATGTGAAAAGGTTCTACTACAGCATTTACTGAGGTCGCAGTACGTCTATATGCTCTGGATAAATGCACTTGAACTAGATCCGACAATGGGGCGGTGTCCTACTAATTATGGTTGGAAGAACAACGGTAACGGTTACTTTATTCCACATTGGTTTGATGGTGAAAGTCTACCACAGAAGGTGAATACCGATGATGAGAAGATAGCTGAAACAGTAGACGAGGGTACAGAAATTAGAGAAGGTGATGCTGAAAATTACGGAGATCATGATGCAGTTAATTTTATTGAAGGAGAGTATGATGCAGACACCGATATTGAAGAAGATCTCAATGTCGATGATATGCTTTTTGAGGATGGTGAACAATCCGACGATGCTTGGTCTGATGATAGTGAGAGCGAAGATGATGATGAAGATACTATTTAAACGACGTTTAAATTACTATTGATGTCCATGTTACCAGGAAAAGATTGGTCGTACATGGAATATATAGAAGACCATGGTATATATAGAAGAGTAACACTTTGGTTTAGATAATATAGCTACCCTGCCATTTATGCCCTGCCATCGTAATTTTGCAGTAGGAGATACTTTAACATTTTGTGAATTTCTAGCCTTATCAGGCACCCAATTTCATGAGGATGAAGCCTATTACGTAATCATCACTGGCGACACTTCCGGTCAGTGTAAAATTTCTGTCATTTGTATTTTTGTAGTGTATATACATATTTTAACATTGTGTAAAAAAATCAGCCATCCCTCTTAATGTATGATTATATATGAGGGTGGGGCCTATTACATAATCATCACTGGCGACACTTCCGGTCATTGTAAAATTGCTGTCATTTGTATTTTTGTAGTGTATATACATACTTATACATTGTGTAAAAAAATCAGCCATCCCTCTCAATGTATGATTATATCTGAGGATGGGGCCTATTACGTAATCATCACTGGCGATACTTCCGGTCAGTGTAAAATTGCTGTCATTTGTATTTTTGTAGTGTATATACATATTTTAACATTGTGTAAAAAAATCAGCCATCCCCCTCAATGTATGATTATATCTGATGCCTCATACCTGATGCCATGTTGTGGTATTTAACTGTCACTGTCGCCACTCCCGGTCAGTGTGAAATTGCTGGCAATGATGTAGGAATGTTTGGAACCGTCTAATGAATCATATTCAAAAAGTTTTAGCCATCCCTCACTTAGTATGAATAAATGAATTTTGGACAGCACTTGACCCTTGCTGTCCATGGTCACTGTCAACAAAAAGTTGCTGTCAATGGTGTTTTTCGACTCCGTATTACTTATATATTAAATATTATCAAAATTGTCCATCCCTACCAAAGTATGATTAAAAGTGAAAATTGACTCCCTTTAGGCCCCCACACCACCTAAATGGGCAGGTTAATTCCCGGCAGCAATCCAGATGTTTGACTAGTAGGCATTGACAAACAATTATGCCCTATCAGACAATTTCCCTCTCTTAGTATGATTAACTGAAGCTGGCGCCCGGTCTATGTTGACATATTTCTAAACTTTGCTAAATGATAGAGGCTACAAATGTTTTTTTGGAAGCATTTTCTCCCAGGCTAATTATAAACATACAGGTCACAATTCTATGGAATACAATTACTGCTTATTACTGAGCGATGTTTCGGCTAGAGAAGCCTAGTCGAAATGTCGCTCAGTAATAAGCAGTAATTGTATTCCATAGAATTGTGACCTGTATACTCCAGTTCAATTACTAAATGCCATTGAAACAGTTTAATTATAAACAGAGTGATAAGTAATTTGATTGCTTCATGTCTTTAAATGATCTTAATTGAAGATTAAAGTGGGGGACATTCGCTTCACTGTTGGCTTCTTGTTATTATTTTTTTTAGATTGTCTTTTTAAGAGATTTATGGTATTTATTTATAGTATTTTATGCTGTTTATGGTGATGTGTTGTTCTAATTGTACAAGTTGACATTTTACCATAATAAAAGTGGTTGAGATTATTTTCTATTGATGTAACATGTAATTATTACAGCTGCCTCTGTATTTACTGATTGTTGGCATTCCGGGTATTCTTTCATAGACTAAACCATGGAGACGACTTAACTTGACGCAAGTCCTGGTCAAATTGATCTGACATTTCTATAAACCTGTCGGAAATCAAAGTCAAATGTATTAATACTGAAGAAAGAAGATAGGAATGTCTGAGGAGGGATATTAATTACGGAATTGTGATCCTCAGAATAATGATATGGCACATTGTTTTACCGCATGACACAGTGTGAATTGAACCTGTATTTGTCATTAGAAACTAGGACATAATAGAAACATATTTCATCTTTAGGAATAGAATCTCTTCTTCGGGCAGATAGAAACTGATTATTGAATGTTTGGACACATTTTAGATGGTTAGATACAGTTTAAATCTTTTAATACAGATTTTGATCTTTTGGTTCATATTTATTAGTGTAGATATTCATCTTATTACAATTGAATGGTCAGATTTATTTATTTTTGGGGGATTTACGATATCTAGATCATCGATGCATAATCAGGATGTGAACTGACATTACACATGTATATTGGAGGAAACATTAGAACATTTGATGGCACAGGAATGATGGATAAACAACATTGTGATTTTAGAGCAAAGACAAGATGTAATTTTTGTGGGGAAGAAATGATTGTTAGATATTTAGATTATATACTGTATGAATGAAGATAAATAATTTGTCGCAATGGGAAATAAAGCAAATAAGGAGAAAGTAAAAGAAGAGGAGATGAAAAAAGGAATAAAGGCTGAAAAGAAGGATTCAAATGATGTGGAAGAATCAATGGATGTTGTTGATTTTGTTTTAAGTGAAACTGTTAAGGAGGAAAACTCAAAAGTTCAGGCTGGAAGAAAACGATCGTCTGCTTTTCGACCTCAATTCCTGGTCATGCAAAAACGTTCTGGTAGGTTGCTTTAAAATTTTCTTTTACAAAAAATTAATAGGAATCAATAGTCCATACCGACTTTAAAATAATTGTGTTTTGAGTGCTAATTCCTGTTCAATTTGACCATTTGTTTGTTGAATGTTTTATGATGAGTTCAGAGAATTAGAAATATTAGAGATATCAATTTTAAGGGCCATCACTCACCACAAATTTAATCTATCAAATGTCTGTATCAACAAGAAATATAATTCTTTCCATTACCACTCATTTCAAGAGATTTTATTCCTCTGAAACTATATAAAAAAGTTGCACACACAATTATTCACAGGGGTTTCAAATACATTAGATTTCATCTTCACTTCATTTGAAGTAGTTGACATACTATCAGATATTTAACTCCCATGAGCATTTCATGCAACCCCAACCAGCATTCTGATGGAAAAAGTGTCATTTATGAAAGTTTGTATTGAATGATATTTTTGTCCAACTCCCACAAGCAAGTGTTACCAGTGATAAAACTGTATATTGATGGTCCATTTCATCTGTAGACATGATTTATTTAGTCTAGGTTAAAATGACATTATTTTGCTATGTTGGACATGTATAATATATTTTGTACATGGCAGGCAATAAAAGACTTAGATCATTGATACCTGCCAATCATGAAAAAGGAGAGTGGGATATGTGTTTCGTTAACCAGTCAAATCAATGAATTTACATGTGCACATCGTCTTAGGGCTTCACATTAACAATTTCTTTGCAACCCACCCGATTGGGCAAGTAGACAAAAAGTATTCCTTATTATTTTTGCCATGAATTGTGTTTGAGAAGAAAAGATCGTTCTGACTTACCATTAAAACAACAAAGACTTGTTTAGTTTGAGTCATCTAGTTATGCATTTTGGGAGTTTTCAATATTGGATTCTTAGAACAAATCCCACATTGGCTATCACTGACATTTTTTCTAAATTAGGAAGTTCACCCGCTTAGTTTTAGAATCAAAAGTCATAGCAAATTTTCTTCTGCACTTTTTTGACAATCAAGGTGGCATATCTCCATCACTATTCATAATGGCTCCTGGAAACTTTGATATGAGATTGACTTTGAATTTATACACAGTGTTTAAGGTCAGTGATTTCCGATAATTACTGCCAAAGTTATCTTCCTTGATCTTGTGATGCTCTAGAGACCAAACTTATCATCCGATTGACTTTAGATTGATACACAGAATTTAAGGACTTGAGACGAACACTTATATTGATTTTCAATGAATTTTGATAACTGAAAAGCTAAATTCTTGATATTAAATGTTTTGTATACTAAACGTGAGCAAGATTTCCTGATAATTACTTAATGAGTTATTACTCTGAATCAGATTTTAGTGTATTATAAATGTTTCATTACAGAAAAAAGTAAAAATATGGGACAACTCTTGTTGACTGCCCAGACGATTTAGCTGCTGTGGGCGTATGTTTCATTGCCTGGTGGCTGGCAACCTATCTTTGTTAACTTTCAGCAAACTTTATCTTCCAACATAATGAATGGCCTGATACTAAATGTCAGTAGACTAATGTTACATTATACTATGACTTTACAAAGCTATATTCACTGCCTTGGTATAAACTATACTGATTGAGTGTTCAGACATATGTTTGTGGTTTCTATCCCAACTTTGTACATCATTTACTTGTTCGATTTTCTTTACTTTTGTAATTGCCTCTGACTTTCAGCAAATTTTTTCTAGCTACCTTACCTATTATAGGATGTGTTTTTAAGTGTTTGTTCAAGTTACCGGAAGGCAAATATGGACCTAATTCGTAAAATAAAGAACAAACAAACAAGAAAATCAGGAACATCTGGAAAATACAAATCTAGTCGATCAGATGACAGAATATTTTGACCAAGATTTCATTTCCAAATCAGATTTGTCTTCTCAATGAAAGTAATTTCTATCGTGTAGGTCTTCATTTGATATTTTAAACGCTGTAACCATACAGAATTACATGCATCAAATGATGAAATTTTCTGATATAAGAAACAGACTATAAACCTTGTGAGAAGGTAATGTTGTATGAAACTAGTTATAATAGGTAATTTGAATAGACCCCAGGAAGATATTTATTATAGTATACAGTAGTTATATCTATGCGTTTCTATAGTGTCAGATATTCTCTTGGTTTCCTGCATCAGGTGTAAAGACAACTTTCAAAATCATATTAACTTGGATATAAATTGTCCAAGGTATATTGTGGAAGGTTGGATGTCAAAAGATTTAGTTTCAAATACTTTTTGGACTTGAGTTTGTGTTAAAGTTTTGGGTGATATAATTTTTTATTGAATGTGTTCTTTCATTGTGGATGCTCAGTCATAAAGTTTGTATGTGTTACCAATTTTATTGTTGATATTATACAGAGGTGATCAAACCTGGAAATGAGGCGCTTGTCACAGACTTATGACAGGCACAAAACCTTTGGTGCTTGTCATTTTGTCTGATGCCAATTTGGCTTTTATATTAATATTATAGTCCGGCACTAAATTGAAAATGTTAGGTACTATTTTATTAGTGTCTGACATTTTGTCAGGTACATCTAAAACCGTTATTTCCAGGCCTGGAGGGGATAGCCTACTTCAAAAAACGGATAAGAATAGAATAATTGATTTGTCACAGTGATATTATTTAATTGTCAGTTATTTGAACTTCTTGAATAATGGCATCAGCTGTTCTAGAAAGAACCAACCTGATAATTTTCACTACAGTGAGCAAAACGAAACAGTAATTTGTACATGACTTCCAGACACTTGAGTATAATCAGGGGCGTTTCAAGGTTTATAATGGCAGAGGCTATATAATACTATTTTGAGGGCCCTCTTTCGCGTAGGGGAGGGGGAAGGTATCTTGATTGGTGATTTTTATGCCAATGCAATGACTGCATTCTCATTGAGTAATGGATTCGACAGTCACAGTGTATAGAAAACAATTGACTCAGGCTCGGGGCTCTTTCCCTTGGCCAGAGGAGCCCTTTAGTCAGAAGTGGGGCCCTTTTGTCTGCCTTTAAGGCTTTCCCTAACTAGGGTACATTTTCATTTTTCTGATCGGTTTTAGCATTTTTCTCCTGTTTTATTTTTCTAATTTCTCTGATTTGTTTTCGTGAGGAGGCAGACGCCTCCAGTGCCTCAGCTATAAAACGCCTTTGAGTATAATAAAGATGGTGTGTTTTGTGATTTAACAATTAGAATGGAATGGTATGGATTATAGTTATGTATGTAAAAGAACCATTGACAGTGATATTGCATGTGTAACCTTAGATATGAAAAACATCATATGTTGATTTCAAAATGACCAAAGTATTGTTTTGATGAAAATCATTAAACTCCATTCCAATGATGAAAACATCAAACCCCATTCCAATCAGTTCCATAAGCTTGGGTGAGTCAGTTATAGTAATTTTGCTTGTTTACCTGAGAGAGGCCTTGTGGTAATGATAGGATGAATCCTTTGAGTTTTCAACAATCTGCAACCATCTATTCCGGAGTTAATCCCCTTGAAAACAGATTGTAATGGTTTTCTTTCTAATTTGGTGTGAAGCACTGGGTTCTTTGTAGGATGAACTCAGTCGGTATTATGTCACAGAGTTACTACCCCCCCCCCCCTTTCCTTTTCCAAAAATCTTGTTAAGAACATGGTGGCTACAGGTCATATTCAATATTCAGCAATGGATACATTCCAAATTTTGTGTCATTATGAGGGTCATGCTGAGAGGATTAACCCTGTCAATATTCAGAGTTACCTTTCCCTTGGCCAAAACCTTATTAACACAATAGAAGCTATAGTTTGTAACAGGTTTTTGTGTAACTTGGTGTGAAGCATTGGGGTTAACCCTGCTGATCTTCTGATCTGGAGTATACCCCCATTTTCAAAAACCATTCAAAATTAATGGCAATATATTTTATTCTACGAATGTGTTTCCAGATTTTTGAGCCCTCCCTAGAAATTGTACGAAGAGATATGATATAGCATAAAGAACTGTCATTAAGCTGCAAGTAGTGACATGCCATGCTCAAGACAGGATATGCTTTCTCTTATTTGAAGATTTTTTTATATGGGATATGCATATTATAGCTAAAGATCTCCATTGTAGATGTAAGTAGGTGTAATGTAAATATTCTCATGTGAAAGAATCTAATTTTACCATCAGTTGGTGGCAAATATCGTATTAGTTTTTTTTATTTAGCTATATACTGGTCTGTATCGCATATGTAACCATATACAATAAAACTGAACAGACTATTTATTATTAACAGCCACTGGACCATGTCATTATGTATCATATAAATCTTGCTATATATCAAGTATCTAATCATAGTTCGCTCATCAATATGGATACATGTACTTAAAGTTGCAAAATTTTCTATTTATGGTTTCTTTGTAAATACAACCATTTTTAAACTTATATTTCTTTTAGAATTTCAACATTCACCAAATTGTAGTTTGTAAGGGATTGCAAATAAAACAGAAAAGACAAACCTGCAGACAAGACACAAACAACACAGACATTACAAACAACAAATATCAATCAATCTGGGTGCCAGGCAATGTACATTCCTGGGCCTGTAATTATACAGACTTCACTCAGAATTAAAAACAAAACAATGATTTACAAAACAATACCAACCATCTTTATGGTGGTCGTCTCCTGATGGTGTTTCTTGATACTTGTAGTTTGCCATGAGTTTGAACATAGCAATAATTAAGGAAATAATCTGGATAGAATTTTGGAAAGTGCTAAAAATTATTAACTAAAGTGCCGTGAGGAAAGCCAAACATACTCTAATGTATTAAGATTTTCATATTTTGGGGCAAAAAATATGTCTGTGTGTAAGTTGTTCTGATTTATGATTTGTTGTATGTTATTGTTAATGTGAAACGGTATGAAATAGGTATTAGTTCAAGAGGAAAGTAATTTTATATTGCAGAGAATATATTATATACATATAAGTTTTTGTGGTTTAGTTTGTCAGGTCTAGAATGTTATGTTTCAAATTGAAGTATAATATGTTATGTGATGAAGTAAATAGTTATGAAAGTTTCTTTCAACATACATGTATATTTAATTTAATTTAGAGACTTTTATGTAACATTCCTTTTGATAGTGATGGCCTTATTTTACATCTTTTATTGTTTTATTCAAGATAAAACTTGACCTTTTAAATCCAATTCCAAAGATAAGTTCTTTAAAAACATTTGAATGTTTATTTAAAGTGGTAAGATTTCTGTATGTTGTTTTCTTCAATGCTTTATTCAAGTCAACAAAAACAAGTCTTTATAATACATATAGTTTGTTTTATTTATCTAAGTATATTTATTTATGCATAAAACCGGACTGTTTTTACTGACAGAGAGGAAAGAGTACTTTATGAGTATTCGGAAAGATTACTGCGTAGAATTGAATTGTAAGTTCCTCTATTCAGAAATCTGTTAAATTATAAATCAATTTTGTTTACATATTTAAATGAAGAGTGATTTTATACAAATAACTGTATATATACAATATATAGTATTGAAATAGGGTGTAGATACTGACCATCAGAATGTTTTAATCTAACATTTTTCTTTCATTTTACATGGATTATACATCAAGTCTCCTTAAATGGCGGATTTTGTGATTCAAAAATTCATGCTGTATTTTTTTACAGAAAGTGATTATGCTCAGAAAATGATTCTCATCATAGAAGATGAAAAATATGCTTACAAAGTTTTGGGGGTGCTTTCTATCGATTAGCCAAAATATATGGAATGATGTGGTGATACAGCTTTGATCTTTAGGTTATTGTTCAAACTGTATATGTCGTATTGTCTTCAAAATTAGTTTGATTTAATTAATACCTTCTCTTGCTGGGAGGAAATATGCTACCCTCTTTCTTGTTGAGATGAATTAAGAATTAATAGTACCCTTTCTTGTTGAAAGTATTACCATTTTATAAACCAGGTTAACATATTCTTCATTTATTGTGCTGATGGTTATATGTGGTCTTTGGATATATACCATAACACTTAATGGTACATTATAGGTGAATTAAAGTAATGTGAAATCAGAATATGTAAGACTGGATAATTGTGTTGATGAAGATCACTAGAGATACCAGTTCAGTCTTGGCTTCTTGTCTATTATATGATGTTGGTTTCATCTGTACAGATGTAATCAACATGGATTAGATTTGTATTTTATGTTAAAAGTGTTGGATTATTGTGAGACATCTATATGGATTATTATTTAGTATGAAATAAGTCATCATTATAAATCATCAAGATGTTTCCACGATTCTATACTAGAAAGTATGATGTAGGTAAGTAACCATTCCTTGCAGAAAATGAAATGAGAATGTGATCTAATGTCTGTCCTACTGTTGTGTTGCAACTCGGCTAATGAAAACGGGCATACACTATGAGGGAAATTTTGTCTGAGCAGCGGCGCTACAGCCTACTGTTATGTCAATTTCCAACTACCAAGGGAGCTTTGTGGTGCATGTCAATGTGTGCACAGAACCTTGGTTTTCTATACAATCTGAACAACTAGACAACTGTCCTTGTCATGCTCTCTGTCCTGCACCTCTTACAAGGGGAAACCATGCCGAAAATCCTGATGAATCTCTGGCAGTCCAAGGAGCAAAAGTTTGGAGAGGCAGCCCTGGGGATTCCCACCCCTTTATATTTAATTGGGGCGTTAATAATTCTTGCTTTGCTTTTTTATTTATTTTCCTTTTCAAACTGTGGGACAATATTTCTGGCCTGGGGAGGGTTAACGAGAACTGCAGCAGACCAAGGAAAAAATGTATTTTATTTTCTCTTTATGTCATATATCAGAGTGCAATCGAGTGATTTTATCCAGATGATAATTTTAGATTATCTCTATTTTATCTTTATCTGGTTGTAAACATCCTGAAAGTCTTTGACTGATTACTAACATCTTGCAAGTCTTGTACTGGTTCCTAACATTTAAATTAAACTGTCTAATACAGGGAGTGCTATTGGTATACAGATTGCTTCATTGCTCTAACCTAGCACTTGTAAAATTCTCTAATCTTCAACTGGATAAACATAGATTGCATGTCTTTTAAATTAAATGATACTCCACTGAATAATTTTTTAGTAAAAATGTTTAAAAAGATTTTAAAAACAAATTCGAATTCAGATCAAATTTTACTCTAAATCAAATTGAGTTTTAAATATTTAATTGTTCTAGAATAGGCCTTCATGCAGGTGTAAACAAGGCTTGTGAGATACAGGTGTTTAGGTGGGTGTCTGTATGGTCTACAAGTAACAATAGAATAAAGACCATATGTTAGTCTTGACATGACCATGTTAGCCTCTCTGGTACAACTTGTTGAATTTTATTAGGGTCCGATTCACACCTGGCTTTATCAATACCTAGTGTAAATCAGGTTTTATACAAAGTACATGTATATGTCTCAATTGAAAATAATAACCAACATTAGATATAAAAAGTATCCATTGTCTAAAAACTCCTTGGACAAAAACACTAAAATGTATTCTATATTCTATTAAATGTACATTATGTAAGAAATAGACAAATTGTTTTAAAATAGATAATGAAAGACGAATAAATTGACAATTTCAATCAAATTACTGTAATCTGTGCATAGTTATGATTGTTTAAAGTTTTGACAAAATATACTGTAGATTGTTATCATAGCAGTGGTACTTGACGGTGGAGACTTAAGGCCCCCGCACACGAGCGCATTTTGCTAAATGCGTACGCATTTGACGCAGAAATAAGGCGTCCGCACACAAGCCGAAAACGACGCTGCGCGAAAGCTACTGCGGCAAGCGTGTCGTTCACGTGACCACCACTCATCCGAAAATGGCAGCGGTCTCGAAATTCTACGCATTTTGTATCATATAGGCAAGGATATTCTTGCCATAAATCGACGATTTTATCCTCTAAAATTGCGTCACTGATGAACTCACTGGGTACCGCCATTTTGCAGTAGTGATGACGCATGCGCATTGATGACGAATGAAACGCAAATAGCGCTGAGTCGCCCGCACACGGGAGCGCAGTTGGCGCTGCGTCAAAAAATATCAAACATGACAGATATTTGGCAAACGTCAAAATGCGCTCGAAAATACCCCCGCACACGAGCCGAAAATGACGCTGCGCCATTTGCGTATGCAGTTTTTCGGCTCGTGTGCGGGGGCCTTTATGTCTTGATTATCTATTTTATTGTTTAACTCTTAAATTACCCAGTGAAAGAGTTGATTATAGACTTGTCATGTTAATAAATGTTTAACTAATACTTTGTATAACATTTGAGGCCAACAGAAAAACCTGAAAATTTAGGCTGATTTAGCTCTTACATACATGTAAAGCATCTTTAATGGATTTTCCTTTGTTCAGAGGTTATCTGGAATCTTTGATATAGAAACTTATTGGTATTTTGAACAGCATGTGTACAACAACCATATCTTGAAACATCAATGGTACATCTTGTCCATTTGATCATCTATACATATATACCCTTATACCTGTACTCTTCACATTACCTTACAAATGTCAGCAACGTATATAAATACATGTACAACTATTTCATACTGCAGATCTCTGATTCCTGTCTGTATCGCATTTTTCGTGCTAAAAATATCTAACCTTTCACAATCTGTCTTCAAGTATGTCCTCTTGTATGTCCTTGCATTTGGAATGACCTCAAATTATATATTATTGACTTAAGTAGCCCTCTTGTTGTAAACAAGATAAATGTAATGATTAGAATCCTAATTCATGGACATTACAAGATATTGAAATATTGTGAATAATGATTGCTTTTTGGTGTGATCTTTACTCCTTCTTTTAGTCATTTTTGGGGGAAGGGGTCTAGCTGTTGATGATTACTGTTTTTAGTTTTAATCCCAGGTTTGTAAGTTACAAGGCAGAGGGTGGCCTGCTTAACAATGTGTTTTTTCCGTCATCCTGTTTCTTCCCACTGTTAAAGGGCTCTGGACGCAAGCAACCTGTTGAACTATTTAGCTATACAATTATGTTAGTTTGAAAATAACCAAGTTTCTATTAGATGGATGATATATATCCGATAATATATACAGTGACATGATATCCATGAGTCGAAGGGGTCATATATTTGTATGCATGTAGAGTAAAAGAACCCTTGTAAATCAGAAATCAAAGATGCAAAAGCGAAAAAGCTGCTACTGGCAAAATTCTTCTGTATCACATTGCACATGTACTATAATAAATAAGTATATGTTAAACCCATTTCCATCTACAACACACTGTTTACAAAGCAGACATCTTATAATAACTTGAACTATGTAGAATTGGAATTTGACTCTCATTAATCCCTTTTGTTTTGAATAGATATTGTCTGAACAATGCAAATAATGATAATGCAAATGATGATCAGCATTTTTAAGAACACATCCGACCCTTCATTTCCTTTTGTATCTCTCAATTTAGAGGTATACCATTCTTAGCTAATTAATTTTTCTAAATTTTTATTTTATTTTCAGCCTCAGCAGAAAGTTTTTTCCGATCAAGAACATTAGAGCTGAGAAATGAAAGCCTGCCAGGTAAGTTTTCGGGGTTTTTTTTTCAGAAAATAATAATGAATCACAACAAATTATGTATTATTCTCAAAATGATTAAAATAAATGAAAAAAAAAAATGTTTTCATGTCATACTATTCTGCACCAAATGGACTCAATGAGACGTTCATATTACTGTGTACTTGGAGGGAATTTCCACCTACAAGTAATCAAATTCCAACTGACCAGGACTCTTTTATGCTATGCAAAAGCAAATTATTGAAAGAAAATTGAACCATGTTAGTCTGGAAGTGACCTACTGTTTGAGTTCTGGTAAATAATAAACGGATTTCTTCTATTATGAACAAACTAGTTAACTTTGGTTATTATAAACTTACCTGTGTGTTTAAAATGAACTCCCGTTAAATAAAATCCATTGCACCACTAAATGTCCCAATGTATAAAAACAGTTCTCTCTTGAAAAATTGAAATCCCACAAACTTTCGGTTAAGAAAAATATCAATATGGCAGCTGGTTACGTCACACCTCGGGAGATATCACTTTGTATCAGGGGTGACAGCATAGGAAATGTGGCATTTAAAAGCACGTCTCAACTCGGCATTGAGTTTGAGCGTTCGCACACATAACAACCTGTATTTTTTAAAATTTGTTACCGACTTAATTATTTGATTAGCGGCTCGGATGGGATAATTTTCTTTTTAACACCCATGAGGAACAAAAATAACTACATTCTTTTCACGGGCCTTAAATATTACCCATCTTTATAATATGGTATGATAATATTATTATTTAACATATATGCAGGTCATTTACAATTAATGTTCCGCTTCTTACAGGGTGTTACGGACTTATCGGCATTGTATCCGCCACCCAATGCCATTGCAGTATCCGTGCAATCACTGATTCTTTCATTGTGAATAAAATTGGATAGACTGGCGATCAATGGTTTCAATATAAAGCTCCTATGTAATTGCCTTCAATTGATATTTTCGTCGCCCAAACTCAAACGATCATAATGTTGGCGCTTTGCTTTGAGCATAGCACGTGGTTGCCAAAATATGCGTCAAATTTAAACAACCTCGCTTCAGTGTGTTGGATTCGTCCAATATTTGACGAAAGCAATGTTATTATCCACTCTGTCGAAATAACAAGTAAATATTCAAATTTTTCAAGAGAGAACCGGTTTTATTCGTTGGGATTTTTAGTGGTGCAATGTATTTTATTTAACGGGAGTTCATTTCGAACACACAGGTAAGTTTATAATAACCAAAGTTAACTAGTTTGTTCATAATCGAAGAAATCCGTTTATTATTTACCAGAACTCAAACAGTAGTTTGTGTCAAGTGGACATTAAACCCCATTTCTGTCTCTCTTAAATCCTGTTATATTTGCCAAATCCCCCTTGGTGGTAGTGGACGTTATACTCCATAAACGAAGTTGGGTAGATATCTTTATAAATAAAAGTGAAATGTTTAATTTTCAGATTTAAGTAAAAGTTTGGATTTCGATACAGGAAGAGGGCATACTTTCTTTCGCAAGATTTTCAGTAAGTTTCTTTTCTTATGTTTTGCTTAAGACATAACAATACCTGTTACATGTACAAAAGTCAAGTAACCATACATGTACAAACACATGAATACCAATTGACATAACACAAGCTCAAATATCATTTATGGAACATTTCCCGATGCATGTATATAACGCTTTCCAAGAAAACTTTTAAATATTCCAATTATAGCCATCTTGTGCCTTGAATTGATTGATGACATCTAACATATTTCGGGCAAACTCTCAAAGTACTAAATAAAATTAGCAAAATTTCATTGTACTCTAAAGTAGGAATCGTATTGCAAGGAGTATCCAATTGTAAGTATTTATGGGGAAATAACCTCAATCGCTTTATGGGTTAACACTTCTCTGCCCACTTGATTCATGAGATAAATTTTAACACACCAATTTATCAAGGAATGTCAATTAACTATTCAGCTACATTGAATGTATGTGTATGTAACTTGATGTACTGTATGATTTATGTAAAAGAGTCACTTACGACTTTTCCAGTACATGTAGGTGCAAAATTTTAGATCCAAGTCAGGTTTGAGCATTTCCACTGGTGCAGCATTAAAGAATGGTAAAAGTGGAATAAAAATAAATAGCAATTTTTATACGCCCACATTGTCATCGCCCCTGAATGCCCGTCCAGACATCCGTCCACAGTTTGTTGATAATTTTTATCCGATTTAAAAAAAATCCTCAATTATATCACTGTTATACCATACGCAAATAGTGTAAAAGACCCTCTGAAGGACACAATTTTTGGGTGATCTAGAAGCCAAACCGATCAGTTGATAGATTTGAAAATTTCATGCAGAGTTTATGTTGATAAGATGCAGAATAATATATATATAAAATTTGTATTAATGGTATATAATACAACATAATGGTTTTATCATCCACTAGGACTATGATGATGATGATGATAGCCTACTGTAGAATATTAAATTCATCATCTATTAGTAGATTAAAGGTCAAAAATACACTGAAGTATCCTAGTCATTAGATTTAATGGTATATCTCTGACCTTTATTATTTATACTATTTTATAATGCAACTCTATTCTAGTTATCATGTACACATTGTGCTAAACTTGTGTTTAAATTAGGTGCCTCAACTATTTCAAAAAGTTTATTGACGAGAATATGTTTTAAAAGTGTATATTTTATTTAATCAAATTTTTGCCAGTTAATACTTCTCAAATATAAGAGCCTATTCTTCGCACAAAGTTATATTTTTTGTTGAGAATAAAGATTACACCACATTCGATGGGGTACAAAATCTACATGATGTTTTCCTTTAGGGAATGGTAAAAAAAAATTGTTAATGTATAAAAAGAAACTAATATCAGAAGTATTATTTCTGACTAAAATGGACAGTGCATTTTAAAAACAAGGTAAAAAAAACCCCAAATACTGTAGCTACATACATAACCAAATATATTAAAATTTAGAAAAATATTTGACAAATTTCAGCCAGATATACCACAAATTTTCCATGTCAGGGAGAGATTGATTAAATACTAACACTTTGTACATTTTTGTTGATAATACTTGGTGCCTGACATGTATTTTATACATATTATATCAATACTGATTCAAAAATAGATCTACATGTGCTTGATAAAACTTGGGCTTGACATTGTCAGTGACTGGTACCTTATTATTTTCAGGCCTACATTCATAAGTTAACTCAGTCACCCCCACCCCTTTACAATTAGCCGGTATGTTATTTGAATATGGTAAATATCACGGTTCACCAATTTTGGTGGAGGATTTGGATATTCAGAATACTATATTTTATAAATATTTTGTAATATTTGTTGTAAAAGTCTATGAAAGGCTGCAACTGAAAATGTTCAACAAGCAAAATTTTGAATTCTGAAGTTTCCCTGGTTTGAAGGGAGAGAACTCCAACAAAGTTATGGAGTCAGACTAGCAATTATTTGCTCATTGACTTCAATGTTAAATGGCTGTACCATCCATCACAGACTGTGGCTTTTTGTTCAACATTTAGTTGGTTAAAACCTTTATAGGCACAATGGGGACCACATATGGCAATCTCCTCATCATAATTTTGTAGGGAATTGACCATTTAGATTTTTTGCTACAGGGATTTGAAGTTGACTTTTGGGAAAATCTCACTTCCGACACAATGCAGAAAGACACTTTACACCCCTTATCCCTCTGTGGTAATATCATCAGTATAACCCAAAACTGCTACGAAATTGCAAATTTGATCCTTTTTCTTCAATTCTACACTAAAAAGTAAACCAAAAAATGCAGGAAGAGGGTAGAAAAAAATTAAATTAAGAGAAAAATTGTCTATTTACATCTCGCGCTACATTCGTAATTACTAGTTTGAGCCCTTATTTTTTACAGAAACAACCCTAATGTGAACTATTAGTTACAAAATAACGTAAAAATATTCATGTTGTCATAGAAGAGTCTAAAGACAAGTTTCATTACAAAATTGATCTGTTATTATGTACTGGATTGATTTAATGGTAACATATAAAAACCACAAACAAAGATTAATATTGATGTTGGCTTGCACCCCCTCACCGTTTCATTTTTATTCAAACATACCTTCTTGGAATTACCATGGTAAAAGATATTATCTTCATCAATTTTTTGGTCAGTTCTCAAAAAACTTGCAATATACCATATTCTTCATTTATTTATCCTTCTTTAATGATCCCTTAATATTTACCTAACTATTCTGGACTGGGGACAGGTTTTCTTTTTTGGCACAGGGGGAAGGGGGCAGGGATTTTAAGTACAAGTCAAAAAATGGCAGGACTGATCAATTTGAAAATTGTTTTGTGTCGTCCATCTCGGCTGGCTGGTTATACATGTGAACACACAGTGGACACAAAAATATGCAATTAACTTCCTACTGATTTGTCATATTATTTTATACTATAAACGTAAAATGCATATTTGTATTACATTATCAAGCTTCAAAGAGATATGAATGGTTCTGCTCTGGGTTCCTTTCTTTTCTTATCGGAAATGATATGCGTTTCCACATATATGTACATGTATTGAAAAATATCAAAACTGAGCTACCGGTAATACCGGTAGTATGAACATATGAAACTGAAATAAGAATGTCACAAGCTGCTTTTTTGTACATGTAACAAATAAATTTATTTGGTTCACTTACAGTGGGTTTATTTTCTTAAAATTTGTAAGAAAAGGGTCAAACAATTATGAACCTCTCTCTGCTCGGTATCCCCCCCCCCCCTATTTATATATTTCTATATCTTCCCCTGGAGGGTAGATTTTAATTTAGCAGGGTGTTCTTATTTGGGATTGCAGGAGTGTGATGGTGGTAATCTATACAGGTGAAGTGGATTGTATAATAACTAGACACATTGTGTGTAAATGATCCTAACATCAACTGAATGAAGTGATTGAATGAAATCTGTAGACCAGTATTTAGTGTTAATATAAATCCTAGAATTAAATCAGTTATATAATGATGACATTATTATAATAATGTACTACTATTGATGATATCATCAAAGGGATTATAAGCAATCTGATTTATGTCATAAATAGTAACATGTCTCCAGATTTACTTTATGAAACTTATGTCATCAACAGTATTATGTATATAAAATTGTTACTATTAATAGTAATGTGATCATAAGGGGTTTCCCCATATTATTGTTTACATGTGTATGTAAGAAGATTAAAGTGTGATTGTTACCTGTTTGACCACATACCTTGTAATTTGTACACTGTAAATCTAGTTTAATAGAATTCTGGAAATAGATTTGTCTTGATTTTAATACATGTACATGTAGGTAAGCATAGTATTAAGCCATCTTTTATTTGCCATGCACTATGAGCAAGATTTGTGGATTTCACTCTATATAGATGGACATATTATTATTATTTTATCCGATATTGACACCTGTAATTTAGTATTTTTTATACGTTCACACTCTACAGGTCACAATTTTTATTAGATTTTGACGAAATTTGAAATATAGGTTTATCTTCCAAAGATCGCTGTTCCATTTGATAATGGCATGTTTTGAATTGTAACTTCATGGATTATGGTCCCTGATTGTACTCAAAATATGTCATAATTTTTATCTGATTTACGAATCGTTTAAATATATCCCTGTCGCACCATAATGAAGTTTGAATTGTACCAAAACTGCACGACAAAATGACTGCTCCTTGAACACAAATATTGTAAACGTAAGGTCACAATTTTTGTCAGATTTTGAAGAAACTATATATGTTGATATCCCAAAGATCTCAGTTTCTATGGATTTTCTCACATATTAGACTAAAACTTCCTGGATTATGGCCCCTGATTGTACGAAAGATTACATTTTTATCCAATTTTTAAAAAGTTTAAATACTTCACTGTTGCACCATATTAGAATTTGAGTTTGAATTTGATAATAATTGATCTAGCTTTATCACACCTTCACTATCTGCTTGAAATTTTCAATTACTTTGTGTAGTGGATAATGTTACAATTTATGTATTTTGATTGATGGGTAGGTATATGTAGGTAGCAAATGGTAACAACTGATATCACTTTTATACACTCATATTGTCATCTTTCAGGCATCCATAATTTATATATGCTGTGTACATTGGTAAATTATTGTGTTTGTTCATTGTGTGGAAACTTGCGGGAACTCTAATAGCACCATAATGAAGTTTGAATTGTACCAAAACTGCACGACAAAATGACTGCTCCTTGAACACAAATATTGTAAACGTAAGGTCACAATTTTTGTCAGATTTTGAAGAAACTATATATGTTGATATCCCAAAGATCTCAGTTTCTATGGATTTTCTCACATATTAGACTAAAACTTCCTGGATTATGGCCCCTGATTGTACGAAAGATTACATTTTTATCCAATTTTTAAAAAGTTTAAATACTTCACTGTTGCACCATATTAGAATTTGAGTTTGAATTTGATAATAATTGATCTAGCTTTATCACACCTTCACTATCTGCTTGAAATTTTCAATTACTTTGTGTAGTGGATAATGTTACAATTTATGTATTTTGATTGATGGGTAGGTATATGTAGGTAGCAAATGGTAACAACTGATATCACTTTTATACACTCATATTGTCATCTTTCAGGCATCCATAATTTATATATGCTGTGTACATTGGTAAATTATTGTGTTTGTTCATTGTGTGGAAACTTGCGGGAACTCTAATAGTAAATGGAGGGGGACCACACTACACACAAAACAAAACTGACGGACAAAACAGACTATCTATACACTGCAAGAAATAAACGACAAATATCAAATCAAGTGAGAATCTGTTGTGAATTTATAAGAGTTTGGTATGATTTCATATAGACTACAAAGTCGGTTACATGTACACAAGTTTAGTTTTGTAACATATTTGGGTTGAAATAATCATTGAAGATTAAAGATTATTGGTTGGCTGTCTAATTTAAGCGGATAAGGATTGACCTACATTGATTGTACCCTGGGGAGTGTTAATTGTAATTTATGGTAGTATATATTGAGGAAACCAAGATTACATAACATATATATATATATATATATATATATAACAAAAATAGTGTTATGTTTAACGTCATTGTCTTATATCTGTATGGCCTGAATGGTTCACGAGAACTCAAAATGTTAACTGAAAATTTGTGCTTGCTCCTTTTTTCGACATAATTTTATGAAGGCATCATTATATTAAAAAAAAATGACAATCAGGGTGTTATTGTTGAAGGCCAATGAATGAAGAATTCCTGTAAATGGGGATCATAAAAACAGTTATATGGTATGATATAAGATTATTCTAGTTACTTATCATAACTGAGATTAATATATCGTGGGACACCTTTAGTCATTTAATCTTCAAGATATAATTGAAGTAAATTATTAATTACTTATTTGTTTAAATAAAGACCTTTTAACCTAGGTTTTAACCTTGATTAAGGAATAATCTGAACTTAATTTTTTGTAGGGACTACAGTTTATAGGGGTAATGTATTAGCTGTGACAGCTAATTTGGTTTCTTATAGACTTTCGAACTTAGATTAAGGAAGAATTTGTGTTATGTTTTAAATTTAGGAAAAAAAATGAATACCCGTAATGTGTAATTTTAAAATCAGGGACTGTAAAAGAGTGTTGATGTTGACACAATTTTCCAGTCTGTAAATTTGAAGTAAAGGGACACATAGAGAAACTATGTTATTTTGTTGACAAGATCTTGTGATTTTATGACATTTGTTGAAGTAGCCTACAGGTAGACAAGATCTAATAAGATGAATATAACTTGACTTTAACACAATTTTTTATAAACAAGTAGAATTTGAGTTATTTTAAACTATGCTCTAATTTTGATAGATTGTATGATTCAAGTTTTCTTAAAGCATCTTCTTCTTTCTTGGAGCAAAGATGGATTGTAAGCTTTATTGGGGCTAATCTTTGAATCAAAACATCAAAAAGATTTGAGAAGTCAGTGACAAAAGTTTTTTTTAATATCAGTGTGTATGTTAACAAAAATATTGCTGTAGCTTTCATCTTTTTAAGTTTTTTCAACAGCATTTTTAAATCAGAATTTCATATATTTTTGTCATTTTGCATGAAAATTTTCAATGTTTAGTTGGTGGTTACCCTAGTAAAGTTTATGGTGACATCCATGGTATTTTTACATTGGCTATGTGTGAAGTACAAATTTCATGGCAATTTGTCAATATTTGATAAGCGGTTAGATATTATCATTGGTTTATTTGTTTTCTCAGTGTGTTTCTTTTTAAATTAAACTGAAACACAGAATGGGCAGAAAATGATTATGTATTAATCCTATGATATTATTGAAGTGTGGTGTGAATTTTTGGAATAGAAAAAAATCATTCTTGGATTATGATGGTATTCTACTCACTGGGACACAGATGTTAGGATATTTATTTAGTACCTGGAATTTAATAAATGATACAAAATAAGAAGACTAATTGACCGTGGGAAATTCCTCCAAAAGTGTTATCAGATGTTCTAGAAAGAGTAAACACTCTTGCACACAAACCCTTCCAATACAAATAAATGGAGAATAGTCTATATATGGATATGAAAAGTTAACCGTTAGTGTTCCTGTAGTGAAATACATTATAAACATTTACCTGGATTAAAAAATAGTTTTACAGTTTTGCTTTATAGCTAACAAGTTGTGTTCTGTTACAATTAACAGAAATATCTCTCAGTTTGTACCAGTAATTAGTGGAACTAAATATTCTAAAATTCTAAATGTGGAAATATGGTTTATGCTAAGATTTAATATCTTGCGATATTCCTAATTTTTACTTGAATTTGATTTTGATATGATGTGATTATTACAACAATATGAAATGGTGACCCGTGTTTTATCCTCCAGGCAGAGATGGCGGGGTGAGTTAAATTTTACACAATTCATTTTGTGCAATGGTTGTAAATTTAATATTATAAATATGGCTTTGTCTAACTACATAAAAAATGTGTTAACCAGTATAGGCATTCTTATCTGAGGGAATCAAAATTTCTTAAATTCACTATAAATTAATGGATACAAACTTAAAACATTTAAAATCAGTGTAATAAATAGTGACTAGCACCACTAGTACTCTAGTGTGGTCATTCTGCTTTATGCACAACGTTTTTTTCTGGGCCTCATCATAATTTGTTTTATCTTGAAATTTCTGTGAATGCAAGACAGAAATAATTTCTGCACCCGGCCGATTTAGCTCTTACATAATGCATCTTTAAAACCAAATATTGCCAGCAGTTGTGCGTAACTTTGTGAACACTTGGTATCACTTTCCATAATGAGATTTTCCTGCATTCACCTGTTTATTGTTTGTTATCTACCACAATACTAACTACCTGAAGTTTGTTGACACAAGGCAAATGTTGGCAATACACATGTTGTAACGTAAACAGCCGACAAACAAGACAAGAATTTTACTATTGTTTGAACAGAGCAAGATATACACGTTTTTGACCACAAGTCTTCGAACAAACCAAAGTTCATCTTTTGTTTGATCATCATATTTTTAGAACACGTTAATACTGAAATTGAGAGGATGGTAAGACCCAATTTGATATCTAAAACTTATAATTTTCAGTATTGTTGGTGTGGGGTAATCATGGTTTGAAGAGTGGGTGAAAGGATGGTTTAAATTATCATGACTAGGATCATGAGTTTTATCCCACAATTATCATTCATTCAAAAAAGGGAATCAACCTCATAAAAACCCAGAACAATGTCTGCTCATTTGTAAACTGTATGACAAGATGTCTGTCTGAGGGGCGGAGGAAATTGTGTCTTTATAGGCATCAAATTAAACTAGTTACTATAAATATAGATAATAAATATGATGTCAACTATCTTTTGATGTCATGATTTTACAAGAAAGTTATACACTATGGTTAAATGTCTGTTGATTATAACATTATATTTTTTTTTTGCATTAATTTTCATAATGAAGGCAACCAAATTATAAGATATATCCTCTGTATGTGCTGTGAAGGTTACCAAATATCAACTGTACTCTGTTTTTGGTTTTATGCCTATAAATTGAACTGGTATATGTTTTGCAACATATGAATATTATACTTCTACCAATACATTAAATACTGACGTCTTCTTTATACACATTAACATATTATGAGGTAAAGAAAAAATTTAATAATATAAATTAAATATATTGATTTCAATGATTCACAATTTCTAGAAATATGAAATGCACTAAAAATGACCCAAAACTTGTTTGTATTAAATAATTAAATAAAATTCCAATAATGATTCAGTGTAATCACTTAATTTGAACATGGCCAGAAGAATCTGTCCATGCATCCCCAGTATCCCCAGTGGTATTGTTCTGTTTTACTCCACTTAGTATACCGAGGATGCTGTCCATGTTGTGTGGTGTAAATTTATGAATAGAAAATACATGAACCGTATAAGAGCAGATAAAACAGGTGACCACATATTTCATACATTTACAATAAAAAAATCTAGATAAACAGACATATTCTATCAGTTGTTTGGAGAGATCTAATAATGATTCAAGATATGAAAGCAAACATCCCCTGAAAGAACAGATAAAAAAACAATTATTTCATTCATTTTCATTCAAGCAAGTTATTGGTCATATTTTTATAATTGAGAAAGGTCTTTGAAGTTTAATTTAATTAGTTAAAGTCATTGATAACATAATTTCTAATTTTGAGGGTTGGGACTATATTTATTGAAAGTAATCAAGTTTACAAAGAATATTGACAGTGCGTAGTACGAGGTGTTATTGTTAGAGAAGATTGGAAACAGATGAAAGACAACTGATATTTGAAACATCTTTACATTTAGATGGACAGTGATTGACATGTAAGAATAGAGACAGGTCAAATTAAATACCGTTTCTCAGAGTGAGATTGATTTCATTGAGGATGTCTTGAAATCTGTTCAGATCATCAGTTTTAAGTTGGCTAGAAAAGAATTATCATGGTGATAGTTAATACATTATCTTTGTCAATATCTGTAGTTTGACAGAATTTAAATTAAAATGTGTGATTCTTTGAATTCATACAAATGGTTACCGGTAACTGTAAACATTGTGGTGATTTAAAGGACTGCATCATACTGCATGTTTTTTATTCGTAAAGTAAAAAGTTGTTCTGAAGAAACAAAACCCACACTTGTATTAAATATGCATGTATATACCAACCTGTAGTGTCAAAAATATCATCTCTGTGCAGTACTCTTGTCAACCAAAAAATGTAGGAAACATTTATATCATTATCAGTATGTATCAAAATCATTTTAAAGCCTTTTAGACCATTATGTTTGAAGTATGACATCATACTTCAAGCATGTATTTAAGTCTCAATTGAATCGGATATACGAAACAATAGGATTACAGTTACAGCAGGATTTAAGGGATATTAAATCATTCATACATCAATTTTCTTGGTATTTTAAGTGGAATATTCGCAGCATACAGGAATTAATTAAATTTGTTGAACTGTAATTGAAGTGATTTGGCCGATATTTGATATTTTTTGAAAGGAGATTTAAGTAGGTTATTCAAGAAAGAGTAAGTTTCACCGTTGCATGAAAGCTAAAGTCATTAACATATTTTGTTTGCCTGAGTTGACTACCCAGGTATGGACGTTCTTTTTACTGTTCTTCTCAATGTGCAATTATAAAGAGCTGAATATGTTTAGAGGTTTTTAAAGATTTTTTACAATCAATTATATTAAAGTATTTTATTGATGACCAATCAGCATAAGGTAAGACCAGTTATATTCTTTTGTCCACAAGCAATAATATGTTGGCTTAAAAATACTCCTCTAAATTAAGTCTTGTCCGAGAAATTGTTTGATTATGTCAGACACAAATTGAGTTTTTATCCAAGTCCCAACACAAACGATTTTCAATGATATTGATACTGTTCATCCTCCCATGACCCCCAACTCTTCATACCAAACTTTATAAAAAAAATCAGTTAATCTATATCACGTTAACAAGGTTTTCAGATAGGCCTAAGGGAGAGTAACTCCAGAACTGAAGTTTGTGTAGCACTGAATATCAGTAGTATCCATCTCTCACATGAAATTTGAAAAAAATACTATAGTGTTAACTAGGTTTTCAGAAAAACGGGTCTGGAGCAGAAGGTCGCAGAATGTTTAGATATTGATGGGATTTATCCTCTTCTTCTCCCCAACTCTTTAAATTTGAAAGAAAATTAGTGTGGTAGGAGTCATTCTCTCATGATCCCAATGCTTCTCACCAAATCTGTTAAAAATTGTAGCCTCTATTGTGTAGATTCAATAGGGTCACGGAATTAAAACAATTCCGTTAAAAACTGTAACATATTGCAATAACAGGGTTAGGAACAAAAAGTTACGGAATGGTCAAAATCAATTATACTGTATTGACGGACAGACATGTGTGATGACATAACACACCCACATTTAAATGGAATCTGGCTCATGGCTTACATTTACAGATAACAGAAATTATGGTCTACAGCACATTTTAGAACACATGTGAAGGCCACCTGACCTTCACACAGACATAGAAAGCAAGTCATCAAAAAACTTGATTGTGTCCCTTTATAACATTTGTAAAAGTGGCTAAATAATGTGGATATTGATGCGGATAAATCTCATTGGGTTGGATTAATGCCGTCTGCTAGAGTTGAAGCAGAATCATTGATTTAGTTCGTGGATTTATTTGATTAGATTGAAGTCTGCTAGTAGTTTTGTGGACGGATATTGATAAGTGAAAAATTTAGTACCGATATGGAGTTATATTAGTGATAATGGGTTTTTTGGAGGACGATAAGAATGTTTGAAGTAATCATTAATTTATGACATTATTCAACAGTTTCAGCAATTGTTGATACATGTATTGTTTTTATTTGTCTATATGTTGATGGGGAAAGTGTAATATCCACGTATTGACACGTGCTTTAATGTTTTAACCAGGAACCAACTCACCTTGTTGTTCTTTTTGTCATTATTCTTGTGGGCACCACTCTGCTGAAAAGGCTGAAGTCACGCCCAATTCAAATAGACATGAGGTGTGGCATGCTTGTTCATTGGATAATTAAGGAACTGGTTCACTAACCAGTAACACGGGGTGGGGGGGGAGGGGAGGGGGTCAGTGTTTGTTTTCCAGTTGTAAGTGGTGCAGATTGGAGGGCCTTGCAAGAAACAGTGTTTAGATCTTTTGATAGGACAAAAACAAATGAGGTACTTGTATCCTTGCTATGGTAATAAGCAATCATTGCTACATCTTGTCCAAACATCAAGCACTCATAACTTTGCTCAGAATAAAGTAATTTGTTAGGAGGAAAATTAAGCCAGTTATAATCTATACTCACTACATTTCTACAAGGTTAGTGACAGTTTCAATGATAAACAATTTTACTGTTTTTAGCCTCCAGTTAGAATTATTTTGGGAAATGTGAATTTTATAATAGTTTAAAAATAGGTCAGTAAGTCTATTACTGGATTAAAATAAAACAACTTTCAGGACAAATTCAAACATTGTTTTTGTCAATAAGTTTATTTGTTGACAAAATATAAAGAATTTGATACAATCCTTCATACAAACCAAATTTTGGGCAAAATCCAGCCTTATAAGGACTGTGTAGTGTCACTATTGTTTACATTATCATATTATTACATTATTGGCAGAAGGAGATGGTGGCAGTTTCAGAAAGATCCTATGGTTAGATTCTTGTATATAGAATTTGTAGAAAGAATCACACACAAAAAATTAATAATAGTAATACTGATGATCTTTATAAATACAATTCATATGGAAAATAATTAATGGCTTATGATCATTAGCACAGTGTATTATCAAGTGTTCTCTTACTGTTTTCAAGCACAAGTAATTTGCTTTCAGTTTCATATGAAATTTTATTTGAAATGGGTCAAAAAATAAGCCCATTGCTTGTCTCACATTTTGCCCTTTTTTATACAAACACATGGAAAATTAGTAATATTTACATTAAAGAGACAAAAAAGCAAATTGAATTTCGACAACATCCTTTAATTGCTTTTAGAGTTATTGCTCTTGTCTTACTTTGTAGAACCTTGTGAAGCTCTAACAACAAAAGTTATCATCCGATCTGTATGAAATTTATAGACAAACAATTTCACAAGACTAATTTACTGACAAGACACAATACACAGAAATCACATACAATCATACATATCAGATTTAGTGAATGGATCTGGGAGCTTGCTTTAAGTGTCTGCTGTACTGTACAGATACCACAAGAACAACAATGAATCCACAAAAATACAAGGTATACATATTGCCAAGGCCAATTTTAATAAGAATTTAACACAAAATGTCTTCTTGATTGAAAAGAAATAACAAGAGTTAAATAAATAATAATGTATGCACATGTGAACAACTTTTACAGTAGTAGTATTGTTAAATGAAATTCTAGGAGGAAAAACTCATGTTACAGATACATGTTCATATATTGGCTTATAAAAAGATTCTATAGACTCAATGTTTTCTATTTTTATAAGGAATTCCAAACTTTATATCAAACAAATTTTATGCTGCGTTTTAACTGCATGTACATGTAGACTGATAGCGATTACACTTAACATGTAACATGTGATCAACAAAATGGCGAATGCCTCAGAAAAGACAATCTTATTAAAATACAGATCTATATTTTGTTTCGTTTTTTTTATACTTTTGATGGCCTACATTACATGAAGATCTGACAAGTTGTGGTGGGAGTTCCTGTCAGGTCTGTCTTGCCACAACTCTTTTAGTACATTACTTTCGATGTCATCAACACTTAAATACTTTTGCATTCGTTAGCTTCCATTTTGCCTATTTACGCAATCCTATGACACATTTCCATGAAAACAGGACAAGGGCAACTAGCTTCAACTGACTGGAACTAGTGGCTTTGAGTTGTAAGAAGTGCTCGGGTCAACCATTTTGGATTGAAGTCTGCTGAAGCAGTTGCTCCTAATTGCCAAAACGTCACTAGCTCTCAGTTGCAAGGTCGACATAAGCCCCACTTTACAACAGGGCCTGATGAACTCGCTCTTATACAATAGAAATAACAGTAATTGCAGTTTTTTCATCCTTTAAATGGGGATGAAAAATCAGCAATTACCATGTTTCGATGGTGCAGTGCTAACAACTCAAGTTTCTATCTCCATGGTAAAATTGTATTGTAATCCTAATTTTGAAAGATATCGAATTCTGTCTTCAATATTTTAATTAAGTAAAAGACAAAATTGAAATTTGTAATTTGACCAATTTCCTTTTTAAAATTAGAATTTATAGAGTATAATTTTAAATTCATCTGGCCAAATACCTTAATTAAGATAGATTAGATTATACAAATAAGAAAAGATAATACATTTTTAACAGGTAATTCAGTTGGTGAAGTATATGGCTATTTATTATGACAGAACCAACTTCTATTTTTATTATACGCCCACATGAAAAGGTTGTGGTATATTGTTGTTGTGGTTGATATTCATAATGCATAATTTAAGGTGTGATGTACATGTAGTCGTGTGTTTGTATTGTAGTGTATTTAATATGTGTAATACTATATGATAAAAAAGGATTGTTTGATTATAAAGATATAAACTTGAGCAGTTAAAAAACTTCTAAAGATTTTTATGGTGATTGTAAATTTACGACAGGATTAAGAAATATTATAGTCATTTCTAGAACATGGGTAGAGAAAAGGATGTACAATTTTAAGTATACATTGATTTATAACTCTTATAACTTGTTAATCTTTAGAATGTGAAGAATTAAATACATTTACAACCATGTACGATAATAAAATATTACAGATGTTCTGTTGTAATTCAAAAACAGGTAAGAAAAATATATATTTAGTCAGGATACTGACTTAAAAGTTTAGAAAATATTTATAGGTTGAAATAAAACGAACTACAAAGATATGTGGATATACATGTAATTATAGTGGTATTTTTTCACAGTATTATTATATACAGATTATACACTAAGCTGTAGTGGTGGCCTATTGAAAATTTAAAAATTTAATTTATTTGGAAAAAGAACTTTGAAGAAAGAAAATGTTTTTGTGTTGAAGTTTGTAGATTTAATCTTGAGAAATTAAAGTTATTTTCATGGTCACATTATTTTTATGACAATATTTTTGACTTTAAGTGGATATGAACTAAAAGTGGTAACAAAACAGTCTGATTTACGGATAATCTTTGAAATAACCAGATTGATAATCAGTGAAATAAATGGATTGACTTATGATCTGTGAAATCAACAGATTGGTAATCTGGATTAACTAATAATCTGTGAAATAATCAGTGAAATAGCTAGATTGATTATCAGTGAAAAAGCTTGATTAACTGATGATCTGTGAAATAACCAGATGGATAATCGATGAAATAATTGGATTACCTGATAATCTGTGAAATATTTTGATTTATTTACTGATAATCTGTGAAATAATTTGATTAACTGATTATCTGTGAAATAATTTGATTAACTGATTATCTGTGAAATAATTCTACAATTGAATTTGATGTACAATAAAAAGTATTTATGATATGATACATGTATGTGGAACATTTAGTAACATCAGGGCTCACACTGAGATAGTTTTTTTCTGTGAAAATTTATAATAATTTTTATATGAAAAATTGTTCATATTTATTTTTCGCGAACTGGAATATTTTATCTGCCCAAAACGTGTCATAAAAAAGACACCATGTAACAATTTTATTTCTTAAGTGAGCCTATTATAAAAAAATTACCAGTGTATATACACTACTTACAAAATATGTCTTTTGCACAGTTTTGAGATGAATTAGTAAAATCATTTTTTATTTTTGGTGAATTATTTTTTTTTGCACATCATATTGCAAAATATATGTTCAATAATTTTTATCACCACATTCATATTTTTATCGCAAATTGCAACTTTGGCATGTGAGACTGAGTAATCCCTACTGTTACAATCTGTATTTCTTCAAATTTTACATCCAGAGATCAGGCAAGTGTTGATATTAACTAATTTTGTCTTCCACTTTCGACACAGTGAGTCAAAGTGTATTCTGAAAATTGTAAACAAAAATGTAATCTATAGACCACTAATTAAAATTTTGGTCACTTCAATCTAATTATATACTTTAGTTTGACATAAATCAAATAAGTATACATATTTAAAATTAGTTGATCTTATTTGCCACAAATTTATAGGGATATTAAGATGGAAGAGAATAAGATCTGAGAGGTGGTAATAACTTGTTCTTGGAAGATTTAAAAATGATTGAATGCACTTTCAAATTTTCGAATAATGTCACATCTTGCTTTTTTGAAATATTTATATGGAGGATCTTGTTAGATGGTCTTGAATGAGTAGCTTGAAAGAATATTTTGTCTGCTGTAAAGAAATGAAATGGGGTTTAACATCCTATTATTGATTTTATGAAGCAGTGGACATGAATTGATAATTTATTTTGACCATAAAAGAAAGATGACCTTTTTGATATCAAATGACGTAAAATAGAATAATAAATTTATTTTCTGCACCCTGCTGTTTATATGCTGTTGTTTATACTAAAAATATTTACCTTTTAAATCATGTTTAGACTTTGAAAACATAAAACAGAAGAACTGTATCACAATGTACATTTTATATACAAAGTTAGGTCATTCAGAGGTGAAATAATTTAAATATATACTGTTGACTTCGTCTGAATTTATGCGGCAGTATTGTGATGTTAAAGATACATTCCCCGGAAAGTATTCACAGGGTAGTTATTGCTAATAATGGCATATATAGGTATATGCGGAAAGTAGAAACACTCTATCTTACTAGAAAAATACAGGATTCATTAAAAATAAAAAACACTCATGGGGTGCCCACAGGACAAAAATGTAAGGGTGTCACTAACTGGTAGCCTGTCTACTCGTGTAACGCAAGTAACACTTTTGCAAGACTTAAATGTCCATGAAACTTTGCGATTTAACAGTGAATAAGAAGTTGGAAGAGGATGATCCAAAAATTTAATTAGGGCTTCAATATTTTTGGTAAATGGACAGCGACTAACGACTTATGAAAAATGCAAACTGGAATGGATTTTCCTTAAATCAAGTCATGTGGCATGGGATATTTCTCTTACAATTAAATTGTTTTGAGAGGGATTTGAAGCAAACCTTTCACAGATAAATTACATGTAGTTTGAATATGTTTTTAATCTAAATAAATCATCAAATCACACAGTTTGCAATCGTATGCGGGAAGGCATCTTTAGAGGATTTAAAATATATTTCTCTGAATGAATTTGTTGATATCCTTACTATACACTTGCGTTACAAATTTTAGATAAAATTTTGTTAAATCATACAATGGTGCTTTCATTAACTTTGCGGAATGAAATGAAAACTGATTTAACATCCTTGTTCTGAAGACGAGCATTAACTTTGTAAATTTGGTCTTGTAGCTTTAATTTGTCAATAGAGTACAGGGTAAGCTTTAAGTTATTGTCAGATTGATGTTGTGTAATGGTGGATTTAGGTATCTCACAACTTAATTGACTATAACACTTTGTATTTTAGTGTTTGGTTTAGTGAATAAATGATGGCGTTATATTTTGTCAAGTAGTTCAACGCATAGGCAGAAACACTGCTGGGCAGACAAAATTCCAAATCTTCATTAACCGGTTGGTTAGGAAAAGTAGCAAGTTAAACCCAATTTAATTTCATTTCTAGCACTGTGACACATGTTTGAGATTAAAATGACATGAATTTTATTATTATTGAATGATATAAACAGTTTTAAAATATGATGTCAGTTATATGTCAGTGTGGATGTCAAATGGGAATAACGGATAACATCACAGTTTGATCATGAATATAAATGATGGTATGGATTTTTATTCTATTGGATGTCATGGAAAACATGTGGAATTTAATGGATCACTGAACACAATATAGGATCAGCTGCTTTAGAAATAAAGATTGTGATGAGATCTGAGAAAAATTGGAAGAATTATATCCAGAAATGTATCTCTCAATATTCAAAATGGATAGCACTATAAATTGAGAATGAATAACAATAATTGTGTTAAACTTGCATAAAAATTGATTCTGTATTTGTGTCTTTAACACTTTTAAATCTAGAAAAGTTCCAGATTATTGGATTAATAAACCCAGGTTTTGTATCCATTGACTGAAAACAGTGCGTTGTCACCGAACTTGAATAAAACAATCTGTCTCACAAAATATTGAAAATACTTTTTTTTCTTAATGTAAAATATGATAGATCTAATGTCGATCACTGAGAGACATGTTGAGTAAATTATCTAATTAGTAATTTATCAAATATCACCTGGTAATTAAATGTGAAATATACAGGTAATCACATGACCCCATTTTATCAACTACAGACACAAGAATGTCTTCTTAATATTTTTTGCAGTTTTAATATTTTGCGATACACTCTGTAAGACTACTCATATATCATGTTTTAGATTTTACCTTTGAACACAAGGATATCGTGTTGGTGTTTTGTGTAGATTTTACCCCGTGCTTCGAGGATTAACCTATCTATGTTTACTGTCCATAAATATTGTTCGATGAGGGATTATGATTATAAAATTGAACTGCTTATTAAGATATAAGCAGCAAATATAGTGACTGATTGTATGGTAAGAGAAAGGGGCTAGTCATATCCATGTTGGTTGGTGTAATTAAAGGAAATAGGGATTAAAATGACTAATGATTGATATGTTGCCGTTCGACCTGTCAGTAATATTTACACTAATTAATCAATGAATTTTTTATTATTAGTGGATTGCAATTAATATATTTTATAAAAACCAAGACGAATGTCTGTGTATCTGTATACCTGTTAATTTAATTAGTTGATTTAAGCGGTAAAGATTTATTTTTGATAACTACCTTGTTTAGAAGAAGCCCAGACAATATTGGTTTGATGAAATATTGAATGAACTGGACAACACACTAAGAAATTTCAACAATTCAAGCCTCACCTTAATATTGTTTTTGATATTGTGAATAAAGAAAAGTGTGAAGAAAAAAAAAAGGTTGTGTACTTGGAATATCAAAAAGATTAAAGAAATATTAATGATGAGACCAGAAACATAATTATGATATCAATTAAGTTGGAACTATTGATATTAATGTTGAACCTGTTGAATTTAAAGTCGTTCTGTGAATTTAACCAAGTGGTATCTATTATCAAGACATTAATGTGTGCACGGAAACTATTTAAATAAATTGATTCTTCATCTTAAATTATTTGTGGATCTTAAAAATCTTATAAGTGATTAAAACTTCCTTAAAAGTTGACATTAATGCCAGGAATTTGTTTTCCCCTCAGCAGGAATTCACATTTTATTTCCATTTTATCACACAACAGTAAAATCATGGAGGCTCACATGTGATTTCCTTATCCAATGAAAGAAACTGTGAGATTAGTGTTGACTAATTAAATTGTGATGATTTTAATCATCAAAACTTTAAATATGTGCATTAGCTCACAATGTCATCACTTCAAGTGATTAGAATATGATTTAGATGTACAAAATCAACTTTGAATTTGGAAATCAAATATACAGTATCAATTCATAGCTTTGTGGTATCAGATGTTCTGCATGGATAATTTTATCATTAATTAATACCCATCAAAAATAACAATTTAATACGAAATTGTGAAAAAATGAGTGATTTTTTTCAAATTTATTGAATACTTTTGTCTGAAAGAAAAGATATCAATGTGTCGGTTGGTTGATTTGGTGTAAACAATATATAAACGCTTGAAAAGAAATAATTTTGAAATATATAACAATGATGATGGAATATTTGTGTCCGTGTTGGCCGGTGTCTAAATGTTGTCAGGAGGAGGAAAATAATAATAAAAATGTGATTTTAATCATTAATAAAGAATTGACGAGGACCCCCACAACTACAACAAATATCACAGGTAAATTTAAATACATATTATTAATATTGTACAGCCTGTTCAGATGCGCAAGTTCCTGGTAAACTAGTTCAATTAGGAGATCATTACAAGTCTTCAAGAACTTTTTTCTTAATAAAAGCTGACTTATCTTCGTAGCCTGAACGGGTTGGCTTAAAAATGCTGTTTTTAGTTTGCTTTGAGCATACACAGTTATCTTCCGGGCAAAATGACTACATGTACCCTTACGTGATTACCTATTACCTTTAACACAATCGGTCAAAATCAATAAATTGTCTTAAAAACCCCAGCGATTTTAGACTAGTTTAAATATAAGCACGGACCTTATTTATAATTATATCTATAGGTTCTGTGATATAAGCATCTGATTGCGCTTTATGGGTAAATTGATACACAAATTCTGCCGTCTTAATCTGTAAAGTTTAACACATGAAGGTGCATACCAAAATAGGAGCTTTTAATAGCAAAAAAAAATAAATAAAATAAACACCCTAAAACATAAAATTTTAATCTGTAGCTTGTTTAATGTCTGACCCAGCTATTAATAGTTTTAGTAGGTTTTCTCCCAATATCCATATCAATTATAACAATGGTTGAATTATTTAAATTTGTAATATGTTATGGAGGGGGATCCTCGCCAAAACTCTCAATTTGTGAAAATACATTTGTCGATTTGTGAAAGTACATTTGTTAATTTGTCAAAATACAAAATACATTTGTCGATTTGTGAAAGTACATTTGTTAATTTGTCAAAATGCAAAATACATTTGTCGATTTGTGAAAATGCATTTGTTGATTTGTCATACAACAAAAATACATTTTTTCATGTGTGAAAATACACCTGTCGAACCTACAAAGCACAAATTTTCAAATAACACAGCTTAACTTTATAGTTTCAACATATGTAATTTCAACATTTGTATTTTCAAGATATGTAGTTTCAACAGTTGTATTAACGACACTTGCATTATCGAGCCTTGCATTAGCAAGCGATGCATTAGCGAACTATGACCATATTTGGGTTGATGACGTTGATCATTATGGAGGGGGATCTTTGCCAACGATCCTGCAAGGCCTGGATGCCGGCCAGGAAGAATTTTTTTTATTTTTTATCCCCTCCCCCTAAAAAATTTCACATAGCTGAAATATTCATACATTCGAGTTATTAGTAGACACTAATGTTAATTGAAAGAGTATATGCCGCTGATTACGGAATTGTCCATAGCAGACGATTGGGCCCATGGAATGGCCCAAATTGACGCCCTAATACGATGGGGCCATAAATTCACGGTATCGGTCAAAACCAACTCTAAATGAACGAGTACATCTCACTAGGTACGAAGTTGCCCATAACAGACGCTTATGGCCCTTGGACGGCCCAAATTGACACCCTAAATATGGACCGCAGACCCGAAGGGTCAAAAATAGGTTATACTCATATATTCGAAGTATCAGTCAAACCAATTTTAAATGGAAGAGTATATCTCACTGAGTTCGAAATTGTCCATAACAGTTGGTTTCGGCCCTGGGGGCCAAACTGACACCATAATATCGACCCCGAGGCTCGAGAAAAATTTATATTCACACATTCGAGGTATCAGTTCAATTTAATTTTAAATGAAAGTGTGCATCTCGCTGATAACGAAATGACCCATAAAAGATGATGGTTCAAACTGACAAAATGCATAAATTAGTATTGGGAGGCCAGATTGAAGCAGACTTTTGTCACCAAGAGAGTACAATCATGGACAGGTGCAGAAGAGTAGGACGTTAAACCCCATTTCATTTCATTTCATAAGAACTGCACCTGTAGTGTTAATATTGTTTTCATACCAGACCATCTTGTGTGTTATTAACCCATCAGGAATCACAAGAAATGGACAAAACTGGCTATAGGGCAGCTATCAAATACCTGCCACTGAAAGGACTAACCCTAACACAAAAGTAACTTTGTCAGCCCTCATTTTCTTAGTTAAGATGACGCCATTTCAGCTATGTGAAATCTTTTAGGGGGAGGGGATAAAGAATAAAAAAAATTCTTCCTGGCCGGCATCCAGGCCTTGCAGCATCGTTGGCAAGGATCCCCCTCCATAATGACCAACGTCATCAACCCAAATATGGTCATAGTTCGCTAATGCACGGCTTGCTAATGCAAGGCTCGATAATGCAAGTGTCGTTAATACAACTGTTGAAGCTACAAATGTTGAAACTACAAATGTTGAAATTACATATCTTGAAAATACAAATGTTGAAATTACATATCTTGAAACTATAAAGTTAAGCTGTGTTATTTGAAAATTTGTGCTTTGTAGGTTCGACAGGTGTATTTTCACACATGAAAAAATGTATTTTTGTTGTATGACAAATCAACAAATGCATTTTCACAAATCGACAAATGTATTTTGTATTTTGACAAATTAATAAATGTACTTTCACAAATCGACAAATGTATTTTCACAAATTGAGAGTTTTGGCGAGGATCCCCCTCCATAATATGTGGGTATGAATATGTCAGTTGGAGAGGTCATCCAGTACAATATGTGATTATAATTCTATGACACACTTCTCTGTACAATACAGATTTTATCTGATATACTGTATGTGGTGTATATATGACTAGGATTATTGTTACTAGAACGTAAATAAAGAACATATTGGTTTAAGGAATTATAAACACAGGGTATGTTTACTTGTTTAGTTCAGGTTTCAGATGAATCTATTATAAAGTGATAAAAAAAGAGAACAAAAACAAAACTAAAATAAATACTTTTAATATTCAAATGATTTTGTAATATGGAGCTTGGAACAACTTCTTCTTGGAGTAACGCTTGTATGATACTAACTTTTTCTGACCTACAAAAAATAAACAATAGAATATTAGAATATTTAAAAGTAAGGTTAAGAAATAGAAATAAGACTAATCTCCGATTATTTAATAGTATAAATGATGTCAATTTCGATTGAATTTTTGTTTGATTAAAACAAACATTTAATTACATGTAGACTATTGTAGATGTATATTGTTGTAGATTGTAGTTCTAGATCGATATATGAGAGAAAAGCTGAGAGGTGGAAGAGAGTTGTTTTTATCAATTGATCCATCCATATTCTTGTGGGGGGTTGGGATGGCCTAGTGGTCTAGAGTGCCGCACTTCGACCTCTAGCTGGGCGGTCACCTCTGGCTTGCAGCTGTGGTTTCAAGCCCTGGTGTGAGCGTATGTGGCATGGAGATAGGGGCGCCTTCTCAACCTCGTTGGTTTCCTCTGGGCACTCCGGTTTCCTCCCACTGCTAAAGACCCCTACGTGCAAGCAAATTATTGAAGTAAAATGAAACCATATGTTAGTCCCAAAATGACCTAGTTTGTGTCAAGTGGACGTTAAACCCCATTTCTCTCTCTCATATGGTTGTAAGAGAATAACTGTGAGGTGGGGGGAGATTTAATTGGATCAGTTGACTGGGCACAGATCGTATTAATAGTGCTAGATAGATATGATCACTATAGGGTGGGGAGGCTTGTTTTATTTCACTAACATAATTGATCATATCGAGTGTGTTCTAGATGATGCAATGGGAAATTTTGAACAATTTATTGAATCCACAATTTCAACCAACGTGATAATTCAGTTAGATACAAAAATAAAAATGGTGTGAATTGATTGATTGTTGAATACCATATATATTTGCCGTAATTTGCCTAACCTTTAAGGTTTTCCCTTGTTTTCTTCCATGTGTACTTGAAAAAGACCCTGTAGTCACAATATTGATATGCTCGTACCATATGTTTGTCAGGAAATGACCAAGTTAATGTTGAGTTTACTTTAAAATCCATTTCTCTCTCACACTCTCCAAATATTTTGCCCTTGTTTGGACCACATTTTATTAGGCCCATCTCTGGTTTGGGTTAAAATTGTTGAATATTGCTCAGTAGAATAATAAATGGTGATAAAATCAATGGAAGTTTAAACATGATTTATCTGAATTTCTCTTAAGGTTTAGATAGTTCAATCAGATACATAGAACATGGTGGCTATAGTCTGACCTGATGGAAGGTCAATTTGATGTATATTGATTACATCTGACATTATGGTCTGACATACTCCAGTCAACAAGATTATAAAACAATGACTTTCCTTAAATGAAGGGATAGATCTGTGGTTGGTTTGGAGAGGGTCCTTGAAGAATTTCTGGGATTTATTACCCCAATTTTTCATGGGTAACAGCTGCAGCATTCACATTGAAATCTCCATTCCTTTTGTGACATGTCTTCATTCATTGAGTGACCTCCAAATACTGAGTTGTATTTCAGGTTTTGTTTTTGTATATGCCTGTATATATTTATGGTTGAAAAAGTGGTGGCCATGTTGTATCAGTGACAAATGTCAGTTGAATAGAATAACACAAATAGCATAGATTACAAATATTGACTTTTTGTATGAATATGCAGTATGCACTGGTTATTATTTCTTTTGTTTACATGGGAACATCCAGTCATTTTATTCAAGCATGTATGGTTGAGTGTTTATAAATAGTTAGATTTTGTATTGATTATTTGTAACATATAGTAATCCTATTACTAATAATGTTAATACTATTGTGGTGAGTCGATAGTCAGGTGGGTGTGGTGTAGGTCATATAACCTTGTTATAGATTCGACACTCAGGTAAAACTTTAGACACCTTGACTAATTTGTACCTACATAGGTTAAACAATTTTCAACCGAATACAAAGTGTGAATTACGTAATGTAAACAGGTAAGAAAATTCATAGAGGAAGGAAACATACATCAGGTTGAATACTTACTGAACATTCTAGTGAACCAATAGAAAATGAATAGTGCTTGACTTTAAAACAGGAAACAGGTCAGATTTGTCTTCTACTATATGAAAAACATCGTGTGTAAGAAAACTAATGTAGGTAAATTGAGAATGTCAGGTTAATAATTGAGACTGATACTATGTTACTATAAAGTGTGATGGCAATTATATACTGGTAGGCTATTATTGGCATGGATAAATAACCTGTCTTTGTTTATTAGGTGAAGGCCTTGATTGAGTTTGATAATGAACAATTTTTGCTTAGGCTAAGCAGAGATACGCAATTTGATTCGTCTGTCACACTTTTTGGGACACAATAACTCTTCTTCTAATTGAGCTAAATTTTTAAACTCGGGGTAGCTGTTTATTTAGTGAGTGCCCTTGACTGAGTTGGATGATGAACATTTTTAACTAAGGCTAATCAGAGATACACAGTTTGATTGGTTGTGAGAAGATAACTTTGCTTCTAATTAAGTCATAGAGATGAAACATGTTGGTTTCCTTACATCAATACCTCAACCAAGTTTGATAATGAGCATTTTCGGCTCAGGTTAAGCAGAGTGATAAGCACTAAGATTATAGTTTCATTATATCAATACCTTGACTAAGCTTGATGATGAATAATTTAATTGGTTGAGACTTTGAAGCTCGACAGTTGTAATTAAGTGAGAATGGTGAAACTTGGTGTATATCATAACATCAATACCATGACTATTAAAAATGCATTTGTTCGTTTGTCACCTTTTGTAAGATATTTCTGCTTTAATAATGAACATTTTCTTCTCATATTAACCACTAAAAAGTAAAATGGACGATGCTTTATAAATATCAGTATACAAAAAATAAATTTGTTTTATCTATTACTTTTTTAATTTGGTGTGTGGGGGGTGGGGGAACATGCGCCTCACTGTTGGCTTATTTACGTAGTAAGTAGTGAAATGTTGTGCATGATATTTTTATTATTTAGAACACCTATCATTACATGGATAACAGATTTTTGTTGTTTGAGTATGTTTGTATAGAATGTGAATGAATTTGGTTAAAGGTAGACAAACATCTACACTACAAACATACAGACTATGTTAGTAATATTTGAAAGGCGAGCAATAGACAGTCATTAATAAACATACATCATGATTTATGATAGGTTAAGTCATATGATACAGAAACACCTTGACTTACATTTACATAAATTACATTGAACAGAAAGACAATATACATAGTCTTACATTATAAGGTCAGGTAATTTACATATAACTGAGATAGCTGATGCTTGTTAGTTGAATCTGTGATATTATTTTATTTTCATTTAGAATTTAATATATGATTGGACTGATCTTAATCTTATACTACTAGCTTCTGATTTTTGATACTTGAGCTTTTGAGGGAGTGTGTGTATTCTCCCCATTCAATCAAATCTATCCCATGTACAGGAACTTGACAGTCCTTCGTTTACTATGGGGCCTTCCCTAAACCTTTGGACAGTGATTTAAGGTATTAAAAACTGTGAAAGTATTGTTCGTCTTCATACAATATTGTTTACATTGTTGATAGTCTCATTTGTCACACAATTAGTTTTCCTACAATATTCTCCTATGCACTGGTTAATTGGGCATAATAAAATCGTGAGTTATGACATAACGTTATGCAAAATATTTGGTCCAATTTGGAACTTTGTTTCAAATTAAGCAATTTTGTTACGCAGTAAGCCATTGGTTGTTAATGGGACTGTTGACCAATAATAATTTAGAACAAGAATTTTCGCTATTACAGCAGTGAGTAGTGGGATTAGCTCTAATCAAACAGAACACTGCGAGGAGTATGGTACACTAGGACTTCACAATCCCTGGTTTAAAATTATTAGATTTCTTTAATGTGGATAAACAAAGAAAATTTTGTATTTAGTTTTCCCACTGCCAGAGCCCTTGTGGGCAAGCGAATTATTGAAATAGAATTGAGCCAGTAGTTGGTCCCATCTGTTGTGTGGACCTACCCGGCTCTCTTCTCTCTCACTTCTCTCTTTCCCTCTCTCTTCTGATGGATTATAAACATTTTTTATTCAGTATGTCTGGATGGGATTGGGGAACAGCCGAACAGGCTCAGCCTATGTAAAACCCCTCTCCCTAGATATATACATGTACAATATTAATATAAACCAACAAGTGGGTGTACATACACTGATAAAATGTTGATTGATTTGATCATGAGTAATCTAGTTTATATAGTCATTATGTTAGACTTACATTGCAGGTAAATCTTGTTATAGGTGTATATAAATACACTAAATACAGGTATTTTCATTATTTAGATAGTTCAGAGTGCAGTGCAGTAGATTATAGGCTGACTTATTTATTTTACCTGAATATCTAACAATGCAAAAAGGAAGATTATGTACATTCTGGATGTGAGAGATTGATATTTGGATATAACATTGTGGCTTACATGTATGTTTTAAAATGGAAGAGAAACGATAGATAGGCTCTGGATGTTGTTTGATGTATTTTATTACTGTACTAATATTAATAAGCTTTTGTTTGTTTAAATATGTGTATCTTGAAAGTGAACAGGTATTAAAGTTGTTTGTTTTACTTGTCTTCGATGATTTCTTTTTTCATTCAAGATATTTTAAGTCCAATTTCAAAACTAATTATATTTGATTTATATTGTTAAATGTAGAAATTGTAAACGGTTTAGTTAGAATATAAACATGGTATAAACATAGTAACATGCAAGACATTGAAGGGGATGAGATGGATGTTATACTAAACACAAGTTATCAAAATCAGATTAATATTTTTAGAGTTCTGTCCCCTTTTTGCCGGACCTGTCCACACTGCTTGTAATACTTGTCAGCTCAATACTTTTCATTATGTTCTAAAACTTTCAGGAAACTTGTATTGCAATTAGACAAAGATCCCTATTTCTGGTCGACAACTTCCGATTAATATTCTTAGAATTATGCTCAGTTTTTGTTGAAACCTGTCCACACTGCTTTTATGGTTGTCAGTATGATAGAGGCTGTAGTTTTTATCAGATAGATGATCCTCAAAGACCCCACCACTTTCAGAAAACATTGCGATTGTAACAAGAGGCAGTATATTTTAATAGATGTTTGTGAAGCATAGAAATCATGAGAGTTTCCTGCTCTTCTTTCCTGGGGTTATACTTCTTTTGCCAAAAGCTTTTTTTTTTCAAGACAAAGCTGCTATGGCTATCTTGATTAGGGAATACTATTTTGAATTTTGATCATTGCCTAACAATGGATGAACTGAAGTATTTTTGTTTCTATTTTCAGATTCATCATTTGACAGGTTAAATGAGAGACGAGGAAGTGCACCATTAGCTTCTACAGGATTCAGCGGAGAAGATATGATGGATACTCCATCATCCACCTCGTCTAAATTGGCGGTAAGTTAGAATTAGATAGAATTCATTATTCCGAATTGTGGTGCCAGTATGGACAAATCCATCAGGGTCAATATTTTTATGAACTGTTAAACTTTACAAGTTTGTCAGACCATGAGGCCTGTTTTCATTCACTGTGCCAGAATAATAGGACAGCATACATGTTTATGACCAAGTAGTGGACCACTGTTTATGATTACCCAGTGCTTATGTGATGGTTGGTACAGAATTGGCGCGTGTCATTGCATTTTAGACATTAGAATTTACTTTCTTGCACATTTCATGCATGTTTTCGATTTGTTATCAATACTCTCAATTAGGCTGTTTAAAAAAGGATTCGCGCAAAAATAATTTTAAAAATGAATTGTCAAACTAGATTGAAGGGAAGTAACTCTTATCATATTATTACCACATATTTGTTGTCTGATATTAGGATTAGAAAATCCATCTTTGTGAAGGGGAAAAACCTAGAAACACAATGGGCATCTGACTATGGGTTCCCTGGCATTCTTGAATAAATGAGGACTCCTTTCCAGCTCCCCACCTTAAAATAAGTTACATTTATATTGAAACTGAATTGCATAGAAAAACATTATTGATTTATTTATTGATTAAACAGAAAGTTACATATTTATCAAATCAATGAATGCTCAAGGTTAGCAATGTATATGAAATTGTGTTTAGCTGCCTCAATAACTTTTGGGCAATTAGATTTTTTTGGGCAGTCAGGTAAATTTCCAAAATTTATTAGAACTGAATGTCCATCCATACTCCATAACTTTTGGCACCCGCTGGCACTTTATTTTTGCCCTTTAAACTTTGTACTAGCCTACTTGTAAGCCTATGCCCATGCCTGTTTCACACTTACTTCTTCTTATATCTGGAAGGGTTTCTATACAAGTCTGTCTGTTGATGTTGTTTCTGCCAATCATAAGATATATATAGAGAAATGGAGTTTAACATCCCCTTGACACAACATTCATGCACTAACGTTTCCCCCCTGTCATGAGACATAAATATGTAATAAAGTGCCAGCGGGTGCCAAAAGTTATGGAGTATGGATGGACATTCAGTTCTAATAAATTTTGGAAATTTACCTGACTGCCCAAAAAAATCTAATTGCCCAAAAGTTATTGAGGCAGCTAAACACAATTTCATATACATTGCTAACCTTGAGCATTCATTGATTTGATAAAAAGAGTGTTTACGGACATTTAAAATCCAATATAATATCATTGAATAATTGGTTGGAAGATTAGCCAAGTATGTGTAAGGAATACGTACACATTCCTACGACACCAGTATCTTATAAAAAAAATAACATGTAACATCTGTTGATGAGTGATATCATACACATGTCAATATTTTCACATCTAATAAAGACCATGACTGTTTCTCTTTAATTTTCTTGAATATTTCTTTTCAGCTCAGATCAGTATACTATTTATAACCAGACTATTTTTTTATACATTCATATTTTCATGTTGACCTTATGCTGTCACCCCTGTCTGTGGACAATATAGAGGTCACAATTTTTATCTGATTTTGATAAAACATTAGATATATGTTTACATCACAAAGATCTTAAATTGGTTTGATTTTGGCAGATATCAGTAGTAACTGTCCTTAATTATTGCCCTATGAATTTAGGAGTCACTTTTTTTTTATTAGATTTTATGCACCCACATTAATTCAATCAAATGACAACATTAGTCTCTCAATTATGTTTTCATCTTGTGACCATAACCACTGTGTATACATTTAAATCAAACAGATAACTTTAGTCTCTAGAGTGCTCACAAGCAATTGCAGGCAGACAGGCGTGACAATACAGGCGACTTTTCTGCTGTGGGTGTATGTGTCATTGCCTGGGAGCCCGTCTTTACTGAATTGTGGGGTCATGAGGGGATGAATCCTACTGATAATCAGTGTTCAGCGACCTTCTGTTCATAATTACATCTTTTTGCCAAAAATCTTGTGAAAGAGATAGAGGTGACAGTTTTAATTCAAATTTGTTGTGAAGCATTATTGGGGCCATGAAAGGATGAACAATTGATTTTTAATGTTTCACGAACGTCATTTTCGAAGTTATTCTCCCCCCGCCCTTCCTATTTCTTGAAATCATAAAGGATCGTTATAAATTTGGTCAACGTCTTCCTTTTCATTTTGGATAAGCTGCTGTTGAGACATAGCTGCTGTGTGGGTGTTTATCCACGCTTTGCATAGCTATCTTTTTTGTATATTTCAGAGTTTTTTCTCAAAGAAAGGATTTCGCTCGAATCTTAAAAGAACTAAAAGTGTGACTAAGTTAGATAGAAAAAGATCAGCGTCAAATGTTTGTGAAAATGATACGTGAGTACAGATTAAATATTTTTAAGCTTTTCTTTTTAATATTGTGCCGTTAAGCTATGCATGTAGTTTGACCATCGTAACGACCTGGATCATGATGTTGATTACTCCTTCTTAGTATATTGAGGACCTTTGTGAAGGTCTAGAAAGCTAATCCTCCAAAAGCAAGGATAGATTGGCAACTTAGAAAGGTGTTAGATGTGGTGTAATGTTTATCTTCTTTGTGCTTAACTTATGAATCATCTGGTGGGAAACAGGATAACAATTATTATTATGAATGCAAAAAAAAATAAAACAAGATTTATTGCTGTTTGTTGGATTTTATAAATCCACATATATTTGAATTTTCAGTGTTTAATTGACTCATAGAATTAAACAGATTCCCTAGAATGTTACATACAGGCTTTACTTATCAGGGATGGTTTCAGAGAGGCTGACATGGAAAGTGTTCCTAACCAGTCCTCAAACTGATGTTAAAATTTGAGGATAAATAGAAAAAAAGTATGCAAAGTGCTCGTCTGTCACACTGCCACATAATCATAGACATTAAAATGACTGTATGTTACTCTTATAATAACTTAAAATATTGTGTTGAGATGTCAAACACAGGCATCTATTTTAAACGGCCAGTTATAACTGATGTCATTTATTTTATAAAGCTTAAAATTGTCATGCTACATGTGTCAATTACTTTGAAGGGGTGGTGGTGGGTGATCGATTGATTAGTATATGCGCGCTGTATCATAAAGCCTCTCATTGAGTCAACTGGTGTAGTTTCGAATCCCTGGTTGTATGTGACAAGGAGTAGGGTCACCTGTCCAACCTCGTGGGTTTTCTCTGGGTCCTCCAGTTTCCTCACACTGCTAAAGACCCCTACGCAATAAAAGTAAACCATATTAGTTCCAAAATGACCTAGTTTGTGTCGAATGGACTTTAAACCCCATTTCTCTCTCTCTCACATTGAAGAGGACCAATAAAATAGATAGCATGTCAAGTTATTGAATAAAATCTGAATTGCCAGTTCTGTGTATGAAACATGAGATAAATTGAAAGACTAGTTGCTTCTAGTCTTTCCTGTTAATTTGTTTAATTTTTCGTGATGTTACCTTAGCAGGAATGATGTTTGTTTAAGCGGAAAATATACCAGACAAAACTTTTTTTTTAACAGTTATATTGTTAATTACATTTGCATCTTTGTGTAAATATTTGCTGGGAATTTCAGGACTGTAATAAGATGGTTATTATTTTAATATATAGTTACAATATTGTAATACTGTCTGACTCATGTTTAATCTGAACATAAGAGAGTCATTCTTTACTAAAACAAAGCCAGATGTTTTGTATAAATAAAATGTATGGTAATGTTCTGCCCTAATCTAATTATTATTCACACTTTACATCAGTAGGTTAAGAGAGGCCAAAAACAAAAACCAGAATCTATAAAGTAAAAACATTCTAGCTTGCCACACATTTTCGAAAATATTGTTAACATGATATTACACGCTACTAATTTTAATAGATTTTTCGTCTAATTTAGTGATTATGGTTATAGGCCGATGAACCGTTTCGATTTTCAGCCCTCTGTTATTAGAGTAGCAACCCTATCAATAAAAGTAGTAGTATAGTTAATCATCACAAAATTTCAAGCTAGAATTTGGAAAACTAAAGAAAGTTTTCTGAAAATGTACTTCATGTATTTCCCATTTTTGAGCTGTAAAAGAAAATGACAAAGTTTCAAAAATCAAATTCGGAAATTGTGAATCATTACGATCTGACACTTGCTACCGAGAACTAAAGCATTTTACAAAACTGGGTGGTAACTTTCAAAAGAATTTGCATGCTTCTGACAGTTTTTTCAATATAGCTTTAATCTCTTTAGTCACCGCTTTCCTTTCCATAAGCGTCAAAGATTTCAAAGTGATCCCACACAAGCACTTTGTGACATATAAAGAAATTAGAAAAAAGGAAATTAGAAAAGAGAAATAATGAATAATCCTAGTAAAAACAATATTGTTTCACTACACTGTTGTGAAACCCTAATATTTATTACCTATATGTAGCCTTACAGTTTTGATGAACCCTGATTTAGCTATTATATGTGAATCTGAATACATTGACTCTCTGGGTATTGGTTTAAACAGTATTTATTCAGATTTCTTATATACAATGACATACGGAATAATATGAACAATTGGATACAGTAACAAGCAACTTAATGCTTATATAGAACTGCTTCCAGATATTGGTAACTCCAGCAGGTTTTTCTAATGTTTTAACTATTCCAAAATCTTTGTCTTAAGTGTAATATAGTGGACTTGTCATATGTTGAATTTCCTGTATTAAATATAGAGGAAGGTAAAGGTCACTAACAGGAAAGAGATGGTAGCCTAGTTCCTTTCAATATCAAAGTCTTTAAGATAAACAAACTTAAAGGAAATATGGCAAATAAAAGTTGAATTTTTACTGAGTCATCTATGTAAAATAATTTTTCGTCATAAAATTACAGATTTGAAGCAGCCCTGGGAAAAAATATTATAAAAGTGAATTTGTTGGACTTAAAATTCACTTTTCATAATCTCATTTAAAATTATTTCTAGTTTACATGTGGAAGTTTCTTGCCGAATTGATTTAGCTGAAGATTACTAGTTAATGTAGAGATATCTTACAAAAGTGTATTTTCAAAGTGAACCTCAAAATTCATACCTACGAATATAATTGAACAGAAATAAGTCAGTGGTTCTGTGAATAGAACTCTTGTAATTTTTTTTATCAATTATACTTTTTCGGTGGCAATTATTGTAGCAATTGGAAACTATAGGGCTATTGCCGTCACTACCAAAGTGGATTCATACACTCATATCGGCCTTCATGTCTAAACTGCCAGATGTTGGCATCTATTAATTAATGGCCACAGTCTCAAATGCAACCCCAGAGCATTATGATCAAACTTTTCAATAATTAAACAGAATTAAGTCTGAAGCAGCAGTTTTTTTTAAAGAGTTAGACCTACAACACTTTCTGAGTAAAAAATCACAGAAAAAGACGCAAGCAGTGGATAATCTGAGAATTTAATTTTCGCCCGAGCTTTGCACAAGTGAATATAGAATATATATTAGTGTCAAAATGGCCAAATTATTGTGTGCATTACTCAGTATACTGTAACAAAGATCTATTTATAGGAATATGGCATAGTACCTTTAAAATGTTTGAAGAGATAAGTAAGATATTTATAGTAGAGATCAGTAATATATATTTAAGTTGATAGAAATAAACTGCTACCAGACATATGATATTATATTACAAATATCAGCATTATGGCTGCTCTAGACCAGGATTGGGTTTGGAAACCAGAATCACCAAAATTATCAAAGTCTCCGCTTTCAAAAGTGTTTAAACTTGAGTAAGTGTTAACATTTGTTAATTTTATTTGAAAGTCTGTAATGACAAAGAAAAAGGGGTTCATTTGTTCATAATTAGGGTTTCACACTGCGTAGCTTGTGTGAAACACTATTGTTTTTGTTAAAATTATTATTCTTATTATTATTATTATTATTATTCAGATTCCAATTTGAATAGATCTCAGCAACTACGTGTCGCATCGTTACGATTTCTTCGGTTTTACTGGGAAAGTGGGTGTGACTTAGAGGATAAAGCTATTTTGAACGTTCTGCGACAATGCGAAATGTCCGAAATCACCGAAGTTATCGTTTTTGAAAATATTGCAGTAATTTTAACAATAATCATTGGATTTTAACTTTCGATACATTTTGGCATAGCCTGAGACAGGGCACATAGCTACGCTACTTTCGATTTTTGATTTTCGGCAAATCTTCGAAGATATTAGGCGCCAAATTTCGAAAATTTAAAATTTTACAAAAAACTTTTTTATTTATGAATATTTTTTAGTCGTATTGTGCACAGAATTAAAGAGTCATCTGACTAGTGCAAAAATGTTAAAAAAAATTGTCTCAGTAATTTTCCTTGGCCGCCATTGGCTAATTCAGTTTTTCAGTCCTAGATTAATTTTTATACGCCCACATTGAAATGTGGTCGTATATTGTCGTCGCCCCTGTCCGTCCGTCCGTCCGTCCGTCCGTCGGTCCGTCGGTCCGGCGTCCACAATTGCTTGTGGACGCTCTACAGGCTAAAGTTAATATCCGATTGACTTTAAATTTATACACAGTGTTTAAGGTCTTAAGACGAAGAAGCCTATTGTTTTTCAGCGATTTTCGATAATAACTACCAGAGTTATGGCCCTTGATCACTTCAAAAAATCTTGTGGACGCTCTAGAGGCCAAAGTTAATATCCGATTGACTTTAAATTTATACACAGTGTTTAAGGTCATGAGACGAAGAAGCCTATTGATTTTCAGCGATTTCCGATAATTAGTGCCAGAGTTATGGCCCTTGATCACTTAAACAACTCTTGTGGACGCTCTAGAGGCCAAAGTTAATATCCAATTGACTTTAAATGTTTACACAGTGTTTAAGGTCATGAGACGAAGAAGCCTATTGATTTTCAGCGATTTCCGATAATATGCGCCAGAGTTATGGCCCTTGATCACTTCAAAAAATCTTGTGGACGTTCTAGAGGCCAAAGTTAATTTCCGATTTACTTTAAATTTATACACAGTGTCTAAGGTTATGAGACGAAGAAGCCTTTTGATTTTCAGCGATTTCTGATAATTACTGCCAGAGTTATGGCCCTTGATCACTTCAAAAAATCTTGTGGATGCTCTAGAGGCCAAAGTTAATATCCGATTGACTTTAAATTTATACACAGTGTCTAAGGTTATGAGACGAAGAAGCCTTTTGATTTTCAGCGATTTCTGATAATTACTGCCAGAGTTATGGCCCTTGATCACTTCAAAAAATCTTGTGGATGCTCTAGAGGCCAAAGTTAATATCCGATTGACTTCAAATTTATACATAGTGTTTACAGACATGAGACTAAGTCATCTATCGATTTTCAGTGATTTTCAATATTGCTGCCAGAGTTATTGCCCTTGATCACTTCGAAAAAATCCTGTGGAAGCTCTAGAGGCCAAAGTTAATATCCGATCGACTTTAAATTAACACACAGTGTTTAGGGTCATGAGACGAAGAAGCCTATTGATTTTCAGAGATTTCAAATAATTATTGCCAGAGTTATCTCCCTTGATAACTTCAAAAAATCTTGTTACGCTATAGAGGCCAAACTTATCATCCGATTGACTTTAGATTGATACACAGAGTTTAAGGTGTTGAAACGAACAAGTATTTTGATTTTCAATGAATTTTGATAACTGAACAGCTAAATCCATGATATTAAATGTTTCATGTATATACTAATTGTTAGCGTGGGGTAACACTTTACAAAAAGCAATCAAATTCTAATGATTTCCTGATAATTACATAATGAGCTGTTACTCTTAATCAGTTTTTAGTGTATTACAAATGTTTCATTAGCAAAAAAAGTAAAAATATGCGACAACCCTTGTTGACTGCCCGGACGATTTAGCTGCTGTGGGCGTATGTTTCGTTGCCTGGCAACCTATCTTTTACTGTTCGATTTGTATAAAACAAAATTCATATGCTTCGTTGTATCAATTGTCATTTTTTTTATTACCAAAAGTGTTATCTGTCGGCACCGGAAGTGGCATAATTTTACCAAAAACTACAATTTTGACAGTTATTTTTTTATTTCGAAAACAAATATTATTTTTTGGAAAAATTATTTGACTCAAAGAGTGTGCCCTTTCAAGGCGCAAAAAATGTAGGAAGCAGTTTTTTTAATTTCGATTTCATTTTCGAGCAAATTCGATTAAGAGGCTAAAAATGGTGTAAAATTGGCCTATTTACAACCTATTCAGGCTTTTCAGATTTTAAGATATTTCTTCGTAACTTTTATAAACTTGTAGCTATAATCCATACGAAGAAAATGTATGTTAAAATTCGTTTGTAATATAAGCAGTTGCCAAGAAATGGGCAGTTCTGTACAAGTCACTGTTTTCGTTATTTTGCCTGTAAAATAGTCAATTATGATTGGATTTTTATAAAAGTGACATCATTTGATTCAAAAAGCATGTAGCGTCATATCAAGTTGATTATAATTTAAAATTGACACCGGAAGTGACATCATTTGGTCAAAAAATGCATTTTAAACTTTTTAAATCAATGTTTTATTCAACCAAGAATAACTTAATATGTATTAATAATTTTAACTTTTGGTTTAAATTCACATATAAACAAAACTCGTATGGTCATATAGATATCATAAAATGGTTTCTAACTTATTCGGTTGCCGAGAAATAGACGGTTTTCTACAGGTCACTTTTGAAGGTTTCGAGGCCATAAAAGGGTCAATTATTATTCGATTTTCATAAACGTCACACCATGTTATACCTAATGCCATTTGGGATTTCATACAAGTAATTTAAGATTTTGATTATCACCGGAAGTAACGTCATTTTGGCAAAAACTGTATTTTTAGCCTCCAAAACAGATATTTTATTCAAATGAGTCTGTTTTGAAATCTTTTTCAAATTATGGTATTTGATGCCAATCAACAAATAGAATGAACCCATACGATCATACAGATACCACAAAATGGTTTCTAACTTGTACGGTTGCAGAGAAATAGCTGATTTTCTACAAGTCACTTTTCAAGTTTTTTGGTCTTTAAAAGTGGCAATTATTATTCGATTTACATTAAATTTTCACTATATGATATCGTATGCCATTTCTGATTTCATAAGACTAATTGAATATTTGCATTAACACCGGGAGTAATTTAATTTTGTCAAGATCATTTACAAGTAACAAATGTATAAAATGAATTGATATTGCTGGATTTTGTTGATTCTGCGTCCATTTTATTTGTGTGCAATGTTAATTTGGAAACCTGTTTAGTGGTTTCGGTGGTACCGGAAGTGACATATGTTCAAGGGTAACTTGACACCGGAAGTGACATGTTTAAGGGTAACATGGCACCAGTGAAACCCGTCATTCCTGCATGCAGGTCTAGTTAATGACTTATTATTATTAACTGCTTTAATGATATTTTATGCCATTTATTTGTGAGTATAGCTTATCATCTTTAAAGATGGGTTCCCAGCAAAGTATTTATCAGGTGGTTATTGCCAATGAAAGTATGGCAATTTTGGTATATATGGAAAGTAGAGATATCCAATCTTACTAGAAAAATATTGGATTCCCTGAAAAACACTCATTGAGCGTACACAGGACAAAAATGTAAGGGTTCCCCTAATCGACAGCCCGACGATTAGGGCTATACCCACGCGTGACGTCGAAGGCTAAGCGAGCACATTGGGCGCTTTGTGTACATGTTGATAAAGTCTATAAAGAGTTAGACCTACAACACTTTGTGAGATAAAAATCACGGAAAAAGACGCATTTAATTAAGATTCAATATTTGTAATAAACAGTCAGCGATTACAGACAACAACGTCTTGTGTATGCAATTAATTCTCACCCGTCTCCGCCCACGGTTGCCATAGGGACGGAGAAGGGTAATCCCCTGACACAAACATGTCCTCTTTTGATCGATTTTCATAGCGGGATATACTTGGCAATTACAGTGTTTTGAGAAGGATTTGAAGAAAATTATGATAAATTGATTAGTTTGAATATGTTTTTAGTCCTAATATATCATCAAATCACCCAGGAAACCAACTTTAAAGGCATTTAGTAAAAGTGATATATAACAACAGACAGATTTATGGATAACATTCACTAGGTTTATTAACTGCACCGTTTCATTGAAGACACTCTCACCGTTATCGAGCTCGATGACAGTGAGAGTGTCCTCATCAAAATGTTGCAGTCAATAAACCTAGTGAATGTTATCCATAAAGTTGTCTGTTATTATAAGTATAGTTTATGTAAGTTAGAAACTAGATTTTTTTGTAAAGATATTTGTTATTAAAGCATTATGTAAGAATTAGATAAAGAGCTGGCCGTTCTTGCTATAATAGTTCAAAAATAGATAGTGCAAAATGAATATATTGAAATTTTCATTTAAATTACTTTATTCTGCTTGAAGTAAGTTATCAATGATTCCCTGGTTGTAAATGACGAGGAGTAGGGTCGCCGATCCAACCTCATGGTTTTCTCCCACAGCTAAAGACCCCTACGTGCAACTGAATTATTGAAATAAAATTAAACCATACTGGTATGTTAGTCCCGAAATGACGTAGTTTGTTTCTTGGCACCTTAAACCCCATTTTTCTCTGGTACCTGACTGAGAAAGAAAATGTGTCTAATTGTTCAAATGATACAGAAAAAAAATGAGATCAACTGTTGGAAATCAAAGTAGTCAGAAATTCTCACTTCACACTTTGTGAACATTATGTCAAAAGTATTGTGTTGATAAGACATTAAACCCTATTTCATTCCCGTGTCATAATACAATTCATTCACAATTTCTTTTAAATTGAGTATGTACTTGTATTTTTGTGTGTACCACACCCAGATTCCAAGTCACCTAGAATATTTAACAAATTTTTTTTGTGTACAGGGTCTGGTCAAAATATTCGTCTCAGGGTAATTTATAAATAGATCTTTAGATTTAACAGAAGTGTTATTGTGTACCTGTCGTTGTTAAAGAAATATTTGACAAAAACAAATAGCTCCCTCCTTTGAGTCGTAAATGAAAGAAATAACTGAGTTGGGTTGAAACAAGTGTTGATTGTTTTGAGTATGTTTAGAAGAGTTCATGATCAGAGCAAGTTTATATGTCACATGATTATATGTATTTACTTATAGACCTGTTAAGCCTCTAATGGTCACTATCATTAAATAGTGAACAGTGAAAGATTTAAATCCTGACAGATCATCCAGAAACCACCCCAATTTTGATCGATCTTGCCCAACTATTAAAAATGCCCCTAATGAAATCTGCAAGTGGCTTTAATATTTAGACCTAAATCTGCTACTAGATATCTAGGGGGGTTGGGATGGCTTAGTGGTCTAGAGTGCTGCGCTTCGACCTCTAGCTGGCCGGTCACCTCTGGCTTGCGGCTATGGTTTCGAGCCCTGGTGTGAGCGTATATGGCATGGAGATAGGGGCGCCTTCTCAACCTCGTGGGTTTCCTCCGGGCACTCCGGTTTCATCCCACTGCTAAAGACCCCTACGCACAAGCGAATTATTGAAATAAAATTAAACCATATATTCGTCCCGAAATGACCTAGTTTGTGTTGAGTAGACGTTAAACCCCATTTCTCTCTCTCTCTCTCACTAGATATCTAATGCTGAATTCGTTACCGCTTGGAATTATGGTGTTTCCCACTAGGAGAAGGCAATAGTAAATACTATTCTTGTCGTGTTTGGGTGCACAAATGGGCAAAATAAACATGGCTGAAAGATTATTAAAACCACTAATCAACATTTGTGAAATTTAAATCGCTAAAAGGAATATCTGTCCGTTCTGTTCAGCATTTATACAATATAAACAAGTATTGCTCAATCTGTTGATGGGCCTCTATTAAATCCAACTGAATTGAATATAGGAAATATCTACATACATATGCCGTTAATGGCCTATATTGGTTTAGTTTCCTTAAAATTGAATGTTAAAATATCAATCTGAGAACATTTTATTGTACGTTAAGCCGTCTAATGTGGATGGCCGAATGGTTAGCATGTGCATCCTGTATCATAAAGCCTGTCATTGAGTCAACTGGTGTGGTTTCGAATCTCCAGTTGTACGTGACAGAAGGGTCACCTGTCTAACCTCATGGGTTTACTCCGGGTACTCTGGTTTCCTCCCACTGCTAAAGACCCCTACACGCATGCAAATTACTGAAATAAAATTAAACCATATGTTAGTCCTGAAGTGACCTAGTTTTCGTTGAGTGAACGTTAAACCACATTTTTCTCTCTCTAATGTGGATGAGCGGCACGGTCATCTAATTGATTATTTTGGAATGTAGACATTTTGAATTCAGAGAAATGTACGTAGGGCTGTAAGATACTGCAAAAAGGGGCGATATCGATATTGACATTTTTTCAATGATATAGTTAAATGTCGCGATGTTTAATAATAATGTCACTTTGCTATTGAATAAATTAAATATAAATGCATTAAAGCTGACTACAGTATCAGTAAGAATTGTGTCTAAGAATTGCTTTATTTATACACTTAAAACTTGTTTTTTTTAATATATAGTTTATTGAAATGAACAAAACACATCTTTTTTGGATAGAAATGATTCACCAAACACCACTTGTGCATTTTCGTTTCTTCAGCTGGGCCCTCCACTTCCATAATTTCCTGCGTGGGTCTACTAGCACTAACTAAGTTTTCCATAATTAGATTTAATACAACTGCTGATGTTTAAAATGCATCTGCTTGTGACCCTCTGTAACAAAATTCTCAAATATCACATGCAGCGGAAGTCAGATGTGGTCTTCAAGTCTTATATTGTAAGTTCAAACAGTTTAACAAATACTAAATGATCCGGACTATCTTCCATTCAAACATTCGATTGGCCCAACAGTGACAGTAGAAATCTATTTATAGATCGTTTTATTCTTGTTTTCAGAAATTAATTTTCGTGGAGTTTTCTAAAAAATATTCGTTTTTATACGCCCACATTGAAATGTGGTCGTATATTGTCGTCGCCTCTGTCCATCCGTCGGTCCGGCGTCCACAATTGCTTGTGGACGCTCTAGAGACTAAAGTTAATATCCGATTGACTTTAAATTTATACACAGTGTTTAAGGTCATGAGACGAAGAAGCCTATTGTTTTTCAGCAATTTCCGATAATAACTACCAGAGTTAAGGCCCTTGATCACTTCAAAAATTCTTGTGGACGCTCTAGAGGCCAAAGTTAATATCCGTTGGCTTTAAATTTATACACAGTGTTTAAGGTCATGAGACGAAGAAGCCTATTGTGGCCCTTGATCCCTTCACAAAATCTTGTGGTTGCTCTAGAGGCCAAAGTTAATATCTGATTGACTTGAAATTTATACACGGTGTTTAAGTTCATAAGACGAAGAAGCCTATTGATTTTCAGCCATTTCCGATAATTAGTGTCAGAGTTATGGTCCTTGATCACTTCAAAAAATCTTGTGGATGCTCAAGAGGCCAAAGTTAATATCCGATTTACTTTAAATTTATACACAGTATTTAAGGTCATGAGACAAAGAAGGCTATTGATTTTCAGCTATTTCCAATAATTAGTGCCAGAGTTATGGCCCTTGGTCACTTCAAAAAATCTTGTGGACGCTCTAGAGGCCAAAGTTAATATCCGATTTACTTTAAATTTATACACAGTGTTTAAGGTCATGAGACGAAGAATTCTATTGATTTTCAGTGATTTCCGATAATTAGTGCCAGAGTAATGGCCCTTGATCACTTCAAAAAATCCTGTGGGCGCTCTAGAGGCCAAAGTTAATATCCGATTGACTTTAAATTTATACACAGTGTCTAAGGTCATGAGACGAAGAAGCCTATTGATTTTGAGCGATTTCAAATAATTCCTTCCAGAGTTGTCTCCCTTGATCACTTCAAAAAATTCTTGTGACGCTATACAGGCCAAACTTATCATCCGATTGACTTCAGATTGATACACAGAGTTTAAGGTGTTGAAACGAACAAGTATTTTGATTTTCAATGAATTTTGATAACTGAACAGCTAAATCCACGATATTAAATGTTTCATGTATATATACTAATTGTTAGCGTGGAGTAAAACTTTATAAAAAGCAATCAAATTCTAATGATTTTCTGATAATTACATAATGAGTTGTTACTCTTAATCAGTTTTTAGTGTATTACAAATGTTTCATTACCGAAGAAAAAAGTAAAAATATGGGACAACCCTTGTTGACTGCCCGGACGATTTAGCTGCTGTGGGCGTATGTTTCGTTGCCTGGCAACCTATCTTTATGATATTTTTGATATTTAGAGTTTTTGGCAATGTTCGATAAACCACTATATCGACGATATTTGACAACATGATATCATAGTAGGGTCTGAAAATACCATATCGCGATAAATGACTATATCGAGAATATCGTACAGCCCTAATTGGTCCCGAAAAGACCTAGTTTGTCCCAATTTGGGGTTAGACCACAGTTTTCTCTCACATTACTGGAATCTTTTTTGTTGATATTGACTGAAGTTAGAACAAAATGGAAAGCCAGGTAGGTATCTTTCTCGTTTTCTGTTTAATGTGTTTCTTTTCATTGTCCAGAAAATCTATCCAAATATGTAAAATCCTATAACTCATATATTCAGATCGATATGCATATCCGTAACACACGTTTTACTACGAAAATAGTATAACTATCGTTCAAAACTTTTGCTGCCATCTTTATGTCGTGAACTCGATACATAGTTTTAGCTACCCAAGTTCTCCGGTAGAAATAATGACTTCCGAGCCAATGTTTTTAGTTACGAACACCACTTACCATTTCTTTAGTCGTATTTTCCATAAAACCGTTGAGTAACGAATACAGCATAAAATGCCACACTTTTTGTTCTTCAACATGTTAACAAGAACCCCTCACAAGCGATATCAAAACATTAAAGAAGTACTTTAATATTAGAAAAAAAACAAAACAATCAGATAACCTGCTCCATTTGCATGTATTGTTAATGCTGTCGAACACTAATCAACGACAACTGAAACAAATTGATTTTTCTATAAATTCATTTATAAGATAGGAATATTTAAAATCTTTAGCAGTTTTACAGTTACTTCAAAGAATCTACAAATACCTTTTAAAAGATTATAGATTTTTGATGTAGTGTTGTGAAGTGGTACAGACCTTAAAAGTAAAATTTCTATCAAGTCCATGTAAAATAATTTTTGTCAGATTAGTAATGTAAAGTAGATAAAGCTTATTTATCAGAGAACAGGTTATGAAAGGTCAGGTGTAATTAAGTATATATATAGTGAGTGTAATTACTGGTGTAAGAAACTAATTCTATCTAGAACACCAACCCTCTTTAATAGACTGTTCATATGCTTATTATTTAAACTACATACAGTTTTAAAAACAAACTTAGTTTTTAAGCCGGGATAGTGTAGCGTTGACATATAATATGATCCAAATTATTGTAACTGATTTAACCTGATCGATTAAAGGTTAAAGTTTATTATGCATGTATTAGGCACTTCTTCATTATGACAGGTAGATAAATTAATGAGGATGCCCAAAGCCAGCTGGGTGGTTGGGATGGCCTAGTGGTCTAGAGTTCCGCACTTCGACCTCTAGCTGACCGGTCAGCCTCGGCTTGCGGCTGTGGTTTCGATCCCTGTTGTGAGCGCATGTGCCATGGAGGAAGGGGCGCCTTCTCTACTTTGTGGGTTTCCTCCGGGCACTCCGGTTTCTCCCACTGCTAAAGACTCCTACACGCAAGCAAATTTTTGAAATAAAATTGAAACCATATGTTAGTCCCAAAATGACCTGGTTTGTGTCGAGTGGACGTTAAACCCCATTTCTTTCTCTCCCCCACAGCCAGCTAGGGCCAGTGTTATTAAATTAAACCAAAGCGTTAAAATGGCCAAGATAATCCAGCTTTTAAGAAATGTTTCCTTGAAGTCAGATATGGTGTTCTATTCCAGCCATTTTTCGTCTTTGAAAAAAGCATTGTGCATCGCTTTTTTCAATGTTAATTTTAAGCTATAGAGAAAAAAACGTGATGTCAATTTTTTGAATATGGTATCACTCTTTAAAAAGTTTTAAGTTCAATGTCTAGTAACAAAATTTACTCACTGCCAGAATCACAGTGTTGAAATAATCACGTAATGTGTGCCGTAAATATGGCTTCTCTTTTCATTGGTTTGTTTAAAAGGTTTTTAGTGTAGTGGTTTTTTGTTTTATGATTCCCATGATGCAATATTAGAGCTAGTCTGTGTAGTTTATGAAGTGTTTGATGGCGCTGGGGAAATTGAACTAAATACGATTAACGAGATATGTTTATGCTGTAATGTCTGAAGTATGTTTGTCGATTGCGTAGATGTCACTCTGACCAGTTTTACATTTTATTTATTCAGTCTGAGAGTCGATGGAACTGATACAACCATTTGGATAAAAATGATTTAAATAATGGCAACTGGTGGCACTCTGCCAGTTCTAGATTAAATTTACATGTACAACTTAAAGAAATCCCAAAAGAATTGTACCCCCAAGATAACCTTAAACATTATATCTTGTATGAGTAGACTTGATGTTAAAATTTCATCCTACACATCCAGATATATAGTAATTATGTATTATCCAAAGACGTAACACATAACTTCTAATGGTAGAATATTGGTCATCATTCAGTGTCATCAGTTGACAAAATATTTCTGAATAAATGTATGTTGTTAATATGATTATCGTGATTATTACAACTGAATCATAAACTACAAGATCCTGATTGCAGCTTATGCATCTGAGCAACTAATTAATGTTATTGACAACTTGTTTTAATCTTTTCTTAAAATGGAAGATTGATTTTCTAAGGTAGCTTCTCCTTGTTATTGGGGCAGTGTCTAATTGTTCAGATGGGACAAAAATCTGTGGTGTTGTGTACATGTTTCCGTCCAGGCAAAATTTCCTTCATACTTGGTGCCACCACTGTATGATGGTGTATACCTGTCATCAGGCTGGTTGGCGTAATACAGTAGGATGTTTAAACTCCCTTTCATTCATTCATTGTTTTAATACTTGATCGTGGGATTCAAGCGAAGGTTTCAAATAACAAAATATTATTTTTCATTATTTTATAATATTGCACTGGGAGTGGATTTTGCTAACTGATTTTATTTCCTTTTTTTTAAAATTATTTTTTAAAATTTTTTGTTATTTCCTTTGGTTGCACTATTTTTTTTTGTTGTATTTCTCTCCCTCAGCGGTTCATTTGTCGGATCCTTGAAGAGAACAATGAGTCTTGGGCGATTAAACCGTAAACGCAACATGCCAAATAAATCGGATCATATCAGCAGCACCAATGATGTCTCTGTCTCCACAACTGACGATATTAATGCTACTCATCACCATAACTTGTAAGTAATTCTATTATATTAATTCGGATTATTTCATTTCTGCTTCTTTTTTTTCCCGTATCCTTGCTTTTAATTTTAGTTTTTACTACTGATTTTAGTTTTTGCTACAATTCCCACATTTGATTTATTAACCTAACATTACTAATTCACAAAAACAATAAGTACACAACAAAGTGAAGATTGGCTAAAAATCATGCTGAGATGTGATGTCATGATTGACTATAGTTATTTGATGATTTAAATTATGTACATAGACAAGATAGTAAGAAGTGCTTTGTCCATCAGTCTACCATTTATTCCTGGTGGGCTGGCTGGCTGAGTGGTCTACCAGGTAATGTCTGTGTTATAGATCATAAGATCTATTATCTAATAATAAAGTACTGGGATCAATCCCGGGTTGGTAACTGACCAGGACTAATCATGTCTGGATTTTCTGTGCGTCCACCTACTTCTAATTTGGTTGGTCAGACTCAGATTTTCTTTTGTTTCCTGTATTATTTCTACCAAGTGTTAATTTTAAATACGCCCCATCAGAAAACCAAACTTTTGAAAGAAAAAAAAATATTATAGAATAATCTGAAATCACATGGATAGTCTACTTCCTGCTTGTAATCAAATCTGTTATTATTATCTTAATTTAAATTTTGACAACTTCCTCAAGTTTAGATTTATCTTTACCTGTATTCACCTCTATTTCCTTTAAACTCCCAGGTAATTTACATATGAGATCAAACTGTTTACTTCAGGAATTTAATTCTAAAATTCTTTGGGAAAAAAAAACAACAATATCCTACTGTAAAGTTTTTACAGCTTTATATATATATATATATATATTGTAAGGTTGTATATTGTAAATCTTCAGTTAAAACTTTGAAGCCAATAATATATAAGCAATAGCAAGTTGGGATGACCCACTTTCTTACATTGTGTTGAGGAGTATCTTAAAGCAACAGCAAACTGGGCAGTTGCCCGGGTGGGGGGGTCCCACGAGCATATGTTATGCTGATTTACTATACTAGACTAATTGAGGTGTTAAAATTGTGGTGGTCTGCGTGCTGTCCTTGTGTCCAATGTCCGTACATTTTTATTTTTTTTCTGGACATTTTTATCTGATTTTAATGATATAGTTTGTAACAGATTTATTTCATTTGGTATGAAATGAAGGATCATGAGACCTATCGATTTTCATGGTTATCCATTAAATTTGAGCGTATCTTGCGTGGCAACCTCTTGTTGGCTATTCAATTAGCTTTAAACAAGGAAATTAAAGGTTAAAGAAAAATAAAGAGGTGAGATGGTCGTAAAAATATCATTCAAAGCTTACACCAATTACCTTGTGGTCTACAGAAAATATGCAGTTGTATTACTACTATTACAATAACATGAGTTGTATTAATAATAATAATGGTGTATATTTATAATGCGCAAATTTCCATACAGGTATGCATGCTCAAAGCGCCAATAACTTCAAAATGGAGATAAATTTATAATTATCCACAGGATATTTCTTACTTTTATCAATTATGAAAATACTGGAGGCAGAATTACTATTGAATAAAGAATTTGAATGACAGACATAAATTGACAGCTAGTGATATTGTTTTTCTATCAGACATAATAATGAGGAAAACAGTCAGTAAAATTGACCAGTATTTATGTTATAACTCCAATCATCAGCTAATATGACTGTTGTATGTATGTAATATTTTAAAGTTACATGGCATGACTGAGGTCCTTCATAGCCATGTTTGAAAATGGGCATTTAAAAAATATGCTAGTAAAATGACTGGTGGGTCTCAAGACATTTTGGTCAGTTTTTAACTCAATTACCAAATTGGAGCCCATGGTTGTGTGTCAATGAAGTAAGAGGGTTAGGTGTAGCATCACAAGATGTTCAGAATAAACATAGGAAATGTTGATGTTTGTTTGTTTGTCTTTATTTAAATCATCTCATGTTTTTCATATCATAATTTTCATCAACAGCCCATGTGAGTGTGCCAAACGTACACCTGAAAATCTTCAAACCTGGTAGGACATTATTTTATATCTTATGAGTTGATTGAATTTCTTTTATACACAAATAAAATAATCTGTCAACAAACATCTTTATCAGCCTAGCAGTTTATAGAGACATTAAAACTTTCAACAAAAGTATAACAGTATAATTCGTTCCATGATTTGTAATGGAAATAACCATTTTACCAACCTCAATATATATGCCACTTTGATAATCTGAATTTTAATTTTATAATTTAGTAAATTTAATTTGGTATAAAAGAAATTTTTCAACTCTTTGATGTGTCGTATTTAGATTAGATATGTATTTCTGTCCTGTTCACTTTCCAACCTTTCTCACGTACCTCCTCTATTTAACATCATCTTTTCATATTCATTCCATTAATAATTGACAAAATAATTGGCAATAATCCAATCTTCAAATTTTATCTAATTGTTGTAAATGATATAGAAAAAATTATGTCCATGAATATTCATATTTTTAGTATGGTAATTAACATAATATGGACTTGTTCTAACACCAGTATATTTCTCTGAACCTCATTCTTTAAAGACCATACACAATCAAAGTACTTTTATTGACCAAAATTCTGGTCAAGAATTATTCAAATTGATCAATTCTAACTGAAGATATTGCCTTGTATTGTTTAGATTGATTTCTGTTGATGTAACAATACTATGTTAGATTTCTCTTATACAAATAAGTAGCTGACTTCTTCATTCCAACTAACCTATTCTTTATGAAATTATTTTTATGCCTAGATGTGTTTAATAACGTACTAGAAGTCGTTAATTAAAAATACTAGATATTTCTGACAATCTTACCTTTGAGATATATGAAAATAATGTGGCTGGTTATAATTATGCCTTTAATTTTTGTAAATGTAAAGATCTTTCCACGAAATTCTTTTACTCCCTGAACATCCAAAGGAGTGACACTTTTGGGTCTTGTTCTCAGGTTTGTCTTAGTGGTTTTGTTTGTCTTTTTTGCATTTCTCCTGCATTTACTAATAAATATTTATGTTATGAATATTTTGCTAATTTTGAAAATAAGTAAGGACTTGTGCATACTTTAAAAGAGCTAATTGCTAATATTTGGGACCTATAAGTAGACACATATGGGTCGCAAAGCATATGATAATATAAAATGAATTATATAAACTGATTTACATTCAATCGTTTCCGTTTTTACTGTAATTTCAAATCAGTTGTGTTCGGCGAAATATGCCAGTCTCGATCGAATGACAATCTCTAGTCTACATATAGTATTTATTGTGCATGCTCATCAGGTGATAATATCGCATCACCGTTTGACATGACTTTGGGAATATGTCTAGCCTCGTTCTTCGAGTCCCTTGTTACAAATACTGCTGAAATGGTAAAATGTTTATTTTCTTTTAAATATAAGATATCAGAAGCCCATCTTTTCATTGTAAGATCACAACATCAGTATTGATTTAAATTGACTAATAATCTGTGTTTTCAATGTCAAAGATTTTGGATGATATTGAGTTAGAGTTAGAGACTTAGCTAATTTAAATATTGGATATCAGAGAAGCCCATCATTTTCTTGTTAGGTCACAACCTCAAAGGTGATTTAAATTGACAAATATTTCAATGTTGCAGACTTTGGATGATATTGAGTTAGAGACTTAGCTACTCTAACTACGGTTGGGCTAGTTGACACCAATATATTTTTACAAATGCATTATATTTGAAAGTTTAAGATTTATGTATAAAGCTTTATAATTCACATTTATATGTCAAATAGTTTGAAAGTTATTACACCAAGTAGAATTTAGGAGTTGATGTAATTACCTGTTTTTTTTAGGTTATTTAGAATGATGTATGATGAGGATGGTTTTACATGGAATTTAGATAAATTACATGTTACACATAATTAATCTTGAGTTTCAAATTTGAAATTTTATTCAGTACTCTTAACTTTGAGAAAACATGCATTATTACCTAAATCAGCTTATTACAAGTCTTTCTTTAGGCCTGAAATGTTATCTAAATTATGATAATAAACTCTTGATGTCTATGCTACCATTGATGTTGACCGGATTAGAATCTTATATGCTGCTTAACGCTCATTGATAATAAAGCCAAAAAATGGATAATCAAGACTATGCTGTTTATCTTGCTGAGTATAGTAATAATGATCGAGACTAGGTCAAAATTTCAACCGCTTAGTTCTCGGTTCATATTGGATCTATTTGACTCAAATTTTTAACAAATAGCCTTTACATTATGTAGTTTGTAACCATTATATTGAGAACGACCATCTCATTATCTAATCTCCCATAATGTGTCTTTAATCCTTCAGTAACAAAAGGTGGAAATCACTTCTTGTTTTTCAAAATGATGCAAAATACCTAGGGTAAAGTTTTAGATTGGTCCAAGATCAGATCTTAGGAAAATTTAAACTTTCAAACAATATGACAAAAGTTACAATATTTGAAGTAAGGAACAGAATGTCCATTAAATGTTGCCTAGGTAATGTTAAATTGATATAAAGGCTAAATAAATTAACTCCACCAATCAAGTAAAGGTTAAAAGAATGGAATGTGTAATTCTAAACCTGTGTGAACTCTCCAGTCTATGTGTTACAATCTCAAATAATTTATAGTATAACATAGATAATTGAAAAATGTGTCTTAAAACAACTCTGGGTTATGTAAATATTTTTTTAGTCTGGGAGTAATGATAATTAAAATTCGCTTGGGCTTAACCATAGTGACTGTTTTGGGGATAGACGCTGTTAGATGATCTTCTTTTTGTGAGGTCCAGAAATCACCTAGTTTCTAAGCAGTGTATCCTCCTTACTCGATCCTTAGCCTGATTTGGAACAGAAAAGTAGGATGTCAAACACCTTTTTATTCATTCATTTATACAGCACATGATACCACTTCTTATTTATCAATGAAATTCTTTTTTTATGGCGTTTCTAGATTTTCTTCAAAACTATAATTTATGCAATTGGAGGAAGAAACGCCTTCCCTTTAATTATCTTCCATGTTTAAATCTTACCATGATTAATGATTTTGGTACAACCTCCAGAGAAATAAATCCTGGGTTAAGATAACGACTGTGTGACTTTTAATTAACTATATCTAACCAACAAGAACCAGTTACTTACATCTTATGTTTTATTAGCAGATATTTTATTTTATATCCCCACATTGAAATATAATGGTATGTTCATGTGTCCGTATGTACATTGTCCAATGTTTACGGACACTCCAGTCTCCAGAGGCTAAATTAATACACAGTCATGAGATAAAGAATCTTCATGACAAAAGTAAATTTAATAAAGCATTACAATGTTCATATTTCTTTTTTCCATCTTTTTCTAATTACTAGTTTAATGTTAGAACATATATCATATATTTATTACTGTGCTACTTTTTTATTGGAAAAAATAAAAGATTGATGTGTGACACGCGTTGTAGCATCCAAAATGGCAAAACATCAGGGAAGTATATCACGTGATATGATATCAATTGTAGCTTTCATGGTTTCATTCTCTATAACACAACACATACAGTTGTAATAATTCTGAAGTTTTTAATTCCCCCCCCCCTCTGACAAAGTCTTCACAACTTGTATCATATTAAGATTATATTGTATACATATAAAATATTTAAATCCATAGAACCAATTTGCTTCCAAATTGTCTGTCACTTTTTTTTTGACCAAATTGAGCTAGATTTAAAAACCTGGTGCAGGTGGATATTAGGTGAATGCTTTGACTGAATTCGAGGATGAGTATTTTCTGCTTAGGCTAAGCAGGTACACAATTTGATTGGTCTATGCTTTCGGACATGATAACTTTGCTTCTAATTGAGATTGATGAAACTTGGTGTATATAATGAGCTTTTTCGGATCAGGTTAAGCAAAGAGATAAACAATTTGGTTGATCAGAGCTTTTGGAGCTTGACAACTTTGATTCTTATTGACTTAGAATGCCAACCCCAGTACACAATATCCTAATAGACATTGAAGCCTACTGTTTTCTGTCTTCAATTTTTAAGTGTGAACATTTTCGTTCACTTGTTTATGAACCAATATGGAGTATAAATTAAGTGCCCAAGCCTTGTTTTGAATGATCTCTAAATGATAATGTCATTGACTACAATCGACCAATAGAGAGTGTGTCGTTATATAAGGATATACGGAAGGATATAAACACTTTTATGTTGGCATTGAATAAAGGTTGAAATTAAACCTTACAATTAATTCCCATAATACTTTAATTTAATAACCTTATTTGGCAGAAATGAAATTATTATGTTCATAAGTAATTTAATACTTTTCCTTCTATTTAAAATGGATTTTGATTTCATACCCTATTTTTCGTCATGTCGGAGAGTAATATGATCATTCACTAGTTGCGCAATAAAATTATTGTTATCAACATTTATTATTATATATATAATCACTTTACATAATCTAAGACAAAAAGTCCATGACACAAATTCTGATTTATTATGTAAAATAATAGGATAAGGACACCATTGTTAAAAGTCCACGTTTTTATGTGAATGTATTTTGCCTCCGCCCCTGTCTGTCTGTCCATCCACAATTTGTTTGTGGACACTCTACTGGTCACAATTTCGCACTGTAACATCCAGGATTATGGCCACTTATTGTATGAAAATCTCTTTTTAAGGTTGTTCCCTGTACATCTCTTGTAAAATGTAGGCCTATCTTGCATGGCAACTGTTTGTTAAATGCACCCCATTCAAAACTGAACCATTTCCTTGTTGTTGAAAGAGTTGCTTTTACATTTCAATTAAAAAGTGTTAATATAAACAGAGTTAAAGAATTTCAAACACAGAAAATTAAAATGTTAATCCCCATTTCATTTCAATTAAATGGATTGGAGACCACAAGCAGTTTGATTTTTTAGACATGTATTGGAATTATCTTTTGTTCAATTTAACAAAAGCAAAAGTTTGTATTAATATAAATATAAAACTTTATTGAACATGTCTTGCTGGTTCTCCTGCAATATTTATTATCTTTGTTGATGTGTATTGATCTCTTAGAAAGTTACTGGTCATAGTGGACTACCTGTATTGGTTTATTGATATGGTATAATTTTACTAGTCAATGAAGGCTACCTGTGTCAATGTATTTCTGTTCAATAATCTGGTTAGCTTGCTCTCTGCTTGTCATCTGTCGATAGGTGAGTCATCATATTCTATCAGATACAGTTCTACCTTAACATCAGATACTATGACTATATATATGTTGAAACTAAAGCTTACAGATTATTTTGCTTCAAGGATTATTTGCATACGTTATTTTACAGTAAGCTCTATTTATGTTGTAATTTTGATAATAATTATTGCATGAAATGCAAATTTCTTTTAATTAATAGGAATTATTTTATGCTTCTGCTATTATTAAGCCATTGGGAATTCCTGAGGCTCCACGGCTCCCAGTCCATCCCCTATTCCATACCTTGTGAATTGTTTATCTTTATAAATTTCTGAGCATTTATAAAATGGTCACTGTCTTGTCAAATGACTGTACTGACCCTCCATTTTCCCAGCTTAAGGTCATTACATTAATGTTAATGTGTTGAGTTTGGGTCCAGACATCAGAAAATACTCATGTCTTATAATAAAATCTGTCTTTAGTGGTTTTTTTGTATGTACACAGGCTATTATGAAGATTGACAGTTGTTCTAACTACAATGTGTATACCATGTATTGTTCAACCTATTGTTTCACTGATAGGTACAAAATAACACAGACCTATAGACCACTAATGCTCCTGGAAAATTATTATCCCAGAATAACCTAATCAACAACTGGTGAACCTGACAAATAAGATGTATTTATATGATAGTTCCAAGAGGAATTAGTTTACGTTGACTTGATTTTATGCCTCCAGAATATTGTCCATATTTAAGAATGTATTGCTTTTATTATAAGTGATTGATTGTTTTGGCTGGACTGGTATAGTCTGATATAATGACATGGTTTGTCTGATGGACTGTGACAGACTTCCTTTCTTGTCTCGTCATGTCACCTGTATAATTGTATATGACATATTGATTTGTCTCATGTTGTCACATAACACAGGTAATTTAAAGTTTGAATGATTTATTTAAATGATTCATATTTTCCATGACAAATCTATTACTGAAATTGCTGGTGGAAGAATTTGACTATACCTGTCAGTAGGGAAGGTCTGATGGCACTTGACTCTGACAGAACAATGTTTCATTATCAATATCACTGGTGGATCTAGTCTACAAGTAAAACTGTTTAATGTCCAGTGTAAATGATAACTAAATTCTTTGATTAGTGACTGGATATCAGTGCCAATGTCAACAATTTGTAAATCCACTTCAATGAAAGTGGGTTACTGAAGGTTGAATTTGAACAATTACCTTTTTCTTTTAACTTTTGTTTGAAGGTTATTTGGAATTAAATGTGTAGGGTGGAGTTAATGAGCCTGCTGGCAGGTGTCCCAACTTGAGTACTCGATTTGAGGCTAAACTGTTTGTTTTTTTTTTTAAATTTGATTTTGGATTTGTTGCAACAAAAAGATTTATTCTGCCAATCTAAATAGCAGTAACCTCAATTTGAAATTTGTTTTTGTCAAATCATATTTAACACAGCTTTAAGATAGTTACCTGTTATCATGAGAAGAGTATTGTCATATAGAGGTACAAGAATAAGGATATCCTCTCTAACCTGGATTCTCTAGGTACCTCTCACTACTAAATAATACTGCACCCAAACATAATATAACCTACATGTATTAAATAAATGTTAACCTCTCTCTCTCATCTGAAATATGTGTAGATTCTAGATTCTGATATCTAATATAAATATCTAAATATAAAGACCAGGCATTGAAAAGTGATATAAAGATGGTGTGTTTTAAAGTTATAATACGTAAGTAATAGTATAGGTTAAAATCTCTGTATGTAGGTAAACTGTGAAGAGATTCATGATAGATACATGTTAGAAAGATAAAAATAGTTTGTATAATACCACAATCTTTACAGCTATATACCATCTATCTCTCACTCTACCATCTACCAAGGGAATCACAGCAACCATAGTTACTCTTTCAACAGTTTCTCTGATCACCATTCCTTTATGAATTTTGGTAATTAGTAGAGTGTTATTACAACAGGAAGTTTTCATGATATATGAAATATGAATTGTTTATTCTAAAAGATTGCCAGAATTGTTGGAACATGATTTTGATGATGAAGGTACATAATATGTGCTGCTCCAACACGATAGTTTAAACTGGTAATTTGAAGACATTTTTAGTCAATAGCTGACTTGATTATAATCTGTTTTTTTTAACTATTATTGATGAAGTAATGAAAGATTTGATTGACATATCATAAAGAAAGTTAAAGAGATATAATTTGTGATCAATTGAATATTTAAATTTGTCCAGACTACAAACACAGCTGGGATATATTTACATATGTTGGGTGAATTTATGTCAATGATATGAATATTGATGAGATGTTAAAGATTTAAATCGATAACAACATTACCAAGAAAAAGCATTTTGTGACATTGGAACTTTAAAGACTGCCTGTTTTTTTGTGTTGAAGATATCTATCAGGAATAACTACTTATTTTGGATACAGGAACGGGAAGTAAATCATTTCATTTCGATACTGAGAAACTGATGTAGGTTGAGGGTATCAGAGCATGGGCACTCTGTGAATTGATTGTTACATATCATTTTCATGGTTATTTCGAAGTTGACTGAAGTAGATTTGAATAGAGATACTTTGTGTATGAACTAATGTGTAAATTGTGGAAGATGTTATGAATAGTAAAAATAATTTTGTAGCTGATACTGTGGAACAAACAGCCAACATGTATGTATTATAATATTAGTTCCTAGCTTGTTGTTGTATCATAATATACAGTACTGAAAATGCAGCTTTTCAATTATATATATTTCACTGATCTATATATATAGACTTGATAATTAAGTCAACTGTTGGAACAATAGCCATTCTGAGTTTTTAAATGGTATATAGTGACTAGATGAGGTAGTGTTTTAGACCTTAAGGTCAGTTGTTGTCCAAAACTTCATGATTTTATATTGGGCCTATTATGGTGTCTGTTTATCAACATTTGTTAATATAGAGACTAGAGTTTTTACTTTTAAACAAATTGTTATAGGGATCAAAGATAGTGAAATATTTTGATATTCAGCATTTGGACACATTCCACTTTTTTGTGCCGTTGTATTTAATTAAAAGACAATATTCTTGTCTTACTTTAATACTAACTTGTGCATGTGACAGGGTATATTTATAGAACATCTGATACCACTTCTCCTATATTTGTAATACTTGTGTATATGGTAGTGATTTTTACAGATTTGCTTCAGTTAAATTATGTAGTTAAGTCTATTTTTAACAGCAAACATTAGGTAGAAAGTGTCGTTTTACATCATGGTATTGTAATGGAATGTGGATGATGTTTAATTCATCTGTACATACAATAAAACATGCAATGCACACACACATCACACCCATAAAAAGTACATAGATGATGAAAACACACACATGTAATAAAATACCTCTTTGAAATTAACATATTTTGTGCATTGTGCAGTGAAGTATTTGCTCAAATCCAAACAAGACGACTAGATTTTTCATAGATACATAGATGATGAAAACACACACATGTAATAAAATACCTCTTTGAAATTAACATATTTTGTGCATTGTGCAGTGAAGTATTTGCTCAAATCCAAACAAGACGACTAGATTTTTCAAAGTATGGAATGGTGCTTAGTGTCTTGGCAATGCAATACTTCAGTCATTTTGAGATAAAAGTAGGCTACCTGGTGAATATTATATCTAGGGTTAGTTGTGTAATGAAACTAGAAACCTTGGCAGTGGGAAATCAAAGATGAGTAGCAAGAAACGCTTATGTACAATGTAATCACAGAAATATTAAATATATCGCACATTTATACAAATATATGCCAGCCTTGTGTTAAAAATCTTCTGAAATAAAAGTACTGCTTGTCAAAGTTCAGCTATTAAGTTTTTTTGTTTTTTTTTAAAGCAGTACATAAATGGTCCAATCATTAACAACGAGACCCAAGAAAATTTCAGATTTAAATTCTATATAGTAGTATTAATAAACACTAGCGAGTAGTAAAACTTGCTTACCAAGAAATAAAGAAAATTACAACCACAATTTATTATGTCGGTGTGTTTTTTAATGCACATGATACCACATTTTTATTTCAAAATATAGCAGATTTTCTAATAATACTTATTAGTATTACTCTAACTTTTGTAAATGATATCATATCCCACAGATCTGTGTAGTACTAGATTCAATTTCATGATTCATATCGTTTCTGTTCTGTAAATTTTGTGTATTTTGTCCCTTCAAAACATTATAGATTTTTATAGGGGTGTTAAATTACACAAAAGCAGCAATCATTGATAAATGTGACCTGTTCTAGCAAATTGATTCGATCCAATATCTAAAATTTAGTTATTGTTGTTTACACCTTCAAAATGATGTATGGTTGGTATGAATCGGGCGAAAATGGACTGAGCTATATTTCCTTTTGAAGTTCCCCAGGTTAGAAAAGGTAATTTTCAGAAAAAGCAAGTTAAAGATGTTGGTATGTTCTAAAACCATGCCATATATTTGTTGTTTTTTCATTTAAAGGGACAATAACATTCTTGCTGGCTTGGTAGCTCCAGAAAATAAATAATACCCTTATTCTAACTACTAGATGTTTAAATGTTCTACCTGTTGTGTAAATTATCCATTACAACCTATTTTATTTGTCCAGAGGGTTCAAAAATATTTCAAAATCCAAGTCACATTTGAAAAGGTTTACGTTAGACTTTTCAAAATCAATTGGTTGAATTTTTCCAATTTTTTAAATTAGGTTTGTTAAGATGAAATTTATATCATCATTTAATTGGAATATTCTAAAATAATATGATTTGTTGACCAGAATGAAGATTGGGACATATTTTTCAGTTACAACAAGAGTGTTATTGGGGCTTTAAGATTTCTTTCGGTATTATAACTTAGAACAAAAGAGTATAGTCCATACATTAGTAATCTAGGTTTTGTATATAATGGGAATAAGTTCTGTTAATCTTACCAATTAATTAGCACCTTTGTATTAGTGTTCAGGAGATAATATTGTTGATTGGGTAATCAAGTTTAGTTTCTTGATTATCAAACAATCCGCTTTGAAAGCTATACGTGTGTCACATGACACAATTAAAATAAGGTTTTGCAAGTACAGTAGAACTGCTGTGATTCAAGGTACCATCATGGTATCAGAATCTAATTACAAGATAGAATGATGATACCACAATGCGCAGCCAGCAATGTCTGGCCCTGAAATATTGCGTATTGTGTGGGTTTACAACTCCCTTGTATTTGTTAAAATTGATAGTATCGGTCATATTTGTAATCTGAAGATTCACAGCTTCACAACGATGCCAAGTATTACGTAAGGAGATTGGCCTGTTATTCTGCTGGGTGCGTCTAAAAAAAACTAATTTTGGTGAGAATTTAAAGAAAAAAGAAAGATTAAGAATACGGTACTCTTTACAAATTGTCTAAATAAATGTGTTTCAAGAGGGTTGATAGCTATTTTAATCTTTTGGGTCGATAGATAATGTTTTATGTGAAAATCTCAATTTTGATCAAAATCAATATTTTCACTTGTTTTGACTGTTGTAGCTCATTATTAGACTTTGTTACTAACTTTATTTAGAATATCTAAGTAAAGTATTCACAACATATTTAACCCAAATTCTTCAGTTTTATTTGGTGACTACCCATCATCATTCTGGTATCTCATTAGGCAAATAATATAATGAGATGGCCTATTATTTCAATCTGACCAATCTGACCTTGAGATAGGCCGTGAGATTTTTCAGACAAACCTCTATATCATGTCACCAGTTAATTTTCTTCAACCAGTAAATTACTAACTCTGTACCAGTGTACAAATCATGAGATCTTTCTAATGACATGTGACCAGTAAATTGGATGAACCAATTTAACATGACAGCATTGACACCTGATAATTTATTAATTAAAAATATAATAGACAAACATTTTATATTCACAGATACTCTTAATACTTTTACCACTTGATATAAACACTTGGGTTGACCTTTCAACCTTTTAGTGTATTATTTTGTTCTACTGGTTGGGGGGGGGGGGACTGTAATTTATATTATAAACTGTATTTTACTTTTATTTAGACACAGAATACTGTCAGTATAACTAGAAGTTAATTATATATAAATAAAAGGCTTAATATAAAAAAAATAGTAATAATAGCTTTCTTGAACTGTGACCCTTAATAAACCCCTTGGACCTCTTGAGTTTAATTGGAATTCTTTGCACTTCCTTAATATCAGGATCAAACTGTAGCATATATTTGGAGTATGATAAACTCAGTCTTTTTAAATTATCAATACGTATAACAAAGTATTGCAGAATATTACATGACTTTAACATATTAATTGTCTTGGAGACAGTATTTAATACTTTGACCTAAGAATGGAAATATTGATGAGCATTGACTATAATGGTGTTTAGGGTATAGATAATGTATGATGGTTTGATCATCTGGTAAATGAGCTAGCAGGATTATTATACTTGTAAACATACTGATGACTCATATCTCATCTCCCTCTCTTACTCACTAATAAATCTTCTTCCTTCCACAAGTTTTAAACAATCAAACTAGTGTAAAATAAAACCAGGAGTGCATATTGTATCCCTTGCAGTATTTTGTCGTGGTGTTTAAAGTGGAGATATCTAGAGGGAAGATAACAATTTTCAGTGGTTATGTGTGCAGGTCTTTTAATTCATGATGGACATTTTTATGTGGACAGGGTGTTTCTGCATGCTCTTCATCAAATTTCTTCAAGCGACTTACACAGAGATCCATGGCTCTGAGGCATGAAGGAACAAAACACAAGATATATTATGTTTGATTGTAGATTTCACTACTTTTATCAAACTCATATTGTCAAAATATGAGGGAGGGTGTGGGGTTTTAGTTGATTATAAAATTGTCTTTTTGCATGGAGAAAGACCAAAATAATACAATACAGATTCAGTCTGTATGAATTGTCACTTTAAGTTGTGTGAAGCAGGCTTGAATCTATGTGGTAAAGTAAATACTGTCTCTTTAAGCTAGGAGAACTGCTGTGTATCTGGAGTGACAGGTGTGTTGAATACTACAAGCCTAGATCTGGGTCGATGAGTGAATTTAAGACAATTAAATGAAAGAATTTTCAATAGTTATATTCAGTACGAGTTGTTTTATTCAGCAAGAGAGGGTATTCTATAAAATTGATAAAATATGTTCAAAATAATGTAGTTACCAAAGGATAACAGAAATTATTGATAATTCTCCATTTTGTGAAGACAATGACTCCATTGTGAGAGAGTTTGATGTTGGATACAGTGAGCACAAGACATCTTTCATGCTTATTATTAGTAGCTTGAAATAATGTTCTGAAGTAAGCTGTGCTTCAAGATACATGAAATTGGACTGCATTATATTTTGTTTCTAGAAGACAATGGATTGATGTTGAAGATTTTGTGTGGTATTAAATACTAGAGAAATAAAACGGATATATTGTAATGACGGCTATTGAATAGAGCAGCGATTCAGATTCTATATATATATGTAATGAACAAGCACATCTAGGCTACTATTAATATTTTTTGTGTTAAAGAAAATGTATAAAGAATTAATTTGGATTAACATTTGGTACATGTATGTTGCTGTGGATTAAGCGATTTGAAATCGTTTGAACTGAAAAAAGGTAAGGATTTTGTAGGTTTTAAAAAAAATGTTAAATTAGACCTGATAGCGTGTTTGTTTACTTTTTTGTTGTCCAGACTAGTGGGGGAGAATCCTTTGGGTTGAGGTCCAGACAAGACTGGTGGGAGAGAGGGGGGGGGGGCGAGGCTAGATTAGGAGGGGGAGAACCGTAGGACTTTGGGTCTAGACTTAGGGCAGAACTCAGGTTCAAACCAGATACTGGAAGGAAAATACTGGAAGTTGGGGTAGTACAAATAGTCAGACGCTTTATGCAGAGGATAATGAGCTTATGCAATCATAGTTGGATTTACTCGCTGATGAATTGTTTATGGATTTTCTGTGTACAAGTGAATTATTGGAATATAATATTGCCATTTGCTAGTCCCTGGATGGCTTACGTCATTGTGCATTGGTTATTAATATAAACCTCATTGTGAATTCTTTAAGGATGTGAAATGATTATTAAAAATTACAGGATTTTAGATGTTGAAGGGTTTTTTGACTAAATTATTTAAGGGTCACATTTATAATAGTAGGTCATAAAGGTTATTTTTGATTTCTGTATAATTCTATTGTAATATCTGGTCAGAAATCTTGTCTGCGATATCACCCATGGTGGGAGCGGACATAATGAAGCCCCACGATCAAAAACAATAATTGGAAAATCGTCTGCAATATCACCTCTGTGAAACAGATGTCAAACTACTATCTACTATTACTAGGTCAGAATATTGTACTGTATAACACTTTCATTCATAAATAAAACATATAATATATTAGTGTATTTCTTTTGTAGTTTTGATAAAAATCATATTTTACTGAAGTAAAATGTTAATAAAGACATCATTGTTGAATTATATAGGCTATATGGTAATGTATGGTTGTTTTATTTCAAGGTATGACACATAAAAGGTTATGAAAGCCCATTATTGTTGTTGTTAACATTGATAAGATATGATCAGCTTACAGATATATGAATGAAATACATAAAGAAATTTTTTTAAATGTTTTAAGATAACATGTATAATATAAAAGTGGATTAAAAGGTGTTAGAAAAAAAAACAAAAACAAAAATATATCTCAAAGAGGATTAAGATGTCCATATATGTTGATAATTTTAAAAATATTCTGCTATGAGTTAATACCTACTTCTTAAAATTAGCATTAGCCAAGGTTTCATGGAGACTCCTCCCTCTTTTTTATTACAGTTTATCTGTGCTTAATTAAACCCATTTTCATAGCTGGCCTACATTCATTTTTTTTCTCTAGCTTTTTTGTCTGTCTTGTAATAACCTGTAGATCATTTAAATGAAGTAGATATCAAGACTCAAATTTCAATGAATCCAACAATTTAAAATATTGATGATGAGCAAGGAGTTTTTGTATGTTTGTTTTATCAACAGTTTATTATTCATGTATGTACATATCCTTAATTGTATGTTTCAAAACATGGAATAACAGGAAATAAAAGGAAAATTCATGAAAGATCAATAGAAATTGATAACAGTCATGAAAATAGGATTAGTGTTAATTCATAACATATAAATTCCTCACTAGGATAATACAAAGATTATTGTTTATAAATAATTTATGTCCCTATAGTCAGAGATGCGGGAGAGTAGAGATGATACGAAACATGACTAAGAAGTGGTAGTAAGGATTATAGGACTAGAGTAACATACACAGCTTATAACTACCACTTATAACCCACGGTCTGACAGCTGACCTCACAGACTACTGGCTTCTATAAATGACATTCTCTACACAGGATAGAACATTCTCTTGTAAGACAAGTATCTCAGTGTGAGTGTGTGTATGTGAACTGGGTAATTCAGTTCAGTCTAACAACTATTCAGTTACACCACTGGTTTGCTGTGGTCTATAAAAATTGCAGTTTAATCATATATTTACTCAATTCTTGCTGAGGGCATCTTGGTTCCTACACCATTGTCCATAAAAAAAAAACTGGTTATGTTTTCGTATATTTAAGAGTTCTGATAGATTACTCTTTGGATTATTGTATTAAGTGCTTACAGTATGTTACTGACTCACACTGTGACCTAAACTGTTGAAATTTGAATTTTGGCAGAAATGTTCTCAAGAGTTTTAAATGCCTATGTGTTTCATGGATTATATTTTAGTTGTGTAATGTGTTGATTAAACGAATGTTGTTGTGAATGATTTTACATCTTGAAGAACAAAACAGTGTTTATTTTAACCAAATTTTTGAAAGTGTCCATTATTTGTGGAATATAATTAGATGTTGTTTTTTTGTGGATATTGGTATCGTAAATTTGAAAAGACAGATTAATTGTACATGCATGCATGTGTTATTCATTCAATGGATATGTTAGATCTTCAAAGGATATTTGACTTGTGCTATGTTTCTTTGAAAATTGTTCATGAAGGTAAGACATGTTTTATGAATTTTGGTATATGAAGACTGTGTATTAACATATAGTTGTTACTACACACCAGGATTGAAACCCAGTACCCTAGTGGGGATGTAATTAGGGGTATGGAATTTACATATACAGGAGATCTAGAACTGAAATAATCTGGAGATTGAATAGACTGGATAAAGTATATTAAATTAACTAGATATAATATCAGGTGGCCGAGAACAAATGACCACACAATTCAAAGTTAAATATTGTACCTATATCATTAAATAGCTTAAAGCATTTGCTCCTTGTGGAAAAGTTGACATAAGCTCTGCTTTAGATGATATCTGCAAAGCAGAATAACCCAAATCCCATATTTATGAGACTGCCATTTTAAATCCAAAATGGCTCTTATTCAAAGAGAACATCAAAATCTATCTTATGTTCCAATTTTCATGCTTCGGTCGAAAAGTGAATGATTCTTGGAAAAGCTACCAGTCTATAATTGGATTTCATGTCAAGATTTAATAAGTTTAATTGTATGCCATTTAAAAGGCTTTGAATTTAGCCAATATTGTCAAGTTAACAATCTGTGGATTATTGTAAAACCACTGAATTGGTATTTATTATTCTTATTGAAGGACTTCCTTATTTCACACCACATAAACTCCCTGAAATGTACCCTAACTGAATGGCTTATGTCGGGTACTTGCGATATCAATGTATTTAGGTAGATCTTTATTTCACGCTGTACTGACCCTTAAAAACATTCCTCAACTCAATGACTGTTTCCTTGAATGATGGACAGGTTCAGATAGTTTGAGGTAGTTTGTCCCATAGAAGAAAGGGTTGAACATAAAATAAACAATGACCAAATGAACAGAATTTTGCAGTATGTTTATTTACTAACAAACATTGGTCTGTTGAATGTCTGAAATTTCCTTTTGGAACAAAACCCCAAGGTTCTCTGATAAATATAAGGGACATTATGTAAGCATTTATAAATAAGAAGCAGTATGTAGCTAATGTAGATTATACATACATGTACATGTTGTTTGGTTTGACACTTTTTGTTTTTGTTTATATAACACTAACTTTACTGACATTGTTTATCTAAGTTTCCATACTCATATTATGTTCATGGAATAAAGCATCTATGTTCCTGCCAATGAAGATGGAGTAATTTGACCATCACCACAGGAAATCTTATTGTAGGTCAAAATTTTTTTTAGCTGTACACTTAATGACACCCATGATTTAAATTTTGATACAAAGTTTTCATTGTTTCATTTTCAACAATTAAACTTATTATTTATGGGTTTAAAAGAACAGTATATGTGATGTGTGAGAAGGACATTTTTCTTCAGATCAAACTAAGTGGTTTAGTATATAGACCAAACAGTTACCTTTAATACTCTTTGTAAAAAGACTCAGTCTTCTTTGATGTGTTATCATCAATGACAACACATCGTACATGGATTTCAAGGTATATATATGATTGCAGTAGTTTTACAGCAGAATCAACTAGGCACAATTCAGTAGCAAGATTCAGAATTAGTAGAATGTTATATGGTCCATGCAGCTGATAGATCTAAGGAAATAGGAAGAATATCATTTTCAACTCTTGTAAGTTAGGTTTCAATGCCGTAACATTTTCATTAAGCTTATAGTTGGTAACACACACATTAGAAAGTTTAAAACCACCCGGGAAGATGATTCTGTGTTAGAAGAGTTGAGTGTAGAAGTTGAGATAGCAACATTTCTCAAAGAATGGAACAAGAAATTATTAAAAACTTCTCTTTCAAATGACATAAATAAATTGTCAGTATGTATAAGATATATTTTATTAATTGTCCTGTATCATTGATTACATTTATTACACTCATTAAATATTAAATGTAATAAACTAAAATATAGCTTACATAAGTTTGATTTCTACATGGATTAATTTGGACAAAAATTATTATGTTGACTTTGTCCAATTTCCTTAGTACTTAAACAAAGGACTTTTTTTTTTTAGCAGCAGTATATTTTCATTCAAAGAGGAAATACTTGATGAATACAAACTCATTAAAAGTTGTTTAATTAGATTTTCCTTATTAAGTGGTTTAAAGAGACTGAGTCATTTTTAAAAATATTCTCTATCAGTTATATTTTATCAAATACTGGTGGAGGTAGACTTCATTCATTCATAATTAATATAATGGGATTTAATGTCCTATTTGTCAGCACCAGCAAGGCCAATACAAATGGGTATATGCCACGTAGTGTGCATGGACAGCTTTGTTTTCACTTATACTCTTCTTCCAATTGCAATTGTAAAGGGTTCTGTTACATGGATGTCACTGTATACTATGGCACCTCAGTTTTTCGTGCCATCCGAAGGACAACTTGTTATTCCTTGCCAAACCCTCTATCCTGCACCACTGACATATTTATTATCATATGTAACGACCTTCCTCTAGACTCCATTATCCAGAACAGTGACATAAAGGCTGAGAAGCAAGTCATTGTTTCCATCCAAGGATTGTTTGTGACATTGAAATAGGGTCATTGGCCTGCCTAACCTTGTGGTCATTTTTATACGCCCACATGGAAATGTGGTCGTATATTGCCGTCGCCCCCGTCCGTCCGTCCGTCCGTCTGTCCGTCCGTCTGTCCTTCCGTCCATCGTCCACAATTTCTTGTGAACGCTCTAGAGGCTAAAGTTAATATCCGATTGACTTTAAATTTATACACAGTGTTTAAGGTCATGAGACGAAGAAGCCTATTGATTTTCAGTGATATCCGATAATTACTACCAGAGTTATGACCCTTGATCACTTTGAAAAATCTTGTGAACGCTCTAGAGGCTAAAGTTAATATCCGATTGACTTTAAATTTATACACAGTGTTTAAGGGCATGAGACGAAGAAGCCTATTGATTTTCAGCGATATCCGATGATTAGTACCAGAGTTATGACCCTTGATCACTTTGAAAAATCTTGTGAACGCTCTAGAGGCTATAGTTAATATCCGATTGACTTTAAATTTATACACAGTGTTTAAGGTCATGAGACGAAGAATCCTATTGATTTTCGGTGATATCTGATAATTACTGCCAGAGTTATGACCCTTGATCGCTTTGATAAATCTTGTGAACACTTTAGAGGCTAAAGTTAATATCCGATTGACTTTAAATTTATACACAGTGTTTAAGGTCATGAGACGAAGAATCCTATTGATTTTCGGTGATATCCGATAATTACTACCAGAGTTATGACCCTTGATCACTTTGAAAAATCTTGTGATCTCTCTAGAGGCTAAAGTTAATATCCAATTGACTTTAAATTTATACACAGTGTGTAAGGTCATGATACGAAGAAGCCTGTTGATTTTCAGCAATATCCAATAATTCCTGCCCGAGTTATGACCCTTGATCACTTTGAAAAATCTTGTGAACGCTCTAGAGGCTAAAGTTAATATCCGATTGAATTTAAATTTATACATGGTGTTTAAAGTCATGATGCAAAGAAGCCTATTGATTTTCAGCGATATCCGATAATTACTACCAGAGTTATGACCCTTGATCACTTTGAAAAATCTTGTGAACGCTCTAGAGGCTATAGTTAATATCCGATTGACTTTAAATTTATACACAGTGTTTAAGGTCATGAGACGAAGAAGCCTATTGATTTTTGGTGATATCTGATAATTACTGCCAGAGTTATGACCCTTGATCACTTTGAAAAATCTTGTGATCGCTCTAGAGGCTAAAGTTAATATCCAATTGACTTTAAATTTATACGCAGTGTGTAAGGTCATGATACGAAGAAGCCTGTTGATTTTCAGCAATATCCAATAATTCCTGCCCGAGTTATGACCCTTGATCACTTTGAAAAATCTTGTGAACGCTCTAGAGGCTAAAGTTAATATCCGATTGAATTTAAATTTATACACGGTGTTTAAAGTCATGATGCAAAGAAGCCTATTGATTTTCAGTGATATCCGATAATTACTACCAGAGTTATGACCCTTGATCACTTTGAAAAATCTTGTGAACTCTTTAAAGGCTAAAGTTAATATCCGATTGACTTTAAATTTATACACAGTGTTTAAGGTCATGAGACGAAGAAGCCTATTGATTTTCAGCAATATCCGATAATTACTACCAGAGTTATGACCCTTGATCACTTTGAAAAATCTTGTGAACGCTCTAGAGGCTAAAGTTAATATCCGATTGACTTTAGATTTATACACAGTGTTTAAGGTCATGATACGAAGAAGCCTGTTGATTGTCAGCAATATCGGATAATTCCTGCCCGAGTTATGACCCTTGATCACTTTGAAAAATCTTGTGAACGCTCTAGAGGCTAAAGTTAATATCCGATTGAATTTAAATTTATACACGGTGTTTAAAGTCATGATTGATTTTCAGCAATATCAGATAATTACTGCCAGAGTTATGACCCTTGATCACTTTGAAAAATCTAAAGTTAATATCCAATTGACTTTAAATTTATACACACTATTTACGGTCATGATAAAAATAGCCTATTTATTTTCAGCGATATCTGATAATTACTACCAGAGTTATGACCCTTGATCACTTTGAAAAACCCTATGAATGCTCTAATATCAGATTGACTTTAAATTTGTACACTTTGGTTAGGGTCATGAGACGAAGAATCCTATTTGATTTTCAGTGATATCTGATAATTTCTGACGCTTGATCACTTTGAAATATCTTGTGGACAAAGGCCTTCAGACAAACCATCAAAACTATTCTAATCAATTCTGATAATTACTTAATGTTCTCCTTACTGATAAAAGAAACAATATGCGACAACCCTTGTTGACTGCCCGGACGACTTAGCTGTTGTGGGCGTATGTTTCGTTGCCTGGCAACCTATCTTTACTATGGATATACCGCAATGAAATGTCAATCGATAGTATTGAAAACAGACTGATTTTCATGGTGGTCATCATAGCTAGAGATAGCGTAATTTCAAAATTAAATAACATATAAAGTTGCAAAAGAGGATATTTCAACGTGCCTAAAGGAGGTTTTGGAAAACATTAACAAAGCTTGTCTATATGTAAATTGTTGTTTATTATTTTAAAAAATTGAACCAATAGCCTTGATTCTGAATGAAAAATTACTGTAAATAATTATGTGATCATCTTCTGATTCAAAACGTTTTGTAAATGTACGCGATAATATCAATAAAGCAGACAATTCTGTCTCAATTCATTTGCCAATAGGAAAATATGTACAAAAAGTATAATTTATACACAACTGCCTGCAAAATGAAACATTTATTTCAAAGAATTAGCCACTTTAAACATTTTTGTTCACATATTAATATATTATCATAAACAATAATAACGACTCATTTTGCTGTTTTCACTTACGGCAGACATTGTCTATTCCATTCAATATCTCAGCCATCCGATGGTTTCAAGAGTTGATTATAATTTAAATAAATGTCTAAATAATAACTTGTATAACATTTGATGAAGCCAGAATAAAGACCTGAAATTTTAGCTCTTGCTTAATGTATTATGTAGCTACTGATTAATTTCAAAATGAACAGAATTAGTTAAGCCATGTAAGTTTTCAAATTAAAATTCTAAGTCATTTGTTAATATTGTGATGATCTTGTCTTTTTAGTGGTTTAAAGATTTAAAAAATGAAAGTAGATTAATGGATTAGACCAAAATTAAATAGAATAGATTAACATCATAAATTAGAACTCTTTCCCTCACCCTAAAAAAGTGGTTTAACATGATAAATAAGACAATAGTAAAATAAGATAACTCAATAGATTGAATTGGATTAAATTTGATGTGTGTCAGGGAGAGGATAGACTAATTAAGATTGGGGATGATGGTAAATATTATTATTCAGGTTAATTACTAGATCAAAGGAACCAGGTAGATCAGGTGTATCGATCAAATAGGTTGGATATTATGTCATACCTTATAAAACCAAGATTAACACCTTTACATAGAGGTTGCACACCTTTTGTTGGCCCTCTCTTATCTAAAGTCCAATCATAATATTGTATAGAGGGGTTAATATCCTACACAGGTAAATTACCGGAGGGACTCGGCAGGTGATGATTGCAAAGATTAAACTTAACCTCTAGATAACGATTTCAAGTCATTGAATGTATTAAGTGATCTGATAAGGTTTGTGCATGTATGGAGTGGACAGTGGATTGTCCAGATTGTCTAGTAACTCTAATCTCGTATAACGATCTAAAATCATTAAACACTATAGATAAGATTAAACCTAGTATGTAGTTCAGCTTGAGTGTGACGTGGGGTGGGTTTGAATGTCACACAAATCAACCGTTGAAATTTAAAATCTATAAGTAGGACAAAGCTACACATGATTGTGTTTTACTGTGACATATGTGTACAATATGATAGAGCGATACCTGAATTTACTTTCATTATATACTTACCTATTATAGAGAGACATTGCAAGTTATATATCTGATCACAAATTGTGGAATTACAGCTGTGGACATTCTCGATCTTTTTTTTTTAAAGCATTGTACTGTACTTAATTTAGACAAATCAAAAATGAATTTTTTTCCAAAAAGAGAGGTACTGTGTATATGATATGAAGACTTGAATTTTGAAGGGTGTGGGATGAAATAGTCATATAAGATAAAGTGTGAATAGACATAGCTAGTTTATCAGATTAATTGGATCAGAATTTCGTGAGATAAAAGAAATTGTAGCAGGTATCTTGGATAAAAGGACTGAAATTTAAGCGATTTGATTGATATCCTCTCAGGTGTGAAATTGATATATGTAGCTGTAGCTGTATATCTGACAGTGAATAGATATATTGGTCAGATGATACACACTTTGATGTGGATTCCAGGCTAATGTCCACTACAACTATGTTGGTGATTTGAATAAATACGAAATGTGTGAAATTTTCCATGTTTAGTCCTCATACAAATATTTCAGATTGGAATTATAATGAAAGACAGTGAGCTCACATGGTCATGAAAGAATGATTGCATCAAAGCTGCATATTTATTAAGATTCAATCCGGATCCTATAGATTCAACCAGGTCCTAATGTAAGAAAAAATTGATTAAGGTTGATACCTGGTGTTAACGTAAAGACTTAAGATTTTTGTACTGCATTCACAATTTAGTTTTCATATTGTTAAAAGAAAGAAATCTTGAACTATAAAAAAGGTGATCTAAGATGAAAACAACTTGTGTGCACTGATAAACTGATTTGTACTTATCTTGATGTGTTTAGTGCGTGTAAATTTGTAATTAAATATGGCCATAAAGAGAAAAACATGGGTTTGGTCTATGGTGAAGTAAGTTATATTTTAAAATATATTTGTCCCCATTGGTCTGTCCGTCAGAGTTCGAAGGTGCATATTTTCTGCTTAGACACAAATTAGTAAATTAATTAGTTGATGCTTTATGGGACATTTAATTAATTTGGGGATGGGGGAGGGTAAAAGGACATGAGCCTCACTTTTGGCTTGTTTGTATTTGTCATACAGTTTATTGTTGTCAAGATGTCAGGAGTTAAGAAAAACTTGTCTCTTTCTGAACTGATATAAAATACTTGTTCAAATTGTCCAACCCAACAAAATGTCAATCTCAAAGTATGTTTGACAAAATACGTCACAAACCTTAATCGAATGGCAATCTCTAGTGTCTGTTTATTCCAGTCTACACCAATAGTATTTATTGATCATGCTCTCTCAAACATGTCTAGCCTCGTTCTTCGAGTCCTTTGTTACCAATGGCCGTGAAACGCATTATGCTACACGATTCGTGTACCAGTGGTAAAATGTATATTTTGTTTTAATGCATTATGGTAAATGATTCATGTACCAATGGTAAAATGTTTATTTTGTTTTAAATATTGGGTATCAGAAGCCCTTTTTTCCCCCCGGTAAGATAACAACATTAATGATGATTTGAATTGACAAATAATTTGTGTTTCCAATGTTGAAGACTGGATGATATTGAGTTAGAGACTTAGCTACTTTAATATGGCATATTAAGTAAAATATTCAACATTATTGGTTAAGTTGTATCATATGGTATAAACCATTTGATTTAAGTAATCATGCATAATTTGCATTTTTCTGAAAATATCAAGTTTCTCACGGCCAAAATCCACACTATACAGATTGATTATTTAACATTTAAATAAGAAAACAAATCCAAATTATATAGGGAGCAGCAGCATACATTGATGGAATTTACAAAATTTGTATAATGAATGGAATTTACAAAATTTGTATAATGAATGGAATTTAAACATTTATGGACTGATATTCACAATAAGTGATAAGTCTTTAAAAGTTGAATTATTTCATACTTCCCAAGTTTTATGTTGTATTTAGTCTGTTATCCACAGTTGGAATGTGTACCATATGTTAGTCCCAAAATGACAGATTGAGTTGAGTTGATACCTGATGACATTTTGTGGATTTGATATTTAAATTTTTGCTACATGATGGTGGGGGGTTTTGACCTTAGTGGTTAAATTGTTGACAAAATTTGCAGTTATCTATATAGTGATTCTAGTTCTTGCGTTTATATTTATATGAAAAAGTTCCCTTTAGTCTATATATATATATGTATATCAAAAGTCTATAACCCTCAGTCTTGTGGCAGCCTTAGGGACATTGATAATAACATGAACAGTATATGTTGTCATAGTTACGCTATGTCACAGTAAAATAAGGATGAGAAGGTGTTGTGTTGGGGGAGAGAAAGTAAACATTATATAATGAGGTATAATCAGATTAGATTACCTTATGGTATTATGTATCAGTAGAGGTCATATTTCATTGATAAACTTGTATTGATTATATTATAGTATTGTTATATAATATTACACTGATAATTAGTAATTGTAAATACTACACACAACTTCTTTAAAGGAGCTAAATCGATAAAATTGATATTTGGATGAGTTATGTTCGGCGAAATACCCCTGAAGTCTCAATCGCATTCCAATCTTTTTAGCGCCTGGTTATTCCAATTCCAGTCTACATTATTGCATCTCTCCAGATAACAATATGCGTCACCATGTAGCTTCGTTCTTCAGGTCCCTTGTTAAAAATGGGCCTGAATCGATGGTACCTGATTCGTGTACCAATGGTAAATTTTTTATTTTGTCTAAAATATTGGATATGAGAAGCCCACCTTTTCCCGGTAAGATCACAACATCAATGTTGATTTAAATTCACAAATAATTTGTGTTTTCATTGTCAAAGATTTTGGATGATATTGAGTTAAGAGACTTAGCTACTTTACATTTACTTTTAGTGGCAAGGTTGTACTAAATGAAGAGAAATAACACTACCACATAGTTCATTTTGTATAAAAAGAAAACAAAAACATAGTTAATTTAAAAATAATCAAAGTGTTATGTTCATCATTTCAATTTATTGTGTTTCATTTTGAGAGATAAGACAAAAATTTTATGGAACTATGTTAGCTATTAGTGTCAAGATATTTGTCAATGTTTACATTGAGCACATTCATAAGATATTCAAGAGGTGAGACGTCAAACCTTCAAGCCCCTATGATTATATCGAGTTTGTATAATTGTTATCAAGTGATATAGATTAACATATCTATCAATGGTACATTAAATCTTGTTATAGTTCACAAATATTTGTACAAATATTTCTCATTCTATAAATATTTATTTGCACTTATACTAGAATTTTTAATAGGTAAGTTTGATATGTAAGTAAGGGATTTCCTGAGTGAGAACTAATAGGTGTTGTTGTAATCTGTAAACATCATCTGAAAAATATTGACAAATTTGAATCATTTATCAAAAAATGACTTGGTTCTATATCATATGGAACTGAAAAATTATAAGAGTAGTTTAACCAGTTAACATTAATTACCTGTTTTTTTTATAGAATTATTTTTCTGAAAAGTGTGGGTTGATCAACAATTATGAATCTACCAAATGTTTCAAAACAACAAAACATTGTAACTCTACAAGTGATAATATGAAGTGGATTTAACAAGTGGAATGTAAACATTGAAACAAATCATCTTAAACAATCCATTTTTGTGCTGGATCATACATACTGAAAAGCCTAGAGAATTTGCTTTAAAATTATTTGCAGGAGGATTAAACAAAGTTTCACAAAGTTTTAAAAAAAATGAAACTAAGCCATTAGAGATAAGTGGACCAAACATTTTATGAATACCAGGGTCTTGAAATATATTTCAAGGATTGATTTCTAAGCTGGATTTGTTTTTTTGTGAAGGCAACAAAGTAAAGGTATTTGTTTATACATTAGGCCACAAACTGAAATATTCTGGTTATGAGATACCTCCGACCTCGTCATCAAAAATGGACCGTGTGACAAGTTTTTATTTTAAAGACTAGAACAAAGTCAATAATTTTTGCGCGTTCATATTTCCCACGATCAAGGGAAGTAACTCTATTAAAGGTTTCTTGACCACAGGAAAAATGAACACTTGTAATTGGCTATCAGTACGTAACCACTATCAACAAGCGCGAATGGCAAAGGATAATCAAATGTTAATTTATTGAATTGTCTTACCTTTCCTGAGAAATATGACCGTGAAAATATTCTCCACTGATAGATTGATGGCGCAGATTTTGATTGAAATTGCCATTAAAATCCACATGCTTTAACAATGTGTACGGTATTGATACCACGTAGATCCGATCTACAGACGTCATCCTTCAATGTTGGTGTATCAATATTTCAAATAATGTGCCAGGCGTACATTATTTAAACTAGTTAAGGTTTTGGATCTGTATGACATGTTTCATTGTGTCTGTATTTTAAGTTGTTTAATGGTATCGAGCTTAAGACATTGCGTTATATATTGAAACAACAACTCAGGACTACTATCACTGTGTTGTTTCAACATAATTACTTAATTATTTGAAAGGATTGTCTGAGAACCATATTTTGTTTTATTTTGTGTGGCCTCATAAAGGGAGTTTAGTGTTTCAGATGGTCTGTGTTAAACCTTTGAGCAAATATAGTCCTGGCTTTCTCCAGGTTAGGTGTAAATAGGTCAAACATGGAGGGAGTCCATCATCTTTGTTTTAATCAAGAATTGTACAAGTATAACCTGTTTATAATTTGACATTTTAACTATTGAAATGGAGGTTACCTTGGTAAATTCATGATAAAGACCATGATGAAGACTTTTTGATATATTGTTGTCTTATTTATCATATTTGATCCTGGCTGTCTGAATTGTCTTTGTAAATAATGCCAAATGAAAAAAAATAGTTTTCTTTTTGAATGTTGTGGGTAAAGATTGGATAGAGATAAGTGAAGTAACAAATCAGTCTTTTAATAAGCTACTAATACATTTATAGTTGTAGCCTATATACTTTGTATACTTTAAAGTGTTAATTATTTCATGGCATTTCTGGTACATACTGTAAAATAATTCCAATCCAGACTGTTAGAAATACCCAAATTTCAGTGACTGCAGATTTATAAGATGTGGATATGAAATGATAGGGTCGGTTATTTGGGCTAAAAAAATAAAGGTCAGTTAGCTTGACTAAATATAGATAAATCAGTTGGATTGCTCGTTCTTTTTCAAACAGATGAATGTGCAGTTAATTATTATATTTCATCTTTTTATTTTGGGATTATGGCGGGGAACATCAGCATCAATGTTGGCTTGTTTATATAATAAAAGTGATGTAAAATGAGGTTAAAATCAATTTGTTGCCTTGGTCACTTTGCAACTAACATGTGGTTGTTATGACGTATTGATTGAATGATGATGGGAGAGAACTTTTTGATAATAATATCTTAGTTTTATAAAACTTCCAGTTGAAGCCTATAACTATAGGCCATCTTGATTTGCGTTAACAAATTGTGTATGTATATATCTATAGATCAAATGAATTGTGGGAAGAAATATTTAGACAATGTTAATAGTATTGATTATTGGATTGTTTTGACCCGAGCAGACAGGCAAGATAATGGTAGCAGACATCTATTAGAGTCAGACAGACGATATATTATTGTGATACTGCAGCTTCTGTGCTAAAATATTGGTTTAACAGGAAATACACCTAATTAGATATTGATTTATCACATGGTGTATATATTGAATTTGAACTTTGTTTTATTTATAAGTATAAGCTATTAATTAAGAAATTGGTAAAGATATTTAGTGTATTTTAATTATATAATGTTTGGCTAAACAATTATTTATTGGTCTAGAGAATAATCTTAAGACTTTATCAATTGATTTCTTTGGGTGCAAGTCGAAATGAAACACTTTTAGGGAGTCACCGAGAACAGAATGACAAAACATTACAGTTTTAAAACCATTTGTTATGTTTTTTGAAACCTCATAAGTGGAGAAATAAAAGTAATGGAGTACTGGTAGATGATTTAGATCAGTTCGTTTATAGCTGTATATATATATATATATATCTGATGATACTGTATATATATGTGTAATGATACCTTGAAGTCACACAACATTACCTTTATAAATGAGGCTTTACTTTTGTCATTAAAGGAATTAAACATGGTCAACTAAAGTAATTATCACTGTATGGTAACTCATTTAAAATCTTTCTTCATGTCCATTCTGGGAATATTCCAGGTCATGTTTGTTTATATTATTTTGTAAATATTTCTCTACTATCTTCAAATATTGTTGTTTACTTCTTTTTTTTTACGGGGGTTGGGATGGCCTAGTGGTCTAGAGTGCCGCGCTTCGACCTCTAGCTGACCGGTCACCTCTGGCTTGCGGCTGTGGTTTCGAGCCCTGGTGTGAGCGTATGTGGCATGGAGATAGGGGCGCCTTCTCAACCTCGTGGGTTTCCTCCGGGCACTCCAGTTTCCTCCCACTGCTGAAGACTCCCTACGCGCAAGCAAATTATTGAAATAAGATTAAACCATATGTTAGTCCCGAAATGACCTAGTTTGTGTTGAGTGGACGTTAAACACCATTTTTCTCTCTCTCTCTCTTTTTTTTATAAAGGGCAAAAATGTAAGACAGGCTTCTGGCCTAATTTTCAACCCTTTGAAAATAAAGTTATTATTTCATATGAAAGCTTATTGTTTTTGTTAAGATTATTATGTGTACTATTTTATTTTTTGTGTTTTCCTACCAAACTTAGATCTCAGAATCTTTACTATACAGTCTTTGTGAAACTTTGACTACCTCCCAAGAATGGATAGTTGGATTTGGAATAAATATTTTTTCAAAACGTTTCATGAATCCGAAATTACCAAATTTTATGTACAAAAATATTAACAATGCATAGTCAGAACATTGTGGTTTTTTTTTTTTACATAAATGAAGTTTACTAACTATTTTTTCTTTGAGTTCCTCGACAAAATTCATTTTCACTTGCAATTTCCGAATTTCGAAAATCCGTCACTGTGATTTTGTCCTTTAAAGGGACAATCCCGATAAGAACAGAGTCTCAAAAATTAAGGTCTGAGTATTTATGAAATTTATGGACCAAAATATAGTGGCATTGTGTATTTACCTTGTCTCAAAATTTCAGCTCAAAATATTGAGTCGTTTGGGCGTGTACGTCAACACTGCTTATCCGGAAACGTAACCCTTTTAAGATTTCGGGTCAATTTTTTCATTGGGTGACCTTATAACCGATTAACGTTTCTTGAGAGGTCTATACAGTGAATGACCCATGCACTGTACTTGTTAACAAAAGGTAAATTTCAACTACATATTATTTTTATAGAAAAAAAGTCTGGTTTTATCCAGATACTGTATAATACAACGGTCTCCATTTCCAGATGAAGACTGTCAGGTTTAAGTTACTTACAAGCGTATCACAAATATCGGGTTAGTAGGTGGGGCCTTAGGTTATGGATTTTAAAGGATTTTAACACAAAATTAAGCAGTTTAATTCCCCAAAAAGTTATCGGGATTGGCCCTTTAAGTTGAGATGAATTTGACAACTCCTTTAATATAAGCACGTTTTTCAGGAAATTCGGAATGTAAATAGATCTGACTGATTTGACTTCATTGACGTCATTAGAAATTTCTAACTGAAGGAATGCCACTAAACTATAGGAGCAGAATTTTGATTTCAGTCAATTTAAGGATATCATTTTGAATTGAAGTGAAACATAGTGATAAAACCACATTAGTGGGCTTGAAAATAAATATGGGCTGACTAAATGAGATGGTATACCTGCCTCCACTAGTTAATACTAACTAAACAACTGTAGGTGCAACCTGATTAATATGTGATGATGAGCATGTTAATTAATTGGTACCTATAGTACCTGTGGTATTAATGCTGTCAACAAACTGTCAGTAATACTATTAAATTTGAGTTTACAATATTGATCATCTGCCTACATAGGTACAGACTAAATAATTACAGATTGGGGCAAATGAGTGCTAAATATGTAACAACTGCTAATGTAATAATATACATGTACTGCTAATTTCAAACCTTTGTTAAGTTAGTATCAATAGTTGGTCGATTTCCAGTAAATCATTGAACTAGCTGCAGTGTGGTGGTCACTGGATATTTAAACTTACACTGTCTTATGGAGAATATGGAGACACACATTACAATTTCAAAACTAAAAACAACTGCAGACCTTGTCTTAGGGTTAGGAATGATTTTGAAATGTTGTTCTTTTTGGTATGAAGTGAAATCAGTTTTCACATATGAAAGCCTGTTAATATGAGTTTTCATGTGGGTTATCTCTTCAGCGAATTAGGGATATTTTTATTTTAACAAAAAATTGAATTTGTTAAATTTTATATTTTTCAGGTCTCTGATCAGTTCGAGGATTAGAACATCCAGGTCTCATGAGTCCTTGTTAACCAGTCCTGCCAGTATGCATTCAGTAGACCTCTCGTCCCCAGATATTAACATCAAGCCATTACACACGAGCGTACTGGGACACGACCATTGTTTTCAAGTTTCAACACATCATGGTAGTAAATATATATCGTGTCGTACATCAGAAGAACGAGATAAATGGCTTGACAGGTAATTCTTGAAGGGATAATTTCATATTTTCCAAGAAAGTCAAAACATAATTATTTCTATGTCTTCTGCTCAAGAGGTTGTCAACTCACTATTATACTATCATAGGCATTATTCCCCACACTTAAAAATCATCGACATGGGAAATAATAACACAATTACCTCCCCTGTATATATAGATATATATAACTTATGTACAACCTATTCTATCTTCCAAGACACCTAAGGTCAGATCTGAAATATGAATATTGTGACTTCTGTACAAACTACAAATGTACTGAAATATCCTAATCTAGTCAAAATATAGATCTATATTTCGTTTCGTTTTCTTATACTTTCGATGGCCTACACTCATGTAGATCTAACAAGTTATAGTGGAGCTCACGTTCTATGACGTCAGGTATCAAGCACGGGACATTTGACCCGATAACGTGAAAAGGTCAAACGATCTATTCGACAGACCATTTGATTGGCTGACCCCTCATTTCAAGCAGAACACGACTTAAATAACAAGTCTTCCAGATCCAAGAGTAGTGAAGACAAGTAAAAACGAAATTTTGAACTATAAAAAACGAAACGAAATTGGATCTGTGTTTTAATCAGATTGGAAATATCCAGGCCAGACTCATTTAAATCAAACTGTACTCAGTCCTGGATTGAGACCACCTAACTTTAATAGTTTGACGGCACTAAGAATTGTTTTAGTAGTATAAATGAGGTTACAGAATACACAGATATTTCCGTCCACATCTCATAGAGTATGTAGGTTTTCTTGACAATTGTTGACAATTTACTGCTTTATTCATTACCAAATATACATGATCCAGTTAAAAGGCCTACCGGTACATAATTGTGAACTATGCTCCTGTGGACGGCATTATAGCTAATATACACACAGATGCCATTTGTAACATAATTTAACATTTGTATCTTCATTTCAGTTTACGAAAAACAGTGAAACCAAATCAGGAACATTGTCGGCGTACAGATAATTCTTTAAAACTCTGGTTGGTGGAAGCTAAAAATGTATCTTCTAAAAAACGGTGAGTAAAATAACAGTCAGAAAGATATGGATATAGTTATCAAAAAATACGGGTCAAAACGAGAAATGATTGGTTTAGATATAAATTTTATTTTAGTACTCTGTATTTAACTTTAATTGTTGGGGTTTAAATTTTAGAGGAAGACTTCTATAATCCAAATTTGAAATAACCCTCCATAGTTCTTTAGGTACTGACAGGTGCTTTGCATGAGGTGAAGTATGCTAGATCCATCCATTACACATGACACAGCTTCTTAATTAAAAAGTTCACAAAGCTACTAAATAATTGTATTTTTATTTTGTAATGTTTCAAGCTGGCTTCTTGTGCTGGCATTTTATTAGTGAACATTTTAAATGAACCCTCAGCAGTTGGAATTACATGAAGAGTAGGAGGTAAATCTGCTCTCCAGACAAAAAAAAACATCCGAGTGACAATACATCTCATTTATATCATGAGTTCACACATGATTTTATAAAAAAAAATAGACTAAATGTGATAATGTTTTTACAAATGAATTTCAAAGAAAATATTTAAAGTTGATTAGCTTATAACTACAGTGAGAAAGAGGACAAGTAATGTAAATTTATCTAACGACTACATCAAACAACACTCAGATATACGGGTCCCAGCTTTACTCAGTAAATAATTCTTACAACATCAAAGTAAAAAACAAAACATAATAACAAGTTTTATTTATTTTTCTAACACAGATTACTTAAGCTAGTCATTCAAGGGTTTGGTGGCCAAATGGGTTAATGCCATAGATTTAAGTGGTTTAGTTTTTGATTCCTCACTAGTATGTGACTAGAAATAGTGTCGCCTGTCCAACCTCGTGGGTTTTCTTTGGTTCCTATAGTTTTCTGTCATAGATAAAAACAATAATCATTATCTTAAAGTATCGTAGTACAAATTTTTTTACATGTGAGACATATGAATAATTTGACCTGTTGTACCTTTTAATGTGAATGTTTTCTGTGCTGTTTCAGGTATTTCTGTGAAATATATTTAGATAAAACATTATATGCCAGAACATCAACCAAAATGAAATCGGAGATGTTATTTTGGGGAGAACATTTTGAATTTAAGTAAGTAAAAGTAAACTATTTACTAAGACACACAAATTGCAAATTGACATTTTCTATTATCTGATATTGAAAGTGGCATTATCACTCACACCTAGAAAATAATTGTACTGTAAATCACAGCACTGACGTGTGAGTGTTTGTACTTGAAAACCACTAAAATATTTGTTTGATGTGTAATTGACAGTTACAGTATGTTGTCTCAAATCTCTATACAGTCTAATTTGAACCGATACTATGTAAACTGTATGATTCTTATCACATCAGATTGAAAACTATTTTATTACCATTCGACCAACACGTCGAAAACCTTTAAATTGTGTTGTGGAAGAAATATTTTGTATCCAGTCTTGTTAATTTTGAAAGTCTTTTAGATTGGGTTTTGTTTTAATATGAACCATATGTGTAATTCCAACTACAAGAATTAACATATCACAAAATATTTGCTGTTTGTGTTAAAGGTTATAATTGTATATTCTAGTAATCTACCACCTGTTGATGTGATAACTGTTAATTTATTCCGCGAAGCAGACAGAAAGAAGAAAAAAGATAAAAATACCTTATTAGGTAGGTAATTTACATGTAGACTAGATCTTCCTCTCCCCATTCTAAAATCGTTTATATGTCTGTCAGGAAATGGAAGGTTGAATCAAGATGTCAAATTATGAAATACCAACAAACGAAAACAGAGGTGATTTGTCCAATGTAAGATACACTGTCTGACTTGATGATGCTGTTATCCAGTTTTCTGCAAATGTGAAAAACTTCGGGATATTTCTTGACTAATTTATAAGGGATCTCGGAATATCACCTAAAAAGCATCTGCTACTGCTACATCTCTAGATTTGTGCTTGTCAGAGCTTGAGTATGTGTTATTATTCAAAATTTACCCTTTGATGCCTAATACCATTTGCAACTTTGACAAAAACTGTATTTATAGCTTTCAAAACAAATATTTTCTTCAAAGTGAATTTTAATCATTATTCATTTCATACATATTATGATAGTGGCATCTGCAGCATTCCATTCTTCCAAACCTTCTGGGAACAATCAACCATGTATCAGGGAGAATTCACCCACATATCTTGCTAGTAATGAGAAAATTCACCCATATATCTTATCAAAACTGATACAATTCATCTATAATAGTAACAAACAGTTCACCCATGTCTCATTAGTAATGAGACACCCATTAAAGAAACAGTAATATAACTGTATAGTAGTAACAAAATGGTGATGTATTATGTTGACAAGATATTATTGAATGAATAAATAATATATTATTGAATAAATGAATGATATGTTATTGGGATTTATTGAATAAAACATGTTATGATTTCAGGTTATATTAATATACCTATAGCTGAAATAGGTAACAGGCAATATGTGGAAAAATGGTAACTTTTATTAAATAAATTATTCTTCATGGGAATCGAGGAAATTGATTATCTAAAGCATGCAGTTAAGATCTAAGATCTATCATTATGTATAGAGGGTTTCATCCAACAATTCTATTTTAAATGGATTAGGGTCTACTGTCTGTATGTATAACTATGTTCTAGATATGTTGTGTCAGGAAAATATTCAACAATTTATTGAGAGTAGGCACACCTGTAAAATTTTTCTAGTTTTGTTAAAGTCCCTATCAATAAATGCCGCTCAAGGATTATGTTAATATAATGGAGTTTGTTTTGATATATTTAGGTATACAGCGATGTCAGGAACAGTAGGTAAAGCTGGTAAAGATACAAAAACCGATTTACCTATTATACGATTAAAAGCCAGATATCAGACAGTTCATATATTACCATTGGACCTCTACTCAGATTTTATTAATGTAAGTACTTCAATTGTAACACCAGTATGATTGACAATGAAAATGATGAAGTCATTCAGATGGGACAAAAAAAGAAGTCGTCCACCCATGCACATGTTGTACATATGAAACATAAAAACGAACCCTCGATTCGATGAAAGGAAGGTGGAAATGTCATTGCACAAATGACCCTAGACGTAGTAGAAGATTTATAAACAAAGTCATGGGTATCACAAAACCATCTTTGATAGCATCTAACATAGCCTATCTTTTGAATATACATAACATTAATTTGTGTTGATTTCATTTCACCACTATATTTATGTATTTAAGTAAACTTATCTGTTTGAAAGACATTTTGAGAATGTTATTGTGGGATATATTCAATAATAAGTATATTTTATATTTCAGTATTTACAATCTGATTATTGTAAATTATGTGAAGGTTTAGAACCAATCGTTAATGTCCGTGACAAGGAAGACATTGCAACCACGTTAATACATATCATGCAGAAATTAGGTTTAGCTCAACAATTCTTATCTGATGTTGTTATGACAGAAATATACAGATTAGGTAAATATATTAAATAATGTTAAATACTGTGATCAGTTGGCAACATACACCTACTATAGTATGAAACGTTAGTTACCATACCTTCTAAAACCAAATAATAGCATGTTATCATTGGATCACATTATTTCCCTTTTAGTCAAATCTTTATTTTCTTGGATTATTATTAGACCTTTAGTGATAAAGGGATTCAACTAAATGCAGTTAATATTTAATATTTTATACATTTCAGATAATGAACATTTAACATTCCGAGGTAATAGCTTAGCTACTAAAGCAATGGAAGCTTACATGAAACTAGTCGGGGAAAAGGTAAAGACCATTTTTTTATTCTTGCAAAATATTGTTAGGTATGTGGACTTGTTATATAAGTGAAAGACATAATAATGTGTCACAGATTAGGCTTATATTTGATAGTTTCTTCTTAAATAATGATACCACCTTATTTCCAACCTGCTCTTTAAACTATCTAACTATTATAGTAGAGTTTGGGGAAACTATATTGTGTTAATTATATTATTTCAGTTCCTTCATGATACAATCGGAGATTATGTGAGAAACCTGATTGAATGTCATGATGATTGTGAGGTGGATCCAACTAAAGTCAGTAACATAGCTACATTACAATGTCATCAAAAAAATCTGGAAATGTATTGTCAGATGGCATGGGCGAAAATTATGAATTCATACTGTTACTTTCCCAGGTAAATCTATCTAATATTTAACAGATGCAGACTTATAAAACTATTGAAATCTTGTTATTTTGCTGTTTAGTAACATCCAAGTGTAAGCTATACCTGAAAATTCTCTGGAATAAAAATGGCTATTTGGTTGAACAATAACAAATTTAGATTACATTTGATTTTGCATATTAAGTTGATTTTAGAAAAAAAACAACCTGAAACTGCAGTTAGTATTGATGTGTTTCTGTGAAATGTGTCAATGTGAGCGTCGTGAAAATAGTGCTGGATTAGGGTAAAGATTTCTATGATCTTCTTTGAAGTGTAAAAGTAAACATTTTAAATAAACATTGCTGTAATAATATCAAACTATGTTACTGTGTCACATCATCACGTCATGTCAACAATGAAAATACATCATGCAGTGTCAAGAATATTGATGTCCCCAAAAAGATAATAAAAGAGATAAATTATCTTGTAATGTATTTCAGTGAATTAAGAGAGGTATTTTCTAGTTTCCGTGAAAGATGTATAGATCATGGTAAAGAAGATGTCAGCGATAATTTAATTAGTGCTTCGATATTTTTACGATTTCTGTGTCCAGCAATTTTATCACCTAGTCTATTTAATTTAACACAAGGTATGTTCAATCTATCACATTAAGCTTGCTGCAATGATGATATATTTAATTAGGACAGTCAAATATAGTATTTCTTCTATAAAATATAGTATTTCTTCTATAAATATAGTATTTCTTCTATAAGAGTGTTAACAGGAAATGTAATTATCATATTAGCAAAGAAGGTAGATGTTCTCTCAGTTTTGAAATAATGTAGCCATTGAAATAAACATTTCACAGATGTTAGTCTCAATATAACCAACCCATATTGTATACAATCATATCTGACTGAAGAGGGTGGGTGGGGTAGTCGAATGGATAGCATGTGGGTGCTGTATCATAAGGTCTGACATTGAGTGGACTGGCGAAGTTTTGATTCCCTGTGACAAGGCATAGGGTCGCCTAATGATTCTTCTCTGGCTCCTCCAATTTCGTCCCACTGGTAATGCAAATTATTGAAATAAAAATTGATCCACGTTTTTAGTCAAAAAATGGTCTATTTTATGTTGAGTGGACTTTAAACCCATTTATCTCTTTCTCTGTGAAGAGGACTGTAAATTCATAGGTTTTATATTTGTTAATCCTTTATTCATCTATACTGCCGTGCAAAGGAAGAAGGCAGTATCTACACTTTTGGCCAAAATATGTTTTTGGTATCATTGTGATCGGCAGTATCTGCTCTATCACATGTAAAAATTTCATTGCTATATTTCAATCAGGTAAAGAGATTTACAGTGTCGATTTGGGCAGTAAATGCAAATTGCCCTGGTATAACTAGGGATGAAAGCAGTAAGTGTAGATACTGCCATTCTCCTTGATACATCTATTACAACCCAGAGCGAAATTTTGGCAGTAAATGCAAATTTCTCTTATATAACTAAGGAGAAAAGCAGTAAGTGTAGATACTGCCGTTCGCATTGGAACATGTATGTACCTTAAGATAAGGTGCTGGCAGTAAATGTAAAGTGACCTGCATTAACTAAGGTAAAAAACAGTATATAATGTCAAGGATTTGGACTCTACTGAATGGGGAAATGCCTAGAACAATGTTTATGCATAAATATGCAGTTTGTAAATGGCTGTTTATCACAGAAACAATTAGAGAGCATGTGTAGATACTGCTTTGTACCTTGGTTTTACAATGGGCACAGGAAAAGGTCCCGAGCCATAAAATGGGCAGTATCTGCATTATCTCAGTCCCTCAAAGAAATATACGAAAATCGACAAGTTATATCGAAAGAGAACCAAAATATTTCCTTACGTTGAAGAAATCACATTATTTTATACAAAACTATGAGTACAGGAAAGTGTCAAACTTTAACGTCGTTTTCTCAAAATGACTATTTTGCAGATACTGCCTTTCTCTTTTGTGGGGCAGTATATGTTTATGCTGTTATTCTACTTTGTAAAATGTTTTCATCTTTATTTATTTCAGAATATCCACAAGAAAGAGCGGCAAGAAATTTAACATTAATTGCTAAAACTATTCAAACACTTGCTAACTTTACAAAGTAGGTTTTCATTTTTTGGAATAAAAGGCTTCTATTTGATTTAGAATGTTCAAACTTGATGGAGATGTTTGTAAAGTGAATGTCTTGACTATACTTGATGATTATCATTTTCTGCTCAGGTGGTCGATTGATTAACGCTTGCACGTTAGATCATAAGAATTATTATTGAAGTGATGTCACATGTGGTTTAGATTCCCTGCATGTGCGTGACAAGTAGTAGGGTAACCTGTCCAACCACAGTTTATTAGTAATATTACAGGTGCTCAGGTTTCCTCTCACAGCTAATTATTGAAATGAAATTAAACCATTTATTTGTTAGTCCTGAAATGATGTAGTTTGTGTTACGTGGATTTTAAATACCATTTCACCCTCTCTTTTGCTAAGGCTTTATTGGGATAAGCAATGAAACCTTGTGGAATTCAATAAGATGTCTAATTTTTCTACCTAAGTTAAGAAGGGCAATAGGTAATTCCATTGCCTGATGCTTTATTCAAAGAAAAATGTGCATATAGAATTAATACTGGGAACAAAAGTCTCACTGTGGGCTTGTTATTTTAATGTTATATAAATGCTTGATTTCTAGATTTGGTGGTGGTAAAGAAGAATATATGACTTTTCTAAATGGTTTTGTGGAACGAGAATCAAATAGTATGAAAACCTTCCTCAAACAAATATCAGTAAGTTGAATGTAAAGTCTGTTAGCATGAGTGATTTAGGAATCCCATACAAACTATTGTAAAAGTTGAATCTCTAATAGAAATATCAGTCCATAAAGGGTTCAGTGGTGCGAGTTTCTGTTGATCAGTCTACCACATATATAAATCTGTTAGTAACATTGGTCTACATTTCTTTGAAGTTCAACTTTCCACAATTTTGCAATCAGCTGTAGGTTAATCGCCAGATTTATTGTCAATAACATGCCGGCCGCAATTTTCCAAAATCTATTTAATGCGCTGGCTTTTGATATTTTGATTTTATTAAATGTTAAATTATCAATCTCAGTATGTACAAGTAAGTATAGAATTAAAAGTGTGATATTTGATATTTTGCGAAATCTGCAAATTATGCACCATTACTTTAATATAAATGTCTGACTTGCTAACAGCATAGCATATCTTCTCAAAAATCATAAGGAGATGAAATCAAGAAACATTATAGAAATTCATACATTTTGTCAAGTCAAATGTTGAAATGAAATAAAAGTAGGATTTCAGTGACATGGATTTTAAACTCACATCAGAATTCTTGATTAAATATGTATTTATTTGTTGTAGAGTTTAGATGGAGGAAATCAGTTTTTAGAATTTGATGGATTTATAGACATGGGGAGAGAAATCTCTATTTTACATTCAATGTTACAAGAAAACTTAGACAAGGCTTCAGAGGTAAAAATTTGCTGTTTCTTTGTATAGTGTGGTGATACATATTAGTTGATACAAATTTAAAGAACATCACCAGTATTTGATTTAAAAAAGAGGTCTATCTGGCTACATGTTGACACATTAAACAACATGTAAAAGTTGGTATATATTAGTGAAGTACAGGAAGAAACATCACTCTACCAGCATAATTATTTGACCCTAGCATTAGAAAGATTATCTATGTTACTCTAAAAATGACTTTATAAACTCACTTTATTTATATCAAGAGGAAAATGTAGAAAATGATTCTTGTTAGAAATGTGTACGTAAACCGAAATGAATTGTCTCTTTTATTTAAACCTGTTTATATTCCTGGATAATCCTGATTGAATCTGTTACATGTTATTTGATTGAACACATACAAGTTTTTAACAATCATAATACTTTTATATTTCCAGGAATCAGTAAAAAAATTGTCAAAGTTAAAATCCATTTTATCTCACATCAGTGCTGCGATAGATGATCCTACGATTGGTCAAACGATGAAACATAATCGTAAAAGTCAAGTCTACGATAATCTGGTCAATGTACCAAGTTCCCTCAATGCTACATCACCCACAAAGGCTTTACGCGATTTGTTAGAGCAGTGTGGAGAAGACCTTCCTATCATTCAACAGCTGAATAGACAATCGTCACTTAATGATGTCTTAAAAGAATCTCGTGATTATAGTGCTAAGCCTGTGAAACTTTCCAGTCGTTTTGACTCTCGTTCTGCAACCTACACTCCGAGATCTAGTGAGGTGTCGAACGTGTCTGCACGATCAAGAAAAATTGATGAAGATCTTGTGAATCAGTCGTGGAATCAAATGGTCAGTGTGGCCGATAGTGTTAATAACGGAGGAGAATATTTAGACTTAATTCCTTTTATGGATGAGGACGCTCAGAATTCCTCAATGGAAATGGACCATAACACCCATGGAAGCCAAGTTTCTATTGGTCAACTCTCAACCATAGCTTCCTCTGGTTATCAGTCATTTAGTTATAGCCAGTCAAATTCACCGATAGACTCTAATGGGCAAGAAGATAGAACAGCACATGAAACATCTAAGTCACCACCAGCTCTAGGATACACGTATCCACTTCAATTCTCTAATCCTCTATACTCACATCAGCTGACCAGCAACTCATCATCTTCGTGTCGTCGCACACTAACTCCATCATCATCCACATATCAAGCATCAAGTGACAGTTCAATAAATAGTGCTGATGAAACAGGCTCTGTCAGACAACCAAACCCAATCGTTAAAAACGACTGTAGTAAATCCCAGAATCCTCTCCACCAATTGTCTCAGTTATCGTCAAGTTCCTCTAGTTGTGAATCGTTAACAGAACAACCGATTTACGGCAACAGCAGATCGTGTTCCTCCTCTAGCAGTTCAGTCAAATTTTCAATGGTGCAAACAGGATCAAGTCCTGCTCATTCACATAGCACACCACGCATGGACCGTGTATTGTCAAGACATCGTGACACTCTGCCTCACGACCATTCTGAAGGCCGCTCACGACCATACCATTTGTCACACAGTATGGATTTTGGATATTTGTCAAAACATAATTATTCGGATACTTTACGTCGTGCCTCGACAGACACATTGATTACACAGACAAACAACCAATCAAATCGTCTACGATCTGGAAGTTCAGGTTCATTATGTCATAGTGGGGAAGATAACTTATCAAGCAGTGGTTCATCTAGAAGGTTATCTCCGTTGAGTTCAGTTCACATGGGTATAAGTTCGGTTCAACGTAAATTACAAGAACAAGAAAAGACTAAGATTGAGGTAAACGAAAACTAGTTATTGTATATATTCGGCGTATCTGGTCGATTTTATTTTCTCTAGCCACTTCATATGGATGGTTGGTTTAGGTTTAAATATTGGATATTAGAATCTCATATTATCACAGCTACATAACAACATCAACATGAATAGAAATGGACCAATACTGAATTCTTATTCATGTTTTTAATTTCAAATATTATGGAAGATATTGAGCTCTTTTAATGTTAATTCTTATACAAAAGGTTGTCTACTGACTATGGATACATCTAGTATTTCTGTGGTTCATCCTGTAATGAATAACGAGAAGTGTATTACATGTAAATGTTATTTACATATTGTAATCATACACCATATCCCACCCTCTCTCTCTTCCCTCCCTCTCTCTCTTTCTCTCTCTTTTTCTCAGAATTTGCTTAGTATTAAAATATTTTGATATGTATATTTCAGTATGAACAACAGGTGCATGTTTTACGACAACAGTTGGCTGATGCCCAGATCGTATTGGAGCAAGCAGAAGCTCGTTTATCAGAACACGAAGAGACAACCCATCAGGTAGCTAGAGAATGGCAACAAAGGTTACAAGAGAGTGAGGAGAGAATGAGATTACAACAGGCAGAGAAAGATGATCAGATGAAGTCTATTATACACAGGTATGTAAACCTGCTCTTTTCATAAAATAGGCCAATTTGGTAGTCCAACAGTCAAGGCACTTGCCTCTAGATTACCTAGATAAAAACCTTAGGGGATTTCCAAACCGGTCATCACTTGTCAGAGTTAATGCATGTGGGGCTGACAAGGAAACTGTTGTTCGGTGGGGTCGTAAAAACAAAGTGCATCCATCTACACAAAAGTTTTGGAACCACTGCATTTATACCTTACATACAAGGGTAATGCACGTCCGGGAGTGAGACAAGCTTCAACATATATAACACTTAGGAGGATTAAATAAATTCTTTTTCAAGAAGTCACCACTTGGCTGCGGTGTGTGTATGTTGTGTTGCCTGGCAATTTACATTTTTATTTTTTTATCAGATTGGTTTTAATCGAAGATGAGTTAAAGAAGGAACAAGTTGAGATGCAACGAGTGGTCAGTGAAAAACAAGCTGTCATTGAGGCACAGGAGCGAAGAATAACAACTGTGGACGCTGCCAATGCTAAGTTATTACAGGCATTAAATGAATTAAAAGAACGTTACACCACAACACAACGTAATGGAATCCTTGGCTCCACTCGACCCAAAATAACGTCTGCCGAGTTGGGAGGCTTTAAAAGCAGTTCTTGTTAACAACAATAAATTAATTTCAACTCCACTGTGTTTCTAACTGTTAAAGAAGTGTCATTCTGTAAAATATAGTGAAAATTGTGATTTTAATTTAATAACAACAATGTTTGTTTCAAGACAAATTATAGGAACTATGCAGAAAAATGGAAAGGAGTTACAAAATATAAAAAAGATATATCAGTGTAAAAACTCTATGACTTTTATTTAAACAATACTTCTAGCTATCAGAGATGTTAATTTAAAGTAAAATGTGGTCGTTACCCTGAATCTTGTCAATTGGACTTTTTATACACCAATATATAAATGTTCTGGGTATGTTATCATTACCCTGATCTGGTCATTATTCACACATCTTTAGAGGCTTGTGTTTTTATCTGATTGACGATTTCTTGATCAATTTGAACAATCTAGAGGTTTAATTAAGTTCTTATTATCAGATTCACTTGAAATTTTAAAAAAGTGTTTAAGTCTAATGATGAAGAACAATGTCCGACAGGAACAGCTAAGGTCATTTGGTATTATCAAATTTTAATTGATTCTGATAAATACTTTATGGGTTTTGTTTATAGAACATTCTGATTGAAATTTATGTACATTATTTAAATTAGTGGAATGGACAAGAATATGAAATTTCAACAATTTATTATTGTAATTACTTCTGGTTTAATGACTTGTGTACTACTTTGTAAAACATTGTGACAAAAGTTATCATCTTCATTATTTTAATTAATGAATCTTATTCAATCAACAATATCCATTTATTTCTTCCACAGTGTACCCCTTATTTCATTTTATAGAACCTTAAGAATGCTCTAATGATAAAATTTGTTATCTGATCTGAATGAAATTCATATATGCATTGTTTAAATGAGTTAAACATGAGTTATGGCCCTAATTCCAATTTGTATAATCTTTTGATCTGATGACAAAAGTTATCATCAGATCTGTATGCAATTTAGTGCATTATTCATATTTGTGAAATTTAGAAGCCTTTTAAACTTCAGATATGATGTTATAGAGTTTAAAGAATCTTGCCTTCTGAATGGCTCAGACGACTAAGCTGTTGTGGGCATGTTTCATTGCCTGGTAACTTATCTCTAGTGTCTTGTAAATGTTCCCATTACATGCAAAAGAATAAATATGTGAGAATCATTTGGATGACTTAGCTGCTCTGGGCGAATGGAGTGCTCAGATGACGTCAATCATGATACCATGTTTTATTGTCTTGCAGTTCATTATAAAAAGTAGACGATGCCCAGTGGGAGGAATTAACAGTATCTTATCTTTGTAAGTTACCCCTCCCCCTTTATATGTTATTTGTTGACGAAACATAAAATCGCTTTCTTTTCTCTAAAATTATTTATCTGGACTTTTTCAATCACTTTTAATATTTCCTTTTTTTCCACGAATTATTTGAAACTGAACCTGAAGTTTAAAAAAAAAAGACGTGATACTGTTTATTTGCTATAACAACTGACGTCTATGTTTTATGGTGCCATATATTCATATTTTTTTGTAAATATTTTTAAAATGAATTCCATGATTAAAATTTTGTGCAATATATAATAATTACCTCTAATCAGTATACATACATAATTTGTAAAAATGCTTCTTTCATGTAACTAACCACAGATCTGGATTGTATGGTCGGAATACACTCCAATGTTGAGTGATAGTTAGACTACTATAATAACTTGAAGGTATATAAGGTTACTGTTACAGATGTACCCAGACAAATTTTCTGATTCAAGAAAGGTTTACAATCTCAAAGATGTTACCATTTATGTAGGAGCTAACAGTTATTACTATTGTTAATAAAGTACATGTACTACGCTGTTTTAAGTATATATTATATAGTGGCTATATTTAAGACTTTATATGAATCAAGTCTTGTTCTTTAATCAGCTTTTAAACTGTAAAGAACATTTTGAAATTGTATCATATTGAAACGTTTTAGTCATGTGAATTGAAAATATTAAGTTGAATCCTTTGTTTATTTATTATTATGTGTATGTATTTATATTTTTATTGTAAAATATCACATTCTATTGTAAATCATTTTCATTGACCATATAAGGGCAAATTTCAAGGACTACCTAGCATTAGTGTATAGTCTGCTATGTATATATGTATTTTAGGAAGTCAGAGATATTGACGTAGATATAAAGATTTTTTTTTGTTATGATAATAAAAAAAATTGTGCATCATCTGTGTGATTTCTTTCAACTTAGCAGCCATTATGTTTGTGGAACACTAGAAATTAGTGTGTCGTAAAGTTAATAAAAATCCCCAACATTTTACACCTAATGAGTTAGAGAAACTGGTGTTTAACCGCCACTTGACACAAAACTAGGGTTCAATTTTATTTCAACAATTCACTTGCATGTATGGGTATGTAGCAATGGGGGAGGGGGTGGTTCTGAAGAAAACTACAGATTGGACAGACGACCACTAGTCCTTGTCACTAGGACAATTCTTAAATTTATAAAAACATATTGGCAAATCATTTCATCATCAGTCGTATGTGATGAAGTTGCAAAATGTATGTTGCCAATAGCACATACAACAAAATGCGCTCAAAACTTCAAAATTTTCTGTGGTTCCTGCTGATAAATAAAAAATAGATTTTGGGGGCCTTCATCACCCTTGCATTAGGCCTACATACTAGCCTCCCACAGAAAAGAGACAGGAGGGGCTGAAAAAATGGCTATAATACAAGAGCAGTGAATTGACTTGTATAAAAAGCGTGCTAACACTCACTGGTTTATTATAAACAGACACAATACTTCAAAAAGTAACATCTAATCACTATTAAGCACAAATTGTTGTTTCCAAAACCCCAAAGTCTATTTATTCTTAATTTAATACAAATAAACACCTTTTTACTGGTCTCAATAGAGACTTTTTTATTTGACAATCTATACATTTAATTAGTTATGAGGAGTAGGTAACCATGGCAACAAGAGAAGATAATAAACAATTCTTCTATATTACTATGTTTACAGTACATATTTTACATAGCGCAGCAGATACATGTTCATCAATATCTTATTCAACTATATTAGACAACCATAGAAAATGCAAACCACTGGTACTGGATGAAAAAGTAATTCTGTCAAACAAAAAATCACTTGGGCTCCAAGAAAGACATTTGTAAATATATTTGAAGTTATAATAAAATATTGTCTGGAACTTTTTTGGAACAGTAACTCTTCACAAATATCTTTCTTGACACAAAAAACATAAATTAATTTGGAAGTTGCCCAAAATAGTGAGAAGTTAGTTGAAGAGGGTAAATGATAAACATAATATTTACAATGTAATGGCATGTAATGAATATATTAAAATTATATTCTGATGACTCCAGCCAAAATTGAATCCTAATCTACTACAACAAATATTAGCAAGAACTAAATAGCACTAAATTTGCATACAGTGTCAAAGGTTATAACTCATAAAGAGGGTTTCGTACTTGACTTAAACATTATTTTCAATATGTAAGTTTGCTGTAGTCGAAGTGGAGAAATATAAGGCTGGAGCAATCAAGACTATTAAAATGGTTGAATATAGGCTATAACACAAATTAAACACTAACTAAACAATTTAAAAATAAAGAATTGTATTTTGTATTGGGTCAAAATTGATCCCATTTTTTTTTTATTATTATAATTGATACCTAGTTAAGCTCTACAAGATTGGTACCTAGTTAGAAAGCACTACAATATTGGTACCTAGTTAAGTTCTATAAGCTTTAAGTGAAAGAAAATTGCATATAATTAATAATGTGCCCCTGCTCCTCGTTATTTTTAACATACTTGCAAGCACTGGTGAAAAACAGACAATATAGCTAAAAAAAAACAACTTCAACAACAATTCATAGAGAAAACACAACTTTAAAAGATTACAAACCAACAAGGAAATAACAAACTAACCAATGTTTATATCTCTTCAAGCACAAAGTACAAAGTACAAAGGAGACGTTTAATCAAATTGTCACTAATCAGTCTTTTATCATACTTAAAGTTGAACAACCATATTAATAATTAATTAATTTAAAAATGTAACCATTTCAGCTGCAGTACTTGCAATATTCTTGATTAATTCCAATTCTTAAGATAGTCACTTTGTAAAAACTATTCACGATCACGCCATTTTGTGTCAATAGACATTAATTTGGTTGTCAATCAATTTGAGAAGTTCGAACTTCAAGCATTGTTTTTGAACGATGTAGAGGTTTATAAGATTCAGTAAGTTTGTAGATAATGCACTTATGTAAAGACTGGACCTGGTTTGCTTTTTATATAATAATAACAATATTGCTACTTTAAAGGCAATCGATTATTAAAAGTAGGCTACCCTATAGTCGACTTGGCCCCTGTGCGATCAGATACAGTATTTATTTACATTTCAAACTTGGTTTTAGATTCTGTTGATGCTTTAAAATTGGTCTACCTTTGAACAAACACAATGATGCCATTTTTTGCACCCTGTCATGTCATGGTTACGTCCATTAAAGGCAGACAGCTAGATTATGATTTGTTGTTTATCAGAATAAAGAAGTAGACATTTTTAATTGATCAACTGTAACAAGGCTAACATTTTGCCAGTTAGTTATTAGTAAGCCTCCCCCCACCTTAGTTTTTTCGAGGAATAGAACAATTTTTCTTAATCTATTAACCAAATTATAATTTGAACTACATGTAATTCAATGTTTTAAGGTTAAATTCATTAACTACATATACATATATATATATATATGTCGATTCCTCTGCCAGTCAGAAACTATTTTAATATTTATTAATTATTACACTAAACTCTACTTATTTATTGCCATCAAGTCTTTTCCACTTTTATTTCTGATTATATATACATGATTTGTTTTATAAAAAAATTTTCATTAAAAAAACAAAGACAGTCAAATATATTGTTTTACAATATTGATTTCAATCAAACAGAATACATGTAACATTAACAAAAAACCCCAAACAATTAACATTTGAAGCATGTTAATCATGACACCAAAATCCTTGTGTATAAATAATGCAATATATTGTTAATTTTAAAACCTTATCAAAAGATCAACAAGGCTTAGATTGAATAAAAACTTGTTTGTAAACCTGCTGTATAAATCATTTGATAATATTCTTATCATATTCACAGGGGCTTGTAACTATTCATTAAAAAGCCAGAAACATTATTATTGCCTCTATTTTGCTGCATTATTGTTCTCTCAATTTGAGCACACAGATTGTTTACACTGAGCAACACAGATTCAACTGTCATTATACTTTGTCAGTGCTCTATCCATGTTTGTACACTGTTTGCTCAACATAATATGTATGTTTTATTGAGCAGTTGTTAAACGTACACTTTACTCGTACGATTTATGTCATCTAAAATGAGCATGATGAATTAAGAGGTAACAGTTTAAAATGATACACTAACGCTTTACTTTTAATTACATTTGATTATTGTAGGGATCAATCCCAACGGTAAAACATTCAAAATATACACCCATTTCTGTCAAACACAATGAACAGAAGAAAGTAAAATCCAAATAGTAATTCATTTATATAACAATTATCTGTTGATTCAAGTAAGTTTTGTTTAATTATTGTGTATAGAAATCAACATTTCAAATCAGCTACATGTAAACAAAAAACATTAAAGAGTATAACATATAGCATAAATAAATGTGTAGGCTTTTAAACATTTCTAAATTAAAAAATAAAACGTTAATAAAACTCTACCAGAAAAACGTATATATTTATTTATATACATATATATATATATCTACAATCAGTATATTTCAATGGGTCAATGGCAGTGATAGGTTGAAAATAAATGTCAACAAAGATGGTGTAAACAAACTTGAATATCTTGAAAATAAAAAACACGAAATATCATAAAATTTTAAGACTTTTTTTTTTATCTTTGAGTTAATGCATTTGTAATCTTGAGATGTCAGATCACCATGGTAAAATGTGTTGATGAAAAATGTATAAATTACTTATTTAAACTGTGCAATAATTAAGTTAAACTACATGTATTCTACAAATAACCCATAAAATGCAATTATATTGCACAGTTACAATCATAGGTGCAGATTAAACAATTAATGATTTAAAAGACGACAGAAACCAACTGTTTACACTACTTGGTCTGAGAACAAAGATATGTTAAATTATTGTTGGCTACACACATCATCTTTCACCTGACTTTCAGAGTGAGTGGTGGGTTTTCATAAAGAGAAAAGTAAATACTGATATATGGTCATCAGATTCAGATTTAGACTAGATGAAGCCCTAAGTGAACCATCGAGCATCCCCAAGGTTTTTGGAAAAGGGGGCATAACTCAAAATATGATATTTCATAAATAACCGAGCCATTTTACAAATGTACATGCTTTCGCACAGCAAACTGCATTTTCAATTCCTACATGTAACATTATTTTCATGCCTGACCAAAAATAACCATTTAAACTTGGTACTATCACAGTTAAATACCATGAGTGTCTCTTTTACAAAAAAAATATGCGATAAATCTAGCAAAACTTATACTACCAATAAACGTCACTGTTATATACATCAAGACTTTTATTGACCATTTCAAAATTACTAAACATATGAAAAAAATCATAGCGATGCATAAATGGGGTGTCTTACCTTTATACATTGATAAATAAGACACCCAAGAGTGGTAAATCACAACCAAGAATATATTTTCTTTAAAAATCTAAAATGAATTTAAAGTAACACTGGTCTTTTATCATCGAACTTAGGTTACATCACTAACACTCAAACGATCATAATTACATACCACTTTAAAACCAAATAGTTTTACTCATAGAATATTTAGTTGCCAATAAAACTTTGAACTCTCTGCACTTAGCTATAACTTAAAAGCGTGGATGTAGTGTAAGCCATCCATGGACTAGCATACCCCCATACATAAATCTGATTTATAATAAGTAATTTGTTTTGTAAAAGAGACACTTGTTCTATTTAAGAAATACTTATATTTGACCAAACATAAAACCGAATTACTCATCATCTTATAAATTACGAATACAGTTTACTGTGTGAAAGCATATTGATCTTAAAAGGGATTGAATACTATTTAAGATGTGATTTTCTGATCGGATATAAACAAGTTATTATCTTTTACGTGATGAATGCATGTTATATTGTTAAGTTACGGGGATGAACCCACGCTATTTAAGCGATGGATTTTTAAATAATTGTGCTTGCCATACATTTACCTCAGAACCATAAACTCTAATTATTACCTGTTTAATTTTAAACCACCTTCATTAATGAACATAAGACGAGATACAATATCTGTAGTGTAAAACATGAAATTTAATTGCACCAATTCCTCACTTGAAAAGGTGTGAATGTCCATGTAATTTACTTTTAGTTAACCCTTTCAACCCTGAATACATTTTGGGTGACGCATACCCTACCGGCCTACCCTGACTTTATAGTATGATTTTGCAAAAATGATGTCATTTCAATTGCAACTAGACGTTAGGTGCGAATTTAATATCGTTTACAATTGTGTGAAATGATGGAACAAAGATATTTGAGCAGAAAATTTAACTTTTATTCAATTTTATCTCCAATCCATAACCTTGGAGTGCCAATCATGCCAACAGTATTGAACTCTGTTAATATCGCGACCACACCCTATTCCAATAGTTCTATGACTGGCCATGTAGATAAAGATTATTTACAAATTAATTACAAGTACGTACTACGACTACAAGTTTGATCATCGTTATCATTTTCATTGTTATTTTCGTCTGAATCTAGGGCATATTCACTTTCAAAATCGTTTCCATTGCTGTAATTCGACCCATTAATGTCTTCGCCATTATTGCTCGCGTTGTATGAGCTAGCGCATTCATTGCGTTAAGTCGTTTTGAACACACAATTCGTCAAAATTTGGCAAAATGAAATGTAAAACCAGTGGAAAGAAGTCACTATTTACAACACACACGGGGCAAACAGCATTTTGATTGGCTATTTTGTTATTGTTAAAGAAGCGTGTCAGAAGACACGTCCAAACATTAAAGTTGATTTTGCGGCATTTCAGGTTCTCAGGGTTAAGACTTGTGATTATACATGTAATTTATAAATGTAATTAAGGTGTATGATTAGTAAGATATTTTAAATGAGACTACATTATATATATATATATATTAATTATATCAATCATTTTATACATTTATTTCAAGCATGTAAGTTATTATTGGATTCCCTGAACAATTTCATAGTTTTGTCATTTCTGCCCTAAAAATACAACATAATTATACACTAGGGTCTCACCATTAGACTCTGATCCCTTTATATTATATACACGCCTTTCACTATAAAAAATAGTATAATGCTATTCCTGGCCATGCTAACCCAATTGTATACTAAAACCTGCCTTATATGAACAGTACTATAGCCACGGCCTACTCTGTACAATTGTGAGTGGCACTTAATCTAACTTTGATTTCTTATAGGTCTTCTATAGTTGCTGGTCTTTTCAATCTGTTTCCACATTAGTTTCAGTCTGAATGAACACACTCAACACTTCTAAAATATTTACTATTCCTTTGTTAAAATATTCAGTTTTGCTTGCTGAAAATTTCTTTAGACTAATTTCGCAATCTAAGAAAGGAATTTCACTGTCATTTTTGAAAAGTTTTTCACTATCACTTACTAATTAGCACTTTATCCACTTTAAGTTAATTAGGTCAACTTTGAAGTGAGCACATGAAGTAAAATATAGTGAGCATAGTGAGCAGACAATTTTGTATCTATGACAACCAGCACACCTCCAGGATTCAATTTTCATGTATTATTACTTTCTGCAAACTTCATCAGAAACTTTAGTCAGAACAGACCAATCAGCTGTCATTATAGTCGTGTAAAAAAGTATTTAAAAAGTCAAAGCTTGGGCGGGAGTGGGCATTCGTCTGCCAACATGTACAGATGACATCATAAACCTCAGGCGGACAGTTCTCTGGTCGTGGGATTCGATAACCACGCTGAACGTTTTCAAAGGACTCCTTACTGGCCATTCCTGGAAAAATAAGAAAAAATAGGGTGTCAGTAAAGCAACAATTTATATGATCCTCAACACTTTTTAACCCATTATCTGAAATTATTAGAATTTGTTAAGCAGCAATTATCATAAAGAATTGATAATTAATAGGATACTTCATCTCATGAGCTTAACCAGTTTGTATAAAGTCATTCGGATATTAACTTTGGTCTGTAACCCGTCAACAAGATGGTGGGTTTTATCGACGAATATCAGTTTTACAATTGTAAACAGAAACATCTATTGTACACAGTTGATCCAAATTTAACCAATCAAAAAAACCTAGGTTATGATCAGTTTGAAATATTTTATTGACAGGATATTATTATATATCAAAAAGTAATGAAGCATTATTAGTAACCTAGAGCATTCATATGCTTCCATCAAGTCAGTAAGGACAATAATTAACGAAAATTGTTGATAATCTGAATAATGTATGCGGACTGTTTACAAGAGGGAGTTGTAGTAGCTCATTCGGTAGGTTGTTGGTTTGTTAGTCTGGAGGTTCCACTTTTTGATCCCGGTGTGGCCAAGAAAGTTCATTTCACTGTTCGCAAGAAATTTGAGACAACATATAGGGTTCATATTTCAATTCCCATCAACATCATGAAATCTTATTTAGGAAGATGGGTTTTACAAACTAAGCCTGTTCCCTAATTCCTGAACAAAAATATAGTTTTAACAAAAAATCATAAAATCTTGTTCTATTCATGTGTATTTCGGCCAGATTTTCATGATAATTTATTTTTAAAACCAGTGATTTTACATAAAATTTAGTATGTAACCTATGTAAAATTAACTAGATAAAACTGATTTTGAGTCAAATTGCAATAGGTAATTTTCTTGAAATGTACTTACCTTCATATGGTTCCTTTCCGTATGTAAATATTTCTGTTAATACAACACCAAACGACCAAACATCTGCACGTGAACTATATTTATTATATAACAAAACTTCTGGTGCCATCCATTTTATAGCCATCTTTAATCCTGCAGGAGATATGGTTATAAAATTTTATTTTGCATTTTAAATTAGAAACAAGCCAACAGTGAGGCTGATGTCCCTCGCCGAAATCCCAAAATAAATAGATGACACATATTATTTAATTGCACATTTATTTTTTTCAAATGTCTCGAGCAATCAAACTGTACACAAAGTCTCATCCAAAAGTGTTTTATAAAGAAAAATGCTAAAACGACGAGAAAAATGAAAATGTACCCTAGTTAGGGGGACCCTAAAGGCAGACAAAAGGGCCCCCACGCTTGACAAAAGGGCCCCTCTGGCCAAGGCAAAGGGTCCTTTTGTCCGAGTCAATCGTTCCTATACACTGTTACTGTCGAATCCATTACTGAATGAGAATGCAGTCATTGTATTGGCATAAAAATCGTCAATCAAGATGAACCTAAGTTATCTTGTCCCAAAGTATCAACCAATCAAATCGCTTATCTCTGCTTACCCTGGGAAGAAAATGCTTTGAACTCCATCAAGGCATTGACCTAATAAGCATATACACCAAGTTTGAACATTCTAACTCAATTAGAAGTAGAGTTATTGTGTTCCAAAGTATCGACCAATCCAATTGCGTATCGCTCTGCTTACCCTGAGCAGAAAATGCTCATTATCAAACTTAGTCAAGGTATTACACTTATGAAACAACTATACACCAAGTTTCACCAATCTCACTTAATTAGAACTAAAGTTATCGTGTCCCAAAGCATCAACCAATCAAATTGCTTATCTCAGCTTACCCTAAGCGGAAAATGCTCATCTTCGACCTCCATCAAGGCATTGACCTTCGAAAGGCGGGGGACAATTAAATACATCTATTCTTACTAAGTAATTATCAAATCATTAAAATTAGATTGGCTTCTTGTTACTCCCCATGCTAACCTTATTATACAGAACAAGCCATATGATGGATTTAAAATCAGAAGGTATCTTCGACTCATGTACATAAACACTGTGTAAAACAAATTTGAAGGCAATCTGATGATAACTATCGAGACATATCTCATTTTAACCCCAATCAGATGGATGATATAACTACTTTCTCTCCAGTCTCCATCAAGGGACATAACTCTGACATTAATAAAAGGTGTCTTCATTTCATGACTGATTATTATTATTATCTTAAATAACTACAAACTTTGTTGATTGATAGAAAATGTCTCAGAAAATAGAGAAATTTTATGAGTAATGAAGTTATTTCAATATAATATGAATAGGTTTGGAATATTTAATACTTAATTCTCCCTAACCTCTTCTGAAGTTAAAGTCTGGATTGTTTGTAGCTTTTGTCATACCAAAACCAGCAATCTTTACACGATTCTGTTCTCCAACCAAGATATTTCTTGCTCCAAGATTCCTATGGACGAATCTCTCCTTCTCCATATATGCCATTGCATCTGCAATCTGAAAAAAAACATAACGCTAACACTACAATATACGTCCACATTCCTGCTTTGATTGATATGGTACTTTGTCAAGAAGGCTAGGCGTTTGGTTTGTTTAGCGTTGAGGGTCGTGCACCAACATTAATAGTTGCCGTCCTTAGAGTATAAGGAATAACTATACCAAGATAATCCATTCAGAATTGTGCCTTCCTAACACTAAAGGCAAAAAGTGGGCGTGGCTCTGCCCCTGGGGGTCGTGACATTCATCAAAATCAATGGTGGACGCCCTCAGGCTATAAGGAATACATAAACCAAGTACAAAGCTGATTCATTCAGAATTGCGACCTGTAAACGACAAACACAAAAATTGGTCGCGTCTTGCCTGTGTGAGTCGGGACATGCAGTTGACGTCCTTAGGCTATATGGAATACATATCCCAAGTTTAAAGACGATCCATTAAGAATCGTGGCCTGTAGACAACACACATAGACACGAAGTAAAAATGGGCATGGCTCTGCCCCTGGGGGTTAAGAAAATCTTTAGGGTATAAGGAATAGGTTTGTAAAGTTTTAAAAGGATCTGTTAAGAATTGCATCCTGTAGGCAAACACGAGACACAAAAGCATTGGGCGTGGCTCTGTCCCAGGGGTTCCGACATGCACCAAAAATAATAGTGGTCAGCCTTAGGGTATAAGGAATAAGTATAAAAAAAGTTTTCAAGACGATCGATTAAGAATTGTGGGCTGTAGGTGACACACAGACAGACAAAAAAAAAATGGGTGTGGCACTGTCCCTTGGGGTTGGGCATGCACCAAAAACAAAGGGGATCTTCCTTAAGGTACCAAGAATAAATATTCAAAGTTTAAAGATGATACATTAAGAAATGCAGCCTGTAGACGACAGACAAACAAATACAAGAAATGGGTGTTGCTGTCCCACGGGGGTCGGGCATGCACCCAAAACAAAAGGGGTCATCCTTAGGGTATAAGGAATAAGTATTTTAAGTTTCAAGATGACCGATTAAGAATTGTGGCCTGTAGGCGACACACAAAAAGAAAATGGGCGTGACTCTGCCCCTGGGGGTTGGGCATGCACCCCAAATAATAGAAATGTTCCTTAGGGTACAAAGAATAATCATTCAAAGTTTCAAGATGATACGTTAAGAAATGTGGCTTGTAGACGACAAACAAATAAATACAAGGAATGGGCGTGGCTCTGCCATTGGGGGTCAGGCATGCACCAAAAAACAATAGGGATCATCCTTAGGGTAAGTATACAAAGTTTTATGAAAATCCAGTTAGAATTGTGGCTTCTAGTCGACACAGAGACACACAAAAAGAAAATGGAAGTGGCTCTGCCCCTGGGGGTTGGGTATGCACCCCAAACGATAGGGATCATCCATAGCGTATAAAGAGTAAGTATACAAAGTTTTAAAGAAAATCCAATAAGAATTGCGGCCTGTAGGCGACACAAAGACACACGACAAGAAAATGGGTGTGGCTCTGCCCCAGGGGGTTGGGCATGCACCCCAAATGATAGGGATGTTCCTTAGGGTACAAAGAATGTGTATGCTAAGTTTCAAAATTATAAGTTAAGACATGTGGCCTGTAGACGACAAACAAATACATACTAGAAATGGGCGTGGCTCGGCCCCTGGGGGTCGGGCATGAACCAAAAACAATGGGGATCTTCCTTGGGGTATAAGGAATAAGTATACTAAGTTTGAAGAAAATCCATGAAGAATTGCGCCCTGTAGGCGAACCACACACACACAATTACATACATACACACACACACACACACACACACACACACAGGGGCGACGGCATAATACGTTCACATTATGAATGTGGACGTATAAAAAGGTACAAAATCATAATAATAACCTAGTTTTTTCATGCTGAAATGATTCTTTAAATTAGTTTTGGGGTTGTTTTTTTTTTCTAGTAATATGTACTTTGGGTCATGACTACAGATAAAGTTAGAACTAGCTGAACTATCTGATGCATGCACCTACAAGACAAGGCACTACAATATCGCCCAACAGTCAACACTGTGACATGGTCATGAATCAGGGTACAAATTGCAACACAGTATCCGAATCATAATACTATACATATACATCTTATCCAAGTGACTGCTGTTGTCTCTTAATTTTATTAAACAGTTTGTGCAATAAACAGAAATATGTCATATGATAATAAGTCAGCGGCTAATTGCATCCCGGGAATTAACCTATTCATCTAAGATTGTAAATAAATAAACAGGAAATTGATTGATACACTCCTCTGGGGAAAATACAAGTAGACGATTTTTGGAGGTTATAAATGAACTGGACTGTTTTGGAAGGAATATTTACCTGTGCTCCAATTCGTATTAACTGATGTTGGGTTAAATCCTTCCCAGAACCCTCCCGTAGATACAATGACAGACGGCCATTACACATATACTCTGTTAATATAAATACAGGTTCAAGGTCACTACATATTCCCTTTAAACGAATAATATTAGGATGTTGTAATGTCTTTAGTATCTGAGCTTCATCTAAAAATGCTGCCGTGGATACACAATCACGATTTTGAACTTTGACAGCAACATCAACGGACTGACCTATTTTACCTATGGAAAAAAAAAACAAAACACATCATACAATATATTTTAGAATCTAACTGAAGAACAAAATTATCTTTTAGAGTATTAACATTATCTTAAAAACTATATATTATTGTTTATTCTAATAATCCACTTGCTTGCAGGGTTCTTTAACAAGAGCAGAAACCGAAGATACATCACAAATTTTCATTTTAAGATGGCCATGTTTGTTACTGATTTAAAAATAAAGCAAATAACTAGAAACTTACCCAAATAGACGTCCGCAAACTGTCCACTGCCAACCTTTTTAATGAAAGTAACCTGGTTTCTTTCTGTGGCAAACTCGTCTTCCTTACCACGTTCCATCGCCCATAGTAACGACCTAGGCTTATTACATACCTGGGTTAATCTACAACATAACCCATCTGGGATTTCTGTAATAAATATCAACAATTTTTTAGTATTTTTTTTACCTTCGAATATATGACAAATTTTATGAAATATGTCCAGTTATATAAACCAATTTTCATTAACTGTATTGAAACCTAAAATAGATGAAAATGGGTCAAAAGTATATATTAATGTAATATGAGTGTATATAAACTGATTTCATTTTTCTTTAAAATTTTATAGCGTACAGGTTATCAGTTTTGTTCCTTAATATACACAAACAGTCCAAATTGAATTTAATTCTGTTAACAAGTGAGTTGCCAAACAAGATACGCCTATATTTTGCAAAAGATGGACGGAAAAGGAGAATCCAAAAGGTCTCATCATCCCGATGCTTCACATTTTATCTTCCCATCTTCATTAGCCTAGTTGTACTTGTAACAGAATAGTAAAATGTTAAACCCAATTTCATTTCATTTCATTTTACATTGAATTTGAAGAAAAGTCAGTTAAAGACAGTCAACTGTATATTAACAAATAACTCACAGAGAATATATATAATATAACCCTCATGTTGTAATATACAGCCTTTCAAGAGTGTTCACTATAAACACAAATAAAAATCTGTTTTGTAATACATTATGCCAAGAGTTATTTAATGTGTTTAGGGACCAGTCTTTTATGTCCCATCCGAATGATTAGACTTTTTGTTCCTTGCCAGCCCATCTTTCCTACAGAACTAATCATGGGTAACTACGCAAAATCCATAGGAACTTTCACTGCTAACACCAGATAAACTTCCTTGTTTATTGAGCCAGTGCTTTACTCACTGGGCTACTGTGGTTCCACTTGTAGCCCTATCCCATTTGTAATCAAACAAGTTTTTGTTGAGAATGGTATTTAAAACAACTTACCCATATAATGATCCACTAATTCTAATAATGAAGAGAAAACCCGTTTCTGTGTAATAAAAAATAAATGCGAGTTCCCTTCAGCCTTGCGTGCAATAATTTTATAGTGTTTAACAAGGTAACCTCGTATTTCATCACAATCTCTTACACTCAACGTGTACGTATCTAAAATATAAAAGGTCATAATATAAACAATATATACGATAAGTACAATACTTGAATAACAAGCACAAGAATGTAATGGGGTTAAAGTTCAACTGTGGCAGGTATGGAAGGAGAACAGAGAAATCATTAAAGGTCCTTAATGCTTGTTAAAAACTGTAGACTTTTAGGTTTTCAGCAATGGAGGGTAACTGTGGTATGGAAGGCTGTGGGAAGCGGAATATTGATAGGAATCCTTCTACTTCCCATCTATTTGAGAAAAAAAAAACCTGTCAAAATGCAAGATATCTATGCCCACATTTTGCAACAGATAGTCGGAGAATACAGGTAAAATCAAACAACCTCTCATCTTAGCCAATGAAATGGTCTGTTGCAATGAGTATTAGCTGTACAATGCACATAACTGTGGGTCAAAAGTCGCTCGTGTGGCCTCCCAGTATGTCTCAACTACAGCTAAGGATAATATGTAATACAGCTAGAACAGTGGAACATAGGACCATAGATTGTTGAAAATGAACAGGGCTCATTCGTTCTATTGTGCTGACAAGCATTACACAAGCAGTTTGGAAAGGTTTCGGCAAACAAGCAGCATACCAGTAACTTTACAAATCCAATTTGGGTAAACAGAAATATGGATCGTTGTCTTCCACACCTCCCACAGAAATTCAAATTTTCGCTTTTTTTCTGAATTTTCCATGGCAATAGTCTTTTGAAGAAAAAAAAATATATACAACTACAAGTGCAAGTCACTTCCAATATCCAATGACTGAATATCATCAAACAGACTAGAGTAACCGTCTGTCGAATGATCTAACTTACCTGGAGATTGTTCACCCTGTCGTATCAAAAACGTCCCCTTAGGATAATCTGGTAATAACAACCATTCTTCTGATGCATTTCTTGTTACCTTGCCGAAATACCAGCTAGAATAAATATGTATTACATGTAAATCACCATATTGTAATTCGGTTAGTTGCAAAGAAACAATCCAGATAAAGAGATACATTGTAGCCATGGTGCTCACAAGGTTTTTAACAATGGGTGTTGTAACTCTGGAATATGCAATTGGTTAATGGGCTATTTGAATCTTGGCAGAATGTCCTTTTACTTTAGGCCCAAAAAATCAAAATTAATTGCTTTATAATATTATCTCAGCTCAGGAACTGTTACTTCTATCAAGCTGAAATTTGCTTTTTCAGCCAAAAGCATACAAATTACAAAGCAAACTGGAAGCATACTCCGTGCAGCGTTTCGTTTGATTAGAGGTAATCCCACTTCACACTGCTATTACGAGTGGATATTGTTGTTTTAAATTTTGATTGGTCAGTAGTCCGACTACCAACCAATCGCTAGCTGCCCTACAAAAGCTGTCTTTACATTTAAAACGAGTGCCAATATTGGACCAAATATGTTTACATAACATTATGTCATGGCTCACGATTTTATTATGCCTAATTAACCCGTGCATAGCAGAATACTGCAGTAAAACTAATTGCGTGACAAACGAGGCTATCAAGTCGAATGAAATGTAAACAATACTGTTTGGAAACGAACATACTTTCACCGTTTTTAATACCTTAAATCAATGTCCAAAGTTTTAGGGAAGACCCAGATTAAACGAAGGACTGTCATGTTGCTGTACTTAAGTGATGGCTTTCATTGAACGGAAAGAATAGACACACTCCCGCATAAGTTCAAGAAACAAACGCTATTCCAGCAATGGCCAGAGAGGGATTTCTCGGGCCATTGCTTCAGGAATATGACTGGAAGGGATTACTTTTTCCATTTTTTTGGTTGATTTGAAACAGAATGACTCTGTAGGAGAAACAAATTAGAAAATATGATCTACTAGAAATAATAAAAGATTCTTACTCATGTGTTCGTAGTTTTTTCTCTTTAGGAGAAGGTGGACATATATGTTTTGGAGGTGAGACTGGTATACTGTGAGGTGAAAACACTGTGTTTTCTTGTAAAGTGTCCGATAGACTCAACACAAAGAAATTATCCGGGAATTCCTCAACTCCTTGTAATGGAACATATGTATCCTTTCGACACATGGGACAAGGGAAATAACCAGGCTTGTTGCCAGGGTTACGGCGCACATAGTCTTTCAAACAATGTTCACAGAAAGTGTGTAGACATGGCAGAGCTTTTGGTCGTTTAAACGGCTCCAAACAAATTTTACATGAGAGGAATTCGTCCTCCAATTTCTGTTTAAGGGACGTCGTTGTGGGCAGCTCGCAATTGGCCATTTTTAGCCATTCTGAAAAATATAAAAGAAAATATATAGATATTAATACATTATCTCTAATAATGAACTACATATATACATACAGTAAGATTACTGCTTTAAATTAACGGGGTGAAATTGTTTCAAAACATTTGGGGCAATTCCGCAACAGAAAATCTGTGTCTGAATCAATTTTGTGTTTAGTTTAAAAATAGGTTGCCAGGCAACGAAACATACGCCCACACAGCAGCTAATTCGTTGCCAGGCAACGAAACATACGCCCACACGGCAGTTAACAAAAGTTATCGCATATTAAGTTATTATCTGAAAATCATTAGAATTTGTTTGGTTTTTATTAAGTTCTGCATCATGCTAAATTACCATGTAACTGTGATATAATCAAACAGTTTTCTAAATCGGATAATAATTTTGACGTCCAGGGGGACCACAAGCTAAAAAGGGTGATTTTTCAAACAATCAGGGGCCATAATTCAGGAAGTTACGATCCGATGGACGCAAATATCCAGAGGGACTAAGATCTTTGGATTATTAACATACATGTCCAGTTTCATCAAAATCGGTTCAAAATTGTGACCTCTATAGTGTCCACAAGCTAAAAACATGATTTTTCGTACAATCAGGGGCCATAATCCACAAAGTTTCGATCTGATACATGCCAATATTGAAAGCAGCCGAGATCTTATGGGGATAAACCTATATTTCAAGTTTCGTCAAAAATCTGATAAGAATTGTGACCTGTAGAGAGTCCACAAATAAATTGTGGATGGACGCGACGACAATATATACGTCCACATGAAAATGTGGGTGTATAAAAATTCTAAATTATACATGTGTATTTAAAACCCATTTATTTTTTTCATTTGTACCAGCATTTTAATATTTTAATCACTAGTAAACATATCCCCTTTGTCATAAAACATCAAATTTAAAGTTCATTACAATTGATTATACATGTACAACAAATTAAGTCAAATTCAACAGTAATTCCATTACAATTCCTACATATATTTAATGTTTCTTAATTTCCAATTACTAATAATGGCATACCTGGTACATGCAGATAAGTATAAGAAATATAAAGATTTTTTGTATAAATCATTAAATCAGATAATTTTAAAATTGAAAGCAGATTCCCTGCCTCCTTCATTATTATTTCTATTACATGTATTTTGGGTAAAAATTAGACTGTAAATTGTGTAGACCTAGTATCACACTTGTGATAAAGGATAGCCATGCAAAAACTACATGTATGTTCCAGAAAATGATGACTGTAGAGAACAGCTTATCTAAAAGGAACCTTTGGATATCAATCAGAAATCTGATTTGTATCCTGTTCACAAGCTTAAAAAAAACCCCACTGTTAAAATGTCATGATCTCAAGGTTTGGGATAAATAACTCTGAAGTGAAGGTCGGGTACAGATGAATATCCACGGATGACCCCATGCTTCCCATCAAATTTGATATAAATGAGTTAACATAGGTTAGCGATTCTCTAGTTGTGGATAGAGAAGATGAAAGTAAAAAGTCTAAGAAGAACTAAAATAGAAAATGAAAGGCATCCAAATTGGGAAAGTACAACAAATGTATGGCAAAGTTGCATTTGGTATAGATTGGCCTTTATTATTATATTATCGGTCACAGTAACATCAGTAACCTAGACATGATACATATCAACAATCAGAAGACACTAGGTAAAGCTATCACTATCAGGACATAATCACAATTGTCCAACAAGAGACGGTAAATAAAACTAAAGCAGGGTGAGACAAGTTTCATTTGTCAGGAAAGGGAAAGTAAACCAACCAAAATCAATAGGCTTCTCAGTCTCATGGGCATAAACACTATAATATATAAATTTAAAGTCTATTGGGTATTAACTTTAGCCTCTTATTAGTTGGCATCCAAAACCAATTGTGGACACCAGACAGATGACAATTTCAATATGGGCATAAGTGGATTATTCTACTGGTAAGATGTATGTCAAAAATGTCTGGACTAGATGACAACATACATGTACATGTAGTATACATGCATGTAGTGCAGTATGACATCATACCAAATCTTACCTTGCAATATTTTATCCATATTTGTTGCAGAAACTTTGAGTTTTTTTGCTTTTTTCTTCATTTTTAATGTTTTTAATTTGCAACTGCTCTAAGTTTTACCAGAACTTCCTTAAAATCAATCTAATAGAGTTCTATGTGACTGGTGCTACATGTTGATAAAAGTCTCAATGATACAATAAAATTGACATCAAAAGTTTTAATTAAAATTATATCATGTGGTTATTCTCTCTTACATCATATCACAGTACTTGTTAAATGTTTAAACCATAAGGTTATGAAATCTGCATAATAATTTCTTCAGGTGTTAAATTAGTCAACCGACAGGATAAATGATAAAACTGTCCTATCTAAACAATGTTCTTGCAAGGCCATAAACTTCCCATCTGCTTACCACTACGTCTAATTCACAAATAACCCCAACCAAATGCATAAAAACTCGACTATATCTGCTTCGTAACTTCATAAACCAATATTCCAGGAGTGAGCTGAATATTTGCCAAAATTAAAACTGTGTTAAATTTATCTTTGACCTCTGATTTGTACGTCTGCCACGTTATAAATCAGACCCAAACCTGGTCTGCTACCAAATCATGCTGGGAAGAGAATTTATTAAGTACATGCACTCTTCTCATTCCAAATTTTTCTGATTTATAATAAAATATTGTTAAGAAAAAAAGACAAGCATAACTGGAATTTTTGGTGGTAAATGTAGAAATGAATAGATTTCAATTTTAGAACTAAAATAATTATTTCAGCCTCAAAAATCCTCTGAGTATTTGTATTCAGATTGCATATTATCTTTTTTATTTAACATGACAAAGTTTATGAATAAACGTCAGCATTTTTAAATGGCTCTTCTGAGGAAAAGAGTAAAATCCATCAAATGTACACATATAAACTTTAAGTCTCAAAACTTATTTAAATTTTAATATCACTAGAACTAGTCATCTTCATACAAACATAATTACTAGGCCTTCACTTTAAACTGTTTTGGCACATTAGGCTACACATCCCTGATATGAATTATAATTTTGAAATTCTCATGTTATTCAAACTATTTCTTAAATCTTAATCACACTTTAGAAATGAATGAAAATGTTAAAATAACTATCTTTCATGTCTGATTCCCAAATATTCACATTTACACAATAAGTTTATCTTCACATGTTTTTAACTTCCTCTCTCATTGGTGAATGAACGTTTGTGTTCTACACTACACTCAATGAATGAAAGACATTCTGAAATCTCCTTCCAACTTAAAAGGAGAAAAAATGGCCACTGAGTACTGCGTCTGTGAGCTATGAATGAAGCTGTATCAACACAGGAAACTGCCTGCTGATTGTTGAGATTGTAGTTTTGGCCAGATTTCAGGTAAACAGCAAGGAGCAGATGATTGTAGAGTTTATTTGTCCAGACCTCAAGCTGTGTATCTGCTTGATTTATAAGGACAATGGCACTTCCTCTCTTGCCTCTTAAAAACCCCTTTAGTTACGTTGAACATATCCAAACATCCTTTTCTTTCAATTAAACACCTCCTGTTAATCCCCTCATTTCTAACATAAAAAGATGTCAGCATGTTTTAGTCATTATCATTTAATAAGTTTTAATCTTTTATAATTCCTGACACATCAACAGTAAAATACATCATCATTATGATTGTCTAACTTATGTTTCTTTTTCTTATTGGCTGTACGGCACTGACTGGCTAATCTGGGCATACAGGGGTTTGCTTGCAGGGTTGGCAAAGAAAATTCCTTGGTGTCCCTTGTCTATTCAAAATTTTGGAAATTACAATTTGCTATATCATGACAATTTTCTCATTTTAAAGTTCCTATGCAATTAAAAGCATATCAAAGAATATTATTACAAGTAACTTTTCTTTTCCATTCAGCAAAAATTTGAATGATAAATTGAATTACTGTACACTGTAAGTGGAAAGTCTACTAGCTAGGCAGAATGATCTGTTTAAAAATAACATTTTAATTTCGCTTGTTTTATAACCAACACATGTTGAATGTTTACAGTTGATCAAACCAACTTAAAAAAAACAACAAACAATCCACAAACACACATTACATTACTTCCATAATTACATGTACAGTGTACCAGAATTTCAAGATGCGATATGATTTAATACTTAAAACATATTAATTATTTGACCTGTTTGATTAGTACCAATAACTTTAACTTTAACTAGTATCTAACAACAATTGTTAACTATGTAACACATTCCCATTTCGCATACATTTGGTTTCCTGTCCAAAGTTTTAGACTTCAATTTTCCTTTCCCTTTCTACTACCCACATCTCAAGTTGCTCATCTCTTCATCACACTATCACCAAGAAACGATCTTGTCGCTAACCACATTAACTTATGTTTTTATTATGTATATTAAGTATTTTGCACATTTTCATCATCAAGTGATGAGAATAAATATGTTTTACTGCATGCAATTTAAGTGATAATACATGTAATTATAAACAATGTATTTATATGTCTGTAAATAATTTATTACAGGAAATGGATTTATATAAGCTACGGCTTAATCGTCCATACACTCGACAAGGGTTGTCTTATATATATATATTTATTCTTTTGTAGGTAATTGCAGTTTACAAGAATTTTATACAGATCAGATTATAATTTTTGTCATCTGATGGTTCACAAGGTTCTTCAAAATGAAACAGAGGCCCTAACTCTGAAAGTAATTTACAGAAATTGTTGAAATTCAACAGGATTTATAGTTTTTGTAATTTAAATAACTCATCTCATATTATAAATTACATACAAACTGAATAATAACTTCTGTCGTTCAAACAATCACACTGTTCAAAAAAGTAGAGTCATAAGTGGAAGACATTCAGACAGTTATTCATCATAGTTCTTTAGGACTACATGTACATTTCTGTTGTTTTTATAGATTTGTTTTATTATTATTTTATATCATGGAGCAGCCTCCCAAGCAATATATTGAATTTTAATTTTTAGTAATGTCTCTTTAACCTGTGCTCTTACATCTGGATTTATCAACATATTGAAGACGATTTGTTTTACTAATTTGATTACTTTTCTTCAGTTTTTACTGCTCACTTTACCAGAAGTAAAATTTCAACTTTTTTTGTCTTTTCCAAATAAAATAAGTTAGGCCTTAATAAACTAGGCTACATGTAACTAAACTCTATAATTATAATTATTTATCATCCATTTGGTAAACTTTATTAAGAAGGAAACAAAACTTAGGGGGATAAAATAAGAAGTTCTAGATAATTTAATGCATTGAATATGAAATAATCCACCCATAAAACATGAACTCAATCCAAATAAATATAGCTTCTTTTATCATTAACTGAATACCTGTACCCTCTGACCTGTCAGTGTACAGGTATGACCCCACTTTTTAACACCTGACATTACTCGTTATCTACACCTGTTCACATCTGAGTGACCAATATTTTTTTTACTTGGTTAGCAGGTAATAGGTTTGGTAATTTTCATTTTCTCCCATCAAAGCTAATATTATCTATAGTAAGTTCACGAAGATAAAAAGCATGTAAATCAATCATCAGATGTCTATTCAAGCAATTATTTTACATGTACTCATGGAGTATTTAATGACTATTAAAAAGACAAGATAAATATTTCACATCTTACTTAAATAAATATTGCACATCTTAATTTAATAAATATTTCACATCTTAATTTAATAATAAATATTTCACATCTAAATTTACTAATCTAATATTAAATATTTCACTATATATAGGATTATTACACATGCTGAATTAAAAGGGTTTTTTTGTGAATGAATTAGTCAAGAACCTATTGATCCTTTCGTACTCGTATCCCAACTAATTGCTCTCAATTTTGATACACAAATAAAATTTCATTAATTAACTTAAATATTATAAATTAGGGTGAACAAAGTTCTGTTTTTGCAGTGATTTGAATGCTATTCACTCGTCAATTGATCATTATAAATTTCATGTGTTATGACGTAATGTTGCCTCGATTGTAGAGCTACACATGTACATGTATGGTTAATCCTGATTGGTAATATACTGGTTGTTGACCAAACTGTAGACCAGTCATAATTTGGGACAGAAATCAGCGTGGAGTACAGGAGTGTTTGAGTGGAATGAGGTCTATCAAACAAAACACTGCGAGGATTATGACATATAAGTGGATTAGGAAATAGGGCATTATCAAGATTCAATTATAATGTATTTGGCTATATCTATTATTAATCAATACTCAGAACACCTAAAAATTAAATGCATTTTGTATCCTAATTTTGGAACATTAAAACCCTGTTAGTAATGTTTTGTTCACAAACTCGCATATTTACTGTGGCAGAATCAAATGCAAAGTCCACTGACTCACGACAAATAGACATAAAATCCAAACCTTATAGATTTGTGCTACTCCTGCTATTTATATCATAACTCAAGACAATAAATAAATCTTTTACATATTTGTAAATCAATAAAAACATACTGAATGTATGTGCATGTATGCAAATAAAAAAAAACAATTTATTGATTGAACTTCATGGTACAAGTAGATCCAATCAAGTCTTGTTTTATTTTTTGGTATGTACTACTCTAATTTTGTCATAAAATTCCTGACTAGGAAAACATCATGCATACACAATTACATGCACTTCAGATGTACCTGTTTGTTACATGTTAATTTATACATTGAATTCATTGATTGACAGCACCACACAATTATCACATATTTCAAATACCACTTCCACATTCTGTACTGAATGAACTTCAAAAACATCTCTTCTTCAAGTAAACTCTTCACTGACTACTAGCACCAACATGGCAGAATAATTAAATATACACAATTTATTAACATGACAAGCTTAAAATCAACTCTCTAGAGACTATCGGCTGGGTGAAATTTAAATCGATTAGAACAACCGTAAGATTTAAAATTTAACAATAAAATGGATAATCAAGAAAAAGTCTCAATTTTCAAGAACTAGAATAAATAAACATTAACAACCCACATGTATGCTACATCCTCAAACACTCATATAACTTTGCTCAGAATAAAGTACCCGGTAATTTGAATGAAATTTTCAATATATTCATTTTTCATTATCTATTATTATAGTAAGCTCTTTTAAATCATACATAACGCATAGTTAAAGAATAAATCAAACTGTCAATTTTGATAATTTGGTAAATTGTCAATTATTTAAATTCCTTTTTTCTTACTCCAATTACTGATAGGACAAACATGAAAATACAGAAAGTTAAAAGGAAGTATGGTTTCACTTTAAAGTTGATATCGTTGACTAAAGCGGTGGACAAATTAGACGAATCATATAAGAAGTAAGAAGAAAGAAAGTCTTGGGGGAAGAAAATGGAAATCTTTGAAAACATGAGAATCTTTCATCCATGCTTTGCCTAGTCAAATTACAATAATTTACAAATAATTTTTTTCACTTGCTTACCTGAATTTTCGCTTTGTCTAATCTAATATGGCCGAGTTAGGTGAATTTGTATGTTACCCTGTATTTAGATTTCAAGGCACCTGCCATTGAGCCGTTTAGCAGAAGGGGATGTATTTTTAACAGCATTTTGTGTTGCACATACTGACGCTAGTGAGGTAAGCTAGATCTTATTTTCTTAATAAATTCCTTTACATTGTTCAGCGGTTCACAATGACTGATACACCACTGTTTAGTAGTAAAAACTTGCCCAGTAAAAGTGACTAGGGCCGATTTTAGGTTCAACAAGGATTAAATAGGACATTTCCGGAAGGTACAGGACGAGTGTAAAGAGACCTACATTCAGAGCTAAACTAGTTGTTTGGTACATAATGAGTTGAATATAGTGTGTAGGATGTCAACAACACACATGTATCTTTAAGATTAGTTATCATCTGATTTTATTGCTTATATCCTGTCAGTGTTTCTTATCTCAATATCATACAAGATAAAACACCCATTTATTATTACCTCAAATAAACCTTTATTACAAACAATTTCTGTAGTTACGAGATCGTGTATCAGTCATACCCATGTGCTGTGGATTGGAGTGGGGTTTAATGTTTCATCAACACAGTACTCTGGTCCTAGTGACTGTGAGACAAACATTTGTTAATTATTTGTGACAAATTATAACTATGTTCTGCATAAGTAAGATGAAATATCTAAAGTCTATTACTGGTACATTTATGTTCATAAAAATAACATAAGCCACATTATTAAAAAACCTGGTCTGAAACTGACTGAAACGTATCTTCTAATTCAGAGTTACAAATAACTTGTTTGAAATTGATTTTCCATTAAGAGTAGGTTTTTTTTTTATAAGAGAGAGACAGAGATGGGGTATAACGTCCTCTCAACACAAACTAGGCCATCCCAACCCCCCTTTTTTTATAAACAATACATGTATTTCATTCATGATATCTGAATGGAATTGAGAACAGATGTTGCCTACATGTAGGTAAAACCCTGCCACATTTTCATGAGTTGATCCAAGTTCACTGTCCTATATTCTGTCAACCAGTTGTAATACATGTACTTAATACTACAATAGTGTCAGATGAAATATAGACTTAATTAGACATAATTACTGTCATTAAATGGGCATGTTACTGTACAGCGCAGTGGATAGATGCGGATAACCTCTGTATCCATTCACTTTATCTAGTACTGAGTATAATGAATTTTCATTTGAAATTTCTGTGTATATTGTGTCCTGTCTTCAGGTTTGTCTTGTGTAATTCTTTATGTTTGGTGTACAGGACTTTGGTTTTATAGACCTTCAAATTGACTCAACTGACACTTTGATTGTCTGCTTACAGGCACCACCAAAAATCATTATTTCCAGATCGGCAGCTGATACTTTATGATACATCTGTTACTATTTTAATAGGGTTTTACGACCGGGTAGTATTTAGTCATTCATACTATATTAAGTGATAGATACACTATACATGTAACTCCACACGGCACACACATGATGGATTATAATTATCTAGTTTTGTTAATAGTCTGCTGAGACAGAATAGTATGGGATAATCCATCTGTAAGTTTAACCTTACGTAATCAATGCATGAAAAGTCATCTTATTATTATTAAGTTAATGAAGGGCTGTACTACATTTACCAAATACCCGGTAGTTAACCTATTGTAAAAGCAAGCCTGGACATAAGGCACCTGTCACAGACTTTCACTTTGTCAGACACAACAGGCATAATACCCAAAAATTTTGGTCATTATAAAGGCCAACATTCAAAATGGTTTATATAATTCCTGTAATTGTATTCATTATCAATCCAATGCTACAGTACATGTATTTATTATATAAAATTTACATAGCAGTGACTACAAGTACAAATACATTGGGTAAAATTAAAATGAAAAAGACATCAGTTAACATTTAGAATTTCAGATATCATTTAGAATTCCTGAACCACCTCCCACAACTCTGGGTTTGCACACCCTTCCATTACAATCAAAAACATCAGATAATCGTGTCTCTAACCACATTACTTTCTGTATAATATTAAGCCATATTTGTATCGGAAACAATTCTTTTAAACTGCATATTCATTGTAATTTATATGATTAGAATTTAAACATAATTTATAACTGGCTAGTAATTTTAAATAAGAACACAAAACATCTTCAGGAATAGCTTTTAAAAAATATTCCAAAAATCTTGATCAAGGTGTAGCCTGTGTAATCACTAATATGTAGTAGGGTGACCCACCATAAATGAATATCTGCAAATATCTCGACAATTACACCACAATACTTATATAGTATATATACCAAACCTACATCAGTTTCGCACATTTATTGTCACTAAATAAACGGTCATGTTGTATTTAATAAGCTATGACCATTTTACTGTCTATAAATGATACATTGGGTAAAATTAAAATGAAAAAGACATCAGTTAACATTTAGAATTTCAGATATCATTTAGAATTCCTGAACCACCTCCCACAACTCTGGGTTTGCACACCCTTCCATTACAATCAAAAACATCAGATAATCGTGTCTCTAACCACATTACTTTCTGTATAATATTAAGCCATATTTGTATCGGAAACAATTCTTTTAAACTGCATATTCATTGTAATTTATATGATTAGAATTTAAACATAATTTATAACTGGCTAGTAATTTTAAATAAGAACACAAAACATCTTCAGGAATAGCTTTTAAAAAATATTCCAAAAATCTTGATCAAGGTGTAGCCTGTGTAATCACTAATATGTAGTAGGGTGACCCACCATAAATGAATATCTGCAAATATCTCGACAATTACACCACAATACTTATATAGTATATATACCAAACCTACATCAGTTTCGCACATTTATTGTCACTAAATAAACGGTCATGTTGTATTTAATAAGCTATGACCATTTTACTGTCTATAAATGATAGACTGTAAAATGGTTCCGAGTGTCATTCATAACATCCAGACACTTTTGAGTAAAAAAGATAAATTACATGCCCTTGTTTTGAAATTAGTCTTCCTTTACCAGTCTACCGACCATTCTGATTGACAGGTTGGGATAATCAAGACTACTTTTTTACGAAACGTAACAGAAAGCTGGAACAAGAAATTGAATTCAGAAATGCGCACATTAGACAGTTCAACAATTGTTTTAAGGTGGGAATTTCATATTTTCTAAGAAAGTCAAAACATAATTATTTCTATGTCTTTTGCTCAAAACGTTTTCAATTCAATATTATACCATCATGGACATTATTTCCCAGGCATAAAAATCATTGACACAGGAAATAACACAATTACCTCCCTTGTTTTTCCATTTTCCCCATGCAATGGCTATCTTCAAATGTTTGAATTTGAAGTTAAAAATGATATTTTTGACAATTTCTCAACATAGGATTATTCCTTAAACAAGGCTCCCTAGCAAGTCAAATTTTGGTGAAAACTGAATTAGACCCATATTTGGACTTATTAGTACACATGTAAGCTTATAATAATAATGGGTTTATTCTCCTTCACGGACCTGAAAAGGCTTCTAATTATCTTTATCTAAAAAGACAAAATAAAACAGGTTGCAGTACATGTAGCTTAATTCTGAAACAAAACAGTTTTCCTTTGATATCTCAAATCTACATTCAACAGTGTTACTAGGTTTTTCCAGATTACGGGAGAAGGTAGGACTGTTTATGTACAGTAATTATAAGGACTGTTTACAGTAATTATAGATACAATCTATTTTACGGCTTTATTTTACTAAATTTCAAAAATATAACTTAAAAATATGAAATTGTAACTTTAAGAACCTTGTAAAAGTAAAATGACACTACTGCTAGCTAGTATCATGTTCTTGCTAACGAAAGTGATTCAGAAATATTACGGTATTTGTATTAAACCAAAAGATGCTGCTCCTAATGGTACAGTTAATGATAAAAACAATTTAAAAAATAAAACGAACTTAATTTCTAAAGCTGCAGTAATAACCAAAAGCTAAATTTTACTGCTATTCAAAATCGTCAACAATAGATTTTTTACGGCTGTAATACATGTAGTTGATAGATTTGTAGGGAAGTGCACATGCATTGTTTTTTTTTTATAGTCTCATAGACTCCACCGCTAATAATTATCATACTACGGAGTAAGCAAGAAATAAGTTGAGATAAGTGTGCACATTCGCCATTTCGAGACAACTTTCTGTAGACAAATATTAGGTGCACGGGTCACCCTAATATAGACTGTAGAGCAGTGGTTCTCAACCAGTCTGCCGTCCACACAGGTGTGCCGCGAAATTTTGAACGATACACTAAGAAAATGCGAAAAAAACACATTATCCTAATTGAGTATTCACTGTAAGTACATAGCTGTGTTTGTATTTATTTAGTTTGAGTCATTCTTTGTGCTTATGAGTAGTCTGTCTCTACGATTCTATGACTTGCTATGTTTTTATTTTGCAAAATTCAAATGTTATTCCTATATATTTATCCAGGTGTTAGGGTTGGGCGATAATGAAAAAAATTATTGTGATAATAATTCATCTAATATCGCGATAAACGATATTATCGTGATAATTGTTACACGTGGATAGAAGTCAAAATTTGAATACTTGTGATGAAGGAGTTTTTTTTAGGCAGCAAATCGTCGCTTGTTATGACTGTTATAGCTGGCTAACACTGTTGCTAACGTAGTCTCTTATCATCCAAACAAATATTCTACGAATATTAGTCTGGATGGGTCCTCAAAATTTGACAGAAAGTCGGTCATTGTCTGGATTATCCAGTCTTTTAAGTTACCACGTACTGAATATATCAAAAAATCTCGCTTGTCAACAATGACACTCTCTAAAATTTTGTTTTAAAAGTTTTAATTGAAATGGTAATTTTCTCTCGTCATGAATCAAAAGTATGTCTTCTCACAGTTTCTTTAATCGCGATTCATGCTGTTGTATCGTCTCTATTTTGTTTCTAATAATAGATGTGCCAAGTGAATTGTGGGATATATTTTATCCTCGCTTTATAGAATCTATCAAAATCGGCCCGGCTTCATAATATATATCACTTACCGAGACTTTAGACAAAAGGTTCGATTGCCCATGCGTAACCGGGAGTTTGGTTTTATGTGGTAGATTATCCAGTAATTTTCGTCAATAATTGAGAACCGACCCAGACCCTCCGTGTGTTGAAGACTAGGGGGTTCTGGGTGACCGAGACTATTGCTAACGGAGCTTGACGCGACGTCATGATGGAAATTTACCCTTGACATGCCTGTACGTAATAATGCTATTTTTAGACTTGTACATGTAGATGAATTAAATTCTATCAATAGAATGGTATAATAACTTAGTTAGTCGAACTAGAATGTTAAGTTTTAATATAACGAAAATATGTAACCAGAATTGGCAGGATTCTAAAATCGCTTCTTAATAATCAGAACATTGTAAAAAGTTGACAGTTGCAACTGGGGTAAAATACTGTTCAACCTTGACCTGCCAAACACGCTTTCCTCCTTTACGAGTCCAAGCGACGATGTATTATCACACTCTGTGGTATTATCATCGATATTGGTACCCGATAATTTTTTTTATCACGATATACCGTTTTTTCGATATTTTTAAGGAAGTCCGATATGATAAAATCGCCGATGATTTTATCACGGTATACCGAAATACCGGTATATCGCCCAACCCTACCAGGTGTGCCAGTATTTTTTCATGTGTCCCAATGTGTGTCGTTCGCAAAAAAAGGTTGAGAACCACTGCTGTAGAGTGTGAAAACTTACATGTAATTAGACTACTTAATAGATTAACAAACCACTTGATTAACTGGTACATGTAATGTACTCTTCTTCCTTTGAAAAACAGTCTGCAATTGTCTGGCATGTACATTGTACAATAAGAATTTTGTTTCAATAATTGATAAGGACAAATCCATGGTAATTATCACTACAATGTAGGGGGCTTTTCCTAAATTTTGCTCTCCACTGACAGCTTTTTGTATTAGAAAGTCCAATTTCTGTAAATTTGTTTAACCATTTACAAGTATTAAAGCTGTATGTGATTAAAATGGATAAATTTGAAATTCAGAGAAGATGGGATGCAAAAATGTAGTGGTAACTCAATGTGAAAATTTATGACAGTTTTACAGCAGGTCGGTGGGTGGCTATTTTTGAAAGCCATCTTCGATTTGACGATGAGGTCATGTGTTTTCTATTCAGCGGGAAGAACAAGATAACCAGAGCTATTGTAAGCTTATGATCATTATTAGAGGAAGATTATAAAACCATAGACATGTCAACTGGACACATGAAGAGCAGTCTTTATATTTCTTAGAATAGATACCTAAGATACCTGTTGGTCCTTGTGAATTTTTAATATCAATAAAATTACAGTATTTATTGTGGGTTGTTAACATCCACAGAATTAATAAAAATCAAATAAATGGAAGTTAAAATGAAACCTAATGTTATGTGAGTATTTATATTTTGGGAAAAGAGGTGTCACATAATCGTATGTTGTGAAATTTGTGGACACTTTCACTGTAGCTACTATTTTATTAGTACTGGTATTAGGATTGAAATTTTGGGGATTAACCTACCATTCATGAAGGAATTCCATTCATGATCATCATTCCTGATTAAGGTCAACAACACACGTGCATCTTTTGTTGGTTTGTTTTGGTTGATCTAGAACTTGGTTCTAAGGTACGGTAACAACATCGAATATCGAATAAATTCTCTGTTTTCAAAATCACTTGAATTTGATTATTTCGTTGTTATGTGGATGCTACTGTTGTTGATAACGATTAGGACCCATTCGTTTAAAGCCCTCTTAAAGGCTTATCTCAGACATGGAGCCTTGCCCTGTCATGAGCGGTGTCGACTGAGTTTCACCATAGTTGTAGGCTACTGTACTGTAGATAACATTAACACACGACGAATAGGTTAGAGAATAATAATGTTGGTAAATATTGACATTTTTACACAATTTTAAACAATGTTTGTAAATCTAAATTCATCAGTAAATATGTCTACTATAACCATTAGGTCCATAAATGTTGCTTAATGAACCACATCTTGCTGGGGAATTTGATAATTCTAGACCAAAATAACTCATCATCGACAGGAAGTGTGGCGGCCATGTTGAAAATGACATTTTTAGAACACTTAATTTATACGCTTTTCGCTTTATAATCTCCATACATGCAAGGAAAATTACGAAAAATAAAGAAAACGGCAAAATAAATAATAGTTGCTTACCTCCCAATAATTATGATTCGTTATTAAATCCTGCATGGTTACAAATCCTAAAGTGTGTTACGGCTGTGTCGATACTTCATTGGGGAATCATTTTAGAGGTGAAGGCCGGAAAGGTAGGGTATCCCCTTTGACGTCACGATATGATATCTGTATTCATTCATCGAAAATTATTGTCAGACATCAGGGCCCGATTTCACAAAGCATTTCCAGATTTACGTTAAGAACTTACTCAACTTGCTATCACTGTTTTATAGGAAAGGTTGTTCATCCAGAAACACATAATTTTGCACACTTTGTTACTGATGAATTTAACAACATAACAACAATTAAAGTTTTATAAACTAAAAGTAAAACTACTTATATATAAATAGTTTATAGTTAAAATAAATTAATGTGAACAATTTTGAGTTATTTTTTTTTTAAATTTCAGTCTGAGAATGCTTTGAGAACTTGGGGCGAGATGAAATGTTAACAGAGAATGGAATTGGTATGACCTTTCGAAATAAAGTGGTTATTATTATCATTTAAAAATTATTAATGGGGGGGGGGCGTATTGGCGAAATGTGAAAAATTGCAATAAATTGTTGACGTCATTAAAAAGGAATATTTGCTGTTATTTGGTCTGACTAGCAAAGATAAATATTGGTCCGAGTGGCTTACAATATAAATAATAGTCCGATCTTTAATGTAAATCAGTCAGCTTGTAGGTTAGTAATCGTGGAATAAGTTTTTTTTTGTGTAGGTTTTGATGTTTGATTACAAAAAAAAAACCCCACGAAAAAACCCAAACATTTTTTTTTTTTTCTGAGTAGGTCTTCCTAGTATGCATGGGCGTCACACATGGGGTGGTCCGGGGGGGTCGGACCCCCCAATTATTTTACTGGGGGGTCTGAATATACTTGGACCCCCCAAAAATTTGGCAAAGTAAAGTGCCCGAAATTTCATAAAACACTAATTTTAGGACTGGAATAGCAGTAAAACGCGTTTGCGGCCATCAAATATTCCAAAATTTTCTTGGGGGTCCATACAAGGTCAGCTCCGCTTCTTCGCCCCGCGAAGAAAACTGGCCGCCCGTAAACCTGCTTTGGGCATTTCTAGTTTTGCTTCCCTTCACTTTTCTTTTAACTGAATATATGAATTTGTACTGAGTTGACTATCGATTATAACATTTTGTCTGGGGCCACTCTACTTTGTGAATGCAACTGCAACAGTGAGATTGGATGGAATTCAGAGTGGGATTTCGGTTACAGAACCATTGGATACTTTTGGACTTGCTCACACAGGCTAGAATAGCAGAAAACGCATTTGCGGTGGTTAAATTTTCAAAATTTTCTCCGGGAGGGTGAGGCTCCGATTGATTGGTTGTTTGGAATTCTGGGCAGGCGGGTAGGCTATATTGGACCAAATTGAAGTTGCTGTGGGTGTAAACGATTGATTGGAATTCGAGTCAGCAAGCCACCTTAATTAGGCTATATTAGACAACTTTGAAATTGCTTTGTTCATGGGCCAAAATAGCAGGAAAAATTGTTTGCAGCCGTTCAATATTCCAAAATTTTCTTAGGTGGGGGTAAGCGAGCTTCTTCGCCTCTCGGAGAAGACCGGTGCCGCTGTCTGTAAACATGATAAACGTTGTATTGGTGTGATATTTTAGTTTAACCCCGTAAATTATGCCAAACAATGTTTACAGAAGACTGAGACTTATGGGTACCCCCCCCCCCCCCCCGCGCCGAAGTTGCAGACCCCCCCCCCCCCCAATATATATTTCACGGCTACGCCCCTGGTTGGTTTAGATACAAACTGGAAACAGTGATTTCTTTGCCCCAATCTGACAAAAACAAATTAAATTGGGTTCAGCGTCCTGCATTTCTACACCAACTGGACTAAATGCAGACGGGCGGGGCATACGCCATGCAATGTGTGAGGAATAATTTGCAAGGACCGCTTCCGTTGTTTTCAACTATTCTTCTACGAAACCGCGTGTTTGATCCAAGACGGAGATCTGACAATGAATAAAATTGAGTCAATCGAACGAGACGATAAAATGATGTTGGAAGTCGAAATTATAGTAAATTTCTCTTATAGCACGCTGTATATGGGGTATGTCTGTCTTCATTCACCCGGGTGGTTCACAAAAGAAGAACGTCAAACCCCATTTCATTTATATTCGCCACAGGGAAAAATATAGCATTCTGATTGACTGATTGTACGTAAAGCAGCTTATTCAAACCACATATTTTCTTTGGTAATGTTTTACTCAACTCACCAACAATTTATTTGCACAAAAAGAGTATTTTTGATAAAGATGGAGGTTTGTAATTGGAGAGTGGTTTTGCAATTATTAACCATCCATCTCCCGAAACTAAATGGACAAAAGAAAAATGACCTTTGCGACTTGTGGTCCTTTAGAGACTGAGGTTACTTCAATTTGTTTCAAGATTCCTGTGTCTTTTGATTGGACGGGGGTCCTTACACCTGGGGCCATTCCGTATCAAGTCTTTTGATTGGACATGGACGGGGGCCCTTAGACCGGTGGCGCTTCCGTATCAAGTTTTTACCCCTGGATTCAGCATTTTATTTAAATTGTCTGTTTGGAGATCTTCACAAAATTTCTGGTCGGAGGATGACGCCTCTGATATAGCCTATAATCTACTTAGAGTAAATCAATTGGTTCGCCAAGAGTCAATTAAGACAGTTTGCAAGCGAAAGACAATTTCCGAACACTCCTGGAGCTACTTATTATCTATTTCGGTGGTGAACCTGAACGTCAGTTCCATTTTCTTCATCCATGAGCACTCCGCAGAAATGGATGGCCAAGGTGGTCTATTTCCTCAAAATTTACATGTTTCAAGACCAAGTGAAGTTAACAAAACGCGATTAAATGAGACTGCTAAAACTAAGTCACTTCATTACTCACATCTACGTGAAAGTGTGGTTTACTGCACCAAATCTAATAACTTCAGATGCAGAATTAGGTCAAATGATGATATCAGGGACCTGTTTCTATAAATATTATAACGGAGGATAAAATCCAAATTTTAGTAGATACTTCAATTTTGATCGGCGAAGCACTAAAATTCAGTCTAATACTATCCAATCAAATTACTAAAATTTGGATTTTATCTTAGTTAAAATTGCGTGAAACAGACCCCTCATGGTTCGGAAATGGGTTTTTAAAATCATAATATTCCATTCTCTTTAAGATAACAAAAATAGTTTTTGATTATTTGTTATGAGGAATATCGTATTTTAGTGTAGGCCTACGACCCCTCATGGTTCGGAAATGGGTTTTTAAAATCATAATATTCCATTCTCTTTAAGATAACAAAAATAGTTTTTGATTATTTGCTATGAGGAATATCATATTTTAATGTATGTAATTACCACAAAAATAACAACAAATAGCATAGGTAGGCTTCACTGTTCGAAAAATTGTCCATTTAAAATTCATGTTAGTAATATTCCCGAATTAATTACTATCTTCATTTTTTTGATGGCTATAAGCTGATACGGCACCATGATTGGTATTTTCTTCATAACACAATTTGTAGTTTTTGTCTATCACGTACTTGCAAATTTTTTTATATTGATCACGTGACAACCCTAATTTTATTGAAATTCCGCGCGACTATGCCATATTGCTTTCCAAAATAATAACGACGCTGCTATTTTTCAAAATTAAGCCTCTGTATAAAATAAAAAAAACCCCAAAACTTAACGGTAAAAGCCATTTAAACTAAAGCTAACATCGCTGGTTTCAAACTGATCCCGCAGTGAATATTCGCTTGGCCGTTACAATCACTGATAAGCATGACATCGACGAGGCTTAATGAGTTCGGCATACTAACTTTTTTACTCCGGCAAATTAAATTCTCAAACATTTTTTTGAGGTAAAAGAAAAATGAATAAAGACGTTTGAAGTATTTGAGTAAAATGCATCATTTTGCCCGAAGCAGTTAGGTGTTATGTAAACATTGCACGAGCCGTGGAGCCAATGACAGACGCCGCGTTCAGTCAACGCACGTGTTGTGGACAGTCATCTGTTACAGAGATAATTCGTAAGTAATTCTCTGTGAAACAGATTGCGCTGGTTTATTGACTCATAATTAACCGATGTCACGTGTGCAGGGGCGTTTTAAGATTTTTCATGGCGGAGGCTATACTATTTTGAGGGCCCTTATCCACAAAGGGGGGGGGGGCTTTTTTATGATGATTTTTATGCCAAGAGTGTAGAAGACGATTGAATCGGACTCGATGCCCTTTCCCTTGGCCAGAGGGGCCCTTTAATCAGACGTGGGGCCCTTTTGTCTGCCTTTAGGGCCCCTAACTAGGGTACAATTTCATTTTTCTCATCGGTTTTAGCATTTTTCTCCCGTTTTATTTTTCCAATTTCTTTGAAATTGTTCGTGAGGAGCTATAGCTATAAAACGCCTTTGGTCACGTGTCATCGGGGTACTCGGTCTTGTATAGTATATCGGAAAATAGATTATTAATGACTGCTTATTATTTAACTAAGATTTAAATTTAACTAACAAATGGTCTGCGAAATTATGATTTTAATATCTACCGGTAACTGGATTTCATATACGGATCGTCTACCCAAGTTTAATCGGATTATCAAAATTACCGTTTCATATGTGCTAATTACTCGGATTATGAACCAATGGCCGACTCTCACTAAGGTGTTCCTGTTATTGTAGCCGACAAGCAAGTTGATTTGACTAAGCCACTTAGACAACAAGTAATTGGCATTAACCCATTGTAATTTAGCCGAAAGTAGATCGATTTATGATACCAAAGTGGTCAGGTCACGGTTCATTGCTTTATCAATCGACTTGATTGAACTTCAAGAGGCAAAAGCCGACAAAAAACAGCCAGTTAAGACCCCTGGTTAGATTTAGAATTTCATGAAAGTTAGCCTACCATACCTTTATTTTCCGAAATTCTTTCCTAATTGAGGTGGACTGTTATAGCCTGGTGTTGGTGTCTATCAAGTGAATCCCATGACAGGGTTCGATCATGCACATGGGTTTTCAACTAAAGCTAAGCAGAGATAATCAATAAATTTGATTGGCTGAGATTCTGGAACACATATACTTTGGTTCTAATTGGGTGAGAGTGATGAAAACCCTAGTATAGATTCATTATATCAATAACTTTACTAAGTTTGATGAGGAGAATTTTCTGCTGAGGCTAAGTAGTGATAAACAGTTTGATTTTTCAAGACTTTGGAACCTAATAACTGTGAACTCTTCTATTAATTGAGGTAGAATGTACTTTATGTAGATGTTTATTGGGTGAATGTCTTAACTGAGTCCAATGATTAACATTTGAGCTTAAGCTAAGCAAAGCTAAGCAGTTTCATTGGTCGATGCTTTGGGACAATTAAGATAAACTTGATTCTATCTGATAGAGAGTAATGAAACTTAGTGTATAGTTTGATTGCTCCATACTATTTAAAAAAATAAATGTGCCATTTTCATGTATTAATATTTGTCATCTATTTATTTTAGAATTGCGGCGGGGGACATCTGCCTCATTGTTGACTTGTTTATTTCATTATTTGTTCTCATAGTACAGACCTCTCCACATCTATGTGTTTCTGTATTTAAAATTTAAACAGAAACTTATAAATATGACATATCTTTTTGTTTTACACTGTATCAGGTCTTAAATGCTTACATCTTCTAACTCTGTGCCATATTGCCTAGTAGGGAGGCATACTCCGCACAGTGTTTCGTTTGATTAGAGGTAATCCCACTACTCACAGCTGTAATGAGTGGATATTGTTGTTTTAAATTTTGATTGGTCAGTAGTCCGACTACCAACCAATGACTAGTTGCTCTACAAAATATTGGACCAAATATGTTTACATAATGTTACGTCATGGCTCACGATTTTATTATGCCAAATTAACCCGTGCATAGCAGAATAATGCAGTAAAACTAATTGTGTGACAAATGAGGCTATCAAGTCAAATGAAATGTAAACAACACTGTTTGGAAACAAACATACTTTTACCGTTTTTAATAAAATCACTGTCCAAAGTTTTAGGGAAGACCCAGATTAAATGAAGGACTGTCATGTTGCTGTACTTAAGTGATAGCTTTGATTGAACGGGAAGAAAGGACATACTCCCGCAAAAGTTCAAGAATCAGTAGCTAATCCAGCAATGGTCAGTGAGGGATTTCTCGGCCCATTGATTCAGGAATATTCGGAAAAGGCGACCTTGCGTATGTTGGCTCCAACCCCAAATCGGCTCTATTTATTCCAATAATCTGAAGATGGAAACAAATTTTAATCGATATTTTCGTGATATCTTTAACAGTTTTTATAATAATATGTACAATTTTCTCCTCACTACAATGTATCCTTCACAGAGATTGTTTATATTTAACTGGTCACGTGACTACCGGGTCCTGTGGAATATACTTTCGTTTAGCAACAAATATCTTCTGACTGGATACACTGATAACATACATGAAATCATCCCAGATAACTGAAACAAAACAAATTATGAAAATTTAAACTGATTACGCACTGAATATCCTTACAGTTCACAGTTACAATTTGTTCAGAGGGCCAAATCCTGTCCAGCATTTAGAGACACTAAATGAATTAAAAGTGCTTTTAACATCTTTGGACAAACTTTAAAGTGTTGATATACGCCTCCACAGAAGCTATGTCTCGGGAGTAGTTTATATCTGGTTGCAGACTTTAAAAAAATCTGTTAAAACAATAAGATTTGTAACAAACTAGCCTATATCATTCACATGGTTTTCAGCAAAGGGGAGGTAACAGAAGATCGCAGAATGCTGATTATTGTATTGATAGGGTTTTACTTTCATGACCCCAATGTTTTAAAAATTTGAGAAAATCTGATAAAAACTATAGACTCTATGTGGCAGGAACTATGCAGAAAATTCTCACGACCCAATGCTTCACAACGATTCTGATAACAAGCCTATTAATATTATTAAACATGGATTACAACATAATACAGCTTTATTTAGATGTTTTTTGATCTTGTGTACTATTCATTATTGCACATGAAAATAGGAGCATATAAAAATTTATATTTATCAATGATATTGAATAAACTTATAAACTCACTTGAAATTCGTTTAAAACTATCTCGTCTATCTGTTGTAACAGGTATACCTGTTGCAGTGTGAACCAATCGTGAAATTTTATTGGCTGTTTCCTCATCATTCTCTAAATCTCCTCCAGACTAAAATATGTACATATTTTACATTTATTTAAATTGTAGAGAGACAGAGTCACATGGGGTGGCATATTGAAAAGAACCAACACCTTTGGGTTATATACATACATTTGAAGTTTCATCAAAATTGGATAAAAATTGTGACCTCTACAGTGTCTACAAACTAAAAACACAATTTTTTTGACAATCAGAAATGAAATGAAATGGGGTTTAACGTCCTACTGTTCTGCTCCAAACAGGGCTAATGAAGACAGGCAAAAGCCACACAGTGTGCTATGAGGGAAATTTTGCCCGGACAGCGGCACTATAGCCTACTCCAATTCCAACTGTCAACATATCTTTTACGTGCATGCCTATGTACATGGGACCTCGGATTTTCGTACCATCCGAACGACTAATCAGCTGTCTCTGTTAGGGACTTTCATCCTGCATTGTACAATATAAAGAACCATAATTCTGTAAGTAACGGTCCAATACATGCAAATATCTAAAGGAACCAAGATTTTGGGGTCACAAACATACATTTCATGTTCCATGAAAATCAGATCTTCAAACTATTTGCGATTTTGTGTACAGGGGTGCTGATTTTCATGAAATTTGAACTCGTCGTTGTGGGTAATGATTTGAGCATTTTTTAAGTGACATAAAACACTGTGACCACTAGAGGCTTCACAAGCTAAAATCATAATATACCTCCACATGAAAAATAAAATACAATGTACAACCTGACACTTTTCTTCAACTAGTGGACAAAAATACAAGACGATGACAGTAAAATATTATTTCCCTGAAATGGAGTATGGACCTCTGGCCTTTAGTGTGAAAAAAGGGTTGCATGGCCGGATGGTTAGCTTGTGCACGTTGTATCTTAAGGTCTGTCACTGTGTCATTGTTTCGATTTCCTGGTTGGACATGACAAAGAGTTGTCAGTAGTGTTGTCTGTTCAACCTTGGTTTCTTCCCACTGCTAAAGACCACTTAGTCCCGAATATTCCTAGTTTGTGTAGAGTGGACGTTAAACCCCATTTTCTCTCTCTCCTTTCAATGAGAAAGCCTTAAGTAGCTAGCCCATATCTTTTAAAAGGCAAATACTTCGGCACAGCAAAGGGTATGCTATGTAATGGCTAAAATAGATATTGAATAGCAGACTTCTACTCACACTAATGACAGCACCATCTTGTGTCAGAACAAGATAACCTGTAGAATCTGGTATTTTCTCGATACCTTGTGTTGGTAACTGACTCATTTAGAAGCTTTATTTAACTTGGATCTGTAAATAAAATAAAAAAAACAATGAAAGATAGCTTAACGTGTAACGAAACATACGCCCACAGCAGCCAAGTCGTCCGAGCAGTCAACAAGGTTTGTCACATAATCTTATTTTGTCAGTAATAAAACCATTTATTTACAAGAGAAGAAAACAACTGCTTAATATTGTTTATGTTCGGGACTATGACGCTCAATGTATCGTGCCCTCAGTCTTTTTTTGTTGCACTCTCCGTGCACTAGCTCCATGCTAAATTTAGCTATAGTCTGATCAGAATAATAAATGTCCCATTTTCTTCAATGATTAATCTGGAAACCCCAAGTACACTTGACTTAGGTACGATTTTAAGGTTAGACCCTGCAGTAGATAACTAACTTCATCTCTCAACCCTTCGTGTTTCAAGATAAGAGGGTCCTATTTTAATTTAGAACCACGTAGCAATGCGAATGCGAATCACACTCGCAAAAAGTAAGCAAGATCGACAATATTTTTCATCAAAACAACAATTGACTATTGTTACCGTATTAAATTTATAACATTTCTGCAACATTCAACTACAATTCATCAGATAATCCTAACAGGCACGATTACAAATCCCAAACAAGGTTTGATTTACTTTATTGTGAATATTTGCTGATAAATGAATGTTGTTTCAGTAGATTGGGCTGCGTATGTGTAATATGTAACTAATAGTATAAAATTAATTTATTTTAAAGATGGTACAACATCATTGTATTATATTATGCATTATATTACGCCTACTCATAAAGAAATTGAGTTTGATTCTTTTCATCAGGCCAAAGCCCACCTAGTAGTAACTATACTTGTTACCTTAAACTGCGACTGGAGTAAGACGGAAGACAGCAGTAGTGGAACCATTTCTAAAGCCCACCCACCCCCTTTCTCTCAACAAAAAATGAAAATTAATAAAGTGACAGATAACATGTCAATATTTACCAATAAATAACTTCTACTACAACAAACTTTCACACAAATTTTATTAAAGCTGTCTGCAAGTCACATGACAAATTATCATGAAAATCTCGCGTGATTTGCGTATTTTGAAAAGACAATATATAATTAAACTAGCTGTTTTTCTTTTCAAGATTTTAGTTGCTTTGGTCAGAAATACAATTTTGGTATTACCAATTATCCGCGTATTAACTAAAACGGCATGTATTGCAAATCCCTGTAACTTTTTATTTCAGTCACATGACCTTCGACGAGAATCAATATCATAGTACGGAGGATGTTGCAGAAAATGCCACTTCCGCTGATCTGGAAATAGAACTGTTATCTGTTCAGAGGTGTAAATGATGTACACTCCCCTCGTCCGTTAAATTCACCCTCATGGCAGCTAATGAAGGGTTTGAGAGGGTTCGTAGCCCTTTTGATTTGCCAACCCATCAGGTAATTACTTACCCAGAATCTGGTCCTAGTCCCCCTTTTTCTTTAATTATTTATTATTATGATACTTTCTCTAACGATGTACAGTACTGTCTCACTATTTTCACTTTATTTACCCTATGGAGGGGGTGGGGTGGATGTATTAGTGAAATAATATAGAACCATATGTTAGTCCTGAAAAGACGAGTGGAAGTTAAACCCCATTTCTCTTTCCCTCCCTTTAATGTTCAAATCGGGTCAGATCGAATGACTATTTATCCCAAATTCATCCCACTTTTGATTTGCCAACCCATCCATCAGGTAATTACTTATAATTACCCAGAATCTGGTCCTAGTCCCCCTTTTTCTTTAATTATGATACTTTCTCTAATGATGTACAATACTGTCTCACTATTTTCTCTTCATTTACCCTATGGAGGGGGTGGGGTGGATGTGCCCTTTATATATCATAAGGTCTGTCATTGAGTCAACTGGCGTGGTTTTGACTCCCCGGTTGTACGTGACTAGTTTCATTCATAAATAATTGTTACAGTCTATTTATTTTACGCACTAAATACTGAAATTATTGTATTCAAGTGGAAATAGCTTTTGCCAGAATCTAATCTACTGCACTTGTTTCAAAATAACTAAATTATATGATTGGAAGTAGTGTTGTGATGGTCCGGTCTGACACCTATCAATTTTACCGATATCAGATATTAACAGTAAAATATATCAGCTGATACAAATACAGTTACCAATAGTGGTGGATACAAAACTGGCATGATAAACATGAATGTCATTGGTAGTCGGGGAAACGCATGTTACTATTTTACCTCGGAAATCAAACATGAACGTTGTGTTTTTGAAGTAATAAAATTGGGTCATATACTTCCTACGCAATCACAAATACACTCCATTTGTTATGAACTTGATATTTTGCTCCATCTTTAATGAATAAAGTCGAGATTATCATATTTTAAGTATTGATTACGATATAATTCCTTAAAGTGATCGGGGCATCTGTGTGTCTATAATAATAGATGTCAAAATGGTTCATTTGGTAATGAATGACATATCAAAGCGATGATATGATATGATTTCAACAATTTCCCTGAATTTATTTCGATTCACTTTTGTGGAGCGCTTTAACTTTAATGACAAAAGTTAGATCCGATCCTTTATATTAGTGAAACAGAGAAGTCTATTGAAATAAGGCAATTTCTGTTAATTATGTCTTCAGTTAAGACCCTTGATTCACTTTGTTGAACTCAGTGAACGCTTTAACAACAAAGGTTATCATCTGATTTGTGTGAAGGCTTTCTTCATTTTGTAGCACCATGGGAACCCCCAAAAAACAAAAATTATTGCCTTTAAATGCCCCCCATTACTGACAAAGATGAAATATGCAACAACCATTTTTGACTTACTACCTATCTTTGTTATAAAACTTTGAATAATTAGGATTGTTAAAGCTACCTTACATATACTAATTGTACAATGAATTTGATATTTTCATTTTAGAAACGACTGCGTCATCTGAAGTCTGTATGGATGAGAAATTTACAATGCAAAAGTTTTAAAAGAAGTGAAGTCAGCAAGATGGATGCTTTCTTTACTCTGCATAAAGATGAGAAATCAGAAGGTAAGTACATGTAATTAGATTTAAGACATTATTGAAGATTCTAAATCTGTAGTGGATAACTCATTCATGTATTTATTAAGCTTTCATATTGCATTGTAAAAAACATTTTCATCTGCAGTTTCAGATTTTCGAATTTCGAAAATTCGTCGCTGTGATTTCGAACCGGAAGTTTAGACCAACTTGACAACTTCTTTAATAGTTGCACAATTTTCACGAAATTTAGTAAGTAAGTAGATCCTGCCGATGCGATTTCAAAATTATGATCACAAACTTTCTAAATTATCTCCCCTTGATGAAATTAAGGATCAAAATTTTCAAAAAAATCAACGAAATATAGGACAGAGTGACCTATTTTTTTTTTTCGATACACTAGACAAGTAATTACCGATTCGCATACAAAATATGGAGTTTGTCAATCGAACCGGAAGTGCCACCATCTTGAAACGCGAAAAATCAATAGAACTTTTGCGATTTTGTACTTACAGACATGGGAGTTATATTTTCTGAATCCTTGAAGGAAGGCTTAAAAAACGTTCAGAGCAGAATTTTGATTTAGGTCAACTGATTGTCGCCATTTTGAAGTGAATATGAAAAGTGGTAGCAATTTGAAGGGCCGAGAATTTGGAACACAATAACTCCCCTTCTAATTGAGCTAGAATGTTCAATCTTGGTGTAGACGTTCACTAGGTCAATGTCATGATTGATGTTAAAGATGAGCATTTTCTGCTTAGGGTAAGCAAATATAAGCAAGCTGATTTGTTGATTCTTTAGGGCAAAATAACTTTGGATATAATGAAGGGAGGGCGATGATACTCTTGCCAATCGAGAGTCTAACAGCTAGCCTGTTGTGTGAAATCATTGTATCATTTTTTTCAAATGTCCGGGGTAACCGAAAAAAAGAGATCGAAAATCCAGAAAGTCGTATTTCAACCTGCCATTTTTGGTTCTTTCCCGCGAGTTTTTGACCATTTTGATACTTTTTTCTTCTTATCCTGTTATTTAGGATACTTGATATAATCGTGACGATGAATATGAAAGCTTTCATATCTGCATGGGACAGTAGCAGATCTAGTTATACATATTTCTTGTTTTGTGTCTAAGTTGAATTGGGTTAAAATCGATAAGATAGAAAAGTATTTTGAGATATGTTAACTAATTTGAGCAGATGGGTGTGACGTGTGGAGTGTATGTAGTAAACACCAGCTTCAAGTATATTTACCACTATGTTATGGTCATTTACCAAACTAAAAGCTTTTACAGGAGAAATTTAGTGTGCTTCTAAGTGGTCATGACATCTCAATATAGACTGATATCACATTAGGCAATAATAGTCATTTATTTAAACTACATGTACACATATAAGAATTAAGCTGCTAAACAGTTTGCCTAACTTGGTCATCATTTGTTTACTTTTTCAAAAAAACTCAGCAGTATTTTAATTCTTAGAAGTGACTTGTGCAATCCTTTATTACTCTGTTCAGAAAATCTACAAAGATTACAATAAATCTTGATGGTGATTTGTGTAGAAGAAATCATTTAAACAGAGACAATACTGTGGAATTGATACCTGGTGATAACTCCTGTAGTGGGATAGCTTCTGCTAATTCTGTATTTTCTACAGGCAAAGCAATACAACATCCAGTTGTATCTACAGACTGTAGGTTAGGGTAAATTCTGCCAAACTTTTGTTTTTAATATTAACTTTTCTTTGTTTCAGCTGTATATAAAAGTGAAAAAATTATTGGTTCCATGGTAAGTAGTTCATTTATACAGTTTAATCTCAATCTTTCTGGCAATATTAATATGAAATTTCACTAATAACAGACAATTCTTTTCTAGTCATGACCCTTGTTTCACTTTGTAGAACCCAGTGAACGACAAGATTTATCATTCGATCTGTGTAAAATATAAATGCATTATTTGAATTAGTAAACGAAGAAACCTTTTGTTACATACTACTAGCGCTATGACCCCTGTTTCACTTTGTTAAGTTATCATTCAGTCTGTCTTAAATTGATATCATTGTCTTGCAAATTCACTCATTAACCACAAAAAATAAATAAGCGCCAACCCTTGTTAAATGCTGTGGTTTCTTATGACATTTTTTTAAAACATACACACAATACAAGAATGAACCGTGGCGACATTGGAAGAATTAGGTCATCTATAAAATGTTTTTAACTAGTGTCAAACAGATAAAAACAAACATGAGTAGTTTTATGAAATTCATTGATATTATTATAGTGAATTTTCAAATTATTTAGTCAGAGTCATTTAGCACAGGGAAACATTGATTGGTGTGCATGTAAAAGATCCCTTTACAGTTGGAATTTTTAATCAGAGGAGGCAGTAGAATAATTCTCATTATTTAATATATTTTTCAGAATCCATCATGGAAGAGTTTTGATGTGAGTTTCTTTGAAGATAAATTGGACACGATTTCTAAATGTATCCTTTTTGTGAAACTTTTTCTTGTCATACAATAAAAACAAATATATTATATATATTTTATACTTATCTAAAATCATAAATATTAATCAATTCCAACTATTACAGGCAATTCAGAAAACTTTTTGAAAATATTGTTTCTGTACTGCCGTTTTTGTTTCGTAAAGGACTTTAAAAAGATCTATTGGTACATTGATATAGGGCTATAGATCTGAACTCTTAATAGCAAATGTTATTATTTTTGTGCTCATTTTACTGTTGGAATATTTAAAGCCATTATTTGGGAATGTTTTTGGTACATTTTTAAATCTTTTAAATCAATACATTTTCTTTTGATGGGGCTATGGTTCTGGACATGATACTAGAATGTCCATAATCCCTGCGTAGGTTAGAAACTATATTTTGATATCACTATAGGCTTTTTTATCGACTTGCCAAATTGATTTGAATTTATTAGAGATGTCATGTGACAATTTAGTCGATTTCAAAGTACTTTGGCGAGTTCGTTAAATGCTCCGATTAGCTGTTAACAATTATTGTGGCTGGACACAGTTGAAAAAAACACGTGACCACCTGATCAAATCGTCAAATCGCACCCTGAACTGATTTGGCGATTTGATGTAATCGCTTCGGAAATCGATGTCGATAAATTTGTTGATTAGGGTAACCAATTTGAATTAGATGGACGTTAAAGATGAAAATGTGATTGAATGCAAATCACTTTGGCTAATCAGTGGTCGATAAAAACGCCTTTAGTTTACATTGATTTGTGCCAGTCGGTGATTGGAATAAAAAATGTAAGATTTAAGCAAATAACCAAACAGGCTCAATTGTAAAATACAGTTTTAGCCAAAATGACCACAAATAATTGCAATTGGCCAAATATGATGGATTTTCAAGAGTTATCAAGTGGTACAATTTTTATGAAAATCTAACAATAGTTTACCCTTTTTTATGGTCATAAAAACTCACACAAAATTGCTATTTTCTCGGAAATTACTCAAATTAGTAACTAGTTACTTTTGATCGTATATAGGCCTATTGGTGATGAAAGTTTTTCCGAAAGATGCATATGACGATCAGCAGCTTTATGTAGAATGTTGAAAAGAGAACATAAAATGATTCAAAAAGCATTTCAATTTAATGAGATTGAGATGTAGTTATTATGTTTCTTTAACATGGTATTTGAAGATGTTGTTATAAAGATATGGATTGGTATGGGTAAAAATGTTAAACTATTGGTGGATTTGCAAATTAATCTTGATGGTCTTGTGTTTCTTGCTGATAAGGTTTGTTTTGTTTTTTATATTATTAGTTACTTTTGGCATTAATTTAATACAAAGTCCTTTACAGGTCTTATTATCTCAATATAAATTTCACAAACAATATGATATTATATTAAGCATATGAAGTTCATACAAAAATTGCTAATGAGGCAATTGCTAATGAGGCAATTTCATGATACGGTTATTAGCTATAGGTACACTGCATAATAAATGGCCAAGCCTAATAGAATACAAAGGACTACAAAATTAAGAGCAGTGGTGTAATTATGTGGCAACAACATTCCCCCACTATTCTCAAATGTAGTGGAATTTTTAATTTTCACCCCTATCAATTCTTTTTGCTTAAACTGCTATAGCTTATTTACTTTGAAGTTAATGTTGCTTTTTGACCATCCTATTAACACTTCTTAATCTGTTGATTTAGCTATTTGATGATTGAATCTTTGAAGAACCCTGGGATACATAATCTCTTTAAAGCACTACATGTATATAGCGCCAAATCCACACAACAATAAAACATGCTCTTAGTGCACTTGTTTACATTAAATTGAGGCTAAGTATTAGACCATTTACTGAATGGTTTGACTTTTGTATTTGCTCTTAGATAAACATTGAATCAGTTTAACCCTGGAAAGTGTACTGTGGACAAGACTTTATAAGCAACATTTTATTCATAATTGACTCTGGCCTCTTCCAAATCAATTTTTAACCCAGCAAGTCCAGCATGTGTTTTTTTTTCTATTTTTAGTTACAAATGGAAGGTGTTAAGTATAGACCTAATACAGTCATATTTGGAATGTTTGATAAATACTTTGTAGATTCAGAAATCATCCAAACACTCACAAAACAGGTAATGTCATGTTTTTTTTTTGTTACTACTACAACTACCGGTATATATTCCAGCCCTCTATCGCTCTATCGCTGTCATCAATTGTTTGGAACAAATTATTGTTAGATTTGAATTCTTGTAACCAAAATATTTATTAGTTAGACTTTTGGTGTTGTAATCATTGTAGTCATAATGAGCAGTCACTGCAAGAGTCAATTGCTGCAACAAGATGTTTATGCAAGGGGATGAAAGATGAAATGAGGTTTAATGTTCTACTTTTCAGCATTATCTAGGAAAAGGAAGACTGAAATATGCCATACAGTGTGCTATGAGTGAAATTTGCCCAGACATCAGTATTATGTCTACTCTTCGTTGAACTCTGTCATGAGTTCTTCGGTTTTTTGTCCCATCCTATCAACTAAATTTTGCATCAGACCTGTACATTTCAATTGGCAAATGTCTGGCTGCAAACAGACAGCAAGATGTAGTGAATATAATGTTGAATGTACTGAAAGGATTACTGACCGTAATTATCTCTAATAATAGACTAGTATTGATAAACTAATTAAGTGAGAAAATTAGGAACTACATATATGTGCTCTAAATAACAAATTATCAAAGAAATACATTGTGCCTGAAGTCTATTCATATTAAAAGAGGGAATTGTAGCTTATATTCACCCTATTTCCTCAACTAATGGTGTCTGATGGGCAAAATTTGGGGACATAAAACACTGCACTGATCAGTTATTTTGGCTAGAAGAGTAACTTGCCATTTGAAACTTTTGTCAATAGTATGTAAGCTGATCAGATAGTTTACTTTGTTGGTTTCTGGATTTTTGTTCTTTTGTCAGGCGCATGAATATATTTAAGATTGTCAGATCATACTCCTGATTACTCTGAAACAAATGTCCTTGTTGACAACCATCGTTTATTATTTTAAATATTTCAGGAAGAAGAGGTAGTAAATAAAAAACAGTTGGCCGTTAAAATGTTGCATGTTTATTTAGCCAACCAGAGACGTTCTTACAATTCCAACTCGTTAACAAGGTACATAACTAAGACAGTTTGATAATCTGAATCAAAATGTAAATTGAATTTTGATATCTTCAATAAATTGAATTTCATCCATGACCTGTCATTATATTATTTTGTTTCTCTCATCAGAAATGACAAAACTATTATCATAAACAAGTCAAGCTATATATGGGTGTATCCTAAAATAATCATTCTCCTTTTGATTTGTATCATAAATTCATTGTTCATAAATTAGTCTTAGAACCTTAAAAAAGATGAAAATGGATCTAAGAGCATATATTAATATATTGATTTACATTCGGCCTCACTAAGCAATATGTGATCTACACGAAAATCGTTATACTTGATCAGTGATCATCTAGAAAAAACTTGTAGACGCTGGGGAGACCAAAGTTATCTTATGGATTTGATATGCCCTTGATATTTTTTTTTTAGCTATCTTGTGCTTTTACTTTCACACACAATTGTTTTTCATGAGATATTACCATTGGTCGCTTTTAAAAATCTTGTGAACCTCCAAGCGTTATTACATATTTGAAATTAATACACAGTGTTTTTGTTATGAAGCCATTCAAATTTTAATTATTTCTGATAATTTGTTCTTGATCAGTATTTAGTCTCTTTTAAATGCTCCCATTACCTACCAAAGAATAAATATATTGTATGTGACAACCCTTGTTGACTACTCAGACAACTTAACAGATTCTTTTCAAATTTGTTGGAAACATTGTGTTCATTAGAAGACGAATCCTACTGATATTCCTTGATTTAAGGATGATTTGGTCAATGTCCAATTTTCCTTCCATATATCCTGCTGCATGTGGCTATCTTTTAATATTTGTTTTTGACCAGAATCCATACCATACTAAGAGCTGTAAAACAGACCCAAGCTTCTGTACGACGAGTCCATCAACACATACAAGATAAATTAATAGCTGCACAACAACTAGATGAGAAGGTCAGTATTTGTTCTGAAATAACTAATCGTAGAAAAAAATCTGTATTATAGTATTAGTTGTCAAACTGAATGCTGATTCTACTATTTGAATAATAATTAAGAATATTCAAACCTTTTATTTAATCGAAATGGTGCATTTTCATTTTTCATATTTTCGTCTGTTCATCCTGAAATGACCTAGTTTGTCACTTGTGTGTTTAGTGAACTACGTCTGATTATAGAATGTAGGGACACATACCTCCTAAATCGACCAATTGAAAATGAGGTATGAGAAGGAGTGACACTGGTCTTTGACTGGAAAGATTCTGTGTTTTTGTTTCTCTTTTGGAGAAGTAAAATCAATGTCGCAAATTAATGCTGATTTATCATACAAAGGTATGAAAAATAACATTGTCAAGCTGTTAATTTTAAACTGTTAATTTTCAAGTTTTAGTAAATATATATGCATGGTTGACTACAAGAAGTTTTGATTTTATTTTCAGTTAGCAAAGCGAGAAGAATTATTATTGAAGGTAAATCAGTTAGGTAATGAGTTGATTTGGCAGACTACAAAACTACAGACTGATAAAGATACGTTTGATAGACAGCATAATACAATCAGATCACGATGTAAGTCATAAAACACAAAACGATTTCTCACTATTTTCTGTAATTCTTGACTAAAAGGCAAATACGGACTTTCGGTTATACACAGTAAGAAGTAGTTTTATCAAATGTATTTCAATGTTTACATGTATGTCTTGTAAATGTACTATGATAATAATGACTAAAGTTATCCTAGAAAAAAGTTTGTTAGTTTTTATACAACTCAGTTGCACACTTATACATTAATACCAACAATGTGTATTGTTGACCTTTTTTTTCAAGAACCTTAGAGTTAAAAGAATTGTAACAAAAAACATTGCATGGCAAACTTTCTTTTGTTAAAGTTGCACAGAACCTTTGTGTTACGTATCAATTTTGATGTAACTTTCAAAATTAGTACCGTAACACCTATTTTATTGTTTGACATCAACATTTAACATGATTTCAAAGATTTGCAATTTATTTTAATTTTCAATTTTATGACATCACTTTAAAAACCATGTAGATCAAATATCTCTAATTCCAATGATCAATTATAAAGAATTGCGTGAGGAGATAGATTTTAAAGATTGACTTCCGTTTTTTAAAAGGTGCACAGAACGATTGTTTAGAAAAAATTCCAAATAAGAACCTACTGAAGTTACTGATTTCCGTTTTTCACCCGGGCAAATATTCCTGTTTTTTTAAAAGGCATACAGAACTTATGTTTACAAAAATTCAAAATATACGCTATCTTCTTAATTGATTGGCATCAAGATTTCTCCTGATTTCAAAGATTTTCACCTTTTTTGTCCCCCCGCCTTTAGAAGAAAGTGGGGGACTATTAAAATGGGTTTGTCTGTCTGTCCATCCGTCACATTCTTTGGGACACAATAACTCTCTAACTTGATTGGTTGATGCTTTAGTTCGAATTAAGTGAATACCTTGACTAAGAACTCTGCTTTTAATTGAGGTAGAATGTTTAATGTTGATCATGATATTCATTGATTCTGTGTGACAGAGAGTGATGAAACTGTGTATAGTTTGATTGTTAGATACTTTTGAAAAAGGTAAATGTGCAATTTATTAATATGTGTCCTCTATTTATTTCGGTGGGGACATCAGCCTCACTGTTGGCTTGTTTTTTTTGAATTTCAATTTCAAGAAATCAATTTAAAAATTATATGTGAAATCAATTATAAAATTCTAATGCAATGATTGGTTGTCAATTGTGAAAGGTTTCTAAAAAATATTAAGATATTGAAAATCGGATAAAAATTGTTGGATGAGATAGGTTTTAAAGGTTGACTTTTGTTTTTTGACCGGGCAAAATTTCCCATTTTTGTGAAAAGGTGCGCACTGCACAGAAACTGCACTACAATCCAAATTTGAGAAAAGTTTGAAAATAAGACCCACATGAACACCGCCTGTTAATTATGAAGTTAAGGCATAAGTCTTCATTTTGATAAAAAAGAGAAACCTAATACTGAATGCAAAGAAGCAATTGATAATATGCTACCAGTCCTGACATTACGCTCTCAATAATGTTTCTATCCATGAACATTATTTCAAACACTTTTGAGCACTGATTTCTGCCAGCTTCTATTACCGTTACTCAATGACTTTAACTTTGACAATATTAATGTTTATGTATTTTGAGAATGTTTAAACTTCATATTTTTCAGATGAAAAGTTAAAAGAGAATATAAATAATTTAAATATTTCTAGAAATAAACTAGGTGAGGAACGGCAGACGTATAATCAACAACGTGAGAAATGGATCAAAGAGAGCGCTCAATTATTAATACGTAGAAAACAGCTTATTGGTGATCTCGCTACATCAGTCTTTCCTATAGTAGAGGTAAATACATTAACTCTCTGCCAGTCTTTGTCAAATTGAAAAATAGATTATTGAACAGAGGTAAATAAATTAAGGGTATATTTTATTGACATGTATTGATCATTTTTATATGCCTTTCTCTACTTTATTCTTTACTAATTTACAACTTATGCAGTAGCTGAGTAGAAGCTTTTAACTGATTTCATGTAATGCATTGGAGTCATAAGTGGATGAAGCCTTTTGATTTGCATTCCTGAGTTATTTCCATTTTCCGAAAACCTTGTTAACCTTCTTTCAAAATTTGTCTGAAGCAATTGGGTTCATGAGAGGCTCAACCCTCTCGATATCCATTGATTTTCAGCTCTCTGCAACCTTCCATTCTGTATTTACTCCCCAAATCCTCTTGTCCAAAGTATCATATGGTCTGTCCATCAGGTGGATTTTTTCTGTGGTCATGTGAGAACGAAGCCTATCAATATTCAGCATTATATGACTTTCTATTCAGCAGTTTTCCCCCATTTGCCGAAAACCTTGTGAATGCAATCAAGTCTGTAGCTATTAATGCATGTTTTTCAAAATTAGTGGGAAGCAAAATCTCCCCTTTGCCGAAAACCTTGTTGATGTGAAACAGGTTACAATATTTATCAGATATTTTTCAAATTTTGGTGGGAAGCATTGGGTTCATGAGAGGCTCAACCCTCTTGATATTCAGTGTAACAGAGTTACGCCCTTCTGTTCTATTAACATAGAGAAAAAAGTTTTTTTTTTAAATTTTATAAACTGAATGATATCAACATAATAGAGATGTTGGGGTTAGAAGAGGATAAATCCTATCAATATTCAGCGTTGGATCCATGATATGCTTTTCTTGAGTCACCCCCCAATCCCCCAACACACACTTACATTGGAATTGGAAAGGATGAACCCTTGGTGCATGTGATCAATATCCTCCAAGTTTTCCTTTTGGATAAGCTACTGTTGAGACATAGCTGCTGTTGAGGCATATTTCCACGCTTTGTATAGCTGTCTCCTTTTATTTTCAGTCTGAAAAACAAGAGATGTATATTTGTGCCGTAAGATTACCTAACTCAGAGAGTTATCAAGGTAGGTAATTCATAATGTCGCCCTGTGTGGTTGTGTGGGTGGATATTGCCTACAGCCTGCAATTCTTACCGAAAGGATGATCCCTTTCGTTTTGTACGCATGCATGACCCTGAAGGGGATAGCAACACATAATTTTTGTCTGTATCACCTACAGGCTTTAATTTTGAATGGATCACCATGAAACTTGGAAAACTAATTCCTTATACCCTAATTACAGTGCCTATTGATTTGTTGCATGCCCTCTACTCCTGCGTACCCCCCCCCCCCCAAAACTGCTAGATATAGTTATCATGTCAGACCTGCAGACAAGGAAGTCAAAGGTGATAGTATGATGATATATTCTTTTATGTGGTTAACGATGTGAAGATGGTTTAGTAGTAATAAGGACAAATTGAAATTTTATTTTAGGACAGGATGAGATGATGATTGCTGTGGCTCTAGGTTACACATGTCACCTGACATTAATGATCTCTCAGATTCTATCTCTACCTCTACGTTACATCATGGAATTCCGTGGTTCACGATCGCAAATACGTGATCATATTCATGTTAAATTAACAGAGAAAGACAGAGAGTAAGTGATGCTTCTTTTTTTTATACGTCCACATTCATAATGTGAACGTATTATGCCGTCGCCCCTGTCTCTGTGTGTGTGTGTGTGTGTGTATGTGTGTGTGTGTGTGTGTGTCTGTGGTTCGCCTACAAGGCGCAATTCTTCATGGATTTTCTTCAAACTTGGTATACTTATTCCTTATACTCCAAGGAAGATCCCTATTGTTTTTGGTGCATGCCCAACCCCCAGGGGCAGAGCCACGCCCATTTCTAGTATTTGTTTGTCGTCTATAGGCCACATTTCTTAACTTATAATCTTGAAACTTTGCATACACATTCTTTGTACCCCAAGGAACATCCCTATCGTTTGGGGTGCATGCCCAACCCCCAGGGGCAGAGCCACGCCCATTTTCTTTTCGTGTGTCTTTGTGTCGCCTTCAGGGCGCAATTCTAACTGGGTTTTCTTCAAACTTGGTATACGTATTCCTTATACCCTAAGGAAGATCTCTATTGTTTTTGGTGCATGCCCGACCCCCAGGGACAGAGCCACGCCCATTTCTAGTATGTGTTTGTTTGTCGTCTACAGGCCACATTTCTTAACTTATAATTTTGAAACTTTGCATACACATTCTTTGTACCCTAAGGAACATCCCTATCGTTTGGGGTGCATGCCCAACCCCCAGGGTCAGAGCCACGCCCATTTTCTTTTCCTGTGTCTTTGTGTCGCCTACAGGGTGCAATTCTTACTGGATTTTCTTCAAACTTTGTATAATTACTCTTTATACTCTAAGGATGATACCTATCGTTTGGGGTGCATGCCCACCACCCCCCCAAGGGGCAGAGCCACGCCTATTTTCTTTTTGTGTGTCTGTTTGTCACCTACGGGCAGCAATTCTAACTGGATTTTCTTAAAACTTTGTATACTTACTCTTTACACCCTAAGGATGATCCGTATTGTTTTTTGGTGCATGCCCAACCCCCAATGGCAGAGCCACGCCCATTCCTTGTATTTATTTGTTTGTCGTCTACAAGCCACATTTCTTAACGTATCATCTTGAAACTTCGAAGGCTTATTCTTTGTACCCTAAGGAACATTCCTATCATTTTGGGTGCATGCCCAACCCCCAGGGGCAAAGTCACGCCCATTTTCTTTTTGTGTGTCGCCTACAGGCCACAATTCTTAATCGGTCATCTTGAAACTTAAAATACTTATTCCTTATACCCTAATGATGATCCCTTTTGTTTTGGGTGCATGCCCGACCCCCGTGGGACAGCAACACCCATTTCTTGTATTTGTTTGTCTGTCGTCTACAGGCTGCATTTCTTAATGTATCATCTTGAAACTTTGAATACTTATTCTTGGTACCTTAAGGAAGATCCCTGTTGTTTTTGGTGCATGCCCAACCCCAAGGGACAGCGCCACGCCCATTTTTTTTTTGTCTGTCTGTGTGTCACCTACAGGCCACAATTCTTAATCGATCGTCTTGAAAACTTGTTTTATACTTATTCCTTATACCCTAAGGCTGACCACTATTATTTTTGGTGCATGCCGGACCCCCTGGGACAGAGCCACGCCTTACAGGATGCAATTCTTAACAGATCCTTTTAAAACTTTACAAACCTATTCCTTATACCCTAAAGATGACCCCTATTGTTTTTGGTGATATCCTAACCCCCAGGGGCAGAGCCCTGCCCATTTTTACTTCATGTCTGTGTGTGTTGTCTACAGGCCACGATTCTTAATGGATCGTCTTTAAACTTGGGATATGTATTCCATATAGCCTAAGGACATCAACTGCATGACCCGACTCACACAGGCAAGACACGCCCAATTTTTGTGTTTGTCGTTTACAGGCCACAATTCTGAATGAATCAGCTTGGTACTTGGCTTATGTATTCCTTATAGCCTGAGGGCGTCCACTATTGATTTTGATGAATGTCCCGACCCCCAGGGGCAGAGCCACGCCCACTTTTTGCCTTTAGCCTTAGGAAGGCACAATTCTGAATGGATTATCTTGGTATACTTATTCCTTATACTCTAAGGACAGCAACTATTGATGTTGGTGCACGACCCTCAACGCTAAACAAACCAAACGCCTAGCCTTCTTGACAAAGTACCATATCAATCAAAGCAGGAATGTGGACGTATATTGTAGCGTTAGCGTTATGTTTTAAAAGGTAGGATTTGGTAATGTATGACCATGTTAACTCATCAAGTGTAACAGCCTGTGATATTTGATGGATGTGAATATATTTTGTGATGGATAATTTACCGAAAAATTGGATAATCGAGACTTTGTTTATTATTCTACCAACCTAACCTTAGTAATGACGATCAAAGTAGCCTAAAATGGAATCGCTAATATCTTGGTTCAGAGTGAAGTAATTTTACTGAAATTTTCAGTATTCTGTTTTCATTATCTTTTTTTTTTAACTATTATAGCAGGATATATCAGCTCTTTATCTAATCTTACCTAATGCTCCTTTAAGTTACCCTTTTTCCGAAAAACTTGTGAACCTGATAGAAGCCACAGTTTCTAAACGATTTCTATACACTCACATATTGGTGTTGGCGTATTATGTTGGCTTGTGAACATGTTAGAGGCTGCAGTTTCTAATGATTCCTTTCAAATTTGGTGTGCAGCATTTTGATCATGAAAGGGCAAATCCTTTCACACCAGAGTTGTGCGCCATTTCCTGAAAATCTTATATGATTGTGATAGATGCTGAAGTTTTTAATAGATATTATTCAAATTTGATGTGAAGTATTGGGACAATGACAGGATGAGTCAACAAAATAAAAAAAGATGCAATTTTGTTTTCAGTTTTCCACTGTATGGTAAAGGAAAAGAGAAATTCCAGTTTAATTATGGTGTATTTTTATTGAATAAAAATATAAGTCAGGTTTGTTCTATTTAATTATTCATTCAGCAGTAAGATATTAAGATTTACAAAAACAGTATGTAAAAATATTGTCTTGTGGTTTATTGAAACTAACCGCTTTTTGTTATTCTATTTCATGTAACTTGTAGCTTTATTTATCACTGCCAGGTGGTTTCATATAACTTTATTTATGAGTGCCCCATCTTCCATATTTTGGCAAGTGTTTTTTTATTCAAACAAAATTATAGACTGACCATCCATAATGTCTTTTTGAGGTTAAATTCTTTAAAATCCCTTATTTTAAAGCAGTTAAATTGATTGGTCGGTAAAATCTCAAACAGTAAACATGAACACTGTCTCATTTGTGTGCTTCATTTTATATTAGGGTTATATGAATAATTAATCAAACGGAAAAGATTATAAAAATTAATTGTTGGGCTTTGTTTTATGTCTTTGTCTCCTGTTGTGGTCACCTTTTTTTTTTTCTTATTTCAGTTACGTTTTTATTGTGGTTTAGGTACGAGTGATTTAAGATTAACGTTACCTAATTTAAAATCTTTATTAGAATTACGGTTAGGGGTTAAATGGTAAGTATGCATTGAATTAGTCATCACTACGTGCTGATTTTAGTATCCAAATATTCAAAATCTATTTGATTATTGGATTCAATTCAAAGTATCATAATTTGAGTCATTGCTGCATTTTCTTAGTTCTAGAATTTTTCAACGAGTACATTTTACTGTATTTGTATATTTATTTTTGAGTATACTATATGTAGATTTTATTAACTTTTGTGGTCCAACATTTTCCTATAGGAGAAACATATATGGTGGATATTGCCCATTATTGATGGAGGTTTAATGTTCTCTGGTTTTCTTATATTGAAATGGTATAAACTGCAAAGTTTACATCTAGTGTATTGAAGTAGAATTATTATAGTTGTCAGTGCATCAGGCTGTAATAATCTTAAACAAATAACGTAGGTAAGATGCCATCTTGAGAAAGATATCCATGGATAGAATGAAATTTTATACAAAAGATGGCTGACTATTTTAGAGAAATAAATAGAATAACCACATTGATTTTTTTTTTCAGTGATCATTCTACAACTCATTCATTAACACCATCAGTTTCTGGTGGGCAGACAACAGTTAGTTCTTCAGTGAAAGATGGATCGCGAAGTATGACTGGATCAAGTTCCGCGTCGGGAAATACTCAACAGGATCAATCGACTTTGCTGAACTCTCTAGATACTGAAATAAATGAGAGTTATCTTCCCCTTGATAGGCAAATCAGCGAATTTGCATACCATTCAAAATCTGTTGTAGAACATAAGCAACTTCTCCACCAAGATTCGTATGACAATAAAGGTGAATTTCAGACAAACAACATAGAAACAAGTAAAAGCCCTTTAGTTTTAACGTCAGACTTCTCAATTAACGCCTCATCTAGTGATATACACATGCATAATAACACAAACGGTCATCCAAATCAAGATGGAACACAAAGTGACTCATTTGTGAACAGTACTTTTATGGTCATGTCTAAAGATTTAACTGATATTAAGGGCAGTAACTCTGAGGAGTATGTTAGTTCATCTGAATTTACAGACACTTTGACTTGATAAGTGCTTTAATGTAGAAGATATGAATTCTTGATCATTCCAGTCCATATTGTTTTGCTTTGACTACAATAAAACCAAATCTGTTCACCCTGTCAAAGGTCATACAGAGATATCTTGGAGGAAAATGACAGTCATTATATACACCATGGCTGCTGTGCATTTCAGACTAAAACAGGAAAAATATAGGCTGGAATGACTGAGACAACTGGTAGTTCCGCCTTCTTGAATTTCAAATCAAACGTTTGGAAAGTATGGTTCTTCTAGTGAATTTCTATGTGATTGATACAGAATGGAATTGGAAAGTAAAACCAAATGGGTTAGCTTCTTGTCAAAAGACAATATTGGATATTTTAAGACTAACATGTGGTAATGTTTATTTTTCTATTGTAATGTGTGAAATGTTAAGGAGAGAATTGTTCCCAGAGACTTAATATTTAGATGTTAATTATTGACCAAAGTGAATTTTGGCTGCTATGACATCCTAACTTACTTGAAACAAACAATGTAGGACCAAGTGTATTTAATGATGTGTGCGGTTCAGTAAAATTGTGCATTATTGAGTATAGCTGGGAGATTAAATTATTATATTCCATGTTTCATGGATGAAGAAAACACAAAATATAATGCCATGACATTGAAATTTAAAGAGATAAATATGTATTTATGAGGTTTTCCTCTCTTACACTCAATCACTTATATCTCAACACTAGCTTTATCTATAGACCTCAAATTTACTAGGAAGACATATTGTCATTCCACAAATCAACATATAAAATATAATAAAATAGTGAAATTTCTTGTGTTCTACATGTATTAGTTATCTTATAGAGGTTGATAATTTCTGTTTATTTACAATAATTGGATATGGAATTAATACATCGGTCTTTTGATCATTTGTACTGTACATGTATGTGCAATATCATCCTATTTATCTGCTTGTTAAATATTTATTTTTATATAAAGAAATGTTAGAAAGACCATGTCGTAGAAAGACTAGTATTTAACCTGTACAGACATGTTACAAACCTAGTGGTTATGTGACCAAACAATCAATACATAATTAGGCCCTACTCAAAGCATATTCCATACTCGACAACCATTCATACACCATTCGCTGAACCGTTGCATAGTAATAAACTCAGTAATTGTGTTCATATGTTCAATTACTAAATGTTATTCATCGGATCAAGTTAGCTCAAAAATTTAAAACTTTATAGTAAACACACGCTACTACAAATGTACCTCCTTACCAGTACCTATGACCCTACATATAGTTGAGGTAAGGTAAGATGCTATCTTGTGAAAGATATCTATGGATAGGTTTAAATTTTATGCAAAAGATGGCTGACTATGTTATTTTCCTTAAACTTGACTTGTACGTGTGCGTTTTTAGCTTGAAATGTGCCACTGTCGCCCCCAAATCACCATTGAGTTCATGAAAAGTGGGTTGAAACTTCCTGTCAAAAGTATTGCTCCCCATTACACAAATAGTGGAAAAGCATGTAATATGTATACTCAGGGCCACAATATTTGTCCCAATTCTAATGAAACTTAAAATGTGTTAAAAATCAAAAGATCTGGAATGAGTTCAATTTGGGTCCACATCAGACTTTAACTTCTTGGCTCATGGACACAGAACTTTTACACAAAATGTGAGTGAAATATGTACAATGTTTGTGGGCCCCCATCTCTTCTTGAGATGGTCATCAATATAAATAATGTTAATTAAGTTCAGTATGATCAACTAAACTGACAAATAACATACCAGATGTTACTCTATCTCATGTATTCTATTCAATGGCCACATATAACCAAAATAATACTCTTTCTTTCCTCTATCATGCACAAGATTTCTAAAACTTATCAAGGGCCATCACTCTTGCAGTAATTATTGGAAATCGCTGACAATCACTCTTGCAGTAATTATTGGAAATCGCTGACAATCAATAGTCTAGTCTCAAGACATTAAATACTTCCACCACTTTAATGTAGGCATATTAAGTAACTAAATATGCCGGTATATCAATTTATTATTCTAAAATTACATCAGATTATTTTACAAATAAATACAGTTTCATTTCATTTACAAAATATAACAAAAATATATCTACATAATGCATACTACTTCTTCATATTTCATACATGATTGAACAGAAACTACTTTTCATTTCAATACCTGGGTTCCAAATATCTTCCCATAGTAGTTTTGTGATAAGATATAGGACAAAACAACTTAGTATGTTGTACTTGAGCTACAGCTAGGCTTACTGTGTGAGAAAAACCCCAACAAATTGCACCTGGGTGGTGGAACTTTGAATATCAATAACGTTAGTCCTCTCATTACCTCAATCCTTTTCACCAAATTTGAATGGACGGTCATTGGACATCGATAGGTTTCGTCCTGTCATGACCCCAATTTTTTAAAATAATCTATATCCTAAGCAATAACGAACCAAAAGCTGACAGACCATTGAACAGGGCGGGCTATGAAAATGAGTGAAAGTTTTTCAATATGTGACCTTTAATTTTTCTTTTTTTTCTTTGTGTGTGATTGCTCTATATCCTGTTGATAAGTCTGTATTAATTCTTCTTGAGTATCAGGTAAAGCTGGACAATACCGACTATATTCCATTGTAAATTCTCCTTTACCTTGTGTTAAGGATCGTAATTCTGTAGCATAGCCAAACATATCATTTAACGGAACCTGATAAAATAAGAAAAATTTATTATTTAAGTAAGATAAAAGTGCCATTAAATCTAGCAATACAGACTTCGATCAAAATGACAAGGGAGACAGTCCACGAAAACATGGACTATTTCTTCCAAAATATACAAAAGAAAGGTTGCTAGACTATGCAAAACAAACACCCAAGCAGTCAAAATATACGAGACACTGATGTCAATTTTATACAGAATTGGTTGTTCAAGCGAAGGTTCTACAACGAGAAACAAGTGCCAAACTCAAAACTAAGGTAGTAATCAGCAGTCAATGTACTAAAATCGTATTCAAACTAACTTATCTGTTGATACGTGCTTCAAATCCCTCTCAAAACATTTTTATAAGAAGAAAAACCACCCCAAGCATCCTTGAATCCTTGTTTGTCCCAAGACAGGAGGGTCCATTTCTAGTTTTTCACAATTTGTTGTGACTGAATGCCATTTAAAATCTTGGATTATCCCAAACTCTGATCTGCAGTGATTACCAGAATTTTAATGGAGAGAAAGAGTAATGGACATCAAATGAAATGTGATATTATAGTTAAACTTACTTCACAATACAGAGTGAAATATTCGTCTAATGCATCAGTTCCAGTGATAACAGCATGCCGTTTTGTTAAACTATTCATAACAGAACCCTGAAAATCTGCTGGAGTGTTAACCTCAACCATCATGATTGGTTCTAATATATTCCATACTGGGTCTAAATATACTGTAATATAAAACAGATAAGGCCATAACTTACTATATTCACTTAAGGCCATTGATTGAGAAATTTGACCAGTCTGACATTCTCTCAAATTATTCCTTATGCAAGGCCAGAATAAATGGCAAATACTGATTTAAGACCCTCTACAAAAACGGTGGTAATCTTGCCAAAAAGCATACTGATCCAAAATTTGTTAAACCTGATCAATCATTAAGTATATTTTATGGTCCTCTATAATGGTAAAACCAAATTTAACTAACTAGCTACATGTAGTCTAGTTTATCAAAAGGTTGTAAAAAATGTGTCAGAAATCACAATACTGTACAGTATAGTGATAAGAGGCCAATGTCAAGACTATTCCATGAATTTAAAGGAATAATACATACTTTCTTTTACAGCCATTTCAGCTGCTGTAGAGAATGCAAGATCGCTGGAATCGACTGGATGGGTAACACCATCTTGTATTATAAACTTGAGACCTGCCACTTTCTGTCCAGACAAACCACCTTTCTCACACGCTTTTCGAAAGCCCTATAATACAAAATATTCATGAATATTATAATACACATTTTACAAGATATGTTATTTTACATAATAACTAAATTTATAGTTTGTACTCATGCAGAAATATTAATAGGGAAATAAGAATGAGGAAAAACCCTCCTTTAGTCTCATTTGCATTTACCTTGGGGTGCTTCATTGTCAGTCCTGAAGATGCCTTAATGACAGAATTGCAATCAATCATACAGAATGTCTATAACTTTTGCCAGTTTCAATAACGAGGTGGGGTGAGTCGAATCGTGACATGTTTTAAGTAACAAATATATTTCATCTGTCATGATTGGTTTTGATATATTTATTTATTCAGTTGGCACATGCATTGTACTTTGAAATTCTCCTTTTCACTTGACACTCTTTTTGGAATTGAGAATCACAGTGCTCTATTTCTGGAAAAAATCCTAACTGCCATTTAATGGTGAGCATAATAATATAATCTGCTCTGCGTGTTAACCAACTATTGTATTGTTGGTATATATAGCTTAGGCTTTCACCTACCTTTTCAATTGATGATATAAATTGCTTTGGTATATTTGTACCGGTTGTTTGATCTTCAAAAGACAATTTCGTATTATCCTCTGCAGGTAATGGCTTAAATTTAAAAAAAGTTTTAATACACATCAAATCTACAATTCTAAAAACAATACATATAAATATATTTTTTAATATAAACAGGATGAAACAAACCAACAAAAGAAACAATACCTCACATTTCAAGACACTATATTTATGATTGACTGCATGATTAATAAGATAACGTTACATTTTTTAAAGATTCTTCCTGTAACTGGTGTTAGACCATTGGATCTAGGTCCAACTACATTACATAAAAATCTTTCTTATTTTCATATTCCTTACCTCAATTTTACCAATGATTCTGGCAAACTGACCTTGACCACCTGACTGTTTCTTGTGAAGATAATCAAACCTTTAAATACATCAATTCATACATGAATGAGTGAGCTAGTATTTCAAAATCAGTTAAAAAACAATTCTCTTTTCTTCACTGTGCACTTTAAGTGTCTCAAGCAATTTGCTTATTTCATTATTTCAACAGCCATTGATTGCCTCAGGAATACTCAACAATAATCAAAATTAGTACTGTCAATATCTTTGGAATATTGATATCTGAATGGCCATTTTTGTGGTCAGAATTTAGCCAATCGCTGTATCTGCCATAAGTGATTTTCCTCCTTTTGAAACACAATAATATGATTGGCTTCAAGTGGTCTACACAATGATAGAATATTCAGATATGATAGAATGAAATGGGGTCTTGTAATTATGTACCGGATATAGATGTTCATTAAGTTCTTGTCTTCTTATACTTACTCGACAGTGTGTAACAAACATTCTCTAAAAGCAACTTTGGGTTTTCCTAAAACACATTTAGCTCCAAACTCTCTTTCCAATCTCTATTAAAATATTTAGACATACAAACAAATCAAGATTCTAATCTGAGTGAGAAAGCTTACATTTTCATTTTGAAAGATTTACATGTAACTATTAGTGAAATTGACTCAAATTCTTTACTTTAGTTTTGATTTTGATGAGTTTTGAATAGGATTTAACTGTGAGTTCAGACATTTTTTGCATCAACTCAGGTAAGAACCATCATGCAGTGAGCTATGATGAGGGGACAATTTGCCCACAAAAAGCAATGTTTCTGACTACTCTTCATCAAATTCTAAATGTCATTGGTTCTTTTACGTGCATGCCAATATGTACACCAGATCTCCTGACTGTCATCCTGCACCATTGACAAAGGAGATATCATTATGACAAAATACTACTCTGACTAACAGCACCATTTAATATATATTAATGTACATAGATGAATTTATCCGTTTAATACAACCATTTACCTGAGAATATATATCAAGATGAAGTTCACCCATACCAGATGCAATAGTTTCTTTATTTTCATTATCCCAATGTACACGGAATGTTGGATCCTCTTTAGTAAATCTTGCTATACCTTTAGAAAAGTTATCAATGTCAGCTTGCTTGGCTGGTTTTATAGACATTGATATAACAGGTTCAGCAACAAACATAGATTCCTGAAATACAAAAATTAACTAGACTATGTAACCTATGTGGAATCTGTCTGATCTATGCTACATCAACCATGTCATTTTCATTTATACCAGATAATGAATCACAACATACTGGTGTCTCTTTCCAGAATAGATTACAGACCAGTGTTCCACTTTCTCTTGTTTCCCTACTCTAAAGGATCCAGAACAATGTAGACAGAATAACCTCCAAAAACCCAACCTAACTCCTATTCTCAAAGAATTTTCTTCCTGTTAGTTACAGAATTTAAAATTGTTAGGCTTATAGATTTCGATGTTTAAATGGTACAGTCCCAAAATACTTGAGTGATCTCTTAAATCATAAGCTTAACAATCTTTTTTTCCACTCAGCCCCAACAATGGAATGATCTACTAGTATATATATAACTCTCCAGTGTTGTATTTAGATTTTAGATCCAGACTCAAAAGCTTTTTTCTTTAAGAAAGAATTCACTATCTATGTAAAAGTTGTGATCATTTTTGCACTGCACTTTGAGCATTCTCATGCATGGACATTGTGCAGGTATTATTATTCATTACCAATTCTAATGTATTAAATAAACTCACCATAGAAAGATGCATATTGCCTTTATTAACAAATGTATCACCACTGGCACAATCAATACCAAATAAGGCAGCAATATCTCCTGCAAATACTTCACTTACATCTTCCATCTCATCGGCATTCATACGGACTAATCGTGAAACTTTTGTTTTAGACTGAGTTCTTGTGTTGTAGATGACGTCACCCTTCTTTAATCCACCTTGATATATACGCAGATACGTCAACTGGCCAAATCGACCCGCCTACAAAAAATAATATATAAAAAATACATGATAAGTTACAGAATTGCTACAAATTTCACTAGATAGCCACACAAAACAGTGAATGAGGATCTAGAAGCCTTCAAGAATTTAATCTGTATTGTGTTCACAAGCTTTTTTGGACAAATATATCTCTGGAATAGAAAGTTCAAGATTACTGAAGATCAACGGGGTTTATGATATCTGATAACAATACTTCTCAAACCAAATTTGAAAACAAACTGTTAAAATCTGTAGATTCTAATACATAAAAAATGTTTTCCAAGAAGGGGGTGTAAGTATGATATGGTAAAATATAATACACATTGAATCTAGATTTAATGATGCCGAAATATTATTGTTGTCATAAGGAACAATTTATTTGGATATTGAAGATGGGATATTGATTTCCAAGATCAGTAATGAACTCATACTTTTTCGAAGAAGTCAAAAAACAATTATAAAAGCAGTTTAGTGAGAGCCCTCCACATATGGCACCCGAAATAATCTGGGATTACCGATTGTATTTATTTACAGGCCTTTTAAAAGAGTTAACTTCCATGTTCGTTAGGTGGCGTTTCATTGTTTACATTTTTTCGCTAATTTTCCAGCGATTTGGAGGACTTATGTCAAAAAAACAAACTGTGACTTTATGTCATGGCTAATTGCCGAGAAAGTGTTAGACATATTATTCAAAGATGAAGATAGTGAACTTGGTGACAATTTGATCACAGTTGTTAACTCAGATTTTGACAGTGTCAGTGCTATAGTTTTTCCTTTATTGTGAATATATTATTCAATCAACGATCTTAGTAAGTATAAAGTCGCACCCCAAATAGACATATTGTATTATTTATACTCACCTCCAGTTTAAATGCTAATCCTACAAAAGGATTTGTATGTTTCCTTTCTGGATTTAACACAACACGTTCTGGTTTATCAATTCTACAAAAACAAAAAACACATCTCATATTGTAGCTGAACACGTATAAATCTGATCAATCAAATAATCCATAGTGGTACAATCATTTACCAAGTTGACAAACATTTTGACCACTAAGTCTAATCAGTTTATTGTTTGGAAATAAAATGCAATCAAATTAATTGGGATTAACATGTTAAATTTTTGCTCCATCCAGGATAATGGAGACATGCTTGCATCATGAGGTATGCTATAAGGGAAGTTTTGTCCGTACAGAGGTGCTACAGCCTACTCTTATTTCAAATTCCAACTGTTCAGTGTTTTTTTTATATCTACACCAAATGAGCGTAAACTAATGTGATTTGTATCATATCAAGAGGGATTTGTTCCAGAGCTGCAAAAGTGCATTCACAATATTTAATAATGATAATGTGCCGAGTGTTCCAGCTAATGAGCTGCTCCAGTCAAAGTCTTTCCTTTGAACAGTAAACCATGAATGATGAAGATTAAACATGACAGGAGTTAAATGATCAATCAAGGTAAGAAGTTTGAGAAATATGTCCTGCAGTTGAATTTTGAATCATCTATAACTTATTCAAATTTAAAGGTACATAAGATAACATTGAGTTGAGATTATCCAATCCATTGTACTAGTCACAAAGATACAGATTGTTCATTCTTTGATATATTGTGCAGATGGTTTATATAGCCTGTTACATTACTAATTTGGCATTCCATACTCATGGATGATTCAAATATTGCTCCAATGTTTCTAGCATTAGTGGAAGAAGTAACGGTACTTTCACCAACATTAACTGAGCCATTGTCAGGAATTTTTGATGAACTGTAGTTTGATTACATTACAAATAAAGTTACTAGAAAATATTCAATGTGTCTTACCCTTTAGAATTATCAAGACAATAATTTGTAACTTCTGAAGGATTGGGAAGAAAATCCACTATGCCGTCTAACAAAGGCTGTACACCTTTATTTTTTAATGCTGTACCTAGTAAAACAGGTGTAAAGTTCCTTGCTACACACGATCTTCTTACTGCTGCCTGTAAATTCACAATCGGTGAAAATGTTTCTACAAGCAAGTAGACGACACCAAACATTACAATTAAAACTGCTAATTGTTATTTATATTTTTTGAACCATTTCTAATTTTCCCAGCTTAATTTACGCTAAATTGTATTCAAATTAAGAAAACAAGTAGATAAATAAAACCCTGGTTTAAATTTAAAAATAGCCGTACGAAGCGTGGAATACACCCACACATTAATTCTACCTCAACTGCAGCCTATCAGAAAGATAAACTTGGATATTGAGCATATTTGATAAGATAAATTCCAACCAAATTTGCAAAAAAAAAAGTTACACAGTATTCAGTTGAGGGGGAAATGAAATGAAATGGGGTTTATCATCCTACTGTTCTGCTCCAAAACTAGACTAACAAACATGTGCATATGCCATACAGTGTACTAGGGCCTACTCTTATATCAAATTCCAACTGCCAAGGGATCTTTTACTTGCACATCAATGTGTACACTGGACCTTGTTTTTTTTGTCCCATCTGAACAACTAAACACTGTCCTTGTCAGGCCCTCCGTCCTGCATCACTGACAAGGGAAAATCATGTCGGCAAATCTGGATGAACTTTCTCGGCCAATGAAGGGATCGAACATCCAACGCCCAGGCTAGTGAGCCAGTGTCTTACCCACTTAGCCACCATGATCTCCGAGTAGAGGAGGATGATTATGAATATTGATATGGATCAATGACCCCAATGTTTGACGCCAAACATGAAAAAGATAGGTTGCCAGGCAACGAAACATAGGCCCACAGCAGCTTAATCGTCCGGGCAGTCAACAAGGGTTGTCGCATATTTTCACTTTTTTCTGTAATGAAACATTTGTAATACACTTAAAACTGATTAAGAGTAACAACTCATTATGTAATTATCAGAAAATCATTAGAATTTGATTGCTTTTTATAAAGTTTTACCCCACGCTAACAATTAGTATACACATGAAACATTAAATATCATGGATTTAGCTGTTCAGTAATCAAAATTCATTGAAAATCAAAATACTTGTTCGTCTCAACACCTTAAACTCTGTGTATCAATCTGAAGTCAATCAGATGATAAGTTTGGCCTCTATAGCGTCACAAGATTTTTTGAAGTGATCAAGGGCCAAAACTCTGGCAGTAATTATCGGAAATCGCTGAAAATCAAAAGGCTTCTTTGTCTCATGACCTTAGTGTATATATTTAAAGTCAATCGGATATTAACTTTGGCCTCTAGAGCGTCCAAAGGATTTTTTGAAGTGATCAAGGGCCATAACTCTCCCACTAATTGTCGGAAATCGCTGAAAATCAATAGGCTTCTTCGTCTCATGACCTTAAACACTGTGTATAAATTTAAAGTCAATAGGATATTAACTTTGGCCTCTAAAGCGTTCACAAGATTTTTTGAAGTGATCAAGGGCCATAACTCTGGTAGTAATTATCGGAAATCGCTGAAAATCAAAAGGCTTCTTTGTCTCATGACCTTAAACACTGTGTATAAATTTAAAGTCAATCAGATAATAACTTTAGCCTCTAGAGCGTCCACAATCGGACCGCTGGACCTCCGGACGGATGGGGGCGACGACAATATACGACCACATTTCAATGTGGGTGTATAAAAAGCTATTAAAATTTATGTGGGTGTATAAAAAGCTATTAAAAATTTAGCCTTTCTCAAAAGGGACATGACTCTAGAATAGAAAGTTGTGAAACATTGAATATCAATAGAGTACTAAATACATTTGAAAGTCAGGACTATAACTGTTCCAGCTATTTATCATTACTATGTGTTTTCAAAACAGATATAAGACAGACATCCTTACTTTGATATCTTGTTCTGTCGGTGATCGTTCATCAAGAAATATTTCTCCAAGAGTTTCATCAACATTGGCTATACACTCTAAAAATCAAAAAAGCATGGATTAACATAAGGAATCATCACACAGCTAGAGTGAGGCTACAGATCTTTTTGATAACCGCTTTTTCTTTGTCGGGACTTTGTCCGTTGAATTATTTTGTTTTCTTAATTACTGATTATTTAATTTTTTAACAGTGGTGTCTTGTTTCTCAATTTTCATTAACACTGGGGCAACACTGCAATTGGCAGACACATGGGGTCGGAACAGAGATGTTTCCTCTAAATGTACACATTATTAGTTCTTTGTTTTATGGAAATGTGTAGCTATTTGACTATTTCATGGCTACTGCATTTTAAGTGAGGGTATTACCTCGTGTGCTGTCGTTAACCATCTAGACAAAGACTTGCAATTGTACTCCTTTTTGCACCAACTCGGCTCATGCTGTGGCCTTCTCTTATTTTAATTCCAACTGATAAGGATTCTTTTATATAAGTCATTGGAAATTCATTTTTATATGCCAAAATTTACTGAATAGACGTATTATGTCGTCGATACTGACATGTCAGTTCTTCAACAACTGGCTTGTTAATGCGATAAAGGATGCAGTTTTTAACAGTTGGCTCGTTCAAGCGATAATGGATGCAGTTTTTAACACAATTAATTTTCTGCGCCAGAGATGTATTATGTGTCCGAAAAAGATTGTGAACAAGATAGAAATCAGATTTCTTGAAGGCATCCAGGTTTTCTTTTTGGATAACATATGAAAATCGATATCATATTTGGCTGCATCATTTGTTTTATAACTGTTTGTGTTGTTTTATTTTCTTATATGTGGACTCGTCTGATCTGATATATAGAGGACAAGATTACCTGGTTCACCAGACTAGTCTTTACTTTTTTAGATTCATGCACTTTCTCTACACGATCCTCCCACAAAAGAGCAATCGTAGCACTTTACATACTGAATAGAAAAATCTCAGATTTTGCGCCAGAAGAGAGATTTACACCACCCCCTTATTTATCATATGTATCAGACAATGAAAACATTAAGTTGCTTAGCTCACAAATATGAAGTTCCTGACAAAACTTTTCAGAACATTAATCACAAATTATTTATCCCCTGCCAAGTCACAGCTATAGCCTGTCAACCTTAGCATATGAAATAACGGATAATTTGTATATCCACAATACAACATAATACTATGGACAAGGCATTAGAAATATGGAAACCAAAATTGCATTGGTGATAGAACCCCTGTTAAAGGCATCTCTCTTGATGCAGCAGTTCCTAAATGAGTGATGTTTTGCTAAATGGTGTAATATTGGGCGATTTAGAATATAAATTTATGGTCAAAAAATAAAATATTCTGCCTACCGCTTGAAGATGGCACAAATCAACCTATTTTGCAGTTAAATCTCATTACAATTGGATAAAAATCGTGACTTCTCCATTGCCCAAAATCTACATTAACTTACCAATCATTTCTTGCCTTTTGTGGTCTGCTTCCGTTCTCATATTTTGTGGAATTACATCTTCAACAATATTTAACCTGTAAAATATGTCATTTTGCATATATAGATGTCCAAAGTATCACAGTGTCATGAAAAAGGCTGATAGCTATTTTCCTTATCTAGATAGTAATCTGTTTGTTGTGTAATACAACAATGTGAAATAATAATCCAGACTGTTATATGAAATAGTGCATGTTTTAAACAACCTCTATCATTCACAAATGGTGATTAACATCCTACTGTTCTGATTCGAGGAAATAAATTAAAAAAGGTAGCAGAAATCTGATTATCGAAAGGATTTTTGCTCTCTTGACCTCAATGATTCACACTGAATTTGAAAAAAATTGGTAAAAAAAATGGGCTCCATCGCATTCATAATCTTTTCTAAAAAATGGACAAAAACCCAAAATGGAAGATTCAATGGACATCAAAATCAAACTCATCTGTGATCTTTTGATCCTAACTTTGTACATATTTTAAGATTCTGCATAAAAATGCAGGGAGAATAAGCACGGAGTGGAAGGTCTGAAGCACATCAAAATCGAACTCAGAGTGCTGAATATCAAAAGGGTTTATCCTCCCACGACACCAATGCTTCACACAAAATTTTAAGAAAAATTTGTTAAAAACTGTAGTAACTCTGGAACAGTATCATGACCTCAATGTTTTGCATAACTATGTTTTTTCTTATTAACAGGGCTATGAATTATGTCAATAGTATAAATTAAATTGCGAAAGCAAAATCTTTAGGAGGAATATCTGTCCAAAAATGCTTCATTATAATATTAAATACGATATGATAAATTTTAGATTTTACAATATTTGACAACCTCTAAAGGTGGACAATTTGATCAAGCCAGTACCACCTATAAGAGTTGGGTAAAATATGTCATAGATTATCTCTATTCAACTTTTAGTTATGTTAGAATGGGTTAAACCATGAATTATTATATATTATTTGAAAAATGCAAAAGAGGATCAGCAGTTTTAATAACTTACCCATATGGTTCCTTAAAATAAATAGCTTTCTGTTGTATTAAATCTATCACTCCCTCATGATCAGATTCTAGCCCGATAGGTAGTTGTAAAAATGCTGCATTATGACTTAACTTGTTTCTAAAGAATAACAAATAATTAAATGTATAATCTATTCAAGCTACAAAACCCCTATAATTTTAATTTTGAGACTAATTATGTAGGAGGCGATTAGTATACGTTTCTCTTTGTATGGACCAAGGTGAGATTGTAGTCTGTTAAATAAACTTGATACGTAGGCCTGTCATCCTTTTGAGTTGCACCTTTTGAGAAGGTCGGTCCATTCAACAAGACAATGTCTATGGACCGGTTTGATTCTAATATCTCTCCCGCAAAATTAACAATAAGTAGATCAATAGTAGAGAGTGTGAAAATATAAGAGGTAAAATGGTTAATCAATGATTAGTTTCGAATCGAACACTTCAAACTGATTGAACTCATGCACACATTTTGCAAGAGATGGACAGAAAACAAAATATAAAAGCACAATAATCCAAGTTGTTACTGTCTGACATTCGTCATTATTGAAAGGAACCAAGACCTTTGGGATATTAACATATATTAAAAGATTCATGCTCAGCGTAAAGGGGGGAAGCCATTTTGTCACTCGCGGTCTGATTTATACGAAATTCAAACTCAACTGTAATTAAGGTGTAACAAAAAAACATATGAATGTGTTTTAAAATCAAATAAAAAGTTGTGACCTCTACAGGGTCCACACCTTTGGTATTAAATACTTTTACACTATTTGCCTAGAGGAAGCGGCAAGTTTGTCAGGCAGTTTCAGTCCGATTTTTACAAATTCCAAATTTGACCGTCATTGCAACCGCTTGAGGGTCCACAAGCTCCAAAGCTGATTTTCGGTACAGTCAGGGACAATAATCCAGGAAGTAAAGGTCTGTTATGTGCCAATATCGCACGGAACCTAGATTTTTGATTTATTCACATTCATATTAAGTTTCATCAAAATCGTATAAAAAATGGGAGATCTGGAGTGTCCTCAAGATAAAAAGATGATTTTTCGTACAATCAGTGCCCATAATCCATGAAGATAGGGTAAGAAGATACAACTTTATTTTAATTTGTAACACACAATATAGTAAATGTTTTACCTTAGTTGTGATAAAACTCGAGCAGGATTTGAACCCATTCTGTCAAGCTTATTTATAAAAGCTATACATGGTACTTGATAACGCTTCATCTGGCGATTAACAGTGAATGTCTGGCTCTGTACTCCACCAACAGCACACAATACAAGAACAGCGCCATCTAGAACCCGCAGTGCTCTCTCAACCTCTACCGTAAAATCTACATGACCTTGTAACAAAAACAAAAAAAACTCAACATATATATAGTCCTATTTCTTATATTTTATTAATGCAGTTAATGTGTAATGAGATCCTATGAAAGAAATTACCATTTTCTATCCGGTTCAATTTTCTATCTGTCTTGATGAATTGAGCATACAGATTTCATATGCCCACATTTCTGTGTGAGCTTATTATGTAGTCACCCTGTTCATCAGTATAGTGAATGGATCCTTTTTGAAACAGCACAGATGTTTTATTGATCTTTTGAGCTATTAAGTTTAATTTAGTGTTCTTGTATTGTAAAATTTATTTTTTCAAGAAGCAATATGCATGAATGAGAAACAAGCAGTTGCGTGTAAGATATGCCTGCATTTTGCAAAGAGATGGACCAGGAACAGGGAAAATCATTAGGTTCATCCCTCTTATTGTCCTAATGCTTCACATCATATTTAAGGTTGGGCTTTGACAGGCACCAAATCAAACTCATTCATGATCTTTTGATCCGTCGCATATTTCATCAGAATTGGCCAAAAACTATAGAGCAAAAGGCATGGCACTTATAACTGTCGAACAATAATGTATTTATTTATGCTAATTTTTTAAACAATACTGACAACAATGTGTAAATTGAATACTCAGAGGGCTAACTTTATAGCTTTTAAAAATTATCAGACCGGTATTGGATGTTGACATTGTAATAGTGCTTCTTAAGTATGAACTTGAGGTATATGTCATCGTACAGATGTCCCTCTTTAAACAAGGCCAAGTTTCTGACCGTATTCATAAAAGCTATCGAAGTACAAAATAAGTCGGATGTTTTTGACTAAAATATTTGGAGCTGCACTACATAAACTTCCCAGTTTTAAACAAAACTTTGACGGCAAAAGAGTCAAGATGAAACATACCTGGTGTATCAATAATGTTGATATTCGTGTTATTCCAGTCGATATATGTAGCAGCTGATTGTATCGTTATTCCACGTTGTCTTTCTAATTCCATAAAATCCATCTTTGCTCCGACTAAATCTTTACCTCGTACCTGTAATATAATATGGGTTGCCCGTCAAAGAAACATACACTCACAAAATTTCATAACATTGAATGTGAAAGTTATTGAAAATTGCTGAAATCAATAGGATTGTTCCTTTCAATATGACGGACAGTCCATAGAAAACCAATGTAAATTCAAAAGCAAACAATCCCAAAGTAAGTAGACGACACTCATTAAAGACTATTCATGATTTTAGCACTAGAATCTTGATTCTCTTGCAAACTTGTTTGCCTATGAACAAAATTGATGGACCAGTTTCAAATCCGATTGTATCCATGCAAGAAGATTACGTAGGGTTGGTATCTTGATTTCTAAATTGTTAAACATACATTATGCAAGATAATATATCTTTAAATAATCAATCCCAAGGGGTGAGAAATTTCAGAAAAATCGATGTCTTCAAAAATGTATTGAAAATGTTAACGACGTCTTTTGAAAACTTCAGTAAATTTACAAGGCCTTTTGATTTTCCATAACAGGAATATTTCTCTCCATTTTGAAAGTAGACTTAAAATGACGTGGTTGTATTAGCCCCAGATATTATCTCTCATTTTTAGCCACTTTGTTCGTTAACATTCAAATCGATGTTCAGCCGCTAACTTTAGGGATAAGAGCTAGGAATTTTGATTTTGTTTACTTTTGATACTTGTTTACTTAAAATTGTTCACTTGTGAAGACTCTACTTATCTATTATCTGGTATACTTAATTGTACTATGGATTTTAACAACTAGTGGTGATTCCAAACACATAAGCAAGTTTTTACTAAACATAATAAAGTAGTTGGTTCATAATCATAGAAATTTGATTATGTTTATCCCTATCTGTGAAGAAAATCATTGATTCAATTTGATCTATTTTCAACGAATATCGGGGGATATAAATCTGCATAATTCACCCAGCACTTATAGAGACTATTGGTAGATGATTGTGACAAAACTCAACTTTCCACTAAGAATCAGTGAGTAAGATCTTTTCTTATTGCAGTCCCATCTGAATGACTATACATTTAAATTGCCAAGCCCTTCAACCCCACACAACTGACAAAGGGGAACCACGCCGAAAAATCCAGAGGAACTTTTGCGACCAACACTGACATCAAAGCATAGTGGGCAGGTGGACCTACAAATGATAAAAGCACTATGTATGATACATGTGCCTCTTACACCATACAACTTTGAATTGAATTTTTTATTGATGAGAGAGAGAAAGAAATGGGTTTAACGTCCACTCGACACAAACTAGGTCATTTAGGGACTAACATATATGGTTTAATTTTATTTCAATAATTCACTTGCCGGAAGGGGTCTTTAGCAGTGGGAGGAAACCGGAGTGCCCGGAGGAAACCGATGAGGTTGAGAAGGTGCCCCTATCTCCATGCCACATTCGCTCGCACCAGTGATCAAAACCCCAGCCGCAAGCCAGAGGTGATCGGCCAGCTAGAGGTCGAAACTCGGCACTCTAGATCACTAGGCCATCCCAACCCCCCTTTCTTGATGAAGTTGTATATGAATGTTTTTACAGCTATATTTCATGCATACTGTGTAAAGCCTGAATATGTACATAGTTTACCTCATGCATCTCTCCCAATCTACCGGTATAGAATAATAATCTTTCTGTTAGAGTTGTCTTTCCTGAATCAATGTGAGCAGAAATACCAATATTACGAATATCTTCCACATTTGCGGCTACTTCCTGAAATATCATACAAAATAAACAATGATATTTTTATGGCAATCAAAATCATAGAACTTGTAGAAATAATATGACAAGCGATTGTCATGCATTGTATGTCCTCATTTTGATTTTGCAAGAGATTGATTGGGAACAAGGAAAATTGATAGGGCGCATCCTCTCGTGTCATTGCTTCACATAAAATCTGAACAGAACCTGTCAAAAACAGTAGCCGCAGGTCTCGAAGGTTTGTAACTCCAGTTTTCCGGTATGGTTCCCCCTTGGCAGTGATACAGGATAGAGGCTGGAGGGCCTGACAAGGACAGCTGCCTAGCCCCGCAGATGGAATGAAAAATAAAGGTCCTGTGTACACAATGACGTGCACGTTAAAGATTCCTTGATATTTGGAATTCAATATAATAGTAGGCTGTAGTGCCGCTGTCCAGGCAAAATTACCCTCATAGTACACTACTGTACTACCCTCTTCATTAGCCCTATTCGGAGCAGAACAGTAGGACATTAAACCCCATTTCATTTCTAACTCTAGGATGCAAGGTTGCAGAATGGTTTGTTAGGGACAGTAAACCAGAAGTTAAGATCTGATGTGTTCCAAATGAAATGAAATTGGGGTGTAACACCTTTCTGTTCTGCTTTGACTGGGCTAATGAAGACCACAGACTGTTCTATTAGAGACATATTGACCAGAATTCCAACTGTCAAGGTTTTTTTTAAATGTGTGTACATGGGACAATAGTTTTTTCGGCCTATGAATCTGTAACGTTTATAGTATCAGTATAAGGAGTTATATTCTATGATACTGTAAAATTTACATAAGAGTTTTATTATTTGCTTAGAAGTTTATATTTCATATGATGTCATATCACAAAAAAATCAACATAATAAACTAAATCAGATCAGATTGACATTTCATTTTGAAGTCTTATCCGTTTAATAATAAACATAATATACTCAATCTATTACATACACCAAGTTTTCGAGTTGAATATAATACTGTCTGTGCTGTACATGTACATGGATAAATCTGAAATACACAAACAGAAGGAATTAAACCTGGGATTGGTAACAGCTACCTGAATTTAATGATAGAATTTCAGTTTAGTTGGTATAGCTCTGTAACTTTAAGTGTTTCAGGCGTAGGTCTAATCCCATCTCGACTTTTTGTGTTCTCCCCTCAATTGTGTATTATTGCAACCTTTCAAAGACCATTCATACAATCAAGGGTCAAAATCCAGGATGGTACAGTCAAAAGGAAGGGCTATCTATGTACCAGAAAATACCTGAAAACACCAAAAACAACTCGAAAACACCCGGAAAACAACATGTTATACTAAATACCAGAAAACACTGGAAAAACATGAAATACAGGAAAACACACTAAATACCAGAAAACACCCTAAATAGGCAACTCGGAGCCTGGTCCTCCGGAAAACAGACAAAAAAAACCTAAACCTAAATCACAACGGAAAAATTTAATCCTAACCCACGCTCCAGGCTACCTATTTAGGGCGTTTTCCAGTATTAAGTGTGTTTTCTGGTATATATTGTTTTTCCTGTATTCAGTAGGCCTATAACATGCAATCTCAAAACCACAAAAATTTTGAAGAAATTTCTCTGGTGAATCGGGGTAGCCATTTTCCAGGAAGGTGACATCTAATTCCTACGTTCGAAATTTTGCGTTTATTTGCGTCGTACGCCCCTGATTTTTCGTGTCTGGATGACCGAATCAGTTAAAAATATACCCACGCGTAGAAAAATAGATCTTTACAAAAACATGAATTTGTTCGTTTAGGATCCAATTTTTTTTATGTCAGCGAGTTGACTTTGACTCAAGGATCATTTTACAACAAACGAAACGACGACCCGACCTCTAGTATTCGAGAAATCGACCCAAAAAGATTGACCAATCAGTGTTCAGAATGGGCGGAGCTTAGGTTTGGAAAAAATGGACGGTCTAATGCGCCAGAGGCCTTCGGGAACGAGATTGTATAACATGGTGTTTTCAGATATATTAATATAGTATTGCCGAAAAGGAAGCAAGATAAGCTAATATCGAAAGCAAAAGAGATCTTTCCAATATAAAACATATATTTCAAGTTTCATCAAAGTTTCAGTGTTTAACTAAGTGTCCAAATTCCATATAACTATCTTTATACGAGTTGAAATATTGGTGTACCGAATTAATCCTAACTCAACTGGTACTCCTCCTAACGGTGCAAAATACTAGCGATCTTTCCGAACAGACAAATAAATTTCCCTTGGGTTAGGGTTAGGTTTATCTAAAACTATTCTGAAGGGTTTAGGTTAGGGTTAGGGTTTGGGTTAGGTTGATCTAAAACTATTCTGAAGGGTTAGAATTGTGGCTATAAACACGGAAAAATATTTGTCCGTTCGGAAAGATCCAGTATCGCGCACTAACGGTTCATTTACCATCTCTGAACAAAATTCACCTGTTTTAGTTTTACCCTTAGTCCAATGTCTATCAGTTTCCTTGATTTCCGCACCGCCAACATCCTTGGTACTTCTTCTTGGAACAAATCGGCAAATGAGAACCTGATTTTACTGCCAGTGAACAGTCTCAATGTCAAATGCAACCATGTGCCGGAACTAAGAAATGTCAACAAGGTTAATTGGTTTGATGTCGTAAAAAAAACGACCTCGGAAAAAGAACAAATCCAGGAAGAATGTTATGTGCCGTATTCAAAGGTTTTCTTAGAATTAAATGAAAATACTTAATATTCCCACTTAACCAAGTTTGTTAGCATAAATCGGTATTTTACGTAGCACTTATGGAATATCCGCAAACGCCAAAAAGCACGAATTTCTAAATTATGGAATGACCACTACGGCCAAAAATCACGAAATTCTAACTTTTACATTTGAACTTATTTGAAGACAAGTTAGTCCCCCAAAGAGAGCTACTACCTACTCTAAATCTTAATTGTCTCTGCTAAGAATTGTTTGTCGAAATATATTATGATTATAAATGATAGTACACATTCTTTGCAGGAACAGTGTTTTGGTAGTTTTATTGCACAGTTATTCTCTAGTAAGTTTAGTAGAGGAAAACCAATTTGATTATTCAACAAAAAGAACAAAGGAAGATTCTCTGTCTGTGTTACAGTTGCAGTTATAGAATAGTTGTACATGTTTTGGCCTTATGTCAGATATTGTAAACTAATTTTTATTTTAACAATGTGCCATGAAGTGGTGTGGAAATCGGTATTGAAAATTGCATTTTAAGGGGCATTTTGGCACAAAAACTTTACGATTGTGAATTAAAAAAGACATTTTGGCATAAAAAAAGGTACATCAATATAAATTATTGTCTTATAAGTTGAAATAATGGTGGATTTTGGTAAATCGTGCTACCAAACGAATAGAAACCTCCTCTTCTTTTTACCAATATGCCAGGCCTTGGCTTGATTTGAACAAATACAATCTGATTAAAATACAGGGTCGGTATTCAAAGGTTTTCTAACAGTGAGTAAAAATACTTAATTTTTCCACTTAACTGACTGTATTACATTAAATCGGTAATCAATGGTTGTACTTTAAATATACTTGCATATGTGAAAAACTGAACAGCACATTAATATGGAATACTCACATTTGCCAAATAGCATGAATTTTTAACTTTTGTGAAATACCCTCCACTGCCAAAAATCAAGAATTTCAAATATCGCAAGTAAGTTATGTCTCCTTAACAGCATCACTATACTTTATTAAAATCACAGTTTACATTACTATAGGGAATTTTTGTCGAAATATCATATTGTAATGCAAGAAAATTGTATGATTATAATTTATGATAAGTAATGATAGTGTTTTCGTAGATTTTTTTAAAAAATAAAATTCCATTTCAATAGATTACAATAAATAGTGGTAGTATAATGTTGGATATTTTAACAATGTATCACAAATAGAAAACAACATATTAGCAATACACAAGGACCTTTGCCTTTTAAGTTAAGACTGAACAAGTCATTTAGTGTTTATCAATCTTTCATTTGAGAAATTCATAGACTTAGATTTTTAAAGGCCTAGCGTTGACCATACATTGTGTGTAAAATAGATACTTAACAGTGCCTTTGAATACCACTTTCCCTTAACTTACAACAAGTAACATATATTTAAGTGAAAGGTAGTAGTAGTTAAGTGACTATCTTAGACTAAAGATATCCTTTGAATACAGACACAGGTCTATTTTCGTTTCACTTTTTTCTTCTTTCGATGGCCTTCACTACTCGGTGATCTTACAAGTTGTACTGGAAGGTCGTGTCAGAGGTCGTATGAGCAGCTTTTGACCTCATAGCATCAGGCATTAATTAATCAGCGTTGACCTTCTGGTAGTTTATCAACAGTTCTGTGCATGGCATGCCAAGAAGTCGCTGTAACAGGCCGTTTCATTAGTTATTCCCTCACTTCAACCAGCATGCCGATAATACAACAAATCTTCCAGATCCTAGTGTCGTTAAGACACAAGTTTCATTTTTTATGGTTTAAAATTTCCCATGTTCCATACTTCATTAACCCTGTTGGTGGGAAAAATTAGTTATGGACATCTGGAGAAAATTGTTTGAAAGAAATTACTTAAATTTTAATATATTTTAAAAATAATGATCTGAACATATGGAAAAGAAATGAGATGGGGTTTAATGTCCTACTCCAACTGGGCTAAGTAAGACCGACATAAGCCATACAGTGTGCTATATCTCTATATGGAGTTTAAACTGTTATTGGTTCTTTTTTTGTGTACAGGGGAGCTTGGTTTTTCGTCCCATCTGAACGAATACACGCTGTCCATTGCCAGGCCCTCTGTCCTGCCAGAACATCCAGATGATCTTTCTCGGCCAAACAGCCATTATCTTATCAAGTGAGCAACTGCGGGGCCCTACTGGAATGCAAAGTGATGCACGATTCACACTAGAGCCGAGAAAGAATATATACTCTCGTTTGATTAATAGGAAAGTAAGTGCATCAAATGTATACCCCCCCCCCTTTGCCTTGAAGCCCAAGGCACCCTTTTCTTGGACTTAGAGGCAGTTTTATTGTACTAGGGGCTCTTTTATTGTACTAGTAGACTGGTGTCGCAGAGGGTTCATATCAAATTTTCTGGATGGATTCGGTGGTAGCATAATTTACCCAAATCCACCATTATTCAACTTGTCTGATAATAATTTCTATCTATATTTGATAATAAATTGCTGTTCTTTATGGCAAATTATCATTTTAAATTTGAAACACTGTTTTTGTTTGAAAACTGTCCTTCAAAATGCAATTTTTAAACAAACAATTTTGTGCAATACACAAGTTGGTTTCAAATTCCAAACAAATATGGTATATTATCAAATATTGATAAAAATTATTGTGATGGGACTTAAAATAATGGTGGATTTGGTTACGACTACCAAACTTAATTGACACAAATTTGTTATGATTGTAAATTAAAAATGACATTTTGGCATAAAGAATGTTATATTATTAAATGTCAATATAAATTATTTTCTTATAAGTTGAAATAATGGAAGATTTGGGTAAATTGTGCTACCCAGGATTCATTCAGTTTTATTTTTAGAGATTTTCACATTTCATAAAGACATATATTGTCATCGCCCCCGTCTGTATGTAATACCATGGTTGTGGAGTATTCGATTGTGATGAAAGTTAAAATATATCTTTATATCCCAAAGATCTTGGTTCCTTTTGATATTTACCTTCAAGCGAGAGTATTGCTATTTCTACACCAGGTCTTAAAACTTATTATTTTAAAGAAGCTTTTAAATCACAACTAGGCAGCTTTGTTAGATTATTTTCAAGCCTTTAAGTCTGTATTATTTTATATATGCCTTATCTTATTTTAACTTGCAAATGTGGCCACATACAACAATTATTGTACTCCCATGTCTCAACTTTGTACACTGACAGACTTTAATTTTAGTTGGTGGTGTCTGCAAGGCATCAAGGAATGTGTGCCTAGTCATTCAGTAGGCATGAAAACCAAGCTCCAAAAGTAACCTGGGTGGCGTACATGGAAAGGAATTAAAGACATTTGGTTGAAATAAACTGTCTGGGCAACTATTCCCCTAACTTGAATTACATCCGTAACCAAAAGATTATCACATATTTGTCTCCAAATGACCAAAGCATTGTGTTGTTGAGATATAAAACCCATTCCATTCCATTAACAATGAAATTGAAGGTATCGTTAAAATTCATCCCATAAAATCCAAGGCATACCTGTACTAGTGAATCTTCTCCTAACATAAATCACAATATTATCACAACAACATAAGCCATAAATTCACTGAATAATTACACAACTTCTTTTTTATTTATACAATTTGAATAAAATAAATGGTTGATATTACACATGTAGAAAGTCTCCACATAAGTTTATTGTTTATATTATTTCTTTCCCTCCACCATGATAATATGGTAACCATGAACAGTTTTTATGGGTGGGTCTGTATAGATGGGTGAACCAACTGTACTATTTTGTAAACTAAAAGCTGCTTCTTGAAATGGACCAACCATACTTCCTCGGGTCATCCAACCAAGGTCACCCTAAAAACATAAAAAGAAAACTAACATTTACTGACAAAGACAAGCAACGAAACATACAGCAGCTAAATTGTCCAGGCAGTCAACAAGAGTTGTCGCATACGAAACATTTAATATTATGGATTTAGCTGTTCAATTATCAAAATTCATTGTAAATCAATCTACTTGTTAGTCTCAAGAACTTAAACCCTGTCCACAAGATTTTTCAAAGTCATCATGGGCCATAACTCTGGCAGTAATTATTGGAAATTGTTGACCTCATGACCTTTAACACTGTGTATAAATTTAAAGTCAATCTGATATCAACTTTGGCCTCTAGAACGTCCATAAAATTTTTGAAGTGATCAAGGGCCATAACTCTGGAAGTAATTATCGGAAATTGCTGAAAATCAATAGGATTCTTCATCTCATGACCTTAGTGTGTATAAATTTAAAGTCAAACGGATATTAACTTTAGCCTCTAGAGCATCCACAAGCAATTGTGGACACGATGGGCAGGGGTGACGACAATATATGACCACATTTCAATGTGGGCGCATAAAAAGGAAAAGTAACCTGTAACAAAACTTCCAAATGCATGTTTTTTGCTTTTTTAGTTTTTGTTATTTCACATTCACTTCCAGTCACCAACCTTTACTCAAAACCTTTGTGTAACTACAGGCTACTCATCATAGGCAAGATATCTCTAATTTAAATTTAACAAAAGCTTAACTTTCTCTGATTGTTTTTGGTAGAGCTTATTCCACAGGTGGGCATCATTATATGTTAAGTTTTATCTGAATCTGAGGACATTGTATGTTTTCCCTTTTACTTTTTATTTTCTACTTTTAACTTTTGATTTTCTACATTTTTTTTTCATAAACAATATTTTTATTCAGGATGTCTGAATTGGATTTGGGAACAGGCTTAGCCTATGTAAAATCCCTTAGTTTATTCTACACATTTTTCATTATTATTTTGTTGTTTGTGCATCCATTGCTTATTACTTCCAAATTGTTTTGTAGGGTATAGTTTTCTTTGACCATTACAAAATGCGTCCAAAGCCATAAAATACCTTGTGAACCTATTTTAAAGCGAGAATTTCATAATTTTTTTTAACAAAGTCAAAACATAATTATTTCTATGTCTTTTACTCAATAGACAATTATACGATCATAGGTATGATTCTCTTAAGTTTAAATCATTCACACCGGAAATAATAACACAATTACCTCCCTTGTTTTCCTATTCCCCCCCACACACACACATTGAATTGCTATCTTCAATAGGGTTCCAAAATTCCTAGGAATTTTCAAACTGGGTAAATTTCCCGGGAATTTTCAAATTGGTGTCAATATTTGAAACCTGTGTTGCTATTAATGAGTTGCAAGTGACACTGACAGTAATATTTTAATAACTAAACATATTATCTGATATGTCTTACATACTAAAATCTAATAACTAATAATGAGATAGTTCTGTTATATTGTTCATATACAGGTTACACACTCTATAATTTAATGCTCAAAGTTAGGTAACTCTGCCATTTCATCATTATCTTCAAAATCATTATCTACATCATCATCGGTGGATAAAAGGGAGATTTCAGGTTCAGATGAATCCTCATGAATATCTGAAATTTCTGTGCTGGGACGATCGTTGTCAGCTTCAAAGAGTTTCATTTTTTTTTGTATACCTTTGAGAGCAGAATTTACATAAATTTATCTCTTTAGTTTTACCATTTGGAACACAACTAACATGGTTAAATAACTTTTAATAGTTTATATAGATAAAAGTAATAGAGAAAGATAGGTTGCCAGGCAACGAAACATACGCCCACAGCAGCTAAATCGTCCGGGGAGTCAACAAGAGTTGTCGCATATTTTTACTTTTTTCGGTAATGAAACATTTATAATACACTAAAATCTGATTAAGAGTAACAACTCATTATGTAATTATCAGAAAATCATTAGAATTTGTTTGCTTTTTATAAAGTTTTGCCCAACACTAACAATTAGTATAGGAAACATTTAATATGATGGATTTAGCTGTTCAGTTATCAAAATTCATTGAAAATTTGTTCGTTTCAACACCTTAAACTCTGTGTATCAATATGAAGTCAATTGCATATTAAGTTTGGCCTCTATAGCGTCACAAGATTTTTTGATGTTATCAAGGGAGATAACTCTGGCAGTTATTATTTGAAATCTCTGAAATCAATAGGCTTCTTCGTCTCATGACCTTAAACACTGTGTATAAATTTAAAGTCAATTGGATATTAACTTTGGCCTCTAGAGCATCCACAAGATTTTTTGAAGTGATCATGGACTACAACTCTGGTACTAATTATCAGAAATCACTGAAAATCAATAGACTTCTTCGTCTTATGACCTTAAACACTGTGTATAAATTTTAAATCAATCGGATATTAACTTCGGCCTTTAGAGCGTCCACAAGACTTTTTGAAGTGATCAAGGGCCATAACTCTGGTAGTTATTATCGGAAATCGCTGAAAAACAATAGGCTTCTTTGTCTCATGACCTTAAACACTGTGTATAAATTTAAAGTCAATCAGATATTAACTTTAGCCTCTAGAGCGTCCACAGACGGACGGACGGGGGCGACGACAATATACGACCACATTTCAATGTGAGAGTACAGAAAGGAAATTCCAGTAAATAATTACAATTTTAGCATTTTTCAGTTCTAAAAATAGATTTGAAGATTCCCAACTCTGAAAATTCCCGGAAAGTTTCCCTGGGAACTTTCCAAAATTCCCTGAAAGTTTCCCACCCTTTGCAACCCGAATCTTCAAACATTTAATTTGGAGGTGAAAATGATTTTTTGTCAATTTCTCAACTAGCAATAGTGAATTATAGGATTTTAATCCATAGGATTATTCTTCAACAAGGGAGGGGGGTTGAATGGCCGAATGGTGGCGTGGTTTTAAAATCCCCGGTTGTACGTGGCAAGGAGTAGGGTCGCCTGTCCAACCTCATGGGTTTTCTCCGGGTACTACAGTTTCCTCCCACTGCTAAAGACCCCTACGACAAGCGAATTATTGAAATAAAAATTAAACCATATGTTAGTCCTGAAATGACCTAGTTTGGGTCAAGTGGACCCTATTTCTCTCTCTTTAACAAGGTAGGACCATTAATAAATGTCATCTATTTTAAATCTTATTTTAATGCATTTAAAAAATATAACTTTAAAATATGAAATTATCGCTTTAAAATGTTAATTGTGTCTAAAACACTGGATAGTAATATTCCATATTTTTATTGTAAGATAACCAAATCAATATTGAAATGGACCAATATTGAATTATAGACAATATTGAGTAAGAGGTTTGAATTGTTTTTAAATGTTTTGCAGTATCATTCTCCTTCAAGGCGCCTGGACGGTGTGACATATTACATTAACATGACATATTTTTTTATTAAGACCGTGTTTAGTAGATTGTGAGACATTTTGACTGATCAAATGGTCTGCATTGGTAAACAGGGCTGCATTTTGTGGTAAACTATGAGAAAGTTTATATGAGAGAGAGAGAGAAAGAAATGGGGTTTACCGTCCACTCAACACAAACTAGGTCATTTCGGGACTAACATATGGTTTAATTTTATTTCAATAATTCTCTTGTGCGTAGGGGTCTTTAGCAGTGGGAGGAAACCAGAGTGTCCGGAGGAAACCCACGAGGTTGAGAAGGTGCTCTTATCTCCATGCCACATACGCTCACACCAGGGCTCGAAAGCACAGCAATGATTCTGAGTGGTTAGGGGTTAGAAACAATTGGAATATGATTGTCTGATAAAATAGAACTCTTAACGGTAGAATGCTTCACGATACATGCAGAAAGTTGACTAGATTACAATGTGGTCTAAAAAGGGCCATGAACTGAGCATGATGTCATTATGGAATTGTTGTAATGTCATTTAAATTGCCAAGTTTCATGTTTTTGGGTTGTTTTTTTTTAAAGCATCAGTGCCCCTAAAAGAACAAAAACATACGTATTGCTTTGAGACCAGTTCCTGATTCAAAATTCAATTAGACTACATTTCTAGGTAACTACAATGTATATCTGACTTAAAATGATGGTAGGCCTACACCTACCCCTGATCGAGCCTTGTCTTCACTATACTGCGACGCAACTTCATTAAATTTACCACCATCTTTTAATTTCTGTAAGGCTTCTAAAATCTTGGACTGTTTTTCACATAATATATGACGCACCTGAAAAATGATTTTAGAATTTTTTACAGTAATTTAATTCTATAAGCTTATTCTATTATTCAATACACTGCGATCATTTCAAATATATATACATATAATAAATATAATGCAAATATTTAATGCAAAACAAAGATAATTTGGCAGTGCAATGGAGGAAGGTTCAATTGCAGCTCTTACGAATGAAAATGAAAACTCTGCTTGTCGGCGCAAATGCCACCCCTGACAAGTGATTTATTATGGCCTGCATGACTTCAAAATCCTAAATCAGTTAATGTTTTTTTCAGTCCACACTGAGGCACAATACTAAATTTTTCCGATCTGTGAAATATTTTCCCTTGAGTTAGGGTTAGGGTCCGGGTTAGGTTTATCTAGAACTATTCTGAAGGGTTTGGGTTAGGGTTAGGGCTATAACACGGAAAGATATTTCACACTGAGGCCCTCTCTTTATAACTCTTTCTATTTACTTTTACTGCAGTTCCTGTTCCTTTTTTTTCTTTTACTTCTTTTCCCCCTTCTGCTCCTTTTGATTTTCCGCCACCTCCTTTATTTTTCGGCATAGTTATTATCTTTGATTTCAGTCGAACTGGCATACAAATACAAACTGGCTGCTACTCATTTGCATTTGCATCACCACGACTGCAACGTACATATCCAGATCCAGACTGGATAATTACGACTATGTACCACTTTTCCTTCATAGTTATCTGTTTCCATCAAAGTTGGGGCGGAGCTTAACCTTCACAGCTGATTTACGTATTCATGATTGACAGCTGTCAGACTTCAACGTGGTAATATCAAGGGAAATAATTTGACAATTGGACCCAGACTAGCCTATTTGCCTTGTAACATCACAGGCCGTAGCATTTTGTTCAAAATTCCGCTGGTTCCAAACTTTAAGGACACACGCGCAAGCGGATTATTTAAATAAAATTAAACCTATGTTTGTGTTGAGTGGACGTTAAACTCCATTTCTCTTTCTCTCTCTGAAACAATCTTGATTATTTGCCCTTCAATATGTAAATTGTAGTTTTGTCCTTCCATGTTCTTTAAAATATATATGAATCTTTTTCGACAGCTGTGCGTGATTACACCTCAAATAAAAAATAACATTCTTGTTGTATTCTTTTATATAAGAAAAAAAAAAAAAAACAACCGTGTGTAGTCGGCGGACGGCGGTAACATAACAAGGAATTAGGAATCATTAAGCATTTGGTCGGCGGTAACAAGTTTGGCTATCTTCTCATCATCATTTTGTTGGGGTTGGCAGTTTAGATTTTTCGCTTTTCTTTTCTATAAGAAAAAACAAAACAACCGTGTGTAGTCGGCGGACGGCGGTAACATAACAAGGAATTAGGAATCATTAAGCATTTGGTCGGCGGTAACAAGTTTGGCTATCTTCTCATCATCATTTTGTTGGGGTTGGCAGTTTAGATTTTTCGCTACACTACGGGGATTTGAAGTTGACTGGGGTAAAAATCTAACTTCTGACACAATGATTGCTCTGCAGAAAGACAATTTACACCCCCTATTCCCTTGCTATTAAGAGAAAAAGTTTCTATTTATAACTCGCAAAGCACTACAACCATCATGAAATAATGGGAAATAATTACTAGTTTGAGACCACGTGCTATTCCAGGCTGTGGAGTTGGCTATACAATGATTTTCCCCATTGACTTTAATGTTAATTCTCGTCTCTTAGATCGGTTCTAACTTTTTTCAAAATTTTAATTGGGTAGAACGCTTTCTGCCAAATGGAGCAACAGTGGTAAACTCTTGCCCAAAAGCGCATGTGGTGAGGTTATGAAAAACTACACAAGCTGGAAGTAGAGACAAATTAATAACCATGCAATTTTCGGCCTTACATGTCAACCTAACCAACCTCTCAACTCATATATCCGGCTCAAAACCGTGAATATTCACCAAAACCCGACAGAAATGCATTTCCCAGTCCCTTTCTTCGTTTCTACACCAAAAATTCAACAAACTTCGCCATGCAAAAGGGTGAAAAGGGAATGGAAGAGAAAGACTAAAAATAACATTGGCGCTTGTGCCATTTGTGGCTTGTGGGTGACAGCGTAGGAATGTTTGGTGAGATGTATCCAGCTATATACGGGCCTGTGATGTTAGCTGCGATGTTTATCAATTTCCATAACTTTACCCTAAACGAGTAAACGCAAGTGACACTAGCTTGTTGTGTAAATAAAGATCTAATTTATAATTTCTAAGACATCGGAAGCCTGAATAAAGACTTGCAAAATCAGATTTAGCTCTTGCAAAATGTGTGTTTTTAACGATATTCATTTTGGGCATGCATTAAATCAATTGAATATTATTATAGGACATAATAGGCCTATTATAATATAATTATGATAAATCTATAGGTATACATCAGTGGCGTCGTGCCTATTGGGGAAATAAAAATATTTTTATTGATGTTATTCAGACAGAAGACCTGTCCGTCTGTATTAGTCATCGCAGGGTCTCCAGATATTGTACAATTTGTCATTATCATCTGTGTTAAATAGTTGAGACCTCGCTCAACAGCGGCCTCGCCACGTACATTCTATCATTTAGCCTCGATCCGAGAGTACGACGACGACATAGAGTTATATTTAGAAATATAACTCTATGGACGACGACGACAACGTAACCATTGACGTCATAATTTCTTCTCAAGACACCATTTTTTATTATATTAAATCCATAGAAATATAGACATATATTTCTATGATTAAATCAGTCAACAAAATCCCGTTTAACCCTTTCAATGCAGCGCTAGACGTAAATCCACTGCCTGTGCTGGGCCCTTTTTGAGAAAATAAAAAGGGTTTGGAATTGGATGTCAAACAGTAGCCTACTGATAGTACCCGGTAATACCGGGTATGCACTTTCTTATTATAACGGCATTTTATAATACCCGGTACTACCGGGTAGTCAATGAAAGGGTTAAATCCAAGTTGAATCCAAGCCAACTGTGGGTCTACAGAGTTGAGTTGATTTTGTGCTTGTTATGTAAATAAAGATCTAATTTATAATAGATCTTTCATAGTGCATGTTTAATTTCATGTCCTGGGGGCTAATAACAAGCCCCGCCCCTTTTCTGTATACAGTTAGGGAGGAGCTTGTCCACAGCCGGTTTATAGTAGGCCTACTATTACAGTACATGATGTACATTGCAAATTGATTGACAGGGGGGGGGGGGCTACTGGTCAAGAGTGCCGCGCTTCGACCTCTAGCTGTGGTTTCGAGCCCTGGCGTGAGCGTATGTATGGCATGGAGATAGGGGCGCCTTCTCAACCTTGTGGGTTTCCTCCTGGCACTCCGGTTTCCTCCCACTGAGCTAAAGACCCCTACGCGCAAGCGAATTATTGAAATAAAATTAAACCATCTGTTAGTCCCGAAATGACCTAGTTTGTGTTGAGTGGACGTTACCCCCACCCTCCATTTCTCTCTCTCTGATTGACAGGGGCTATCAGCCTTCCACTGGAGGCAGACCACTATTATTCCAAAACCGAAGTAATTCATTTCCAGTGACTCTTTTCCCAGCCAGCCTGTTCGAGTTGTAACGAGGCTATTTTAGGGTATAATAGTCTTCGTAATCTTGGCGTTTTCGATTCCGACTGTTCACTTTTGCACTATTTAAGGTATGTTTCATTAGCCGTTTGTTGAGTTAAAAGACAACTGAAATAATTAAAGGTTCGCACATGATAGTAACATCGATATTGGACTATTATAACAGTCTGTATCATGACCTTGGCAAAACTCAGCTGAAAAAGTCGCAGAATTTGCACAATAACATATTTTATTAAAAGTTCAAATATAGCTTTAGGCTACTGCTCATTTTATTTCTTCGCTTTTTAGGCGCTGGATTCTTCCATCAGAGAAGCAACAAAAACAAAAGGAATGTAAAACCCATCCAGATGCCAGAACCCAAAACAAACAACAGAACAACATATCGAACAAACGCGCGGGCGTAGCCGTGAAATATATATGGGGGGGGGGGGGTCCCCAAACGAAATTATATAAGATGTTGACAATCTGTCAGCTGATGTAGCGCAATATAAGGGTCACCTTCCAACGGGGGGAGGCGGAGGGGCGGGGGTGTACCCCCATAAATTTTGTTTAAAGTTTCAATCTTCTGTAAACACTGTTTTGGCATATTTTACTGGTTAAACTAAAACATCACATCAATACAATGTTTATCATGTTTACAGACAGCGGTACCGGTCTTCCCCGAGAGGCGAAGCGTGCTTACCTTGTATGGACCCCCATCCCAACCCCCACCTAAGAAAAGTTTGGAATATTTGATGGCTGCAAACACCTTTTCCTGCTATTTCAACCCGTGAACAAAGCAACTTCAAAGTGGTCTAATATAGCCTGATTAAAGTGGCTTGCTGACTTGAATTCCAATCAATCGTTTACACCCACGACAAGGAGAGAGAAATGGGGTTTAACGTCCACTCAACACAAACTAGGCCATTTCGGGACTAACATATGGTTCAATTCTATTTCAACAATTTGCTTGCGCGTAGGGATCTTTAGCAGTGGGAGGAAACCGGAGTGCCCGGAGGAAACCCACGAGGTTGAGAAGGCGCCCCTACCTCCATGCCACATACGCTCATACCAGGGCTCGAAACCACAGCCGCAAGCCAGAGGTGACCGGCCAGCTAGAGGTCGAAGCGCGGCACGCTAGACCACTAGGCCATCCCAACCCCCTTACACCCACGAAGACACGGGACCGTTGGGAGAAAAGATTGAAAATCTAACTGCCACAAACGCGTATTCCTGCTATTCCAGCTTGTGAATACAGCAACTTCAATTTGGTACAATATAGTCTACCTGGCTGCCCAGAATTCCAAACAATCAATCAATCGTCGCGGGCTATGGGAGCCTCGCCCTCCCGAGGAAAATTTTGAAAATTTAACCACCGCAAATGCGTTTTCTGCTATTCAAGCCTGTGTAAGCAACTCCTATAAAGTATTCAGCGAAATCCCACTCTGAATTCCATTCCAATCACACTGTTGCAGTTGCATTCACAAGTAATAATCGATGCACGAAAAATGTCGCACAAAGTAGAGTGGCCCCAGACAAACTTAATTAACAGTCAAGTCGGTACAAATTCGTGGTATTCAATTAAAAGAAAAGTGAAATTCGTGTTTTACTATTAGGACTCAATGACAGTTAGGGTAGCAAAACTAGAAATCCCCGAAGCAGGTTAACGGACAGTGGCCAGTTTTCGGCGAAATGCGAAGAAGCGGAGCTGACCTTGTAAGGAACACCCACCCCCAAAGAAAATTTTGAAATATTTGATGGTTTTACTTCTATTCCAGTCCTAAAATTAGTGTTTCATTAGATTTCGGACACTCTAATAAAACACTAATTTTAGGACTGGAATAGAAGTAAAACGCGGGAAACAATGGGGGGGGGGTCGGACGCCCGCATGTGTGACGCCTACGGACAAACGGGAGGAGGAATGGGCTAGGTCTTACTCTCAATAGTCATCAAAAATCCCTAAGATCAAGCGTCCCTACCAAATAAGGTCCCCTATGAGTATTGCGGGTCCATATCGAGAATCCTCGTATTCAAGCCCTGTCGTTATTAGGCCCATTGGCTTAATAATGAGTTTAAATTTTCGAATTTGAGCCCATGGACTTAAATTTAAAATTTATTTTAGATTGACCTCCCTTTTAAATTTTGAACGCACATGTGTTGACATTGATGGAGTCACGTCGAATTGGCGTACATAATACTGTTAGTGCCGCGAGAGAGTTTCAATTCTTTAAAACTCATTGGACTCAAACCGCAGGTGACATCTTAGACACTCAATGTGAAAATTAAATTATTTGTCCCTTTTCCTCTTTTCGAATTTAAGGCCTGGGCTTGATTTCAGAATAGATGTTTAATCACTGAAATGGTCAAATTCGAAGTTAAGCCAAGGCGCCCAAGGGCTTAAATACGAGAATTCCCGGTAAAGCGCAACTACTTTCACGAATGAACTCTCTGACATTGATTAAAGGGGTGGGTGGGGGCTAATAGATCGACGACTGAGCGTGAACCGTGGCCCTCTGGCAATGGCAAATGGCCCTCATAGGCCTGTATATCATACTGATTTGGACCCCAGCTCCACTCAAGTTTCAGTGCCTGTGGTTTAGCGGAGCATTTTCTATTTGTCACCAGGAGGCACTTCGAACGCTTGTGTGGGAATGGCATGAAAGGTAACAGACAGACTGACCGATTTATTGGAGTGTCCTGATAACCGAGGCATCAATTAAATCTCGTTGCATGCGAGAACTATTGTGATATTGCGAGATGATGAGGCAGCTGCTGTCATCCATTGCTTGAAATAAAGAAAGAAGGTCTACCTGAACGTGTTTTATTATGGAAAACGTGTAGAATTCAACTATAATGGACCACAATAAGGTGAATTTTATTTTCCGATTGATCTAAGCTTCGCGTATATCCATTTATTTACGCTTTTAATGACCGAAATTTGGCATAGATAAATTGCAGGAGTATCGTTCTGAAAATCAGTGTTGGCCTCCCAGACTTTCTTCTAGGTTACCGGTAGTACTGTTACTACTGCGTACAGTAGTACTAGTTTTATTTTTAACCTATGGAGTAGGAAACTCAGAGTTTGACCAAGCCCTGATGTATTTTTAGAGTGCTGACTAGTTTTGTAGATGTGAGGTTATGTTTATTGTTATGAGCATAAAAAGTGAGTAACAGCACTCAGCAGACAGGGTTTTAGTTTAGAATGCAATTTATTTGAAATTTATTTTTAGATTTTTTAATTTCAGAGATATATATTTTGCTATGTCTGTCACTAAATCCCTTTTTAACCTTTCATTAAACCATTCGGGAAATTTATGAAAAATACCACTGCTACAAAGTACAATATCTTCAACGTTCAAGACTGCGCAATTAAAAACAGTGTTGGGACTACCAACGCAGCCAACGGGCAACCCGGGGTACCAGTAGGGCCGAAAGGATTCACCGGTGAACCGGTGTACCGCGATTTTTTTCATGAAAACGATGAACGATATTTTTTTTAAGAATATCGATAATCGAGATTTTTTTTTCAATTTAAGGTTCACGATTATTTTCATACTATATCGCGATATTTGTTCAATAAATGAGACATGTAGGACCCTTAGAAATTGCCTATCGGTTCAGTACGTACGTACACAAGGCCTAAATGTAAAGAAACCCTCGGTAGCTATAAATAGACTAGGAACAGCACGTGTCTTCTATAGGCCCGGGCATCCAGACTTCGCAATCATTGCAAAACTGACCTACTAATCGCGTGCAAAATACGACTCGGAAACTGGATAAGACAATTTTTTCCATTGGACAAAATACCGGAAGCCATGCATTTTACACCAATGAAGTCGCATTTTATTTAACAGTCATTTCTTCCTCGCGATGCCGGTGGCTCTTATTCGAATGAATGAAAAGCGTGTTGATATTTTGGTTAACAGTCTCTCTTATAGTCTTTCGACTATTATGTTCACGCCCAGTACTGGTGGTAGCAGTGTTACACTTGGTGAAGTTGAAATAGAAAAGCCACCCGCCTGTAAACTGATCCCGCAGTGAATATTCGCTTGGCCGCTGCAATCACTGATAAGAATGACATCGACAAGGCTTAATGAGTTCGGCATATTAACTTTTTTACTCCGACAAATTAAATTCTCAACCATCTTTTTGAGGTAAAAGAAAAATAAATAAAGACGTTTGAAGTATTTGTAGTTAAAAAATATTTCCTATTTAGTGTAAATGGGTATTAAAATGAGTAAAAAGCATCATTTTGCCCGAAGCAGTTAGCTAGGTGTTAAGTAAACATTGCACAAGCCGTTGAGCCAATGACTGACGCCGCCTGCAGTCAACGCACGTGTTGTGGACAGTCATCTGTTACAGAGTTAATTCGTAAGTAATTCTCTGTGAAACAGATTGTGATCGAAGGTGTGGGAGTATAATGGTTTTCCTGTTTCGTACTTCCTGTTTGGGTGTTTCGCACAAAATAAAAAATGTGCCAAAAATATTGGTTAAAAGTTAAATATAAATTTTAATTTATCTAATAATAAACAATATAAATTTGTGTATTTTTTCTTTATTTCAAGAAAACTTTAGTCAATTTCACATTAATGGCGTGTGTATCGTGATGCACCCGTATCGTTGGGCTACGACATCATGCTGTATCATATCGTGGCACAGCGTATCGTTTCGGCCCTAGGTACCAGTATTTTAGTTTTTACCCATGAAATCATGTTACCTCATCCACACCCTTGTGACAGTGTGAGATGGTCGCTGGTGTGTGTTTGCTCCTTGGCACTTGCGCTTGTCCGAGTTAGCAACACAGCTTTATCTACTTCCGCCATGGTGAGATGGTTCCTCATAACTGATCACTTCAGGAAAAAGTGTTACGTACGGTACTTAATAATACTTGTTATCGTAATTAGCTGTTGTTTTGGTGATCAGTAGTTACACGATCAACGGATTTAAGTTGATTGGCTTGAAATTGATTGTTATAACTATTTGAATATTTACCTTTATATGAATGGGATTTCTCTGAATCATTATTTTTATTTTGTACGTATTAAAATTTTTACAACTTCACATTATAGCCTATGTGTTTTATCTCTCAAATACAAATACTTTATCATGCAAACCATGGGATCCACATCTGAAACTAAATCTGAAAATAATGCTATTCCTTGAACATGAATCACCCCATTCCATACAAAGAAAAGAAAGTGGTGATAAATACTCCACGTAAATTTGGATTCAAACATGCATGCACAATGCATTGCATACTCTACATTTATATAAGTGGCAGTTGTTTTTCTCTTACCACATGTGGATGGGAATATTAAATTTTTATAGCCTACTGAATTAATGAATTATAAAGATCGTCAATTTGTATTTCTCCTTTTTATGAAATAAACAAATAGTAGAAACTCGACATCCTCGACTGCTGTCAGTAGTAATACTATATATTGGTAGATGATAGTAGAAACCGATCTGATCGTAAGAAAATCGTCAGGGTAATCCTATCACGGGGAGTCAATCAACGCATACTGTGTAGTGTAACAGTGTGAGCTGACTCCTACAATTACGCATGCGCTAAACGGTAAACACACACCAGCGACCATCTCACACTGTCACACCCTGACTAACTCCTCCACATGCATGAAAAGTCTAAGTTGTCAACAAATATCAAAGTATGTTTGTTGACTTATTGACATGGCATTGGTTAAGTCATTGACTCAATATTGTTTCTGGTGTCGACAGGGCTCACAAGCTGTCACAATTTGTGATAAAAATATGAAAGTGGCAAAATTTCTATAAATTGATAGACTGGCTGATAATCCGGATCGCGTCAATGAGTAATACTAATCAATTGTCTTAAATTAATAATTAGTTGATTGATGATTGCCAATGATAATATATAAAGCCTATCTCAAATCATTATTTCATCCTAATGATTAATCCATGTGAGGGTTCGTTTCATCTTTAACAAAAATGGCCGACAGTTATTTTCGAAGAGAATAATTCTGTTTACTGTGGCTTCATATGGCATGTACAATATAATATACAAAGATGTCTATCAGATATTATTATTTTAATTATTATTACCACTGGTCAGAAACGTAAGAACTGGTTGAATAGCAATGATTCTTGATTGAGAAAACAGTTCGCCATTTGTATCAGATACCGTCGCCCAAATTTTAATGCTTTGAGTAAAAGTGAATGCCAAGCATAATTGTAAGCATCTCATACAAATATAACTGAAACTTATTATATCATTCTATCAGGGATTCAGATTCTGAATCATCTGATACCTTTACGGTACCTGAAAATAACAATAGAAAATTGGCTATCCCTGAATGAGATCTGGCGTGTACTGTACATAGTAAAAATCCCTGACACAGAAAATAATAACACAACTACTTGAATTACCTCCCTCCCATTCCCCTCCATGCAATTTCAATCTTCAATGTTTGAATTTGAAGTTGAAAATGATATTTTTGCCAATTTTTCAACTGACAATAGTGAATTATAGGATTATTCTTTAACAAGGTAGGACTTTATAGATACAATCTATCTTAGTCTTAGGGCTTTATTTTAATTTATTTTAAAAATATAGCTAAAAAATATGAAATTGCCATTATAATTATAACAATAATTGTTAAACAATGTAAGCTTTAAGTTATATATGATCATTTTCTATGTGATTATTAACTTTTTATTTAAAGAGACATTATATAAGAAAATAGAGAATTAAAGGGAATATGTTGAAAATTCAGTCAAATTACTGAACAAAGTAGCCTCATTAAGATAATAAACAAAGTCTTGATTATCCATTTTTAAATTGAATCAATAAATGACTGAACTATTCTAATCTACTTGAAATCAGAGCCATGACATCCAGAGTTGATTATGATCTTGTCTATCTCCCAAAGATGACTGTTCTTTTCTAAATTGGCGTAAACAATTCATTGAACTGTAACTTCATGGATTATGGCCCTGTTTGTACGAAAATTCACACTGTTAGCTAGTAGACACTATAGACGTCACAATTTATTTTATCTGATTTTGATGAAACTTTAAATGTATATTTATACGACTCAAAACTGCCGGACAAAATAGGCCCTTCTATTACGCAAATGGCGTAAAAGTTATGTGTTACATGTACATGTACTTGAATCGTGGACTCTCTAGCATTCACAAATGTGCTCAATATCTAAATTTTCTCTTCTGATAAGTTTTTCTATAACTATCTTTCCCTTGTATTTGGAAGAGAAGGTATGAATGGGAAAGAGCCTTTCATGTGTGAATAACACGTCAATGATTATTTTGTATTTTACATTATTTTAGGCTTGAAGAATATTTACCAAGTGTGGAATGTCAGATATTCAATGCGAAGAATTTGAATTCTGACCTAAAAAAGGTCAGATACAGAAGAAAAGCAATTTGTAGATAATACAATAGATAGTAGAGATTCAGAATAGATTAATTTGTAAGTCAGAATATTTCTTTATCAAACGAAGCACATTATTTTTTACAGTTATTGTGTTCTTAATTAAATTCACATTAATCCAGCTAAAGTACAGCTGTAAAAGGCAAATACATGTATAGACTTACAGAAATTTTGGATTGGTTTGATTTTGGCACATATTGATCAGTAACAAGGCCCCGTATTGTATAAATAACCAAAATCACAAATGAGTTTGAATTTAGTGAAAATAGGATTGAAACTTCCGTTAATATTCCCACCCCCTGTTTGAAAATAAAATAGCGGCAATGCAGATATGTTTTCGATTACGGTGCTAATACGCCCTGCTTTTTACGCAAAATGTAAATTGTATACAAAAGTTCTGTACCTTCTAGAGGCAACAATTTTTGTATGATTTAGATGGAATTTGAAATAAGAATCAAAAGCTCCTAGTAGTCCTAGATGGGTTGATTTTTGGTGTGCATCAGACCTTCCGTTCTGGAGTTATGCTCCCTATCTTTTACACAAAATATTAAGGAGCAGAAGATCTTGAATGAGTTCGATTTGGGTCCGCATCAGACTAAATTTTGGGTTATATCCCCTGCCTTTAAAGCCCACATTTTTGTCAGATTTATTTTAGGGATTAACAGATTTGTTTTAAATTTGATTCAAGCATTGGGGTAATAAAAGGACGAATCTTATCGATAATCAGTGTTTTGCAACCTGGGGGGTTAGGATGGCCTAGTGGTCTAGAGTGCCGCGCTTCGATCTCTAGCTGGCCGGTCACCTCTGGTTTGCGGATGTGGTTTCGAGCCCTGGTGTGAGCGTAAGTGGCATGGAGATAGGGGCGCCTTCTCAACCTCGTGGGTTTCCTCCGGGCAGTCAGTTTCTTCCCACTGCTAAAGACCCCTACGTGCAAGCGAATTTTTGAAATAAAATTAAATCATATGTTAGTCCCGAAATAACCTAGTTTGTGTTGAGTGGACGTTAAACCCCATTTCTCTCTCTCTCTCTCGTTTTGCAACCTTTCGTTGCAAAGTTATGCACCCTGAGCCAAAACTTTGAATACGTAGAAGGCCACAGTTTTTAACTGATATTTTTCAAATTTGGTGTGAAGCATTGGGTTCACGAAAGGACGAATATTGAGCAACTGTGACCTTAAGTTCCATATCCCAAAACTCGATAGAGGCAACAATTTTAACGGATTTCAAGCTTGTGAACATAATAGAGATCAGATCTCTTGAAGGCATACATGATCCTAATCAAATTGGGTCAACATCCAAATTTCCTTTCACTTTCAGATAAGCTGCTGTCGAGAAGTAGCTGCTGTGAATGTGTATTTCACTTAAAATTTTATTGTCCCCAACCTTTTGAAGAAAGTGAGGACTATTAAAATGGGTTCAGCCATCTGTCTGACCGTCACACTCTTTGGGACACAATAACTTTCCTTCTCTAGAATGTTTAAACCTGGTGTAGGTGTTTATTAGTTCGATACCTTGATGGAGTTCGAAGATGAGCATTTGATTGGTGGATGCTTTGGGACACAATAACTTTAGTTCTAATTAAGTGAGGGTGCTGAAACTTGGTGTATAGTTTCATTGCATCAATACCTTGACTACATTCGATAATGAACCTTTTCTGCTCAGGGTAAGCATAGCGATAAGCAATTTGATTGGATGAAACTTTGAAACACAATAACTCTACTAACTGAGCTAGAATGTTCAAAATTGGTTTTGGCGTTCATTAGGTGAATGCCTTGATGGAATTTGATGATGAATATTTTCTGCTTACAGTAAGCAGACATAAGCAATCTGATTGGTTGATGCTTTGGGGCACATTAACTTTGGTTATAATGAATTGAGAGTGGTGAAACTCAGAATACAGATTCATTATATCATTACCTTGACTAAGTTTGATGGTGAGAAGTTTCTGCTCAGATTAAGGAGCGATAAGAAATTTGATTGGTCAAGACATTGGAACATAACAAGTAATAACAACTGTGCTTTTAATTGAGGTAGAATGTTTAAACTTGATGTTGATGTTCATTAGGTGAATGTTTTGATTGCGTTCAATGATTAACATTTCGAGCTGAAGCTAAGCAGAGCTAATCTATCTATTTCATTGGTCAGTGCTTTGGCACAAGATAATCTTGATTCTATCTGATAGAGAATAGTTTGATTGCTCCATACTTTTGAAAAAAAATAAATGTGCAATTAATTAGTACAGTAGAATCCGTATGAGCAGCCACTCCTATTCAGCGACATCTCCTTGTAAGCGGTCACAATAAATTCCCCCCGTAAAAATTCTATTGTTTCATCTCTTTATTCAACGGTCACTATTTTGCTAATGAATTTAACAAAACATCACCCATTCAACGGCCATTATTGAATGATACCATCTTGTCGTTCTTCGTAACACCCCCACTACTCCCGTGAGTAGTAATCAATTAACTGGACTCCCACTGATCAGGTAAAAAGAAATGTGAAAATAACAATTAACCCGGGATTATCTGTTAATTAATCTATTGTTTTATTAAACGACAAACCTGATCATTGTTTTCACAAGTAACGAAACATTATTTGATACTGATTGAATAAACTGAAAGTACCGACTAAAAGCCGCGATGTTGTTAAATAGACGTTTTTAGCGCCACCTGTAATATTACATACAGAGTTACGCCCCCCTGTGAAGAGGTAGCAAAATCAGCGATGTTTTTGGTTCATGTGCCTATGTCAATGTGATAAAATAAAATTAATTCATCGATTTTCTTCACAAAAATGGATAAATATTATCGAATACACCACAATGATAGACAGTAGTATTGAAGGTTGGTACAAAATGACAAGTTTACAGAAGTTATGTCCAAGATTCAGCGACGGCCAAATTTACCGATGCAAGTGAAGTATTGGTGTTTGCTTCCAATGCATTCAAGCGTAATATTAATTGATGTCAGCACAAAAAAACCCACAAGATTTTACAAAAATGGATAAATATTATCGAATGCATGACAATGATAGACAGTAGTATTGAAGGTTGGGACAAAATGACAAGTTTACGGAAGTTATGTCCAAGATTTAGCGACGGCCAAATTTACCAATGCAAGTGCGCCCAAGCGTAATATTCATTGATGTTAGTACAAAAAACACGAGATTTTATTAAGAGGCCACTCCCGTTAAGCGGTCAATCGTAAAAATTCCCATGGGTGGCTGCTTAATTCAGATTCTACTGTATATGTTATCTATTTATTTTGGAATTTCGGCTGAGAACATCAGCCTCGCTGTTGGCTTGTTTAGCTGTAATTTTGATGTGTTTTGAAAATTTATAATTTCCTTATTTACAAATTTTTTTTACTATAGGTAACAAAATGGCTCAAGGTCGTCCTATAAAATGTGTTGTTGTCGGGGATGGTACTGTAGGTAAAACTTGTATGTTAATATCATATACAACAGATAGTTTTCCTGGTGAATATGTACCTACAGTGTAAGTTAATTTACTTGATTTATACACCTGGAAAATTGTTGACACCCTCTGTCAAAATGAACCAAATCATGATGATATTGACAAAAACTAGAGACCAAAGCTATAATTCGAATGACTTTAAATTTATGTACTGTAGACTTTCTGATAATTTAGATTACTGCCGGAGTTATGGCCCTTGACCTTTTTTGAAAAATCTTGCCCTAGAGACTGAGACCAAAGTTATCATTCCTTATTCCGACAAGCAGCTTTTTTTTTAGTGTTAATTTTTTATGCATGTTTATTTCCATTAAAAAAATTTTAAATTGAAATTATTGACGTTTTATAAAATATATTGGAAATCAAAATTGTAATAAACAACAACATAGATCAACATGTTTATCAAGTTTTCATGGCTATTTAGATCTATGTTTGAACAAACTCATTAAATTTTGTTTGTAAATTTGGTATTTTCTAATCAATAGGTTTGATAACTACACAGCTAATATGATGGTAGATGGCGTACCAGTTAGTTTGGGGTTGTGGGATACTGCCGGTCAAGAAGATTATGATAGATTACGACCACTTTCATATCCACAGGTTTGTGTCAGTTTATATCCAAATAATTATATTATATACATAATTGTCATAATGGACTTTTTGGTCCATTAAATTCATATAAAGCTCTTTTAAACTTTGTATGGACATTATCCAAAAAACTATCACAACTATCTGCATGGTAAGGCTTGTTAATCATCATGAGGTAGTGAAGAAAGAATGATAGAGGGGGGTTGACACTGATTTCTATCCAGGATCTTAACAAAAGTAGGTGCTAGACTGTTGGGCACCTGCGAAAACGCTGACTCCTGGCAAAATATCTTCATATCAAGTTTGAATCATACTGGACTACATTTCTCAATATAATTTAATCTTGTTCTTTATTTTTCAGACGGATGTATTTTTAATATGCTTTAGTGTTGTGAGTCCCTCGTCTTACGAGAATGTTTTGACAAAATGGAACCCTGAAGTGAAACATCACTGTCCTGATGCACCAGTAATCGTTGTTGGTTAGTATAATGCATAGTTGAAAATCGTGGCCAACTACCACATCGAATGTAAAGACAAATGTCTTAACATGCCACCATATACAACATTCACCCCCAATCTAGTAGCTAGAGAATAAAAGGAAAATTGATATTCCCCTTTATAACACAGAAGTAAAATGTACAGTTCGTTTGGAAGTATGGCACATGGATAACACACTGTATAAACCTAGGTGAACGGCAGGGGCGTAAAAATCCACTAGCCCGACGCCAGGGACTACCAAAAATAACCTATGGGCTAGTGCCCTATTTATCCCTACTAGACATGGGCTAGTGCCCTTTCATTGTTCATTTTTTCTGTGATTTAAACTAGATAAATGAGATGTGAAATACTGCACTTTTATTTCTCCAAACCAAAGGAAACTATATAACAATAGTTTATCTGTAGTGAACACGGGAAGGTTGTACCTTCATTTATATCCTGAGGCCACTTTCTGTTGGCGTACGTTGGCACAGTATTAGATCGGGAACAGTATCCCGTGCGGTAACTTGATATGCGGTGGAGTTGAAAAACAGTCTTCATATGTATTGAGGCCCAGAAAAATTATATACTCAACATCGATTTATATACTCCGTATAATATGGAATACAGTTAAGTTAGAAAGAATACATTTAATGTAGTCAAATGGGTGACAATCTGCAGTGTACATTATTGTCATTATTGACGATGGATTAAAAGTTTGTACCTTGTCCAACTACGGACTAGTGGAACTGGATGCCGGGCTAGTGTCTCACAGTAGACTACAAGCCTGGGGCTAGTGGATTAAAAAATATTTTTACGCCCCTGGTGAACGGTAATATTTGTAATGTATTTATTTAATGCAACATTGATTGTTTACTATTACTAAAGTAATGTTTTTATACCTCAGCATTTAGATGTGATATGCAGTAATAAATAGAAAGCAGTGTAAAAAAACATCATTTTAATCATCCAACAGTTATGACATTATAAGCATGATTACATCATGGACATAAATACATAGCATGCAACAAACATAAAAGGGTTGGGGTGCCCAAGGTTCTATTTGGTACCATGATATAGTAAGGTTTTCAGTGTTTAACTATAATACAGTGTAACCCGAGGGGGTTAATATATTTAGGCACTGGTTATATTAGTACCAGATAATTTAATTATATGACAGTCAAAATTGGATTAGTTTTAAAACGTGGTATTTGTCCACAAATTGTTAAAATCTAGAATTCAATGTTTTAGTAATCAGTAAGATGATTTTCATCTATGTATACATGTATGTATTTGGATAAGATGATAATCATCTATGTATTTGCCTGTACAGAAACTATAATATGCTTTCAACGTGTTAGCATACCTTTGTTATGTATTCAATAATATTTCTCAAAAAAGCTATGTCAATTGTCAATGAAACTAATATTGAATTTTTCAGAGGGACAGAACTCTGCGTGATATAGGGGGTGCTATTAAAACATTGCATAGTAGTTATTGTGTATCTATTAAATTGTTCAATTACTACATGGCTATCAAAGAATTCGATGGATTTGTTTCAAATCTGGTGAAGCATTGAGAGGATAAATTCTATAATATTAAATGAACCCTTTGAAAGTCATAAGAGACAACATTATCAGTTCTTGACCAAAGTTTTTTAAGCGATCAGATTTCTTGAAGGCATCCTTTCTTATTAAATTTTGTCAACATCCAAGTGTTCCTTTCGTATATGCTGCTGTCAATACATAGCTGCTATGTGGGGGCATATTCCTGAACTTTATCTGCAAATTTGTATACTATTGTACACACATAATCATGACCAATTATACTTGAAGTTGGCGGTGGTACATGGGGGGAATGGCCAGGCTTTTTGAACTTATTATTTCGTCTGTGTTTGTATGCCTAGTTCTTGAATTGGTCATGTGTTTGTAAAAGCTTGTGAACATGTTAATTAGATTACTTGAAGGATCATAGACCCTTGTAAGAATTGGACAACATACAGGTTTTTCTTTCGAATAAGCTGTTGTTGAGAAGTTGGTTATCTTTTCATCATATCCCAACTCTAATCAAATCAACGTAAATCATTACTTTATTTAGCTCCTTTAACAATTAAGACTTTTGTTTAACCAGGTACAAAAATAGATTTACGTGAAAACAAGGAGGCGATTGGTCAGTTAGCAGCCCAGGGTTTAAACCCAATCAAACGTGAGCAGGGCATCAAGTTGTCCAATAAAATAAGAGCTATAAAATATATGGAATGCTCAGCTCTAACACAACGTGGTCTTAAACAGGTTAGTTTTTTAACATTTATACTGTATTGTATTACATACATGTACTATGTCCATGCCACAGATCTTCACCAGACTATCCGCAACTGTGAAGAGTAGGTGGAGACACTACTGTCCATATAGATTTTCTGTTAGTGCTCAACGTTCTTGCTATAAAAGTTCACAAGTAGGTAACTAAAAATTAATATATTGAAAATTTCAGTCAAATAACTTTATTCTAAACGCAGTTATGAGTATTTGAAGATAAAGCCAAGCTGATTCATTATCCTAGCAACCGTACTTAACAACCGAGACTTGGCCTCAATTGTCCATTTTATCGTTAAATTTTTAAATCTTGCAGTTGTTTAAATCCACTTAAAGAATGGCCATAAATATAAGTTATCTTACAGAATGGTGTGCATCAGACTTTCTGGTCCAGAGTTATAGAGTTATGCCCCCTTTTCCAAAAACCTTGTGAATACACTAAAGGTTAACATTGTGATCATGAGAGCCAAACCTGTTCTGCAAACTTTTGTTCCAGAGTTATGCCCTCTTACACGAAATTTTTCTGAATGCCACAAGGCTATACTTGAGACATTGCTGCTCTGTGGGTGTATTTTCACGTTTCACATCAACATTAGCTCATGACAAGATTAACCCTATTGCAATGATATTCAGCATTCTGCGACATTTTAGTTCTTCTCCTGTTTCTGAAAACCTTCTAAATGCAATAAATGCCATAGTTTTCATAAGATTATTTTTCAAATTTGGTTTGAAGCATTGTGGTCATGATATATATCGTCCTCCTTCCGTTCTGGAGTACCATCCCCCTTTTCCCGAAAGTGCAATAGAAGCTACAGTTTTTAACGTATTTTTTTCAAGCTTGTGAATACAATAGAGATGAGATTTCTTCAATAACCAGTATCAAATTTGATCAACACACTTATGCAGCCCCATCTCCATTAACAAACAACTTGAGTAATTAAAGAATCATTTCCTACAAGGAAACTATCAAATTAATTAATGGAGTGAAACCAAAAGATTATAAGAAACATAAATATGCAATTGACATATGATTTTAATAGATTTGCAAATAATGAATTACATGTACAATGTATATATTAATGTTAATCCTTATTAAACAAGAAAGTGAATGTCTGCAATTGGTTCCTGTTTTGATAGAACAAGTGATGGTTGCATGACGCTCGGTAATGTCACAGCTTGAAATCCATACAGTCATATGCAAAGTAAATCAGGCATATATATAAAATTATGTTAACAATGTTTAATTTTTTCACCACCAGGTTTTTGATGAAGGAGTACGTGCTGTTTTACAACCTCAACCACTCCGCAGAAACCAACACAAGTGTACGTTACTCTGAGACTGGCATAGTGAACATTCTACTATATACTGAGACTTATTGCTGGGGTTGATCTACAGCATTGTATTTATAATTGTGTATTCTGATTGGATGATAATTCAGGCGTTGTTTTCAAACTCGGCTTTTTTTATACGGACATAAATTATGGAACCAAAGTAGTACTGTTGCTATGATGATGAAATATAGGATGACTTCATGGGTCAGAGTTGAGAAGTTGACGTGAAAAGAAAGATCCTTAAGACCTGTAACCTAGGCATAATAATCAGACATTTAATTTTAAACTTTAAACTTATTGTGTATAATATTTGTGTCGATCAGTATATTTTGGTCGATTGATATATCTTGGTTGATATATCATGTTCGTTAAATTATTAGATGTTTTACATTTAGTGTGATGCTCTCTCTAATTATTTTCTGTTTCTGTCAGTGTAAATATTAAGATTAGTTCCATCCTTATTAATTTATAGAGTGCTAAAAACATAATAACATTAATTCATTCATACTAAAAACAAGGTTGAGGCACATAGATATTAAAAAATCTGTGTGGTAAGAAATAGACTTGTCAGAAATATTTAAAGAAATAAGATGAGTTCATTTATTATGAGGGTTGTCAGTGAATTGATATAGCTTCATGCACTTCTTGTATTTGAGATATTTAACTGCTAAAACAATTCAAATCTATCATAAAGTATTGAGAAATAAGACAGTCATTATAATGTCCTATGTTTTATTTTGGAAATTTGCACAGATAATGCCAAATTTTTATTTTGTCATTATTAAATTGTATAATGACTTTACCATAATAATTCTACAATCTACATTTATATTGGCTAATCGATCAGTTTTCTAACGATCGAGCTTCACTCCATTATCTGAAAATTATGTTAATAATCCACAATATTTACACATTTGTGGCAAATATATGGAACATTACCAATAACTCTCAAAGTACTGTGCTTTCAATTTGAAACCAAATTGTGCAAGTTTTTATTGAGTGTCATTTCATTTATTTATTTTTGAACTGAGGCAGTGACATTAGCCTCACTGTTGCCTTATTTTAGTAGTTATGAATGTAGATTTAGAGAAATCCATCCCCCACAGCCAAACAGTACAAATATTTTATAAGTAACTAAGAATTTATTATTCTGTGAAGAATATTCTTCTAAGTTAATTTTATGCTTTAAAGATGCATTATGTAAGATTTAGATGATGAAAAAGAAGTGTGTTGAAAATTTCAATCAAATTACTTCTGAGTGGAGTTATCATTGTTTTACAAAACAGTTTCTTGTTGTCATTACTACCATCATTACAATTATAAACAAAACCATGATTATTCATTATGCCAATCATAATTAAATATGTTTGAAATCAAAACCATCCAAAGTTCTAGAGAGTTTATTATGGTCCAAGCATGTAAATTAAGGTCTAATTAAATGATTTATATAATATTTAAGGTCAAAAGAAAGATCTGCATTAGGCATCTTTAGCTCTTAAATAATGCATCTTTAAGTATCAGTTTGGTCTGGGTTGACAAAGTTTGTCAAAAGTCAAGTTTTTCATGTGGACATATTACAACCTCTGTACTGTCCAGACCTTACGTTCCGGAATTATGCCCCCCTTCCATTTTACACAAAATGTTAAATACCACAACGTTTGTCAACTGTTCAGTGGCCACAATGTTTTTCTGAATCAATCAAATTAAAATACAGATCTATATTTTGTTTTCATTTTTTTATACTTTCGATGGCCTACACTATCTGGAGATCTGACCAGTTGTACTTGGAGGTCATATTAGGGGTTGAAGTTTCTAGAAGTTTACCCATAGTTCCATGCAGAGCATGCCAAGAACCCACTGTAACAGACAGTTTTATTTGCTAATTCCTCATTTTTACTAGAACCCCGCTTATATAACAACTCTACCTGATCCAAGTGGTGTAACAAAATTTTAAACTATAAAAAACGAAATGAAATTGAATCTGTGTTTTAATTAGATTATGTCTGAATCAGATTTAACTTAACATAGATGAGTTCAATTTTGGTGTGCATCAGACCACATCTTCCTAGGTTAAGGCCCATGGGTTTGTTTTTCTTTTAAACTAAAATAGGAAAGTTTGTGGACTCTCTAGACTGATTTAATTATGTTAAGGATCAAAATATCTTGGATGAGTTTGATTTTGGCTTGGTGGGCATCATACCTTTCTTAAACCTTGTTTTTAACAAATTTTTCATAGAACATACCATATTGAATATGAGCATTCAGCAAACTTTTACTCCAGAATTATGGCTTCTCAGCTGAAAACTTTGTGTATGCGATAGAGGCTACAATTTTTTTATCAGGTCTTTTTTAAACATTTTTGTTCATAAAAGGACGAACTCTATAGATATTCATCATTCTGCAACCTTCAGTTCTGATGTTATTACCCCTTTGCTGAAAATTTAATAAATTTAATAAAGTGTGCAGTCAATTGGACAATGCAAGAGGATGACTGCAATGGATTTCCCCAGTTTTCTGTTGATCTCTTGCAAAATCTGGACGTATCTTGCATGACAATATTAGCGATAGATATTAAAGTATCAAACATCAAGGGTTATGGTCTTTGTTCAAGTTAGAAGCGACATCCAACTGTTTATTAATTATAAGACCAATCTATTATCTAGTCTAATATATTTTCATATCAAGAATTAATACTCATGATTAATATCATAAATATTGTCTACCTTAAATCGTGCAAATATATGTTTAATTTTCATCTTTTGATTGATCATGTACCCCATTGTCTTTATATTTACATCAGTGTTATAGTGAAACTGAAGTGTATAATGTATGTCACTGGACCCTGACAACAGTTTTATAGTGAATCCTTGTGTAAAATATAGGAGACTTTTTATAACAAATGTGCAATAATTAGATACTGACATCAATGTTATAGTGAAAGTCTAGTATATATAAGAGTCTCGCTATAATATGACTGAGGTCAATAGCTGATCAGCGTCATTGTTATAATGAAGCAACTGTGTATCATATAAGGTTTTCTCTATTGCATGGGTATAATGTAAGGTTTTGAATAAACATGGGTGTCTTTAGTCAACCCTAATACCAATGTTACAGTGAACCCTTATCTATGATATGAGGTTCTTACTATTACATGGGTGTAGTCAGTGAAACCTGTAACATCAGGGCCCTGATACACATCTTAACTAAAGATAAAATCCAAAGTTTTGATTTTTTAAGCACTAAAATCAATCTAATATTATCCAATCAAATAACTTAAATTTGGATTTCATCGTAGTTAAAATTTCGTGAATAAGGCTCCAGTGCTATAGTGAACCCTTGTGTATAAGTAACCTGTAGTATCTGTTAGTTGGTGGGCATCAGCACATTAAGTATTCCTATCAAATTTAAGAAAATCCGATCACAAATCGCGACCTGTTTTGGGTGAATAACAAAATATGATAGGACCTGACAACCATTGGACACATCATGATTTAAACTTATAATTAAAGGACACTAGACACTATTCTATGGAATACACTTACTATTTTTACCACATGTGCTGAGAAATACCTTGGAAATTTCTAGTCAGTCCAATGAAACCAAAAAACAAGGTCCAACATGTACGCATCGGAGTGTATTGACATTAAAAGAACCATTGAAAGTTGGAATTTGATGAAGAATAAGGAAAAACACTGCTGTCTGGGCAAAAATTCTTTGCTATCAAATTTCCTAACATCTACTGATTAGTTAACATTTAAATGAGAAGAATTATTTGTTTCTAAATACCAAATAGACTGTTATTCCTTTTAGAGAGTTCATAAGGGATTCCGATAGCGCTCAAATCTCACTCAGAAACTTAAAACAATGGTTACAATTTTATTATTGAGTTGTAGTATATAGAATACTTTTCCAGAGAAACCTAGTATCCTAGAAGATCACTGAGTAAACTACATGTATAGACAAGAAAAGAAATGGGGGGTGATTTCCTACTTTTCTATTCCAACTTCGCTATTTAAGTCGGGTTTGTGCCATGACAGGAATTGTACCCGGACAGCTGCATCTTTTTACTACTCTCCTTGTATTTCCAACTGACAAGGGAAACATGACTAATACTGGTATCTGTCACCTTTATTTCCTCATTAATTACTTACAGCACCATTGTTGCTCCCTAGAATACCCATTATAAGAATGAACAGTATTATGATAATAAGAGCATGTGTTAATTACATTTTATGTGATTTTTAATATTTTTATTTCTTTATTATACACTCATATTGAAATGTGGTTGTTCATGTATATTGTCATCACCCCCATCCTTCTGTCTATTCACAATTGCTTGTGAAGGCTCCAGACTAGTGCTAAAGTTATTATCCACTTTATACACAGTTTTTATGGTCATGAGATGAAGAAGTGTAATGAATTTCACTGATACATGTATCTCTGATAATTATTGCCACCTTTAAATGAATCTGTTTGAATCATTTGGGTCATGAGCGGATGAAACCTATCAATAATCAGTTAACCCAATTTTCCAAAAACCCTGTGAATACAATCTGTTTATGGCTATGAATTTTCCCAGACATAGCTGATGTGTTGGGTGTTGGCATATACTTGTACTTTGCATGACTATCTTTTATTTTTTAAAAAAATGGCCATGACTTTCTAATTTTAATGTAGTATTTGTAAATTACTCATACTTTCTAAGAAAAAAAATGCATTTAATTACCCAGTATTGTTAAATAGGGTTTGTTTTTTTTATTCGAAACTTTCTTTTTTAGCCATCCCCTTAGATTGAACAAACCTGCTCAAAGCACCATAGGGATTAAGTACACAAACACACAGACACTTAATAGAAAGACTTATTGTCACAACAGTGTTGGTGTCTTATGACTATCTACAAATGTAGGGAGAGGTAATATTTGTACTAGTGTTGGGCTTTGGTCCTTGGTATCTATTGACACAAATTTTGTTGGAAGATTGTTTAAGTTTCTGATCACTATTTTGGTGATTCCTGTTGCTATGGCTAATATAACTATTATATGTATTATAATGTAGCTATGACAGCTATATTTTTTTTATGTTACTAGGGAATAATATAAGTACTATGATTATGTCTATGTATTAACAGGGAGTAATGTTGCTATTACTACTAAAATTATTTATATGTGTCACCTGGGGAATAATCTTGCTATGACTACTATAATTATTTCTGTGTGGTTTTATAAACTATGTTAATGAACCGAGATATTTTTAAATAAAGTTGGTTTTACAACCACACATGAGTTCAAACTATTTATTTATTTCCCTTGCCAATTAAATTTTATGAATGCTCGTGGTTATCACATTAGGCAGAGTATTACACATACCCTTTCATGTGGACGTATTATGTCTGCACCCCTGTTAGACTGTCTTTGCGTTCATGTGTCTGTGGAAACTATACAGGTCACAATTTTCATCTGGTTTTGATATCCCCCGAAATTGGCACACATTTCGATATTGGCAAATATTGGACTGTAAGTTCGTGAAATAGTGCCAACTGTTTCAATATATCACTGCTACACCATAATAATTGAGCCATTGTCAGCAAGTTATGAAAATAAATCTTTAATCAGTTTTAACTGATTTTGTTTTTCAAATTCGATGTGAAACATTGTAACTTGTGGATAAGAGGAAATGAGCCCATTGATTTTCCCTTTTCTCCATCAAAATCTTTAATGTGGTCGTATCTTGCATGACGATCGCTTGTTTAACAATTCTGAAGCCCTTGGCATAAAGTTAAATCTCTATGTGCCAAAGAATAGTGAATTAGCTCCTAACTGGGAGCACACAAAATTTTGGAAATCTATTACCAGTAATATGGGAAGCAAACCGCCATTAAATTTTACCATCTCGGTACCCGTCTATTTATAGCAAATCTCTGTGTCTCTCTCTCTCTCTTTGTTCCTTTCGATATTTGCGCCCATTGGATCGTAACTTCCTGAATTATGGCCCCTGATTGTCCGAAAAATCACCCTTTTTAGCTTGTGGTCCCTCTGGAGGTCAAAATTGTAATCGGATTTAAAAAACCGTTTGATTATATCACCGTTCCATGGTTATGAAGGTTGAATTCGAATTTCGTGAAAATCGGACCAAATTTGACGGACAAAATGGCCGCCGTTTGTATACAAATAGTGTGAAAATATGTTATATAAAGGTTGTGGACCTTATAGAGGTCACAATTTTGAACCGATTTTAATGAAACTTGAGATGTATGTTTATAACCCAAAGATCTTGGTTCCTTTCGATATTTGGATATTTGCGCCCATCGGATCATTACTTCCTGAATTATGTCCCCTGATTGTACGAAAAAACACCCTTTTTAGCTTGTGGTCCCTCTGGAGGTCACAATTATTATCTGATTTAAAAAAATGTTTGATTATATCACAGTTACCCCGCAGTTATGGGTGAGTTTGAATTATGATTTTCTGATGATTACTTAAAATGCAACAACTCTTGTTGACTGCCCGGACGATTTACCTGCTGTGTGGGCGTATGTTTTGTTGCCTGGCAACCTATTTTTGTTTATTTTTTGATCTAGAATGGGCGATTCCACAAGGTTTTGGTAAATATTCATGATTTTGAGGCGGGAGGATAACAGCTTTATCGGGATGACTACACGGTGATGTGTACAGCAACTAGGTACATGTTTTTAGTGTGCTTCTTTAAGTTTGTGTATCTCAAAATTTTGGTGGTCAATCTCATACAAATTTTAGTGCAAAGACATGGCCATTTGTTCCCCTGTCTGTAGCGAAAAGCATTCAGCCCTACGAAAATTTGGGAAAAGTTGAAGTTAGGCAAAGAGTCCAGAATTAAAATTGAAATCAACGGGAAAATTAATGGTGGTCTGCCACACCATTAACGTCTGGAGTTATCTCCCTTTTGTGGCAAATATCAATAATTATAAATTATTGACAACCGTATTTGATAAACTGAATAGGATTTCACAGCAGACAAGGGCCAAAATATGTTGTCCTCAATTTATTTCTACTATAATATTTGTAAACTATTGTAAATCTTTATTTTAGATAGGATTTGAGACTAAAGTTCTAACAAATATATAAACTGAAACAAAGCATCTATATAGATATTTTATAAATATTTAGTTTTCTCGCCAAAATAAATATATGGCCAAAACTAAATAATAATGTAATGGAGTGACAATTGTGGTGAACAGATAAATCACATGGGTTTTTTGAACTGTCCTACAGCACTAACCCGTATAGTGAAGATAAGCCTACGTTATGCATTGTACATTGAGGGAGTGGGGGTGCAGTGTACATGTAGGCTATACAGCATATATTCCTGCTCTCCATGCAAATGGTATCCCCATGTTGGCGTTTAAAGCCCCCCCCCCCCCAAAAAAAAAAAAAAAAAAAAATTCCGGCGTTGTTTCACTGTTGTCATTGACGTTCTGTGCAGGACCGTATGTAAGATTTTAAAAGAAGGGTGCAGCGGGGTGATGGGGTGCCAATATAATAATGGCTAAGTTATTTAGCGCGGGGACTGCCGCTATCATTAGTATCAAATTCGTAAGCAAGTAATCCTGTAGGGGCGTCTTTTCTAGGTCCCTGGTTCTGTGTACATGTTGTAGCATGGCGTAGCATGGCGTGTACCTTACAACAATTCTAAGAGGAGACCGTAATGTCGCTGTGTGGACTAAATTTGCCACTCCCTTACAATCATATTTACTGTCTTTTCCAGGTAATACTACAACTCGAAAATCGTTTGTCATTTATTTAAATTTTAATTAAAATGGCTAAAACTTCGTGTAATACCTGGAATGGTCATCCCATTGCTTTCTGTCTTGTGAGAACTAAGTTCAGGTCATGCTTTATGTCCTTTCTCCTATGAAAAATCGTTTTTTGTTTACATTTTACTAATTGAACCTGCCATGTTTGGCCTAGTTATCTGGACGAGCCTAACTGGACAAGGGGTGCTTTAAGTCGTTTCACCCTACTTTGATTAGCAGTTGGTTGTTTCGTTCCAGTAGAATATAACTCTTTTGAAAGAGCTATTTACTGAATCCCAGACCACGGCTGTTTGTCCCACTAACTTGAATATTTAGTCGCAAACCGTCCGAAGGTTGTAATTTTTTATATCAATATAAGCTACATGTAAATTTTAACCCGCTATCAACGAAATTGTGGAAGGAGGCTGCAAAACATACTCAAAAGTAGTTACGAGAACATAGCTAAAAACGTTGAGATATCCTGATGTGTTTGTTTTTAGCTACGGTTGGGTGCCTGCCTTTAGTTCCAAGTGGCAAACTCAGTTTCTTTATCAATGCACGTAACATCTTAAAAATAAGATAATTTTACGCTATTATATCCAGTTAAACAGAGCTATAAAGTCGCAGAAAACAAATTTCAGAATCATTTTACCAGACATATTTATTCAAACTTTAAATAAGGCTATAACCCTTTACACCAATTTACTTATTTCTGAGAGTTCGCATGGTTATGCCATGTGCCGACTTTTCAAAATAGTTTTAATCTTTAAGTCACTCCAAATTTTCCAATGAGAATTTTTGTGCGAAATAATCAAGGTGGAAACAGAAAAAAAACCCATATCAATCTGAACAAAAACAATATTGTTTCACGCAAGCTTTAAAGTGTGAAACCCTAACAAGTATTGTTGTCGCGAAAAAGACGGCCGAATTCTCCTTCACTGTGTCACATTTCTAACCGAATGCACCAAATTGTAAAGTACTTGTCTACCCTAATGCGAAATGCATGTGCTCCATGTTGATGTTATGAGAAAGTGACAATGTCTAAATATGTGAAATTTACAAGAGAATACTGGATTTTATCTGACTTCTACTCATTTGGGCTAAGGGAAGAAATCAAAGGGACGTCAATTCCAGTTATGTCACAAAGTTTTAGCCATTTTAATTAAAAAATGAAGGCATGGTAAGCATTTTTCGAGTTGGAGTATCACCTGGAACAGACAGTAGTTACAGTAATACTGGTAGAAATACTGTTCTTCCTGTTTTCCAACCATTTGCTTCACACCAGCAGTTACAGAACGTAGTTTATCTATATTTGTGAGCAAATTACACAATTATAGATACGAATATCCGTTTGTAATTTAATTTTGCCTTAAATCATATCTGAACTAGAGGTTTATAGCACAGGCACTTGAAAGGATTAAAATAAAACTTCTTACTACTGCTTGACTATAAATCTTATTGTAATCCCTTCAAGTGCCCGTGGTTTATAGCTACATGTAGTAAAACTACTGCAGGGTCTAATTGAAAGGAAATTTGTGTTGTGGGTTTATACAACTAAAGCCATTTAAAAAAAATTCAAAATTTACTGAAACAACTTTTAACAAATGTAAATAACAATTTGAAAATCGAGATAACAAGCATCTTTGGACAATTTCTTAAAAGAATTTACTACAAATGCACAAACGAAACGTCCGAGAGCCATGCAAATATCGGGTATGTCCGCCCTGAGCTCTTACACCTGAAGTCGCCTTGGCATGGACTGGCACAGGTGTCCCACTACACGCCGTGGGATTGTTTGACAATGATTTCTGGAGTGCCTGTGCCAACTCTGCAACAGTTCGTGGTGGCTTGTGTTCGAATCCGTCGTCCAAGTTCTTCCCAGAAGTGTTCGATCGGGTTCATTTCGGGAGACATAGCGGGCCAATTCATAACACGGACATATTGATTGTTGAGAGTCTCTTGCCAACCAAACAGTGTGGGGTCGGGCGTTGTCATGCTGAAAGGCCATGTCGACGGACGACCTGTTGAGCCAGCAGTGTAACCAACACTGGATGAAGGATGGTGTCAACATAATGTTGAGCGTTGAGATTGCCTTGGATCAGTGTTAAGAGCAGGGTTGATCTGATTTGTTTTGAATGATGATACAAATTGTGTATCATCTGCGTATGGAAGGTGATTGTTGGTATATAATGTTAGCCACACATGACGAGTAGGGCAAAAACAACACTGGACCTAGGGCCGATCCTTGGGGTACTCCACATTTAAGGATAACAAGATCCGATGAGACGTAACATTATTTATTACAACCTATTGATTACATAGTTAAGTTAGGACATAAACAAAGTATGTGCAGTTCCTGTAATTAGGGATTCATTTCTGATGCTACTGAAGAGGATTTGATGATCCACAGTATCAAATGCTGCCGGAAGGTCCAAGATTATTAGAGCCGTTACATAATCACTATCCGCAGAAGATTTAATTTTGTTTAAGGTTCTTCCAAGAGCGATTTCTGTTCTATGTGATGACTGAAACTTGTCCCAAAGATTGTTTATCGTAATGTATGATCGCAAACCATTGTTAACGGCGTTCTTAACAAGTTTAGATAAGGAGAAGTTTGACACCGGCTAAAAATAATCCTAAAAGAAGATGTCGAAGCCCATAAATTTAAGAACTATTTGCATTGCCTATTTAAAATCCAATACTCCTAAAAAAATAATTATTGTGGGGTATCTTTATCCAATTCTATCAAGGGCTCTTATAACCACATAGAGGCACACAGGTGAACGTTGACCTGATAACAGTTTTCGTGTTTAGTCCTGATCTGTATGTACTGCGGTTTATGAATGTTCTACTTTCGATTTAAACAAATAGCCACATAATTAAAACAAAAGTACATAAAAAAAACAATTGTTGAAGTCACGTTTTTGTTGGTGATGAACCATGCCAAAGATTCCTTAATGAGGGGATTCTATTCAACAGATGGTTCTTAATAATGATGACAATATTATATACAAAATCATTTTTACTTCTTTAAGGGGAGGGACACTTTTAATGACCAGTATTTATACGTGAGAAAGTCACACATTTTTATACCATTATCCCTGTTCTAATATTTACGTTAATCACCAGTTTATTAGCACCCCTTAATATTAAAAACACTCCCTATTTCCAATTCCTTTATAAAAATAGATGCTGGGTGATTGATGAATCTTTAAAACTTCAAATTTTGTCGTGACAAAAGGTAAGGTGGTGATTTCCTTAAACAAAACTGATTTTCAATATTTTTTGATATTGAGAAGATGTATTAAAATATATATAACATTGACAACAGCTTTACGGATGACGTATCGGTGACGCGATCGGTCAAGGTCGCGAATGATTAATTATTTTTACGGGTTAAAAATGGAACCGACTCAGACATAGGTATCAGAAGTTGTCTGGACTTTAGCCAAGTAAGTAAACATTGACTAGATCTACTAATCCAATTTTCAGCAATTTTAATTTGGCTTTTGTATATTGACAACTTCAATGCAATGATTGTACCTTAATTCTGATTAATTGTTTTATATAAAACTTTTTATTTATAAAAAAACTAACGATAAATTGATAACATAGGCTTACTTTAAAAATAATGTTACTATTCTGTTAAAGAGACTTTACACTGTTAGAAAAAAATCTGGTAAATTTACACGAAAATCACTGGCAGCTATAGTTGCCAGTAAACGTACTGTAAATAAACATTCAGTTGTAATATTACACTACTAACCAAGTTTCTGTAATTTAACTTTGTGTGTAATTTTACCTGAAAACTGTAAATGGAAAATAACTGTAAATTCACCGCAACACAGTAAATGAACGGTTACAGTAAGTTTGTTTTTTTTTAACTTGCAACACAGTAAATGAACGGTTACAGTAAGTTTTTTTTTTTAACTTGCTAATGTAAATTTACCGAAAAGCAGTCAAGGAAAAATTATAGACAAATGTTAAAAAAACACAATGACTGTAACCTCCGTTTACAAACTCCGCACACTTTTGTACAAATTACCCCCGTATATGAAATATTATCTCAACTGAATAAGAGGTATTTAAAACTAATCCTGTAAACCAACCCAGGTTGTAACCGCCACTGTCAGTTATTGTGGCGGTTACAGGCTGTCGGATGTAAGCTTGCGGTACTGTCTATTGCAGGCACTGAAACTGCCCTGTAGGATGGAAACGAAGTGTGCAGATTCTTTTACTAAACTAACAAAATCGCGAATGAATAATAAATATGCATTTTAAGTGATTCTGGGAAGTTTTTACCAGATAAAAAAGAAGTTCAATTTATATTTGAAAGCCCATGACAGGTTCTATAATATCTCTTATATGATGAATAAGTTCTTAATTTCTAAATCATCAATAGGGGAGATCTAAATATTACTTGTAATATACACAACTAAAAACAGTTGTTTATGTAACTATAACTCGTGGCTTACTGTACTCCAAACAATAGAGGGTTCGAGTGTTAAGATATCTATTTAAACTCTGAATTTCAATTCGCTGTTACATTGAACACATTCAAGAACACAATATTTTTTATACAACTTTTTCAAAGTACAAATGCGTGCCCAATCAAATTAAAATATGTATGTCATGTGGATTTATTATCTGCAACTATACGAACACCTTAGCTTTGGATTAGCTAGAAGAGAACTCGATCTTGTATTAGCTTCACTTTAATTGGGATGTAGGTATGGGCAAATTGTACTTTTAAGTTTGATGATAACATTATTCTTATATGTTAACTTTTTTAACAGGTAGCGTTGTCAAAGATGAAGACGTTATTGATATTAGCAGTAGCCTCTGCACATGTGATCTATGCTTTAGCAACAACCGATCCGTCAACGGCTTTAGCCAGTTTGATGTCAAAATTTAACATTGCTCAAACACCTGACACAGTTTCCACTCCTAAAAATGAAGCCCGACATTCCAAGTCCTCCTACCCTTACAATTCAAACCCCTACTTATACAACCCTTACCTTAATCCGTACGCTTACAACCCTTACAACGCAGCAGGAACCGGAACCTACAACCCTTTCAACACAGCAGGAACAGGAGCATACACGCCGACAGCTATTAACCCTTATAATCCCCCCAGATATTACAAGGATCCACAGGGTAAACTGTACAGCGTTCTTCCCAACGGAAGTCTTTACGACCCTGCTACACAACAAACATACGCCCCTGGACCTAACGGCGAAAGAACTATCCCAAATACAAGCGGAACTGGAGGAAGTTATATCGTAACATCGGACGGTTCGACTTACACCACTATTAATGGTATCAGATATCGAATAGACTCTCCAGCTGCTGACGGAAATCGGTACTACACCGATGCTAGCGGTAACAAATTCTTCATCGATTCTTCAGGAACCAGAATTTATGTCCTGCCAAATGGAGTTCAATACTATACTGATCCTACAAGTGGGACGACATATTATAAGAATTTAGACGGAACTGTGTACTACACAGGAAGTAATGGCGTCACATATTATAAAAATCCGACAAATGGTGACGTTTACATGAAAGATGGTTTTGGCAACATCTATGGCACTACACCGAGTGGTTTGAGTTATATCACTGCTGCTAATGGTTGTTCATACAGTGTTAATGGTGCAGGAGTAACAACCCTAACCACTACTAATAACGTTAATTGTCCAGCTACCTTCACTGGAAGCTCACCAGATGGTACAACCTTCACTGGTTAGACACCGTATGTATATATTATTTATTTGCTTTCAGTTTTACACGACTGCGATGGAAGCAGACGACAAACATTAACTAGTCTGTCAGACAGCTTTACTCAGGTATATTTACGTATATGAAAAGAGACTGAATTGATATGAGGTTCACAGTTCTTCGGTCATTTTGTGTAACTGTATGGTTAGGATGCTACACAGTTAACAATAGCTATGTTTAAAAATATCGTTTTAACCTCTGAATTCCAAATTCCGCTAAGATTTATTGATTATGAGTTTATTTTGAATATAATATACTGTTAAACTACCATTTCTTATTTTTCCAGATTTAAAGCAGAATTTACAGCTAATGGTGTGGATCATTCTTGACAAAATGCATTAACAATCAATATAAAAACAGTATAATGATGAGTTACTTTCTTTAAAGGGGTCTGGTTGGGTTCTAACTTTATGTAACATTGAATGTTAAGGTGGTGGACGGGTTGACTTCTATCTGTATGTAACATTGAATGTCCTGGTTTGGAACCATCTAGATGTCAGTATTTTTATCCGATTTTGATGTAACTTAAAATATATGTTTATATCAAAATGAGCTGAATTCTTTTCGATATTGGCCCGTGCTTCCTTGTTGTCAGCAACAATGCCTACATCTTTGAAAGGTGCATTAGTACTACCACTATTAAAGAAATCTAGTCTATGATCAATGTATTTTAAAGAACTATATATAGACCGGTTTCTAATTTGCCATTAAAGAGTTCTTGTGATGGTTGTCGCCCAATTGTTTTGCAGTATAACTAAATTGAAATAATCTTCATGAAACTCTGAGTATAAAGTAGGTCACAGTATAGAGACTGCTGTACTGAAAATAAAATCGGACATTGACATTTATTTAGATCGAAACTGTGGAATTGTGTTATCTTGCTAAACTTAAGCGCAGCGTTCGACCAGATACTATTTAGAAGACTAGAAACCTTGGAAATGTACTATTGTTGCTTCATTCCTACCTTCAAAACGGGAGTCAACAAATAACAATTGGAGAAACAATTCCTGACCGTCTCACATTGTCCATTGGTGTTCCCCTAGCCCCATTATTATTTTTCCTATACCCACGTCCACTTGGACCTCTTATCCGAAGACAAAATGTATAACATCATGTTTGGGATTTATAACCCCGAATCATTGCGAGAATTTAAACATAAAATAGAAACATGTTTTACTGATACTCGCCTTTGGATATATGTCAACAAACTGAAATTAAATTTAGAAAAACAACTGAATTTTTGGTAATGTGTCCTAAATCTTAGATAATTTTTTTTATAAAGAGAAATTTCTGGTTTAAAAATTGGAAACGGCATCAACTATCCAACAAAGAAAACTAAAAATCTCAGATAATCAGAAAGGTGTACATGCGGATGAAACCGATATCTAAGTTACGAAAATATTTGAGTGGCAAAATGCGCGCAAAAGTATATGTAACGTCATATCTGGTTTTATCCCAACTTTATTGTGCAATAATTCTTTTCGCTGGTGGATGGTTTAGAGTTTACAGTTTTTCAAAACCCTTCAAATTTATCACAGTTACACCATAATTATGGTCGTGTCGAAGTTCTTATCACTAGTTCTTGGATGAGTTCAATTTTAGTATGCTTTGGTCCCCTGCTTTTTACGCAAACTGTGAAATATGCATGAAGTGTTTAGCCCTCCCCAGGACCTACAATTATTGTCCCATTCAGATGAATCTTAACAAATATGTTAAAGATCTTGAATGAAAGGGTAAGCCCCGTAGATTTGACCTCTTCGCCATTCTTGCAAAATATGGGCATATATTGCATGGCATCCGCTTGTTTTAACTAAGACATAACTGATAGCAGTGAATCATTTGATGAAAAAAGTGCGAGAAAAACTGTATCGCGTCTTTTTTTAAAAAAAAAAAAAAAAAAAATGACATAGATACAACGGAGGTAACATGGGCTTGAACTTAAGATCTATCCTCGCAACCGGGAGTTCTTAACCCAGGGAATAATAGTATAGAACATAGTAGCAGAGGGGGCGGGGGGGGGGGGTGTCTTAGAAATTCTACGTTCTAGAAGTCTCACTTCTATGTTAAATTCAGACATCTTACAGTTACGTCCAGTGCACACACTTTTGCCAACAATGTTGCAAGACCTAAATAATAACCACAGTCCCCAGCATTACAGACATTTATTTATGACACATCAGGCGCGGATGCGGGGGGAGGGGGGCGTTTGTCTTCTCAATTTGAACTTTGATTCAATTTGGACTTGTATCTTCGACAAAACATTTGAAGTTTATAGTGAAACAAAAATATAGATTGTTTCAGAAAAAATAGGATTTCGGAAATTCATATCTGCCTACCACCAAGAATTACATCTGCACTTTCAACTTCTTTGTGTTTGATCGGGCATCTGCTACAGTAGGAAGGGGTTTTAGCACCATCCAGAGGATTTTAACGACTTCTAGTTAAGATTCAATCAATAGGGACTTTTGGCGAGTGGGATTTTCCCAATCCGTATCACGTATCGGTATCACATACGTCACACGTTGCGTTAGAGTAGTTTTAGAGTTTTGGCAGATTCTTGCGCCGCGTGCGTATGCATCACTGAGCTAGTTCTGTACAGCATGATGGCAGTTATCTACCAAGATCACCATCAGTACTAGTCAAATGCCTCGCCTAAAATGTTTCGAAGTGCCTGAAGTCATTCGCCGACTGCTGAGCTATTAAAAAAATTAATGTCTCATCTTTTTACAAAAAACCTTTGACTCGACAGGAATTTTTTGTTTCACTAATTTATCATTTACATCCCTTTACCATAGAATCACATTATTTACAGCTTTGCAAGGTCCCATATTTTCCTAAATCTAGCGCGTAGATCAACGAGCGTGCAGACAGACAGGAAAAGTATAAAAATTCCGAGAAAACCCCATCAAAAATAATGATTAAATTCCAGTCTTTATTATGATTAAATTCACATCAAATATACACCTATTTGTTCTTAGATACACATAGATTCATAAAAAAACGCTATGATACAACATTTCAGTGTCTAAAAATACCACAATGTTATACGGACTTTCTCCGTATGTAAGCTTTTCGATACGGACTGTCGTATCCGTGTGCTATATCACGTATGAGAAATACACACACATTGATGATGTCACACACGAAATCCATATGGATACGCGATACGCGCAAGGAATTTACGCTTGCCAAAAGTCTCTAATTTCTTGTTCATCATTCGTATCAATATTCCAGTCTATTGGAACTAGATGGTAATTGTGAGTAGCAGTTAATTAGCAAAGCTATAGATCTTTATTTAAATGATTCAAAGAAAGTATTTTTAAATGTAACAAAACAAGTCAGCGAAAAATCAACAGACTGTCATACGGATGATTCGTTGTTTCCCACGACTTAGAAATCCCGATTCACCTCTCCACCAAGTCCCTGCTCCAATCGACACAGTCGGCAGGCCATTCGTCGCTTCACGCAATCTCCCAATGTCATTATCAGTTACAGAAAGCAACCTAACTACAGTATCAAATTGGCCTCCTCTGTCAAGTGATGGACAAAATACTAACGGTTTTGAAAAATAAACAACAATGATGCAACAATTTTGAAATCCCGTTTCACCTCAACAAAAAGTTTCTGCTCTATTCGACAAAGACAGTCAAGTCATCGCTTCAAGTGGTATTCAAATAAAACTTCCGTTTCCGATAGATCCATTGCCATATGAAATTTCAAACCTTCCAACAGCATTACTAGTACTTCCTCTACAAAGAGGTCGAGTAACCTCAGAACCAAAAGAATGCTACGGCAACTGGTCGATCCACAGTGCAAGCACGACTAAAATGTTCAAACCTTCAAACTGCTTCACCCTCACTACCAATATTCAATAGTGTACAAAAGCCCGCTGTTGTCACAGACTTACCAGCATTGCTAGAAAGGTTAATGAGTTCAAAATCAAGTAGCTGTTGCAACCAATGTATCATCGCCAGCACAACAAATACCCCGGTCTTATAACTACATATCTGCAACCTGCAAGAGTATCACCAGCCACGAGTAATGACCAACAAAGGGTATCTACTGCGACTAAATTATCATCATTGATGCAACGGTTTAGGAGATCACCCACTTCATCTACTTTTTCTCCAACTTTTAGAAGAGAGTTAGTGTTCCTGAAACTCCAGCCCCAAAGGTTCCGCATGCAAGGGATGCATCAATTGTAGCATCGATAAGATCACCAGTCACAGCACCTACCTCTATTCCCGTTATAATGAAAGGTGTTCCAGCAAACAAAATAGCATTACCACAAAAACACAGAAAGCCGCCCAAGATTCACATCGGCGAGGGGAACTATCAACAATTCAATGGCTACAGTCCACAATATCCCAAGCAACAATACTATTATGTTCCAAAACCAGTTCGGTATTACGATCAAAGTGCTGACCATCAAACGTATCGGCAAGTGTCATATGAGCAACCTTACGATTACCAAGCACCTATCTTTTACACATACAATCGTACACCTGATTACCAATATCTACAATCCGTATACTACTTACTCTACACAAGCTCCGACCGACATACACACTTCCCAATCATCAACCAATCAAGCAAAAGATCTCCAACAATCACAAACGATTTCTCAAACGTACCAGCACCCTTTATACAAAAAAATAATCCAGAAGCTATCTGAAACTTAGGGATTACCATACCATCCTCCTACAGCCCTGCAGCTGAGTACCAGTATTATCAACCCGTATGCTACTACACACAAGCTTTTTCTGACACACAGCAGTCCCAATCATCAAACAATCAAGCCAGAAGTCGCCAACAAACGAAGACAATTTCTCAAAGCCAGTCTTATACCCAGCCTCAAGTCTATCGACCGTTATCGTAATGCTCAGCAACCAGCATACCATCAACATACGTATGTATACGCAGCTGGAAGCAGAGCTGTTACTACTGCCGACGGTTATCCAGAAAGTAGTCAGTCAGTCACAGACAACTGGTCAACGATACTACTATTACAGTAGATAACCTTTACTTCAATAAAACATAACATTTTTGTGGAATACAATTACTGATTTTAATATAACGAATTCGAATTAATGTGTAAATTTGTCTCGGTGTTTTTATTTTGCAATATCATTGTAACATTACACATACTTGCGGACGATTTGCATTCTTGACATATTTACGCCCCGAATTTCTGTAATTTTCATTGACCGCATTAGCGCAAAATGAAAAATATAGCGAAATCAGAACCATTGAATAAAAACAAAAGAAGAAAAGTCAGTATTTTGGCAGGGACATCGACATGGATATTGTTATCTGCAATCGTGGAAACTCGATGGAGTAACCAAGGGTATAGTGGAGGAGAACGGAAAGAGACCACTGGGGACACCGATGATGTCCAAAAACATGCCCAACACGCAGTGAGAAAATAGTTATAAACACAACGATCAGGAAGTCAAATTCTCACAACATTCACAAAATAATCGAGGCTTCAGCTGTGATTTGAAAGTAGTAAAATTCTCACTGTTTCGGATTTTCAGGGGTAACTAATTCCAAAATTCAGGAAAGATTACACTGAAACTTCTGTCCCCACAATGTCACCCAAAAATTTTAACTCATTTTCATTTTGGTGGACAGCATTGCTATTGTCTTTCCTTCCAATATTTGCCCAAGTAGGTGTCTTTCTTGATTCTTTGATATGTAGTATCGACGTAGTTATTATAACATTGGTGCCTGCTTTTATTTTCTGTAGCCTAATTGCTAGCCATTGGAATTTGGTGACGTTGCTTGAGGTTTGGTTTTAAACGACACTGGTGATTTGATTTCTGAGATTATTCACCGTGTTCAAAGTGGCGGGGATTCGTCGCAACTGGACTCCCAACATTGGTAAGAACGTAATGTTTCCATATGACAAGGGTAGCTTCAGTGGAGTTGCTTGGTCTTTCGGGTGAGACGAAATGGCATTTACATATTGGCGGAAAAGAACGATTCCAGTTGGAATTCTAGAAATGAAATGATTTGAAATGGGGTTTAACATCCTGCTCTTTTCCACCTAACCTGGGCTAATGGAAGACGGACATACGCCGTACAGTGTGCTATGAGGGAAATTTTGCCCGGGCAGCGGCTTGGAATCTTTTACGTGCACTCCACAATGTGTACACGGGACCTCGGTTTTTCGTACCATCCGAACGACTAGACAGCTGACCTTGTCAGCTGCCTTCCTTCTACATCACTGACAAGGGGAAATCACGCCGGAAATCGAAATGAACTTTCTCTGCCAATGCAGGGATCGAACACCCGACCTCCAGGCTAGCAAACCAGCGCCTTATCCACTTAGCCACCGTGACCCCCTGGACTAGACACTAAACGTGACCAAAAAGGCAATTACCCTAGCTAAATCTTCCTCCCTAAGGACTTCTTAGAAACAATCATGTTGTTGACACTTTCTTTACTTTCCACAATGGTGACATATCGACAGTCCACAGCACGACATGAACGCGTGAGAAGTCGTATCATTTGATGTATTGACTCTATTAAAGGAGGTAAATTGCTGTTCCTTGGCACATAGAAATGGATACAAAATGGTCGGAACGCATATAATGTAATATGAATGTATATAAACTGATTTACATTCAGCCGTTTTATTTTACTGTTATTTCCAATCACTTATGTTAGCTAAATACGCGAAGAGTCAGAATTGAATAGTAGTCTTTGGCGTTTTGTCATTCCAGTCTACACAGGTAGTATTCTTTTATATGGTATATGTTCAACCTCTTCCACCGATTCGCTTCTTACAAATGGCGCGATTCGTGTGTCAATTTTAAAATTTTCATTTTATCTTACATATTGGATATGAGAAGCCCAACTTTTTACGGTAAGATAACACCATCATTGATGATTGTAATGTGTTTGTAATGTCGAAGACTGTGGATGATGCAATAAGTTTATTGCAGTAATATAGGTCAAAGACCAAACGTAACAAAAAATTATATGTACAATTATATTTTAAAAGGTGCGATTCGTTACAATTTTATTAATTGTGAACAATTGGATGTTTATTTACAATTCTGATATATTTAACAATATAATACCATAAGCAAGTTTGATGATAAATTTATAAAACGTGTGTTTATGTTATTAAATTTCAAAATATCTGTAAAAATACGTATACTTCCGTAGTAGCAAACATGGAAATGAGTAGGCTCTATTTACAAACAATCAACTAGCCCGGGCACAGGCATAATTATTTATAGCAATTTATATAATAATATGATATTTGGTGACCCTTTATTGGAGATCGATAATAATAATCAGTGATCGCTAGAGTTTGATGGGTTTAGGAAGTGACAGCGACTGATATTTATCAAATGAACACGTTCTGGCGTTATACATTCAAACATAAAGTGAAATAATTCTTCATCACATTGATTAATGGCATATATAATGGGAAAGTGGTTTGATTTCGTCTATGCAAATTCAATTATCTTGGTAATAGATTTAGCCTAAATTTTGTAATAAATCTTATGTGTTTTAATTGAATGTTCGACAATAAATAAGATTCCCGAACTAGATTTATTTCTAATTTGCAATAATCTATTAAACTTTCGCTTTCTGATAATTTATCTGACCATTCTTGTAGCTTTATCTGATTGTAACTTAGTTTGACTTATAAACATGTTAAAAATGCCGACCACTTCAATCTGGAGGAAAATATTAGGCCCAGATAATTAGAGTAAGTTAAAGTTTATATGTGTTGATTATTCAAGTACTATTTCTCATTTTACTTTATTACACTATTGTTTTTTAAAAACAATTACAACTTGATTTACTTTAAGATTAAACTTCGAACAATCATACGTCGTTAGCAGCCAGCTCCGAAAATTTGGCGGGGGGGGGGGGGCTACTGGATTTTTTGGAGGGGCTGAGGATGTGGCCGGCTAAGAACACTCCTAAGAAATCATTGTTGTTGGCAAAATATTTGTGTGTGTGTGTGTGGGGGGGGGGGGGGGGCATAACTCATTGTGTGATGCAACGTTTAAATATTTCTCCTTCTTTCTTGGGTTACTTCCCATAATATTAGTTCGTTTGTCATTTTGAGTAAAGCCTGTTTCACTACAGAACTGGGACTGGTGCTCACGGCTAGTCCCCGGATCTATTCACTTGATCTGACGTTTGTTGTTCGTGGGTTTGTCCTGTGCAATTGCTGGATTCGAAGATGAATTTTATATATTTGAAAATAAAGCGGTAGGTTCATAGGCCCTAATGTTCCTGAGGCAACGACCGCGAGTTTTACAACATCTAGCCACTGCTACATTGGTCTGAAATTCCCCAACTTACACGTACGTTATCGCCATTTACCAAAAACACGCGAACAAGTGCGTTGTCGAATCAAAGGTCGTGACACAAACACACTTAAATCAAATATGGCGACCTCCACGGAAACCTTGACATTGAACGAACCTATCACAGGTAAACATTTTCAGTTTAGGTGATGGTATTTTCTCTGGATTAATTAGATGCCCCAACCTGGGTCAGTAGCCAGTCGAAATAATATGCAGGGTATTGTGTGATGGGCTTGATAAGATGTGCTGAGTTAAAGAGAGATCGTGTCTTCTATTGAAGATGATGGACCCCTGACCCCTCGGACCACATTGTGATATTTCGACTGGAATTTTGTCTGTTACCAAGGCCTTTATGATGGCTGAGGTCCCGGTTGGAGTTGAAAAGACATAAAAGAGTTATGGAAGATTTGACGAGATTTATTGCAACCAATAGATCGACAGCCAAATTATTTATCTTTCAAACTGAAACAATATCTTATGCTAGTCCAAAATTACACAGTTGTCAGGCGCGGATCCAGGTTTTTGTGCAGGGGGGGGGGGTCTAAGTTTGATAATTGGTTAACTAATTGCGGTGGGCTACAGCGCCGAAGGGAGGGGAGGGGTTGCAAGAAATTGAATAGCCAGAAAAATTTGGTAAATTAGATTCAATTTGGTGCATTCTGACGTATTTCCGAAAGGTAAATTCCAAAATTACAGGTCTTAAAAAATCGCCAATAAAATCACATAGATTTAAGTTTCAAATTTTCAAGCCTGAGCAGGGCGGGGGGGTCCGGACCCCCTTGACCCCCCCTCTGGATCCGCGACTGGTTCTTCTCAGTGAACGTTACCCACCCCCTCGGACACTACTAAAATATTTTGATTCATAAATGCCCCCTTCTCACGCGACAGGTTTCCCGCTCGATAAATTGTTCGAAAAATCACTTTAGTCAAAAAAGAAGACGGGAGGAGAATACTTCCGCTGTAGACTGGAATAACCAGACTCCAAAGACAACCATTTAATGGGTACGATAATATGATAACTCCAGACCCATTGATGACTACAATCACCATAATCACGATGCAGACCACCATGCGAACAAAGCCGCTCGCCATGTAGCACTTCATGACAACATTGTCGCACTTTTATTTTTTCAACTTATGTCTCAAAGGGGACAAGCAGCAACACGTGTCGTTCATACATCAGTGGCAGCACCCGTACAGCACCTAACCACCGTCGTCCAATAGGTCACACATACTGCAGGCGCCCAACCGGTCGTTCACATGGTAGCACAACCGATCGTTCGACAAGTGACTGTTCCTATTGCACATACTAATGGCACACCAATGCACGGTCGATTTAGTGGCTACAGTGATGGAATGAACGGAATAGTTGGATTGGGTGGTTACGGGTGGAATAGGCGGATTTGGATTTGAGGGGGGATTTGGAGACGTCGGAGGTCTCGGTAGTTTTGGAGGTTTAAATGGTTACCGAAAATAAAGACTTATTAGTTTATTAAAAAATGTTAATATTTAAAAATAATAATTATTACTTTAATTATCACAATAATTATTACTTTTCATACATTTAATGTTATTGGCGTATTATGCACCAGGGCGGAACTAGGAATTTTGAAGGGGTGGGGTCATTTCCTTGCATCTGAAGCCATTCCAATAGCTATTTGACTGATATTTTCGTCTAAGTAAACGTTCGGAACGGAATTTTTGGGTCTGAAAAATGGCACTTTCAGCAGTAAAAAGGGCACTGTCGAAAATTAGGGGGAGGGGCGACCCCACCCCGCTGGATCCGCCTCTGTGTCTAACCTGTAATCACTTGGAAACTTGTCTTTTAAGCGTGTACGTGATGCGGAGAAGTGTCGACTGGTCAGTCTCGTTGGTTTATGGAAATAAAATTGAAGCATGTTAGTCCCAAAATGACTGTTTGTGCCTAGTGGACGTTAAACCTGACAAATGGTAAATAGAAAACAAAGGAAATAGAAAATAAAGATTTCCATTATTTGTCGTTAAGCTTGACTTATCCTTTAAGCGATGTTGACGTTCATGTATGTATGTATATATAGATCAATATTTAGGATAATTGTGTATTGGCTACCATGGCAATGTCATGCACAGTTTGTCAACCGTCTATATACACTATAGTATTCCATAAAACATTTATTTCCCCAGTGAGTTACCGCGAAATAACATTTTGTTTTCGGTAATAAACTTGTGCTTTTTTCAGAGATAATCAACCCATTCTCCAATCTTCTAAAATATTAATTTGCTGAAACTGGATGGAACAAACAATACTTCTTTTCAAACACACAAATCATAACAATGTAGTTCAAACATTAATGAGCTAATATTGATGGAATGATATATCATTTTGCATCCATTCTAATTTTTTTTATAAGCGGTTCAATATTAGATTTCAGATAAAATAATTCCAGTTTTGTAACAGAAATAAAGGTAAGCTTAAGAATATGGTTGGCTTTGACAAGTTTACAAAACGGCCATTTACCCCAAAAAGACGTCATTTTGATCAAGATTAAATATACTTTCTGATTTACTGGAATGGAATAGAATTTATTTTATTTGTTTGAGATAATACTTATCAGTAACAGGCCTAAACTGTTAAAGTAAAGTTTGTCTTAACAGACACAGATATGCTCATCGATGACATGTAAAACAGGATATTTTTCGTCAACTTATGTAATGCACGAGAGGACATATTTAGCAGATATACGTTTCCCAAGAATATAAATTTACAATAAGTCTTAAATTAGACAACTTTTTTAAACGGGTGCCATGAGTGGTATGTTTTTTATAAGCTCATTTTTTCACACCGATCTATATTGTGGTCGTTCCTGCCCATTCGTCCTTTCACATTTTGTTTCTGGACAATTTTTACCCGATTTTGACATCCCACAGATTATACGAACTTGATTGTACCAAAAATTATGCGTTTAGTGTGCATGTATAAACCGAAAGCTGTCGGTTCCTGTCGATAGTGGCGCATATCTGGTCGTAATTTCCTGACTTATGGCCCCTTATTGTGTTCTCTCTCCATGTCTTACAGAATGTGGGTGTAACTTCCATTGTAGCTGCTTGTTTAATTTGAAAGTAAAAAAGAAAAAGAAGAAAAATGTAATCCCATGCAATAACAATGATCATAAAAAAATGATTATCTGGGTTGGTTTAGACTCTCTCCTTACGGAGCCCCGTAAAAGCACGATTCCACTCTTATATAATTTTTTCGTACATGATTCCACTCTTATATATAATTATTTCGTTTAAACGAGATATTAATTCGTTTAAACGAAATATTAATTCGTTTAAACGAAATAATTAATTCGTTTTAATGAAATAATTAATTCGTTTTAACGAAATAATTAATTCGTTTTATCGAAATAATTAATTCGTTATAACGAAATAATAATTCGTTTAAACGAATTAATAATTTCGTTATAACGAATTAATTATTTTGTTTGACCCAATGGCGCACCACTAGACCACCCAACTTTCATTTCGCTGGAACGGCAAGTCACGTAACACTAACAAATCTATATAGGGTGTGAAATGGGCTTAAACGTCCTACTGTTCTGCTTTGTGTTTGACTGGGCTATTGAAGATGGGCATACGCTTTGGGGTATATTTTGCCTAAACAAAATCGCTACAGCCTACTCTTATATGAAATTGCAACTGCCAAGGGATCTTTGTTGCGCACGCCAATCTGTACACGGGACCTCGAATTGTTTGTACCATCCAAAAGACTAGACAGTTGCCCTTGTCAGACCCTTCTTCCTGCATCACTCACAACTGGAAACCACGAAGAACACCCCAGATGAACTTTCTCTGTCAACACTGGGGCGAATCTGCGACCTACTGGCTAGCGCGATAGCGTCTTATCTACTTAGCCACCGTGACTCCTGCATACGCTTATAAACCAAACGGTTGATACCCCAAAACATATGTTAAAACATTTGCTGCTATCGGGTTAACAAGGTTTTCGTAATGGGGATCATGTTGGGGGACACGAGGCCTGACATTGAAAATATTGGCAGTGTTTCAATTGACGGCTTCTACGTGACATGGAGCAGGGTCACTTGTCTAACCTCAAGGGTTCTTTCTGGGTCTACCTGCTAAATAGCATTACGCACAAGCGAATTAATGATATAAAAATGAACCATGTGTATATCCCGTATATCGATAACGATAGAGATCACGATTGTTTTTTTAACATTTCTTTTTTCAAATTAGGTGTTTGGAGCATTGGGGTTAGTCGATGTGTTAAATCGACACTGATTAATTCGATTAATCGAAATGATGAATTCGTTTAAACGAAATATTAATTCGTTTAAACGAAATATTAATTCGTTATAACGAAATATTAATTCGTTATTACAAAATAATTAATTCGTTATAACGAAATAATTAATTCGTCAAAACGAAATAATTAATTCGTTAAAACGAAATAACTAATTCGTTAAAACGAAATAATTAATCCGTTTAAACGAAATAATTAATTCGTTATAACGATCCCACTCTTATATAATTTTTTCGTACAAGATTCCCCTCTTATATAATTATTTCGTTTAAACGAAATACTAATTCGTTATAACGAATTAATTATTTCGTTTAAATGAGTTAATTATTTCGTTATAATGAATTAATCATTTCGTTATAACGAATTTCGTTTTAACGAATTAATATTTCGTTATAACGAAGTAGTATTTCGTTTAAACGAAATAATTATATAAGAGTGGAATCTTGTACGAAAAAATTATATAAGAGTGAAATCGTGCACTTAAGGGGCTCCGTAGTCTCTAGCATGTAGGGTTAACTTCATCAATAGAATAAATAACTCGTTCCCCTCCAATTAAAAGATCAGCTCTGACCTCTATCCGTCACTAGCTGATCCTATAGACAACTAAAATGAAAATAAAGCGTTTCACCTCATCTCGGTTCTAAGGCCATTTTGGAATCGTTACCGTCTATAAGTGAAATCTAGTAGTGAGTATCTTAGCATTAAGATATCCTTTTGGGTACGGATGACTGTTAGCCACTGTTGCCTAACACGCTACAAAAAGGACATAATCATATTGCGTTTTCGGCCAATGCTACGCCATCGTTGGTTAAGACGCACACCCTCTGTCCTTTGTTTGGTTCCCAGATACGTTTCAAGCCCGAAAGAAATATGTAGCCTATATCACGCCTCAAAGGTTTACGGGAAAACGGGCATGCGTGATGTGTTGGACTGGAGCAGGTGCGGATCCAGGATTTTTTGCAGGGGGGGGGGGGGTCTAGGTTTGATAATTGCTTAACTAATTGCGCTCAACCGATAATTTGGTAAATTAGATTCAATTTGGTTCATTCTGATGTATTTCCGGAAGGTAAATTCCAAAATAACAGGTCTAAATCGCCAATAAAATCGCATAAAAAAATTTTCAAGTCTGAGCAGGGGGGGGGGGGGAGGTCCGGACCCCCTGGATCCCCCCTCTGGATCCGCGCCTTTGGAGGGTGGCGATGTACCTCCAGGACAGAAGGGTGAATAATATATAGGCTTCACATTACATTTGAAAAACAAAATGGGGAACGCTTGCCAGGCCTGTCAACCCCCAGAAACAACAATTTGACAGTAGATTTCAAAAAGTTCTTAAATTCGCAGTTCAAAGGGTAATTAAGAAATGATAAATTGAACTATACAACAAAAAGAATTCATTCAATTTTCAACAATTAGTTTAACTGGATAGTGTATATCAAATAACCACACATAAGAAATGGTAAACAAATCAGATCTTCGTAATTAAGAAAACGAATCACTATTATAAAAAAAATTGAAAAAGTGGAGAAAGACAAGGATAAATATTACACAATAATCAAGTAAACCAATACTATGCCCAGTTCGCTGTAACTTGCACAATTTTAAAAAAATATCTCTGTGTTCCTTAGTTTGTCTCACGCGGACGGTTAATTTTGTTTCCTGGCGGGGTTTGGGGGTGGGTGGGTGGGTGGGTGGGGGGTGTCATATAGTTGAATTATCTTTCAACCATCACAGATTCACTTAAATACTTTCCAAAATATGCAACTATGTAACAAATATCAAATAACAAAATAAATGCCTCAATAATAATTAATACAACTTTTACAGTCAGAAAAAGACCTGCAAGAAGGCAGTTAACTGTTGTATAATACATGCACGTATAAAGCATACACATTTTCGATTAAGGAAAATTAAAATGATATGTGGACGATGTTCGATCGCATGTCTTCGGTTTCTTGCAATTTTTTTAACTGTGTCGTTTCGTGCATTTCTCTGATTCTACACAACATTACACTCAAGGAAAGAATAACTTTTATATCGGTATTCCAAACTGTTATAACCCTAAATCAACCAGGGTATTTCTCATTTACTAATTCCCCCTATTCAACACATTACGCACAATTTGATTATCCAATACATTCATGTGATCTGTACACCGACTTTAGACTAAATGGGTCCCCCCAAAAATGAAACATATTTAAACCCAAGAAGAAAATTCACATTGACTGTTAAAAATAATTTAAAAATGCAATGGGGTTTAACGTCACACTGTTTTGCTCGCCAATGTGTACATGAGACCTCGGTTTTACGTAGCATCCGAAGGACTAGACAGCTATCCTTCTCAGGTATTCGGTCTGCACCACTGACAAGGGGGAAACCACACCGAAAAATTCCCATGAACTTTCTCGGGCAACACCGGAAGCGAAACCCGTAACCCCCAGGCTAGCGAGCCAGCATCTTAAATCTTACTTACTTAGCCACTATAGATAATCAAAAAAACCCATAAAAATTAGAAAAGAAAAATAAATAAATTAAACTTAAACAACGATGATCTAACTTTAACACAAATGACATGGTGCCTGACAAAATACAATAGGTTCTTTGCGACAAGCAATCGTGAGCTGGATTTACACTGTCGATCTTTTACCAAAGTTTAAAATAGTTTGCAGATTCCGGAAACCGCACAAACTTCAGTGCTGATACCATCGACAGTGTAAATGTAATGTCATTTGTGCGCTTGCCTTCACTGTACAACAAAGTCATAAATATACAGGTTAAAGCTGAATAAGGCCTCCAAGTGAAGTATATAGTATAAAAATAGATGATTTAGTGCCCATTTCACATCGTCCATTATAATATTGTGCTATTCTGTTCCGATAAACTGTCAAAATAGTGTTTAAAACCGATAAGCAATATTATACATGTATATGCAATAAATATATCAGATTATTAGAATAAACCTTCATTAAGGATGGGCTAGCTTTTACGAAAATTGTTATTTTTTATCCATGACACATATAGAATCCAAGGTAAATGGTCTTAAAAACAAAATTGGATCAAGATATTTTTGGATTGTGCATGGTCTTTATCTGTAACTTTTATTCTGGCATAAGTATAATATGTGGTTCAAGGAATACTCCGTTAAATAGCTTTGAGAAATGGGACTGTCGAGACAAAAGAATTGAGTGTTACGGCCAACTTAAAAAACTTGGATATTATTTCATAATATAATATAATGTACGACAAATAAGACGCACCTTAACTTCAGTTTTCGAATTAACGTGAATAGATTACCTAATCAGTGGGCATAATATTTACATTTTAAACCTGTGTATTAACATTTAATTTTAAGAAAAGCTAAATTATGTTATTTAACAAGTGAATAGACCGAAAACGTACAAGGTGAAATAATCGAGTAGTGTTACGGCCGTATTCTCGAAACGCTGGATCGAACAATTTTATTAAAACCAGAAAAAAGAAAACCCTTTCTTGGTGTTCAAATTTAACTCAATCATATCGAGTCAGTGGCCGAGATTGTTTTAAAAATATATAATTTAAAAATTGTTTAAATACCAATTAGCATACACCAGGGATCGGAACCACGACCGAGGGAACCGGCCAACTAGAGTTTTTCGACAAACATTAAAATAAAGTCGACCCTGGCTCCCACGGCGACCAAATCCGCGACTTAAACAAACATTATTCAATAATAGGTCCGAGAATACGATCATCAAATATTTACAAACAAGAATAATTCAGTCAACATAATTCTTACGCTCTTGTTACATTTAGCCGAATAACAGTAACTAAAATGTCTGATAGCAAGGCCCCAACAAACATGGGTCTCGATGACCTAGACTACAGAAAACATTGTTGTAAACCCGGTTGAAGAATCGGCCCAAAATGATCAACAGTGGATATTCGCTACACAGCTACAAGAAGGCGTTCGTAATACCTTTCTGAAACCGATTGGAATAGGCCATGCCGACATCGGAGAAAGTTGATTTTTTTAAAAATACTAGGGGGAGCTATTATACCAGCGAGACCATTTAATCTATTTTATATTGAACGGATCATGCCATCTTTCACAGTTCCGAAAGAAGTCATTGAAGTCATCATGGTGGAGCAGTTTGATACAATAAAAACTTTTCGAACAAAACCATGACGCCAAAAGATAGTAGTCGATGTCACTTATATTATGTCATTTTAGTAAGTCGTTTGGCGCCAAATGCTAATTTTAAAATCATAATAGCAGCCGGATTAAAACAAATGATTAAACGGTTAATTACAAATGCATAGGATAAACTGCTCATACACCAATAAAATACTTTTGTTTATATCCACCCTTTTTAGGAATCGGGCCTTGGTTTTCATGGTCGGCTGGATAGCGATCCGGACAGGATTTGAGACCAAGGGCCTGCTGCATCTTGATATCTCGAGCAGCATTCTCGATCATCGAAAATGCATTTTTTAGATGCACATCAATATTCGCATTAATAACTGGGTCCTCCGTGGAGTTAGGCATTGTCATGATATTGTATCCCATCTTCTGAGCGCCTTTCTGTAGCATGGGTTTAGCGGCTCCGACCGGTGGTTCGTAAGGAGAAGTGGGTGTTCCGCCCATCGCCCCGTCCTCAAAGTTGTTTCTCTTAAGATCTTCTATTGAGCTGTTGTATTCATCTCTGTAGGACATGTTATCGAAGCTGTTCTGCTGCTGCTGTTCACGAGTTTCCCGCATTAGCTGTTCTTGCTGTTTGCGCCTTGCACGCTTCTTACAGTTCCTGCGACATTTAGCAATGCAGTAGATCATTGCGCATCCACCGTACACAAATATCATTACAGGTAGAACAATGTACGTAGCTTGGTTGTGAGGGTCGTCGAAGAAATTTTTGTAGCTTTCTGTAGTTGTTGTGACCGCTCCTGCAGATCCACCCGCTGACCCGCCCGCTGATCCGCCCGCAGACCCGCCCGATCCTCCAGAGGCTGACGTTGATCCTGTGCTGCTCATTGATTCTGTAGTTGTCGCTAGTGTTCCGCAGACAAACGTTATAAAAACTGCTGAAAACATAAAAACAAATATCATTAATGTACATAAAACACAAGCAAGGGTCAGCGTCAGGATTAAGATTAATTTTGGCTCCCGTTTGTAAGCCATTTTATACATAACATATTACAATTAATGAATTATAGTCGACTCGTCAAACTTATCATGAATGATATGCAAGTGATTTTGTTGGTTGCCTATGATATCCTGGAAATGAAATGAAATGTTGCTATATGGCACGTCCGTAAAAAGCCGGGCTGTATTGCGCCAGAATTATATGGTGAGTTATTTGAGATATATTAAATATAATCCCAAGAACAATGCATAAATTTAAAACAAAATATCACTATGCATTAAATAATTAAAATCATATAAAAACATACCACAGTAAATTAAATATACCAAGAATACAAAAAAACACGGTTAAAGTATGATCATTTACAATACTAAGTTTCCATATAAATCCGGTTGGGCAAATAGATTGTGGAAAGTGGCAACGGTGGCATATTTTTCTCTTATTTTTCTAAATACTCGCATTCGATCAAAATGTGCTTAACTGTCAGAGAATATTGATCCCAAACATGCCTTAATAAACGACTTTTCTTCTAAGAAGTTTTTAACGAACTTATTATGTATGCGATCCTGCAGACCGAGGTTATATAGACCGCGCGTGATATCATGTTTCCGTGTGGTATCATAAGCTTTCTCCAGATCAAAAGATATAGCTACTAAATGTTGTTTTTGGATGAAAGAATCCCTGACAAATATTTTAAATCTAACGAGATGATAAAGCGTGTTCCTTTGGTACTGAAATCCGCATTGGAGGTCTGTAAATGAGGTTGTTGGACCCAGGGTACAAAGCAAGCCCTCGATTGGTCAATGTCTCCATGGTCTTGCAAATTCAGCTAGTTAATTAAAGCGATCGGAGATAATTGGTAGGATTCGTAGGATCTTTATCCTATTAAAGGATGGGAATTAGTGTGGCTTCATGCCACGAACGAGGGGAAATTCCCATCCACCAAAATCCAGTTAAATATCTAATAATATTTAGAGTGCAGAAAAAGGTAAAGGTTTAAAATCTGGTAGTGAATTTCATCTGACCAGTTGCAGTATTCCGAGCTCGTTTAAGAGAATCATGGAGTTCAACAATAGAAAGCTTGTCATTTATCCATCTTTTTAAGTCGCCTTTTCTCCTGTTGATGTTTAATAACTTGAAAGGCATCAGAGAAGAAAGTGGGTAATGAATTGAATGGGAAACTACTGGCCAGAGTATTAGCGATATCAGAAAATGTTGTTGGAATTATCAACATTTCGATGGTTAACTGATATAATGCACTATTTTTACCTTTAATTCTACGAATCCTTTCCCAAACCGATTTGGAATTGGTAAATTTATCCTTGGGTCATAACCTTGCCATGAAGATTTTTTTGCTTGGCGTACGGACCTTCACCCGGACGATTTGTTATGTTGCAATATTCTGCATGGATTCTCAATGCGTCTTAACATACGATCACACCCTTTAAGAGCGGAGTTTTCAATCGGTATTATACAATGGTTTATTGGAACGTTTTGGCTCCTCAGTCGTGGTCTTTGGACATTTTGAAATTTATATTGCAGGTTTTGCATTGTCTGTTGACTTAAGTTGTAAAGGTCATGCATGCAAAAAGTGTTCTTCGAAGTTGTGACTATATACGAAAGCAGGACTACCATTGATGTTTGTAGTGAATTTGTGGCCTGGTAAATCTGAGCTGGATAATCTTTGTTTGCAATATGAGTTATTTTTAGTTTTCTTTATCCTAAATAGAATATAGTGGTACGATATTTAGCATATTTCCACAGATTGTAAGAGATATATGTTTTTTTATTTCTTAGAATGGAAAACATTTCAGTTCTGCATCGGATTACCTTTATAACAGCTTTGTTTCAATTACAGCTTTGTTTCAATTACTGGTGGGGGGGGGGCAGTGGTCTAGAGTGCCGCGCTTCGACCTCTCGCTGGCCGGTCACCTCTGGCTCTGGTTACGATCCTTGGTGTGAGCGTATGTGGCATGGGCGCCTTCTCAACCGTGTGGGCTTCATCCGGGCACTCCCGTTCTCTACCACTGCTAAAGACCCCCACGCGCAAGCGAATTGTTTCAATAAAATTTATCCATATGTTAGTCCCAAAATGACCTACATGTAGTTTGTATCGAGTGGACGTTAAACCCCATTTCTCTCTCTCTGTCACTCCCAATTACTGGTAGTGGAATGTTCCAAGAGATCATAGAGATGCGGGGCGCAAGATTGCTTCTAATTTTGAGCATTAATTTAAACTTATATGACGTCTCTTTGTAGAGTAAGGCATGGATAATACCTCTTACTGCCCCACTGACGATGCATAGTTCATCTAATTGTTCGAATTCTAGTTCATTAGTTAAGTTATCACTGAACCAAGTCCAAGTAATATCGGCGTGTTTAATAATTTTCTATTCAATCGATATTTTAAAGAGCAAATATAACTAATGTTGATAAGTTACTTACTAGACTGTCTGTGTGTTTATTCCATTTACAATTAATGTGATAAAAGTTCACTGACCTCGTTAATTGTACCCGGTTCATAAAAACACCTAGGTAGAAGAATTAGTAAGTATGGACTTGAATATGAATTATTCGCGTACGTGTATGCAGATAACACAAAATCATCTGTAATTCTTTAGTATAATTTCAGACAAAATGAATATGTTTGTCTGAAACGGGTATTGGTGATTCTTTTAAAAGCAATATGCTTACGATAACTCAAGTCATTGGAATTCAGTCTTCGCTGGACTACCTATTAAACTTGTAGGGAGTGTAAATGTATTCAGTCCATCATATGAAGACATGAACACATTACGCCTTGTAATCCAAACTTACATTGGTTACCTATTGATTATTACGTAATTTTTAAAGATTTAATTATTTACTGACAAATGTTTCAACAATATTGACTCTGCCTATCTGATTTATTAAAAGTTTACATGCCCCTAAGAGTAGATTTATATCGGTGTTAGTTACTCTACTTTTAATCATAATTATGCCTTCCAGGCCATATATAATTCGTGATCGAATCTCACCACCAACCTCGTACATTTCATGGCCACACAGCCTGGAATGCGAGGCCAATATTTTAAACTAGAAGCCCCTCGTATGAGTGTCTCTACCAGGTTACAACATGGAATTAAAATTGATTGAATTGATAAAATCATTATTTCCAAAGTCCGCAATCTTGTGATCATCGGAATCTGTGAATAAATCAATTTAAGATATAATTAAACATTGATTAGAATAACATGTCAGAGTGCCATGGTTGCTAAATCAACTCCATCTTTATGTTCGATCAAGGACAGCGTGTGGTACAGTCTTCTCAATGTTAACGCGTCGTGATAATTATATTTTATAGACTTCTATCTATGATTCCAAATCATCTATTTTCAATCTAAGGCAGGGTGTAAAAGAATCAAATTATTATTTAACAAAAATTATCAGTAAATTATCGCTAAAAATCATTAAAGGTAATAATTGACGAGTTTGAATTCCTGTGTGGACTGAGTAGAAACAACAAAAATGTACCTAAAATTTTTCGCGAGGGAAAAACTGAACCAGGCGTTAATCTGAAAACAACAGAAATAATAAAACCCTTTTAATGAAAGTCCTATTGTTATTGCGCAAATAAGCACTTCCGAATATTAAAGCACGAGCATCGCTAACAGGGCAATATAATATACGCCCTCTTTCTGCCTGTAATCATGGGCGTCACACATGGGGGGGGGGGGGTCGGACCCCCCCCCCAATTGTTTTCCTGGGGGTGGTCTGAATATACTTGGACCCCCCCCCCCCCCAAAAAATTTGGCAAAGTAAAGTGCCCGAAATCTAATAAAACACTAATTTTAGGACTGGAGTAGTAGTAAAACGCGTTTGTGGCCATCAAATATTCCAAAATTTTCTTGAGGGGTCGAAGAAAACTGGCCGCAGCCCGTAAACCTGCTTCGGGCATTTCCAGTTTTTCTTTCCTAACTGTCATCGAGTCCTAATAAAACACTTATTTCACTTTTCTTTTCATTGAATACCACGAATTTGTACTGCGTTGACTATTGATTAAAACATTTTGTCTGGGGCCACTCTACTTTGTGAATGCAACTGCAACAGTGTGATTGGATGGTTGGAATTCAGAGTGGGATTTCGGTTACAGAACCATTGGATACTTTTGGACTTGGTCACACAGGCTAGAATAGCAGAAAACGCATTTGCGGTGGTTAAATTTTCTGGGCAGCCAGGTAGGCTATATTGGAACAAATTGAAGTTGTTGTATTCACAGACTACAGGCTGGAATAGCAGGAAAACTTGTATGTGGCAGGTCAATTTTCAAAATTTTCTCCCAACGGTCCCGTCTTCGTTGGGTGAAAACGAGTGATTGGAATTCGAGTCAGCAAGCCACCTTAATTAGGCTATATCAGGCCACTTTGAAATTGCTTTGTTCATGGACTGAAATAGCAGGAAAAAGTGTTTGCAGCCGTCAAATATTCCAAAATTTTCTTAGGTGGGGGTAAGTAAGCCACGCTTCTTCGCATCTCGGGGAAGACCGGTGCTAATGTCTGTAAACTATGGCGGGAGTAGTTATAGCGCTTGTCTGGCAACGCACGTGCGCGCATGCGCGTGCGTGCATGTGCGTGCATGCACGTGACCTTGCACTGGATGACCCCCTGGCACGTGCGTGACCTAAATGACCCCCTGACACGTGCGTGACCCCCTGCACGTGCGTGACCTTGCACGTGAGATTGCACGTACGGAGAGAAAGAGGGCGCGCGCGCGCGGGAAGAGAGAGAGAGAGAAGAAGGGGAAGAGGAGAAGCAGGGAAGGGGGAAGAAGAAGAAGGGGAAACAACTCTTTTCCATTGATTAAGTTGGCCCTGAAAAGGGCCGTTGGTCCACACAATGTGTGGGTTAGCAGGAGCACTTCGGCTGCTCCCACCGATTCGGCTTCTTGGTGCATTTCACCGAATGCTTTGACCGCCTATGACAGGTGTTGCCAATTTCGGTCCCACACCAGAAACACACCAAGTAATCGGCATCGGGCCGATTACCCTTAAACATGGGGTAATACCCCCGACAAGTCGTACAAAACCTTTTGTCGTTTCGATCCATGGTGTTTGTGACTTCTTTGGGCTTTGACACTCCTATTTATAGTTCGAGACGGGGCGAGTCTAAGGTGTTGGGACGATACCATTTTCCACCAATCAGAATAGCATGACGTCACATGACGTCACAAACAACAGACACGTGATATGTTGTCGACATTTTATTGAACATATTTACAAAGTATTTTATTCAACACAAAATTGAACTTGAACACAAATTTAATTGAACTTTAACACAAAAAACATATTTACAGAGCAAAAAAGCATCGACATCGTTGTCCCTTCTTCTGGTCTTTTTGCAAGTCGGGAAAATGATCCCTAGCCCATTGTTCGACGAGTATATCGTTCACACGATACACGTGCCCGAACACCGAAAGGGCGTGCGGGGAGGGAACGTGAAACCGATGACACAAATAATACAAACAATAATGTCCGCAGACGACACTCTCGAGTCCCTGAATCCATCGGGGTTGGTAGTGGAGTTGTAGATCTTGGACGAAACGTCGAAAGGCTTCTCCGTAAACATCAGGGGGACACCCGTAGGAATCAAAGAAGGTAATGTGATCTGGTCCTTCGCACACAAACACGGTCCAGTGTCTACCGGGTTGATCTTCGTCGTCCGTGTTGATGACGTAGGCTTTGGGGTACGAGGTCGGGCGCAGTATATCCAGATGATTACGAGCCCACACACCCCCGAACACGTTAGCGGGGAGATGTTTTTCTAAAGCCCGTGTCAGTTGTCGATTGGAGAGAGCCTCACCAATCTGTGATGACTTGTCGGTTGGCGTCGATTTCCAAGACATTGTCGTATTCGGCAAACAGAACAAGACTGAGGTGATTGGTCGGGGCTGCACCGAACTTGAGTTCCAAAGACAGGTTACCCGCCGCTTTGGGATGAAAGTAGTTACCGTCGGCTCCGTGGTCGTTGGTCAAATCGAAACAATACAAAGTGTACCCATTGATATAGTCGTTGAAAGGGAGGTCCAGGTCTTCTCGGGTGTTTAAGACGGCCACTCTTTTCATCAAATCCAGGTAAGGTGCGATGGCTTGTCGCTGGGGAAAATCGACGTCGTATTCGTCCACAATCTCCCCGTTCTTGGTCAATTTGATGTTTTCCAATTGATTGTGTTCGAATTGGAAGGGATTTCTGTTTTTTCTTCCGTCGTAGGCCGTGTTACGTACCATACCCACGATTAATCTCTTGGGCAGGCTTTCGTTGACAAATAGGTTGTCTAGGACGTGACTGGTACGATTGTCGGGAATGACCATGTCGCGGACCACCACGCGTTTCAGGGGATACTTGGCGTTGGACGATTGAAGTTGCGCGGCCACCCGTGTGTAGGTACTGGGAGCCAGAGTGACGAACGGGATATCCAGGTAGGCTTTGGTGAACTCGACTTTGTAGTCTTCGGCATCGTTGCCTTCGCCGTACATCAGAAAAAATTTCGGGGATTGCTTTTCCAATTTCAACCGCAAGTCCACACCGTCCAGCAGATACCGATCTTGTAAACACATGTCCAAGTGTAGACGCGACTGCAATTCAAAGGTGCGACTGGCAGCAATGGTTTTCTGGCGTTGTTCCAATCCTTTGTTATTCGGAGCCTGTCGTCCACCATCCCCGGCGGTGGCGACAGATTTCGTGGAATTGAACTGCCCGGCGGTATCTTTTTCCCACAGGACTTGTTTCGACAGGTGGTCGTTCTTGGCTCCCTTACCGAAACTCAGCAAATTCTCCAAGTAAGCCCGGTAGGGATAGGTGGGCAGAGAGGTGGTGACCAAAGTTTCGGCATCCTTTCCCAGGCGTAATTTGACGTCTTTAAACAACGAATGAAACAAGTTGTTAATGGGTGCGACTTGACTATCCGCGTCCAGGTCATCCCCGTTGTTCTTGGTCACCTTCAGGGCCACGTGCAGTGTCATGTTGGCCAGATCGATGAAATCGGTGGTGGCATTGGAAATATAAAATTCGATGGGTCCGTCGTGGTTCAAGTCGGGCGTCAGTGGATACTTTCTGATTTTCGTCACCTTGTTTATGGCCGTCTGCGTGTCGGGTACACTGAACAAATCCTGCAATTCGTCTCGCGCGCAGGGACAGGAATCATTGCGCATTACCTGCGTAGCCATGGTCGAAGATATCTAGTTTACGTCGCTTGTGAGAGGTGACCTGTGTCTTCTTCTTCCTCTTCGGACGATGTGAAGTGGACGGGGTTCGTGAGGGGTCTTTTATAGGTTCCAGGTGGGCGACCACGTTCTTGAGTGTGTCGGACATCGTGTTTGACACCGCGGGGCGAAGCGTGTCCTGGGCGACTTTCTTCCAGTTCCATTTTTCACGACCACTGACGGCGTCGAGCACGCTTTGCCCCACTTTGGGTAACACTTGGGCCACATTCTTTTTCACGGCAGCTTTACCGGCCGACCACAAGGTCTTCCCAACCGATTTGACGGCATTCAATAACCCGGACCATCGACCGGCACCCTGTTGTCTCAGAATTCCTCCCCTGTACACCACCAGACCATTGCCAGCCCCTCGCTGTCTGAGCACTCCACCTTTGTACACTCGAATCATCATCGGCGGCGAAAATGAAGTTGGGTCACCACCTTACCGTCGAGAAATGGCACGGCTTTCCCCATTCCGTTCCTTATATAGAGACCAATGGAGCTTAGTCGACTGTACTTCAGAGGTAAGTAGTGAATCCTGGCGGGGCGGTGATACAATCGTCGACTGGGAATCACGTCCAACAAGGTAGCCTTCACGTCGCCCACGGTCTGGGGTTCGATAATGTCCGTGTAGATGTAAAACAGATCGTACTGGATTTGAAGATTTGGGGTGTGGTGGGCGTAGAAATACCGTAGAGTTTGGCCATCGTCGCCGGTCATATCGATTGACTGCAGGGCAACCAACAGTTCGTTTCCAGGCCATCCCAACATGGACACGATGGGTCCACACAGACGAAGTTCGATTTTTGGCAACACGTCAAAATACAAAAGCGCTTGCACGTGATTGATCTTCAGATACACTTTGTCGTTGGTGCCGTCTTTCTTGAAAGACACGAATGAACCTTTTTGTGCGGCCGCTTGGCGCATCGCTTCTCGAGTTTCGTACTCGTCCTGCTCTTTCTTCTCATGGTCGGTCATTTCCTTGTTATTGGGATCCAAACGAACGGGTTTATGGGCCAAATGGTTGTAGATGGGAGGCAGGTACCACAACACCTTCAAGTGTTTGTTTAGGACATCCAGGATATGCCTCAGCGACTCGTAGTCGCCACTCTTGATGTGCGTTTCCATTTCGATAGATCCCTTGATCTCATCACCCTTTACACCTTTGAAACAATGCGACGGGTCGATCTTGTGGGCACTGTAGAAGTCCTGGCATATCTTTACTTCGGGTTCGTCGCTCGGAGGCGACCATGGATGAATGCGTAAGCCGATCGTGTTGTCTCGGTGATCGATGTTTTGCCATTGGTCAGGTAACGTGATCATGGACAGACCCACTTCCCATTCACGGTGATCGACGAGAAGTGGTGGGTCCAGATGTGTATGATACGTGGAGACTTTGTTGTCGGGATACCACGACATGGAACTGTCACTAGGGAGCGTGAGGTAAAAAGGCCGGTCGTTGTTCATTATGTTTGGTTTTCAAGGTTGGAGAAGGTAACAGGTAACCCAAGGTACTGGAGAGCAAGGCCGTCCACAACGTGGTCTGCGATCCGTCGGGTTTGAAAGCCAGTTGGGACAAAGAAACTCCCGCCACGACGTACACTAAAATCACTTGACAGAAAAAGACGATTTCCGCTTGTGGCACACGTTTTCCCAAGAGCGACCAATTGTGGGCACTCGCGGACGTGGACGTGGTTTCGTCTTGCATGTTGACTGATGTCGGCGTCTCTCGCTCCTATTTATACGTTTTGGAGACTGGTCCTGTCGATCCACGAATTAAAACTCGCCGGATAGCCCAACCATTTCACCAATACTTTGTCTTTTTTTCTTTCGAGTACTCTTTCGATGGGAAAGATCTCGTCGTCGTTGACTTGAACCGCTTTCAATTCTTCGGGATAGAAGGTGCCCTGTATGGGTTCGCCCCTTTCGTCCAACAGTTTGTAACCGGGACCGACGTTGGGTGCGACGTTGAACGTTTCCAGAGTCCAGTTGGGCCAGTAACCTTTGTCGAAGGCACCATGTTTCGGCAAAGCCAAACGTACGGTCGTACCAATGTCCATTGATTTTTTCTTTTTCGGGGGACGTGGGGGAGGTGTTGTCAACATCCACTCGTGTTCGGGGCGAACGTCTTTGGGCGCCATACCTATGGTCCGATGTCGTCTAGCATTGTAAGCCCGAACCAGGTCGTCTAGCACGTCGATGTACCGTTGTGTTTGTCGATGAGTAAAGTATCGCCACATGCGTTCTTTCAGAGTCCGTTGAAATCGTTCGACCACACTGGCTTTGGTTTCGACGTTGTGTGTCACGAAAAAATGAATCTTTTTCTTCTTCAGGTACGCTTGCATTTTGCGATTGAGGAATTCGGTACCTTTGTCCGTTTGAAGTCGCAGGGGTTGTCGACTTTGAAAGATTTGACGAAAGGCCTCCACCAAACTGTCCCCCGTCTTGTTTTTGAGGGGCAACACCCAAGCGTACTTGGAAAACACATCGATGACGCACAGCAAATACCTGTATCCCTCATTCTGTTTGGCCAAGGCCGACATATCGCTCAAGTCGGCTTGCCACTGATGATCTATGCCGGCCACCACCGTGGGAGACCGCGAGAATTTCTTTTTCAATGGTTTGTGCAAGGTATACGCCCTTTGTTGTTTCAACCATGCCTTGACTTTGTCCAAGGACACGCCGGTGGCTTTGTGAAGTCCCAGAGCGCCACCGAAAGCGGCCGGGTGGTTCGGGTCGTAATACACTTTCTTCAGCTTTCGTTCCATGTTTCAGCAGGTGTCCCTATGAACAGGCTATTTATAGTTTTTGCAAGGAGAGCCATCTTCTGGTAGGTATACTAGGCGTATCCGTACTGGAGATTTTCTTCTTTCTCGGGCGTCGCGGCGGAGTTCGTGTCGGTGGTGTGGACAACACGTTCCATCGTTCTTGATTCCCGATGGCTTCGCGCGGTACGTTCGTGGCCTTCAAACTTTGCATCACGCCAAACCATCCCACGGGAGCCTGGGTATTCTTTCGCCGACGAACCAAATCGTTCACAATGTCAATGGCATTGGTGTTGGGTACGGGTACCCCATTCCGAACCAATTCCAAGTTCTCGTTCCACGACCAAGGTGTCTTTTCTTTCATGTGTTTCAACAAAAGGCGAGCTCGATGTTGATAAGGTCGAGGGACCGACTCCAGGATGGGTGCCTCCGAAGTTTCTTCTTCTCTTGGCTCGGGTATGTTTTCATCCAACAAGGGAACAACCTGTTTGCGTTTCCTTTGCATCGTTTGATAACGATGTAACAACTGTCCGTACCGTTGCATTTTATTTTCGTCGGTTAGGGTGGGATCGTTTAGCACGTGTTGCATGTCTTGGTGGACATTCTCGACGGCCTGCTGCAGTGGATCTCGATCGTACACGGGTTCGACTGGCCTGACTTCGACGGGTTTGACGTCGGGGAGTCCCTCGAAGGGTACCAGTTTCATTTTCTTGGCGAATTTCATCTTTGGGAAAGGACCGAAACAATCGAGTGTAGAATCCCCCTTTCTGTTGCTTCAAAAGTCGCCGACGGGTCTTCCAAGGTGTTTTAGACGTGCCCAAACGTCGTAACAAGGGGGCGTCCTTTTTCAAGCGCTTGACTTCTTTGTCGGTCACAGGAACGTTGCCGCGAATCAGGTTTCCAATACACTCACACACACCGTCGACAATGGGTTGGGTCTCGAGTAAAAGGGGACGGTCTTTCGGTGCAGTGTTCAAGAGATACCGCAGTGTCTCCATGACTGAGCTCGGGGTCGTTCTCCGGTTCCCTTTTTATACCTTTCTGTTCCCTGGGTTATCCACCAAATAGTTTAGATAGCTCGGCAGCCATAGCGTTCGCTCTATCGTGCCTTCTAAGGAAGGGATGTTTACCACCCTTTTGTCCACCCAATAGATTAGATACCAAGGGGGCCAAAGCCGGGAGGGCCATGGCCAGCAATGCCCCGATGGCACCACCCTGTTGATCGACAAGTCGCCGTTTGACGTCGGGTGGAACATTACTCAGTTTGCGAAGCAACGCTCGATGTTTGTTCAATTCTTCGGTACTCTGTCCCCTTCCGCGCTGTGCGGTCCGTCGAACGAATTGATTTCGTTTCTTGTTTCTTTCCTCTTGCAGCCTTTCCTTCCATCGCAGCAAGATACGAATCAACACACCCCCAAAAAATCCACGTCCCCCAGGTTTCATGATCAGGGAGAGTTTTTCGGTCGTCGGCATGTTTCTCTCCGTCAGTTGGGTCAACACTTGTCGATTTCGTTCCACCCATTTCTTGTGTTGAGCGTGCAGTGGCTGAATGTTACCCTTCAGCAAATGGTTGGCCGCCAACTTGAACCACTGCAGCAATCCAATACGTGCCCGGCCCGTATTCTTGACCAACTGCCCATAAGCCATATCGGGAGTCAGATGTTGTAACTTGCGAATGAAGGACTTGAGTCCTTTCATTGAACTCTTCTTTTCTCTTCGTGGTCTGCGAAAGATCGGGGAGAGAGACCGAGCAGGGGAAGGTGGTGACGTGGGACGTGGAGGTGTGACCGGTAAGGTGAAACGTGGTGGTGTGGCCGGTAAGGGAGACATGGGACTCGTGGGTGGTGTCAACGAGGGAGGTGACCACTGTGTTCTGGGGGCCCTCATTCTCGGGCGAGTCTGACTTCGTACCGTAGGATCACGGAGGTCCGGTGCCAACGTCGGGAACGTCGCCCTGGGAAGGGTGGGAGGTGGGTGTTTCCTCTGCGTATTCTTCGTACGAGCCATCGTGACAAACAAGAGTCAATTCGAGGTACAGGCCCCCCTTTTATACTTTTTGGACGTAGACGATGGGTGGTTCCTCTTGGGGTAAAATGTTGGATCTCAGTCGCAAAGCTTCGGGTGTGTCGGGCTTCAAATCAACGAGTAAGTAACTGCGAGGGGTACTCGTCGCATCTTCATAAGCTTCTTGCATATACTTGGAACGGGAAGGGTACATCTGACGGGCCAACACACCAATTTGCGAGGCGTCTCGGGGATTTTTGAACAAGACCAGGTAATGGGCATTCAGACTGATGGTACGCTGTTGCTTGTCAAACAAATTTTGCACAATGTAAATGACACTCGTGTCGTGGTGATGACTCTTTTTCGTGAACCACTTTTGCAATATCTCCGTGTCTTCTCCCATCAAATCGTCCACGACTAAGACTTGTGGACCCTTGACTTGACTCATCACGTCGTCAATATCCGTCAAACCTTTGACATAAGTGTAGGGAAAGCGATCGTAACTCTCTTGCCATTCGCCATAAGCCCACACGATGCGTTGGGGAGGGACGTCGAACAGGGGCGCTTGAAGAAACTTCTGCACAAAGACCGTTTTCCCAACACCCGTTGGACCACTGACTAACATGGTAAAGGGATGTTTGAACGTCACATCCATCTTGCACTGTTTTCCCCCATTCCCTTTTCCCCTGCCTTTTATACCTTCGCGCCAGAACAACAGACATGGAGTGAAATTAGAACACAATTTATTTTACAAAAAATACAAAAAGAACATTCAATGCAACAATTCAAAAAACATATCATACAAAGGAAAAGAAAAAACTGTTAGTTATCGCGTTCTCTCTTCAGGATCTCTTGTCTCACCCAGGGTACATTTCTCAGGACGCGAGGAATCCAATACACATGTCCCAAAAGCTTCTGCATCGTGTCGTGTGGGTGCCAGTCTTCCACTTCAGCAAACGTGACGACGACGGGTATCCATTCACTCATATCGAAACAAGGGGGATACGACAAGACTTCGGTCATATCTCTCGGACCCGCATATTGGATGAGTGCTCGGGAAAAACTTTCTGCTTCCTTCTCTGCCAACAAGAGGACAGCCGGCTTCGGGATTTCACCGTTCGAAGTTTCACCGTTTTCACTGGTAGTCGCGAGAATAGTAGGTGGAATAGAAATCTTCGTCAGCTGTTTTCTTTTTTTCTTTGTATCGTCTGTAGAGCTCGAACGCTTCTCCACACCAGTACCAGTATCGCTGACTGCGGGTGTTGTCTCTGGGCATGTCGATGTTGTTGTCGAACATGCGACCGGCAACGGCTTCAAAGTTGTTTTCTGTTTGGATTTCTTCTTGGCACTCGAGCAGGCCGTGTCCGAGCTGTCCACAGTTGAGGCACTTGTGATTTTCGTCGGTGGGTCTCTTGATTCCGTAACACTTTCTTTTGACAGTTTCTTTTCTTTCTTCATCACTCTTCGCTTTTTGGGCTTCTGTTCGTTTTCCACACTGGGGTGCCCAGTGTCCTGGTTCTCCACAGAGGTAACAATTTCCATAGGAACCGTAGGCTGGTCTGTCTTGTCTTGGTTTTCGTTGCTGTTGTTGTTGGGAACGAGCAGGGCAGTCTCTATACCAGTGTCCGACATTGTTACAGGAGAAACAAGCTTGACTAGCCATCGAGAGCAGAATGAAATTGCAGTGTGACACTTCGCTTCTTATAGTCTTGGTCGTGACGTCACTCGCTTTTGATTGGTTCTTTCTTTTCCTTCGTTTTGATTGGTTCGTTGTTTAGTCTATGATTTCCAGGCTTTCCACGTACTTTTTCACTTCGTCCCAATCGACCAAGGCTTCACTCACGTGACAGGCTTCCAACAACGTCATCAGGTCGGCTCGATTACCGTGTTTTTGTCGCCAATGGTTGAACACAGTGAAGATTTGCATGCGCGCGTTGTTGGGATGACTCATCTTGGCTTGACTGATTCGCGCTTCTCTGATCCCCAGATGTCTGCCAATACATTCCCAGCCTTCTCCTATGTTGCCGGACATGACATTGATATCCATTTGATCCAGAGACCATCGTTTCTTTTTCTTCGGCAAACCGTCCATCCACTGGCGTATGGAGTCTTCTTTCTGTTCGACAAACTCGTCTTTGCGTTTGATCAACGCGGTCTTAAAGCCCGGTACCACCGTCCAGAACTTTTTCAAGGCTTTGTCGACGTCTTCTCGCCATCGTTGTTCGTCCTCCCACGTCTTGACTTGATCCCGTGGATCGTCCATCATACTGCCTAGCACGTTATCGATGTCTTGCAGTTTCGGTTCGTCCACCCAAAGGTAGTGATTGTAATCGTCCACGGGGTGCGAGGGTTGACCCGTTATGGAAGAAACGCCTAGTCCCAGACACGAGTGGTATCTCTGACTGGGATGTTCGTACTTGCAGCCGATACACTCTTCGTGTTGCCTTTCTTCTATAATGGGCAGGAAACATTTCAACACTCGAAAGTTGAGCCATCGTTGTCTAAGTTTCTCGATCATATTTTCGGTCGGTTCGTCATCTTCTTTGTTTGTTCGCCATCGTCCTGAGACCCGCAAGTCAGTATCCATAGGGGTAAGTGTTGCTCGGTTGGCCATCGTCATTGAATTGAACAAACCGCTTGTCATACACGATTTTATATCTTTTGTTCTCGGGGCGTGTCCAAAGACGGCGGTCACGTGATCTGGTAATCTTGAACGGATTGGCTATGACCAGAGGCTCGTTTTGATTGACGTGCCGTACATTCTCCTTCATGATGGCGTAGTTCAGCTGCTGGGAGGCACGGTAATTCAAGGTGAATCCCCGGACTTTACATACAGTTTTACCATCGCTCTGGCGGTACGCGTAATTCTTTGGCCCTCCGCTAACAAATTCTCGAATGGTGACATCTTCGGGCAACTCGTTCTTCCACTGACCCAAACTAGAACCTTCCGGGGGATTCCATGACGTGGCGTGGTATTGGTAGATGACGCTATCGGTGTCAAAATAGCATACCCTTTCTCCCAACTTTTCCAAGACAGAATAGAGTTTCAAACGAGCCTGGGCAGTGACAAAGGCGGCGATAACCACGTTGGTGATGGGGCAGGGTGCCACGTGTTCTTCTTTTTTCAACGTTTCCATCAAGACCATGTTATCGTTCACTAACTGCACATCTCGTACGGTCTGGGTCACGTCCAACATTTTTTCAAAGTAGACGCTGGGCTCCGTGATGTATTCTGTTTTGGGAAAGTTGTCTCTCTGTCCGAATTTACCCCATGCCGTGTTCAATTGTAACTTGCTAAACGCCCGCATCCCTTTGTTAGGTTTTATCGACGTGGGCTCCAGACGAATACCTTCGGTGTCGTACACGTCGTTGACGAAGCGGGTCTTGTCTTCTTCGGTGTGACAGGTGTCGGGATAACCGCTGCTTTCCATCTTCTTCTTCAGGTAGTGATTGATGTACCCCGTAAACAGACCACCCGTTTTGGCCTCGGGATCGTAAGTGCTGAATTCTTTCCAGTGCCAAACTTCGTAGACTTTCAGTACTTGGTATCCTAGGGCCACTGCTTTCTTGAGTTCCAGGGTGACAAACGTACCCACCCAGGCTCGCTGTTCGTCGGTGTGCTCACAAGGTTGGTATTCGGCAATCTCCCCTTGTTGCATGTGTTCGTCGACGCAGCTTCGACACAGGGCAAACACCAATTTCTGTTTGCGCCGAAACGGGAGCACTGGGTGGAACAGGCCACGGGGCGGCAAGACGGAACACTGGATCAACCCTTCGTACTGTTGCCACTGGTCTTGATCGGGCTGTGTGACGATCGTGGGTTCCTTGATGGGAAAGGTACCGTACTTGCAGATGTACGGGTACAAGGACACCACGTCGATGTAGCGCATGTCTTCCACCGACTCGTTCACCAACAGTTGAATGGCATTGGTTCTTCCGCCGAAGAAAGCGTTGCGGGGCATCAGAGGTTCGGGAGCGGGCCATTGCTGATCTTCCAAGCCTTGTAAAAATTCGTTCATCTCGGGATCGTGGCGTCGTTCTTCCTCTAGCTCACACTCCCACATGACGCGGATGGTCTGCATACCGTACTGTTCCTGGAGTCGACGCTGACGTTCTTGTGTCTTCTGGTACAAGTCCCTCATACTGCGAGATGGATCGTAGGGATGTTTATGCTGAAGGTCTTGGACGGGGCCCGGATAACATTTGGGACATCCGTGAAAGGCACACCCGTGAAACTCGTACACCGTACCCGTGGTCGTGTCCATACCATCTAAACTGTAAGGGCCAACTCGGCATTCACTACCGTTGCGGGCGTGTCGAATGTTAGGTAGTGGGGTCTGGTTTCGGAAAGCTGCCATGGTCTGTCGATGTTGTTCCCATTCCAACCATCGAAGGGCTTTGTTGGACTGTTGTCGAGGCTGGAAGCGGTGCCAGTCCATACCAGGTTTCGGCTGTTGCATTAAAGCTCGAGGAATGACGACGAGGGTGTCTTTCTTGAGGTAGTGCGTGCGTAACACGCGACTGCAGGCAGAGGCCAGGGTCAAGCTTTTTTCGAAGGGATCGATTCCCGTGTCCATGAGAAATATCTCACGAAACACACCACAGCATCGGCGGAGGACATCGACGTCACTTTTGCAGTAGGCGAGAATTTCTTGGCGAAAATCAAAGACGTGGTGACTGTGTTGTTGGTACCACTCGTGAAACTTTTCTCGTTCAGTCACACTCATGCCATCCGGATCGTAATCGGTGTCGGGAGGATAGGTGCCCACGTAATCTTCGTTCTCCGGTTTGTTGAAGTGGTGAGGGAAATAACCTTTCTTGAGTTCTTGCAGGCCAAAGGTCTTGGGCATGTCCCGTAAAGCCATCGGTAGAAAGTTGAGGGAATCGATGAATTTTACCGTACCGACAGTGATCGTCATCGCTTTACCACCATTCATAATCACTTCGGGTTGCGCCACGGAATGTTTGTGCAGCGTCTGTAAAATCAGCAGTCCGTCGTAACCTTTAAAGTTGTGAGCCACGGCAATCACGGGACTCGATTCGTGACTGTCATGTTTCCGACCATTTACCACCGTACCGTGTGCAGCGAGTTGTAAAAACCATTTTCCCACATCGTCCAGCGTGTCTGGGCCTTTAAACACAATTTCCCGTTGGTGATTCCAGTACGTGTCGCAGTGCTCGCAGGGATCTTGATTGTCGATACAAAAGTGACAGCAGGTTTGCAGGACACATAGGTTGGGAATGTGTTCACCGGTATCTTGCTGGCATTCAAAGTCAAAGAATACGAAACGGGTCAACGTTGATTTCTGTAGTTTGTCGATTTGGGTCTTTCGGTCTTTATTCATGTCGATGGGTGATTTCAGTGGTTGGATGTAACAAAACTGTTTCTCGGCCGTGTGCCACTCTCGGCAGATGGAACACTCGTATTCTCCGCATCGGTGTTCTTCCAAATTACGCTTGGCCTTGATGACGTCCCACTCTTTTTGACATTTCTCGCATTTCTTCCATCGATGACACACACTGCACTTGGCTCTGGAACGGGTGGCGAGATGGTTGTCGAAACATTGGCGGCTCACAAACACGCGATGACATCGGTAACACGTCTTTGTGTTGGGATCAGGTGGACAGGGTGGACCCATTGTCTTGCATCCATGACACATGACGTGACACGAATGTATCTCTGCATGATCGTATCCTACTTGACAGGTCTCACAAAAATACGACCTTTCCACAAAGGCGGGCATGGAGGTAATGACGTCATAATGTCTGTCGTGTAAATACAGGTTCAGATGTTTTGGTGTGCCTGTGACGTGTTTTGTTCCCCGATAGATCGCCTTCCCAAAGATGGCCCGAGAGAAAACGTTGAGCTGATAACCTTGCTCTCCTAAATACTTGGCGTACAGTTCCCAGGTTTCCATCCCCGTACAGGCTTGCCTGGCTCCACCGACGGCATCGATGAGTGCTTCGGTTTTCTTCGTCTGCCACGAGTGGGGTCCTGTATTGTTGGTTAATCTCTTCTTCTCCCTTATCCATTCAGGTGTGTCTTGTTTGTTGGCATAATGCCGGGCGACGACAATAGCTCGCTGAAAACAGAGTTCGTCGGCATTCTTTATGGTGACCAAACATTGCTTTTTCTTCAAATAATCGTCGAAATTTGCACAGTGTCTCTTCTTCATGTTTGTTCCACCGCTACCTCGACCATCGGGAGGGGACACGTGACAGATACTCATGGACATTCTCTGATCTAGTCTAAATTCTTCGTTACTCTGTAATACGGCAGCCACTTTCTGTAACACGTCTTCGGCTTTCAACAAACGATGCTCACGGAAGGGTAACCAAATAGGTGTTTTGAGTCCCGGGTGACTGATGGCAATTCTAACATAGTCACTTTCTCTGGCGTCCAAGGTTCGACGAATTTCCTCGATGATGGCCTCAAAAGTGTCGTGTAGTTGTTGTGGTACATCGTTGGCTGGAACGTGGGACCAATCTTCCAAAAAGTCTATCTCCACACACAGTGATTCGGTTCGAAATAATCGACTGTATCGTCTATCCACGGGTCGTAATGTAAAACTCATCTTTCTTTGCTCGCTGATCGCTTATCAATGACTGGAGCTGTCGCCTCCCTTCCTTTTATTCCTGTCACCATGAATGGACTCGTCCATGACGTCATACCCTTCAAATGGATTCGTCCGTGACGTCACCCATGAATGGACTCGTCCGTGACGTCATATCAAATGGATTCGTCCTTACGATCATATAACGGTACAACACCCGTCTTTCTATCAGTATCAGAATGGATGCTCCGGTGTTACGCATCGAAGACAACCACAGCACGGATACTCTCGTGTATCTCAGGGGTCACACGCTTGCCGTGATTACCCCTGGCGATATCTTTGTCTTACCTGACGAGGTATTAAAAACACCTCCCAGGAAAAGACCTCCTCCTGAATTAGTGGAGGCCATTAGACACAACCGACATAAAGTGCGTCGTACCCTCACATTCTAGTGCTCGCATTCGAGTGAGGACAACGGCCCTTTTCAGGGCCAACTTAATCAATGGAAAAGAGTTGTTTCCCCTTCCCTCCCTTTCTTCTTCTTCTTCTTCTTCTTCTTCTCTCTCTCTCTCTCTCTCTCTTCCCGCGCGCGCGCGCCCTCTTTCTCTCCGTACGTGCAATCTCACGTGCAAGGTCACGCACGTGCAGGGGGTCACGCACGTGTCAGGGGGTCATTTAGGTCACGCACGTGCCAGGGGGTCATCCAGTGCAAGGTCACGTGCATGCACGCACATGCACGCACGCGCATGCGCGCACGTGCGTTGCCAGACAAGCGCTATAACTACTGCGGGGGAAAGCGGCAAAAACCTAATGCTATGTAGAAATGTCTAATTCAAAACACACATGTAACATAATGCCATGCCAAATACCTAAAACGTCTAATGCAAAAAACAAAATACAAGAAACCTCTAATACAAAATACCTCATACGTCTATTGCAAAAGACAAAATACAAGAAACCTCTAATACAAAATACATATAACCTCTTATGCACAATTGATTTTACAATCTGAAACATCTACCATAAGCATTAGATGACATATCTCGTTGTCATTACTTACATTTCTCCACTGAATTATCTTTATTTAGGTCAATGTCAAGGTCACCGAACACAACTTGGCGAGCTATTCGGCTAGCGAACTATTCGACCGATCCAGCTGGCAACCTGTTCGTTGGCAACCTATTCAGAATTAAGACAACAGTCACCCAAACTCATCTATTTTTAACAACCAATAAAATCCAACGTTACGTCTATAAAATGAAAGTAGAATAATATATTATTTTTATCAATTCCTTTAGCTCAGAATAGAGATGTAATTTCGCATTATCGTACAAAATTCTAGACATCCAACTAAATATATTCCGAAAGGTAATTAAATAGGCTTTCTAAGTATTATCAGTAAAAATTGGCACATTCATATTAAAGGGGTGCACTCTCTTCCTGAACATGTTGTACGATGGTTCGAAATTGGCTATGTTCAGGTTGAGAGAGCGCCCCTTTAATATGATTCTGCCAACTTTTACTATTAATATTTGGAAAGCTTATCCAATTACCTTTCAGAATATATATAGCTGGATGGTCAGAATTTTGTACGATGGTCCAAATTCGGACTTCGAAAAAAATACCGGTCTATCTTCACATATAGAATATTGAAAAATTGGATATGTTCAGGTTGAGGGCGCGCCCCTTTAATATGACTGTGCCAACTTTGATGGTCCGAACTTTGACACGGAATATTACCGTTCTTTCACTTTAAAATATTGAAAGATAGGTTGCCAGGCAACGAAACATACGCCCACAGCAACTAAATCGTCCGGGCAGTCAACAAGGGTTGTCGCATATTTTTACTTTTTTTGCTAATGAAACATTTGTAATACACTAAAAACTGATTAAGAGTAACGGCTCATTATGTAATTATCAGAAAATCATTAGAATTTGATTGCTTTTTATAAAGTGTTACCCCACACTAACAATTAGTATATACATGAAACATTTAATATCATGGATTTAGCTGTTCAGTTATCAAAATTCATTGAAAATCAAAATACTTGTTCGTTTCAACACCTTAAACTCTGTGTATCAATCTAAAGTCAATCGGATGATAAGTTTAGCCTCTATAGCGTAACAAGATTTTTTGAAGTTATCAAGGGAGATAACTCTGGCAATAATTATTTGAAATGTCTGAAAATCAATAGGCTTCTTCGTCTCATGACCCTAAACACTGTGTTTTAATTTAAAGTCGATCGGATATTAACTTTGGCCTCTAGAGCTTCCACAGGATTTTTTCGAAGTGATCAAGGGCCATAACTCTTGCAGCAATTATTGAAAATCACTGAAAATCGATAGACAACTTAGTCTCATGACTGTAAACACTATGTATAAATTTGAAGTCAATCGGATATTAGCTTTGACCTCTAGAGCATCCACTGTGTATAAATTTAAAGTCAGTCGGATATTAACTTTGGCCTCTAGAGCGTCCGAGGATTTTTTGAAGTGATCAAGGGACATAACTCTGGCACTAATTATCGGAAATTGCTGAAAATCAATAGGATTCTTCGTCTCATGACCTTAAACACTGTGTATAAATTTAAAGTGAATCGGATATTAACTTTGGCCTCTAGAGCGTCCACAAGATTTTTTGAAGTGATCAAGGGCCATAACTCTGGCACTAATTATCTGAAATCGCTGAAAATCAATAGGCTTCTTCGTCTCATGACCTTAAACACTGTGTATAAATTTAAAGTCAATTGGATATTAACTTTGGCCTCTAGAGCGTCCACAAGATATTTTCAAGTGTTCAAGGGCCATAACTCTGGCACTAATTATCGGAAATCGCTGAAAATCAATAGGCTTCTTCGTCTCATGACCTTAAACACTGTGTATAAATTTAAAGTCAATCGGATATTAACTTTGGCCTCGAGAGCGTCCACAAGATATTTTGAAGTGATCAAGGGCCATAACTCTGGTAGTTATTATCGAAAATCGCTGAAAAACAATAGGCTCCTTCGTCTCATGACCTTAAACACTGTGTATAAATTTAAAGTCAATCGGATATTAACTTTGGCCTCTAGAGCGTCCACAAGATATTTTGAAGTGATCAAGGGCCATAACTCTGGCAGTTATTATCGGAAATCGCTGAAAATCAATAGAATTCTTCGTCTCATGACCGTAAACACTGTGTATAAATTTAAAGTAAATCGGATATTAACTTTGGCCTCTAGAGCTTCCACAAGATTTTTTGAAGTGATCAAGGGCCATAACTCTGGCACTAATTATCGGAAATCGCTGAAAATCAATAGGCTTCTTCGTCTCATGACCTTAAACACTGTGTATAAATTTAGAGTCAATCGGATATTAACTTTGGCCTCTAGAGCGTCCACAAGATATTTTGAAGTGATCAAGGGCCATAACTCTGGTAGTTATTATCGGAAAACGCTGAAAAACAATAGGCTTCTTCGTCTCATGACCTTAAACACTGTGTATAAATTTAAAGTCAATCAGATATTAACTTTAGCCTGTAGAGCGTCCACAAGCAATTGTGGACGCCGGACCGACGGACGGACGGACGGACCGACGGACCGACGGACGGACGGACGGACCGACGGACCGACGGACGGACGGACGGACGGGGGCGACGACAATATACGACCACATTTCAATGTGGGCGTATAAAAATTGGCGATGTTCAGGTTGAGAGCGCGCCCCTTTAATATGATTGTGCCAACTTTTACTACTAATATTGAGAAAGCTTATTCAATTAGCTTTCAGAATATATTATAGCTGGATGCTCAGAATTTTGTACTATGGTCCGAATTTCGACTCGGAATATTACCGTTGTTTCACATTAAAATATTGAAAAATTGGCTATGTTCAGGTTGAGAGAGCGCCCCTTTAATATGATTCTGCGAACTTTTACTATTAATATTTGGAAAGCTTATCCAATTACCTTTCAGAATATATATAGCTGGATGGTCAGAATTTTGTACGATGGTCCAAATTCGGACTTCGAAAAAAATTCCGGTCTATCTTTACATATAGAATATTGAAAAATTGGCTATGTTCAGGTTGAGAGCGCGCCCCTATAATATGATTGTGCCAACTTTTACTAATAATATTTGGAAAGCGTATCCAATTACCTTTCAGAATATATATAGCTGGGTGCTCCAAATTTTGTACGATGGTCCGAACTTTGACACGGAATATTACCGTTCTTTCACTTTAAAATATTGAAAAATTGGCCATGTTCAGGTTGAGAGCGCGCCCCTTTAATATGACTGTGCCAACTTTTACTAATAATATTTAGAAAGCTTTCGGAATATATATAGCTGGTTGCTAAGAATTTTGTACGATGGTCCGAATTTCGGCTCGGAATATTACCGTTGTTTCACTTTAAAATATTGAAAAATTGGCTATGTTCAGGTTGAGAGCGCACCCCTTTAATATGATTGTGCCAACTTTTACTAATAATATTTGGAAAGCTTATTCAATTACCTTTTAGAATATATTTAGTTGTATCACCAGAATTTTGTACGATGGTCCGAATTTTGACACGGGATATTAACAGTTTTTCCCTTTAAAATTTTTAAAAAATTGGTCATGTTTAGGAAGAGAGTGCACCCCTTTAATATGAATGTTCCAATTTTTACTGATAATACTTAGAAAGCCTATTTAATTACCTTTCGGAATATATTTAGTTGGATGTCTAGAATTTTGTACGATAATGCGAAATTACATCTCTATTCTGAGCTAAAGGAATTGATAAAAATAATATATTATTATTCTACTTTCATTTGATAGACGTAACGTTGGATTTTATTGGTTGTTAAAAATAGATGAGTTTGGGCGACTGTTGTCTTAATTCTGAATAGGTTGCCAACGAACAGGTTGCCAGCTGGATCGGTCGAATAGCTCGCTAGCCGAATAGGTCGCCAAGTTGTGTTCGGTGACCTTGACATTGACCTAAATAAAGATAATTCAGTGGAGAAATGTAAGTAATGACAACGAGATATGTCATCTAATGCTTATGGTAGATGTTTCAGATTGTAAAATCAATTGTGCATAAGAGGTTATATGTATTTTGTATTAGAGGTTTCTTGTATTTTGTCTTTTGCAATAGACGTATGAGGTATTTTGTATTAGAGGTTTCTTGTATTTTGTTTTTTGCATTAGACGTTTTAGGTATTTGGTATGGCATTATGTTACATGTGTGTTTTGAATTAGACATTTCTACATAGCATTAGGTTTTTGCCGCTTTCCCCCGCCATAGTAAACATGATAAACATTGTATTGGTGTGATGTTAACAGAAGACTGAGACTTTAAACAAAATTTATGGGGGTACCCCCCACCCCGTTGCGGACCTCCCCCCCCCCAATATATATTTTACGGCTACGCCCCTGGTAATTTGACAAGAGGCAACGAAACGTTGGGTCTGTTTGCCACATTTACTGACTAGACATTAATTTTAAAAAGTGGCTGTCGGGGCTGCCTTTACGGTACGAGGAATGAATATGAAAAGTTCCAAGATGATCGATTTAGAATTGTAGCTTGTAGACGATAAATACAAACATTAAGCGTTGCTCTGTCACGGAGGTTGAATATGGAACAATATAAATAGGTACCACCCTGTTATTGAAATGAATGATGTGCTGATTTTGAACAAAATATTACGTTAATTATTGCAACCTGTAGAGTATTTACAGCCAAAAATTAACGCCTGGACCAGGGCATACACCAAAATAAATAGTTGCTATCCTCACTGTAAAATGAATAAATATGCAACGTTTCAAGATGATCCATTCTGAATTACAGAAAAAGTGGGTGTTTTTCTGTCTCTGGGGTCGAGCCATACGCCAAAATCGGTGGTTGCTGCCCTTGGTCTATAATGAGTGCAGACGACAAGTTTCAATATGATCCATTCAGAATTGCTGTCTGTATGCGATAAGCTTAATCATTGGGCGTGCCAAGTTCTAAGACGATCCATTAAGAATAGTAACATGTAAGCAACACCCAGACACACAAAGAAAAAAGGATCATCCACACAATGGGCGTGACTCTGTCCAAGGGGGTCGGACATGTATGGTGGACTATGGCTGCCATAGCAAATACATATTATTTTCATGAAATTTTAATAATTTTCTCTTTTTTTTTAATTTAATTTTCATTTTTCTTTCATTTAAAATACAAATTAAATTTATATTTATTTTAATTTTTTTTTTTATAAATTTTTTTAAAATTTTTTTTTTTATAATTCTTTTTTTTTATTTTTCTTTTTTATAAATTACATTTTTTAATTATTTTTTTCTTTATTTTTTTTTTTTTTCGAAATTAGAAAAAAAAAATCTTTTTGGAAGATAATTTTTTTTCTTCGGAGAATCATAAAAAAAAGAGTTTTACATGATTCTTTTTTATTTTAAGAAAAAAATAAAAATGGTTTTCAGAAAAAAAAAAGCAAAGAAGATAAAAAGAATAAAAAAAATAAAAGATATTCAAATAAAAAATAATATAAATGAAAAAAAATGTAAGTATAATAAAGAAATAAGAAAAAAAAAATGAAAAAATATAATTTATAAAAAAAAAAAAATAAAAAAAATATAAAATTTAAAAAAAAAAATACTTTATAAAAAGAAAATTAAAATAAATATAAATTTAAATTGTTTTTTAAATGAAAGAAAATAAGAATGTAGGCGACATACAAAAAGAAAATGGACGTGGCTGTGCCCCTGGGGATTGGGCTTGCACCAAAAACAATAGGGATAAAACATAAGAAATCAAAGTTTCAAGATGATCCATTAAGAATTGTGGCCTGCAGGTGATAAGCAAACAAATATAAGCAGTAAACTTGACTGTGTCCCTGGGGCGGGCATGCACTAAAAAGAGGGGTCATCCTTATGGTATAAGGAATAAGTACGCAAAGTTTCAAGACAATCCATGAAGAATTGTGCTCTGTAGGTGAACCACACGTATAAAAACCTGGGCGAAGGATGGGACGGCTTTTACGAAAAATATAGAAATATTTGGCGGTAAGAAATCAACGCAAAGTTTAAATGGTCATAACTTTAGCGAGGATTGATCGATCTGAGGGACAAAATGGTTTGGGTATGATATCAATCTCTGTGTTCAACATTTATTCTAGCTTTAAAATCAATGAATGTATTTTTGTTTTAAAAGGCCTTACATGTTCTCAAAGCGTAAATGCTGTCGATCGTGCTATTGTTAACGTGATGACGAATTAGTTAAATTAAGACAATGACTGATCGATAGGATTGGGATTAATTACACAATTTAATCGATTAATTATAATCAAGCTCTTTGAGTATGGTGACTTTGAGATACATTCCTCAAATTCTGTGTTTTATTTTTGTTCAGACAACGTACAAATATTTCATGACAGGGTGCGGCCCTTGTTGGCAAAATGAGTCACAGTGAGGAAATTGAGTCGCTGTTATTTTCACATTATCGATCTCAGTACCTTCAAAATAAAGTATGGCGTGTTTGAATCGGGGAAAAATTGACTGTGCCATATCCGTTTGAAGTTGCCAAGTCAGGAAAGTAGGTTTTAAGAAAAACCAAGTAAGAGAGGTCGGTATGTTACAAGACAGTCACATGGCAAACGCGCTGTTCATTTGCTATTTTGTTGTTTAAATACTTTTTTCTATAGGTTTTCATGAATACTGAAACCGAAATTCGTATAGGTCGATCCGACAATATCCGCCATCTTGCTTTTCAAAATGCCCATAAAAATGACAAATTTCTGCTTTGTACACCGTATACAATGTATTTGTTACTATGTCGTGCAATTTTCAGTGTTTTCACCATATTGTTCCTTGATTGCGTAATATTTCATGTTAGATTCTCAGGGGTTCTGAATACGAAAATAGTAGTATTAAGATTTTGCTCCAACAATATCAGCAATTTTGTTTGATCAAAATGGCTTGTTTCAACGTGTAGCTGGAACTGTTTTGTGCAATATGTCATTTTATATGTTTTAGAGTTACCAGATACGAATGTCGTGGTATAATGGGTCGGTCTGGCTATATCCACTACTTTGCTTTACAAAAAATGGTCACAAGAATGGCATTTGTTGGTGGTTTCACCGTATATAATATATTTGTTACTCTTTCGTGTAGTATGCCACTTTTTAGATTTCCGGGGGTGCTGAATAAAAAAAATCGTAATTTTGGGTCGAATATTGGTCATTCTATACATGATCATTCAATAAAATAAATTCTTTATTTACCACTGAAGGAGTATTGAAATAACAGGATTGCTATCACTGTATGGTGATAAGAGACCTATAAGACACCCCTCGTGTCCCGTGCGCATGTGAGTGCCGTTGTTGATTTCTTTCTGCGCCACGTAGTCGTTGTGTAAATATTTGCCTATAGTTAGACCAATTTTCGACGATTTTAAGGTTCCAAAGAATAGAGCCACCCACCCTTTAATATTGAATGGCGTCCCAGTAGCAACTTTAAAAAAAATACAAAAAGACACCAACACTTGGAGGTTTGTGGCGATCCGCTGTAACAACAATGTATTGTATCAGTCGATTTTTTAACCGTCGAAATAACAGTAATTTCACAAGATTTTTTATACCCGTATTAACAGGAAGAGGGATTAACATCTATTTTTCGACAATATAAATTTTCCGAGATTTTTATGCCAATACTGTGATTATTATGTCAATATTCACAGATAAATTCGATGAGAATTTGTCGACCCCCACCCCCGTACACTTATTGTTTTCAATTTGTATAATAATATACGACATACGTACCTAACAAGCATAGTTTATCCATGATGTATTCGTGTAAATATAATATTCGACAATACAATATTAGGTTTAATAACAGTATTTCAGAGTTCACTTCTATCAACAGTTTCCTGTCTTCAGAAAAGTCCAATTACCGGTTGCAGTGAGTAATTGGCGCGAAGAATGCTCTTAATTGCTGTTGAAAATTAATTAACGATAGAAAATAAAATCAACAGATTCTACATCACTCTGTTCAAAACACTTTCATCTACACTTTGACATACATGAACTGGTTTTGTACACCTATTAAGTCTTTATGCAATCATATCCAAAGTCGGGGTCTTTTAAACTTTCCAAACACAAATTCTAACAAGTGTTTTGTAAACTGTTTACTTCGAATTAAACTGTTTCAAACAAACTTTCCTTGTTAAATGTTTCCTTTAATTTTAAACGATTGCTGAACAGATTGTATTAAATGGTTTCTTTCGTGACTAGACAACTTAAAACATGTTACCTCAAGTTGCATTTCTTTTCGTTCTGTTCACTTGTTGTTTCCATCGCTTCAAACGTCAAACACTTCATAAATTATTAAGAATAATTCCTCGGCTGACGGCGCCAGCTCAAAGACAATGAAACTAAAACGTTCTTGGCAACCTCACAACTTAACAACATCGATATTATTATTATACTACATGATACCAATGGTTGCACATATTCATTTTATGTGAAGCGTGTCTTATTTTATTGTAATGATGTAGTTACCATATATTTCATATAATATATACATTCGTAATGCAGAAGTGGGAGATTTTGCTAGGACAGCGGCCTTTCAACTTCTCTTCTTTTAATTCAAACTACCTGGATATTTCAAATGCACGCCCAATGTTTGCTCAAATAACCAGAGCAGACCAGATACCGTCCATCGCCTGGTCACTTTTTAATCTGACCAGAGAAGAAAGTGTCAAAATTTTGAAAAATACAGGAAATGCTGTCTGACAGAACAAAAGCATCGATTGTCGAGATAAATAGAGTTGACCAGATGCCGGCATGAGCATCGAAGTAGCGAGAAAAGTTTGAAAAATAGACTGCCGGAAATGCTGTCTGACAGTATCCAGACACCGATTGTCGAGATAAATAAAGCTGATCAGATACAATAAAGAATTAAGAATGTTGGATATTAAACGGGCATGCAATCAAATGGATTATTTGAAATGGTATTCTTAAATTAATTTCACGGGATTCATGATCTTGTTTTAGGACGAGTTACCCAACTGATATTGTAAAAGACCGGATAATCTAGTCAACGCGCCCAGACTAATATTTGTAGAATATTTTTTTGGATGATAGAGACTAAGATAAATAGAGCTTACCAGAACCCACTAGTTGATCATACCAGAGATGAAAGTGTCAAACGAATGAATATTTTTGCCACGATATTTTGAGAAATAAACAACCGAAAATGCACTGAGTGAGTGTAACAAAGTGAATGAATATTCTCGCCGCGTTAAACGTATACTCGAAAACTTTGAGAATCATAAAAAGCTCTTCTGAAGTGATTTACGTGCTATTGTTTATTGTAAGTTTACAAATGAAAAGAAATGGTGTTTAATGTGCTACTGTTCTACACCTAACATGAGTCATACAGTGTGCTATGAGGGAAATTTTGCCCGGACAGCGGCACTACGGCTTACTCTTGTATCGAATTCCAGCTGCCAAGGGATCTTTTATGTGCATGTGGAATTGGCAGGATGGGCTTGGTAAGAAATCATCCAGACCCTACAACCGAAGCAAATCACAAATACCCTTTTTTGCATTTTATAAAATTATCCCCCTCTCCTCGGCACTGCCACTGGTCTTGGATCTACATTTTTAGTATCTCGCGTTTTTCTTGGCTACAGCAACCTCGTGGGTTTCCTCCGGTTTCCTCCCACTGCTAAAGACCTCTACGCGCAAGAGAATTGTTGAAATAAATCTAAACCATATGTTAGTCCTGAATAACCTAGTTTGTGTCGAGTGGACGTTAAACCCCATTTCTCTCTCCCTCTCTCTCTTGGCTACAGAAGATCATTAGTCTCAATCGAATGGAAAAAATATGCATGTATACTTTGAGTATCTTGTAATTACGACTTAATTACTATATTATTAAAATTATATAGTAATAACGACATAATAATCTCGTAATTACGACGACCCTTTGAGTCAATCAAATTAGAATATTAGTCTTGACGGGCATCAAAAAATACGTCCAGAGCCGCCAAGTGGTCCGGCCAGTCAACCAGGGTTGTCACATTTTTTTTTCTTTTGCCAGAAATGCAAACATTTAAAGGGCTATAGAATCCCGATAATTTTTTTGAGAATAAAATTGCTTGATTTTGTGTTAAAATCGCTTAAAATCCTCTACCTAAGGGCAGAGAAACTAACTCAGTATTTGTGATACTTTTCAAACGACTTAAACCCGTCAATTTTCATCTGGAAAGGAAACCGATGTCCCAAGCTTCTTTTATAAAAAAAATAATGTGTAGGTGAAATTTACCACTCCATATCATAAGTACAGAACATGGGCCATTCACTATATAGATCTCTCAATAAACGGAGTCGATTATCAGGTCATCAACGAAAAAAAAAAGACGCGAATTCTTAAAAGGGTTACGTGTCCGGATAAGCAGTTTTGGCGTTCACGCCCAAACGACAATATTTTGCTCTGAAATTTTGAGACAAGCTGGATACACCATTCTTCGATATTTTGGCGTTAAAATTTCATACGTACTCGGACTTTTTGTGTGAGACTCTGTTTAAAACGGGATGGTCCCTTTAAAACACACTAAAATCTGATTACTAGTAACAGCCCATTAAGTAATTATCAGAAATCCTTAGAATTTGTTTCATTTGTTTGTCTTACGACCTGAAACACTGTGTACCCAGAAAACGCAACCTGACTTCTGTAACTCATGCTACACGTGCTGTGCTGTTCACCATGACCAGACCTAGCACCCCCCACCCCCGCCAATACCTGGTTGAATCATTAACACTCTAACGTCATCAGCATGCTACGGCCCACGACAGCTCAGAGAAACCAGCGGGCCCGTAGCCAGCTCAGAGGGGCTGAGGATGTGACCGGCTGAGAACACTCCTAAGAAATAATTATTGTTGGCAAAATATTGGGGGGGGGGGGCTAATTTGATTTTTTTTTTTTTAGGGGGAGGGGGGCTCCCCCGTGGCTACTGGCCCGGCAACCAGGCACTTATTAATAATAACAATAACTCATATTTCAAAATATGGGATTTAAGACGGAGAGTTACAGCTCTTTCCACGATCTTGCAAAGGAATGACAAGTTAGACACCGGTCTACAGTTATCCTTTTTTATTAGCGGTTTTACTACAGCCTGTTTGAACACCGATGGAAAACATCCAGCACTTAACCATAAATCTAATAAAGTAATTACAGAAAGCAGAATGTCGAGAAGTTGTACGAGTAGCTTGGACGGTATCATACCTGAAGCAATGGTCTGAGAAATCCCCCTCTGGCCATTGCTGGATTGGCTTCTGATACTTGAACTTTTGAGGGAGTGTGTCTATTCTCCCCGTTCAATCAAATCTATCACTTGAGAACAGCAGCATGACCGTCCTATGTTTAATCTGGGTTTTGCATAAAACTTTGGACGGTAATTTAAGGTATGAAAAACTGTGAAAGTATGTTCGTTTCCAAACAGTATTGTTTACATTTCATTCGACTTGATAGCCTCGTTTGTCACGCAATTAGTTTTACTGAAATATTCTACTATGCAATGGTTAATTGCACTCGGCAAACCTCGGAAGATTTCGGGAATCTAAACTCGGCTGTATGATGAATTCCGCCATATTGGAACTACTTTAAAGGTCCCGGATGAAACATGGCTGCGCCCACTCCAAACACAAGTTGGCGACCTATTTGGCTAGCGACCTATTCGACCGATCCAGCTGTAAGATAATGACGAAATTACAAGAATTGCCACTCTTTACAGCAGTAAGTAGTGGGATAAGCTCTAATAAACGGAACACTGCGGGGAGTATGGGGCGGTATTGGATCAAGTGAACATGTTTTGTTGGCGGATTTGATGATCTTTAAAATGTCATTCCGACTAGAACTCTCAAACTCATTGAGTGACACAACACTAGCCAAGTTCACGGGTGTATTTTTATCACTAATGCCTCCGTTCTCAGGATTTTAAAAGTGGGAGTGCAGCTGAGTGATAGGGGCGTCAATATAATGCCAATGTCACCAAGCGAGGAGCGGCGACCGGCGAAGGCGGTGTGTGTGTGGGGGGGGGGGGCTGGAAGTCCCTCGTCCGAAATTTTTGAAAATTAGACTGCCGCAAACGCTGGAGCTGCAATAAACTCGTTCCAGTGTGTCAATTTCGGCGGCGCTATTTCTCATTTTGTCCTCTAAACTATAGCCCCATGGCCTTCACGTAGGCCTAAGTGATGTAAGAAAGTTTGTATGAGGGAAAACGAATCAGGTACGATACCTGAGGTACCCATTGGCGTTTTGGCGCCATTCAAACTGGCCGACTCATCAGTGCCTTAAGAGCATCACTGTGTGATCATAATCAGTGTATTATTTTATAATTGAGAGGTTGTCAAATCTTTGGAGGGGGCGCAATTTCTCGGGGTGCCTTATTTTTCTGGGGGTGCGATGTACCCCTGCACCCCAGCTAGAGAAAGAGATTGCCAATTCTTCGTAATTGTCTGGGTGTGGTTGAGTGACTGCAGATTTGATACAAAGCAATGATTTCATAAAGAAATGACACTTATCAAGAGAGTTTATATCTTCAGTCAGTTTGTCAAGATAATAGCGTGACTTAACCTCTCTAATAGTTTTAGATACCCTGGATTTTTCATCTTTATATAATTGCCGATGTACTTCAAGATGTGAGTGTCTCGATTTCCGATCAGCCAAACGACGACTTTTGCGATAGCTCATCAACAAATTCATTTTCGGTATACTTGTTTCTTTTAGATCGTGGTGGTCGACAAAGACATATTATGTGAACACAAGTATTGGAGGAACTTAGTTTTAGATTTAATGTCTCAACGCATTTGTTCTCATAATTTTGTAATATTTCTAACTTCAAACTATCTCTAAACAAAACTACTAAACCGCTATCGCCACCTCTTCCAGTCAATCGCTCAACATGGCTAATAGATAAACCAGGTGTGATTACTTCTGAAATGAGGGATTTGTCTGAATCCGATCGAAACATCAATTCCCTCATCTATAACAAGGTCAGCAATATCGAGCACTTTACTACGACTTGGTTGTGCGTTAAGCAAAGATACAGCCAGTGATTTATTAACTTGACTTCGTAAATTGTCTTTTTTCTGCGTTTACCACGAAAGTTTTTAAAAGGGTTTAGTTTCTTTAAAGGAGCTAAATCGCTAACATTTGGGACCTAGGAATTGGCAGAAGTGGGTCGCAACGCATATAATACTGTCATATGAATGTATATAAATTGATTTACATTCGATGGTTTCCGTTTTTACTCTAATTTCAAATCAGTTATGTTCCGCGAAGTAAGCCATCATTCTCAATTGAATGAAAAATTTTTTCGTCTGGTTACTCCAGTCTTGCTAGAACTGGGGCTGAAACGCATTATGGTACACAATTCCTGTACCAATGTTAAAATATTTATTTTGTCTTAATTGGATATCAGAAGCCCATCTTTTTCCGCCGGTAAGATCACAGCATCAATGTTGATTTAAACTGACAAATAATTCGTGTTTTCATAGTTGAAGATTTTGGATGATAGTGAGTTAGAGACTTAGCTATTTTAAATCATTAAAGAGTTGAATTAAAAGTTTAGTTCTCTGTAAGTGTTGCTTACTGAGTGGATAATCAGTAACAGGTAAGTTGTTGATTAGTGAGCATAGTTAATACATCTCAACAACAGATCAACTAAAAATAGTCTCAGATGGCAATTGTCTATTGTACAATTCTGTTTACAGAAGTTTCAAATACATATTGTTCCATTGTGTTGTTTCCAAATTACAAATAGATATCGCCAAAGGAATCACAAAATCCATATAGAAAGCACCTCAGAAAATTCCATATGGGTATAAATACTCCAAATTTTACATATAATCACAGAGCACATTACATTGTGTGCAGCCACAAAGACTTGACGCGGGCCACATTGCCAAAGCCGTTGCCAGTCGCTTCCAGCTTCAGCAAAGCTTTCGGGTTAACACCACGCATGATCGCCCCCGAACTAGTGGACCAAGGGTTAACACAAGGCGACCGTGTTGTTTGACTGCGTGTGCAGAATTCCTTCACAGGCATCCGAGACAACACGTCAGACAGTGGGAACACACTGAAGACCCATTACCGATACAGCCCGCCGACGTCTCACCAGAGAGAACGTCCATTGCCAAAGACCTTACCGTTGACCGATCCTAACCCCTCGCCATCGACGTGAACCTCTACAGTTTGCCCAACAACACTAAACCGGTGACACAGGTGGTGGAGACGTGTTCTGTTCACAAAAAATTGCTTAGATCCATTGATTAAGTTATTTTCTAGAATGATTTGATTAAGTGCCTCTCTGATTTTGAAATCGTACTGACATTTTTTTATTTTTACTGGCTGTCTAGTATATAAGATAGTTTCATCATTTTCTTGAATATCCGGTTGAAAATGATATTCATTTTGGGTGGCGTAGTTCTAAAATATCTACTGTTTGTCATAGACAGCATAAAGGGGTCTCCATGATGCATAATGTGAAGTATTGATTTGGGCAAATGGCACACTACATCCAGTCTCATATTTTTGCTTCACTCGGCTAATCTCGACAGATTCCGTAAACTACGTAAACTACATCTAGTCTCGGATGTATGACAGTAAGTGATATGTACCTACGCCCATACATTTGCGATGCGGCTACCGGTTTACTTTAACAGGAAAACTTGACGCTATTATACAAATTGGGAACCTATTCGGCTAGCGAACTATTCGGCCGATCAAGCTGCATCCTGTTCGTTGGAAACCTATTTAGAGTAAAGACAACAGTCTATATTTATCAACCAATAAAATCCAACGTTATGTCTATCAAATGAAAGTAGAATATATTATTTTTTATCCATTCCTTCAGCTCAGAATAGAAGTGTAATTTCGTCATTATCTTACAGCTGGATCGGTCGAATAGGTCGCTAGCCAAATAGGTCGCCAACTTGTGTTTGGAATGGGTGCAGCCATGTTTCATCCGGGACCTTTAAAGTAGTTCCAATATGGCGGAATTCATCATACAGCCGAGTTTAGATTCCCGAAATCTTCCGAGGTTTGCCGAGTGATTTTTGCTTATTATATCTTCTAGAATCTATCTGCCATACATTTTGTACTCATTGCCCAATGGCCCACTGTCGTGGGATCCTTGTCTTGTCACAAGACTGTTCATTTTTCAGAGTTTGTTAGAGATCGATTTCCTGGACTGGAAAACGCGTTTGCGGCCGTCCAATTTCCAAATTTTCCGGGGGAAGTGCAATGGCGAATTTGGTGATAATTTTTTTTTTAATATTTAGTAGAAAAACATAATAAGGACCCATTTATCAAAATAGTGAAAGATAGTGGCCCTTTCACTTTTTCGATGAATTTTGAAATTTTTAGGCTGACAGGTAGGGGCCTTGTTAATTGACAAATATTTCCGTCGGGTCCCCGTTTCTCAACTAACCAACTCAGTTAACAAGATTTGCAAAGTGATATCATCGGGCCTGGACTGGCCCCTCTGTGTGATAGGTTTTTTTTGTTTGTTCAGAACTAACGCAGTTATCTCCCTTTACAAATGATAAAAAAGATTGGTCGATTTTGCAGTTGGTTCAAGTTAAAATAAGGAAAAGTTATTCTAGATGCCCCCCCCCCCTCTGTAGTTTATTATATAGGAGTTTTAAGTTAATAAAATTAACAAAGATTTAAAAATGGATTAAAATGAAATCATTTTAAACGCCAAATTAAAGAATTTATCTTTATATCCATTAATGCGTTTCCTTTGTTAATGCAGCAAAATGAACTAATGTATATGTATTGATAAAATCCTGCTTTTAAAGTGTACCATTGTATAATATAGTCTTAAGTTAATTGGAAGAAAAACTGTAATATCTTTTTGTTCTGTCATTGCCTAACAATACCCATGGAGTGGTAAAAAGTAGTTATTGAAAGATACAGTAGTTAGTGAGTTTTGAATTAATCATCTATAATGATTAAAATATACACAAAATACTGCGAAGGGGTGACCCACCGCACAAACTGTCCGGCAGTGGTCATTCAGGACTCGTGTGGTGGTACTGAACAACTCCAAAGTTGTTTTAGGTGGTACAGATTTCAGCTAATCCAGCCTAGCTGTTGACTGGAAATTAGATAACTCTTGTCCAGTATACTCTAATACTAGAAATGTCGGGTAATTACATAGCTCTGTCAGGAGTACCCCACCACTAGGAATGTATGTCGGGGCATTTTTGTGTTAACTGGATATGTACGGTATAGTGCTGTGAGAATTTCATGTTGTACACTTTTGAGCTAATTTAGACTACTTAAGGGGTATCGCATTTTGGGCATGGAATACTACACCCATTGCCAGAAACCTGGCAGACTTACATTTTGATGATACCAGATTGCATTCATTGATAAAATAAAGGAAAAAATTGGTACATTTTTCAGCTAAGTTAACCCCCTGGGCTCCTGCTCTATCGTCCCACTGAACACTATATATACACATTTAAAGTCAATCAGGAAATAACTCTAGACCTACAAAGGAGGGTGACAACTGATGACCACATTAAAATGTGGGGTATAAAAATGGTTTTAAACATAACTAACAAATAAACTGTATTTTCCTAATATTTATTTTTTTCAATTTATATTCTGGATGGATACAGCATCTGAAAAGTAAAAAAAAAGGTTAATGAATATTTTCCCCTAGCAATTAGAAAAGTCTTTTATATTTCAATGGAAAATTAGATATCTCTTGTGTGTGTGTGTGTGTGTGGGGGCGTATTATACTACATTTGTATTTATTCTCTTATTATATATACCTACCACCCTAATTCTGTGTCCAATAGCTTTGCTGGGTAGATTTTTCCTGAATTTCGCACGAACTGTACCACTGCAGCCATGAGGACGCGTTATTTTACCCCAGATGACTTTAACTTTCATATCAGTTCTTTTTCCGGGTACAGAGGTCGTCCTGCAAATAAAACCCAATCAGCTACTGAATTAAATGATGACAAATGGCAAAACATCAGTTTTTTGTTCAAAATTGTTTATATGAAATATAGGAAGCTTGAGTAAAGCTACGCGTAATAATTACAACTGCATTAGAGTGGTGACTGGTTTCACATGTGCCTGTTATCCCATTTGAGCTTGGCAAATGTGTTTAAAAAAAAAAAAAAAAAAAAAAATAGGTTGCCAGAGTATGAAACATACACTCATAACAGCTAAGTCATCAGGGTATACTAGGGCTGTATGAAAAGTTCTAAGCCTATCTGTGCAAGACTTGTCAGGGTTTCTGCCAGAAAAATCTTGAAGGGGGGTACAATTTATTTGGTCGCCGAATTACTGTAAATCCATTTTCTGAGCTTCTCAGACAAGAAAATTCACCGACCTAATTCCATCCTTTCAGGAGGAAAAAAACAGCAAATTCGGCATGATAGAACCATAAGTAGTAGTTTAATATATGATTCTTATGTCATTCTCCAATAAAGTTCACTTATTTAAAGCCCCAATAACACTCTTGTTGTAACTGAATAATATGTTCCAATCTTCATTCTGGTCAACAAATCATATTATTTTAGAATATTCCAATTAAATGATGATATAAATTTCATCTCAACACACCTATTTTGAAAAATTGAAAAAATTCAACCAATTGATTTGAAAAGTCTAACATAAACCTTTTCAAGTGTGACTTGGATTTTAAAATATTTTTGAACCCTCTGGACAAGTAAAATAGGCTGTAATGGATAATTTACACAACAGGTAGGACACTTAAACATCTAGTACTTAGAATAAGGGCATTATTTATTTTCTGGAGCTACCAAGCCAGCAAGAATGTTATTGTCCCTTTAAGCTAAGCAGGATTGCCAAGATATTAATTGCTGATTCTATCATCACGATGCCCGATGCATGTTTTGTTTACATGCCGACATCTGGCTGACTGCGCATGCTCAGTCGGGTATTTGATAGCCGAGTAATTGATGATATAGCCGCTTAGCCTTACCATCCCCACACGTTTAATCAGGTGTTTTTCATTTGAAAAATAATAAAACAAAACACATAATTATTTTTATCTTGAAGGACCAGAAAATTAAATCAAAGAACTGTGTGATCGGTTCTATTTGCTTGTCAAACAATTTGAATTCCGTCTACAGTGAGGCATTGACCAATCAGCTCCGATTGCAATTTCCCGCGATTGGTGGATGCAGCGCATAGCACAATCACTTCTTATAGTCAGCAAAAGGGGTTGGGAATTAGGATGCCGTGAATTAAATAACTTGAATAAACAATGTAATAAGATGTAATATGATATTTCGTAAGTTACAGATCATTTAAACACTTGTTTTCTTACACAAAACACACTTTTTGAAACCATTACTCAGCTGACTGAAGGGGGGTGCGTGCACCCCCTGCACCCCCGACTGGCGGGAACCTGCCTGTATAAAGTTGAGAAAATCCCAATGAATTGTGCACACAGAGCCTCAGTTTCTGTTAAATCCTGTCAACTACCAGTATACACTCTGTCCTGCACCACTGAGCAGTGGAAACCATGCCTCAAAATCCTGATTAACTTTCTAGACAAACAAAGGGAGCAAATCTGAGACTTCCTGGTTGGCAACCCAGCATTTTACTGAGGTACTGCTTCACCCTACTGTTGCAAAATATCAAAGTAAATGGAATAACTTACTTTTTAATTCTGTAAACATACGCACATTTCTTGCCAAGATAAAAGGTGGTATCTTGTTTTGTATTTACACCGTCAATTCTCAATAGAGATGTGTTTTCATATTGTCTTCTTAAACCTCTTTTATAGCCCACAAATACAGCTTTAGAGAATAATCTACAATATAAAACAAAATATTAATACCACAATGAATTATTATTAAACAGGTCTTCACATTTAAGTTCCTACATCGCTCACTTTAAACCCAATATGAAATGAAATGGGGTTTAACATCCTACTGTTCTGCTCCAACAGGCATACACCATGTACAGTTTGTTCTGAGGGAAGTTTTGCCTGAATAGTGACACTATGGTCTACTCTTATATCGAGTTCCAACTGGCAAGGGATCTTTTACGTACATGCCAATGTGTACACAGAACGACCTTACCAATCATAAAAATTATTTTTTATTGTCCAATCAATAGAATATCAGTTTGTGGGTTTTATTAACCATTTCACTAGTGCAACTGAACCGTGATTGGTTAACTGTGTAGCCCTATTACCCCCTTTATTATTTGGCAATCAGGTCTACAATCTTTACTAAACATAACGCTAACGCTACAATATACGTCCACATTCCTACTTTGATTGATATGGTACTTTGTCAAGAAGGCTAGGCGTTTGGTTTGTTTAGCGTTGAGGGTCGTGCATCAACATTAATAGTTGCCGTCCTTAGAGTATAAGGAATAACTATACCAAGATAATCCATTCAGAATTGTGCCTTCCTAACACTAAAGGCAAAAAGTGGGCGTGGCTCTGCCCCTGGGGGTCGGGACATTCATCAAAATCAATAGTGGACGCCCTCAGGCTATAAGGAATACATAAACCAAATGGGTGTTGCTGTCCCATGGGGGTCGGGCATGCACCCAAAACAAAAGGGGTCATCCTTAGGGTATAAGGAATAAGTATTTTAAGTTTCAAGATGACCGATTAAGAATTGTGGCCTGTAGGCGACACACAAAAAGAAAATGGGCGTGACTCTGCCCCTGGGGGTTGGGCATGCACCCCAAATGATAGAAATGTTCCTTAGGGTACAAAGCATAATCATTCAAAGTTTCAAGATGATACGTTAAGAAATGTGGCTTGTAGACGACAAACAAATAAATACAAGGAATGGGCGTGGCTCTGCCATTGGGGGTCGGGCATGCACCAAAAAACAATACGGATCATCCTTAGGGTAAGTATACAAAGTTTTAAGAAAATACAGTTAGAATTGCGGCTTCTAGGCGACACAGAGACACACAAAAAGAAAATGGGCGTGGCTCTGCCCCTGGGGGGTTGGGCATGCACCCCAAACGATAGGGATCATCCTTAGAGTATAAAGAGTAAGTATACAAAGTTTTAAAGAAAATCCAATAAGAATTGCGGCCTGTAGGCGACACAAAGACACACGATAAGAAAATGGGCGTGGCTCTGCCCCAGGGGGTTGGGCATGCACCCCAAATGATAGGGATGTTCCTTAGGGTACAAAGAATGTGTATGCTAAGTTTCAAAATTATAAGTTAAGAAATGTGGCCTGTAGACGACAAACAAATACATACTAGAAATGGGCGTGGCTCTGTCCCTGAGGGTCGGGCATGCACCAAAAACAATAGAGATCTTCCTTAGGGTATAAGGAATACGTATACCAAGTTTGAAGAAAATCCAGTAAGAATTGCGCCCTGTAGGCGACACAAAGACACACGAAAAGAAAATGGGCGTGGCTCTGCCCCTGGGGGTGGGGCATACACCCCAAATGATAGGGATGTTCCTTAGGGTACAAAGAATGTGTATGCTAAGTTTCAAAATTATAAGTTAAGAAATGTGGCCTGTAGACGACAAACAAACAAATACTAGAAATGGGCGTGGCTCGGCCCCTGGGGGTCGGGCATGCCCCAAAAACAATAGGGATCTTCCTTGGGGTATAAGGAATAAGTATACCAAGTTTGAAGAAAATCCATGAAGAATTGCGGCCTGTAGGCGAACCACAGACACACACACACACATACATACATACATACATACACACACACACACACACACACACACACACACAGAGACAGGGGCGACGGCATAATACGTTCACATTATGAATGTGGACGTATAAAAAAAGATAGGTTGGCAGGCAACATAAAATATATCCAAATATTGAAGGTTAAATCTTGTACATGTACCTTGTCGAACTACGGACTAGTGGATATTAATGCTAGGCTAATGTCCGACAGTAGACAATTTGCCCTGGGCTGGTGGATTCAAAATTTTTTTTTACACCCCTGTATGAGAATTTGTAGATAAAAAAAAAAAAAACCAGATAGAAAAGCCATGGTTAATAATATGACCTGTCTGCATTTTTGAAAGTAGGCCTAAATTTTTAAGTATTTTTTCAAATACTGTGATATATGTATTTTATCATGAAGTCCAGACAATAACATGTATTGTATTATGAGGTTAGTGGATTGTTGCAGCCCTAGTTGTGAGCTTGAATGAACTTTCATTAAAGTGTTCAATATAGAATTGAGAATTCAAGTTGGTAAATACCTTTTGTAAGCCTTTGTAAAGGGTACAGTGCTCTTCTTGGCCGCTGTATCAGCCATCTTTTAAACTAAAATATAAAAATAATTATTTACTTATCTATAATAAATGCATGCTTTTACTAATGCCATTAGACAGTAATGGGAATGTAAGAAAATATTCCAATTAGATCCAAAGTTATGGAATTTTAAAATCCAAGATCGACCTCAATAATGTAATCAAAATGCTCTATACCAGTCAGTGCATGGCTTGGCACCAAACAAGTGTTTTTCAGTTAATTTTAAAACTGAAATCTGCATGTTATTGTCAGCTAAGATTTATTAAAATCGTAATAATTTGAATAATAATATGTCAAATATTTATAATCCGGATGATACCACAAAAAACTTGAAAAAACGTAGGTTATATTTAGTCGAAATTTAGCAAATTTCAATGATCAAAGTAAGTTAAATCCAGTTTTCTACAGCCGTAATTGTCAGAGTTCGGGGTATCACAGACCATAATAATCACAAAAATGTTATCGTTTGAGTGGTTCTATATCAAAATTCACCAGAAATTAAAGTGCAGATTCACCAATGAAGGAGACGTGCATGTAAACAAACAGTAATTTCTCTTACATTTCGATGATTTTTTAGCCTAAATGTTTGCAGATATTGAGATTGACATTTTTAAAACTATTACAATACAATTGCTAGTAATACATTTACATAAAATAGTAATTCAGAATCGTAGATTGAAGTGGGCTATATTTCAGCCACTTGCTGTCCGATTTCATGCTAAATTCCCATGACCTGAAACTCAAGTAAATGTTTGAAATGTCCTTTCTCAGAACTCGCCCAAGATGATTTCAAAAATATAATCAGAGTTGAATTTAATAATTCAAATCAGAAAATAGTTTTGATTATCCTGGCCTATCAATCAGCCGTAAAACAGTTGGTAGACTGGTTTTGCCAGACTAATTTCAAATCAAGAGCAGGGTTAGGGCTAGGTATCATTGCCAAAGTGAAAACTGCTGAATAATTCTTAAAGTCCTAAAATCAGAGAACTGTGCATGTCGGAGGTGACGTGTAAACGGAAGTGTCCCCAGTAGTGCTGGCAATCGATACCAATTTCACATATCGATATCGGCAACCGTTTGGGAGATATCGGTATCGATATATTGGAAAAAACAGAAATTGTATGCAAAAAATGTACCAGGTATTTAAATGTGTTATTGATCAAATAAAAGAAAAAATAAACAAACTATGATTCTTAGCTATTGTTTCATAATATTCTTTTCATTCAAAGCTTAATTAAACTTGATGCTGCTATGGTGTCAGTAATAAAATAGTTTCGCAGCTTCGCGCTCGCCATCAATCATCCACGAGTCATTGTTGGATTGTTGACGATTTTCTTTAGTCGCTTATAGCAATAAACAAACTCATTAAAATTGAGTTGTTCCCCCTGAACTTAATTACTTTTTGTCATTGTTGTAAGCAACATCGAAAATTACCGAAGTGATGGTTGAACTGCGAGGTGTGCGTGTTTTTAATTTTAGCGTGATTTGAATTATCTAACTCTGAATATTTGATACCAAACATTCCATTAATCTTATTTTATTGAAGTCCATTTATATTTATACGTGTATTGATATCGCGAAACTGAATATCGATATTTTCCATAAGTTGCCGACGATTATCAGCTATATCAATATTTTTTGCCAGCACTAGTCCCCAGTGCCGGCAAAATAGCGTCTGCCAAGTAAATCCGGCGCCGGCAAAATAGCGCCTGCCTTAAAAAAAATGCACGCTTTTTGTCAAGTTTCAGTCTATTCTTTTTATTTTTTATTGATGTTAATGTATGGCTATAAATCATAACTTGTTAAATACATAACAGTTTATTTAGAAACTACATCCCGGCTCATTATATATTCTGCTATACAAATAAATATTATAACTGTACGAATGATTTTCAGCTCTCCTTTACACTTACACTCCTATCGCCTAAGACTCAAGTCAAGAGTGAGATGGATTGGATAGAAAGCAGCAAATGACAATTAATCTTTAATTATTAAGATTATAAGACACATAAATTTACATAAACAGGCTTTGCAGTATAGCTGCTTAGAAATACAAATAATTTTTCTTGGTCCTTACTACCCAAACCATGTTATTAGCCATGTAAACATTGTAAATATAACAATCATCTGTGATCACAATCCGTTACAAAATGAAACAGAACATACACATCGGAAATCGTAAACAATCGAAAATGAACATTTAATATCTATAAATTGTATAGATTCCATATTTATTGATAAAATTTAACGAAAGGGATTCAAATTTTAATTTAAGTAGTTGATGGCATGTTCACCATGTTCACTAACCCTATTTTTGGTTATGGCGGAAGAGAAAAAGACAGAGCTGGCTTTCCGGATTAGTTCCGTAGCCTTGTTTTTATTATTTTGTTATATTTGCACAAATTTTGTTTGCTCAATCAAGCTTTATCAATTTTTAATTAATGATTCAAATACATTTAAATTTTGATGGTATTTTAAAGTAGATCTAAAATACGAAACCCATAAAGCGGAAATATAGTCCCGGAAGTGCAATGGCGTATGGCAACGATAAACAAAACGTCTAAAAATTAAACACGTAAATCTATTTGAGGTTTTTATTTAAAGTTCGACATCGAATCAAGATGTCTGCAACAGCATAAAAATTACTTAAGAAGATACAGTAAATAACACAAAGCTAAGGTATGTTGCTGTTTTATAGGTGACGCTAAAAACAAACGCTAATTTTCAATCAAAAAACAAAATCAAGACCGATTGTTTGAGGAGTAACGAGTTTCAGTTAACAGTTTGGGCAGTGTAAAATAATAAAAAATATATTAAATTAAGGCGCAATTGCACTTTTGCACCTTTACCAGTAACCGTGGTCGTAGAGACTTGACTTGAAATTTTCAAGAGATGTAAAGGTGGGCTAGTGATGTCAATGAGTCAGATGACCTTGTGGCTCGTGCACCAAATTTCACTAATTTCAGCCAAATCGATCGATAATGCAGGCCTCAACATAAGAGGAGATCGAATCAGTCAATCGCCTGCCGATCACCCAAATCTAAATAAGGGGGATCAAAATTTCGATCACCATATGAACAGCAGGCGAACGGAAAAATAATTAACTGGTACTGGTAAGTGACGAATAGTCCACCTTATTTTAATTCCCCCTGTGTTATTCAAAACAAAATTCAGCATTCAATTTTCGTGTACGTAAGATTGAAAGTAATTAGCCGAATCGTGTTCGTTCCATAGATAGTATTAGCAACACATAAATTCATGGTTCGGTCCTCAATAAGGCTTTTCCGCAAGAACATTTTTCGTGAATTGAAGCTTCGCGGAGTTTACCATACCAAAGTCAGAGTGACCCATAAGTTATAAAGCATTTGATTGGTCAGCTCGAATACAAATGGCCAATGAAAGTCCGCGAAATATGGCGACGAAAAAGCCTGAAACTGTGCATCAGAAAACTTTCAATAAGTGGCCTTTCAAAGACGAATTCACAAATTTGCAACTGGATAATGACGGTAATATAACCAAACTTCAGTGCAAAATATGTTCAACTCATCTGTCAGTGATACGTGTTGAAGCCGGTCGGAGAGATGTCAAAGGTAGGCTATGTCCTTCAAGTTCAAGGGAATTGTTAACCTCGCAGACGCCCATTAGTTCTGTTATCAATAAATGTTGTTTAAACCTTCAAATTAGGTGATCTTTTTAGGAGATCAATTGATCTCCTTGTGTGTCTTGAGGTGATCATAAAACTGATTACCTCATTGAAAAACAAGGAGAACGATTCGTTGATCCCCTTATTTAACCTTATGTCAAGGCTTGTAATGAATAACTTTTCATTTTACTGACCTTTAATTAGCTTCTCACAGGAAATATATTCATCTGTGCGAATTCATTTGCCTTTGTTGACTATTTAGACGTGATTAACACGACTTTGACATAGCTACTCCAGCAACTGTCCAAGGGCATAGTGTCTGCTTTCACCTCGAACATTGATTGAATATGATAATATATCAAATTTAGACGCAAGTGCACTTTTGCACCTTTACCAGTAACCGTGGTCGTAGAGACTTGACTTGAAATTTTCAAGAGATGTTCAGGTGGACTAGTTAGTGATGTCGATGACCTCATGCACCAATTTCAGCCAAATCGATCGATAATGAATAACTTTTCATTTTATCTTCTCACAGGAAATATATTCATCTGTGCGGATCCATTTGTCTATGTTGACTATTTAGACGCGATTAACACGACTTTGACCTAGCTACTCCAACTGTCCAAGGGCATAGTCTCTGCTTTCACCTCGAACATTGATTGAATTTGATAATACTACAGCAAGAAATACGGCGACGGCAAGCATAGACGCAAAGGCTCTGAGAACGATGGTAAATTTCAATCAGGGTCAGCATCAAGGTCACAACGTTATTCATACGTAAACGCCAATCCAAATGGTCAACGCCAAATAGTCGTTTACAGAAAAGGGTGGCTTAGCGCAGAAATTAAAATATATACGAAAATAAATATTATTATTATGAACTGGAGGCGTTAGGTGTGTAGCGCAGAATGTCAGAGTCTGCCTGAGTGTCTTGTTATTTGAGTCTAAAAATAGTAGTCAACAAAGGCAAATGGCGTTGAACAGATATTTATATTTCCTGAGCGAAGCTAATTAAGGTAGGTCAGTAAAATGAAAAGTTATTGATCAATTTGGCTGAAAGTTGGTGTGGGGTCATGGCTAGCCCACCTGAACATCCCTTACACGCAAAACAAAAATCTATAAGATAAACTTGCGGACATGACAGAAAATAGATATTGTAAAAAATAAACAAATATCAAATCAAGTGAATAGAGAAACTGCAGATATGTAAATATAAATATGCCAGTTCTTGGAGATTTTGATGTTCAGGCGGCTTTGTGAGCTTTGATGAAGGCTTCTAGATGGTAACATTATTGGAACGGGTGGAAGGACCGCCACAAAGACCCACAGGATAAGCTACTAACCAAACATGGTTCAGTGGTTGTTTCAAGGAAGCAAGCTATATATTATATGTAAAGAAATACAGTAACAGAGTTAGAGACTAAGGCTAGTGCTTTAAATCAACTTTAGACTTTTCTTTGAACTCTGGGCGTGTACACAGTTTAATGAACATATAACCTATGTTACCCAAATTGCTATGGAATCTGTGTTGGCCCGGCTATTTGGGGGTTGATACAAAAAACTCATGATTTTGAGCTGGAGCATAGCCCCCCAAAGATCCACTGAACTCAGCCAACCAATAAAACTATGATAATCTACAGTGAAAATGCTTTAGGTTTTATATTTTGATTTGTAGATGACGTCACCTATGTTATGTGGGGTGGATGCCATCCACGTGGCAACAGTTCTAGAAGATTGTTGTGATCAGTTATCTATTCTTGGTCGAATCATGCCACATTCATTTGATATGAGACAAGATGCATATGAGGTAAGATAATTTCATTTCATGTAAATGTTTCGAATGAAATATGAATTCTTTTTAAGTAGTTTATGCTAAGGATAATGTATTAAACATACTAATTAAGTATGTATGAATATTTTACCAAAATGAACTTTGATCACATTTATAATTTGTTAAGTTCAAAATTATAAGTGACCTACCTGATAGGTCATCATTATCTAAGTTGTTGATATTTTATTATGCATAGTATACATGGAGTCAGTAATAAAAAAGCTAGTAAAAGGAAACTACGTATTGTCATTTGGAATTCCTATACAAATTTTAGTAATCATGCACTCTAAGACTTCTTTAATTAATTAATTTTTAGATAGAACTGTATATTATTATAGACATATTTAATTAATTGTATTTCAGATAGTAGATAATGATGTCAGTGAGTTACTAGATTCACAGAGACAGTTAGAGAGTAGATATCAGTCAGTGTTAGCAAGAAAGATGGATGTTAGACAGATGACACAAAATACTGATAAATTAAACCTCATAGAGAAAGAGGTCTTAAAGACAGGCGGTGATTTGAAAAACAGTACTCATGTTTTTCGTCGAAGTCTTCGTCAGAATCCTCTAACATCTGATAACACAGCTAAAATACAACATGATAGGTAATATCCAGTGATGTGTCAATCAATTAGGATTTAATTTAGTGTTAACCAGTGTCCAATAGCTGTTGATGTTTCACAACACGGAATCGTTCGACTAACACAGCTTAATGGATTTCAAATTAATTTGGTAGTTGTTTCTGCCATGGTGCTAATTTTAATTTATTCAGATGAAGTTGCACAGCGATACAGGGTATTTAATCTTGAGACTGGCACCTTAATGCCCATATAAGATGTTTCAAGCCTTGAAACATCTGATGTAGACATTTTCAACTTTTTACTATAACCAGCTGCATGGTAAGCGTATTGCTTGGGTAGTGTTTATTTGACCTTCATTCAAATTAAATTTTTCTACTCGAAAAGGTAGGACGTTGACAAATGTAGGTATTAAAGGCCTTCTTAAAAACATTTTCCACAAGGTTAACTTGATCATCTAGGGCAACCCAAGAACGTATTTTGTGCTGTTTCTTTTAAACTAGATAAATAGAATTTTAAGACTGAAAGCTCACAATAATATGAATGAAATCCCCAAGTATCTGCCATTAGTTTTGAAAATGACTGTGTGTCATTAGCATCTGATGCATACTTTAAATTTAAAGTTAAAGATAGCCACACAGAGTGTGGAATACGCCCACACAGCAGCTTTGTCTCCATCTTATCTAAAAGGAAAACTTGGATGCCAAGCCAATTTGATAAAGGTCTAATAGGATCCTTGAAGAAATCTCCTCTCTCGGTTAATCAGATGAATTATATTCTCTCATGACCCCATTGTTTGCAATCAAAATCAAATTTGAAAAAAAATCTTTTGAAACCTATCATCTTTCACAAGGTTTTCGGCAATGAGGAGATAAATCGAGAACGGAAGGCTGCAGGTAAAATAGGGATTGTTGGCTGTTAAGGAAATACCCCTTGACAACACGTTGTTGAAATCTTGGTTTTCCATACAAATATATTGCTTGTCCTAAGATAACAGGCAAAGTTTAACCCTTATCTCCTAAACAACTTCAAATTTGGCCATTTTACAAATAGTAATAAATGTGTCATATATTATAAGAATTTCTGTGTTCTCAGCAAGAAGAAAATAAACATCAGAATTATGATACATTTCCATACTGTAATAATTATTATAAATATATTTAATGCAACCCACATGTTTTATTTTATAGAATATTTCTAGAGGCTGTGATGTCTGAGACTATGGGTGAACTGATTCACAACAGAACGTTCCTGGCTTTACTAGAAGCTGTTGAACTAGAGAAAAAGAGGAAAGCTTCTTTACAAAACACGATACAGAAGTAAGTATGATTTTGAGAATATATTCAAAGGCACAGAGTAGGCCTATGCGTTGATAAAGATAGCAACACCCACACAACAGTAATGTTATAAAAAAAAAAGAAAGGAATAGCAGCTTATCCTAATCGGAAAAATATGGATGTTGACCAAATTTGATAGGATCCTTTATGCCTCTATTCTGATCTCTATTGTGTTCATAAGCTTGTCTGAAAATATAGCCTTTTTTTTCATTTGAACATGGTTTCTACAAAATTGAAAAATACACACATTACAAGTTCCTATGTACAGAATTTACAAATTCCACCCAAAACGTTTGGGGATGGGGTTAAGCCGAGAACGGAAGGTTGCGTAAAGCTGAATATCAATCTCATGACCACAGTGCTTCACACCAAATATTTGACCAAATTTGATAAGTATCCCCTTTCAAGAAATCTAATTCCTATGTTCACAAGCTTTTTCAAAGACATAATAATTTTATATCTCTGGAATGGGAAGTCCGAGAATGATGAAAATCAACAGAGTTTTATCATTCACAATGTTTTCAGAAAAAAAAAGGACGAAAGGTCGCAGAACTCTATGATTGATAGGGTATGTCCTGACCATTATTTGAAAATTTTTGGGTGACCATATTTATATGCCAACACTGAAATGTGGGTATGTAAAAATCTTTTAAAAACTGTAGCCTCTACCACATTCACTAGCCAGTTGTTTACACACACAGGGCGATAGAAATTAAAATTTCTCTTGGCAGACCTACCCACTCCTCTCTCTAAGCCCATGCATTTAATTAAAGTGGTTCCTACCACTGTTTCCTTGTAAATAAAAGATCTGCTTTACATGTTAAAAATTTTATATTTAGAGAAGAAGATGGTAGAAAAAGGGTTCGTCAATTACAGAAACAGCTACTGGATGTTAAAAAAGAGAAAGAGACAGAAGTACAGAATCGTGAAGAGATGATAGCTCACCTGAAAGATCAACTGCAAGAGATGAAAGCTAAAACCAATATGGAGGGAAAATATATCAAAAAATGTGCAGAGGTTGCAGTTACACAGACCCAGAAACGATGTTTTCTCTCTGAACAAGAAATGAAAGATGAGACTGAGGTTATTATAAAAACAGAGCTTATAAATCAGAAATATAAATTTTATTAGAAAGGTGTCATGAAAATGTATTACCAGAGTTTTGGTTCCCCAGACTTTCGAAGAAAGCAGGGGACTATTAAGATTAAATGGGTCTGTCCATCTGACTGCCTACACTTTTTGGGAGACAATTAATCTCCTTCTACTTGATCGAATTAGAATGTTCGAACTTGGTGTAGGTGATTATTAGGTCAAAGTCTTGATAGCGTTTTCTGAGGTTAATCAAGAGATAAGTAATTTGATTGGTTGATGCTTTGGGACACGATAAGAGTGAGAGTGATGAAACTTGGTGTACACTTTCATTACATCAGTACCTTTACTCAGTTAGGTAATGAGCATTTTTTGCACAGCATACGCAGAGGGATAAGCAATTTGATGGATAAAGACTTTGGAGCTTGACAACTTCAATTCTAATTGAGTGATAGTGATGAAACTTTGTGCATAGTTTCATTTTATCACTACCTGAACAAAGTTTGATGCTGAGAATTTTCTGGTTAGGCAAAGCATAGACTTCATTTTAATTGATTGAGACTTTGTAACTTCCTAACTCTCCTTCTTATTTAGATTGAATGTTTAAACCAGGGTCTTATGTAGCATTTTAAAAGTAAGGGTGTAGCAGAGTGGTTGGAGGGGGCACCAACATAATGCTGCAGGGGCGACACCCCAAAATCATTATCGCCCCAAGCCCCGAAAATTTCTGAAAAAGTGACTGCTACAAACCTGTTTTCCACTCACTTGGAGCCACAATCCTGTGTGTTAATTTCGGTGGCGTTATTTCTCATTTTGATGTTAAACCCACCAAAAAGAAGAAACTTCTTGTCCTGTAAACTAGAACTAGCCCGAAACACCACTAAGACCATGTGGATAGGGCGACCAGAACGAGAATATCTAATAATGTCATTTGGTGGCGACGCCCCCCCCCCCCCCCCAAGACCAATAAGACCCTATCAAATGTGGATAGGGCGACCAAAATGAACCTTCTATAAAAGTGTGGGCGTCCTTAAAACCGTCCGATTGATCAGTGCCTTAAGAGCATCACTGTGTGATAATAACCATGTGTATTATTTTATAATTTAGGGGGCACCATTTCTTTATCCGCCTTTTTTCTCAAGGGATGCAATGTACCCCCTGCACGCCTGCTAGATACGGCCCTGGTGTAAACTCTGCGTAGTTGTCTATTAGGTAAATGCCTTGATATAGTTCGATCATGTGCATTTTCCACTAAGGTTTCAGTCGTGATCAGCAATTTGATTGTTTTAGACTTTGGAACACAATAACCGTTTCAATGGCTAATCCCTCTCATCAAAACAACTCTTCCAGACCCTAGTGTAGTAAAGACAAGTAAAACAAAATTTTGTACTATAAAAAACAAAACGAAATAGGATCTGTGTTTTTTTAAATCAGATTGTTTCTGATTAATTTTGTAAAAAAATATATAGTAGTGTATTTCTGTTGACTAGTATCGAAATTAATATTTTTTAATTTATCCAACCACATATAATTTGGTATGAATGTGGGTTTTTTTTTTTTACAGAATCTACAGAATCAGATTGATAAAGAAACACGAGCAAACTCTGAGATAGAAGCTTTCCTCCGTAATCATCATTCTGTAAGTTGTATTATTTTTATTCACACGATCCAATTGTCATTTTCGTTAAATAAGCAGATAACTAGCCACTGGACTCATTGACAGACCTTATGATCCACACGTAAACCATTTGGCCAATTTATTTAAAACTGAGGTTATTTGTCTATTTATTGTAGAATCTGGAGAAGAAGTTAGATTTTTGGCAGGAGAAATATGAAAAAGATGTGGAAGCTAAGCAGCATGAATTAGATGTTTTAAAGGCATCCAAAGCTAAAGATTTAGAAAGATTGCAAGAACTGACAAAACTGGTGAGTTTCTCTAAAACACCCAATAAAGCTCAGACGAAAGTCTGAGAGTCTGAAAGCCTAATAATAATACAGGGCAAGAATCCTAAAAAGTTTGAATTAACAAAATGTCAATCAAGTGCCATAATTGAGACCGGTCAAACGTTTGCCAGTAGTAGATCTTGTGTGAATAGAATTATGATATAGTCAAGGGCAGAGAACTTGTTTCCAACTTTGGTGATTTTTTGAGACGAGTGTCTATATTCAGCAATGTAATTCATAGTATAGCCTACAATTCCCTTCATATGAAAGGGAAAACTAATCTTTCTCTCTCCTTTTTTCAATATACATTGAAACATTTTTAGTATGAATGTGATGATTTGTGTTTACAGTATAAAGAATATGAACAAGTTGTGGTTGAAGATCGAATAGAAAAAGAAAAAATACGTAGAAAAGATGAAATGGAGGCGATAGAACTTAAAGGTGCAGTGAAGGTAAGACAGATTAAAATAATTATCTGTGATTTCTGGTCACTATCTAAAATGAACTTTGTGCTTATTTTCTACAATTCGATAAGACTGTACTAGTGAATGAGACTACCGTACGGCTGATTCAATCAATTTATATCTTTATCTCATTTGGTCTTCTCCGCAAATTTTAAAAGCCCACTCATGGTTTGAGCATAGCTGTTGTCCCTGTCCATTCATCAACATTTTGCTGGTTAACATGAATGATTCAACAGTTAACATGAATGATGTTTGCATATTATGGTATTCGTTTGTCCGTCTGTTAGGCAATAGTGTGAGCCAAGGTGGTTGCTAAGATTTGGAGATACAGAGATACTCGATTCACAGTTCCGGAATTGAATTCCAAAACTGGTGTGAATAAAGTGAAAAGGAGAATTTCGGATTACAGCGCATACGTCGACTGTATAAAAAGTATCCCAACCAATCATGACTGCTGAAACATATTTTTTACCTAGGAATACGTCACGATTCTACTCACTCCACCTCAGCTGTCGGGACTGGCAGAACTGTGACAGGACTGAATTCCGCGTTACTCGATTGTAATTCTGTCGATTAGGGACGTTCTGGACTGTGAATCGAGCACCGCGTCTGTGTTTTGAAAACAGTTATCTCCCATGTGTTGCTTTCTAAAAACATGCTTTAATCTTGCCCTAAATACAAATCTCTTTTAATTTTAGGTTCAAGCATGGTGGAGAGGAATGATGGTGAGAAAAGGATTTGGTCCATATGGCAAGAAAAAGAAGGGGAAAAAGGGGAAGAAAGGGAAAAAGGGGAAAAAGAAGGGAAAATAGAAAATGTGGTTTCTTGTTGGATTATTTCACATACTTTATGTTTTATTGTATTATTTATTCTGTCAGATAATCAAAATGATAAATTTTATTAATTATTTATCTGGATATACAAGGAAAAAAATTGTATACAAATTTAAAATTATGATTTAATGCAAACAAGTATTAATGTGTTACAACTTCATCTCCACTTGAATAGCGTAACTGTTATATCCTCTATCAACAGTCCGTTGCAGTCGTCAACGATGACCCATTTCAAAATAATAAATAATAAGAAATGTTTCATAATAAGATGGTAATCAGTCCTTGAGAATGGTGTTGTCTTATTATAAAACATTAATTCTGTGTTTTACGTTGGGACAAGTTATGACCATAAGAAGTAAGATAGATTATTTGAATATTCCTTTTACCCACTGATCATCATGGATATTTTTCAGGCAATACCTAATGTACTGTTTTCATTTTATCCTATCCTTGTAAATACTGACGACCAGTGTCTTGAAAAAATAGATAAGATTGTTAAGATTGGATCTTAAACAATGCAGAGTATTTTACAATAAGGTTAAAGAAAATATAATCGGGATTGAGATATTTATGCACATTACTATTAATGTTTTACTGTACAGTCTAATCTATTATATACTTATCTGTGATACAAACATATAATGTACATTTTAATGGTAATAATATAGATATTGAATATTTGTTTTTTATTTGCCCACATTTTCATGTGGAGGTATCATGTTGTCCCTGTCCGTCTGTGGGTCCATTGTCATTTTTTGGGGACACTCTACGGGTCATATTACCCGATTTTGACAAAACTTAAATATTTTATAACCCAAAGATCTCGGCTCATTACATTATATTGGTACTTTTCGGATTGTAACTTTATGAATTATGGCCCCTGATTGTTTGCAAATTAAGTTTTTATATGCCCTCATTGAAATGATTTGGACACATATTGTTGTCACTCGGCTGTCTATCCATCTTGTGTACAAAATTAATTGTTTGTGGATGCTCTTAGAGGCTAAAGTTAAAATCTGATTGATTTTAAATTTATACACAGCGTAAAAGGTCACGAGACGAAGTAAAGTGATTGTTCTTGTCCTCGCCTGTCTTTTCCTATCCATCCTGCGTCCATAATTGCATGATGACACTCTAGACTACTCAAGAGGCTAAAGGTGACGTTTGGTACATTGTTTAAGGCAATGAGATGAAGAATCCCCATAAACATTGCAACATGGGGACCATATGGGGAAAAAAGGGGCTGTGGGCCCAGATCATACCACAAGGTTCCCATACTGGACCCATATTATCTTCCCACATACAAATGTAGGTAAATACACTTTATTTTCATATATATTAATATCACAGAGACAAGCCAAATGATATAATGTTTACTTCTTTTTTACAATGATAATCTGAGCTTATAGTGTGTGTAACTGGGGCCAATATGGGATCTATATGGGATTTTCCCGCATTAACAACTCTGTTTTTGTATACATTGGGCCAATATGGTGTCCATATAGGATTACCCATTTGTGTATCTGGGGCCAATATGGGATGTACATGGGATTACCCACATTAACAACTCTGTTTTTGTAAACAAGGGGCCAATATGGTGTCCACATGAGATTACCCATGTTTGTATCTGGGATAATATGGTATCTGTATGGGATTACATATTAACTTTTGTATATCTAGGACCAACATGGTATCCATGTGGGATTACTTATTTGTTATGTTAGGTCATTATTGAACCCACACTTTTATTTGTTTGTACCTTGAGCCAAAATGTGCACCCAGAGTCTGTGTGGTATGGATATGATATAACCACATTCCTGTATATTATGTACATGGGCCCAATATGGTATCCATATGGAAATACCCACATGTGTATCTGGGGTCAATATATCTATATGGCATTTCACATATAATATATCTAATTCTAATATGGTATCCATATGGAGTTACCTACATGTGTTTCTGGGTCCAAAATAATATATATGGCTTATTTACCACATATAAAATAATTATACAGGTCTGGGTCCAATATGGTATCCATATGGGCCCCATAAACATTGCAATATGGGGACCATTATGGGGAGAAAATGGGCTGTGGGCCCAGATCATACCACATGGTTCCCATACTGAACCCATATTATCTTCCCACATACAAATGTAGGCAAATACGCTTTATTTTCATATATAATAATATCACAGAAATACGCCAGATGATATAATGGTTACATGAACTTCTTTCTTACATTGATAATCTGACCTTATAGTGTGCATATCATATCTGGGGCCAATATGGGGTTTATATGGTATTACCCACATTAAAACTCTGTTATGTAAACATGGGGCCAATATGGTGTCCATATGGGATTACCCATTTGTGTATCTGGGGATAATATGGTATCTGTATGGGATTACATAATAAATTTTGTATATCTGGGGCCAACATGGTATCCATATGGGATTACTTATTTGCATATGTTAGCTCATTATTGAACCCACACTTTTAGTTGTATGTACCTTGAACCGATATGCGCAGATGTGATTACCAACATGTGCACCTGGTGTGGTATGTATATGATATGGCCACATTCATGTGTATTATGTATGTGGGTTCAATATGGTATCCATATGGGATTACCCACGCGTGTATCAGGGGCCAATATATCTATATGGCATTTACCACATATAATATATATCTAATTCCAATATGGTATCCATATGGGGTTACTCACACCTGTATCTGTTTCAACATGAATTTAATATCATTTAAACTGTTGTGCAAATCTGCTATATGACCAAGATTACACGTAGTTTTCCAAATGAGAAAGAGGCTGTCTAAATATCTTTCAAATTTCTCTTTGATGTAGTTTCTACAGTTAAATCTGCTAAATGGCAATTCCACCGTAACAAACGTACATTTTGAACTCGTCATATTTTTATTACTTCCAATTATCTAACCATGAATAATTAACCGTTTTGGTTTTATTTTATAGTATTAATAAACGTATGATTAAAATATCAATTGAAATATGATTTTATTTGTTCATGAACACCGGAAATAAATATTGGCTCCTCAAAGTATAGGTAATAGACGTACAGAAATGAGCACCATGATTTACCTGCATGAACATATATAGTTGCAAACTCTGAATTGTCCGGTGGAATTGAAAAGTTTTTCTCCTTGTAAAAAAAGGACACTAATACTACATGTCCACTGTATGGTCACATTTGGATTCTTGTAATCCAGTAAATGAGAAATTATTGTGGTAACGGACGTACATATTTTCTTGTAACAGTTATACGAGTGCAAATTGCAAACCCATTACATGAGATATGTAAACTTTCAAATAATCGGACTGATACATAATAATAATTATTAACTCATTTGAATTAATGGAGCAGTTACTTTCTAAAAAACATTACTCCTTGAATAAAATATTGTGACCCTAAAATTTTGGTAGCGGACGAACATACATCTTTGAAATCCTGTAAGTGAATCAGAGAACTTTGTCAAATGTTTTCTTTTTACGGTCATAATATCAGGAATGGGTGATGTTAGTTTTGAATATGAGTTTTTGAACAGTTCCATAAATAAATATGAATGAGAGATAAACTGTAAATATTTGATTACATGAAATACTGTGAAAAATAATGGACTGGACGTGCATCTATGAAAACCCAAGTTTTACTGAGAATTTTTTCAAATCTTTTCTTTTTATGGACATTATTATAAGAATGGGTTATTCTTGCTTTAGATAATGAAGTTTTAAACAATTCCATACATAGATCATATGAATGAGAGGGAAAAAATGTAAATATTTGGTAACAGGCGCAGGTTCTCATAGTAATATTTTTCATTGTTAGTTACTTTTGCAAAACTATATTATTTTTATATTTTAATGTATAAATATCATGTTTATATGCATTGTCAGATAATGAATGCCAAATCATTCATTGTGTTTCAGAATAATCAAACAAACACAAAGTAAGAAAATACAAAAAATTTATAAATTCGACATTAAGAATGTAAACATTGACCAACTTTTCAACTAATTAAATTTGTCACCTAATTGTATAATTTGATGTGGAATTGCCCTGAAGATTTACGTGTAATATAAATAGTTACTCCATAACGATTTAGTCGTACAGAAATTGTTTTTATATCTTAAATGAAATAACAGTCAAAACACTAAAAATTTAGTGATGCACTGATATGGACTTTGCAGAGATTATACAGATTACAGTAAAATTCTCCTAACTGGCTGGTATACCAAATGACAGACTATAATAATATGTTTACCATGAATAAAAAAAAAATAGAGTTTATTTATGAATGAAATTGTGATACATGTTTTCACTTTAGGAAATACTCCACCCCGCCTTTCGAATCAAATGCCCGTCTTTGTGGAGCTTTAAAGCAAAAAGAGTCGCTAATACTTATTCTTTTAAAAAAAAGGCAATTAGCACCCGTTATTACTCAAATTTATTATGAATACAGCATGGCTGGTGGTATCTTGCTAGTAGGATTTTAATGACTATAGCAAATTCTGTACACAAATTATATAATATCTAACTTTACTGTGGAGGTCACCAAGTCACCCATGAAAACCTGTCAGCGAGTCATCATTAACAACCAATTTAGTCTCTTGAAGTCTGTTTGGTCACTAGCTGAAATTTAGATTCTACAATGAGGAGGGTGTACTAACAAGAAGAAACTGCTGAAAGTGGTACACATCTCTGAAATCAGTTCACAAAACTTAATCAAAGGTAAATTTTTCCCACCCTTTCCTACTATAATATGCTTAACGGCTTTTGGGTAAAACAAATTAAATGAAAGGTTTCAAAGTTTCTATATTTCGAAAAAATGTCTTTTGGAAAATAACTGATACAAATGAGTTGATCATTTTCTGTGGAAATATACAAGTGCATCAAAGTACTTATACAAAAGTTTTGTAATAATATAAGAATGGATTTGAATAGATGTTTCTTTTTTTCTTAGTTATTTTGATTTGACAGAATATTGGTAAACTCTAAAACAAGAAAGCTGTCAATTCCAGAAAGGTGACTATTTCCATTTTCATCTTATAACATAATGTATTATTGTGTGTCATGGCAAAATATGTTTCTTGCTCTCGCTGGACTAAACGTTTGAAAGTTTTATCAGCTATACAACGAAATACAAATGACATTATATAACTGAATTTGGTAAAGATGAAATAAACGCACTTTAAAACAAAAGATATAATAAACGCTAAATCTGGTCTTTTTACAGCTTAATCCATTTGAAACGAGGATAATTCAAATACTCTCCAAATTGGAACAACAGATTAAAGAATTAAAATGACAACATAAGCACTGGTCAACTATTTCACATGTTCCTGACCAAAAGAAAATGGTGAGTCAGAATTTATATCCTATTTTGATGAAAATTAAAATATGTGTTTGTATCCCAAAGATGTTGATTGAATTTGATATCTGCGCAAAATATGGGTAGAGTTGTCTTACTTTGTCAGACTGCATATCGACAAACCTAATCAATGTGCTTTTCTTTTGAATTGCAGAGTCGGTCAGAAGAAATCCAATGTTTGTGAACACTACAAACGAAGAAATCAAAACAGCTGTTTTATTGCTTCCTGATTATCTCAAGGGGCAGGGATGGTGGGAGATCCCAACGAATTTCAACTGTCTTACCGAAAAAGCATTATAATAAAACATGAAACCAAATAAACAGTTTTGTTATTTTATTAGACTGGTTTGGTACTTGTTGTTTACCATGCTTAGAACTAGAGAATTCATCAAAGTTACATGTATGATCATACATTAGAAGATAATTTCATACTTGTATTAAATTAGTCTTAGTTCGACTATAATGTCTGGTATAAATAGTTTACTGTCCATATATGTGTTGTCAGCACAAATAAGCTCAGTACAGTATTTCTTAGAATCCCACAGGAAATCCATTTGGTGCCCAAATTAATATTCTGGCATATCCACACAGAATCCCATATTACATTGATTTGTACTCCCACCTGAGTCCCATATAGTACCCATATTACATGCCTTATCAAGACCATATAGGTCCCATATTACACACATATTATTTTAGATGATTTACCCATATAGAACCCACACAAAGCCCATTTAGTACCCATGTGGATCCCATATTATGCCCATATATCATTTATTTGTACCCCATATGAGTCCCATATAGTACCCATATTATATTTCTTAACATGGCCATATAGGTCCCACACAGGCCCCATATAGCACCCATATTATTTTAAATGAGTTACCCATATAGGCCCCACACAAACCCCATTTAGTACCCATATGGTTGAGCCCATATGGATCCCATATGGATGTTGGGTGCAAAAATGTCGGGGGCCTATATGGGCTCCCCATCATGGCCCCATATTACATGACACATGGTACCCATATGGTACCCATCAATGAATGTTATCAGGGTCGAAGTTACATCCCTTGATCACCTATTTCACTGGTTTCTGATAATAACAGTCAGAGTTATGGCCCTTTATCACTTCAAATTATCTTGTGGTCACTCTGGAGAGAAAATATATGCACATTGTTTCAGACCATGAGATGAAAATCCTAATGATTTTCAGTGATTTCTGATATTTATTCCACATACAGTTTTGTCAATAATCTGAATAATCTCATTGAAATTAATTTTCATAAGAAGAAGAATCCTATTGATTTTCAACAAATTCCGATAATTACTGCCAGAGTTATGATCCTTGGTAACTTTGAACAGTCTTGTAGATGCGCAAGATTATAAATGTATGTTTTCAAGTTTCTTTATTTTTACACATGTGTTCATAAAACTTTCAAGTTATTACCTTGATCACTGTTAAGAATCCTGTGTACCCTTTAGCAGTAAAAGTTATTGTCCCATTGATTTGAAATTAATGCACAGTGTTTATGTGACGAAACCTATTAATTTTCACGAATTTATGGTAACTCGAACAGCTAAATTGATCATTTTTTCCATGTTTTGTATAATAAATGTTTGCATCGTGAAGAATTAGAAGTCAATAAAATTGTATTTATTACTAATGGTGTGTTACTCTTGGTCAGTTTTAATGTCTTTTAAAGTAGTATATTACCTACAAAACAATTAATATGCGACAACCCTCGTGGAATTAGCTGCTGTGGGCGTATGTTTTATTGCCTTGCAACCGATCTTTATCCGATTTTGATGAAAATATTATGTTTATATCCTTGGATATCAGACGTCAGGTCCTTAGATGTTGGCCACTATCGGACCACATATAGCGTCTGATTGCCCAAAAAATATCAGCTTGCGTCGTTTTCTTCAGGGTTAATTTTTTTCCTGAGGTACTTTATCCATACTTTCTCATAAAAAGGCAATAATCATTTGTTCCGTTTATCCCACAGGTTTGAAAGTCTCCTATCCATGGGGGCTAGTTGAAAAATTCAAAGCCCGAAAGGGATAGATCAGTTGGGTGGAATCAAACTCTTGCCACAACAAAGTACAATTTTCTTGTGAATCTATACCCACCGAAATAACCAGAAATGAACAAAACTGGCTATACGACAGTCATCAAGTACCTGCAACTGAATTAAAGTGCTAACCCCAGCACAGATACATATATCGACATGGTCTCCTCTTTAGAAGATGATGCCCGTTCCTTTTCCACAATAAAGAAGTGGGCTGCGGAATTTAGGCATGGAGAGAGCCTTATTGGCGTTGACCCGCGTCCTGCAAGGCTATCAACAGCAACCATTCAAGAAAACATTACCCGGGTGCATGACCTGGTGATGGCTGATCGACGATTGACCAATTGATATTTTGCCAGTTGTGGATATCTCTCATGAGAAGGTTGAGCACATTATCGCCAATGAGTTAGGAATGGCAAACGTTTCTGCAACATGGGTACCAAAGATCTTGACTGCAGATAAGATCTTGAATGAGTCCTGTTTCCAAAAATGAAAAAGAAACTATGGGAATCAAGCGGAAGCGTTGATAATTTTCAGGCCTGGTTCTCCCTTGCGTTGACGTGGAAAGTGCTGATTTTACTTTTTGTTAGGAAGAAATACCCAAATATGGGGCTTGGGAAGCTTATGATCTAAGGATTCCATTTCAAATATGTTTTTCTCGTCTTGTTACTTTACTTCCCCCTAACTTTAAAATAATTGAACCATGTGTGCTGAGTAGGTAATTACCAAGTGTCCGTGTATAATAGAACATAATAACACAATAAATACAATTAACGGGTACAAAAAAGTCGTCAGAATTTTTGATAATATTTACATGACAACATATAACAATAAAGAAATGGAAATAATCTCTAAAATTGTCTGTTTTAAGAAACTTAGGGAATATTAAAATGGAAATACCGGGTTGCCCAGAAGAAACGAATCCAGTAAACAACACTGGAATAATTCAAAAAGCTTTCCACATTATATCCTTCGCAATTGGCATGTCGTACAATATGGAGGTCCACCTATCAATAGTTTTAGTTTTAAAAAAAAAATGCCAAACTATCACCCCTGTTTACAACAAAAAACAAATGGTCAGTATGTCCGCCGTTTTGCAATGAGCGCTGTTTTCACCCAGAAATCAAATTTCTTATAATTTCTTCCATAAGCTTATGTCTGCCCATTTACCCGAATTGTATACGTCAGTTCATATTGTGTGAACGTTTTCGCACGTCCTTCATTTCCCCGGGAGACGTAAGGGTATGAATGCGATGGATTACTCGACCTGTAACGGCTGCTTTCTCGAAAAGGTTTATGGAAGGACGTACGAAATAATTTATAGACAATTGAATGAAAGATATAATTCAGGCATGGGTAATAAAATAAGCTTAGGTGAAATTTAATTTCTGGATGAAAACAGCACTCAATGTAAAACGGAGAACATAATATTGACCACTTGTTCTTGTAAACTGAGGGCAATGTGATGTAACTTCTCAGTCCGGCAAAACATTATTTGACATTCTTTTTTAAAACTTGTACTATGTTAATGTGATGCCGCTACAATCTGGAATGAATATATCACACACCACATGTGAAACGTTAATGATATACATGTATAGGTACATTGGTTTTTTTTAAAATCCAATTAATCATACTACACATACTCGTTTTTCCTGGGCCCCGATATATAAAAGTCAGCTTTATATTCCAAATTTTCCTATCTCTTGGATATATACATAACTTCGTACACGGGGAGGATCGGAATAAAAGATAGAACAAGCATAGGCATTTGGAATCAACTTTGTTTTCTTTCTAAAGACGCTAGTATTTGCAATGCAAGTGCCATTGACATGGAATATTTTCTTTAGAAATATAACTTATCAAAGAAATTAAATGACAAAGGCACTTTATTAAAACCAAATAAATGGACAATCCGTGTTAGTAGAGCGAAAGTGGCCACACTGACCAGGCCATGGTGTTCGAGGGCTTCGGGAAAACTGCTATTGATCAATCCGGGCATCACAAAATAATATAAAGAAAGTAAGATATCAATCCAATTGTGACCGAACCCGAGAAAGTCAGGCCGTAGCTAGCGGGGGTGGGGGCGCGGGGGGGGGGGGCTGCCCCGGGAAAATCGGCTCCCTCAATGGGCGCCATAGTTCAGCTCTGAACGTCGGTCTCATTACACTCACCCTGAATGTAATGAGACCGACGTTCAGAGCTGAACTACATGGGCGCAAAATAACGCAATACAAGACCAACGTCTCCATAACAGTATGAGCGCCACACGGCTTGATCTGTGGGTGCCTTATCCCGGAGAGGCGCCCATAATGACATGATTGGTGGGGCGCCTTATAATGTTAGGCAGCACATAATGCATGATACCGAATCAGATTGGTTGGGCGCCCACGACTAGATCAATGTGGCGCCCAAAACGGCATGATTTGCGGAGTGCCTTAGTCAAAAGGGGCGCCCATAATGCCTAGGTCATGAGCGCCCATAATTCCAAGATCACGGCCGCCTATAATAGTGAAATTGCTTAGGCGCCCACGAATGAGTTGGGCGCCCAAAACGGCTTGATAATTTTCTAAATTCAAACGGCATGTGCATGTTTTGTGGGGCGCCTCATACGAGAGTGCGCATAATGCCGAGATCATGGGAACCCATAATGTAATGCTTGTGGGATTGGTTAGGCGCCCATGAATGAATTGGGCGCCCAAAACGGCTTGATAATCTTCAAAATTCAAACGATGTGATTTGTGGGGTGCCCCACCCATGAGGAGGTTGGTGCCCATGATATAATGCTACTGAGATTAGTTAGGCTTGATCTGTGAGGTGCCTTATCCCGGGGAGGCGTCCATAATGACATGAATGGTGGGGTGCCTTAACATGTTGGACCGCAAATAGTACATAATGCTGAATCAGATTTGGTGGACGCCCACAACTTGTTCAATGGTGCTTAAAGTACATAATGCTGAATCAGATTTGGTGGGCGCCCACAACTTGTTCAATTGTGCTTAAAAAACGGCATGATTTGTGGGGTTCCTCATTCCAGGGACGTGGAATATAAACGATTGATTGGAATTCGACTCGGTCATCTAAGTTAGGCTATATCAGATCACCTGCTGTCTCGGGGACTGGAATAGCTTTTGAGGTCGTCAATTTTTCCCACTAGGCTAACCCGAACCCCCGTACGCCCACGGAGAGCACTCTATAAACTCTTCCGCGGTGTATATCGGCGCCTGGAAAGTAATATCCTATCCCGGTTGCCACTGACCCAGATCTATTTTCCCCACTTAGTAGGTCCACTCACCGTTGCTCAATGTTGTTCAAATCACTCATATGGCTATTCTTATTTCAGATTCGCTCATTATATATTTACAGGATGATTCTCGAGAATTTTCGCCCATTTTAATTTTAAGAAATAGAACCATATGAAACAGAGTTTTAACAAAATTGTAAATAAATGGTGAGAAAACTATCTACAGTGTACATTATTTGCTATGAAAGGTAGTATGATTAACATAAATGCGAATGAATGATTCCTAGTATCTACCACTAGCCCAGGGTATTTGATTCAACTGCGACAGTCTGTATGTTGAGACGGCGGCATTCTTGGCCGGATCATGAATCTCGTTTGTTCGAATGTTGACTTCTTTCAACTTTTGACCTATATCCATCAATGTGTATTGGTTTTTCCTGACCTTTTGCTGTTCTCGGCGGTTCTGATCCATTAATTCTCGAATCGCCATTTCCTCTTGTTTCAAAGACGACAATGCCACTTCGTTATCATCCGTCTGGCTTTTAAAATGACCTTCAAGACCAGTCAAAATTTTTGGAACCGCATCCGTTTGATTTCCACGATATGTCATCGGATCGGCACCGCCAGACAAAAAGAATCCCGGACGAATTCTTCCTCTAATGTCTGATTGGATATTTCGTTTGCTATTAAGAAGATCATATAGTGGAACTTTGGGGTACCTAATGGAGTCTGGACTAGGGGCTCTGGCAGTATATGAACCGTGATTTCGAGGTTGGTGTCGTTCTGTCAAATCACCAGCACTATCGTATCTCTTCATTGCACCATGGTTGTATCTGACCAATCGATTCTCGTAATGTTCCCTCGGATCAAATCCCTCCTCGCGGCGTAGTTCCTCGTACTCGATAGCATCAGTGTCTAACAAAACATCTGCAATCCATCCAGAACCCGTGTCTCGTAAAACTTTGAGAAATTTACGTAATGTTCCCAGGCCACGATCATCTAACAATCTGATGATTTCTGGTACTTGAGAATTGGCATCCATGTGCTGAAAACATAAAGAATTCGTATGATGACGAAATGATTAAGACAGCTGAATAAAATAACGAAGAATCTTCACAGCATCCCTGACTAAGCACATAAAATTAGACTTCGGTATCATATATTCATTACCCCCCCCCCCTCTTTAACATCACACTATTAACCTCCATTCCCCGTCAGCTTTCCTTTCTTACCCAAGAACAATTTATATCTTTCTTACTATCACTATCAGATACAGAGGCCAACTCGGCAGTTATTTCACCTTAACCTTTATCTGATATATTCTAAGTGAGGGTCCTGACTTAACCACGAGACAGTCTGTTGTTAGAGCACAACGATGCTGTGGAATAACAATACTGGTTTACAGGAGCGGCGTCGCTTCAACAATGGTTCTCCCATTGTTGTCTCATATATTTTAAAGTTCCAATTTCATATTTTCTAAGAACGTCAAAACATAATTATTTCTATGTCTTTTGCTAAAAAGGTTGTCAACTCACTATTATACGATCATGGGCAAAATTTAAGAGGCGTTAAAATGGCTGACACAGGCTGATTGAGGAAATAGTAACTCAATTACTTCCCTTGTTTTCCCATTCCTCCCCATGGACGGCCATCTTCAAACGTTTGAACTTGAAGTTGAAGTTGAAAATGATATTTTTGCCAATTTCTCAACTGGCAATAGTGAAGTGTAGGATTGATACTATTATTCTTTAACAAGGTAGGACTGTTTATAGGTACAATCTATTTTAGGGCTTTATTTTAATACTTTTTGAAAATATAACTTAAAAATATGCTATTGGAACTTAAATAACAATAATTTAAAAAAACGTGTTCCACAACAAAAGGGGTCGGACAGGCTGACATTTTGTCAATAATTCAGGAATGAGGGATCACAAAATACAGTATCAATGCCCAAACTATTTCGCGGACCTTACTATCTGTTTTTCGGTAGGCCTACTTTAAATTGGGCAGTTTTCTATTGTAACATCCTGAGTTATTTTTCTTTAAAGCCCCAATAACACTCTTGTTGTAACTGAATAATATGTCTCAATCTTCATTCCGGTCAACAAATCGTATTATTTTAGAATATTCCAATTAAATGATGATATAAATTTCATCTTAACACACCTAAATAGGCCTACTAAAAATTGGAAAAATTCAACCAATTGATTTGAAAAGTCTAACGTAAACCTTTTCAAACGTGACTTGGATTTTAAAATATATTCGAACCCTCTGGACAAGTAAAATAGGTTGTAATGGATAATTTACACAACAGGTAGGACACTTAAACATCTAGTACTTAGAATATAGGGTATTATTTATTTTCTGGAGCTATCAAGCCAGCAAGAATGTTATTGTCCCTTTAACTGTGTTATTTCTAATGATACGTCCAGCTAACGATAATTATTTCGTAAAGAAATCAGTTACTATGTCTGATGTTTATAACAACTACAGTAAATATATCGATCAGTGGATCTTTTGATATAAAAAATCATTAGGGAACTTACATCATTATGAATTACCATGGTAACGTGTATACAGCGACATACAACTTGCACTGTTGCCATGGTAATATACTAGTGAATGTAATTTTTAAAAAGAAATGTCTCTATCAACACCAGGGAAGAGGTAATCCTGTGCGACTTTTCCAACCATAAAATTAGACAAGATGATACACGGCGGATCGAGGCTACAATAAAATTGGCACCGGTTTGGGGTCTATCCGGGGTTAATATGACATATTGTAAATTTAATCTGTAGCTCTTGTCTCCAGCATAATGGGTTCTTTGATCAATATTCCAATTTTTCGCAAAATCGCAATTAAGGATTTAAAACAACCCTTTCAATATGAGAAAATAAAGATGCATTATATTCAAGTACATGTATATGTATTCTGGCTTAAACTTGTTTTCTTACCAAAATTCTACTCTTCATGACATCACCGATTAATCCAGCATCAACCAATTGGTCCAGGACACTCCTGGATAAGACCAAATGTCGTCGTAAAAAGGCTTGGTTCTTTTTCAATATACCTCTGGCAAGTCTAGGCTCCAGGACATCTGTTCCGACGGGGTCGCGATGGGTCCATGTATCTGGAACTTTTCTGTGTGATACATCCATGTAACTGTCATATTTTCCGCCATTTTCAGTCAAATAAGAACCGTTCCGATAATGACTGAGATCATCATAACTGGACCCATGGCGTCCTTTGGGATATGACGTACCATATCCTCGGTTAGTAGAATAATCATCCAAGTCGGTATACCTCTTTTTAGAAGAATTATACACACCACCGGAATAGTTTTGAAGTGAAAAATCTCCCCCTAGCTGATCAGTAGAATATCTTAAATGACTTTTGTTATCATTGTAGGTCCGATTTAAACCCGAATTAAATCGCACATTTTGTCCATAACTACCATTACCTCTATACTTTGTCAACATCATGGATTAAAATCAAATTAACTGGCTTACAATATATACCTAATTTCGCTGGAAATTATAACGAAGACATAATAAATAAATAAAATGTCACCTTCTATTTATGTCTGTCCCTTTCTATATATATTGTACGATCTTACTCAAAGCATATTTCTCAATTACACGTACAGCGCTTGCCACGTTATTAAACTTCAATTTCTCGTACTAGTACACGATTCAGTGATAGATCCCAACTTATTGAATGAAATAATGGTAATCCGTTGACAACTATCACCCACCACAATCTTAGTAACTGACGAACCCCCTATTCCTTCAGTAGATTTAATAGCATACTGACGTTACACATCTGTCGTATTACCTTTAAGAATGTTGTGGACGTCCTGCACAATGGATTATATTATCTATTTAGTATGCTCGATCGTTGAATACAATAATACACACCGACCCTAGTCTTGATCGCAAGATCAATACCGTTGCCAAGTAAATTAATATACAAACAATCATTTATGATATTCGCCATGAACTATGTAAGGATATACACGTATGGCCTCTGATAAAGTATACGATGTATTTATATTGTGTCATGCTCGACTCCCAAGTCCGCTTTTTTGTGAGCATTTTGATCTGTAAATACTCTACAGGTCGCCATTAGTAACAGATTTTGTTCAAATTTGGCACGATCAATCATTTCACAGATCCATACCTAGCCCAAAATTATTGGGGTGGGAGGGGGCAAAGGCTTCTTGGGGCGCCGATGGGACTTCCCGGGATTCGGGTAACAGTGCGATTTGTTCGAATTTTGAAGATTATCACGCCGTTTTGGGGAACGAATTCATTCGTTAGCGTCTAACTAATTTCATTCGACACTATGGTCGTATTTAGCCCAAAATTATTGAGGGTGGGGGGGGGGGCTTCTGGGGCGTCGATGGGACTTCTGCGATTTGTTTTAATTTTGAAGATTATCACGCCGTTTTGGGGGCCGAATTCATTCGTTAGCGCCTACGCAATCTCACTTTGCATTATGGGCGTCCCGACAACAAATATATTATGAGCCAGGCGCGGATCCAGAGGGGGAGGGGGTCCAGGGGGGCCGGACCCCGCCCTGCTCAGACTTGAAAATTTTTTTATGCGATTTTATTGGCGATTTAGACCTGTAATTTTGGAATTTACCTTCCGGAAATACGTCAGAATGAACCAAATTGAATCTAATTTTCCAAATTAATCGGTTGAGCGCAATTAGTTAAGCAATTATCAAACCTAGACCCCCCCCCCTGCAAAAAATCCTGGATCTGCGCCTGTGGGCGCTTACAATCTCGTCGTTGGCGGCCCACCAATCTCCGGAATGACGCGCCCCACCAATCATGCCGTTTTGGGCATCCCATTGATCACGTCGTGGTCGCCCACCAATCTTTCTCGGCATTATGCATTATGTGCGACCCGTCAATCATATATTGTCATTTTAAGGCGACCCACCAATCATGTCTTTTTGGGCGCCCTTTTCAGGATAAAGCATTTGGGATATTTTGGCTTTATGTGGGTTTTTTTTTGTTGTTGTTTTAGGTTGATTAGGGACCAAGCTATCCAAAAATGCGGGGGTTCAAATTTTAGGACCCATTATATCCCCTCTGGGAGGGGCAATTTTTAAATCGGGACCAATCTGAACGAGAACATGGCTATCCGACCAATAATGTTTGGATTTCATGATCTAGAGTATATTTTCATGTTTTTTCCACCATGCCGATCCAATCTATGATACAATAAAAGCGATTGGAATTATTTTGGATTGACTTTCGGTGGGGAGTGCGAATTTCCAGTATCAAAATCGGATTGATATCAATCAATAATTATTGGATTTTCATGATCTGAAGTTCATTCTGGATTTTTTTTTTTAACCAGAGCGGTTGAAAGCAGTTTATTTTGAAGCCCGGTTGGATTACCAATTTCCGGTGTCAATCTCGGATCGATTTCAGTTTAGAGAAATCAATTACGCAGTACCACTTTGTGTGGCATCTGGAACATTGCCACTGTTTCGTGCAGTCAATTTGAGTCATTGGGAGGTTCTGTCATGAGATTCTGTGTGGGTACATGCGTGTCCTTATCCAACTGCGAACCAATTTATTCAATGGCGAGCAGGGACGGGGATCTGGACAATTACGACTTGTCGCGCATTCTTAAAACAGTTGAATACATGGTCGTCACCGCCATGCTTAAGGCATGCACACACCCATATTTTTGTGGTGCCCACAAACTTATCTCCGTAGTTAGCACCGGGTGGTTGTGAAATCTATCAGACCTTGACACTTCCAATGACATGCAATCGTTTATCACATGTATCTCTATGTATTTTGCGGGTATCGCAGTTAAAGTCTTGAGATGACCTCGAGATACAAGGTCTAGGAGAATTGTGAGAGCATGACCATAAGCTACAGATGCAAGGACTTGCTGAGGTATGAATGTGTCATTATATCCATGTATGGCCAAATACTATACGTCCTCAACAGTATTCAGCTAGCATGCGCTTTGTGAATGCCTCTTATAGTCTTATAGGCCACAGCGTTTCTGCATGATTGGTGGTTTCTTCATACGCTGACGTTCAACAATAATAAAAAGATGAGAACTTTGGGTTGTGTAGCCTGTGCTGTATGATACAGCAAAGGCTACACCACCCAAAGTTCTCATCATTGAGCAACTCTTAAATTTAGATCCTGCATCTGTAGCTGAGGGTTACTGGCGGGAAACACATGTTTGGTCGATGTAATACCATGGGTCTTTTTGTCTGACGTGGAGAGCGTCTATGGGTAACCGGTCGCCACATCATACGTATGACCCATGCATCTTTTCTTACTACATATTTTCGTAGCCTTGTGATCGTCTAGAATTTGTCTCTAGCTGTCTTTGCTTCTTCTTCACGTTGTGTTTACTTCTTACTGTTTTCTTAAGACGTTTGTCTTCTTCAGTTATAACAAAGCAACAGTTCGTTTTTACCTTTTATGTAGCATAAGTATACATACAAGCATAGTACATATTACAATTACAGTCAATACTAACTAAACTCTTCTCAACCTAGACACCTCGCGGTGCCTAGGACTCTTAGATGGTAACCCTCTGGAATCTAATCGAAGTCTGCTGAATTCTCACGAGTATCCTAATTTTGTATCAACTGGTTTTGGACATTCAATTATCTAATTGGTCAAACATGATGTAAATAATTAGAGAGATTGGTTAACTGAGCCCAATGACGTCAAAACACCCCCTTATATGGTTATGGAAATTTACTCTAGAAATTGCGCATGAGATATCTGTTATCATGTTGTTGACATATAGAACCAGCTATGTTTTGTTTCTATAACCCTTTTTTATATAACAATATGTCAATCAAATGTTAGTTGATTTCAGTACACACCTGCATATATGTGAATATGTTAGAAACATAAAACTATATCTTATCTCCTCATTCCTTTTCTAAAATCTTTAAAAACAATGTCACCACGACTATATTGCTACATCGCGTGACGCCGATGCCCACACAATTTTCATGGACCTTGTCTCCCGGGGTCGTCTCTGTATTTGTTGTCAACTCAGGTTTGTAACTGAGAAAACCGCAAAACACAGAGATCTAGAGATAGATGCGATCGAGCGAGTGCGAATCATTGGAAGTAATAAGTCTCAAGGTCTGATTGAACTCAGCAAAGAAAATAAGGGCTGGTGCGTATATGAAGCTTGGTGGTGATGACCCGCACGTAGACCTACCAGCACGTAGATGGCAATTGTTCAGTTCAGAAAACTTTTGAGTGAGAAGTGTTTCCACTGGCTCGTGTTGGATTATCGGCCCATATCACAGGAACAAAGCACACCGCGACACGCGACAAGTCTGCCTAATCTAACCAGATCCCTTAACCCTCCTGCTATTTAACAAAATCGGCTGGCAGTTTAACAAGAGTATTTATGTTCCTTTGCTGAATCTTGATCTGTCTGCCCATCTATCTGTAATTGAACTCACAAAATGTGGTTGTAAAACAGACTGACTTATACATCTCTGCATGTATTGGATAGGGGTCGTACCAATATGATTATGGGTGTGTATGAGAACGATGGTGATGAATAACTGATTTATTTATTTCCAAGATATGATCCTTCTGTTTCATTTCTGACAACTTCTGGCTTGTTAAGATTCTTTCTGATTATGATATTAAACTTGTTTACTTATTACAAATGACAAAGTGTCTTGAATCTCGTGACTAAACATTCCAGTCACCCAAAAAAGACCATATTAATCATTTTACCATGCTTCATAATCCACTTAATTAAATGGAAGGCTGACAAAACGAAAATTGGTATTCGCCACTGGAATTCTATAAAAACTGTTGCTTAAAGTGTATAATAGATGGGATCGGCATGATGACAAAACCCCATACTAATGAACTTTTGATTATGAAAATCCAATACTTATTGGCAGTATAGCCATGGAGTCGGGTCAGAGGGGTCCGGATTTCAAAAAGGCACCGCCCCTCCAACAAAGGTCAAGAGTCGCAAAATTGGAACCCTAGAATGAACGAAATCAATCCGAGTTAAAAACCTGAAAATATATTGCCAACCGGAAGTCATTGAAAACTACTTCCGTTCGCTTAAAGTGTATCATAGGAGGGAACGGCATGATGAAAAAAAATCCAGAATGAACTTCAGATTAAGTACCGGTAAATCCAAAGATTATTGGCTGAAATCAATACGAGTATTCCCCACCGGAAGTCAATGAAAACTACTTCCGATTGCTTAAAGAGTATAATAGATGGTGTTGGCATGATGAAAAAACTTGAGCTTCAGATCATGAAAATCCAACTGTTAATTATTGTCGGAGACAGCCACGTCTTCGTTCATAGGGGCCCCAATTTCAAAAAAAAAAAAAAAAAAAAAATCCTACGGGATGACATGCCATACCTCACTATTACTCTAAACTTTATACAACAAACATCTTTTGATTTCCGCTTTATATAATATTATATCATAAAATGCCATTTTCTAATATAAAGGTAACAATTATTATCGTGATAAATATATATGAAGACCACGGAAGAAGATGGGCACATGTCACACTTTAGCCATTTTGAGCAAATGTAATTTAAAAATTTGAAAGTAGCTATATAGGTTTTAATAATTTTATCGATCATTGGAATTTTCTGACAGCATGAAAGGAATTATTTCCAAAAAATTTTTGGAAATTAATGTGTGAGTAATCTCCGTGTGTGTATTTATGTTTGCTATTTACTCTGGGAACATAGGGATAATTTACTGAAACGTTATTTTCCGAAACATTGAAATAGTCACACTGATCAGCAGTGAATATTAGGCTAGAAGACTTTCGCAATGTGAAATCAAAGGCCAGTCTTCCAGATCTAAAAATAGATGTCGGAAGTACGTCATACGTAAAAGCTCCAATCAGTGCACACTACTGATCTATATAATATAGATCAATGGTGAACATGGGTTGTCACATTGACGTCAGCTTAAACCGGATGTAGACTGCAGTAAGGACATAAACAACAAAGATGTCTGCTAAAGACGAAAACTGGACAGAATTGCGAAATTTAACTCATGATTGTTTAATTTTTCCCGATAATCCAAGTCACTGTGTAAGTTTAATTCATGGAATTGTTTTATTGAAAAAATCAATCAAAATTTGAAGATACAAAACTAGTCCGGCAGCCTGTTTCGAAATAAATGGCTCGGAGTCTGAGTCGGTCCGAGGGGACTGGCAGACTGCAGCACCGAGGTGGGGGGGGGGATAAATTTTCGGTGCTATTGCGCAATCTAACATCAATTAGTTTATGTGGTCATATAGACTTAGACTCAAATACTAAACACTGGGCTTTCTCACCAACACCCGGCCCAGTTTATAAAAATAATTGTAGTTTATCAAACATTCCGTATTCAGTTATTGAGTTAATTCGTTAATTATTGATGACACTTTGATAGACAGCCTATCAAACACAACGAACAATGGAACTGTCTTTGGGCGGACGATGCCCACTTACAGTTCCTATCCGCCTTTATTTAGCTGCAATAATATGAAAACATTGCTCCTCCCCACCTCTGTCCTCTGTTCTAAAAAGGCTGTTTTGGAATCCCTAGCGCCCTAGCTACTATTTTCCACCTTGATTCTACTTTATTCGCCAAAGAAATCATTTGTTGCCCCAGCTGACACACATTTGTAATGATTCAACACTATTTTCAATGAAGTCGAATTCTGCGATTAAAAACATAAACAAAATACGTTTGAACTGAGTAGCCATTGTGAGACTCGAACATTCTACTTAAAAATGGTTTTGAATTATTATAAATTTGTGTGAAATATAGTGAGAAATGATTCCTTTAGGTAGAAAATAAAGAATCGTGATGAAAAATAGAAAGTTAGGGTTCTAAAACAGCCTGAGAACAGATGTGGGGAAGAGCGGTATTTTACCATATTTTCATATTGCAGCTACATTAGGCCACATAGGAACTGTCAGTGGACATCGTCTGCTCAAAGACAGTTCCAAAAGGAACTAGGTCCCAACCAGACAACCTATCTAAATCTAATATAGCGTTCGATTACTTGCTACGATTACATAGGTTTGGACATGTATGTGCAAGTAATCGAACCGCTTGGCGCTTTTTTTTAGGTATTGTGTCACATCAAGAAGCTTTACCAAGAGATATGAATTTTGCTTTGTAACATTTGCTTCAATATTAAAATAAAAGATTGCTCAAAGTGTTATTTTTGTCTCCAGCCTTTCGAAGAAAGCAGTGAACTATTAAAATGGTTTGTCTTTCTGCCCGTCCGTCTGTCACACTTTTTGGGGCACAATGACTCTCCTTCTAATTGAGCTGGAATGTTCAAACTTGGTGTAGGTTAGGTCAATGCCTTGAAGGAGCTAAGCAATTTTCTTTGAGACACAATATTGAAAAGGATTGATGAACAAGTACTTGTAATTAATGTGTCATCTATTTATTTCGAGATTTCTGCGGTGGAAATCAGCCTCACTAGACGTGGGATACGGATTAGTCTGGGAGCCCAGTGAGGTTTAATGAGTCCAAAAGGTTTGAGATCTACAACACATATTTTACCCCTAGATCATTATTGAAAGGCAAGTCTTAAGTTTTGTTATGTGCGTATACCTAGGAGCGCTGAATATCGATAGATTTTATCCTCTAACAACCACATTGCTTCTCATTTAATTCGAAAATAAAGGAATTTAAACTAATGAACAGGGCCCTGTTTCTTGAAATCTTAACTGAAGATAAAATCCAAATTATAGTAGATACTATTTTGATTGGCTTAGCACAAAAATCAATCCTACATTATCCAATCAAATTACTAAATTTAGGATTTAAAATTTTGTGAAACAAGCCCCTGGTTTACTTCCAATAGGGTCATTTATTATTGTTCAAAGCAAAATGAACAAGGGGTTACGTATTGGATCAACAATTTTGTCAAGTATGTACTGATACAATGTATTCATTTTAATTGTGACATATTGTTTTTGTGATTTTACAGGATGCTGTTGTAATAGCAAGAAAAATAACAGCTTCGTGTTCTTTTATAGGATGGTAAGTAGCACCTTGTCTTTCATTTACAGGTTTATTACATGCACAACAGGGTTCTTAATACATTTTGACACAAAGTGGCCAGAATTTGGTAAAAAGAGGCCGCGGTAGGAAATAGGGTAATTGGAAGCTCCTATTCCCATTCATATAACCACCAGACATCAACAAAAATAATTTGTGGTAATTTATTTTGTAGAATGTCGTATTCTGAATTAGGCTAATATGTATGATCACCACAAAAAATAATGACAAATACGCACACCATTCTGAGAACTATCCATATTTTTTTATTAAATTATTATCTTAAGTAATAATTAAGCCGAGCCCGAAAGTAGGTTGATTTATGACATTGTTTTCATACATCAAGCGGGTGAATGAGCTGATTAAGATCCCTGGTGTACAGCAGCAAACAATCAATGTCTTACGGTGCTTTTACACAACAACAGATTGTTACTCAATTACAGAAAATCATTTTGAATAATGCACATTCAAATTAACCTGAAACCTTACTAATTACCAACAATCCAAGTACTAATTTACTAATCCATTAAATTTCCTGCTTTTTGTCAAGATGGGGCCAAGGTAGTTCAGTCAGTAAATGTAAAATGTTTGCTTGCTAACTTGGATGTCAGAATTTCCTGTACATGGTTCGGCCTTGTCAGTGGTGCAGAGCGGAGGGTCTGGCAAGGGACAAAGTATAATTGTTTGAAAGGGATTTTCGTGCACATATAAGAACCATTGACTGTTGGAATTTGAAATAATAGCTGGCCGCAGTGCTGCTCTGTGAGCAAAATTTCACTCATTGTAGCACACAGTATGGGGTAAGCCTGTCTGTAAAATTCCCGCACACAAATATTCCATAAATCACATTTCAGCATCAGCTGCCTTATGTCTTTCTTGCCTTTCCATTCTTTCCATTGATATCATTAATGCATTTAAATTACTGATACATCTAAAGTATATTTTGGTCAAAAATTATAATTGTATTTTTATTTTAAACTTGATTTATTCCAGTGTGTTTATGATATCTGTGATATGGTTATTCAAAAAATACTCAATATTTTCGCAGGTAAGAAAAATACATTAGAACAACAGTCTGAAATTTTTACAATTACAGAGAGAATTAGAGTAATATTTTTGATAGAGTTTTGGCCTTTTTTTGCCGAAACCTATCACAACTGCTTTTAATGCTTGTCAGAAAATAGTGGACAGAGTTTTGAAGAATCTGATCAAAACTCTGCCCACTATTTTTCTGACAAGCATTAAAAGCAGTTGTGATAGGTTTGGCTAAAAAGGGCATAACTCTTTAAAAATGAAATAATATTAGTAAGGCTTATGATAATCCACCCTATCTTGAATATCTTCTGAACACAATAGAGGCTGTAGTCTTTATAGATCTTTTTCAAATTTGTGGGGCTATTCTTTAGAGTTTTACGACTTAAAAATTTGCAAAAAGAATTGATTGTATTTTGACAAAATTGCAACCTTCACTTTTTGGATAGCTCCTAGAAATACTGAGATCAAATCTCTGAACCCGATCAATCTGAATAACTAGAATCATTCTTAGTAACAGTGTTTTTGCTTTTCTGTTGTATTCAACTCAATATTTAGCTTTAATTCTGGTATGTTTTTGTATTAAAAGATATATGGTTTTTGTTTATGGGATATTTCAGAGGTTGATATTATATTTAAGTATTGGAGCTGTAATGGATAGTATTGCTTATTTAATGGTAAGTACTGTATTTTACCAGAACTAACACAGTTATATGGGAAAATAATCATTGGTTTATTATACACAAGCACAATGTTTCGATAAGTATGGCTGTAGTCTATTCATGATTACCACAGATTAAACTGGCTGAGGTCAATAGCAGTATTAGTATTAGTGACGCAATGTAACACTAATGGAACTCTTATTCAAACGTTTGACCTCAAATAAAGTGCTAGAAAAATATTTGTGACCTAATGTAACACGAAAGGAACTCTTATTCTAACTTTTGACCTCAAATAAAGTGTTATGGGAAGATAAATGTTTTCAATGGCATTGAGTAATTGAACTAGAATATACAGGTCACAATTCTATGAAATACCATTACTGCTTTTTACTGAGTGATGTTTCAACTAGGTTTCACTATTCTTTATCAAGCAATGATAAAATATAAAATATATCGAGACAATACATATATGTAAAGTAAAAAATAATACAACACATTGGACCATACCTTCATGAATTATGGCCCCTGATTGTACGAAAAATCATGTTTTTTACAATTTTATTCCTAATTTAAAAACGTTTGACTATATCCCCGTTACATATCAATGATGGTGGAGTTTGAATTTCTTGAAAATCGTTTATTGAACAGCTATTTCTATAATATTAAAGATTTCGTATACTAAACGTTAGCATGGGGTAGAACTTTATAAAAACCAAACAAATTCTAATGATTTTCTGATAATTACTTAATATGCGACAACTCTTGTTGATTGCCCAGATGATTTAGCTGCTGTGGGTGTATGTTTCGTGGCCTGGCAACCTATTTTTTGATTGCATTATTAAGACCCATTTGTTTTTCAGAGTGGAATGAGACCTGATGGACCGACTTGTAACTTTCAAGGATGGTGGTTGACATATTTTGGTATGTTACTTTCATTTATTAAATTGAATGTGACATCTGTGGGGTTGTCAAAGAAAATGTGTTTGAAATGGAATGAGATAATGAGGTCTACCATTATATATATTAGAATTTTTTAAAAAGAACCCTTGACAGTTGAATCTCAATAAAGAGAAGGCAGAAAAATGAGGGCAAAATTTGGGCAACCAATGAGGGCAACCATAGAAATAAAAATGACCCAAATTATGTTTTGTTAAACCCCATTCCATTCCATTGCTAAAATCAGTATAGGCAGAACAGTAGGAAGTTAAGCCCTATTTCATTTCATTCCAATGCATGTGTTAAAATTAATTTCTGTTATATTAACTAGTTGTATTGATGCATCTCTATTAACAGATTGGACAGTATTATTATGGGTGACTTGTATAACTGGTAATCTTTATATGAATGTAATTAAAGCTAAATTAACAGATAAATATGAATGGTAAGATATAATGAATAGCGTAATTCTCGCAGCCAATACATGGAGTAATGTCCCACTTTGTTTACATGGTGCATTTTATTTGTAGTAATAATAGTTTACAGAGCTAACCATAGATTATGTTGGTTTTTCCCTCTGGTATTTATAAATACATACCATCTGTTTATACCATTCTCATATATGTCTCACTAATGATAATAACTAGAGTTATCTTAGAAACAAGTTTGTTAGTTTTTATACAACACAATCACACACTTAAACATTAAGTATGAAATAAAAAATTGTTTAATCCAGAATTAAAAATTGTATAAGAACTATCGGACGAGGTAGATAGTTAAGATTGTCTTCTGTTTTTTACTCTGCTAGATTTTTACGATTTTTTTCAAAAGGGTGCAAAGCTGGCAAAGGAGTTTGAACATTTCTAATTACTTTTCTATTTATTTTACCATCAAAATGACCCACTTATTCAGAAAAATATGGTTACAAATTTGATTTGCATTTTTTTGATTTTATCATATCACAAGTATTATCCCTCACAATATGTTTATCATTTATTATGATTTATATGTTTGTGCCAGATTAATCTGTCTGTCCACCATACTGACATTCAAACTGTACCTGTGTAATTGTGACAGACTACAGACCATTGATAGCTGTGTTTTCCCCATTATCCATCACCTGGTAATTTCTAGTAACAACTACTAATAATGGCATCTATTTTACAGGGCTTACCATGTGTTATGTTGGGTTTTCCCCCTGGTAATATCTTGCCTTCCATTTATAGGAGATCAATATGGTCCAGCTGGTGCTTGGTGGTAAGTTATATATTTTCTTCTTGGTTTCTCTCAGTTATTTATCTAAAGATATACAAATAAATGAAGTGAGGTTTAACCTCTATTTTTCGCCGTGGTTTCCCTTGTCAGTGATGCAGAAGGAGGGCCTGACATTGGCGTGCACATAAAAGATCCTTTGGCAGTTGGAATTTGATATAAGAGTAGGCCATAATGCCGCTGCCCAGGCAAAATTTCCCTCGTAGCACACTGTATGGCATATGCCCGTCTTCCAGGCATAATGGCAACTGCCATTCAAGTGGTGTTTCTAAAGTTTCAGACCTACATAATGCAATAAATATAAAAATTGTTATATTTATTTTTCAACATAATCCCCGTTGATATCAATGCAGGTTCCTCGTTATATATAACCAATCAGAAAATCCCTGTTTGTCATGTGACCCTATCTTTGCTTTAATTGTCTATATGTCAAAGTATTGAGAAAAGAATGTGTTGCTATTTTTTCAGTTGGATTGTTGAAAATTGGAGATGGAGACTAGGAATGTGAGTGTTTTATAATTTTGACAATAAAAGATATTATCCCTTGTTGAATGTATACAATGTATATATATATGATTTAGAATAAACAACAATTGTTCCAAACAGGGTCAATGTGATATAACGTTGATATAACGTGAGTCCACACACCCCTTTACGCTTCTGTAAAATAATCTTGGAGGTCAGTGAAGTCAAAGTGGTCTGCAAGGGAAGGGAGGTCGTAAAATTCAGTATCGGATTGTGGGTATTCAGAGCCATATTTGTGGGAATTTTAATTATTTTGCTATGTGTTCATGTCCTATATCTTAGATCAGAATTGCCATCAAGATGGTCCTTGTTAAGGATTATCAAGATTTATGTGGAAGGCAGTTTGAGGGCGTTCTAGGGTTATGTGACCTTCCATTTACACAAAATCTAAAATAGGTTCATAATTTGTGGACCTTCCAGGGGTCTCTTCTTTGAAAGCTAAAATATATGTTATGGATTGAAAGATCTGGACCAGAGTTTGATTTTGGTGTTCCTCTGACCTTCCAGGCACCCTCCCCCCCCCCCCCTGCTCAGACTTGAAAATTTGAAACTTAAATCTATGCGATTTTATTGGCGATTTTTAGACCTTGAATTTTAGAATTTACTTTCCGGAAAAACGTCAGAATGCACCAAATTGAATCTAATTTACCAAATTAAGCAATTATCAAACCTAGACACCCCCCACCCCCCTGCAAAAAATCCAAGATCCGCGCCTGACCTTCTGTCCTAGACCCCTGCTTTCTACCAAAAAAAAATTTTATATTTGTGTTTATCTTACAACATGAGGTTTATATCATGTATATTCACTGTGAGTTATTTGTTATCACACATGTAACTGTAATCAACATATTAAAAAATGTATATTTTGTTCATTGCCCCATTATGTACAAGTTGTAAATCTGAAATCAGTTCTTGACTGATGTTTTTATTTTTCCAATTTGACGTGAAGCATTGTATCAATAAGAAGATGAAGCCTTTTGATTTTCCTTGTTATCCTCCCATCTTTTGTAAAATGTGTGTGTATCTTGCATGGCAACTACTTTTATGTTAAAATTTAAAGTTGTGAGATACGTAAAGCTGGTAATACCAATGACTACTATCTATTTTTTCAGTTGGTATGGTCCATTGTTTTTGATCATTATAATGCTATTTGTGACTTATACGTATATAATAGTTACTTTGAAACGAAGGGTAAGTCAAATTTATATTCTTTAGTTAATTGATCATAAATTGCACTAGAATAATAGTGTTTGGGAAAGGCTCCTCATTATAGGCCCATATTGAAATGTGGTTGTATGTTGTCGTCTGTCTGTCCAGTCCATCCATCTATCCAGTCATCTGGTGTGCACAATTGCTTGTGCTGCTGTGTGTGTTCTAGAGGATAAAATTAATATCTGATTGATGTTAAATTTATACACAGTATTTAAGGTCTTAGAAAGTAGAATCCTATTGATTGTCAATGATTTTCAATAATTACTACCAGAATTATGGTCCTTGATGACTTTGGGAAACTTTGTGGACGATCTGGAGACCAAAGTTATCAACCGATTGATAGGTACTATGGTGATGGTCCTGTCTTCCTCAATTTTTTTGTGGGCTTCATGTTCTGTTTTGGTGTGGTTGTTGGCAGGTCATATGACGAGGAAAAATAATTGATTAACAATTGGATGTTTAAAAAAAAAGTGCTTTACAATATTTGAAATTTTCATTTTTCCGATAATGATATAAAGATCTGCAATATATTGGCATTATTGAAATATGGTGCTTTGAGCAAGACTCGAAATAAGATAGTAAACCTATCAAAATAAAGAATTCTCTGATAAGCATGTAAATTTGAATCATGTAAGGTCATGCTTACGCTATTTTACAATCAAATAATCTTTCATGGGATATTATTAGGGAAAGGAAGATAGGTTCAAACAATATATTGGATTATTTTATTAAAGGTAAAAAAAGATTATTGTCCAACCCTAGTTAAACACAAGATTTTTGCATTAGTACAGCAGTGTTGAGTGTGGATTTGTCAAGTATGAATTCTTATATATGACCAATATGTTTCAATAAAGTACAATGATCTTTCAGAGAATAGTATTGAAGAAACAGCAATAATCTGGGGTTAAGCATAATATTGGATTATTGCAGTATTTTTAACAGCCATAAAATTCACATATTGTGATATATTGATATATAGAAATTATTGTTCAGCCTTAAAATGTTATATTATTATTGTCTTTGTACCAGGCAATCTTACCAACCTACCCATTAACATCACCAGAAATGGACAAACTGGCTATAGAGCTGTCATCAAGTACTCGCAACTGAAAGAACTTACCCCAACACAAATACATGCAGCCATAATCTCCACTTTAGGAGATGATGCCCTTTCTTTTCCACATCTTGGAAGGAAATCAACGGCAACCATCCAATAAAACATTAACCACATGGATTACCATTGGACCTTCCGTGCTAGAGTTATGCCCCTTGCCTTTTACACAAAATTTGAAATCTCTACAAAGTTTGATTATGTTAAAGCTTCTTGTGAACACGATTGAGTCAGATCAGATTTCTTGAAGGTTACTTCAGTTGTTTAATTTGATCAACATCCAAGTTTTCCTTTCGGTTAAGTTCCAATCAAGGCATGGCTGCTGTGTGGGTCAATTTCTACACTTCCTGTGGCTATCTTTTTCAAATGGAGTGTGAAGCATTGGTATCATAAGAGGGTGAAACCTATTGATATTCAGCTTTCCATGACCTTATGCTCAAGAGTTGAAGAGGCTAAGGTTTTTGACAATGGGGTTATGAGATAGCGGACCTAATTGATTTTCATCAGTCTCTGGGTTTCTGTTCCCTTGACTGTATCCACGAGCAAACATTTTTTAAAAAGACTTTTATCAAACAAAATAAATGAAAACATTAAATTCAATCAAACTGGTAATTTTATTTCTTAAATTAAATACTTTGCGTCCTTAGTTACTAGTTTATGTTCTTATTCAAATATATTTTTAGGCCACAACATGGGAAGGTACATATGATCCTGATACAGAAAGAAATCATGTAAGTAACAATTTAAATAGAAATAATCTTTTGATTTTCATTTTGTTTTAGTTCTCGTTCTAGTCCAGACTGCCTACTGAATTGACAGGTCAGTCAATTGAAATGTCTGATTTTACAGATAATTCATAGTCCTTGCAGTGTTTCGTTGGATTAGCATACATGCCAACTATTCCGATTTTGTCGGAATCATTCCGATTTTCTGAGTCTAATTCTGAATTCCGATTTTACTCTTTATAATTCCGTTTTTTAAAATTTATTGGAAGATATTTATTATATTTCATTCCGGACCTTTTTACATTGACGACTGTCTCGGCATTCTCGCTGTTTGTTGTGAATCTGATTGCGATACTGTTTATCGTAGTATGAGTCGGTAAAACAACGGAAATAGTCGAGAACATGTGTCATGTTTTCCTTATTATTATTAATATAAAATGGAATAAGCTATTATGTCTGGACTAATCAAGATCAAAATGTCATGTGGTTATTTCTGTCATTTGCCGTGTGTAATTTGCATAATTCGCGGTAAAACGACGGAAATAGCCGAAAACATGTCGCCAGTTTTCTCGATCATTATTAATATAAAATGGAATAAGCTAAGAGGTCATATGGTTATTTCGTCATCGGCCGTGCCTAATTTGCATACTTCGCGGATATTATCTGCTTCGCGGAGCCATTCTCGCATACACTCGAACAGTACACGGCGGATTTACGGTTAGTTGCCAGTAACGATGTGGCTTCTTCCTTATTTCCTTCTGACTTGATAAAAAATGTTTTCAAGCTGTTTTCCATGTGTGAAAAAAACAAATTACAATTATAAATAAAACCCAGTAAATAATTTACGACTTCCACGCGTCGGTCGTCAAGACAAACCAAATGGCTTCCAATTTCCAAAACGAATGTCAGACAAAAATACCGGGAAACTTACGGCAAAGAATTTCCAGGAATCACTACGTCCTCGCGTACAGGCGACGAATTCACATTTTGTTTAGTCTGATTTATGTGTTGCTTACGGTGGTATTACGGACATTAAAAAACATTTTGAAACTAAAAAACACTTGAGCTGCTCAAACCTAAAAGCCTCTTACGAAAAATCTTCTAGGCGTATATAAACATATTTTCAGTCTTCACCACGTCCTGCGGCGCTCACGGTGCTTCGCACTGTTCGACCTTGGACCTACGGTCCTTGCTCTATCATCAATACTAGGCATTCCGATTTTCAATCTCCTCAGGTTGGCATGTATGGATTAGACCTAATCTCACTCAAACACTGTCATACTCAGCACAGATTTCTGTCCCAAATTATGACAGCCCGATGAACAACCAATACATTACAACGTAACAAAATTTATCGGGATTAAAAAAAAAAATCTAAGTATGTTACTGTAAAATGTCTGGTGACAATTGAGGGTACATTACGTCATAACGTGTGAAATGTATTATGCTCAAATAATTCATGCATAACACTAGCAGAAACTATTTGTATAATAAATGAGGCTATACAAAGTAGCTGCAATGTAAAAATTGGGTAATCGCCACAGTCATAGAATCTTTTTATCATACCACATAGCAGACGAACAATATTTTCAACATCTTTTCATACATTTAATCTGCTGTCTGAAGACTCCAGATCAAAATGAAGTGCTGTCACAGTACGTATTTGTGGTTTAACAAACTGAGTAGAAATATGACATACATGCTTTTTATACGCCCCCATTTTCATCTGGACATATATAGCCCCAAAATAAATATTTATTTTGAACTTTTGTTTTTGCAGCAATTATTAAAAGAAGATATAAAACCATTAAGATATTATCCATTTGTATATCTGGCTGTTTCTATATTCCCTCTTATTAATAGGTTTGTACATTTTTTGCTTTTCATACCCCTGTACATTATAATGGGAGAATTCAGATGTCCTATTGTCATGGTATTGCTTACCATATATTTTTTTATGGACAAAAAAGCTACCTTTTGTCATGATTATATTGTTGCAATACATGGCTAAATATACCTAATTTGTAATAATGATATTGATAACTGACAAACTAAACTTTATTACCCGTTATTTAATGTTAATCTCCTGACCACTAGGTGCTGATTTCCAGAAGTTCTACTCATAAAACATAGATCACTAATGTATGAAAGTTAATGGACTATTTTCATTTTTATTTGTTCTAAATTATAACACTGCTAGAAGAAATGTGAATATGTGGCATGGATTTTTGGTTACGAAAAGATAGCATTGCATAAGAGAACTATGTATTATTTGATGGGATTATAACAATCATTTGTCTTGACAAATACATTTTGTTTTCAGAATTCAGAATGCAATTTCTCCAGATTATCATTTATTCTGGTTGGTATTACTCGCTTCTATATCAGCTCCACTACATGGTAAGTATTAATTTTGTTTGTCTCTGTTTCAACTCAATATCATAGTTAGTATTTATTATGGATGGAATCACCACCTGTATCTGCTAAACCACATATAAATATTGTTTTGTCACATAAATTTCCAACTTCAACATACACGCGAAACAATTAAAATAATCACTAAGTTGTTATGGTTGCATTGGGGTCAAGGGAAGGACGAACCCAATCTATGCAGACCCGGATCCAGGATTTTGTTGAGGGAGGGGCCATACATTGGAGCAAAGGGTAATAATCGGGTTTGTTGTAGTTCCCAGCGGAGATAATGCGAAAATCATGTTTATATCATCTATTAAACATACATTATGGGAGAGCAAAAACTGACTTTTGTCAGTCTTCCTTTTGGCCTCAGAGGTCATAGAAATTATAAATTAGATCTTTATTTAAACCACAAGCCAAAAATCAACCCTGTAGACCCACGGATGGCTTGGATTGGGCTCGGATTTAAATAGGATTTCGTTGATTGATTTAATCACAATGGCGTCATGGGCGGAGATTCTTCGTGACGTTGACGTCATCATACTTCCGGAAATTAGTAGCTCATCACACTGCCTTCATTGTAATACACACTGTCGTTATTATACGCGCTTCTGTCACTTGCGTTTCAGTAAATTTATGGAAATTGATAAACATCGCAGCTAACATTACCCCAGTTGAATTGCAACCACATAGGATCACTGTTTTCTATTCGTCTGCTTATTAGGGAGTCACTTAGGCCTGCCTGAAGTACAAAAGAGTACACGCAGGCAACGCAAGAAGTTGGCTATTATTGTTATATTTTATTTACAATACTGCCTCGTTGATTTGTTCCATTCCTTTCAACCTTTAAAATCCTGTCGCAGACTTTCTCTTCTTACATGTATCTATATATTAAATGTCTTAATTGTAATTTGTAGTAAATAATAAATGTAATACAAATTGAATTGCAGTCCCGTCTCAAACCGAATACTCTTACGGTACCACAGTCATTGTAAACATTACTTGATAATCGAGACTATGTCGGTGGTGTTAACGCCTGTCAATCAACGATCAGCTATACTAAGAATCGGTGACAATGGAATTCAATCCCATTTCTAGTAAAAAATTACACTGATAATAACCATGTTCAGAATAAAGTAATTTGACTGAAATTTTCAATATATTCTTCTTTCATCATCTATTTTTAAACTGTTATAGCAAGAATAGCTAACTCCTTATAAAAATCTCCCATAATGCAACTTTAAAGAGCAAGTATATGAACTACAACAGTAACAAAGCAAATCAAAACGAAAATATAATAATACTATGAAGTATACAATATGCAAATAAGATTATTTGCATTCGTGCATGCATGCTGTCAGTCAATAGTCACTGTAAATTTTCCCAACCCCTTGTTAGCTGTTGTTTGTATTTATATAGGTGCATTGAATGCTGTAGTATTTGGCATGGATATAGAAACATTAAAGCGTCTTTCACCAGCACAAATCAGGGTAAGTAACTCCTGTTATTTTATCAAATATTTTATAAATCCTGGTCAGAGTGTATAAGGAATTTGTTGTTGGCTATTGTTTAGAATGTTAATATTACAAAAAAGAAAATTAAAAAAAAAATTACCAAAATAACTAAATCGGATGCATTTACACAACCAATTGAGTTTGAACTTGTAAAAAATCGGACCAAAATGGACAGAAAAAATTGGCAGCTCCTTGTATGCAAATAGGGTAAAAGTATGTAATTCCAAGGTTGTGGCTTAGGGTGCAGAGCGATAAGTAGTTTGATTGGTCAAGATTTGAACCTCGATAACTTTGATTTTAATTGAGTGAGTGAGTGGTGAAACATGTGTATTCCTTATAATTAAGGTAGAATGTAGTGCTCCTACGGTTAGGACTTTTTGTTATTTGAATAACCGTGGCTATTAACCGGTTACTAACAATTAACCGTTTGGTATCAAGTTTCAACATTAAATAACCACTCGCATCGCCGTATGATGATTTAAAAGCAAGTGGTTTTTAATACATAATTGTACACGTCTGTCAATATCAAGTAATAAGCTTACCGGTACCTACAAATATTATAGCTTTGCTCCTCTCTAAGTTAAATCCTGTGTTTTTCCTCTTTGTAAGAATTTGAAAGTACTAAAAGAAAACAAATGTCGATCATCGAATTCAGAGATTATCATGGCGGAAGTGTTGTACTATTTGGTGATCGAGTTTATTTCACCAGTTCCACAACTCCAATCTCCACCCTCAGTGCTTTGTTGATAAAACTACTTTATTGTTATTGAAATTATTAAAGACTTATAATCAGGCAACTAGAATATCTACAGCTTGTGTGTGATCAAGATGTAATGTAACTCAACTCATAACAGTCGAACCGTATCACACGCCACGCCACGGCATGAAAACTGCACTAACTGACTGAGCCAACACGTGACCGGCGCAAATTCTCTTCGGCTTCTTAAAATTAAGTTGGTAGATTTTTGACAGTAATGATGTCGCATTAATACAGGATGATTATTTTGTAATTGTTCTTGCCTTGCTTTCCCCCGATTATCGAGATTTTATGACGTGGGTTGTTTTCTAACGGTCCAACAGCAACACGTACCTCTCGACTGCTCGGCGAAATATTCTGATTTCAAGATAAATACATCTTGGAATAAAGTGGAATAGTTATAAAGAAGAAAGCGCCTGAGCTAGTAACTAACTTCCTGTAATTTTTAAACAATAATATTTAAAACCCGAGAATAACATTTTTTTTATTAGATTCCTGTAAAACAAACAGCTGCTTATTGACAGGCCATACACGTTATAATACTGGGGTAACGGGGGCATCTCAAGTTGACATACATTGTTCAATTTTCAAAATGGCGCTCTGTCGTCATGGAGACGTCTGTAATGGGAGATAACTCCATTTAATGGGGACATCTCCAATTAACCGTACCGCTCAATTCGAACCGTTTAACCGTCCAATTCTAACCATTTACGGTTATCCGACTAACCGTAGGAGCACTAGTAGAATGTTCAAACTTAGTGTAGGTGTCAATCTGATTAAAATACAGATCCATATTTCATTTTGTTTTTTTATACTTCCAATGGCCAAGTTCATGACAAGAAGTCACCGTAACAGAACATTACATTGGCTAATTCTTCACACCAATAAGAATGCCTATTATAGAACAATCTTCCAGCTCCTAGTGTAGTAAAAACAAGTAACACTAAATTTTGAACTATAAAAAAACGAAATAGGTCCTGTGGTTTAATCAGATTGTGTAGGTGTTTAATAGGTGAATGCCTTGACAGTTTTCGATCTTGACCGGTGTAGTACTAAGGTAACTCAACATAGTGTACAAATACAATAATAATTGAAGTATTGTGCTTATTCCACATAAGTTGGTGGGTAGTGTGCACTAGGCTTAATACATACTGGGTTGTTAATTTACACAACCAACAGATTTATATTTGTGTGAACACTATTGAAACACTGTATGGTTATAGGCGTTTTTATCGACCACTGATTAGCCAAAGTGATTTGCATTCAATCACATTTTCATCTTTAACGTCTATCTAATTCAAATTGGTTACCCTAATCAACGAATTTATCGACATCGATTTCCGAAGCGATTACATCAAATCGCCAAATCAGTTCAGGGTGCGATTTGACGATTTGATCGGGTGGTCACGTGTTTTTTTCAACTGTGTCCAGCCACAATAATTGTTTACTACTAATCGGAGCATTTAACAAACTCGCCAAAGTACTTTGAAATCGACTAAATTGTCACATGACATCTCTACTAAATTCAAATCAATTTGGCAAGTCGATAAAAAAGCCTTATATATATCAATTATATTATTAACACTGTGAGTTATTCTGTTAATACACAGTAAACTAGAGAATATTGATGTTAGATGTTATACAATAAAATTCCTGGATTGTGTATTCATTTATTGATAGGACAGGAATTAATCTACTGCTAATTACATCAAATTTTTTTTAAGCCTTCAAAATTTAATCATTCTTTCATTGTCCCCAATATGTGCATGTTCCCTTTGACTATTCTATAACCTTGACATTAGTTTTAAACCTGAGCCTTTGTCAGCATGTGTATGACATACTAGATTATAAAAGTAATTCTTGAATCAGTTTTTAACTGTTTTTTTTCTAAATATTTTCGATGTGAAACATTATGACAATTAGAGGAGAAGCCTTTTTGATCTTCCTGATCTGCACCCATCTCTTGAAAATGTGGACATAATTGCATGTAATAATTTTTTGGACTATTATGCTTTTTGGTATGACTACTAATATTGTGCCTTTTAGTTTTAGTTTAGATTTTTGTGCTAATAAATTAATAAATGCTAAAAATGCTGTTTTATTGTGAAATTTTCAAAATTAACCTATTTCGGATGTGACAAATTGTACAAATGTTCTGGGATCTAGATAATCAGTATCTTAATTCAAATATATTTTTTAACCTATACTAACACCTAACTCTTTCCTCTCCTTAGGTGGCACTTCAAGCTCATCTTTACCATCAACCTGTCCGTGAATATCCAGTAACCTTTGGTGTGCCCGATACCTACCTAACTCCAGAAACAGTTTCTCCCAAATTCCAGAACATATCCTACTCTCAACTACATTGACATTTGTTTTATTTAGATCTAGATTATTCACACTTTTTGTAATGTACATAAATGTTTTTACACCTAGAGCTCTCACGTCATATCACTTACACTAACAGTGGCTTTTATTAACAAATATGTCAATATGTTTTCATTTTGATCGATGTGTAATGCAGGGAAAGGAAGTTTTGACTAGACATCAGCATTTCTCCTATACTTTTGAGTGTTTTTTATCAGAATGTCACTGTGTACCCAGATCCCATCAACTTACTGGACTCACTTCCTAATAAGACCTGTAGACTCAACCCATGGCAAGATTTGAAAAATCCTGAATATTCTTCTTGACGAACTCTGAAATTCGAACCAGTAGCCTGAGCCCTTGCGCACCAGGTTCTATCAAAATTAAAATTAAATTACATTTTCAGACATATTTTATGACCTGGTTTAATGGTATATCTTTCCAGCTCATAGTGATTCATTGAATTCTGATATGCCAGCAGTTTCTGTGGGTCTGTTCACATTTGTTTGTGGGCACTACAGTTTGCAATTTTTATCAAATTTTGATCAATCTTGAAGTATATGTTTAAATCTCAAGGATCTAGATTCATTTTGATTTTAGCATTTATTAAACTGTAACTTCATGAATTCATGAATTCTGGCCTCTTATTTTACAAAAAATACAGTTTTTAGCATGTGGACCCATTACAGGTCACAATTTTTATCTTATTTTGTTGAAAGTCAAAATATATGTTTATATTCCAAAGATCTCAAGATCTCTGCCCCCCCCCCCCCCCCCCAGAGGTCACAACTTGTATTTGATTTTAAAAACTGTTCACCATCACACCATAAATACAGTCGAGTTCCAATTTCTGTGATCAAAACATCATGTCATAATAGTGGAAAAGCATAATAGTGGACCATCTAGTGGGCACAATTTTTTTTTTCAAATTAGTGTGCAATAGAATTACCGTTCTGGATTTATACCCCTGCCTTTTTATACACAAAATGTGAAATATGTACCATGGTTGTGGAACCTGTAGAGACCACAATTTTTGTCCGATTTAGATGAAACCTAACATATATGTGTTAAGAATCAAAAGATTGTAGATGAGTTTTATATTGGTGCCCATCAGACCTTCTGTTCTAGATGGAAATTAAACCATTCAAAAGGGTCTAATCAAATTGATAGAATGTGATGAGTATATGTCCAAGCAAAACAGTAAAATAAAATGATTAATATATTTTCAAAACAGGGGTTCGTTGTGCAAGATACACCAACATTTTGCAATAGATTGACGGAGAATTGGGAAAAAGGGTGCATTCTCTCATTGTTACAATGCATCAAATCTGATTAGAAATAAGGTTTTCGCAAAAGTGGGTAACTTTGGAACTAGGTTTGTTCTCTCATGACCCCTACAATACACATCAAATAAATGGAAGGTTGTGGAATGCTGAATATCGATAGAGTTCACACCAATCCTCAAAAACATTGGCTTGTAACTGTGGCCTCTTTCGTATTCACAAAGTTTTCAGCTGAGTGGGCATAACTCTCGAAGGAACGGTTACAGAACACTGATTATAAATACGGTTCATCCTCCCATGAACAAATGCTTCAAACCAAATTTGAAAATAATCTGTTAAAGATATAGCCATTGCTCATTACTCTTTCCAAGGTTTTCAGAAAAGGGGGAATTACTGTGGTTCGATGCACACATAAAGTCAAACTCATCCAGAATCTTTTGATTCTTTACACATAATTTAAATTTTGTCGAAATTGGACAGAAATTGTGGCCTTTGGAGAGTCCACAAAATTTGAACATATTTTGTATAATAAAGGCAATGGAAGTAACTCTAGAACCAGAGGTTCCAATACGCACTAAATTCAAACACATCCGAGATCTTTTGATCCTTAATAATAACTGTATGTTAAGGTTCATCTGAATCCGACAACAATTATGGACTCTGGAGTATACCCAAACTTTGTACATATTTCTTAGCCTGTTAAAAAATAATGCTATATTGATACATCCTAACAATTGTGTTTTATTTTGCTGAGCACTTAAGGGTTGTTGTAAATGCTCGCTAGACACAAGATTTGTTAGTTGTTTGCACATTTGGAGCAGTAATTACTCATGTTATTTTTGACTTGATGACGGCTGTAACTAAATATAGTGTGGTTTTTCCGTGATCGTATATTACATTACATACGATCCATGGTTTTATTTAGTGACCAAGAAAAACAGAGTAAAAAGAAAATAACAATGAAAAATATCTGATGAATTGAGTTATTGTAAAGTAAGACAATAATGTTTTTATTGAAAACAGAGTCTATTAAACACTGTAAAAGTTAGCATGTTACTAGTTTCTTTTGGAATTGTCTCCTACAATTTGACATAGTATATGGTTTATAAGTGACCAAAGTTGTAAAATAATATTTTATATAGAATTTATATATAAAAGAAATAATAAATTATTCAAAATTAAATTGTGCTTTGTGATAAACTCTGACCTTGTGATAAACTCTGACCTTGTGATAACTCAGACTGATCATTTGATCAGCATGAAATTTATATGCATTATTATATGTATTTGCCCTCCTGGGAAAGTTTTCCTTTTGGATAAGCTGCTGTTAAAACATTGCTGCTATTCGACTATTTCTCAAATTAGCTGTTAAGCATGAGGGTTTTGAGAAAACGAAAACCCATGGTTCTGCCCCACCTCACCATCGTACATTACCACCCACCTACCCCCATCCCTGGAATCAGTTCATGACTTCATGTACAGGCGACATGAAAAACTTGTCATGCTTCTTATTTTGACATTTTTGATGTTTCGCCACAATACTAAGATGGTGCCGATAAGGTCATGGTTGGCTCCTCATCATGATAGTACTATTGTATTTGTTAATCGAATAACATTGTATCAATTTTAGTTGGCTATTCAGGCTCACAGAGCCCCAAAAACCCAGCTGCATGAATATCCACAACCAGATCTACAACCAGATCCACAAAGCCAGGAACACCTCAAATAGAGCAGCCAGATTCTTCTCTAATAAAATAACTCATACAGATGAGATAATGGTACGGCACAATTTGCTCAACAATTTTCTTATTTATTTATGTTTACTGTATTTATTTTTCTGATGTGTTTATAATATAGAATATTTATACAAACATGACTAATTTATTTGCTGATATTATATGATATTTATGGGACATACCGGTATTAAGATTTCCTGCATGTGGCTTATAAGTTGACATAGTTACAGTGGAAGTGTATGATGATGAACCAGTTGATATTTAAAACGCAATATCATTTTAGTTGTAAATTTGGGGTTTAAGAGTTCACAAAATGAGATTTTAAAAATCATTTCAGATCATGATGTGCCATGTTTGGCTCTAGAGTGGATGCTGAGTGTGATTTTTTTTTAAATGCGCCCAAAATTAACCCTTTCCTTAAACTGTCACAATTAACAATTGTAGAAAAGTGATATATAATAGGTGAGGTATATGTGTAAACTGTCATAGATATATTTTTTGTTCCCCACCTTTTGAAGAAAGCAGGGCACTATTAAAATTAGTCCGTCCGTCTGTCTGTCACATTTTTTGGGACAATAACTCTCTTACTAATTGACATAGAATGTTCAAATTTTGTGTAGATGTTTATTAGGTTAGTGCCTTGATGGAGTTCGAAGATGAGCATTTTCTGCTTAGGGTTAGCAGAGATAAACAATTTGATTGGTTCATGCTTTGGGACACATTATCTTTAGTCCTAATTAAGTGAGAGTGGTGAAACTTGGTGTATAGTTTCATTACATCAATACCTTGACTAAGCTCGATAATGAACATTTTCTGCTCAGAGTAAGCAATTTGATTGGCCAAGACTTTGGAAACAATAACTCTCATTCTACCTGAGCTACAATGTTCAAACTTGGTGTAGGCGTTCATTAGGTAAATGTCTTGACTGCGTTCAATGATTAACATTTCTAACTGAAGCTAAGCAGAGCTAATCAATTCCAAGATAATCTTGATTTAATCTGATAGAGAGTGGTGAAACTTAGTTCCAAATTGTATCACTTGTTCTGCAAATATACTTTGAATATTGACTGGTGTCCACCAAAACAAAAATAGATGATTCTTTAATTACTTGAACCATTATTCTTGTATTTAGAGCAATCAAGCGGAAGCAAGTTCATGGCTGTTATTCAGTTGTTGTGTTCAAAAGTCTTGATCAATCAATTTGCTTATGAAGGCTTAACACAAACAGAAAATTATCCTTGTGTCTGAAAACTAAATTTCCAAATCATCCACCTAATCGATAACTGAAAAAAGCAATAAGTAATTTCATCAAATCAAAAATATAAAGTAATATAAAAAATATTATATTTCAATAATTGAAAAAAAGCAATGAGTGATTTCATCAAATCAAAAAAGAAAAGTGCGAGAAAAAACATATTATATTTTAAACAAATTTTTTGTGTTCAGTGTATGAGCGGTGGGTTTGGCAGACAGCGGTGGGTTTGTAGACATTGGTTTGAATAAACAGTTCGGATGGCAATTGCTGATGATGGTTGAAACCAAAATGCTATTCCTTTTCAAATAAAAACTGTCACAACACTACTTTCTTAGAACAAACACCACTTTATAATTTGTAAATGAAATATATCATTTATTCTTCTATGTTATAGAATCTTCAAAGAGAAGAACTAATATTCAAGTATATATTTAATGATATAAACTTGAATAAGCGATTTGGTTGCAATCGAATCAGTCTTCTTAATTTGTTTAGCCCATTCCATGAAAACATTACATTTAATAACAAAATATTTTCCTTTTATAAGTTAACATTATTTTGTATGTACAATACACAAGTATATGCCTTTTATGATTGCTCTTTAATAATAAAATGTTCAAATATTAACAACCAAATTGTGTAGTTCTATATATTTTTTGTTGGGGTTCCACTCCTACATTGCTCATTTACATTTATTGTATTTCACGAATTTCTGATAACAACTTTCAGAATATTGTGAACACTCCAGCGATTTTCAATAAATACTACAGGGGTATCAAATTTGATCAATTTTAAAATTCATGAATTAGTCAACTATATATGTTCCTGTTAAAATGGTGTGATCAAGATAGCAAAAGAAATTACAAAAAGAATAGTTCATGAGAGGTTGACATAATGCAACTTTAAGCAACCTTACATTAAGATGGAAAATAATGTTTGCATGCTTCCACTTTATTTATATTTGAAAAATTTCTTTAACTCTTTTAGATGGGAAAGTCTTTGATCAGATCCCCAAAATTAATTTTATGCGGCAGATCTGCTTCTGTTTTTATATGCCCACATTGAAATGTGGTCTTATATTGTCGTCGCCCCCGTCGGTCAGTCGGTCATCCACAATTGCTTGTGGATGCTCTAGAGGCTAAAGTTAATATCCGATTGACTTTAAATTTATACACAGTGTTTAAGGTCATGGGACGAAGAAGCCTATTGTTTTTCAGCGATTTCCGATAATAACTACCAGAGTTATGGCCCTTGATCACTTCAAAAAATCTTGTGGACGCTCTAGAGGCCTATTGATTTTCAGTGATTTCCGATAATTAGTGCTCTAGAGGCCAAAGTTAATATCAGATTGGCTTTAAATTTATACACAGTGTTTAAGGTCATAAGACAAAGAAGCCTATCGATTTTCAGAAATTTCCGATAATTAGTGCCAGAGTTATGGCCCTTGATCACTTCAAAAAACCTTGTGGATGCTCTAAAGGCCAAAGTTAATATCCGATTGACTTTAAATTTATACACAGTGTTTAAGGTCATAAGACAAAGAAGCCTATTGATTTTCAGCGATTTCCGATAATTAGTGCCAGAGTTATGGCCCTTGATCACTTCAAAAAAATCTTGTGGACGCTCTAGACGCCAAAGTTAATATCCGATTGACTTTAAATTTATACACAGTGTTTAAGGTCATGGGACGAATAAGCCTATTGATTTTCAGTGATTTCTAATAATTAGTGCCAGAGTTGTGGCCCTTGATTACTTCAAAAAATCTTGTGGATGCTCTAGAGGCCAAAGTTAATATCCGATTGACTTTAAATTTGTACACATTGTTTAAGGTCATGAGACGAAAAGGCCTATTCATTTTTAGCGATTTCTGACAATTACTGCCAGAGTTATGGCCCTTGATCACATCAAAAAATCCTGTGGACGCTCTAGAGGCCAAAGTTAATACCCCATTGACTTTATATACACACACACTGTTTAAGGTCATGAGAGGAAGAAGCCTATTGATTTTGAGCGATTTCAAATAATTACTTCCAGAGTTGTCTCCCATGATCACTTCAAAAAATCTTGTGATGCTATAGAGGCCAAACTTATCATCCGATTGACTTCAGATTGATACACAGAGTTTAAGATGTTGAAACGAAGTATTTTGATTTTCAATGAATTTTGATAACTGAACTGCTAAATCCATGATATTAAATGTTTCCTATACTAATTGTTAGCGTGGGGCAAAACTTTTATAAAAAGCAAACAAATTCTAATGATTTTCAGATAATTACTTAATGAGTTGTTACTCTTTATCAGATTTTAGTGTATTACAAATGTTTCATTATCAAAAAAAAGTAAAAATATGCGACAACCCTTGTTGACTGCCCGGACGATTTAGCTGCTGTGGGCGTATGTTTTGTTGCCTGGCAACCTATCTTTAGTAGAGACAAGACATCCAGTCTACCTTGTATATATCATTCGGTTGGTATTTTTAATATGCCGGTACTTCAGTTAACAAAATTAGAGCTCAGGTGAGCTTTTTGTGAACTAGGCCATTTGTAGTTCATGGTAAATCTGCAATGGAAAATTTGTGTGCCACACCTCACACAAACAATTACATAAAACAAACCTACGGACAGGACACAATATACAGACAGCACAAATTACAAATGCACATATCGGATCAGGGAATGGATGCAGGGGTGTGCTTAATTGTTAATCCAGCCCCGTGTGGTAACAAGGGTAAGGCGATCGAAAAGTATAACTCCACAGTCTAAAATAACTTCTGAAACACGATCTTCTGCAGGAATATGGGTAAGTATCTGAGGAAAGTTTGAATACCATTTTCATCTGCGTTCCAGCGTTTTCCAATGGTTATGGCAGTTCTTTGTGAAGCTTCGACAGTTTCAACAGAATCTATAATATTGTCTGTGTGTGCAGATTTTAGAAGCCTAATATCGGCCATCGTGAATTACTGACTGTATTTCTCAGCATGTTAATGTTCAATTGTGTTTTGTGCAAAAGATGGCGTCCCACTATGGGTCCTATTCTCGATCCCCTCATATTTGTTGTAATCTATATAAATGATATACCGGTACATAATATAAATTCAAACATTCGCGTATTTATCCATCCAGCCTACTAATGCTGAGATACCTTTTATAATTACTTTGAAAAACTGAATGAAGGGGTTATCACATGGTTGGTATATCCAAATAAATAAAAACAAAAAATATTAAAAATGAAATATACATAGGTATTTATTATTATTAAAGGAATGTTATACATACACGTATATGCAATTTGACTGGCTATTTACAATGAATTAAAAAATAATTTGCCAGGCAACGAAACATACACCCACAACAGCTAAATTGTCTGCTCTTGTTGGTAATAGGAGAACTTAACAAACTTGGTAAAGATGTTTTTACAATTAGCACCTAGTAGATCATCAAGTTGATGTTGACGGACAGGAATGACAACAATATACGACCACATTTCGAGGTGGGGGGTATACAAAATAGTAAAAAAGGAATATGTATATGTTATAAAAGGAATGTTATACATCAAGTAAATATATATATATGATTTGATTGGCTATTTACAATGAATTAATAAAAGAGCACTAAGCATGGAAATACACCCACGCAGCAGCTATATATATCTTGACTAAAAATAGCCCTACACTAAAATGGAAAGTCCAATGCAAGAAATTTTAATATTTAACATACATGCATTGGAAGAGTCCACAAATTTTGTACATACATGTATTTCACATTTTGCATAAAAGGCAGGTGACATAACTCCAGCATGGATTCGAGGGTACACAAAAACAATTTTTTCGTACTGTCATGAGCAATAATCCATGAAGATTGCAGTCCAATATGTGCACATATCAACAGTAATCTTTGGGATATAAACATATTATATTTTAAGTTCCGTAAAAAAAAACAGATAGAAATTGTGACCGGAAGACACACAGAGCCATGAACGGACAGGGGCGACAACCTAGTATAAAACTAACAAGTTCTTATACTAAATGGACAACTGATATAGAAATAAAATTTTTGAAAAGTCTGGGTAGTATTTTAATGAATGTCAACATATATATTTTTAAAAAATACCTAAAGATCAACAGTTAAACCTAAAACATAGAAGAAACTTGAATAACTAAAGAATCAAACTCTATATCTGCTACACTAGACTGAATGGCAAGAATAACACGAGATTTTTTTTAAAAATTACAACTCAGCACAGTGTCACAAAAATCTTTTACATTTCCTATAAGAACAAAATGAAATGGGATTTAATGTCCTACTGGGCTAATGAAGACAGCCTATTAGAATGGATATATACACAATGCTTCACATTCTGTTCAAAACTATAGCCTCTATTGGGTTCATAAATTTTTTATGTCAAAGTGGAGGGATGTGGAGGACTTAATAGAATATCGAAGAACGCTGGATATAATATAGGGTTTATCCTCTCTTAGATCTTCATCATGAGCCCAATCAGTGCAAAAAGGTATGAGGTTTAATCCCACTTCATTTTGGTAACAATTCATGAAGAAATCTGACCTGTAGAGCATGGATAGACAGAAAGGCAGGTGACAGGGTGATGATAATACTCTTAAAATTATATGTGGGTTTGTAAAAATTACTTAATGTAACAAGGTTCAAGGGCGGATCCAGGATTTTCAGAAAGAGGGGGCGTGCTGCACCAGCATGGGAGTGCGAAGCCCGGGGCCGTGATTTTTGAGTGTAAAAAATGCCCACAAGGACTAATTTCGTACTAGTACTGTAAATTACGATTTCCAACCTAAACTATTTTCGTTCTCCTTTCTTCGCGAGAATATATGGAGCTAAAAATTGTTCCACACCTCAAAAAATAGAGGGGGCGTGCGCCGGGTGCGCCCCCCACTGGATCCGCGCCTGAGGTTGATTATTCAATATTCAATTAAGAAATCAAAATATTAATGTCCCTGTTTGGATGGAATCCAGTTTAAAACAGGTCTACAAATAAATTCTCGCAGACAACAAAATGGCGACACTCTTTTTACATAGTGAAGAAGCCTAGATCGAAGGAATTTCAATTCAACATAATGTATCTTTACTAAACCAAATTGAACCATTATTGGACTGATGTTCCTGTAATAGATTCATCTTTCACCATATTGTTGTTTGCAAGTGATTTCAATTGTGCTAAAATAATGCATCAATACTTGAATTTACAATATAACTACAATACTAAAATAATGGACAAAAAAATTTAGTTTACAATGATTTTTGAAAACTCTAAAAAAAAGTTACGTATTCTGAACAACATAAAATATAATTTTCTACAAAAAACTCCATTAAAATCAACTTCCCCAAACATCAGTACAGCCAGATGTGTTGATAAGACTCAGTAGGGGAAGGGAAGTACTGTCAAGAAGTGCAACATGCCTCTCTGATGGTACAAAATACACCCTTTTGCCAAAACCATGGAATTATTTGATCACCACACAACCTTTTTTAGAAGTGATTTCATCTTAACTAAAAGTATTTTATAACTTTTCGCAGTTTAATGTTATATTACAAGCACACATGGTTACCAGTTTGAAGATGACATTCTTTATGATGTTACTATTCTGTACTGATGTCACCATTTTATGATAATTATGATGAAATTAATGGTTATGAAATTCAGATCAAATAAATAAACTCAACATCTTTGGAACTGACGATAAAAATAAGATGGGGAATGGTGAATTGTGATGCTGTGCCAATGTATTTAATTAACATGAACTAATATTACCGTACTTAAAATACAGATGTGGCATGATCCGTTGGCATATTATGCCAATTGCACATTACTTATACTAGATGACAGAAATATTGGACTTGCCTGTACAGGATAACATTTATGTATTGCTGTAGGATAATATTTAAATAATTTCAGTTGTTTAAAATTCTCAAGCAAGACATTGTGTACAATATCAATATATTCAGTGACAAGTAATTTTAATTTATCATACAAGTTGATGTATATAATAGTGTCAAGTCATAAAATCAAGGAAACTGAGTGCCTGTAATTGTATTGCTTACATTCTCTCTCCAATAAATAAATGCGACTTAGGACTGAACCAATGGTGTCGAATAATTATTCTATAATTCCAAATCAATGGGGTACATGTAAGTAACAAATTTGTGTTTTGGGTTCAGAGAGATTAAAAGGTACATGCACTACCAGTTTCTAGTTACCTTTTGATATGCCATGATTTGATTGAAGGTGTTATCTAAATGGTAATTATCTGAACTACATTACAGATGTTTTAAATATCATACACAAGGACATAATTAGATTACACTAAGCAGTGTAGTTACAGGATTTTTGATAATTGGATGAATTTACACATTTTTTGAAAATTATATTTTATAAACAATTATGATGATGGTACACAAATATTAAGTAACAAAATAACTTAATCAACCAAAAGTTCAAAATGGACTTGACCTGCTAGAGCAATTGTATTATGTACTATATTTTTTGCATAGGCTTTACAGCTTACCATGATAAGGGTTCCAGGGCGAGGCTCATCAAATCTTACAAATACGAGTGGTGACCTGTAACCCTGCTGATTTAAATATGGGAAATATTTGAAATGGAAGCCTTCTGCTGGGAAATAGAACAACTGACCTATATTTTCTTTGTCAGCAGCATTCTGAAAAAAAGCCCAAATAAAAATAGGATTTAGAGAAATGGCATTCAGGAAAAACATAGTATATCTTAATTACTTCAATATTTTCTAGTATGTAGGGCTCTTTACTTTAGCTATAGGTGGCAATCCACTCAAAAAAGTTACTTAAACAAAATAGGTTATTTTGATACAAACATATATGATCTGATATTTCTTCTTGCAATGTCTGAAGTTTGTGTTTTGGCATACAGTGGGCGACAGAGCACCACTTCCCTGCTTCACTCACAAGTGACACTGGTGCTTGGCAAGTACTTTGGCCTACTGTCGTACTGACCAAGTTTTAACACAAACTGGGGTTGTTCTGTGGACATGGAGCAATTGCCATATTCCAATTTGTTACATTGCCATAATTAATATAAATCAATCTTTTCAATACTATATTATAATATTAATTAATACATGTATTATATCATTAACATTTTTGTAGACCCCTATATATGTATTTGTGCTATATTATATTCACAAACTTCCAAAAGATTAAAAATAAAATAAAAGATACACTGATAATTGCAATTGAAAAAATTTTGAATTTCAACTGGGCTCTCCTTTAGCACGAAATGAATAATCTATGTGAATTTGAAAAAAATCCTACAAAACGTGTAGCGTAGAGGTTGAATTGATGACAACACATGTGACAACAATTTTTGTCCACATTAAATGTGGGTGTACAATAATAAAACATCATAGTCACAACAATCCAAACCACTGCCCCAACGTGGATTCATATCAGCATTATCAGATAAATGTTTATCCCTGAGCACACTTACCTCCCCTTCACAATTTACTGTTATACTCCACTGTGACCAACTATCTCTGATTTCAGATGGAATGGTATCATTTCTGGTATATTCTTCTGGCATCCAGTTAAAAATCTATAAAAATAATTGACTAAATGATCAATTGAAATCTCTCACTCCCCAAAATATTGATAAAGGGGATTTCAGGCCATAACCACCACCTCAGTTATCGTGACTGCCAGAACTGTGACAGGACTGAATTCCATGTCACTCGATTGCAATTCTATCAATTCAGAACGTTCCGGACTGACAATCAAGCATCCCCATGGTTACTGAAAGGAAAGACAAGGCAGTTAACTCTATAATAAACGATTTTCTAGAACACCATTAAAGAACAATATTGGTGTCAGTATTACATATGTGATAGAACTGGTTAAATACATTCAAAATACAATACTTGAATAAACAAATACTTGAATAAACGGGAAGTGATGACAAACAGGGGTTATCATTCTATACAGCTGACTGAAGTAATGAATGATAACAGACAAATTTCATTTCACTGATAATTCCGTTGACATTGAAAATTTATTATATACTATTCAAAAAATAGGTTGCCAGGCAACGAAACATACGCCCACACAGCAGCCAAATCGTCTGGGCAGTCAACAAGAGTTGTCGCATATTAAGGAATTATCAGAAAATCATTAGAATTTGTTTGGTTTTTATAATCAAACCTTTTTTTTTTAAATCAGATAATAATTGTGACCTGCAGAGGCACAACAAGCTAAAAAGGGTGATTTTTCGTACAATCAGGGGACATAATTCAGGAAGTAATGACCCGATGGGCGCAAATATCGAAAGGAACCAAGATCTTTGGGTTATTAACATACATGTCAAGTTTCATCAAAATCGATTCAAAATTGTGACCTCTATAGGGTCCACAACCTTGATATAACATATTTTCACACTACTCGTGTACAAACGGCGGCCATTTTGTCCGTCAATTCTAGTCCGATTTTCACGTAATTCTAACTCTCTCTTCATTACCATGTAACGGTGATATAGTCAAACGTTTTTTTAAATCGGATAATAATTTTGACCTCCAGAGGAACCAAAAGCGAACAAAAGCGATTTTTCGGACAATCCGGGGACATAATTCAGGAAGTTATGATCCAATGGGCGCAAATATCGAAACGTTTTTTTAAATCGGATAACAATTTTGACCTCCAGAGGAACCACAAACTAAAAAGGGCGATTTTTTTGGACAATCAGGGGCCATAATTCAGGAAGTTACGATCCCATGGGTGCAAATATCAAAAGGAACCAAGATCTTTGGGTTATAAACATGCATGTCAAGTTTCATCAAAATTGGTTCAAAATTGTGACCTCTATAAGGTCCACAACCTTGATATAACATATTTTCACACTATTCGCGTACAAGTGGCGGCCATTTTGTCCGTCAATTTTGGTCCGATTTTCACGAAATTTGAACTCAACCTTCGTAACCATGTAACGGTGATATAATCAGACGGTTTTTTAAATCGGATAACAATTTTGACCTCCAGAGGGACCACAAGCTAAAAAGGGCGATTTTTCGGACAATCAGGGGCCATAATTCAGGAAGTTACGATTCAATTGGCGCAAATATCGAAAGGAACCAAGATCTTTGGTTTATAAACATGCATTTCAAGTTTCATCCAAATCGGTTCAAAATTGTGACCTCTACACTGTTCACAAGCTAAAAGATAGGCTGGCACTGCCAGGCAGGATACGCCCACATTTTCGAGAGATGGATAGAGAACAAACAATACGGAAAGTGATTTTTCCTACATCATTAAGTCCTGTATTTCATACTGTATTGGGAGCAGCCATTTTGTTGGTCAGTTCCAGTCTGATATTCATGAAATTCGAAGTCGACAATGATTATGGTGTGACGGTACACAACCTAGAAATGTGACTTTTCGTCAAAATCGGATAAGAATTGTGACCTGTACAGAGTCAACAACCATGATATACCATATCTTTACACTATTCGCGTACAAACGGCGACCATTTCGTCCGGCAATTTTGGTACCATTTTCACGAAATTCGAATAATTCAGGAAGTTACGATCCGATATGCGCAAATACCGAAAGGAACCAAGATCTTTGGGTTATAACCATGCATTTCAAGTTTCATCAAAATCGAATTAAAATTGTGACCTTTACAGGGTCCACAACCTTGATATACCATTTTTTAACAGTATTCACGTACAAAGGGTGGCCATTTTGTATGGCAATTTTGGTCTGATTTTCCCGAAATTCGAACTCAACCTTCCTTACGGTGTAACGGTAATATAATCAAACGTTTTTTTAAATCGGATAATAATTGTGACCTCCAAGCTAAAAAAAAAGGCGATTTTGCGTATAATCAGGGGCCATAATTCAGGAAGTTACGATCCGATATGCGCAAATATCGAAAAGAAGCAAGATCTTTGGGTTATAACCTTGAATTTCAAGTTTCATCACAATCGAATCAAAATTGTGACCTCCACAGGGTCCACAACCTTGATATACCATTTTTTAACAGTATTCGCGTACAAACGGCGGCCATTTTGTATGGCAATTTTCGTCCGATTTTCCCGAAATTCGAACTCAACCTTCCTTACGGTGTAACGGTGATATAATCAAACGTTTTTTTAAATCGAATAATAATTGTGACCTCCAAGCTAAAAAAAAGGCGATTTTGCGTATAATCAGGGGCCATAATTCAGGAAGTTACGATCCGATATGCGCAAATATCGAAAGGAAGCGAGATCTTTGGGTTATAACCATGAATTTCAAGTTTCATCAAAATCGAATCAAAATTGTGACCTCCACAGGGTCCACAACCTTGATATACCATTTTTTAACAGTATTCGAGTACTAACGGCGGCCATTTTGTATGGCAATTTTCGTCCGATTTTCCCGAAATTCGAACTCAACCTTCCTTAGGGTGTAACGGTGATATAATCGAACGGTTTTTTAAATCGAATAATAATTGTGACCTCCAGAGGGACCACAAGCTAAAAAGGGTGATTTTTCGGACAATCAGGGGCCATAATTCAGGAAATTACATTCCGATAGCCGCAAATATCGAAAGGAACCAAGATCTTTGGGTTACAAACATGCATGTCAAGTTTCATCAAAATCGGTTCAAAATTGTGACCTCTATAGGGTCCACAAGCCAAAAACGTGATTTTTCGTACAATCAGGGGCCATAATCCATGAAGTTTTGATCCGATACATGCCAATATCGAAAGGAACTGAGATCTTTTGGGGATAAACCTATATTTCAAGTTTCGTCAAAATCGGATAAGAATTGTGACCTGTAGAGAGTCCACAAACAAATTGTGGACGGACGGACGTCCGGACGGACAGGGGCGACAACATAATACGTCCACATGAAAATGTGGGCGTATAAAAACGTGATTTTTCGTACAATCAGGGGCCATAACCCATGAAGTTACGGTCCGATACATGCCAATATCGAAAGGAACCGAGATCTTAGGGTGATAAACCTATATTTTAAGTTTCATTGAAATCGGATAAAAATTGTGACCTGTAGACTGTTCACAAACAATTGTGGACGGACGGACGTCCGGACGGACTAACAGGGGCGACGACAATATACGTCCACATGAAAATGTGGGCGTATAAAAAAGTAGGGGATATTTGATTTTGGGGGCATAATACTAAAATATGCAAATGACTACGAAAAAAGTCACTATAGAACCTAACAGAAGAAACATTTCCAGTTACATGTGACGCCCAAACGCACCAATAGCTACCGCATGGAATGCAGATGATGCTTGGGATCATCATAGGGGTCCAACCCAAGATTTGCACGACTCTGACTTCGAATGTTACAGTCATTGTGGCATCGAATTCCAGGGTGGAAACATCAGTTTAATTGTTTTAGTGCCCAGAAAACAAATTTTGATATGCGTCGGCTTACCCAAAATGAAAGGTTACGTGCCCTTGGCATGCTACAGATCGGCACAACACAGGCGGTTGTGGCGAGGACGATGAATGTTTCTCAGCCTGTCATAAGCAGACTATAGTCCAGATACCGTGATACACAATCTGTACAGACAGACCACGCTCAGGTCGACCAAGGGCGACAACTCAAGCCCAGGATCGATTTATCCGTACCTTGGCCTTGAGAAATCGTGTCATCACAGCAAATCAGATCAGCGCTCGTCTTCAAACAGACACTGGTGTGAGAGTGAGTGGCCAGACGATTTGGAATCGAATGCATAGGGGTCACCTTCGCACCTGACGTCCTCGCGTCATCCCTTGTTTGAGAGATCATCACATTCAGGCAAGACATCGTTGGTGTAGGGATCGTCAACACTGGGATAATCGACGCTGGAGCAATGTGATGTTTTCAGATGAGTCAAGGTTCACTGTTGATTTTTTGGACAGACGTAGGAGGGTGTGGCGTCGTCGAAACGAGCGCTTCCAAGACGTTAACGTCATCAGACATGATCGATTTAGGGGTGGTTCTTTTATGGTGTGGGGAGGCATCACTGTTGCTGGAAGAACGGCTTTACATGTTGTTGCAGGGAGTGTTACAGGCCAGTACTACCGGGACAACATCTTGGCAGTCCATGTTGTGCCGTTGGCACGACGTCATGGCCGCCGTTTCATCTTCCAGGATGACAACGCAAGATGTCACAGGGCCAGGATCTTTACAGGTTACCTCCAACAACAGAACATCACCACATCACCTTGGCCACACTGAGTCCCGACCTCTCCCCCAGAGGTTACGTCAACGTCAACAACGTCCTGCCAATGTCTAAGAACTTGCTGCTGCGTTGCAACAGGAATGGGACAATCTGGACCAAAATGACCTTAGACGTCGTATTAGGAGTATGCCACGTCGGATCAATGCTTGTTTGGCAAACAGAGGAGGATTTACCCGTTACTGACTTTGTTGTAATGCTGTGGTAACTTTGCTGTTTGACCCCGGGTATCATTTTACCCTTATAATGGTCAGTCTGTGCCTTACTTAGTCTAACGATCACTTGGAATAAATCGATGAATGTAAACTTCATTTCATTTTGTCATTTGTTTCTTCGTCAGTTTCTACTTTTTTTGAATAGTATATTATGAGATGGTGAGAGAATATCTGACAATTCTAAAAAAAAAAATTGACTGTCAGACGATAAAAAGAAAATGAACAAATTAGAAAAAGTCTGTGCATTCCTCTGTTTTTATTAAGAGCAGAATGAATAAAAACAGGGGAATGCACAGGATTTTTCTATTTTTCTCTTTCCATCTTCGAAGGAATTATGACTGAAATGAAATTTGCCTGTGAGTTTGTTATTGCTCGTTACTTCAGTCAGTTATATAGAAGGATAACTCGTGTTTTGTCATGTTTGTTGACACTTCCCGTTTAATCAGGAGTTTGTTACACATATCTCGTAGCAATGATCTCTGTGTTGAAATTATATGCAGAATGTATTTAACCAGTTCCATCACATATGTAATAATGACTGGACACCAATATTGTCCTTTAAGAGAGTATAGCTCTGTTCGTGGAATCTTAAAGCATACGAAACTGGGCCTTAAAGTACATATTAATATAATATGTGTATATCTAATGTGATCTACATTAAGTTTTTCAAAAATTTATACTAATTTCTAATCAATCATTTCAATAGAGATTCAAGAACCTGCAAAAAACCCTTGTTATTTGTTAAGTTGATACCATGACAAGTAATCACACATTACCTTATTTAGTTTTAATAAAATACATGGTTGACCATCATCGAAACCAAAATTCTGTTGCTTAACACAATCAGCACCAAGTGCAGTAACATCAAAACGACAAACTTTATCAAAATTATCCTTTCGTCGCTCTCTAACTGAACTACAATCTATGTAATTCTCACCTTGTTGATTTTCATTTTCGTAATCTAGAAAAAAATATTATTACACTTTGTGAATTACGCAATGCTTGCATTTACTTGGAAAGCTGAGATTATAAAGCAAGATGTGCTCAAACAAACAGAAGCAAACTTTTCTCAATTCGGAGGCACAATAGAGGATGGAGGGCATGTCAATCATAGTATGTAGTCATTTGAAAGGAACAAAAAAAGCAGTTGCCATGAACAATACATAACTCCCGAGAAAAAGGTTGTGGAACATTGTTTATCAATACGGTTTCATCCTCTCATGACCGTAATTCTTCAAATTAAACTTGAAAAAGAAATTATTAAAAAATATAGCATCTTTCACATTTATGGAAAGTTAGGTAATCTCACAAGGTTTTTGGCAAGGGGGCATAACTCTGGAATGAAAGGTCACTGAACACTGATTAGCCATACGGTTAGCTATCTCATGAATTAGAAAACTCTGGAACCTATAATACCTATATGCTGCACATTTTGCAACCTGTCACCTGTGTAAATCTGAATCCGTTGTTCCAGCGTAGTCTAAATGCAAGGTTACATTTCCAAAAACTACACTGATACTACTATTCAGGCAAAATTTTCCCTTGTAGCAACCACATGGTGCATTTGACTGACTTCATTATAGCTTGGTTGGAGTAGAAAAGTTGGATACCCATATGTCAAGTCATGAGATTAGTTATTTGATCTTGTCTACTGTCTGAGCCCTACGATTTTGGAATTAAATTTTTTAAAACCCTTACCCGGCTTTCGAAAACAGTTGTTTATCTACCATAGTAATGTAATTATAATATACTTACATCTTAAATACGCCTCTGTATGATCTAGATAATGTGCATATGTTGTAGTGTCCCCTTTTACAAATCTAATAACTGTTGACATAGAATCTGGTTGAGGACGGAAAGATAAACCTGCAAACAGAACAACAGTACATATCATTTTTCTAAAATTTATATCAATAGTACTGCTAGACTATGTATATTTTACACTGGATAAAATAGAAAAAAATTTATGATTGTTCGTACTTGGTTCTATTTTATTATCTGTAATAAGAATAATAATATCAGAATTTATGTGACAAAAGAGGGCACGCCTATGGTTAATAAAATAACAAATTGCAAAAGAAAAACAAACATAATTTTCTAAATTTGATCTACTACTGACAATCTAATTCTAAATATTACTGTGATTCAGAACGCTGTCACCAGACAACCATGCATTCATTACAGAATTACTCAATGGGATGGAATAGTCTATCGAATTATCTAGAATCAGATCAGATAATAATTTTTGTTGTAAGAGGCTTTACAAGGTTCTACAAAGTAAAACAAGTGCTATTACTCTTAAATTCATTAATGGAAATTGTTGACATTCTATGACTTCTTTGTTTTATTAATTTAAATAATGCTTATCAATTTTACACAAATAATAACTTTTGTTGTTGAAGCTTTTACAAGATTTTATAAAGTGAAACAAGAGCCATAACCTAGACTTCAATGAATTCCAATTTCTAACAGTTCTTTTATGCATATATGCATGCAGACATGTGTGGACAAGGGAGACCTCACAGTTATGCCATGACAAAAGAGATCTTAGTTTGATTAGATTGGATAAAATCTATGGTGTTACCAGGTGTTTGTAAGATGCTGTCTGCTCCCTGTAATGTTGGATAATTCCAGTCAATAACCACATAAAATACTGCCATAAATCCAACCAAAACTAGTGCCAATATCACCCACATAACCAATATATACATAATATGTAGAACTGAAAAATATGAAAAACATCATATGTGAACTTTTGGCACACTCAAGATAATTAATTGTTGATTCTATACTTTTTTTCAATCAAAATGATAATACATATAAATCTCATTTCACGTTATTACCTTTCAAAAGTTCTCAAAACATTATGTTTGATTCTTCTACCTGTTGCAACCAAGGAATGTATACTTTATCAGTCCTCTGATTAACAGCTATTCAAGCACACAAAAGGCCAATACGAAACAGTTTTCAAAAGACTAAATGTGATGAAAATTCATATTAATCCTAATCCTACATAAAGTTAAAACTTAAAATAATTCAAGCCACAAAACCAGACTGTTTTAATAATTTCTGTTGATTTATTACTTATCCAGAAGCGCATACTCTATTAAATCACACATACATGTACATGTATTTTGCCAGAAATTATGGAACACATAATTGGAAGGATAATTAAATCCTCCATCATTGGCTTGGGCCCTAATTACATGAAAATCCTGGAGTGATCACCACAAATTGACACATTCATTATGTATAGTCAAAACATCAATTCCATGACTAATGTTAAAATATCTATGCATTGTGTAAAAGCTAAATCTGCTTATATTGCAAGTTTTTCTTTTAGCTTCAAATATAAGTCAATAATTAGACATTTATCAACATGACAAGCCAATAACCAACTCTCTATGAGATGGCCGAGATTTTGAATGGATTGAAACATAGTTGCTCTGGAACAGAAGGCCACTGATCAATGCCAATTATTGATAGTGTCCGTCCTAGTTGAGAAACAGCTAGAAATCATGAGACATATCAAGCACAACGATGTGAAATAAATGATCTCATACAATGTATATGACTGCTTATGGCACTCTTGACAGTTTCCTGACACAATCTTCTCAGATTCACAAGAATGCAGTACCATTTTTCGAAATGCAGATTTTTGAACCACATTATCATTTTGAGGCAAGATGTGTTAAAATAGACCCCACTGAGTGAGTGAGAGAGAGAGAGAGAGAGAGAGAGAGAGAGAGAGAGAGAAAAATGGGATTTAAGGTCCACTCAACACAACTAGGTCATTTTGGGACTAACATATGTTTTTTTAATTTTCATTTCAATAAATAGGGGTCTTTAGCAGTGTGAGGAAACCGGAGGAATCCCACGAGGTTGAGAAGGCGCCCCTATCTCCATGCCACCAGGGCTCGAAAATACACCCGCAAGCCAGAGGTGACCCGCCAGCTAGAGGTCGAAGCGCGACACTCTAGACCACTAGGCCATCCCCCCCCCCCCAGACCCCACTGAAGACCAACATGTAAACAAAATATTATCCATATTTATTTGGTTTAGTTGTCCTATCTGATCTGTAGTCTTCATTCCCATAATTTGGAGATAATTTATTGGGAATAAAAAAAATATAATAAAGTCAAATCAGGCATATATTTATTATACCTTTTGGATGACAAAAATATATAAGATAAAATTTTACACTGTAAATATGTTTAAAATGAGTCATGACCCAAATTCTATACTTCGATAAGTGCTCTTAAATACTCACACAAATCCAGTGCATTTTTGCCGAAAATAAGAAACTGTCCTTGATCATTTGTTGACGCTAGAAATTCCTTGAAATCTTGCATACGAGTCTTTAACGTTGGTCTCTCTATAGCAGTTCCAATGGTACTTGTGTAGTCTGTAAAGTACGTTGAAGCAGAAAGCGATGTCCCCCTATAAGACGACGCCATTTTGGATGTTAGATGTTTGAGTCACAGGTAAAAGGTGTACTGTGTACTGAACCTACAGGTAACGAAAACAATTATCCAGTCGCTTAGTTCACATGTATACTTTAATAACGTCTTGATAACCGAGATACACAGGTGCGCAAAAGAACCAATCGTTCATGTCGGTAAGCACTCTTTCAGAGCTACCACAAAGTGACAGGCATCATACACACCAGTGCAGAATGATTGACAGCTGTCAGCCTTCACCTTAGAAATATCAAGGGAAATAATTCTAACAACTGGATGCAGACCACATAAATGTTAAAACCTGTTCTACTGCTATTCCAGGCCACGAATTTAAAGTACATTGTAGAACTATAAACTAATATAGCCATATTTATATCCGTAACTTTGACAATCTGTCTTTGGCCCATAATGCCATTAATCCCCCTCCCCGCACATGCACAAAAAGTCACGAAAGAAATAGATAAACATTCAATGTTTTAATTTTTCTATACCCCCCACCCCACATCCACACACACACACACACACACACACACCATAGTTATATTGGGTTTCACAGCAGGATTGTTTTTATTTAGAATGTCCCCAGCAGTATTTTCTCCATTGGTCCCAACAACATGATTTTTTTATCAGCGCCCACGGCACGATTTTTTAAATATTGCATGTTATCATAATATTAGTATTTCTATGTTCCAATGATTTTATATAGATTGCCAGTCACAGCAGAATTTTTATTCGCATTAGCCCCCACAACAAAGTTTTCTTTAGATTATCCATCACGTCGGGCCTTAGTTCACTAAGCATTCTCAGGCTTAAGTTAATAATTTACTCAACTTTCAATTACTGTTTATAAGAAATATCTTTGATCCCCAAACTCAAAACTTTGCACATTGTTCCTTATTCATGTATGCCTATTTGATACATTAAAACAGCCAAGGTTTTATACAGGGCTATATCTTAGTTAAAATAAGGCGAATAATTTTGAGAAAATTATAAACTAAAGTCTGAGAGTGCTTTGTTCAGTTTAGCTTTCACAGCAAAATTTTTCTTAAGATTAATGCCCCCACCATTATTCTCTAAAGATTGCCCCACCCCACCCCTCAAAGCAGTAATTATTTATAATGGTTCCGATTGGCACTCACAGCAGGATGTTCAATAGATTAGTCTCAACAATAAGATTTTCTCTAGATTACTACAGTATATTTATTACTAAATTATTACAGCATATTTATTACTATTACATCATATTTATTATTATTATTACAGCATATTTATAGTGCCCCCTTTCATATTCCGTGTTTAGGGGCACTTTACAAAGTGACAATGTAATCGTATAAAAAAACACAAAAAAAACATATCAGTTGTATGCAGTGTCTGTTAAAGCGCCTTTAAATAAACGTTTTAAAACGGGTTTTTTTTATACTGCATGGAATATTATTCTATAAAACATACAGTTGAAAACTAAAACAGCCCCCATAAGAGTCTTACAGAAACTGCGACAAACTGATCCCGCAGTGAATATTCGCTTGGCCGCTACAATTAATTCCTAAGTAATTCTCTGTGAAACAGATTGAAACTGCGAATGTTCGGCCCAGCAGAATTTTTCGTCGGAATAGCCATCACAGCACAATTTGTTTTCAGATTAGTTCCCACAACACGATTTTCTATAGATTGGTCCCAACAGAGGGTTTTGGTTTAGATATCTATCACATCAGGATTTCCGTTAGATTCTTTAGAATATCAATTATATCAGGAATTTCTTTCTTTAGATTATTATCCATCACAGCAGATTATTCGGCACAATAGCCATCACAAATTTTGGGTCAAAATAGCTATCACAGCTGAATTTTCTATCGATTGGTCCCGATAGGAATAATTCGTTCTCAGCAGGATTTTCTATACATTGCACCCAACAACATTATTTTTTCGAAGATTATCATTCGTATCAGGAATTGTGGTTAGATTAATCATCAGAACAGCAGAATTATTCGGCATAATAGCCACCAAAACAGAATTTTTCATCAGAATAGCTATCACAGCAGAATTTTCTATAGATTGTTCCCGCAGCAGGACTCGTCATTAGATTATTTAGTATATTCAGCAGAGGAGGAATAGTCATTAGCATATCCATCACAGTAGAATATTTTCATCACAACAGCCATGACAGCAGAATATTTTCATCACAACAGCCATACACAGCTAAATTTGTTTTTAGCTTGGTTCCAACAGCAAGATTTTCTTTAGATTGGTATAAACAGCATGCTTTTCTATAGATTGGTTTAAACAGCATCATTTTCCTTTAGATTATCCATCATATAAGGAATTTCGTTAGACTATCCATCACAACAGGTTTATTCTGCAAAATAGCCAGCACAGCAGACTTATTAGTCAGAATAGCTGTCACAGCAGAATTTTATACAGATTGGTCCTAACTGGAAGAATTGTGGTTAGATTATTCAACAGAGCTGAAATTTTCGTCACAGTAGCGGTTATAACAGACAGCAGAATATTTTTATCACAATAGCCATGACAGCAGTAGTTGTTTTCTGCTTGGATATCTTATATAGATTGGTTTAAGCTGGATTTTTCTTCAGATTATCCATCATATCAGGAATTTCGTTACATTATCTATCACAGCAATGGTATTCGGCAGATAACTACCAAAACAGTACTTTCGTCAAAATAGCTATCACAGCAGAATTTTCTATAGACTAGTCCCAACAGCAGGAAATGTGGTTAGTTTATTCAGCAGAGCAGAAATTGTCGTTAGAAAATCCACGAAGGCAGAATATTTTCGCCACAATAGCCATGACAGCAGAATATTTTCATCACAAAAGCATAACTGCAAATGTTTTTAGTTTGGTTCCAACAGCAGGATTCTCTATAGATTGGTTTAAACAACAGGATTTTCTATAGATTGGTTTAAACAGCAGTATTTTCTATAGATTTTCTATAGATTGGTTTAAACAGCAGTATTTTCTATAGATTGGTTTAAACAGGATTTTTCTTTAGGTTATCCATCATATAAGCAATATCGTTAGAATATCCTTACAACAGGTTTATTCGGCAGAATAGCCAGCACAGCAGACTTTTTCGTCAGAATAGCTATCACAGCAGAATGTTCTATAGATTGGTCCTAAATTGAAGAATTGTGGTTAGATTATTCAACTGAGCTGGAATTTTAGTCACAATAGCGATTACAGCAGAATATTTTTTATCACAATAGCCATGACAGCAGAAGTTGTTTTCAGGTTGGATATCTTTTATAGATTGGTTTAAACAGCTGGATTTTTCTTCAGATTATCCATCATATCAGGAATTTCGTTACATTATCCATCACAGCAATGTTATCCGGCAGATAACCACTAAAACAGTGGTTTCGTCAAAATAGCTATCATAGCAGAATTTTCTATAGATTGGTCCGAACAGCAGGAATTGTGGTTAGATTATTCAGCAGAGCAGGAATTGCCGTTAGAAAATCCATGAAGGCAGAATATTTTCGTCACAATAGCCATGACAGCATAATATTTTCATCACAACAGCTAACAGCAACATTTGTTTTTAGCTTGGTTCCAACAGAAGGATTTTCTATCGTTCGGTTTAAACAGCAGGATTTTACTTTAGATTATCCATCATATAAGGAATTTCGTTATAATATCCATCACATCAGGTTTATTCGGCAGAATAGCCAACACAGCAGACTTTTTCGTCAGAATAGCTATCACAGCAGAATGTTCTATAGATTGGTCCTAAATTGAAGAATTGTGGTTAGATTATTCAACAGAGCTGGAATTTTCGTCACAATAGCGATTACAGCAGAATATTTTTACCCCAATAGCCACGACAGCAGAAGTTGTTTTCTGTTTGCATATTTTCTATAGATTGGTTTAAACAGCTGGAATGTTCTTCAGATTATCCACCATATCAGGAATTTCGTTAGATTATTCATCACAGCAATATTATTCGACAGATAGCCACCAAAACAGAATTTTTCTTCAGAATAGCTATCACAGCAGAATTTTCTATAGGTTGGTCCCAACAGCAGGAATTGTGGTTAGATTATTCAGCAGAACAGGAATTGCCGTTAGAAAATCCACGAAGGCAGAATATTTTCGTCACAATAGCCATGACAGCAGAATATTTTCATCACAAAAGCATAACTGCAAAATTTGTTTTTAGTTTGGTTCCAACAGCAGGATTTTCTATAGATTGGTTTAAACAGCAGGATTTTCTAACTGAAAGAATTGCGGTTAGATTATTCATCAGAGCTGAAATTTTCGTCACAGTAGCGATTACAGCAGAATATTTTTATCACAATAGCCATGACAGCAGAAGTTGTTTTCAGCTTGGATATCTTCTATAGATTGGTTTAAAAAGCTGGATTTTTCTTCAGATTATCCATTAAATAAGGAATTTCGTTAGATTATTCATCACAGCAATATTATTCGGCAGATATCCACCAAAACAGAATTTTTCGTCAGATTAGCTATCACAGCAGAATTTTCTATAGATTGGTCCAAAAAACAGGAATTGTGGTTAGATTATTCAGCAGAGCAGGAATTGTCGTTAGAAAATCCATGACAGCAGAATATTTTCGTCACAATAGCCATGACAGCAGAATGTCTTCATCACAACAGCCATATACAGCTAAATTTGTTTTTAGCTTGGTTCCTACAGCAAGATTTTCTATAGATTGGTTTAAACAGCATGATTTTCTATAGATTAGTTTAAACAGCATGATTTTCCTTTAGATTATCCATCATACAATGAATTTCGTTAGAATATCCATCACTAGGTTTATTCGGCAGAATAGCCAGCACAGCAGACTTATTCGGCAGGATAGCTATCACAGCAGAATTTTCTACAGATTGGCTCTAACTGGAAGAATTGTGGTTAGATTATTCAACAAAGCTGAAATTTTCGTCAGAATAACGATTACAGCTGAATATTTTTACCCCAATAGCCATGACAGCAGAAGTTGTTTTCTGCTTGCATATTTTCTATAGATTGGTTTAAACAGCTGGAATGTTCTTCAGATTATCCATCATATCAGGAATTTCGTTCGATTATTCATCACAGCAATATTATTCGACACCAAAACAGAATATTTCGTCAGAATAGCTATCAGAGCAGAATTTTCTATAGACTAGTCCCAACAGCAGGAATTGTGGTTAGATTATTCTGCAGAACAGGAATTGCCGTTCGAAAATCCACGAAGGCAAAATATTTTCGTCACAATAGCCGTGACAGCAGAATATTTTCATCACAAAAGCATAACTGCAAAATTTGTTTTTAGTTTGGTTCTAACAGCAGGATTTTCTATAGATTGGTTTAAACAGCATGATTTTTCTATAGATTGGTTTAAACAGCTGGATTTTTCCTTAGATTATCCATCATATAAGGAATTTCGTTAGAATATCCATCACAATAGGTTTATTCGACAGAATAGCCAGGACGACAGACTTGCTCTGCAGGATGGCTATCACAGCAGAACTTTCTATATACTGGTCCTAACTGGAAGAATTGCGGTTAGATTATTCATCAGAGCTGAAATTTTCGTCACAGTAGCGATTACAGCAGAATATTTTTATCACAATAGCCATGACAGCAGAAGTTGTTTTCTGCTTGGATATCTTCTATAGATTGGTTTAAAAAGCTGGATTTTTCTTCAGATTATCCATCAAATAAGGAATTTCGTTAGATTATTCATCACAGCAATATTATTCGGCAGATAGCCACCAAAACAGAATTTTTCGTCAGATTAGCTATCACAGCAGAATTTTCTATAGATTGGTCCAAAAAACAGGAATTGTGGTTAGATTATTCAGCAGAGCAGGAATTGTCGTTAGAAAATCCATGACAGCAGAATATTTTCGTCACAACAGCCATGACAGCAGAATGTCTTCATCACAACAGCCATATACAGCTAAATTTGTTTTTAGCTTGGTTCCAAGAGCAAGATTTTCTATAGATTGGGTTAAACAGCATGATTTTCTATAGATTGGTTTAAAAAGCAGGATTTTCCTTTAGATTATCCATCATACAAGGAATTTCGTTAGAATATCCATCACAATAGGTTTATTCTGCAGAATAGCCAGCACAGCAGACTTATTCTGCAGGATAACTATCACAGCAGAATTTTCTACAGATTGGTCCTAACTGGAAAAATTGTGGTTAGATTATTCAACAAAGCTGAAATTTTCGTCAGAATAACGATTACAGCAGAATATTTTTACCCCAATAGCCATGACAGCAGAAGTTGTTTTCTGTTTGCATATTTTCTATAGATTGGTTTAAACAGCTGGAATGTTCTTCAGATTATCCATCATATCAGGAATTTCGTTAGATTATTCATCACAGCAATATTATTCGACAGATAGCCACCAAAACAGAATTTTTCGTCAGAATAGCTATCACAGCAGAATTTTCTATAGGTTGGTCCCAACAGCAGGAATTGTGGTTAGATTATTCAGCAGAACAGGAATTGCCGTTAGAAAATCCACGAAGGCAGAATATTTTCGTCACAATAGCCATGACAGCAGAATATTTTCCTCACAACAGCCATATACAGCTAAGTTTGTTTTTAGCTTGGTTCCAACAGCAAGATTTTCTATAGATTGGTTTAAACAGCATGATTTTCTATAGATTGGTTTAAACAGTAGGATTTTCCTTTAGAGTATCCATCATAATATAAGGAATTTCGTTTGAATATCAATCACAACAGGTTTATTCGGCAGAATAGCCAGCACAGCAGACTTATTCGTCATAATAGCTATCACAGCAGAATTTTCTACAGATTAGTTATAACTGGAAGAATTGTGGTTAGATTGTTCAACAGAGCTGAAATTTTCGTCACAGTAGCGATTACAGCAGAATATTTTTATCACAATAGCCATGACAGCAGAAGTTGTTTTCTGCTTGGATATCTTCTATAGATTGGTTTAAACAGCTGGATTTTTCTTCAGATTATCTATCATATCAGGAATTTCGATAGATTATCCATCATAGCAATATTATTCGGTAGATAGCCACCATAACACAAATTTCCGTTAGAATAGCTATCACAGCAGAATTTTCTATAGATTGGTCCCAACAGCAGGAATTATAGCTGATTATTTAGCAGAGCAGGAATTTCCGTTAGAAAATCCATAAAGGCCGAATATTTTCGACACAATAACCATGACAGCGGAATATTTTCATCACAACAGTCATATACAGGAAAAATTTGTTTTTAGCTTGGTTCCAACAGCAAGATTTTCTTGTTTTTAGCTTGGTTCCAAGAGGAGGATTTTCTAAGGATTGGTTTAAACAGCAGGATTTTCTATAGATTGGTTTAAACAGCAGGATTTTCAAATAGATTGGTTCTAACTGGAAGAATTGTGTTTAGATTATTCAACAGAGCGGGAATTTTCGTCACAATAGCGATTACAGCAGAATATTTTTACCACAATAGCCATGACAGCAGAAGTTGTTTTCTGCTTGGTTTTCACTGCAGGATTTTCTATTGATTGGTTTAAACAGCTGGATTTTTCTTCAGATTATCCATCATATCAGGAATTTCGTAAGATTATTTACCACAGCAATATTATTCGGTAGATAGCCACCAAAACAGAATTTTTCGTTAGAATAGCTATCACAGCAGAATTTTCTATATATTCATCCTAACAACAGGAATTGTGGTTAGATTAGTCAGCAGAGCAGGAATTGGCGTTAGGAAATCCATGACAGCAGAATATTTTCGTCATAATAGCCATGACAGCAGAATATTTTCATCACAACAGCCATATACAGCAAAATTTGTTTTTAGCTTGGTTCAAGCAGCAGGAATTTCTATAGATTGGTTTAAACAGCAGAAGTTTCTACAGATTGGTTTAAACAGCATGATTTTTCATTAGATTATCCATCGTATAAGGAATTTCGTTAGAATATCCACCACAACAGGTTTATTCGGCAGAATAGCCAGCATAGCAGACTTTTTCGTCAGGATAGCTATCACAGCAGAATATTCTATATATTGGTCCTGACTGGAAGAATTGTGGTTAGATTATTCAACAGAGCTGAAATTTTCGTCAGAATAGCCATTACAGCAGAATATTTTTACCCCAATAGCCAAGACAGCAGAAGCAGAGCAGGAATTGTCGTCAGAAAATCCACGACAGCAGAATATTTTCGTCACAATAGCCATGACAGCAGAATATTTTCATCACAACAGCCATATACAGCAAAATTTGTTTTTAGCTTGGTTCAAACAGCAGGATTTTCTATAGATTGGTTTAAACAGCAGGATTTTCTATAGATTGGTTTAAACAGCAGGATTTTTCTTTAGATTATCCATCGTATAAGGAATTTCGCTAGAATATCCACCACAACAGTTTTATTCGGCAGAATAGCCAGCACAGCAGACTTTTTCGTCAGGATAGCTATCACATCAGATGTTATTCGGCAGATAACCACCAAAACAAGAGTTGTCGTCAAAATAGCTATCACAGCAGAATTTGCTACAGATTGGTCCCAACAGCAGAAATTGTGCTTAGATTATTCAGCAGAGCAGGAATTGCCGTAAGAAAATCCATGAAGGCAGAATACTTTCGTCACAATAACCATGACAGCATAATATTTTCATCACAACAGTTAACAGCAAAATTTGTTTTTAGCTTGGTTCCAACAGCAGGATTTTCTATAGATTGGTTTAAACAGCAGGATTTTTCTTTTAGATTATCCATCATATCAGGAATTTTGTTTTGTTCGATTATCCATCACATCAAAATTTTTCGGTAGATAGCCACAAAATAGAATTTTTCGTCAGAAAAGATACCACAGGAGAATTTTATATAGATTAGTCCCAACAGCAGGAATTGTAGTTAGATTATTCAGCAGAGCAGAATATTTTGGTCACAAAAGCCATGACAGCAGCATTTGTTTTCAGCTTGGTTCTTATAGGAGGATTTTGTATGATAAATTCATAATAAAGTGTTATGCTTTCTTGTGTTACAGAAAATATTTGCCTACACACTGGGTGTTTCCTTTAGAGGGGCCACGGTGGCTCAATGTTCCACTCAGTGTAGACTGACAAAGGTCATCATGGCATGCTTTTCCAATGTTGTTCCCCCTAATAGGTTAGGACGGAGGGGGGGGGGGCTTGGAAATTTGAAATAAAGAATAGTATTTTGCAAAGGTCATAATGGCATGCTTTTCCGATGTTGTTCTCTCTTGTGAATAGGTTAGGAAGGAGAAGGGGGTGGGTGCTTGGAATTTCAATCATATCACACTGCATGGTGTATACCTGTCCTAATATGCCAGGTAGGTGTAAAAATTAGGATGTTAAACCCCATTTCATTTCTTTACATCAGATTGGGCCCAAATGCAGCATTTCCCCATACCGCAGAAAACATTGGGACCTTAATTTGCAAAAGAAAAGAGGCATAACAAAAAGAGTGATTGAAACATGCAGATGTATAACTTTATTTTCATATTTGGTCAACATAAAATTGCCTCTCCACAGCATATATTTATTTTGTTCACCACAACAAATACTGAGGATTCTTTCAACAAAATGTTGCATATAAATTGTCAAGATTATAAACACGGAAGTTGCAATTCTGGAGATATGGTAAATGTAGCATTGCAAATAGAGAGTTTTTCTTGAATCTTCTTTTTAATAGTTTTGTACATAGATATACAACTAATTGGAATCCCAGTGCCTGAAAGAATAATGGTAAATAGTCTTCCTTAATAAATGAATTTAATCATAGTGTAAGTGTACATAAATTAACTAAAATTACAAATTACCACCACTACCATCAAAGAATCATCAAATTGGAGACAGTTCCAGATGCAGGTTTACAACACAATGTAATGAAATTTTATAAATACACCTCCACATGACACAAACTAGGTCATTTTGGGAGTAACATAGGGTTCAATATTAGTAGTGGAAGGGAACCAGGAGAATCAGGATTTCAACAATTTGCTTGCGCATTGGGAGTCTTTAGCACCAGAAGGAAACCAGGAGAATCCAGAAAACCCAGGAAAACCCCAAAATAGCCAGTCTGAAAGTTACGTTAAATGGTTTATGAGATAATGCTTTGTAAATGAAATCTGGGCGGACAAACCTCGTACTATATTCGGCTCAGTATAAAAGGGTTTTACAAGAACAAGAAATTACCTTATTGCTGACAACGTTAAATCTGAAGCCTCTTTTCTGCTTTTCTTTTCTCAGGACCGCACGCCTATAATGTTAACGATTGTTATTGTCAATGTTATATACTACATGAAATAAACTTAAATGGGTTTTAATTTCCAATATGGAGCCAATGAAAACAGGCAAACCCCATGCAATGAGGTTTGAGGGAAATTTTGCCTGGACATGGGGTGGGGGGTGGGGGGGTGAGATGGCCTAGTGGTCTAGAGTGCCGCGCTTCGACCTCTAGCTGGCCGGTCACCTCTGGCTTGCGGCTGTGGTTTCAAGTCCTGGTGTGAGTGTATGTGGCATGGAGATAGGGGCGCCTTCTCAACCACGTGGGTTTCCTCCGGGCACTCCGGTTTCCTCCCACTGCTAAAGACCCCTACACGCAAGCGAATTATTGAAATAAAATGAAACCATATGTTAGTCCCAAAATGACCTAGTTTGTGTTGAGTGGATGTTAAACCCCATTTATTTCTCTCTCTCTCTCTCTTTTGCCTGGACATAGGTGCTATCAAACACAGGATGACCATGTCTAGCTATTGCTAACTACACTTTACACACTGAGACTTAGGGGCTGCCAATATTATAGAAATAAAATGAGGTATAATGTCCTACTGTACTGCTCTGACTGCTATGAGGGATATTTTGCCTAGACAGTGGTGTTACGGCCTACACTTATATCCAATTCCAACTGGCAAAGGAACTTTTACGTACACGTCAATGTGTACACTGGACCTCTGTTAATCTTTGCATCCCAACAACTAGGCAGTTGTCCTTGTCAGGCGCTATGTTCTGCACCACTCACTAACAAGGAGAAACCACGCCGGAAAATCGAGATGAATTTTCTTGGTCAACACTGAGAACTAATGATGGGTACTTTATCATTTTTAGTATTATAGGCTGAATTGCTGTCAAAGGATAAAACCACTTACATCAATTTCTACTTTGACATTAGATTTTTTAATAGACTATCAGAGCATCATCCTGAAGAAAAAAGAAAATAGAACAAAATTAAATTGTAAATAAATGAAGCTTTATAAAGATGCATTGTTAGTTAGACTATTTAAGCTTTGCTTAACTTGCCAAGCATGTGGCATTATCAACTCTCAAGTCCGTTGAGGCGTTGACCCATCAGCCATGACCCCTGTCAATAATAATAATGCCAAATAACAATTGATACCTTGGGTACCGTAACATTACAAATTAGGTGAAGGTGAAAATAAAAATAAAAATGGAATTTTAACGCTACTCTTCAGGTAATGGCATGGCATGCCATTGCATTTTACTAGTTTATACCCTATCCAGAAAAAATGTCAACATTTGAACATTGGTTTTTCATCTTTTTGAACTACAAGAAATCGCAGTTTGACTTGAGCCATTTCGCCATTTGCCAAGGGATCCTTTACGTCACATGCACATCAATGACAATGTATTGACGGAACCTTTGTTTTACGTCCCATCCGAAAGACTACACAGTTGTCCTTGTCAGACCCTCCGTCGATCAGCACTGACAAGAGGAAGTAACGTCGGAAAATCTCGATGAACTTCTCAATTCTCGCCCACTGACCAATACCGCCCGGTACAATTATTGTATTACAATATGGAAAGACATATTTACAGGCCAAACGACCGTATATATCGATATCAAAAGACACTTCCTACCTGGTGCATTGGAATTCCTGGTGTTTCGAGTTATACATCGTGTCGTCACGTGTACTTTTGTCGCTTTCATTTATTTCTCAGCTTCCTAAACGCATTAAACAGCTTGTACATCACAATTGTCGGTAGTTAAATGGGTATCGCAATTCGCTGGTGAAGCGAGCTGCTAACGCGACCTTCACCGATCATGTCAAGGCGTGGTCATGCTTCTTAATTCCCGCCTACAAACGCGTTAGAATTACTGCTCATCTAGTTATTGGTAGCTCCTCCCCTTTTTTATATTTAGATAGATACGGTATAGCATCAACCGTTGATGTCGGGAGGAATTTGTGTGGAAAAGATCTTGACGAGCTTTTGAATAAATAAAATAATAAAACCAAAATATTTCCATTACATTCCAAATAAAAAACACGAATTAAAATTCAATATCTGGTTCATTTCAGTCAATGTTGGTATTGTAATTTGAATATCTTGTCGTGAAAATATGGGAACAATATCCAATATTTAAACATTATGAACATTTTTATACGTCAATATTTTCATGCGGACCTTGTCGTCATCACTGATCGCCTGGACGTCCGTCTGTCCACAATTTGTTTGTAGACCTAGATCACAATTTTCATCTAATTTTGACAAAAATTAAAATGTACGTTTATCTTCCAAAAATTTCGGTTCCCCGATGTTGGTGTGTATTGGCCTTAACTTCCTGGACCTGTATAAAACATCACATTTTTAGCTTGTGGACAACCGGCTACTTCCCGAGGCCACGATTTTGATGAAATTTAAGTACCGGTATGTTTATAAGTAAAAGATCACAGTCCTTTCGATATTCGCATTAATTACTTACTTGCATATCTAACATTTTTGTAAATCTAGCAATCAAATTATTCAATTAAACACATGGGACAAGATCCAACACCACCTAATTGTTTTTGGTTGGGTCCCGCGTAAATAAAATCATCCTGTAAACTGCTTCTCTCTTGTAGAAAACATTACTGGGGCGGATCCAGGAAATTTTGCAGCTGCAAAAAAGGAGGGGTTTTGCCAGGTTTCTGTTACGGAAATCTGCCATCATCGTCTCTAAATTACATAGGCATACATACAAATTGAGTTTTTTAGACAGAGAAATCATGTTTATACTGATGTAGGATCACTTTGTGATGTAATTTCATTGCGTAGGCCTAGCTGACCCCCCCCCCTCCCCTCTGGATCCGCCCCTGCATTACAACTTTTTTCAAGATTAGTTGGATGACGACTAGTAATTCCTCCCATCACAGGGGAACCAATCAATAATCACCAAAATAAGAACATGTACGAAAATGTGATCAGCTACATCAAAAATGTATATTTTGACACCAAATTTGATTATTTTGTAAAATTCGAATTTTCCCGCCACTATCTGGAATTATTCCCCAATACTGATTCCGCGGGAAAACCAGATCAACCACCTAAATAACTTGCTATAGAAAATGAATCTCCTTGTAAAGTCGAAAGGATCGATACCAAACTCGATCAAATTTTGATAATTGGACAAAAATTGTCATTTTCGATCCACGACCGTTGAATTTTGACCAATTTGACACGGATTTCGGACTGGGACATTTTTGGCGGGGGGGGGGGTAGCTTTAGTACCGGTATTCAATTTATCATCAAGACCGATCATAAACCGTGGTCGGTATTTCTAATAGTAATGCAGCAAATGTCTGCGATGGCGTGGAATTGTTAATAGGCCTATTAATGCACTATACAAATGAAATTTCCAAATCCATATCTCAATAGATTATTGTTATACGATCTATGGTTATACTTATAGACTATACAGTTGAGTGCGTTATGTTATTTCTACACTACATTGCGACATCACGCATAAAATTGTCGAACTCAAAAACAATATCTCTACAACCCCCTGGTTACGGGCCTGCATTCAACACTTTAAATTACTTTTGAAATCGTGTACAAAGACTCATGAAATATTTAGAACGTAGAACTGAAAAAAGAATGTGTTGTGTGTTATCTTTGAAATTGTTAGTGTTCACTTATTGACAATTTTACAAACCACACCCACTCTAGTAAAGGGAAAGCACTCTCATAATCACATGATTTATTTTTAGAAGCGGCCATGTTTTGGTCAATGTTATTGTTTATTTAGCAAGAGTTTGTGCCTGAAAAATGGTTTAATTAACTAGTTTAAGGAATAATCAATCGATAATTAGTTCGCGGGTAAAAGGTAGGTGATTTTATGAACAAAGTTTACACCAACACGAAAGGATTCATCAAAATTTGAGAGAAATCGAACTCATGATCATTGCTCAGATTTCCGACTCGTCAAAAGTTGACAAAGTCAAAAAGGTTCGATTAATAGTTATATCACATGTACAGTATCAATCTGTCTGATATGGATGGAGACTATTAATTCTCCAACCACCGCCCCATTGACTTTGAACAATGTTAAAACTATGACATTTCTTATCCTTTCTTAATTTTTATGCCTTTTAATTAGTAATGGTTGTGTTAGGCGCAATCTTCACCCCTCGCGCAGATTGCAATCTGCGCTGTCGTGTTGCGCAGATTGCACTCCGCGCGCGCAGATTGCACCTCGCGCGCGCCGATTACAATCTGCACTGATGAAGCTGGTGCGCAGATTGCCCACGTTGCGCTGATTACCCCTCAATGTTTTTCGCGATGTTAGTTGTCGTCAGACGTGTATATATTTGCCCACGTTGCGCTGATTACCCCTCGATGTTTTTCGAGATGTTAGTTGTCTGTCAGACGTAAATATATATATGACCTGTCCCCTATCGCGTATCGGCTTTGTAGTGAATAATTTTTAAAACCACAACATAATTAGCGTGTGTGCATAGAAAATAAGATTTAATTTGAAATTCTGTCAGCAGTATCTCATAATCGGTGCTGACCACGTAACTGAATGTAAAAAATATTTGCTGTAGTTTGACGTAACTACATATGGTTACAATTTATGTGTTAATAGAAAAAAAAAATTTGAAAATATTCACTGATTCAACTTGGTCATCGTTTTATAGTTCGGGTCATGAGCATGGATCACTCATCCACTTGTTTTCCTCAAATGCATACGGCCAATTACGGGTCTGGTAATAAACTTGCCGTATCTTTCTTATATGATACTGTATCGAGAATATACTATATCGAAGTGTTTGTAAGTATTGATTTCTGGCATCGGTCGGTAAACCTTACAGTTCTTACACGTACATAAAAATGGCTTTATGTAAAAGAAACTTATTGTACGACGGTATTTTCACCCCGCTCCCCCCCCCCAAAAAAAACACCCCACACACAATGGCCTATGATTGGTTCCAGTCTACGAATAAGGCCGCCGTCGCTTGGAATATACAGTAATAAATGTCCGTCATTTAGATTATATTCTTTGAATGACGACCACCATATTACAGACGTGTAATTACACCACCGTCGCATGGAATATACACCAGTCATAAATGCCTGTCGATAGATTCTTTGAATGGCCGCTAACCTATTGTTTAATTAATCCCCTAATCCAGACACATGTCTGAGTTTCATCCGAAACAACACCGTCCAGGTTAATATGACAAGGATACTAAATGAAATGATCAGTCACTTTTAGATGCGGACATTCAATGAAATGATCTGATTGTCTACGATAAAACCCTTGGTGGAAGTGGACTTAAATCCCTAAGAACGAACGAAATGATCTGCACCTGTAATCTCCGATTTCTGTTATACGTACGCTATAGTATTATCATTATTGTGCACATAATATGGATTAATCTAGCTAGAAATACACCTGTGGACCACCGATAATGTAACACAATTTTTCACGAATATTATTATTTTAGACTTGCATACTATGTATTATTACAATTCTGTTCTACCCTACTCGACACTATGCAAAACACGGTAAGTTGGTCCTCGAGGCTGTCGACTTGAAAATAATTCCAAGCAAAAATGCTATAAATAGGATGCAATATGCAAATTAGGTTGTTTATGCATGCTGTTAGCCAATAGCTACTGTAAATTTCCCCGCATTTTTACGACTCTAACCAATGAAAAATTATTGCTGTTTGGTGCACGCCATTTTTATTTTTAAAAATTCCTCTTGTTGGAATATGAATAACAGAAAGAATAAAAGGATGACCAAGTTGAATAAGTAAATTTTTCTATAAATTGTAATTATAACCATATCGTAACCACATAGACGGCCCTCGAGTCGGTAAAGTGGTAATTTGGCGTAAAATCTGAACGCCTTGTGTTATAAAACACTCGGTTCATTTCTCGCAAATTTAATTAAAATGACTTATAATACTAAGGCAGTGATCTATGGTGATTACCGATTAAGATTAAGTGGATTATTATCATCGCAGTAACTCATTAAATTGCCCAGACAAAGTTCACTTCGCGCGCGCAGATTGCTCATCGAAAATTAGACGGAGACTCACGCATGCGCAGGGGTAATCTGCGCAAGGAGGGCAATCTGCGCCTATCAGTTACAGTAAGTTACTAGTAGTAAGGTTTTAGGATGCAGTCAGCTGTTTCGTAACCTGGCTGTTTCGTACTTAGTTCATTCGTACCTCACGTGAGCTGTTTCGTACCTTCGTAAATTCCAACTTTTACATGTGCTTAAACGTAACACTCCTCACATGAGTTGTTTGGAACCTTGGTAATTTTCAACTTTTACGTGCACTTTTAAAAACTTAATCCTCCTCACATGAGTTGTTCATACGGGATGTACTACATGTAGTCAAAACGGCCAAAAACCCCATTCCACAATTGTGTATCCAAAACCTAGGTGAATACGATAAAGGTTATGGTCATGAATTGATTTACTTCAAATGAAGCATCAGAGTAACAAGAACTAAGAAGTCAAATCCTTAAAATATTCATATTCATCATTCCGTGACCTAGCTGTTCAAGATACTTACCAACCTTTTCCAAAAGCTTTATCGTAGCAGTTTTATTTCTTGAAAGCATCGTTTTCAAATTTGATCAACATTTGGATAAGTTGCTGTCAAGACATAGTAGATGTGTAGATGTATAATTTCCAAGCTATCTTATCTTGTATTTTGTTTGTAATATTATATATTTTAGGTGTCAGTTATAAAGATGGAAAGTTCAATACCAGGTCATGTAACAGTTTTGTACCTGTTTACTATAGTCAATCTTATAGCATTATTCCATGTTAGTTTGGTTAACGCAGAAATAACAGTTGTAAGTACAATATTTCGAAGTAAAGAAAGTAGATAAAACCTTAATGAATAACGGTCCGGACACTGCTCAGTGACTGTTATAATCCTCTACACTCTGATATATTTGTGATTTTGAAGAGCATTACAATTTGAGTCATGACATATTGAAATGTGGTGTATATAGTTGTTGTCCCTGCTTGTCCAGTGATTCATCAGTCTGGCATCAGGATCTACATAAATGCTCCGTCGTTAAAGTTATTATTCAATTTAAGTTAATTTAACTTAAATTTAATCACATTCTCTATGATCATGAGATGAAGAATCCTTTTGATTTTCAGCAATATCCAATATTTATTGCCATGGCACTTAATGATTGATCCCTGGCTTTGAAAAATCCTTTCAGCTCTCTACAGGCTAAAGTTGTACGATTGACTTCAAATTCATACACATTGTTTATGGTTATGAGATGATGAATGCTATTGATTTTGAATTACTGCCCAAATTATTGCCCTTTGGTCACTTTGATAAATCTTGTGGATGCTCTAGATGCTTAAGTCAATATCTGATTGACTTTATTGTCCCCCGCCTTTCGAAGAAAGTTGGGGGACTATTAAAATGGGTTCGTCCGTCCGTCTGTCTGTCTTTCTGTCTGTCTGTCTGTCTGTCTGTCTGTCCGTCTGTCCGTCACACTTTTTGGGACACAATAACTCTCTTCCTAATTGAGCTAGAATGTTCAAACTTGGTGTATGTGTTTATTAGGTCAATGCCTTGATGGAGTTCAAAGATGAGCATTTTCCACTTAGGGTAAGCAGAGATAAGCAATTTGATTGGTTGATGCTTTGGGACACGATAACTTTAGTTCTAATTAAGTGAGAGTGATGAAACTTAGTGTATAGTTTCATTACAGTAATACCTTGACTAAGTTCGATAATGAGCATTTTCCGCTCAGGGTAAGCAGAGCAATTTGATTGGTCGAGACTTTGGAACACAATAACTCTCCTTCAAATTGAGTTAAAATGTTCAAACTTGGTGTATATGCTTATTAGGTCAATGCCTTGATGGAGTTCGGAGATGAGCATTTTCCGCTTAGGGTAAGCAGAGCGATACGCAATTTGATTGGTCGAGACTTTGGAACACAATAACTCTTCTTCTAATGGAGTAAAAATGTTCAAACTTGATGTATATGCTTATAAGGTCAATGCCTTGATGGAGTTCGAAGATGAGCATTTTCCACATAGGGTAAGCAGAGATAAGCAATTTGATTGGTTGATGATTTGGGACCCGATAACTTTAGTTCTTATTAAGTGAGAGTGATGAAACTTGGTGTATAGTTTCATTACAGTAATACCTTGACTAAGTTTGATAATGAGCATTTTCTGCTCAAGGTAAGCAGAGCGATACACATAATTGGTCGAGAGTAGTCGAGACTTTGGAACACAATAACTCTCCTTCTAATTGAGTTAAAATGTTCAAACTTGGTGTATATGCTTATTAGGTCAATGCCTTGATGGAGTTCGAAGATGAGCATTTTCCGCTTAGGGTAAGCAGAGATAAGCAATTTGATTGGTTGATACTTTGGGACAAGATAACTTAGGTTCATCTTGATTGATGATTTTTATGCCAATACAATGACTGCATTCTCATTTAGTAATCGATTCGACAGTAACAGTGTATAGAAACGAATCACTTGGACACGAGGGTCCCTTTCCCTTGGCCAAAGGGGCCCTTTTGTCTGCCTTTAGGGTCCCCCTAACTAGGGTACATTTTCATTTTTCTCGTCTGTTTTAGCATTTTTCTTTATAAAACACTTTTGGATGACACTTCGTGTACAGTTTGATTGCTCGATACATTGAAAAAAATAAATGTGCGATTAATTAATATGTGTCTTCTATTTATTTTGGGATTTCGGCGGGGGACATCAGCCTCACTGTTGGCTTGTATTTATACGCATTGGTCAAAGGAGAAGACCAACGATTTTCAACAAAGTCTTTGCCTTTGCTTGAAGGTTGAAAAATAAAAAAGCCAGTTGATTTTCAATGATTTCCTCTAACTGCCAGAGTTATGGGCCTTGACCCGTTTGAAAAATTTTGTGGATGCTCTTGAGATCAAATTTGTCATCCGTTTGGCTTTGAATTAATTCACAATGTTTAAAGTTATGAGACAAAGAACCTTGATGATTGCTCTTGATCCCTTTGAAAAATCTTTTTGAAGCTCTAGAGGAGTCGTCAAATTTGTTCAATATCCAAGTTTTGGGCATATTTTCAAACCTTGCCTTCCTGTCTTTGAATTATTAAATGATTTATTTAGCTATCTTTCAATTAAATTGTTAAATGGCAATTGTGTGGCTATCTTTTAAATTATTAAGACAGAGAAGCCTAACAAATTTCAACAATTTCCAGTTATATCTTCTAGATGGCTCTTGAATCACTTTTTAGAACCTTGTGAATGCTCACATGGCAAAAGTTATCATCTGATTTGTATTAAATAGATATTAGTCGTGTCTTGTAAAACATGAGACGACCCTTGTCGACTGCTTGGATTTTCTGCTGTTGGCATATGTTTCATTGACTATCAACCTATTTTTTTTCTGTAACAATTTTATGTCAAAAAACGAAACATCGCCCAGCCCTACAATCAAATTTAAATTATTTACTGAATTACTTAATGCATTGTTACTCCATGAGTGTCTTTTAAATGCTTCCATTCACTACTAAACAATGAATATGCAACAACCTTTGTGGAATTTGCAGAGCACTTATTATACTGTGGTCAAATGTAAAATGGCACAGCTTTCTATATAAGGATATTTTTGATATGTCCGACACAACCGAACTTGTTATTTCAAGTCTGCCCAGTGTTTGACACGTGCTGATTTTATAAATCAATACACATTATGTTAGTCCAAAAATGACTTGTCACTTTCTATCGCTATGTCTTGAATTGTAGGTGGATACTGTAAACAATATTACAGTAGCAAAATATGATGACATACCAGCCATGTTTGGAGACAGTCTACCGAGTGAAGGCATAAATGTAAGTACATCTGGACCAAATCATAAGGCAGGTACAACGGTATGTTAAAGATGCAAATGTAAGATTTAGGTAATTCTCGCTTTAATAGTTTAAAAATAGATATTAATGTGAATAAATTGAGTACAAACCCTATCGATATACAGTGTACTGCGACATTTTGTTTCAGACTAATGACACCCCCGCCTTTGCTTGGAAGAATTCTTGTCACAAAAGGATTAAACCCTGTAAATTTACTGTTCAAGATTTATTTCCCTGGATCCTGGATGTGATGTCACACTAGTCTATGATCTGTTAAACTATGTCTCTTAATCTTATTAATTAATATGTTAATTTGTTTATTGTTCAATTGACTGTTTGTCATAAAGTAAACATCTGAATGTTGCAATGTATAGACAGACGTATAATGTATACAGGTACAGCAATATTTTGTCCATGGATTTATGATTATCCAAATGCAACATTGATGTTTTATTAAAATAATTTTGATATACATTAATCTGTCATCTGTAATATTTTAATAGCGGTATATTTAAAAAAAGAATATTTTGATGAATTTATTGGAAAATTCGAAATCTATAAATCCGATTTTGATAAAACTTGAAATATACCGGTAGGTTTATTTCCGAAAATCACATTTTTAGCTTATGGTCCCTCAAGAGATCCATCTCGTGCAAAATGTGGATGTATCTTGCTTGTTAAATTTACATTACTATAATATTGTGTAATCTGAAATTTAGAGCCTAACTGTTATCTGAGTATGACAACTTTTATTAAGTAGCTCATACAGCTTAGCTGCCATTGGTATAGTTTTTATACGCCCACATTGAAATGTGGTCGTATATTGTCGTCGCCCCCGTCCGTCCGTCCGTCCGTCCGTCGGTCCGTCGGTCCGTCCGTCGGTCCGGCGTCCACAATTGCTTGTGGACGCTCTACAGGCTAAAGTTAATATTCGATTGACTTTAAATTTATACACAGTGTTTAAGGTCATGAGACGAAGAAGCCTATTGTTTTTCAGCGATTTCCGATAATAACTACCAGAGTTATGGCCCTTGATCACTTCAAAAAATCTTGTGGACGCTCTAGAGGCCAAACTTAATATCCGATTGACTTTAAATTTATACACAGCGTTTAAGGTCATAAGACAATGACGCCTATTGATTTTCGGCGATTTCCGATAATTAGTGCCAGAGTTATGGCCCTTGATCTCTTTAAAAAATCTTGTGGACGCTCTAAAGGTCAAAGTTAATATCCGATTGACTTTAAATTTATACACAGTGTTTAAGGTCATAAGACGAAGAAGCCTATTGATTTTCAGCGATTTCCGATAATTAGTGCCAGAGTTATGGCCCTTGATCACTTCAAAAAATCTTGTGGACGCTCTAGAGGCCAAAGTTAATATCCGATTGACTTCAAATTTATACACAGTGTTTAAAGTCATAAAACAAAGCCGCCTATTGATTTACAGCGATTTCCATTAATTAGTGCCAGAGTTATGGCCCTTGATCACCTCAAAAAATCTTGTGGACGCTCTGGAGGCCAAAGTTAATATCCGATTGACTTTAGATTTACACACAGTGTTTAAGTTCATGAGAAGAAGAATCCTTTTGATTTTCTGCGATTTCAAATAATTACTGTCAGAGTTATCTCCCTTGATAACTTCAAAAATTCTTGTGACGCTATAGAGGCCAAAGTTACCATCCGATTGACTTCAGATTGATACATAGAGTTTAAGGTGTTGAAACGAACAAGTATTTTGATTTTCAATGAATTTAGATAACTGAACAGCTAAATCCATGATATTAAATGTTTCATGTATATACTAATTGTTAGCGTGGGGTAAAACTTTATAAAAAGCAATCAAATTCTAATGATTTTCTAATAATTACATAATGAGTTGTTACTCTTAATCAGTTTTTAGTGTATTACAAATGTTTCATTACCGAAAAAAGTAAAAATATGCAACAACCCTTGTTGACTGCCCGGACGATTTAGCTGCTGTGGGCGTATGTTTCGTTGCCTGGCAACCTATCTTTTTATGAGTGATGATATTTTAAATTGGATTATTTTATCTTACAGGGTAGATTGGTATATGTTAAACCCCATAATGCCTGTACCATTGTAGAAAAACCACCAAATCATATGCATTTAATACCTATGGTTAAATGGATTGCATTAATTGCAAGGGAGGGATGTGATTTTGCTGAAAAGGTATTTTGTTATTCTGTATATTAACTGTGGTGAATTTTGTCGCTCACTTTGTTAAGACATGAATCAAGAATTCGCCCATGCTTTCTGATCACAATTTGAAGTACATGTAGTTTTGGCGTATATATATACTTGTCACCCTGTGAGTCAGTCCATCCATCAACATATGATTATCCTAAAGTTTCAAATCTGGTGTGAAACATTGGGGTTATGAGGGAATGAAACCTATAATGTTCTGTGGTCTTCCTTTTTGGAGTTCGCCCTTTTCCCAAAAGCCAGTGTAGAATTTTTAACAGAATTTTAAAGCTGGCATATATTGTAGATATCAGATTTTCTGAGCGTATCATTTCTTTATCCAAGTTTTCCTTATAGATAAGCTGCTGTTGAGACATAGCTGCGGAAGTATTTCCATGCTTTGTGTGGCTATTGTTGAAAATAAGATTAGATTTTAAATATTATCTTCATACATACAGGTATTCAATGCCCAGAAAGCGGGATATGATACAGCAATTGTATTTAATACAATTGGCAATGATGATTTAGTCAAAATGGGTGGAGGTCAGTAGGTCAATGCTTAACAAAACAAAGAATTTGCTAGATAAAACTTAAACTTAAAAAAAATAGAAAAGATCACTGTAAGACTGTTTATGGTATAATAATAAATAACTCTAAGTATTAAACAAAGGCACAACAAACAAGTTTGTTCACATACACAGATGTACTATGTTAATGTTGTTATATAATTTTAGAGACCTTTCTTCAGGAAGGTATTTTTGTACTTGTGTGTGCTTAATAAAAAAATGATATACTGAGATGCAATTAAAACACACTGCTGGTGTTGTTGGTGAAACAAGATACAGATATGCAACATGATTATTGACATGCAATGTAATGGTAGTCTAGCATCACAGGAAAGTCAATATCAACCCTCACAGGGGCCATAACAACTTTACATTGAAACACAGACTGAAGGGGCAAAAATCTAAAGTAAATAACAGCATTGAGTTATAAGTGGTCCAACGTAAGGGGCACAGTCCCGCACTACTAGCCATAGTTCGGGATGCTGACATCTTGCAGACTAGAGATGTTGCCGTATAATGAGCAGTTCTTGTCAAGTAAATGCCTTGGTAGATCTCGAGATCTGTCTGCTGGAAACCAATCTGATTAAAATACATTTCTGTATTTCATTTCATTTTCTATATGTCAACATTTTTATCTGGACATATCTGGCCCTAGCCCCTGTCTATCTGAATGCCTGTCCACAATTTGTTTGCGGGCATTCTACAGATCACATTTTTTAATAGATTTAGACAAACTTGAAATATAGGTCTATCTCACAAATATCTCAGCTCCTTTCGATATTTGCATGTATTGGACCATAACTTTATGGATTATGGTCCCTGATTGTACGAAAAATGGCGTTTTTAGCTTGTGGAAGCTCTAGAGGTCACAATTTTCATTTGATTTTGATGAAACTTGAAATGCTTGTTTATAACCCAAAGATCTTGGTTCCTTTCAATATTCGCACATATTGGATCATAAATTCCTGAATTTATGGACCCTGATTTTACAAAAAGATGCGTTTTTAGCTTGTTAGAGGTCACAATTATTATCCGATTTATTAAAAAAAAAATATATCACCATTACACCGTAGTATCATAAAAATCGGACAAATTAGCTGCCCCTCGTACATAAATAGTGTAAACATAGGTTGTGGACCCCCTCAAGGTCACAATTGTGATCTGATTTTGATGTAGGTTTGTAACCTAAAGATCTCTCGATATTCGCACATAACTGATCATAACTTTCTGAAAAAATCATGTTTTTAGGTTCTGGTCTGATTTAAATATATGTCAAGGTTGTGAACCCTCTAGAAGACCCAATTTTGATTCGATTTTGAAGAAATTTGAAATATATCTTTATAATGCAAAGATCTTGGTTCCTTTTGATATTTGATATTGGATCGTCACTTCCTGTATTATGGCCCTTGATTGTATGAAAAATCTCTTTTGTTTAGCTTGTTCTCTATCCATCTCTTGCAAAATGTGGGGCTATAGTACGCAAAATGATTTTAAATTACCCATTTACCACTTATTTGTAGGGTTTTCATTTTTGGATTCTTTGGACAAATCCCATCAGGTCTTGAACTCATAATTTTTCAAATTTGAAAGTATGCCAGCTTATATTCAGAGTTATGCCCAAAACTATGCTGCTGTCTTTAAAGTTACGTTATGGGAGATTTTTATAAGGAGTTAGCCATTCTTGCTATAACAGTTCAAAAAAAGATAATGAAACAAGAATATATTGAAAATTTCATTCAAATTATATTATTCTAAACAAAGTTATTACCACAATAATTTTTACTAGAAATGGCATTGACACCCTTTTTCGATTATGGCTGATCGTTGATTGACAAGCGTTAACTCCACCTACATAGTTTCGATTATCAAGTAATGTTTACAATGACTGTGGTACTGTTAGCGTATTCGGTTTGAGACGGGACTGCAATTCAATTCGTATTACATTTATTATTTACTACCAATTAGAATTAAGATTTTTAATATATAGATAAGAAGAGACAGTCTGCGACAGGATTTTAAAGTTTGAAAGGAATGGACCAAATCAACGACTGAAAGAGGCAGTAGGCCTATTGTAAATAAATTATAATAAATAGCTGACTTCTTGCGTTGCCTGCGTGTACTCTTTGTACTTCAGGCAGGCTTAAGTGACTCCCTAAGCAGACGAGTAGAAAACAGTGATCCGATGGGCTTGCAATTCAACTGCAGGGTGATGTATATCAATTTCCATAATTTTACTGAAACGCAAGTGACAGAAGCACGTATAATAACGACATTGTGTATTATAGGAAGGCAGCGTGATGAGCTGCTAATTTCCGGCAGTATTATGACGTCAGCGTCACGAAGAATCTCCGCCCACGACGCCATTGTGATTAAATCAATCAACGAAATCCTGTTTAAATCCGAGCCCAATCCAAGCCATCCGTGGGTCTATAGGGTTTATTTTTGGCTTAATGTTTAAATAAAGATCTAATTTATAATTTCTATGACATCTGAGACCCAAAGGAAGACTGACAAAAGTCAGTTTTTGCTCTCCAATAATGTATCTTTAATGGATTTGTTTGAAATCAAGTAAAGCATTTTGATCATTTTTCTGAAAACCCTGTGAAATCGATACAGGCAACATTTTTATCTAAATATTTCAAGATTCCTTGAAAGTATCCATCTTATCAAATTTGATCAACATTGGATGGACTACTGTTGAAATATGCTACTGTGTGGGCATATTTCTACAGTTTGCATGGTTATCTTTGGATTTTGAAATGTATGGATTAATCTGGATTGTTGTGCCATTAAGTTTAATTTAAATACACATTATGTCAACATCCTGACAACTTATTTCACGATTTGTTATTACTTGTCTTTCAGTGATCAGAATAGTTTGACTAAGATTTATTTTTTATCTAGAGATATTGTCTTATGTTGAGCTAAATTACTTAAGTCTACCTTTGCAGCCTGCCATCCCCCACCTGCTACCTGCCACCTGCCACTTCTACTTCTTCAAAAACCTTTGCGCAATTTATGTATATCTTCACTGCAGGAACCACACATTCTTTTCTTGAAAAATCTACCACATTACAAAGTCTATACAAATAATACCAATAGTTCTAATTTATTTTTTGGTTGTTTACATTTATTCTTATATATAGTGTGCAGATTGTGATTAGTTGATTGCAGATAAACTTAACAATCTAGTATGCTGCTTTATATACGTAGTCACCTGAACCGATCTGCTTCTATTTTAAGTTAGTGCCCTTATGCTTTGTCATTCTGACATGGGAATTTCGCAGGGTTTGATGGATGGTTTTCAAATTCGGTGTGAAGCATTGGGATCATAAGAAGATGAACCTTATCGATATTTAGCATTTGGTGACTATTTGGGTTTAAAACTATGTACTAAGACTTGGATGATCAAAGTCTTTTTATAAGATTTTGCATAATTTTCACAGATTTCACTTGGTCAATTGAACTGGAGTTGACAAATCACAATGTGCAGGTTACTATGGTATAAATAATGCTACAAGACCAGATAAAGTGGCAAAATAGCAAAAACAACCAAAAAATAAAACATCAGAATGTTGGTACAATTTTAATTAGATTGTCAAAACATTTTTCCATGAAAATTTAGATAGGGAGAACATGGATGGAATTAACTGTACTATAGTTGATATAAAGCTGGTAATTTTCAGGTATTACATGTACAAGAAGCAGGTTTTGATGTAGCTATTGTATTTAATAAAAAAGGTGATGAAAGTTTGGTACCTATGAGCGGAGGAACTTGTAAGTATATGATGCCTCGACAGTAGATATTGTGTATTTTACTTACCCTTAGATGAAGTCTTTGTTAAGGTTGATGTCCACAACATAAATATCATAGCTGTGATAAGTGCTTCAGGTAAATCTGTTGTCTTATCACTTGTAAAATGAACAGAGCAGGGAACATTTGAAATGCAGGAAACAATCGTACTTTTCAATAATAAAAGTTTTAACGTCACAGAATAAATGGAATATACGATGTAATAGTAGGCAGTATATGATATATTACAAAGCTTATTCACATGAACAGGGTAGTAGGATACATTATACATACATTTATTATATAGGAGGAAATCCTTATAGCAAACATCCTGACAAGATAAAGCAAAGATATTGCTAGCTACTGTATAAAATAAGAATTGATGTTATTTCTTGATTATTTCTTGTTAAGTCAAACCAAATGCTTTCTACATTTGTTCTATATGTTGATATCTGGACATTCCAGTCTGCTCGGGAAAATAGTCTGAACTGTCCAGATGATCGATCTATCTAAGGTACATGTATCAAAGTTGAAAGATTGTATAAAGTTTTGGAGTATTTTTTTAGTACTTGTGACATTATTACCCTTTTTTCATCATTGACATGTTTAATTATGTTCATTTTTGTTCCTTACTCATTCTTTTAAGTAGCAGTCTTACCTTCCCATCCATTATGTATCCAGCTTAGCACATAGTTAAATAAATGAGATAACTTGTTGACCCACTGCTATTATGATGTATTTTAAACACATATCTTCAGAATATAATTCTTAGCAATCTCCTCTATATTAGAATGAGAAATATGCCGCTGTTCTTGCTGTGCACTGATATATAACCTACTTATGTGGTGAGGTTACAGTGTATTTATATGTACTTATTGTCACCCACCTTTCCAGTAAATCAAGGGACACACTATCAAAAATGAGTCTTTCTAATTCTACACTACATGTCACACTTTTTGGGACATAATAACTGCTTCTAACTGAGCTAGAAAGTTCAAGTATTTATTTGCTGATCGAATGCCTTCATCAATATTTCCTGCGTAATCATAATTGACAATCTAAATATTTCCGTAATTCTGTATTTATATTACCTAAAGACTTTATTATTTATAATATCATGCGCATTACTAATTATAAGCGAATGCAAACTACTGCTGACAACGAACTTGTTTTAGACCTTTTTTGGAATCTCTTAAAAATTACTGTTTTACACTATAGAAAATATGTAATGAGTTGAATTAGTATGCTACAAACACACATGTTGATGACTTTTATTCATGTTTTTACAGATGGAAGACAAGTGTCAATACCTTCAGTATTTGTTGGTTACAGTACCGGCAAAGACATGGCAGATAATTTTGATTATCGAAAGAAGTAAGTTGCATCTAAATCTAAATAGAACTCTACCTTGGAAAATAATAGTGACTTTACTGTTGGACTGTTGAATTTTCCCTTAAAGATGCACTATGTAAGCTAAATTAGCACATGTTACATAAACTGTTATTAACATGACAAGCCCTTGATCAACTCTCTAGACTGTCAGATGGCAGGGATATGAATGAATTGAAACACCAGTTAGATTTTAAAATTTAACAATGAAATGAACAATCAGACTTTTCAGGTACCATTGTTACAATAATAAACAAACAAAGCTACATTATCTATTTTTGAACTATTATAGCAAGAACCGCAAGCTCTTTATCTGAATCTTGCATAATGCATCTTTAACCATTTAGTTTTAGGTTCTAAAATTAAGTAGTGATGGGTGTTGTGTATAAAGCAGGATATGCTTACTATTTCTTTAACATTAAGAACTCAGTTTTTATTGCAAACAATCACTAGTTTATTCTTATTACTAGTGATTGTTTCTCATAAAAACTGTGTTCTGTTTTAGTGTTTCCTGATGCTAAATTCCACTAAAAGATTATATTTCTTTAACACATGTACAGATTTCTGCTTCTCATTTCTGTTGAGCACAAATATAGTTTAATAAAAAAAATAATCAGTGGACAAAGACTTAAAAAGTGTTTTAATCTTAATGAATAATTATTAAGCAAAGTGATAATCTTGTGTAATTTGAACTTTCAGTAATATATTGATAACCATGGATGGTGGAATACCAATACCTAATTATAAAGTTTATCTGTGGCCATTTGCTATCGTTGTTGGTACATGTTTTTGTTTAATGGTTATTTTTATGGTAAGTCTAAAATTGTTATCTTAGGCAAATATAATAATATTAATCCCACACCTTGTCCCCCTCTCTGTTCATCAATGATTGGCTTGTGAATGCTATGATAGAGGCTACAGTGTTTAACAAATCGTTTACAAATTTGGTGTGAAGTGTTATGGTCATGAGAGAATGAACATGACAAACGCTATTAATATTCAACATTTTGCAACTTTATTCCCTCCTTTCCAAAAACCTTGTGAACGAGATAGAGGCTATAATTTTTACCAGAATTTTATTCAAAATTCGGAAAGGACAAACACTATCAATACTGAGCCTTCTGCAACTTTCCATTCTGGCGTTGTACCCCTTGACAAAAACCTTATGAATGTGATGAAGCCTGGTTTTTGTGCTCCTTTTATTTTGCTTCCATGTATTCAGTTTTGTTTGTTTCTGTGACGGTTGTAATGTATGTCCTAAATGCATTCAATATACTTCAATCCTTTTCTTTATTGATTTAGTGCATTTAGTTTTTTGAACTAGGCCTACTTATCTGATACATTTAACGGTGTGGTAAACAGTGTTGGGAATTTATACAACAATGTGCTTGCATTCATAATTCTTGCCACATATAACAGATCATGACTCATGCTGACATTATATAATTATTTTTTTTTTTTGGGGGGGGGGGTGCATTCCCAATTGTTTTCAAATATGAGTGTAGTCTGTGTCACCACAGGCCCGAGACTGAACAGCACCGTGGACGCTTACGGCTAGCCCCCGGAACCATTCACTATTTTGGAATTGTTTATGTTTGTGGTCTTGAGTATGATGTCTTGTCAATGTATTTGTTTTTGTGTAGAATTGTGTGTGGTGCAGCCCTCCAGCACTTACTATTGAAATGTGGTTGTATATTGTCGTCACATCTAGAGGCTAAAGTCAGTATCTGAATGCGTTTAAATTGATACACAGTGTTAAACATCATGAGACAAAGAGGCCTATTGATTTTCAATGATTTCTGATTATTATTGTCAGAGTTATGGCTCTTGATGACTTTGAAAAATCTTGTGGACGCCTAGAGGCTGAAGTCAATAAAAAGATTGACTTTAAATTGATACACAGTGTTTAACGTCATCAGAAGAAGAATCCTATTGTTTTTCTGATAATTACTGCCAGAGTTGTGGCCCTTGATCACTTTGAAAAATTGTGGATGCTCTAAAGGTTAATCTTAATATCCAATTTATACACAGTGTTAAAGGTCATGAGACGAAGAAGCATTTTGATTTTCAACAATTTCCAATAATTACTGCCAGAATTATGGCCCTTGATCACTTTGAAAATTCTTGTGGATGCTTTAAAAACCATAATTATCAACTGATTGATTTAATATTTATACACTGTGCTTAGGCTTACATATAATTTTAGAAATGTTTAAAAATTCACTCATAGGATGATGATTACCATTGTGGTTAAAATTCTATATTTTCAGATAGCTAAATGGTGCCGTGATAGACGTAGGAGAAATAGATCAAGGCTTTCTACTAAACATCTAAAAAAGATTCCTATTAAGAAATTCAAAAAAGGTATTAAAAGGGATATAAAACTGTCCCTTTCCTTGGACCTTTCTCCTTCAGTTTAGTTGCCCATTAATTTCCCAATTCATTTTTTGGGATGACACTTCATTTTCTAAAGCTAAACCCTGACAAAACAGAGATTCTCTTTCTAGGGATCATTATTAAATTTTTCATTTGACTGTGAACATCTGTTGAGGTAGAACAACATTTTATTAGAGCATAAATTTAGCGGCGTGGGGCATCCTATCACTGATTGATTGACCAATTTATTCAATGATTGTTTGCTTTATTGTCTCGAGGTGTGTTGTCTTTGACAATATCAAACTATTTTATGTTAAAGAACAAATATGCATACTCTTTTATATTCAGTAAATTATTGTTTTCCTTTCAGGTGATAATTATGATGTTTGTGCCATATGTTTAGATGATTATGAAGAAGGTGATAAATTGAGAATTTTACCTTGTTCACATGGTAAGTCACCGTTTTTTTTAACAATAAAATCTTTTATTATAGCCTCAGGAGGTTTTGGGCATAAAGGTTATATAGTAGGAATTATGAAAAAACAGTTGTTAGTCCTGAATGAGACACTTATTTCAGTGTATCCAGCTCTAAATGGGTACCTTTATTTTGGTAATACAAAAAAATGTTGTGCTCTTTTTAGTAGTGCTTTTTAAGATTTAAAAGCAGTGTAATGAAGGTATGGACCAGGTGGTAATTGTGTCTTGCTTTGATTGTAATCCTTAGTTGTGTTAATAGTTAATATACATATTAATTATTATTTTTATTTTCATATGGTTTCAATGCACACAAGACTATCGGTAGTGGGAAGAAGACTTGCAAAAATCCCAAGGGATTTTATCCAAGAACATTCCACACTAATACATATTGATGATTTTGTTATTCTTCACTTATATAATCAATGTTTTAGCCTATCATCGGAAATGTATCGACCCCTGGTTGACCAAAAACAGGAAGACCTGTCCTATCTGTAAAAGACGAGTCATACCAGGTGAAGAGAATGAATCAGACAGCGATTCAGATGAGGATGGAGGGAGCACAAGTCGTGCTGAACCCACAGAAAGAACACCATTATTAGCCTCACAACCAGCAGCCTCAACTCCAAGAACTTCCACTTTCGATAATTCAGGTTTGTTGTTTTAAATTTATTGGGTAAAAATACTTTTGTTTCATGCAAATTTTTTCCATCAAGCCTTAAGAGTCATTCTATAAGAAAATCAAGCAAAACTGTGCAAAACTTTTGATTGATTTTCCCATTATTGGTCACCTATGTCTGCTCGGAGTTAAAATAGTTTTGAAAAATATTTACTAGAAGCCTATTTGGGAGATATAAGAATTGGGAAGGGTTTTTTTTTTTCAATGTATTTGATCAATTTTAAAACAAATTTAAGTATTTTTTATCAGTAGAATATTGAATACACTGTCAAAGACATAAGAAGACGAAAACACAAAAGGTCACACATGTGATAGTATGGGTCTTCTGCTTTCAGAATCACATTTTCCATCATTTAGCTAAAGAAATGTTGTCATTTAGGTAAAGAAATAAACTATTTGACAGACCCTAAAAAATGCACTTAACTTTGTTTTAATTATGATATTTTGACGTACATATGGTTTTATTTCAATAATTAGCTTGCGCATAGGGGTCTTTAGCAGTGGGAGGAAACTGGAGTACTCGGAGAAAACCCACAAGATTGGACAGGCGACCCTACGCCTTGCCACGTACAACCGGGGATTTGAAACCACACCAGTTTACTCAATGCCAGGCTGTATGATGAACGAAAAGGAGTTTAACATTCAACTTTTTTGCACCCACTGGGCTAATGAAGATAGGCAAACCCAAAACAGTGTACCATAAGGGAAATTCTGCCTTGTCAGCGGTTGAATTACACTTGTCAAGGGTTCTTTAATGCATACCTGTTTGTGCATGAGACCGTAAAATTGTAGAAGAAAATGGTTGACAGATTTAATTTTGAAAATTTGAATATTGTTTCCAGGGTTACCAGAATCTGTACGAGCAGAAGTTACAGGTTTACAACAAGTTGTAGATAGCTCAGAAGATTCTGATGGTTCTATACAGGGTGCCGTGGGTGGTATGTCTGTACAAGTTGAGGATAAACACCTAATTGATAGCCATTCTGGTAGCTCATCAGGGGCAAGTAACACTTCATTACCATCCAGAAAAGGTATGTATTCAGCTTTAATAAATCCTTGTTGGGGGAGTATGTTTGTGACCACATGGTCTAACTAATGGATTTACGACACTGTGATTTGTCATAGTGTTGTGGTTTCAGTCCCAGACTTCTACTTGACAACATGGATCACTTGCCCTAACTCATGGTTTTTCTCTTGCAAGTGAAAATAGAGTTTTTAGTCTTAGTTTGTGTTGAATATACACCCATTCTAGTTAGTTCATTTCAAAATGGATTCAGGAGCAGCATCCTAGGTTTAGTGCAATTAATATCTCCAAAGCATGCAGATTAAGCAGAATACTTGTCTGGGTTCTCAAAACAAAATCATTGAGTTTAGGAATTCTTTTCTTTTTGAAAGCAATTGAAATACAACGATTGGTCACATGCAGTAAAACCTAACATGTATTTCTAATTGGACTTTCTTGAGTTTATAGTTCTAAAAATAGCACAAAAGCGAATTTGCCAAAAATCCAAATTACAAGGTTTTGAAAGCCCAGGAACAATTTGTGGAAAATCTGATTCTTTTGTCCGGATTGTTCACATAAACTTGCTAAGCTATCTAACTACTGTACAATAAATAGAATGAAATTTTTTAATTTGTGATGATTAGATTCATTCTTTAAATCATGTAGAATAATTTTTTTTTTTCAGATAATGCTTCGGTAAGTGCAGGTAGCTCTAGATCAAGATCAACACCTCCCAGATCTACAACTGGTCAGTTTAATACAGCCTTCAGAGAGGAAGATGAAGTCAGTTTTGTGAAAGAAGACAAAAAATTGAAACTGAATCAAGTTGTTTAGTGACAAGATTTAATGTTTTTTTACTTCCATTTTTTAAATAGATTTTTAATTATGATATTTTTGATTAAAAAAATGACTATAGGAGCTTTTTACAGGTTTGCCTTTTTACTTATATAGGCCGTTATATGATATTGAGTGAAAGTACCTTTGTACCAATAGCTTGTATTGCTTAAAATGGACCCGACAACTATTTCAATTTACACGAAAGGTTTATGAAAAAAAATACCAATAGTTGATATTTATGAGACTGTTTTTTACACCCACATATCATGTGGACGTATTATGTTGTCGTCCTGTCTGTCTGGATTTATGTGTGGACTCTTTACCAACAGACCACAATATATATCTCATTTTAACAAAACTTGAAATAATTTTTGTTTATATCCCAAAGATCTTGTTTCCCTACAGACGCAATAACTCTGCTTCTAATTGAAGTAGAATGTTCAGACCTACTTTACATGTTTCTTAGGTGAAGTTGACCGATTTCAATGGTGAGCATTTTCTAACTGGACTAAGCAGTTGTCTAGCAGGATGAACTAACTTACTAAAAGTCAATCAAATTTTGATTTTTTTTTTTTTTGCCAATCAAATTTTAATATTTTTTTTGGTGATAACTAATTAATATTTGGTTAACTTAGCTGCTGTAGTTGTACATTGTTTTGGGGTTTTTTTTTGTGGCAACCTTTCTTTCTATAAAAATGTGATGTATTGCGAATTGAAAAACAAAATTTGGATTTTATTTTTTTCAGAATTCTGCTTACATCCTCTTTCTTTCTATTTGTACATATTTGAGAAATTATAAAGTAATAAATAGTTAATATTGTTTATATTTACATGGAGAGATTATATAATATATATGAATATATTTATGTCATGATTGTTCACATATTATAGTTTGTTTTGTTTTTTTGTCAATTCGTTCATTGATTGTAAAGATGGTAATGTAGTGTTCCAAATGGAGCAGTGTATGTAAGGCCACACCTATTTGACCTTTTGTTTGTCAGAATTCCCGAACATAATTATGATCATTGTAATTATTTTATTTAAAAAAAATAAATAATCTCAAACAGCTGCTTCTCATTTCAAAGGTTTTAAAAAATAAATTAAAACTAGAATTGTCCAAGAAACACACCAGACACATTTTGTATATGTTTTTTATTGAGCTGAATCAGTTTACAGTAAACTTTGCTTTGATCAAGCCGAGTTGCTAAATTCATCAGATCTTGTCTAGTTTTGCACCGGTACTGGCTTTCAGGAAAGAATAGCAAATAACCCTCAAAACCTCAAAGATTTTGGTTTTGTTACCATATGACAAATGAGTGTCTTCCATTGTTTTATTATGGATTTATTCAAAGTTTAAATTTAAAGTGGTATGACTGATTAACCTGGTGGCTCTTTGCTTCATTATTTTAAATTTTTAAATTTAAACAAGAAAATTCGCTCGCTGAAAATCCTGACGAACAAAACATCAAATTGGTGTGACCTAAATAAATAAATGGTTTTCTTTTATTCAATGACAACTTTGAATAAATTAATGACAAATGACGTTCTAAAAAATTTCCATAATTATTCTGGTGATAGGTATTAATCAAATACCATGCCTAAATTTGGAAATTATCATTTGAATTATGAATACAATGCTACAAATGCATTGAAATAATGTACACATTCCCATATTGATAGTACAGTCTTTTTCACATATTCCTGAAAATTCACAGATTTAGTTTGATAACTGTATTTGATGATTTGGGTGAAATTTATTTCCTTTTTTAACTTTAATTCCAAATTTATTTCTCCTGGAATTTGAACTACACTATTTTATTATGTCATTCAGAAAGAATGTCAAACAGTGTTATGTTTTCTACATTTATGATCAAAATGACATTTATACATGTGAAGAGTGTATATTCATCTTATGGATATTTACAAGTATTCAATACCTTTTTAATAAAATAACCCTGTTGAACAAGAATATTATTTGTTAAATGATTTTGAAAATTCTCCTTACACGATGATTGTCTGATAAGTTTGTCCGTATGCAGCCTTTTCATTTGCTAAGTTTTTAAATCTGTGCTTAAAACATTTTAATCTTGTCTTAAAAACATTTTGACTAAAAACATGTTAGAAAATGATTTAACTGGAAAAATATCTTCTTCTTTGGATCATAGATAACATATTCCATTGTATCATGAAAATGAATGTAAAGATATGATAAAAACAATTCAGAATCTAAGAAATTTTTTTTTTTACTAGGTTTGATTGAACAGAAAGTTTTGAAAAAGGTGACTCAAAAATTAAATTCTTTGGTGTTTTGATAATTTATAAAATTTGTTGATATGTTATGAAAAACTACTAAGGTCATGCATACAAATTGGTAGTTCATGTAAATGTTGCTGTCATGGCAAAATTCTACCCAAAAGCAAGCCACATGTAACTATTGACATAAAAATAATATACTCAATAAATCCTTGATTTTTTCCATACTGACAAAGTGTATATTTATATATGTATATATATATATATTTTGCTATATTGGTATTATACAAAAATCCCTTATAATAATAATAGTACCCACTTTCCATTGATATTTTCAATAGAGTATCATTATCAGGTTCAGAGAGTGTCTTAGTACCAATGGGAAGCTGAGAATACCGGTAGATTGCATATCTATAGGACCCAAATAAAAAAAATAAGGTAATTTAAAATTATCTACCTGTAAATGATAGTGTATATAACAGTATGTTCAGCCCGGGAGTAAAGGGGTGCTGACTGGACTGTAACCAGGTGCCCCTCAATATTAAAAGGGCCGCGTTATTAATTCTTAAAAAAAACATTTGTTAATAAAATAAATTTATCTATCATACTGACCTATAAATTACATTTGTGTGATTGTGACAAGGGCCAATGGACATTTTAAGACAAGGGCGCCCTGTTAATGTGACCATGGTGATTTTTAAGTTGTTGTTGCATAGTAATATTACTATTGCAGAAATTGTTACTATGAGGTATGTATTGGCAACCATAATGATATTGCTATTAATATATAAGAATGTTATTATTAGTATTTTTATGAGGATATTACCATGGTGATGATTATTTTGTATATTGTAATATAGATGTATTGATAATATATTAATGATTATTACAAATTTGGTTGAGTTATTATTTTAAAATTATATACTGATAAAATTGAACAAGTCTTTTTCATGCAAGATACACCCACAATTTAAAATAAATGGACAATCAATAGGATTCATCCTTTCATTCTCTCAATGCTTCATATTGAATTAGAAAAAAATTTGTCAAAAACTGATTCAAGATTTACGGTATAATTTAATGTCATACACACGCTGACAAAAGGTCAGTTTTAAAACAAATGTCCTTTTTAGTCAAGGCTATTGATGTTAAATTTATACACTGTGTTTATGTTCAAGAGAAACAGAAGCCTTTTGATTTTCTGGGATTTCTGATAATAACTGCCAGTTAAAGTCCTTGATCACTTAGAAAAATCTTGTGGACATGTGAAGACTAAATCTTTACTATTTGTGATACTTACTTAATAGGTTGTAGTGTCAATAAACTCTCCCATTACCTACAAAACAACACTAGTGGATTGCTTAGACTACTTAGCTGATTGTGCTGTGCATACTTGTTTTGTTTCCTGGCAACGTATCTTTATTGTTGTGAAGGTAAATTGAAAAAAATAAAACCCTTGTATACAAAAAAAAGTACTAATTTGGGTAATTTTTTTCGAATGAAAACCAGATCTGGCGGCAATAATTTTATTGATGATAGGGATAGACATTACTCCTCCTACATTATGCGACTTTGTCCACAAAGCTTAGACCCACAGTGATAGAAGAGTATACACTCAAAGTAAATGCATTTTTATGTGTCATATGTGACTACCTATGTTTTGATCAACTTGCTCTTGGACAGCAATGGAATTTGTGGGTGATTGTGACCAGGGCAGCTCCTTGAAAACAGGTGTAATATGACATTACCGGTATATTGTTGTTGGACTTGTTTATCACTAGTGGGAATGAATGGCCGAATGTTAGCACATGCACACTGTATCGTGAGGTCTGTCATTGAATCAACTGGTGTACTTTCGATTCCCTGGCTGTACATCACAAAGGAGTAGGATCGCCTGTCCAACCTCTTGGGTTTTCTCTGGGTCCTCCGGTTTCCTCCCATTGCTGAAGACCCCTACCATGTGTTAGTCCCAAAATGACCTAGTTTGTGTTGATTGGACTCTCTTTTTATCTCTATCTGGGAGCTGCAGTGGTTCAGTGACTTGATTTTCCAACATGGTTTCCCATTGTATATCAAAGACATTGACTGGTTGCTCGAGGGAATATAAACCAGAGGTCCTGTGGAAATGTGTTGGTTTGCTTGTAAAAGAACCATTCCTGGATAGAATCTGTAATAAATGAAGGCGTATGCCTGTCTTCATTAGCCCTGATGGCACGTAGAAGTAGGATGTCTGACCCCATTTCATTTAATTCATTTATCAATATCTCTATTTATAAACCAATTTCAAACTTTAACACAAAAAATTTCCATTTTTTTTTTATTGTAGGCTGAGTATCATATTTAATCAGGAATTCATTTAAACAGCTTATATTACAGCACTTAAAAACTGACAGAAAGGTAAATTGCCACTCCTGGTCAAATTCTCTGCCAATCTGTCAAATATTACTGATAACCATATAGTTACACAGGTGTAGTTATTTAATATATTTTTCTATGAAATATTGGTTGTGTCTTTGAATGATTTGATTATATTTGTCAACAATCATAGTAGAAACCATAAAAATGCATTTTAATCCATTTGATGGTAAAATTAACATTTATTAGTTTTTCATATAGAACTTTTGATGTTTGACTCAATTAAAATTAAATAACAATTTTGATATGTTTTTACTGATATTACACAACATCATAATCTTGCTTACATTCCATCAAAAGAATTTCGATGTAATCTCTACATGTAATTATTGTTATCTACTATAAACAAACATCAATTTGTTTTCATGGAGGCCATTATTTTTGCCTACCTGGCGACAACATGGCTTGAAATATCCCTACATATAATTTGATTTGTCAATTTGTACGCACGATTTGAACATGAATGGTCGGCGTATAAAAAGTGGAATGGTCAATATTAATCCTTAAAAACTAAATGATCATTTTCACTAACGCCATATTTAACCTTATGTTTTTCAAATAGCTCTGTAAGAGCTTTTAAATATCTGTCATGAAGATCGTCAACTTCTTCTGTTGTTGGGTTCTCATTCTTCTCTACATTAATAGGTGCACCAACTAAAATGTAAAAAAAAACGGTTTCCATGCAAGATACTCCCATACTCTGTGAGAGATGTACAGAGAACATCCTCTCACGACCTCAAAGATTCCCACTAAATTTGAAAAGCACCTCAATGCTTCCCACTAAATTTGAAAAACAGCTGTTAAAAACTATAGCTTATATCATGTTCACATGGTTTTCAGCAAATGGGGGATAAGTCCTGAACAGAAAGTCACGGTACACTGAATATTGATAGGGTTTGTCCTCTCATATGACACAATGCTTCAGACCAAATTTGATAAGAATCTGGCAAACATTGTAGCCTTTGTTATTGCATTCACAAGGTTTTTTAGCATGAGGAACGGAAAGTCGCAGGATGCTAAATATTGATAGGGGTTGTCCTTTCATGAACACAATGCTTCACACCAAATTCCAATAATTACTTCTTGTGTTAAAGTCCTTGTTTCACTCTGCAGAAAATTATAAACGCTTAAACGACACAAGTTATTGTCCAATCTGTATTAATTATAAATCTCTATGAATTATTTAAATTAGTAAAATTGAGAAGCCTGTAAAATTTCAACAATTTCCGTTAATAACTTTTTGAGTTATTACTCTTGATGATACTCGAAAAGTTATGTCAAAACTGTAAAAAATAGATTTGTCTCATAAATGTACCCATCACCTACAAAAGGATAAATATGTGACAACCCTTGTCGACTGCTAAGATGATTTAGCTGCTGTTGGCATATATTTTGTTGACTGGCAACCTACCTATCTTTATTCTTAAATTAAGGGTCAAGTTTCTTCCAACAATATCTTGTTATCAAATTATTTTCATCACCATTATTATAGTTTACATTTTTAAACATTTTGCATTAGGTGAATGGCCTAAACCGTGTAGTCCTTAAAAGAGACAATAGTTTATTTCAATAAGATTTGGGTCTATATTTTTGGCAAGTCCTGATTTTAACCACTCACCAAAATCCTCTGTTGAAATATCTATGAAGAATGAACCATCAGCTTTACATTCACTCTTCAACATTCAGCCCTATACAAAGACAGAAAACTCACCAACACTATTAAGAGGACGTCTGTACGGTACCAGTCCAAAATTATAATTAAAGATGCCCCGCCCATGAAATATAGGGGGAGAGAACCCCAACCGCTTTGTACAGAAATCCTGAAACTTTCGTAACCTGGAACCATCAGGATTTGGCACTTGAACGTACAGGTCGTTTTCTCCAAAACTATAAACTGGTACAAGACTAGCACTGAAAAAAACATTTGAAATTTAAAGCACTGTACATCTATTAAGAAGTGTAGAGAGGAACATTGGATTCTGAATTTATTTTTCAGTTCTGTGCAATCTGAGGAGCATTTAGATGCAACCTTCTGAGAATAGACATTGTCTTAATGACCAATTTGAGATGCAGTTGAATAGCGCAGTTACAATATATTGTTGAATAAATCTGTTTAAACTCAATATATTATTTTTTCGATTTGTTTTTATTACACAACCAGTATAAATACATATTATATTGTCACAATTGTACCAATACCCAGCCCTATTCACATTTGTATTTCTATTTTAGGGTAACACTATATTTAGATGCATAGATAAGTAAATGACCTCTTTGATAATGGTTTAAAGTAGAAGTGGCTATTTGTTTGGACTTTTTACCAGTACAGGAAATGTGCTTGAAGCATGAGTAGCTCCTTCAGAAGTAAAACTTGGATGTTGACCAAATTTGATCAGTATCACAAATGCTTCCTGAAATCTAATTTCTCTCTCTATAGTGTTCTCAAGCTTTTAATGACACATATCATATCTCTGGAACAGATAGTCCTACACTGATGAAAATCAACATGATTCATAATTTTTTCTGACCCCAGTTTTAAAAATTTTGGAATCCAAGGTCACTAAGCGCTAACTATCGATAGGCTTTATCCGCTAATGGCCGAAATGCTCCACACTAAATTCTAAATATACCTTTTAAAAACTGAAGCTTCTATCACCTTCAGATTTATTTGGCGAAGGGGCTAACTGGTCTGAGTTTGTTTTTTTTAACCTTAACACATATTAATTGGACAAGCATTGTTGGCTGAAGATATATAGAGGGTTAACAAATTTCTACATATTGACATTTTGATTAAACTAGAGGTTCCACAACCTTGGTACTGTTACATGTTTTGCCACAATTAGCATAAAGAGAGGGATCATCTGAGGTTTCATTTTAACAGGAAGTGACAATTTCAAACGTATCTGTGATTGCTGTGTAATGAACAGATTTTAGTGGTATATAAAATTGTGACTTTTAGAGGATCTAGATGTGAGCATATAAAAAAAAGTATGTGTAACAGACTATGTATAAATCCGTCACAGCATTTGTTTAAACAGAAAGTAGGAAAACCTCACCCAAGACAAATTGATGGACTGGCAAGTCAGGCGCGGATCCAGGACTTTTTGCAGGGGGGGGGGGGGTCTAGGTTTGATAATTGCTTAACTAATTTCGCTCAACCGATTAATTTGGTAAATTAGATTCAATTTGGTTCATTCTGACGTATTTCCAGAAGGTAAATTCCAAAATTACAGGTCTAAATCGCCAATAAAATCGCATAAAATTTTTTTCAAGTCTGAGCAGGTGGGGGTCCGGACCCCCTGGACCCCCCCTCTGGATCCGCGCCTGCAAGTGGACGACATGTATACTTGTCAGACACTAAACTTGATACAATCTGTGTAGTTCTTACACTTACCCATATTTCAAAGCAAGTCGACAGAAACCCTTTCGTTTCGTGGCTCGCACAGTGAAATTTCCTGGATTGGCATCCAGCGCTTCACTTGCTCCACCTATAATAACAGACACAGCATTTCCACCCGTTTCTTTAGAGAGTAAATAACTTATACTCTCCTTCGATACTTCCACGGCACCTACATGTAAAATAATAAAACAAATTACCAGTATTCAGTAGTGAAATTTTTACAACAAAGGAGAACCAATGCTACAGAACATGTTTAATATGGAAGGGAATAGGGTTTAACATTTAAACTAGGTCATTTTGGGATTCACATAATTATGATAAATATTTATTTCAATAATATGCATGTACTCACCCACTTGGGACTTTCTTTGTGTGAGAAAAAAGAAGAATCTGTAGAAATCCTACAAGGCAACTCTTTGTCATTCATATGCAATCCTTAAATATGATCTAAAGCATAAGCATTAGATGACTCTGCAACCAAACCTTTCTACGAAACATTGGAATTTAGGCCCATCAGTACTCACCTGTCAGCATGAAACAATCTCGAAAAATGGGAAACATGAATTGTCCACTTAAAACTGTTAAATACGACGTCAAGCCTGGAAACAGCTCACTGAAACCCGATCCTTCTGTACAGAAATTTCCAAAATGGCTATAACACAATATTCCATGCGGATGACAACCAAATATGTAGTTCTTTTTCGGATCTAGTTCCACTGTTTTTATTAATTTTAATGGAAAAAAGTTAGCATAATACTTCCAAATTTTCAAGTGTCTCATCAATTGATGTCCTCGACCCCCTCTTGCTGGTGTTTCACGATCGTATAAATAATAAGCAAAATATGCTAAGGGGAGATAATAATATCGCGTAAATAATAGCACATATAGACAGAAAAACAAACAACCAAAACCCAAAAACAAGAAACAACAAGTAAAAGTGAAAACAGAGATGGTCTCTAAACGTCTAGACAACGGGATATTTAATGGAGCAAAATCAAAGCCCAGAATTTTCATTTTCTGAAAGAAAAAAAAATCTGAATACAATTGTTATGAAAATTAACTGTGGTTTAATGTTCTATGTTTCTGCACCAATTATCAGATACCAACATCAAACATCATTAAAGATAGCTACATAAAGCATGGACATACGCCCACACAGCAGGTTTGTCAAAAAACACACCCAGCAGCTGCAAGGCAGGATACGCCTACATTTTAAAAGAAAAGAGATGGATATAGAACAAGCTAAAAACAAGGGCGGTTTTTTATATATCAGGGCCAATCAGGGGTCATAATCCAGAAAGTTATGATCTAGGAATGGACAAAAATATCAAAAGGGACCGAGATCTTTAGGATGTACAGATATATTTTAAGTTTCATGAAAATCGGATAAAAATTGTGACCCAAGTGTCATTACAGTGTAATTGTGCTATATTGAAACATTTTTTTAATTGGATAACAATTGTGACCTCTAGAGGGACCACAAGCTAAAAACGCTATAATTCAGGAAGTTAAGATCCGATGTGCATGATATTTGGGTTATAAACATGCATTTCCAGTTTCATCAAAATCTGTTCAAAATTGTGACCAATAACGTGGGATACAATCAGGGGCCATAATCCATTAAGTTATGGTACAATAAATGCCCACATGTAAGTTTTGTCATAATCGAATAAAAATTGTTACATGGAAAGTATCCACAAACAAATTGTGGGTGGACGGACGGACGGGGGCAACGACAATATACATAACCTATGAAGTTATGGTCCAATACATGCCAATATTGAAAGGAACCAATATCTTCGGGAGATAGACCTATATTTCAGTTTTCGTCATAATCTGATAAAAATGCATCCACATAAAAAATGTGGGCATATGAAAATATAGGCAGCTTATCCAAAAATAAAAAATCCTGATGAACGTTAGTAGCGAACAATAGGATCAATAAGGGGACCTCTAGGTTATCAAGACATGTTACTGATATTCACTGCGCCATCCATTAAATACTATGGCCTTTATTAGGTTCACACGTTCTTGGGGATAAGAGCATAACAGAAAATAGCAAAACCCTGAATATCTATAAGATTCATCCTCTCATTACCCCAATACTTCACAGCCAAATTTTACAAATATTGGTTAAAAACTATAGATTCTCATGGGCATAAATAATGATTTTATTTGTGGGGGAGGGGCAAAGACGTAGCCGTGAAATATATATTGGGGGGGTCCGCAAATGAAACTATATAAAATGTTGACAAACATGATTGGAGGGGCAAAGCTGGGGCAAAGTCCAAGGTTAAGGGTGCAAAGGCTGGAGCTTCAAATCGGGGTAGGGACCTTCCCCAGAAATTTTTGAAAAACAGGCCAGCAGAGATGCAGCCTGGCAGTATTTAAGGCAATGATAAAGTGTCAAACAAACGGACATGCGAACCTCGACGAAGCCCATTCACGAGCGCCAAAGTAGGGAGTCCTTTAGGAGGGTACGGTGGATCTGACAAAGAAAATTTAGAAAAATAGTCTGCCAGAAATGCTGTCTGACAGTATTCAGTCAGGCACTGATTGTCGCGATAAAGTGTCAAACGAACAGACTTGAAAACCTCAACAATGTCCCCTCTTGAGCGCCAAAGTAGCGTGTCTTTATTGGGGACTTCCTCCAGAAAATTTTGAAAAATAGACTTGTGTAGGTGCTGTCTGACAATATTCAGGCACCAATTGTCGAGATAAATAAAGCTGATCAGATACCATCTGTCGCCTGATCACTAGTTAATCCGACCCCAGAGAGAAAAGTGTCAAATGAATGAAGTGAGTGAATGAACGTGAATGAATATTTTCGCCACAATATTTTGAGAAATAGACTGCCGGAAATGCAGTCTTGCAGTATATCAGACACTGGTGGTCGTCGAGAACTGATCTGATACTGTTCGTTGCCAAATCACCAGCTTATCCGAACAGAGAAAGAGGTGTCAAACGAACAGAGTGAGTGTATTAAGTGAATGCATATTCTACCCGCGTTGAACGTATACCCCAAAATATTTCCGGGATTGTAAAAAGCACTTCTCAAGTAAAGTGTTTGCGTTTCAATTTGTACATTGTTTAACATAAACCTTGTAAGACATATATAGATTTTACTATGTAAATTTTTGGGGGGGCCAAGTATATTCAGACCCCAAGTCCCCCCAACCAAGGAAAACAATTTAGGGGTCAGACCCCCCCCACCCCCTACCCCCCATGTGTGACGCCCATAGGGAGGAGGAGCAAAAATGAGATCGACTGATAAAGACATGCTCCTGATACCAGTGACAGGGTTACAAGCTAAGTACCTCAGGAGTGAGCTTTCAAGGGGGATCTGGGGCATGCTCCCTCAGAGAAATTTTTTAATCTAGTCTCTGAAGTCTGAATAATCCCATTTTCTGGAATTTTGAAGAACTCTGATGAGTAAAATTGAGTACTATCACTACTATGCAAGGGATTTTTAAAAATAGTCCTAAAAAACTACAGCATTTCAGCAAAGGGGGTATAACAGAAAGTCACTGTAGCCTACCTGGTAGGCCTACTCTAAATATCGATAGGTTTTGTCCTTTATGACCACGATGCTCCACCCCAAATCTGTCTAAAATGCAGCATCTATTGCATTCACAAGGTTTTCAATAAAGGGGGCATAACTATGGGTCAAATGCCCAGCCATGCCCAGGGTTTATTTGGGATTTGCATGAGTTTTTTTTCCTATAAGTATAAGTCAAGTGTTAATTGTGTATGGGGTAGCCTAGACAGGCGCGGATCCAGAGGGGGGGTTTGGGGGGTCCAAATCCCCCCCTGCTCAGCGACATAAAAAAAAAATAATGCCTTGCATCAATGAAATTAAATCACAAAATGATCCTGCATCAGTATAAAAATGATTTCTCTGTTTAAAAAGCTCAATTTGTATGTATGCCTATGTAATTTAGAGACGATGATGGCAGATTTCCGTGACAGATACCTGGCAAACCCACTCCTGCAAAAATTCCTGGATCCGCCCCTGCTAGAGGTTTGTTGTGGGGCATGGTCGGTTTAATGCTGCCTTCATATAACATAATAGGCCCCAACTGGCTTTACAGTATATAGCCTACACGCCTGGTCAGATAGTGCATGTTTATTTACAATAAAAAGGATTTAACAATGTGATTATGATAAATCTAATAATGCACATGTGGTACAGCAAATGTCATTTTTAAAGAAGGCCATTTGTGAACAAATCTAAAATTAGGTTATAAATTGATCATGTTATTTTATCTGGAAAATATCACTTTTAAAAGAAAATACCTCCTGTATAAGTGTAAATCAGCCAATATTTCAACTTGCAAACTTTGTACCATTGAAAAGATTTTTGTCATCAAGGTCAAGGTCCATTCTATATCGGAGTTGTCTTTCGCGACCTTTATCTAACAAGATATTTTGGTTGATAGTTAGACCATAGTACAGTTCTATGGTTAGACCCTATTAGTATTAAAGTATTAGTCCGGTTGTCATTCAGCTTTATTGGGCGGCTATGGGCGCCCATACTGATATGGGCACGTCGGTCGTCATGGCTTTGTATTGCGCCCAAATGATACTCAGAACTACAGAAGCCGCATTGAGCGGGTGAGGCCCGCTTAAGCCCCGTTAACTTTAATCATTGATAATGTGTCCAAACTTGCGGTTATATTCAACGAAGGTGTTGGTTTCCGTTATCGTTTTAACGACGGCATTATAGTCCGCTGTCAGAAGTAGGCCCTACCCTTATTTTGATGGATTACATAGCCTATATCTTCAATGATTAAATTCAGAATCCGGATGATGCCATCCCGGCAATGCTGGGGGAAATTTAAATATTCAATATGACCACCATGACACATTTTCTGGTTATTTATTGAGGTAAAATTCATGACAGATTCGCAAGGTGATTTCTGTAAGAATTCCATCCGCTGAATCCAGTGGGCTTAGGTCAGGCCCGTAGCCAGGGGGTGGCAAGGGGGGCAATGCCCCCCTGAAAAAATGTTTTGCCCCCCCGAAAGAAAATTTGCCAACCATAACTCTGAAATACTCTACTATAGACTTTAACGGGTGTGCCCCACCTAAAAACTTCACTGCCCCCCCCCCCAAAGCCATCAAGCTGGCTACGGGCCTGGCTTAGGTACCGTAGGCCTACCGGTAATTCTACAAAAGATGACGTTTGATCTCGCTAAAAGAGACAAAGTTCAAACGTTTCCTAAAGAAGGTGTGTAATATATTGAAATATATAGGTTTTTTGGTGGATTTTTTATCTTCAATATTGTGTAGATTAGCAAATTCATATATTCAAGATGGCCGCCATGAGACATTTTCTGTTTCTTTAGTGAGGTAAAATATGTGACAGATTCTCTTAGACATCGGTTTAAAGGATGTTCTTCCCCGTTGAATACAATGAGCTTGGATAATCCTCCAAAGGCGACGGCAAATTCAAAAGGGGGGATCCGTTTGGCGGGAAAACCATAAAGTTCTCTAAGGTGCGCAATATGTTGAAATATAGGTTTTCAGTGTCAATTACTTCAGATATAAAAACATTTTACGACCAAAAGTTATATTAGGCTGAGCTCATATTCAATATTTGGGGGGACAATTCGATGTTAGTAATGTGATAAGTGTAATAGGCCCTACATCAAAAGCTGAATGTCCTAAGATCGAAATATAAACGACAATATTATGGTTCTCAAACCCAGCACTTTAGCTAAGTTTAGAAGACCCTGGAACCAGAGGCGTGGCCGTGAAATATATATGGGGGTGGGGTGTGTTTCCGCAAATGAAATTAGCCTACATTGTAAAATATTGACAACCTGTGAGATCGGAGGCACGAGGCTGTGGCAGTAGCGTAATCGGGGGAGTGTGGGAGGGTCACCCTCTCACCGGGGGGGGGGGGGGGTCACGCCCATAATTTCAGTCTTCCTCAAACACTGTTTTGGCATATTTTACGGGGTTAAACTAAACATCATACCAATACAATGTTTATCATGTTTAAGTCAGGGGGTGTCGTATTCATATTTTTCATGACTTTTACATATTGAATGTTACCCTTGAGTTATGAACAACACGACAGAGAGAGTTTAATAGGGGAATTTTTATGAGGATCCAAATGAAACAAAACTTGATCACTTTAACTTTAGTTTATGAGGATGCTCAAAGGCGTGCGTTTTTTCGGGTTTACAGACAGCGGCGCCGGTCTTCCCGGAGAGGCGAAGATGCGTGGCTTACCTTGTATGGACCCACACCCCCGCCTAAGAAAATTTTGGAATATTTGACGGCTGCAAACACCGTTTCCTGCTATTTCACCCCTAGAACAAAGCAACTTCATAATGGTCTAATATAGCCTAATTAAGGTGGCTGACTGAATTCCAATCAATCGTTTACATCCACGAAGACGGGGCCGTTGGGAGAACATTTTCGAAATTTAACTGCCACAAACACGTTTTCCCAGCCTGTGAATACAACAACTTCAATTTGGTCCAGTATAGCCTACCTATAGCTGACCAGAATTGCGAACAACCAATCAATCGTCGTGGGCTATTGGGGCCTCACCCGTCCGGAGAAAATTTTGAAAATTTAACCACCGCAAATGCGTTTTCTGCTATTCTAGCCTGTGTAAGCAACTCCAAAAGCATCTAATGGTTTTGCAACCAAAATCCCACTCTGAATTACAACCATTTAATCAGACTGTTGTAGGCCCGTAGCCAGGGGGTGGCAAGAGTTTTGCCCCCCACCCACCCCAAAAGAAAATTTGCCAACCACAACTCTAAAATACCTACTGTAGACTGTGACGGGTGTGCCCCTCCTAAAAACTTCACTGCCCCTCCGAAGCCGGCAAGCTGGCTACGGGCCTGGACTGTTGCAGTTGCATTCACAAGTACCGGTAATAATCGATGCCCGAAAAATGTCGCACAAAGTAGATGGTTCCAGACAAAATGTTTTAATCCATAGTCAACTCAGTACAAATTCGTGGTATACAATTAAAAGAAAAGTAAAATTAGTGTTATATTAGGACTCGATGACAGTTAGGGAAGCAAAACTAGAAATGTCCGAAGGAGGTTTACAGACAGCGGCGCCAGTTTTCTCCGAGAGGCGAAGAAGCGGAGATGACCTTGTATGGACCCTCAAAGAAAATTTTGGAATATTTGACGACCGCAAACGCGTTTTATTACTATTTTAGTCCCAAAATGAGTGTTTTATTAGATTTCGGGCACTTTATTTTGCCTTTTTTTCTTTTTTTTTTGGGGGGGGGGGGCGTCCAAGTATATCCAGACCCCCCTCCCCACGAAAAACAATAGGTTCATATATTATATATGTCTAATCTGCAATCGAGATAAACCTTGGCTTGCTCCATTTTTAAAAGAGCATATTGAATTTTTCAAAAATTTTGACCATGAAACTGTGATGGGGCAGATTGAACTACTGTCAATGGGGTACTTTGAACCATGGTTCTATGTATCCCATGCAGTGCATTATAGACTATATCATTTAATAATTTGTTTAGCCCAGGGAATTCTTGTACGTCTAATCTACAATCCAGATAAACAAGGGCTTGATCCATTTTGATTTTTTAAAAAATAAAAACAAAAGATTTAGAATATCAGTTGATCCTACTATGTAGTAGGCTTATCGTATAAAAGATTGGACAAATTTTTGTTTGATTCACTACAAAATTTGAATTTAATCCCACCAAACTGTCAACTTATGTGCAATTTACGGCGATGTGTAGGAGATTAGGGGATCCAGACTCCTGCGTGTTTAAATTGTATCGTTGCACGGATGTCAAATCTGTGGATATTTGTTCTTAACTAAACACGATTGTTTACAAATAATTATGTCACTATACGAAACAAGTGACTGTATGGTAAGATCTATATTAGACCCAAGCCTAACTATTTTGCCGAATTTGGGCGTCATATTGGCGTTTCGTTCGGTCATTGCCATTTCGCCAGTCAGATATCAACTCGGTGAATACGAAAACCTATACTGCCGTGCAAAGGAAGAAGGCAGTATCTACACTTTTGGCCAAAATATGTTTTTGGTATCATTGTGATCGGCAGTATCAGCTCTATCACATGTAAAAATTTCATTGCTATATTTCAATTAGGTAAAGAGATTTACAGTGTCGATTTGGGCAGTAAATGCAAATTGCCCTGGTATAACTAGGGATGAAAGCAGTAAGTGTAGATACTGCCATTCTCCTTGATACATCTATTAAAACCCAGGGCGAAATTTTGGCAGTAAATGCAAATTTCTCTAATATAACTAAGGAGAAAAGCAGTAAGTGTAGTTACTGCCGTTCTCATTGGAACATGTATGTACCTTAAGATAAGGTGCTGGCAGTAAATGTAAAGTGACCTGCATTAACTAAGGTAAAAAACAGTATATAATGTCAAGGATTTGGACTCTACTGAATGGGGAAATGCCTAGAACAATGTTTATGCATAAATATGCAGTTTGTAAACTGTCTGTTTATCACAGAAACAATTAGAGAACATGTGTAGATGCTGCTTTGTACCTTGGTTTTACAATGGGCACAGGAAAAGGTCCCGAGCCATAAAATGGGCAGTATCAGCATTATCTCAGTCCCTCAAAGAAATATACGAAAATCGACAAGTTATGTCGAAAGAGAACCAATATATTTCCTTACGTTGAAGAAATCACATTATTTTATACAAAACTATGAGTACAGGAAAGTGTCAAACTTTAACGTCGATTTTCTCAAAATGACTATTTTGCAGATACTGCCTTTCTCTTTTGTGGTGCAGTATAGTTTGACGTATTCACTATCACACATTAAAATAACATCGTTATATCTCGCCAAATATTGAGTACAACCTGGTTGGGCAACGGATTTTTTTGGAGGGGCTGAGGGTGTCGCCAGTTAAGCCGGTCATTTCGCAGGGTTTTATGGCTGAATTTTCTCAAATTTCCTTCTTCGTGCCTCCTGCCAATATCATTGTGAGGGTAGTAGAGAGTGTCTTGATTTACGCGGAAAACTTCAAGGTTGTAGTTTCAAATTTCAAGTGAACTATTGGTATTCTATTATTCTAGTCGTATAATAATTTTTACAGTATATAGGCTGCACCGCGAACTGTCTACGGCGCAAACTACTAATTTGGTGCTCCCTCCTCGCACCTGGGTGCCTGGGTCTCAAATTGAAGTGCTTCAGGGAGCAGGCGCGGATCCAGAGGGGGGGTCCAGGGGTCCGCCCCCTCCCCCCCTGCTCAGACTTGAAAATTTTTTATGCGATTTTATTGGCGATTTAGGCCTGTAATTTTGGAATTTACCTTCCGGAAATACGTCAGAATGAACCAAATTGAATCTAATTTACCAAATTAATCGGTTGAGCGCAAATAGTTAAGCAATTATCAAACCTAAACACCCCCCTGCAAAAAATCCTGGATCCGCGCCTTGGGAAGGTTTCAACTACTCCCGCCAATATCATCTGTAGAGAGATTGTCTTTTGATTTGCGCGGAAAACTGTAGGCCGGCAATTACAGCAGTAATATCAAATTTCAAGTGAACTAGTATTCAGTTTTGGTGATTAGCGTGAAGAGTAAGAAACTCCAAGCATTATTATACCGGAAAATAGTTGTAGTGGGGGAGGTTAGGACAATCGCATTGGGGAAGGTAAGGACATTGTCCCAATATGCCCCACATTATATATGGCCAGACCTACCCATCTACCTCTTTCAACAATCATTTACGGGTATGTACGGATTTTCGATATATATATTATTATTAACATAAAAAAAACCCCGAAAAAATCGGCAGCAAAGAAAATGAAATTCAGTCTCCATAAAACGGGTGTAGACAAAAATAACAGAAAGAACTTAAGTACAGAAAAAGAAAAACGCACTGAAATTTCTGATTCCGAAGAAGACGACGCTGGTGTAGATTGTGTCGTTTGTGGCGAACCCTGCTCTAAAAGTCGCCCGAAAGGAAACTGCGTCAGTTGTGTTGTCTGTTATACGGTGTGAGCCCACGTTCTGTCCTAAGACACACCCACTTCCATAAGTCAAAACATGTGATTCGGATGATGATATATAAACAATGCACCTAGAAGATGCCGAATGCCAATGACAAGACAAATATTATCTGAAATAATATATGTGTTTCAGATTTATGTTTCATATTTTATTACTTTCGGATTAAATAAAAATATGTTAATTCCTCCCCCATGTAGTTATCAAGCATCTGCCCCCCCCCCCTTCCCCTCCCCCTTTGCATTCAGTTTGTATCAGCCTAGTGCTAATAAAGATTACCGTGCTTAAATTTAAATAGCCAACGAGTCTTAACAAAGATGGCCTCTGACATACCCTGTACATACTATATAGTCAAGCAGTAGTAAGAAGTTTTATTTTAATCCCTTCAAGTGCCCGTGGATCACTCCCTACATTTTACACCTTGTTCCCATGCCGCGATTTTCATGTTAATTAAATTTCTAATAAGGGGTCATTGAATGCACATCAGCATTATCCTCTTCCCTTAAGTACATTGGCCACTAGAAATTTCTTTCTTAAGTTCGTGATAATGATTTCTGATACCTTTCCGTACAATTTAAGCTTGGTTTCACACTCGCAATTTTCATGTTGATTAAAATTTTAATTACCGATGGGGGCCAAGTGATATTTTCGTTATTTTTGAGATTATGTGATACTTACAGCTATAACTTCATTAATTTAATATGTCATATTTTTGCTCCTAGTCGTATAAAACATGTCCATGCAGTTTTGTGTTAAATACCTGAAATAGATCACGAGATAGCGAAAACATAGTTCAGGTGCGGATCCAGGATTTTTTGCTGGGAAGGGGGGTCTAGGTTTGATAATTGCTTAACTAATTGCGGCCAACCGATTAAGGGGGGGGGGGGCTCCCCCAGAAAAAAATGGTAAATTAGGTTTAATTTGGTTCATTCTGACGTATCTCCGGTAGGTAAATTCCAAAATTACAGGTCTAAATCCCCAATAAAAGCGCATAAGTCTGTGAGGGGGGGCGGACCCCTGGACCCCTCCCCCTCTGGATCCGCGCCTGTAGTTCAGAGTAAAATCGAAAAATTGCAAATTGGTGACGTTTGACCTCCTCTTATAATAATAATAATAATAATAATAATAATAATATCTTTATTTCAAAAGGGTGAACAATCTAGGTCCGATATGGATGGACCTTTCTGACACGTTGTGCCCTTTATAACAACAATAAAAATAACAATATAACAAGGTTATCAATTGAAATAAACATTAAACATAATTGCTTACATATCGATCTTGCACCAATTATGTACCGTGTGGTACATGCATCACCGGTAGTATTAGTAAGATGATGATTTAGGTTTGAAACATATTTTTAGTAATAAGTCTTCGAAAAGAACGAACATTTCTGCAATTTGTTTTTATGGTTTCAGGTAAATCATTCCACAATTTTACACCTTTATAACGCAAACTATTCTTAATAATATCTAAATTCGGTCTGAGAAGGGTCAGTCGAGAATTAATACTGCTATAAGGAGTCTTATAATTCAATAATAGATTAGATAAATAACTTGGACAAACATTGTTAAGTATTTTATATATGAAAATAAGGTTGTTTAACCTATGTCTTGACTCTATATTCAGCAGCTTGCATTTCCTTAGAAAAGGGGGCAAGTCATCAGAATGTTCTTGATCAAAAATGAGTTTGAAGGCCCGATTTTGCTGACGCTGAAGGAGTGAATATGCAGTTTTGCTACAGTTATCCCAAATTGGAGAGCAGTAATCAATATATGGCACGAAATGTGACTTGTAATATAGTAGCTGGAAGGATTTAGATAGATATGTTTTAATCCTTCGCAATTGAAATAGTTTCTGGTTTAAGGTTTTACTGATCATCTTAACATGGTCATTCCAATTCAAATTTTGATCAATATATACACCCAAAAGTTTAAAGGAGTTAACTACTTCAATTTTTTTACCTTCAATTTGAATATCAAGGGATTCTTTAATAAATTTTCTTTTCTGAGGCGTTGTTACAAGCATAGCTTTAGTTTTCATTACATTTATTATCATGGAATTATTAACACACCAATTTAGAACACTATTAGCATCTGACTGTAATTTAGTTTGAAGTTCGGATAACGTTGCAGCCGAAGTATAAACCGTAGTATCGTCTGCAAACAGATCACAATTAGAAGACAAATTTAAAGGCAGATCATTAATGAAGATATTAAAAAGTAAGGGACCAAGTACAGATCCGTGTGGCACCCCGTGTAAGACTGGCTGAAATGAAGATGTGCATCCATTAACAGATGAACACTGATTTCTGCCAGAAAGATATGATTTAAGAAATGACAGGGAAGATTTCGATAATTTGTATAAAGCACATTTTTGTAATAATAATTTATGATTCACTAAGTCAAAGGCTTTTCTGAAGTCAAAAAAGATTAATCCACTTAACAAATTGGAATTCAAATTATCATAAATATTTTCTGTTATATGTGTCAAGGCAGTTAAACAAGAACTAGTTTGTCTGAAACCTGATTGCTTAGCATACAATAAACTATGTTTGTTTAAAAATTCTGTTAGACATTTAGATACATGTTTTTCAAGTGGTTTTGATAATACAGGTAAAATAGATATTGGACGAAAATTATTCGGATCAGCTTTACAACCAGACTTATGTAAAGGCAGAACCTTAGCTGACTTAAATAAATCTGGAAATACACATTTAGCTATGCATAAATTATAGATATATGTTAGACTTGGAGCAAGTATACCAAACCCCAGTTTTAAAAAAATTGGATTAACAAGATCTAAGCCTACAGATTTAGTTGTATCAAGCAACTGAAGAAATTTTGACACTTGCATAACAGCTATAGGAGTAATTTCAAAAACCTCATGCGATGGAAGGTGCCCTTGAATAAAATTGAAAACTAGCTCATCATTGAAATATTGAGGTGATACAGATGCTTTCTTTAAAAGATTATCAGGTATTTTAGAAAAATAGTTATTAATAGATTCACAATCAATGGGTATAGGAGAATTAGATTTAGAGGTGTCAGTTACACTATTCATAGCCTTCCAAATTTGTTTTGAATTTTTTGAATCAGTTACTAAGCTACGAAAGTATTTAGATTTAGAGTTTCTGATTAAATTTTTCAGTCTATTTCTACATATTTTGTATTCAATGATTTCGCCTCTCTTCTTGTGTTGGTCGCGTAGACGCATCATTTTAACAATTTCATCAGAAAGCCACGGTGGCTTTGAGACGGTTTTAACTCTTTTGGTCCTAAAGGGAGCATGCTTATTAATAACTGGAAGAATAGTATCATACCACATTTTAAGTGCAATATTTGGATCAGAAGCATTGTAAACATTATCAAAAGGGGCAGAATTTAAATCACTCAAGAAATCAGATTCATTGAATGTCTTGAATGATCTATAAGAAATAGTAGTATGGGATGATTTCGGGATCTTGATACCTTTCTTATACCATGTAAAACAGCATGGAAAATGATCAGATATATTTATATTTGGTACATTAATTTCCACAATGTGTTGAGGAGAAGACACTATAATATGATCGATTAATGTTGATGATGTTGCCGTAACACGTGTAGGAACATTAACTAATTGTTTAAGGTTATATAACTCAAGAATATCTGTCCAAAAGAAGTTGTTAGATTTAAAGAGATCAAAGTTCATGTCACCCATCATTATAATTTCATGACCTTCATTCCAAACAGTGTCCATCATTGCTTGAAAATATACAAGCCATTTTGACAAGGAAGCAGGATTGCGGTATAAACAACAGATTAAAATAGGTAGAGAGTTCCTTAAGGATACTTCAACCCAGATACATTCAATAAATTTATGCTCAAGATCAGTCCTACGTTTACAGACAAGAGATTCTTTTACATACAAAGAAACACCAGAGGAACCGCCCAAACAATTATCTTTTCTGAATGGCTCGTGGAAGCCAGAAAACTTTATAGCGTCACATGGGATATTCTCATTTAAATGTGTTTCTGTGAAACCAAAAACATGAAAGTCATTAATAAGCAATTTCACCTCGTCTATTTTGTTGATCACATGGTGAATATTGATGTGACCGACATGTAAGCCTTTATGGAATAAAATATTATCGAACATAAACACTACAATAACACAATATCAAAATGTGAAAAATTAAAACCAGTATGTACAGTATAAACAAACAAAATGCAAGACAAAATAAGTTAAGTGGTGAGTTTTAATAAACAGAAATCTGTTTACCACTACTTATAGATAGAAAACAAGGTTCGTTCGTTCGTTCTTGGGGTTTAACGTCCACTTCCACCAAGGGTGATTACGTGGACAAGAATACAAGGGATAAAACGACCTATAAATAGTAAGTGCAATGACCTATACTTAATTAGTTGTTAATTATGCAGTGTGAATACAGCCTGCAAGATATAACATTGTATTATTTTGTAGTATGAATTTCTAACAGTATTAAAGTACAGTTCTGGGCATTTTGTTTGGCTGAGACTTAAATTATTACCAAATTAATATCAAATAATTATGTTTGTATGGTGGTACAGAACATATAAATCTAAAAAGCCTGCTTTAAGCAAAGTACAGTACATAATTATTCAATAATATATTACAGCATTAAACACAGTTACTTGCTAGCTATTGTTAATAACAATATAATAATATCATCAATTCAATATCAACACTAAAAAACTGTAACGGTTGGTTACACTAAAACATCAAATATTAAATCATAACATTAGGCAGCAGTTGATTACAGTAACTGCTTGCTTCCCAATACTCGGGGGGGGGGGGGTGGGGGGGATATGACATCAGTATTCATACTTTACATAAGCCAATTTTAACAACTCAGTTTTTAGTCTCTATCATCCACACAAATATTCTACGAATATTAGTCTGGATGGGTTCTCAAAATTTGACGGAAAATAGGTCATTGTCTGGATTATCCAGTCTTTTAAGTTACCACGTACTGAATCTATCAAAACACTTCGTTTGTCAACAATGACATTCTTTGAAATTTTGTTTGTAAAGGGTTCAACTGAAATGGTAATTTTCTCTCGTCATGAATCAGACGTATGGCTTCTCACAATCTTCTTAATTCTTCATCGTCTCTATTTTGTTTCTAATAATAGATGTGCCAAGTGAATTGTGGGATATATTTCAACCACGCTTTATAGAATCTAGCAAAATCGACCCGGCTTCATAAGATCTAGCACTTACCCGAGACTTTAGCCAAAAGGCTCCATTGCGCATGCGTAACCAAATGTTTGGTTTTTTATGGGGTAGATTATCCAGTAATTTTCGTCAAAAATTGAGAACCGTCCCAGACCCTCCGTGCGTTGAAGACTAGGAGGTTCTGGGTGACCGAGACTACTCAGTTTTCTGGTCATGATCAATTAACAAGCCTTGTACATTCAAGGAAAGAAACAAGGAAATATTTATGCCTACAATTACCAAAACCCATTTGACTGATAGGGAAACCGAGGAGGGCTACGACTAAATGATTGAATCCTAGGCCAGTTGGAAGCGTGTAGTGGGGATAGGCTGTTGAATGCATAGGAAGGTTCATATCGATGCGGTAGTGGTACAGTCCGTACCGGTGACCTCTTTGGAGTCTGAATGTCAAAAACTTGCTTTATAATAAAAGCCAGATAGCCTACACCTCTTGCATTTAAATGGGTGTGGTCAACATAGAGATATTTTTTAACCCCTCCATTAGATTGGAAAAAATAATGGCTAGTTTTAATGAGATCACAATTATTAGAAGTACATACTCTTTTTAAAACTTTATTTACGTCTTTAACCCTATCGTTAAAAACAGAATCTTCTCTAGGTAATGCCTCCAAAAATCTAGGCAATAGCTCCAAAAAGCTAATACGGGCAAGGGGAAACTTCACTTTTAAGATAGAAATTAGGTCATCGTATGCTAACTCTAAGGCCGGTAAAGCATCCAGAGACAAATCAGAGCAATCATTGGAACCTATGAGCAATAATACGCTTTTAACAGAAGTCATTGGTCTCCCGACTCTTGCTATATAATTATACATATCATTTACACCAGCACCCGAAATTGATCGCACTTCTGTGTTTCCAGAAAAGTCTAATCTCTTTGGAGAAAGATCTTTCAACATTGAAGAGCTTAGGACAACATTTTTAACACCAGAAAGGGGCCTAACTGAGTTCACTCTTCTGTTCATATAAGGCCTAGAGTTGCTAATAGATGTATACCCATCTTTAATCAGCGATTTCATCACTGATGTTTGATCAACATCACTAATATTGGAATTACGTGTACCGGTAAGCTTACAGTTGTTATTTTGATCTACGGGTTTGTGCATTTTCAAATACTGGTCTAACTTGCTTATTTGGCTACAAATTGAATTCATCTGAGCAGCAGAATCGTCAATTTTCTTTGATAATATTAAAAATTCTGATTGTAACAAATACTTTGTATTACTCAATTGTTCACATTTGCCCCCCGAATGATGGTCTATAGGTGTGGCATGTGTGGAATAACTACACAAAGGTTCACTTATTGGATTTGGCACTCTTGTACGTTTTGATTCTATGCTCAAATTTTCGAGTTCAAGTTTAAGTTTATTATTTTCATTTGTAAGCAAATCTACTTTTTCGCTAAGCATATTATTCTCATTCATAAGCACATCTATTTTCTCATTGAGGGCGACCTTTCCACCAAAAATTCCATTCTTAAGTTATATTTCCTGGTTCAGGACACAATCCTCTATCAAATGCCACTGAGAAGTGGGTTCCGCACCTTCCATGTTGAATAAACCGATTTTTGGGGGTACTGTGGCTCCGCCTACCACACCCACCACTAGTGCAACCATGGACCTTATAATACATGTTATAAGGTCCATGGTGCAACTTAAGAATTGGGTTTCTGGGGTCTGCTAACCCAATCATACACCACTGCTAGCATCCCAAACCTTCCGCACCTTTCATGTTGAATAAAACCCACCTAGCTCCCGGACTAAAAATCGCGGATATGATTAACAGTAACAGTGCGAGTCACGTGTTATGACACAGTAGGGTTTTATTGTCGGTTTGTGTCCTCCAAAATATGTTGTAGAAAAATATGTATGTATTCTGTGTGACTTTCAAATTTTATGGTCACTTTACCCCACATTTAACTTTACCCTGCTTGTCCCCACGAAGGCGAGCAAATTAAGCCAATTAACCCCCTCCTACAGTCCTACTGCAAAATCCATGAATCCGCCTCGTGTGAGTGTTCTTGCAAAAACACCCACCATATTTAATACATTTTAAAAAAACAACAACAACACAAAAAAAAAAAAAAAAAAAATAATAATAACACAGCCCCCCCCCCCCCCAAACAATTCACACTCTCTCATTAAAGTTTTGAGGGTTTTTTTTAGTTTTTTGAAAATCCCGCATTTTGATGACCTTTTTTGAATCTTCATGTCGCTGACAAAAAAAAAAACCTATCCTAAACTTTTGGCATTTCAGTCAATATGCGCTATATATGCACTAGGTCATTTCTACATTTATGTAGGGGGAGAAGAAATGTCTCAATGCAAAACTAAGATGCACACAAATTAATAATAATTTTTTTTTTATTGATCAATGGATTTCCAGTGCCCATTGCTTTGTTTTGCGCATTTTGAGAATTTCTCCTTTGACCTGTTAAAATGAACTACGCAGGCGCACTTATCACCCACGTGTCTGGATCAACCAATCACGTTTGACAGATGGCCGACGCCGCCAAGCTCGTTTTGTTAGGAAATGAATGAAAAATAAGTGAACTTTAAGCAAAGATATTCGGAATATCTTTAATATTTCCTGAAATACACCCCAGAAACTGAAATAATGGATCATCGCACTAAGTTTTGAAGTGGTTGAAATTGTGATTCAGCCGGACAGTTCTACATAAATTTACTGGAAAAGTGAAATGGAGCTGGAAAATTAGTCGCCATTTTGATGGTGGAATTTTAAACCTTGGAAAACCTTGCCATTCCTGCACACAGCATAATTCATGTGTAGTGTAAACATTAGTCAAGAAATACAAACTTAACACTCTATTTTAGTTTTTAACATTAATTTATACAATGGCGAACTCTAACACAACGCTTGCCAGTCTGTGGATGGATGACGGTAATGATATTTTTTTTTCGTAAAATTGAGCTTGACACGGACGGTGAATGGTATTTTGGAGCTCTGTTTTTCCTTCTTCGGATGTACATTACGAATGAAATCTTTCATATCGATGAAACCAGTATGGGTTAATGCATATTACGTTATAATATTGAACACACTACCCTATGTAATAAAGATATAAACTCATCTGCACAAGCTTACATGTAAACTAACATTACAATATTACACGAGGAATAGATGTAAATAACGAATAATTTTTATTTCATTTGAATTAAGTCCTATCCTATACTTAGCCTTGGATGTCATTTACAATTTCAATTGATGATTGCTAGTATTAGTAAAACAGTAATATCCGGCTTATTTCGGCATAGGTCAATAAATAAGAGTAATAAGAAAGCAGATGCCATAGATGGGTCAATAATTGGATAACATGAACATGTCATTTCGGTCCCATGTCATTTCGGACTTGCAACATTTCGGACTCCAAAAAATATGGCCTTGGCGTTTCTGACTTGGGTAGGTGACGCTTTGGACCCGGGAATCAGTTGAAAGGAATGGTTGAACACAACTGTCAAATCAGTGTATAATAAGATAAAGAAAAAAATAACATGCAGGTTAAATTATATATTTTACTGCTCGCCATCAAGTACAGCATGTGGAGTCATGCATCACGAACCTACAGCAAAATTTCCAATGTTGAATGTTTACGAAAAGAACGTTTTACTTTATTCATGTATCTGTACTATATACTATAAAAAGTTGCTGATGAATTTATTAGAAATAGGCCAATTTAAAACATGAAAGAAAATATTTTTTAACATACACATGGAGAACTGTGTGTGATTAACCGATAATCCTGATGTTATTGTAGTATGTGCTAAGAAATCTTACGGTTCTTTGGTGGATGAGGGAAAGCGTGAGTTGTCAATCATGATTGAGTTGAATTGATTGACAAATGATATATGTTTTCAATGTGTACTTTGGATTGATATTGAGTTTGAGACTTACCTACCTATACAATAAAGTAAATTTTTCAGATTACTCTCCCAAGACACAAACTCATTGATATTGAAAGGGGAAGGGTCTGTGTGGCTTGTAGGCCTATTTTGTAGATTGGGTTGGAATTTCGAGGCATTTGACTAGCGTTTCATTTTCAGGCACAGCAGAACTCACTTTTTTTTTGTTATCCAATTATGACTTAACGTGAAATAAATATCATTGTTGATATCCAGGACTGGATTATTGTCTTGCAAAGCACACTGCTTGTCTTCATTAGTGACAGTAGCCCAGTTGGAGCAGAACAGGAGGACGCTAAACTCCATTTCATAATTAATTTAAGTCTTGTGTTTACATGCGTTTGTGGACAATCTTTAGATCCGTTTTTAATGAAGCTTTTGTCCCAAAGATCTCGATTCCTTTCAATATTGGCATATATATGAATATATGAGACTATGTATTATTACTCCTCGTTGAATGAAAAATCATCTGCTTACTTTGTGGACCCTGATCTAGTTAAAATATTTTAATAGCGTTTAGTAGTCTAAATAATGCACATTTTAAATCTAGCACTGTAATTTTTGTTGATAACATATGACATTTTTATACGCCCACATTTTCATGTGGACATTATTTTCGTTGCCCCTGTTTGTCCGGACGTCCGTCCATAATTGTGTGTGAACACTCTACAGGTCACACTCACAATTTGTATCCGATTTTTGATATTGGCATGTATCGGACTGTAACTTCATGGACTATGGCTCCCGATTGTACGAAAAATCTGATTTGGTTTAAACTTGAAATGGATGTTTTTAAACGGCAGATCTCGGTTACTTTCAATATTCGTCCATATCCAACCATAACTTCCTGAATAGTACGAAAAATCAAGTTTTTTTAGCCAGTGGACCCTACCAGAGATCACAATTTTTATCCGATTTTAAAAATATAGTATATTGTGTTTAGGTCAGTCAAGTCCAGTCAAGATTGTACAGACAACACCATCAAAGAGTAATGATCAACAGGAAAATATGAAGTATTATAGTAAAGATGCAGGACTTGAACCAGTAACTAAGATAGAGGTCAGTATGTTCATCTTGCCACACCTAATCTTGACCGAGCCACTATGATTGCTGATTGCGGTCAAATTTTTTAATTTTACTTGAATCGATAGCCTGCTATTCGGCACATTTGCTAGTAGGCTGCATTAATTAGTTTCTCTGAACAGTGGCTCAGTGTGATAGGCTCTATCACACTGTTGAATGCTGCTGTTCACATGTCTGCAGGTAATGTAGCAATAAATTTGTGAATTGTAATCTTGCAATGTCCAGATGTTGTAAAGCGACAGGACTGAATAGCAGCAATTTCCGTAAATTAATTCTAGAGTTATGGCCCATGTTTCAAAAAACTGGTCATCTAGTCTGTATAGAATTTATGTTTGAATTACTAATTAGTGAAATGAAGAAGCCTTTTGAATTTCAGCAATTTCTAGAGTAATGACTCTTGTTTACTTTGTTGAACCTTATGAATCCTCTAACAACCAAATTCATCCAATCTATATAAAGTGTATTTGCATTTTTATCATGCCCACATTTTTATACTGGGTTACGCGCACATTTTCATGTGACCCTATGTTGTCATCACCCCTGTCGTCCGTCCATCTGTCCACATTTTTTTGTGGACACTCCAAATGTCACAATTTTATTAACCGATTTAGAGGAAATTTGAAATGTGTGTTTATAACCCAAAGATTTCGCTTACTTTCGATATTCGCACATATTGTACCGCAGTTTCCTGGATTATGGCCCTTGATTGTACAAAAAATTGTGATTTCAGCTTTTGGTCCCTGTGGGAACACTATTTTTATCGGATTTAAAAAATGTTAGAATATCTCCGTTACACCATAATGATGATAGTTCAAATTGGGAAAATCAGAGTAAAACAGACGACAAAATGGCCATTGCTTGAAGGCAAATATTAAAAGATACATTATGTAAGATTTAGATGAAGAACTAGCCTTTTGTGCTATTCGATAGTAGATAATGTAAAATGAATAATTTGAAAATTATTATTAAAGATATTAGCCTTTGAAGGTTTGACAGACGTGTGCAATAATTTCAACCACTGTGCTGCATATATTTGACTAAATCAAAGTATCATCGAACCTATTTAATATCAGAGAAATCTGATGACATCGAAAGTTGATTAAGCCTGGATCACTTAATGTCTAATTAATACTTTAGAAAACCTTTCAGGACTAAAGAAAGACCTACAAATGACAGATTTAGCTTTTGCATGCATAATGGATGTTTATAAAGTATGTATGAAGATTGTGGGTCCTACTTGGATGAAACCTGAAATATATGTGTACATCCCAAAGGTCTCAGTTCCTGTCAATATTCGCACATTTCAGACTTTAACTTCCAGGATTATGGGCCCCTGTTTGTATGGAAAAACACTGTTTTTTTGTGTTTTCTCTATCCAGTTCTTGCAAAATGTGGGTGTATAAGCATGGCAGTTGCCCCCCCCCCCTTTCAAAGAAAAAAGGGGGATATTAAAATGGGTTCGTCTGTCACACTTTTTGTGACACTAGAACTCATTCTCATTGAGCTGTACTGTTTAAACTTGGTGTAGGTGTTTATTAGGTCAATGCCTTGATGGAGTTCGAAGATGAGCATTTTCTGCTTAGAGTAAGCAGAGATAAACAATTTGATTGGTTGATGCTTTGGGACACGATAACTTTAGTTCTAATTAAAGTGAGAGTGATGAAACTTGGTGTATACTTGGTGTATAACTATACTTAGCCCAATTTTGATTGTCTGCTCTCGTGAGGTCACAATTTTTAATGAATTTCAAACCTTAAGGCAACATTTTGAGTTCTGATGCTATAATTAGCGTAAGTTTTCTACAACTTTTCCTTATATTATAAGAAGTTGCAATGGCACAGCAAGTATGACATTTCACCCACTCACTGTGTGAATTCAAGTTCCAGGTTATGCTTGTTATACACCAACACCTTCATGTGAACGTATATTGTTTTTTCCCGTTTGCGGACGCTCTACAGGTCACAAGTTTTATCTGACTTTTCCGAAATTTGAAAAATAAGTTTATGTCCAAAAGATCTCAGTTATTTCGATTTTGACATTCATCAGACTGTATCGCGTATCGGTTTGCCTTATCGTCAGTAGCTATCATATCGCATTGAAAATGAACTGTATCGACACAACCCTATAATTATAATGGATTATGGCCAAACATTATATGAAAAGTCACGTTTTTAGAATGTGAACACTGCAGAGGTCTGAATTTCATGAAACTTGAAATGTACAGTATGGTTGCGACCCAAAGATTTTGATATCCTTGCGTGTATCGGACGATAACTTTCTGGATTATGACCTATGGGAGATGTGTTACAAAAGCTTGAATAGGCTGCAAATGATGACAAACACGAGTTATCCTTCTGTGTAATAATGACCGACACCAATATTGTCCTTTAACGATGGTTGCAGGGGCGTAAAAATATTTTTTAATTTACTAGCCCCGGGCTAGTAGTCTACTGTCGGACACTAGCCCGGCATCCAGTTCCACTAGTCCGTAGTTGGACAAGGTACAAACTTTAATCGTCAATAATGACAATAATGTACACTGCAGATTGTCACCCATATGACCACATTAAATGTATTCTTTCTAACTGAACTGTATTCCATTTTATATAAATCGATGTGGAGTATACAATTTTTCCGGGCCTCAATCCATATGACGACTGTTTTTCAACTCCACCGCATATCAAGTTACCGCATGGGACACTGTTCCCGATCTAATACTGTGCCGACGTACGCCAACAGAAAGTGGCCTCAGGATATAAATGAAGGACTAATTTGATTAATATTCCAAGTTTTGTTCTTGGTTATTTAAACTAGTTTTCATTACAATGCAGGTCCTTATGTATTTCTACGATATAACTAAAAACTAAAGTAGACATCTGCCATGATGCATTGTAGTCTAGATCATCACATGACTTTAAATTGCAAGAGGTGGGAAGTGCTTCTAACATCCCCCATCATGCATTGTAGTCTAGATTATCACATGACTTTAGATTGTATTGACTGAGATCTATATTTAGCCCCACTATAAATAGAAGAGGTACAACCTTCCCGTGTTCATTACAGAAAAACTATTATTACATGTATATAGTTTCCTTTGGTTTGGCGAAATAAAAGTGCAGTATTTCACATCTCATTTATCTAGTTTAAATCACAGAAAAAATGAACAATGAAAGGGCACTAGCCCAGGACTAGTACGGCTAATTAGGTCACTAGCCCGTAGGTTATTTTTGGTAGTCCCGGGCGTCGGGCTAGTGGATTTTTACGCCCCTGGATGGTTGAGATCAAATTCCGTGAAAATCAGACCGAAACTATCTGACAAAATGACCACTCCTTGTAGGCAAATAGACTAAAAGTTAGTATGTAACACCAAGGTTGTGGACCCTTTACAGGTCACAATCTTTATCTGATTTTGATGGAAATCCATCTTATACTATCATAGTTATATGTCGATATTCGTGCATTTGGACCATAACTTTCTGGATTATCAGCCTGTGATTGTACAAAAAATCATGTTTGATTTTAGCTTGTTCTCCATCTCTTGCAAAATGAGGGTGTATCCTGTCTGGCAGACACTGGTTTAAAATTAAATATAATGTGGAAGAATATGTATCAATCTTCCCTGAGACAATGATTTTGTAAGAGAAACAGTAATTTCATAATTCAGTTGTGATCTAGAACTTATGGTACACTTTATAATGAGACCTGCCTTATGGCTCCTAATTGTACCAAAAATCACGATTTTAGCTTGTGGATTGTCTGGGTATCACAATGTTTATCCAATTTTAAACACCATTTAAGTATATCACTTATACACCATAATGAAAGTTGAGTTCCAATGACGGCCTGCTCCTTGTGTGCAAAAAGTGTAAAACTAAGTGAATCGAAGGTTGTGGAGCCTCTCGAGGTCATAATTTTTGTCTGATTTTGTTTAACTTAAAATAAATGTTCACACCCCAAAGATCAGTTCCTTTCGATATTCGTGCATTTTTCTATCTATCTCTTGCAAAATGTGATTGTATTTTGTGTGGCAACCGCTGGTTAAATTTTTTGATTCTAAATTTTGAACACATTTTGTGTAGTTGTCCCCCTGTTCATGAGTTGTCTTCAACTTGAAAACCCTAAATCAAACTATGACACAAATTATACACTGGTTGTTTTTTTGTTCTCACTAAATGGACAGGGGTCAGAATTGATTTCAGTGATATTTGATATGCATAGTCAACAAATTATTTTGATGAATTGTATAAAAGAGGTATGAAAGTGAAGGTCAAATCCCTTTTTCACAGTAAACAAAATAATTTTGAAAAGATCAACTTATTCCCCCCACCCCCCAAAAAATGAAAAATTTGCCAGTAAACAAAATAATTGTGTAAAGTTAAGCTTAGTTAAAAAAGAAAAGAAAAATAGATTTTCTGAACTCATACGGTGAGATTATATGAAGTGTTATTTGAGTGTAGGACAAGGTAGTTGATATGTAACTTGCTGATCTAAAGGCCATGCCTCAATGATTCTATTTGTATTAGTTGAAGTTTTGTGTGTGGGTATTCCACCTGTTAGTTATTTAAATATGAATGAAATATGGCAATAGTGAATTAGATTATCAGAGAGAAGTTTCTAAAGTAATATAAAACTATTGTATTATGGTATTGTTGATCACTGTCCCCGCCTTCACACACTTTAATAATTACTAATACAGGTACATTGCCAAACACTACTTGTAAGTCCCCTAAAAGTAAAAAGGCCCCAGAGGACAAAAATTAAGTACCCTTTGACAAAACCCCTATATTCCCTTCAGAAGCCTATATATTACCTTGAAAGATTGTTGTTGATATTTGTTATTTAAACTACTGGGTTTTATATATTAAACCTGTGCTCTATCAAACTATATGTACATGTATGTAGCACTCCATTTGGTTGTCCATACATGAAGTGACATCAGTGCTGTCTCAGGTGGTGAGTTTACAATTGTTCTTACCCTTACATCTGATTTGATACATGAATCAGTCCTGATGACGTTTATTAACAGTCTGATTAATTTTAGCTGGTTCTGATAGCACATATTAACGGTCCACTGAATGACTGTCTTTATAATAATTATAAGTTGATTGGCACACATCAGATCATATCATAGCTGGTCTCAGGTGGTGAGTTTACAATTGTTCTTACCCTTACATCTGATTTGATACATGAATCAGTCCTGATGACGTTTATTAACAGTCTGATTAATTTTAGCTGGTTCTGATAGCACATATTAACGGTCCACTGAATGACTGTCTTTATAATAATTATAAGTTGATTGGCACACATCAGATCATATCATAGCTTAAGAGTATAATTTTTATTGCAGCCTGGGTTAATGGATGCATCAAGTGCTTTAAGAGGTTTAAGAGAACAAACACCACAAAAACCAGGTGAGTTCTGATGATGATTTTACTCTGGATTGTTCTGAACATGGCTCCTAATCCATTTTGAATTGAACCAGCCATCATTTGATCAGTAGAGATACATGTATTGGGAGGAAATAAAGTAATGTTATACGGCAATGCATAAGTTTTGTTTTTAAGTTTATAAACGAGAAATGAAAGACCACATGTTTCGATTTGTTGAATTGGTATTATTTTGTTATGCAAATTTAATTTGGTGTAAATTGATGTTCGACAATGATCATCGGATTTTTTGTGTGTGTGTTTCCTGCAAATTGGATTTTGAAACATAAAGTGCAATAAAACTTTTGCGATATTGTACTTACAGACACGTGAGTTATATTTTCTGAATCCTTGAAGGAATGACTGAAAAACATTCAGAGTAGAATTGTGATTTAGGTCAATTGATGGTCGCTATTTTGAAGTGAATATGAAACATAGTGAAAAATCGACATTTACGAACTTGTAAACAAACACAATAGGGCCAAGGCTCTACATGGCGACTAAAACACTCGCCATGGCGACCAAATATATTTTCTGGCTAGTTAAAATTTTCACTTGAGTCGCCAGTTTGCGACTGTAAGTTTTTTTTCTCGTTTTAAAATAATTACAAAGTTTTTTTTACAAAATTGAAATTGTTTATTCAGCGCTTCGTAAAACCGGAACTTACTAGGGGAAATAACTCCAATTTAACGACATTATTTACGACATTCATATATTTTCTTACGATGTGCCGAAAATCGTTCTAACTTCTAACTTATGGCAATGTATACAAAATGGCCAACTACACATGTAGTTGACCCATATTTCTAATAATTCTAACCCATACATTAAAGTTATACCCTATATATTAACAAAATGCATAAAAAACAAAATCTTTTAAGCTCTTCCTTTTAAAAAAAAAAAGGAAGATTCCTCTCTAACACAGTCTTCTGACGGAAATCTAGCCGGTAGTGGCAGTAGTTTAGTTCATTAACGAGTCAAAGTGACCTTGTTGACGTTGTTACTGTCACTACTGACATCGTTATGTCTAGTGCTTCGAGTTCTAATGTTAGTTCCACAGTAGCATCAAATTATTAAAATTAAAATTCATTTAAATCAAAACTGGTGTTCTTTTTTCTGCATTGTTTTATATTTAGCATTATGGTAAAGATAAAAAAAAACAACGCGTAATATCTAGTACGGTAGTGATTTACGTTGCAGACTACAGTTAAAGTTATAAGTTAATAGCATTGTAATTTCTGGCTACTAAAATTTTGGTGCTGGCTAGTAAATTTTTAGCATTAAGTAGCCAGTGAAGACTAAATTTTCCATGCCCATATTGACCCTTGAATAGGGCATAGCATGTTCAATGTGTCTCCTTTTTCTGAAATGACAGGAATGACTGTGAATATGAAAGCTTTAATATCTGCTTAGCAGATCTAGTTATTATTTTTTTTTTTGTGCATGTTTCCTGCAAATTGGATTTCTCAGAATCCAACAATAGAATCTTTCTGAAACTTTGCCCCCCCCCCCAAAAAAAAAAATGGGTGGTGAGTATTGTTTAAATATATTTTTACAAAACGTTTTAAGCATTCAAATTCACCGAATTTTACGAACGAAAAAAATGACAATGCATAGTCGTAACTTTGTTATTTATTGACCTATTTTACTAATTCTCTTTTCTTTGAGTACCTTGAAAAAAACATTTTCACCTGCAGTTTCATCACTGATTTCGAACCGAAAGTTATGACCAATTTAACGACTTCTTTAAATAGTTGTACGATTTTCATGAAATTTTTTATTTATGTAGATCTTACCTATGCGACTTCAAAAATATGATTAGAAATTTTCTAAATTATCTTCCCTTGATGAAATTAAGGATCAAAGTTTTCATAAAAATTGTCAAAATATAGGTCAGAATGACCTAAAAAAAAAATTTTTGATACTACTAGGCAAGTAATTACTGATTCGTAAACAAAATATGGAGTTTTTCGTCGAACCGGAAGTGCCACCATCATCTTTAAACGTGAAAAAACAATAGAACTTTTTTGATATTGCGCTTACAGACATGGGAGTTACATTTTCTGAATCCTTGAAGGAAAGCCTAAAAAACGTTCAGAGCAGAATTTTGATTTAGGTCAACTGATGGTCGCCAATTTTAAGTGGATATGAAACATAGTGAAAAATCGACATTTACGGACTTGTAAACAAACACAATAGGGCATAGTATGTTCAATATGTCTCCAATTTGATTGGTTGATGCTTTGGCCTTGGGAAACAATAACTTTAGTTCTTATTAATTGAGTGTGATGAAACTTGGTGTATAGTTCAGGGTTCAATTTAATCGGTATTGCATAGCAAAAAGCGACATAAATCGCGGTAAAAAACTAAAAAGTGAAAGAATTATTTTATTGATTAGCCAAAAATTGCTGTTAAACTTGTGAAGTGTAATTCATTATATTTTGGATGAATGGTGGAGTATTCAAGTCGAAGTGGTATAGGCTATAAGACAAATGTTTATCAACTCTATGCGTACTGTAGCAATCATCAAGTTTCGGACTGTTGTCCTAGCTCCTGTTCTGGTGAGGCTAGTGAAATATAATAATACTGTGCCAGTATACACCAAGAAAAATTGTCTCAATATTAATTAGGCCTACGGCAAAATCAATTTATAAATGCAGGACTAACTTGTTTAATATTCCATCCAAGTTGTGGTCTTGATTAAATTGAACCAGTTTTTATTTCAATATATCCGATAACTAGAAGACAATGCAGACCACGTTTTAATCACACGTGTTCTTAAAATATGTTACTAAAAATAGATTTAAACAACGCAGTATAGCATGATTGGTTAATCTAACTGAAAACTAAAAGTAAACATCTCGCGAGATGCGTGAAATAACAGGAAACAGAATTGTGCCATTTTTTGACGAATGCCTGAGAAAAGTATTTATTTTGATGGCATATTCTCGGGTTGATAATATTTTGAAGGGGGAGAGGGGGATGTTTGTAAATAAAGAAACAAACAAGCAAAGCCACATCTACAAATATTTTGATTGGAATATTATCATTACATAATACCGTGACTTCGTTCGATAAGCAATTTGATTGGTCAAGACTTTGGAACATAACAACTCTGGTTTTGAAAAAGATTAATGTGTTATCTATTTATTTCGAGATTTTAGTGGATGAAATCATTAACAGAAGTCATTTCGTGCAATTAGTTAAAATGCCTCTTTGTCCGTGTCTGCATAGCACTGTATGTTGGCTGGTTTGTAATGTATAAGTTCAATGATAATGCCGCAGCTGACTGGTTTGCACAAAGAATAAAATGTAAAGAATTGGTGATGATTGAACTTTCTATGATTTTTTTTTTTTTTTTTTTTCAAGTATACTGATAATGATTGTTATTACATTTATTTCAGCGTATCATATTATAGCTTTACAATCACCCTCCAAGATGTCTCCCTACAAAGATCAACCTCAATTACTACCTAAAACTATACAACCACAACAGGTAGATTACATCTTTATACCCAATTTCTAAGGTTGCAACGATATCAAATTCTGATATCGCCATTAATCATGATAACTGCTTTTGGAATTATCGCGATAAATAAAAGTCTACGATTATCAATTTTATCACGATAATTCTCTTTATCGTACAGTACTAACTTAACATTGAAATAAACATAATATTTTCAGTCTTGTTAACCGGGGATTCGCCGCACCGTTGCTACGGTACACCGATGTCGCGTGCGGCTTTGTTTACAAAATGTGTTTCGGGAACTTTCTCTCACCGATTTTTATTGTATAATTTTACAAGTAGTAATTAAACTATTATTTCGAATTCGATCCGGCCCCCGCACCGGTGAAAATGAACTTTGGATTTATTGCACCGACCTCCGCCCAAAAAAATCCTAAAATACCGGGGATTGCGATTATTCAACTTTGGCCGATACGATATCACTTGAAAAAAAATAATCGCGATAATGCGGCATCCCCGGGGTATCGCTGCAACCTTACCAATTTCTTTACATTTATCTAAGGAGTCTCTTTTCAACTTTTTATGCATCTTTATTTTCATGTGGATGCAGCATGTTGTTGCCCCCGTCACATTTGTTTGTGGACACATTACAAAGCTTATTTTTTTATGATTTGGACAAAACTTCAATTATATATGTTTTACTTCCAAAGATCTCCAGCGGATTCTGTTGATATTTGCGCATATTGTTTTTAGCTTGTGGACCATTTAAAAGCATGGGCAGACAAGCATAATATTTAGACCGATCTCTGCGATTTTATACAATTGGTCACATGGGTAAATAATGTCGCTCTTTTGACTTGTACAAAATAACGAATCGTCTAAAACGTAAGCTTGCTGTGATAGCTGCTATCTATTTGCTTCTTAACTTTCGAATCGTGATGTCGAACATCAAGTGAGCAAGGCATTTTTGATCAAAGAATCAAAGCCATTTGGGGGGGGGGGGGGTGATGACTGCATGGTTAGCAAGTGCCGCTGTATCATAAAGCCTGTCATTGAGTCAACTAGCTTTTGGGTTTTCCGTGCACCCCCCACTGGCAGAAACCCCATGTGGGCATATGTTTAGTTGTCTGGCAACCGTCTTTATTTTTGTCAGAGTTTTTTTTTATCAAAAAATGGAAATATGGCCCGGCTCTACCTATTGACTTACAAAAATGGTTCACTGAACACAGGCAGACAAGCAATATGCTGGCTAATTGATCGCCAGTGTACATATTCAACCGAAAATATTTTAGAAATACAGGCGATTGATAGAGCAAGCAGAATTGTAGTCGTTGTGAACCGTCACACGTGATTTTTCGAGTGATTTTATATACGCATTCTGACTAGAATCACAGCACTTTTTTTGGCGGTTGGTAAGCACTTTAAGTTCAGAAAATTTGGAACATACTGTATCTTAGAGCTACACAACCTATTGGTGGGTGTATAGACCATCTTAAAAACCAAAAACCAAAAAATGATTTCAAGAAATAGGAAGTGAAATAAAGAATTAATTGTTTATATTGCAGATGATTGCCTGTAGTCCTAGCTCACATGCTGTCCAGATTGATCCTTCCTCACCTTGGAGTAGTGTCAGAAAGCGACCAGCAGAATTAATTATTTTTGAAAATGAATACACTGATAATGGGTAAGCAAGCCTTGAAGGATCTAGTCCAATTGCTGGTGTGACAACTGCCGACAGAAATTACGTAAATCCTCCAAAACATATGTGTTGGGAGTAAAAAACATAATATTTTTTACAATGTTATGAGAGCCTTGTGGGTATTGTAGAATTAAATCTAAAGATTAGTTAACTACAAAATTACAAAAAATATTGATAGTAGCAAAAATGGCGTGTATATATGATTACTTTATTATACACGAAGATATTCTAAATGGAGCGATAGTGTCACTAGCTGTAGAGTTAGTTATCTGTTTATTTAGTAATTCATTTAATATTAGGTTTTACATCACAATTCTGCAGTCCGTAATGTTGTAATAGATTGTCTAAAATAGATAAATATGAGAAATATGCGGTGAATAATTATATATTTATCTTCATTTCGAAGTTATTTTATCACCATTCAAAATTATCCAGGTCATGGTATTTTCTATAGAGCATGTTGTGATACGTGTTAGCTACTTGTATAGTTTTCTATGGCTTATTCAGCTATTTCATTTAATAAACTAGATCTGTGTTCCAGGATTGACGAGTTTCACTGGTGCCACGTTACCTTTGAACTTACGTCACTTTTGGTGCCACAGGGCTCGAAACGAAAGGCGCGCGAAAGCGCTCGCGCACCTACCACGCACCTAAAGTGAAACCAAGGTACATATTTTTAAACGCACCCGAATTTTATAAACAACGATCCTCACACCGAAGGCTAACTAACGGTTCTCTTTTTAAAATATCAACCGACCTTTTAAATGAATTAACGCGAACGCTTTTGCTTTTAATAAAATTCTCGTAAAAATAATCTATTTTTATTTAACTGTCTCAAGCAAGGCTCGACACGCCGTCGGCCTCGGCAGCAATGGCATCAGAATTTTAGAATTTTGGGCCGCAGATTCGTGGAAGATTTTTAACTATCAACGTTGCGTACGTGAGAGCGACCAATACCAACATGGCGGACAATTCGTTGTCAATTCGCGTGCAAAAATTAAAGAAAATTTATTAGCATAAACAACTTATTAAGCTTTCATATTACATATGAAAGCTTATTGTTTCTGTTAAAGTTATTATTATTATTATTTTTTTTTTTGTGTGTTTTCTGCAAATCGGATTTCTCAGAATCTATCCATAGGATCTTTCTGAAATTTTGACCTACCCCCCCTAAAATGGGGTGCGAACCTTGATTAAATATATTTTCGAAACGTTTACGAATCCGAAATCACCGAATTTTACGAACGAAAAAAATGACAATGCATAGTCGTAACTTTGTTATTTTTTGACCGATTTTACTAATTCTTTTTTCTTTGAATACCTTTAAAAAAGCCATTTTCATCTGCAGTTTCACATTTTCGAATTTCGAAAATTCGTCGCTGTGATTTCGAACCGGAAGATTAGACCAATTTGACAACTTCTTTAATAGTTGTACGATTTTCATGAAATTTAGTATCTAAGTAGATCCTACCGATGTGACTTCAAAAATATAATTAGAAATTTTCTAAATTATCTCCCCTTGACGAAATTAAGGATCAAAATTTTCAAAAAAATCATCGAAATATAGGTCAGAATGACCTGATTTTTTTTTTGGATACTAGATAAGTAATTACTGATTTGTACACAAAATATGGAGTTTGTCGATCGAACCGGAAGTGCCGCCATATTTAAAAGTGAAAAATCAATAAGGCTTTTTTGCTATTTTACTTACAGACTCGGGAGTTATATTTTCTGAATCCTTGTAGGAAGGCCTAAAAAATGTCGCAAATAGAATTTTGATTTCGGTCACGTGATGGTCACCATTTTGAATTGAAAATGAAAAATAGAAGCAATTTGAAGGGTCGGGACTTTGGAACACAATTACTCTCCTTCTAATTAAGCTAGAATGTTCAAACTTGGTGTAGACGTTCACTAGGTCAATGTTATGATTGAGTTCAAAGATGAGCATTTTCTGCTTAGGGTAAGCAGAGATAAACAAGCTAATTTGTTGATTCTTTAGGGCACGATAACTTCGGTTATAATGAAGGGAGGGCGGTGAAACTTTTGTCAATAGAGAGTCTAATAGCTAGCCTGTTGTGTGAAATCATTGTATTATTTTTTCTAAATATCAGGGATAGCCGAAAAAAAGAGATTGAAAACCCAAAAAGTCGTATTTTTACAATTTGGAGCATGTTTAGAGGTCTTTCTCGTAAAGTCAACATAATATTTTTTGGGAACTTCTTGTACAAAGAGTCTTATTGGTAGTCTTTTATATGAAACCATCGATCAACAGTCCAACATATCAGGAGTAGAAGAACAAAAGGATCGAACATTGAAAACGGCACCCTTTCATTGTTAAGCGAAACATGCAGTGTGGGTGACTACAATCTACACATTTAGTCATCGTATAGAGCTTATTCAACAGTATCGAATTCCAACTGCTTAGGGATATTTTACGTGCACTCCAATGTGTACACGGGACCTTGGTTTTTCGTCCCATCCGAATGACTAGACAGCTGTGCTTGTCAGGCCCTCCGTTCTGCCTCACTGACAAGGGGAACCACGCCGGGAAATCAAGATGAACTTTCTCCGTGCAGAACTTTCAATTCAGGCGAAAACGTTTATTGCATACGATTAAGCTGGTCAGTTGGAGCTTATTTTCAAAAGTTTTGTAATAATCGGTTGGTAATTAAAGTACCGTGCACATTAAACTGTTAAAACAGAAAATTTCGCCCGGTTGAAATGTTTCTTGCTATAAGTCAGCAATTTTCTGAATTCAGGGAGGCTGAATGGCTGAATGGTTAGCATGTGCGCACTGTATCGTAACGTCTGTCATTGAGTCAACGGGCGTCGTTTCGATCTCCAGGTTGCACGTGACATGAAGTATGATGTCCAACCTTGTGGGTTTTCTCCGTGTTCTTCGGTTTCCTCCCAACGGCTAAAGACCTGTAAGCGCAGGGGGAGTTTTTAAATAAAATTAAAAAACATATGTTAGTCCCGAAATGACCTAGTTTGTGTCGAATGGACATTAGGCCGCATTTCTCTCTTTCTCTTTTATTTTTAAAGTTTTGTAATAATCGGTTGGTAATCAAAGGTACTGTAAAAGTGATAAAACAGAAAATAATCGGTTGGTAATCAAAGGTACTGTAAAAGTCATAAAACAGAAAATTTCGCCCGGTTGTAATGTTTCTCACTTTAAAGTCAGCAATTTCCCGATTTTAAGTGGCAAACGTTTATTGCGAACGCTTAAGCTGGTCAGGGGGGAGCTTATTTTTAAAAGTTTTGTAATATTCGGTTGATAACTAAAGGTACCGTGCAAATTAAACTGTTACAATAGAAAATTTGGCCCGGTTGAAATGTTTCTCGCTGTAGGTCAGCAATTTGCCGATTTTAGGGAGGTTGCGTGGCTGAATGGTTAGCACGTGCGCTCTGTATCATAACGTCTGTCATTGAGTCAACTGCCGTTGTTTCGATTTTTTGGTTGTACGTGACAAGGAGTATGGTTGCCTGTCCAACCTCGTAGGCCGTAACCGCCGCTGCCCGGGTAAAATTTCCCTCATTGCACACATTATGGCATATGCCCGTCTTCATTAGCCCATTTTAGGAGCAGAACAGTCGGACGTTAAACCCCATTCAATTTCATTTCATTTTCTCTATGTTGCTTATTTATTATAGTGGATAAATATTTTTCTGGTTCTAGCAATTATTTAATTTCTGCATAGAAATCTTGCTTTGGCCAGTTTTTTTTATTGCAGAGTGCCATTCTTGTTTAAACAAACATGATCCTTTGTTTAAAACATGCTTAAGAAGTCGTCACGATTTCCTACTTATAACCAAACATATTGGAAATATTAGTCTGGCATTATTAAATCCTAATTTTATTGGTCTTATTTAAAATTAAACTTTCATTTAACTATGAACAACCCTTAACGTGTCTCTTTAAAACTATTAAGTACTCTAAAACAGTAGCTCAACCTTTTGACCTAAACTCATTAATTTACCATTTTGTTGTGAGCGACTTCTTATTCTTCCTATATGACATATTGCACGTGTCTGATTTCAAAGGGGGGTTGAGTGGCTGAATGGTAAGCACGCGCGCCTGTCATTGAGTAAACTAGCGTGTTTTCGAATGCCCGGTTGTACGTGACAAGGAGTAAGGTCGCCTGTCCAACCTGCCATTTTTAATTTTTTTTTCCCGCCATTTTCATTTCATTTTCTCATCCGTCTCATTACAGTAATACAAGTTTCAGTTATTTCCCTTTAGTTTTCAGATTATTGTTATGCCTGGGTGCAATGTTTCATACTATATTTAGACTTGTAACTTCGCGAGTTTTTGACCAATTTTAATAATTTTTTCTTCGTATCCTTTTATTTAGGTTACTTGATACAATCAATGACACGTGACGATGAATATGAAAGCTTTCATATCTGCATGGGACAGTAGCAGATCTAGTTATTATTAAAATAATGTAGCCTTGATTCCGAATAAAAAATACAAACGTTTTTGTCTTCTATCAGTCATTTATAATGAGCAGACGAATTCTGAAAGTTTAGGGGGAAAACTCCGGGTTATTTACACATCTGGGTATATCCAATTTAGTGAATTCCATGATATGGCGATTATTGCTTCTAATGAAAGTATTGTTTAAATGAGGGCGAATTTATTTCAACATCGTTTGGGGGAAAAAAGGCTACATTGAGATTGACACTTTGAAGTAAATATAAAGTGACCGATGTAGGCTATTGTATTATTATACGAAGGATTAAGTCACAGAAAACATTGAGTCGAATCCTGTACGCACGCACGAAGAACGCATTTATATATGCTTGTAAAGGTAATAAATATATTGAACAGGTTGTGATCATCAGGCCTATTACAACCGTTTGACTGAGAAAAAAGATGTAAAATAAACAGATTTATCACATAATATTACATATTTGGGCCCTTAAAGGGGCTAAATCGCTAACATTTGGGACCCAGAAATTGACATAAGTGGGTTGCAACAACATATAATACTAATACGAATGCATACATACGGATTTACATTCAATGGTTTCCGTTTTTACTGTAATTTCAAATCAGTTATGTTCGGCGAATTAAGTTAGCAGTTTCAATCCAATACAAATGTTAAGCGTCTGGCTATTCCAGTCTACATGTGCCGTTTCATTTGGTGCAATGTTTCTAGCCTCGTTCCTCGAGTCTCTTGCTAGAACTGGGACTGAAACGCACTATGGTACACGATTCGTGTACCAATGGTAAAATGTTTATTTTGTCTTAAATATTGGATATCAGAAGCCCATCTTTTCCCGGTAAGACCACAGCATCAATGTTGATTTAGATTGACAAGTAATTCGTGTTTTCAGTGTTGAAGATTTTGGATGATATTGAGTTAGAGACTTAGCTACTTTAATATAAGCAAAATCTGCATTTGAAAAACTCTTCTAGAATATCTGAGGTGCAGGTTTTTAGGAGAGCGATTTTCTGAATTTGTAATTTTAGGTGCAGCTTTTAGAGCTCTCCATGATTTTATTCCTTTCAAACCCTGGTGCCACCTTAGAAATATCACTCTCAGTAAAAATTGAATTGATAAACAGATTTCCACATAAATATTGCACTCATCAAATAAAATGGAAGCAGAGTCAACCAAGTCCAGCAATATCAATTCATTTTATGATCCTGACAAAATTAGTTTTATGAAATCAGAAATTGCACAAGGCATCATAATTTTTATGGTAAAAATTTGATGTAAATCGAATAATAATTGCCACTTTTATAGACCAAAAACCTTGAAAAGTGACTTGTAGAAAATCGTCTATTTCACGGCAACCATACAGGTTAAAAACTATTTTTTGGTATCTATATGATTGTATGGGTTCAATCTATTTGTTGATTGGAATCAAATATAATTTTAAAAACATTGCAAAGCAGACGCATTTGAAAAAGATATCTGTTTTGAAGGCTAAAAAGACAGTTTTTGAAAAAGACGTTACTTCCGGTGATAATGAAAATCTTAAATTACTTGTATAAAATCATAAATGGCATTAGGGTATCACAAGGTGAAAATATTTTGAAAATTGAATGATAATTGATATTTTTATGAACCAAAAACCTTGAAAAGTTACCTGGTCAAAGTGTTCTATTTCTCCGCAACTGAACAAGTTAGAGGTCACAATTTTTGTTCGATCTTGAAGAAACTTAATTTGATTGTGGACACTTTACAGGTCACAATTTATCTAATTTTGACAAAATCTTGAGATATAGGTATTCTCGGCTACTTTTGAAGTTGGCATGTATCATACCACAAAATGACTGTCCCTTGTACTCGAATATAGTAAAAAAAAGATACGGTATATCGTTAGGGGTCACAATTTTGATGAAACTTGAAATTTATGTTTATATCACGAAGATCTCAGTTCCTTTTGATAATCATGCATATCCAAATGTAACTTCCTGGATTATGACTGGGCCCTGATTGTTCAAAAAATAGCTTGCAAACGCTCTTGAGGCTAAAATTAATATCCGATACACACCGGTCACAAGATGTAGAAGCCAATTACTTCCAGGGGGGTCACGGTGGCTAAGTGGATAAGGCGCTGGTTCGCTAGCCTGGAGGTCAGGTGTTCGATCCCTGCATTGGCCGAGAAAGTTCATCTCGATTTTTCGGCGTGATTTCGATCCCTGCATTGGCCGAGAAAGTTCATCTCGATTTTTCGGCGTGATTTTCCCTTGTCAGTGATACAGAAGGAGGGCCTGACAAGGACAGCTGCCTAGTTGTTTGGATGGGACGAAAAACCGAGGTCCCATGTACGCATTGGAGTGCACGTAAAAGATCCCTTGGCAGTTGGAATTCGATGTAAGAGTAGGCCGTAGCGCTGCTGCCCGGGCAAAATTTCACTCATAGCACACTGTATGGCGTATGCCCGTCTTCAATTAGCCCAGGTTAGGTGCAAAAGAGTAGGATGTTAAACCCCATTTCATTTCCTATTACTTCCAGAGTTATTGCCCTTGATCACTGAAAAATCATGTGGACCCTCTAAAGGGTGATGTTAATAAACCATTGACTTTAGATTTATACACAGAGTTTAAGCTGAGATGTAATAGCCAATTTCTGATAACTACTGCCAGAGTTATAGCCCTTGGTCACTTTGAACAATCTTTTAGACCCCTTGGGGCTAGAGTTAAAATCCGATTGACTTAAAATTTATTCACAGTTTTTATGCTGCAGTGTTAATTTCGCCAGCCATGTTGTATGACCAGTATGTTGTGAACTTTCACCATCTATTTTACTATCCAGTCTTATTTTATTATTTTGCCACATCAAACTGTTTTGTTTCCCTTTGTAAGACTTTGTTTATAGAGTGACAAGGTTAATCAAACCTGTAAAAAAATTAATTTGTTCATCAATCGATGCTGGTTGTGCTTGGTAGATTGTTTAAAGATGTTACCTTTCTGTGATTTATTACAAATAACAAATGTGATCAGAACATATGTAGCCGAATTTAGTATAATTGTCCTATTAAGATTCCTTCAGATGACTACAATTTTAAGAAAGATATTATTTATTCTAGGAAACGGGGCAAGAAGGGAGAAAAGGGTGGCAAAGGTTTACGTCATTTTTCTATGAAAGTTTGTGAAAAGGTTCAGCGGAAAGGTGTTACATCCTATAACGAAGTTGCTGATGAACTGGTGGCTGAATTTACAGATCCCAGAAATCCCCAATCACAACAAGAAGCGGTTTGTATTGAAGTCAATTTTTTTTATACGCCCATCAACATTGAAATGTAGTTGTATTTTGTCGCTGCGTTCGTTGTGTCAGGCATCCACAAGTGCTTGTACACACTCAAAAGGCTAAAGTTAATATATGATTGACTTAGAATTTATACACAAGGTTTAAGCTTATGAGATGATGAATCCCATTGATTTTCAAGGATTTTGAAATAATTACTGCCAAAGTTATGCAGGGTTCCCACGGTCCTTGAAAATCCTTGAATATCCTTAAATTTTAAAATTTCATTTTCAAGGTCTTGAATATCCTTGAATTTCGCGGAAATAGGAAAATATCCTTAAATTTCAGTTGAGATCCTTAATTTTGTTGGTAATACTGGTAAGTTGATCTAAAAAAAAACGTTTAGATTATAAGTAGGGCCGAAACGATACGCTGTGCCACGATATCATATAGCATGATGTCGTAGACCAACGATACAGGTGCATCACGATACACACGCCATTAATGTGAAATAGACTAAAGTTTTCTTGAAATAAAGAAAAAATACACAATGTGTTAAATTTATATTGTTTATTATTAGATAAATTAAAATTTTATGTTTAACTTTTAACCAATATTTTTTGCACATTTTTATACGCCCACATTGAAATGTGGTCGTATATTGTCGTCGCCCCCGTCCGTCCGTCCGTCCGTCGGTCCGTCGGTCCGTCCGTCCGTCGGTCCGGCGTCCACAATTGCTTGTGGACGCTCTACAGGCTAAAGTTAATATCTGATTGACTTTAAATTTATACACAGTGTTTAAGGTCATGAGACGAAGAAGCCTATTGTTTTTCAGCGTTTTCCGATAATAACTACCAGAGTTATGGCCCTTGATCACTTCAAAATATCTTGTGGACGCTCTAGAGGCCAAAGTTAATATCCGATTGACTCTAAATTTATACACAGTGTTTAAGGTCATGAGACGAAGAAGCCTATTGATTTTCAGCGATTTCCGATAATTAGTGCCAGAGTTATGGCCCTTGATCACTTCAAAAAATCTTGTGGAAGCTCTAGAGGCCAAAGTTAATATCCGATTTACTTTAAATTTATACACAGTGTTTACGGTCATGAGACGAAGAATTCTATTGATTTTCAGCGATTTCCGATAATAACTGCCAGAGTTATGGCCCTTGATCACTTCAAAATATCTTGTGGACGCTCTAGAGGCCAAAGTTAATATCCGATTGACTTTAAATTTATACACAGTGTTTAAGGTCATGAGACGAAGGAGCCTATTGTTTTTCAGCGATTTTCGATAATAACTACCAGAGTTATGGCCCTTGATCACTTCAAAATATCTTGTGGACGCTCTCGAGGCCAAAGTTAATATCCGATTGACTTTAAATTTATACACAGTGTTTAAGGTCATGAGACGAAGAAGCCTATTGATTTTCAGCGATTTCCGATAATTAGTGCCAGAGTTATGGCCCTTGAACACTTGAAAATATCTTGTGGACGCTCTAGAGGCCAAAGTTAATATCCAATTGACTTTAAATTTATACACAGTGTTTAAGGTCATGAGACGAAGAAGCCTATTGATTTTCAGCGATTTCAGATAATTAGTGCCAGAGTTATGGCCCTTGATCACTTCAAAAAATCTTGTGGACGCTCTAGAGGCCAAAGTTAATATCCGATTCACTTTAAATTTATACACAGTGTTTAAGGTCATGAGACGAAGAATCCTATTGATTTTCAGCAATTTCCGATAATTAGTGCCAGAGTTATGTCCCTTGATCACTTCAAAAAATCCTCGGACGCTCTAGAGGCCAAAGTTAATATCCGACTGACTTTAAATTTATACACAGTGGATGCTCTAGAGGTCAAAGCTAATATCCGATTGACTTCAAATTTATACATAGTGTTTACAGTCATGAGACTAAGTCGTCTATCGATTTTCAGTGATTTTCAATAATTGCTGCAAGAGTTATGGCCCTTGATCACTTCGAAAAAATCCTGTGGAAGCTCTAGAGGCCAAAGTTAATATCCGATCGACTTTAAATTAAAACACAGTGTTTAGGGTCATGAGACGAAGAAGCCTATTGATTTCCAGACATTTCAAATAATTATTGCCAGAGTTATCTCCCTTGATAACTTCAAAAAATCTTGTTACGCTATAGAGGCTAAACTTATCATCCGATTGACTTTAGATTGATACACAGAGTTTAAGGTGTTGAAACGAACAAGTATTTTGATTTTCAATGAATTTTGATAACTGAACAGCTAAATCCATGATATTAAATGTTTCATGTATATACTAATTGTTAGTGTGGGGTAACACTTTATAAAAAGCAATCAAATTCTAATGATTTTCTGATAATTACATAATGAGCCGTTACTCTTAATCAGTTTTTAGTGTATTACAAATGTTTCATTAGCAAAAAAAGTAAAAATATGCGACAACCCTTGTTGACTGCCCGGACGATTTAGTTGCTGTGGGCGTATGTTTCGTTGCCTGGCAACCTATCTTTCATTTTGTGCGAAACACTCAAACAGGAAGTACGAAACGGGAAAACCAATATTCTCCCACACCTTCGATTGCAATCTGTTTCACAGAGAATTACGAATTATCTCTGTAACAGATGACTGCAGTGCTCACTCTGGGTTCCATTTTTTTTCCGCCAATTTTTCATTTTAATTTATTAGCCAGATATTTTTTCCGCCAAAATGAAATAACTATTAAAAATTTTTTCTGGAATTTTATTTACATAAATACATACAATATACATCTTAAAATTTACAAAATTCTTCTCTGCTTTGCAGAAGCCCAATTTTTGAAGGCTGACTCACATGTTGAACAAAACATTGTTTTGGTAGCTGCATCATACCTTAACCAAGGATTGGAAAATTTCCATTCATCCCTGAAAGATCTACCTTTTCCAAATGCACTGAATATGGACGAGAGCTTATCATGTCAGTATCATCTGTAGTCTTCAGGCATTTTGGTGGTGGAATATTAAAAAAATCTCACATTCTTCTGTCACTGTCAGACGTTGAAGAAGGCTGTTCAATTTTTCGCTTACGACCAATGGCATATGATTTGATAATACATGGCTTTCGACAGTCCCAAGTTTATATACGCATTTATAAACTGTAACAACATACCTGGCTTCATTTATTAACGATATCGTCAATTTCGGTATGAAATATATCAAACAGCAGTCATAATCCAATATTCCCGAACAAATCGAGTGAGTATTGTTTACAGTGTCCGCCATTTTGAATATATCGAAACCATCAACAAAGCAACCGATTCGTATTTGAAAACACATAATTAAATCTTTTGTCTCTTAATTAGTTTATTACTACTCTGACTGTAAATACTTATCAACACTAATCCCAGATTGATCAAGAGACAAAAGATAGGGCTATTATTGATACCTAATTGATTGTTGATTGACTCAACGAAGCGCGTTCGACGGTACACTGTTTAGTTTTGTATGTTCGCGCGGAAATCAAAGCTTTGTGTCGATAATTTTTTTATTTCCAGGTAAAAAAAGAATCGCCATACAGGAAAAAAATATCGCCAAATTGAATATTCCATCGCCAGAATTATATTTTAATCGCAATTGGCGAATTTGGCGATCGACAGCGTGAGCGCTGGATGACTGTCCACAACACAGGCGTTGACTGCACACGCCATCAGACATTGGCAATGTTTACTTAACACCTAACTGCTTCGGGCAAAATGATGCATTTTACTCATTTTAATACCCATTTACACTAAATAGGAAATAATTTTTAACTACAAATACTTCAAACGTCTTTATTTATTTTTCTTTTACCTCAAAAAAATGTTTGAGAATTTAATTTGTCTGAGTAGAAAAGTTCATATGCCGTACTCATTAAGCATCGTCGATGTCATGCTTAACAGTGATTTTAGCGGCCAAGCGAATATTCACTATGGGATCAGTTTGCTTCGATCGAACAGGCGGGTGGCTTTTCCATTTCAAATTCACCAAGTGTAACACTGCTACCACCAGTACTAGGCGTGAACATAATGGTCGAAAGACTAAGAGAGACTGTTAACCAAAATTTCAACGCGCTTTTCATTCATTCGAATAAGAGCCACCAGCATCGCGAGGAAGAAATGACTGTTAAATAAAATGCGATTTCATTGGTGTAAAACGCATTGCTTCCGGTATTTTGTCCAATGGAAAACATTGTCTTGTCCAGTTTCCGAGTCGTATTTTGCACGCGATTAGTAGGTCAGTTTTGCAATGATTGTGAAGTCTGGATGCCCGGGCCTATAGAAGACGCGTGCTGTTTCTAGTCTATTTATAGCTACCGAGGGTTTCTTCTTTACTTAGGCCTTGTGTACGTACGTACTGAACTGATAGGTAATTTCTAAGGGTCCTACATATCTCATTTATTAAACAAATATCGAGATATAGTATGAAATTAATCGTGAACCTTAAATTGAAAAAAATATCGCGATTATCGATATTCTTAAAAAAAATATCGTTCATCGTTTTCATGGAAAAAATCGCGGTACACCGGTTCACCGGTGAATCCTTTCAGCCCTAATTATAAGTAATGCTGGTTATACTAAACAATAACTCGTGACGTATACCTATCAATCAACTGATCTAAATAAACAGCTGTGTTTTGTCTCGTAATAACAAGACAAGCTAATGACATTTACCGTTAGGCTACCAAATACTCTCACGTGACTCTATAGTCCAATTAACTTACTAGAAGCCACTACACGGACTAATCAAAATCGGTATTAGTAATTACATTAAACAATGCATAATAACGAAAAGGGAAATAACTCTGTTTTAAAAATGGCAGGAGTTTTCCCCGGTGTGCCGAAAGTTGATCTGTAATAATAAGAAACAGTTTATGTCTTCAATTATAACGATAGTTGGTAATGATTTGGTTGTTTTTAAGATGAAAAATTGTAACTTTAGGCTAAAAATGTCCTTGAAAATCCTGGAATATGCCGTATAATTATCCTTGAATATCCTTGAAAAAATGTTTGATGAAGCCGCGGGAACCCTGTTATGACCCTTGATCAATTTGACAAATCTTTTAGAGGCGAAACATATTATCTGATGGACTTCAAATTGTTACTTAAGACAAAGTTTATTGATTTTCAACGATTTCCAATAATTACTGACAGACTTGTGCCTTTTCGTCACTTTTAGAAATCTTGTGGAGACTGAATGTTAATGTTCTCATCTGATTGATGTCAGTCATGCACATTGGTTAAAGTCACAAGACGTTGAAGCCTGTTGACTTTCCATGATTTTCAATAATCAACCCTTGTATTTTACAGGGGTATGATCAAAAGAACATCAGAAGAAGGGTCTATGATGCTTTAAATGTTTTAATGGCCATGAATATCATATCTAAAGAAAAGAAAGAAATCCGATGGATTGGTCTTCCCACAAACTCAGCTCAGGAATGTCAATCTTTAGAGGTAAGATTTTGGGTACTATAGTATTGTGTATTTAGTTGTCAGTCCAGGGATTTACCCAGCAAAATGTAGCTAAATCAGTTGTTATATTTTGGTGACTATGTTTTATATATAATGTAAAGACAATAATTTTTCGAGTTAGATCTGAAGCATTGGGAGAAGGAACGGCGATCCTTATTAATCTTCCCTATCTAAAGCAAACTGTATGTATTGCATGGCAACCACTTGATTCAAATTTGGAAGCATTCTGATAAGACAACCCGCCTTGGGATTTACTGTGAAGCATTGGGATTATCACTCACTCCCCCACAGGGTGCATGTCCGGTTTACTTTATAATTGGAATGATGATTTTTTTTTTTTTTTATCTAGACAGAAAAACAGCGAAGATTGGACAGAATAAAACATAAAACACAGCAGTTACAAGAATTAATATTACAAGTAAGATATACTAGAATTTTGGCTTGAAATCTGCGCTCTCCTTTTCAGTCACATTGCCATTTTGACAAGACTGACAGTGCAAAATGGGAGGGGAAACCAATGTTTTGTAGGTTGTCTAAAGATCCCTTGACAATTGGAAATCAAAATAAGAGTAGACTAGCGCTGCTGCCTGGGCAGAATTCCCCATGTAGTCAAGAGGTAAATTAGTTCATTTTAGAGATTTGAATCCACCACTGTAAGGTAGATCACGCTTGGTGGCCTCAGGCTAGGGTTGATTCCTGATGCTCAAAGTCAAAGGTATCATAAAGCCATGGGTATCACAAAACCATCTTTTATTGCATCCAACGTTTCTGAAGTGAAAAACTGAGGCCCCTTGTATACATGGTGTGCACAGTTAGAATCTGATATAAATCTGGTTCATAGTGGAAACAACATGACAAGTAAATCCATCTCAGTATGTATACATTTTCCACCCCTCCTGGATAATTTACAATCTTTTAACACCAAATCAAATCTGTTAGTGCAGAAAAATAAAGCATACAATTACAAACTCTGTTTCATCTGCTATTGTCAATGTTTAATTTATGTTAACTTTTCATTTCAGCAAATTGCATTTAAGAATTTGGTTTCAAGAAATCGAGAAATGGAGGCAAAACATGGAGCACCAGCATCGAATTCTGCGATTCAGTTACCGTTTATTATTGTTAATACTAGTAAAAAGACTGTAATAGATTGTAGTATCTCTAATGACAAGTAAGTTAACCTAATTAGGATTTCAGACTTTTTAATACGCCCATATTTTTATGTGGACGTTTATTGGCGTCGCCCCTGGTCATCCGTCACATTTCTAGTCTGGTTTTGACGATATTAGTATTTTTTTTAATATGGCCATACAATATTTGAATTAAAAAGTTTAATTATGAGTTAATAGCCAGAAACTTTCTAACCTGATTAGCAGAATTGTCAATCAAGTTTGAAATATTATTGAGACCTGTGTTGTTCAGTAATACATTCTAGATGTGATATTATTTTGTTTATGTTGATGAAGATTAGTTTACACTTGAGATACATGATGATATGGAAGATTAATAATTTTTATATGCCCATATTGAAATGTGGCCGTATATTGTCGTCGCCCACATCTGTCTGTCCCTTCGGCGTTCACATTTGCTAAAGTTAATATCCGATTAACTTCAAATTTATACACAGTGTTTAAGATCATGAGGTGAAGAAGCCTATAGATTTTCAGCAATTTCTGATACTGCCAGAGTTATGGCCCGTGATCACTTCAGAAAATCTTGTGGACGCTCTAGGGGCCAAAGTTAATATCCGATTGACTTTAAATTGATACATAGTGTTTAAGGTCATGAGATGAAGAAGGCTATTGATTTTCATTGTTTCCAAAAATTACTGGCATAGTTATGGCCCTTGGTCACTTAAAAAAAATCTTGTGGATGCTCTGAGTTTCAGCGATTTCCGATAATTACTGCCAGAGTTTTAGCCCTTGAGCACTTCAAAAAAATCTTGTGAACGCTCTAGAGGCCAAAGTTAATATCAGTTTGACTTTAAATTTATACACAGTTTAAGGTCATGAGAAGAAGGCTGTCGATTTTCAGCGATTTCTGATAATTACTGCCAGACTTATGGCCCTTGATCATTTAAAAAAAACTTTAAATTTATACACAGTTTAAGGTCATGAGAAGAAGACTGTCGATTTTCAGCGATTTCTGATAATTACTGCCAGACTTATGGCCCTTGATCATTTAAAAAAACTAGAGGCCAGAGTTATTATCCGATTCACTTTAAATTTATACACAGTGTTTAAGGTCATGAGACGACGAAACCTATTGATTTTCAGCAATTTCCGATAATTAATGCCAGAGTTATGGCCCTTGGTCAGTTTGAAAAATATGTGGATGCTCTAGGGGCCAAAGTTAATATCCGATTGAAACACAGAGGTTAAGGTCATAAGACGAAGAAGCCATTTGATTTACAGTGATTTCCAATAATTACTGATCACTTTGAAAAATCTTGTAACGCTCTGGAGACCAAACTTATCATTCGATTGACTTCAGATTGATACACAAAGTTTAAGGTCTTGAGACAAACAAGTATATTGATTTTCAATGAATTTTGATTACTGAACAGCTAAATCCATGATATTAAATGTTTTGTATACTAATCATTAGCATTGGGCAGAACTTTATAAAAAACAATGAGTTGTTACTCTTAATCAGATTTTAGTGTATTATAAATGTTTAATTACCAAAAAAAGTTAAAATATGCAACAACTTTTGTTGACTGCTGTGGGCGTAACTTTTGTTTATTTACAGAATGTGAACATTTGAATATGTGTCTTTGAAGTACATGATGAAATCAAAGTTTAATAATATTTGTTTTATTACAGAGATGAATATTTGTTTACATTTGATAATACATTTGAGATACATGATGATATCGAAGTTTTAAAGAGAATGGGAATGGCTTTTGGTTTAGAGAAAGGGCAGTGTTCAACTGATGATTTAGTAAAAGTTATAAGGATGGTACCAAAAGCCTTAGAGCCCTATGTTACAGGTATACTTCATCTGTTGACTGATTTCTGGCAACATGATTGCTTTATTTCCTTTTAGCATACATGATAATCCCCACATGTCATACAGAATTGCCTGTAATCTCTATAGAGAACAGCATAATTCTGACAGTCGTAAAATAATTATGCATATGGTGGTAAAAGAGATCAAATTTGGTAAAGTGATGGGTTATGTTATAATGAAGAATAATGAATGTGAAATCTATTCCATAATTCTGATAAGAGCAGATTCCTGTTTTACTGCATGGAAGTAAGACTGGGGCAAGACTATTTTAATTATAAGCTACACTATTAGTGCAGTACTTTTAAAAATTTTGCTTAAAGCGGGTACAGTGGTTATTCAGCATGGAAACAGTTCTGCTAAATGTTAGAAATATACTGACACTAATTTATGAGTATTAGACTGTTGAAAAACATAAAATAAGATATCAAACACCTATAATCAAGATTGATATGGGTAGAAAGGTTTACTTGACCTAAAGAAAGATAGGTCATTAACTTCTTGAGTGAAAACTGTTGAACTATATTCTTTTTTGAGTAAAATATTTGAACGAAATAAGTATGAACATGATATTTGAAAGTAACTATTTTATGAAAGAAATTGGGAGAAGAATCTCAAAGAACATAGAGCTTGATTTGCCTAATGGTCTCGCCCTGTGTATTATAAATAGACTATATGTTTATTAGTCACAAGATGTTTTATTGTTTTTTTTGGATATTAAACGACTTCTTGATCTATTCCTCCAATGTGGCAAAATTAGCCTAACCTTGTTGAGTTTTTCAAACTTTTTGTTTAAATCCACCCTGCGCCTGAAAACTATTGAAATATAGATGCACAATATATTGGTCTTAAAATGGCTTAGTTTGTGTTTACTACACCTTAATCAATATTTCTCTCTCTTATGTGCTGTATGTTTCCTTTTACAGAAATGGCTTCTGATTCGTCTAGTTTAGTTAATTTATCAACAGGTATTCGACCAATCGACCCTACAGATGTTGGTTATCAACAAAAACGGTGAGTTTTGTCATGGGAACATCTCAAGAAATTACGTGTCATATCGAGTGCTGATTTTAGTGTTAAAATATTATAGGTCATTATTCTAATGCTTCTATATGATTTAATTAAAATACAAATGGTCTGCTTTAGATTGTTTTAGTTTATTATCGGTATACTGTATATTGTAAAACTTTTTGCCAACGTGGTTTGTATTGCTTGTGACCCATTTGTGTCAATTTCTAGGCCCCAAATATTAGCGATTTAGCTCCTTTAACAAAGAAACAGTCCAGTTAAATTGGTAGATTTTTAAAGTTTTCTACTGATACTTAATTTGATAATTTCAGATATCAACAACATCAGCAGACAGCCATTATGCAGAAACCGTATTTAAATAATACAAGTATAACAGATTCTGAGGTGGCTAGTGCAACTGCTCTACTTTCAAGACAATCCAGCCTCGGTTCTCGTACCGCCACCGAAACGCCTTCAGAAACCTACTCGGACGATGATAGTGATACTGACGAATCCAGTCCAGTCGATATGGGCTAGTCTATGTCAACCAAGCATATATTAGGTTCTAGCAATAATTATTCATCTCCAATAGGTCAAAGAGTTGACAGTTCAATCAGGTTGTTACGAAAGTGTCTTTGTTTTTGGGGTTTATTCTTTCTCAACTTTTGAATTTGAAGAATTATGAATCCATGTAAACACAAAGATGGACGATTAGTAGAGATTTTAAAATTTTGTTTTGTTGATTTTTGTGCATATAGCGTGAAGAGGTAGATGGCGATGGTGTCGTCCAAAATGAAATAATGATGCATAGAAGAGAAACTTTAAAATTTTCAATCTAAGATTATTTGTGTCCGCTCACAATAATGCAAGGTTTCCAGAAGATTTTATGAATAAAACACCCAAATCTGTTAACATAAATAAAAAAGAGAGGATGTCAACCATGTTTTCAAAACTTGTCATGGATGAAATTAATTTAATATGCATCCTGTTTTATCAGCAGCTTTTGTATGCTTGTCAATGTGTTGGTGAAATGTATGTACTTAAGAAAAATACTCAAGCAGTTGAATTTCAAAAAAAGATTTTTTGTCATTGATCATGTTTGAAGATTGTGGTTTGTTTTTTTCAAAAGTGACAGGATTTCAAATGACCTGAAGTCAGATGTTGATTTTTAAGAAGTGTTGAAATATTTGAGAGGATGTGAACTAATTTTGAGCTGAATTCCTGTGTTTCTAGATCAGTATTCTGAAATTCCTGAGTTTGAACATGAATTTCAAAAAAACTTAATGCTACTCGAAAACTTTAAATTTACTGCCAATTATGGTTTGTTTTGCAACAAAATTTATTAACACTGCTCGAATTGATTTTTCATTTCATCAGATATATTCATTTAGCAATGATTGAACACTTTTCATGATGATTCTAATTAGTTCATAATAATTGATATAGATTCGACAAACTTTTCTTTTAAAATATAGAGCACAGACAATGACCATAATATTATACTGTAGTCATATATACTTGAAGTCAGTATTTATTATTATTATAGTTATTATACGGTCACCCATAGTATAGGCGTATAATATTGTTGCCCTGCCCGTTCAAACTTGATTGTCTCTCTAAGAGGCTTTACAAATCTTTTTCAAACTTTAGGATAATAGTGACCGTTGAGATTGAATTTTCGTTCCAGAGTTTTTAACCTTTTAAATAGCGTACTTTTGTTTGTCTGCTCACTTATAGATGTCACAATTACTGACAAATTCTGATAGGGTAGACAATTGAATTTTAACACAATCTATATTTGTGTTCCAGACCCTTCACACACCAAATTTGTAATGTGTTAAAAACTGAAACATAGGCATATTTAGGGGAGGTCTATATTTGCGACTGTGTTTGAGTGAAGGAAGATGTCTCTTAATTATTCTAGATATAAAAACTGGCTTTACGTACATACAACTTTCAAATGGTCATTTTATGTGCTCTTTGACAGACTGATACCATAACTAGTTCATGAAGTGGCGAGGTTTTGAAGACAAATAATAGTTCTAATATATTGGATAAAATAATCAAACCACATGTCACTCAAAAGAGGTAAATTTACTAAAACATATAACAAAATAATATCTTGAATATTATTTGATAAAGTTGCAAATTGTTTTTGAAGTGGCACCTGGATTTGTTCATTAGTAGAGCTGAATGTCTCCTTTGATTGTGATATCACGAAAGCCAAATGAGGAGCTTACAAATTTGAAATACTTTGGAGAAAATCTTCAAACAATTACAGCTGGGGGTCAATACCACCCTCATAGAAGCGAACTCCCAATATCAGAGAACAATCTGGCGCCAATTTCCTTTGACTATAACCTTGGTAGTAACATACCATTTGATATAACCTTGGTTAGTGGTAGTGACATAACATTCACATAAGGGAAATAAAGTAGAGATTCTTGACAAAAGGAATCACTTGCAAACAACAATTTAGTGAAAGATGAGTTTCAAGTAGGAATATCAGTCCAATAATGGTTGAATTCCTTTCAATATTTACAAAGATATGTGAAATTGAAATTTCGTCGATCTATGCAATAAGCCCGTTGCCATTTTGTCAATGAAATTTAATTGTTTTCAATTCGATATAGAATCTAAGTCAGGATATTATCTAGCATTTCTATTTTGATTTGGTTTTTTTAAAGATACATTATGGGAGATTAGATAACGAGTTGGCAGTTCTCACTATAATAGTTAAATTCTAGATAATGTTGCTGAATTAAGCAATTGAAATTTCTGCATATTTCTTGATAGTCATAGCTTAAGTTGGTACGGTAAAAAGCAGTCTCGGTTGTCCATGTAATAATTAAATCGAGAAGGAAAGTTGAGCAGTAAATCAGATCATAATCCATCAAAGATTGCAGGCTAGTGATGCGATCTAGAGTTGATTATAGTCTGGATATGTTAATTAATGTCTTATTACGGTAATAATTTAGATAACATTTCAGACCTAAAGATAGACCTGCAATTGGCAGATTTAGCTCTTGCATAATGTATGTTTAATTAAAAGTTAATCAATCTGAGTGCGTATTTCAGTGGATTATTTTAGTGGCAAATGGCATGGCACAGCTTGATTTTAATACTCATGGAATGTGCCTAAGAATAACTGTCAACTTTCATCCAGCTCCGAGAAGAGGGAGGAGTAAACACGAACGACACTTCAGACACATCGCGTGCTGTGCACTGCCCTACACCATAGGGTAAAATGTTTGGGGCTATACTTAATCGTTTTTCCATAAGCACATGAATATAAAAATTAATTCAAAAATCCAGCCATTCACCTCAAACATGGTACAAAACAATAACCAGACTGTGTGGTGCTTACCTACTCACCTTCAAATATAAGTGACTATATTAATTTGTATATACTAGGATACGGTACTGAAACCTTGTCGACAAATATATCCCTTGTGGCTATTAGATTTTATTTAACTAAAATATGTTTGACTTAAATATGTTCATAGATAAGAGTTAGAATCACAAAAAGTTGTGTGATAACCAATTCACATAAGATAACTTTTAGTTAATTTTTTTATATTAAGATTTTTGTGTCCGAGAGTTTGGAACAAAGATATTTTGTGAATTTTGATTTTCTGTTGGCTAGGTGCTATGATCTGTTCTAAGATCTAGTAGCTCTAAATCAATGAAAACGCCCTATCCATAAAATGTCTTTGTTCACTGATCTTGTTTTCTGTTAAATTCTGAAGGTATGTTTGCATGATTTTGGTTCCAAACCCAATTTCTTAATGCTCTTTTGTTTTTATGTTAGATGATATGTCCTTAATGGGAATATGCATAAGTAAAAATAATACATTTCCATTTAAAAGGCAGTGGCGGAAAGTTTAAATCTGATATCAACAAGTGATTTAGGAGTTTAATGGGGAAATTGTGCATCAGAATTTCTTGTGTGATATTGTTCATTTAAATAGCAATGTTATTGAAAAAGATAAGAGTAATGTACATCTAAACAAAACTAAACACCCACATATTTTGTACATATGGGTAGAGAAGTTTATGCTTGTGTTAGTAGGAGAAAACTGAATAATGTTACCACCAATTTGTCGTTTAGAACTACCTTACTCTCTTACTCTGAAATGTTTTTTTTTATTACAAAATTGTAAGTAGCCATAGAATAGAATATTTTTTAAAATAGAAACATATTGCAGCAGAAGGCAATTTTTTTAATGTTTGATATGAATTTAACTTGTAACTGCTCAGGCATTATAGACTTATTCTTAAGAATAACATTTATCCATGGAAGAAAAATAATGACATTCTTTGTTAATAATTTCAAAATGTATTGTAAATTCAATGTCATTGAAATATGTTATAAACATTGTCACACACACACACACACACGAAAAAAAATGTCATATGTAAAATATATTAAAATCATTCATTGCCTCACAGATTTATAATTGTTAAATGATGTTGATCAATATCTTGGTCTAAATAATGGAAAAACATTTACTGACATTGTGTTCAATATTGTTCTTTTTTTTATATGCCCCATTCAAATTTGGCCCTATCCTATTTGTTGTCACTGTGGTATGGTCTAGTCATCCCTTGACTGCTTGTAGTTTATGCAGTGAGCATCTTAATGTAATTCTGAATAATTTCTATCAACGTCATGTGTTTAACCCAGGATAATTTATTGAAACTAAAAAACACCCATCATAGGCAACCTGACTTTCAAGGCAGACAGACAGGGGCCGTGAAAATGCCCGGGTCCTGGAGAACGTGGCGAGGGTGAGAGTGTCGCTTTATGCCCGACTACACTGTTATCTGGGGTAAATGGTCATTTTGCTAAAACACAGAAATCAACCCATGTGTATGGAATTGATATGCAGCACTATATTGGTCAAACAAAAGCTTTTTGAATTTCCGTAATCCTGATAATCACGTCTAGAGTTATGGCCCTTGTTTTTACATTATTGCACCTTGTGGACACTCTATTGCACCTTGTGGACACTCTAACAACAAAAATTATCTTCGGATCTGTATGGAATATATTTGCAACATTTAAATTAGGGAAACAAGAAGAAAGTCGGTTGAATTTCAGCAATATGTTATCAGAAGTTCCGTATCGAAGTCAACGGCACGGACAATTTTGCTGCTGTGGGCGAATGTTTCGTTGCCTGTCAAATTATCTTTATCAATACCTAAAATCAACCAGACAGGGCTTCTGGATACCCTGACGGTGATGAGAGCAAGCAGGACGAGTCGGGTCCCCATGGCGCGAAGGCTCAGACAAGGATTCTCTTCGCCCGGGGCTCAAACATTTTTGAAAGATACACACATGGTCTGTAGCGTCATATTGACATACATGTATATCTTGGGTATCCGGGGATCACTACTTTACTGATACACAGAAATAACAACATGCCATACCAAATACATGTCGAAGATTTATAACACAACATTATTACACTAAATACATAAATGTACCACGTTTTATTTCGATGATTAACAGTCAGACGTACGCGATTTTGACAGGAAATTTAGAGCAAGCAAGCAAATAGAAAAACACCACACGCCAAAAAGAAAATATTTTCACCAAATATAATAAAATAAAAACGGAAGGTGGGGCGGGCGCCAAGCGGAGCCATTTTTCGGGCAATGTATTTTCCGTTTTACGAGCACAAGCATCAGCGAATGCCACTATTTATAATATAAGTATCTATTGAAATCGCTCGCGGTTTAAGTTTTGAATACTAAAAGACAGCGCCGAATAAGAATTTAAAATACTTTCAGGCGCGGATCCAGGATTTTTTGCAGGGGGGGGGGGGGGGTGTCTAGGTTTGATAATTGCGCTCAACCGATTGGTAAATTAGATTCAATTTGGTTCATTCTGGCGTATTTCCGGAAGGTAAATTCCAAAATTACTGGTCTAAATCGCCAATAAAATCGCATAAAAAATTTTCAAGTTTGAGCAGGGGAGGGGGGGCGGGGCGGACCCCCTGCCCCCCCCCCCCCCCCCCTGGATCCGCGCCTGATTTTCCGAATCTTGTCGCCTTGTGGTAACCCATGGTCTGCCAGTTCGGGGGCGATCATCCGTATATTTGTGATGTATTTGATGTTAGGGATATTGGTGAAAAATAGATGACATTATTGATGAAATTCAGCTGAATATAAACAATTATATTTTGAAATTCAATTGCTTATTGAAAGAGGTTGGTGACCGGGCTAATCTTTTTGTTTCAAATAAAACTCGAATAAATTGAATTGAGATCAACCCTGGTTTGATAAGGAATTAAAAATTTGAAGTATAAAATGAATAATCTCTTGAAATCATTTCGTGTCATAAATTGTCCTAGAAACTAGTCTAGATGACTTGTAAAGCAAGGTACAAACATGCATGTCATTGTAAGAAGGGACTCTTGAGTGAAAATCTCAAGGTCAAATTGAGCAATTATTCATCTCAAGAAAGAGATCCATGTAAGTTCTGGACTCAAATTAATTAGTTCAGAGAAGCACCATTCAGTTATTGATGATGATTGGTTTAATTATTCTAAAGTTCTCTGAAGATCAGTCGATTGAAGATATATTTTCACTATTATTTGTTGATGACTTGTCATTAGTTGCTGATAACCTACAAGACAGATTAAATGTTAAGGCAGAATTATTGTAAGCAATCGGGTGTGTCTGTAAACTTAGAAAAGTCAAATACTGCTGTATTCAAGAATGGTATTGTATCATCAAAAAAGAAAGGTGTTTTATGGGGTCAGAAATTGAAGCTTTGTCTCACTACAAATATTAGGAATCAATTTCTCCAGCAGATTAAAAAGGAATTTATGTTTCACAAATCTTGTCCAACAATCTCTTAAAGCACTTAAAGTAATAAAGAAATGTGTGACTAAAGATTGGATTTGAAATTGTATATCAGGTTTTAAATTGTTAGATTCCATAGCAGTCCCTATAGTATAGTATAGATCAGAACTATGGGGGCTTGAAGTAAGACCAATTATTTGAGTCTGTACAAAATAAATTTTACAGATGGTTGTTATATACCGGCCCCCCCCCCTCCAATTTATATGATTAGAGGTGAATGTGGTAGATATGATTTGTATGTTAACTACTAAGCAGCAAAAGAAACACCAGGCTGGTATGTTACTCTGAATAGACACATTGCGTAAAACGTGCCATATATTTTTATTGTCTATTTAGACCACATCTCCAATTTAACCTGAGCAATAAGCCTCCTTCCCAAACACAGAATTGAACCCAGGAAATGTCCCCAAATGCAACCTAACTTCTGAGATGGTAATGGGTTCTCTGAGATTTTCATGTAACTCATGTTCCCCCATGCTGAACACCGGAACCAGCCCCCATACCTGGCTGAATCATTCACACTACAACGCCAGCAGCATGCCACGACTCACGACATCTCAGAAGAACCATGCGCTTGGAAGAACGCTGGCCACACTACACAAGCCGGTGCCAATCACTTCCATGGAGCTCTGCATTTGCGAAAACACTTAATTATCGTGCACAACAATAGGCTGCCGCAGTTCGAGAGGCCAACAAATCAGGGGCGGGATATCTGCACATTACGAATAATGATAATAAGGGTGCTCAAAACGCTGACAAAATTTCAAGGAAATAGTTATAAATCTGAACACTGATACTGATAGATTTTGAGTTTCCGTTAAATCCACCAGAAATGAGGCTGTCTGTAGGTGGTGGTAAAGAGTTGAGGGTATCTGCTGCATTATCAGCAAAGGATGTGCAGCCAAATGTATTCAGTTTGTACTTTGGAACAGTTAATAAACACTGGAAACCAGAGTGTAGTAATTTAACTGGAGTGTATTGATGACTAGAAGTATTACACAATTAGCCCGGTGCTGTGTCCTGCATGCACTGATAAGTTAAAGTTTATTCTTTGTCGTACAGGAAGTTAATGGATAGATTTTATTGTGATGATTCGTGCAGCTGTATTGCGAGGCCTTTGTGGACGATGGATGTGTCCAGCTGAGATACCTACCAATTTTTTTTTCATATTTATTGTACTTAGTGTACGAATAAAAATTTATTTAATTAGCCTGTTGTTTGGCCGTGTATGCACCGATATGTTACAGTTTGTATCTTTGTCACACAGGAAGCCAGGAGATTTTGAATTGACGTTGATGATTCGTGCTTTTGTAAACAATGGATGTGTTCAGCTGAGATACCTGCCAATGGACTGTTGCAGTACGATCTTTAAAACGGAAATCGGGTTATCGGCATCAAATAACTTGTGGGTGCATAGACCTTCAAACACCATAACTGACTAGTAGTAGTTCCAATTTCACTTTTTTTAAGAAAGTCAAAATATAATTATTTCTATGTTTTTTGCTCAAAAGGTTGTCAACTCACTATTATACGATCATGGACAAAATTTTTGGGGGGTTAGAAAGGGCGACACTGGTTGATTGAGGAAATAGTTACTCAATTACCTCCCTTGTTTTCCCATTCTTCTCCATGGACGGCCATCTTCAAACGTTTGAATTTGAAGTTGAAAATGATATTTTTGCCAATTTCTCAACTGGCAATAGTGAATTATAGGATTAATAGGATTATTCTTTAACAAGGTAGGACTGTTTATAGGTTCAATCTATTTTGGGGCTTTGTTTTAATAAATTTTAAAAATATAACTTAAAACTAGACCTGCATGCAGGAATGACGGGTTTCACTGGTGCCACGTTACCCTTGAACATATCACTTCCGGTGCCAAGTTGCCCTTGAACATATGTCACCTCCGGCACCAACAAAACCACTAAACAGATTTCCAAATAAACATTGCTCACATCAAATAAAATGGACGCAAAATCAACCAAATCCAGCAATATCTTGACAAAATTACATTACTTCCGGTGTTAATGAAAATGTTCAATTAGTTTTATGAAATCAGAAATGGCATACGATATCATGTAGTGAAAATTTTATGTAAATCGAATAATAATTGCCACTTTTAAAGACCAAAAAACTTGAAAAGTGACTTGTAGAAAATCGGCTATTTCTCTGCAACCGTACAAGTTAGAAACCATTTTGTGGTATCTGTATGATCGTATGGGTTCATTCTATTTGTTGATTGGCATCAAATACCATAATTTGAAAAAGATTTCAAAACAGACTCATTTGAATAAAATATCCGTTTCGAAGGCTAAAAATACAGTTTTTGCCAAAATGACGTTACTTCCGGTGATAATAAAAATCTTAAATTACTTGTATGAAATCCCAAATGGCATTAGGTATAACATGGTGTAACGTTTATGAAAATCGAATAATAATTGACACTTTTATGGCCCCAAAACCTTCAAAAGTGACCTGTAGAAAACCGTCTATTTCTCGGCAACCGAACAAGTTAGGAACAATTTTATGATATCTATATGACCATATGAGTTTTGTTTATATGTGAATTTAAACCAAAAGTTAAAATTATTAATACATATTAAGTAATTCTTGGTTGAATAAAACATTGATTTAAAAAGTTTAAAATGCAGTTTTTTGACAAAATGACGTCACTTCCGGTGTCAATTTTAAATTGTAATCAACTTGATATGACGCTACATGCTTTTTGAATCAAATGATGTCACTTTTATAAAAATCCAATAATAATTGACTATTTTACTGGCAAACTAACGAAAACAGTGACTTATGCAGAACTGCCCATTTCTTGGCAACTGCTTATATTACAAACTAATTTTAACATACATTTTCTTCGTATGGATTATAGCTACATGTTTTTAAAAGTTACGAAAAAATATTTTAAAATCTAAAAAGCCTGAATGGGTTGTAAATAGGTCAATTTTACACCATTTTTAGCCTCTTAATCCAATTTGCTCGAAAATGAAATCGAAATTAAAAAAACTGCTTCCGACATTTTTTGCGCCTACAAAGGACACACTCTTTGAGTCATATAATTTTTCAAAAAAGTAATATTTGTTTTCGAAAAATGTACCTAACTGTCAAAATTGTAGTTTTTGGTAAAATTATGCCACTTCCGGTGCCGACAGATAACACTTTCGGTAATAAAAAAAATGACAATTGAGGCAACGAAGCATATGAACTTTGTTTTATACAAATCGAACAATAAAAAATTAATCTAGGACTGAAAAACTGAATTAGCCAATGGCGGCCAAGGAAAATTACTGAGACAAAATTTTTTAACATTTTTGCGCTAGTCAGATGACTCTTTATTTCTGTGCACAACACGACTAAAAAATATTCATAAATAAAAAAGTTTTTTGTAAAATTTTAAATTTTCGAAATTTGGCGCCTAATATCTTCGAAGATTTGCCGAAAATCAAAAATCGAAAGTAGCGTAGCTATGTGCCCTGTCTCCGGCTATGCCAAAATGTATCGACAGTTAAAATCCAATGATTATTGTTAAAATTACTGCAATATTATTAAAAACGCTAACTTCGGTGATTTCGGACATTTCGCATTGTCGCAGAACGTTCAAAATAGCTTTATCCTCTAAGTCACACCCACTTTCCCAGTAAAACCGAAGAAATCGTAACGATGCGACAAGCAGTTGCTGAGATCTACTCAAAACAAAAGAAGAACTAGACCTGCATGCAGGAATGACGGGTTTCACTGGTGCCACGTCACTTTTGGTGCCACGTTACCCTTAAACATATGTCACTTCCGGTACTAATGAAACCATCAAACAGGTTTCCACATAAGCATTGTAAACATCAAATAAAATGGACGAAGAATCAACCAAATCCAGCAATATCAATTCATTTTATATATATATGTTACTTGTAAGTGATCCTGGCAAAATTTCATTACTTCCGGTGATAATGAAAATGTTCAATTAGTTTTATGAAATCAGAAATGGCATAAGGCAGCATAATGGCGAAAATTGTATGTAAATCGAATGAGAATTGCCACTTTTATAGACCAAAAACCTTGAAAAGTGACTTGTAGAAAATCGTCTATTTCTCGGCAACCGTACACGATAAAAACTATCTTTTGGTATCTATATGATCGTATGGGTTCAATCCATTTGTTGATTGGAATCAAATATCATAATTTGAAATATATTACAAATCAGACTCATTTGAAAAAAATGTCTGTTTTGAAGGCTAAAAATACAGTTTTTGCCAAAATGACATTACTTCCGGTGATACTGAAAATGTTAAATTAGTTCTATGAAATCATAAATGACACAAGATATCATATGGTGAAAATTTAATGAAAATCGAATAATAACTGACACTTTTATAGACCAAAAACCTTGAAAAGTGACTTAAGGAAAATCGCCCATTTCTCTGCAACCGTACAAGTTAGAAACCATTTTGTGGTATCTGTATGATCGTATGGGTTCAATCTATTTGATCAATAGAATCAAATATCACAATTTGAAAAAAATAACAAATACGACTCATTTGAATAAAATATTGTTTTTTGAAGGCTAAAATTTAAGTTTTGAGCAAATGACGTCATTTCCGGTGGCAGCACAAGGGGTAAAATGGTTTGACATAGTCCACTATGGCATTAGGCATCCAATGGCGAAAGAAAATTGAAAATCGAATAATAATTGATTCTTTTACAGCCAAAATTACGTGAAAAGTGACTCATGCAAAATTGCCTATTTCTCGGCAACTGCTTATATTACAAACTAATTTTCACATACATTCTCTTCGTATGGATTATAGCTACAAGTTTATAAAAGTTACGTAAAAATATTTTAAAATCTGAAAAGCCTGAATAGGTTGTAAATAGGTTAATTTTACGCCTTTTTTCACCTCTTAATCCAATTTGCTAGAAAATGAAAAAGAAATTAAAAAAACTGCTTCCGACATTTTTTGCGCCTTTAAAGGACACACTCTTTGAGTCATATAATTTTTCAAAAAAATAATATTTGTTTTCAAAAAATGTACCTAACTGTCAAAATTGTAGTTTTTGGTAAAATTATGCCACTTCCGGTGCCGACAGATATCACTTTTGGTAATAAAAAAAATGACAATTGAGACAACGAAGCATATGAACTTTGTTTTATACAAATCGAACAATAAAAAATTAATCTAGGACTGAAAAACTGAATTAGCCAATGGAGGCCAAGGAAAATTACTGAGACAAAATTTTTTAACATTTTTGCGCAAGTCAGATGACTCTTTAATTCTGTGCACAACACGACTAAAAAATATTCATAAATAAAAAAGTTTTTTGTAAAATTTTAAATTTCCGAAATTTGGCGCCTAATATCTTCGAAGATTTGCCGAAAATCAAAAATCGAAAGTAGCGCAGCTATGTGCCCTGTCTCCAGCTATGCCAAAATGTATCGAAAGTTAAAATCCCATGATTATTGTTAAAATTACCGCAATATTTGTAAAAACGATAACTTCGGTGATTTCGGACATTTCGCATTGTCGCAGAACGTTCAAAATAGCTTTATCCTCTAAGTCACACCCACTTTCCCAGTAAAAGCGAAGAAATCGTAACGATGCGACACGTAGTTGCTGAGATCTACTCAAAACAAAAGAAGAATAATAATAATAATAATAAGAATAATAATTTTAGCAAAAACAATAGTGTTTCACACAAGCTTCGCAGTGTGAAACCCTAATAATAATAATAATAACTAGACCTGCATGCAGGAATGACGGGTTTCACTGGTGCCACGTTACCCTTAAACATGTCACTCCCGGTGCCAAGTTACCCTTGAACATATGTCACTTCCGGTACCAGCGAAACCACTTAACATTGCACACAAATAAAATGGACGCAGAATCAACAAAATCCAGCAATATCAATTCATTTTATACATTTGTTACTTGTAAATGATCTTGACAAAATTAAATTACTCCCGGTGTTAATGCAAATGTTCAATTAGTCTTATGAAATCAGAAATGGCATACGATATCATATAGTGAAAATTTTATGTAAATCGAATAATAATTGCCACTTTTAAAGACCAAAAAACTTGAAAAGTGACTTGTAGGAAATCGGCTATTTCTCTGCAACCGTACAAGTTAGAAACCATTTTGTGGTATCTGTATGATCGTATGGGTTCATTCTATTTGTTGATTGGCATCAAATACCATACTTTGAAAAAGATTTCAAAACAGACTCATTTGAATAAAATATCTGTTTTAGAGGCTAAAAATACAGTTTTTGCCAAAATGACGTTACTTCCGGTGATAATGAAAATCTTAAATTACTTGTATGAAATCCCAAATGGCATTAGGTATAATATGGTGTGACGTTTATGAAAATCGAATAATAATTGACCCTTTTATGGCCCCGAAACCTTCAAAAGTGACCTGTAGAAAACCGTGTATTTCTCAGCAACCAAACAAGTTAGAAACAATTTTATGATATCTATATGACCATATGAGTTATATTTATATATGAATTTAAACCAAAAGTTAAAATTATTAATACATATTAAGTTATTCATGGTTGAATAAAACATTGATTTAAAAAGTTTAAAATGCAGTTTTTGACCAAATGACGTCACTTCCGGTGTCAATTTTAAATTGTAATCAACTTGATATGACGCTACATGCTTTTTAAATCAAATGATGTCACTTTTATAAAAATCCAATAATAATTAACTATTTTACAGGCAAAATAACGAAAACAGTGACTTGTACAAAACTGCCCATTTCTTGGGAACTGCTTATATTACAAACTAATTTTAACATACATTTTCTTCGTATGGATTATAGCTACAAGTTTATAAAAGTTACGAAGAAATATTTTAAAATCTGACAAGCCTGAATAGGTTGTAAATAGGTCAATTTTACACCATTTTTAGCCATTTAATCGAATTTGCTCGAAAATGAAATCGAAATTAAAAAAACTGCTTCCGACATTTTTTGCGCCTTGAAAGGGCACACTCTTTGAGTCAAATAATTTTTCCAAAAAATAATATTTGTTTTCGAAAAATGGTACCTAACTGTCAAAATTGTAGTTTTGGGTAAAATTATGCCACTTCCGGTGCCGACAGATAAAACTTTTGGTAATAAAAAAAATGACAATTGATACAACGAAGCATATGAACTTTGTTTTATACAAATCGAACAATAAAAAATTAATCTAGGACTTAAAAACTGAATTAGCCAATGGCGGCCAAGGTAAATTACTGAGACAAAATTCTTTAACATTTTTGCACTAGTCAGATGACTCTTTAATTCTGTGCATAATACGACTAAAAAATATTCATAAATAAAAAAGTTTTTTGTAAAATTTTAAATTTTCAAAATTTGGCGCCTAATATCTTTGAAGATTTACCGAAAATCAAAAATCGAAAGTAGTGTCGCTACGTGCCCTGTCTTCGGCTATGCCAAAATGTATCGAAAGTTAAAATTCAATGATTATTGTTAAAATTACTGCAATATTTTAAAAAACGATAATTTGGTGATTTCGGACATTTCGCATTGTCGCAGAACGTTCAAAATAGCTTTATCCTCTAAGTCACACCCACTTTCCCAGTAAAACCGAAAAAATCGTAACGATGCCACAAGCAGTTGCTGAGATCTACTCAAAACAAAAGAAGAATAATAATAATAAGAACTAGACCTGCATGCAGGAATGACGGGTTTCACTGGTGCCACGTCACTTTCGGTGCAACGTTACCCTTAAACATATGTCACTTCCGATACCAATGAAACCATCAAACAGGTTTCCACATAAGCATTGTAAACATCAAATAAAATGGACGAAGAATCAACCAAATCCAGCAATATCAATTCATTTTATATATATGTTACTTGTAAGTGATCCTGGCAAAATTTCATTACTTCCGGTGATAATGAAAATGTTCAATTAGTTTTATGAAATCAGAAATGGCATAAGGCAGCATAATGGCGAAAATTGTATGTAAATCGAATGAGAATTGCCACTTTTATAGACCAAAAACCTTGAAAAGTGACTTGTAGAAAATCGTCTATTTCTCGGCAACCGTACACGATAAAAACTATCTTTTGGTATCTATATGATCGTATGGGTTCAATCCATTTGTTGATTGGAATCAAATATCATAATTTGAAATATATTACAAATCAGACTCATTTGAAAAAAATGTCTGTTTTGAAGGCTAAAAATACAGTTTTTGCCAAAATGACATTACTTCCGGTGATACTGAAAATGTTAAATTAGATCTATGAAATCATAAATGACACAAGATATCATATGGTGAAAATTTTATGAAAATCGAATAATAACTGACACTTTTATAGACCAAAAACCTTGAAAAGTGACTTAAGGAAAATCGCCCATTTCTCTGCAACCGTACAAGTTAGAAACCATTTTGTGGTATCTGTATGATCGTATGGGTTCAATCTATTTGATCAATAGAATCAAATATCACAATTTGAAACAAATAACAAATACGACTCATTTGAATAAAATATTGTTTTTTGAAGGCTAAAATTTAAGTTTTGAGCAAATGACGTCATTTCCGGTGGCAGCGCAAGGGGTAAAATGGTTTGACATAGTCCACTATGGCATTAGGCATCCAATGGCGAAAGAAAATTGAAAATCGAATAATAATTGATTCTTTTACAGCCAAAATTACGTGAAAAGTGACTCATGCAAAATTGCCTATTTCTCGGCAACTGCTTATATTACAAACTAATTTTCACATACATTCTCTTTGTACGGATTATAGCTACAAGTTTATAAAAGTTACGTAAAAATATTTTAAAATCTGAAAAGCCTGAATGAGTTGTAAATAGGTCAATTTTACGCCTTTTTTCACCTCTTAATCCAATTTGCTAGAAAATGAAAAAGAAATTAAAAAAACTGCTTCCGACATTTTTTGCGCCTTTAAAGGACACACTCTTTGAGTCATATAATTTTTCAAAAAAATAATATTTGTTTTCAAAAAATGTACCTAACTGTCAAAATTGTAGTTTTTGGTAAAATTATGCCACTTCCGGTGCCGACAGATAACACTTTTGGTAATAAAAAAAATGACAATTGAGACAACGAAGCATATGAACTTTGTTTTATACAAATCGAACAATAAAAAATTAATCTAGGACTGAAAAACTGAATTAGCCAATGGAGGCCAAGGAAAATTACTGAGACAAAATTTTTTACCATTTTTGCACAAGTCAGATGACTCTTTAATTCTGTGCACAACACGACTAAAAAATATTCATAAATAAAAAAGTTTTTTGTAAAATTTTAAATTTCCGAAATTTGGCGCCTAATATCTTCGAAGATTTGCCGAAAATCAAAAATCGAAAGTAGCGCAGCTATGTGCCCTGTCTCCAGCTATGCCAAAATGTATCGAAAGTTAAAATCCCATGATTATTGTTAAAATTACCGCAATATTTGTAAAAACGATAACTTCGGTGATTTCGGACATTTCGCATTGTCGCAGAACGTTCAAAATAGCTTTATCCTCTAAGTCACACCCACTTTCCCAGTAAAACCGAAGAAATCGTAACGATGCGACACGTAGTTGCCGAGATCTACTCAAAACAAAAGAAGAATAATAATAATAATAATAATAATAAGAATAATAATTTTAACAAAAACAATAGTGTTTCACACAAGCTTCGCAGTGTGAAACCCTAATAATAATTTTAACAAAAACAATAGTGTTTCACACAAGCTTCGCAGTGTGAAACCCTAATAATAATAAGAACTAGACCTGCATGCAGGAATGACGGGTTTCACTGGTGCCACGTTACCCTTGAACATGTCACTTCCGGTGCCAAGTTACCCTTGAACATATGTCACTTCCGGTACCAACGAAACCACTAAACAGTTTTCCAAATAAACATTGCTCACATCAAATAAAATGGACGCAGAACCAACCAAATCCAGCAATATCAATTCATTTTATACATTTGTTACTTGTAAATGATCTTGTCAAAATTACATTACTTCCGGTGCTAATGAAAATGTTCAATTAGTTTTATGAAATCAGAAATGGCATAAATATGATATAGTGAAAATTTTATGTAAATCGAATAATAATTGCCACTTTTATAGACCAAAAACCTTGAAAAGTGACGTGTAGAAAATCGTCTATTTCTCGACAACCGTACAAGTTAGAAACCATTTTTTGGTATTTATATGAATGTATGGGTTTAATCTATTTGTTGATTGGAATCAAATATCATAATTGTATAAACATTACAAATCAGACTCATTTGAATAAAATATCGGCTTTGAAGGCTTAAAATACAGTTTTTACCAAAATGACGTTACTTCCGGTAATAATGAAAACTTTAAATTAGTTTTTTAACAACGTCTATGAAATCAGGCTTCAAAGGGTGAAAATTTTATGAAAATCGAATAATAATTGACACTTTTATGGGCCAAAAACCTTCAAAAGTGACTTTTAGAAAATCGCCTATATCTCGGCAACCGAACAAGTCAGAAACAATTTTATGATATCTTTTTGACCGTATGAGTTTTGTTAATATGTGAATTTAAACCAAAAATTAATTTTATTATTATATGTGACATAATTCTTGGTTGAATAAAATATCGATTTTGAAAGTTAAAAATTGAGTTTTTGACTAAATGACGTCACTTCCGGTGTCAATTTTAAATTGTAATCAACTTGATATGACGCTACATGCTTTTTGAATCAAATGATGTCACTTTTATAAAAATCCAATAATAATTGACTATTTTACAGGCAAAATAACGAAAACAGTGACTTATGCAGAACTGCCCATTTCTTGGCAACTGCTTATATTACAAACTAATTTTAACATACATTTTCTTCGTATGGATTATAGCTACATGTTTATAAAAGTTACGAAGAGATATTTTAAAATCTGAAAAGCCTGAATTGGTTGTAAATAGGTCAATTTGACACCATTTTTAGCCTCTTAATCCAATTTGCTCGAAAATGAAATCGAAATTAAAAAAACTGCTTCCGACATTTTTTGCGCCTTTAAAGGACACACTTTTTGAGTCATATAATTTTTCAAAAAAATAATATTTGTTTTCGAAAAATGGTACCTAACTGTCAAAATTGTAGTTTTTGGTAAAATTATGCCACTTCCGGTGCCGACAGATAACACTTTCGGTAATAAAAAAAATGACAATTAAGACAACGAAGCATATGAACTTTGTTTTATACAAATCGAACAATAAAAAATTAATCTAGGACTGAAAAACTGAATTAGCCAATGGCGGCCAAGGAAAATTACTGAGACAAATTTTTTTAATATTTTTGCGCTAGTCAGATGACTCTTTATTTCTGTGCACAACACGATTAAAAAATATTCATAAATAAAAAAGTTTTTTGTAAAATTTTAAATTTTCGAAATTTGGCGCCTAATATCTTCAAAGATTTGTCGAAAATCAAAAATCGAAAGTATCGTAGCTATGTGCCCTGTCTCCGGCTATGTCAAAATGTATCGACAGTTAAAATCCAATGATTATTGTTAAAATTACTGCAATATTTTTAAAAACGATAACTTCGGTGATTTCGGACATTTCGCATTGTCGCAGAACGTTCAAAATAGCTTTATCCTCTAAGTCACACCCACTTTCCCAGTAAAACCGAAGAAATCGTAACGATGCGACAAGCAGTTGCTGAGATCTACTCAAAACAAAAGAAGAATAATAATAATAAGAATAACTAGACCTGCATGCAGGAATGACGGGTTTCACTGGTGCCACGTCACTTTCGGTGCCACGTTACCCTTAAACATATGTCACTTCCGATACCAATGAAACCATCAAACAGGTTTCCACATAAGCATTGTAAACATCAAATAAAATGGACGAAGAATCAACCAAATCCAGCAATATCAATTCATTTTATATATATGTTACTTGTAAGTGATCCTGGCAAAATTTCATTACTTCCGGTGATAATGAAAATGTTCAATTAGTTTTATGAAATCAGAAATGGCATAAGGCAGCATAATGGCGAAAATTGTATGTAAATCGAATGAGAATTGCCACTTTTATAGACCAAAAACCTTGAAAAGTGACTTGTAGAAAATCGTCTATTTCTCGGCAACCGTACACGATAAAAACTATCTTTTGGTATCTATATGATCGTATGGGTTCAATCCATTTGTTGATTGGAATCAAATATCATAATTTGAAATATATTACAAATCAGACTCATTTGAAAAAAATGTCTGTTTTGAAGGCTAAAAATACAGTTTTTGCCAAAATGACATTACTTCCGGTGATACTGAAAATGTTAAATTAGTTCTAAGAAATCATAAATGACACAAGATATCATATGGTGAAAATTTTATGAAAATCGAATAATAACTGACACTTTTATAGACCAAAAACCTTGAAAAGTGACTTAAGGAAAATCGCCCATTTCTCTGCAACCGTACAAGTTAGAAACCATTTTGTGGTATCTGTATGATCGTATGGGTTCAATCTATTTGATCAATAGAATCAAATATCACAATTTGAAAAAAATAACAAATACGACTCATTTGAATAAAATATTGTTTTTTGAAGGCTAAAATTTAAGTTTTGAGCAAATGACGTCATTTCCGGTGGCAGCGCAAGGGGTAAAATGGTTTGACATAGCCCACTATGGCATTAGGCATCCAATGGCGAAAGAAAATTGAAAATCGAATAATAATTGATTCTTTTACAGCCAAAATTACGTGAAAAGTGACTCATGCAAAATTGCCTATTTCTCGGCAACTGCTTAAATTACAAACTAATTTTCACATACATTCTCTTCGTATGTATTATAGCTACAAGTTTATAAAAGTTACGTAAAAATATTTTAAAATCTGAAAAGCCTGAATGAGTTGTAAATAGGTCAATTTTACGCCTTTTTTCACCTCTTAATCCAATTTGCTAGAAAATGAAAAAGAAATTAAAAAAACTGCTTCCGACATTTTTTGCGCCTTTAAAGGACACACTCTTTGAGTCATATAATTTTTCAAAAAAATAATATTTGTTTTCAAAAAATGTACCTAACTGTCAAAATTGTAGTTTTTGGTAAAATTATGCCACTTCCGGTGCCGACAGATAACACTTTTGGTAATAAAAAAAATGACAATTGAGACAACGAAGCATATGAACTTTGTTTTATACAAATCGAACAATAAAAAATTAATCTAGGACTGAAAAACTGAATTAGCCAATGGAGGCCAAGGAAAATTACTGAGACAAAATTTTTTAACATTTTTGCGCAAGTCAGATGACTCTTTAATTCTGTGCACAACACGACTAAAAAATATTCATAAATAAAAAAGTTTTTTGTAAAATTTTAAATTTCCGAAATTTGGCGCCTAATATCTTCGAAGATTTGCCGAAAATCAAAAATCGAAAGTAGCGCAGCTATGTGCCCTGTCTCCAGCTATGCCAAAATGTATCGAAAGTTAAAATCCCATGATTATTGTTAAAATTACCGCAATATTTGTAAAAACGATAACTTCGGTGATTTCGGACATTTCGCATTGTCGCAGAACGTTCAAAATAGCTTTATCCTCTAAGTCACACCCACTTTCCCAGTAAAACCGAAGAAATCGTAACGATGCGACACGTAGTTGCTGAGATCTACTCAAAACAAAAGAAGAATAATAATAATAATAATAAGAATAATAATTTTAACAAAAACAATAGTGTTTCACACAAGCTTCGCAGTGTGAAACCCTAATAATTTTAACAAAAACAATAGTGTTTCACACAAGCTTCGCAGTGTGAAACCCTAATAATAATTTTAACAAAAACAATAGTGTTTCACACAAGCTTCGCAGTGTGAAACCCTAAAAATGCTATTGGAACTTTAAATATAACACCTGTAGATAGATGATAATAACAATACAAGGTCAGCCACTATGATATAAATAAACTAGTTACACCATGACAAATGTTTTGTGCAACTGATTTCCACACGCCAGTCCTTCGTATTTCTCTTTGTCATTGTTGTGCGTGTACGTATATTTCTCATTCGTTTACCTCATTAAAAGTTTACTAACCCAGTAGATCTTCAGGAGGAGTTGTGTCTTTTGCTAGCACCATAGTTAACGTATACCTAAATCTATATGTATGCTCTTGCAAATGACACAAAACCCCAACTTTAAACACACTGATTTCAATGGTTGCAAGTTTAATTACATTCGTACTTAATTATTGAAATCTCTGACTTTTTTTATAGAGTGCAGGCCTAGATTATTAATATGGATCTGTCGGGCAAAGTGGCAGTAGTTAGTGGATCGACTACAGGAATAGGATTGGGTATCTCACATCATCTGGCATCTAAAGGTTGTTCTGTTGTTATTACTGGACTTGGTTCACAAGATTTAACCGACTCTGTATTAAAAGATTTCAGGGGGTAAGACATAATTTTGTTTTTCTGGTATTAAAAGTATGTCCTTAGGAAAGCGTTTTTGAAGATAATTAGCAGCAACTGCTAATTAGGAGATACTATGTCCTGATTATGCCAGAGAGAGAGAGAGAGGGGGGGGGGGGAGAGAGGGAGTCTGGTAGAAGACATGATGTTAGTGAGGTGTATGTAGCGTGCATGAGTGCTTTGCAGTGTTATAGAGGAAACCTGGGAAAATCCCACATCCAACGCGTGGCGCATTCTCTCTCTTTGCCTCAACATATTTGAGAACTGCCCTTGATCGTCTAGTATTTTCACTTGTCTTCTTTGACTTTTCAAACGTCCTTTTCACGTTGTGTATTCTTTTCTTACTATCTCAGTAGTTCAGACAGTAATTATCTTCTCATGAGTTAAGACGCTTGTCTCACCTGTAGTTAAGACGTTTGTCTTACCAGGAATAACAATGCAACAGTTCATTTTTACATTTTATACAAAGCACTGGTTACATATGGTTCAATGCATAATAAATAACAATAAAGTCATTCTCTGAATCTAAATCCACCAGATTCGCTGGGGCGAGTCTGCTGATAGAAATTGCTACATCTTTTCCTTCCAGAATAAAGTGGCTGTCTGTGTCTGAGGTATGATAGGTTTGTAGTTTTGCGTATGGACTCTCGATATCTAATTGGTCAAATATGATGTAAGATGTAAGAAATTATAACGATTGGTTAATTAGCTTAATAACGTCGAAAACCACCCTTATATGGACAGTGGAAACTTACACCAGTCGTTTCACTCGTGTTACCTGGTGATTTTAGTTTTGTACTTCTTTTTATGTGTATATAAGTCAGTCATTCACTCATTTGACTCAAGTGCATATGAGGCAATATGACTTCTGTACAATGTATGAATCGATTTTGTTAATGCAATGCTACTAATTAAAAAGCAAAAATTCTACCAATCTTGTTACACAGTTCACGGTGCTCGAGGTGGTTTACTCATATTATGGATATCCCAAAATTAAGACTTAGTATCTCCTATTTGGAATTAATGAGACCAAAGTATCTCCTATTTGGAATTAATGAGACCAACGTTAGTACCTCCTATTTCGAATTAATGAGACCAAAGTTATGGTCCTTGCTCATTTTGTAGAAAATTGTGAGTCTTATGGTGAATAGCAATTGAAAAAACAGATATTGCTCGCGATTATATTACGGAACACGTGATGTGGACGCGTGATGTAGCATCTGTTTTTATTTGAATTTTGTACAAGGGGGTCATTGTTGAAATGACATAAGTCTACAATATGTCAAGTTGTTTATCTTATAATCAAATGGGATTAGTAGAACAATAATAGTAATTCCACTGTAATAGTTTTTCATTTTAAATAGATATAATTTTATGTTTATGGTTTTAAAATACACTATATTTGAATGGTTAGGCTTATAATATTTCTGTTTTAAATTTAGTTGCCTATTTTCATGAAATGGAATTGGGGGTGCGATGCGGTGATCGATAGAGGGGTGTGGGAGTATGGGCGTGGTGTGCTTGGAAAGTATGTTGATTGGACAAACGTCAATGGTAACCTATACGTAACGTAACGAACTTTGTTATGGGTATCTTTGATTTTGATGGTTTCAAGCATTGAATTTATACCAAGAGAGGGGGCGTACACCTACCGATTGCTGTCGGTCTCAATATGTCAACAATTTCTTGTTCACACCGAGAATGCTAGAGTTTTTTTTATGTAATTTTTAAATACGTGCCATTTTTTTTAAAAACCTCTTTTGCGTTCAGTAATGAAACAGGAATGCCTTAATTACCCTTGTTTGTGAGCGTAATCTGACAGATGCTTGACGAAAATAAGGACATCGTCATATCTTTGCTAATTTATGTATTAGTCAGGTTAAAATACAGTTTAACTCCTAAAAGATTGCAACAAAAGGTTTCTCAACTGATTCTGGCAGGGTTTAGTGTACTTTATAACATACTAAAAGTTTACCTAAGTAGGACCCCCGGAAAAGTGTTTTTTTCAAAATGGTATCAAAATGGCCACCGAAATGTCTTAAAATGATTATAACTATGTAACTATCAACTCAATTTTGATGATCTTGGTGTCTTTTCCTAGGTTTTTGGGGCAAAGAACACATTAAGATCATTAAAAATTATGTTGGCATATTATGTCAACAATGGCCGCCAACACCTCCAAATGACCGAAAGTCCATAACTATTGACTCAAATTTGATGATCTTAATGTCTGTTCCCAGGTTTTGGTAGACAAGGAATCCATTAAGATGACTTTGAATGTCACTGAGCTATTCAATCATTACGAAATAGAATTCATGACCTTCAGCTGTCCACTATCACATAATGCACAAACACTCCTGTCCATATAATGAGTTTCAGAGCGTTCAATTTTGAGTGTCATCCGCCACCTCAGTATCCACCTATTGGGAGTTGTTTGAATTGTCACGATATCCAGTTTGACGAGGGCCGCATACAGCAGTGTAGGGAAGTCCATAGCGTCTGCACCTGCATCGAGATAACTTGCATCCCCCGAAAAGTTGGAATGGGTGATTTTCAAGAGTGCTCCATCCCCATTCAGTTAGATCCATTACATTGCCATCCTCGTCCACACCACAATTTGAAAGTACACACGTTGGCTATGAAATCTAGTTGCGGGTGATGTTGGGGGAAACCGTTAATGATTGTCAGATACTTCAGCATTTGCCACTTTCTTGGTGAAAATGATATGACACAGTGATTAGTAGACACGTACAAAGAGCAAATCGTTGCACGCATCGTCTCCAAAAGTCCCTTTCAAAAAGTTAATGTTATACACTTTATGTTCTTTTGACTGCTTGTTTGAACGGAAGTAGATGATCTCATTGTCTGTTCTGGAGTAATGAAGAAGGAGCAAGATCAGCAAATCTGTGACAATTCAAGAGGTTGATACTGAGGAGGAAGATGACACTCAAGATGTCGATACTGAAGAGGAGGATGACACTCAAAACTGAACGCCCCGATACTTATTCTATGATAGTGAACAGCTGAAGGTCATGATGATTCAATAGCTCAGCGGTATCCAAAGTTCTGTTAATGTGTTCCTTGTCCCCCCAAATTTGAGTCAATAATTATGAACTTTCGGTCATTTTGAGTTGTTTTTGACATAATATGCCAACATCATTTGTTTATGATCTTATTGTGTTCTTTGCACCCCCACCCCCAAAACCTAGGGAACGACACCAAGATCGTCAAATTTAAGTTGATTGTTACATAGGTATGATCATTTTAAGACGTTTCGGTGGCCATTTTTGATGCCATCTTGAAAAAACACTTTTCCTACTTTGGTAAACTTTTACTATGTTATAAAGTACTCTGAACCCTGTCAGAATCAGTTGAGAAACCTTTTGTTGGAATTGTTTGGGGGTTGAGGGGGTATTTTCCATATATTGACCTGACTATACATTCACCATCATCCATGTAAATGATGTAATTATTATCACTTTCAAAAGTTGTCACTGATTCACAGTACTTTGTATGTTATTGTAAAATTCTTAATAAATAACACGAATTCCCATGCGTAGTAGTCAATTTTAATCATGCTATAAACATTTCTGACCATCAGAATACTGCAAAATCATCCCCAAGTCCAAGGAAAATGGTATTAAAGGGACTCTAGATTCAAAAATTTTCCGGTGAAGCATGCCTCAAGGAAACCCTTCCCTCCCCAACAAAATCGATATGAACGCCCCTAGGTAGATACTAGTATTTAGATGGTGTTGCACGCTTTCTGTCTGAGATAAATACAGTGATAGATATGGGGTGTTGTATTTTATAGTAAATATAAAGGTAGATATGAATATGTAGAAGGTGATTTAAGAAAAGAAGATTGTGTTATAAGTCTCTGTGACAAGGTTCTTCAACTATTTCCTGATGGTGTTGATATTCTTATAAATAACGCCGGTGAGTATACGTAGACTTTTAAATTTTCAACATTCTGATGAAGATGAGATACTTAACAATAACGCAGGTGATATACTTATCAATGAGCTTTTAAACTTTCAACATTCCCGTGTTGTTGATTTTCTTATCAATAACTCCACCGAGATGTAAGATTGTACTGTTCTAAAATTTCAACACTCCAATTGAATTTGATCTCAACAGGTTCCATTTGAGTAACAGCCAATAACCTACTAACACTCGCGTGGCGTCAAGCTCACGCCAAGGATAAACACCCGGACGCCAACGAACACCGATTAATCAACTAACACCATCGTTACAACCCAATAATTAAAAAAAAACACCCATCTCCCGACCATATAAGCATCCATAAGTTAGAACTTGCAAAATTACACCTTTTAAAGGCGCTATATTATACAGACTATTCGAAATTACGATCACGAATTCATTATTGGTCCACTTGAATTGGTGTTGTTATCTTACCTTGAAAATATTGTTTCCTAAAAAGATGATTCACAAACGCCCCCCCCCCCACCCTCATTAGCGGTACTTTTTTTCAACGTAACAATATACCGTTCTAAAAGATGCGCTAATATCCAATATTAATTATCCTAATAATGTTCCTTGGGAGAATGTTTACTTCTATAAATAGCCCCAATCCTTTTGTAAATTATTTGCAATGAAATACTTTTAAAGAGGCAGACATTAAAAAATGGAATGTTATTATATTTACAGGTATTATCCATATCAGTGATGTGGAAGATTATCCAGTACAGAAATGGAATGACATGGTTTCGGTTTCATTAACTGCACCCTTCATATTTATGCGACAGTTTATACCAAAGATGAAAATCAAAGGTAAGAATATTTTGTTTTGTAAAGTATCACACAATCTTTAATAACAGAGCAGAGTCGAATATTTACTTTACTGTTTTCCAAGTAAGATACACATTTATCGAGTTCCGTTGCCATGTTCTTCAGAGTACGACCGACAAATAACATAACGTAATAATGATACTGTGGCGTCACACAACCCGTTGTATATACATTAATCAAATACCACCCCACCAAATTTTATGAGCTGGCTACGGGCCCGGTTAGATACAACGTACTAACGCAAATGACCAGAAATTGTATTTCTGCTGCGTTCAAAATATTCGTAGTATGAACAAATATTATTCATGATATGTCAGTGTCTCAATAACCCAGTTGTGTTCAGGGTGATTACATTCATATCGGAATTCAAATGTATTTTATAACAGGTTGGGGGCGCATAATCAGCATGTCCTCACAGATGGGTCACGTGAGTGCACCAGGGCAAGCAACGTATTCAGCTGTTAAATCTGGTCTAATTGGTCTTACTAAGGTAGGTGACGATATCATCACACACCATCACATTTCTTCTCGTGTTGACTGCATGGTGGTTGAATCTTGGACTCGCGATCTCAGATGCCCGTATGAAGGGATTCTGCCCCTGGTGTTGCACAACATGGTGGTCTTGTCGCCTGTGGTAACCCTTTGTCTACCAGTTCGGGGGCGATCATCCGTGGTGTTGGTGGCCCGAAAGCGTTGATGAAGCCTATAGATGGTCCGAACATTGATATGGAAGTGATTGGCATCGGCTTCGGCAGTGTGGCCAACGTCGAGTCTTCCAAGCGCATGGATCTTCTGAGATGTCGTGAGTCGTGGCATGCTGCCGACGTTGAAGTGTGAATGATCACAGGAATCTGACCTTCTATCTGTATATACCGAAGTAGACAATATATAATCTAGTTCGGTATGCATATATATACAGATAGAAGGTCAGATTCCTGTGGAATGATTAAACCAGGTATAATGGGCCACTGGGGTGCGTTTTATAGGACTGGTTCCGGTGAACAGCACATGCAGCATGAGTTACATGAAAATCACGGAGAACACATTACCATTCTGGGTTCAATTCTGTGTCTCATGTCCAGAAGTTTGTCTTGTCAATAGACAGTAACCCGTGCGCAATAACAACAATGCCAGGAGACTTTAGACAGTTGTATCGGACATTTGCTGATGAGGCTAAGTAACAACAATAAACAATCATATTTGAACTACACTATTCCACAAATGGTCCAGGTCGTCTTTTGCGACCTATTTTGCGGGTCAGATGAAAACGAAAGTACAGGTTCCGGTACCAATCTCAACATGATGGCGGACTATGCAATCCGGTCTTTTAGATTTCATTCGGAGCTGTTTCCCTACGATTTTTACGTATTTTTCAATGCAGACAGCTGACGCCTGGGTATCTATGCATTCTAAAGTCTCCGCCCCATATAGTGCCACTCGTGACCGCAGACCTTTGGCTCTCACCACGCCCATGGTCCGTTGATGGTGTAACTGTTAATAACATCTTTCTTGTGATGCTTTCTCGCCTGTAAAGGCACACTCTCGGTATCCCCATTGGTCGCATTCGCTCCACTCCACTAACCCCTGGGTTTATCCATGGGGGAGACACGTATTCAAATCATAACTGTTAATGCTACCTTTCGTATGTTTCAGGGTGTAGCTCTAGAGGTGGCAACACATGGTGTAACTGTAAATGCCATCTGTCCGGGTTTCGCTGATGCGCCCAGTAAGTGTGTATTTTGCAAAGGGATTTAATACCAAAATGTACTCTCCTTTGATGACCGGTGATTGATTTGTATTGATTCTTGTTGTCCAGTCTTCTTTGATAACTATTGTGTGATCTCTTAGGTTGAATGATCTGTTTGGATGCAAATTTTGTGATCTCGTTGGTTGACTGAAGTTGGATGACTGTTGGTGTTTCCTGTGATACTAGCTGTGCCTGCGTTTGTTGCTTGCTTTGTGACTATGTGTTTTTCTTGGACGACTGTAAATCGAAGATTCGTGAACCCTTTCGGATGACGCTTAGGAGATATTCTTAAATGACCGGTGTACGACCCCCGTGGGAGATAGTAGTTTGCTGATTTCTTTGAAAACTAGTAGACCTACTCCCATTGTTCCTTCCGGGACGGGTTGATTTTGGCACATATCGGAAAATAACATATTGGGTTATTGACTCTGATTGTACGAAAAATTGTGATCGGATTTTGAAAAAAACTTAAAATGTATGTTTATAGCCCAAAAATCGCGGTTCCTTTCGATACTCGCGCATATTAGTCCGTAACGTATTAGTTTGTGGCTCCTCCACAACTTTTATCGGATTTTGTTGTAACCTTCAATGTATCTGAAAGATCTCGAATTGATTCAATTTTGACTCGTATCGGATCGTAACTTCCTGGATTATTGTTCGTGATTTTACCAAAAATCGTTTTTTATAGATGGACCCTCTAGAAGTCGTAATTGTTATTTTATTTTATATACCTTCCAAATATAATTACATTAAACGCAACTGTGCATAAAGAATTTAGCGTGACTAAAGATGTTTTAGTGTTAGACTAACTTTGTATTTGGTTTAAGCAATAACGAGTGTATTTCAGCTGAACGAATTTGTTTTCAGGTCGGTTATATTAATTAGTATTTGCATATTATTTTAAGTGTTCCATACATTTGTAAAAGTTGATGCTGTAGAAAAGAAAAAGAGTTATGAAGATACAAAGGTAAATGAGTTGATAATATGTAAAGTAAAGTAAATTCGCCCATTCTAAATAGTTATTTTATTGCTGACATGTTTCTCACAACTTGAAAGTTTTTTGTTGGTACATATATATATATATATATATATATTTGAGTTTCTTTTATAGTGTAAGCTCAGGGATACCACAGAACAATTACACAAGGCAAACCCACGGGGAAATGTTTCAAGAATAGCACTATTTCCATGACATATATCTTTGCTGTGGCGCATAATATTACATATTTCAATTTTTAACAAGTGAAAATTTCACATCAAAATTTGTTTATCTGTAAAGATATCAACTTATAACTTTTAGAATCAGTTAAAAAGTGGTAAATTAAGCCAAATATATCCAAAATATGTCTGATTACCCCCCGCCCCCCCCCCCCCCGTAGTAAATTACGGTAGAATGATAATAGGAATTTTGAATATTACTGTAAACATAATTTGTCTATGAATTATACTGGCATGAAAGTTAAGGTTAGATTTCATGAATAAAATATAAGAATATAAGAAAACTCATACAGAATATTTCAACAAAGACAAAAGTACCCGTGTCTATGATTACTTGACCGCAAAAAAACAAGGTCAGTCGGAAAATGTATTTTATTGTTGTTTATTATATTTTTGGTAAGAATATGTTGTCTATTTCATTGTATTTCTGGCTTATTTACTGGGTACAGTTCTTAAAAATAAATACCGAAATTTCAGTGTATGAATTAATCTAGAGAAAATCAAATCTTGAGTTACATGGGGCCTGGGAAATGAGAGAAAAATGTTTTAGCGTCGGCGATTTTGGCTTTTTAAAAAAGCGTCGATGGGTAAACGTAACCACAGCTATATTTTTTTTATTTTGGCCTAGTTTGAGTTATGAGTAATGAGGATTGTTTAAGCTTGCAGTATACCTTTAAATTTCAGGTCCAATATTCATCCCAAATTCCAACAAATCAATTGGTAACTATAGATCAGGTAAGTAAAAAACATCGTCAAGGAATGACAATTAAATTGGTTTAAACAGTATTTATTACTAAAATATTAATTTACCTCCTTGTGGGCTGGGATTATAATATCTGTAAACTTTCAAGCAATACCAAAAAATTGTATGTTTTGGAGAAAAAAAAGTTTAATATAGCTTTGAAAAATATCGATGTAGACGTATTATAGAGTATAGGTAATTAATATTTCTAAAATACATTGGTATTAATTTAATGCTATCATTTGGATGGAGTCTGTTGTGGACAAAAATTTGTTCAGTGGTTTCGGGGATTGTCATAAAATGTGTTGCCTCTTAAATCAGCTTTTATATATCCCCACATTGGCTTGAATCATTGGGGTCATTGAGTTGTCTCCAGTGACGGTTCATGAGGTCGTTGGACCCCGAGGCAGCATGGCTGCTGGAGCCCAGTAACAAGATGCCACCTCATTTAAAAAACAACGACCTTCAATTGAAGGGCCATGTGTCTTCTCCCGTAAACAACAAAGCAATACTAGAATGCAAATATAACTCGTCCACCGTAACTAAGCATAACAATGCCACAATGCAGGCAGACATGATGAGAAAGTCTCCTGATAACTACTTACTAGCTATACTCCTTTACATAGAACAACTGTAAGATTTATTCCTGGTGGATGAAAATGACTTCTACTTCCATTCTATCATCCCTGTGTGAGAGTCCACTGAAATAATAAAATATTGTTGTATTTTCTGATAGATAGGTGAGATGGTGTTATATCTATGTTCACCAGGAGCCTGTAACGTCACCGGTACATCTTTATTGATAGATGGTGGTTATACAGCCAGATAAAGAACACCAAACATCCAACAAATAACATCTAGCCGTTCTCCTTTGAAGTGCTGAAAATGTAGTCAATCGTATTATATCGTAAAATGGTAGAAGATACTAAAAGTGTTAATCAATATATGCCTAAATTTCCTCAAATTCATGGGATAGAGAATATAATGATTATGCAAATAAAGAAAGGTAACTTCTTGCCCGGGGGAAACTTAATTATAAATGTAATATCCGAAAGTTTGTTTTACATAATGTGATATATCAAAGCTTTTAAATGATTATTGATTAATGTCATAATAAAGAATGCCACATACGCTCACACCAGGGCTCGAAACCACAGCCGCAAGCCAGAGGTGGCCGGCCAGCTAGAGGTCAAAGCGCGGTCCCCCACCTCCCCTGCCCGCCCCGGCCCGGCCCGCCCCGCCCCAGTTGATAATGGAGTAGGCGAGTTAGATGACAGTGTTTCCACGACTCTTACTTCCTACATATTGAAAAAGTATACCAGCGTTAATGTACTCTGTCCCTAAAGGCATTTAAGGATCACCATATTTAGAGTGGATGAACAGAACAATTCTAAATGGGACATGAACTTTATTTAGTGTTTAAAATAGTGAAGTTATTGACAGTGAATCGGTGAACATATATTATTGTAGCATGCAGGGGCGTAGCCGTGAAATATCTAGTAGGGGGGTCCGCAAATGAAATGATATAAGATGTTGACAATCAGTCAGCCGATGTAGCGCAATATGAGTGTCACCTCCAACGGGGGGGGGGGGGGGGGCGTACCCCCATAAATTTTGTTTCAATCTTCTGTAAACAATGTTTATCATGTTTACAGACAGCGGCACCGGTCTTCCCCGAGAGGCGAAGCTTGCCTTGTATGGACCCCATCCCCACCTAAGAAAATTTTGGAATATTTGATGGCTGCAAACACCCTTTCAACTTCAAAAATGTCTATTATAGCCTAATTAAGGTGGCTTGCTGACTCGAATTCCAATCAATCGTTTACACCCACAAAGACAGGACCGATGGGAGAAAATTTAACTGCCACAAACGCGTTTTCCTGCTATTCCAGCCTACCTGGCTTCCCATAATTCCAAACGACCAATCAATCGTCCCGGGCTATGGGAGCCTCACTTTATTTTGCCATTTTTTTAAAAAAAAAATTTTTGGTGGGGGGGGGAGGGGTCCAACAATATTCAGTATATGTGACGCCCATGGTGGCAGGCATGTATATCAGTGTAATGATATTTTAGAAGTAATTATTAGTGATTATTTAAAGACAGTGCTTATTTAACGCATTGCAAAGGGGCGTGTTGTAATACTATAGGGGCTATTTAAGTTCTAGGAGAAGTGCTCTGTTTTTACCTTTGTGTATGAAATAAATATATTATTATTATTAATATATTGAAGTGGTTAAAGTTCCATTATTAGAGACCAGATGAGGAGCTGATAGTTCTCGCTATATAAAACTATACAAGCCAACAGTGAGGCTGTCCCCCGCCGAAATCCCAAAATAAATAGATGACACATTAATTAATCGCACATTAATTTTTTTCAAACGTATCAAGCAATCAAACTGTACACGAAGTGTCATCCAAAAGTGTTTTATAAAGAAAAATGCTAAAACCGATGAGAAAAATGAAAATGTACCCTAGTTAGGGGACCCTAAAGGCAGACAAAAGGGACCCTCTGGCCAAGGGAAAGGGCCCTCGTGTCTGAATCAATCGTTTCTATGCCTGCTCCTGTCGAATGCATTACTGAATGAGAATGCAGTCATTGTATTGACATAAAAGTCATCAATCAAGATGAACCTAAGTTATCTTGTCCCAATGTATCAACCAATCAAACTGCTTATCTCTGCCTACCCTAAGCAGAAAATGCTCACCATCGAATAATAAGCATACACACCAATTTTGAACATTTTAACTCAATTAGAAGGAGAGTTGTTGTGTTCCAAAGTCTCGGTAAATCAAATTGCTTATCGCTCTGCTTACCCTGAGCAGAAAATGCTCATTATCGATCCCAGTCAAGGCATTACTGTAATGAAAATATACACCAAGTTTCTCTTCTTCTGTTCTTCTTGGTGTTTAACGTCCGCTTCCACCGAAGGTGATATCGCAGACAAGTCTTATTTTTTCCATTTTCATTATCTTAGCGCACGCGCAGGGGTTTTTGCTACAGGTCGAAGCGCGGCACTCTAGACCACTAGGCCATCCCAACCCCCCAAGTTTCATCACTCTCACTTTATTAGAACTAAAGTTATCGTGTCCCAAAGCATCAACCAATCAAATTGGAGAGTTATTGTGTTCCAAAGTCTCGACCAATCAAATTGCGTATCGCTCTGCTTACCCTGAGCAGAAAATGTTCATTATCGAACTTAGTCAAGGTATTACTGTAATGAAACTATACACCAAGTTTCATCAATCTCACTTAATTAGAACTAAAGTTATCGTGTCCCAAAGCATCAACCAATCAAATTGCTTATCTCTGCTTACCCTAAGCGGAAAATGCTCATCTTCGAACTCCATCAAGGCATTGACCATTCTGTTTCACAGAGAATTACTTACGAATTAACTCTGTAACAGATAAGTGTCCACAGCACGTGCGTTGACTGCTCACCGCGCCAGTTATTGATTGGCTCAACTGCTCGTGCAATGTTTACTTAACACCTAACTGCTTCGGGCAAAATGATGCATTTTACTCATTTTAATACCCATTTTTACACTAAATAGGAAATATTTTTTAACTCAAATACTTCAAACGTCTTTATTTATTTTTCTTTTACCTCAAAAAAATGTTTGAGAATTTAATTTGTCGGAGTAAAAAAGTTAATATGCCGTACTTATTAAGCCTCGTCGATGTCATGCTTATCATTGATTGTAGCGGCCAAACGAATATTCACTGCGCGATCAGTTTGGGCATTGACCTAATAAACTCATACACCAAGTTTGAACAGTCTAGCTCAATTACTGTGTGAGTCCTGGTAAATAATAAACGGATTTCTTCGATTATGAACAAACTAGTAAACTTTGGTTATTATAAACTTACCTGTGTGTTTAAAATGAACTCCCGTTAAATAAAATCCATCGCACCACTAAATGTCACAACGTATAAAAACAGTTCTCTCTTGAAAAATTGAAATCCCACAAACTTTCGGTTAAGAAAAATATCAATATGGCAGCTGGTTACGTCACACCTCGGGAGATATCACTTTGTATTAGGGGTGACAGCATAGGAAATGTGGCATTTTTACGTCATTTTAAGTAGTTTGGTTTAAGTTAAGCAAGTCTCGACTCGGCATTGAGTTTGAGCGTTCGCACACATAACAACCTGTATTTTTTTTTTTAATTTGTTACTGTCTTAATTATTTGATTAGCGACTCAGATGGGATAATTTTCTTTTTAACACGCATGAGGAACAAAAATAACTACATTCTTTTCACGGGCCTTAAATATTACCCATCTTTATAATATGGTATGATAATATTATTATTTAACATATATGCAGGCCATTTACAATTAATGTTCCGCTTCTTACAGGGCGTTACGCCCAAACTCAAACGATTGTAATGTTGGCGCTTGCTTTGAGTATAGCACGTGCTTGACAAAATATGCGTAAAATTTAAACAACCTCGCTTCCGTGTGTTGGATTCGTCCAATATGTGACGAAAGCAATGTTATTATCCACTCTGCCGAAATAACAAGTAAATATTCAAATCTTTCAAGAGAGAACCGTTTTTATTCGTTGAGATATTTTATTGTGCAATGGATTTTATTTAACGGGAGTTAATTTCAAACACACAGGTAAGTTTATAATAACCAAAGTTAACTAGTTTGTTCATAATCGAAGAAATCCGTTTATTATTTACCAGGACTCACACAGTAGGAAGAGAGTTATTGTGTCCCAAAAAGTGTGACGGACAGACAGACAGGCAGACGGACGAACCCATTTTAATAGTCCCCCAACTTTCTTCGAGGGGGTTTTACCCATATGAACAGTAGGCTATGTCCGAACGCTTTGGAGTAGATAATCAGGAAATTTTTGCAGCATCTATTTTTAAACTATGGCAGCGAGAATGCCAGCTCTTTATAATGCACTAAAGTCTGTAAACGCAAGATATTTCTTAAAATTAAAGAGGGGTGTGTGGTGGCATTTGTTAACAACAGTCCAAGCTGCGTCAAGCCGCATGATTTCGATTCCCTGCTTGTGCGTGATAAGGGACCACTTAACAAGACCGATTATAATTCAATGAAAGAATGCCCCCCCCCCCAATACTTTAATTTACATGCTCATATTACACCTATCTTATCTTAAACCAACAGTTTAAGATTTTCTGGTACATTGATTTGGTGAATGTCACCATCTTCTATTTTACCGATGTAAGGGGCCGGTGAAACACTACTGCATATATATTCAAATTAAAGAATGACCCAAAAGCATTAATTTATATGTTCATTCATACTCCGTGCAGCATTTCGTTTGATTAGAGGTAATCAATCCAACTACACACTGCTATTCATACGACACACCTGTGCTTGCCTACTCCATGATCAAACACGATAGCAGATGGCTTCCATCTTGTTTACTGACGGTACTACTTATTTTAAGACAGACTCGGCTTTCCAATTTATAATATCTACGTCATTGGGGATTTCCAATTTATACTCGCTGGTTGCTATGACCCGCTATGGCGTTGTCTAGAAACGCGCGTGCTCGCGTTAGTTTAAAATTTTTGCTATACGTTTAACATGGACTATTTGATGTAATTTGCCTGATTTGATTTGGCCCCATTTCCATAAATTTAGGTTGTTTTTTAGAAATTTTTAGCAAATGTTAATCTTAGGTGTTTTTTAATTCTAGCCGAAGTAAATTTTTTTGTAATTTATAGCGAGTTAAGTTATCGTCTCTAAGAGGCGGGCGTAGTATTTTAAATGGCGGCCATTTGCCATCATGCGTATTCTTGAAGTAGGTACACATGATGTAATCGTATGACTGCTATTATGAGTAGATATTGTTGTTTTAAATTTTGTTTGTCAGTAGTCCGTCTACCAACCAATCACTAGCTGCCAATATTGGACCAAATATTATGTTTACATAACGTTACGTCATGACTCACGATTTCATTATGCCTAATTAACCCCATATTCAGGAAGCAATGGCCCGAGAAATCGCTCTCTGGCCATTGCTGGAATAGCGCCTGTTTCTTGAACTTATGCCGGAGTGGGTCTATTCTTTCTATGTGTCTATGAAAGCTATCACTTAAGTACAGCAACATGACAGTCCTTCGTTTAATTTGGGTCTTCCGTAAAACTTTGGACAGAGATTTAAGGTATTAAAACGTTTAAAGTATGTTCGTTTCCAAACAGTATTGTTTACATTTCATTCTACTTGATAGCCTCGATCGTTGTCACGCAATTAGTTTTACTGCAGTATTCTGCTGTGCACGGGTTAATTAGGCATAATAAAATCGTGAGCCATGACGTAACGTTATGTAAACATATTTGGTCCAATATTGGCACTCGTTTTAAATGTAAAGCTTTTCTAGGGCAGCTAGTGATTGGTTGGTAGACGGACTATTGACCAATCAAAATTTAAACAATATCCACTCATAATAGCAGTGTGTAGTAGGATTACCTCTAATCAAACGCAACACTGCACGGAGTATGAATGAATATACAAATTAATGCTTTTGGGTCATTCTTTATTTTGAATATATATGCAGTAGTGTTTCACTGCAGTAAAAATAATTGCGTGACAAACGAGGCTATGAAGTCGAATGAAATACTATTTGGAAACGAACATACTTTCACCGTTTTTAATACCTTAAATCACTGTCCAAAGTTTTAGGGAAGACCCAGATTAAACGAAGGACTGTCATGTTGCTGTACTTAAGTGATAGCTTTCATTGAACAGAAAGAATAGACATACTCCCGCATAAGTTCAAGAAACAGACGCCATTCCAGCAATGGCCAGAGAGGGATTACTCAGGCCATTGCTTCAGGAATATGATGTTCATTATACATTTGTAGGGTCTTAACCTAACAGTTTAGTGTTTTCTTCGTACCTCTATCCAACTGGAGTAAAACAAAATATTCTTAGTCCTATGATAACAATTATCAGCATTTCTCAAGAATCTTGTAGAAGAAATTAGGATTTGATACCAGCAATAATTCAGGTTTAAATTTGGATAGATACACTTCCATGAAAGTATTTATCAGGGAGTTATTTCCAACAATAGGGAGCTTCTCAACTTATTGGTTTACTCCAGGTACTGCAGTTTCCTCCCACAGGAAAGACCCCTGCGCATGCAGACTTTAAGCACTATAGAAGAAAAGTTCAGTACAATGGATATCTTGATTATTCTTGTCAGGAAAGTACCTTTTGTTATTTTTATTCAAAGGAGCTAAAGCTCTTTGATTTCAGTTAAAATAAAGTATTAAATTGGGTTAAACTGATGTGTTATTTCGAGTAGTGACGGAGCCAGCTGTATACCATTTCAATTTTGTTTGGAAACGGCCAACCGAAATTGATTCGTTTTTGAAATTTTAGTAGATTATATCTTAACACAGGCTTTTATCTAATATCTAGACAGATGACCATTCCATAAAACAAATCAACAATTAAAATTCAATAAAATAAACATTTATATTTTGCTCTAGTCTTTTAAAATCATGATGAGTCACCTCCAATATTGATTCCGCTCAAATTATTTTTCTATTTTCTTTCATTTCATTTGTCTCTTAAACTTTTTCAACATTGTGGATTACTTTAAGAAACCTTTATACTATATCTGTCTATGTGGTACATTATTGCAGAAATAAAATAAAAACTTTTAATAAAGTTTCTATGTGTTTTGGGTGGTACATGTGTAAGTCCTCAAATTCGATGCTATGCTCACGTGTCAGGATGACCATCTACATACATTTTACAGTGGTATTATCATTTTTAGAGGAATTCCATAGCTAAAGAAGATCATTTCTGAACAGCTCAATATTTTAGGCTGGAAGTTTCAGACCAGATATTTGGATGATTTCTGACTTTTAACAAGCACACCCTGTGTGATCTAGAATTGTCTTTTAATGATTAACAAATTTCACAACTCAAGTCCCAGAAATGACTTTTATATGTTAGTTTCTCTTAAATCAGTTTGAAAACTCTGTCTCAGCATGACTAAGTTGATTGGGCAAACACAAACTTCCACTTCTGTAGATCTATCTCTTTCACTAGTTTAAAACATAAGTTCTATTCTTTTTTTTGAGAAACTGTCACACTTTTCTTTAAAACATTCTTTAAAAACACTTCAATAGTTTAAAAAAATTTCTTGGTGTAAAAACTATCTGGCTACCTCATAAACACATCAGTATTTCTGTAACTTGAACGATCTCTGGAATAAAACATATTTCACTAAGCTAAATATTTATTTAAGAGCTATAGGTTTCTATGTGTAAGTCCCAACTGTCAACCACTTCATATAGCAAACAAAAAACCATAGACAGGTGCTTATCAAGTCCCCTATTCGCCCACCACCATAAAAGTCTCCCGATCTAGCTCTAAAATGAATTCCTGTATTTTGTTCACAAATTTAAAAATAAATAAAGGTTCTTCCTTGTAAACAATCCCTGAAAATTTGAAAAAATTTGTTAAGAACTCTGACCTGTAGACTTCAGGGTGTTTGCAAGAAATTTGAACATTCCCCAAACCATACCTAAACCATTTGGCTAGAGGACCTAAACCATTTGGCTAGAGGATCACCAATCCAAGCCATGTAATATCCCTCATTAAACTAGTCAGTCAATCAAGAAAACCCCCGGAATATGTCCTAAAACTTAAACTGAATTGTAATATCCCACAGCTTATTTTATTCCAATCGGCCAACCCCACCCCTCCTGATATCCCACCCGTGCTGATATCCCCAAACTTAAACTTACTTTAAACTATCTGTGTGACATTTATATTCCATGATGGTATTTGGTGGTAAATTTAAAATTCTTTTTAATGTATCTCGTATTCTTGATGTGGTCACATGATCATTAGCAGTTTTATTCCATAATGATAAAATATCTTCCTGTAAAAAAACATACATTTAACTATAAGAAAAACATTGTGTTTATATATCAGTGACCGCCCTAGACCCTTAAAACCATTAGCCAAATTTTTAGCCAAATCAAAATTTTATTAGCCAATTCAGAAAGTTTTAGCCAAATATTTTATATCATTTTTATTCATATGTTTGTTAATTAAAAATGAAACTACCTGCTTGTTGCTTTTTAAACGTACCGGTAATACAAGACCCATAGCAGCCGTAGAAAGGAAATAATACTCAGTACAAAATCCTTACGAGTATCTTAATTGCTACGTATTTTTTTTATTTTTTTTTTTATTTATTTTTACTTCGTTTTATCTAGTTCACTATATTGTCTGTCAATATATGGGTAGAAGTTTTGGAAAAGGTGGTAAATATCACGTGATTTGCGCGTGGTGGAATAAAGGATGACAGGGGGGGGATATTTCTTTGATGTGACGTAATCACTGTCTAATACATTCCGGCTTCTAGATGCCGATATAATTTTAGATATAATTTAGTGATTTATATTGTTCTGCTTGGTTATTGTGTCGACAAATAAGAACTCATAATAAAGATCATACTTTATTAATTGATAATATTATCAACAAATAGGTTCCCATTAGATGTTTTATTTTTAACAATAAATGGCAGGAGAATGTCACGTGATAGCCACTGTTGACAAACAGATCATGTATCATTTCATTACCGCGTGAACTAATGCACACGTATAGATATACATGTACAGATGCCGTGCCGATTACTGTAAGGGATTATATAGTAATTAACACTTAAAATATGATAATCTCGATCATTAATGATACAGCAAATAATTAAATTCATAATGGATGGTGTATATTTTTGATTGCGTAAGAAGCGTGGCCCAATTATTACTTCAACAACACAGGGTTTATGTTGATTCCCGCAGTAAAATAGTAAAAGTACCATGCATTTCCCGACTAAAATAAAGACAAATATCTACATAGATCATCATGCCATTCAAGACATTTTAATGTGTAATGGTTTTATATCCACCACTATCGGTAGTTTATTAGTATCGGCCGATACACTTAGCTGTCAATATCTGACATCCGTAAAACCGGTAGGTGTCATATCGGAGCATCACTACTTGTAGTGAAGCGAATGTACACTCGGCAAGTGGCGAGCGAATATAAACAGTGCAGTGCCACACAAAAGGGGCGTAACTGTGTTGCATAGTCTCTAGACTCGTTCTTTCAGTAGTTTTAATGTGTGACATTGACTTATTTGCGACTGGTACGATTGAGACTAGAGTAATTAATGTACTAAAAATAGACACTCCATTGAATGATCGAAAGAAGCGTTTAACGAAACGATTTCAAGTTTAATATTAACAGATTTACAAAATAATTCATTCGCCAAAATTTTCGCCAGAATCATCACTTTATTCGTCAATAAAAATATTTGTCGTCATTGGCGAATTGGCGAATGTCTAGGGCGGTCACTGATATATTATCTTTATTTTATTATCTTGTATTAGATTAGTAAGTATAAATCTTTTTGCCTTTAATTAAATCATAACATTGAATGTGGGCAACTGTCATTCCCTTCCCACAGCAGCTATATCGTCGAAGCAGTCAGCATTGGTTGTCACATATTTATTCTTATGTAGGTAATGGGAACATTTACTGGACATGATATCAATTACTTACGGAACAAATGGTTATAATTTTGCCATTCAATCGCTCACAAGGTTCAACAAAACGAAACAAAGGCCATTCGGTCCTTCACAAGATTTAACAAAATGAAACAAAGAGCATAACTGTATGGCAGTACATGTATATAATTATTAGATTAAAAATTCTAAATTTGTAAATGTCTTGCTACCATCTAATTTCTAAATTCTATTCATGTAATTTCTAAATTAAGACAATGTAAAATCCAATTTCTTTATTTGTTCATAGTAAATAACTCATTCTTCAGACGGTTTAAATCGATGGATATAGTGCTAAAATTGAAACAGGCATAGAACACAATATAGATTTCAAAATGCTGTGTCAAACTGAAGATAAGTGCAAGATTTAGAGAATTTTGAATCTTAATATACCGCCATAGGTAAATGTAGAACTTCAAGGGCAATGTTAGTGTCAGCCAATACTACATGACATGGAATCACTTAAGCCATAGTCATACGTACATCAAATATTGATTTTATTACAACTCTACCTGATAACGTATTGATATTACAGCTCCACAAACTTCTCCCCCAACCATAAACTGTTCACCTAACATGGCTAAAACTAAATTTTCCCAACATCGTGATGCGATTCCTTTCTTTAAACGTATAATCCATTTACCACCTGCTTTATTAGCATCATCCTTAAATAGTAACATCAATACTCCATCAACATCATCATTTAATAATTACATTAATACTTTATAAATATCATTTAATAATAACATTAATACTTTATAAACATCATCATTTAATAATTACATTAATACTTTATAAACATCATCATTTAACAATTACATTAATACTTTATAAACATCATCCTCTAACACTGTGAAACTAATCACTTATGAACAGATGACTTTTACCATTTTTGAAATCATTATTACTCTAAGTCAGTAATTCTCAACCAGTGTGCAAAGACTACTCTTTGTCTACAGTTGTATGCCGTCTATGACTTGTCGTGTTTTTATTTTGCAAAATTCAAATGTATTTAGTCATATTTTATACTCTGTGTACTAATCTTCCACATAATTCCAATATGCTCTTTAATAATAATCACTTACTTACCTCCCGCACTGATCTGATAGCCACTTGTAATATATTAAAATCTCTATACTAACCTCCCACATGGGTCTGATACCCTCTTTAAATATATGATAATCGCTATGTCCTGAAAGTTCACTTGGTCGAGACAAATGAGTGTAATATGACCAAAACTGTTCTACCTGAAGAAAAAAAACATCCATTCAAAATCAGAACCATCATTTGGTCTAGAAAGTTGATTATGGGCTTATGTGAAGAATTAATGTTTTAATTAATAATTCATATAACATTTGAGGCTAAGATAAAGGCCTGCAACAGGCTGATTAAGCTCTGACGTGTTGCATATTTAATGGAATATGTGAAGCACAAACTTATACTGTAACTCTGCTATTTTAACCTACAACAATTCCTAAAAACATTGATTTAAAGATAACAGAGAGAGTCAAAATTCAGTAAACGATAGCCACCTAAACTGTGGAAATATGCCCACAGAAAAACCGAAAGCCATAGACAGTAGCTTATCCAAAAGGAGAAATCGGTTCCCTGACAAATTAGTCAATATATTAGAGTACAAACTACTTCTTACATTGAACAGAAAATTTAGCCGATTTGGTTTTCTAATAGATTACTATCATGTACTTACTGAAGAAAAAGATCCGACAAATTTAAGAGTTTGATCATAGCGTGTTGTCTGTTTGCCAGGGGTCCGTTTAGAAAACCAGAGGGAATAATTAAACTGTATTGGATGTTCACCTGGTCCCGGATGCTGAAATATTAATAAAATTATATATAAAACTGAAATATATACTGTTCTGCTCTGGCTGAGCTGATGAATAGGGTATACACCATATAGTGTGCGATTAGGAAATTTTGCCTGGACAGCGGCACTACGGCTTACTGTTATATTGAATTACAACTGTCAAGTTTTTTTTAAAAGTGCAGTTTTGCACACTAATGTTTACACAAGACATTGCTTTTCTGTCCCATTCGAACAACGTTACGTTGTCCCTTGCTAGGCCATCCGTTCTGCACCACTAACAAGGGGATTCCGATAAACTTTATCGGTTAAAGCCCCAATAACACTCTTGTTGTAACTGACTAATATGTCCCAATCTTCATTCTGGTCAACAAATCGTATTATTTTAGAATATTCCAATTAAATGATGATATAAATTTCATCTTAACACACCTATTTTAAAAAATTGGAAAAATTCAACCAATTGATTTGAAAAGTCTAACGTAAACCTTTTCAAATGTGACTAGGATTTTAAAATATTTTCCAACCCTCTGGACAAGTAAAATAGGTTGTAATGGATAATTTACACAACAGGTAAGACACTTAAACATCTAGTACTTAGAATAAGGGTATTATTTATTTTCTGGAGCTACCAAGCCAGCAAGAATGTTTTTGTCCTTTTAAGACAAGGACCCAAGATGGAACCTTTGGGTTAGCGAACAAACTACTTATATTCACTTAGGTACAGTGGCTCCAAATTTGAAATGTTCATCAGGCAGACATACATGTACATGTATGAAAGTTACTTCAGGCCCATTTTTACACGGCTCTTGTGAAATGATTTTTGTTGATAACTTTTAGAAAGGGATACTGTAATTGAAGTTTTGTTGTAGAAGTATGATACATGTATGTGGGTATTGTAGTCAGAATCAATTTACTGAGCATAAAGTAAAATTTTGTCCACCTGTCATTTGGTAGTTTTACTAACTACCTGTCAAACGTAAGTATTTTGAACCCTGTGTGAATCATGAAGGGGGAAAGCATGTAGACAAACATCAACTTTTGTAGTACTTGAAGGTAAAAATAGAGTCTGATACTTACTGGAGCTGGAGTTGTCTGAACATCCATTTCTACTGATTCCTCGTCACCACTGTCTTCACCTTTCAATCTTCAAAATATGAACAAAGTTGGTTTAAAATAATGGTTATATCTTTCAAATATTACAAAATCATATTAGTATTGTAAAGGACGATTTGACGACAAGATGAAGCTTATAAATATTAAAATAAGTTTCATAATTTGTCGGGCCCTTCCTTTCAGACTGTTTTATTACACGTAGCCTACTACGAGTACGACTAAAATAAGGGTATTTTTGCAATACGCTTACAGAAAGGTATTGACAATTTAACTGAACAAAACAATGTCATATTAGCAGAGTGATCATAATGACAACAGCATTTTGACATTTCCGCCATCTCTTTTATCCAGACAGAATAAACTAGATTTGTACTAGAAAGAGAAATCACATACATGTACTATATGTCTATGTCCAGTGCAGATTTCACCTCTAAACTTAATAAAAACAGAGTAATGCACAGATTTTTTCTGTTTGTTTTGTTAGTAAAAGTAACAGTTATTTTTATTAATTGTCACAGATATTCTCTCGCAGTCTCGTATAACAACTAAGGAATTATCAGTGGGCGGGAATTCACCCGTATCTTATCGTTCGTTATTTCAGTCAGTTATTATTAACTGGTGTGTTTCTTTTTTCTGTCATAAATTTTGTTTCTTGAAATCTTCGTTACACATCTATTGTAGCAATATCTCTGTTAAATTATAGTTGGGACGTGTTTAACCCATTCTATCACATATGTGATAAAGACTGACACTTCCTTTTATTAAAAAGAGAGAGAGAAATGGGGTTTAACGTCCACTCAACACAAACTAGGTCATTTCGGGACTAACATATGGTTTTTAATTTTATTTCAATTTTAATAACAATGACAAAGTTGACAAATTGCGCCCCAGCTTGATGACAGGTGTAGATTACTGTTGCCGCATGCAGTGCCCAATTTGTCCCAGGGATGAAGAATGCACCGAATATCTTTTTTACTACTGGATCAATTTAGTGTTGATCTATTTATTTCAAGAATCTTGTCTTAATTTAAAAAAAAAAAAAAAATTATTAAAATCAACCAAAAACTCACTACGGTACATTATTAATTACAAGTTATAATCTTCAAATAAAGCAAGCTCACAAATTCGTCCAAACTGAATTTACCGTATGCTTTATGATCAAGTAAGTCAGTCAGAGAGTTGAGTCTGACGAACACAATATATATACCTGTGAGATAGTAGCCTACAAGTAAGTAGTACTAACTAGTAACTAGCCTATGTATTGTAGTTATACTAGTCAGAGTAGATGGCTGTGGTGACGTCTTCCACGTGTGTGCTCGGCCAAAGCTCTGAAAATAATAGATTTCCTAAAATTGCTGATATTTTTATCAGATAATATTTCAGATTTCTGGAAAATAAAATATTTTACTTACACGTCGAATTTATTGTTCATTTTGGAGAAGTTTATTAGACGAAAATTTTGCTAAATCTTAATAAAATAAAAATTGGCCTAACTTGTTTGTTACCGAGCAGTTCATTGGACGACGCGTATTACGTTTCCTTCAGTCGATGTGTTTATCATTTTCATTCGTTTAGCCTACAAGAAATCCAAAATGGCAGCCAACAGTACCAGACAAAAACTTCTCTGTCTTATTGATGACATAGAAATCGTCTCTAAGTAAATATTCTCAAAATTATCTTTGTTTTATATTGTAATTAGTTTAACTTGAATAAAAATTAGAATTTCCAAGTCACAAAAAATCCACATACAAACATAATTATTATCTGTGACACAAACCAAATCGTTAAATAATATAGCCTACTCAACTGTTACTGTTTGACTTTGAGTCCTGGTAAATATAAACGGATTTCTTCGATTATGAACAAACCAGTTTACTTTGGTTGTTATAAACTTATCCGTGTGTTTGAAATGAACTCACGTTAAATAAAATACATTGCACCACTAAAAATCCCAACGAATAAAAACGGTTCTCTCTTGAAAGATTTGAATATTTACTTGTTATTTCGACCGAGTGGATAATAATAACATTGCGTTCGTCACATATTGGACGAATCCAACACACGGAAGCGAGGTTGTTTAAATTTGACGCATATTTTGTCAAGCACGTGGTATACTCGAAGCAAAGCGCCACCATTACAATCGTTTGAGTTTGGGCGACGAAAATATCAATTGCAGGCAATTACATACATGTAGGAGCTTTATATTAAAACCATTGATCGCCAGTCTATCAAATTTTATTCACAATGAAAGAATCACTGATTGCATGGATACTCGTAAAAATAAAGTCATATATAAAATATAGATGTTAATATCCTATCTTCTTTATGTTATAGCTAGTTTAACACGGATCACAAAGCACATCTCCGAAGTGGCTGAGGACTCTGAGTGTATTATTAATTAGTTCTCATTCTTTCGATCAAATAATAACCGCTTCAGTGACATTTTTAAGTGTGTTGCGGCAACGTTCACAGTGCCTAATGCCATTGGGTGGCGTATACAATGCCGATAAGTCCGTAACGCCCTGTAAGAAGCGGAACATTAATTGTAAATGGCCTGCATATATGTTAAATAATAATATTATCATACCATATTATAAAGATGGGTAATATTTAAGTTATTTTTGTTCCTCATGCGTGTTAAAAAGAAAATTATCCCATCTGAGTCGCTAATCAAATAATTAAGACGGTAACAAATTTAGAAAAATACAGGTTGTTATGTGCGAATGCTCAAACTCAATACCGAGTCAAGACGTGCTTAACTTAAACCAAACTTGAATTGACGTAAAAATGCCACATTCCCTATGCTGTCACCCCTAATACAAAGTGATATCTCCCGAGGTGTGACGTAACCAGCTGCCATATTGATATTTTTCTTAACCGAAAGTTTGTGGGATTTCAATTTTTCAAGAGAGAACTGTTTTTATACATTGTGACATTTAGTGGTGCGATGGATTTTATCTAATGGGAGTTCATTTTAAACACACAGGTAAGTTTATAATAACCAAAGTTTACTAGGTTGTTCATAATCGAAGAAATCTGTTTATTATTTACCAGGACTCAAACAGTAGCTGAAATGTTGTTTTCAGTTTTGTACACAGGAAACTGACCTCCTATCGGTATACTATATTATGCATACACAACTAGACTATATTTAATAAAAAAAAAGAACAGGAATGCAATGTCTGTTGAAGCTTCGATTTTAACTGCTTTTCTTCAATCTAGCTGTTTCGATTTGCTTAAATACTCCCCATAAAACGATATCATAGCCACTTGTTTCCAATATTTACATTATTTTTCTTCGTTGACGTTTGTCCCTGACCCTTGTGCAGACGTCACTCAAAAACCTAACCAACCTCTGAAGTCTTGCATACTTCCGCCTCAAAATCATGAATATTCACCAAAACCTGGCAGAAAATGTATATTCAAACCCTCTTCTTCGATTCTACACCCAAAAGTTAACAAAAGAAGCCATACAAAAGGGGGTAAATGGAGTGGCAGAGAAAATCTTAAAATATCTTATGGCACTTGTTTTAGTGATCTAGTCACGGCGGATTGATTTTGTTAACGAAGGAAAATAATGGAAATATTGGAAACAAGTGGCAGTGATATCGTTTCTTGGGGAGTATTTATGCAAATCAAAAAGGCTAGATTGAAGGAAAAACATATCTGAGTGAATTGGCAGAGGTTAGATTGACTGACATTACGAATTGTTGCAAAAAAATGAAATGAAATAGGGTTTAACGTCCTACTTTTTTGCACCTAACCTGGGCTGATGGAAGACGGGAATACTCCATACAGTGTGCTATGAGGGACATTTTGCCGGGGCAGCGGCGCTACGGCCTACCCTTATATCGAATTCCAACTGCCAAGGGATCTTGTATGTGCACTCCAATGTGTACACGGGACCTCGGTTGTTCGTCCCATCCAAACGACTAGGCAGCTTTCCTTGTCAGACACACCTTCTGCATCACAGACAAGGGGAAATTACGCCCGAAAATAAGGATGAACTTTCTCTGCCAATGCAGGGATCGAACACCTGACCTCCAGGCTAGCGACCAGCGCCTTATCCACTGTTGAAAAAAACTGAGCCGAAGCGAGAGCAGGTAAAATCGAGGCTTCAATAGACATTGCATTCCTGTTCTTTTTTTATTGTCTGTTGTCTAGTACGGTATGGTGTATGCATATAATATACGCGGATAGAAGGTCAGATTTCTGTGTTTTGTACTTGGCAGGCCACCAGGTAGAAATGGTCCCACTATACTGTCGTCTTCCGTCTTGTTCTAGCCACAGTAGTGGATCTATCTGAGAAGTTCCTTTGTTCAGGTTATGATTTGAAGACAAAAAAGTTGCTTTCCTATAACTTCTATAATTTCCAATTAAACAGACCCTAAACTGTAGCCCACAACACAATACATGTACATATGATATAGTATATTGATATAGCTTGACCAGTTCCTATTGAAATAAAGGGGAAACCTTTCTGCATAATTGTATGATTTGGTTTAATCCAAATGCCTCATGGGTGGTTTGGTGGTCTTGTGGTTTATTGTGTGTGCATGAAATTTTAGGGTTTGTCATTGAGTCAAGTCGCACAGGTTCGAATCCCTGATTGTATGTGACTATATGAATATAGGGTTGCCTGTTCAACCTCGTGGGTTTTCTTCAGGTCCTCTCCTCTCACGGCTAAAGACCTATACAGAGTTTTTAAAATAAAATTTAACCATATGTTAGTCTTAAAATGGCCTAGTTTGTGTCAAGTGGACATTTAACCCCATTTTTCTCTCTCCTTCTCTCTGTAAATGCTATATGAAATTTCTGTCCATTTTTATACGCCCACATTGAAATGTGGTCATATATTGTCGTCGCCCCCGTCCGTCCGGCGGTCCAGCGTCCACAATTGCTTGTGGACGCTATACAGGCTAAAGTTAATATCCGATTGACTTTAAATTTATACACAGTGTTTAAGGTCATAAGACGAAGAAGCCTATTGTTTTTCAGCAATTTACGATAATAACTACCAGAGTTATGGCCCTTGATCACTTCAAAAAATCTTGTGGACGCTCTAGAGGCCAAAGTTAATATCCGATTGACTTTAAATTTATACACAGCGTTTAAGGTCATAAGACAATGAAGCCTATTTTCGGCGATTTCCGATAATTAGTGCCAGAGTTATGGCCCTTGATCTCTTTAAAAAATCTTGTGGACGCTCTAAAGGTCAAAGTTAATATCCGATTGACTTTAAATTTATACACAGGGTTTAAGGTCATAAGACGAAGAAGCCTATTGATTTTCAGCGATTTCCGATAATTAGTGCCAGAGTTATGGCCCTTGATCACTTCAAAAAATCTTGTGGACGCTCTTGAGGCCAAAGTTAATATCCGATTGACTTTGAATTTATACACAGTGTTTAAGGTCATAAGACAAAGACACCTATTGATTTTCAGCGATTTCCGATAGTTAGTGCCAGAGTTATGGCCCTTGATCACCTCAAAAAATCTTGTGGACGCTCTGGAGGCCAAAGTTAATATCCGATTGACTTTAGATTTATACACAGTGTTTAAGGTCATGAGACGAAGAAGCCTATTGATTTTCAGCGATTTCAAATAATTACTGCCAGAGTTATCTCCCTTGATAACTTCAAAAATTCTTGTGACGCTATAGAGGCCAAAGTTACCATCCGATTGACTTCAGATTGATACATAGAGTTTAAGGTGTTGAAACGAACAGGTATTTTGATTTTCAATGAATTTAGATAACTGAACAGCTAAATCCATGATATTAAATGTTTCATGTATATACTAATTGTTAGCGTGGGGTAAAACTTTATAAAAAGCAATCAAATTCTAATGATTTTCTGATAAGTACATAACGAGTTGTTACTCTTAATCAGTTTTTAGTGTATTACAAATGTTTCATTACCGAAAAAAGTAAAAATATGCGACAACCCTTGTTGACTGCCCGGACGATTTAGCTGCTGTGGGCGTATGTTTCGTTGCCTGGCAACCTATCTTTAAAATGGCAGCCGAACCAGAATTATTACACATTCCAAAATACAGAAAAACTGTTGGGTAAGAAAAAGATTAAGATTTCAGCCACCACTCGTCACTATTTCTAATACAATGATTTTCTTTCCAGTACCCCTCATAAATGCTGCAGTTTTTAACAGATGTTTATCAAATTTGGTAGAAAGCATTAATTGTGGCCATATAAGGATTAATAATCCTATCAAGTTTAGGTTCAGGAGGTATCCCCCATTTGCCAAAAACCTTGCAGATACAAAAGGCTGTAGTTTCCGTGACTTTCTGCTTTAGAGTTATCTCTATTTTGCTGAAAACCCAAGAATGCTATATAGAGACTAGATTTCTTAAAATGTGGTGCACTGCATTGGAATCGGAAAAGAATGAACCCTGTTGATTTTCAGCAATCTAGGACTTTCTGTTCAGAGTTATATTATGTATTTGGAAAATCTTGTGAACAAGATAAAGATTAGATTTCTTGAAGTTGTTATGTTTCTTATAAGCTGCTGTTGAGACATAGCAGCTGTGTGTTAGTACTTCTATGCTTTGCATGGAAAGATACTTAGTTTAATATCACCTTTTTTTTTTTAATATTTTGATATTTAATCCTGGTACAATATACATGATATGTATGCATATATTTTCAGGGAATTGTTTGAAACGATGAGTACACCAAAGAATCAATTACGACCAGATGGAGCTGATACTGTCATGTTAATGGAACTTCTTGTAGAAAAAGACAAGGAAATTAAATCAACTTTAAAAATAGGTACTGCTGGATTGGAAGATTAAAGTCACACAAATTTTTGTTCTGCAAGATTTTTTGCTAAAAAAAAGGAGCAGAGGGATTTTTTATAGAATTAAAATGTCTGTACTAATAACAAAGGAACGAAGAGCCACTGGGAATTGGGATAAGAGATAAAAAAAAAGTGTTGAATTCATTGGATTTCATGCATTTATTTGTTTTATGGTGGGATAACAATGTTGAGATATAATCATTTGTATGTTCTACAGTAAGACAAATATGAAACTAATATCATTAAATAAGCCAACTTCCAATTAATCTTTCGAAACAAAAATTTTTTGAGTTTGCCTTATCACTAATTGTAGTAACACATCAAATGGACCAAATTCTGGCTGTCAAGGCAATTAAGTCACAAATAGAGTGTTCCTGGTTGAAATACCTGGGTTGGCTGACAAGAACCATAGTCATTTTCCAAACCCAGTTGCGCTTACATGTAGTCGTTCCATGAGACAAAAAAAAGGAGATACACATTGGCATGCACTTAAAAGTACCAAAGAAAGAAGATTATGTGAAAACATTGTCAAAATTCTCCCCCATGACATCTCTCAAATATCCATCGAAAAAGAAATGTCAGCCTCAGCGTTAATCTCCACATGTTAAACCTACATGTATATCCATTCTTTCAATGTTTGAGATCATAACTGCTTTTGATTTGATAGTTATAGCTGTTATTTATAAATATTTGACCATTTGTTACATGTACTAGCTGAAGAGCAAGCAGAGATACAGACAGTTATGGACAGTTTAAAAACACAAGTTGATAAACGAGATATAGAAATTAAGATATTACAAAAAAACCTTAAAGAATCTGAAACAATATTAGTAAGTAGAAAGTTGTTCATTGGCATGTAATGACAAAAACCAGATAAAAAAAAGTCATCAATTTAAAATGTATTTAATGCTGAGATCTATAATGCTTACATTTATTCAAATAACTTTTAAACTTAACAATAAACATATATATAATCAAGACTATGATAATAAACAATCTGTACTATATTTTGCAAAAACACTCATGACTTCGCACAGAGTAAAGTAATTTGACTGAAATTTTCAACATATTCATTTTTCATTATCTATTTTTGCATGACAAACTCTTTAGCAAAGTGTTATTCATAATGCATTTGTAACATGCTGGCATCAGTGTTTTAGATAATTGGTGAAGTAGTTTTTAGAGTAGGTCTATTGTTGCGACTTTGAGTGAAGATGTGTCAATAAATTATGAATGAATTTGAATGACGTTGGTGTAAGATGTAGCAAACAAACACTAGGCTCAGGTACATACCAGATTTATATGTCATTTTATTTGCTTGTTTACTATCAATAGTTTTTTTTGTATAACCACATTTCTGTGTATTGTTGTCTCCCCTGTCAATCCATTTTCCACAATTTATTGTTAACACACTGCAGACTACATTTATCATCGAATAGTTTTGAATTTTTTATATGTTGTTTACATTGGTGAGATGAAGAATCCTATTTCAATCAAACATTTCTGTCAATTCCATGTTGGGTTTCACTTTGTAGAACTTGGTGATGCTCAAATGAGAAAGGTATCATCCATTCTGTCAACTGCTTGGTCAATTTAGCTGCCTTGTGGACCGTGGGTGTATGTTTTGTTGCCTGACAAATTAGTGACAAACTATCCTTTTCCTTCTCTTCTTCAGTCAACAGCAGTGTACCAAGCTCAACAGAAGTTGGAAAGTATAAACCAGGCCAATACGAAAAAGATATCATCAGAAGAATTAATAAAATTCGCTCACAGAATCAGCGCTAGCAATGCAGTGGCAGCTCCTGTAACATGGGCACCGGGTAACAATGATTACATTAAGAAAGTTTTGAAATTTTATATGTGTTTTATCATTCCTCATGTCTTTAGTATTTCACATTATAAAATCTTGTAAAAAAATTATGCCTAGAATGTTCTAGTTTATGCTAAAACAAACCTTGGTTTCTTCACCCATGTTTTATTACCTGGTTGAATGAAATTAGTTTTAATTGATATTCTCAATACACAATATAAATGTAATATTGTTCAACAATATTTTTTAGAAATGTAATATACTATTTTCAGGTGACCCTAGGAGACCATATCCGACAGATTTGGACATGAGGCAAGGTTTTTTAGGTCAAGGTACATACACAGATACATTAGCTGTGTCACGGAGCAATAGTCAAATATCGAATGGTGAGATTTATTTGTATTACTATGCACACATCAACATTATATAAATGTTAAATCAGATTGGTGTCCAGATTATATATTGTGGCCTTGATATGAAATCTCATAAATTCCAGTTTCCAAATTTACAGTAGAAAATACTAATTTATGAAGACACTGTATAGATAGATATGTGTTCAGAATCAAAGGATCTTGGATGAGTTCTGTTTTGGTGTGCAACTGACCTGTGCATTTTAACCAAAATGTTATGTGCAAAGGTTGTGGACATATGAGACCTTTTGTGCAAGACTTATGCCCCCTGTCTTTATGCAAAATGTGACATTCGTCCATAGTTTTGACCCTCTTGAATCCATAATTTTAATTTGATATAGATGAAACTTGATATATTAATGATCAAAATTTGTCAGATTAATCAGATCAGATTTTGGTGTGCATCAGACCTTCTGTTATGCCTTCAAAATGAACGAGATGAAGCCTATATTTTGTAAAAGTGGGATTTAAGGATTGGGGTCAATAATCAGCCCTCTGCAATCTTTCGTTCCAGAAATCTTTCTGAATGTGATAAAGGCTATTTTTGACAGATTTATTTTAAATTTGGTGTTGGTGCTAATCCGTAGGAGTTTGAAATTGAACAACTGCTCCCCAGTCCACTAAGTTATTTTATTGAGATCTTTTGTTTAGTTTCAGAGACGAACAGTACGCCTGTCAGTTCCAACTCTTTATCATGGCAACATCCACCAGAAGTATCAATCACAAGTAGTATATCCCACCATGCTATATCAGACTTTAAAGGACATAATAAGGAGAATGAGGAAATAGAATTGATGTCCAGTGACTCTAGTAGTAGCAGTTCAAGTGATGAATGAACAAAAAATCACACTATTTTTATTTGTATCTTTTCTCGGTCATTTACAATATGATTGAAGTACAAATCCTATTTCATATTTTTCGACTTCACGGCAATAGGATCTGGAAGGATATTGTGCAGGATCGAGGTTCTGGCAATGAAAGCATTGGATTACTTGGTGGCGTACACATAAAAAACCCTTTACAGATAGAATTCTAGTAAGCGTAGCTCTGTTCGTACAGAAAGGTGTGACATATTCTCTTTGATATAAGAGAAGGTTCAAAGAAATGGTATGTTTTGCCCAGCTTAGGCACTGAATTATAGCAAAATCTGCAGTGCCGTAAAGAAAAAAAAAGAATAGTGTTTTTCAAAATATGAATAGTTCCCATACATAGATGTGACCCCTCTCTGTATAGAGTTGAAGTCATCAAAAGTAGAAGAAAACGAAAAGAAATTTAGATCTCTATTTTATATAAAAATAGGTGATTTATACTTGTTTGGATGTGTTAATCAAATTAAGGATATTTCAAGTTTCACTCCAACTTGTCAACAAGGAAAATAAGGAAAATGATTGTCTAGTTGCACCTATGGAGGGGAGAACAGAAAGATGATCCACCCATATATACAGTGGACTCTGTCAAATCCGACATAGTATGGGGTCATTACAATGTGTTGGATTATACAGAGTGTCGGAATACCCATTTTTGTCAAAATCGGAAATATTGTAACTTCGAAAACCGGAAGTATTATTATAATGTAGCTTTGAATCACTAGAAAGTTATTCCCTTTAAAAATGATAAACTTTTCTGTACATTCAAATTTTTGTTACATTAATTTTTATTTCATTAAACATGCGTAGGCATTTTGAATAGGTCAAGTCTGTGGTTAATTCATCTTCTATGTCGTCTTGAGTTGATCGCACACTTGTGTTTGCTATCACGTATTCATTGATAATCTGTCGTTCTATGTCAAGGTTGTTGTTACACAGTTTGGAGATATCTGTAGGCTGAACAAACTTGCGTTATTCTACTTGGCAAACCTGGGCAGATTCCGGTACAATCTAGATGTAGGGTACATCTGTTAGCTTGTATATATTTGTTATGTAATGATTAATGGAGAATGTGTATTAAAAGCCTGATGGAACTGAACGCGTAAGCTAGATATTACTGTGTTTCTTTCCTCAACGTTAAATTTTCACATATATATCAAAAAATATTAGCGCAACTGTAAAGCTTCACTACTTTGTTCCACGGTAATAATGAAAAGGTGAAAGGTACACTGATACATGCTGGTTTAATAATGTCATTGTACAGGATGACTTTGAATATAGATGAAGGGCAGTGATATTCATGGATTATATCCATGTAACACCATTCGAAGTCTTTTTGTAAGCAATTATGTATGGTTGTCCATCACTCTTCGTTGCTGCAATCCACCCCCACATATATGGTATCAAATTAACCTGCATGACCATGTGAAAGTTTCAGGCCAACGAATTTAACCTCAGGTGAATAATGTTTCGTCGCCAAGCTCAACACCCACATACTGGTATCAATTAACCAGCATGAATGTGCATGTATTAGGCCATCAAATGGACACAGATCACCAATATTCATTGGCCGTCACCCAGGAAACTAGGGCGAAAGTTATTTTTAGTCTTTCTCTCCCTTTCCCTTTTCCCCCCTTTTGCATGGCAATTTTTGTTAAGTTTTTCGTCTAGAATCGAAGAAAAGGGTTTGAAAATATACTCTTCAAAAAAAGAAACGCACAACCCATGTTTCATCAATTTTTTGTTTGAACGAGGTCGTTGTTTCGGTAAATGTTACTTGTTTTCAATGCCATTATGTAAGGATAAAAGAAATTCATTATTGATTTTAAAGGTAGGGTCACTAATTGTGACTGGTCATCCTTTTTGTCGAAATTTGTTATCGCTTGATTGCACCAAGAAACATGAATTTAACAACTTCGCGAGTTTTTCGCGTGGAACCTAGATCTAAGGTCTTTAAAATCCCGGGGTTCTCGGTTTCCAAATCAGTTGCACATGTAAACGCTCAACGAACCAAATGATGCCACATCTGAACGAAGACCGACACAACAACGCTATTGGACGATTACAGGCAGGTGAATCCAAGACAGATGTAGCCAGGCTGCTGAATGTTTCTCTTGGTTCCATTTGTCGCCTTTGGGATGGGTACCGACAACAAAGTTCAACACGTTACCGCCCTAGCTCAGGCCAAACAAGAGTGACCCCACTTGTCCTGGATCGTCACTTCCGGTTACGTCATTGGCGTAAATGGTTTTCAACAGCGACCTCTACTGCAGTAGCAATTCCCAGACGGCGTAGAATCTCGTACCAGACAGTAGGTAAACGCCTACGTGAAACCGAATAACGAGGCAGACGTCCCCGTTAGAGCTTCTGTTTTGAAATACGCCAACACCTTGAAATCCAACTTTAATGGATCAGGCACTGACGGTATGGACACAGCAACACTGGAGAACAGTTTGGTTCAGCGACGTGTCGCGGTTCTTGTTGCAACAAGGCGATGGTAGAGCGAGGATATACCGACGACGAAATGTAACTTTGCGTTTCTTTTTTGGGAGAGTATATATTTTCTGATAGGTTTTGATGAATATTAATGATTTTGAGGCGGAAGGATACCAGAGTTGTGAGGTTGGTTACGTTGAAAGGCAGGGTCGAAAATTGCATGGTTAGCTGTCGCTACTTCCAGCTTGTTTATCACAAGTTTTTCATGAAGAACCTCATACATGCTTTTGGGCAAGAGTTTACCATTTGTTGCTCCATCTGTGGCAGAAAGCGTTTTACCCAACGAATATTTGGGAAAACGTTACAACCGGTCTTAGAGACAAGAAATAACATTGAAGTCAATGGGGAAATAATTAGTGATCTGTGGCCAAATGTGGACTAGTAACAATGTAGTTACCTCCCTTGGACTGTGGCCATGTCGAATAGAAGGTTTGTGGAATGAGTTTGACAATCCTACCAAATATCCTACATGTAGATATGACCTCTGAGACACTTTACTTGAACTGTGACATAAATAACATCAAAACAAAAGCCTTTAATAAGCAATTCAAGTCCTGCTACATTATTTTAGCAATAGAAGCACTCGCAAATTACAGTATATATTTCAAAAGATGAGTCTCTGGGAATATCAGTCCAAAATGGTTCAATTCAAAGAGTATTTGCAAAGATATGTTGAACTTAAATTTCATCGATCTATGCAATAAATCTGCGACCATTTGGTAGCTGGGAAAATTTATTAATAGGCTTTTTTTGAATATTCGATTCAATCCAAGCCTGGACATAATCTAGCGTTAGTATTTTTATTTTGTTTCCTTAAATATACATTATGCAAGAGCTGAAGATGCCTATTGCAAGTTTTTCTTTAGGCCTGAAATGTTTTCTAAATTATTCAATAATTAAGTTATCCAGGTCATAATTAACTCTCAATGGCATCTGATTTGTCTGATCCAAAAATGTAAGAGGGATGTTTACTATTGACCCTGACATGACATACAGATTATTTGCAAGAAAAACCGGACTAAAGAAGATGACAACTTATGTTTGCATTCAAAAAACAAAAGACAAAAGCCTGTTCAAGAATTTAAAAAAAAAATGCTTGTATTGTATTTTATTCTTTTTTGTATAAAATGGTTAACATAATTGAATAATATAATTGGATGGAATGTAGAAATGTATATATACAAAAATTGTATGCATATTTAATACAATGAAAAATTTACAACAGTGTTACATAACAGAGAATTAACTCTAGAAAAACATTTTAAACATGAAATATAATTTTAATGAATGTGAAAAATATTTATTTTATTAACCTTCTAATTAATATAATAAAAAGCAAATGTTATAAACGTTTACCCCAAAAATAAAAACAACAATCAGATTGTAACAAATAAAATAAAAACATTATTAGAGATTTATACCTAGAAATGAAAAACTATTTGGGATTGGTTTCATTGTCAATTCAGGTGATACTAGTATATCGGAGAAAATTTCGGTCAGTGGAATTAAATCATGAATAGGCCATTAACTGTCAAGTAACAGGTTACATTATGAAATGATACTGGATTAACATCCTACTCTTATATTGAATTCCAACTGCTAAGGGATCTTTTACACATGAACCTCTGTTTTCATCTCATCCAAACAATTAGACGTCCCTTACCAGACTCTGTGTTCAGCACCAATGACAAGGGGGGACCATGTTTGAAAATCCTAATGAACTTTCACGGCCAATGCAGGGATCAAACACGGCATCACCAAGTTAGCGAGCCAGAGTCTTACTCACTTACCTACCATGGCCAACTTCTCCTAACTACAATCTGTGACCAGTATAAAATAGATGAGCATATTTTAAAACTAATTGCGATCAAATCCAAACAGGTGCAATAAATACATTTTGATAAAAGTATATATATATATTTAAAATATTATGCACAATCAAACATATTATACTATTAGTGTTATTATAAAGACTAAAATACTAGATTGTATCATTAAAATAAAAAATCCTAAAAATAGCTGAACACATTTATTAAAAATAATATGGAACTAAATTATAACCATTTTGATTCAAAATTCAGATCTTGGAATAAATGAAACAAAATGTTCTCCTCAGAACTGAGATAATGAAGACAGGCATACTCCACACAGTGTGCTATGAGGGAAATTTTGCCTGGACAGCGGCACTACGGCCTACTCTAACATCAAATTCCAACTGTCAAGGGATCTTTTACGTGCATGCCAACATGTACACGGGACCTAGGTTTTTTGTCCCATCCGAACGACTAGACAGCTGTCTTTGTAAGGCCCTCTGTCGTGAATCACTGACAAAGGGGAACTATCCTGGTAAATCTTGATGAACTTTCTCTGCCAATGCAGGGATTAAACACCCAACCTCCAGGCCAGCGAGCCAGTGTCTATACCCACCATGCCCCCCCCCCCCATGGAATAAAAGATATATTTACTATAACAGCATAAAGCAGGGTATAAAATGCTATAAAACAAATCAAATGTCAGGGTGGTGTCTTTTAATCTGAGTAAAATACAGATCTATATTTTGCTCCATCTTTTATACTTCCAATGGCCTCTACTGCATGAAGATCTAACCGGTTGTAGTGGGAGGCCGTGTCATACTATCGGCTTTTGACCCTTTGACGTCAGACATTTGATTAACCAATCAGAGTTGACGTTTCAAGTGGGTATTTTTGCTTTGTCTTTGCTAAGAATTTCTACCCACAGTTTGTCCACTGCATGCCAAGAACACATTGCAACAGACTGTTTGATTGGCTAATCCCCCACATCAACCAGATCCTAGTGTAGTGAAGATAAGTGAACGAAATTTTTAACTATAAAAAATGAAACGAAATAGGATCTGTGTTTTAATCAGATTGGAAGTCCCTGGCCTTAATCTCAAAATAAATAGATGACACATTTTAATGAATTGAACATCTTTCTTTTTGTAAAGCATCAAGCAATCAAACTACATATCTATACTATGAAGTACTACTTATGTGTTTGGGTAAAATGTGTAAAAATAACGATGGGTTTTTATGGTCCTATTTGGACTACTTCAGGAATATGCTAAATTAGGGGTAAAAAGTTTGGTAATGATAAGTGCTCTGTAGTAGAACACTTTTATTCGGACTGTGAATGCATCAATGTTCAAAGCTATGAACAGTTAAAAAGAAAAGATACAGATGGAATGTTTAGATGTGAACAGAAGATGGTGTTTCTCCAAGATCTATTCTGTTATTATTGGTCATCTGTTGACCAGAATCCTTATCCACGGACGGACGTTGATTACAATCATTAAATGTGACCATATCGTTGTTTCTAAAATGTTTATAATTGTTGGGTCTAAGTCGTAAATATCCACGTTTAACGGCCCAGACTATCATGCTAACGGCAACTATTGATAATATAATAGCTAGAGCTAGTGGTATACCCACTGATAATCCAATTCTTGATGCTCTCTGATCATCATTCAATACTGAAGCTGTATTATGTGAACCTAAAAAATAATATTTGTTCAGTTTTATTCTATTAATCCATCTTTATCTTTTGGTTTTGGGTGGGGTTGGATGGCCGAATGGTTAGCGCTGTATCATACGGCTTGCCATTGAGTCAACTGGCATGGTTTTAAATTCCAAGTTGTACCTGGCAAGGAGTAGGGTCGCCTGCCCAACATCGTGGGTTTTCTCTAGGTACTACAGTTTCCTCCCACTGCTAAACGGGGGGGGGGGGGTTGGGATGGCCTAGTGGTCTAGAGTGCCGTCCTTTGACCTCTAGCTGGACGGTCACCTCTGGCTTGCGGCTGTGGTTTTGAGCCCTGGTTTGAGCGTATGTGGTATGGAGATAGGGGCACCTTCTCAATCTCGTGGGTTTCCCCATTGAAATAAAATGAAACCATGTTAGTCCCAAAATGACCTAGTTTGTGTCGAGTGGACTCTAAACCCCATTTCTCTAAACCCCATTTCTCTCTCTCTCCCACTGCTAACCAACCCTACGAGCAATCGAATTATCGAAATATAATATGTTAGTCCCGAGATGACCTAGTTTGTGTCCATTGGAGGTTAACGCCATTTCTCTCTCTCTCTAGTTTTTGGTTTGCTTGAAAAACAAATCTACAATCAAATTTGTGATAAAGTAATTTCTACAAAATCTTTCGAAAGGCTTTAGATGTTGATGGGGTGACCAACTGAGTAACCCAAATGAAAATACGATTTACGGTCCAATGAACACAAACTAGGTCATTTTGGGACTAAAATATGGTACCTTTTCATTTCAATAATTTACTTGAGCAAATGGCCTGATCAGTACATGTGTAGGCTAAATACTTACTGATAGCATCAAGATATATGACACTAAAACCCTCTGGTTCTGTTACATTTCCTGATAAAACCCAACGATCTCGATCCAACCTCAGTTTTAAGTAAGCTCGGAAACCTTTTGTTGCTGGAAATATGACACTTGAATCATAAGCCGTAACTTTACGTATCTCTATAACATCTTCTTCTGTGAGTTTAGAATACCCTAAAACATAAATAAACATAGATTCAAATCTCATAAGGACATTCATATTATTCATATTACTAATAACAAATCTATTTAATATTACGCTCAAGGGGAGTTTTAAAGACACAAAGGGAGTTCAATTTCTGAATCAAAAGGTCTTGGAGAGCTAAATATCGATCTGGTTTGTCCTCTCACCCAAATATCCTCCACACCTAACTTGAAATAAATGCATTAAAAACTTGTAACCTCTAATGTATTCACAATGCTTTCCACAATGGGGGATAACTGTTATTAATTTTAGTTTCGTTTATGGCTTACAGGGTCAAATGTTAGACACAAAAGTAAGTTTTCTTTTTTATGAATAGATGCTTTCAAATCAATATCCTCTTACAGCCTCATATAACTCATAAGAATGATCAGTAAGCTGATACTTCAAACCTTTAATTGTCATCACAAAATCACAGAGAGTTCTGTTAAAATTATACTGGGTATTTGGAGTATGTTCTATCACATTGGTAGACTCAAAAATTGTCATTCATTGAACAATGTCATCTTTCCACCAACCACACTACACTGTCAGTATATACAGATAACTAGCGGTAATCATCCGAGTATGCTTGAAGGACATATTTAATTACCTTCTATATCCATATTCATGGTTTCATCTTTAAATGTAGCCAGCATACCACCAGTTTGTGTTAACTGTACAGAATGAACTATCATTTTACAATGATGTATCTGTGACTGGTAATTATATCGTCCTTCCCATTTCCTATATTTACCCAATGTTCTCTTCCAGCGTGGTACTTCAACATTAGTTTCTGTAAAATACAATAAGAGTACAAAGAGGAAATTGCGTAATCCGTAATAGGCAGTAATTGTATATGTATTCCATAGAATTGTGACAAATGTAAATAAAAAACAAAATAGTCTAATGAAGACTGGCATACGACATACAGTGTGCTTTGAGGGAAATTTTGCCTGTACAGCGGTACTATGGCCTACTATTAATTTGAATACCAACTGTTAAGGGTTCTTTTATGTGTGGGGGGTTGGGATGGCCTAGTGGTCTGGAATGCCGCGCTTCGACCTCTAGCTGGCTGATCACCACTGGCTTAAGGTCGTGGTTTCGATCCGTGGTGTAAGCATATGTGGCATGTGGTTTCCTCCCACTGCTAAAGACCCCTACAAATTAATAAAATAAAATTAAACCATATGTTAGTACCGAAATGACCTAGTTTGTGTTTGGTGGACGTTAAACCCCATTTCTCTCACTCTCTCTCACTTTTATTAACAACTTATTCATTGCAAAGGAGATATTGTAGAACCTGTCATTATTCATACTAAGAACCTAACTACATACATTTTTTGGGAACCCCCACCCCCCCCTAGTCACAAATTTCCCTATATGCCTATGAGTAAACGGGTATGGAACATTATCTATGGAAAGTACACCCATTAGTCATCAAATATATCAATTACCATTTTGTTTTTAAAACAATAATTTATTCAGAAATTGAAAGGGATTGAGGAAAAGGCACATCCTATATGACCTCTCTCCTCCCATATTTGGTCACACAAGGCACAGGGTGTTCACGTCACAAGGAATTAAATCATGTTCCCCAGAGCTACAGATTTCTTAATTTAAAAATTCTGTATCAGGTATAGATCCATTATTATTCTCATCAGTAGTCTACTTGATAAGCAAGGCTACAGACAACACTATAATTATTCTTGTTAATTGAGTGCATGGCCCAGCTTAGGCATGGGCCCCACGGTTTAAGGGGCCATGCAGTTCATAGCAAAAAGAGAAAAAATTAACAACTTAATCCGGTGATTTCACTTGTTACAACAGTTCCTCGCTGTTATATATATCATTTCCGCGCATTGTATTCGGAATAGAATTTGTATGTGATCAGATATTATGTAATTATTCTTGTATTACAGACTATTTAATCGCGTTACACATGTGTGCCATTCAAAATGTTCTGAAATAATCTTCTCGTCGCATTAGGAACCCCACGATTCTAGCCAGGCCCAGGGCCTTGCACCGGTTAAGCTGGGCTTTGATTGAGTGAAGTAATAAAATATCAATGATACTCACCTGAATAAACTGAGGCAAAACAGCTAACCAAAACTGGTATTAAAACTGATAACAACATTATTATAATAATTTTCTGAAAAAATGAAAATTTGTTTCAAAATATTCACAGAAATAGTTCAATGAGGCTATTTGGACTGATTTTTTGGAATTCACTGTTTAATGCCAAATATAAGTAATTGAATTTGATCATTTTTTTTTTGTCTGCTACATGCATAGGAAAATTTTGTCATATCAATTCCATGCATTAAACTAACATTCATAAATAACGAAGAGATTTGGAAATTACACTGATTTCAAGAATTCTCTATAAATCTAAACAATAGCCATGCAAAGTGTGGAAATGTCAACACAGAAGCTATGTCTGGACAACAGCATACCCGAAAGCAAAACATGTATGTTGACCAAATCTGACAAGGATCGATGCCTTCAAGAAATCTGATCTCTATCATGTTCACAAGCTTTAAAAAATCTATTAAAGATAGGCTGGCACTGCCAGGCAGGATACGCCCACATTTTCGAGAGATGGACAGAGAACAAGCAATACCGAAAGTGATTTTTCCTACATCATTAAGTCCTGTATTTCATACTGTATTGGGAGCAGCCATTTAGTTGGTCAGTTCCAGTCTGATATTAATGAAACTCGAAACCGACAATGATTATGGTGTGACGGTACACAACCTAGAAATGTGACTTTTCATCAAAATCGGATAAGAATTGTGACCTGTAGCGAGTCCACAACCATGATATACCATATTTTTACACTATTCGCGTACAAACGGCGACCATTTCGTCCGGCAATTTTGGTACGATTTTCACGAAATTAGAACTCAACCTTCCTCATCAAAATCGAATTAAAATTGTGACCTATACAGGGTCCACAACCATGATATATCATTTTTATAACAGTATTCGCGTACAAACGGCGGCCATTTTGTCTGTAAATTTTGGTCCGATTTTCCCGAAATTCAAACTCAACCTTCTTTACAGTGTAACGGTGATATAATCAAACGTTTTTTTAAATTGGATAATAATTGTGACCTCCAGAGGGACCACAAGCTAAAGAAAGGGGGATTTTGCGTATAACCAGGGGCCATAATTCAGGAAGTTACGATCCGATATGCGCAAATATTGAAAAGAACCAAGATCTTTGGGTTATAACGATGAATTTCAAGTTTCATCAAAATCGAATTAAAATTGTGACCTTTACAGGGTCCACAACCTTGATATACCATTTTTTAACAGTATTCGCGTACAAACGGCGGCCATTTTGTATGGCAATTTTGGTCTGATTTTTTCCGAAATTCGAACTCAACCTTCCTTACGGTGTAACGGTAATATAATCAAACGTTTTTTTTAAATCGGATAATAATTGTGACCTCCAAGCTAAAAAAAAGGCGATTTTGAGTATAATCAGGGGCCATAATTCAGGAAGTTACGATCCGATATGCGCAAATATCGAAAGGAAGCAAGATCTTTGGGTTATAACCATGAATTTCAAATTTCATTAAAATCGAATCAAAATTGTGACCTCCACAGGGTCCACAACCTTGATATACCATTTTTTAACAGTATTCGCGTACAAACGGCGGCCATTTTGTATGGCAATTTTCGTCCGATTTTCCCGAAATTCGAACTCAACCTTCCTTAGGGTGTGACGGTAATATAATCAAACGGTTTTTTAAATCGAATAATAATTGTGACCTCCAAGCTAAAAAAAAGGTGATTTTGCGTATAATCAGGGGCCATAATTCAGGAAGTTACGATCCTATATGCGCAAATATCGAAAGGAAGCAAGATCTTTGGGTTATAACCATGAATTTCAAGTTTCATCAAAATCGAATCAAAAATGTGACTTCCACAGGGTCCACAACCTTGATATACCATTTTTTAACAGTATTCGCGTACAAACGGCGGCCATTTTGTATGGCAATTTTCGTCCGATTTTCCCGAAATTCGAACTCAACCTTCCTTAGGGTGTAACGGTGATATAATCAAACGGTTTTTTAAATCGAATAATAATTGTGACTTCCAGATGGACCACAAGCTAAAAAGGGTGATTTTTCGGACAATCAGGGGCCATAATTCAGGAAATTACATTCCGATAGCCGCAAATATCGAAAGGAACCAAGATCTTTGGGTTACAAACATGCATGCCAAGTTTCATCAAAATCGGTTCAAAATTGTGACCTCTATAGGGTCCACAAGCTAAAAACGTGATTTTTCGTACAATCAGGGGCCATAATCCATGAAGTTTTGATCCGATACATGCCAATATCGAAAGCAGCCGAGATCTTTTGGGGATAAACCTATATTTCAAGTTTCGTCAAAATCGGATAAGAATTGTGACCTGTAGAGAGTCCACAAACAAATTGTGGATGGACGGACGGACGTCCGGACGGACAGGGGCGACGACATAATACGTCCACATGAAAATGTGGGCGTATAAAAACTGTAGCCACTGTCGCATTCAAAGGGTTTTAGGGAAAAGGGAGAGTGCCCTCCAAAACAGAACAGAATATCCAACCAGAATATTTAAGAGAATATAAAATCATCTCCCCAATTGTCATTTGGTTTTATGGATGCCAGTGCCTTGCCAATAATAATTAACACAACAACTTAATTGATGGGGCTCCCAAAGAGGCTTGACCTGTGGGGTGCCTTATCCTAGAGGGGCGTCCACAATGACATTAAAACCCCTGTCCTCATCTATATTGAACAAACCTGTTGTCTAAAGGATGTGCAAAAGGTGAAGTTGCTCCCTTCTCTAAGTGTGTATATAATTAGTGCCTGAAAAATGTGCCTGAACATTCAACATTTACCAATTAGGTTTAAAATGCAAACCAAAATTAAATATTTCGCACTCTACGGGTCATGGGCACTGTTCAGGGTGGATTGATCGACACGACATATATCAGAAACTTTTCTAAGAAGTACACCATGTGTGTATACCTCTCTTGTGTGGCAGTTTGGTTTATGTGCACCCCCCCCCCCCCTGGTCATATTTTAGGGGCCACACTTCCCAGAAGTTGAGGAAACAAAGATGTCTTTGACCAGTTTCTAAAATATAATGTTGCTTTGGCTCTCCCAAACTCAACCGTACTGATAGGTTGTCTAAACTCAACTACATTTATTCGACGCCCAAACTCATGTATATTCTTGGAGTGCACGTACTGTTGATCAGATGAAGTGAGGGGGGTATTTTTACGACAACAGAGAGCAGATCAGTTGATTCTGGTGGAATTGTCGATAGTAGATTTCAATCAATAGACCGTATTGACCTTCCTTGATTTGTCCGTTCACTTCATTTCACCATGATTAAATATGAATAAGGTCCATAATTCCATTTTATTTTTATGGAACCAAAGTCAAATTTTCTTGGTGCGGCATTAAAATAAATGTTTACAAACGATACTACCTTCAAATTAGATGTGGTCAGTGATTAATAACGTCAACTGACGCGTTAATAATACATCTGCCACAGACTTCACTTTCTTCACTACCTGTTACAGTGTCAAGGCCATTTCGACAGGTAAAAAAATACACTCGATTATCAAGACGTGACATTTTGAATTGGCGCTGTTATTGTTGGGCCCGAGCCGGAATTAACCGACATTCACGAAAAGGTCGCTGAAAAAGGCGCCGATTATTTTAAGAAAACATCAAAAGCGGATAACATTCCAAGATTAAAATAGTCCAATTTTACCCAACAGTTATAGTTGTTGCTAGTTCTGCTCTGAACGTCGGTCGGTCTCATTACACTTACCCTGACTCGGCCTGAGCGGCCGAGCGTTCAGAAACTGTTCCATTCAATCGATGTCGAAAGGCGCCATCCGAGCTGTGAATTTATGAGACCCAAGTTTTTTTCTAGATCAGCTTTTGCGTGGATCTATGGTGATCAGATTTTTTTTTTGGGGGGGGGGCATAAAAGATGTTCATTTTATATAAAATGAAACAAATTTTCAAGGACTACCATCTCTAAATACGTATATATAATGCCCCAAGACAATTGTTTTGATTTGTTTGATTTATTTGGTAGTGGTAACAGGCACGTGCGTGTGGAGCGTTGGGGTGGGAATAAAATTGGCGGGAAATGAGTTCAAGTTGATTTAAATGATGATTGTTTAAGAGCTTGATGAAACATCTCTAAAAATGTTTTTAAGATTCCCATTGTGTGGGGTGGACGCTGGGATGTGATCCCGCGCTTGTGACAACAGAAGTCATTTCGTTCATAATTATTGAACTTAAAGTACTAGTATCTCGTTGGCGTTTTCGTTCAAAATATTAAATTATAATGGTTCTTTTCAAGAGATCTGGGAATGCAAAAAACGAAATAACAGCGATATGTTTAGTTATGAGTTTATTCATAGTCCTCATCAGAAGATTTTAAAATCAAAAGTTCACATGATTGCGATAAATATTTTCTTGGTTGCTGACTAACAGCCTGCATATCCTTTGGATTTGTTTCAGAAATCAATTCGCGTAAATCTTCATTCCAGCCATGCAGAAAAAGACGAAGTGTACGGCAAAGTGCATATTCCTGAAGCCATGGCCCGAGAAATCCCTCTTTGGGATTACTTCTTATCAAACGAAACACTGCAGAAAATAAATCTTTTTTCTACTGATATAAGTCGCCTTTCTTCCTTTACCCGCCTCATTATCGATCAAAATTTGTATATTTGGATCATCGTTTGCAAGAGAATTATTGGGTGGGATGTTTAATTGTCTATTTCGCCCGAGCAAGAATGCAAAATACAATATTTTTCAGCACCTCCATTAAATTTGAAATGCGAAGAGGAGTAGGTAAGATATTTTGGTGTCCTCGAGGTTGGTTGTCAGTTCTAGGATATTCTCGACACGTTCAATACTAATCTTGATATAATATACTATTCAGAAAAAAGTAGGGGATATTTGATTTTGGGGGCATAATATACTATTCAAAAAAAGTAGGAGATATTTGATTTTGGGGGCATAATACTAAAATATGCAAATGACTACGAAACAAGTCACTATAGAACCTAACAGAAGAAACATTTCCATTTACATGTGACGCCCAAACGCACCAATAGCTGGAATGCAGGTGATGCTTGGGATCATCATGGGGGTCCAACCCAAGATTTGCACGACTCTGACTTTGAATGTTACAGTCATTGTGGCATTGAATTCCAGGTTGGAAACATCAGTTTAATTGTTTAGTGACCAAAAAACAAATTTTGATATGCGTCGACTTACCCAAAATGAAAGGTTACGTGCCCTTCGCATGCTGCAGATCGGCACAACACAGGCGGTTGTGGCGCGGACGATGAATATTTCTCAGTCTGTCATAAGCAGGCTATGGTCCAGATACCGTGATACACAATCTGTACAGGATTAGACCACGATCAGGTCGACCAAGGGCGACAACTCAAGCCTAGGATCGATTTATCCGTACCTTGGCCTTGAGAAATCATGTCATCACAGCAAATCAGATCAGCGCTCGTCTTCAAACAGACACTGGTGTGAGAGTGAGTGGCCAGACGATTCGGAATCGACTGCATAGGGGCCACCTTCGCGCCCGACGTCCTCGCGTGATCCCTTGTTTGAGAGATCATCACATTCAGGCAAGACGTCGTTGGTGTAGGGATCGTCAACACTGGGATAATCGACGCTGGAGCAATGTGATGTTTTCAGATGAGGTTCACTGTTGATTTTTTGGACAGACGTAAGATGGTGTGGCGTCGTCGAAACGAGCGCTTCCAAGACGTTAACGTCATCAGACATGATCGATTTGGGGGTGGTTCTGTTATGGTGTGGGGAGGCATCACTGTTGCTGCAAGAACGGCTTTACATGTTGTTGCAGGGCGTGTTACAGGCCAGTACTCCCGGGACAACATCTTGGCAGTCCATGTTGTGCCGTTCGCACGACGTCATGGCCGCCGTTTCATCTTCCAGGATGACAACGCAAGAAGTCACAGGGCCAGGATCGTTACAGGTTACCTCCAACAATAGAACATCACCACATTACCTTGGCCAGCACTGAGTCCCGACCTCTCCCCCATCGAGCATGTCTGGGACATGCTTGGACAGAGGTTACGTCAACGTCAACAACGTCCTGCCAATGTCCAAGAACTTGCTGCTGCGTTGCAACAGGAATGGGACAATCAAGACCAAAATGACCTTAGACGTCTCATTAGGAGTATGCCACGTCGGATCAATGCTTGTTTGGCAAACAAAGGAGGATTTACCAGTTACTGACTTTGTTGTGATGCTGTGGTAACTTTGCTGTTTGACCCCGGGTATCATTTTACCCTTATAATGGTCAGTCTGTGCCTTACTTAGTCTAACGATCATTTGGAATAAATCGATGAATGTGAACTTCATTTCATTTTGTCATTTGTTTCTTCGTCAGTTTCATTAGGTGACTTTAATAACACTTAAAAATCAAATATCCCCTACTTTTTTTGAATAGTATATTTTGACCCGATCAAGATTAGGATTGAAAGTGTCGAGAATATCTCGGCCTACGGTATAATGCTTTCAGTGGTAATGACTATCTGTCTTTCTTTTTCAAGATAATCCCAACTTTCTAGAGCTGGGATGACGTAATTGCTGGTTTAGAAAGAATTGTTTGTACCTGCACGGCGAAAACTGGCTTGCCTCTGTAGATGACACTCGAAGAAAGATTTTCTGGAGGAATTTTAACTGTGATGAAAAATAACAAAACTTTCTTTATTAAATGGGTAGCATTTGCTGTACATTAAACGCAATAATTATTTTGCGTTTGCAACAATATGGAGACAGGCTGCAAAGTCAATAATTGAACAAGATGACCTTGCGATACAATTACAAGGGTGGAATGAAGATTTACAGTGTGAATGGGTATCTGAAGCATACCCAAAGAATCCATGTAAGCTGTTGATCAGCAATCAAGAAGACAATATCCGAACATGTGTTTTTTATGTTTAAATTCCAGATCTCTTGAAAGTACCAGTATAGTTTAATATTTTGAATAACAATTTTGGTACTGAACGAAAAATACGACAAAACACTTTTCAGGTCAATTTTGAACTAAGTGGTGTCTGTCCCCCAAAATACATTTATCCCACCCCGTCCCCCATAACAATCGTAATCTTATACACATATACTCTTCAACAAAAAAGAAACGCACAACCCATTTTTCACCATTTTGTTATTTGAACATGGCCCCGAGTTCACAAAGCATTCTCAGACTTAAGTAAATAATTTACTCAAAATTGTTCGCCTTATTGTAACTAAAATATAGCCCTTTATAAAACTTTTGCTGTTTTAATTTATCAAATACATCAATAAGAAACTAGGTACAAAGTTTTGTGTTTCTGCGTCAAAGATATTTCTTATAAACTGTGATTGAAAGTTGAGTAAATTCTCAACTTAAGTCTGAGAATGCTTTGTGAACTTGGGGCCAGGTCTTTGTTTCTGTAAATCTTACTTGTTTTTATGCACCGGTCAATAGGAATCTTGAACTACCCCCCCCCCCCCCCTCAAGCATCGACGGCTATTCGACGCCATGTCGGCGTCGAATCTTGACGTCAAAATAGACAGCTAAATGTGAAAGAGATGTGAATCTTTGGTGGGAACAAAATTTGCCAAAGGTGAATCTTGAACAAAATAAAATATTGCTGAACACAAATAGACGTCGAATCTTCAACCAACACATTTTTCAGTAAATATTGTAATTCTAAAAATGTGTTGTTTTTTTTCTGAAAACGGACGAACCTCCGTCTGTTTTCGTTGGCTGTCATACGGAAATTCCACCTGTATAATTGTAGACGCGATTGTCTTTATGATGTTTTCGTGGTAATCTGGATAATCGTAACTACAAAATGGTGTATGATTTGGCGGTAAGCTAATTTATTTGTACATAAATTTGCTGATTTGTTTGATTGTGTGTCCGGTTGATATAGACTCCATTATTCAAGTCTGAGCTTGCACGTATGTCTAGTATAATGAATGACAAGATAATCTGGTCTCAACTGACGCCTTACGGACCATGTTCAAAGTAAGTTAGTTCAAGCCGTTGATGTACCGTTTTGTCGTTTTTATGAAATTTGCAAATAAAAGTTAAAATAAAAATATATTATTAAAATAAGTACTTTTCCAGTAGGGTGTACAGTCACGTGACTTTAAATGTGTCTAAAACAGCCTAAACCTGCATACCCTTGCACGCTTTCCTCATTTAATGATCTTTCTGTTTAAAATAAACACATGTAAATTTTACATCGTTAAAAGCAGAATTGGATCAGGAGATGTCCTAAATTGATAATACATGTTTTTCGAGTTAAACACAAATTTACGGCTGTCCGTGACGTCATGTTCGCTTCGAAGAAAACGGCCCGGTTTTTTGGGGCGTGGCTTTTTTTTAGGTGTTTTTAAAAGTGCCATATTCAAATGATCTTTTATAGATATCAACACAATTTTTTTTTAATCAATAGATAAGTAATTGAACTAAAAAATGTCTTTGCTCGAATGGCGAAAAAGATCGGTTCGTTAAAATATTTTTAAAATGCTGGTTAAAAAGGACGATAAATTTTCAAAGGTAAAAATACCATCAAGGGTGAATGCTTGGGGTAGGTAGTTCAAGATGACTATTGCGTGAATCTTGAACTAATTTTTATTTTTGGACCTGCGTTAGAAAGTGAATCTTCAGTGAATGTGTCTTGGCTTCAAGTACATAGCCGGGTGAATCTTGATCCTAAAATATTGAGCTAAATGACAATCCGGGATGAACGCTTGAGGGGGGGGGGTAGTTCAAGATTCCTATTGACCGGTGCATTAATGCCATTATGTAAGGATAAAAGAAATTCATTATTGATCTTAAAGGTAGGGTCAGTAATTGTGACTGGTCATCCTTTTTGTCGAAATTTTTTATCGCTTGATTGGACCAAGAAACACGAATTTAACAACTTCGCGAGCTTTTCGCATGGAACCTAAATCTAAGGTCTTTAAAATCCCGGGGTTCTCGGTTTCCAAATCAGTTGCACATGTAAACACTCAAACACCCAAGTGATGCCACATCCGAACGAAGACCAACGCAACAACGCTATTGGTGGAATACAAGCAGGTGACTCCAAGACAGATGTAGCCAGGTTGCTGAATATTTCCCATAGTTCCATTTCTCGCCTTTGGGATAGGTACCGACAGCGAAGTTCAACATGTGAACGCCCTAGCTCAGGCCAAACAAGTGTGGTCCCACTTGTCCTGGATCGTCACTTCCGGTAACGTCATTGGCGTAAAGGGTTTTCAACAGCGACCTCTACTGCAGCAGCAATTCCCGGTCGGCGTAGAATCTCGTACCAGACAGTAGGCAAACGCCTATATGAAACCGAATAACGAGGCAGACGTCCCCGTTGGAGCTTCTGTTTTGAAATACGCCGGACACCATGAAATCCAACTTTAATGGGTTCAGGCACTGAGGGATGGTCACCACAGCAACACTTGAGAGCAGTTTGGTTCAGCGACGTGTCGCCGTTCTTGTTGCATTAAGGCGATAGTAGAGAGGATATAGGGCTTACAGACGACGAAATGTAACGTTGCGTTTCTTTTTTGGGAGAGTATATTTAGAGATGTGCAGTGGAATCAAAAAGGAACGTTTTTACCGAGCTCTAAAAAAATCATCATTTAAATCAACGTGAACTCGTTTCCCGCCAATTCCCCCCCCCCCTCTTCCACACACGCACACCTGCATGCTATCCTCATCAAACAAATCAAAACAAACAGTTGTCCAGGGCATCACAAACAGTTATTTAGAGATTTGCAGTCGTAGAAACTTATATTTCATTAATATACTACTCAAAAAAAGTTAAGGGTTAAACCTTTTTTCTACCATGGCAGGTAATTGTGTATGCACATTTTAGATATATGATTAAAGGGGGGGGGAATCGCCACCCGATCTGTGAATTTATAATACTCTATATGTTTAAAATATAAAACACCTTTATATAAATACTCAATTTATTATATTATGTTTATAATACAGGACTCTACATGTAACCGTGCGAGTTTATCGTATCAGTAGAAATGTCAGTTACTGTATTATGAGAATTAATATTAAAATATCACCATCTAATTCATTTGTATACAAACAAATCGTATTTACCATTCCTATAAAAATATATTCTATTAAAGGACAAACCAGGGTTGGAATTTCAAATTTACCTTATTATTATTATTGACGAAACCCAGAAAGATCTGCGCATACCAAGCAAGCTGCAATATTTGGCAGACAATCCGTCGCCGACAAACCATCGAGGTTATAAAATTTATTCTACAGGAGGTTTTTAGTTTAAGCCATTGACTAGATTCATTCGATTTAGTTTTATTCAAACAAATAATTGATTGAGTGAACCCATATAAATGACACCACTACCGATGTCTTTTAGGTAAGATTTGTAATCTCGCAATTTGCATTAAACGGACCAAAAATTCAACTATAATACGTGTAGACAATTTTGCGCTTGACGCTATTTTTTACCAGCGGAAAACCTCAAAGGTGAAGGCGAACGCACAAGTGAACATCGCCCTTTAACGATGAAAGTGATAGGAAAATCTCGGTGACGGAAAATCTCGGTGACGAGAAATTGGTGTACATTGATTGCTTTGTCGGACAGATTCTCAGTTCCAACCCTGATTTAGACAACTTAAACAAATTATATCAATTAATATGCTTGAAATACATATACGTACATGTATAATGTATAAATAAAAGATAAATTGCCGGGCAATTAAACCTACACACACAGCAGCTAAGTCGTTGGATTTCTTTTGTTGGTAATGGATGCCTCTACAAAACACAAAAAGTAGCAACCCATTAGGTAATTATAAGAAATCATAAGAATTTATTTGGCGTCTAGTTAAGTCCGATGCTAACATTTATTATAAAAAAACGTATAACATCATGGATTTACCTGTTATGGGAATTCGTTGCAAATCAAACAACTTCTTTGCTGAATATACATCTAATGTTAATCGGAAGATCAATTTTGGCAAGACTTTTCAAAATGATCAAAGATAGTTACACGGGAAGTATTGGAAATCATTCAAAATCCATTGGCGCTTTTGTCTCGCGGCCTTAAATACTGTATATAAATTTAAAGACACTCAGATTAAAAAATTAGCCCCTAGAACGCCCATAATATTTTTAATAGTGATCAAGGACCATAACTATGACAGTAATTATGTCAGTCATATATTGACTTTGGTAAATACATATATGAACACGACTGCTCTGGCAGTTAAAACGGGCCGAAAGACAGGGATATCGACAATATACGATCACACATCAACATGGGCGTATAAAAAATATAGATATAACTTAACTTAAAGTCAAAAAGGTTTTTAGAATATCAATTGTAGATTTAATTAATTATCACATAATTTTTCAACAACAATTACTGGCTTTGTTTCTTTTTAACTTAAACATTGGGATATCGCAATAAATTGTCCTTAATTTTAATTATTTGACTACACAGAAAAACTACTTAACTAGTTATATACAACTTCATGGAGTAAAGTCATCAAGAATGATAACTATAGCTACACGTTTTAACGGATGATGGGGTGGGTGGGGTCTTATTCTTTCAGGAATAGTTGACACCACTTGTAGCTGACTTTTAAATATTATGTTATTTGTATATTACATGTATATATCTTAAAAATAAAAAAAAAATAAAAAAAATATGAACTAAACGCGTCACATAAGCTTATACAAAGTCGAGATAATAGAGTTTTCTCCCTTTTGATGAAAGCCATGGCAATTAAAATTAAGGGCACGACTGTAGGGCAGTTCAAAAGTCAAAAATATCTCCAATTACAATGTTTTTATTACGTAATCAAGCACAAACTTCATCAAGAATGGGCTAGTGTATTACTAGTTTATTTGTTCAAGACACACGATGATGGCAGATTAAATTATGACCAAGATTTATATGATAGAATTGATCCATTTGAATATTGTTGGGATCATATGTTTTATTTTTCTAAATAAAAAGTGCATTTGAATGCGAATATTTTTTTTTTTAAATCATTCACAACCAAAAGTACTTTTAACTCATAATACTCCATATCCTGTCGAGGCTTTAAATTTTATATGGCGGTTAAATCCCATAATAAAATTATTACAAATGTACACAATTAACAAGAAACCGATTAACAAAAAAAAACCCTAAATAAAAATAACACTGTTAAACAATATGTTCTAGGAAATTTGTGATTAAGTGAGATCAAGATTGGATAAATAAATATTGTTTATAAAATAAGCGATATGTTGGCGAAAAATATAAATAAATATACAGCACTAAAACTATTATGTTGATTACATTTAAATTGTAACAAATAATGTAAACTTGTCTATTATTACTTTAATTTACCTTATATAAACAATAAGATCCGATGCGTTTCTTCCATAAGGACATGGGGGATATAAATAGCTGAGAGAGAGAGAGAGAGAGAGAGAGAGGAGCGCATCAAAATCAAATCAATCAGGTCATTTCTAATTTTTCGAGACAAATATAAAATATACCTTGCGTCTGGGGTCCAAGCCTCGGCGCTTGACTTGACAGACATTATGATCTACAGTGCACTTTCGATTAACCATTCAACACTACATTAAAGTAACTCTTAAGCTATATAAACTAGTCATTAGTAAACAAGTATTTATTTATTAGGTTCAGAAACATTATTTATTAGGTTCAGAAACATTATTTATTAGGTTCAGACAAAAATGAGCTCCCTGGAACGATAACGCAAAATATATCTTGAGACAGGGTAGAGAGATCTTTGTACATGTGTGTTTGTAGCAAATCATTAAGAAGAATTTATAAACATCAGACATCCCATTCGAGATGCTTCGATTCGTCTACCGTGTACATTCGTCGTATTGAAAGTGGTGGCAATTCACACAAGATTGAAAAGTATAAATATGTTTTATGGTCGAAATTTCTATATAAAATGAATGTTTCATGAACCACATCACTCACCCTAAAACAATTATTTTTGTGATAAAGGAACTTAAAAATTTGCAAACCTGCCGTGATAGACAACAAGATTGGCAATTAAGGTTTCTTTACAAGCCATAGAGTCGAAGTAGAATTGTTGTTTGTTGTTATCTAATGGGATGTAGACTATAGAATTGTAATCCACGTGAAAATGTACATCTATCTCTTGTATCCACACAATTCATCAGTAAGTAAGCCAAAGTATTAATGAACATGCATTATTAGGCCTGAAATATGTTTTCTATGTAGTCGTGTCCGCCGTATGACGAAGACAGTAGTGACTTTTAAAATGTAAGTAGACAAATAATCAGAACCTGGTATTGCGTGGACCTTTTCTGTGATTTCGCTTTTTCTGATCGCATTACAGTCAATCATTTTTAACCAGCGTTGGTTTCGACCTGATGCACCCTTCTCAGGATTATCTATCGGCGGAAACTCGCCTGTGTAGCAAAGATTTTTAAGCTACAAATATTTGGAATGTGTTTAACCAGCGCTTTCACAAAATTGTCTTTTAAGAAACAGACCATACTGCTAAGTTTGATTTGTCTATTAATATCCATTGTGTAATCAGAAACTTTATGAATTAAGTTAATTTAATTCTTAAACATGACACATCGTTATTACCTTCTGTTGAACAAAAATATTGTGGATGGAGCCCCGGTTCCTCGTTAACGCACATTCCTTGTCAAAACCATTGTCATATTAACATTAATATAATATTATTATTACTCATGACCTAAAAACATCACTGGGAGGCAGGTGTTTGCGTTGATTATTATGTGACATGGTGTATGACGTCAAATTTTCGCCTCGATGTTAGTAGGCCTACGACATAAAAGAAGTATTGATAATAGAAGGCAGGTAGTCTATACAAACATCTTCACATACAAACATGACATTGGTCACTAGTTTATAAAAGTAGATTAATTCATTCGCACCATATAAAAATATTTCATATCAAATAAGAATATTTGTGTTCATTCACAGTTTTTAAAACCCTTGAGTTAGGTTATAACACACTCCTCAAAGATAACTGTCCGGTTGCCAACTACCGCGTTTTGGACAAAAGAAACTTTTCATAATACCCGCACAGGTTCTTTGTGATCGAGCCTCATCTTTTGGCATGTCTGATATCGTGTAGTTAGTTTCATTCGCCTCTTTCTCTTTTTTCGCCTTTTTCTCTTTATCTTTTTTATCCAGAGATTCGTTGCTGTTAAACCTCGAGGGCTGACGAAACAATTCCGTTCCCTGACTCTCTCTCATGGACTGACGATTTTCAGCGAAGACTTTCCCAAAGTCCTCCTCGTTGTTGATACTAATATCGACTTCTTTCATCTCATAGTCCATGTCATCATCGCTTAAAGCATTAAATGTGTCTATTTCATTGCCTGCCGGTTCTGAGTTGATCTGAATTGTTGGAGGTTCCGAATTGACTTGAATTGTTGGAGCTTCCGACTTGACTTGAATTGTTGGAGGTTCGGCATTGGTGTCTGCTACTCTTTCAGATTCAATAAAATCAGAGTTATCTACTGTTTTTAAAGTTGTATCGTCCGCAAGATTAGTGTTATTACTGATTACGTCGGGTGAGTCTGCTATCCCATCCAAGGTTTCTGATTTTTCCTCGCCCTCACTTGAACCACCGGTCAAACTGGCACCAAATGAACCAAGGAAATCTGAGTTGCCTATTTTATCCTTCACCATATTAACAATGCTGTCGTCTTTTATTGCAGAATCACTGGCATCGGTGATTTTGTTTTTTACGGTTTCTACTGCATTCGTTTCTTTTGCTTTATCTTTAATCGTTCCCATAATTCCTTCGTCGCTGGAGCCTTCCAGTTTGTTCGTGATGGCATCTCCTGCGTAATTCAAACCCGCAGAACGAACATCCATGACCTTTTCTTTAATAGTTCCTAATACACCCCCCTCTGGTGTCTCAACAGTAGCACTATTGTCCTCATCTGTAATTTCATGTTTCATATCATCATTTATGTTTTCTGAAGTAGGCTTAATATTAATATCCGCACTAATCGAAGAATCGTCGACTGGATCGTCCTGTATATTTGAAAATTCCTCGACGTCATCTCTTACCCTGTTGAAATCATCTAGAACCTCACTTCCTCCCGTTTCACCCATTCTCCACGAGTCTTCAGTCATGTCGCTTCTTACAGCACCCAAAGCATGCTCTCCATTTTGAATAAAACCATCGGAATCTGCAAGCGGGCTGTTTAATGCATCAGAAATACCAAAATTATTATCTTCAGAAATATGGTTGATGCGATTGTCGTTGTTATGGTAACCTGTATTAACTGATAACTCGGCATCTACTGGTGGCCGCATTTGGTCATCATCATTCGTTATGATTTCATGATCTACTTCCGGAACACCGAAAAAATTATCTACCTCAGAATCTTCTAAATCTGCATCAACATGAGAAACCACCGTTGTTACAACACTTTCATTTATATGATCAACCTTATCCAGATCTCCATCACTCGATAATGTCTGTTCAATGTTATTTGTCAAATCGTGTACTTCCGGATTAACGTTAATGTCATCGAAAATGTCATTCGTTTTGTATGTATATGTAACTGTTTTTCTTACTCGAATATTCTCGTCGTCATTGTCACTGTCTCCATCTCTTATATCACCTAATGAATCAAAAGTCTGGATTACTTCGTCTTCGCCGTCTGACATTTTAGATGTGAAATCATCGACACCATTTTGAATTGTCTTTGTTGTAGTCGTCACTTCCGTTCTTATATTCTGGAAATCCATGATTATTTATTTACCTGTAAGTATAAAAAGAAGATATTGTAGGTTAAACAAGCATACTATTCTTATATATCTGAGAACACGGGGTTTCCCTTATCCAACATTCGCATGTTATATCAAATCTTCAATACAGCATGCTGATCCAGTGGCGAGTAAACAGGGGTTTTCACATAGTTTTTCTTTTGCCCCACATGAAAACAGTAACAACACACTAAAAATCTTACTACAAGTAACAACTATTTGGCTTCTAGTTCTATCCTAAGTAAAGTTTAGTTAACAAAACATTTCATATAAAGGGCTCTAACTCTAGCCAAAGGCGTTTTATAGCCGAGGCGCTGGAGGCCCTAGTCTCCTCGCGCAAAAATCAAATAAGTTGAACAAATTAAACGGGAGAAAAATGCTAAAACTGATGAGAAAAATGAAAATGTACCCAAGTTAGGGAGAGCCCTAAAGGCAGACAAAAGGGTCCCTTGCCTGACAAAAGGGCCCCTCTGGCATAAGTATGAAAATGATCAATCAAGACACCCCCCACCCCCGCAGACCACCGCGAAAGAGGGCCCTCAAAATAGTATAGCCTCCGCCACGATAAACCTTAAAACGCCCGTGACTAGCAATAATTATCAGAAATCGTTGAAAATAAACAGGCCCCTTTGTCGTATGACCCTAAACACTGTCTAATAATATAAAGTCAATCGGATATTAACTGTAGACTCCAGTGCTAGTCTCCAGTGCTCAGTTGCCATAAGTCTGGCAGTAATTATCGGAAACCAATGGAAATCAATAGGATTCTTTCATGGCCTTAACCACTATGCATAAAATTGAAGTCAATACAACTTTAACATCTAGAACGTCCACAAGATTTTTAAAGTGACCAAGGGACATGACTCTGGCAGTAGTTATCAAAAAATATTGAAAACTGCATGACCTTAAACATTGTGTATAAATCTAAAGTCAATCGGATATTAACTTTATCCCCCAGAGCGTCCACAAGCATGCTTGTGGACGCCCGTTGTCGGACTGACGGACAGATGGACGGACGTTGGCGACGACAATATACGACCACACAGTTAGATAATGTCCCGGCTTGAATTTGGATTCAATCGGATCAAAAAACCGGACTATTAATAAATTTTTGCAGACAACAAAATGGCGACGGACTTTCTTATATATTTAAATACTTAACGGAATTTATCAACTTTTGGACTGATATTCCTATTACAGTTTTATCTTTCACAATATTGTATATGAATATAGCGTCAAAGTGACACATAGAGTTCAAAATTACAGATATATCTTTAAAATGTAGAATTTGGGTTATTGACGACCTTTATGTAGAATGTGAGCTATGTATCTTTAAATGTAGAATTACTGGGTAGTAAAGGATTGATATCACATCTCAATACACCCTTGAATCTAAGTGGAATAACATATTTTATAAAAGGATATAACGGACATTATTCATATACTCTTACTCATGTGTTTTAATTTCAAGTCGTCAATAATAAAGGGAAAGTACCACCCCTCTCTTTGGACTGCACGCGGTTTATACATGATTTTGGAAATTAGAGATTTTAAAACATTATATAGACAAACTATGTTTTTTACCATCTGACATTAAACAACCTAAGACCTTGAGATATTTTGAAATATGGTACATAAATAACGAGAAATCAATGTAAGTTTTTGGGTTAAGTAGGATTATAAACTTAATATATATATGTATATGGAATGAATATTGAGGGTAAAGATTGATAATTCATATATTTTATCATTCAACTGAGCATTATTAAAAATGCGTGTTTTTGTTATGTGTGTTTTTGTAAAGCGATATAAAAACCACCGCCAATTACAATATATATTATATAAAACTAGTCAGCTGTGTATCAAATCAATTGGATATACATTACTCGCTCCAAGTTGCAAATCTTCACCAATATATATGCCCGTTGACAATCAGTGTATTGTCATTTTATGACAGGGGTAAGGAAATAAATAGTAAATGACATCAAATGTCAGTTAACCCTTGAACATGTTATTATTTGATATTTTCTCTTGTGAATAGGTTAATTTTAACTCGGCAGGCCTTTGACTGTGGAAAGTTAATGCCCCGAAGCTATTTGATAATTCTCAATGAATTGCAAACGTTTTATTTTGACAGCCAACAAGTCATGGTAACCATGACTATAAGGATATCTTGGTGATTCTGTATCGTTTATCAGGTCGCTGGGTCAATAGGCCCTTTATTAATTTTTTGAGTTACCAAATACTAGTAGGCAATTTGATGAAAATTTCGTAACAGGGAAGACATCCCTGAGAACATATGTAATTTTAGCGCAGAAACTATTATATCTTATTACCATTAAAACACCAACACTATAGGTGTCACATTATCCAGTGTCACCAGCTCATTAGAAGGCTATATTGCGATACCACCTTTCACCTTGAACTTTACTAATATCTTCACGTTGTGTACTTTTAATAATCAAACTCAGGTGGCATCACTGCACCAGTTTATTTCCAAAGCAACTCATTAACCTTAATATGATGGTCAACCATTTGTAGGTTACGATCTTTTGAAAAAAAAATGATCCCTTGCTTGTGAAGCCATATTGCAGAAATGCATTTTAAATCACCACTAACAAAAATACAAGGGCGGTGGCTGTACCGACGGACAATTTCTATGTATGTTTAAAATATATAACATAAAAATAATTTTAAATGGTGTTTGTTAAAATCAGTTCCTTCCCATAACTTTATTTAAAGTCTCACACATTTAATTACAGATACTGGCAACTGAATTGTTTTTGTATACATTTATTTGAAACGAAACTTTATTTATGACCATGTATCACGACTTAACATGATTGTCGGTTCATGGGTTTTCTTAGATAAGTACTTAAAAGGTAAGGTTTTTTTTATAAAATGCAAAAGAGCATTGTTCAAATTGATAAAATACACGTGGAAACCTCAAAAATAAAGAAACGTAACTTTTAAATGCCAAGAGAGGGATACAATTATATTTGTTGGTATATTTGTTAAATTAAATTTAAAACAAGATTCTATGAATTTAAAGGCTGACATTATGTGACCCTATACAATAGTTGATATTCAAACACACTTTATAAGGAAAACAGTCACTGCGTTTATTTCACACTTCGTTTTAAGGGAAGGCCACAGCTTAAATTAAGGTCTGTCTTGCTGCTGTATTTACAAGATTTAATTGAGCGGGGAGAATAGACTCCCTCAAAATGCACGTATCAGAATTCAACCCAGGCCAGAGTGGGATTTCTAGGACCATTGCTTCCGGAATATGGGAGTAACCCCACGTGGTTAAGCATGCGATACATTCTTTGTCGTACACAAAACATATATACACTTTTAATAAACGTATTTTGCTTTTTGTTGATAATTTTATTACCTTAAACTTTCTATATGGATAATGACAATAGATCTTTCCGCAAAAAAAAGAAGAAATAGTTTAAGATAATTCTATACAGTTGACTTTACGACATGGTATAAAAACTGTACGGCCTATTTCAGTTTGTCAACACGATAGTATTTGAACAGTGGTTAAAATAAATGTTACTATTAGATGTGGAATGTCCCCAGTCAAACTAATGTTAGCGATTATACCCCCATTTAGACGTTTACCGGCTACCTTCAGATATATTCAATACACGCTACATTTCTCTACAATTAACCCGTGTTTTCTTGCAGAGCCATGTTATATATAGGTTGGTTGAAAGCGAAATCAACAGAAACGTATCTCGCCTTTCATATCGGGCCGGGCGTTGGGATGGCCTAGTGGTCTAGACTGCCGCGCTTCGACATCTAGCTGGCCGGTCACCTCTGGCTTGCGGCTGTGGTTTCGAGCCCTGGTGTGAGCGTATGTGGCATGGAGATAGGGGCGCCTTCTCAACCTCGTGGGTTTCCTCCGGGCACTCCGGTTTCCTCCCACTGCTAAAGACCCCTACGCGCAAGCGAATTACTGAAATAAAATTAAAAAACCATATGTTAGTCCCGAAATGACCTAGTTTGTGTTGAGTGGACGTTAAACCCCATTTCTCTCCCTCTCTCTCTTTCATATCGGGCCATACTTACTCTTGCTAGTACATAATATAGCTAACAAACTTTGTCGCTTTCTTTGCTTTTTACCCCACCCCGCACCCCCAAAGAAAACTCCAGCACAACCGACTGTGTTAATATACACTATAATTATGTGCATGTTGATTTTAAAAGTAATCATTTTATAAAGTTGTTGTTTATCCACCTATTTCTTTTACGTTATCCATATTTATTTGGGTATTTGGGTTAGAGATCACAAATATATATATATAGGCTTGTCTGTTCCTCAATCCTTTAAAATAAAAATGAAAGCTTCTGCATCCAAGACGCACTGGTTTAAGCGTTACCCCCAAAGATGCCCTCCCGTACAATATTTGTGATTTGATGATATATTTGGACACATTCCAACTAATTTATCTATCAAAAGGGTTTTTTCCAATCTCCCAAAAACATTTTAATCTCAAAGATATGGTCGGTCTTTCCATAATTCTATCAAGATTTGAAAAGTGGGTGTCTTGGTTCGCTTCCATTTCCTTATTTATAAAGTCAAATAACACGTGTCTCTTATCACGTGATGCTATTTCAATGGAATCGATTTGACGCCGGTTGCATGAATGATCATATCGTCTGCAACTTGTTGCTTTGAGTTGTAAGAGATGCTCAGATCGACCGAAACGTCAGTTGCTTTCAGTTGCAAGGTCGACACAAGTCCCCCTTGACAATAAAGCCCATCAACGCTACCATATTTTTGAATATAGAATCCTCAAAACTAAAATGGTGATGTTTAAAGTAAATCAATCAGATTATTTATGTGGAAATAAGTTGTCAGTAAAGTGTTTACACCTATTCCATGGAACATTGCTTGTTCTGGTTTCACAGTCTTTAATTTAGCTTGGTGATTGAACGGAAGCGCCTAGAAAGGTGGGTCTAGTATAGTCTGCTTTAAACCGGAATCTATATAACACGGCAAAAAGTGAGCTCAAACAAGAAAATATCCTATATTCCGACACGTTGGTGTCTGACGTTGACATAATTTGACGTGTTTAAAACATACAACATGATATAAACAATTAGACTGGTGGCCAGTCTTCTCCACACACCAAAAATTGGCCAGTCCTCTCAAAAAAAAAAAAAACGAAAAAAAAAACGTAATCTCTAGAGACTGGGCAAATAGAGCTTCATTCTCATCTAGTAGGTCAATCTGCATTATGTAGGTCGTGTGACGTCGTGCACGTGATCACGACATATGTAACATCACGTGATAATAAACATGGCTGTCTACTAACTGGCAAACTGGTGTAGGTGCGAGATGTATTGTTATTTAGTGATACTTTAACGACCTAAGAATTTTGTTGACGGACAATATCTGTCGATTGAACGGATACAACGTATGGGATGAGGTGAATGAACATAAATAATTACACACGACATCATTATAACAACTTAACGAAGCCAGTTCATGCGTATCGGGACGAAGCCGAATGGCGAATGGAAATAAATACGTGACATCAGCCCGTCACGTGACTCGGGGCTTGCTTGACAACTGTCAATCATTCCAAATAAGGAACAACGTAAAACAGGACAGGAACGCCCATTTTATTGTGAAGCTCGCAAATTGTCCAGTCTCTTGTGCTGGTTACAGGTTTACTCAATTTTTTTTTATACAAATGGAAACGAAAGTGTTGGTTTACTAAAAATTAATACTTTTATATAAATCGAAATGTAAAACTAGACCTGCATGCAGGAATGACGGGTTTCACTGGTGCCACGTTACTTTCGGTGCCACGTTGCCCTTGAACATATGTCACTTCCGATACCAATGAAACCATTAAACAGGTTTCCACATAGGCATTGCAAACATCAAATAAAATGGACGAAGAATCAACCAAATCCAGCAATATCAATTCATTTTATACATATGTTACTTGTAAGTGATCCTGGCGAAATTTCATTACTTCCGGTGATAATGAAAATGTTCAATTAGTTTTATGAAATTAGAAATGGCATAAGGCATCACATGGCGAAGATTGTATGTAAATCGAATAAGAATTGCCACTTTTATAGACCAAAAACCTTGAAAAGTGACTTGTAGAAAATCGTCTATTTCTCGGCAACCGCACATGATAAAAACTATTTTTTGGTATCTATATGATCGTATGGGTTCAATCTATTTGTTGATTGGAATCAAATATCATAATTTTAAATATATTACAAATCAGACTCATTTGAAAAAAAATATCTGTTTTGGAGGCTAAAAATACATTTTTTGCCAAAATGACATTACTTCCGGTAATACTGAAAATGTTAAAATAGTTCTATGAAATCATAAATGATATAAGATATCATATGGTGAAAATTTTATGAAAATCGAATAATAACTGACACTTTTGTAGACCAAAAACCTTGAAAAGTGACTTAAGAAAAATCGCCCATTTCTCTGCAACCGTACAAGTTGGAAACCATTTTGTGGTATCTGTATGATCGTATGGGTTCATTCTATTTGATCAATAGAATCAAATATCATAATTTGAAACAGATAACAAGTACGACTCATTTGAATAAAAGATTGTTTTTGAGGGCTAAAATTTAAGTTTTGAGCAAATGACGTCATTTCCGGTGGCAGCGTAAGACGTAAAATGATTTGACATAGTCCACTATGGCATTAGGCATCCAATGGCGAAAGAAAATTGAAAATCGAATAATTATTGATTCTTTTACAGCCAAAATTACGTGAAAAGTGACTCATGCAAAATTGCCCATTTCTCGGCAACTGCGCATATTACAAATTAATTTTCACATACATTCTCTTCGTATTGGTTATTACTACGAGTTTATGAATGTTACGAAGATATATGTTTTAATATGGTGACGCAGGATGGGTTGTAAATAGCTTATTTTGACACCTTTTTTCACCCTTTAATCCAAATTGCCTGAAAACGAAATCGAAATTAAAAAAACTGAGCCCGATGTTTTGTGCGCCTTTACATGGCACATCTTTTCAGTCACATAAGATTTGAAAAAAATGATATTTGCTTTCAAAAAGTTGTACCGAACTGTCAAAATTGTAGTTTTTGCTAAATTAAAGTCACTTCCGGTGCCAACAGGCAACTTTATCGGTAACAAAAAATATGTCACTTGGGGCCACGAAGCATATGCACTTTGTTTTATACAAATCGGGTTATAAATAATGTATCTATAACCGATCAACTGAATTAGCCAATAGCGGCCACGGAAAAATATCGGGACAAAAAATGTTAACATTTTTGCCCAAATCAGACGACCCTTTAACCGTGGGTAAAAGGCCATCAAAAAATATTCATTAATAAAAAAGTTTTTTGTCAAAATTTAAATTTCCAAACTTTGGCGCCTAATATTTCCGAAGATTCGTCGAAATTCAAAATTCTAAAGAACCGTGGCCATGTGCCTTGTCTCTGGCTATGCCAAAATCTATCAAACGTTACAATCCAACAAGTGTTGTTAATATTACGGCATTATTTAAAAAAACGACAACTTCGGTGATTTCGGACATTTCGCATTGTCGCAGAACGTTTGAAATAGCTTTAATCTCTAAGTCACACCCACTTTCCAGGTAAAACCGAAAAAATTGGATCAATCCGACAAGTAGTTTCTGAGATATGATCAAAATGGAAAAAAAAAAATAATAATAATAAGAATAATAATCCGAACAAAAACAATAGTGTTTCACACAAGCTACGCAGTGTGAAACCCTAATAAATAGAAGAGACTGGGCCAGTCTCATAAACAATTAGCCATAAAAGATTCCTGTTCAGTGAATGTACGCGAATGTTCCATGTATTACACGTTAAAAATGCATTATGTAATAATAAAATAAAACCAAGTACGAACAATCTAAACCATTAGACAAACTTCAAAAGCAAAATAGTGTAATCAGCTATGGGCTGTTCACCAAGTACAAAATGATGAACAGTGGTAACAGTAGTCTGTTGGATAAACACAGTGGTAACAAGTATCCGGAAGAGTAAGATTACCCTGCCTGGCGCCACACCCGCCATAGCTGCATCTAAATCTCAGTAAAAGAGGGAAATCATCAAATGGACCGTCAATATTAATAATGCACATAATGAACAGTAGTGTAAGATTTAGATAAAGAGCTGGTCATTTTTGCTCTAATAATTCCAAAATAGATGATGAAAAATGAAAATACTAAAAGTACTTTATTCTGATCAAGTTATCACTGTTTGAAGATATAGCGTCGATTGTTCATTGTCGTAGCAACGGATTTTAACTGTGACTTGGCCTCGATTGTCATTGTCAATTTGATCGTTAAATTTTCAAATCTCGTGGATGTTTAAATCCATTCAAATCTCGGTCATCCGATGTTCTAGAGAGTTGATTATTAGCTTGGAATGTTAATAAATGTCTAAATAAAAGTTTATATAACATTTGAAGCCTGCAAAAAAATATTCAAATCAATCAAGGTAAGCCCATTAAAATATTGTTTTGGTTTCAATGGATTTCATGCCACCATCTTTATTTGTCTTAGAAAGTAAAGTAATAACAATAGCAATAGTCATTACATTAAAATAGTTATTCTTTTTTTTAATTTTGAGATAAATTTGAACGGTCGGGTAAACTGTGTCTTTCGATAAGTCTTATGAGTTAAAAAAAAACCAACAGGAACATAAAAACTTTACCACGTATATACCATAGACCTGACAAATATTAATAACAAGTACGTAAAGTTATCTCGACCTCGTCTATATTAGGTATATGTTTAAATTTATTGTCAAATATAGCGAGAAGATGAATACTCTAAAAAAAACATAGGTAGACAATATCTAGAGACGTTAATACTTTTAACAAATAATTGATTTTCGATAGTACATGTGATAGTGAAATTTGCTGACGTAATTGCTGACTGTCCTACTTTGAATGACGCATTATGTACGGACTGTTCGCTGAACTTGAAAACTACTATAAAATGCGAACGACTGTAAATATCTCACCAATTTATACTCAATCTTATTATAATCACGAAACTTGCACACACAGCAGCCAAGTCGTCCGACAGGTTCACAAGAGGTTTTTTTTTTCTTTTATCGGTAATGAAAGCATTTATGCAAACTTAAATGAGGACGTAAAAAATCCTCTGCACCGAATGCAAATACGTATCTTTATTTTAAAATAAAATTTGCTCCAATAAATTCTATACATGTACTTCAAGTAAGTACAATTCCCCATTTATTTCAACTAAAAAAAACACCTTATAAATAAAATTTCTCAAATTACCTAAATTACATATTGAACTTTAATCTTTAACCTAGGAGGCAAAGATTTTCTGATTAGATTATCTATACCACAAGTCAAGTAATTCCATTCCAACGGGCGATGTTAAAAGTCTGTCTAGTCGTTTGAATGTTGCGATAAGTCGAGATCCCGTTTACATACTGGACGTAAAATCCCCATAACAATGAAATGAATTGTGGTTTGCGTCATATACTGTGCTTTTCTAAATGCAGAGATGCTATACGCCGTTTGTGCCCTGCCCGGATGGCGGCACTACGATCTACTCTTATTTCGAAATCCAAATGTAAGGGGTTCTTTTACATGCACGCCAATGTGTACACAGCAAAAATACCCGTAAAAGAAACAATATATTAGTATAATTTTATTAGACCAAGTACGTTGGTGCATACTTCTAATACAGACTGAATGGTTTACTCATAACCACCACCCCTCATACACTTAATATTGCAGTTGTAACACATATTTAATCCACCAAAAATACACAGGAATACGAAATGTTGACGAAGCTAAAATTCGGATTTCGAATTATCAATGTCAAGTTAAGCAATTTACATGTTTTTAAACATAGTTAACCTATGACGGAGGGAGGGGGTATACAGACTACATCTGTCCCCAATCCCTTTCAGATATCCTGAATAAAAAAATTGTTTATATAAGTACTTTGTCTTCTTTATGCGGAAAAAAATTTGAATTGACTCGATTTAGACCTTAATACTGTCGATGACTATTATGCCACACACGGGATTTGCAACCACAACAAAAATATCAAATCGAGCGGATATATCCGTATGGGCAACGTTTATAAAATCATTGAAATTGTTGTGAGATAAATGAGCCATAGACAACAATAAGTTAAAGAATGTAAAATAAACAGATTAACCAACACAGTGAATGTTACAAACAGAGGCAACCACACACATAATACCACTTCATACCATGCTGAATTATCAGTTTGGAGGGGGAAAGACACAGATATGTAACAAACTTGACAGTTCGTACCATCGTCTGCTGATATATTCTTATCTGAACGGATCTGTGGATCAACAAATTCTTGTAACTTTGAAACTTTTAATCGGACAAAAGCGCCAAGAAAAAGTCAACGGCATAACTTAACTTTTACGTACTACAGAAAATTATCAGTTAAATAAACAAACCGTTACAATTCTGTATGCTTTCTGTAAACAGATGTGGACACAAATAACAATATTATACAAACATCTACGTACAAAGCTGACATAATACTATATTCTTTCTGTAAATAAATAAACGGACAAACCAACAAAATGGTCTTGAAAGTAACTATATGCACATGCCCCCTTTAAGGAGTATTACTACATGTATTAAATTGATATAAAATTGAAAATGGAGCCTGTATTACTTCATTCTGAGCGACGTTATGGCTGCCTGGAAAATAACAGCCTCGATTGGCATTGCTATTGTTGTTACGATGGATAACAAAGTCTCGATTATTCATTTCTTAAAACTAAATCCATAGAATATCGCGAGCATCCGATGGCCTTGAGTTGTCATGTTAATAAAAGTCTAATTAATAATGTAACATTTGAGAACAGATTTATCTCTTACATAATGCTCTTACATAAAGATGTAAAATTAAAATGACACTGGCGTAAGCCTGAGTTGTTTGCTTTGAATAATATGTAGATGAAAATGTATTCAATGAAAATACTTTTCCTTGTGTATGCTATTTTAATAGCGCTATATTTAACCTGTATGTTGACATGTTTGGGCCCTTAAGGTCTTTAAAACAATATACAGATTCACAAAGTATAACGCTTGTAAACTGAAGACTGTAGTAAGTTAAAATGCTTGTCCAGATTCCTCGAATCCACCTTAAAACCATTGTCTAGATTCCTCGGCCCCCTTTCAAACTATCGTCTAGATTCCTAATGTGCACCGTGTCTGGATTTGTGGGAATGACCTTCTCTGAAAATACCTTGACATGAAATTCATCGATTTTTATGGCCTTTGTTTTACCGTTGTGAGAATGTAATTTTAATGAGTTAGTGTAGAGATGGTGAAGTACGGTCATGCAGTGTAAATAATTACTAGCGTTTAATACAAGACTTGAACATCACCTGAATTAAAACACCCACACAACTACCTACCTACAACTATGTAAATAAACGTGTATTGTCATAGTGTAGCTTATTCCAGCACTAAAGACGATGATAACACAGTTATTAAAGAATATACTTCTAATAAACGAGATTTCTCAACTGGTTAATGGTTTCTATAACGACAGGGTCCGCTAGGCCGAGCTGGTTACTACACTATTGTCAAGGTAAAAATTATAAACAAAAAAAAGCTTACAGGAATTAAACTGATTATATAACAATATTTGATAAGAAAAATGTTAAATTGCACAAAAAGATGTTTAAATACAAGATATGAACAATTAATTGAATATAGCAAGAACTCGTGTTAACTATAATTTTATTACGCACCTTGATATATTTACCTTCAGACTTACTTTTCTGCTTGATGATGAGATTAAAGTTTTATAGTTTGTTGCAATCACGTAAGGCATTGGTTCGTTGACCAGTCTTATTAGCGGCCATCTCGAATTTGTCGTTGGTGTCATGCATTTTCAATTTGAAGGTTGGTTTTAATGGATTACTTGAACCCCCCTAACACACAGGACCTCCCTAAGCTGACTGATTATCAGTCATAGTAACAAGTTGTCGGACACCATTAGTACATTCGCGACACATAGGAAACCATTACTTATATTCTCAGGTGCGAGTCAATTCCCACGCCCCTGGACTGTCTTGAATGATAGAGTTAAGGTTATTGAGGTCAGTAGGGGCTAGTCACCTTTTGTTTCAACATCGTGGAAATATAAATAATGAATCATTATACAGCTAAACTATTCGACATGCATGAAATAATTTGAATAAAGCCCGTAGGCCTACATAATTTAATTATATGTGTTATATGTTTGTAACGTTCAGGTACGCGTGAAGCTTAACATAAAATGCAGATACCACCAAAATCCGCGCCGCCCTTGGCGAAGCAATAACACTGGTGCCACTCGAGCGAGCCACCGAAACTGGCGGCACAAGTACAATAACCAACCCTCACCGCAAATACCACTTGACTAATTTTGTGATCAAAAATGTCAGTGTAGTTGAAAAGAAATTGAAAGTCTTGGTTTTGAATCGAGGCCATTCTGTCAAATTAAAATGAGCACTGTATCTAACTACGTGTACTACCAGTATTTGATATCAAGATACAGACATAGAAATAATATGTCTATATTAATGAAAAAGCGTACATATTTCCAAATGATTCATAAACTATAAATTGAAATATTTTCGGCGTAGCATGGTTCATTATTTATGTTTTAAATATACCAGAATAATACCACACACCAAATTCTCCGAATCGAGATATTGGCATTCAGCGAAACTAAACAACAAAACAAAACAAAAAAAAAAAAACCCAAAAAAAACCCAACAACATAAAAACAATGTCACGCGACAATAATGACAATGGTAGGCCAAGACGTACTTGAATAAAACTAATCGAACGCATTTAACTCCTGGACCAATTTATAAAAATCAATCGGCCCTGTCCGATGCTTAAACAAATAACATAGTAGCAAAGCTGTCTAAATATTATCGAAACTATATAGCGCTTTCAATCCTAAAGTTTCAGTAAATTATACAGCGTGTTATATTTATCTGACAATTGTCGTTTAAATAGGGATACTGCAATGAATATTCTGTGTTCGCGCGATTCGCGACTCATCAAATCTTTTATATTGTACAAGGAAACAACCAGATAATAACGAATGATTTTTAATCATAAGTTTTCTTTGAATTTTGTCAAAAAAAAGGAGAGTTTTGACGTCTCATCTATTTGAATATTCAGCTTTAATGTGATATTTTTTTCTCCAATGACATCATGTATTCCAGCTTAAAGATGAGTTCACAGCCACAGGAAAGTATTTATCAAGTGGTTATTGCCAATAAAAGTATGTCAATTTTGGTATAAATGGAAAGTAGAGATAACCAATCTTACTAGAAAATTACTGGATTCCCTGAGAAACACGAATGGAGCGTATACAGGACAAAAATGTAAGAGTTCCCCAAATCAACAGCCCGACGATTAGGATTATCCGCACGCGTGACGTCGAAGGAAGCACGAGTATTGAGCGCTTTGTGTACATGTTGATAAACTTTATGAAGCGTTAGACGTACAACACTTTCCGAGATAAAAATCATGGAAAAAGACCCGGCAGTGAATAATCCGAGAGTTTAATTACGATTCGATATTTGTAATAAATAATTTAATTAGGATTCGAAATTGTAACAAATATTCAGCGATTACAGACAACATCGTCTTGTGTATGGAATTAATTCTCACCCGTCTCCACCCGCCGTTGCTATAGGTACGGAGAGGGGTAATCCCCTGTCCCAAACATGTCCTCTTTGGATCGATTTTTAAAGCAGGGTATACTTGGCAGTTACAATGTTTTGAGAAGGATTTAGCAAAATTATGAAAAATAATTAGTTTGAATATGTTTTTAGTCCTAATATATCACCAAATAATCCAGTTTGTACCCGGGAATGTAACTTTAACTATCAAGATGATTTAATCGGGTCATCTATTCGTCTTTATACAATTGCCTAAGTCAATAGCTACTAGATTAATCGATGGATCGACAACTGTATATCATGCTACATAGACAGGATAGCACAGGACGGGTAGGATTAACTTTTTTGGAAGACCCGGAAAACACCAATGAAGTGGCTGAATTACGACGACACGAAAAGAAAAAAAAAAGCGTAGAGTCGAAAACATTTTGAAAAATAGATTCGTTTTTGTGCATTCTGAAGAATCAGGTGCGGATCCAGGAATTTTTGCAGGAGGGGGTTTGCCAGGTTTCGGTTATGGAAATCTGCCATCATCGTCTCTAAATTACATAGGCATACATACAAATTGAGCTCTTAAACAGAGAAACCGTTTTTTATACTGATGTAGGATCACTTTGTGATGTAATTTCATTGATGCAAGGCATAATTATTTTTTATGTAGCTGAGCGGGGGGGGGGGGGGATTGGACCCCCCCCCTCTCTGGATCCGCCCCTGAGAATATATACAATGTTCAATACGATGCTTTGTCTCGTAAACACAAACACTGTGCATTAATTATTAATTTAAGTCAACCGGGTGATAACTTTAACATCAAAATGGGCGCATCAAAAAGTTCAAGCTGTCACCTGGGAGAAATCTATATTTCTTCAAAGTATAAATTTCTCACAGCTAAATCCAGGCTAATATTATGTACTTGGACTGATATTATTTAACAATTGATTCAAAAAATCAAAATATACCAACGCTAGATAATGTCCAGGATTGGATACTATCTGATGCAAAAACGGCCTATCAATAAATTTGTGCGGACAATAAAATGGCGAGAGGCTTCTTAGATAGCAAGTAGCGTAGATCGATTAAATTCCACATATCTTTGTAAATACTGAACGGAATTGGTCCACTTTTGGCCAAATATTCCTTTTAGGGATTTATCTTTCACAATACTGTAGTTGGCAGCTGATTCACAGAGCACCAAAATAATGCATGGAGACTTAAATATAGAGCTAAAAATCAAAGATATAGACCACCTTCGAATGTAGAATTTAGGGTTTAGTTGCCATTAATGGGCAGTATGTCAGATTTCGATATACATGTACCTTTAATATAGATTGTAAGTAAGATCTCGTAGGTTATTATTGTTTGATACATGTTTATGATTTGTATCAGACTTCAATGTACCTTTAAATTATGTAGAATGTAGGGTATGACCGCCACTATTGTGTACTATATCCGAATTATATACCTTAAATGTAGATTGTAGGTACAGGATCACATGAGATATGACAACCATTATTGTTTGATATATGGTTTGTATCACACTTCAATGTACCTTTATGTAGAATGTGGTTTATGACGACCACTATTGTGTAGTATATTTAGACTTCCATATACCTCTAAATATAATTTATAGGTTGTATCATTTCATTAATATAAGGTTTCTTATATCCACTTCGATGTATCTTAATTGTAGAATTATTGGGTAACAAAGGATTGATATCGCATTATCCATACACTGTTACTTATGTGTTTTCATTTTAAGTTGTCAATAGTTACAGAAAAGTAAACTATCGATAGACAAACAGTACTGTATTAGTACAATCAACTAATAATTTATCTGTACTGTACAAATTATTATCAAAGAATCAAAGAAAGGACATTGAGAGAGAGAGAGAGAGAGAGAGAGAGAGAGGGGGGGAGAGAGATGGCCCATTCTGGTTAAAGATACATTTTATTGCTTAAAAACGCCACGGGGAGCAGCATATACTTAAGTTACAAATTCACATTAGAACAAACATACATTATAAACGCACTTAAGTTCTGGTTTGTCACAATAAATGTTATGCGTCATCCACAAGAAAGCAGTGTGAGAGGTTCAACAGCGCGTGTAATAATTATACTAACTGGTCGTAAAGGGAAGTTTGCGAAACAATTTCTCACACTAGACTAAACACATAATATTACACATGACAAAAATATGATGCTTTTTATTTTAATGTGCACACTTTATTATAATTAAGCATGTCTAAGAACCTTTATGGTATGATAGGTTGCCAAACAACGAAATATACGGCCACAGCAGCTAAATCTTTCGTGTGGTCGGCTAGGGTTGTCGCATATTTATTTTTTTGTAAGTATGGGGGGGGGGGGTATTTACAAGCCAATTTCATACAGATCAGATTAAAATTTTCTTCGTATTTTCAAACTGAAACAAGGGCCTTAACTCTGAAAGTATTTTACAGAAATTGTTGAAATTCGACAGGCTTTTTCGTCTCACTAATTTTAAAAAATGTATAAGATTCTTCGTTTCTTTAATTCAAATGATGAATATCGGGTGATTACTTTTGCCGTTAGACCGTTTACATGGTTCAACAAAGTGAAATAAGGGCCATAACCCAAGACGCTATCAACGGAAATTGCTGAAATTCAAGAAGCTTTTTATTTTACTAATTTAAATAATGCATATACATTTCATGCCAATCAGATAACTATTTTGTCGTTACAGCGTTCACAAGGTGGAACAAAGTGAAACAAGGACCATAACTCCAAAAGAAATTAATGGAAATTATTGAGATTAAATAGGATTCTTCATCTTTCTAATGCAAACAACTTATACCAATTTCAAAAGAATCAGATTATCAATGTAATGTGTTGTGTGTTTACAAGCAACTGTGTACGACTGACGGACGAACGGCAATATACGACCACATTTCCATGTGTGCGTATAAAAATATAGCAGAATTATTATTACTTAAAGCCCCAATAACACTCTTGTTGTAACTGAAAAATATGTCCCAATCTTCATTCTGGTCAACAAATCGTATTATTTTAGAATATTCCAATTAAATGATGATATAAATTTCATCTTAACACACCTAATTTAAAAAATTGGAAAAATTCAACCAATAGATTTGAAAAGTCTAACGTAAACCTTTTCAAATGTGACTTGGGTTTTAAAATATTTTCGAACCCTCTGGACAAGTAAAATAGGTTGTAATGGATAATTTACACAACAGCTAGGACACTTAAACATCTAGTACTTAGAATAAGGGTATTATTTATTTTCTGGAGCTACCAAGCCAGCAAGAATGTTATTGTCCCTTTAAAGCGAGAATTTAACATTTTCTAAGGATGTCAAAACATAATTATTTCTTTGTCTTATGCTCAATAGGTTGTCAACTGACTATTATACGATCATAGGCATTATTTCCCACTCTCATAAATCATTAACACCGGAAATAATACCAAAATTACCTCCCCCATGCAATAGCTATCTTCAAACGTTTGAATTTGAGGTTGAAAACCGCTTTAATGTGTGAACATGCGAGATGTGAAATCTACAGAGACAAATTTAAACTACAAAATCAATGGCCATCTTTTATCTTTTAGACAGCTACTTCTGTTGACTCTTTGTAATTTTAGCGAGTGTTTAAGAAACCCATATAAACGAGATAGTCACTGACTTGTCTTTTCGTCCGTCAGTCTCCTCTCATTTCTTGTCTTATTACGATAGAATAAATTGCAACAACGCCGGGTTTAAAATGTTATTATTTATAATGCCTGTGTTACAATTAATTATTTAGTTGTAAAAAAAATCAATATATTTACCTGTAGTTGTGGGTTATATTCCGACGTTACGATATTACCGTTACGACTCTTTCATAACAGTTTATCACAGAGCACACCGTGTAACTAGGTAATATATACGACAATACTACCTGTCAATAATCCCTCTGAGATTAATTAATCAGATAATCACCTAATGAGCTTTCAACAATGAATGATATAAGACTACCGTATATAGAACTATATGCCGTCAGTTATTTTGGAACATGTTGAGACAAGTTCTAGCGAGATTGTAAACAGTAATACAATGTGATTTTGTGTCTTTTATAAGTTATAGTATTTATCATTAATAAGTCAATCAATTTCAATCAGCCCTAATATTTAACATAAACAGTATTTCGTGCACGAAAATTTCACAAACCTTAGAATTTCAGCTAATATTGTTGAAAATGAAATCCTGTATTAGACAACATTAGTTCTATGTTAATTATTGAGGTGATTAAACTGTTACCACACCAATTTCACTATTATATCCAGGTATAATCAAAAACTCACATCATCGACATCTTCACTATGAATACGAGTCCAATACTTGAAGCATACTTTAAATGCAAACCGCATAGACGAGCTGTGTCGTAACTATCTAAAAGCTATTCAAGTGTGTACAGTAGAACATAACAAAACCCAAATAGTCGCGCAGTGTAGCTGAGTGAGGTATACATACAAAAGACGATTATTAAAAGACAGTTAGCTGTAAGTCGTACAAGTAGACAACCACCTTATTCCACAATGGTTGTATATACAGAACCTACACGTACAAGTAGAGCGTTACACATACTGCGCACCAATAGTAGAAATACTATATAATTTATGGGTGTTGACGTATTCTTGTTGAAGGTATCAAGACGATTGAGAAAGAGCAGACAACTAGCTTATATCATTTGATGTACATCAGAATGACGTCGTAAAAGTTGGTGATGTACTTTTAACTGGTCTTACTTTATGGAAAGAAACACAGTATTATGCATCTATATATATTATGAGAGAGAGAAAGGTCCACTCGACACAAACTAGTATATTTCGGTACTAACTCCTGGTTCAATCTTTATTTCAATAATTCGCTTGTGCGTAGATTTTGTCAGTGGGAGGAAACCGCAGGGCCCGGAGAAAACCCAGGAGATTGGACAGACGACCCTACTCCTTGTCACGTACAGCCGGGGAACCGAAACCACGCTAGTTGGCTCAATGCCAGATCATATGATACAGCACGCACGTGCTAACCATTCGCTCATATATTCATTTTTTGTCCAATTTTTTCCATCTAGAATTTGTCTGTTGGAGTGTCGTGATTAAATTGTGTCCCTGTTTATCTCCATGTGCCTTAAATGTATTTGCACATTCATTTTCGTGCCTATATTGTAAGAGTGTATGACAAACAAATGTCTATAATCCAATTGTTTGCCCTTAATTGTGTATCTCTAAATATATAAAAATTTCACATGTCCGCTGTTTTTACGCTAATCACCATGTAAATAATTTATATTTCATCTTCGGCGATATCGCTTCGGTGGAAGCGGACTTTAAGCTCGACCATCGGTGGATTCTGATTTTTAGTATAGATTAACTATAAAATAGATAATCGAGACTTTTAGTCACGATTTTCAAGTACCATTGCTACGATATTAATCAATCTACGTTACATTTGGTCAAAACATAAAAGCACTTATAACTTAGCATAAATCAAAGTAAATTTACTGAAATGTTCCAATCTGCATAAACCCAGATCCTATTTTGTTTCGTTTTATATATTCCAAAATTTCGTTTTACTTAACTTTACTACTCTAGGGTCGGGAAGAATTGTTATAAAACCTGCATTCTGGTTGATGTGAGGGATAATCCAGGCAACAGTCTGTTCCCACGATTTCTTGGCTTGCGATGCACGGAACTGTGGGTATCCTACTAGAAACATGAACGCTGATTGGTTAATCAACTCTCTGACACCATAGGATCAAAAGCCACTCGTATGACTCCTGACGCGACCTTCCACAACAACTTGTCAGATCTTCATGCAGTAAAGGCCATCGAAAGTATTAACAACCGAAGTATATATCTCTATTTTAATCGGATTGATAAAGTAACAGTAAACATGAATGTAATGTTTTTTTGTTATGTTCGAGATTGTACATGGATACCGAAAGTACATACACTTTCTTTAAATTGCACCGCCCAAATAGCCCATTTTGGCATCCAACTTGGTAAACCATGAAATTCCTACAAAATAACGAGTTACCTCTTCTACTGTGCTTGATTTAAATGCTGTGGATCAAGGCATACTCGAAGTGAACCAACTTTTTTAAATCGAGTAACCCATTCTGTGGTACGACGAATGGCTCCAAGATTTTCAATGTGATCTAACTTATACTTTAACTAATCACGTAAGTCATCTTGGACAGGGAAACGGGAAGTGCATACATAGTGTAAAGACTGTGCCTAGTGGGAGATAACTAAACACAAAATCTTACCGCATTAAGTATATGTTGGAGGATCTCTAATCATTTGTAAATGCATTGCAAAAGCAAAAAGTGACAAGGAAATATATGTTATAGAAATGCAAATTCTGCGCATCATATAACCCATTTCATAAAGATAAGGAAAATTGACAGGGAAGTATCAGTGAGATGAAAGGCGATTGTGTATCTGTTATCGCCGCTACTCTAGCCTGTAATGATAACTCGTTTTCGATTTTTGCGTCACTTCCCGCTTCTTCAAAGATATCTCGCAAAGATATCCGTTAAAATATATTTGGGATGTGTTTAACCAGTTCTGTCACATATGTAATATTGGTGGACAGTATAGTTCTTAAAGCTTTAGCTAAAGCCAAGGGTCGTATGTACTGTATAGTATCGAAGCTTGTGAAGCATTTGATTGCGTGCAATATATACGCTGTTAAAAATGGATTAAGTACCCATTTATATCTATGAATTCCCTATGAAGTGCATGTATGTTAACAATAAATGGTGACCCCGATAACCTATAGTTTAACGTATCCCATTATTAAACACCCATTGTTGTATATTGATAAGATTCGTCCTCTCTAAATCCGCAGTGCTTCAAACCATATTTTACAAAATCACGTAGCTGCTATCGCCATTCCAAATCTTTCTGAAAATATGGATAACTTCGGAGCAGAATGCTGAACATCAATTAATTTATGGCATGTCTCTCTTATGCTTCTTATACCAAAAAATCGACCGCTTTCCCAAGGTTTTCGGGAAGGAGGATATAACTGTAGTACAGAAGGTCGAGCGGAACCTCGACATAACAATAGGGTTATTCCTCTCATAACAACAACCATTCAAACAAAATTTGAAGAAAAAAAAAACAATCAAAAACTAAAACATTAGAGGGTATTAAAATTTCGTCGCCAATGTTATTCAAAAGACTTAGGAGTGTTTATAAATAGATCAATTGACGTTGTTTTGGTGTGTTAGGGACAATTGCGTTTCTTTTGGGTTCTTTACACCAGTAACAGGTTATACGTAAAATATGTAATCCATAATTTAAACGAATTAAACAAAATTTGATTTTATTCATAACGACACATTTTTAAAAAAATATTTTTATTGAAAATTCACCTATCTTCTGTTGATGTTGTGTAGTAACTAGCATGTGTGAGAAAATGAGTGTCTGTCGCCATCTTTTAGGGTTGTTTCACTTTGTTCACAAAATCTCAGCCTGAAAGATACAAAAATAAAACGGTTCCACTGAATACTGTTATTTTGACAAAACAGTAAAGTCAATATATTAAATCATAAAGGATTTTTATACTAAATTTAACCGTGGACAACAATTTAGTGAATAACGGGTTACTATATAATGATTAGATGTATAAAGACATGTACGTTTGAGTTAAGATTGTTTTGATCTTCTGTCATGTTGCCCCTACTCGTCACCTAATTATGAAAAATATTTATTTTATTACAGATGCGTAAAGGTACATTATGGGTGATTAGATAAAGATCTGGCAGTAATAGTTAAAACCTAGATGATAATGTAAAAGGAATTGGCTAAAAATTCCCACATTAGTCCCTTTCAATGTGTACAAAGATATCGCAAGGCCTGGATTCCGGAAGAAATCGTCTTTTGCCACCATCATTACACGAAAAATGACCACCGGTTAGTTTATTTTACATTTTTGGAAACAGTTGGATATTTGACGGAACCAAACAGTTACTAGGATCCGCTTCAAAATGGCACAGTTTGTCACAGGACGTTTCTGATCCGCCGTCAAAAGCTTTTGCACCCCCTTTGAATAAACTTTTGTCATTCCTTGATAATGTTCTCAACCCCCGCATGAAAGATGCCCACAACAATGCCAATATGGTCAATCGTCCATTACTCATCACCATGTCATGCACCTGGGTAATGTTTTCTTAAATGGATACTGCTGGTGTCCTTCCAGGATGCAGGTCATCGCAATAGCCTTTTCTGTCACGCTGACATTCCACAGACAACGTCTTTACTGTGGAAATGGGAAGGGAATCATCCCCTAGAGTGAAGTCCATGTCGGCATGTTACTGTGTTGGTGTAAGTCATTTCAGTTGCAGGTACTTTATGACTGCCCTATAGCTAGTTTTGTCTATTTCTGGTGATTTCAATTGGTAGGTTCATGAGATTGCTTTGCACGAAGACATTGACAACACTACAGTTGCAGTTCGTATGTTTGTAGGTAGTAGTTGGTGGCAAAAGTTTGTTTCAACCCTACTCATCTATCCTTTCGCGGTTTAGAACTTTGTGCCAGCCCTTTCAAATGCTTATCTTTTATTTTGCAATACATAGAATGACTACGTTTCCAGATAGATTTTGATTGATCATTTACTTACAAATGACTTGTCGATAAGCTTCTGATAGAGATATTCTTCACTTTGATATCAGTTGGTGTTCCTAAAGCTGCTAGACCAGAGCCTCGTTTATATCTAAGGGTAACCTTGGAGACGCTTCCTATGCTACCATGAACAGCTATGACGTGTTTCTCTGTTTGAGTTTTCAGATAATGGCGATAATCTCTACAATCGACATAAATAGAAAAAGAAATTAACGAATGGAACCGAAGTGATTCAGTATAGTATGCTAAATAGGCTATCACAACAATCTGATACGGACTAGGGTCATAAAACATCTGAGTAATATTAATATGCATATAAATTGTCTATTTAGGTTGACATCATTGGATATTAATCTTTCAGACTACGACCCTTTTCTGAACTGTATGATACGTCTAAAGATTACCTGCTGAATTCTAGTTCAGATGTAGAACCATGGCTACCTGTAATGGTTATATAGAATCTACCATAGGTATCAGCTATGTGAGAACCAACTTGCAATTCTACATAAAACTCACTACCTGAAATAAACAAAAAAACAACAACTGTGATAACCAATAACAACAATGAACTACGATATTCTTGAACAACAACAACATCCATGAACTACGATACTCTTGAACACCAATAATAGAAAAGTAACAAAGACAGTCATAAATAACAATAATTGTCAACAACATTTATAATACAAAATCAACGTATGAAAAGAACACACAACCCAAAACAACAACGGGGGGGGGGGGATTAAAAGTACATGAAATGGGGTTAAACGTCCTACTTTCTGCACATAACCTGGACTAATGGAAGACGGGCATACGCCATACAGTGTGCAATGAAGGAAATTTTGCCCGGGCAGCGGCGCTACGGCCTACTCTTATATCGAATTCCAACTGCCAAGGGATCTTTTACGTGCACGCCAATGTGTATCACGGCACCGAGGTTTTTCGCCCTGAATCACTGACAAGAGGAAACCACGCCGGAAAATCTGGATGAACTTTCTCGGCCAATGCAGAGATCGAACACCCGACCTCAAGGGTACATAATATAAACGCTGACAATAAACAACATCTGCAAATAACAACTACATAACAACTATTTCCACAACATCTCTAAACATAGCACCAACCTTAACCAGAGCTAAAACTACTTTAAACGACAACGAACAAAAAAATGTAATAACTAATGTTCAACACAACACTTCCGACTTGTTAAAACTTAATTGCGTGCGCAATGCCAGGGGGGCAAACTTTTACCCGACGCGTGGCGTTTCTAACTAGACGTCATCAAACTTCAACTATCAAGGTTTATTTTACGATGTGTACAGCTAATAGAATAGAAGCTCCGTAAAGTTCAATATCGAATTCACGATTCACTTGTCCGCCATACATATTCATAAAAACTTTTACATACATTGTAATATGCAAAGTGTGTGTTTAAATGATTTAATGATTATATTTGAACTAAAAGATATTGAAACTGTCAACAAAAGTTTGCTTCAAACCCATTTCAAAATATTCTAACGTTAAAGAAAAACTTCTCCTAGCCCTAAACATCTACTTACCATAATTATGGAAGCCGTTTAATCGCAGAGTTCGCTGTGCGTCTAAGCCTATCACTGTTCTCCCATCACGAATTTTTGTCCTGAGAGAGCCTCATCGGTGGTTGAGCACCAAAATCATAATTGCAGACAAATTTGAGCTCTTGGCATCCTTAATAGTAAGTGCAGGAGGACCGCACTACACGAAAAACAAAAACCTACAAGATTAACCTGCGAAAAATATCAAATTAAGTGAATGGATCCGGGGGCCAGCCGTAAGCGTCCACTGCGCTGTACAGTCCCGGGCCTGTTATCGTACAGGCTTCACTAAAAATGATTTGAAAAAAAAGAGGTAACAGAAATAATGCGACCGATCTTGACAATGGTCGTTTCTTCAATGTTTCAGGTTAAGTTTTCTTGAATAAAGTCATTGGACTAACAACAAACGGTTTTAATACCGTCAACTTACCACAATATGGAGTATTCTGTGCTGTACTTAGATAGAGTGAACCACCACCATGTTGAAGGTCGGCATGGAAACCCATGTTAGAACATCCACCTTTACAACCATGACATTTTCCTGACTCGTAGTCAGACCATGAATGACACTTTTGACCCTCGAATTTACAACTGGAGGCTATGGATTCCTGGTAAAGTTCGTGTGCTCGCCCATGACTACAAGACACGGCATGGGTTACTTCTGTAACGAGAACATTCATATTTAAATCTGTGGCATTTTTTAACGAAAACTTTTAATTAGAGTAAAACCCATTAGAGACCATAAACATTCCTTTAGGCTCTGCTTTTTTGAATTTATACTTACACACATCAAACAGACGGAATGGCTCCCTAGAAAATAATGGAAGTTTTTGTTCTCATTAAGATTAAGATGTAATATTTGATAATCATGTCAGTGCATTGGAGTATTTCGTTTCTGTGGAAACAAAATGAGTAAAATATGTATTTATTGGTCACTGTTATATCTGCAAACATTTATTCTTCCTTCATCAAGTCGATTTACATATACAGATATTGGGCATCATGAAGGTACATTGTTTCTCGCTATTAAAAAGGTCATCCAATCTGATATCTCGTTCATGAGAAATGTTGTTTTAATTTACTAAGGTTGCAAGTGTAGTAGAGGAGGTCGCACAACAGAGTTTCTCTCTACTATCTTCTAATTCAAATTGCAAAGGGGTCGTTTACGTGCACTGCCAATTTTTCCAATCCAAAATACACTGTGAGCCCTTACCAAAGAAAAGCCCGGCATTATCTCACTTGATGGCTTACATTATTATATTATGCCGGTACCCGGATGAGTTAAGTTCAAATTACTCCTTCACAATTTTAGAAAATTCTGAAAGAACATTTTAAAACCTATTGAATCCATGCCTCTATATTATCTAGCTTTCGTATTTTGATTTTGTTTTCTAAACTAAATGTAAAACAATTAATCTTAGTACCGGTACATATTAGAGTGGCTTAAGTCGCGAGAAATTGGATATTTTAGAGAGAAATCCAAATGATGCATTGTTACTTTCAAAATCCATTTTCAACCTGTTCACGTGATAGCTAAGTTCTGTTAAGGTTAACCGAGGACAACCATGGTCAACATATAAAAACCCGTACAAGGCACCACAGTCCTCACATTTAAAAAATAGATCACGTGAACATTGAATTCAAAGAAGGTTAGCGAACGAAGCACTATTAGTCAGATAAAGATATGCTTTCAAGAAAGCTGTATTCTATTTAACCACAAAGATTCTGAAAATGGAATTATTGTAGATCTACTAATCCCATTTACTTATAGGGCGATTGATAAACAAATTGTCCGAGGGGCAGTTCACTCTCAACGATTACAACTCTGCTCAGCTTACTAAGGGGACATAAATCTGTTCCTAAAATTAAGACCACCATATATTTTCCCATGGATTTCCATGATATTTCTAGTCCCCTTGCCCTGTTCCAGTTTTTCCCACAAATTGTCGTTGGGCTGAACGCTTTTCACTACAGACGAGGCAACATGGTCATACCATTCGCAAATTCGCGCTGCATATTTTCCAAGCCGTAGCCTATATCGTTTCATCTCTAAGGATTTGACACAACTGTATTATTACAGATCTAACTCTGTGTCATTATCTCGACTAATCTAATTCATGGAATAGGTATCAATGTATACTTACGTGACACATCTGTACCGTGTAATAAAATATCTATAGCACTACCTATAGGGTTATCACTACATCCTGGTTGGTCTGTTCCGCCATTAGGATAAAAATCAATATGGCCACTGGCTTTAATCCATCCATAGCCTAAAATATACATATTCCTGTGAACTAATTTATATTTACAAATCAAGATTTGATTTCCCTAAGTGAAATGGGATAAGACAAGTACAACATTAAAATGACCCCCTCTCTATTCAGACATTCGTATTTTTGTGTATTTCATCAACATGCTTACTAAAAAAAAAATAAAACAAGAATACCATCGCACTTTTCAGTTCCCAAGGTAGTGTCAAAAGTTTGTTTTTGTGTATGACGATTTTCACGAGTATGTAAAACTTCCCAAATACACACTGAGTCGCCGCGGCTACCTGAAAATTGGTCTGTAGTTATCGTCTAAAAGTATAACCTTCTTTTTTTAAAACTCGAAATATACCTGACAAATCTTATTTTATTTAAAACTAAAACATATCTGACAAACGAGAACAGACGCAGGTAATTCCTAAAACGTTCATGTTGTAATAGTTTGGTTCCGTAATACGTTTCTACGTGGACGTATCTTGTTGTTGCCCCTGTCCGTTCGTTCATATTTTGTTTGTGGATAAAATTTCGGTATTGATATTGGTAACTTTATAGATCATGGCCCCTGATTGTACTAACAAGCGGTTGCCATGAAATATATATCCACATCTTTCAGGAGACAAGCTTGTCCATGACAAAGGGTAGGGTCGTCTGTCTAACCTCGTGGGTTTTCTCCGGGTACATGCCCTACCCCGCGGGGTGGTGCCAATCCCGCTTTTTTGTTAGTACCTATATTAATATTTAGTCTGTAAACACTCTTCAAATTTGGCATGAGCATTATTTTTAAAGAGACAATGGCACCTACTGATGTAAATGCATGCCCGACCCATAGTGAATATTTTGTCTGAAAACACCTTTCAGGCTGTAATTCTTATGAGATTTTAATCAGATTTGGCATGATCAAGACAGGATGGTAAACACCCTACAGGCTGCAAATTTTATGCGCCCACATTGAAATATATCAAGGGCCATAACTCTGGTAGTAATTATTGGACCTCGCTGAAAATCATTAGGCGTCTGCGTCGCATGAACTCATAAACTGTGCATCAATTTCAAGCGAATGGGATGACAACGTTAGCCTCTAGAGCGTCCACAAGATTTTAAAAAGTGAAACGTGATCATGGGCCATAACTTTGAAAATAATGCTCATGTCAGTCCTTGTGACTAAAGTTATTACCCGATTGATTTGAAATTTATACCAAGTGTTTATGTTCATGAAGCTCTGGCAGTAATTATCTGGCAGTGAAAATCAATAGGCTTCTACGTCTCATGACCATAAACATTGTATATAAATCAATCCGATGATAACTTTAGGCCACAGAGAGTCCACAATCTGACCGACGGGGGCGACGACGATTTATTTAAATGTGGGCGTATGAAATTTGCAACCTGTAGGGTGCTTATCATTCTGTCTTGATCAAGCTAAAACTGAACAAAATCTCTGAAGGTGTTTTCAGACAAAATATTCACGAAAAGTGGGCGTGACATGCATTTACATCAGTAGGTGCCATTGTCTCTTTAAAAATAATGCTCATGCCAAATTTGAAGAAAATCCATTAAGAATCGCTGCCTGTAGAGTGTTTACAGACTAAATATTAATATAGGTAACATCCTGTTATTAAAATGATTGATCATGCCGAATTTGAACAAAATCTGTTAATAATTGCAACCTGTAGAATATTTACAGACAAAATAATAACAAAAAAAGCGGGATTGGCACCACCCCGCGGGGTAGGGCGTGCACCCGGGGAAACCTCACGAGGTTAGACAGACGACCCTACCCTCTGTCATGGACAAGCTTGGGCTGGAAACCACACCACTTGACTCAATGACAGACACACAGACAAGGGCGGCGGCATATATTTATGTTCACATTATGAACTGAAATGGGGTTTAACATCCTACTGTTCTGATCCGACTGAGCTAATGAAGACGGTTCACATTATGAATGTGGGCGTATACAAATGGATACGAATGCAACTCAAACTGCAATGTGAGTGTGAATCTACTTCCACTTGATCAACCATTTTCTTTATTGCCAGATTTTTGTTCCATAACGCGACAACCCGACATCACGACAACCCGACAACCCGACAATACGACATTTTTACCCGACATCACGACATTTTTACCCGACATCACGACACTAAATGATTTCGGTGCTCAAAATAGTTCGAGGTTTTGGTAAGAACTGATCTGTCGACGCCCGACTTCCGGTACAAAATTTTGACATAAATGCTAAATCTGTAGGCATATTACAATAATATTTTGTTGATAACTCAACAAATATATTTAGAGTTCTACCTGTTCGAATATTTCTCCATTTCTTCAAAAAAAATTCTCCAGTTCTTTAATATCGGAAGTTTTGCATTGTTAAAATAGCTAACATTCACTCAGCAGTCGAGATCGAACCATTGTTTTTAGAACTTACCAGCTATTCCACTAAAATCAGCGCCGTCTGTATGTATGACGTCAACAAAGGTAGCATCACTTTTATCCAGATAATGGTTACTAGAGAACTTGTCAAAAAGAGGCTGAGCTGGGTCCAAACCTGTAAAGAGTATTAATTTTGACGTATTTATATTTTCAGTTAAATGATATACAATAAAGCCATTGACTACGTACCATTCAATATTGTTGACAAGGACACCTAAATCAGAATTATAATCTCTAATCATTTATATGCGGTTCAGAAGATGACCATTAGCAAAATCATTCAATTCGTTTTTAAGCAGTTTGTTCCAGAGAAGAGGGACTTGAAGAGAAAAGGAGGATAACGAAATAAACAGAAGTTTACAAAACGTTCTTGGGGCTCAGACAAATATGATTTTGAACTTGAAGTAGCTAAGTCTTTAAAGGAGCTAAATCGCTAATATTTTGGACCTATAAATTGACTCAAATTGGTTGCAACGCATATAATAATGTAATATTAATGTATATAAATTGATTTACATTCAATCGTTTCCGTTTTTACTATAATTTCAAATCAGTTATGTTCGGCGAATTACGCCAGAAGTCTCAATCGAACGTCAATTCTAGCATCTGATTATTCCAGTTTACACCGACAGTATTTATTGCGCATGCTCTCCAGATATGACGTCACTGTTTGACACGAATCGTGGAATTTGTCTAGCCTCGTTATTCGAGACCCTTGTTACAAATGGCGCTGAAACCCATTATACTGAGTTAGAGATCTTAAACAGACTAGCTACTTTAACTCAATGTCATCCCCAGTCTTCAACATTGCAAACATGACCTATTTGTAGAGCTGGGCGATATCCCTAGAAACAGATATCGTGATATTTTCAAAAAATATCGCGATATAATCACTATATCGCGATATTTTATTAAAGGTCAATACTTTCAGTTTATCACTTTTTAAATGTAAATCAATATGCATAAAAAATTGGAAATACCCCTCAATATTATTATTTCTAGTCAATATTATTTTTAGCATACAGTACCGAATTTACAAAAATTCGAACTGGTTCAAACCCAGATCTATAGCCATGAAAACTTGCTAAAGTTTTTGTTTATTACAATTTTAATATTCAAAATATTAATTATAATATTTTATTCAAATCAAAAATATTTCGAATGTTGTTTATTACAATTACAATACTCAAAATATTAATTATAATATTTTATTTAAAACAAAAACATTTTGAATGAAAGAGGCCCAAAAAATATTTTTTAAAAGTGTGTGTTCTGTCGGCCGTGCATATTTTTATAGCTACTTAAGCTACCGGTACGCTACGAGTCAATGCGGTTCAGTTAAACTTACAAACTCGTTTTTTTCTCATTCACGAGTATACCTTTTTGAAAATCCGTTAAACAATAAAAGGATACTAAATTAAACTATAAAACATAAGTACTATGTCAAAAAGTGTCCATTGATTTAGTCAAATATTTTTTCCCGGAACACGACCGCCATGATACGTCCGACTCTGAATGATATCCGTCTACCGGAACTCTCAATGTAATTGGCATTATTTATATTTCTACTTTATCAAAATATAATCCAATCATAAAATCAATTATTACTTTCGAAAATCAAAGTATCGGTCTTCACAATTCGTCAAGATTAGAAATTGAACAGAAACGGAGGTAATTCTAACGGGTGGAAAGGTGAGCGACAAGTCACGTGACGTAAATGCGTAAACAATCTTCTTCCATGTCGGCATTTGCAAACTTTGTGGAATGAATACTCGGGAGTTTACAGCAGTATTGTCCATCATTAAGCAATAAAATATCGTAAATAACATCAAAAAAGAAAACATTTTGTTCAATATTTATCTTAAATATCATCCAGAAAAAATCAAAACCGCGATATATCGCGGTATGTTCGGTTTTTCGACATTTTTCTGAAGACGGGTATTTTTCATGGTTTTTATTTCTGTGACGGTTTTTTTATCGAAATACCGAAATATAGCCCAGCTCTACCTATTTGTCAATTCAAATCAACATCGATGGCGTTGGCGTTATCGTTATCGTACTGTGAAAATGGGCTTCTGATGTCCAATATTTAAGACACAGTGAACATTATAAAATTGGCACACGAATCACTGTCAGAACGCCTTTAGGCGTCATTTGTGATGACGTGTCTCGACGAATGAGGCTAAACATAATATTTCAGGGGAAGAAAACTAACGATGTAGTCTGGAATAACCGGACGCTAAAGAATGCTACTCAATTGAGACCCTTCGTGTATTTCTCCAAACATAAATAATTAGAAATTACAGTAAAACAGAAATAATTGTCAATTTAATGTTAATCAGTTTATATACATTAAAATGTAGGTCCATTTCTAGGTGTTAAAGATTGAAGAATAGGCTCCTTTTTTTCTAATTAAAGGTAATTATGTTATCAAGGTAGATTTTACAAAACCTGGCTGCAGAATTTTGCAGTTAATAAATTATTGCGTGAAGGACACCAGAGGGCAGAGAATTGGGGTAGTCTAGTCTTGACTTACGATGATCTGTTCAAAAACGAGAACACCATTCGCCGTTAATATACCTTATTGTCGTACCTGATATTCGTCCTATTTTATTGACTTTATTTCCAACTATTCCACTTAACTGGGCGCCGAGGCTATGTCCAATAAAATGTATATCATTATAGTTGACACGCTTAGCTGTATGAAGATTCTTAATAAATAAAGCTGTCTGCTCTCCCACCAAGAAAGTATTCGCTGTCGCCTGCTCGTAGGGAAATTGAGAACCATGACCCCAGTCTATCAAAAATATGTTATAATCACCCTGTAAATATGAAATAATAACATTTTAATAATTACCCTGTCTCACTAATTTTGAGATGACGCTGTTGCGAAATGAAATGAAATTTATCAATAACTACCGGGCAAAAGAATTCAGTTTTATCTATACAATAAAATTGCAATAAGTTTAAACATTATCTGAAATCATTCGACAAAAAATAACCCCTCGCCCCCCCCCCCCCTAATTTTCGGCAGCGCCCTTTTTTACTACTGAAAGTGCCTTTTTTACTGCTGAAATTGCCTTTTTCAGACCCAAACGTTTACTTAGACGAAAATATCAGCCAAATAGCTCTTGGAATGTCTACAGATGCAAGGAAATGACGGATAATTGTCTTGGGGATCCCCTCCCCTTAACCCCCTCGCAGCGGCGTGCCCCCTCTCTGCAGTAAGTGCCCTCAGTTTGCAGCGCCCTCCACCCCTTTTTCAAAATTCCTAGATCCGAGCCTGGCCAAAAAAAAAATCGTAAAAATGCTGTGGGTATTCAGGTGCGGATCCAGGATTTTTTGTAAGGGGGGGGTCTAGGTTTGATAATTGCTTAACTAATTGCGCTCAACCGATTATTTGGTAAATTAGATTCAATTTGGTTCATTCTGACGTATTTCCGGAGGGTAAATTCTAAAATAACAGGTCTAAATCGCCAATAAAATCGCATAAAAAAATTTTCAAGTCTGAGCAGGGGGTGTTCGGACCCCCTGGACCCCCCCTCTGGATCCGCGCCTGGTATTTTTACGAGATGAACGTGCATGATTGTTGCATATATATCTCAGGGACAGAGCGATGGTTCAGTATGAAATTGTAAAATCCCACGACAAGCCAAGTTTAACACTGGAAGAACGAGATCGAGAGTCCTATTGGTATGGCACAGGAGGCAAATGGCAAGAAAATTCTTCGGCAAAGCAAGTGCCATCAACAATCTTTTTCAGCAGTTTCAGCAAACAGGCCGAACTCAAGACCGTAAGGCCAAATGCCACAACACCAAGTTAAGTTCGTTATATCTTGACAATTCACCACCTGGACGGCAACAGCGTTGCTAGTATCAGAGCCTATCGGCCACTTCGAGGAATGGTCTTTAGCGGTCAGCACGGGTTACAATGGGCAAGGGGTGGCTACTCAGACGTATTTTATAAGTCTCTCTAGTCAGATTTAACAATTTTCCTTTTCACTCATCCATTATGGGTGAATATTTTAGCAGTATTATTTCTTTTCCTATAGGTCAAAAAATCTCTTACAAAGGCCCTGAATCTGCTTGACAACGTTGCAGAATATTCGGACTCAAAACGAAACAAAGGAAAAAACTTGTCGTGTTTGGATATGATTATTGATTCGAAACAGGAATGCCATTACAGGACTAGAATAATTATGGTGTGGTCTACTGATCAAATATAAATAAACTACAAATAAACCAGGCCCTGGTCCAGGATTTTGTCAAGGGGGGGGGGGGCATACATTGGAGCAAAGGATCATACGTTGCAACCAGAACTGATCGAAGATTATCACATTTGTGGTTTCACAGAAACTCATCTTGATAACCGAGTAGACAATGAGATTCTTACGTTTAACAATTTTCATCAGCCGTTTAAAAAGGATAGGAACTTCAGTGGTGGAGGAATTTTAGTGTATGTTGATAAGAAACTTTCATGTAGACGAAGATTAGACTTAGAATTTAAAGACGCCGAAATAGTTTGGGTTGAAGTGAAGTTAAAACACGAAATCATATTGGTAGCTACTGCTTATAGACCACCAAACTCGGGCGTTGAATTTTGGTTATTTTTAGAATCTTCAATCGAACTAGCTTATCAATTCTCCAAAAATGTAATTATAATCGGGGATCTCAATTTTGATCTTTTAGGTCTAAAAAATGGTAAACTCTATGATTTGATGCTAACTAACAATCTAATAAATAATTTTTATGAACCAACTAGAGTTACCGCTTCAAAATCATCCTTGCTAGACGTAATTCTTATTCAAGACGAGATTAACATATGTCTAATTGAAACTATACATACTGATAAGAACATATCAGACCAGACAGGCGTTGCTGCGGTTCTAGACTTGTGTGCTTATTCAAACCCATGCTTTGAACGAGAAATTGTTCTATACAAGCTAGCCGACTACGAAAAATTAAATAATCTTATTTCTGATTTTAATTGGGACGAGGCGCTCACTCCCCTTGACTTAAATAACGTAATTGGTATCTTCTATTCAATTCTTACGAAATTTACATACGAATGTATTCCCAGGAAGAAAGTAATTATTTGACCTTTGGATAAACCCTGGTTTAATTCAAGTCTACGTAAGGAGATTCGGATTCGTGATCGTTTAAGGAAGCGGGCCATTAAAACAAAACGACCTAGCCATTTATTGAAATACAAACATCAACGAAATAAAGTAAATAATTTTAAAAAAGTTTTAAAAACTGAGTACAATTTAGGTTGGTATCTGAATTATCAAATCCAGAATCGAGTCCCCAAGATTTTTGGAAACATATTAAACATTATATAGGTGAAAAGGTAGATTCTGATATACCACCATTAATATCAAGCAATATAGCCATTATTGCACATTCCGATTTCGATAAGGCCGAACCTTTGAATACATTTTTCGGTTCCGTTTCCAACAATGTCGACAAAAAGGAATTTCCTTATTTTGTCGACAAAAACATCATTATATAAAAATTCATTCTTTCCGTCAACAATCCGAGACTAGAACTTATTGGACTCATCAACGACAAAAAAAAATAGAAAATATAAAAACTTTTAAAAACAAATTATCTGAGAGACGGTTATGCGAACGGTAATAGAAAATTGAGTATTTTACACACAAAACATCGTCATGGGTGCAGTTCCCTAAAACTCAGATCTGTTTCGAATAAATTTAATTGAAAATCCTAAATGTTCTTGCGGCGCGTCATCCGAAAACGCAAAACACTAACTAATAGAATGTAATTTGTTTGATATTGAAAGAAATGAACTTTTCGATTCTTTACGGACCTTCAGCACCATAACCTTAAATATACTTCTCTGGGGTGATTCTAGTCTAAATACTGACATCAACATTTATATCTTCAATCAAGTACAAAAATATATTAAATCAACTCAAAGGTTCAATTGATAAGTATGTGCAGTGTAGTTTCACTTTTGTTTTTGTTTTTGTTTTTGTTTTTTTTTTTTTGGGGGGGGGGGTGCACAACTGTAAAAGGTTTTGTTTGTTTTTTGTGTGATTTTCCCCTTCCAACTTTCGATTTCGATTTTTTCTATTCGCAAGGGTGAAAAATCATGTTGAATTTCAAAAGAAGACAAAAATCCGCCAGTGAAATTCTTTTGGCATATCGAAAAATTACTTTCATAAACTAAATATTTAAGAATTTCTCTATAATGGGATTTTTAATTATTTATTATAACATTTATATCCTTCGTTTTTGTATGTTCTTAACAATTGTACTATTTATATCCTTCGTTTTTGTATTTTCTTAATTATTGTACTATTATAACTGTCAATTACAATGTATGTGGAGAGGGCATCGGTAAGTTTTCGTAACTTTTGTCCCAATCCGTTTGTACTTTAGTTATGTTCTACATGTAGTACAATAAACTGTTTAAACAAAAACCATGGATTGCTCGGGCGGAGACAATGCGCAAATCATGTTGATATCATCTATTAAAGAGCAGATATGTGAACTACAACAGTAACAAAGCAAACGAAAATGAAAATCAACTATGTCACTGAAGCGGTGGGGTGGGGGCACGACACCATGCTCACCCCCATGATCCGCACCTGTAAACAATATCGTGTTTAGTATTATTCTAATAAATCACTATTCCAGTTGTATTTAAGTTTCCTGTATCTGAAAGGATGACTATTTCAAATCACATTACATGTATTCTAACACTGATATCGGTATGATGTGACCCGCAACGACAACCTAGCTAAACAAAATCGGGAAATAGGATTATAGATCTACCTGATTTAGAAGTGAATCCTTCATCTCGATAATCCACCCTTTATTTCCATGGTCCATAAATCCATGAACAATAAACTTAGTTGGGCGTGAACTGCTGAAATGGGAAGAACCGAGTTCTTTAGTCCATGTTGAGTGTGGATCCGCAGCCTTCACGACTGAAGCTGTGTTACGGTTCTGTCGAGTATAGAGCAAATACGATGTCTGAACAACTTTAGGATCTTGGGGGAGATTTTTAAAATTTGCCGTGGTTTGAAAACATCCTAGATCACCATAGCAGGCTGACTCTCGCTTATCTTTGGTGGATGTTGAGGCAATAACCACATAGGCCAATAGCAAGCCTAACACACGAACAACCATGGTCAGTCTCGGAATCGTGCGTCTTTAAGTGTGGAAGTTAACTTTCGTTGAGACTGATTTGTCCGTGTACAGCGTTTTTATAAAGATATTTTCAAGTGACTGTATTTTGGGTTTTGACAAGAGACAATCCCGTCGGTGTCACCAACTGTGAAAAAACAACAGATGTTTGTACTAGGCTGATAAGGTGTTGCTTCTCAGATTCGTGTAGTTTCTAATCATTAAGGCCTATACAAAGCGATAAGACGGTGATAAGGTATGTCAATGGGTTTCATTAAAGAGAGGGGGTGGATGGGGTCGCATAAAAATCAAATATTGTTCTTGCTTATTTAGGTGTTTTGTTCTGTTGGAAATAGGTTGCTTGCATCAAAGGGAATTGCCTGAGGAGTACAAACAACTACTACCATATGAAAGCGACATGTACATGAAGCCCATGAAATGTTTATTTTATGTACTTTATATATCAATTTCATTCCAATCCATAATCAATCTGATTAAAACACAGATCCAATTTCGTTTCGTGTTTTATAGTTCAAAATTTCGTTTTTAATTGTCTTTACTACTTTTGGATCTGGACGACTTGTTATTTAAGTCGTGTTCTGCCTGAAATGAGGGGTCAGCCAATCAAATGGTCTGTCGAATCGACCGTTTGACCTTTTCATGCGTGGAACTGTGGGTAAATATTACCAGCGGATAGAAATCAAAACAAAACAAAGGTAGATTTTAAAAAGCATGGCGGTCGATAATTGGTTAATCGAATGACTGACGTTATCGGGTCAAATGTCCCGTGCTTGATACCTGACGTCATACTAAACGTGAGCTCCCACTATAACTTGTTAGATCTACATGAGTGTAGGCAATCGAAAGTATAAAAAAACAAAACGAAATATAGATCTATATTTTAATTAGATTGAATCCATAATTCGTTGATACATCTACTGTCGCAAATTCAGACCTGCCTTGAATATGATTTTTTTGTCGACCATTATCTAAAACACGGTATCGTTTCCCAAACCCCAGTGACTAAATGTATTATTGTAGCGTGTACAAGTGTGTAAATTCTAATTATACAAAAACTGTACCGATAATCCGGAAATCTGCTAATGTTATTTCAATCCAGAAAAGGGGAGATCTTTCCGACTGCGGCAATCAGATCAGTTTCCCCTTTAAATATTATTTTTAAAATTTTCGAAATCTGCCTTTAACTTCATACGCGATAATGCCATCATAACTAACCTACAAAGTGGTTTTATGCACTTTGGTTCAAGTACCTATGAACTAATTAACCTGGCATACTTCTTTGTCACGCCATAGTCATGGGTCAGTCACGACGGTGGTGTTCTCACTGTTCAGTGACACCAACAAGACATTAGACAGGGTGTGCCAAAACATGAAGCTACTGGAATCGGGGGAAACAAAGCAAAGCCTCGTTTTAAGTGTGATCTCCTCAGATCCTAACAACACAGTCCCTGCTAGAGTACCCCCTCTTTATATAATAATTAATGGCACAACCACATGCGCGGATTTTTTAAATGGTGATATTAAACCCGTTGAAGACTGAACACATACACTGACTACAAGACCCAATGTTACACTAAATATAGACGATATACCTATTAAACAAGTTTATCATCACATGGTGATTGGCTTTTCAGAAAAATTGTAAATGGGACACAAACACGTGGACATTTCGACTAAAACAAGTAAATTGATTAATTATCTTAGGTAATAAAATACCACCTTAACAGAACTACATGTACTTTACCCAATTCTTCCACACCAGACGCGGATCCGGGGGTGGGGGGGGGGCGTACGCCCCCTTTATTTTTTGAGGTGGCGAAAAATTGTTGGCTTGTTGGCTGCATATATTCTCGTGGGAAAGAAAAACAAAAATAGTTTAGGTTGGAAACAACGGGATAATCTAAATCAAAGTATTAAAAATTCGACCCCAAAAAGTAAATTTAAAACTAGAATACCTGATAAAGCTATACCCCTTTATTTCAATTTTTGAAAATACAGTATCTCTTGCAGCAACTTAACTGAGCTGTAAATACAGATGTGGCGTCATTCTTTGATGTTGGCGTATTTTATCTACACCAGATAGGATGAAATAGTGGACTCGCGTGACGTATTTCATTGAAAAGCACCTGCGGGATAGTGTCTGTATTTTAATTTGTTAATCGGTCTCGAGCTAAAGACATCACTTAATGTTTTTTGTTTGTTTTTTGTAACATCAGAAGGTTTTAGATCAGTGTAACCTAGATCTGATTAAAATACAGATCTATATTTCGTTTCGTTTTTTTATAATTTCGATGGCATAGGCCTACACTACATGAACATGTGACATGTTATGGTGGGAGTTCACGTCTGAGTCAAACAAGAGGCTCTAGACCCCATGGCGTCAAACATTGGTTAATCTATCAGCATTGGCGTTTCTATTGGTTTACCCACAGTTCCGTGCATTAAAAGGCCAAGCAGTCGCCGTAACAGGCCGTTTCATTGGCTAATCTGTCACATCATTCAGAACACGTCAATGATAATAACTCTTCCAGATCAAAGTGTAACTTCCAGATCAAAGTGTAATATTGTCTGCGATACCACTTATGTGGAATCAGACGTTAAACACCAAGTAGTAGTAGTAGTCAAGGTGTAATAAAGACAAGTAAAGCAAAATTTTGATCTATAACAACGAAACGAAATAGGATCTCTGATCACGTGTTTTAAACAGATTGAGTATAACGTCTTTATCAATCATAATCAAAATATTGAAATGAACAACAACCTAGTCGATAATGAAAATTATGAATAAACTGTTTTGTTGTTTATGTGCCTATTTCTTTATAATCCATATTTACTCGTATATTTAGGAGATCCCTTGTAATTTTTGAATAAAATATTATTTAATTTTTTTTACAAACGAGACACGAATTCCGTAATAAATACAGGGCCGGGTTGACAACGGGGCATGATGGGGCCCAGACCCCAGGAACGCAGGGCCTCAGACTTCAGGGTGCCTCCACAAAAAGTTGCAGGGGCGGGAAAGGTGACGTGAGCATGATCGGACCGAGGATTACATCTTTCAACGTTTTGGTTGGACAATGGGCCCCTTCCCGTCCATTGTGGATTTGTGTTGCGATTGACATCCGAGAATTCATTGTAATCCGGTGATGCCACGTCGTATTTTCGACTGGCAACCGTACGTGTCGTGTTGCTTTTCTGTTATTCAGCGGAAAGTGTATCAAAAAACATCCTCTTCGGCGGCAATATTTTGGTTACAACTTGTGCCACTATGCAGTTGGATCAAAATAACTTTAAACTCATGTATGCATATATTCGAGTTTTGAAAGTAGAATTTGTCAAAAAAGTCATTGTTTTATGGGGGGATTTTCCGTGGTTAATCGAGGAACGTTGATAAACCCCCTACTGGAATCCTTAGGCTACCGTTTATTTTTCACCGTGATTCGTCTTTGTTCGCCAAAAGGGGTCATTTCTTGTCACACCCGATATATACAAAATATAATCATCCACCACTATTTTCGTGTAGAATTTACTGACCCAAAAACACAATCAAATTTCATTTGAAATGATCCGCCAATATTCCAAACGTAGGAATGGAATCAATCTGATTAAAACACAGATCTATATTTCGTTTCGTTTTTTATACTTTCGATGGCCTACACTACATGACGATCTGACAAGTTATAGTGGGAGTTCACGTCAGGGGTCATACGAGCGCCCTTTGACCCTATGGTGTCAGACATTTGATTAACCAATCAGCATTGATGTTACCATTAACTGTTTATATATGTCCATGATGTTATCATCCGGGGTTTAGGACCTGCTTATAATCCAATCTTTGGACTATATGTTCAATCTAGCTGGGTGTGAAAGATTGAACATACAATAATTGAACAACTAACTTCTTCTTGGTGTAATCTTATATTCTGTAACAATACTTAAACAATAATAATATATATACAATAATGAACCACAGGCTAGGTAATCTAATAAGGAACAACATCTAAGAAATAACTTATCAGAGACCTGCCCCTCCGTATGTCCTACTGTCTGCCTGTGGTCAACTCTTTATTTCTACAATCTCTTCTCTAATATACTAAGAGGTTACTTGGTAACAATAAACAATAATTAATACATTTTATATTTCAACATAATAATATTTTATAGTTGTTAAGGGGTAGTATTTAATTGACATCCATTCATCAGGCGCGGATACAGTGGGGGGCGCACCCCCCCCTCTATTTTTAGAGGTGGCGAACCATTTTTAGCTCCATATATTCTCGCGAGAAAGGAGAACAAAAATAGTTTAGGTTGGAAATCGTAATTTACAGTACTAGTATAAAATTAGTCCTTGTGGGCATTTTTTACACTCAAAAATCACAGTTCCAGGCTTCGCCCTCCCAAGTTGGTGCAGCACGCCCCCTCTTTTTGAAAATCCTGGATCCGCCCCTGTTCATCCATTTGCTGAGGTGACTACATGGCCTTGATTATGTAATGTTTATAGATGGATTATCTCATTACTACTATTGTCTCTAATCTCTATCATAGCTGACCATTATTAACATACTACAGATAATCTATCTTCGGAGCCAAGTTGTGGTGTAAGTCTAATTTCTAATACTGGGTGAATGGCTGTATTAAATACTACCTGGTCATAATGGTACTAGTGGTTCACCCACAGTTCCGTACAAAACATGCCTAAAGTTCGCCGTAACAGAAAGTTTCATTGGCTAATACCTCACATCATTCAGAACAGGTCAATGATATCAACTCTTTGAGATCCTAGTGTAGTAAGGACAAGTAAAACGAAATTTTGAACTATAAAAAAGAAACGAAATAGGGCCTGTGTTTTAATTAGTTTGGGAATGGAATGTAAAACCAAAATACACACTAGACCACTTTCAGTCTTGCCGTCGTAGGAAAATGTGTTTGGGCCATAGAATTTTTATCAGTTTTCTTGCAGAGATATTACCAACAGCCACCCCCACCCCCTTTTTTTAAAATATGGCACAAATAACCTACTTAATATCAACATTTGAAAGGTTTTGCAATTTAAAACAAAAAATTTATTTTATGCTGTCCATTCAAAAAGAAGTTAAATCTGATAGAGCCAGACAATCCACCATTGATTTATTGTAGACACCGATATAATTTATTTTATTTAAAGGTTTGTGAAAGTTGCACACAACCCTTGTTTCAATACCGATTTTAATGAAGCTTTCAAAATCAGCACTACATCACCCACTTTTGTTCAAAAGCATGGTACGGTCTCTAACAATTTACATACCGTCTTTGTTGTACTTTATTTAAAGGAAATTGGATCATCCTTCCTCTTTGCATATAGGTAAAAAAACACTTCTGATAACATATTTAAAAGCCTTTACTACACATATTATTACAATAGGGGTTATACGGTATAACCAATGATATAATGTCAATAAATATTGGAGTGCATCAAAATAATTTAGAATATTAAATAAAGCACTTTGCATTGTTTTTTTTATGAGGTACTGGCAACCAACAAGTCACGGTCTTGGGGGTTGCTATAATTACCACAACAGCCTCCACTTTGTCTATACAGGTCTATCAGTGAATACAACATCTTTGTTAAAAAACTCAACCCATAAAGTCCAAATATCCCACCCATCACAGTAATCTGGAATAAGATTAAAAATTTGAGTTTAACTAGTCTGCAATAACATAAACAAGCAGTTTCCATTTAAGATACATCCACATTTTAGAACAGAGAGATAGGAAGAACAAGAAAAATCAATATAGCTTATTCTCTCATTGTCCCAATGTTTCATATGGAATAAGAAGATAATCTGTTAAAAATTGTAGCCTCCAATGAATTTACAAGGTTTTCTATAAAGGAGACGGGGTGGGGGGGGGGGGGGGGGGGGGGGGGGGGGGGGGGAATAACACTGGAATCAAATGTTGCAGAGGCTTAATGATATACACCAAATATGAAAAAGATCTGTTAAAAACTGTGACCTCCATCGCATTCATAAAGTTGTCGGGTGATGGGGCATAACTTTGTACACATTAGCATTTTGGGTAAAAGACACGAGGCATAACTCTAGGACTACTAGGCGGGACTGATACACACCAAGATCTTTTGATGCTGAACACATATTTTAAGTTTCATGTAAATAGTGGCATCTGGAGGGTCCACAACCTTAATTGATATATGAACAAACCCCGGCTAATGGCATCATCTGGTAGCAAATTGTATAAGCTTTCTGTGGAACAATCAATATCAGGTAAAAACGATGACCCCCCCCCCCCCCCCCCCCCCCCCCCGGACAAATACCTCCATCGTACCCTTTATTTGACCTTAATTTGGCTGGAAAGTGGAAGTCAGTGGAGGGACAACATTGAAAGGCAGCTTTGGCCGGATTTATTTTCAAAATTTGAACTCATCAGCGACTATGCTGTAAAACGTATATTTGAATGTTTTCTAAAATTAGATAAAATATTATGATGATTTATTGATTTTCGTAAATCAGGGGCCATAATCCATGAAGTCATACTCCAGTAAGGTCCAGAAATCATCGACTTCATCTGATTAATTACCTGTTACTTGTTTTTGTATATAAACCCTCTGTACATTATTTTTATTATCATTCGCTTGAAAACGTTGATGGAATCCTCAACGAAACGTCGCTTTAAATATAATTGTGTTCTATTATGTTTTTTGTGTTTATACTAACCTGTGTTGTAATTGGCAGATGTAACGTTTGTCTGTAACCTTGTATAGATTGTAAAATGACTTTTAAAAAAACAGCTATAAACAAATTCATACCAAAAATAAAACCATATCGTCTAGATTGTAAAACATCACCAATCTGATATCTGTAAATACAACAATCATAGCTTATTACAGGTAAATAAATACATGTAATTATATGAGATGAATATCATTTAATCACACAGATGTGCTTGGAGAGGAGAGTGTCCCTAAGAATTTGTCTTTAAATTTAAATTAAACTTTTTGCATTTGTAACATTTTTTACTTTTACTAAAACTGGTAAAATATTTCAATAGCATTTAGTATTGGCAGATAATCTCATATTTTACAGCACTAGTTTCATCAAAATTAGGTAAAAAATTGTGACCTGGAGAAAGCACAATCTTGGTATAGTGTGTAAAATAAGGGGACACACCATTTTGACCTATGGTGTAACCATGACATATGAACGATTTTTAAAATAAATTAACCAGGGAAAATCAATACAGTGCCTTCTTTCATTAGCCCCATTTACACTTTGCCACGATAAGCGTGCCTTGCTAGGCATGGTACCAGGCCGCGATAAATTTTAAGAAATGTACCCGTTTACATTCCCCGTCTCAGAACCGTGCCAAACACGCCAAATGTGGAAATCTTCACAGAAAAGTTATTTCAGTCCCTAAGCAAGTTACCCATAGGTGAAAACAATAATGGCGGTTTATTTTGATACGTCTGACCCTTTCCTTTTTTTTTTTTGCTGTTATTGAGAGTACAAAAGAAATCAAGTAAGAATGGTCAATTTTACCGACTCGATGCCTATTTTGAATGAGTTAGCAGTCTTATCAAACTATTCAATGATATCATGTTACCAGAGGAGAATCATGTCATTTATAAATAGCTTGTATTACTGGTTGCTTTTATTAGCCATTTTGAAAGAGCTGTCGAAGTTCTTGGGGGAAAAAGGTCAAGGTTCATTTGGCGCATGTGCAGTAATCTGTGATCAAGCCCGGCACGCTTACATTACAAAAAAATGAAGCGTTCCGTTCCGTACCTGGTACTGTTCCTGGTTTGCTTAAAATTTGTAATGTAAACAGGGTTAAGGTCCTAATGCTTCGCATCGAATAAGAAAAAAATCACACAAACGGACAGGAGCCACAGCTCTAGCCCTTTACTTTAAACATATAAGTTGTATACTTACAGAGCAACAACAAACATAAGTTGAAAGAGTAAGTAGTAGATGATATACAATGAATATATTGCCCAGATGTTATTGATGTTAGCTAGTAGACAGTATAACAAACAGGTAAATAAGCCTAGAATGGCTAAAATAGGTTCACTATACACTGTCCATGTTCCTTTTATAACTCCATATATTATCACTGGTATGATTCCTAGAACAAATATATCATCAATTATTATAAAAATAGGTTTCCAGGCAACAAAAATTTTACCAAAAGCAGCTAATATTTAATATTAAGAAAAACAACCCACCCATTGAGTAATTATCAGAAATCATTAGAATTTGTTTCGCTTCTTGTTCTTCCCCATAAGTTAGTATACAAAACATGTAAAATAACATTAATTTGGCCATTGAATTAATTGGAAATTGTTGAATATCATACTGCTTATATTTTCTGGGCCTTATGTGAACTTCATTTGCCACTCTTTAAATGGCAGAACCTCTCACAGATATAAGTCACAATGGAAATTTTTGTTTTCTTTTCATTTTATGTGATTTAACATCTATAGATAAAGCAAGTTTTGACTTTTGAGGTATATTTCTAACTTGTGCTTTTAAATTTAAAATAAATTTAGTGAACAAGCAAACTCCACTCTCCAGCTTAAACTTTCCAAACAAAAATTTAATAAATTAGAGCCAGCCTTTAATATAAATCACATCAGAATTCTATACTTTATTTCAGCTCAAATCACTAATCAAAACAATACATCTGATCAACCAAATTCAACTCTTTAGTTTAAAGGACAATATTGGTGCCAGTCATTATCACATATGTGATAGAACTGATTAAACAATTCCCATATATAATATTATCACAGAGATCATCGCTACCATAGAGGAGTAATAAAAGATTCACGAATCGGAAGTGACGAACGCCAAAGGAAAACACGAGTTATTCCTCTATATAACTAACTGAAGTGACTATTGATAACAGATACATGGGCGAATATCTGCTCACTAATAATTCCCTCGAAGACCTAAAGTTGCTGTGTGACGCTGTGAGAGAATATCTTACAATTCATGAAAAGAATTGACTGCCACTAGATAAGAGAACAGGAAAGAAAAACAGATTAAAAGTCCGTGCATTACCATGTTTTTATAAGGTAGGGGAGACCAGGACACATTGAACCACCATGGATATACCCTTTATAAATAATACTATACAACCCAACACTATACAGATGTGAGATAACTTCTTAGACACATTTCTCAATCAATAAGCCACATGCTGTCAATTATTTTCTTAGGCAGTGGATTTTTCAAAAAAGCGCTTAAAAGAGAAAATTTTTCCATACATGTTAACTTCTTAGCCTACGAAATTCTTGTACTTAAGTTCATATATGTCTAATCTATACAATCCAGATAAACCGGGGTTTGATCCATATAAGAGGGCATATTGCTTTTTTTTTTTAAATTTTGAAATAAAGAGATCTTCTAATAAAAACATTTGATATGAAATGAGTACAAACATGTATGTGAACAAAGCGGTTCAATGTGCCCCGGTCTCCCCTATAGAATGAATAAAAACAAGGGGCTGTACGGAGTATTTCTATTTTTCCCGTGTTCTCTTATCTTATGACACTTAATTACTTTATTGTATCGTCAGATAACCTCTTGCGGTCCTATATAACAACTTTTTGTCTTCGAAGGAAATTATTAGTGAGCAGAAATTCGGCCGTTTATCTCTCATCACTCTTCACTTCAGTCATTCACATAGAGAGATAACTCGTGTTTTCCTTTGGCGTTCGTCACTTCCGATTCATGAATCCTTTATTACTCCTCTATGGTAGCGATGATCTCTGTGTTAATATTATATTTGGAAAGTGTTTAATCAGTTCTACCACATATGTGATAATGACTGGCACCAATATTGTCCTTTAACTCAAATCAAAGAGGTTGAGCTCCTTGATCAAATCTTTTATACATACCTAATAATGCTGCCAGGGTAGAAACACTTGCATCATAAACCAGGGGAGAATTCCTACCAGGAACAATTTCATTTAAAAGTCTTCGAAAATTATCTTCTAACATCAGATGGCCACAAATACTGAAGATAAGCCAACTTGACCAATAGATGACGAGTTTCTTAGAGTACGCTTTCTTTAAATCTTTTAGGAATTTATTTATTTTGTCCTTCTGTGTTGTATCTGGTTGACTTGAAGGTACTTCAGTTGTATTGGAGTTATCTTCCCTTGAGTTTTCATTTGATTCTGAGTCAATGGAAGAGGTATATTGTTCATTGATGGAATAATCTCCATAGAAACCAAGAGAACTTGTGTCTATATCACTATACATGTTGGATCGTGCATAGGCTGTGAATGCCGGGTCATTAATATGTGTGTATGTGTCCATGATACCCTGAGTGCCTGTAGAATGCATGGAAGGTCTGCGATCAACTTCCCAGGGACTTTTTGTAACAGTTTCCGGGATGGAAAGACCACTCGGTAGTTGAAGCTCTCTCTCTATAATTTCTCTTGTTGTTGGTATCCGAGGTTTCACGTGTGGCAACATGAGAGCAACAATTAATGTTACAACAGAAAATGCAAAAGAAATGAGATTAATTGTGCCCAGGCCAGTAATATTCAAAGATAAAAATAAAACGGCCAATAAATTACCAAGAAAAATTCCGAACAAAACAGAAATCTGAGATAAACAGGTACTTAGTTTATATTTCTCTGAATCAGCAACCGCAAAAATATATGCATAAAATGCAATGTTTGTTGCCATGACAAATCCATGAAAAACTTGAGAAACAATTAACGGAATGATCTGTTGGTCCCAATTGAATAACGACATTAAAATCACCGAAAAAAATCCTTGAAGCACTATAATGGGTTTATATTTAACATAATCTGTCACTAAAATAACAATAATCAACAAAATCAAACCAGAGTAATCTTTCACGGGATAAATCGTGTCATACAATTCATCGTCTGTTATATTCTGATAATATGTCTGGATAAATTGGTCGATATATAACCAGTGCGGCCGAAGAGACATGAACACGCCTAGACTACACAGGACTAGGCTAATAATTTTTACCCCTGCCATCTTGTTGAAGTGTGTCACGTCTCACATTGTACATGAACATCAACCAAGGACTTCAATATGATTAACCTGTAAAGAAATGATTTTAAACCAGATTTAATATTTCAGTGAGAAAGAGATATAGAGTTTATGGTTCTGCAACACAACTTAAAATAGCAGTAACATAATATTTCATTACTGCATGCGTTTTTGCCTGGCCCTTTAGCAAGGGTATCAGAATTGAGAAAAAAAAAAACATAGATTTAACAATACACCCTTGTCATAACAATTACGGTAGGACCGTAGGGGTCCGATGCTGCGCCCTCAATGTTCAAACCGGGAAGTGATCAAACAATATTCAACACCTGATAATCAAGAAGACACACTCTTTTATTCTTGAGGCTTTTTTATTGACTTGCCAAATTGATTTGAATTTAGTCGAGATGTCATGTGACAATATAGTCGATTTCAAAGTACTTTGGCGAGTTTATCAAATGCTTAGATTAGTTGTAAACAATTCTTGTGGCTGGACACAGTTGAAAAAAACTGTGAAGTGATCGCACGTTGAAGTGATTTGGGGAATTGATGCATTGTTTCTAGCCTCGCTCCTCAAGTCTCTTGCTAGAACTAGGGCTGAAACGCATTGCGGCACACGAATCGTGTACCATTGGTAAAATGTTTATTTTGTCTTAAATATTGGATATCAGAAGGCGAAGCCTATCTTTTTCCGGTAAGATCACAGCATCAACAATCACTGGTTGATTTAAATTGACAAATAATTTGTGTTTTCAATGTTGAAGATTTTTGATGATATTGAGTTAAAGACTTAGCTCCTTTAAGTAAGATGACAACATCTTTATTGGTTGGAATGGACCAACAAATGGTTCAGGGGGTTGGGATGGCCTAGTGGTCTAGAGTGCCGCGCTTCGACCTCTAGCTGGCCGGTCACCTCTGGCTTGCGGCTGTGGTTTCGAGCCCTGGTGTGAGCGTATGTGGCATGGAGATAGGGGCGCCTTATCAATCTCGTGGGTTTCCTCCGGGCACTCCGGTTCCCTCCCACTGCTTAAAGGCCCCTACGTGCAAGGGAATTATTGAAATAAAATTAAACCATGTGTTGGTCCCGAACTTTGTGTTGAGTGGACGTTAAACACCATTTCTCTCTCTCCTGTAATAATGTCGATCGCACGATACACAAGAAAGTGAATAAAATATTGAGTTTCAGGCGAGTAAAACGTCGTTTTCAATCAATGTGCAGCCAGTTCACCATGGAAGTCACTCAAGAAGAACCGAAGAACTGAAAAGAATTTGACTGATGCACTGACAGTTAGGTTTAGTTACATATTAATGCATAGATTAGATGGTAATAAATAGTATTATACATACACACTCCCTCCAAACAATTTGGCAGGAAATGTAACTCTAACCAAAAAATGCTCGAGACTGGATAACCGAACCGGAATTAACCGGAATATACTTACAATCACTGGAATTCACTTGAAAACACCGGAATTCACTTCGGAAAATTCCCGTTTCTCCAACAATATATTAATTTATTTAAGTTGTCGGGTTTTTTTCCAATATATATTATTTTGATTAACAAATAACTATTTTTGATATCTTGTCACCAGGCCGTTATAAGAAAATTGTAGACCTACGTGAAGGGGTATTTAAAAAAGAATTGGAAAAATATCCGACCACAATTCATTTCAAATGTGTGTTTGTGATAATGTAGTAGGCTCTATATTGTCTTATCAATAACTATTTCGATCTTTGGATATATTTCATAACACAGACGCACAAATAAAATATTGTTATAGGTTTCCCCGATAGACTATTTATTATCGTTCACTGGATTCATTTAAACTTACAACCCCGATTATTTTAAATACATAGTAGAAATTATAATGTCTGGATAATTATTTCGATCGCTCGGCACCAAGGAGGCCATGATAACTAACTTGCATGGAGATCCATTGTGCCCGTTTGGGTGCACACGAAAGAACCCTTGACAATTGGAATTCATAATAGACCTCTCAATCTTAGATTTCAATTTTCAGAGAGATCTGGGTATTTGGCCTTTAGCAAGGTGTCATTACAGTAGAAACGCGGTCTTACTATTATAGACGAAAATGTTGTCTGTCTTAATCAATTATTTTCAGAACAGATCATCTAAAATTGGTCCTAAAATTGTCAATGTCCCTGCCCTCTGTTGCCCCCCCCCCCCATAATTTTCGAGAAAAAAAAATGTGATCTGGCCAGCTCTATTTATCTCAACGACCGTTGTCTGAAATGCTACCTGGCTGCATTCCCGGCAGTTTATTTTACATAATATAGTGGCGAAAATATTCATTCACTTTGAGTCACTCTTACTCCGCCCGGTCGACACTTTCTTCTCTGGTCCGATAAACTAGTGATTTGGCAACAGGCGGTTTCTGTTAAGCTCTATTTATCTCGACGATCAATGCCTGAAATACTGCCAGACAGCGTTTCGGGCAGTCTACTTTTAAAATTATTGGGACTTTTCTCTCTGGGGTCAGAAAGACTAGTGATCAGGGCACAGACAACATCCGATCGGCTCTATTTATCTCTACGATCGGTGCCTGAATACTGCAAGACAGCATACCAACTGTGTATTTTTCAAAATTTTCTTGGGGAGTCGCCAAACCCTCCACAAGGACTCGCTACTTTGGCGCCCACAAAGATACTTCGTTGGAGTTCGCAAGTCCGCTCATTTGCCATTTTGGGCTCTGATCGTATAAACTAGTGATCAGGCGACGGTACGGTATGTGGTCAGATTTATTTATCGCGACGATCGGTGTCTAGGTGAATACTGAAAGACAGCATTTTTCGACAGTCTAGTTTTCAAAATTTCCTGGGGGAGGTCCCTCTATATATAAAGTACACCCTATATTGGCGCTCGTGAGATAGATTCGTCGAGGTTCGCAAGTCCGTTCGTTTGACACTTACCTCAACGATCATTGCCTGAAATACTGCCAGGCTGCATTTGCGGCAGCCTGTTTTACAAAATTGTCTGGGGAGCCCCCCCCTCCCATAATTGAAACTCATGCCTATGCCCCCGTACTGTTCTTAACCTCTTTGTTATCGTTTGCATGGTGTTCTTGCATCTTTATAAATGTTGGTATGTAATCTGAAAAATTGTTTTAGAATATAATTGACAAAGAAGAAGGGTTAACATTGTGAGATAATTAACCTGTCCCGATGTCATCATTTCTTGGTGATAAATAGAGGCCAAGCTAATACCTACTGCTCATCCGGCAAAACTCGAGTTTTGCCAAGTGTTCATCAGTTTAACAGGACATTTACGGTACACTAAAATCCGGTTCATGCCATTCGGGTATAATGGATGTTGAGCAAAGGGACTTTATATTAGTGGTAATTTTTATAAATGTTGGTACGATGTTGTTCATGAAAATGTCTTTCACAACACACTGCATCTATATCCCGGTTGCTGCAGAAATTATGACGTTAAAACAAATTTCATTTCGTGTTTTAACTGTGTATTTCCATTAAAGCTGTGGCTGTTTTGGGCACTCACTCCAACGGACGGGTAGCCTATCGCGATTATTAGATAATTCGACGTGAAGCCAGATAGTTGCAAGACAATCGTATTAACAAGATATATTCACTGGACTAAAACATATCTGGCATTGCGCCTTTATTGTATAACCAAACAATGAAAGTATTGATATAATTTTATTTATATATTTGAAGTTTATAAAGTAGAATATTTTATGTGTTATATAAAAATTATGTACAATATTTAATCCCCCAAATCATTAAATGTTAAGTCGTCCATACGTCAACTTGTTCTCAGATTAACTATCTATATACCAACTCGTCTACAAAATTTAATAAATTATCATACTCTAATAAAACTTTAGTATTGATTCTTACGCCTAATTTTCACGTTTGTTAATGTGACAAATTAAAGTCAATTTCTTGTTTAAATGTTAATATTGTGCTTGAAATGTTAATTTTGTGTTTTAAATGTTGACGTAAGAATGTAGAAACGACAATTATAAGCTTAAAATGTTGCTTTCGTATATTAATGTTAAAACTAGAATGTAGAAACAATTAAATCATTATTAATATTGTCCCATTTCCCTCATAGTCTTCCATATTTTATGGGAGGGGTCGTTTTTGGTTAAAATAACTACAGTCCAAATCATTATCAGGTAATTTCAGGCAATTACCCTTCACACTTTTTACAGCTCCCAATCTTAACTGACCTTTTGGCGATTTGGCCTATATCGTATAACACTATTTTTAAAAACGTCCACCAATTGACAACTGTCATTTTGACGTATTGACCTGTTTTACAGAGTATCATCCGTAATGACTAGTTTAATCATTTCTTTCATTTTAGTATATTTCGTAGTAAAAGGTAATTTCTTATATTCCTCATATCCCTTTGAAAGCTGTTCTAGGCGACTTAATATTCGTGGAAATTTCTCATTCAATTCCTTTATTTCCTTTCTCTTTTTTTCGTTATCGTCTATCACTTCTTGTTTTGATAATAACTGCAGATCTTTCTCAGTCTTCCCAAGTTGGTCTGTCTCCCCAGCAAACTCTTTACATCTTTGTAACAACCCGCTTATCCCGCTCTTCCTATGTTCTTTAGGTTGTGGGTCGACATTTTCTCTCGACGGTTTCTTCTCACAGAATTCCTTACATTTCTCCAACAAACCCGAACTACTGTGATAGGATTCGTGCTGTGACACCATCGCAATCCAGCTTCTAAGTTTCTCTAATATTTTTTTATCAGTCACTTTTTTGATCATGTCCTTTAAAAGATTGTATCTTACCATGGGTACACTGGCCTTTGATAATATATACTCTCTCTCCAGATTATCAAGGTGGAGTTTAATTTCTTTATAGTTTGTCCGGAGAGTTCTTAAATCGGAAGATATTTTCATGTTTTCTCCTTTCAGTGCATCTTTGGTTTGGAATCCCAGGATTCCCGGCTTTTTATCTTTGTCCATTGTACAGGTTTTATATATCAACAAACGTCTAATGTAATGACAATAAAGGATAGCTGTCTTTGGTTTAAAACTTTTACAACTCAAAGTTTAAAATGTATAGACTCTTTGGTTCTAACATCCATGGATTATTAAAGGGTATAGCACCTTTCAAAACACTCTACAAGTCATATACTTGACTGCAATATCCATAGAATTGTCCATTTGTGAACGACAAAATATACTGTATATAGCACACACACAAAGTTGATAAATATGGAATTCTCTATTCAATCAACAATATAGTCTTATATAGTGGTTCAGCACTTTAACTACTTTTATAGATACATAACCTGCTCGGTTCTAACGTTCATAGAGTTCGTCAGTTTTCAAGTAGCCTCCAATGTTCTATTTATAAATAGTTGTTGTTTTGCGTATACTGCTCGCAGTCTGTCGACTGAGTAATGTGTTCTCAGCCACTGTGGAAAAAGTTAGCTGTTCATCTAAATGGCAGGTTGACCTACCCAACCTTCATTTCAGTGAACTCGACTCTATAGAAACACGCTCCATATGAGTTTGTGCAACTGTATTTTCCTCACGCTAAAGTGTTCGTGGATTAAAACTTTCACACAACAGTAGAATACATCACACTGACTTTTCACGCAATACTGCCAGATCTACATTTATTGCATACTTGGGATAACTAACACTTATTTTTAGAAAGGACTGGATTATTTGCTACCTGAGTGACCTTACGCGCATTACTCAGGTTGTCGTATATGTAGTTATATTTTTAGAGCTGTCAAAAATGAATGGACTGCTCATAGGCGTAATTAATGGCAGTGTCCGAAAAATAATTCGTGGCTTCCCTATTTCTTTACTCTTACTTTCTATCTTTATACCGCCCGTATAAAATATGGCACATTTGGCGTCCGCAAACGCGTTTTCCTACAATTTCGTTACGTTAGTAAAGCAAAACGAAAGTAGTCCAATATAGTGTTATTTATGGGGCATTGCAGCCACTCTATGCAAGTTAAAGAAGTCGGAATGTCCTAAAACAAAATCACATATAAATAGCAACCACACCATAGATTTGGTATTTGCATTTCAATTACCCCCTATATACTTTTTTGAAGAGTATATTTGAAACAAAGTCTGGGCGGAATCGTCTGCTTAATTGATTTTGAAAAAGCATCCGATGCAGTCTCGTGGAAATACAGTTATATATTTTAACTTTGGATCTTCAGTTCTAAAGTGGATATAAACTTTATTTAAAACCTCAGAATCTTTTGTTTCTCAAAACGTTTTAACTGGACATGGGATGCCTCCAGGGCGATTCCTCCTCTCCTACGTTTTTCTACTATGCGTGGAAATCCTTGGGGCTATGATCAGGCACAACAAAAATGTTAAGGGAATAACAATCTTTAATAATCAAGAATATAAAATATCTCAATACGCAGATGATACGAATACTATGTACATGTACTTAATTGTTTTTTAGACAGTAGCGAAGAATCTTTCGTTTCATTAGCCCGCCACCAAAATGCACGTTAGTGATCGTAAGCATCGCCAGTCTTACGGATAAAATTGAAATTTGGATCATTCTATCAGGTGTTCAGGTTCTGATATAACTGAAAAAAGCCAGAGGATTTATTGTACACGTAAAATCTGTTGGGGGTTTTCTGAGGGAGGGGGGGGGGATTTTGTTTTTTTGATTTAGTCGTATGACGGCTCCTTTGATAATCAAGAAACTAAACTTGATTACCCAATCAACAATCTTTATCTCCTGAATACTTATAATACAAATGTGCTAATTAATTGGCAAGATTAACAGAAGTTATTCCCATATACAAAACCAAATAACACTAATGGACTGTTCCCTTTTGTTCCAACACCGAGAGAAATATTAAACGAAAAATAACTAATCTACGATGTGGTCGCCGTATGTGATTTTGTTTTAGAACATTCCGACTTCTTTAACTTGCTTTTTTCGAAAACTACCTTTTCTGACTTCGGAAACGTTAACTTTTGCCCGATTCATACCAACTATTCATCATTTTGAAGGCACCGAGCAGCGCATAACGGGTCACAAATATTGAGAAGCTCTAGCAACTTAAGATATTGGTCCTTCAATATATAGATTCAATGTCTGTTTTTGTTAATCTATTAATATTTTGATCGTCTCCCGCTTTTCGAATGGGTCTGTCTGTCCGCCACACCTTTTTAGTGTACCGTACTACTGAGAGAAATTTATAAAATTGTATGAAGCTCAATTATATGGTGGCTGTTAGCGGCCATTCTACATCGTCGACTTGTCGGGTTGTGAAGGCGACAAGTCGCGGTACGACAAAGCGAAATAATTGCATTTCGTCGACTTGTCGCTTTGTCGGGTTGTGAAGGCGACAAAGCGACAAGTCGACAAAATCAACCCGACAACGCGACAAACTAACCCGACAATCGTCGCCCTCATTTTGTCGACTTGTCGGGTCAATTTTGTCGACTTGTCGCTTTGTCGCCTTCGACTTATTCACAACCCGACAAAGCGACAAGTCGCCGAAATGCAATTATTTCGCTTTGTCAACTTGTCGCCTTCACAACCCGACAAGTCGACAAGCCGCCGAAATGCAATTATTTCGCTTTGTCGACTTGTCGCTTTGTCGCCTTGGAAGTCAATCACTGCGCATGATCGAGCAGTCTTCGGTTAAGTATGGAAGCCTAATCTCGACGAGGCGAGGGTGCTTTTTCAGCATTTGGTTTTGTTTTGCTACACCTGACCATTACATAGATAGGATTGAAAAATTCATTTGGTTAGATTTGCATTTAAGGACCCATAAAATTAAGAATCTATATTTCAGAGGAGTGTCAGTTTTATATGTTGATATGTATGTTAATGTATGCTTTCAATATATCTATCGTAATTTAGAATTCCTTCGCATCTTCACTGATTACCATCAACAGCACAGTTTACCCAAATACATAATAATAATCAATCTACTAATATCCCAACTCAAATCATATATGTTTTTCGTCGTGTTTTCTCTTTGTCAGTGATGGGACGAAAACCGGCGTCCCGTGTACACATTTGCGTGCACATAAAAGATCTTTGAAGATTCCGAACATTTTCTTTTAATCAGTCCCTTACGTTCAGATGCACGATCTGCGACTATATCAAAACTTCCAAAACTTTTTCAAAATTCTTATAATTTATTATTCGGAACTGAAAACAAAAACACTTCTGAAGAAATTTTTTCTTCAGTACATAATTTCCTCGAGATCTCCAAACGCTTTTAAAAATTTCCTTAAGAAACTGTTTGAAATATAGACATTTTGATTGTGGTTTGTACATATCGTGTATATAGTGTATATATAGGCATCTTATAATTTACTTGTTCCTCTCTACTTTAGTTTACCTTATTACTTTACTTTTATATATATATTTATGTTTGTACTTTTATGGAGAGGGGGTCTATAGGCTTCTGCCTGTTCTCCAATCCAGCTTCTGTGAATAAATATTGTTTAAAAAAAAAATAAAAGATCTATTGGCAGTTGAAATTCGATATTAAAGTAGGTCGTAGCGCCCTTTCCAGACAAAAATTCGCTCATAGCACACTGTATGGCATAATGCCCGTCTTCCATTAGCCCAGGTTAGGTGCAGAAGAGTAGGACGTTTAACCCCGTTTCATTTCAAGTGAATATATTGTTTATGGTGAGTATCCAAGACATGCGATCCGGATCAACCAATTGACCTAAAGGTGCACGAAGGTGGATCTGATAAGGCCAGTTTTTAGTCGTTCAGATGGGACGAAAATCGACGTCCCGTGTACGCTTTTGATGATCAATATGTTGTTTTACCTGTACATGTATATGATGAACTTAAATATAGAATAAGCGATCAGTATTCACAGGAATGGAATGAAGATCGGTTGAAATATTCAAAACTAAATTATTATAACCTTTTCAACATTGCCTTATCACACAAAGAATATTTATCAAATATCTCAAATCATAATTACTGTGTATCTCTATCCAAATTTAGACGTGTATCACATAGCTTATCACATACGATACAATTAACAGAATGATAGAATTTGTAAATTATGCAATTTAAATAACGTTGAAGACGAATATCATTTTTTACTTTGCTGTCCATTATATAAAGAACAGCTTATTCCTTTTTATTATAGAAATCACCCTTCACTCCAAAAATTTATAGACATTATGTCTTCCACATCACCAGTTATTTTAAACTCGTTAGCAAAATATATACATTTATAATTTATTAAACGTCATTCTTTTCTTGACGCTATTCTTCCCTAGAACTTTCATTCTTTTCTAACTTATTTTGTACTATTTGTATCATTAACACTTTTACATATTTACAAATTTATTCATTGTATTTGCTATAAGTAACTTTCAGCAATAAAGAATTACTTACTTACTTAATATACTATTTTGTTAATTACAAATCATATTGTTTATAGTTAAAACTTATATACTTTTAATAAACAAAAACAAACATTTTGGGGACAGACCACGTTTATTTAAACTATGACTTAGTTTATCAACCAATGTACTTTTCTGCATCAATGAAGACAGGCATGTTATGCCGTGTAGGCCTATTACGGGGTAAATTCTGTCAAGACAGCGGCGATACGGCCGGGGTACTTTTTTCTGCCAACATATTATTTTAAACTATTTTTCGACACCAATGTGAAATTGGAATGTGGCCAAGAAAAAGCTTTAGTGCATTCTGTAAAGGAAACTTGCCTATAAACATCCTAAGAAGAAAGGATTTAAATTTTAAATATTTTTTAATGTAGCAAAGCTAGCATATTCTATTCTCAATTACCATAGGTATTTTGAAAGCATAAAATAATCAACATATAATTTTATGGGTCGTTAAATGCAAATTTAACCACATGAATTTTTCAATCCTATTTGTGTAATGGTCAGGTGTAGCAAAACTAAACCAAATGTTGAATAAACGCACCCTCGCCTCGTCGAGATTGGGCTTCCATACTTAACTGAAGACTGCTCGATCATGCGCAATGATTGACTTCCAAGGCGACAAAGCGACAAGTCGACAAAGCGAAATAATTGCATTTCGGCGGCTTGTCGACTTGTCGGGTTGTGAAGGCGACAAAGCGACAAGTCGACAAAGCGAAATAATTGCATTTCGGCGACTTGTCGCTTTGTCGGGTTGTGAATAAGTCGAAGGCGACAAAGCGACAAGTCGACAAAATTGACCCGACAAGTCGACAAAATGAGGGCGACGATTGTCGGGTTAGTTTGTCGCGTTGTCGGGTTGATTTTGTCGACTTGTCGCTTTGTCGCCTTCACAACCCGACAAAGCGACAAGTCGACGAAATGCAATTATTTCGCTTTGTCGTGCCGCGACTTGTCGCCTTCACAACCCGACAAGTCGACGATGTAGAATGGCCGCTAACAGCCACCATACAATTATCTAAAAGTAATAGCCTAACTATACAACGATGTGGCAGATTAACTGCATGCTTTCTTTTAACGTTGGATTAAATTATTCGCTCCTTTGTATTGTGATTAAATAATAAATAAATAGCATCATATTGTTTATATTTTATTTTTAAAATTAATAATTCAAGCCTTATAATATAATCTAATTGGTCAAAGTGATCCTTTGGGTTGGTCCGAGTAACAAAGATAAATATAGGTTCAAGTGGCAAGTGCTCTTTACAATATAAATTATTTGGTCCGAGTGGTCCGAGTAGGCTTTTGCACTTTTGGGTTGGCCCGAGTGGTCTCTATTTTGGTCAGACTTGTCTTTTTGGGGTCCGAGTGTACCAACTTGCGAATGCGATAGATTCAAAAATCCCCCAAATGATGTTTGGCGGTTTTAATAAACTTTATACGGAAGTCGCAATACATTTCTATTGTCTTGGTGGGTGCAAAAGAAACAGCTATTGTTAAAAGTTGATTACACAATCGGGGATTATTACTCACTCAAAGTTTATTGTACGGAAAACAAAGATAGTCTGGGAAATGCTAACACAGTTATCTTCCCCTGAGTATGTTACGCACTATTCTGACGTTAGGATTTATTTCTGGCTATTTGATTGGCCCGTTACAAATTCTGAACCAATCAACGTTGAGAAGGAATCAGCGAATTTCAAACTGAAGTTGTCGTTTTTGTTATTGAGTAGATTTGTAAACAAGCTATTTTTTAATTTGTTGTATCTATGCTTTGTTTAAAATATAGTTAATAACTGGCTGTGGTTAATTAACCAGAATCTTAATTTATACTAGCAGATTTAAGATAAATTTGCATGCGAGGAGACAGTTGAGTGTGCAGTTATGATGAACAACAGTCGTAAAACTCGGATGGGGCTCGGATTTGAAAACAAGAAAATTAAAACCAGCTCAGATCAAGTAAGTATATCCTGCATGTTGTAGCTTAGATTTTTTCAATTGGGCTAGCCATATTAGTAGGCCTTATCGATACGGTATTATTGAATATTGGCCCATTTCATTTCACGTCAAGTAATTTTACCAACATTCGGCAACTCACTGCACATTTTAGCACAGATATAGTTCAATGAATAGAATCAAATTACAGATTAGAAATCACAATAAAAAATTGGATACAAAAACAATAACTTTTTATAGGCTGTAATAAAATGAGCTTACACTCATAACACATTCAATTTGAATTAGGCTAGGCCCTAGTTAAAGCAGAACAGTTGCCTAGAGTCCTACTACTACTACTAGAGCGAGAGGAGTAGCCAGTAGGATATTAAATTATTAAATTTCCTTTCTGTTTTTTTGAAAAATTACATTGCAACACCCAACTTATCTTGCAACTATGACTAGGCCTATACCGGTACTGTACATTTATTATATTTATTGGAAATCTATGAAAAGATGGATTTAGCCACTAGAATTGTTTGTTAATCAGAATCTTATACTAGTGACACTAGGGAGGTCAAGATAAATTTTGACTTTAATTATTATGAAAATGATATTGTTAGTCATTTTGTTCTCATTTACTTGAACATTTTAACGAAAAAAATATTGAAATCCGTTCAGTAGTTTTCGATTCGCAGCAAAATTAGTCAGTCATTTTTTCACCATTTTGGGAATATGTCCATACACAGACAATAGTAGTTTAAAGGGAGAATTACCAAGGTGACAATACCCTTTCAATGCAAAATTAATCAACTTTATTGCATTTTTACTCATAACTTTGTTATTATTGATATGATCAACATAAAATTTGGAACATTTGTCGCACAAGTTTCCATGACGATAATGAATAAAAATTTAGTTAAAATATGCACATACATTATGAATTAATTTGCATAAATTATGCGTAATCGTCTTAATTTTTTCAATGTTTTCTATAAAAATGGACATTTGGCATCATTTAAGTGGAGAAATAAGGTTTTGATGTCCTTTTCAAAGTATTAGGGTGAATTTTGAGTAAAACAATACAAAACAATATAAGCTTATATGCAAATAAGCTTACCTAATTTGCATATTCTGTTTAATATCATGCAAAATCAGAATTGTATATTGTTTATTCTTTTATTCATTTTAAAAAAAAAAAATACCAGATTTAGGCTTCTTGGTACGTATCAATTTTCAAACATATGGACTAAAATTAAAATTATGAATATTTTTTCTCAATAAGCTAATTTGCATATTTTATGCTAATTAATTTGCGGTTTGCCTTTTATGTAGCCTATGCCTTCCACATGTAAAAATGCTTTGTATAAAATTGTTAACATTATTACATATTGAATAATCTCAAATACTAAAAACAAGGTGGTTGATTGAGCTTTGTAAATAATTATTTTCAATTTGCTGATTGCCTATTCTGCATAATTTATTATACTATTCTGGGTTGGGCCTATCTATCTATATAAAATTGTTTCTTGTCCGTGTGTAATTGTTTATATTGTGGGACCGTCCTCCTGCACTTCAAACAGTCAAAGACCACAAAACAATGTAAATCTGGCTCGGTAAAAGTGAGAAGTTGTATTTCTTGTCATTTCTGACATCGAATAATCACATATCATACACAATTCCTAAATTTTTCATTCATATATTTTCCGGAGAAGAGAACGGGCATTGAAACTAGGGGGAGTAAAATACACAATGGAACAGCAGTTTTACACTGTTACAGGCAGAAAGACGTGCAGTTACAGCTGTTCTCACATTCGTTCTCACTCCCTGTACATATAACCAAGCTATTTTCTAACTGAAAAACTTGGGCTTTTTTTACAAAGATCGTCATATTTTACGCATTACTGATCAACCTTCAAGCAAACTGTCATTTATAAGCGATGATATTTCTTGGTTTATCAAAAGAACAAAGCTTTAGTATGTTCCTATCAACCAATTTGGGTACCATCATTTGCCGTTGTCATCGACGCGTCCGCCATATTGGTTTTTGCGCAGCGTACGAATTCATGGAATGGTCATTTAAATTGAATTTTTACACTGGTTCTCAAGTATTAAATTACATTATTCTGACATGTTCATGGAGAAGAAAGGTTTATAATTTATTCATGGGCTGTGATTTATCTATTTTGGGAATTTCACGTGAGGAAAAATTCATTTATCGGGTATTCTATGTGGAAAAATTGCGTTTTTTTTAAATAATCGGTCAATTGGGTCACGGGACTCTAGAAAATTCTATTTTCACAACAATCCCAGTATTCCTCAGGGAATTCCCTTCAGTTTGATACGTAATTCGTGATAGTAACCACTGAGGAACCAGTGTTAATATTTATTTTCATGAAGGTATATCCCGGAATGTTGACGTCTCGCGCTGCAATGTTCGAGAGAAACAACACTTACGGAAACAAAATTTTACCAACAGAAACAACAGTGGCTGATAAAAAAAATACTTTTGTGCAATTTTACACAATTTAATCTTATAAAATCAACAAAAACTTCAAAGATTTCAACAGTAATTATTTCATACGAGCAGGTTAAACATAGTCAAATTTGTGAAAAGTAAGTGGCATTCAACTGCGCATGACGGCCATTTTATTGCGTCATTGACCTCCCTACATACCGGTACGACATCATATTATAAAAACAACGATTAACGAAACTGAGTTGTAGTATTTACCTCTACTACAAACTAATTAAATTGGTTAAGCACTTCAAAGACAAATATCATAATGTTCGTGACCAGACTACATCCCATTTATCAGTTTGCCCTGACGTCGATATGCCAGAAAATATAATTTAATAAATTGTTGATGTAATAAATTCATATTAGTGATTAATTTGTGGTATATCTTTGTAACTTGGAATGAGTGGGGGGGGTAAAAGTTGGGATGAGTTGTCTTTTGACTTGGGATGAATTGTCTTTTGACTTGGGATGAGTTGTCTTTAAAAGTGGGATGAATTGTCTTTTATTGGGATGAGTTGTCTGGGATGAGTTGTCTTTGGGATGAGTTGTCAGGTATTCGTCATGATGATACGCCCATGGTATCCAATTTAAAGGAGCCAAATCGTTAACATTTGGGACCTAGAAATTGACATAGGACAGTCAGAGGCAGAGGTGGGTGGTAACGCATAAATGTAATATGAATATTAGGCTAACTGACGATTAACATTCAATAATAATATTAATGGTTTTCGTAGACTTGGATATTTTACAGAATTCGGCAAAGTATCTTCATCTACTTTCGCTGTTTTACCGTACATCGTTTCTGATTGGTTTAATATCCACTTCTGTCACTTCCGTTCGACATGTGCAGTTGTGCAATTCTTGATATATTCCACCATTTTGATTACTCCGTCTTTCAAGTTTGGCGCAAAGCACGATTTTAATGGAAAAACATAAACACCACTGACAGTCTTAGTACTTTTAAAAACTAAAATCTGCAGAAATGCGCCCTCGACCAAAATATAGTAATATTCTAAATGTTTTTCTACAATTTATGAATTTACATTTATTATTATCTTTTTTCTTTTAAAAATAATTCTATCAAATTCTACCATAGAAATTCAAGTAGGCTGTTTCGTCAAATGGAGAAAGAAGCAATGTTAGACACAGGACGAATAGAACTGTTAGGGTTTGGGTTAGGGTTAGGATGGGTTAATGTCCGAAAAAGGTTAAGTCCAGAAATCAGAGAACTGCGCATGTTAAACGGAAGGTAGGCCTACGGCAAAATAGTAAATTAGAGTAAAGTGCCGAATTCGGTTAAATATCCACTGCCTTTCGTTTTTACTCGAATTTCAAATCGGTTATGTTCTGCGTAATAAACCAGCAGTCGCATTCGGATGCAAACTTCTATTGTCTGGTTATTCCCGTCTACACTGTTTGAATTGGTGCAATATGTCTAGCCTTGTTTCCAGAGTCTCTTGCTAGAGAACTGGGCCGGAATTTGAAACGCATTATGGTACCGGTGGCGGTACATAATTTGTATACCAATGGTAATAAATAAGATGTTTATTTTGTCTTAAATATTGGTTATCAGAAGCCCATCCTCCCGGTAAGATCACAGCATCAGTGTTAATTTAAATTGACAAATAATTTGTGTTTTCAAAGTTGAAGATTTTGGATGATATTGAGTTAGAGACTCCAGACTTAGCTACTTTAAATTGACACACAAATCGCGTGCCAGAATGCTTTCAACTCAAGACTAATTTGCAATGAAGCAACTCTAAGAATGAATGAGGCTAAACATCCCAAAGTATTGGTGTATACTGAAATAACCAGACACAAAAGACTTCCATTCAATTTTGACTCTTCGCATATTTTGTCGAACATACATGTAAAGGAGTACCAGTAACTGATTTGAAATTACGGTAAAAACAGAAATGATTGAAATGAAAATCAGTTTAAACATTCATATTAATATTGAGGTAGCAGCCATGCTCCAGGGATGCCGATGGTGCATGATATCTAGGTCAGACGATAAGTCGTGAAACCTTAAATATAGCAATATTGCGATAATTCTAAAAATAATTGCGATATTATCATTTTTGACCACGTTTTATGTTAAATTAAATCCGTTAAAAATGCTCCAAAAATGATTAGACATTTCCAGGTGCCAAAGAATACACAGATATTCCTAATAGCCCCTCTTTGTACATGTAAATCTTATTTTACCATTTATTTCAGAGTAATGTTGGCAACAATAATAGCTTAGGATTGAAGAGACAGGGGGATAATTTATCTGACCCCACCATGAAACGACGACCGGTCTGTGCCGATCTCACAAATGTAAGTTGTATTACTGGTACACCACATATCCAAATACATGTAGGCCCACCAAAAGGAATGTGTAGATTCAATCTTATTTTCAATGGCAGACTGCATAAAATCTGCTCAATGACTGGAGCAATAGATCTATCCAATTAACATTTTACCTGACCAAGGGTAACCCAAACTACCAAAGTTCATTGTATCATTACGTATTTATGTCAGCTTATCTGAGTTGTCAAGACTTTCTAAAGTCGATCACCGATGTTTGGGCAAAATTTCATGTCATAGCATACTGCATGGCGTATGCTCGTCTTCATTAGCCCAGTTAGGGGCACAACATTTTATTTCGCTCTGAACGTATTCTACACTGAATTAGACAAGTATCTAACAACTCTGTGCATGAACTTCTGTGGAACCTGCAGCATCAAAAGTTATTTAAACATTTTCGTCCAAACTTCTGATAAGGTTATGATGATATAATTCATTTGTTGGGTAAAAACTGAAGCCTTTTTTTGTAGGCATTAAAAGATTTGAATACAAACAGTAAAATTGGTTTGAAGAAGAATGCAACAATTGTAAAACCCACAGTTAAAGTTAATAAGGATCTGAAAGTAAAGAAGTCGACCATCAAGAAAGCAGAGAAAACAAAGATATCTTCATCTCAAGACTCAAGTTGTACAGATGACAGTTCAGATGTTCCTTTATCACAGGAATCACAATCAGTAGATATAAGGTATTGTAAAATATAAACGTAACATGCTTGTAAATTTGCAAAGACCGTTATGGCGTCAGTACAGTGTTGTGGGTCTGCAGTTCAATGCAGGCCTTGCCCTATGCACCAATATTTTTAGTATTTTTATTATTGTACATTATACGGTAGTGAACAACTTCCTCAACCAACAACTACTCACATACGTTTTACAATTATGGTAGGCCAATAGAAAATTAAATGTACAAAGAAGTTAAATAAACTGAAATACAAAATAAGACATCAGCTTAGATAACATATACAGCTTACACCCATTATACAAAAGTAACTATTTTTAGCTGAAAGGCATATGTGTACTTAATACTCAGAACAGATTGAAAGCAGTGTAGCTAGGATTACATTATTATGTACATGTAACTTAACTTCTGTAAACTTGTATAATGACAATATTGTCAACATAGATTTTTGTAATAATTCCAAAATACATTACAGTGTAGTTTGACCATACATGTATGTTCCTTATTGGAGATATAACTTACACATATAAATGTATTTATCTATAGTTTGGTAGATTTAAATAAAAGTGAAGCAGAAATAATTGTACCAGAAGGAGTTGATGATATTGATAAAGAAAATTATTCAGATCCCGTACAGTGTGGAAATTATGCTAAAGAAATATTTAAATATTATATGGAGCGAGAGGTAAGATTGTGGCCATTTTTTAAAAATTACCTGGAAATGCTGATTGTAATTGTAAGATTTAGAAAAGTTAAAGATGCTGAATGGAAAATTTAGACAAAGTGGAATGAAGAATTTTAATACAAAATGACTGGAATCATGCATAGATTTTCCGTTCAGTTCTTCATTTTTCAATGTCCACATGTTAGGTTAGGGCATCGATTCTTAACAAGGTGTGTCGCGAGATCATGCTAAGTGTGCTGCAAAATTTTGAACGCCACGCAAAGAAAATTTCTCACTAAAGAAGCCAGCTATTTGACTGATACAATTTGAAATACTGCAATGACGTGGCTGAGTGTTTCTTTATATAGATAGAATCATTCTGTGTGTCTATTTAGTTAGTCTATGACTTACAATGTTTTTATTTTGCAAAATTCAAATATTTTTCATATATTATTAATATTATATTTAGGCTGTGCTATAAGCAAAAAAGGGTAGAGAGCCACTAGGTTAGAGTCTTATCAGATTTATCTGAAACTTCAGGAAGCGTTTATTAATGTTTATTATGATATGGAAGACGAAGATACCTATTTCTTTTCGTCAAAATCTGATTAATATATCTAGTGTGTTATGCCTTTTTTTGTCGAAAGAGGTCCACAATGCTTGCCAGCAGAGGCTTTGTATTATGATAAGATGAGGATACTTCTTTTCCTCAAAATCTGATTAATATTTTTAAGAGTTACGGTCCTTCTTTTTCGAAACATATCCACACTGCTCGAAATGTAATGTTTGTCAGTGCAGTAGAGGCTACACGTTTTGATCAGATTTTTTCTGAAATTTTCAGGAAACTTGATTTTTTGCCATAAGCAATTTTCAATTTGACATTTTCTTCGTTACAGAAAATGAGTTCAATTGTACATGTACATGTACCATACTTTTTCCTAACTCCAGTACATATAAATTATACAAATATTTATTAATAAGAGGCCTAAATGTTTGCTTTTTTCATTTTAGTCCAAATTTCAACTAGAACCATATATGACCCAGCAACCCCAGTTAACATCCAACATGAGATCTATTCTAGTAGACTGGTTAGTGGAGGTACAAGAAAACTTTGAGTTAAACCATGAAACATTATACCTGGCTGTAAAACTTGTCGACACCTACCTGTCAATCAAAGAAACACCTAAAGAAATGCTACAGCTGATTGGAGGAACATCTTTATTTATTGCGTGTAAATTTGATGTAAGTAAACCAACAACCTAAGTGCTCAGAATATAGTTTACACTTGATAATGGTGCAATCAGATTAAAACAGTCAAGATGTTTATAATGTTTGATTTAAAAGTAAACTTACTCTTGATATTCCAGTCGGTATAGTCAAAAGACTGGTTTAGCGTGATTATTTTTCCGATGATGGGTAGGCAAAAATTCATGGCATTAAAAATTCTGCACTATGCTGTGCCACAAAAACAAAAACAATCCTATTTTAATGGACTTAATGGATTTATCTTATTATAAAATGCAGCATGAAGGGACATTTTTAGATGATAAATGTAAGAAAATCATGTAGAATTATTGTTTAAAAAAAGATATTGCTATAATAAGGATAAAAATAGTTTTCAAGATTTTTTAGTTAGCATCGGCATTGGTGTACGGTGCACTTTCCTTTTTTTTCCCATATAATTATGTATCTTTTCAATTTATTTTAATGTCATTACACAGTTGAGAACAGATTACTTTCAAGTGTTTCATTTCAAAAAAAAAATCTCACTCTTGATCTGTCCATCCTTTGTCGATAATGTATTGTGGACACTATAATACATTTGTTTCATACATGTAGTATAATGATTTATTTTGTCTTGTTTTGTTTATTACAGGAACGTTGTCCTCCACTAATAGAAGATTTCCTCTATATATGTGATGACGCTTACAATAGGAAAGAATTTTTAGACATGGAAAGAAATATATTAAAGACAATTGGCTTTGACCTGGGTATGCCCTTATCTTACAGGTTCTTAAGAAGATTTGCAAAGGTTGGTCAACTTTTTACTTAGTTAGTTACATGTATGGGAAGGTCCCCAACACTAATTCATCTGTTTTAATAGTGAGGCATTACCCATTTAGTGAGAGAGAGAGAGAGAAATGGGGTTTAACGTCCACTCAACACAGACTAGGTCATTTCGGGACTAACATATGGTTTAATTTTATTTCAATAATTCGCTTGCACGTAGGGGTCTTTAGCAGTGGGAGGAAACCGGAGTGCCCGGAGGAAACCTACGAGGTTGAGAAGGCGCCCCTATCTCCATGCCACATACGCTCACACCAGGGCTCGAAACCACAGCCGCAAGCCAGAGGTGACCGGCTAGCTAGAGGTCGAAGCGCGGCACTCTAGACCACTAGGCCATCCCAACCCCCCATACCCATTTAGTCCTTCCCTTGTATGTCTTAAAAGTTACAACAAAGGTGTTGTAGTAAGTAATGAACGATAATCACATGATGTCAACAACTAAAAAAATTAAACTAATAATAGTAATAGTACTTGCAGTTTTACGTCAAAGTCAACAGATCTGGTTCTAACTTTTGCTGGGCGGGGGGCTGCAATGGTTAGCGTGCGCGCAGGGTACTTTATACTCCTTTGTTTTCGAATCCCTGTTGTACGTGGCAAGGAGTAGGATCGCCTGCCCAGACTCGTGGGTTTTCTCCGGGTACTCTGGTTTCCTCCCACTGCTAAAGACCCCTACGTGCAAGTACCATTTTAGTCCCGAAATGACCTAGTTTGTGTCGAATCGGCGTTAAACCCCATTTCTCTCTAACTTTTGCTATTGTTAATCCAATCCAAATTCTTCTCAGGATATATTCTTTGTATAATATTTATTTAAAATGTAATCATGGTATTGTCTTGTATGTTGTCAATTAACATAAATAAAATCCAAAAATGTCAAATATTTTATAACCATAAACTTTGTAATTGGGATATTTTCAGTGTGTAAGAGCTGAGATGAAGACATTAACATTGGCACGTTATATATTAGAGATGTCATTAATGGATTATAGTTTGATATCTGTTCGAGAATCCAAACTAGCTGCAGCAGCTCTACATTTAGCACGTAAAATGAAGAAAGAAGGAGATTGGGTATGATTTTATTATATGCCCACATTTTCATGTGGACGTATATATTGTCTTTACTCCTCATCGAATGCTTGTCTGTCTGTTCACAATTTGTTTGTGGAGACTACAGGTCACAATTTTTATCTGATTTTTACGAAAATTGAAATCGAAAGGTCCGTCTTAAAGATCTTGGCTTCTATGGATATTGGCATGTGTTGGGCCACAACTTCATCGGATTATTGCCCCTGATGTACGAAAAATCAAGTTCTAGCTTGTCAACACTCTGGGGATCATAATTTAGATCCTATTTTGATCAAACTCGAAATACATATTTTATGAGATCCTGATTCCTTTCAATATATGTGCATATTGTTAATTGTACTGTAACTTCCTGAATTATGGCTCTTGATTGTATGTAAAATCACTTTTTTTAGCTTGTGGTCCCTAGAGGTCACAATTTTATCCAGTTTGAAAAAAACATGTGAATATATCACTGTTACAGTACAACCTGGTGATGGTTGGATTCGAATTTCGTGAAAATCGTACCAAAACTGCCCGACAAAATGGTGGCTCCCTCTGTAAAAGTATGTCATACCAAGGTTGTGGACCCTCTAGAAGTCACAATTTTTTTCTGTTTTTGAATTGATGGAACTTAATACATGTCCCAAAGATCTTTGTTCCTTTTACTATTTGTGCATATCATCAGACAGTAACTTCCTGTATCATGGCTGGATTGTACAAGAAATCATGCTTTTAGTTTGTGAATTCTCTAGAGGTCACAATTTTTCATCCGTTTATATATATATATTCCATCATCCCTTCTTCCATTAGCCCAGGTTAGGTGCAAAAGAGTAGGAAATTAAACCCCATTTCATTTCATTTCCATCATAATGAACTTGAAAATCGAAATGAACTGCCCAACAAAATGGCCACTGTTTGTACACAGACTTAAAAGTATTTAAGAAGGTTGTGGACGCTCTAGAGGTTATGATTTTTATCCGATTTTGATGAAACTTAAGACATCTTTATATCCCAAAGATCTGAGTCCTTTTGATATTTGCGCATTTCAGGCCATAACTTTTAAATTCTGGATTATGGCTCCTGATTGTACGAAAAATCACCTTTGTTTAATTTTAGTTGTCCATCTCTTGCAAAATGTGGACGTATCTTGACATAATACATGTTATTGTTCTAGCTGGAAATATTAACCACTCAATTTATCCACTAAATCATATAATCTAACGTTTACCTCCTGTCCTGCACAATACATTATTATTATTATTAAACAGGATAACCTTTTTATGCATAGCTTTGGGAACAGTTGCTCATTTAACCGTTTTATTGAAAATGTTTGAAAAAAGTCTAATTTTTAGCGCTGTAGAATCTATTGCAAACTACAATAATGTGCAATATATAATTAGATAAATATCAGTCCAAAAATGGTTCAGTTCAGTTTTTACAAAGATACAAGGAATTGAAATTTCATCGTTCTATGCACCATATTGTTGTCTGCAAAAATATTTTTATAGGTCAATTGAATCCAAGGCAGGACATTAGTGTTGATAAATTTCTTCTGTTTTCTTAATGAAATGTCATATAATCAATTTCAGTACATAGTGTGGATTAAGCTGTGAAAACATTTTTATATTTTGGTGGAAAATGCAAATTGCACACCAGGACTTTCATAATAACCTTTTGTATTTTGCAGAATAAGACGCTAGAATATTTTAGTACATATAAAGGAGATGAATTATTACCCATTGTAAAGAAATTAAACCATTGTATATCTCATCCATCTAAACACCTGACAACTATACTATCAAAATACTCCCATCAGTAAGTATATATTTTATACATGTCCGGTTGAGTGGTGTAACGTGTTGGAAAAACTATAGACAAAATGTTAAAACTTAGATTTCTAGCTTTTATTTTAGAAACCAGCTTTCCATAAATCGTGGGAGAGGTTTGTCACTTTCATTGCTACAGATGCAATTTGATTTGAATTTTGAAGAAAGGCTGATATGCCACTGGCCTGTCAAGATTATGCTGTCTTGTGTTCAGACATGATTTTTTTTTCTGTTTTTCCAGTAGTCCAATCTGATTTTATTTCTTCCGTTCCATTTTTTCAAGATTAAATAAATCTGGATTTTTCAGATACCATAGTAAACTATCACACTTGGCAGACTCTGGTATTAAATGTAGGGTACCGGTGTCTGTCGAGGTTTGCCGAATGTCAACTATATGTATCTGTTTATCATTGTAACATAATTTGATTATTGGACTTCTTTTGTCCAATGAATGGTAATTGAAAACATTACGAACTAGGGGGTATCAAGTTCACATGGCTACCAGGAAAGTGAATCGTGATTTTGACACAAACAGTGCCGATAAGGGATTAAATAATACATGGAAGTAGGAATGGCTAATTACCTAAGTAGCATGTCCTGTTGGAAAATGTAAATAAGTAAGATTAATCTTAAAAATGTATTATTTTTACCGGTATTTTCACAGTTATTTTGTATTATCATATACCTTAAGTCCATTCAAGAAAAACAGAAAGTTTTAAAGAAAAATTACAAGTAACCATAGAAATGCCCCAAATTCAGAATTTTTCACCATTTACCCAAGAGTTTCTGGGGCTTAAGCATACCATTAAATTAAATTTTCATTCTTTAAATTCCAAATTCATGTCAGTGTTACACATGTCACTGTAGAAGATAAAATTAGATACTGTAAAACAGTATGTATAACACAGGCAATTTAAAGTGACATGTGATAATCAGTCTTTTTGGCATTGAAAGTGATTGGGGAAAACATCCAAATTTGTATTCCCTTAATAACATGCACCCCCTAGTTCATAAGGTTTGTAATACATTGGGTTTTACAATGTATGTTATTCGTACCATCATGATCTACATGAAGTGTTGACAGCAAGTAATATATCTAATACATGTATTTTATTTACAGAGTGTTTCATGAAGTTGCTAAGATGACACCGCTAGATCCTGAACAACTTTAGAAACATGAGAATTCAAACAATTATGTTTTTATACAGTGCTGAATGATATAATAAAGACAATCACTGCCAGTGTAATTACCAAACAGGAACAGAAATAGCAATTGACAATGTGTAAAGAACCCATGATATTTTTATATGTGATCAGTAATTGATAGAGTTCCCTGTTTTGATTTCTAACTCACAGAATTTTAATCAGAAGGGTGTTTAACTATATTGTGAATTTTTGTTTCTCCTGTGTTTCTACTCTTAAGTCTATGGGAATCATGTAGATTGTATATGTAATTAATATTCTACTGTGTTGAATCATTTTAGAAAATTATTTTATTTTACACATAGAAAGTAGTATCTATATTTTTATCTGGATATGTCAACCAAATAAAAGGAAACAGTCTTTTATCAATTAAGGTTTAGATTACTGAGTAATTCACCTTGTGAATAAATACAATTTTTTTAGTTTTAATTAAGATTTTTCAGGACAGGGTTGATAGTATTTTAAATTATATATTCAACCCTGATATATCCATAGGAAGATATTGATAGTATTTTGAATTATATATTCTACCTTTTAGGGCTATACATTCTAATTTTATGGACCAAAGTGTAGAAAATGAGGCAGCTTCAATCTTCATATATGTTTTATGAAATGTCTGGTTAGCTATATACTAGGCATTTCAAATATTTTTTGGATGGCTTTTATTTCGGGGACCAAGAAACGTAACATTTAATCCAATGGTTTATTCTATTCATGAGTGATTTTGAAATTAGTCAGTATCATATTTTTGATAAAAATGAAGAAAGTTATGATTTTAAAGGTCTAGGAATAGGTTAGCTAACAGAGGTTAAACACAGGAAAAGCCACTACCATACACTTATTTATTAGCCTTTTAAATATTTGATATCCATGTTTTATCTTGCGTAATTGTTTAAATGTTTTCATTGGTCAACATTCTTATTTTATGAAAAATGAAAATGGTGCTGTTTCACCCTATGTTTGGCAATAAATAAACTTCTTTTACAATTAGAGTATTATTTAGTTTCATACGTCCTGTATTTTCAGAGATCGTTAGTAGGCATATTTTTTAATGCTTTTTAACAACTTCGGTGGTGTCAACTAAATTCTTATTTCATGAGTCTGAATCTTGTCACTTGTCTGCTAAAACTCTCTTTTGATTGAAAATAAAAACACCGGGTTAGAAATTAAGAATGTTGACTTACTGTGTAAATCTACTCTTTCACATTCTTCAAGAAATTTTCTTGTCTGTAATTTTGAGTTGAACACTGGCTGTATGTTGTTGACCCAAAAAAGAAATAAAATCATGGTTAGCTTGATTGATAAGTTATAAAACAATTACAAGAAAATAGAAAGTAATATGATGGAATATTAGAGAAATAGACCTTTTATATATTAATGATTTATTGCACAAATTTTGATTGATGTTACTTCATTTTGGATAAATGAGTCACATTCCCAGGCTGATTACACCAAAAAAGATAGGTTGCAAGGCACCGAAACATACGCCCACAACATCTAAGTTGTCAAAGCAGCCAACAAGGCTTATCGCATATCTTTTCTTTTATTGTTGTTCATAATGAAAACACAACACATTTGCAATCCAATTTAAGAATAAATCCTATTCAGAAATCACTTGAATTTGTTTGGCTTCTAATTCTGTCCAATGCTTAAATTTGGAATACAAACATTTGATACGGTGCAATATTTATCTGAAAACATTTAAAGATTTTTCAATATATGCGAAAACCGTTGTTGACGCTCAGACTAATTAGCTGCTGTGGGTTTATGTTTCGTTGCCTGTCAACCTTTATTTTAAGATTAATCTTTAAATGTATATCACACTGTCATATCAATATAAAGGTATTTGATTACAGAATTTAAATTTATTAACAGATCTATGTCATCATTGGCACTGCATACAGCTGGTTGATTTCAACCTTTCTCTCTTTCAACTCTTTGTGTATGTTGTAATTAATTTGTATAATAATTTTTTCTACAATGTTTCATTTTGTTAAATTTCTAGTAGGTTTTATTTCATCTTTCATGTATGTTTGTGTGTATGTATGTGCAGCTATGTTTGTTATATGCGTGATTGTCTCATTTCATTATTTTTTATTTTAATATAACTTCATGAGGTATTCTTTTTACAATTTATACCACTATCACCATTATAAACAATAAATAGCAATAAATAATTTAATATGTGAAAATTTGATCAAATTTCTATGACTATTTCAAATTTATAATTTTTAGTATTAATATTGCATTCAGTATCTAGTCTAAAGTAATGAGATCTGTGTATTGCCCGATTGTGTTCAAATTAACAACTATTTCACACAAAAATACATAAACCAGAAATTTTTTTTAAAATTATTGCAATATATTTTGTGGGACATGCACACTACTGTAACCGTGAGAACGTTCTGGCTGTCTTTAACTTTTACATGTATGTTCTGTTATGGTGTGCCAGTTTTTGGTCATTTAAAAATGTTGTGTAGGTGAAATGGGTGACTTCAATTATTTATGTCATCCATCAATACAAGACAGTATACATGTATGTCAGCAGTTCTGAGTTTTAATATTCAAAATACATTCATTGATGATATGAATTTTGAAATGTCAAATTAATTAACTAGATTGCTTTTTACTACAAGCATGTGATTTCATGTCACCTTTATACTACATTATATTACGATAAATATCTTATAGTAAATATAAATAATATTTAATTATTCCCATAAGAATTAGGAATGTTTCAATTAAAACATTTAGTCAGAATGTTTCCTACAGCAATTTCACAATATTCAAATTTCTTTAAATAACTTATAGCATTGACGGAAGTATTTGGATATTATTTGTTGCACACTGAACTGATTTAGATTCTGTTGAATATGAGCTACTTGTGTAAAATATAACATCTTTAATGAAAAGAAAGAACAAAATAAATAGTATTTTGTCAAGTATTTCAATTCATGTAACTAAATCCAAAGCAAATTTATTCACAGAAAAAATCTGTTTGGCAGTTTAGAGGTTTTTTTCTCTCAGAGTCCTTGAATTTAGTAGCGGATAGGCCAGGCCCTGTGCTCACAAAGCATTATCAAACTTAAGTTAAGAATTTACTAAAAATTGTTTTCATTATTTTAACTAAAATATAGCCCTTTATAAAACTTCTGTTTCAATGTATCCATTATATAAATAAAGAAAACGACATGTATGTGCAAAGTTTTATGTTTCTGGATCAAAGATATTTCTCATAAACATTGATTGAAAGCTGAGTAAATTCTTAACTTAAGTCTGAGAATGCTTTGTGAACTTAGGCCCTGGCCTATAATAATTGTATAATTTTAAATGATATATCCATCTCACACCAATATAATAAACCTACAATATTTAAATTGTACTTGTTGTTCTGTACCCATCAAATATTTACCTACTGTAATTGTAAAGTTGGGAGATTAGGTTTTACCTGCTATTATATGACTTGCCAAAAAAAATGGGAATATATAATGGAATGTGGGAAAGTGACAAGTATTCCTCTTTGAATTACAAATGATATCAATCTGCATTCCTTGAAAATAATGTGTAATAATGCTTAAATTTATATCAAAAGAGTTAATGTATGACGAAATGAGAAAATCATTAACGAGAGAGAGATAACTGGGGTTTAAGTCCACTCGACACAAAGTAGGAAATTTCGAGGACTAACATATTGTTTAATTTTATTTCAATAATTCGCTTGCGTGTCGAGGTCATTAGCCGTGGGAGGACCCGGAGAGTACCCACAAGGTGAGAAAATCATTAAACAATTTATGCGGGTTGAATGACATGAAGAAATACATAATACCCTTTACTAAATAGGATTTCCATAAATTTCTAAGATATGGAAACGGTAGACTATCTACTTGTAAGTTTTAATGGTCACAGCTTTATTATTTAGTTACAGCATGGATTCCTATAATTTTGGCCATATATACATGTATGATGGTCATGACTGAGGGCTATAGAAAATGGTTTTAACTAGATAAGATCTGACCCATTGGTCATTTTGCCCACCAGTGTCTAGGTAATGAATCTGGAAGAGGTATAAAATACAATTCCTATCCAAATACGGTGTAGATGAGTTACCTGACTTATGATGTGGAATTTTAATGGTCTGGGAAATGGGTACAGCTGGGAATGGAAGTGTTCAATCAACCCTCTATTCCCATAGCAATAGCAACAATCAATAGCAGTTTATTAACTGATAATGCTCATCATCATTGCTTAAAAAACATACACCAAGGATTTTCACCACACTGCATGGCCCTATGCCTTTTTCAGAGACCCCCAACCATTGACTTGTCCCTGGTCCCCCACAATTTTAACTTTAACCCACCCCAGTTACAATTTATAAAACATTGCTTTAACAGTATGCCCTGCCCATATAGATAAACTTGGATTAATCTCTTCAATAGTTGGAATCAATATAACAGCTATAGTTGTTATAGAGGAATGTCACCAAACTCAACAAGCCAACAGTGAGGCTGATGTCCTCCGCCGAAATCCAAAAAATAAATATATGACACATTAATTAATAACACATTTATTTTTTATACGCCCACATTGAAATGTGGTCGTATATTGTCGTCGCCCCCGTCCGTCCGTCGGTCGGCGTCCACAATTGCTTGTGGACGCTCTACAGGCTAAAGTTAATATCCGATTGACTTTAAATTTATACACAGTGTTTAAGGTTATGAGACGAAGAAGCCTATTGATTTTCAGCGATTTCCGATAATTAGTGCCAGAGTTATGGCCCTTGATCACTTCAAAAAATCTTGTGGATGCTCTAGAGGCCAAAGTTAATATCCGATTGACTTTAAATTTATACACAGTGTTTAAGGTCATGAGACAAAGAAGCCTATTGATTTTCAGCGATTTCCGATAATAACTACCAGAGTTATGGCCCTTGATCACTTCAAAATATCTTGTGGACGCTCTAGAGGCCAAAGTTAATATCCGATTGACTTTAAATTTATACACAGTGTTTAAGGTCATGAGACGAAGAAGCCTATTGTTTTTCAGCGATTTTCGATAATAACTACCAGAGTTATGGCCCTTGATCACTTCAAAATATCTTGTGGACGCTCTAGAGGCCAAAGTGAATATCCGATTGACTTTAAATTTATACACAGTGTTTAAGGTCATGAGACGAAGAAGCCTATTGATTTTCAGCGATTTCCGATAATTAGTGCCAGAGTTATGGCCCTTGAACACTTGAAAATATCTTGTGGACGCTCTAGAGGCCAAAGTTAATATCCAATTGACTTTAAATTCATACACAGTGTTTAAGGTCATGAGACGAAGAAGTCTATTGATTTTCAGCGATTTCCGATAATTAGTGCCAGAGTTATAGCCCTTGATCACTTCAAAAAATCTTGTGGACGCTCTAGAGGCCAAAGTTAATATCCGATTTACTTTAAATTTATACACAGTGTTTAAGGTCATGAGACAAAGAATCCAGCGATTCCCGATAATTAGTGCCAGAGTTATGTCCCTTGATCACTTCAAAAAATCCTGCGGACGCTCTAGAGGCCAAAGTTAATATCCGATTGACTTTAAATTTATACACAGTGGATGCTCTAAAAGTTAATATCCGATTGACTTCAAATTTATACAGTGTTTACAGTCATGAGACTAAGTCGTCTATCGATTTTCAGTGATTTTCAATAATTGCTGCAAGAGTTATGGCCCTTGATCACTTCGAAAAAATCCTGTGGAAGCTCTAGAGGCCAAAGTTAATATCCGATCGACTTTAAATTAACACACAGTGTTTAGGGTCATGAGATGAAGAAACCTATTGATTTTCAGAGATTTAAAATAATTATTGCCAGAGTTATCTCCCTTGATAACTTCAAAAAATCTTGTTACGCTATAGAGGCTAAACTTATCATCCGATTGACTTTAGATTGATACACAGAGTTTAAGGTGTTGAAACGAACAAGTATTTTGATTTTCAATGAATTTTAATAACTGAACAGCTAAATCCATGATATTAAATGTTTCATGTATATACTAATTGGTAGTGTGGGGTAACACTTTATAAAAAGCAATCAAATTCTAATGATTTTCTGATAATTACATAATGAGCCGTTACTCTTAATCAGTTTTTAGTGTATTACAAATGTTTCATTAGCAAAAAAAGTAAAAATATGCGACAACCCTTGTTGACTGCCCGGACGATTTAGCTGCTGTGGGCGTATGTTTCGTTGCCTGGCAACCTATCTTTTCAAAAGTATGGAGCAATCAAATTATACTAAGTGTCATCACTCTCTATCAGATAGAATGGGGTCCGGACCCCCCCCCCCCCTCCGCTCAGACTTGAAAATTTTTTTATGCGATTTTATTGGCGATTTAGACCTGTAATTTTGGAATTTACCTTCCGGAAATACGTCAGAATGAACCAAATTGAATCTAATTTACCAAATGAATCGGTTGAGCGCAATTAGTTAAGCAATTATCAAACCTAGAAACCCCCCCCCTGCAAAAAGTCCTGGATCCGCGCCTGAAAGCATCGACCAATTACCAAAGTTATTGTGCCCCAATGCATGATCAACCAATCAGATTGCTTATCTCTGGTTACTGTAAGCAGAAAATGTTCATCAAATTCCATCAAGGCATTCACCTACCAACACCAGTTAGCTCAGTTAAACGGAGAGTCATTGTGTTTCAAAGTCTCGGCCAATCAAATTGCTTATCGCTCTGCTTACCCTGGGCAGAAAATGTTCATTATCGAACTTAGTCGAGGTATTGATGTAATGAAACTATACACCTTCACTTAATTAGAACTTAATTTATCTTGTCCCAAAGTATCAACCAATCAAATTGGTTATCTCAGTCTACCCTAAGCAGAAAATGTCCATCTTCGAACTCCATCAAGGCATTGACCTAATAAGCACACATACCGAGTTTGAATATTTTAACTCAATTAGGAGGAGAATTATTGTGCTCCAAAGTCTCAACCAATCAAATTGATTATCGATCTGCTTACCCTGAGCAAAAAATACTCATTATCGAACTTAGTCAAGGTATTTGTGTAATGAAACTAGACACCAAGTTTCATCTCTCTCACTTAATTAGAACTAAAGCTATCGTGTCCCAAAGCATCAACCAATAAAATTGTTATCTCTGCTTACTCTAAAATGCTCATCTTCGAACTCCATCAAGGCATTGACCCAATAAACACATACACCAAGTTTGAACATTCTAGCTCAATTAGGAAGAGAGTTATTGTGTCCCAAAAAGTGTGACGGACAGGCGGACGGACGGACAGACAGACGGACGAACCCATTTTAATAGTCCCCCAACTTTCTTCGAAAGGCGAGGGACAATAAAAGTATGGTAGCCTATATATTTATATGGAAAGAAGAAACATCCACTCTTACTAGAAAAATCGGATGCCAGGCAACGCAACATACGCCTACCAGCAGCTAAATCGTCTGGGCAGTCAACAAGAGTTATCGCATATTAAGTAATTATCAAAAAATTATTGGAATTTGTTTGGTTCTTATAAAGTTCAGCCCCATGCTAACGTTTAGTATACGAAACATTTAGCATTGTGGATTTAGCTGTTCAATTATCAAAATTCATTGAAAATCAAACTCAACCACCATTAATGTGTAACAGGGATATAGTCAAGCGTTTTTTTTAATTCATGATAAAATTGTGACCTCCATATATAAGGTCCACAAGATAAAAAAAAACCATGATTTTTTCGTGCAATCAGGGGTCATAATTCCGGAAGTTATGGTCCAATATGCGCAAATATCGAAAGGAACTGCGATCTTTGGGTTATAAACTTACATTTCAAATTTCATCAAAATCAGATTAAAATTGTGACCTCTACAGGGTCCACAACATGGATATAACATATTTTTACACTATTTGCGTATTGGCGGCAGCCATTTTGTCCGGCAGTTTTGGTCCGATTTTTATGAAATTCGACCTCAACCTTCATTACAGTGTAACGGTGATATAATCAAACGATTTTTTTTTTAAATCGAATAATAATTGAGACCCTTAGAAGAACCACAGGCTAAAAAAAAGTCGATTTTGCTCTTATATTGACGTTACTCTATTAGTGTCTGGTTAATCCCGACTAAAGGGGGACTTTACTTTGATCACGTGAAGTCAGTGTTTCATTTCCGTAAATTAGACGTAAACACCAAAACAGTAAACACAGCCAGCTAAAATGAAGAAAAAGGTATGACTTTATGCAGCTTATGATTAACAGAACTATGATCAGACCATAGAACTCTCTATTTATTGTCAATAAAGAAAATGATTCTCGTGTGGTTATCAAGAACGACAAGTAAAGGCTGAAATGTTGAACTACTTTACACATTTACTATAACTATATTATTTAATTTACAGTTGAATGAAACGAAACTGAACATACATTGAACATTGCTTGTCGTATTAAATTCAGAATTTATTCCATAAAGTTTTGTTTTTTTGATGTGTCCAATAACTAAAATTTCAATCAAACAGTCTAGACAGAAACAGAGCCGCTGTCAGTTCCAGAATGTCATTTCGTCTGTTTATGATTATGCCTAAACTTATGAACCTTGCTTGCCGCAATGACTACTAATGTTTCACATCTGACATGGTTAACGTTCTAAATTTTTACCCATGTAAAATGGGACTTTTGCATATCGCATAGGGGTTGAAGGATGATGCATAAATTGGGTGCATTCCAGTATTAGGAATTATCTGTTTTGTGACGGTACAGTTAGGGCTGGGTAAAATATCGATATAAATTGATAGTATCGATTGGACGGCCCAGAAAAGCACTATCGATAGCGGTGGGTTACTATCGATTATCGCTCTTCGTCTATTTTTCTTGCGTCTGAAATGTCAACGTTTTCTTTCAGTTAATCATAATACACCGCTCACTTTAATTACTATCAAGTATCAATGTAACACATAAGAAAATTGTGACTGCTTTTTGAACAGTCGTTTTCATAAATATACTCTCATTGAAACCTTACTTTAGTTTTGAAGAAATTATTGTTGAATATCGCTAAATCGGAGATACCCGGATGTGTAAATAAAGTTAGACTTATTTCCCTTTGCAAGTGTCAAAATTCGTCTGCACAGTGCCTCAGTAATAGAGTACCCGGTACAATAAATAGCACACATGGACGACAAAACGCTTGTTAATTTTCCCGGCAAAGTTAAAAGTGCTGTGTGGAAGCACTTTGGGTTTTAGACGGGAGCAAACGATCTTTCGCAACTTCATATGGTTTTGAACTTTGAACTTACACTGTATCCAGTCTTGATGACGTGAAAATAAGTTTGTTTTCGATACTATCGATTATCGACCGACATTTCATTGCCGATAATCGATAGTAAAAATCACTATCGATACCCAGCCCTAGGTACAGTAATACTTATTGTCAATCATTTTCAGAGCTAAACGTTTCTTTCAAAATAGAGACATGCATTCTTTCAATATCAATTTATGTGTCTTTTTTGGTTATTTGGTTACCCAAAGTTTAATATTCCTGATAAGAAACTATTTTTAGCTGCCCTCAGATGTTAAGCATCTTACCTGTAAATATGTTGCATGTAACTTTTGTAAGTTCCAGACATTAGCACATTTGCTGACATTGATCAATTTATTTATGTGCTCTTTAAACTTTATAACACGTACGTCCAATATTTTGAAGAAATATTATGATCTACTGTAATATAACGTTTAAATCCTGTAAAAATTGAGAAGTTTGTTTATATTGACTTTTTCTACGGTATCTATTTAAGGTGTTATTGATGGGTAAAAGTGGATCTGGTAAGACTAGTATGAGATCTATTATATTTGCTAATTATATTGCCAGAGATACTAGAAGATTAGGCGCCACAAGTAAGTTGTCTTCATAGTTGAATTCCACATATATATTATATACCGGGCCGGTACTTTAAAGTTTAAACACTTAAAATGCAATTGCAATGTTCATCAGTCCTTCCAATAAGCATAATTTGGATATGTTGGCATATTGTTACTCTGTTCGTCTGTCAACATGATAGTGGCTACAATTTTTGACGAATTCTTTCTTATCAGATGCAGAAGGAGGGCCTGACAAGGACAGCCGTCTGGTCGTTCAGATGGGACGAAAAACCAAGTCCCGTGTTGACATCGTTGTGCATGTAAAAGATCCCTTGGCAGTTGGAATTTGATATAAGAGTAGGCCGTAACGCCGCTGCCCGGGCAAAATTTCCATCATAGCACACTGTATGGCGTGTGCCCGTCTTCCATTAGCCCAGGTTAGGTGCAGAAGAGTAGGACGTTAAACCCCATTTCATTTTATTTCATTTCTTTCTTATGTTAAAGTTATCAACCATATTAATTGACTTGAATACACAGTGTTTGATCACTGTCTTTATTTCATTTCTTTCTTATGTTAAAGTTATCAACCATATTAATTGACTTGAATACACAGTGTTTGATCACTGTCTTTGCAATATCATGTGGATGCTCTAGAGCAGGGGGTGTCGCAAATGCAGTCCATGGGCCACATCCGGCCCACGAAGGGTGTAAATGTGGTGTGTGGAACAAATTTCAACAAACTGACGTATTGATAATTCGTAAAAACTAGCGGTGGAAATCAGTTATTATTGTTTTTTTCGGTTTCAGACTCTGACTTTTTTATAGATATCTAAGTTGTATGTCAAGAGAAATTGTGTTCAATTTTATATCTTGGCAATTTGTTATTAGAATTTTTTATGTCACCGGCCAACTTCATGTGGCCCCCAAATCGAAATAAGTTTGACACCTTGCTCTAGTGGCTAAAGTTACCCCCTGATTGACTTTATACACTAAATTTATCATTGATACTGGTACATGCTTTTTATTTTAAATATAGGCATCTTGAAGAACTAGAAGCCAATCAAATTTTAATTTTTTCTGATTTTTTTATGCTAGTCTCCAGCCCAAATCGCCTCATTTGAGATGTTATTCTAATGCATTATTTATTGTTTGTCTCTTTCAGTTGATGTTGAACATTCTCATGTTCGTTTCCTTGGTAACCTGGTGTTAAATCTGTGGGATTGTGGAGGGTATGTAGATCACCATAATCGTATATTCTGGTCCTTACACACCTTATAAAAATACGAAAGCTCAAAGCCGGGGTAAAAATTATTTTTACCTCATCAAAACGAAATTCGATTGTTTATTTAGTATGCCCTCCGAAGAGAAATGGCAACTATTATCAAATCTTTTAGAAGGCTCATATGCAAGTAGAAATGTTATGATACAATCCGGAAATGGATTCACATTTAAGAACTTTTGCAATGAACGGCTATACAATTTTATGGTGAACTATGTTTTTCACTATCAAGTATTGAAACCTTTACTGTGTTTGATTGTGAACATTTCCTGCTTTGACTGAGTATAGGTAATCAGTTAGATTGCTCGATACTTTTGAAAGGATAACTGCAAGTCATTAGTATGAGACATCTATTTATTTTTGGATTGACATCAGCCTTACTGTTGGCTTGTTTCTCTGGGTGTTATGTGTTATTAAATGGACTTTGTCATGGGTGAATGTAATTTCTGTTCCAGACAGGAAGCTTTTATGGAGAATTATTTTGCAAGTCAGAGAGATAATATTTTCCGTAATGTCGAAGTACTGATTTATGTGTTTGATGTTGAAAGTCGAGAATTAGAAAAAGACATTCATTATTATCAATCATGTTTAGAAGCCATTTTAGAAAATTCACCAGATGCCAAGGTTTTTGCTTTGATTCATAAAATGGATTTGGTTCAAGATGATCAGAGAGATAGGGTGAGTTGAAAAAATTACTGTAACTATCAAATCAAGTGAATTGATCTGAGGACTGGCCATACGCATCAACTGTGTTGTATCATGAGCTTCAAACTTCAAGTGATGCAGTCTTCACTTTAAAATGAAAACATACAAAATACAAAACATTTTTAGTGTACCAGCTGTCATCAGCTTCTGTGTGTTTACAAAAAAAAAATCACTAAATAAATTGATTTATAGGTTGGTGTTATTATTTATTCATGTTAAGTGAGACACTTCCCATCAATAGAAACAGGCAACACAAAACCAATTACAGGCGCTTTTATGGGATCAAGTCAACATCATTAAGTCAACGTCATGCATTTGATATTAAAATAAGTTGACCTACGATAAAAATAGAATACACTGCCAAAAAGCCATCATTTCTTAAGTAAAAATACTAAATTCTTCAGGGATGAAAAAATACAAATTAACTGGAAGTTATGACATCATAGCAAATTACAACATCATGAAAGATTATTTATTAAGGGTGTTGCCATGTGTAAGATTTGCTTTAATTTTCCAATCTATTTCTCAGTGAATTTGTAGTAAAAATCTGTCATTGAGTCAAGTGCTGTGGTTTTGATTTACCTGCTTGTACGTGACAAGGAGTAAGATCGCCTGTTTGCACAAGCCAATTGTTGAAATAAAATTGAACCATGTTAGTCCGAAATGACCAAGTTTGTGCGTTGAGTGGATGTTAAACCCCATTTCTCTCTCCAAAGTGAATTTAGTCTATGAGTCCAAATACTTTTTTGTGTGTTCATTTTTTTCTGATCTTTATTTATGAGGATGATGACTGGTACACACAAATTCATGACCAACTGGGAGGTGGGTGGATGGCTGGATTTTTTAAGTTTTATATTATTATTACTTCAATGCGTATTACGCCTAATGCTAAACAGGGTAATTTACAGGTTTTATTTATTTATTTAATCTAAATATTTACTGTGGTACCTAGAATTGGGTCACCTTAATATGACTTTATGAATACTTGTCTAATATTTGAGATATTTTAACATGCAATCTAAACTGTTTTGTTATATATTTTTTGTAGATATTTAAAGAAAGGGAAGAGGATTTAAAGAGATTATCGAAACCATTAGACTGTACCTGTTTTGCTACCTCTATTTGGGATGAAACACTATATAAGGTAATCACTGACATTTAATTAAATGATAATAATAAAGCCATACGGTATAAAAATATATTCTGGTTTGCAAAAACAGTTACATTCATTGGTTGTTACTTGTTAATATTCCCTGGGTCAAGCTGAAGAACTCCATTGAACAATTCTTGTTGAAACTAGAAGTGTAACAAAGGTTATTTATCAAATATCTAACTAGCTGATTTGAGAATCATAAATGAAAGTAGGAAAGTCATCAATTGACTCATTGTTAAAGATGTAAGATTTAGATTAGGACCTGGCTGTTCACGCTATAAAACATGGGGAAATGGATAAAAAAAACTGTAGCACGGCCCATTTTTGATGACGTGGTGGTATTGGGGAACCAGAATATTATTTTTGTGTGACCTTACTTTATTCTGTGCTTAGTTACTATGTTTCATTTGTATCCTAATCTACTTAAAATCGGAGCCATCTCATGTCCCTGTCTTCATTAGCCCAGTCAGAGCAGAACAATTACGACATTAAACCTCATTTCATTTTCAAACTTGATGTGAAGCATTGGGATGTCCTATTGATTTTCCCTATTCTCTGTTCCTCAATGTATCCGTATCTTGCATGTCAACCACTTGTATATATATCTACACTGATTTGTTAATATTTAATTTTATAGGCTTGGTCATCAATAGTATATCAGTTAATACCAAACGTACAAAAATTAGAATCAAATCTGGCATCATTTGGTAATACTATTGATGCAGATGAAGTTTTATTATTTGAAAGAGCAACATTTCTGGTGAGTCAAATTTTTGAAAAAAGCAAGGGACTATTTAAATGGATTTGTCCATCACACTTACTGGGACATATAACTCTCCATTTAATTTAAAGAGCAAAATTTCTGTGGAGTCAACAGAAAGGAGCTAGGGGACTATTAAAATGTATCAAGATAGATTGAGCTACGGTGGCTCAGTGAGTAAGGTTCTAGCTAAGTATCCTTGTGGTTATGGGTTTGACCCGGAGAGTATAGGCTTGTCATGTCAATAAATGTCGCAATAATAATTTAGCTTTTACAATGCATCTTTAAGTACATGTATAAAGTAATGATAATTTTATAGGTGATATCACACTGTGAACGACGACCCCATCAAGATATCCACCGGTTTGAGAAGATCAGTAACATTATAAAACAGTTTAAACTCAGCTGTAGTAAATTAGCTGCAGCTTTCCAATCAATGGAGGTTCGAAACTCTGCGTTTACTGCTTTTGTTGATGTCTTCACATCCAACACATTTGTGATGGTCATTATGTCAGACAAAACTATACGTAAGTAATTACTTTGTGCATATTTTACAATGACTCACAAAATCTGAAAATGTATGTAAGAAATGTGACTGACTTTTTCAATCTTTTTTTCCTTTTCAAAGTAAAATCGGATTTTTATATGCCCATATGGAAATGTGGTTGTATATTGCTGTCTAGTTCGTTCGCCGTCAACAATCTCTTGTGAACACTCTACAGACTACTTTTATCATCTGATTGGTTTGATATTGATATATTTTTTCCATTAGGGAGATGATAAGGCCTATTTAATTTCAATAATTTCCGTTAATTTCTTTATAGTTAACTTAAATTGCTGAAATTCTATAACTCAAAGTATACAAATTTTGTGATTAGAGCATTCACAAAGTTAAACAAAGCAAAATAAGAGCCATAATTCGCTAATTTAAAGGATATAAATTTCATACGGAAATGTTAACACAATATAAGGGTTTCTAAAACTAAGAGTCTTACCCACAGAATTAACCTGTTTGATTTACTGAAATATAATTTCACCAAAGCACAAACCAAAGTTTAAATTGTTTCTGACATCAAATAAACAACTTAGTCTTGTAAATAAATAAACTAGTAGGATACGGAAAAATTCTATGGATTACCACAATTTACAGTATCTTTATTTTTTCATATATTATGGTGTTTCCATTTTCAACAGCATTATTTCTTCTCTGCCAGTAGTTATCAAATAATAAAACATGTATGAATTACTTATTTTTTCTTTTCATATCATTCCAGCTTCTGCTGCAACTCTGTTAAATATTAAAAATGCTCGAAAATATTTTGAAACGTTGGAGAGGGTTGATCAACAATGGATGAAAAAGTGAACAGAAAGAAAACATGGATTAACAATGGATGAAAAAGTGAACAGAAAGGGAACATGCCCATAGATTTGTTAAGCGCATCTTGCAAGCTAATTTGTGAATTCACTCAAAATACAGCTGACCGGTACTTTACCTACTGGAACCAAAGTCAATTAACTTTTAATTAAGTTTCACAAACAAATCAATTTACCAGTATGTTGATACAAAAATAATGGAAAATTTAATTGATGAATAAAATGTGAAGTCCTCGAAAAATACACACAAGTATATGTATGATTATAACAATCTCTAATTAACTATAATAATTAAAATTTTTTGAAAATTATTTTAATTAATTATAGATCGATTGTGATTTAATTTATAAAAGTTGATCATGCACAACTCAACATGTATGCACAGAATATCTCACCTGTGATTTTTAATTTAAAATTGCTATACCTCTTTGATTTTGGACAAGTATCATTTGTTGATCTGTCATCATTAAAATTATTATGTCTGTTGTTTTTTTTATACACAATATTTATTCAGAAACTAAGGGGATTGCGAAACAGGAAAAGCCTATCTATATAAACCCCTCTGTTGAGATATAACCAGTTTTGTTTTCCCTTGCTATCATTATAGTATGCCAAAGTTTTGCGAACGAGCCATCTATCATTTAGATCCTGTTTCGTTTTGTTTTTTACCATTCAAATTTTGTTTTACTTGTCTTTACTACACTAGTATTTGAAAAAGTAGTTATTTAACCCCATATTCTGGATGATGCATGGGATTAGCCAATGAAATGGTCTGTTACAGTGAGTTTTTGGCGTGAGGTGCACAAAACTGGGGGAACCCAGTTACCAACTAGAAATGCCGATTGATTAATCAAATGCGTGATGCCATAGCGTCAAAGCCATTCGTATATCCCCTGGCGTGACAAGTAATAGAGGCAATCGAAAGTATAAAAAATTAAACAAAATGTAGATATGTATTTTAATCAGATTGTTTTTTGGCTGAACTTTTTGAACAAGATTATTATACACTTATAGTGCAGTGATATATTCTCGTGTGAAAAAGATTTTGGAAGTATTTCGCTTGTAAGACGCTTCATGAGAGGATGTTTCCACAAAATAAACACAAATTCCTAAATACAGTAAGTTTGGAACATAACCAATTTATTAAACTGGATGCAGACCACCATTAAATTGTAGTTCATCTAGTTTTAGCAATTCTCTCCCATTCCCTTCTCCTTCCTTTTGCATGTCCAGATATGTTGATTTTTTGGTCAAGAATATGGAAGAAAAGGGTTTGAATTAACATTTTCTGCCTGTTGCCATGATTTAGAGGCAGAAGTATAACAGAGTTGTGGGACTGATTATGGATATATGTAGATCGTATAGTGGCATGTTTTTAGTATGCTACTTTAAGTTTGTGAATCTCAAAATTTTATTAGTCGAACTCATACAAAATCTGAAGCAATGGCATGACCATTTGTTACTCTGTTGTGAAAATTTGGGAAAAAGTTGGAGCCAGGCAAAAAATTAACACTGAAGTTCATGGAGAAATGGGGGGTTGGTATCATAAAGCCTGTCATTGAGTCAATTGGCGTAGTTTCGAATCCCTCGTGGTACGTGACAAGGCGAATGCTCGCCAGTCCAATCCCGTGGGGTTTTTTCCATGTCCTTCGATTTCACCCTACTGCTAAAGACCCCTACGTGCAAGGATTTACCTCCCTTGGCTCCTATCTCATGGAGATACCTCGCAATAAATCTGCATTAACAAATGTCCATTTCTTGCGCGCCAAATCCATCCATAAGCATGCTCAAAGCGAACAAGATGACCCACTGAAGATTTACAATGTTAATGGGTATTCTGAGCATATCAAAAGGGTATATGCGAGCTCTTGATCAGCAACCAAGAACATATCTATCCCGCTCATATTATGAACTTTTATTTTGAATATTCTGATGAAGACTAAGAATAAACTCTAAACTTTAACGTCTCTGTTTTACTGTGTTTTTTATTTATAATTCCAGATCTCTGGAGAAATACCATTATGATTTAATATTTTGAAGGACGACATTGGTATTAAACGAAAAACTCGAGAAAGCACTTTTCAGGTCAATTTCCCCCACCACCCTTATCTACTACTCACGCACACTAGCAACCCCCAACCAAAACCTCACCATAAAAAAAAAAAAAAAAAAAATGCCTGATCACCTACCAGATTCGGAATCTACGCAACATGTGGTCTAGAAAAACTTGGTCTCATAAATTCACAGCTTGGGTGGCCATTTCCACCCCCAGCCACCGGACTATACACAGTGAAATATACTATTCAAAAGGTAGGGGATATTTGATTTTTAAGTGTTATTAAAGTCACCTAATGAAACTGGCGAAGAAACAAATGACAAAATGAAATGAAGTTTACATTCATCGATTTATTCCAAGTGATCGTTAGACTAAGTAAGGCACAGACTGACCATTATAAGGGTAAAATGATACCCGGGGTCAAACAGCAAAGTTACCACAGCATCACAACAAAGTCAGTAACGGGTAAATCCTCCTCTGTTTGCCAAACAAGCATTGATCCGACGTGGCATACTCCTAATGAGATATTTAAGGTCATTTTGGTTCAGATTGTCCCATTCCTGTTGCAACGCAGCAGCAAGTTCTTGGACATTGGCAGGACGTTGTTGACGTTGACGTAACCTCTGTCCAAGCATGTCCCAGACATGCTCGATGGCAACAGGTCGGGACTCAGTGCTGGCCAAGGTAATGTGGTGATGTTCTGTTGTTGGAGGTAACCTGTAACGATCCTGGTCCTGTGACATCTTGCGTTGTCATCCTGGAAGATGAAATGGTGGCCATGATGTCGTTTTCCAGCAACAGTGATGCCTCCCCACACCATAACAGAACCACCCCCAAATCGATCATGTCTGATGACGTTAACGTCTTGGAAGCGCTCGTTTCGACGACGCCACACCCTCCTACGTCTGTCCAAAAAATCAACAGTGAACCTTGACTCATCTGAAAACATCACATTGCTCCAGCGTCGATTATCCCAGTGTTGACGATCCCTACACCAACGACGTCTTGCCTGAATGTGATGATCTCTCAAACAAGGGATCACGCGAGGACGTTGGGCGCGAAGTGACCCCTATGCAGTCGATTCCGAATCGTCTGGCCACTCACTCTCACACCAGCGTCTGTTTGAAGACGAGCGCTGATCTGATTTGCTGTGATGACACGATTTCTCAAGGCCAAGGTACGGATAAATCGATCCTGGGCTTAAGTTGTCGCCCTTGGTCGACCTGAGCGTGGTCTGTCCTGTACAGATTGTGTATCACGGTGTCTGGACCATAGCCTGCTTATGACAGACTGAGAAACATTCATCGTCAGCGCCACAACCGCCTGTGTTGTGCCGATCTGTAGCATGCCAAGGGCACGTAATCTTTCATTTTGGGTAAGCCGACACATATCAAAATTTGTTTTCTGGTCACTAAAACAATTAAACTGATGTTTCCACCCTGGAATTCAATGCCACAATGACTGTAACATTCAAAGTCAGAGTCGTGCAAATCTTGGGTTGGACCCCAATAATGATCCCGAGCATCACCTGCAATCCATGCGGTAGGTATTGGTGCGTTTGGGCGTCACATGTAATTGGAAATGTTTCTTCTGTTAGGTTCTATAGTGACTTTTTTCGTAGTCATTTGCATATTTTAGTATTATGCCCCCAAATTCAAATATCCCCTACTTTTTTTGAATAGTATATAAGTCAATTATATACTGAGCGCCATGGAAAACCCATCACTTTTTGTCCCCCAAATATTTTATTACTAGGTGGTTTTGTATGTATAATATTATGCAATACTATGAACTATTGTTTCACACAATGTTCCCAAATGCAAAAAAATATCGGCCCGTGTGCACAAAAAAAATTGCACGGGATGCACATGGAAAACCCAATATTCACGTGCAGAATTGTGTGTGAGCCCTTTAAAGACATGTTTTCAACTTATTGTGCAGTGCGTGAACTGTGAAACATCAGTCTGTCGTAAATTGTTGTTGAACGTGTGAAGGAATCGAACTAGAGATGCCGAGACTTACTGAAAATCAACGGAATGAAACGATGGGAATGTCCAGGGCTGGCATGTCTACATTGAACGTCCTATTGCCAGACACTAGGCCACTATAGTAAGGTTGGTGGAACGTGTTCGAGTTACTTCATCGTCACGTGACCATCAACGTCCAGGTCCACACCGCGTTACAACCATAGAGGGTATACACCTCCATGGTTACAACCCAGGCTCAAGACCGCTACATCCGGGTCACTCATCTGCGTGACAGATTCATCCCAGCGACTCGAACATGTGGACCAGTAAGTGCCAACAGCGTTGATGTCGTCAAAGAGAAGTAGAACGCCGTGCACGACGACCTTATGTTGGAGCTATCCTCGGGGATCATCGCCGTAAGCGGCATTTTATATGGGCTCAAGGACACCAGCCACGGAGAAGAGTAGACTGGTAATTAAGTAAGATCTTCAGTGATGAGAGTCGGTTTCACCTTTATCACGCTGATAGTGGTGGCCGTCAACGTGTGTGGAGACGTCTTGCAGACCAATGGGGTGGAGGAAGTGTAATGGTGTGGGGAGGCTTCACATTTAATCACCGGACCTCCCTTGGACATGTCTGGGATGAGACCACAGACCACATGTCTATATCGGAGACCACACACGCACACCATTGCCATTACTGCTTTAGATGCTGCTCTTGTCCAAGAATGGAATATTTCTCCCAGACCTTCTTTCAAACATTGGTTAATTCCATGCGACCTCGCTGCATAGCGTGCGTCTTGAGCCCGTGGAGGACACACGCGCTACTGACATCTGTGTCGTTCTTTTGGTTTTGAGTTTTGACCCCTCTGACTTTATACCGTTGATTACAGATAAAACACCCATAAGTGTACAAGTGTGTTGTTATTGGTGTGTTCCCATTTGAATATTGTTCACAATAAGAAGCAAAATAAATAAGATAGGTTTACTGGATCATTTTGTTATACGAAAAACTAAGTGATGCGTTTTTGCATGGCGCTCAGTATTATACACAATCGGCAATATCAAATATACATACAGGGATAACATATTGTGTAAGATAAGTTAATACTATATTTCTTAAAAGCTGTTTAACTTTTCGGTGTGGATTACTTTTAAAGTAACTTTATAGTTAGTTAAATGTTGATTATCTGTAGGCTATGTAGTACTTTTGGGGTCCAGATTAAAGAATGTTTCAACAGATTAATTCTGGAAGCTTAAATGTCTAAATTACGTGAAACGGAATAATTGCAATCAACACACAGCGGCGATTGTCATTGATTTGCCGGTGGATAACAAGCATTATCTCAGCATATCTCAAGGTTTTTAGCTAATTTGCCGGTAGCACGATTAACCCAAATCCACCATTAATTTCAACACATTAAATAATAATTTATATCTGTATTGATATACTGTTCTTAATATTTTGATTAAAATTGTACCGTTTTTTTATTTAGAAATGCCCCTCAAAATGAGACTTGTAAATAACTGTGCATATTGTGTAAATATTTAGTATGGGTTTGGCCATTTTCAAATAAAGCATAAATATATTACTTTTGCGGGAAACGATGATTATCAGAGGATCATATTTAGGTGCAGCGTTTAGTATAACCACGTGTGTCATGTTAATATTTTCTTTCGTGTTTTGAATTGGCCTATTTCAAATAAATTCATTGGCTATTTTTTTTTTTTTATTTATTTCACATATACATAAATATTACAGATACAGATACAAAGGATAATGTAAAACATTATTTAAACAATCAACATTGGAATGAAAGTCGTTCCTTTACTTATAAAACTATTGTCCACGTTCTGTACTTGGTGACAACGGAAAATATTTTGTATAAAATTATTTTTTAGTTTATTACAAAGTGACTTGACTTTTGTATTCAACGTTTCCATTCAACTGTCGAACTGAGTCCCGACTGTCGTGCACTCGGGTCCAACGCGTCATATATACGTCGATACATAATTTGTATTGAGTCCGAAATGTTGCCGGACTTAAATTTCATACAGCAGGTTCGATTTTAAATTTAAAAGAAAAATGATACTAAGGACGGTATATGATCGATATAAAATTTATGATATGAATTGAAATAATGGTAGATTTTGGTGAATCGTGCCACTGTTAAAACTGTGCTTCGCTTCACATGATCTGTGACACTGATCAGCAGTGTCGCCGGACTTAAATTTCATACAGCAGGTTCGATTTTAAATTTAAAAGAAAAATGATACTAAGGACGGTATATGATCGATATAAAATTTATGATATGAATTGAAATAATGGTAGATTTTGGTGAATCGTGCCACTGTTAAAACTGTGCTTCGCTTCACATGATCTGTGACACTGATCAGCAGTGGTGCCGTAAGTATAAGGTTCTTACGCAGACTCAGTGGTTCTTGAATACCACAGAGATTTTTACCACAGAGTAAAAATTTTACTCTGTGTTTTTACTCTGTGTGAATACATTGTATGACGTTAACTAAAGCACCTGGATAGAAGCGACTACTACAGGGAAGTAACTCCTGCTTTGTTTGTTTTTTTACTGTTATTGTCGTGGACCGTTATATTTACCGTTATGCTTCATCGGAAAAGAAATATTTGAGCAATATGTCAAGTCTAGGTGTAGGATTCGAGCGGGTTTACGTAAATACCGATATATTTCAAAACACAGAACAACCAGAAGGGAGAAGTGGGCATTCCATGGTAGCCGATGAATCGAATTTATATGTTTTTGGGGGCTACATTCCAGCATATGACCGACCGTTGGCGTATGACAGCAACGTAGCAAACAACGAGTGCAATAAATCGAAAATTCTAGTCGAAGTCTGGAGATTTAATTTTGCCACTAGAAAATGGACGCAATTAGAAGCAGCAGGTATTCCAGACACTTGTGCCGCGAGCTGTTTAGCACTTCATGGCAAAAAATTATTTGTCTATGGTGGAACGGGATATCCTTTTGGACAGATGATGAGTAATACTATAAAGGTCTGTGAATGTCGCCATGTCAGTAAATCAGGTGCTGGGAGTTACTGGTACTTGATTGAAACAAACCCTAACGTTTATAATGCACTAGATAGTGGAGATAACATGCCTCGTAGAGCATATGGGCAAAGTCTAATATTTCATGAAAATAATATTTACACTTTTGGTGGTGCTGTAGGATTCCATGAAGAGGCTGTCGCAGAACTGCATAAACTTGATGTTCATACAAAGACCTGGGAGAGACTCGCTCCGTCAGGAGATTTACCAATCGGTCGATATAAACAGGAAGTAGCTTGTGATAAAGACAGGTAATATTTTTATAATCTGTGCAATGAGCGCTCTGAGAGCAGTATAGGGCCTATCGGAAACCTGTCAAATTTATCTTGGAAAAAAAATGCTGCTGTTCCACAAATTGAAGGACTGAGAGACTTTGATTTTTATGACGCCACAATTCCATGATGGCTGCGTCACAGAGACAGATTACGTATAGACAGTATAGCTGCCTATAGGGTCCCCAAGAAAAAGAGGACAACCTTTTTAAATTTGATGTTTAATTATATTGTCTAGTTCGCTATGGTTTATGGAACAAATAGACGGTCAGATTCCTGTGATCTATTTCACTTGACTATGCTTCCGACAAATCTTATACTAGGGAAGGATCAAGGCCCACACGGTCAGTGATAACATAGCACTTGAGATGAGTTTTAGTGTGATCAGTCACTCCAAATGGGAGACCGGTCACTCGCATTCGCCTGGTATTCGGATTTTGCTTTCATTTTAAAAAAGTTTTTGCGATTTTCTCCTGTTATTTGTCTTTCTTTCCTTACATGAAGGCCGCATCATTTCAACATAGGTCCATTCACCGTTGATGTGGACCAAAGGCAAAGGTATGGATGGGAGAGGAGAGAACAGAAAAACCATGAAGCTGGAAAAAGCAGCAAAAACCACGCCCCAAATCACAATGATTTTTTTGGCGGCCAGGGAAAGGGTCACTGCTCAGTCGATGAAAACATGAGATGAAGAAGTCCATTGATTTTCAGCAATATCTGATAATTATTGCCAAAGTTATCTCCCTTGATCACTTTGAAAAATCTAGAGGCCAAACTTATCATCTGATTGACTTCACATTGATACACAGAGTTTAAGGTCTTGAGATGAACAAGTATATTGATTTTCAGTGAATTTTGTTAACAGCACAAATGTTTCATATACTTAACGTTAGCATGGGGCAGAACTTTATAAAACCAAACAAATTCTAATGATTTTGTGATAATTACTTAATGAGTTGTTACTCTTAATCAGATTTTAGTGTATTATCAATGTTTCATCACCGAAAAAAAGTAAAAATAAAAAACTCTTGTTGACTGCCCAGACGATTTAGCTGCTGTGGGTGTATGTTTTTTTGCCTGGCAACCTATCTTTAATCTAATCAATATTCTGTGACTTTCAATGTTCTGATACTTTCCATTACAGAGTTACAAGTATCCCCCCACTTTCCTGAAAACCTTGTCAATGCGATGGAGGCTACGTTTTTTTTAACAGAATTGAATTGTCAAATTTGGTGGAAGCATTGCAATATTCTATGTTTTGTTACTTTCCATAAGTCCCCCCCCCCCTTTTTGCAGCAAAACTTGTGAACACTATATAACAGATTATTTTCAAATTTTGTTTTGAAGCATTGGGTCATGAGAGGACAAACCCTAGTATTGGTATTCAGGGTTCTGAGACTTTCATATCAGAGATATGACCTCTTTTTCCAAAAACCTTGTGAGTATGATAAATGTTAGTTTTTGACCGCTCTTTTTCATATTTGACTTCAAACATAAAACATTTTGGTCATCGATCCCTATTTAATCAATAGTCATAATCCACAGTCTTCCATTCCGGAGTTATCCCCTTGTTTCCAAAAAACTTGGTGAACGTCATAAAGTCTCTATAGATTTTTTTTTTTGTTTTTTTCAAATTTGGTTAGCATCCAAGTTTTCTTTTCAAATAAGCTGCAGTGGAGTTGTGGAGACAAAACTGTGTGGAGACAAAAAAGTTTGGGCTATCTTTTTAAAATTAATGTGTATGTTGTTTACATTAATGAGATGAAGAAGTCTTTATTAATTTCAACAATTTATGGTCCTTGTTTCACTTTGTAAAACCCTGTTAAGGCTCCAATTAGAAAAGTTATCATCCGATCTGTATTAAATTTATTTTTAATATTTGAATTACTGTAGTAGAACAGAGAAGCCTATTAAATTTCAACAATTTCAATTGATAACTTCTGGAGTAATGGCCCTTATTTCACTTTGTATACCATTGAGAACACTCAATGGAATACAAAACTTATCACCCGTTTTGTATTAAATTGATATCAGTGTCTTGTAATTTGAAATGTATTTAATTGATATCAGTATGTGACGACCCTTGTCGACTGCTTGAACAATTTACTTTCTAGGGTGTATTTTTCAATCCCTTACATCCTGTCTTTGAATTAATGATTTATTTCTTTGATTTTGTAGATTTTATTTATTTGGTGGTGGCAGACTTCACTATGCAGAAACACTGGCCATCGTCTACGCTTACCATTTTAAGAATAATCGGTGGGATGCAGTAGCAACACGTCCCGATTCTAAATATGGTTATCCAAAATGTCGATGTAGTTTTAGTTTGATTCAAGTGGAATCATTGATTTATGTGTGTGGAGGCATAACTTACAGTTATGGAAATACTCAACAATCACTGGACGACATTTGGACTATTTCGTTAATTGATTTTCAGTGGAGAAAACTCTCTGTTCGTCTTCCAGAGCCATTATACTTCCATCGTGCCTCATTGTCTCCTTCTGGGTTTATGTATTTATTTGGTGGAGTGCTGCCGTCTGGTCAACGGTCAGATCGAATCTATCGCTGGCGAATACCTCATCACATTTCTCCTTTGTCCGAACTTTGCTGGGAAACTGTCACAAGAAATTTTAAATCAATTGACAAAGAGACACGGTTGTGCCTGGAGATGTATTATGGAATTCCGAACAGGTTCACAGAGAGGATATTTTAAATAAAATTTTAATGAGGCTAACACAGTTTGAATTTTTGGAATATTAGCTGGTTTTAATTAAGGCCTATGCAATTTTAAAATGTCAGAATGTTTGATAGTTTTGAATGTTTGAATGATAGTTTTAATTTTAGGAATAATTGTTGTAGGACAATATTTGTATAAACTTTATACAAAAATAAAGCCTGTGAGATTTTAAAATTGAAAATCTTCAATTGTACTGTAAGAAACTATCAGGAAAATTCTTAAAGTGTTGTTATTTAACCATTTGAAGAGAATTTTCACTTGGTCATTCTTATACAAATTTTGATTATCTTGTTTATGGCTATCCAGTTGTTAAATCTATATATGTGAGAAGCATTTAAAATCTTTACATATATGCATACAAAATAAATTATTTGTATAAATTATTTTTTTCCAACTTAAAATATATAGATTTTTTAAAATACATGTAGAGTGCATTAAGCCTCAAAGTCTAAATGGAAGCAAATAATTTTAGATTGAATTAGTCTAGGCCATTCGAGTGTGTGATGACCTCATATCTGTCCAGTCTGATTATTAGCAAAAGAATTACTCGTTTTAGAGTATAAAAAATTAATTACACTAATTACAGTATGTTGGACAATCGACTCCAAGAAATTGAGATTGAAATGTACAATGAATTGATTTAACAGTTACACTATTTATATTCATTACATGTTATGTTTTTACGGTTTAAGTGAACAATGTAATCTTTTAGAGGCATTAAGTAACTGGTTAAGAGTATTCTCTCAAGGTATCAAACAAATGTATATGTACATGTATTAAAACTTTTTTTTTTAGATATGCTATTTTCAATTTCCCAACTTCATTTGCTCATGAATGGTAACAAGTATTTATTTTCGATTATTACTTATTTTAAAAGGCGTATATCTCTATTCTTAGGACAAAAATGGATCAAGACATTCAATTTTTAAAAAGTTTATTGTAATTTCTATTCAGATATGTTTGGTGAAGCATGTGAGCAGTCAAAATTGAATGCCAGTTATTTGTGTCTGCTTAGTCCAGTTTACTAGTTTATCTTTTAGTTGTTTATAATTTTTTCCTCATCGACTTGTGCAATATGGTTTGCTTTTAAAATATTTATTGCAAATAAATAATGAATATCATTAGCCCATATTTTCAGTGTTAAGATATCAGTATCAATAGTTGTTGAAATGGAAATCTATTGAATTCTTAATTGGTGTTTTTAATGTTGAATATGGGTAATACTGATTTAGCGTTATATGCCCTCTAATATAAAATCTTCACAAATAGAGACCATGGACTCTGTAATGATTTGATTAAAGATAGACAGTTTAAGGTATTTTACAGAAGCAGAGATAGCTTTAAAATAGCTGTTTTTTACGTCATATTTTTGCTACAATTTATTTAATATTTGTTTTTTATTTAATATTTGTGTTTACTAATAAATGGCTATTTATTGTATGATATTTTATTTAATATTAATTTATAACAATGATTGTTAATGGGTTGTTTACAAATAATATTCTGATTAATATTAAAGGAGCGAAACATCTCTGATATAGGTCAAAATAAAGTGATATACTTTGACAGCTACCTATTTCACAAAACGGATGAACACCTCACAAACTTAAAGTGCCAATCCCGATAACTTTTTGGGGAATAAAACTGCTTAATTTTGTGTTAAAATCCTTTAAAATCCATAACCTAAGGCCTACCTACTAACCCGATATTTGTGATATGCTTGTAAATAACTTAAACCTGACAGTCTTCATCTGGAAATGGAGAACGTTTTATTATACAGTATCTGGATAAAACCAGACTTTTTTTCTATAAAAATAATATGTAGGTGAAATTTACCTTTTGTTATCAAGTACAGGGCATGGGTCATTCACTGTATAAACCTCTCAAGAAACATTAATCGATTACCAGGTCACCCAATGAAAAAATTGACTCAAAATCTTAAAAGGGTTACGTGTCCGGATAAGCAGTTTGACGTTCCCATCCAAACGACTCAATATTTTGAGCTGAAATTTTAAGACAAGGTAAATACACCATGCCACTATATTTTGGTCCAAATTTCATAAATACTCAGACTTTAATTTTTGAGACTCTGTTCTTATCGGGATTGTCCCTTTAACTAAACAGACACTTTTTGTATTTTACTCAAATCAAAGACTTTGACACTATTCTATATTTAATAGTGGTACACATTTTGTCCTATTACTAATCAAAGAATCATCAGATTTACCAATTTCGATAATTTATTTTGACCTAAATCAAAAAGATTTAACTCCTTTGATTAATATTATTGTTTATGAGTTTGAAAATTCTCAGTGCATTTAGGACTGAGCCCCCCTTTTATCTCGAGAAATACTTCATTGAATGATTAAATTGATCTTTTAGAATCAAATAGATTTCAGGATTGAAAATACCTTATACATTATGTTGGAGTGTTAAAGTGGCATTAGTACATAGTACATGGCAAATCAAACTTCAATTTGTGATTTTAATCTTGTGTATATTTATATCAGATTGTATGCATAATTTAAGATAAATCTGCCATGCTATTTTTTATATATAAATGTTTTAACTTTCTACATATATACAAGCTATGTTATGATTTTTTGAGGAGCCTCGGTGTGTAAGGCCCTCGCTCATTAACCACTGTAGATCAAGAAAACTCATGATGATTTTCCGGCACAATAATGATTTAGAGCTAGATAGAAAACCTGCCAATATTGTATGAAATCAGTTGATTTTAAGTCACATCATGTCTAGCAATATGCTATAACTTATGTGATATGTCATCTAGTTGCATAAACCGGGCTTGTAGCCAGCTCATAAAATTTGGCGTGGTTTCGCAAATTTTTGGAGGGGTTGAGGATGTGGTCGGCTAAGAACACTCTAAGAAATCATTATTGTTGGTGAAATATTTGGGGTGGCTAATTCGATTTGGGTGGGGGGGGGCATAGCCCCCTGTGAATTGTTGACCGACAGACCTGGTGATGACAATATGCTACACTGAAATTTGGGTAGATAAAAACTTATAACAATAGTCTTTCACCATTAGGTGGTGAAATCGTAGTAACAATAATTTTAGTAATAACAATAGTCTTTCACCGTGAGAGAAACTTAGTGCCTTGAAATGTGATGTTAATGAGAACTCATTTAGCTTCCTAAGGAACCTTTGGCAAAATAAAAACATAAAACCTCTCATTCGCATAAGACTTTTGAAAAGTATTGTAGGAGAAAGGTAACATTAATTCTACACCTGGGAACAAAATCGTTTCAAATTCAACAACTTTCTAGAAAATAGAAATAAATAGTTTCAATTTATTGATGAATATTGGTGGAAATGATCAATATTTATGAACAAAAAATAGCACAATTTTGTTTATGACGATGGCAAAGATTTGAACATAATTTAGAAATTTAGTTTTTCGTTTCTGCCAGTTCATTTTCTAGTCGCAAAATCTCTGTAAAGAGTGGTAAATAAGTAATACTTTTTTTCATTTGTCCTTTCAGAAGATCAAAATCCATCTGTGTGTCGACAGCCTCCTTGCAAAGTTGGTAATGTTGTTGAAAGACGTCCATGCCAAGTTTTTTCTGTAGATAATGAGTTAAGGTTGCGTGGGCTCGACTTTCACAAGTCTTACTCTCCAACATTGCCAGATACAACATATGTACATTCTGTACATTAACAACATTCTCTGTAAAATCAACCAAAAAAAAAATCAGTTATAAAAAAAGTACTTCTATAGCATATAACAGCTATATCTTAACAACAGCTTATCCGAAAGAACGTTAAATTTGATAAGGAAGGTCTACAAGAAATCTGATCTGTGTGGTGTTATAGAGCTTGAAAAATCTGTTAACAAGCAAGATACACTCACATTTTACAAGAGATAGACAGAAAACGAGCATAAAAATGTGATATTTCATACTATCATGGACCATAATCTAGAAAGTTATGGTCCGATACATGCAAGTATTGAACCGAACCCAGACCTTTGGGATATAAACATATATAAGCTTCACTAAAATCGAATAAAAATTGTGACCTCTAGAGGCTCCACAACCTTGGTATTGCATACTTTTACACTATTTGCGTAAAGGGGGAGTCCATATTGCATAATCCAGGAAGTTACAGTCTGATATGTGCAAAGTTCATAGAGCACTGAATAATGATAGGATTCTTCCTCATGTCCATAATGCTTCTCACCAAATTTGAAAAGAATCTTTTAAAAAAAGTAACCTCTGTCACAATGGTTTGCAACAAAGGGGAATAACCTTTGTACAGTAAGTCTCAAAAGGGTAAATATTGATAGCCTTGGTAGGGTTCTTCTCTTTATGACCTCAATGCTTCCTTCCTTAGCCTCTATCTTTTCACAAGGTTTTTTGACAAAGGACCATTTCTCTTCATTTAAAAGATTAACATAACAATTAACATTTATTGTTCTACAACCAGACATTCATCATTATCAACATAATCCTCTGTTGACAACTACATACAACTCTTTATACCAAACATAGATGATGTGACTTCTATATGTGTGCAATATTCTAGTTACATGGCCGAGGTTACCATAGCCATGTTCAATAATTCGATTTCAAAATATATGCTATTTTTACGGCATGCAAGATCGAGTTTCAGCCATTTTCCACAGCTCTCGGTCTTGACCGGCATATATGGTTGATATGGAACCCCGACACTATATTTCCTGCTTGCAACATGACAGATAGGTCAGATATAGGTCCTATTATACAGCTGATATAGAACACACATACCCCTCTCATGACAAACAATGCTCCAATCCTAATTTGTAGAAAAAAATCTGTCAAAAAGGGTTCCCTCTAACATCCACAAAATAGTTTCTGTGAAAAAATGATTGATTTGGCAGGAAACGCCACTCCTTTTTCCCAATCAGATTTTGGATTGATCCCACTCTTGCATATATGACAGACATGTAATTTACAGTGTAACTCTTTAGAGCATTCAACCACCCAACCATACTAACAGTATATTACATGAAGTTTTACTGACCTTTTTATAAGTCAGAGGATACTCTCGTTTTAGTTGTTTATCTTATTTTAATATCAACCAAATACTGTAAAACTGGAAATATATTAACCCTTCTGGACTATATAATTATCTTAATTCATGACTTGAACTTAATATATATTTTAACCAATGGGTTTGATATATAAACACCAATTTAATTAAATTAGATTTATTTTTTTGTTAATTGATAGAGCCGACAGGAAGATTCTGACCATATATCATCATGATTCAATTCATATATTTCAACTTTATAACAACAAATTTGTTTAAGAATAATGAAATTAGGAAAATAACATGCATGATCATTGATATTAAAAATGTAATGTCATTATTGTTTCCAATTTTACAGTAATGATAATGTTCATGCTATTGGGTCATTCCATGTCAAATACCCCCCAAAAAATGTAAAAATTAAACCGTACCCTCTGAAATTTAGCTGAAATTTGGTGTATATGCTCATTTCGACAGGAGAAACTGATATTTCAAATTTTAGCTTAGTCCGACCAACGGTTGTCGAGATATGGCTGTCTCAATTTGGGGGATTTTGGCACAAATGGGCATGGCTGCCATTATTCATTTGACCATTACTTAGCAACCAACAAGTCAAAATTGCTATCATAAGTATTTCTGGAATGGAAATTCCACAAGGATTCCAAATATGTCCTTATTTTTGCCTAATTACAAAGATGATCATTTGCTGTTTTAAGAATGAGTAGCTATCTTTAGGAAGTCTGCAGCAGGTTACTATGTCTCAAAGAACAAAACACTGATTTTCTATGGAAGGGTATCGCTGCCAATATTAAATTCTATGCTAAAATGTCTTTTCCGTTGATTATATGTAAAAAGTACTATGTACAAAGTCACTTTACCGGTAATGATAAAGTCAAAATACCTCTAAAGCCAAAGTTAAATGTAAAACGACAATGTGTCAAATGACAAATGTTTTAATGCACAATGCTGTTCTTAGACATTTCTACATTTTACATTTCTCTCATTACAAATCACATTTGCGCTCTGCCACATCTCATTTGTCATTCAACTTGCGCATAGCATCTTCTTAAATATACAAATATAGTATACCACGTGACTTATTAACATAAATACGGAAAAGACCGATCTTTCTTTAAATAAAAATATCAATAATTGTTCCAAAGGAAAGATAACTCAGTTAACGCGCCATTAGTTGTTTTTCTTTTTAAATTATTTATATATGTTTGGGCTGGTAAAAGGAAAATATAACTTTTTGTTGAATCTAAAAATATGAGCATCCTGACCAATTTCCTCCCCGAATTAGTAAACATTTATTGATGTTTGTGAAAGGTTTAAAGTAGCTAAGTCTCTAACTCAATATCATCCAAAATCTTCAACATTGAAAACACGAATTATTTGTCAATTTAAATCAACAATGCTGTGATCTTACCGGGAAAAGATGGACTTCTGATATCCAATATTTAAGACACAATAAAAATTTTACCATTGGTACACGAATCGTGTACAATAAAGCGTTTCAAATCAAGTTCGAGGAAAGAGGCTAGAAACAAATCAAACGGCGTGTGTAGACTGGAATAACCAGACGCTAGAAATTTGCATTCGATTGAGACTACTGACTTATTTCGCTGAACATAACTGATTTGAAATAAGAGTAAAAACGGAAACCATTGAATTTAAATCAGTTTATATACATTCATGTTACATTATTATATGCGTTGCGACTCTTCAATTTCTAGGTCCCAAATCAAATGTTAGCGATTTAGCTCCTTTAAACTAATCGCAATTTTGAAAAATAATTAATGACACTTAACAGGAACAAGATAATGAAAGGACGGAGAAGCCAGGGAATTTTTTCATCCGTTGTGATTGTCATAATATAGACCTCGACAATATTTACTTATTAGGCCTATACATGTATTAATTTTTCACTTACCTGTGTTATGTATAATACGGTATCAATAATTATATTATAAATGTGAGAGAGAGAGGGAGAAATGGGGTTTAATGTCCACTCGACACAAACTAGGTCATTCCGGGACTAACATGGTTTAATTTTATTTCAATAATTCGCATGCGCGTGGGGGTCTTTAGCAGTGGCAGGAAATCGGAGTGCCAGGAGGAGACCCACAAGGTTGAGAAGGCGCCCCTATCTCCATGCCACATACGCTCACACCAGGGATCGAAACCACAGCCGCAAGCCAGAGGTGACCGCCAATCTAGAGATCGAAGCGCGGCACTCTAGACCACTAGGCCATCCCCCCCCCCATTATAAATGTATGAATATATATGATCTGTATGTCCATAGTGGCACAGCCGCAGTACTATATTTTGTCCTTGACCTCCTTCATTTTATATAATCTTACGAAAACAAAAAAATAGAAAGTGGAATAATTATAAGAGATTCTACGCGCATGAAACCACTTGGGCTTACGGCTCGAACTGTATTGGCCGAGAAGGTTTCTCCTAGTACGGAACAAACAACTGAAGTCAACTTAATTGTTAGCTAAAGAACCCATGAATGGCATGAAGTAAACCGAAGAATGGCAGCACGTTAACTGGGAGAAATAATTCATATTCTTATTTCAAGAAAGATCGGACGTTTCCGTATATATGTTAATAAGTCACGTGGCATACTATATTTGGATATTTAAGAAGATGCTATGCGCAAGTTGATGAAAAGAAAGCGTGAATGACAAATGAGATGTTGCAGAGTGCAAATGTGATTTGTAATGAGAGAAATGTAAAATGTAGAAATGTCAAAGAACAGCATTCTGCATTAAAACATTTGTCATTTGACACATTACATTTGTCGTTTTACATTTAACTTTGTCCTTAGAGGTATTTTGACTTTATCATTACCGGTATTGTGACTTTGTACATTGTACTTTTTACACATAATCAATGGAAAAGACATTTTAGCACAGCATTTAATATTGGCAGCGATACCCTTCCATAATTTTCAGCCTCATGTGTGGACATTTGACATGATTTTGCAAGCTTATAAAAATTATTATACCTCCAATTTTTTGATATTGTGTAGAAAACATGTCAGGCTAATTTTTCCACTAACATTAATCTCACAAACTAACATGGTCACAAGTTCCGGTCATCATTTTAATGTCAAAATGTGAACCTTTGAAATTTTCAGTCTGAGAATAATTAAATTTGTCTTATTTGGTGTGCCACGTTGAGTAATCTATCTGAGTTAAATACTATAGTGAGAACCTATGCTGTGTATAACATTCACAAGATTTTACAAATTTGAAAGTAAACAGAGGTGTATCAACCCAATCTTCCAATAAAATAGTCTTTAATTTCGATTATGAACAATTTTTCCTAGTTCTAATAAGAAGTGAGGGAATATGTCCACACAACAGCTATGTCTGAACCTGTCTGAACAGCAGCTTATCCAAGAGGATAATCTCTATCCTGTTTACAAGCTTTACCACACACATATTAAAGCTATAGAGAGAGAGAAATGGGGTTAAACGTCCATTTGACACAAACTAGATCATTTCCGGACTAACATACGGGTTAATTTTATTTCAATAATTCGCTTGCACGTAGGGGTCTTTAGCACTGGGTGGAAATCGGAGGACCCAGAGAAACCAAAGAGGTTGGACAAGCGACCCTACTCTTTGTCACGTACAACTGGGGATTCGAAAAATGGCAGTTCACTCAATGACAGGCTTTATGATGCAGCGCGCATATGCTAACCATATGTTAAAGTACTAGATTGCTGAAATGAACTTGGTTCATCTTTTTGATTCTAATGCTTCACACAGAATTTGATAAGCAATAGGATTATGTTCTCACAAATTTGAAAAGTAGGTTACTAAGGTTATCATTCAATGAATCATATGAATACAGCAGCTAAGTCGTTTGAGCAGTCAACAAGGGTTGGTAATGAAAACATTTACAACACATTCATATCAGATTTCTTAAAAGAGTAACAATGCAATAAGTAATTATCAAACATCATTATAATGTTTGGCTTCTAGTTCTGCCCATTTAATACCATGAATTTAGCTTTTCTATTTATGGAAACAGTGGAAATCAGTTTAGGTGTAGAGGCCTATAAAAACTGTGGTCTAACACACTAATAAATGAAATGAAATGGGTTTAACGTCCTACTGTACGATTTACAATTGTATCCTACAATAGTTGTAACAGCTACAATCAACTTTACAACTATCGTAAGTAACAGTTTAATTGCGTTCCTCAAAGCTATTGTAAGGGAATTGTAAGTCTAGCAATTGTAAATCGTGCGATTGTAAACTTACAATCGTGATCTTCTGTGCGAAAGTGAGAAAAATCGATTTGACACTGCATCCGGTATGTGAGAGTTATCTCCCCTCTCCGGCAGACGACAACAACCATTGACGTCATGTATATGACGTCAATGACAACAACAATGTCAGAAGATAATTCCCTCGACTGTTGGTTGAAACACTCGAGACGCTCGACTTCGCCGTGCCGTGGATGTCCCCCAACTCCGAAAAAAATCCCCCTTTCGCAACAAACCTTAGCGTTATCAAGACTTTGTTTTCAACGCTGAGTACGTGAGAAGACAGACGTGGTTCCAGCATGTTAATCAGCTTTAAAATTGACAACCTCGTCATCCTATAGCGGGAGAATATATCAACATCAGAGAAGACATCTAAAACACGGGTCCTGTCCCTGAATATCCTATCAGGAACAATCTTTCCCTTCTTTTGTTCTTGTATTGCAACAAATAACGTCATTTTGCATTCCACTAGAATTGATTGTAAGTATAGGTTACAGACGGTCATAGTAACTTACCGAATTGATTGTAACTTACAACTATTATAACTTACAATTGCTTTGAGGAACAATGTAGTGATTGTAAATAAAAGTTATATTGGATTGTAGTGACTTACAACTATTGTAGGGTTACAATCGTTTTGAGGAACGGGGCCCAGCTCCTAAGCTAGGCTAATGAAGACGGACCTATGCCATACATTGTGCTATGAGGGAAATTTTGCCTGGGCAGCAGCGCTACAGCCTACTCTTATAACGAATTCCAACTGCCAAGGGATTTTTTACCTGCAAGCCAATGTGTACACGAGACCTCAGCTGTCCTTGTCAGATCCCCCGTCCTACATCACTGACAATGGGGAAACCACGCCGGAAAGTCTGGATGAACTTTCTCGTCCAATGCAGGGATCGAACACCCAACCTCCAGACTAGCAAACCAACGTCTTACCCACTTAACCATGTGACCTCCAAGACACTAAGAATGTTATAAGTGAAGTCCAGAACAGAATATCGCTGAATTATAAATATGAATAGCACTTTTAAGCCACACATAAATCAAACATGAAAAAAATCCATTACTAACTGTGGCTTTTGTCATATTACCACGGTTTTTGAAAGGGAAAGTCACTTTCAGCATATGAATGAAATCGTTAAAAACTGTAGCCTCTATCATGTTAGGTTTTGCGGAAAAGGGAGGCTGTCTTCTCGAGACCGTAACTGTAAACTCTATCATGTTAACAAGGTTTTCTTACAAAGGGTGATGACTCACAATGGAAGGTTACATAATCGATAGGGTCATCTCATGGCCCCCCTCTTTTCAAACCAACAACCTGCAGTCACTATCATGTTCTTCTAAAACCCTTATTAAAATGGAGAGGTTATGTTGTTATGTTGACTGGTAGACATCTCGACGACTTCATACAAGCAAACTTTGTGTGAGTGTATAAAAACAGATTAAGAAGTTTATAAGGGACAAAAGAATCAAAACAATTTTTTCTGCTATGTTTGGTTAATTTCAGACAAAGTTGGAACATAGTTTACCTTCTCTCATATCAACTACAGGAACTGAACGTCGAGGTCGATCTAAGGGAACACGAAATGGTGTAGATACAGCTCCTGTGGCCGAGTTTATATCATTAGGAATCTGAGTCCCAGCGACAATACCTGCTGCAAAGACATCATTGTCTGGAAGACCAGAATCATTCATTATATCACTAGGTGACATCACTGGTGGTGTTTCAATGTTCTTATCTGGGGTTCTGCTAGCAATACTTTTAACAGACCTTCTGCGTACACTGGCAAATGGTTGACATAAATTCATTATTGGGGCTTCACCTAAACCCTGAAATTATATTACCATACAAGTATTTAATAAACTTTTACAATGTAGTTTGCAAGGGATTCCTAAAACACTGAAAACACCCTCAGCGTCTAATGAGGGGATTACCCCAAAATATATATAATCAAAATAATCTGAATTTTAGAAGGTTTTGTCCTTGTGAACCTATGAACAATCCCACCAAGTTCCATTGACAATTTTGAATTATCAGTATCGCATTCACAAGCTCTAACAGCCAAAATAAGAACAGAAAGACGCGAGTTTAAAAATTACAATCTCAAAAAAACCTTATTTGGTTATCTCTTACCTGGTTCCCCACATTAAGCTTCATACCCTTTTCACATGAATATGCAGCTCGCTGCTTACACATTCTGGCCTTCATTAAAGGGGAAACTGTTAATCGCAGTTTTTTTGGACTTTCAACACTAAAACAATCAGCAGGGAGGTGATATTCTGGAGTTTTCTGTCGTATAGAAAAAAAACATCTTATTGATGAAGAATTAAGTGCAACAGAGCATAGAAGTTTAACTTAAGCTGTTTTTATTTTGTTTTAAACTGTAGGCAAACATTTAGAATTTTTCACATTTACAAACCATCTTATTGATAGTTATTATGCAAAGACTAGGATAAGCAAGCTTATAAAACACCTACCCATTTTTATTTATTTTGAAAGTTAACTAATCGATTTTCCTATTATATACTTACACTAACAGGTGTTTTATGATCTATCGACATTTCTTCCTCTTTCCTCTTCTCGGGTGTATAACAACCAATTTCTTTCTCCTTCACCTTAGTAATGATTCTGTCACAGTCATCCAGACCATCTAACGTGGTGGAGTTTATTATAACATTATGATTTTGATCCAACGGTACTTCCATCGGTGGCAGAAATCCAATGTCATTGTTTGTATTTTTATTTGAAGCAACCGCGTTTTCATGATTATCTTTCTTTTCGTTACCAGCTTGGATGAATGGAGCAGGTAACTGTCGTTTTCTCCAAGCAATTTTGATACTGCCACTCTCATTATGTCTGTATTCTGAAATATACGGTTGTAGGTCTGGTACTGAAAGAATTTGGTCTATGCTTGGTCGGTCATCTTTTGGTATTCTCAACATCACAGCAACCAAATCTTGTAATAGTAAGCCATAATGTCTGAAAATAAAATAATGCTAATAGTATCACTAACAGAAAATTGAGAAAAGAAGAATTGGCCGGATAAAAGCTCAACTAGTTCATTGCAGGACTTACACATGAAATAATTATTTACTTGTGTGCAGTGGTGTTTAAGAGAGCGAGAGAGAAAAATGGATTTAACGTTGACTCAACAAAACCTAGTTCATTTCTGGACTAACATATGGTTTAATCTTATTTTAGACGTGAGAGGAAACCAAAGGACCTGAAGGTGACCCACAAGGTTAGACAGGCGACCCTACTTCTTGTCAGAGGTGTTTAAGACTTAACCCTTAAGAATAAATAGATGAGGTTAGACAGGCAACTACTGTACATGCATTAAACTCCTACCTTTAAATAATAAAAGTTATTATCTACAAACAATATTTTGGGGTCTAATCCACCAAAAACAAATTACAAGAAACACAAATATAACTAAAATGAAAACATAACAAAAGAAATCAGGTTTCACTTTCCTTGTTTATCACACGGGTGCTACCCCTGATAAGTGGGTACCAGGTTTGAAATATCTCACAGTTCTTTTCAGCCAAGATTTAAATCTGGAGCATTCAATGTTAGTCCAGAAATGACCTAGTTTGTGTCCAGTGGATGTTTTATGGGTTCAAAATGGGCTAATGAAGAGGGCATACGCTATACAGTGTGCTTTGAGGGAAATTTTGCATGGGCAGCGGCGCTACAGCCTACTCTTATATTGAATTCCAACTGCCAAGGAATGTTTTACGTGGACACCAATTTGTACACGGGACCTCAGTTTTCCGTCCCATCTGAAAGAATAGACAGCTGACAAGGGAAAACCACGCGAGAAAATCTGGATGAACTTTCTCTGCCAATGCAGGGATAGAACACCCGACCTCCAGGCTAGCGAGCCAGCGTCTTACCCACCTTGACATGTGATTCACAATCTATTTCAGTAATTTGAGTGCGTGCATGGGAAATACTGGAGGAGCCACAAGAAAATCCTTGAGGTTAGGCTGGCGACTTTGTGGAATTGGAACCATGCTCCTGGTAACGTCTGTTTTTTTGGGTTGTTCAATAATATTCTATATTGTTAAGTTGAGACTATTTTATGTCTTCATTTAATAAACTAAAAGAATTATAAATAGATATTTGATTATGGTACCTTGGAATTGGATCATAAGCTCCTGATTGAACGGTCATCAGTAAAGAAGTAAAATCTGGTGCTTGAAATGGAACCCGTAAAGAACATAACTGATATAATATACATCCTAATGACCATATATCACTCTTACAGTTATATCTATATAAGGTAAGGATATAAAAATAATATAAACATAGTCAGGAATACTGAATTTCTTTCAAAACATACAATGTAAGCCAATCTATGAATGGAAGGACTACATATTTTTCCCAAATATATTGAAATCAGATTTGATGTCCTATCCAATCTACAAGGTTTTATGTCAACCTTGCCTGCACCACTAAAACACGAATGAAGGACAAGCCAAGCTCACAAATTCTGAAGGTTATTCTGTATCTGGTTTCAAACCAGCGATGCTTTATAGGAAAGGAAATCTTGACGGTGGGCAAAATTTTATTGCATTCTTTAAGCCTTCAAGAAATCCAATCCCTACTTTGTTCTCAAGCTTACAAAAAATCTGTCAAACAAGCAGTTGCCATGCAAGATATGCCAAGATTTTGAAATAGAACATAGGAAGTTATTAGTGCTCATTCTCTCGATGTCCACATCGAATTATACAAAAATCTGTGAAAAACTGCTGCCATGATCACGATCACAAGGGTTTGGAAAAGTGTTTATTTTTGCAAAAGAGTTTCACAGATTGGTACATCATCTCATGAACCCAATGCTTTACAAAATTTCACATGAATCTATTAATGATCTGTAGGTTATAAACATACATTTCAAATTTAAACCAAATCAGATAAAAATTGTGACCTCTAAAGTGTTTAAAACATGATTTTTCGTACAATACGGGGTCATAATCCATGAAGTTACGGTCCGATAGATGTCAATATCGAAAGGGTGATAAACCTATATTGCAAGTTTCATTGAAATCGGATAAAAATTGTGACCTGTAGAGTGTTCACAAATAATTGTGGACGGATGGTGGCAACGATAATATACATCCACATGAAAATGTGGGTGTATAAAAACTGTAGCCTTTATAAAGTTTTTGGCAAGAGGTGGATAATTCCAGAATGGAGGTTTGCATATTCCCGACTCATTACAGAATTTGTCCTCTAATTGTAATTGTAGCCCCACTGAGAGCGGCCTTGAAAATGCATTCATATTTCACATTTTTCGTAAAAAGCAGGTGCTATATAATAGCTCTAGAATGTATGGTCTGATGTGAAGCAAAGTCAAATTCATCCAAGAACTTTTGATCCTTAAGACATATAGTTTATAAAATGAAATGAAATAGGGTTTAATGTCCTAATGTTTTGCTCTTAAACTGGGCTAATGAGGACAGGCATATGCCATAAAGTGTGCTATAAGGGAACTTTGCCTGGCAGCACCGCTATGGCCTACTCTGATATCGATTCCAACTGCCAAGGGATCTTTTATGTGCACGTCAATGTGTACATGGGACCTCGCTTTTTCGACCCATCTGAACAACTATACAGCTGTCCTTGTCAGGCCCTCCGTCCTGCATCCCTGACAAGGGGGAACCTGGCCAGAAAATGGGTGAACTTGGGTGAACTTTTTCGACCAATGTAGGGATCGAACAACCGACCTCCAGGATAGTAAGCCAGCATCTTAACCACTTATCCACAATGATCCCAACATAGTTTATAAGTTTCATCTTATTAATCAGACAAAACTTGTCGCCTTGGGCATGTGCACAAACTTCATGCTTATTTTACATTTTGCGTAAAAGGCAGGGAGCCAATGCGCACCAAAATTAAAGAAATCCAAGAACAAGTTTCAAGTTTCCTCTCAATCGGATGAAAATTGTCCCCAACCTGGACAGTACTTTCTTTTATACTATTTGCGTAAAGGGGTGTGGCCATTTGACAGGAAGTTTCAGTCCGATTTTAAGCAAAGTCAGACCTTATCATAACTGTGGTGTAATGATGATATATTTATACAGTTTTCAAAATAATATAAAAATTGTGAACACTATAAGAGGGTCCACTAGCTAAAAACATGATATTTCGTACACTCAGGGGTCATAATCCAGATAGTTACTGTCCAACATGCGCCAATATCTAAAGGAACCTAGACCTTTGGGATTTAAATATATATTTCAAACATACATAAAGTGTCACCAAGTGTTCTGAAAAGTGAAAGCATACTCTGTTTATTACACAAAACACAAGATAAGATATTTAATAAAGGATACTCTTCATTTTGACATATTTCCGGACTAAGGTAGTGGGTTGATCTGGTAAAATTCAAGCCATAATTACATGTATCTCTCAACACCCCTGTTAGACCATAATCTGTTAATTTCAAACAATTCTCTGATGTAAACACAATATTGTTTGGATTTAAATCTGAAACAAAATATTAAATAAAATGATATGAAGACCTTATATCTATTGGTGTTCATATTTAATGGTTCTAAAATCAGATCTCATATTTCGTTTTATTTCTGATGTTAATCAACAGCACCAAAACAGGATGATTTCTTTGCATAGTTTTGTTTATCTGAGATTAAAATGACTAGGCCCCGAGTTCTCAAAGAATTTACTCAACTTTCAATCACTGTTTATGAGAAATATCTTTGATCCAGAAACACAAAACTTTGCACATTTGAAATGGAATGAACAGTAAATAGGAAACCCTTTTTATATATAGTGGTAAATATGAATCAAACACTGAATATTAACCGATAATTCTAAATTAGTCCTTTAAAATCATTCAAATTAAAATACATGAACACACACTAGCCCTTCAATAAGAAGTGGTATACCATGTTCTATATAACTTACTTCTGTGTAGTATATGAGATGTATGTAGAAATGCTAGGCCCATGGTCATCTGTATTAACCAGTTTAATATTAAACATTCAGTAAAATGAATATCACCCTGTTCTTTTATTCTAGCTTCTAAATTTCCTAAATCATAAAAAAAAATACAAATAATTAAAAAATGTATGGTACTCAGTCTGATGCCATTGTTATAATTGAATTTGTTTTACCCCCTTTTACATGGATATATGTTGAGGTTAAAATGGAACATGACCCACTATTAAAAGACACAATAAATCAATAACTGAGCAAGGGTAGCAAATCAATGAAATACTTTGATGTCATAGGGGCAAAATGAAAACTATCATAATGTTGCATTAAGATCCTTGAGAGATACAATGTGCATCAAAAAGATAATCATATTTATAAGAAGTACATGACCTCAAAATGATGCTTATTGTCAAATTATGATACATTCAGTCAAATTAGTTGTGTCATGGTATCATGCTATATGACTATGAGAGCAATGTAAAAACAATTACTTTTAGCTGTTTGCTAGTGTTTCACCATACATCTGGAGTTACAGTAGTCTATGGCCTACGAGTAGCTATATTGTTTACAAAATATTGGAAAACTTTAGGAACCTGTTACTCAGTTGTAAAGTTGTTATAATTTGTTTTCAAGTGTTAAGTTTGGTGAGAGTTTGTTTATCTGGTCATCTCATGCAGGCACATATAGACATAGGAGTACAAGCCACTGGGGCAGCTTTCTCCCTAACTTTGGACAATCTGACTTTTTGGGCAGACCGGTAAAGTATAAAAAAAAATTTCTTTTCAGCCAATGCCAAAATAAAGTGCCCGAAATCTAATAAAACACCAATTTTACTTTTCTTTTAACAGTTTGATTGGATGGTTGGAATTCAGGTCAGCATATAGAGGAATTTAGGTTACAAAACTACTGGACAAGAGTTGCTTAACTCATGATCTACAGAGGTACATAACTACATTTGCAGTAGTAGTTCAATTTTCAAAATTTCCTTCGGGAGGGCGAGACCCCCATACCCTGAGACAATTGATTGGATTTTAGCGATTCAGGTCAGCCACCAAAGGTAGGCTATCAGGCGCGGATCCAGGATTTTTTGCAGGGGGGGGGTCTAGGTTTGTCAACTAATCAACAGGGGGTTTGGGGGCCCTCCCCCAGAAAAATTTGGTAAATTAGATTCAATTTGGTGCATTCTGACGTATTTCCAGAAGGTAAATTCCAAAATTACAGATCTAAAAGTCGTCAATAAAATCGCATAAAACATTTTCAAGTCAAGAGCAGGGGGGGGTCCGGACCCCCTGGACCCCCCCCCCTCTGGATCCGCGCCTGGCTATATTTGACAACATTGAAGTTGCTATATTCACAGGCTGAAATAGCAGGAAAACGCTTACTGCTGCTATTAAATTTTCTCCTGATGGTCCCTTTTCTGTAGAATGTAAACGATCGATTGATTGATGGGAATTTGAGTTAGCCATATTAATTGAGGTATATCAGACCGCTTTGCCTCTCTCACAGAAGACCGGTGCCACTGTCTGTAACCAGAAATTGGGGGGGGGGGCATTTCAGGTTCTGCCCCCCACCCCCACTCAATCAACAGTCATCAAGCTCCTACGCTTTTGCATAAAGATACCCATATATAGATACCAAAAAGCAGTTCTAAATGTTTTACAAGAACCCCATCATTTCAGATTTTGTGTAACAAAATATTGTCGCTTTACCATGTCTTAAAAATGATTTGGGAGGGGGGGGGTGCAAGATTTGGATATGAAAATCAGTTGGCATACATCTGGTACAAAAAATCCAAAAGTTTAAGAAATGGACAATAGGCTCTAATTGTGATTGTATTCTATGGTAATGAGGTGGTTATGAACTTACCAGAATCTGCATACTGTTGAACTAAAAACAACCCGCGATCTTCAACATATGCTGTCAAATATTGTATAATATTCTCATGGTTCAACTCACAAATCAATAACAAGTCAGCAACTGTTTGTTGTATTTCTACTCTTGTTCCGTTCCCAACATTTATTTCTTTCAGAACATATTCAGTCTGACTTGATTTACACTGAGATAGCCAGGACTTTCCAAAAGTTCCTGAGCCCAAAAGCCGTAACTTTTCATATTCGCCCGCCATTTTTTTTTTAGTCTTGTTGTGAATTGTCAATGTGCTAGCACGTGGTGAACTGTTGTAAGGTTAACATTGCCAAATGAATATTTTGCCCACACATCCACGCGCTTTGAATGAATGCAGGTTCAAATAATAAAATAACCTTTAAACGCATTTGGATAATTCTGACAGAGTTCAATTGGCTTGACGAAATTAAAGACAATAAAGTGATAACGAAAACCGAATAAGAAATTTCACTAAAATATATTAAATTTGTTTATTTTATATCGTTATTTTGATGGCCGAATGACTAGCGCGGGCGCGCTGTATCTGTCATTTTGAGTCACCTTGCGACAAAAAGAAGGGTCGCATGGCCAACGCATGTCCTGGTTCCTATGCGGAGGGGGTGGACAGTGGGTCACCTCAGTGGCATTAGTTGCCGACGCAAATTTTGTGTAGGCCTACCAACAACATCGTCAATCCACTGAAAACTGACATTAAAGTTAGTTTAATAATTAGAAAAGTTCAATCTCAAATCAAATTAATTTAATTCGTTTCAAATGATACAATATCATATTATCGCAAATACAATATTTAAATCAAAATATAATGTGTAAACATGCCCCATTCACCGCACTTTGTGTACACGTGCACAATTCTACCCCCCCCCCACCCCTCCAAACACCTCCACCCCCGGTGTAAATATACCCCATTCGCCCATGATATCGAAAGCAGCTCCGTTGGGATACCCTGTATAAGTACTGTACTGAAATCACCGATGTACTTATTATATCATTTCACTCAAATAACCTGAAATCAATTTATTCAACTTGACCACAACTTGTCCATATTTAACCAGGAAATCAGTTTATTTTTACATATATAAATATTATACGTTTGTTGCAACACGTTTGGTGGAAGTTTTATCACTATTTCAATATGACTGGGATAGGATATATATTTTTTGGAGTGTTTGATTAAATATATTCAACTCGTTTTTACCAAAAAATGGCTGACCGAGTACAATATTTTATAACTGACAATAAGATTGCTACTAGGGTATTTTTAATGTTATTGAAATAAAAGCTAAATAAAAATTGAAAGTTTAAGGAAGTTATGAAAGAGGTGAAGTTGTAATAGTATATAAGGATAAACACAAGTTAGAGACAGTATTCACATCTTTACTGTGGTAACCTGAGTGATATCTGGTAGAATACTTGGACAGCTGAACCATACGTGGACAACTGATTAACTGATCCATACGTAGTATCCTATTTGACTGAGATACAGTTAAACAACATCATACATTTTAATAATCAGCTAACGTAAGAATATTCTCTATTTAACTATCATGATTAAGTATGACTTCTGTATTTCATATTTATGTATCGTTCTATGTATGCCTACCCGTTATAGAGCATTGCACATCACTTCTCATTTGAGGACTGCTAACACCTAGCATGAAACAGTCGACAGTGACAAAATCTTTCGCAGATTTTGCTGTCTCAGTTGTTTTATCATTAACATTAAGTATGTAATCAAAGTAGAAAACAGCGTGATGTACCTACAAAACCTGATAAAATAATATATAGCGAATCTCTGTCCTTTCAACCTTTTAGTTTGTGTATTGCAAGATTTAATTCGTCTACTTCATATTGGAGCAAAGACATGCCATTTATTGCTTTGTCTGAAGTGAAAAAGAAACTTTTGGGAAAAGTTGCAGCCGTGAAAGGAGACCAGAATTAACATTGGAGTTAATAAAAGGTGGTCTGCTCCCATCTCTCAAACAAGAGTTACACTGTTCGTACATTGTTCAGGGAAACCATTGCGTTGGTTCAGATTTTCAAAAATGAGTTCAAGAGGTTTGATATATAATGAACTCATAATGGTCTCATTTTTCTTTTCAGATAAAAGATGAATTCACTGAGTTTCATTGTCTGTTTTTCTCTTGTCAGTTTAAGGTAATTTACATTTCTCCCTTTGTTGGAATGAATCCATTACAATAGAGTAAAATCTATAGTCTAACCTAACATTTTATTTATATTATTGTATTTTAAATATACTGCAATCCGTTAACTTATTTTTAACCAAAAGCATGATCTTCAATACCCAATCAAGTAGTCACCCAAGGAATGATGGTCCGTGTTTCAATTTCAAGGACTTCTAATGCATCTCAGATTCTAATCGGATTTAAATTTAAAACAAGGTTCAATAATTTATGTAAAATATATTTTTTTAGTGTTGGTCTGACGTTTGTACAATTGGATATTAATAATAATAATAAGTTGACAAAAGCTGAATTTAAAGGATTGTTGGTCGTCTATGATTTAAACGGTATGGCTGATCTTTCTTTTATTTGCCATTTTACTTGTTCATATACATGTACTGTATTGTGTATTTTATACTGTATTTTTTATGGTGAGTGATACACAAGTAATATTAGAATACAACACCAATGTTTTAGCCTACTCTATTCTAAAACAGATACAACTTCTTGTCTTTCTGTGTTTTCTTGTTCTTAACGACGTTGTTTTTCCAATCGCAGAATATTAGAGATATAGCTTTCACACTACACATGTTATTTCGAACTATTAGATAATATTATATTTATATATTCTAGGTGACAATGAAATAACACTAAAAGAGATAATGGCGTCTACCAATTTAAATAGCGCACAGGCCCAGGCTATATTAAATAAATATGATACTAATGCTGATGGTAAAGTTCATGATATAGAACTTAATGATATTTTTGATAGAAGCGATTTAAACCGTAAGTTGTTCAATTCATGCTTTCACTTTATTAACGGACAATTCGTACAATTGTACAAATATGTATATTACATGTATACATATTCAAAAACGGTTTTCAAACAGTTCAATTCTTTCCTGTGTCCATTCACTAGACCTATATCCTTGAGCTAAACGCAGTAATGAATGTTAATGGTGAATGCGACACCCATAAAATAATCTTCTGGTGTAAGGGTAAAACTGTTCTTATTTTTGAGAAAGAGAGAGAATTGATTGTTAACGTCCCCTCGACACAAACTAGGTTTTTTTTTGTGGACGAACAGATGGTTCATTTTATTCCATAAGGATAGTTTTATGTTATTGTTGTTTTTTCAGAGGATAAAGAATTGTCCTTGGCAGAATTCAATGCTATAGACGCAGTAAGTTAATTTCTGTTTCCTTAACGCAGCCCCTCTTCTATGTTTGTTTCGACTGTTCTCTTTTATACAGTTTTTATTAATTAAGTTTTATCCTCTTCGCCTGGTTCCTATCTGAAACTATATTATGGCCTCCACAGTAGATCCTCATCGGTCACGTTTTAAAGTCACTCGTCACTCGTCTTTAATTTATTGTCACTGAATGTCCTGATTTTCAAATACCACACGTGGGTCATGCTCTAATGTTGAACATACCCTTCGGAGACAACCCGTACCTTGAATTGTGGCAGCGCAACAATTTTCCCAGCGAGATATGTAGTTTTTGATAAGGAACATAATGAACAGAAAAATTGTATCTTAGCGTCAATTATAAATTGAAAAGATTATACCCAATAAAACTGGATAAGGGTAGCCTCACCAGTCAACTGATTTGTATCATTTTAACCAATGGTATTTTACTATATTTTAGACGGATACCACAAAAGCGACAGCAACGGGTGTAGCAGCAGGACCAATGGACGTAGCAGCAGGACCAATGGCCGTAGCATTAGCAATTCCAGCAGCCGTAGCAATACCAGCAGCCGCAGCAATACCAGCATCCACAGCAATGCCACCAGTCTAAGCAGTAACAGGGGCCGGGATTCTTTAAACAGACACCGAATTGACATCAGTCCATCGATTTATCAAACTGTTAACTCGTATTGCATATTATAAATACATGTATAAAATTATGATTCCATATCAATCTTCACAAAATCAGGGTATTACGGTACATACTGGTTTTAATTCAGATGTAGATGGAAATACACCGACATTGTGAAATGATTATCACAAATAAACATGAAATAAATGATGTTAAACATTAGTACATGGGTATTTTTAATTATTGACAGTATGGAGTATGAAAAATAAACAGCCATTCTTTTGATTAAATCCAGTTATAATAACATCTTTATTTCATTCCGGTTTCATATTTTGAAAATTGGCGGCAACAAGAACGGTTTAATATTATTTTAAAACTGTGCCTTATTTTAGCAATAATTATACAACTGTTTTAGCAACAAGTATTGCTTGTGTATTGTATGTTTTGTTTCATTTTATTCCAAGTCCAAACCATGACACCAGTTTCCCCTTATATCACAAGTTACTCTCAAAATGACCAATATTTTGTTTGAAATCGGTGTACAAATTTATTTCTCTTCAAACTACGGAGTGAAACCCCCGTGAAAATTTTACAAGTTTTGTGTATATTTCGGGCCTTTGGCGCATCTTGAAATGCTTTCTACTGAACCATCCATATCATCCAATCGTCTAGACCCTTGCTAGAATATTTTGTCTCCAAGGCAAAATTTTGCCTCATAGGACGCCCATCTCAATAGTTTGCAAAGGGGCACGTGCCCCCACCGGCCACCCAATTGACAGCAGTGAGTCAACATCGCACAGAGGCCACAACAAATGCCCAGTGGGTAACACACAAAACAGTAGTCAATGGCGAACCTACGTGGAACACTCACAGTTGCACCAATACGTTAATACCTGAGGCTGGTAGTAGATCTGTCGATGCCTTCGAGTTCAGTACTTTTACTTCTGACCATTGAATTCTGTGGCTCTTGTTGTTTCACATGTATTCGGCGACTGTCGATTGGTCGTCGTTGGATAACGATTGGTGATCCTTAACCTTGATACTTAAGGGTCTTTTAGTTTCCTCTATATACTGGTTTCATGTTAATAAACCATTAATTATTATCCAGTAATCTCGGCTTGGCTATTTAGTCCTAGGTTCCATCCTGGCGAACACAGATAGTATAGCGGAACTTTCAGGCGAGCATGTAAAACAACATTCAATAATGTAAAGAAAATAAGTGAAATGAGGTTTAGTGTGCTACTGTTCTTCTCCTTTTCATGGAAAGAGCAGGTGATACAATCCAAGTAAAATTCCGCACCCAACTCAATGTATGGCATATGCCTGTCTTTTTTAATATTTACAGCGGCATTTCTGTTAATATACAGCTCACGTGATGTAAACTGACATGTGGTTGTGTTACTACATTAGATTTGATGTAATTTTACATAAGCCTTGTATTCTTATGCGTTTACATCGTTTTATGTAAGTTAACAAACCATGTGATATTACAAATCATGTACTGTATTTTTACTATAATTATAGCTGTAAATATACATATAATTTTAATAGTGTTGTTGTGAAGATGGCCGACTTTTATCTAGCCGAGATCATAGCCTGTCCTGATGCATGTATTATGAGAAATTTTGTGTCTTATTTCGTATTTTAACATGGTTGTAATGCGAAGGATCATGTCCTTCCAATTCTCGGTAATGAACTTTGTTCGTGCAAACTTCACATTTGTCTTTTTTCACGATTTTAAGCAGTCCTATTTCACACGTTTTTTCACGTGCATTCCCTGTAATCTGGCCCTTTAAATACAGATCAAAATTTCAACATTCATCACTAGACACTTTAATGTCCACCCATCGACCATTGCTCGTCTCAGACAACGCTTCGACGCCATTGGAAGAGTTTCCGATCGACCCCGAACTGGAGCGCTACCTGTAACAACCGCTACTCAAGATCGCCACATCCGACTACAGCATCTGCGCAACAGGTTCAATTCAACTACTGCTACTGTCAGAGGAACCGTTGGAACGCGGCAACGTCAGATCAGCCATCAAACAGTCCGAAGGCACCTGGCTGCTCTTGGGTAACGCTGCTGCCGACCCTACCAATGTCAAATTCCTCTTCATCGACTTGGCAGTTAGCAATGGGCCGCAAATCAGGGGTATCTGCACAACACATCATTTCGATATGTAATCTTCTCGCATGAATCCCGTATCTACCGAGTACGACGTCGACATGAACGCTTTACTCGTACTGCGTGCTAGAAAGCTTTGGTTTCGGGGGAAATGGCGTCATGGTTTGGGCAGCCATCAACGTCACCTTCTGGTCCCAGTTGGTGGTGATCCAAGGCAATCTCAATGCTCAACATTATGTTAACGCCATCCTTCGTCCCATAAGCCCAATACAATTTTTCGAGTGAACCTGAAAATTATATACAAAGTTTTTTTTATGATTGATTTTAGTAGCCTAGGGTGTCCTCTTTCAGAATCTGCCTGTCACCCTTCAGCGTTTCGAGAAATTCAAGAGTATTTATTCTAGGATGATAATTTTGGTGTCTAACCGTATGTTTCTTGGGTCAAGGAATACACTGATCTCATTTATTATGTTGTGGGGTGATTAGATGATAGTAAAATCAAACATGCCAGACAATATGGCCCTTTAAGTCGTTAGCGGCGTTTGGGGGCGATTATTTCGCCGGACCAAACTAAATCCAGTGACAAACTATATATTTCTGGACAAAGGAGCGGATGAGTGATAGGATAACAGCACATTATATCCTATCAGGGGATCCGGGGTCACATGAATCGCCTCCGAAAGGGAGACACACGCTGTTTGCTTAACATTAAAAAAAAATTCTACCCGCGAAACAGGAACATAACCCCCACAAAACTAGGCAACATCCAGTTTAATCCTTTAGTCATGTTTCTGGCTGCAACCTGTGAAGGCACAAGCGCAAAATATTGTATATTCTAAGCCATTCCTAGTGTAGCTACAAGCACACGTACTACTTGAGCTGCCGCCCTTGCATCCACATCTGATGAGCCACATGACAGACTCTGGAGCAAGTTGGACGGTTGTAATGACCCTTTCTCCCAGGAATACTGTTCCAGATCAAGTTCCGGTGGATTCTGGTCTTCCAGTGAACGCCACACAATAGCTTGGGGGTGAGCCCCTTTTAAGATCTCTGCAAATGTACCATTCGTTGAGCAAGATTACATTGTTTTGATGGGGAATAATGACGAAGCATTTTAAGCTTTAGATGTCCACACCTTCCGGCGTGTTTCAGACATAGATTTCTAGAACCCTGTCCATTGCAAGCTGACAAAAATACAGTGGTCTGTTAACTGTGTAAGCAATGATTCTATTGGAGTCTCTATTACTCCGACGATTAAGAGAGAATACCATTTTCAAAGCTATGCCTTTCCCCACGACGTAGCCGCATGTAACCGTGTCACATTCAGTAAGCTTGCAGGATTTCAATGATAATTGGCATGTGTTTCTCCGTAGTTTGACCTATGTCAACGGTTGTTCTTTCCTCGATTGGCGATTAAAATTTAAGTTTTTTATGGACCGAGCTCTTTCACAGGGGGTATAGGCATCCAAACTGGACATGTATCGATATTCTACCCACCTATACCATGTAGTCTAGGTCTAACGAATAATGCATTTGTAGCGAACGAAAAAAAAATATGCCATCGCAAAGTTATTGAGTGGCGATCACTGTAAGATCGGAATCCGCCGAAACATGATCCGGAACTGTATTGCTGGGAGGACACTAAATTGAAAACATTATAACCGGTAAAATTGCTCCGGCGTAAGTAATGTGGCTCATCAAATGTGGATGCAAGAGTGACAGCTCATGTAGTACGTGTGTTTGTAGCTACACTAGGGATAGCTTAGAATATACAATATTTCGCGCTTGTGTTGTCACAGGTTGCAGTCAGAAATACGACTAAAGGATTAAACTGGATATTGCCTAGTTTTCATAAATTTATGTTCCAGTTTTGCGGGTAGAATTTGTTTTTTTAATGTTCAACAATCAGCTTGTGTATCCCTTTTCAGGGCCGACCCACGTGTCCCTGGAGCCCCTGATAGGGATATATGTGGTGTTATCCTATCACTCATCAGCTCCTTTGCCCAGAAATATATAGTTTGTCTCTGGATTTTGTTTGGTTCGGTGAAATAATCGTCCCCAAACGCCGCTAATGAGTTAAAGGGCCATATTGTCTGGCATGTTTGATTTTACTATCATCTAATCAACCCACAACATAATAAATGAGTTCAGTGTATTCCTTGACCCTAGAAACATACGGTTAGACACCAAAATTATCATCCTAGAATAAATGCTCTTGAAGATATAGGGGATTATTTGATGTAGTGGCCGTCTTGGACGCCATCTTGAATTTCTCAAAACGCCCATGAGTGACCGAGGTTCAGATTCTGAATGAGGACATCCTAGGCTACTAAAATCAATCATAATAAAACTTTGTATATAAATTCCAGGTTCAGCCATAGTTCTGCAGGACTACATGTACATGGGCGTACGGGTTCGATGTCAGTTTATTTTACCTATTATTTATTTACATTGTTCAGTAGCTAAAAAGCATTTGCGTATTAAATAATATTGTATATTGTTTCGCTATCTTGTTTAAACTTGCAATGTTTTAACACAATGTTTTAACACTGTGCATGACCCGTTTGATTATGTCAATAAAAATATGGTTAAATCAATGATGTTTTCGCGTAGACATTTTCTGGTGCAGATATGATGGTATAAAATTTGGCTTTAAACGGGGCAATGTAAAAGACACCTGAATCCCAAGAAACGCGCCATCGCGGTAATTAGACCAGAGCTACTGGAATTTGCATAACATTGATATTGGGGAAGGATACCAAAAGCACCTTTCAAGGCATTATATCCTCCGTGCGACAGAATGGGAATGTTGACAAGGCCTCGACAGATCTACTACAAGCTTCAGGTATTCTGTGAGCGTTCCAGGTAGGTTCACCAGTGACAGTGTTTGAAGCTGGGTATAATCTGCTGGACAAGTAAATGTGGAACCGTTACTAACTTGTGGGGTGTTATCAGTGGGTAGTTGATGTGGCCTCTGTGTGATGTTGATTTTCTGTTGCCAATAGGATGGTCGGAGTGGTGGCACATGCCACTTTGGAAACTCTAGCAAGGAAGCCCGAAATATGCTCACCGATTTCAAACAAATTAGTGGTCATTTTGAGAGTAACTTGTGATATAAGGGGAAACTGGTGTCATGGTTTGGACTTGGAATAAAATGAAACAAAACATACAATACACAAGCAATACTTGTTGCTAAAACAGTTTTATAATTAATGCTAAAACAACGCACAGTTTTAAAATAATATTAAACCATTCTTTTTGCCGCCAATTTTCAAAATATAAAACCGGAACGAAATAAAGATATTTTTATAACTGGATTTAATTAAAAGTATGGCTGTTTATATAATCCATACTGTCAATAATTAAAAATACACATGTACTAATGTTTAACATCATTTATTTCATGTTTATTTGTGATAATCATTTCACAATGTCGGTGTATTTCCATCTACATCTGAATTAAAACCAGTATGTACCGTAATACCTTGATTTTGTGAAGATTGATATGGAATCATAATTTTATACATGTATTTATAATATGCAATACGAGTTAACAGTTTGATACATCGATGGACTGATGTCAATTCGGTGTCTGTTTAAAGAATCCCGGCCCCCGTTACTGCTTCGACTGGTGGCATTGCTGTGGATGCTGGTATTGCTGCGGCTGCTGGTATTGCTACGGCTGCTGGAATTGCTAATGCTACGGCCATTGGTCCTGCTGCTACGTCCATTGGTCCTGCTGCTACACCCGTTGCTGTCGCTTTTGTGGTATCCGTCTAAAATATAGTAAAATAGTTAAAATGATACAAATCAGTTGACTGGCGAGGCTACCCTTATCCAGTTTTATTGGGTATAATCTTTTCAATTTATAATTGACGCTAAGATACAATTATTTTTTCTTAGATACGGGTTGTCTCGGAAGGGTATGTTCAACATTAGAGCATGACCCACGTGTGGTATTTGAAAATCAGGACATTCAGTGACAATATGTTAAAGACGAGTGGTATATCGTTGGAATAAATAATGATAGTGACTTTAAAACGTGATCAATGAGAAGGCCATAATATAGTTTCAGATAGGAACCAGGCGAAGAAGACAAAACTTAATTAATAAAAACTGTATAAAAGAGAACAATCGAAATAAACATAGAAGAGGGGCTGAGTTAAGGAAACAGAAATTAACTTACTGCGTCTATAGCATTGAATTCTGCCAAAGACAATTCTTTGTCCTCTGAAAAAACAACAATAACATAAAACTATCCTTATGGGATAAAACTGAACCATATGTTCGTCCACAAAAGACCTAGTTTGTGTCGAGGGGACGTTAACAATCACTTCTCTCTCTTTCTCAAAAATAAAGATAAAACAGGCAAACAGCTTTACCCATACACCGGAAATTTATTTTATGTGTGTCGCTTTCACCATTAACATTATCATTACTGTGTTTGGCTGAAGGATATAGTAGGTCTAGTGAATTGACACAGGAAAGAATTAAAATTGTTTGAAAATTGTTTTTGAATATAGTTTTTAATATATATGTATTTGTACAATTGTACGAATTGTCCGTTAATAAAGTGAAAGCATGAATTGAACAACTTACGGTTTAAATCGCTTCTATCAAAAATATCATTAAGTTCTATATCATGAACTTTACCATCAGCATTAGTATCATATTTATTTAATATAGCCTGGGCCTGTGTGCTAGTTAAATTGGTAGACGCCATTATCTCTTTTAATGTTATTTCATTGTCACCTAGAATATATAAATATAATATTATCAAATAGTTCGAAATATAGATACATGTATAGTCTGAAAGCTATCTCTAATATTCTGCGATTGGAAAAACAACGTCGTTAGGAACAAGAAATCACATTGGTGCTGTATTCTAATATTACTTGTGTATCACTCACCATAAAAAATACAGTATAAAATACACAATACAGTACATGTATATGAACAAGTAAAATGGCAAATAAAAGAAAGATCAGCCATACCGTTTAAATCATAGACGACCAACAATCCTTTAAATTCAGCTTTTGTCAACTTATTATTATTATTAATATCCAATTGTACAAACGTCAGACCAACACTAAAAAAATATATTTTACATAAATTATTGAACCTTGTTTTAAATTTAAATCCGATTAGAATCTGAGATGCATTGAAAGTAGTTGAAAATGAAACACGGACCTTCATTCCTTGGGTGACTATACTTCATTGGTTATTGAAGGTCATGCTTTTGGTTAAAAATAAGTTAACGGATTGCAGTATATTTAAAATACAATAATATAAATAAAATGTTAGTTGAGACTATAGATTTTATTCTATTGTAATGGATTCATTCCAACAAAGGGAGAAACGTAAATTACCTTAAACTGACAAGAGAAAAACAGACAATGAAACTTAGTGAATTCATCTTTTATCTGAAAAGAAAAATGAGACCATTATGAGTTCATTATATATCAAACCTCTTGAACTCATTTTTGAAAATCTGAACCAACTCAATGGTTTCCCCTGAACAATGTATGAACAGTGTATGGGAAGTAACTCTTGTTTTAGAGATGGGAGCAGACCACCTTTTATTAACTCCAATGTCAATTCTGGTCTCCTTTCACGGCTGCAACTTTTCCCAAAAGTTTCGTTTTTCACTTCAGACAAAGCAATAAATGGTCATGTCTTTGCTCCAATATGCAGTAGACGAATGAAATCTTGCGATACACAAACTAAAACTAAAAGGTTGAAAGGACAGAGATTCGCTATATATTATTTTATCAGGTTTTGTAGGTACATCACGCTGTTTTCTACTTTGATGATTACATACTTAATGTTAATGATAAAACAACTGAGACAGCAAAATCTGCGAAAGATTTTGTCACTGTCGACTGCTTCATGCTAGGTGTTAGCAGTCCTCAAATGATAAGTGATGTGCAATGCTCTATAACGGGTAGGCATACATAGAACGATACATAAATATAAAATATAGAAGTCATACTTAATCATGATAGTTAAATAGAGAATATTCTTACGTTAGCTGATTATTAAAATGTATGATATTGTTTAACTGTATCTCAGTCAAATAGTACGTATGGATCAGTTAATCAGTTGTCCAAGTATGGTTCAGCTGTCCAAGTATTCTACCAGATATCACTCAGGCTACCACAGTAAAGATGTGAATACTGCCTCTAACTTGTGTTTATCCTTATATACTATTACAACTTCACCTCTTTCATAACTTCCTTAAACTTTCAATTTTTATTTAGCTTTTATTTCAATAACATTAACAATACCCTAGTAGCACATTTTAAAATATTATTGTGCTCGGTCAGCCATTTTTTGGTAAAAATAAGATGAATATTTTTAAATCAAACACTCCAAAAAATATATGTCCTATCCCAGTCATATTGAAATAGTGATAAAACTTCCACCAAACGTGTTGTAACAAACGTATATTTAAATATGTAAAAATAAACTAATTTCCTGGTTAAATATGGACATCAGGTTATTTGAGTGAAATGATAAAAGTACATCGGTGATTTCAGTACAGTATCAGAACGGGTGCATCATGGGCAAATGGGGCATGGTTACACGGAGGGTGGTGAGTAGGGCATGTTTACGCAGGGGAGGAGAGATGATGTGTTATTTACACAGGAGGGGAGAGTTGGATATTCTTACAAGGAGTTAATATAGGAGGAGAGTTCAATTTTACACCAATTTAATCGCATTTGCGCACACTTTGTTATTGCGATGCCGGTGGTCATTACGAAAAGTGTTAAAATGTTTGTTTAACTTTCGATTTTTCTTTTGACATTACGTCAACGTCTAGTAGTAATTACAGTGTCTGAAGTTGAGATCGAAAAACTACCTGCATCTTACCAATAAAAGGTGTAGGACCATTTCGATTTTTCTGTGACATACGTAAACGGCAACAGGAAAGTCAATAAAGAAATTCAAGTCTGCAAAATAATATGTCATACCCAATTACGGCATAAAGGATTCATGTATGTGTACTTGACTTTTTTTGATGTGACTTGATTAACCGTGTAACTGTGATTGCATACTTAATTTTGTGTCAGACATTTGTGTATTTTGATTCAGTTTGAGTAAAAGGGGGTGGGGCAGAAATATTGATTAAATATTAAGTTTGTTTTATCTATTTATAAACAATATAACTTTTAATCAATACGGTCAATCTCACAGTAAAAGCGTGTATCGTGATGCACCCATATCGTTGGGCTAGGACATGATATTATATCATATCGATCGTTGCACAACGCATCGTTTCATTGACATTCCCATGGGAAACACTATGGGAGGGTGAGTTTATAGAGAGAATATCGACACATTGTCCAATGTAAAATGAATAAACCTGCCAAATACCGTCAAAAAGGCTAGAGTATCGTTTGACACAGAAAGTAAAGCCCCCGATTCGTAGGTTGGCCTATATTTCTCCAGGGTAAAGATCTATAAAATATAATTTTTAAAAAAAGCTTTTATTGGGAACAGCTTTTATCTCTCATAATTATTGATACTATGAAATACAGGAGTCTTGTCTTAGATCTTCGATTCCCTGTCTTTTCTTCATGTGGCATGTGATTTCAGCGCCCTTGTTACAGTGACAAATGTGCTTATTTTCATTTTTATTATCTTAGCGCAAGCGCCGGTGTCTTTCCTATGGGAGGAAACCAGAGACCACAGACACTCACACCAGTCAGGGATCGAATCGAAACAGGTTGCTGTAGTGTCGGATCACTATACCAATCAGCCACCATATTCAATTGCCCTTCTTACAGACGAGCGACGAGAATAATCGTTAAACTGACAATGTTTACCTGATATCGATAAGGTTACAACATCTTACACAATTATACCAAATTCCTCTTAATCTCCCTTCCTTTAATAAACATTTACTTGTTTGAAACAACTTTGTCATGTCTACCAAAGAGACATCCCCCCCACACTTATATCGATGAGCAAAATATTAATTTTAACTACACATTTTAAGAATTAATTGGACAAACTGTGGAATTCGATTAATTCATATCAGAATCCATAACTTGTACTTTACTTTTGGGAAGAGGTACTAATGCAAGCATCACTTCTTGGAAGCTATAAAACAACATATAAATAAAAATGCAGTATCATTGACAAATCTGATTATTATAAATCTTTAGCCTTCATATGTAAGAATACTTTTAGCCTTTAGATTATTCGTATGGGGTGTCGATAATACTGCAAAACGATGAAAAACCGGTGGCTTCCGTTGTCAAGTGTTAGTAAAGATTGGCCAAAAATCTTGGTTTATGATTTACAAAGGCATATTCACATATAAAAATACCAATATCAAATCTGTTGTTTTTAAATATTAGCCCACTGGAATAGCTTCTCATAACCTAAAATAAGGAAAATCAAATTTTACAAAGAGGTTTTAATCTTTAGAAAACGTTGTACATCAAGTACTTTGCATATTAATTCTTGAAAAAAAAAGTTAGATATTTTATCTTAATTATATTAGACTTACGGGTTTAATTCCTGCTTTAATATCATGCACGGGACAAAGTATTTTAATATCTTTGTATTCTGTAAAGTCTTTACGATTTGCTGCCGCTACCCAATTCTCAGAAATATAAAGTTTTAGTATGATATCAATCGATGACAGAACATTGAAGAATTTGTACTGTTAGTGCAGGTGAATCATCATTAGTGATGGGATGACATAGCAAGCTGATCTTATCGATGGTGATTTCGAACGTTAACTCGATATTTTGTGTGCGCTAGTTTAAAAGACAGTCTTCATATGCATTTACAGAATATTCTTTCGTAGTTTCGTAAAAGATCATTTTAATAACATTTTAAAAGATCAGAATGATAGGTTATTTAGTAAAGGTTTTGGGCTGGACCTCGGCTCTTCTTATTTACGACAAGCAATCAGGTATGTATTTATATATAAATCTATTTTACTTAGCAATAGACTATTTTAAAAGATTCCTACTTTTTAGACATAGCAACTATAGTTTATATGGGCACAGCAGTTGGGGAAAACCCATGGGAAATTATAAATGAAGTTTAGCCGTGGACAAGTAAGGACAGTTGAATATATATAATTACAATTAATGATAAATACTTTACTATATTTTATTTATATACATATGCCTTTCCAGTTACAATTGCGCTTTCAAATTCTCAATTAAACTGTTGTAATCACAGGCACTTGGAGGGATTAAAATAAATTAAATTAGTACTGCTTGTATTAAGCAGTGGTAAGAAGTTTTATTTTAATTTATTTTAATCCCTTCAAGTGCCTGTGGTTGTAATGGGCGGGGTATATGGTGTTTCTACATTTCTATAGTTTCCAATTCGAATGCACCATACGATCGCCCATCACTTTTTTTCCATTACTTTCTTCAGACTTAAATATCGATTAGAATTAATAAACGTGAGACATGAGAGGACACATTGAAGAAATAACAGATATAAATCGGTCTATAATACGTGACATGAATCCGGTTTTATAAATACCCCTCATCCAATCCATCGATATATATGATCATACAATGTATAAATAAGTGTTTATATTTATTCTGGGGTGACCAATTACACAGATCTGGTTTCTTTGAAATATTTAAATAGTTGAAGAATATAAAACTAAAGAAATGATAGCAAATTAAATTTTGCGATTGTAATTAACAAATATTTATCATGAAATATGATTAAAATGTAAATAAAAAATTAGAAAAAATATTGATAAGTTTTCAAATTAGCGATGATGATTGCAAAATGATGAAAACTACAACAAAAAAGTAAGGCGTTGTGACGGGTGCAAAAGCTAGATGTCTCGTGGGTTTTCTCCGGGTCCCCCTGTCTCCTCTCACTGGTAAAAACAGTACGCACAAGCTACTTATTGAAATAAAATTGGACCATATTATTATGTCAGTACTGATATTTTACCAACCCAAATTACACGGCAGCATTAATGGCCAACTTTTCCCCTTGGCATTTTTTTTTTCCTTCCTGCCAGATAAACGCCAATGTATTCACATACAGACGAATGTTCCGCCATATGTTTTTATTTCTATTAATTTTTGTTCTAGTATAGTTATGTTTTTATTTCTTATTTGGCGAAATTAGATTAATTTTTGTTCTAGTATAGTTATGTTTTTATTTCTTATGCCAAAAATGATGCTAAAATGTTGGTTAATTAGTTACATTGGGGATTATGAAAGTGTAAAGGGCATGTATATGAAAGGTCTGAACAAGAAATGTGTGATTGATGTTGAATGTAGAAATGTTATAAACAATTGAGATTATAAATAATGACTATAGTATCAGGAAGCAGACTTCAAAAAATACTAACTCATATAATAAGCTGGTCAAACTGGTTTTATTGCGGGTTGTTATATTGGACGAATCTTGGGGATAGTATTTGATGTAATAGACGAGTGTTAGAAAAGGACGAAGAGAACGCAACTATTTCAAATAGCCTAAGACAGATTAGAGTGGATTTTTTTAAAAATACGTTTGTTAAATGTCGTGTTTGGGCCACAGAGTGTTTTAAAATAGCAAGAGGCGTAAGACAAGGATGTCCCTTATCCCCATATTTATTTATTTGATGTGCTAAAATATTCACATATGCAATTTCCAAAAGTACCCATGTTATATAGAAACTCACCATTTAAAATTGGCACAATTAACGGACATAACATTGTTCTCAGGTTGGAACTTGAAAATGTACCTATGAAGAATTTAGACTTGCAAGCAGATTTTTTTCTTTAAAAAAAAACCCCCAAAAAACCCTCCAAAAGCCCTAAAATATGATAACTGTGAAATTGTGCCTGTCGGGACTCTTAGACATTCTGGTGTAAACTACCAAACAATATTAGAGTAATAAAAATTAATATGTGTAGTCTTGGCATTACTAGAAGATGAAATGAAATGAAACTGGGTTTAACGTCCCAATTTCCTACACCAAACAGATTAATGAAGATTCGCATGTACAATAAATTTGAACACATCAAGTATCCTACCTGAATTATCACTACCACTTTGTTACTAACACCAAGTGAGGAAGTAGGGGTGGGGGGTCGAATGGTTAGTGCGTGTGCGTTGTATCATAAGGTCTGCCATTGAATCAACTGGCGTGGTTTTGACTTAGGAGTAGGATCGCCTGTACAACCTCGTGGATTATTCTCAGATTCCTCCGCTTGCTCTCACTGCTAATTACCCTTACGCACAAGCCAAGCTCTTATAGAAATAGACATATGATATTTGAAGTAAAGCCAGGAAAATGTGATGCATATCGAAAAAGTTGGATTGAATTCTCCGGACATACTTTCGCTAAATCAATAAAGGTTGTTTCAGTGTAAAGAGCCTTACAGAACGATACTCAACATATTTAGAAGAACTCAATTTTTGACATATTCAAACAAGCAATCCTTATCAACCCTTTTAATGCCATTTGAATCCGAAAAATGTAGCTTTCAAACAATTATACGCGATATTTTTCCAACCTGGCCATATAACCGATAAAGTCACTGGCCAGTTTATGTTAAATTCATATATTATTTTCAGACAATATGTTCGTGGATATATCTTCAAGTCTTCCGCCGGCCATGATGGTTGCTGTGGTGGAATTCGATACCCAGCCCAATATTCTTACTGCGCTCAGAAACATGGATACAACTCAGAACCATAACAACTTTAACGTTATATTAATGTGTTCAAACTATTGTGTTACATCAGTTCTCAGTCAGGTAAAGTTTAATGATTTCAATTCGCCCATGTCTAGATGTGATATGGTATGTTTAACTACTTTAGATTAGCCTGGTGTCACTTTAAACATGATTAGAATTTTGAAATATTTTTTCTGATGATGTTGTTTTATATTGGTATCTACATGTAATCAACATACAATCTGAATTATTTGAATTCTAAATGTGATACCCGATATTTTACAACGTATAAAAACTTATCTTTTGCCATCTCATTATGAATTTTTTGTTTTTATCTTTTAATTTGATACTTTCTCATTGACTCAAATTTTTAGGCCGGTTTGCGCTTCTGTGCTGCCTTGTTTGTAACTATATTTATAACGTTTTTCTTTTTAGACTTACGTCATACCTTCTAAATTTCACTGCGGCAATCTTGTAGCTTTTATACTCATGTCAGTTTAGGTTGTAAAGTACGTGTCATGTACGAGACAGAGTAAGCTGTTTGAAACAAATTTTCGATAATGTGTGGATGATCACAAATCTTCATAATAACCGATTTAAATAACAGAGTTTTGTACCAAAATAACCTTATGCTATTATCAATTTGCTTCTTTCCAAGAAATGATCATGTAGTGTATTTAAGCTCTGGCACAATGGATCAACTGAGAAATGTTAATTCCATAAATTGGGGACTGGGGTATATTACTACGTTTTGTTTGTAGTAGAAACCGGTTTCGTTCTAAAGTTCAATATTGTAATAACCCGTTGCTTTTACCAAATTGAACGTTTCTTACGCAACTGAATTCTGCAGTTTAAAGTGACATTAGGTAACTTTCTTTACCTTTTAATATTTATAGTCAGATGGATACGAAATGGATTCGGGCAGCTTTACATCATTTAAGCACAGGTCAAAATGGCTAATAGTAATGGAAGAGTGGAAAGATTCTGATTTTTATAAGTCGTCCCTAGATCACATCACAGTTTTCCAACATAGACAGAATGTACCCAACAACCCTCACACGATCCAGGTAAATATGAGAGAGAGAGAGGGGGGGGGAGAGAGAGAGAAAGAGAGAAATGCGCGTAGGGGTCTTTAGAAGTGGGAGGAAACTGGAGTACTCGGAGAAAACCCACGAGGTTGGACAGGCGACTTTACTCCTTGCTAAACATGGGTAAAGATTGCTTATCTTAAGAATAACATTACGTCATTATTTTTTCCGATTCAAAATGAGTCATTTGTATATCTGTTAAAGATAGAGAGCTGGTCGTTCTAGCTATAACAAGGGGCCTTATTCATGAAAAATTCAACTAAAATAACACAAATTTTAGCTGCTTGCCAATGAAAAGGCTGCATTCTTAAAATATTTTTGTACGAGTTTTAACTTGAGCAAGGCCACAGTTCAAAAATTGATAATGAAAAATTAATACATTAAAAATTTCATGAAAATTATTTTTTTGTGGGCGACGTTATGACTGTTTGTTATCATCACAGTCATGCGATGGTCTAGGGAGTTTATTATAGCCTTGTCATATGAATATTTGCCGCCAGAATAAAGATCCCTAATAATCAAATTTTGGTCTTACATAATGCATTTTTAATCGAAAATTTAGATGTAAAAGTGATTGAAATGAATTGGATCTTTTATTCCAGTCATACGCACAATACCAGTTCTTAACTGCACATCCTTTAAAAACATCACTTCAGCAAGTCGATACCCTGAGGTACAACTGATTTTTAAAATGACGTCTTTATTCTTCTTTTGAAATAACAAAATCAGAAAGATCGAACTGAAATACAAAAATTAATTCAAAGGTCACATTATGAAAATTTAAACCTTTATTTAATAACATTATATATTTTCAAACGCTTTATTGTTCTATTCTAGAAAAACGTCGAATTACATCAACTGATGTGGCGTCCTGGACGTCAACGAGAGTTTAGTAAACGCTCGCTTGATTGCTTACAGTCGAGGGAAGATGATATTTTCCCTAATGTAAAATATGCCTTAAATGGAATACACTTTAGAGTGGGGACAAAGGAGGTATACTATTTATGTATTTTTGACTTTATTCATGTAGTGACGTGTGTCGTGTATGCTTACCGTGCTAGAGTACCTTGATACGCCCCTCCAATTTATTTACACTTATTTTTCAATGTAAGAAAGGTAGCAACATAACGCTCAAAGCAAAATTTTGCCAATTGTGTATCCAGTATAGTATAAAAGAGCTGGTGATAGAACTGGTTAAACCCGTTCCAAATATAAATTTTACACAAAGATCATTACTACGATAGATGCGTAATCAAGGTTTCAACAAACGGAAGTGACGAACGCAAATGGAAAACATCTGACAATCATAAAAAAACCCCAACATTTTACTGATAATGACTGACACCAATAGTGCCGTTTAATGTATTCAGAGTAGTGATAATTTAGTTATTCAAAAGATACCGAGCTTTCGGGTTGGGGCTTATTTCCCTTATTCTGTTAGTAATAACACCCTTCTATACGCCAGTTCAATAATACAATTATTATGTACTAATAAATGGACCGAATCGACAGAGAATTTGATATTCAACAAAATGTCTGTCTCGAAATAAAACAAAATACCATCTATTTAACAGTGGGAGCCGTTTCTTATAAAAGATACATCAGGAACAGGTGACAGATATAAAGGTTTATGTATTGATATATTGAAAGTCATCTCAGCTCAGCTTAATTTTACGTAAGTTATTTATAGCAACATACATATGTACTACTAAAATATAATTGAAGACTTTTTTTTTGATATTGTCTTTTAATAACAGATGAAATAGAGTTTTGCATCTCTGTAAAGGAATTCGAATTTGTAGAATCGTTTTGGGTTCGGACACCCATACAGACACTCCCTTACATATTGAACCCTCATTTGTGCCCCAGATTGTGTTAATTTCTGTCAATATTATCAATTTCACGGTTATCTAAATTCAATCCCAAAGCTCACATCAAACTGATGAAATGAGAAATGTAAGGACACACATTTTAGGATATGATGATCCGGTCGATATTTGGTGTTGATTTTGAGCAATATTCACGAGCCGTCTTATCTCATCTGATATTGAGTGGGGTAATGTAATAATTGATGTTATTTCTCTTAATAGATATAGCTTATATTTACCGACTGATAATGAGTGGGGTAGAAAAATAAATGGTGAATGGACTGGTTTAATCAGAATGCTACAGAAAAAGGTCCGTTCGTAGGTTTCTATTACTAAAAGCACATCAATGACTGTGTTCTATTTTCGAGTCCGGGTTTACCTGATTTGACTTCCAGGAGAGGGCGGTGTCAACAGCAGGCGTCTAGTCATTGGAATTGCCGAGATCGAGTGAAAACCATTTGCAACAGACCACTGGAAATCGACGAGCTGGTTGTTTCGTATACTGGCTCGGTTGGTACAAAAGGGTAAAACGGGTTTACCCCATTTTATGGTCGTTTATGTCCAGTTGTTTACTTATCAATGGTCACATACATCGGTCATATTTACTTCTCGTTTAGCTTCCGTATAGTTTTCATTGTTTTGATATTTATTTTTTTTTGAAGGAAATGGAGATGATTGTGGCTCCCATTGGCATATCTCCAGAGCGTGAACAAGTCATGGACTTTACATTCCCCTATCTGTTTGATCATGGGGTCGCATTGTTTCGATTAAGGCACTCACAAGATGAAAAATGGTTAACTTTAACCAAACCATTTACATGGAAAGTACTGCTATGTATTGGTGTATCTTTAATTGGGGCAGCTTTTATATTTCATATTATTGAATGCCTTAATCCCTTCTATCTCACTTCACCTGAACAATCATTCTGTAGAAGACTGGAATATTTATATGGAGCATTGCTAGCACATGGTAAGTTGTGTTAATAATGAACATTTGTAGGGAGATAATGAGAGGTCGAAGCTGTTGGCAAATCTGATGTCTATATCTCCGCCATAATATTGCTCTTAGAAAGGATCAAAATATTTTAAACAATAAATACACACAGAAAAAAAGTGGGTCAAAAACGCGTAAAACTTACTCATTTGGGTGAGTTATGAGAAAATACTCAGCTAGATGAGTATTTTGACTCAGATTTGGGGCAAATAGGTCAGCTATGACTCGGTTTATTGAAACTTGCGCGAAACGTCTGAGTCACTAACTAGTCACCTCTGAGTTATTAAACATTCAGTGATGAATTTGACGTTATTGAGTCACAGCCTAGTCAAGGGTGAGTCACGTGTGAGTCCTTTCGGTTAAACGTATTATGACGGCAGTTAGACGAAACCTGGACTAAAATAACATCTATAGCATCTGCAAATATCAACAATGGAAAAAGTGAATCATATGTATTTTTTCTAACAAAACTTGTGGGATAATATCCAGTTAATAAATACTTAGCGATGAAATTTTTGTAAGTGAGTCACAGCCTAGTCAAAAGTGAGTCAAGGGTGAGTCCTTCCGGTGAAAAGAATTGTGGGTGGACGTTTTATGGCGGCAGTTAGAAGAAGCCTGGACGCTTGTTTGATTAAAAGAAAATCGAAGTCATCTGCCGATATCTGCCACAGAAAAGGTAAATTATTGCTGTTTTTGTTAAGGTACGGCCTTACACAATATTATGTTTACTATATTAAAGAGATTGGGTAGCATATGCGAAATAGACCACTGATTTTGTTTTTGATTAAAAATTCAGATTCAAATTTATGAAATCGACGTGTGTAGACCTTGATGGGTCCATGATCCAGTTAGTACTTTATATTGAAATCTTAAGCTGATATTCAACATAATATGAATAGAGTTGAAAATTTCACCATATTGATAGGCCCGGGTGGACTATTGACGCATTGCATTGGCGGGATCTATTCGGATAATTATAGGTATGAGTCAAAACCGAGTCGCCAATTGGTTCATAGGTGAGTCATATATATATCTCCACAAAAGCGTATGAAAATGAGTCAAGACTGGGTCAATAGTAGATCACGATTTTAAAATCATGAGACTTTAGAATTTGTTATAGTTGGACATTCTTAAATCTCACAAAATTCAACAAATACCGAGTTCTCCCTATATTGTATCCTATTATTAACACCGATTCGTACCAAATGTTTAAGATACCCCACCCCACCCCCAGCTTTTGTAATTCTAGTTCAAATAGACTTAGCCCTTTCTGGCATTGGTCACTGAATTTGCCAATAGATGACTTCTATGTGTGTAGGTTTATACTGATTAAAGTGTTTTTCCCCCAGATTATAAACGAATGTCATCGTCTAACGTCAAGCCTCTTTAACAAAAAAATCTTAGAACGGTTAAAAGAAAATAGAGCAAAGGTTCTTGAAGTCAAACCAACCAAAGATGTACATGTACCTAAGGATTGCAACAGTAAGTATTTATTATGGTCGGATTCTCTTTTGGCAAGGGGAAAAGTGAAGACAAAAAAATTAGATTTCGCCGTACGGTTGCAACGTGAAAAAGCAGAGGTAAAAAGCGAAATTATATATGAAATGAAATGGGATTTAACGTCCTATCTACAGTTTTGTGCAATTTAGAGCACGTGTTAAAGACCCTCTAACTGTGGAAAATCCAAATATGAAGTGCACACGAACACAATTTTCCTTTTGTGTCGCTGCCTCGAATACTGAAAATTTTTCGTTGAGTGTGGTGGGCTTTTCGCACGTCTAACATTTATGGGCTGTCAGGAATTTACAACTTTCTAAAGTATTTTAACTGAACACAAGGTATGCGCTATTCGGTTCACTAAATCGCACTTTAATCGCCTTCCGAAATTCTCTTATAATATGATTCTTTTTACAGGGCGAGCTGGATTTTCTTCAATTAAAGCCCTTCCTATTCTGCTTAAAGAGGACCTTAAAAAATGCTGTGTCCAACAGATGTGGTAAGCACAAAAACATTTTAAGTTTTACAGAGGGGGGGGGGGGATTGGATTGTCATTTTAACACCTGCTACAACTTAAAGCTTCGATTACAATAAAATATTTATGAAATGAAAAAAAAAAATGGCCTTTAAAACCCTACCTTTCCGCACCGACTAGGATATATAATGAAGACGGACATAAGCCACAATGTTAAGGGGCGGGGGTGCGATGAAAACGATCCACTTATTTCAAATTCCAACTACCAAGTCTTCTTTTATACGTGTACACGATACCTATAGGGTATTTGTCCGATAGCGAGTCCGTGTCTTACCCTGGTTCCCCTTAATATTTTTTAAGTCTTGGATGATTGTTTTTGTATCATTTCAGAGACCAGAGAGAATAACAACTCCCACCATTCTACATCAAGGGGATATCATGGATGGCGAAACTACATATGGAATTTTAATGGATGCATCGTTCTGGCTCGTGCGTTAGAATTTCTAACGGCAGTCGAAGTGTTATTCGCTGTGTACTATATATTCAATATCGAATATTGTTCAAAGATTTTAAACACATGAACGTTTACCCAAAAAATCATTCTTGGAATCGAGGACAAAATTAAATACCAAGAAAGGTCATGGCATTATTAACTAAGTTGAAATAGTTATTTTATACGTCCACATTTTTAGCTTGTGGACCCCCATATCGGTCACAATTTCCATCCGATTTTGTTGTAACTTAAAATGTAACTTTATATGCCAAAGATCTTGGGATGAGTTCGAATTATACACATATAATCAGTCTTTAACTTCTTGCATGACTGGACCTTTTTAATATTGTGGATTATATATGGGTCACGGTGATTAGTTGATATTAAGTAACGTTCAAATATAATCATTGCACAACAATCGCGCTTGAGTTTAAATTGCGCGAAAATCAGACTAACACTTCTCAACAAATTGTCCATCTCACCTTTACGGAAATAGTGGCCTGCAACTTTCTTGGTTATGTCCCATAACTTTTACGCAAACTTTTGACACACAATAGATAACCTATATTTTCTGTCCGATTTAGATGCAAATTAATATATATGATATGAAAAAAAATGAGTTTGGGTTTAGTGTGCATCAGACCTTCAGTTACGGAGTTATACTCTCTTTGCTAAAAGCCTTGTGAACGCGAAAGGGGCTCTTCCTTTATCTATCTTATGGTTATCCAAATTGTTTGAAACAACGGTTCGCGATAGAGGCTACAACATTTAACGGATTTCTTTCCTATTTGGTGAGTGGCATTCGGATCACGAGGTAAGAACCATATCGATATTTAGTGTTACGTTCTGGAGTATCTCCCTTAGATGTTACAGTGAATTTCATGAGAAGCATTAGGCAAATGGGTGAAAGCACTTTCTTATTTTCATTGTTCTCCACCCGCCAATTGTGCCCGCATATTGCATGACAACCACTTTTACTTTTAGACAATAGAATAAAATATTTATAACTTATATGGAGTGCTTTATTTTTAAATTAAACATACGTTATGCGAGAGCTAAAACTGCCTGTTGCAGACCTTTCTTTAGACCTGAAATGTTATCTAAATTATTAATTGGACATTAATGAACTTATCACTAGCCTGTGATATTTACTGGGTTAGGAACCGATTTTTTTGCTCAGCTGTTCGTAATCTCGCATAATGTATTTTTCAGTTTTTGTTTTAATATTGTTTCTTTTATATTGAGCTGACATAATGCTGATCACATCGGTAGAAACGGTATGTTATTCGGCAAAAAAGATCCTCAATTCCAAGACGAACGCGGAATCATATACTGCAAATGTGGAAGGTTATTGGAAAAATAAGCATACACGAATCGTGTAATCTAATTGAAAAAAAAATAACATCTTCATATTCGTTTTTACAGATATTTTTCGTCAACTTTGTGCAATGCCAACCAAAGAATCATTAAAAAGGAGAATTAAATCCTAATTAATTAGGATTCCAGCCTGTGTGGAGTCATTTGACTTGTTGCGTAAGGCTAATTATGTGACTCAAATATATTTGCATTGATTCACTTTACTAGTCACTTGACTCACTGTAGCTAGTTGTGTTACTCATCTCGTGTGTCACTAGACTCACTAAAGTAGTCACTAGACTCACTAAAGTAGTCGAAGAACTCACTTTACCTGACGAGTCACTTGACTCACTTAACGAGTCGTTTTATGGATTTTTTGGTGAGTCACAAAAATGAGTCTCTTGACTCATTATTTGAGTCCAAAGTAAGTTCCAAGTTAGTCCCAAGGTAGTCAACGAAAACTGAGTCGTTACTGAGTCGTTTTATGGATACTCACTCAAATGAGTCAACTGACCCACTTTTTTCTCTCTGTGTAGTAATTGGAAAAACATAGATTTTGATCTGTTATTAATGTGCCGATGAGAAAATGGTTCCAAAAATGCCTTTTATGCAAATTTTTTTACGCTTATCAATTTTTAGGTAGCACAAATGAACCCGAGGCAATAGCAGGGCGAATATTTCTTAGCTGTTGGTGGATATTTTGCATTATTTTGGCAGCTACCTACAGTGGAACTCTTGTGGCAACTTTGACTGTCACTAAAGATGAAATGCCCTTTCAAACATTGTCAGAAATGGTAAATCAGAAAGAGTATACCTGGGGAACTTTTTCACAGACTCTCTTCGTTCCTCTCTTTAGAGTAGGTATTAAATGTAGACAGATAAATATAAAATAAACATTTTACCACAGAAAAGACCAGTTTTCCAGAGTTGACGAAGTATTCTCATACTTAATTTAAGAATATACTCAACTTTTAATCACTGTTTATGAGAAATATCTTTGATATAGAAACACAAGAAATGCACATAGTTTCTTATTGATGTATTTGATACATTAAAACAGCAAACGTTTTACGAAAGGCTATATTTCAGTTAAAATACGGGGTGTTGTATACCGCGTTAAACTTAACGGGCCATGTTGTACGGCGGCTGACCGAGAAGTTCTATGTTTGAAAAGGATAGATCAATTGGGTTGAAACAAAATTTTGCCACCAACAAGTAGAATCATTGAATAAATCATAGACATTAGAACTGCAACTGTTATTTTATCGTAGTACGAAACGTATGTACCCAATGAAATCACCAGAAAAGGTCAACGCTAGCTACATGACAGGTATCCAGTACCTGCATCTGTAAGGACTAATCCCACCACAGATACATACCGACATGGTCTCCAATTTAGGGGATGATGTCTTTTCCTTTTCCATGAGAGAGAAGTGGACTGTGGATATATATATAGGCGTGGTAGAGATAGCCTTGAGGATGACCGCGTCCTGGGAGGCCATCAACGGCAACCATTCAAGAAACCATTACTCGGGTGCATGACATGGTGATGTCTGATCGACGATTGAACACTCAGCATATTGTCCGTTAATTCAATGAACATGGCAAAAGTATTTTTTTTTCGGTAATAAAATCGTCGCAACATTACAAACACAATATGTTAACATAAATTATCACCTAATAAAATCGGGATATCTATGTCACGCTCTTGACCCTCATTGACACGAAAGTTACTGTGTATTATAACTCTATTCTGCCTACCTATATAGTAACATCGAAATTCCACCCAAACAATTTAACCGCAGTGGTGACGGATATCGTGCACGCTTGCTCTCGCTTCAGGTCTTTACACACTAGTTCAATATTCTAATATGTTATTAAATTTCTTTATTCAGGAAACAGATGATCACATATTTCAACAGGTGTGGAGCGGTATTGTTCACGAAAATCAAACAAACCCGAATATACTGAGCGTAGATGCGGACGTGCAATACGATTTGGTTTTAAACTCAAAGTATGTGCTCTTGGCGGATTCTAGTACTTACGATGATTGGGCATCACGAAACTGTGAAATCAAAAAGATTAAAGAAACCTATTTCTCAATTAATTATTCCATTGGTTTACAAAACAACTCAGCTTACACGCGTCAAATATCTCACATGTAAGCAAAGCATAATGTGTTTTCTACATTTTATAAAATAATTCTATAACCGTTTTAGAAAGTTTTATTTACGATTTTTGTCTCTTTGTTCAGTGTCGATTTTTGTCTCTTTGGCAGGGGCAGGAAACCGGAGGACTTGGAAAAAACCCCTCGAGACTGGACAGACGACCCAACTCCTGGTCACAGCTGGGGAATCGAACCAACATCAGTTGACTCAATGACAGACCCTATGATACAGCTCGCACGTGTTAATCATTTGCCCCCCCCCCCGCTCACCTTAGTGATGTTGAGGAAATGTCTATAAACATAATTCACTGTGTGTTATACACATTTTGTACTTGTCTTATTATTTTGTAGGACATTACTAGTGCTAGAAAGTAATTTGATGCACATTTGGAAAAGAAAATGGTGGCGTTCAGGAAAATGTGATTCCATGACCCAGACTATTTCCACAGTTATTGACATTGCCTCCTTACAGAGTGTCTTTTATTTTTTAATAATTGGTCTATTTCTGGCTGTAGTAACTTTGTGTTTCGAGATGATATCTGTTTCCTCTAAAAAAAAACAACATAAAACTGTAACGGACGTAGATTGATTCCAATTGGAATATTTCGTCTGGAAGCATTTATTCAGATAGTCTCTAATATATTACTCTATTGTTACAGATCATTCCTATAGTCTATATTACTTTTTTATATTTTATATTTATGGTTACGTTTCTTTCCGATATTCTATGATATATTACTTGTATATATTTTATATCTATGGTTATAGTTATATTTCATTCAGATATTCTCTAATATTTTACTTGTTTATAATTTATATCTATGGTTACATATCATTCCAATATTTTCTAAGTGAGATATCGAACGTTATAGTTGCCTTGATAAAGACCTTTAAACTGTGTGAAAACCACCAACACAACCCATACATAGTAAATTTCCACTAACCATATAAGGGTTCGTCTCAACGTCCTTTGTCTTAATTCGCCAATCTCCCTGTTTACATCCCATTTTACCAATTAGATAATTGAAGGTGCAAAACACAAAGCTACAAAACTATCATACGTTTGAGAATTCGTTAGGTAGTAGACAGATTCTGAAAGGGAAAAGATGTAGCAATTTCTATCAGCAGACTCACCCAGTGAGTCTGACTAGATGAGGTTTGCAAGAATGACTTTTGTAATCTATATGCTTGTATCTATGTATGGGGCTATGATATATCAAATAGAAAAACGAACTGATGCATTGTTATTCCTGATAAAGACAAACGTCTTGACTAACTGAGATACACCAAAAGAAGTATATACACAACGTGACGGGCAGGGGCGGATTGGGGCCGGAAACCGGCCCGGGCTCCCGTGTCGGAGCGGCCCCTTTTACTGACCGCGGAGCCCGGATCGGGGGAGGGGGCGGGGGCTCTCCCCTGGAAATTTTTGAAAAATGAACCCCAAATATGCGATTTGGTGGCATATCTGATTATAATCTCTGTCAAATAATATATTTCATAAATCGGTTAACTTAGGCCAAATCTCTCCGACCTGCAAGTAATTTAAAACCATCAACCTGTGAAATTAACATATCGTCATATTATTAATTAACGTATTATCATTGTATCGTCAAGAGTCAAGAGAATTTATCTGGTTAACAAAGTTGAGAAAATGTTGACCATTTATTGATTAACCAGTTAGGAATATTGAATCAGCGGGAATATTTTCATTAAAAAATGTCCCATTTTTGTTGCCGGGGGCGCTAGTTGATTCCTCTTGTGAGACACATTGGTACAGAGTAACGAAAATGAAAATCATAAAAGTTGCTTTTGGATTCTGGCGTATCCCCACAAACAGGTTGCAGGTGACTTAATAATTAGTAAATTTGCTGGCGACAGTGTCGGGTGAATCCGATGAAATTTTCGGTTGAAATTCGGAATCCCCATTGCATGATTCCGAATTCTGACCAACACCCTACACACCCGGCCCAGAAAGTCTATTATGCCAACCCATTCTATACTCCAGTGATGGCGTGGCGGCTCGTTATATAAGCCACCGGCCACATACAATATGATCATCATGGCTCCATGGTCGGTCCAATACCCCCTCTCCCATATAATGTACAGCAGAAAAAAGTTTTTTTTTAGACGAATTGGACAATTTTTTTTTTTCATTTTTTGTCCGACCGGACCTCCGAGCGATCGTCCGACCGGCCCTTCGGGCGATCGCAAGATCGCCGGACGGCCCAATCCGCCCCTGGTGACGGGTAAGAAAGACAACCAGGGACAAATTATAGACGATCGCAAGGCTACTAAGATATGTAAGAAGAAAAGGTGCATGGGCCATGCGTAGGATGTGGCGACCGATTTGGATTAGCCCGCTTTCCACGTCTGACACCCATGGTGCTACATAATGCCCTGGATAACTTAGTTCTATACAACATGACGAATTACATTGATAGTAGGGGGTGGTGTTAAATGTGAATTTTTTCGTTGGGGCCACTTCCAAAAGTTGTAGTTACCTTATCCATGTATGAACATATTTTTTAAATTTGTTTCTGAACCTCCTAACCCCCTTGTACATACCCTCTGAAGATAGTGGGGGTTAAACTGATGGTGATAATGTAGATTTTATGAAAAATCTTCATTATTCTTCCCTGTATACTATAAACCTCATCTTGACTTATATTAGGGTTTCCGGAGTCGCTGAGTTCATTGGTGATCTTAACTTCAAAGGAGCTAAATCGCAAACATTTGGGATCTAAAAATTGACAGAAGTGTGTTGCATTGCATATAATACTGTAATGTGAATGTACATAAACTTATTTACTCTTAATTTCAAATCAGTTATGTTCCGCGAGATAAGCCATCAGTCTCAATCGAATGCAAATTTCTAGCGTCTGGTTATTCCAGTCTACATACGCCGTTTGATTTGGTGCAATGTGTCTAGCCTCGTTCCCCGAGTTTCTTGCTAGAACTGGGACTGAAATGCATTATGGTACATGATTCGTGTACCAATGGTAAGATTTTTATTTTGTCTTAAATATTGGATATCAGACGCCCATCTTTTCCCGGTAAGATCACATCATTAATATTGAATTGAATTTTCAATGTTGAAGATTTAGGATGATATTGAGTTAGAGTACTAAAAGATTTAAAAATCCAAAATAACGTAAATCCAAGATGGCGGATGTGTTGGCATATTTTCAGTTGTTAGCGACCTGTCTAACATTTGCCGTCTATAAAACATTCTATGTTTTATGGCGGTATATTAGTGCCAAAATTCTAACATGCTATAGTCTAATTTCTTACTTCTCTTCATGTAATTTCTAACCTCCATTCATGCATACTCCGCGCAGTGTTGTGTTTGATTAGAGGTAATCCTACTACACACTGCTATTATGAGTGGATATTGTTGTTTTAAATTTTGATTGGACAGTAGTCCGTCTACCAACCAATCACTAGCTGCCCTATAAACGTTACGCCATGGCTCACGATTTTATTACGCCTAATTAACCCGTGCATAGCAGAATACTGCAGTAAAACTAATTGCGTGACAAACGAGGCTATCAAGTCGAATGAAATGTAAACAATACTGTTTGGAAACGAATATACTTTCACCGTTTTTAATACCTTAAATCACTGTCCAAAGTTTTAGGGAAGACCCAGATTAAACGAAGGACTGTCATGTTGCTGTACTTAGGCCTAAGTGATAGCTTTCATTGAACGGAAAGAATAGACACACTACCGCATAAGTTCAAGAAACAGACGCTATTCCAGCAATGGCCAGAGAGGGATTTCTCGGGCCATTGCTTCAGGAATATGCCATTCATGTAACTTCTAACTTCCATTCATGTAATTTCTAATTTAAGACAATGTATAACCCAACTTCTTTATTTGTTCAGTGTAAATTTCAATTCTGTTCCAACTCGTTTCTATTATTTAAACGAAAAATGTCTACTTAATAGATGCTTTACATGTTAGCATCAACATCAACGAATTTAGAATTTATACATTTCTGCCTAGCAACCATCATTATGAAGACGTTTGGTGTCGCCACTGCGTGCTCAATTGGGAGATTGTCACCTGATCGGGACCATTATTGGCTCAACTTTCAAAAAAAAAAAAAAAAAATCAAATAAAATTCTCCAAATCCCGTTTAGCTTATATTTGAAATAGAAAATGAAATGAAATGAATGAGGGTTTAACGCCCTACTGTTCTGCTCCGAGCCGGGCTAATGGAGACGGACATACGCCATACAGTGTGCTTTAAGGAAATATTGCCCGGAGAGCGGATCTACGACCTGGACTTATATCGAAGTCTAGCGGTCACGGGATCTTTTACGTGTACGCCAACATGTACATGGAACCTCGGGTTTTCATCCCATCGGAACGATAAGGGGGAACCACGCCAGAAAATCTGAATGAACTTTTTTCGACCAATGCAGGGATCGAACTCCCGACCCACAGCCTAGCGAGCCTGTGCCTTACCCACTTAGCCACGGTATTCGAAATAGTATTTGCAAACCATACATTTATATCACGTTCAATGTTGTTTAGAGGGTAGGATGGCCGAATGGTTAGCACGTGCACGCTGTAACATAAGGTCTGTCATTGAATAAACTGGCGTGGTTTCGATTTCCCGTTTTTACGTGGCATGGAGTAGGGTCACCTTTCCAACCTCGTGGGTTTTCTCAGGGTCCTCCGGTTTCCTCCCACTGCTAAACACTCCAACGCGCAAGCGAATAATTGAAATTGAACGGTGTTAATACCTAAATTTAAATGACCTGGTTGGTGTCGAGTGGATGTTAAACCCCATGTCCCCATCTCTCTCTCCCGATGTTGTTTTCAATTTTAACACTCAGACAAGCCACTCAAGGGGAGGGAGGGGGGTGCCTAGTGGACTAGAGTGTCGCGCTTCGACCTCTAGCTGGCCGGTCACCTCTGGCTTGCGGCTGTGGTTTCGAGCCCTGGTGTGAGCGTATGTGAGTGGCATGGAGATAGGGGCGCCTTCTCAACCTCGTGGTTTTCCTCCGGGCACTCCGGTTTCCTCCCACTGCTAAAGACCCCTACGCGCAAGCGAATTATTGAAATAAAATCAAAAACCATATGTTAGTCCAGAAATGACCTAGTTTGTGTTGAGTGGACGTTAAACCCCATTTCTCTCTCTCTCTCAAGCAACTCAATCTGACGAAGAGCGAGTTGTTTGTATCTATAGAATGGTCCCGATCGGGTGCTCAATCGCTTAACTGGGCACATGGTGGCGACACCAAACGACATCATAATGATGGTTGCCAGGTAGAAGTATCATAATTCTAAATTTGTTTGCCGTTCATGCTTAACATGTAATACCACAATGAAATAGACATTTTTCGCCTCAATAATAGAAATAAGATGAAACAGAATTGATATTTACACTGAACAAATAAAGAAGTTGAATTATACATTGTCTTAATTTAGAAATTACATGAATGGAATGTTAGAAGTTAAATGAATGGAGGTTAGAAATTACATGAACAGAAGTAAGAAATTAGACGATATCATAATTTTAGAATTTTTGACACTAATATACCGCCATACTGCCTTAGTAATAAATTGTATTTTGTCCCAGTAAACTAGGGCGGACATTTCTGATTTTTAACAACCCCTCAAATCTCAATCGAAAAAAAACCCCATATTTAGACTTTTTTTTATTCTTCACTGCAGTGATTTATAACGTTCCACAAGCTGCTACATAAAACATAAAGACATGACATTACCGAAAAGAATTAAATAGAATTCAGAAACAACTTCATATAACAAAAAACACCACCAGCAATTTACAACTATTGATAAAAGAAACACACAAATAAATCAGCATTTTACGACTATATTATGTAACACATTTTATTGCTTAATTCAAAAGACAATTATCCATACAATTTATCGACTAACTTCCCGAATATATCGTGACAACTGCAACCAATTCGTCTGTAAACTATATATATTTAAATTTTCTTAAATATTTTATATTAAATTCTTCCGAAATATATAATTGCTCGATCAATCCTAATATACGGGCATGTCCTGTCCAATGTGCCTTGGTAGAGCCAGTGCCGGACAATCACAGAGACCGTCTGTGTGCCACCCTCATCTATGCAGTTTAGCCCGCCAGCCAAAGCGGTTTACTTATATAGAGCCATAGATGAGAGTTGGGCCAGTGGTGAGGACAAGTGTCAGTAGTCCATCCAATGGATAAGGCTGACTGCTAAAACAATGGTACTAACTCTAACAATACACCCCTTACAGGCAAAGACGTGCAAACTTATGAAACTCATGAATAACCAAGCGAAAAGAACCATTGAAGTTGCCGTTCGATATAAGAGTAGGACGGAGTGACACTGTCCGGGCAAAATTTCTGTCATATACTATTCAAAAAAAAGTAGGGGATTTTTGATTTTGGGGGCATAATACTAAAATATGCAAATGACTACGAAAAAAGTCACTATAGAACCTAACAGAAGAAACATTTCCAGTTACATGTGACGCCCAAACGCACCAATAGCTACCGCATGGAATTCAGGTGATGCTTGGGATCATCATGGGGGTCCAACTCAAGATTTGCACGACTCTTACTTTGAATGTTACAGTCATTGTGGCATTGAATTCCAGGGTGGAAACATCAGTTTAATTGTTTTAGTGACCAGAAAACAAATTTTGATATGCGTCGGCTTACCCAAAATGAAAGGTTACGTGCCCTTGGCATGCTACAGATCGGCACAACACAGGCGGTTGTGGCGCGGACGATGAATGTTTCTCAGTCTGTCATAAGCAGGCTATGGTCCAGATACCGTGATACACAATCTGTACAGGACAGACCACGCTCAGGTCGACCAAGGGCGACAACTCAAGCCCAGGATCGATTTATCCGTACCTTGGCCTTGAGAAATCGTGTCATCACAGCAAATCAGATCAGCGCTCGTCTTCAAACAGACACTGGTGTGAGAGTGAGTGGCCAGACGATTCGGAATCGACTGCATAGGGGTCACCTTCGCGCCCGACGTCCTCGCGTGATCCCTTGTTTGAGAGATCATCACATTCAGGCAAGACGTCGTTGGTGTAGGGGTCGTCAACACTGGGATAATCGACGCTGGAGCAATGTGATGTTTTCAGATGAGTCAAGGTTCACTGTTGATTTTTTGGACAGACGTAGGAGGGTGTGGCGTCGTCGAAACGAGCGCTTCCAAGACGTTAACGTCATCAGACATGATCGATTTGGGGGTGGTTCTGTTATGGTGTGGGGAGGCATCACTGTTGCTGGAAGAACGGCTTTACATGTTGTTGCAGGGCGTGTTACAGGCCAGTACTACCGGGACAACATCTTGGCAGTCCATGTTGTGCCGTTCGCACGACGTCATGACCGCCGTTTCATCTTCCAGGATGACAACTCAAGATGTCACAGGGCCAGGATCGTTACAGGTTACCTCCAACAACAGAACATCACCACATTACCTTGGCCAGCACTGAGTCCCGACCTCTCCCCCATCGAGCATGTCTGGGACATACTTGGACAGAGGTTACGACAACGTCCTGCCAATGTCCAAGAGCTTGCTGGTGCGTTGCAACAGGAATGGGACAATCTGGACCAAAATGACCTTAGACGTCTCATTAGGAGTATGCCACGTCGGATCAATGCTTGTTTGGCAAACAGGGGAGGATTTACCCGTTACTGACTTTGTTGTGATGCTGTGGTAACTTTGCTGTTTGACCCCGGGTATCATTTTACCCTTATAATGGTCAGTCTGTGCCTTACTCAGTCTAACGATCATTTGGAATAAATTGATGAATGTGAACTTCATTTCATTTTGTCATTTGTTTCTTCGTCAGTTTCATTAGGTGACTTTAATAACACTTAAAAATCAAATATCCCCTACTTTTTTTGAATAGTATAGGACACTACATGACGTATACCCCTCTCCATTATCAGAATAGGTGCAAAAAAAATAGGACATTAAATCCCATTTCAATTCCCGTCGCTGAAATGAAAATTGAAACAGAAATTAAATGGAGTTTAACGCCCTAGTTTTTTGCTCCTACTGGGATAATTGAAATAATATTCCTGGGAAATGGGCCATATTGGTTTGGTTTTGTTGTTTTTGTTCTTGGAGGTTTGTTTGTTGTGTTTGACATGTTCACACTGTCAGAGAGGCTTGTACCTCTGAAATGGCTTTGATAAGACCGCAAGCCAACGTAGCTGCTATTATCCGTGTATTTATTTTAGATAATTCTGTTGGTTTGGAAATGTACATCAATAAAACAGATAAGGTTTTATGTATTATGTCTCTATATATATCTTTATCTCAAAGAGACATAATACACGCGTTTCATAAACATAAAAAAATGGTTCTATAATCTATTCTAACAACACAGGGTTTATGGAAAAGTTGGTTTTGTTTTGATCTTCTGAATGGGAAGAACATGTGCTGATATCTGGTACGTTCAAGTAAGTCCAATAGTTCAACGACTGCAGAATGCAAAGGACATTTTTGGGCCACGTTTCTCAACCTGGGGAGAATTTACCCCCAAGCGGGCAATGACTGGCGTCCAGAGAAACGTGGTATTAGGGTATAGTGGTAGCTATCTTCTAAGTTGTGCTCATGGGGGCAAGTGGGCTTATCGGTAATTAATTATCTCAAAGATTTATGACAATACAAACTTCAGATATAAATACCGGGGGCTTGAAATCAATAGTTTACAGACAAAAAAAACCCTATTCGTTTCGTTAAATAACACCCCACCCCACACGCCTTCAGAAAAGAAGGGAAAAAATAGCCCCTACTTCCAGCCCGTCCCATTTCCAAGCCCCCGACAGCCCCCCCCCCCCCGAGCAAAACTGTTTCTCTTATTTCGGATATTGAATTCCATTTCCACAAGTCGACATGATGTCCTTTTAATATAACATGATAAAAAAAAACAAAAAAAAACATGTATTCATCTGTTACTGACTGTGAGTAATCTCTTTATCTATAGTAGCCTATATAAAGGTACCGTCGATATATTATTCAAATCACTGATTCGAGGCAGATTTTAAAAAAGATATTTCATAGGTAAGATATATATATTTGTTGTTTGGTCGGAGTAGGTGAAATGGGTATAGAAATCGGGAAAAGTACAATTGCCATTAGCGAAATGTACCATATATACCGCGTTTGTGGGATATGTATCAGACCGAATTCTACCTCGCTAAAATTGGGTGCATTTTTCAGTTGTTAATGAATTAACATTAAAGAATTGAGACCATAGGTAATATGTGTTTTAAAACAGGTGTGGATATATCTACTTTTAAAAACATATTATGGGGTGGATTCGAATAGTTTCCGTAAATATTAGAACCGAACAATTCGGTTTTTGTATAAAATTTTTGTTTCGAATCCTCGGAACTTCAAATTATCAGACCTGCCGACAGTACCGCATATTTGAACAATACCTGGTGGGAAGTATTGTATTCACTGTCATGAATTGAATTAACCCGCCGTAGTTCATAATTATATCATGTAATTAAATATTTTTAGCTAAAGATCAAGATGAGTTCCATTGTTACAGCTATTGTGTTTTCTCTGTTTCTTGTGAGGTAAGTACGTGTTTTATGTTATACATGTAAGTTATCTCCTTTACTGTACCAATTATATATTGATTGCGACACGAGGCATCTTCTCGCGTTTACATGGGTTACATGAAAATTGAATAAATGGTGTTTGTTTTTGTTGTTTTGTTTTGTTTTTGGTTTTTTTATTTGTTTTTTTGACAACCATTGTTTTAATAAATCGTGCACGTTTTACAACCATTGTTTTGTATATAGTTGTAGTTTTGGTCAGCAATTCTCAGAATTGGACGGAAATAAAAACCAGAAACTGGAATACGCTGAATTTGAAGGTTTATTCAATATGTATGATTTGGATGGTATGTACTATTTCTAGTTGAAATAATTGGATTGTTTTTTCTAAAGTAAATAATGTGACATTAATGACGCAGCAATTTGAGTTGATCATCCCATAAACTACAGATCTTCACCTGGGGCCGGTTGCTTAAAGCCCCAATAACACTCTTGTAACTGAATAATATGTCCCAATCTTCATTCTGGTCAACAAATCGTATTATTTTAGAATATTCCAATTAAATGATGATATAAATTTCATCTTAACACACTTATTTTAAAAAATTGGAAAATTCAACCAATTGATTTGAAAAGTCTAACGTAAACCTTTTCAAATGTGACTTGGATTTTAAAATATTTTCGAACCCTCTGGACAAGTAAAATAGGTTGTAATGGATAATTTACACAACAGGTAGGACACTTAAACATCTAGTACTAATAAGGGTATTATTTATTTTCTGGAGCTACCAAGCCAGTAAGAATGTTATTGTCCCTTTAAAGCTCTGTTAACTTTTAACGATCCGTTAACATGGAGTAAACGGATCGTTAACTTTACCGGAGAGAAAGGTTGTTGCTGGAAGCCCCGTTAACTTTAACGGGTCGTTAAAATAACCTAGTTTTGAGCAACCGGCCCCTGATCGATTACAATCGTTACCTCAGAAGCATGTCGACATCATTTTAATGGTACTTTTCAACTGCCACATTCAAACCCGATAAAGGGGTATTAATTTGAAACTATTTTCAAGTACAGGTACGTCATGATGGCCTACTGTAAATATATGAATTAACTATGTCATTTCGGGACTAACAGAGTACCTATGTCATTTTGGGATTGACATATGATACTGGGTGTTAAGCAGTTGGAATGCCCCGCCCCACCTACAAAAACCCACACCCACCCCTGCACCCCTGGTGTGAATAAACGAACCTACTGATCGTCGCGCGATCGAAACACGCCATTTGAGTCAATGACAGACCTTATGATCTAAAGCACACACATTAAACCACTCGACCAGTCAAACACGTAATCTAAGGTGGGTTTTTGGTTTATCCGCTTCTGAAAATAAGATTATTATTATGTACGGGATTGAAATTTCTGACAGACAGAAAGTGGCTTACAAATGTGCCCCGACGGTTGAATAATCCCTTAAACCCATATATATGTCTAAAATACTCACAATGTTTTTTTTTCTGAAGGTAACAGTGAAGTTAGTCAGGCGGAGGTTATGACGAAAGCTGGATTGACACAAGCTCAAGTACTCGGTGTATTTAAAGTATACGATATAAATGGAGACGGAAGAGTGGATATGTCTGAATTAAGAAATTTATTCTCTAAATTTGATATTAATGGTAGGTTTGTTACTTTAATAACACAAGAGGTCCGGTGGATCTGACCACACCAACTACTAATCTTCGCCTTAACTTAACCATACACATTACCTGTGGGACACCGCAACAAATTGAAATGAAGTGAAGTGGAAAGGGGGTTAACGTCCAACTTTTCTGTCCCGACAGGGCTAATGAAGACGGGTATACACCATACACCATGCCATGAGGGGAATTTGCCGAAAAGCCGCACTACGGCCTATATACTGTTATTTCTAATTCCAACTGCAATGGTTCTTTTACGTACACGTACACGCCGTCATTGCCGTCCGCTGGTGAAGTGAGACCACGCTGGATAACCCTCGGAAACTTTCTGGGCCAATACCGGGATCAAACTGGAATGGAAGCAGGAAAATGACGCATTTATATTATTTTTTTTTTTTTAAAAATGTATTTTAATTTAGTTTTATATAAGAAGTCTATTTAATTACAGGCGATGGGTCAGTATCTCAAACCGAATACAATCAACACGCTAAAGATGTAAGAAATAAATAATAGCTTTGTATTACTATTCTTTTAATACTTTTATCATCTGATTTTATAACAGTTATTAAATGTCCTAGCATTTTTATAATCTAGCATTCGTCTACTTTTTATCTTACTTCTTTCGCTCACAAGAAAATTGTTTGGCGATTTATGCGCATTATAACAATTCCAGTAATACCACCCAGGAAAGTAAATGTAATATAGCCTCTGGTGGATATTTGTTTTCTTGATGGCCAAATACCGCCCCCCCCCCCCAACAACACACACACACACCTTAAACCTTATTGAAGAAATGAAAACAATATTTGATGTATTCCAACCATTATACTAGCAAATTGTGACCAGTGTTTTTAGCTTTCTGCAGATGTTGTTAGAATATAATCAAATGGTAGACGAATGCCTATCTCCCACGTTTCTGATGAGCAAGATCATGTCTATTATCAAAATAATATAAGAATTATAGAGATCTGACCCCTGATTCTACAATATATTTTATTTTACAGGTACAGTCAACAGGAAAATGATCTGATTTGCATCAATAAATTTTTTAAAACATATTTCGTTGTATACAAGTTACAAACAGAATGAGGACTTGCCTAATGAACTGGCACTTATAAAAATCGTCAAAACATCCGCGGAAAAGGGTCATGCCTTTGTAAACGTTTTGTAAAGCTGTACTTAGCTGTCCTGTCCATCCCCACGGCCACTCCCTACTCAGGCGCTTGGGCGGGACTATCTTAACTAGTAGACGTTCCGGATGTGAACCTTCAGTTTTGATAGGCACCGTGCACTTCCTCCAAATATAGCGTGACGCGAATCTTAGATTGTCAATATTTCCACTATGAAAAACCTTTGGATCACAATCTTGGTGTCTAAACCTACACTTCTAGGGTCAAGGAATACAATTATAAAATCTAGAAAGGGCACCATTTCTTCCAAATATATTATGGCAACCATCTTGGATCTTCCAAATTGCCGCTATGTGTAAAACCCTGTGCCTACAAATATTTCAGCTTTTAAACCAATAATGAAATTAATAGTATAGCATGACTCAAGGGGGTCGGTGGAGGGGGACACACTGTTCTAGAGTAGTGGATGGTGATCAGGTCGGTATGGGTTTTTTTTTTGGGGGGGGGGGAACAATGTCTTAAAATTGGTGGACATGTGATAATGTTTATTATCATTTTATAGCACTTTTCATCTCTAAATACACATATAGGGACCTCTCGGATAACTGTTTTGTTTGGTGTGGGGACTCGGAGAGGGGGGGGGGCTGCAATAATGTTGATATAAATGATTATATTCCTATAGTGTGGGGATGGACGCCGGGGTGGGTGTCCGTGTGTGTGTGTGGGGGGGGGGGGGGCATGTATTTTTGTGGACAGAAATCATTTTCGTTCAAAAGTTGAAATTATAATGGTACTTTTCAAGAGATTTGGGAATGTAAATCAAAAACACAGTAACTCTGAGACATGTTTAAATATTGGTTTGTCTTTAGTCTTCATCATAAGGTAAAAATAAAAAGTTCATATGAGCGAGATAAATATTTTCTTGGTTGCCATGCAGAAATAACCACCTATATGGCAAGGTGGTAATAAAGAAAGGTCTGTGATTTTTTCTCACAGAAAATTTTTTTTCTTTGCCCGTCTCATTATCGATCAAAATTTGGATCACCCAAGCAATAACGCAAAATGCAATATTTTTCAGCACCTCCATTAAATTTGAAATGTGAAGAGGAGTAGGTAAGATATTTTGGTGTCCCCGTGGTTGGTTGTCAGTTCTAGGATATTCTCGACCCTCAATACTAATCTTGATATTTTTTTATCCAGTCAATATTAATCTTGATACTTTTGATCCAATCGAGATTATCTCGGCCTACGGTAATGACAATCTGTCTTTCTTTTTCAAGATAATCCCAACTTTCCAGCCCCCCCCCCCCCTTGCTCAGGCTTGACATTTTTTTTATGCGATTTTATTGGCGATTTAGACCTGTTATTTTGGAATTTACCTTCCGGAAATACGTCAGAATGAACCAAATTGAATCTAATTTACCAAATTATCGGTTGAGCGCAATTAGTTAAGCAATTATCAAACCTACCCCCAACCCCCTGCAAAAAATCCTGGATCCGCACCTGCTTTCTAACATTTTTTAAAGAGCTTGGGTGATGTAATTGCTGGTTTGGACAAAATATTTTGTTCCTTGTACGGCGAAATGTTATTTCTTTATTACCATCTTGCCTGAGTAGTCTTTCGCTGCACATTGGGCGCAATAATTATGTTGCAACAATATGGAACCAATAATCGAACAAGATGACCCTGCGATACCAGGCCTGAATGAAGATTTACAGTGTGAATTGGTATCTGAATAATCAAAGGATATGCTGTTGATCAGCCACCAAGAAAATGTTTATCCCGCTCATATTATGAGAATAAATTAATATGTAAACATGTGTATTTTATGCACCATTATAATTTAATATTTTGAATGACGATATTAGGTACTGAACGAAAAACTCGAGAAAACATTTTCAGGTCAATTTTGATTCAAGTGATTTTGGTCCTCCAAAATAGATTTATCCCCATCCCCCATACAATGATAATCTTATACACATATTGAGAGATGTGCAGTGAAATTAAAAAGTTTTTACCAAGCTCTAAGAAACCCCCCCCCCATTAAATCAACATTTAAATCAATTTTACCCCCCACTCCTTTCACACACGCACACCTGCTACCCCCACCCCACAAATCAAACAGTTGTCCTGGGGCATCATAAACCTTATTTAGATGGGCAGTCCTAAAAATTTATGTTTTATCAATATATTATGTCAACATAATGATCTCCCCGCCCCCCTCAAATAAAGTTTGAACGAAAATGCTAACGAGATACCAATTAAGCTCAATTATGAACGAAATGATTTCTGTCCAGAAAAATACATGTTGACCCCCCCCCCCCCCCACACACACACACACACCCTTCACACACACGGACACTCGAACCCCTGCGTCCATCCTGACACAATGGGAATCTTATAACCATATCTAGGGATGTTTCATCAAGCTCTTAGACAATCATCATTAAAATCAGCGTGAACTCAGTTCCCGCCAATTTTATCCCCACTCCACCCCTCCACACACGCAATCCCCACACCACCTCATCGCAAATGAAACAGTTGTCCAGGGGCATATCATAAACACAAATTATTTATAGGCGACCAGTCCTAGAAATCCCCCTTCCCCTTTGTAGTCATCGGAATAAAACGGTAATCTGCTCCATTTTCAATATTTGTAATGACTTAATTATATCGAATTCTAACTGCCAAGGCATCATTTACGTGCGCCTCGCTTTTTGGTCCCATCCGAACGAATAAACAGTTGTACTTCTCAGGCTCTCCGTCTTGCATTACTGACAAGGATGAAGCCACGCCGGAAAATCTGGATGAACTTTCTCGGCCAATGCAGGGATCGAACAAGCCACCGTGGCCCCTGGTGTATATGCAGATTTAGATAACAAACCCCACCTCTAAATCATCCGTTTTTCGAACAAATACATCGGATAGCCTATATCTCAACGTTTTTACGTATTCTAAGTTTTACGTTTTAATATAATAAAGGACATGTTTGGTCTAACGTTTAAGATTTTATAGCTTTTTTTGTATTGACATATCCGTAGGGGGTGGGGGTCGTCCTGTATTCGGTGTACCATTACGTTATATATTGACTCGCGTGGTTTGGATTTCCCGGTTGCACCACAAGGAGTGGTGTCGCCTAGCTCCCCAAGCTCGTGGGGTTTCTCTGGGTCCCCCAGTTTCATCCCACTGCTAAACGCTCAAGCGGATTGTTGAAATAAAATTGAACCATAAGTTAGTCCCGAACTGACCTATAGTAAATGTGTCGTTTTATAATTTAAGTCCTTTAATAATTTTTTTATTATTCATCTTTTAATATAATTTATCATTTTTTTTATTTTTTTTTTAAATAGTTAAAAGTTTTCTCATTTGCCTATATATATATATGTAAAGCGCATCGGAGAACGTCGACGATGCTCTAGGCCTATAAATATTTTGTAATAATAATAAAATGAAGTGCTCGTGAACTTAGAATCACCTTTGAAGCCAGTTTTACAAGTCTGGATAATCATAACACAATTACGGTGATTGGCGGAGACGAGGCTGGATGACCTATATATCGAAGGCTTGTACCGCCATGATTGCTTTCCGGTGAAGAATCTGAGAGAATTTTAGTTGATAATTTTATTTTTACTTGGCTTTGGTTGGTGTAGCATGCAAAGATGTTCCCGATTACTACACAGGGTAGGTCTACGCCTTGAAATATCAGTTCAAATGGCGAATAAATCGTCATACAAATACAGAAACACGACGTGTTTGAGTGAAAATATTGCCTGACTATGAACCAATCTATTTTTAGCCCAACATTTTCTTACCTCAACGACATAAACTATACACACACGTTCGGATATCATGGCTTCCACGCTTGAAATGTGACAAATCAGTTCACATCTTTGACTAGCTAATAAATGATCATATTAAGCTTATCCATGGTCTTTTCCCATGTCTATTATAACTAGGTGTAACTTGAATACTTTAGTGAAAAAGAAACAGTCCCAAATAAAAATGGCGTCCTTCTTCAACAAGTTGCCATAATTTTTACATTCACCAGAAATAATATGAACAATTTTTTAAGTTTTGGCCTGTCTATAATTTTGATTAGCAGACAATAATGACAAAAAGAATAATATTATCTGACATAGCCTTCATGAATTGACTAAACAAAAAATGTCATGTTTTTTTTTAAAGCAATCATACAATCTTAATCTACATGTATTCAATTTCCTCAATACTTTATTATTAACTACACTTACTGTGTGAGTTCTGGTAAATAATAAACGGATTTATTCGATTATGAACAAACTAGTTAACTTTGGTTATTATAAACTTACCCGTGTGTTTGAAATGAACTCCCGTTAAATAAAATCCTTTGCACCACTAAAAATCCCAACGAATAAAACCGGTTCTCTCTTGAAAAATTTGAATATTTACTTGTTATTTCGACAGAGTGGATAATAACATTGCTTTCGTCACATATTGGACGAATCCAACACACTGAAGCGAGGTTGTTTAAATTTGACGCATATTTTGGCAACCACGTGCTACGCTCAAAGCAAAGCGCCAACATTACGATCGTTTGAGTTTGGGCGACGAAAATATCAATTGAAGGCAATTACATAGGAGCTTTATATTGAAACCATTGATCGCCAGTCTATCAAATTTTATTCACAATGAAAGAATCACTGATTGCACGGATACTCGTAAAAATAAAGTCATATATAAAATATAAATTTTAATATCCTATCTTCTTTATATTATAAATAGTTTAACACGGATCACGAAGCACACTTCCTAAGTGTCTGAGGACTCTGAGTGTATTATTAATTTGATCTCATTCTTTCGATCAAATACTAACCGCTTCGGTGACATTTTTAAGCGTGTTGCGGCAGCGTTCAAGGTGCCTAATGGCATTGGGTGGCGGATACAATGCCGATAAGTCCGTAACACCCTGTAAGAAGCGGAACATTAATTGTAAATGGCCTGCATATATGTTAAATAATAATATTATCAAAGATGGGTAATATTTAAGGCCCGTGAAATATAATTATTTTTGTTCCTCATGCGTGTTAAAAAGAAAATTATCCCATCCGAGCCGCTAATCAAATAATTAAGTCGGTAACAAATTTTAAAAAATACAGGTTGTTATGTGTGCAAACGCTCAAACTCAATGCCGAGTCGAGACGTGCTTTTAAATGCCACATTTCCTATGCTGTCACCCCTGATACAAAGTGATGTCTCCCGAGGTGTGACGTAACCAGCTGCCATATTGATATTTTTCTTAACCGAAAGTTTGTGGGATTTCAATTTTTCAAGAGAGAACTGTTTTTATACGTTGGGACATTTAGTGGTGCAATGGATTTTATTTAACGGGAGTTCATTTTAAACACACAGGTAAGTTTATAATAACCAAAGTTAACTAGTTTGTTCATAATCGAAGAAATCCGTTTATTATTTACCAGAACTCACACAGTAGTTTAATCCTACCTGACACAGACTCGAATCAATTTGATATATATATATATATCGAAGCGTACAAAACTTGAAGAGGCTGTTGAAATACATGATTATGGCAGATTGTAATGACAAATTCGCATACCGGTACACATGTAGACCTACAAGATAACTCTTGTTTTTTAAACATCCAACGACCATCCAACTTATGTTTACATGTGTATTGAATTTATACAAATGGCCTTTATTATACATATACTAGTAGCCTAATTTGCAGGTGTAGACCGAAAGAGAGAAATGGGGTTTAACGTCCACTCAACACAAACTAGGTCATTTCGGGACTAACATATGGTTCAATTTTTATTTCAATAATTCGCTTGCACGTAGGGGTCTTTAGCAGTGGGAGGAAACAGGAGTGCCTGGAGGAAACCCACGAGGCTGAGAAGCACCCCTACATGTATCTCCATGCCACATACGCTCACACCAGGGCTCGAAGCCACAGCCGCAAGCCAGAGGTGACCGGCCAGCTAGAGGTCGAAGCGTGGCACTCTAGACCACTAGGCCATCCCACCCCCCCCTAGACCTACAGCTAGTTCCTTTGAATGGACAAAGTCCTCTAACAATACCAGTTTGACCTTATTAACCTGCAATAAGAAAATACCACTCTGTAGCCTATAATATATTGGAGTCTTTGCATTGTAATTTCTCTTTGTAATTCAAAAGTTTATAGGTGAATGATATCAACTTTGCAATAACAGTACTAGGAATGAGTGAAAATGCACTCTCCTCCAAAATACAAAATGAATAGACACGAGTGAGATGTGAATGTGTCCTCTAATTTTCGCCTGATAGTGGTGATGGGTTGAGTGCATTGCATGAAAAGAAATCTGTCATTTTATTTTCATCACAATAATTAGAACAGATTACTGTTTTGATAAACCTGGGATTTACGTACCATTCCAATAGAGAAAAGGAAATTAACTGGGTTTAAATAGAGGGAACATTGGTAAAAACACTACCTGAGGGAATCTGAAAGGTTTGTGGGCTAAGGCTTTGTGACCATTCCGTACATTTGGCAATACTATTGTCACAAAACATTTGTTCTGCCATTCATATTATGAAATACATTTACTTTACATGTATGTACTGTATTTCTACTACTCTTCCCTTGGAGACCAATTCCAGAATGATCAGTTAATTAGAATAGAGTTTCAAAATGTGTTTTGATTATTCAATCTACATACAGAAATGAGAGATAACATCATTTTTTGGTTTTTACCTGCTCTCTTCAACTAATCATAACAAATTATTAGTTGTCATGACATGGATACAGTGTACTGTTGTTGTAGCCCAATAATGTATAGGCTTGTCGCAAGATGTTGTAAAATAAAAACCTTTTTAAAATTTTCTTTGGCATTCTTTAGTTTAGCTACGTGACTGTATTACAATTTATTAAGTTACATGTAGCTTGTAGCTTGGGGGAAAGGGGGAGGGGGCAGTGTGGACTATATAGGCAAACAGTTGTAGAACTGATAGCCTGTATAAATAGCGGACTATTACAACAGTAATAATGTGCTCAGTTCAATTTATACATATTTATTGTGTTTTGGAAGTTACAAGTAATAACTTGTATTTTTATGTTCAAAACTTGTAATGTGTGTAAACATGACTTTAATCTACCACAGCATGGATCGAATCATTGATATACACATAAAATCATTGTGATTAACGAACTGATATAATACTGGTTGTTACCATTTGTTTTGGGATGGAAACTTGGGGTGGTTGGTGGGGCGGGGGAGTTGTGAAGCAAGCTATAGTCTGCTATGCATGTATCCAGATTATTTTACTATTAGTCATCTAAAACAGAAAACAAACCGAATTTATTGGTTTCTTGTAAAATGTAGAAAGCTTTGATAACATCTGCTACTCTGTCTTCATTTATTTGTACTTCCATCTTTAACCAAGACTTGCTTTGTATTGTTTTTTTTTTAACAGGGCAGAACTCAATTCAATCCAATATATAAGTTGGAATTTGTAAAATTTAATATTTAAAGGTTCTTGGTCATGATGGAGTACTGTTACGTTTGTAACTTGTAACTGACAGTAATAGAATAATATTTAAACATGTGAAACTCAGGTCTATAGAAATGAAAAACAAAAATCACTTTAAATAGAAATCCATCAGAAGATACAATGATCTTGACATCCAGAAAGTCCTACATTATTGAATGTACATGCAACTTTAAATGAAAAATAATCAACTTTAATAAACGCGACTGTTTTTTAGTTAACAACTTTGATTAACTTTTTAAAATTTTAAATCAAACACTTATCTTTTTAAAATTATTTTCTAAATCAAACACTTCATTCATCATATACATGTATAATTATGGATGTGAATTTATTTTAAAACCCAGGGTTTCATTATTTTTTTTGTGGACTTACAGAAATTATGTTTTGAAATACATACATATATGTCAATTTTAAGATATTTTGAAAAAGAGAACAAAAATTTTTGTTATGTTTTTTTTATTTTGGGGAGATCTTGCCTTTTCTGTGCTGTTGTAAAACCCAGGGTTTCAGTGATTTTAGGAATCATTTGGCAGTAAAGTAATATTTTCTGGTATTTTTATTTTGAAGGTATCTCACCTTTTCTGAGTCCACAGTTAAATGGTAGGTATCTATTCTACATTGTTATACATATCACCGTAACAACCATTTCCAATCACTCATAGTTATCTTTCCTTGTCAAACCAGCATAAACTTCCGGCATTTAGTGAAGGCATAGCAGAAATATACAAAATGTTTTACTGCAAAATATTATTTGGCATTGTTTCAATACTGCTGTTAATGCGTGTGATCAGTTGAAACTTTCACAATCTACAGCACGAAAATATTTTGAGGCATTGACCGTGGCAAACATGTACATGTAGCCTATAGAGGCGACCTCAATCACCAATTGACAGAGATGTACATTTCAATTGTATGTGTATTGTATTTGGTTGCCAATTGACTGAATCATATACGATGCGTTAGATTAGAGTTCTTAGATATACTTCATCATATTACTCACTTAACTCAACATGTAATAAAAATTAAAATTTAAATACATTTTTTTGCCCAGTGAAGAGATTACCAAACCCATTTTGAGTAGTTGAAAGGGAGATAACTAAGGAATTGGAAAGGGCTATTATTACTAATATGTATCTCTACCTTCTTTATATTACTGATTGTTCAATCGTGTTACGTCTTATAATTTACATGTTTAGAAATTAGATTAAACCATTCAAAATTCATGTTATTATTATTTGACACCAGTTGTTATTGATCGACCAATAGAAAGATTATGACTGAGTTCTGCCATTGGTACACATATATTTTTTTTACTCACCAACTTATTGTTTTATCATTTTGTAGTATTTAAATGTAGTGTGTTTATATGCGCTTTTTGCTTTTATATAATCTATGTTGGTTTATATTCTTGCATGCATCCCGTAATCCTGTGGTCCGTCAATCTCGTGATTCGTGATTAATTATCCAGTACCTTTTTGACTCACCTGGCTTTTCTTTTGTTAGCCAGGTCCCTTCCCAACTCCCCTTTTTTTTATCCAATGGGGTCTATCATGTACAGGATAGCACTCGTTATATAAAAGGAAATATTATTGTTGAATATGGTGGGTGATAAAACTGTAGGTAGATAGGTATTGGTGGAGTTCAGATGTGTTGATTTATTTATATGGGTTTGTGAAATGATGGGGTTGATTTAATCTATACTGTGTACAAAGTGTTTCAATCTATTCTTTATCGTTTCAACATAAATACGATACATTTGTTGTTTCAGCCATTGACAGCCATTGAACGTATGTGACCAGAACTTTGTGACCAGAATGTTATTTACAGGCTTGTACATGTAACATGTGCATTGACCAGCATTGTTTTTATTGTTATTTCAGGTCAACCTGGTCTACAGTTTACCTTCCCTCCTATGACACAGGAACGTAAGTTGATTACTACTGGTTAATCAGGTTTATCTCTGGTCAATCTAAGGATGCAGCGATACCCCAGAGATTATGATTAATCACGATTATTAGGTCAGGCGATTATATAATCGTCTTTTTCATTAATCGTTATATTACGATATATAATGATTATTTTCAAAATAATCAAGAGACCATGACCCGGTTGTTGATGATTGATTATCCAGTCGGCAACTACTCATATTTTATAGTACAAACTATGTGTCTGGATAATATTTCTTTTATTATGGTTAGAAATGAAAAAGGAAATGAAAATTATGGATAGATTGAAGGGAAAGTGGCTTTACAAGTTTTGATAACTTTAATATTTATGATACTCCAACAAAACTTTGAAACATATGACAGTAGCACAAAACATATTAGAACCAGATTAATTGACACTGGAAATCGTTTGTCTATCCTACGAATGAATAAAAAGTTTACACGTTTCGTGATGATATGAATGATAGACAATTTTTTTTTTATTACAACAATATTTAAATATGAAGAAATGCAGTGGGGCATTTTCAGATTTTTAGTGACAAAGTAGAAAAATCCTTTACTCACTTACTAATTAATAATACCATAAATAATTAAATTCTCAATAGATTGTGGTCTATTTTTAACTCGATAGGAAGCGTGACCCAACTATTCTTTTAATGAACATCGTGTTCTTCTTTCATGAATCCCCGGAGATCAATTCGAGGCATTTTAATATGTAATATTTTTTGATAGGCCTATTTGTATCTGCATCACCGATATGTTTCACTGTCAACATCTGATATCAGTAAAACCCTGGTGTAGCCATATCAATGCATCACTAATCACACTGTAGTGTAATACTGTGTAGCCTATATTTAATCTAGACTGGTTATGCTTTTATTAGTTTTAATAATCGGTTTTATTAGTTTTGATAATTGCGATAATGAATCCTTTTAGCATGATTATTTCAATTATCACGATAAAAGATCTCATCACGATAATCCATGATATCGCGATTATTCATTTTGCAATAATCATGATTAATCACGATTATTTTTGTATGTATCGTTGCATCCATAGGTCAATCATACAGTATCTTTACTCTGGTGAATATGTTACTAAATTTTGTCATCTGATATCCTCCATACCATAACATATAACTTCTTAGAAACATATACATCTGGAGTTTTAATGACCCAACTGGGCACCAGAATCATGGGAAGATAAAGTTGTCTCTGCTGAATTTTGAGCAAGGTTCATCAAAGGATTCGTCTATCAGACATTTTTAGTCATAAGACGTTTGTGTCACAACACAGTGGCATGGTGACAATATTACGAGGTGCTGTGTACACTTTGACATGCATACATGTATATGATGTATATTCCTGGACCTGGTTGCATAAAAGTAAGGGACTATCAATATGGGTTGTCCATCTCACATTTCTTTCAATATGCTTCTAATTGAGACAGAATGTACAAACTGAGTTATGTAATGACTCGTGAGCATTTTCTGCTAGTCGATGTCGAAATAAACAATTTGATTGATTCAAGACTTTAGAATACAGTAACTATCAGTTAATCTTTCTTTTTAATAAAAGTCCTGCTATGGAGAGCCTTGTTTGACATACAGAATATGATAATACATGTAGAAGCTACTCCCATATACTGTATTGTAATCAACAAAATTTACTGTCTATCGTACATCCATTGCTTAATATTAAAATAAAATCCACCTATTGAAAAAAAACAAATCGTATTTTGATCTGTTGGAATTGGAACTTTGAACATGGTTGTATTTGGTCACTGTCAAATAAATTTGTTTCTGAATTTCGGAAAATAGGCCTGGTGCTTATTTGGTTGATACATGTAGCTTAGACCTTACATGCAAAATGTTTTTATGTCTAAGGGAGATAACTTTTTGTTTCAGAACCTTTGCTTCCATCGCAGTTAATGGGAATGTCACAGCCAAGTAAGTCATTTTCAGAAGTCAAGTTTGACAGTCACAACTTGTGTCATCTCAGGGCTTTCGACCAGATTGTCCAGGGTTTGCCCTTTGCCTGGTTGACAAGAAAAGTTAGTCTTGTCATTAGAACAAAAACTAGATCCATGTTCATTGGGTGTGTACATTAAAGAATCCTTTGCAGTTGGGAATAAGCAGAAATGCAGATGTCCAGGAAAGTTATGGAAATGATTTTTATTCCGGTTATTCACAAAATAACCACAGACTTCTGTTGAGAATACTTTATATAAATTGTGGACATGTTGGTATAGTTAACATCTGGTTTATCTAGAGAAAGGAATGTTGGTGGACAAATTCTAATTAGCTCGCAGGCAAGGTGCATACTTCAAACCTGCTACAACCTAGTTCTTTTTACTTGCTGGCTGTTTTATCTGCAAGAATGGCTTTATTTAACAACCTGGGCCCTGTTTCACGAAATTTTAACGAAAGATAACATCCAAATTTTAGCAGATACTTCAATTTTGATTGGCTAAGAACTAAAATCAATCTAATATTGTCCAATCAAATAACTAAAATCAAGATCTTATCTTAGTAAAAATTTTGTGAAATAGGCCCCTGGTCAAATACGCTTTATGTCAATATGCCATTAACAATGAATTTATGAAAAATGTTCGAATTGGTCTTGATTGAAATCAAACCTAAACTTCTATTTTTTTATATTTCAGCTTTACAGCCTCCTCCTCAGATCCCTTCATTGTCAACACCATACGCACCCTTCCACGCCCCACCAACAATATCCACCGAAGGTGACTTTGTCTGCCCACCTCGCCCAAACCATGGCGCAGAAGGTCGACCTATCTTACTTCGGGCTAACCATTTTCAAGTTAGAATTCCAAAAGGTTTCATCCACCATTATGATGTATCCATCACACCAGACAAATGTCCTAGACGTGTAAACCGGTAAGACCTTGATATGTCATACTCCGCACAGTGTTGCGTTTGATTAGAGGTAATCCTACTACACACTGCTATTATGAGTGGACATTGTTGTTTTAAATTTTGATTGGTCAGTAGTCCGTCTACCAACCAATCACAAGCTGCCCTACAAAAGCTTTACATTTAAAACAAGTGCCAATATTGGACCAAATATGTTTACATAACGTTACGTCATGACTCACGATTTTATTATGCCTAATTAACCCATGCATAGCAGAATACTGCAGTAAAATTGTGTGACAAACGAGGCTATCAAGTAGAATGAAATGTAAACAATACTGTTTGGAAACGAACATATACTTTCACCGTTTTTATACGCCCACATTGAAATGTGTTGGTATTATATTGTCGTCCGGCCGGCGTCCACAATTGCTTGTGGGCGCTCCAGAGGCTTAAGTTAATATCCGATTGACTTTAAATTTATACACAGTGTTTAAGGTCATGAGACGAAGAATCCTATTGTTTTTCAGCAATTTCCGATAATAACTACCAGAGTTATGGCCCTTGATCATTTCAAAATATCTTGTGGACGCTCTAAAGGCCAAAGTTAATATCCGATTGACTTTAAATTTATACACAGTGTTTAAGGTCATGAGATGAAGACGCCTATTGATTTTCAGCGATTTCTGATAATATGTTCCTGAGTTATGGCCCTTGATCACTTAAAAAAATCTTGTGGACGCTCTAAAGGGCAAAGTTAATATCCGATTGACTTTAAATTTATACACAGTGTTTAAGGTCATAAGACGAAGAAGCCTTTTGTTTTTCAGCGATTTACGATAATAACTACCCGAGTTATGGCCCTTGATCACTTCAAAAAATCTTGTGAACGCTTTAATATCTGATTGACTCTAAATTGATACACAGTGTTTAATGTCATGAGACAAAGAAGCCTATTGATTTTCAGCGATTTCCGATAATTATTTCCAGAGTTATGGCCCTTGATCACTAAAGGCCAAAGTTAATATCCGATGATTGACTTTAAATTTATACACGGTGTTTAATGTCATAAGACGAAGAAATCTGTTGATTTTCAGTGATTTCTGATAATTAGTTCCAGAGTTGTGGCTCTTGATCACTTGGACGATTTAGCTGCTGTGGGCGTATGTTTCGTTGCCTGGCAACCTATCTTTAATACCTTAAATCACTGTCCAAAGTTTTAGGGAAGACCCAGATTAAACGAAGGACTGTCATGTTGCTGTACTTAAGTGATAGCTTTCATTGAACGGAAAGAATAGACACACTCAATAAACAAGCTATTCCAGCAATGGCCAGAGAGGGATTTCTCGGGCCATTGCTTCAGGAATATGTGATATGTAGGAAACATTAATCCCTCCCATCTCATCAAGCTAACCAGTGTCCAATTAGGAGATAAAAACTGCCTTTTTCATCCCAGGACATGTCTATTGAGCAATGGCACCCCTCTAAATCCGAAACAAGCAGTGTTTATCGACATTGTTACATGCTATTTTAGGATTTTAAAAGAAATTACTAAAACAAAGGGGTGTTATTGTCCAGTCGACAGTGTCTATTTGACCAAATTGCAAGATTTAATCATGTTACAGTCATGTTTAGTAAAGTCCTGTAGATTTAGTCTGCTAAGTCTTCTCAAGTTCTGTTCATAAAAGTTACATGTATACCTTGTTGTCATAAATTTTAATGTTTGCATTTCACTTGCGTGGTAATGTATAAGAAGTTTTCAAAAAATGTTAAGTATTTGTAAGTAATGTTCAATAGGGTTGCAACGATTCATCGATGAATCGATGAACCGCGATTTTGTAAAAATCCTCGATGCACGATGCAATCAATTTCCGTATAGCGATTCATTATCCAAAAAATCCACAAAAATTAGACCAGCGTTCTGTCGTTTAAAAAATATCCTAACGAGGAATGCGCAAATAATTCCATGAGCAAAATTACTTTTTTTACTTTAAGCGAGTGCGTGTTATCACACTCTCGACACATGGACTTTAGTTACTGGGTATTTTGTCAAGAATAAATAATATCAGTCTGGATAAGCAAGTCAAGCTTGAAATTAAGTAACTTGCAAATTACACACTTAAATAATATACGGAAAAACATAGAGCATATTATTATAAATACGTCAGTAATATGCGATTCGTGCTAAGATTAATGTACGAGATTGGCAATTGGTGCATACATTGGTCAGCACAATTATCATTTCTATATTTCCAATGTATAACAATATTTTGACATTCAAAATTCCGTACTGTTATTTTCTTCGCCATTGCCTCATCTGCGACTGACCTGACAATGAGAAAGCTTTTCATTTGCTAAAATTGTTGTGGCAATATGAGCCAGCCATATTGATTCTTCAACTGATTTTTTATAATAATAATAACAAAATGCATTCGTCAACAAATTCAATGTGCCCAAGTCAAAGCCCAGCTTAGGCATGGGCCTGAGGGGCCCAGGCCCCGCGGTTCATGGCAAAAAGAAAAAATATCAGATGACAGTTTCTCAATAATTGATCTAGCGGCGTGAGTGTCGAGTCTCAGCTATCCCCCAACCTTCTCTGTTACTGTGTAGTTCCACTCGGTTATCAGTCTAGGCTGCTAGACTTGTATGTCATTCGGAATTGAATAGATTTCGTAATATGTGATCAGATATTATGTAATTATTTTTGTATTGTAAATCGTTTAACTTTGTGTTACCGAGGCATGCCATTCAAAGGAATATGAAATTATCTTTCGTCACTCTAGGGGCCCCGCTTCGGTTAAGCTGGGCTTTGGCCAAAGCTGATAATTATCATAGTAATTATTGATATATAATGCAAGTATGTGGTAAAGGGTTTATTACACACATTTAAATCTATACAAACCTTTGAAAAGCGTCATAATATTATGTTTAACATAAAAGAATAAAGGATTTTTAAAATTTTTAAATTTATTTTCTGCTTTGCGATATTAATCGTATCGTGGGGTATGAATCGAGATGCGCAGCGTATCGTGGCCTGGCGTATCGTTGCAGCCCTTATGTTCAACAATCTGATGGATTATGTGATTATTATGCCTAACCTCCTTAACTGTATTTTATCAATATCAGAATATTTTCTGATGCTAAAAACACCCTTAAGATATGAGATAATTAATCATTGTGGCTGGCCGCCTTAACTTGACTTCATCAGTACAATCAATCCTCTTAACTGTTTTAATATGTTTCAGTGAGATTATTGAGACGATGGTCCAGTCATATGGTCAGAGAATATTTTCTGGTGCTAAACCTGTTTTCGATGGACGTAAAAATTTGTACAGTAGAGAACCATTACCTATAGCTAAAGAAAAGGTACAAGATGATTATAGAATCAGAAATTGAAATGTGCAGATATTTTCATTGGTTAGGTTGAATCTGAAATTATACAACATGAAGATTATAGACATAAAACTTTATTACACAACTTTGAGATTATGGACTTAAAACTTTATTACACAATGGAGATTATGGACTTAAAACTATATTACACAACCTTGAGGGATAAACATAAACAATCTAGAGATGATAGGCATAACTTTATTCATGGTTTTTGAAATGTCTGCTCTGATTTGGGTGAAAAATGAAAACTCTTGATTCAGTTTTCTTTGTGGGGATTGGGGACTATTCAAATAATACCATAACGCAAGTTACCCTAAAGCCACCAGTATTCAACCTTTTAGCTCAGATATTTTCTAAAATTTTGGTGAACAAAATTCATTAAAGCATTGCAGGGGTAATTACTTTTGAAACAATGAATAATACCATAGAGCTAATTAGAGCTAATGGTTATTGAGAAATGTTTCAGAGAAAGGTTTCAATCTGCATACAGTATTATAAACTAGTTTGAACTAGAAGTAACTTTATGTTGAGAAGGAATATATGTTGTGATAATTATGTTGAGCAGGTTGAGCTAGAAGTAACTCTACCAGGAGAAGGACGAGATCGGGTTTTTACTGTAGCTATAAAATGGGTAGCCCAGGTAAGCCTGTATAATCTTGAGGAAGCTTTGGAGGGTCGAACACAACAGATGCCAATGGATGCCATACAAGCTCTAGATGTAGTCATGAGACATTTACCAAGTATGACGTAAGTTGGCTCATACATTTCCCAAATTACCCTTTATCCTTGCCTCTTTCAATCCATAGCCCAGTTTAGGAGTAGAACAGAAGGACCTAAAACCCCATGTCATTTTTATACGCCCACATTTTCATGCGGACGTATATTGTTGTCGCCCCTGTCCATCCTGACGTCCGTCCATCCACAATTTGTTTATGGACACTCTACAGGTCACAATTCTTATCCGATTTTGACGAAACTTCAAATATAGGTTTATCCCCATAAGATCTCAGCTGCTTTCGATATTGGCATCTATCGGATCGAAACTTCATAGATTATGGCCCCTGATTTATTATCCGATTTAAGGCTGAGTTCAAATTTTGTGAAAATCAGACCAAAATTGACGGACAAAATAGCCGCTGCTTGTACCCGATAAGTGTATAAATATGGTATGTGGGTTATGAAACTTGAAATACATATAACCTAAAGATCTTGGTTCCTTTTGATATTTGCGCATATCGGATCATAACAATTTTAAATCACTTTTTAAGAAACTTGAAATACATGTTTATAACCTAAATCCCTTGGTTCCTTTTGATATTTGCGCATATCGGATCATAAATTCCTGAATTATGGCCCCTGATTGTATACGAAAAATCGCCTTTATTAGATTGTGGTCCCTCTAGAAGTCACAAATTATTATCCAATTTAAAATACCGTTTGATTATATCACCGTTACAAAGTAATAAATATTGAGTTCGAATTTCCTGTATTATAGACCCTGATTGTACTCAAAATTGACTTTTTTTAGCTTATTTTAGCTTATTATCCAATTTTAGAAATAATATTAAATGTTTCGTATACTAAACGTTAGCATGGGGCAGAATTTTATAAAAACTAAACAAATTTTAATGATTTTCTGATAATTACTTAATGTGCGACAACTCTTGTTGACTGCCCGGACGATTTAGCTGCTGTGTGGGCGTATGTTTTGTTACTTGGCAACCTATTTTATTTTCTTTCAATCCATAAATTTCTCCTTTATCATGGCCACTTTCAACCCATAAGATACCCCTTATACTTGCATCTATCAATCCCTAAACTACCAGTTTTCTGGTTCCTTTCAAACCATAAAATATGTACATATGTAGGCCCTTTTCATCCGTAAAGTATTCTGGTCCCTTTCAATCCATATTTTTTATCCCTGCCCCTTTCAATCCTTAAAATATTTTTCATAGTGGCAACTTTCAATTGATAAAATACCCTTTATCCTGGCCCCTTTCAATTAGAAAATACCCTTTATCTTATCCCCTGTCAATCTATAAAATATTCATTATTGTGGCCTCTTTCCGAAAATACCCACTACCCTTTCCTCTATCAATCCCTAAATTTCCCCTTATCCTGGCCATTTGGATACCCTAAAATACCTTTATCCACAATCCACTACAGTATTATGAGATCTTTCCAGAATGATATGTAATTTTGTTGATTGTTTTAGGTATACCCCTGTAGGACGTTCGTTTTTCTCTCAACCTAAAGGTTACGACCATCCACTGGGTGGTGGTAGGGAAGTTTGGTTTGGTTTTCATCAGAGCGTTCGACCGTCCCAGTGGAAGATGATGCTAAATATAGATGGTAAGAGTAAAATAGCTTATCTATCTGGATATAAGATGTTGTGTTGTACTGACTAGAAAAGTTTTCTTGCCCACTTTTCATTTTAATTTTACAACCATCTTTCAAATTTGTCGAATTTAATTGATTTATTTGAAATTTAGTGTGCAGCATTGTTTTCGTGAAAGGACTAATTAGATTGATATCCAGCATTCTGAAAACCTACTTAATAATAGCAACATATCAAAACTAACTCATCACTAATATCAGATGGTGTCTATGTTTATTCTTACAGTGTCAGCTACAGCGTTTTATAAAGCTCAACCAGTAATAGAGTTTATGTGCGAAGTTTTAGATATTGAGAATACAGCCGATCAAAAGCGTCCACTAACTGACTCGCAACGAGTAAAGTTTACAAAGGAAATTAAAGGTAGGTTGTTTAACTGGTGAAACATAATTGCCCTTCTTTTTTCCAGTATCAGCAATTGGTTGTGCCATTTCCATGTCTTTTTACCATATATTGATTTTCGAGTTTAATTATTATAACTTGCACAGAGGTCAGAATGATCATGCTATTAAGGCACTGAACACTCAAATAGAATGTCCTGGGCTCAAATCCTTGAGTGGGCAAAGAAAGAACTTTAGATTACCAAGGGAAAATTTTGCTTAATCTTTCTGTTAAATAAACAAGTCCAACCCATTGGTGCGAATAAAACTGAGGTGTGACAGTAATAAACATTTAAAGATGCATACTAAATTATTATCATTAGTTTTGTTGGTCAAGTCTTTGATTATTGGGAAGAGTCTTAATGATAGTAAAATGCTTGACTAATAATGACCAATGTTTCCTGCCTAAATCTGTAATAGCTGTTGTTTCCCTCCAGAACAGAATAAACTACACAAATATATAGTTGAATATACCCTCTTTATACCCTCTCTGTAACACCCAATACCACTGCCCCATTCTGTTGTTTGTTGTTAATTGTCACTTCTTTATTTTGAATGTATTTAAGGATGGACAGTACTATTTTTTTTATAATAATCTGTAAAATAAAACTGGACCGGTTTAATGGGGATGGGAGAAGATTCAGTATATTGTGGATAATGGGGGTACGATAGGTGGATTTTGAGGGGGATAGGAGGGAGACATCATATTTTTTTGGCGTTGACGTGATTAAAGATATTTTATATTTTCAGGAGGTTTGTCCTCTGCTTCTCAAGGTAAATAACTCATCATGTCATAGCTTGTCTATTCTAATATATTTATATATATATGATGTCCTCCTCCCCCCACTGACCCCCCTCCCTCTATACTGTATAACAAGAAATTGTTGCGCGCTAAAACTGATTATCATGACTTTCATTTGTTTTACAGTATCTTGTTAATGTACTGACAGAACAAACGATTTTTTGCTGAAAAGGTTCTTCTGTGATACGTTCATGTTGTTCTCATATTGCCATTGCTTGCCTCTATTTGTCCGTCATTCATTATTTCTAGCAAATGATCTAGCGGCTACACTTATCTTGCAATCTTTTCAAAATGTATTTTGGTGATTACATTGGGTTTACATTTCTGTTGCCCTTACTTTGTAAATTTGAAATTTGTATGAATTATTATAATGGCGAATTATGGTTTTCAACAACTAGTGCGATTTAAGATTTGTTTATATTTCTACATAAAATGATGTCCTTTATATTTTGGACAACAAAGCTATTGTTAAGACTAGGTCATGGGCTGGCAACTTATATTTTCTGTTTTTACTATTCATGAAAATTATGGGACAGATATGTTGTCATTGATGTGAAAATTATGTAAATAAGTAAACAGGGAAAATTAAAGAGTAAAATTGTTTGATATGAATGAGTATCTATGGTAATTTGTTGATGTAAAAGATTCAAGTAATTAACAATTTTCTTGGGTTGTAATTCAATGAGTTTATTTCATTAAGTTGGTTTCTTTCAGGTCTGAAGGTGGAGATAACTCACTGTGGTACAATGAAGAGAAAATATCGTGTATGTAACGTTACAAGGCGGCCAGCACAAACACAATCGTAAGTTGATTTTGTTTTCACTTTTCAAATGTGTATTTAACTCCTGCCTTTAAAGGTTTTTAATCAGTTGTTGCCAGTGCTCTTTGAATTAAACATTAACGATGGCCACATTATAATCCCACAACTTACCACTATTTGTGATATCAAGCAAACAGATTTATGCATCATTGGATCGGAAGTAATCATCCGTTCCCGCTGCATAGCATTTGTTATTGGATGTCATTTAACTACACATTTGATAATTTTTGATTGATGTTAATTGACTAGTTTACAATGGATGTCGATTGACTGCACCACGTAATAGTTTATGATTGACCAAGCATGTGATACTTTTTGATGGATGTTGATTTGATTACACGTGATAGTGTGATAGTTTGCGATGGATGTTGATTTGATTACACATGTGATAGTTAACGATGGATGTCAATTGACTACATGTGATATGTGATGGGTGTTGATTTAACTAAACAGTTTATGATGGATGTTTCGAAAATTTGTTCAGAACTATTATTATGTTTTATATTTGTAGATTTCCACTACAGCTTGATTCCGGTCAAACAGTTGAATGTACGGTAGCCAGATATTTCCTAGAAAGATATAAGATTAAGTTACAGTGAGTTATTTTGTCAGTACTTATTGTACAAATAAAATATTTTAACACTTCTATTTAACTTCTGTGTTTCTGCCAATTGACAAGTTAACACCATGGTTGTTTTTGTTTCATTTATATTTCAGATATCCTCACTTTCCCTGCCTTCAGGTTGGACAGGAACAAAAACATACATATCTACCTTTAGAGGTTAGTTATCTTTCTATTTTATACGCCTGCATTGAAATGCAGGCGTATGGTGGTATATTGTCATCGCCTCTGTCAGTCTAGTCCCTCTAGGGCTAAAGTTATTATCAGATTGACTTTTTGAGTTGTTTGAGGTTGTGAAACAAAGAACCTTATTGATTTTCAGTGATTAACAATAGTTACTGCCAGAGTTATGGCCCTTGATCTCTTTGAAATATCTTGATGTTCTAGAGGCTAAAGTTAATATTTGATTCACATCAGATTTATACACAGTGCTTTAGGTCATGAGACATATAATCCTATTGATTTTTAACGAATTTTCGATAATTACTGCCAGAGTTAAGGCCTAAGGCCCTTGATCACTTTGAAAAATCTTTTGGATGCTAAAGTTAATAATAGAGTGTTTAAGGTCCTGAGACAAACAATCGAAACAAATTATAATGTTTTCTGTTAATTAATGCATGGGTTATTTCTCCTAATCAGTTTTCATGTGTTGTAAATATTCTTATTGCTGACAAGAGAAAAAAGATGCGACAACACTTGTCTGCCCAGACGACTTAGCTGTTGTGGGCGTATGTTTCGTTGCCTATCAACTTATCTTTTAATTCTGTATTCAACAACTACCTGTTGTTATGAAAATGTTTTTGTATTGTAATCACAATAATTTGAGATGGATACATTCACTGAAACATGTTGTGTTCATTGTTCAAGTACTTGATTAGTGAGTCTACAGTAAACTTCAGAATTCCCCAGAAAACACTTAATAATTATATATATCCCCTTTTTTAAAATTTGATCAGGTATGTAATATAGTAGGAGGTCAGAGGTGTATTAAAAAGCTTACAGATATGCAGACATCAACAATGATCAAAGTAAGTGAAACTTGTAACCTAAATGGTTTATCTTTATGTAATGAAGCAGCCAGGAATTACTTTCAGAGTTAGTGCCCTTGATTACTTGCTATTTTACAATTATTTTCTGATTGATTTGAAATTAATCCTATTGATTCCAAAGATAAAACTCAAGCAGTTAATTTTATAATCTGTTTGTAGATAAACCACATGTTTTGTATTATAAATGATAGCATCATAAAGAACTAGAAGCCAATCAAATTTTTATTTCTGATTATTGCTTAATTGGTTGTTACTCTTTATGAGTTTTTATTGTCTTATAAATGCTCCCATTATCATCAAAAGACCAAATATGTGACAACCTTTTTGGTTGTATTTTCATTGCCTGGCAGCCAAAGTTTTGTTTCCATTTTAGGCTACAGCTAGATCTGCCCCTGATCGTGAAAAGGAAATTAATAACTTGGTACGTTTACTTTCATAATACATTCTACTTTGATTTTATAAACTTGTCACAATTTGTAACTCACAAAACCTTGTCATTGATTTTTATTAAGAAATTTCTTATATGATTATATGCAATCTGATGACAAGTTTTTACATGTTTCAACAAATGAATGCATCTTTAGGTCCATTCACACAGCATAAATGGTGCAGACAAATGAAAATGTGTCTTGTTGTTAAATTCCATATGAATAACGAGATTCAGTGTACAAATTAGTGGTTAGTGTAGGGAAAGCTCTGAACAAACATTGAAGATATTATCCTTTTAAGAGTTCGAGCATGCTACACAGACGAAAAGACATCCTCGATGATACTGACCACTGATCATCACAATTGGAAAAAGATGCATTCATTTATAATGTGACCAAGATGGATATATTAGGACTAGAATATGACGTATCAATACAACATATACTAGTTCTAGCATGACTTTAATATATATAAATGATGAACAGTCCTCAAAGTCTCCGATAAGGCAACAATTGCTGTAAGAACATTTGAAATTGGGCAAAAATCCAGTAGACAAATTGGTTTTGTTTTTAGCATTTATTTACATTTGGAAACACTGAATTTCTGTATAAGCAAATCTGGACATAAGGTACATGTCACAGACTTTGTCCGACACAATTATGACACAACATTTATGTCAAGGTTAGTGTATGTTGTGTGATAATTTTTGTCTGACAGTCTGTGACAGGTGTCTTTTGTCCAGAGTTCAGGCTTCTGTATAAGGTAATATATATTTAAAAACTATTTTAGTCAACTTGTGTACCATATCGCACTACATTTTACGGTATGCCAGGATGCAGTTTGAGGACTGTTAGATTTCTGACTGTTGTCTACACAGTGTTCAGTAGTGAACAAGCATTTTTTAATGAAAGTGTTGTCTAGGTCACCCATATGCCCATCAGTAGAGTCTTGGAGGTTACTACCCTCAGCATTTAATTGACGGTCTGTTTGAAATGTAAGCCCACATAAGTTTGGGGTAGTAGAGCAGGGTTTCATCCAGTGTTCACAGATTTGCTTCTTGAAATCCTATAGAAATTTTTCAAATCCCTAGTTGTACGTGGCAAGGAGTAGGGTCACCTGTCCAACCATGTGGGTTCTCTCCGGCTACTCTGGTTTCTTCCCACTGACCATCATGCGCAGGTGAATTATTGAAATGAAATTAAACCATATGTTACTCTCGAAATGACCTAGTTTGTGACAAGTGGACGTTGAACCCATTCTCTCTCTCCTATAGAAATTCCAAGTCGATCAGAATCTCATGTATAAAGGTGTTGGTGACCTAGTCTACAAGAGGTTAAGAACACTGTGTAGCCGTTTTGTATTTTATATGATAAATGTTGTAGACTAGTTTCATTGAAGTTGTTTAAAATAAATGCTGGATATCTGAATAGACTGATTGTTGATGATTGTCTGCTGCAGTTAGCTTTCTCTACACAGTTATCTCCCCTCTTGAGTACATGAGTTATCCTAAATAATGTTGAAACATGAATACAAGCTTTAATCATGATCTTTAAATATACTGTTTCAAATTATATTTTCCTCCACCTTGATATCAAACAATGATATTACAAAAGTATAAAGAAGTAGTCATACCAGTTTTGTGATTCATAAAGAAACTTGAGTACAATTGTATCTTGCTTTGAATTCGGTCACAATTTCAAATATTCATAGATGTTTCAAATTCTGAAAGGCACAAAAATTATTTTGTAATTAGTATTTTTTGTGTAAGTATTATGAATTAGATTTTCCATGTTAGGTTTAAAATGTATGTAACTGCAGGGTCTGAGATATGACTGTAATGTATTAAACTTAGAACAACCTACCCATCAAAATGAATTTGAAAAGAAAATTTAAGGCAGAATGACATCAGGGATATTATTATACAAATGACATTAATCATTTAAATTCATGAAAATAAGTTGAGAATAAGATTTTTAAATTGAAACATTCAGGATGTTTTTTTTTTTTTACTTTCACTGTGAAGTTAAATGCTTCTATTTTTAAACATATTTTGTTTTTAATAATCTTTTTTGCTTTATATATGATAAAAATTATTGCTGGAAACCTATTCCATAGGTCATGCTTGAAACTTTAGCAAAGAAATAAGAGACAAGCATAAAATTGAGAAACCCAGGAGCTGTTTGAACATAGTCTGGAAAATGATTATTTGTCGTATATATGTGATCCACAATACATCTCCATAGTGAGATTCAAATTAGTTTCTAACAGATAAATTTATTAATTGATTAATATCATTGTAATATTAACTTTAAAGTTAAAATGTTTTTTGCTTTGTTTTATTTATTAAAATTGAAAGAAAAGCACAGCAAGGAATTAAAACAAAAAGGTGACATGCAAATTGAAAAGTACTTTTATCTCAAATCCAGAAGGCAACAAAATTAACCTAATAATTATTGAGAGGTGGTATTCCTCTCATCTCAGAAATATATAAAAGTATCATGAGGGATTAAGGAATCTTTCAAACTACAATATTGTGGAGGTGGAATATGTTAATGGAACATGTCCAAAAATGCAGCAAATCTGTTAAGTATTTACAAAGGCAAAAACTGACCCTACTTGTAATCTTCGCTAAATTATTTTGATGACCCTCTTTGATTTTGATTGAATCCAGTTGGGAGATAATCTAGCTTTCATATGAATTATCATTTTATTTTCATAATTAAATGTTAAATAATGTATTGACCAAAAAAATCCTATGATGCACTGATGCACAGTGATTTTAAGATAGCATTGATTGAGTTAAGGAATAAGCAAGGATAAAATTTCTTACATTTCGAATTACAAAAAATGAATAATGATAATTGAATGAATTAATTTTAAGTAGTAAGAAATTTTTTTAATTATTCGAATTGCTTGAATGGAAAGTAGGTTGTTCTAAGAGATGAATACGAGATGGTGATGGTTGAGATTAATTCATTCATCCATTCTGCCTTCCATCTTTCCACCGTCATGGCAACAGGTGACAAAGGCCGACTTTAACCATGACCATTATCTACAAACATTCGGTATCAGCGTTTCTTACGATATGACTGAGGTCAAAGGTCGAGTACTCACCCCGCCTAAAATACAGTATGGCGGCAGGGTAGGCAACTCTTCTTCAATATTTAATGGTTCTTTCTGAAATTTGATGGACGACTTTGAAAATATTCCTTCAAAATGTTTTATGACCAACTATATAAGATTTGATTTTATATTTAATATTAAAACTTCAAAATTGAATGTAAAAATTCTTAGTATTTTTTTGATGAGGGAATTTCAGTAAAGGTCTTCTGCCAAGACTTAAGGAACTACTTTTTTTAACCTCTGTACTTGAAAGACATATGCACAATACATATTAATCCGCTTCTGATAATTATAGCAACGACCGAAACTTCTTTGTATTTGAGAAGTACAAGAAGATATTTTGCTCTTCTAAAATGGCTATATTGTGAAGTCTGATTAATCAAATGAGTTGTGCATAGAGTCTGTAGTGTGTTGGTGTTTTTTCATAATCCTAACCTTATTGTTTTTATGATTACCTCCCCTTTGATCTGTCACGGAATGATAACAGGTGCGAAAGGCAAGTTTTAACTCCGATCCTTATCTGCAAACTTTCGGAATCAGCATCTCTCAGCAAATGGTGGAATGTCATGGACGCGTATTACAACCTCCTAAATTACAATATGGCGGAAGGGTAAGATTCCTCTAGATAGTCAAAATACCAAACTTCCTCTACAAATCTACAGCTAGCTCCGCATGTCGAGCTGGACGTCTATCGACATAAACTATCATCAGGTTTGAGGAATGTATAAAATCAATCATTTAAATCTTATTTGTTTAAAATCTAAGTACAAAATTTTTCTACAACTTTGCAGCTAGCTCCGCATGTCGAGCTGGTTTCTTATTTACACATAAGAATATACTTTATCCCAAAATTTATGATTACCAAACTGTCTGAATACCTACAGTTAACTCTGCATGTCAGCTTGTTGTCTGCTTGTGTTGAGTCAATGCTTACCATTTTGATCAATTCACCCGATGCCATAATCACAAGGAAAACAAATATGAAAATCTTGATTGTAAAAAATTAAAATGGGACAGGTAGCCATATTGGATTCCAGGTAATGTATTGAAGGGTCTTAAAAACTTAAAAATATTTGACTCAATAATTTCACACACTGATCCCGAGTCCGACCCACATTCATTCCCCACCGCTCTCTCCATGAAATTGTTAGTAATTGTGTCCTGTGACTTTATTTAAAGAAAAATAAACACATTGACAAATTTGGGCATGACTTGATTTTATCATTATGTAAGCAAGATTTCTTTTGTTGAGTCAGATATTTTCAGTTTTAAACAAAGTCTTCTGACATGGAATAACAAAACTACAGTATTCTAAAGGAAATCATATTTCTAATTTTAGCATGTTAACTTTTTTTTTATATATATATATGCGCATGTCAATATCATTCATAAAATCAAATGATTTATCATACAGGGGTCAGTTTCTTGGAAAACTTCAGCTAAAATATCAGCTAAGACTAAGACCTCTTTATATACAGTGATGCTTATGTTGGTAGCCCAGTAAATACACCTGGTTTATATATGTTACACCCAAAAGCTTTTCTCTAAAGCCATCATGGACTCTCTAAAGCCATCATATTCCTGAAGAAATGGTCCGAGAAATCTCTTTGCCCATTGCTGGATTGGCTTCTGATTTCTGATACTTGAGCTTTTGAGGGAGTGTGTGTAGTATTCTCCCCTTTCAATCAAATCTATCCCATGTACAGGAACTTGACAGTCCTTCGTTTACTATGGGGTCTTCCCTAAACCTTTGGACATTGGTTTAAGGTATTAAAACGGTGAAAGTATTGTTCGTTTTTTTATACAGTATTGTTTAAATTGTTGATAGCCTCGTTTGTCACACAATTAGTTTTCCTACAATATTCTGCTATGCACTGGTTAATTGGATATAATAAAATCGTGAGTCATAACGTAACCCTATGTAAACATATTTGGTCCAAGTTGAAACAAATTTAACGATTTTGTTACGCAGTAAGCCATTGGGACTGTTGACCAATAATAATTTAGAACAAGAATTGTCTCTATTTACAGCAGTAAGTAGTTGGATTAGCTCTAATCAAATGGAACACTGCGAGGAGTATGTCATGGACCATGGCTACACCACCTTATAAATACTTAGTCTATATTTGTACCTGAAGTTTTCATGAAATTGTTAAGAGTGATAATACTAATTTTTATGTTACGTATATTTTGTCTTCCCGTCTTATTTGATTTTTGGTCTTTAATTTTTCTTTAAATTTCTTGTATTTCTTCTTATTATGCATAGATAGGGATGTAGACAAGCTGTAATTTCTCTTGTTTATTTGATTATTGCTTTAATATTAAAATTTCAAAGTGCTAGCAAAAACATTAATATTCATCCTGTTTAGGAGATATCTATATTTTATCTTTAATGGTTATATTTTATTTATAATAGACATTTTTTATAGTTTGATCAAAATACACTCAATATCTTTACCATAAATAGAAATTGCCCTTGACCTAACTTCTTCACCCATGTATAATGATATTCGCAAGCATTAATTATACTTTTAATAAAACAGAAGCCGAGAACCAATCTACTATTATATAATATAACCTGACATATCATTATAATGAAAACAATTTTTGTAAATTACCAATATATCCCATGCATCTAATATAGCCCCCTCCTCAATTGCTAGGGTAACATTTGTACTGTAAAATTTTAGTTAATTATAACATAAATGCTTCCTTTTTTTCGCAAATTTTAAAGAAAGTAGACACAGGTTATTGTTTAAATGAAATAAAACATGCTGTATTCTGTCAAAAGGCTCTGTCTCAAAGTAACAAAATTGACAGGTCAGTACAGGACCTAATTGGTTGGTCAGGGATGATGATCAGGGGTTAGTGATATTAAAGGTCAGTAAGTAAGTGACTTAAATTGGCGTTAAAGATGGGTCAATTGCCGGCATTGCATACAGGTTAAGGATGTTACGAGTGTGTAAATGATCTAATAAATATGCCAATGGCGTTTTATAAATATCGTAGAAATGTATCAATTAATATCGGGTAATTGTAGTAATATCATTTGTTATTTTGGCATGGTTTATTATAATTATAAACAATAATTATTTGTCTACTTTGATGCATGTTTTTAATTATATCTAGTTTTATTGTTATAAATAACATATAATCATCATCATATTTGTTATTTACTTTAGACTAAGTCGCAGGCTGTTCCTAATCAAGGTGTATGGGATATGAGAGGAAAACAGTTTTATCAAGGTATTGAGATCCGTGTATGGGCTATTGCTTGTTTTGCACCACAGAGAACTGTTCGTGAAGATGCATTAAGGTGAGTCAAAATACAATAAGTTAGTGATACAATCGTTAAACTTTATTTCTGAAAACGGCCATAGTCATTCTATTATTATTTTTTTCCCCAGAAATTTCACATCTCAACTCCAGAGAATATCCAATGATGCTGGTATGCCAATAATGGGACAACCATGTTTTTGTAAATATGCCACTGGACCCGACCAAGTAGAACCAATGTTCCGTTACTTAAAAAACACATATCAAGGCTTACAACTTATTGTGGTTGTATTACCAGGCAAAACCCCTGTATATGGTAAGTTTACATTTGTTCTGTGATTAGTTATGTGTATGCTAAGTTGACATATTGTCTCAATTGGCATATCTCAGCAGACTCCCTACATGTAGCCTGCACTGTATGATGAAGTCATCCAGTGGAATTACTTTCTAATTCCTGAAATACCAACGGTGTTGCCCATCACTACGCCTTTGAAAAGAATGTTTTATCATACAAAGCTTTCAAAGTGTGAAGCTGGTTTTCTTTCTTATCCAATTTTCTTTACACAAGCAAAACTTTGCAATCAAAATTCTAGACACTTTGAACGATGCAAAATCTGTAAGTTTTCCTAATAAGTAAACCGGTAGCCGAATTACCATTCTAGATAAATCACTTAACGTCATACAGCCGAGGCTAGAAGTAGAATAGGTTTGTCAAGTGATCTTGTCTGTGATTAGTTACCTATACTGTATATATGGAAAGTTGGCATTTGATTTGTCACCCATTTATGTTAATTCGACATCTAGCCAATGATTAATTGTTTATCGTAAGTTAACATCTTGTCCTATGTTTTCCCACATCTATGGTACATCTGGCCAATGATTTGCCACCTTTATTGTTTTTTGATATACTGAATTTCTCTCAAATTAATCTTTATTTTCTATTTTTCAGCTGAAGTGAAGAGAGTTGGTGATATATTATTTGGTTTAGCTACTCAATGTGTCCAATCAAAGAATGTGAACAAAACAACGCCCCAGACGTTATCTAATCTTTGTCTAAAGATCAATGTTAAATTAGGGGGCATCAACAGTATATTATTGCCTAGTATTAGGTAAGCACTAGACTCACTTCTCATCTTACAAATGTCAGCAGTTTTATAGATTGTCGCTGATCTATTATCAAATTTGATGTCAAAATTGTCACATTAAACTTGATTCTCATTCACAATTATCCATTGATTCGATGAAGGTAACAATTCTTGCTCATGTCAACAGTAAATAAAACACAGACTCTTGACAGTATACACCACTAAATGTTGACAGTAAAGAAAACCCATAATTTTGAGACCGTGTACAGTAAATAATGCAACACTGAATGTTGACAGTAATAACAAAAAAAAAAACATGAATTTAAGCACCATTTGTAATGGCAAATAAAACCAAACTGTATATCACAAGACAATGTGGAAGCTGATTAGAAATTACAGTACTTAATATAAACTCGTATTATATTAATATGTGCTTTTAGATCCATTTTCATCTATTTTAAGGTTCCAAAGAATAGATCTATGCGTTCTAATTGTGCACTATTAGAGCATTTCTGGTATTTACTGGCAGTTGATTCCAAAACAAAGTCACTTGATTTGTAAAATAATGCTGTCCAAAGACAACATTGATACAAGACCACAGTGATTCATGAACTTTCTGATGCAATGTTTATTTTATTAAACAAAACTATCTGTTTCAGACCCCAGGTATTCCGTGAGCCAATCATATTCCTTGGTGCTGATGTCACTCATCCTCCTGCTGGTGATTGTCTTAAGCCTTCCATAGCTGCTGTAAGTTACTTCCCCTTTGTAATATATCTTGAGAGTTGTCACCCTTGCTCAAAAACTGATAGAGGCCTGATAATAAATATATAATATGGAAACCTAATGTCACTTTTTGAGTGAACCTTGAATAGTCCAACTTGACATATCTTCAGTGTAATATACAGAAAGTAATGTTAATTATCGATCTTGGTGTGTTATAGTTAGTAAAGATGTCAAGTTCTACCTCATAGTTCTCTAAATTGTTATTAATTATTATAGGTTGTAGGTAGTATGGATGCCCATCCTAGTCGTTATTCAGCTACTGTTCGAGTTCAACAACACAGACAGGAAGTGATACCAGAGTTATGTAACATGGTACGAGAATTGTTGATCCAGTTTTACCGATCAACACGATTTAAACCAACACGTATCATATTTTATAGAGATGGTGTTAGTGAGGGACAATTTCAAACGGTAAGTTGAAAATTTATTTCTACTTTTATTTTTACATGCCCACTAGTGATGTGCGGTTTTTAAATTTTCTTTCGGTTTCGGTTTTCGGTTTTTCTGAGGCAAAAAACCTCGGTTTCGGTTTTCGTTTTTTTTATTCATTTAAACACTTTGTCATGTATGTACTGATTTATGGTTATTTTATAGGAATACTTGAAAGTCAGAAAAAATATCAAAAATATTGATGTAAATAGTAAACAACAAGGTTTTTTTTTTACTGTTATATGACTTTAATTATGACTGATAGTAATAACAAAGATCTGACACACACAACGCCATAGGCATAATAATAAATTAATATAACGACATAATATCAGTAATAAAGTTAGATTCTACTGTAAAAAAAAAATACCAAAATTAATTTGCTTAACAAAATAATACCAATCCAACAAATCGAAACATGTGGTCTTTTATTTCTCGTTTATAAATTATAAACTTAAAAACAAAACTTACGCAATTGCCGTTTTCGGGTGTTGTTCAAATGTTGTTCTAAACCTGACTCAAAATTGTTAAATTATAGTCTTATAATTTATGCAGCAGAAATAGATTTTTTTACAAAGATTAAATCTACATTTTGTGTCATCTAATCTTTCATAGTTATTGAGCAAGCCATGGAGGCATTTTACTTTTTAGAGGAAGCCATCGTTCGATATTGACAACCGGCTTCGGGTTGCATAAAATTTTGGATTGTAAACCGAACCGAATTGAGAAAATAAATAGTCTAGGCCAACCAGACTGATTAAACACTCTATTATTCTATACATACGGGCTCTGGTTGATCGAAAATAAAAACGGAAGTGGTGGCTACATTAAAATTTTGGAATTATTAAGTAAACGAAATACGGCTACATAAAAATTAGGAATTTGGAAAAAAACAGAAACGCAGGGTTACTTTTTTTTTAACGGTTCGGTTTTCGGTTTATTTGTAAAAACCGATACCGTACGGTTAAACCGAAAAACCGCACATCACTAATGCCCACATGAAAATATTGTCAGTCCGGAAGTCAGTCCATTCACATTTGAATTGTAGTCACTCTACAGGTCACAATTTATATCTAGTTTTACAAAAAATTCTGAGTTTTGGGGTTTTTTTTTTTAGCTTTTTCTCTGTACATCTCTTGCAAAATGTGGGCATATCTTGCATTACAGCCACTTGTTACCCTTTCTCTTCAGTTTTGTATATTTATTTGATAGGCAACTAAAGCCTGTTTGTTTGTGCTTTCTTCTGTGTTTCCAATACTGAGATTAAACTGCTGATCAGATTAAACTGGCCTCTCAAAGTATGGCCCAGTTAGTAGCAGAACAGTAGGATGTTAACCCCATTTCATTTTAATGAAGTATATTCAATCATTAACCCTTCCTGAGCTAACCACTTCATACCCATAGAGGGCTATGCAAATATTGAGTAAAAGTCAAGTTTTAGACCCTGTTGTGAAAAAACCTTAATAACTTGAATATGAATGCGACCACCATCTGTAAATGGCAGATGCATATGCATTGTATATGACTTGTGGGTTTTGCATATTTTCGGTTTAGCTTTTATGGTTACCATGGTTACCACTATATTTCAAAATGGCTGCCATATTATTGTCCTAAATGAAATATTTGATATTTTCTTGCCATTAAAAAAATCAAGATGTGCAGGAATAAAGCTACATGGATTATTAGCATAATAAATATCTGTTCTGTAAGAATAGTATAGTTTTTTTGGGGAAAGGCACTAAATTGTGATAATAATGGGTTTTTTCTCAAAATAATAAAAGCAAAATGAGCAGTATTGACATTTTTTTTTTTGTAGATAACACAAATATAAAAATCATCAGTACACGAACTTTATTAACAATAAAATAAAAATAAATTTTTGGAAAATAACAATAATATTTACCAAAATATTCACCTTAGGGTTGCCACAGTAACCCAATATGACCCTTTCATGTTTATGTTGGCAGCGATTTACGTGCGCAGCAGCATAAAAGCAGACGAATAATTTCTCCTTGAGAAGTCTTCCTTTGTTTGGTCTTTATTTCGTGACAAACATCTGATTTTCATCAAAAGACGGGACCCCAAGTGTAGTATAGTCAGTACCTGAATCCAAAATAGGCGTGACGTCATCGGCATGGGAACTCATGGCTAAATTCAGCCAAAATCTTTTTGTTGTGAAGGACGCCATTACTCAGCTGTTCTGACTGTTGGTGGTTGTTCCGTCAATATAGGAACCCCCCTCTTAATACAAACATGTGTTAAACACCATCTAAGGATAAAACCATGCTTTTCCAGGGGAGTAAATCAGGTCAAATTATCTTCCCGACTATAGTCGGCAGCCGCTCTGACGGACTACTTAGCGCAGGAAGGGTTAAGAAAATTGGTGAACTAATTTGATAAATTACTTTCTATGTGGCATATGTAGGGATTGGCTGATATACTATTACTAGAACACCTGTTATTGATAAAAAATTGATTTAAAGTTATAACATAGTTAGATTAATGCTTGTAATAAACAACTGATTTTTTTATAGGTGCTAAGTAGTGAATTGAGAGCTGTAAGAGAAGCTTGTATGAAACTAGAAGTAGGTTATCAGCCTGGAATCACGTTTATTGTGGTACAGAAACGCCATCATACTCGTCTCTTTTGTGCTGATCGTAAAGATCAAACTGGGCGTAGTGGCAATATACCTGCAGGTACCACAGTTGATGTGGGAATCACTCACCCAACAGAGTTTGACTTCTATTTGTGTAGCCATGCTGGTATTCAGGTAAGTCTCATTACTAATATGATTTCAATAGATCCTGTGATCATTTTTACATGCCCACTTTGAAATGTGGTTATATATTGTCGTCTGTCTGTTGATCTGGCGTCCACAGTTCATACCGATTGACTTTAAATTTATACACAGTGTTTAAGGTCGTTAGATGAAGAAATCTATTTATTTTCAACAATTTCCAATAATTACTGCTAGTTATGACCCTTGGTCACTGTAACACGTCTTGTGGGCTAAAGTTAATATCAGATTGACTATCAAGTTATACAGTGTTAAAGGTTGTAAGACGACGAAGACCTTTGATTTTCAATGATTTCTAATAATTACTGCCAGAGTTATGTCCTTAATCACTTTGAAAAATCTTGTGGGCACTCTTGAGGCTAAAGTTAATATCTATTGACACAGTGTTTAAAGGGCCAATCCCGATAACTTTTTGGGGAATAAAACTACTTAATTTTGTGTTAAAATCCTTTAAAATCCGTAACCTAAGGCCCACCTACTAACCCGATATTTGTGATACGCTTGTAAATAACTTAAACCTGACAGTCTTCATCTGGAAATAGAGACCGTCGTATAATACAGTATCTGGATAAAACCAGACTTTTTTCTATAAAAATAATATGTAGGTGAAATTTACCTTTTGTTATCAAGTACAGTGCATGGGTCATTCACTGTATAGACCTCTCAAGAAACGTAAATCGATTATCAGGTCAACCAATGAAAAAATTGACCGGAAATCTTAAAAGGGTTACGTGTTCGGATAAGCAGTGTTGACGTACACGCCCAAACGACTCAATATTTTGAGCTGAAATTTTGAGACACGGTAAATACACCATGCCACTATATTTTGGTCCATAAATTTCAAAAATACTCGGACTTTAATTTTTGAGACTCTGTTCTTATCGGGATTGTCCCTTTAAGGTCATGAGATGAAGAAGCCAATTGAGTTTCAACGATTTCCAAGAATTACTGCCATAGTAATGGCCCTCGAACACTTTGAAAAAATCTTATGGACTCTTTCCAGGCTAGGGGGTTGGGATGGTCTAGTGGTCTAGAGTTAACCCCTTGTGGACAGGATTTTCGACGAAATTTCGTAACCCTGGACGGGATTATTTAGGGGAAAAAATCATTTTTTTTTAAAATGTGAATTTATCTTCAATCTGCTTGGCTTAAATTCTTAAAAAAGAATTCCTGTTGTAATTTTATGATGTTTTGAGTTCACAAAATGAATTTTCTTTGCCTTATTGTCTATTTTACTTCGTCGAAAGACAGTTGGCGCTTCCTGGCAACTGCCATTGTTTACATGTCGTAACTATGCAGAAAATTCGAGAAAATTACACGATAAAATACAAGTGATGCCATCTAGAACAACGGGAGATAACTAGTTTATGATCGCAAGGCAAAGGGGGATTCCCCGTGCTAAATTTAGCATATTTAAATGAGGACTGATTCAGGGTGTCACGTGTGACGTGTCAACACGTCAACCGTCTCTGGGCACGGAAAATATTTGCGTGTCAACACGTCATCCATCCAAAAGGGGTTAATAGAGTTAATGTTTCTCCAACTTACTTCTTACTTGCTGGTATGTTTGATTTTGAAGGTTTTTAAGATGCACTTTATTTGTTTCTATTTTGGCCAGTTACAAGATTTTAGAAATGATGGTTAATATGAATGAACTTGTTTTCAGGGAACAAGTCGGCCGTCCCACTACCATGTTTTATGGGATGACAATAGATTCACTGCTGATGAGCTCCAGATATTAACATACCAGTTATGTCACACATATGTCAGGTGTACGAGAAGTGTGTCCATACCTGCTCCTGCTTACTATGCACATCTTGTGGCCTTCCGTGCAAGATATCATCTTGTAGAAAAAGATCATGATAGGTAAGTTCTTCGGCTTCCAAATACATCAAACTTTTGTAAGCTATATGAATTTCTGAAAAGATAAGTAATGCAAGGTTACCGAATCATTAAAAAAATGTTTTTGCAAATCCTTGAAGTTGTAACCATATTCATATATTTTTCAGTGGAGAAGGAAGTCGTCATTCAGACAACAGTGAAGATCGAACCCCAGCTTCCATGGCACGAGCTGTTGCTATACATCCCGACACAACCAAGGTCATGTACTTCGCTTAAACCCTTAATATCTTCCGCATCACATGATCACCTTAAATAGGGCATAACACCATATTTGGATATCATGTGATGATATTATGGCTGTGAATTTTTTTAAAGTCCTATTTACCATTTGACAAAAGAGATAATTTATTTTCTGTTTGTCGTTTTATTTATTCCTTTAGAGTCATTGTTTTTATTTAAATATTTTATCGATTAAGATTTAACGATGAAAATGTACGGAATGCCATTCTGAGAAATTTATTGAACTAATCTCATGTCATCGCTCAATTTAATCAAAAAGGGAAAAATTTAATTGATTAAAAAATAAATGAGGCTTTAATAAAAACTAACCAACATGGAAAAAAAATCCATGTTTTGTTGGATTTTAATTATAAAATTATGATTTTACGTCCAAATTTCAAGGTTTCAGATGAAAATGTCAGAAATATTTGGCATGATCTGTATGATTTTATTAATCAGATCTTTTTTATCCAAATAAAAATTAAAAAGATGGGAATTATCAATAAAATTTTTCCCTTTATTGTGCAGAGAATTTGCTTTTTTTTATGTATTTTTTAATAATTTTTTATATTTTAGGGATCAAACTTATGCTATTGCCCTAATTAATAAATTGTAAATTAACATTCGTTAATGACCCAATTAACAAATCATGAATTAACATTCTGTTGGGCAATAAATGATCTCGTTTTTATCTCTGATTATTCTTTGAAGGATCTTTGTAAATTCATCCATGTGGACATATATCTCCTTAGTCAAGATCTTATAAAAATCTGAATTTATCAAATAAAGTTATTATATGTAGTTTGAAATCCCAACTAAGATATCGCTTTTTGTTTGGACAAAAATTGACATTTGTATTTTAAGCGCTCTTTCCAAAAGTCTGAAAAATGCCCCTATTTTATGAGTAAATTACACAGTTGAACTTGACAGTACCAGAGACATGGAACTGATTAATGATTGATTGTTGGTGCTTTTAGAAAAGAATATTTAGTTTATGTGCAATAGGACATAAAAGGAATATAGAATTGATTCTCGAAAAAGGGACAGTTCATATGTGTGGGAAAAAAAGTTCTTCATTTGATCGTTTTTGGAGGGAAGATAACTAGAAAGATGCAAGATCAGATAAACTTGGAATGACTTAATAAAAACCTTCTGTATCAGGTCTGAAAATAACCTTGTGTATCAGGTCTGAAATTAACCAAATATTAGTATAACCCTGCCTTAATCACCATCAAATATTCCATTATATTTTACTGCTCATGACATGAATTCCATTCAGATTATCTCTCATCATAAACCTACATCTTTATATGTGTTCAAATTATGTCTCTGACAGGCAGTTTTAGGATAAAGTCAAAATATGTTAGATTTAGTTGTACCAATGCAAGCACCTGTGTATATCAGCATTGATATGCAGTCCTAGTTGCTAAAGGTATCAGTCAAAATGTATAATATTGGTATGGATATATAAATATAGTATTGTACATGTATAGTAGGGTATATCATGCAACTAAATTTAAAGCAGTTCTGTGTGGTCCTTAAAATGCCTTGTCGTGATTACTGTAACTTAATAATGATCATGTAGATGTTGTCAAGGTCATCACCATGACAACAAACCAAACATTACCATGAAGATCAAAATAACCCCAATTTCAATCAGAAGACTGCTTTTTTTTTTATCAAAATTGTTTTGTATTTAATGCTGGAAAACAAGGACTATAGATGAAATTAACCAGTGTTGCCTTTGTAATTATTATGTAGTCTTGTACTGTCAAGTTATAATTATGTTGTGGAAATCCTTGAAGTTGATTTTTTTTAAATTTTTGAAATGACGGATCCCTAAGAATGTTGTGTGAAGAGAGAGGTAGCAGAGTTAAATATATCATTCAAGTGCTTTATATTAAATAACATATTTTAATTATTCTCTAGTCATGTGACAGTCATGTGACTTAAATATGAATGAAAGTAAAATATTTTTAACAAGTACTTAGCCAATAATAATTGTTGTAGTATATAGACATATAGCCAATCATAGGCCTAATTGTATTTTTGTGGTTAATTTTCCTTTTTGCTTAGCTAGTTTTTGTTACTAGATTTATTTATTTATAGATTTATTTGGTAACAGTAACCATGGAATATGTAGTTTTTGTTCCCATCCATACATTGTATTCTTATGTTTAATGTTGGCCTTTTTTTCTTCTGATCCACTATTATATTATCTACCTATGGTAAATTTTATATTCAGAGGGTTTACATGGTCCCAGGAGAATAATGGAGTTATACTTTGGGTAGCTAATATACTAGTAGATGGAAGGAATATTAAGTAAAACTCTATACAAATGAAAGGCCTTTAGATATAAAGTTTGTCAAATTATTTAAATTATTACATCAGATGTATTGTTGTTCACATATCGTTGTTACCATAATTTAATTAATAGTCAACTTGTTTCCATGGCAATGGCATTAATGAACTTGGGATTTCTTTTTTTAAGTCATATCTAATCTAATTTGTGGAACTATATCAACCAAATATTTTAAGTAATTTAAACAACAGTGTCATTCCACAATCATTATGGTTTTCGTAGATATTTTCAAATTGACCCTGTATTGTAGATCTGTCAACATGGAGGGACCCTTCTTTAAGATGTTTCCATTAATTTACACAACCCTCCCCCCACCCCCATACTTCTAACAGAACAATTCCTATGTATTAAAGGGACAAGTCCTGTGAAATATAGTTATTTTGTATTGTTAAATTATTATGTTGTAAGCCATTCCTTACAGGTTCATATCATTTTCCTTCTACTAAGCACAAACTCAATATCATATTGAATCTTTAAAAAATTCTATTATTCGAAACTGTACGCAAATCAAATACAAAAATTTTTAATATGTTTATTTTTGTGTAAAAACTAAAACTAGTCCAGTAGGTTAGACATTGAAATATAGCTAAATTCTAATCAAAAACATCAAGATTAACATAACATTGAGTAAAATGGCAAAAATCAAATAAAACATTTGTATTTAGAAATTAATATTATATATAGATTAGGTACCATAGACAAATAAACATCATTTTATCCCTAATCTGTTGTCCGCCCTCTATAAAATGACACAATTATTTTTTAGTGTTGCCTGCATATAACTGCAAACAGACGTGAACCACAACGCATTCAGTTTAACTAGAATCTGTAATTATTATCAGTATGTTATAATCTATTTAATTTGAATTGTTAGATATATTTTCTTTTTCATAATTTTTGGAGTGGGTAAGGTAAGGGGGAAAAAACATGTATTTTGTTTTGATCAACAGAATTTTTTTTAGTTTAAATTTTGTTTGCGAAATAATACATAGCTTTGTGTAAATATTATTTGTAATTATATATTGTATTTAATGGTGGAATGTAAAACTATTGGTTGATATTTAGTTTCTAGATTGACAGATATTTACATTGTTCACATAGTAACAAGCCCAGTTGTTAGGGGTAAAAATATGATAAATTGTGCAGAATATTTGATCAATGTGGAATCTGAAATATTGACCATTTAGATTTAAGCCGGGGAAATTCCACTGAATGTATTTATCATATCGTATCTTTGTCGTGGATTATTTAGTCATAGAATTCACATTGTTCCATCGTTTTATATTATAGTTGTCTTAAGATCCAAACTATTCATCCTTATAACACATTCAAACATTTATAATGGGTATTTCAGTGGAACACAGATATACTTTAGATCAAATTGTATGGAGTATTATATATGCCAAAATACAAATTTCCATTCTGAATTGAATATTATGAGATTAGATTTATTTAATAAATATAGTCCCATCAGTTTCATCATTTATTGTGTCTAGTCCCTTGCTTCAAGAGGTAAATATCCTATGCAAAGTCAGTAGAAAAGTCGATCCTTATAACATGTGCCATTAGTCTAGATCGTCAAGTCTTTAACCAATCACTACTATTGAAATAGCTTGATTTGATAATCGTTTTCTGATGTTTCTGAGATTGTTCAGTGAAATGTTTTGCTAAAGACTTGCTGTCTTAGACTATATTTTAATATGCTCTTTATTTGCCAATTTATAATAGATGCAAAGTGAGTGTTTATTCCTATCACAGTCAACTGATTCTGTACTTAAATGTTAGGGTTTATTGCTGTGGATAGATTTAACCAAATTCGTCCAGTGGATTATATATTAAGACTATTGTTCAACTATTTATTATCATTAGTTGACCAGGATACGTTTTTTTCGTTATATTGCACTATGAATTGTTTGACCTGGATAAGAATTAGTGCTCCCAAGATGCAAGATAGCCTTAATTATTGTAAATGATTTATCACAAAAAATCAATAATTTTAAATTATTAGTATTTGCTTTAAATTAACATAGGACATTCTAACTTATTAGTAAAACAAAGAAAATATTTTAAATTAGTCTAGTAATGTGTAGTATTATATTATTAAGTGCTGAAACTTGCTTATTTGTAATAAAGGAAAAACCTCTTCAGGGTGTCCTTTATCTCATTATTTTATTGGGTCAGTTTTGATTCTGTCAGTAAAATAAAAACCATGGCGGTTTTCCTTGATACATTTAGTTATTATATTGCAAGTTAAATTAGGTACTTAATTGCCTGTTGTTTTAATGGATTTTATTCACACAATATACTTGCAATATATAATTAGATTATTGCTTTCTAAATAAATATTTTGTGTGCAAGTCAATGAAGATATATAAGATTATACGAAGACTGTACTTGGCACCAAGTTTTTTAAATTTGATATGTTTACCTATGTATTATACAATTCCATTTCTTTGATACCAAACAACCCTTGACCTGACCCAACCTTGACCCTATTGAAGGTTTTATTATTATTATTATAAATGTGAAATGTTATTTGTATATTTTAAATTATTGTGGCTTCATTTTGTGCTGTAAAATTGTTTTGTTTTTTTTAAAATCTCTTTGCATTAGGTAATCCGATCTGGATAATCTAATCTATTGACTAGAGCTGGATAATCTAATCTACTTATCTGACTAGTTACAATAAATGGATCTTAATATTTATACAAACTTGTTATCTTTCTGTGACACCATATCCATATCAAAGTGTGGTCATAGATGGTTCTCTTTTGGGGGGAATGTCATTATGAAGTTCAATGATGAGCATTTTCTGCTTATGCTAAACAGAGAAAAGCAAACTATTTGGTCATGGATTTGGAACATGATAACTGAATATAAGTTAGTGATGAAACATTGTTGTAGTTTCATTACATTGCTACTTTGATAATGAGCATTTTCTGTACAGGTTAAGCAATTAGATTGTCAAGACTTTAAAACACAACAATTTGGCTATTTATTGTAGGGGAATGTTGAAACTTGGTGTAGATGTTGTATGATGATAAGCATCTGTTGATTTTAGGGAAGAGGCAGTTCACTGTTGACTTGTTTACCTTGAGATTGACAAAAGATAGATTTTGTTGCTATGTGTGTATGTTTCATTGACGATGGATATGAACCAATGTCTACCATGCAGGTTATAAAGATTTGATAATGTCTTTAATGCCAGGATTACCATTTGCCCCTGCGTTTATCAAGCCAATTTTATACGATCACATGGAAATGTCAATATTATCGCACCCATCCACAATTTCTTGTGAAGACTTGAATTATAGTTAATTTATGTTAATTACTTATGGCCCTTGCTTTACTTTGTTTAACCTTTCGTGTTATCATCCGATCTGTAGGAAATTAATGTGCATTTAAATTAGTGAAAAAGTCAACTTATCGTTTACCAAGCTTATAAAATCAAAAGTGTTGACTATGCTGTAAGAATCAACAGGGAATAATGCACCTCAAATGTTTCATGAAAAGACAACTTTGCATAACAAATGAAGTTTAAATTGAACCCTATTAAATGGTTAATCTGGATATGGAAATGGTGGAAGTTAGTATTTAACGTCTGCTTCCATGGAAGGTGATCTAACAGACAAGTCGTCTTATTAATTTATTATTATCTTAGTGCACGCGTAGGTGTCTTTTCTGTTCAGAGTACCTGGAGTAAAACCAAAGGGTTAACAAAACGCCCTAAGTCACATACCGCAAGCCAAAGATAACCAGCCAGCTAGAGGTTGAAACGTGACACTCTTGATTACACAGACTTTATAAAGGTCATCAATAAAAATGTGTTGTGTATTCATTAACCTGCACAAGTTTAAATTGTGATACTATTTGGACCCCCCCCCCAAAAAAAAAAACAAAAAAACATTAAGACAGTTAACAAGAAAAATGTGGCCGGACCGGAAGACCATAAACACATGTAAGAATAAAAGAAAAAAAAAGTATTTTTTTTATTATATTTTATTTTTAAAAAATCTAACAATCCTGTAAATAATAATCAAATTCCCTTACAAGAGTTTTTCTTTAAAAATCCAATCCATTTTAAAATGCAATATATTTGACACTAGAATTGAGAAAACTTGTCATAAATTAACTGAAACATTTTGAAATTGATTGGATTTTTCAAGAAGAAAATGTGTGGAGAATAAATACAAAGAATATGTAACACAACAAACATTAGAATACAGAAATAAACAAATGCATGATAAAGGGATTACTGAACCAATAACGGTTACAGGTATCACTAGCTCATTAACCATTGCTACATCAAACAGTTCAACACATTTGATTCCTGCCTGAATATCCTACATAATATATAATGGTTTTGGTTATCTGTATGCTACTAAAGCATGCAAATGGGATGGAGTTAGTGCAATTATAAATCTACATTATAACTATCATTTGATTGGTGATTGATGAAAAACTAAACTATATATAACTAATAAATATAAACAGCACTTTGTTCAGGGGTATGAGTCAATAATTATTGTGTAGTTCCAAATCCTCGAAAAAGTTAATTTCGAAGGCATAGCCTTACCTTTACAAACATCAATTCAGTAAGTTTGTACATAGAAAGGACAATTCATTAAAATTGAAAAAAGCCAGTCATGTCTTAGTAGAGAGTAAAATCATTTGAAATTTCTTTTCATTTTTGTTTATGCTCATTCGGTTATGGTAATAAATTTGAAATTAAAGTCTCTGAATGTCATTTGTGGGGAGGTTAATTTTTTGAAAACTAAATTGAAATAAATTTTAATTAATTGAAAATATCACAGTATTTAGTATTTTTTGCCGACGACATTAACTGAATGCTAAAACCTGATAGAAACCAATACAGTCACAATGCACCTTAGTCAAAATGACAAAAATTGTATTTAAAATTTATATAAATATAAGTCTTACTAAATAATAAATATTTAATTCTTTAATTTTTGTTTCAACTGTGTAAGGGTGGATAATTTGATATTCTCTGAAAAATCCAAATGACGCACAGAGGATTTAAACAAACAATTTGCGGATTTGATCTCAATATTTTTTTTCTTGGATATATATAAAAAATCCAGTTAGAAAAAGTATTCTACATGACCTTTTTAAATATAATGATAAGCCATTGAATGCATAATTAATCGAGTATTACTGCTACTAGCCATATTTATGATGCACACCGAAACAATATGCAACTACAACTATTGTGTTAAGAAATAAAAAAATTACAATAAAATCTGTTTGACAGTCTAATTAAAGCATCACATTATAAACATAAAAATAATACTTGTATTTTTATAACCGGTTCAAATTTTACTTGAAACAGTTAAATTAGCTCCAATATTTGGACACTACTATACAAAGTTTGATTTCACCTCACTTGGAATTCATTTGTGTACCATTTTAAATGTCATTTAACTTAACCACAGAGTAACCTTATTTAAATTTAAAACAATATTAATGGCTGTTTTTAGTGTTACAGAAGATTTATCCTTAATGAACAGTCACAGATAAACAGGAATACTAAACAATGTTTTACAACGCTACAACCCTGACTAATCATAAAGTAACAATTTAATAAATCAAGATAAAAATTAAACAACAAAGAAAAATCTTAGGTATTTTATGGCGTAATTCACTTCCAATAACAAATTGTATGGCTGAGATGTCAGTTTTTGGTATACAGCCCTGTTTTAAAGTCATAAAACCTTTAAAATCTAAAAATTACAGCAGGCAAGGTTAATGGCCAAAATATATTTCACTAACACAGAAAAAGTAATAGTCAATTCAAAACCACATCACAATAATGATGACAAATGTGGGGGCTTGGCCATAACCAAAGGTAAATAGCCCTTTTTTGAGGATGGATTGAAAATTAAATGACCAATTGTGTTACATAACTGGTAGGATCAGCTGGTTGTTCATTAAGTCATATAACTAGAATCTGGGATCACAGGATGAGATACATGAAGCATGAACCATTCGAAAAGTTGCATGACATATCAAAAGCATATGGGCAGTGGAGCAGACCGAGACCCACATAACAGGTGATCAGACTCAGAAGTCACATGACATATCAAAAGTCACATGACCTATTCAGTCTTGACATTTGGTAGGTCACATGGCCGAGTTTAGAATTTATTAGAAAAACACATGGATCACATAGTAATGGTGCTTTCCACCTCATCGACCGTTGCTTCAACACCTTCTCTTTCGTAACCAGCATCAACATGACGAGCTAAAATACGTAATAATGGGCGTAACTTTAACCACCATTCATCTGTAGGAATTCTTTTACTGAAATATAACAACACCAATTTTGTTCAATTTTACCCGAGTTGGTGATTTTTAACTTCAACAAAAATTGTCACATCTGTAACTTCTGACACACTTACCGGTACCTTGTTTATTAGTTAATTTAACTACCAATAATCATTTACTGAAAGTGAAATTTTATCTAGCTGACTATATACTAGATGGAGAGTTAACCTAGCTAACCATTTACTGAATATGGAATTAACTTAGCTAACCATTTGCCAAAATTGGATTTAACCTAGCTAACAATAAACTAAAAGTAGAGTTAACCAAGCTAACAAATACCTAAAAACTAGCTAACAGTTTACTAGAAGTGGGAGCTAACCTAACTAACCATTTACTAGATGGCCTTTTAACCTAGCTCAAAATTTATTAGACTTCTAAGTAACCAATTAATGAAACCTGGCTAACAATAATTTACTAGAAGTTGAGTTAACCTAGCTAATAAATTACTGAAACCTAGCTAACACTTTACTAGAAGTGAAGTTAACCTTGTAACCTTGCTAACCATTTATCAAATGTCAAATTAACCAACCTAACTATTTACTTGGTTTGAATATGTTTTTAGTCCAAATATATCATCAGATCACCCAGTTTATACCCGGGAATGTATCTTTAATGTTTAGCCGGGTTTACTCCAACTTTAATAAATTATTTGCTAGATTTCAGTAATTTGATAGCTAAGTTTACACCACTTCTAATAAACTGTTAGCTAGGTTTCAGTAACTGGTTAGCTAGGTTTATAAGGGGGTGAGTAAATATTGAGCTAGGTTAACTCAATCTCTTGTAAATGGTTAGCTAGGTTAGCTAAGCATTAAAGATACATTCTCAGGTACAAACTGGGTGATTTGATGATATATTTGGCCTAAAAACATATCCAAACTAATCAATTTACCATAATTTTGTTTCAAATCCTTCTCAAAACATTGTAATTGCCAAGTATACACTGCTATAAAAATCGATCAAAAGCAGCCATGTTTGCGTCAGGGGATTACCCCTCTCCGTACCTATAGCAATGGCAGCGAAGACAGGGGAAAATTCATTGTATACACAAGACGATGTTGTCTGTAATTGCTGACTATTTATTACAATATTGAATCCTAATTAAATTCTCGGATTATCCAATGCCTGCGTCTTTTTCTGTGTCGTACGTCTAACTCTTCATAAAGTTTATCAACATGTACACAAAGTGCTCAAGTGTTTTTCAGGGAAGTCAGTATTTTTCTAGTAAGATTGGATATCTCTACTTTCCATATATACCAAAATTGCCATACTTTTATGGGCAATAACCACCCGATAAATACGTTTCTGGGAGCCTATCTTTAACTGTAATTGCGAGAAGCTAAAAATCCTTTACTTACTCAAAATTAGTAACAGTACAGAGTTCTTGTACTGGAGAAAATGTTAAAAGCCTTTTCGTCATTCCTAGCAATGTTGCTGATGTTGGCTTGTTGGCATATACATAACCTAAAATAAACAAATACATTCAACATATCTAAGTCTTTACAGGACTGCACAAAGGACTTAAGTAATTACAGGAAACTTAGAAACCCAGAGAAAACAGCAAGATTAAGTGGGAGGAACACTAGACGAATCAATCGCAGTCAAATTTCGCCACCTGTGCCGTGCGCAAATCAAACATGTTTGATATTACATTTGTTGCGTTTATCAACTGTAGAATTCACATCATTTTTTTGAAGACAAAATGGTGAATATCACAGCTATATAACCGCTAACACCTTCCTTGACCAATTCTCAAATGATTTTCACCCAGTTACTCTTATGCTTCTACAAATTTAAAAAACCCAACTGCTACAGCTGTTTATTTTCTTTTCCTTGTCTCCTATGTTTAATCATGTGAGGTGAGCGGTGAAGCAATCAACTTGTGAAATGGGAGGAAAATTTGCCAAGTGTGTCCACTCAATCAGCCAAATGAATTTGGTGTTGACTGATTCTGGTAGATTTGCCAAGTGTGTCGGCCGCTATAGAGATTTAATATTAACTCAATCAGCCTCACAATCCCCATGCAGACAACATGAACATACTATGCAAGGTCTAAAGTTAATGACCAACATCATAGAATGGGATCCCCAGTTAATATACAGACATCATCACCTTGTATCCTTCATTTGAAGACTACAGATTTTAGTAGATCTGGCTTGATTCACGGCTAAAATTGTATATATCATATTGTTGTCCTAATAGTAAGAGCAGGAGGACTGAACCACACATAATAAAATCCACAAGACAAATCCATGGACAAGACACACAATATAAAGAGACATGCTAGTGTATGTTGTGTATTAAAAGTGTTTTGAATTTACCATTTACTGTGTTTTCTTCTATCTGTTCAATCACCCAGTTAACAGCTTTAGCTGCCATCTTGGTTCCATAGTTTCTATCGTAAGGAGAGGGAACTCCACCTTGTTGCATATGACCGAGCACATTTAGTCGACAACTGAATGTCCCCTTCCCCTCCTCAGAATACAAGCGATAAATAAAATCTGATGTGTAATTCTCATTGGCACATTCATTCCTGCAAATAAAATTAAAGTACAACATTAACATCTTTACACAATATCTAAGGTGCCCCCGCACACCCAGGTACCTGGATACCAACTAGATCATTTTTTTTTTTTGAATGAAATACCAATCATGCAACATACTTACCAAATTTGGTTAAAATCCATCCACTTTGAAAAAGTATAAATTTAGTTCATCAAGCTGTATTTGCCCAGCGTCTATGGGGTCAGTGATTAGAACAAAGGAACCTACCTACCAAATTTGGTTAAAATATATCAAAATTTAGTAAACAGACAATGGTATGACAAAAGCCCAATTGAATAATAAGAAAAAGAAACAAACCGTAATATCAAACCACGTTGAACACCAGCATTGATTATTTTTTCTTTCATATGATAAACATCATCCTGGAAAATAAACAAACAAAACATGGCTCTTACCAAGAGATTTGATTACAACATTTAAATCTGAACAAATACTACAAAGAAAAAATAGGGGTTTTGGATGGCCAAATGTTTAGCATGTGTGCACTGTATCATAAAGCCTGTCATTGAGTTAAGTGGCATGATTTTGAATCCCCAGTTGTATGTGACAAGGAGTAGGCTCGCCTCTCCAAACTCGTGGGTTTTCTCCGGGTCCTCTGGTTTCCTCCCACTGCTAAAGACCCCTACTCGCTATTGAAATAAAATTAAACCATATGTTAGTCCCGAAAGGACCATTTCTCTCTCTCTTACAAAGAAAAAATAATTAATCACCGTCTGTGTACAAGGACTGGAAATAACCAAGGAAAACCAATTGTCATTTGTTAGAAGATACACTTTAAAGTTTATTACTTAGATATAAAGACTATTTACCTTTAAATCTAAGATACTGTGTTTCTCTTCATATATATAGGCAGCATCGGCTCCTCCTGCAAGTGCTGCTAGTGATGCTAGATAACCACAGTAACCACCCATAGTTTCAACAATAAATACTCGACGTTTTGTTCCTGTAGCTGACTGTTTTATACGATCACAGATCTATAGCAAAATAAAGATCAACATGGCATTTTTTATTTGAAGCAGAGATGTAAATATGAGTGAGTGTCCTTCGGGAGACACGCTGGATAAGTGGACATGGCGCTGGTTCGATAGCCTGGTGGTCGGGTGTTCGATCCCTGCATTGGCTGAGAAAGTTCATCTCGATTTTCCAGCGTGATTTCCCCTTGTCAGTGATGCAGAAGGAGGGCTTGACAAGGACAGCTGCCAGGTCGTTTGGATGGGACGAAAAACCGAGGTCCCGTGTACACATTGGAGTGCACGTAAAAGATCCCTTGGCAGTTGGAATTCGATATAAGAGTCGCTGCTCAAGCAAAATTTCCCTGCTTTTAGTAAAGTACATAATGTTACATAGTCCATACCTAAGAAATAGGTTTTTGTTTACTGAGGTGGTCAATCAATATGCTGACCTTGTGATATGACACTGTTAAGAACATAATTGGTATCATGTTTCCAGAACAGTTAACATGTGTTATTTCAATAATAGATATTAAAATCTCTTTGAATGATTCATGTTTTTGTGTATTTAGGAGAATGTTATCAATTGATAAAGGTTTACTATTCGATGATGGAGAATAAATAACTTACATCTGTAATTTCATTAAGTGCTGTATCAGCACCAAGAGAGAAATCTGATCCTGGTAGATTATTACTAATAGTACATGGTATTACAGTGATTGGAATACAGAATGCTGGGTAAGTAGATCTAGCTTCTGATATCTGCAAACAACTGTGAAATGCCTAAAATATATAAACATATTGATGAAATATATACACATACAGAAATATATACACATACAGAAATATATAAACATACATAAATATATAAACATACAGATGAAATATATTCTTAAAGCCCCAATAACACTCTTGTTGTAACTGAATAATATGTCCCAATCTTCATTCTGGTCAACAAATAGTATTATTTTAGAATATTCCAATTAAATGATGATATAAATTTCATCTTAACACACCTATTTTAAAAAATTGGAAAAATTCAACCAACTGATTTGAAAAGTCTAACGTAAACCTTTTCAAATGTGACTAGGATTTTAAAATATTTACGAACCCTCTGGACAAGTAAAATAGGTTGTAATGGATAATTTACACAACAGGTAGGACACTTAAAACATCTAGTACTTAGAATAAGAGTATTATTTATATTCTGGAGCTACCAAGCCAGCAAGAATGTTATTGTCCCTTTAAACATGCTAATCAAGAAAATTGGAGCACAACTAGGAAATTTGACATCTAAACATGCCATGAAAAGTAACTTGTCTAATATTGAGACATACAAATCGACCAAGTGTCAAATTGTAACCTACACTGACAAACGTACAATTACTATAGTTCAACATAATAAATTACCGTTATTCAATATACTAAAATATACCTCAAGTTAGCACAAATGAACTGTATTTTAAAATTTTAAACAATGGTCCAAACAAACTTTATATGACCAGTTTATTTATAAAAATAATGTCTGTTAATAAGAGGAAATCCCTCTGATGTTCGACAGAAATAACAGATAAAGATGTTACCCACCTCAAAGCCACCAATAATAACCAGACCTTCTATCTTATATTCCTGTAATTTAGCTGCTATTCTTCCCAAACCTGCTCCCTCTGCATCTTGTCTGTAAATCAAAACAACATGAACTACCAATAATATGTACAAGAGAAAATGTTCTGTAACAGTGACATTCAATTTATTGTGGTACTACATGATTAGATGTACAATGAGTTACTACTCTTAATCATCCAGTCTTGTAGTCTTGTATGTCTTTATTATCACATGATTTCAAATTGTATATATGGACGGATATACTTGCTATGATTATATCTGCTGGACAACGCATCAGTAATGTCCAGCAGCTTCAGGTTGCTTACCCTCTTTGATTTTTGCAACATTTTCAAATCATGACATACCCCTCTTAATTCAAGAACCACAAGTGATTCAAATTTGTTATAGACACTACACCACTGATTTTACATAAACTTATCTGATTGTTTACCTCCCTAATATTCTCGCAAATGTCTTTACCATTCACTAAGACAATTAAAATAGATGGTACTTCCGTTCTATTCCAAATTGGGCAATAATGACAACATCATCCAATAGAAATGATGATGATGTAATTAGGAAATAGTAATGACCATGACATCTTAGAAATGATGACACTACATGTCACTAGTTATGATATTGACATCAGATGACAATAGAAAGAGAGAGAGAGAAGGCGCCCCTATCTCCATGCCACATACGCTCACACCTGGGCTCGAAACCACAGCTGCAAGCCAGAGGTGACCGGCCAGCTAGATGTCGAAGCGCGGCACTCTAGACCACTAGGCCATCCCCCCCCCGACAATAGAAATGATAATATCAGATGACAATAGAAATGATAATATCAGATGACAATAGAAATGATGATATGAAAATAGAAATGAAAACATGAAATGACAATAGAAATAATAAATATATTTTTTTTAGCAGTGCTTACTTTTTAGTTCCTAGTAAAGATCCACCTTTACCAGCCCAACCTTGAACAGTTGTCCAGCCCATAGGAGCTACCTGAAAAATACCACATAATAAACAAGTTAACACATGTAATAGGATTTAATGTCATACTTTTCTGCACCAACCAGGTCAATAAAAATGGGCATATGTAAATCAAGGGTTCTTTTATATGCAAACCGATGCGTACATGGGAGCTCCTTTTTTTTTTGTCTCATCAGAACAACTAGTTGATGCTCCATACAAGAATTTCAATCCTGATCCACAAAGGGTTACAAAGCTGAAAAACCAGAGGAAACAGGGTTCACCCCACGACCACCGCTTTAGTGAGCTAGCTCCTTACTCACTGATCCACTGTGGTTATAGATAATAAATAAGTTAAACCATGTCAAATATGCCACTTGTAGATGGCTCAAAAAATAAAGAATTATAACTCACTTTGCCATTAAGTAGACCATCGAAGCTGTCTTGGATACCCAGAATTTTATAACCTTTAGTCAAGGTTAACCTGACCACTGAACGTATAGCAGCATTCATACCACATGCTGGGGCTCCTATATTCATAACAGCTACATTACGAGATGTCTAAATAAATAATTCAAATATATAAATACACAGCAGTAGGATAGAAAACAGGATTATGAAATATTCAATCTAGATGTTATTTTCATTCTATATATTCAGTTGGTCACTTCATTATCATCTGTGCGAACAGAATTGCCTGGCAATGTCAGTCTGATTGGTGGTTTCAACTTTTCAGTATGAAGTGAAATATCTATGAATAAAATTTATAGATGATATTAGGTAATGATGTACACTGAGAATATTATGAAAGGTTTTCTGTGACAGGGCAATAACTACACATAAAATAGATGGACAACCATAAACTTCTATATGGTTTCTTTCCACAAAGAGCTGAAAGATGCATTATATAAGACTTAAATAAAGAGCTGGCTATAATACTAATAGTTTAAAAATATGTAATGAAAAATGAATATATTAAAAATTCCAGTCAAATTACTTTATTCTGAAGTTTTCAACACACACTCTTGATTGTAACGTATCGGTGTTACGATAATAAACAAAGACTTGATTATCCATTTTTAAATTAAATTATCAATGGTGATCGAGTTTCAATCCATTCTAATTTGTGAATAATCCAATGGTCGAGACAATTGATTATGGCCTTGTCATATGAATAAATGCCTGAATAATAATTCATATAACATTTTGAGACCAAAAGATAGACCTGCAATAGGCAGATTTAGCTCAAACATAATGCATCTTTAACAATCCTGAAAAAAAGTTTCAAAAAATTTCATTCAAAATACTCCGCATAACATGAATGGATTTCTCGTTAATTTTATCCCTATGTTTTAGACTGGTCTCAAGTCTACAATCTATATAACATTAAATTAGATAGCCTATGAAATACTAGTTATCTGATGATAATATACTAATTTGATCAAATTTTGTCTTTTTTTCCACAGATTGGAAGAGAAACAGAAATTAGATTTTGAAACAAACTTTCCATAATGACTGACATTGCAACCAGTGAAAAGGAAAGTTTTTCTTATAAAGGACTGACAAGAGAGGCAGGTCTTCTGTCAGTAATACAACCATGCAAAAGGTGCAGGCATTACCTAGGTTGTGAGAAGAATTATTACGTGAATAGACGGTGTGATGTTTGTTATAAGTTAAAGATGGAAGAATGTATAAGTTAATATAGTTCTAATCTATTAAGCTTAGTTTTAGAAGATCATGTCTCCTATATCCAGGCTGTTGTATTATAGTCCCTTATCACCAGACTTTAGAATTACAGTAATTAATTACTAGACTTCTAACCAGACATTATAAGCCCCTTATTACCAGACTTTTTAATTTTAATAACTAATGACCTTAATAGAAATCCTACACCATAAAACAACTTACATCATCTTCGGCAATACAAGTGGAATGATTCTAAAAATTATCATATACATGAACTATTAAAAAGTGACATTTTGTCCGACTGCTTACATTATTTAGAGACTGTATCCAAACTACAGAGAAAACTATATTTGTTAATGCAAACAATACAACTTGCCAGCTATCAATTGAAAACCTTGTTCGTTCATTTCTCGAGATCAAGGCTGACATCGTAGAAAACTCAATTTCAAATCCATAAATACTGCTTTTACGAATTCAGCCTTCACCTGCACATGCTATAGCCTATTACTTCAAATACTAATGGCAAAACAGTCATAAGACAAAAATTTGCAACCAAATTGAAGAATGTATTTCTTACTTTACTTTCTGTTCACTTTAGTAATCTACAATTTCATTTTGTAAATCATAAGAAATATCACCCTTTTAGTTCAAAATAAGTTTTCAAATTTCAATAGATATTTTAACTAACTTCAAGAGAACATTTCGTTAGTTCAAAATAAGTTTTCAAATTTCAATAGATATTTTAACTAACTTCAAGGGAACATTTTATTAATGAAAAAAATTTTCCATTATAAATGACATCAATGAAATATATCAGTCAATGAAAATGAGAATAAGAGTTATCTCACCTTACAATCGGTGCCCTCTGGGTTACAGGCAGATGATGGCGGACGCAATTTACTCAATAATCTGTAGGTTGATAAATTATTCTGGAAACTCCTACAAAATAAAGCATGAAATGAGGCTTAATATTTATCTTCAAAAGAGTAATTCAGCAGACAAGACACTGCATTATCAACTTTATTGTGCGAGGCAAGAAAAAACTTCTGGATTTGGTTTGGTTTGCCATCTGCAATACAACAATCGGATGGTACAAAAACAATTCCTGACAATTAGAAATTGGTCAAACTGCTTTCAAGATGAAATTCCCATCCTCCAGAGAAGGAGAAATAGAAAGTACCATATTATGATAGTCCCAAAATGAACAACGGTACTATTACTACTATGGTAACATTCTGGTAATAGTAGTTTTACTTACTTTCCTCGTAGCCTCACAGCTTCTTCAAAATTCTTCTCATTCATAGCTTTCTGTACAGACTGGGTCTAAATAATATCATTATAATTACAATCATTTGTTTATTAGGTCATACCTCACTTATAATTAGTTTTAACTGGGTACAAACGGCATGTAAGTGAAAAAAAAAAAATTTCTCAACAGTTCAAAACAAAGGTGATAAACTGCTAGTCTAAACTGATAAGTCTGTTAGGCTATACGATGATCTGAAGAAAAAAGATACATTCATACAACCTATTTTCAAATTTGCTGAAGAAACCAGACCATCTATAGAAGTGTACAAATGTTTCATGCCCTTTAGGCTATAACAATGATGTTGAGGAATCCGACTCAACCAATGTTATACACTACCGACAGACTGTTATCAATTATACACTTCACTACTGTATAATAATGTTTTTAGGAGTAATGCTTCCTGTTCCGTAATGTTACAATGAAAACTACATTATACTGCATTGTGCTATAATGATGTCCAAACAATATATTTACCCTCTCCACACAGGGCAATAGTGGAACTCGAACTGTTTGATTTCCAGCAAGGGAGACAACTACAGCTGGAGAATCTGGTGTGGCATCCATCAAAGCTAATACTGCTTCTGCCCCCATTCTAGATCCCTAGAGAAAAAATAAATAACAAACAACTGAATTATTTCAAGCACTGCCTCCCAGATCCCTTCACAGAATAAACAAACCACCAGTGTTGCTGTTGGATCCCACGACACCTGAATTCCAAAAAAAATAGATGACCAATTTATCTTTTTGTAAAGCACCAAGATATTCAATTATTTAGTAATCTGCTTAACGTGAGCTGAAAATGCTCATTATCAAACTTAGCACAAGTTAGCATTGCCCCAAAGTATTCACAAATCAAATTATTTTTCTCTGCTTATCATAAGCCAAAAATGTTCATTATCGACATTCATCTACACAAAGTTTGAACATATAGTAGTAATTTATCAGAAATCCCTTGAAATAGAACAGCTTAAAAACTTACGAGAACTCTATCAAAAGCTGATGGACTTCCACCACGTTGTACATGACCTAATACAGTAATTCTTGTATCAATCTTTAATTCTTTAGTTAAAATCTACAAAATATAAAAACTGATGAAAACTTGATGAAATAGGATTTTACCATGAACATGATAAAAGGATGAATGTGTTTAAATACTGTGAAATGAAAGGAATAATATAGATACTGGTGGGGTTAATATAATCAGGTATATAAATTAATGATATAAACACGTATTGAAATTAATCATACAAACAGGTATTGAAATTAAAGATATAAACAGGCAATGGATTTAACTGATGCAGTTCATATTGATATAAAGGGGTACTGAAATTAACAATTTCATTTATTGAAACAATTATTCCTCCTTTGGCAGGTTATTGACACAATCAACATGTTTTAACAACATACTTCTGACTAACTTAAAGGTTAATATTATCACCTAAGGAGGATAACTTTACCTAGACAGTGGGATTTATGCCTACTCAGTTTTTCGCATGTCAGCCAGGTCAAGTGCCATCCCTACAAGTCAGGAACGGACATGAAAAAAACTAGATGTTTTGGCCAACTTAAAGATGTTAAGATATTATTATATAAAAAGTTTTGAAACTCACATCTTTGACCATTTGTGCTGTTATAGCATTACCCTCTCTATCTATAGCTCCTTCAGCTACTAAAATAATATTCAAACGTTGGCCTAAACTTCTCTCCTAAAATATAACACATCAAACAATAGACACATATTATAATAAAATAAAACATTAACATTAATGAAACTAACTTTTACACAAGCTTTACCACCCCAATAACACCTAATTCTATCATGGTTGTAATCATGATTGAAAGCAGGTGATATAATGGTTAGTCAATTCACGTTAGTGTTTCATTTTGCCAGTACGTTGCAGGACGAAATTCCAGCAGACGCTGTATCTGTACTGAGTGAAAGGTATATCTGTCACAAAGTTAATTAGTGAGGACTTCTAAATATGAAAGAACTGATAAAGAAATATAACTATTCTTACAACAGCTAATTTTTTACACAATGTTTCCTGCCATCCTGCTTCTGGTGGCCATTCTGGTATAAATACCCAATCAGCTTCACTTGCCAAGGCAGCAACTAATGCTAAATACCTGAGATAATAAAATAACATGATTACCTCAAAAAATTCTCCACTCTTTCATCAAAGATTGATCGTGTGCTGAATTTTATTGAAGATGAGCATACACCATGCAGTGTGCAATGATGGAAATTCTGCACAGACAGTGGCGTCTGTAATATCCACCTGTCTTCATTAGCGCAGTCAGAGCAGTACAGAAGGATGTTAAACCCCATTTCATTTTATATCTCTTTTGTCAGGCATGGCACATTTTTCAAACAACACTGGAATTGAGAATCCTGGTTAGTCAGCCAGTTACAATAACTGACCTTGTGCCGTATAGCTATAACCTGATCATGTGTCATGCTACAATAACTGTGCCATCTTATAGCCATGTGCCATGCTCCCATTTCAGCTTATAGAAAGGCTCACACATTTAGACACACATTTTAAAAAAGAATCTGACAATTTGTAACATTTTCCATTTTACTGTATTTAATGTGATTTAAGATTAAATTGTGAGACAAGAGGCAATCAATTTTACCAGCAGTCAGTCACAATTAGTAAATATGACTGAAATAACAGGCCTATTTTAAAGGTATGTCTGATTTTCTCTTTTCTTGGATAATCTCGGGCTGGTACTTACCCACAATGTCTACCCATGACTTCTAATACAAAAGCTCTTTGATGGCTGAAAAACAAAAATACCATAAAGTAAACAATTCAAGACACCATTCGGGAAACTTGGTATCAAGAATTTGGCTTTATAACTGTGCATCTAACTCTGCCGGGAAAGTTAAATAGAATGTGCCTAATCAACTACACATTGTGTGAATCCAAAAGAATCTGTGCATGAGGCTAATAAGAAATTATAGTATAGTACATCAAATAAAAACCACATTACATATCAGTTAATGATAGATAAGACGAATATGCATCTTATATGATTATTTAATATATTGGTTGTATTATTTGTAAGGTGACCTAGGCCTTTAAGAAAGTACTGCAATAATGTAGGTCTCATAAAAAAGATGGCAGACTCATAAAGCGTTGCTATAAAAAAATGACCTGCCAGACAGGCAAGACATAGGACCAATTCACAAAAGTTGTCACTTATTTGTCGCAAGATATAAAAAACAGATCAAGATTAACAACTCATGAAGTAATTATCAGAAATAATTCAATTGAGGTTTCCAAGTTCTAGAGGAGTACAAACATTTACCATACAAAACATGACCCTGGTAATATTCATCTGAAGAACATAACGTTAAAGCAGTAGTGGCAGTTGTTGCAGCACTGCCCCCTCCCCTATACTCACCTGGAAGCTGTTGTAGTAATGGCATCAACTGATTCTATAATACGATGTAAAGCCGAGTCTACTCCTATTGTCATATCTGTACCACAGAAATCATTGTCTATAGATCCAACCAATCCAGCTATATTTAAATGTTGACATTTAATTTTCTGTTCCATCGTGATGGCTCCTGCAAGATGGAGAGAGAACTCATTTTGGGACTAACATTTAAAGACAACAAATAGCAAATTGTCAAGATTTTATAATTAAACAAATATCTAACCATTTTACCTTATTATTTAGACATGTTTTGGCAAAGAAGAGATATTATTTGTTATGCAATTCATCCTTGCACAACCTGGCCAACTTAACATCTAATTGTGACTGGTTTATTAGTAATTTCGTAACGAAACTTGTGAATGGGTCATTTTTATATTGTGCCAATGTATCCACAGGAATCAGGTTACTTTTATGCCTGACCAAGTAATCACTCAAACATCAGTACCTTGCTATTGTGCAGTTTAAAATACAACTGCTACACCTCTTTGATTTTCATCAAAATAAAATTTCCGATTTCAATGTATTTGGATGACAATTTTTACATGTAGGTAAAGTCAATCTTTTTGTGTTCCATGGTCGACACAGTATGTCAAAAATTGAAAAATTAAATTAAATTTAGCAAACAGGCTGAATCCTGTTTAATCTTTCAAAAATCTCTTATTCTATCAAACCAAACTTGACATTTCACTAACTGAAAAAAAACATCATATCAACCCATTTCTATACTGATTTAAGCAAAATCAGCACATCGTTTCTGTTAGCTTCACAGGGAGGAGTCAGTGGCCATCAACATTATCATTCTTGTAAAGTTGAATCCAGAGAAAATTCTACAAAATTATTTATAGTGGAGTCATCTGGAGTCATCAATTGCTCTAAACAACATAGTTCAAACCAGTTCATAGTAAAGTCAGTGGCCTTCAACAACATCATTACATATACTGGTAGTGCAGAACTAGTTGATTTCATGTTCATCAAAATTTGGTAAAATGTTAGAATTAACATACCACTAGTTTGAAGGTCTTCAAGTAAACTTGCCCATTCTTGTCGGAACAAATTAGCACCAGTTAAACTACCATCACCCCCGATAACAACCAGGTTGGTGATGTTATGGCTGATTAAATTATGTGCTGCTTTCAATCGTCCTTCTCGATCACGAAAATCTTTACATCGAGCACTTCCAATAACTGTACCACCCTGTAATTACAATTTAATATTTTGATGTACATGTAGATCATCAGTCTCATAGCTATTTCTATTTGAGGTGTCAGTTTTATTGGGTGGAGTGTTTACTGTAAAGTATTAGTTTTATTGAGGTGTTTGATCTAACTTATTAGTTTTATTGGCAATTTTTACTGTGAAGGAAAATTTTATAAGTATAAGGGTTTTTTTTTACTGTGATGGAAAATATTTATTCAGGTGGATGATGCAAAGTATAAGTTTTATTTATATTGGGGTGTTTGATGTAAAAGTATAAATTTTATTGAAGTTTTCGTTGTAAAGTATCAGTTTAGGGGGTTTTTTTTTTGCTTTAAAGCGGAAATTTCATATTTTCTAAGAAAGTAAAAACATAATTATTTCTATGTCTTTTGCTCAAAAGGTTGTCAACTCACTATTATAAGATCATGGGCAATATTTCACAGGCACAGAAATCCTCGACACAGAAAATAATAACACAATTACTTGAATTACCTCCCTTGCTTTACCATTCCCCTCCATGCAATGGCGATCTTCAAACGTTTGAATTTGAAATTGAAAATGATATTTTTGCCAATTTCTCAACTGGCAATAGTGAATTATTGGATTAATAGGATTATTTTTTAATAAGGTAGGACTGTTTATGGATACAATTTATTTTAGGGCTTTATCTTAATATATTTTAAAAATATAACTTAAAAAAATATGAAATGAAATTGTCATTTTAAAGTATAAGGTTTTTTTTGAGTGTTTGATGTAAAGGTATAATAAGTTTAAGTAGGGTGTTTGCTGTAGTGTAAAGTATAAATATTATTGAGGTTTTTGACCTAAGCTATAAGTTTTAATGGGGTGTTGGAATTAAATAAAAGATACCATCTTCAATCATCATTATCCGGTTGCTGAAAAGTAGGATGTTAAACCTCTATTTCATTCATACCATAAGGTATTACATTCATCAAAGTGGTGGATGTATAGTAAGATTAGTAAGGTAAACGTTTTACTCACCAATTGTATAATACCAGATACACTGGACCATTGAGCTTCTTGTATATATGATGATCCATCTACCATACCTTGATAACCCTGGTAATATACATATATCCATATTAGTCTTTATTGTAAAAATCAAGTCTCAAAAACAGATTTATTGTTATAAAAACATTTTCATCTGCAGGCCAAAACCAACAAATATTAGTTTCCTATGGTTCACCATTATTAATCAGCATAAAGGTTGCATCTGATTAGGTTTGTGGTTTGGTTTGATCTCTTGAGCAATCGACTGCATGATATATTAGAGCAATCAATCATGTGAATATGATGGTTAATAGGTCTTGGAATTAGATGAGTTTTTATAATCAAAATACGTGGAAGAATCAAATGCCTGTCCCATTCAATAATTGCTTAGAATCGAATTTGTCAATAATAAATTTTTTGCACTCCTTTCTCATTTAGAAAGAATGTATTTATTTCAGATTAATTATATTCTAATATATTTCAATAATACTCAAGGACATAAAGCAAATATCTAACATTGTGCATCGTGAAATATACAGGTAGTTTGATACTGTACATCATTACATACATATATAGTAGTGGCGCTAAAGTTTTATTTGATAAATATCATTGATTGACAACCTGTCAAATCTAACTTGATTTATTTCAATAAATTATTCACACTCATTGTTATTCTGATTTATAAGGCCATATTAAAAAAGAAATTTGTTAGTATGTCGAGATGTTCCTGGTGGGAATTTATGCCCTCACCAAAGTCTATACATACAAACCAACCTGTACTTGATGTGTGCCATTACTTGTAGATCTACAGTATGAAAGTATTAAATCTGTACCTCATTTTTCATATTTTTCGAATAATTTTCCGCGGCTAAAATGTACTCCAATCAATTAATTAAATATGTATTATGTAAGAGCTAAATCTACCTATGGTTTCAAATGTTATATAAATTCTTATTTAGACATCTTTTCACTTGAGAAGCCTATAATCAACCAAGATTTAAATGGATTAATTAGAACACCTGCGAGATTAAAATATTTAATGATGACATGCACAATCGAGATTTAGTCTTTATTGTCAGGTACCTTTGCTACGAAAATAAACAATCTATGCTACATCTTCAAACACTCATATCTTCACTCAGAATAAGTTATTTGACAATACATTCTATTTTTGAACTATTATGGCAAAAACAGCCAGCTCTATATCCAAATATATGAACGGTAGACAATCTCCCAGCTTGGAATCAATCAGATTAAAAGAGGACCCATCAAAATATATCAGCAAATATCATAGATTTAATCAAATCTGTTTAAACAGTGAGTGAAATGCATGCAATGTTTGTGAACTGATTATACTTTTAGAGATTCAGCTTTCACAATAGGCTCTGTTGTAGTATTCAAGAGATTATGCATTATGCAAGATTCAGATAAAGAACTGAGAATTATTGCTACAAATACAATAGTTTAAAAATAGATAATAAAAAAGGAATATATTCTGAGTGAGGTTATGTATGTCTGAAGAATAGTGTAGTAGTCTCTATTTCCATAGCAACCATTATTATGAATGATAATAAACTAAGTCTTGATAAACCATTTTTAAATGATATTATTAAATAAATATTATGTTTCAATCCGTTCAAATTCACAACGATCTAGGTGAGTTCAGCAAATCGGAGCAAATGTTGCCTTCTGCAAACATGCTTTCCTGCTATTCCAGCCCGTGAATACAGAAACTTAAATGTGGCATACCATACTCCTCCTAGTGTTTCGCTTGATTAGAACTAATCCCACTTAACACTGCTGTGTAATGGAAGTAAATTTCTATTCCAAGAATCCAAATTATCACCGGTAAATAGTTTGATTAACAACCAATAGCTAACTGCATTACAATATCATTACGAATTAAACTGAGCTTCAAATTGGTTCAAATATGTTTATATAATGTTATAATATGGCTCATGATTTTATTATATCCAATTAACTAGTGCATAGCAGAATGATGCAGAGAACTGAATTACATGACAAACTGTGCTATCTAAATGGATACAATACCTAAAATTAACGTCCAAAGTTTTAGGGAAGACCCCAGGTTAAATGTAGGGCTGTCATGTTGCTAGCCAGCAATGGCCAGAGAGGTATATCTTGGGCCATTGCATCAGGAAAATGGTGGCTTACCCGAATGCCAAACAACCGTGGCATGTGCTTTTTTTCTACTATTCTAATCCAAGAGTAAATAAACTTTCAATTTTTGAATTGTTTTGTAACCGAAATCCCACTCTATGCCGACCTAAATCCAACCATAAAATTAGACTATTGCAGCTGCATTCACAAATAATCGATGCCTTAAAAATGTGGCAAAAAAGGAGAGTAGCTCTAGAAAATGTTTTAAACAATTTAGTACAAATTTACAGTATCCAATTAAAAGAAAGATAAATTAGTGTTTTATTAGATTTCGGACACTTCATTTTGCCCCAACCAGATGAAATAAAAAAAAATGTGAAGTCAGATTGCCTATGCACCCCACAAATCAAAATCATGCCGTTTGAATTTCGAAAATCATCACGCCATTTGGGCACCCAATTCATTCGTCAACGTCTAACCAATCTCACTAGCATTATATTACGGACGCCCATGATCTCAACATTGGGCCCCCCATCGATCGAGTCGTCGATGCCCAAACAATCTGATTCTGCATTATGCAGGGCTCAATACTGAAAGGTACCCCACTAATCATGTCATTATGTGCGTCTCTCCATGATATGGCACCCCACAAATCACGCCGTTCAGTTGTGATGTTAATTGTGTGGGTCATTATGAGGCGCCTCCCTATTGGTTGGGTGCCAATTTCATCGTCCTTTGGCACCCATTGAAGGAGCTGATTTTTCCCAATGGGCAAAGGGCGCTGAAAATTTTCCAAGGGGGATCCCCCCTTGCCCCGGCTACGGTCCTACGAGTTGAATTAGTTTAATATGGGCTTGCCATGTGAATTAATGTCTAATTAACAATTTATAAAATATTTGAGGCTAAAAATTACTAAAAGAAAGATTTGCCATTAGTTCTTACATGATGCATTATTAACAATCCCTCAAATAATGATCAGAGACTTTAACTTCCACGTTTTTGTTAAAATGACATTATCTGAGGACTGTTACAACAGTAAAAACCAAACAGATATAGATTAAAACTTCAATACTCTTTGTAGCTTTTTTTACAATTCTTTTGCTGATTTAGATAAGGCCAAAAAATAAAAAATGTTCTGTTTCCGGTAACCCAAGCGACCCATTACAAAACCTGCAGACACAAAATTATTTTTTTTAGCGCCGAGAGAAAAAAAAAATTTTGTTATCCAAGCGACCGTTCAGAAATCTCTAAACCTAGCGGATTCGAGAAAATTCCTATATTATTTGTAGCTATAAATGAGTATAAATGACATCGTTCTTTGAATCTGCATTTACCGATCGGAATAAGCAGGTACAGCGAACGTTTATTAAGAACTGTCATACTTTTGACACGAGATTATTAACTGACGTGAAAAACGAGACTGCGGGTTTCGTATAGATTTACGACTGCATATTCCGAAAAGTTATAAACCTCACAACTTTAGTTCTAATAAGTAATGACACGCAATTGGACAAAAACAAGTGAACGTATATTTCAAGCAGGTGGATATAGGATCTGCTCGATTGGTATTTAAAACAAGGCAAATAAATTTATCACGAAGCCATTTCGTGCAACGGCATTACCTACCGACCCTACCCTAATTTCCATCCATTACAGGAAACATAACCCTCTTTTTTTTTTGGCCTAAATTAAAATTACCTCTCTAATGAAATAGACTTTACATCCAAGATACAATCCCATACGTACAACAGCTCGAACAGCAGAATTCATTCCTGCAAAAGACATATGATGACACAATAAACTAAATCTAATCTAATATGATATTTTTTATATGACCTTAAAATCTCAATTTGATTATTGAAAATCAGCCTTGACTTACTCAGTATTAGAATAGAGACCTGGGATGAAGAAGCAGAGATCAAAAGAATTGACTTTCATAATAAAAACAAAAAAACTATTGATTCCTTGTCAAAACAGGTTCAATTCTCAGTCAATTTTACTAAGCAACTTTTTACTGCTAAACGTTTGTGTGTTAAACATACTTCCCCTTCTGCTAAAGAGCTTGGCATAAGCCATTTAAATTTAAATATAGGGTAATGCACAAATTTACGTAACTCAGCCATATCTGACGAGACAAAATTTTGATAAGCAGGGTTGGGATGGGGGGAATTTGAATCATTGCAAAGTTGTGAATCTTCAGTCATTTATTGTTTCCCCTGCCTACCGAAATTTTGTTTTGTGTTATATGACCCAGTCCTTCACGTTTAAGATGAGCCTTCACACCTACTCCTCTTAACGCACCTTGGCTTTCCTTCCCAGGACTCAATTTTCCCTTCGCAGAAGTCATTAAAAACTCCTGCAAGTAAGCTAAATCGCTCTCCTAAATATTGATATTAATAAATTACTTTAAGTTTTTATTTTTAAACTGCATACGTTAAAGCTATGTTGATCATTTTCCATGTTGATCATTCCGATGGTAGGGCCTACCATATTTTTCAAACATTTTCAACAAATATCAAACAATACTAAAGCATAAATACAATATGATTACGATAAGTTATTTTACGGGAGCTTTTTTCTCATTTTTGAAATTGACAGGAGCTTTTTATGGCTCCCGCACAATTTTATAAGCGTGAAGGACTGGTGTTTTGAATGCTGAAGACTTGGGACGATATTGAGTTAGAGACTTAGCTACTTTAAAGTGTGTTCACTTGGCGATTAATATCTTGAACGGACCGGAATTACGACGAAATGAGGTCAAAAGAAGTCTGTGATAGAGCCTAGGAAGGGAGGCTGCTGTTGAGCGAGGCTTGATCACCCAGTTCCTAGGCACATATCGAGTAATGATAGGTTTATAAAGGGACTTCTTTTGAGATAGAGACTCTGTTATGAGACAACTCATCCCAACAAACATAAGTGATAGACTCAGGTTATAAGACAACTCATCCCAACAAATATAAGTGATATTTAGTCACCGTGGCTCCGGCATGGGATCAGAATCTCAAGACAAAAGTATTATGGCAACATATTAGACATAGTAAGCTATTCTTTAATGCTGAGACAGCTGACTCTCAACTCCCATCTTGGACTGGCATTTTAGTCCCCAACCTCCACCACCTCTTGTAATATTTCAGTCTATTCAATATCTACATTTTCATTCATAGACGAGTGTGTCAGATATATGTAACCTGTTTATTTGCATGTCAAATCTGTTGTAAATCTGTGACTATGAGTGATTCACTATAGCCTATACTATTATTGGGAAATTAATGATTGAATCAATGAGACAGTATTTAGTAGCCTACTGATCACTGACATCCCTATATTACATAACCCTCCATATTACATGACATGGTCCACAAATGAATTTCTGAAATAATTCCGTACTGTTACTGACGCTGTCCCTACTGGTAAACTTGGGCTTTAAAATCTCTTAATTTTGACTAACAAAATATCTTAATGTTAATGTTTTATTAGGGTTTCACACTGCGTAGCTTGTGTGAAACACTATTGTTTTTGTTAAAATTCTTCTTATTATTATTAAGCTTTCATATTACATATGAAAGCTTATTGTTTCTGTTAAGATTATTATTATTTTTTTTTTTTGTGTATTTTCTGCAAATCGGATTTCTCAGAATCTAACCATGGGATCTTTCTGAAACTTTGACCTACCCCCCCAAAAATGGGGTGCGAACGTTGCTTAAATATATTTTCAAAACGTTTTACGAATCCGAAATCACCGAATTTTACGAACGTAAAAACTGACAATGCATAGTCGTAACTTTGTTATTTTTTGACCGATTTTACTAATTCTTTTTTCTTTGAATACCTTGAAAAAAATCGTTTTCATCTGCAGTTTCACATTTTCGAATTTCGAAAATTCGTCGCTGTGATTTCGAACCGGAAGTTTAGACCAATTTGACAACTTCTTTAATAGTTGTACGATTTTCATGAAATTTAGTATACAAGTAGATCTTACCAATGTGACTTCAAAAATATAATTAGAAATTTTCTAAATTATCTCCCCTTGGCGAAATTAAGGATCAAAGTTTTGAAAAAAATCGTCGAAATATAGGTCAGAATGACCTAAAAAAAAATTTCGATACTCGACAAGTAATTACTGATTCCTACACAAAATATGGAGTTTGTCGATCGAACGGAAGTGCCACCATCTTGAAACATGAAAAATCCCTAAGGCTTTTTTGCTATTTTACTTACAGATACGGGAGTTATATTTTCTGAATCCTTGAAGGATGGCCCAAAAATCGTAGGGAGCAGAATTTTGATTTCGGTCACGTGATGGTCACCATTTTGAATTGAAAATGAAAAGTAGTAGCAATTTGAAGGGCCGAGACTTTGAAACACAATAACTCTCCTTCTAATTGAGCTAGAATGTTCAAACTTGGTGTAGACGTTCACTAGGTCAATGTCATGATTGAGTTCAAAGATGAGCATTTTCTGTCTAGGGTAAGCAGAGATAGGCATGCTGATTTGTTGATTCTTTAGGGCACGATAACTTCGGTTATAATGAAGGGAGGGCTGTGAAACTTTTGTCAATAGAGAGTCCAATAGCTAGCCTGTTGTGTGAAATCATTGTATCATTTATTTTAAATATCAGGGATAGGCGAAAAAAAGAGATTGAAAATCCAAAAAGTCGTATTTTTACAATTTGGAGCATGTTTAGAGGTCTTTCTCGTAAAGTCAACTTAATATTTTTTGGGAACTTCTTCTACAAAGAGTCTTACTGGTAGTCTTTTATATAAAACCATCGATCAACAATCCAACATATCAGGAGTAGAAGAACAAAAGGATCGAACATTGAAAACGGCATCCTTTCATTGTTAAGCGAAACATGCAGTGTGGGTGACTATAATCTACACATTTAGTCATCGTATACAGCTTATTCAACAGTATCGAATTCCAACTGCTTAAGGATATTTTTTTTCGTCCCATCCAAACGACTAGAGAGCTGTGCTTGTCAGGCCCTCCGTTCTGCCTCAATGACAACGGGGAACTACGCCGGGAAATCAAGATGAACTTTTTCCGTGCAGAACTTTCAATTCAGGCCAGACGTTTATTGCATACGATTAAGCTGGTCAGTTGGAGCATATTTTCAAAAGTTTAGTAATAATCGGTTGGTAATTAAAGTACCGTGCACATTAAACTGTTAAAACAGAAAATTTCGCCCGGTTGAAATGTTTCTTGCTATAAGTCAGCAATTTTCCGAATTCAGGGAGGCTGAATGGCTGAATGGTTAGCATGTGCGCGCTGTATCGTAACTTCTGTCATTGAGTCAACGGGCGTCGTTTCGATCTCCAGGTTGCACGTGACATGGAGTATGATGTCCAACCTCGTGGGTTTTCTCCGTGTCCTTCGGTTTCCTCCCAACGGCTAAAGACTAGTAAGCGCAAGGGGAGTTTTTAAATAAAATTAAAAAAACATATGTTAGTCACGAAATGACCTAGTTTGTGTCTAATGGACATTAGGCCACATTTCTCTCTTTCTCTTTTATTTTTAAAGTTTTGTAATAAACGGTTGGTAATCAAAGGTACTGTAAAAGTGATAAAACAGAAAATTTCGCCCGGTTGTAATGTTTCTCACTTTAAAGTCAGCAATTTGCCGATTTTAAGGGGCAAACGTTTATTGCGAACGATTAAGCTGGTCAAGGGGAGCTTATTTTTAAAAGTTTTGTAATATTCGGTTGATAACTAAAGGTACCGTGCAAATTAAACTGTTAAAATAGAAAATTTGGCCCGGTTGAACTGTTTCTCGCTGCAGGTCAGCAATTTGCCGATTTTAGGGAGGTTGCGTGGCTGAATAACGTCTGTCTTTGAGTCAACTGGCGTTGTTTCGATTTCTTGGTTGTACGTGACAAGGAGTATGTTCGCCTGTCCAACTTCGTAGGCCGTAACGCCGCTGCCCGGGTAAAATTTCCCTCATTGCACCCTTTATGGCATATGACCGTCTTCATTAGCCCATTTTAGGAGCAGAACAGTAGGACGTTAAACCCCATTCAATTTCATTTCATTTTCTCTATGTTGCTTATTTATTATAGTGGATAAATATTTTTCTGGTTCTAGTAATTATTTAATTTCTGCATAGAAATCTTGCTTTGGCCAGTTTTTTTTTTATTGCAGAGTGCCATTCTTGTATAATTCAGTCTATGATCCTTTGTTTAAAACATGCTTAAGAAGTCGTCACGATTTCCTACTTATATCCAAACATATTGGAAATATTAGTCTGGCATTATTAAATCCTAATTTTATTGGTCTTATTTAAAATTAAACTTTCATTTAACTATGAACAACCCTTAACGTGTCTCTTTAAAACTATTAAATACTCTAAAACAGTAGCTCAACCTTTTGACCTAAACTCATTAATTTACCATTTTCTTGTGAGCGACTTCTTATTCTTCCTATATGACATATTACACGTGTCTGATTTTAAAGGAGGGTTGGGTGGCTGAATGGTTAGCACGCGCGCCTTTCATTGAGTTAACTAGCGTGTTTTCAAATGCCCGGTTGTACGTGACAAGGAGTAAGGTCGCCTGTCCAACCTGCCATTTTTAATTTGTTTTTCCCGCCATTTTCATTTCATTTTCTCATCCGTCTCATTACAGTAATACAAGTTTCAGTTATTTCCCTTTAGTTTTCAGATTATTGTTATGCCTGGGTGCAATGTTTCATACTATATTTAGACTTGTAACTTCGAGAGTTTTTGACCAATTTTGATAATTTTTTCTTCTTATCCTTTTATTTAGGATACTTGATACAATCAATGACACGTGACGATGAATATGAAAGCTTTCATATCTGCATGGGACAGTAGCAGATCTAGTTAAGCTTTCATATTACATATGAAAGCTTATTGTTTCTGTTAAGATTATTAAGCTTTCATATGTATTACATATGAAAGCTTATTGTTTCTGTTAAGATTAATATTATTATTAAGCTTTCATATTACATATGAAAGCTTATTGTTTCTGTTAAAGTTATTATTATTATTTTTTTTTTTTGTGTGTTTTCTGCAAATCGGATTTCTCAGAATCTATCCATAGGATCTTTCTGAAATTTTGACCTACCCCCCCAAAAATGGGGTGCGAACCTTGATTAAATATATTTTCGAAACGTTTTACGAATCCGAAATCACCGAATTTTACGAACGAAAAAAATGACAATGCATAGTCGTAACTTTGTTATTTTTTGACCGATTTTACTAATTCTTTTTTCTTTGAATACCTTTAAAAAAACCATTTTCATCTGCAGTTTCACATTTTCGAATTTCGAAAATTCGTCGCTGTGATTTCGAACCGGAAGATTAGACCAATTTGACAACTTCTTTAATAGTTGTACGATTTTCATGAAATTTAGTATCTAAGTAGATCCTACCGATGTGACTTCAAAAATATAATTAGAAATTTTCTAAATTATCTCCCCTTGACGAAATTAAGGATCAAAATTTTCAAAAAAATCATCGAAATATAGGTCAGAATGACCTGATTTTTTTTTTGGATACTAGATAAGTAATTACTGATTTGTACACAAAATATGGAGTTTGTCGATCGAACCGGAAGTGCCGCCATATTTAAAAGTGAAAAATCAATAAGGCTTTTTTGCTATTTTACTTACAGACTCGGGAGTTATATTTTCTGAATCCTTGTAGGAAGGCCTAAAAAATGTCGCGAATAGAATTTTGATTTCGGTCACGTGATGGTCACCATTTTGAATTGAAAATGAAAAATAGAAGCAATTTGAAGGGTCGGGACTTTGGAACACAATTACTCTCCTTCTAATTAAGCTAGAATGTTCAAACTTGGTGTAGACGTTCACTAGGTCAATGTTATGATTGAGTTCAAAGATGAGCATTTTCTGCTTAGGGTAAGCAGAGATAAACAAGCTAATTTGTTGATTCTTTAGGGCACGATAACTTCGGTTATAATGAAGGGAGGGCGGTGAAACTTTTGTCAATAGAGAGTCTAATAGCTAGCCTGTTGTGTGAAATCATTGTATTATTTTTTCTAAATATCAGGGATAGCCGAAAAAAAGAGATTGAAAACCCAAAAAGTCGTATTTTTACAATTTGGAGCATGTTTAGAGGTCTTTCTCGTAAAGTCAACATAATATTTTTTGGGAACTTCTTGTACAAAGAGTCTTATTGGTAGTCTTTTATATGAAACCATCGATCAACAGTCCAACATATCAGGAGTAGAAGAACAAAAGGATCGAACATTGAAAACGGCACCCTTTCATTGTTAAGCGAAACATGCAGTGTGGGTGACTACAATCTACACATTTAGTCATCGTATAGAGCTTATTCAACAGTATCGAATTCCAACTGCTTAGGGATATTTTACGTGCACTCCAATGTGTACACGGGACCTTGGTTTTTCGTCCCATCCGAATGACTAGACAGCTGTGCTTGTCAGGCCCTCCGTTCTGCCTCACTGACAAGGGGAACCACGCCGGGAAATCGAGATGAACTTTCTCCGTGCAGAACTTTCAATTCAGGCGAAAACGTTTATTGCATACGATTAAGCTGGTCAGTTGGAGCTTATTTTCAAAAGTTTTGTAATAATCGGTTGGTAATTAAAGTACCCTGCACATTAAACTGTTAAAACAGAAAATTTCGCCCGGTTGAAATGTTTCTTGCTATAAGTCAGCAATTTTCTGAATTCAGGGAGGCTGAATGGCTGAATGGTTAGCATGTGCGCACTGTATCGTAACGTCTGTCATTGAGTCAACGGGCGTCGTTTCGATCTCCAGGTTGCACGTGACATGAAGTATGATGTCCAACCTTGTGGGTTTTCTCCGTGTTCTTCGGTTTCCTCTCAACGGCTAAAGACCTGTAAGCGCAGGGGGAGTTTTTAAATAAAATTAAAAAACATATGTTAGTCCCGAAATGACCTAGTTTGTGTCGAATGGACATTAGGCCGCATTTCTCTCTTTCTCTTTTATTTTTAAAGTTTTGTAATAATCGGTTGGTAATCAAAGGTACTGTAAAAGTGATAAAACAGAAAATAATCGGTTGGTAATCAAAGGTACTGTAAAAGTGATAAAACAGAAAATTTCGCCCGGTTGTAATGTTTCTCACTTTAAAGTCAGCAATTTCCCGATTTTAAGTGGCAAACGTTTATTGCGAACGCTTAAGCTGGTCAGGGGGGAGCTTATTTTTAAAAGTTTTGTAATATTCGGTTGATAACTAAAGGTACCGTGCAAATTAAACTGTTACAATAGAAAATTTGGCCCGGTTGAAATGTTTCTCGCTGTAGGTCAGCAATTTGCCGATTTTAGGGAGGTTGCGTGGCTGAATGGTTAGCACGTGCGCTCTGTATCATAATGTCTGTCATTGAGTCAACTGCCGTTGTTTCGATTTTTTGGTTGTACGTGACAAGGAGTATGGTTGCCTGTCCAACCTCGTAGGCCGTAACCGCCGCTGCCCGGGTAAAATTTCCCTCATTGCACACATTATGGCATATGCCCGTCTTCATTAGCCCATTTTAGGAGCAGAACAGTCGGACGTTAAACCCCATTCAATTTCATTTCATTTTCTCTATGTTGCTTATTTATTATAGTGGATAAATATTTTTCTGGTTCTAGCAATTATTTAATTTCTGCATAGAAATCTTGCTTTGGCCAGTTTTTTTTATTGCAGAGTGCCATTCTTGTTTAAACAAACATGATCCTTTGTTTAAAACATGCTTAAGAAGTCGTCACGATTTCCTACTTATAACCAAACATATTGGAAATATTAGTCTGGCATTATTAAATCCTAATTTTATTGGTCTTATTTAAAATTAAACTTTCATTTAACTATGAACAACCCTTAACGTGTTTCTTTAAAACTATTAAGTACTCTAAAACAGTAGCTCAACCTTTTGACCTAAACTCATTAATTTACCATTTTGTTGTGAGCGACTTCTTATTCTTCCTATATGACATATTGCACGTGTCTGATTTCAAAGGGGGGTTGAGTGGCTGAATGGTAAGCACGCGCGCCTGTCATTGAGTTAACTAGCGTGTTTTCGAATGCCCGGTTGTACGTGACAAGGAGTAAGGTCGCCTGTCCAACCTGCCATTTTTAATTTTTTTTTCCCGCCATTTTCATTTCATTTTCTCATCCGTCTCATTACAGTAATACAAGTTTCAGTTATTTCCCTTTAGTTTTCAGATTATTGTTATGCCTGGGTGCAATGTTTCATACTATATTTAGACTTGTAATTTTGCGAGTTTTTGACCAATTTTAATAATTTTTTCTTCGTATCCTTTTATTTGGGTTACTTGATACAATCAATGACACGTGACGATGAATATGAAAGCTTTCATATCTGCATGGGACAGTAGCAGATCTAGTTCTTATTATTATTATTTTTTTTTTTTCCAATTTGCTTATATCTCAGGATCTACTTGTCGGATCGATGCAATGTCCTGATTTTTACTGCGAAAGTGGGTGTGACTTAGAGATTAAAGCTATTTCCGGCATTCTGCGACAATGCGAAATGTCCGAAATCACCGAAGTTGTCGTTTTTTGAAATATTGCCGTAATATTAACAACAATTGTTGGATTTTATCGTTTGATAGTTTTTGACATAGCCAGAGACATGGCACATAGCTATGGTTCTTTAGAGTTTTAAATTTCGCCGAATCTTCGGAAAAATAAGGCGCCAAATTTTGAAAATTTAAATTTTGACAAAAAACTTTTTTATTAATGAATATTTTTTAATGGCTTTTTACCAAGGGTTAAAGGGTCGTCTGATTTGGGCAAAAATGTGAACATTTTTTTTCTGGATAATTTTTCTTGGTCGCTATTGGCTAATTCAGTTTATCGATTCTATATAAATTATTTATTGTCCCATTTGTATAAAACAAAGTTTATATGCTCCATGGTCCAAAATGTCATTTTTTTTGTTACCGGCAAAGTTTCCTGTCGGCACCGTAAGTGACGTAAATTTAGCAAAAACTAAAATTTTAACAGTTCGGTACCACTTTTTGAAAGCAAAAATTATTTTTTTCAAATCTAATATGACTGAAAAGATGGGCCATATAAAGGCGCACAAAACATCACGCTCAGTTTTTTTAATTTCGATTTCGTTTTCGGACAATTTGGATTAAAGGGTGAAAAAAGGTGTCAAAATGAGCTATTTACAACCCATCCAGCGTCTTCATATTAAAAAATATATCTTCGTAACATTCATAATCTCGTAGCAATAACCCATACGAAGAGAATGTATGTGAAAATTAATTTGTAATATGCGCAGTTGCATGAGCCACTTTTCACGTTATTTTGGCTGTATAAGAATCAATTATTATGTTATTTTCAATTTTCTTTCACCGTTTGGATGCCTAATGCCATAGTGGACAAGGTCAAACCATTCTACCTCATACGCTGCCACCGTATGACGTCATTTGCTCAAAACTTAATTTTTAGCATTTAAAAACAATATTTTATTCAAATGGGTCGTACTTGTTATATTTTTCAAATTATGATATTTGATTCTATTCATCAAATAGAACGAAACCAAGCGATCATACAGATATCAAAAAACGGTTTCTAACTTGTACGATTGCAGAGAAATGGGCGATTTTCCACAAGTCACTTTTCGAGGATTTTGGTCTATAAAAGTGTCAGTTATTATTCGATTTTCATAAAATTTTCACCATATGATATCTTACGACATTTATGATTTCATAGAACTAATCTAACATTTTCAGTATCACCGGAAGTAATTATATTTTGGCAAAAACTGTATTTTTAGCCTTCAAAACAGATATTTTATTCAAATGAGTCTGTTTTGAAATCTTTTTCAAATTATGATATTTGATGCCAATCAACAAATAGAATGAACCCATACGATCATACAGATACCACAAAATGGTTTCTAACTTGTACGGTTGCAGAGAAATAGCCGATTTTCTACAAGTCACTTTTCAAGTTTTTTGGTAAATAAAAGTGGCAATTATTTTTCGATTTACATAAAATTTTCACTATATGATATCTTATGCCATTTCTGATTTCATGAAACTAATTGAACATTTTCATTATCACCGGAAGTACTGTAATTTTATCAGGATCAATTACATGTTACAACTGTATAAAATGAATTGATATTGCTGGATTTTTGTTGATTCTGTTTCCCTTTTATTTGATGTGTGCAATGTTTATGTGGAAATCTGTTTATCGTTGCCATTGGTTCAAGGGCAACATGGGAGCGAATGTGACATAAGTTTAAAGTTAACGTGGCACCAGTGAAACCCGTCATTCCTGCATGCAGGTCTAGTTGTTAACTGTAATTAATTGTAGAGAACTTTGTTTATTTTGTTTATTTGGACTGACATATTAGTGAATGGGAATTAATATTATCATAGGACCAGTATCAGAGGTTGGATTCTTCAGTCTAACTTGAACTGTGGGGATGTTGAAGTAAGTAAGACCAATATTTATTTGTATTGCCTTTATTGGCCTTATCAATATCAACCTAATGTCAAAACTTAAAACTTCAGTTATAATGAAATGTCAAACCCTACCTTGAGAATCTCCCCCACTTGTAAAGACACCGATTGCTTTTCCGGCAAAACTTCCTGGTGCAACACCTTGCCCCTCTCTTCCCGGTGTCGCCATAACACTGTCCTTTCGGGCAAGTCTTGGAAGGTGCCCTGGGTTGTCCATTATTCAGCAGCTCTCGTCGATCCGTCGATCCGACAAAAGATGAGTTAATAACCTTTCTTGACGGCCTAGAACCTTGACCTTTGGGTAATATGACCTTGAAAGAACATCTCGTAGCAGACGCTAATAGTCGAGATAAAACGAGATTTTTTAAAACCGCATCACCACCGTCTGACAGGCGGAATAGTACAATGTTTCCGAACTATGTTAAAATTCGAGCTAAATTTCGATTTATATTTGAATTTCTATATTGCTGCGACCTTTAATTGACCATTTGTACTCAAATATATTAAAATTGACAGGGTTACGCGAGTTTTTTTTTAAAAAAACAACACAAATACGAACTATTTTTCGTGATGTCACAAACCACGTGCTGTAATTTTGCCTTTCTCAACACCGTGAAACGAAGTAACCATGAGGTTGGCACTGCTATATTAAGTTTGTTCAACTTCTGTGAATTTTACTAATAATAAAGAATTATATAATGCCATTTTATGGAATATCAATAACCAATGTGAATTTGGTGAAAAGTAGTCGTGGAATAAATAACTGAAATATATCCAAATAACTGTCATAAATATTGTAATTTTACACAAATTTCATCCAAAATGGCTGCCAAGTGAAAACGTGTGTTTAGAATTTAATAAACAAACTTTTACTCGCCTTGTCTTGCACTGTTTTCTGATTAGGCATCACATATGATATATTTTCTTTTTCAATCTTTCAGTTCGCTCAGGCTTCAAAAGCGGTTAGCCGCTTCTGTATTGAAATGCGGTAAAAATAAAATCTGGTTGGATCCCAATGAAAATAATGAAATTTCCAACGCAAACTCCAGTAAGTTCTTAAAAACGTTCTATACCTTTTATAGATCTACAATGATATTATAATCGTTGTAATTCAGATGTCAAGGCAATTTGACTTTGTAATACTAATAGATAGAAAAGATTAGGATCTAATTTGCTGCTCAACTTTTATTCATGATTTTATCATGAAATGGAGGATTGAGACTGTTTTGTATCATACTATTTTTATTATTGATGATTGAAGCTAGGACGAAAATTCAATCACTAAAATCTAGGTTCAGCAAATTCCCTTTACATTAATCTAGGTTGTTTATTTTATTTATTTTTTTGACTATTATCATCCCACAACTGTTCCGTCCCAGGCTGTTTCAATCCAACCAATTTTTTAATTGGGCTGTTTCATCCCCCTTGTTATTACAGTTAATTGACTGGGTTGTACTTATTGTTATATAAACATGTACTTTATTGTTCATAAATAAACAATTAATTGTTATAGATTAGTAATATGTGGTCAGGGTTGAGTTATATTACACATTTAAGTAAGAAGCCAGATAAATTAACAAACCAAAGCCACAAACAAAAACAAAAACCTTAAAGGAGTTAAGTCGCTAACATTTGGGACCTAGAAATTGACACAGGTGGGTCGCAACGCACATAATACTGTAATATGAATGTATATAAACTGATTTACATTCAATGGTTTCCATTTTTCCTAATTGCATATCGGTTATGTTCGGTGAAATAAGCCAGCAGTCTCAATTGAATGCAAATTTCTAGCGTCTGGTTATTCCAGTCTACATACGCCATTGATTTGGTGCAATTTTTCTAGCCTCGACTCTCATGCTAGAGTTGTGGCTGAAATTGACAAAGTGGGTCGCAACGCATATAATACTTGGTGCAATGTTTCTAGCCTCATTCCTTGAGTCTCTTGATAGAACTGGGGCAGAAACACATTATGGTACACGATTCGTGTACCAATGGTAAATTAAATAATTTGTCTTAAATATTGGATATAAACCCATATTTTTCCGGTAAGATCACATCTTTAAATAGACAAATAATTTGTGTTACTTAGCGGAATCCACGTCAATTCGGATTATTATGGAATTGCACAAATCTTCGAGTTGGAGACCTACAGCTAATGCAGAGATTTGTGCAAATTTTTAGACCGGCTGATGTAGAAGAATTAATTACGATATTCACATGGATCAAAATAAGTACCGAAACCATTGAATCGTGTTTATGTGCATGGGTAATGAATGTGTGACGAGAGGATTTTATCCTCGGAGGAGAGCAATAACTTCTATTTGGACGTTTGTGCGAGCCGAGAAAAGCGAGAGCTATTGCTCGCTTCAACTGTGAACCTCAGATATCATATTGTTATTAATGTATATGAATAAAATATTAAAAATACGTAATGCTCATTTTTATACGTCCACATTCATAATGTGAACGTATTATGCCGTCGCCCCTGTCTGTGTGTGTGTGTATGGGTGTGTGTGTCTGTGGTTCGCCTATAGGGCGCAATTCTTCATGGATTTTCTTCAAACTTGGAATACTTATTCCTCATACTCCAAGGAAGATCCCTACTGTTTTTGGTGCATGCCCGACCCCCAGGGGCAGAGCCACGCCCATTTCTAGTATTTGTTTGTTTGTCATCTACAGGCCACATTTCTTAACTTATAAACTTGAAACTTTGCATACACATTCTTTGTACCCTAAGGAACATCCCTGTCGTTTGGGGTGCATGCCCAACCCCCAGGGGCAGAGCCACGCCAATTTTCTTTTCGTGTGTCTTTGTGTCGCCTACAGGGCGCAATTCTTACTGGATTTTCTTCAAACTTGGTATACGTATTCCTTATACCCTAAGGAAGATCTCTATTGTTCTTGGTGCATGCCCGACCCCCAGGGGCTGGGTCACGCCCATTTCTAGTATGTGTTTGTTTGTCGTCTACAGGTCACATTTCTTAACTTATAATTTTGAAACTTTGCATACACATTCTTTGTACCCTAAGGGACATCCCTATTTTTGGGGTGCATGCCCAATCCCCAGGGTCAGAGCCACGCCCATTTTCTTTTCGTGTGTCTTTGTGTCGCCTACAGGGCGCAATTCTTATTGGATTTTCTTCAAACTTTGTATACTTACCCTTTTTACTTTAAGGAAGATCCCTATCGTGTGGGGTGCATAGCCACGCCCATTTTCTTTTTGTGTGTCAGTGTGTCGCCTACAGGCAGCAATTCTAACTGTATTTTCTTAAAACTTTGTATACTTACTCTTTACACCCTAAGGATGATCTGTATTGTTTTTTGGTGCATGCCCGACCCCCAATGGCAGAGCCACGCCCATTCCTTGTATTTATTTGTTTGTCGTCTACAAGCCACATTTCTTAACGTCTCATCTTGAAACTTTGAAGGCTTATTCTTTGTACCCTAAGGAACATTCCTATCATTTGGTGTGCATGCCCAACCCCCAGGGGCAGAGTCACGCCCATTTTCTTTTTGTGTGTCGCCTACAGGCCACAATTCTTAATCGGTCATCTTGAAACTTAAAATACTTATTCCTTATACCCTAAGGATGATCCCTTTTGTTTTGGGTGCATGCCAACCCCCAGGGGACAGCAACACCCATTTCTTGTATTTGTTTGTCTGTCGTCTACAGGCTGCATTTCTTAATGTATCATCTTGAAATGTTGAATACTTATTCTTGGTACCTTAAGGAAGATCCCTATTGTTTTTGGTGCATGCCCGACCCCAAGGGACAGTGCCACGCCCATTTTTTTTTTGTCTGTCTGTGTGTCACCTACAGGCCACAATTCTTAATCGATCGTCTTGAAAACTTTTTTTATACTTATTCCTTATACCCTAAGGCTGACCACTACTATTCTCGGTGCATGCCGAACCCCCTGGGACAGAGCCACGCCCAATGATTTTGTGTCTTGTGTTCGCCTACAGGATGCAATTCTTAACAGATCCTTTTAAAACTTTACAAACCTATTCCTTATACCCTAAAGATGACCCCTATTGTTTTTGGTGATTTCCTACCCCCCAGGGGCAGAGCCACGCCCACCTTTTGCCTGTAGCGTTAGGAAGGCACAATTCTGAATGGATTATCTTGGTATACTTATTCCTCTCGAAGGACGGCAACTATTGATGTTGGTGTACGACCCTCAACGCTAAACAAACCAAACGCCTAGCCTTCTTGACAAAGTACCATATCAATCAAAGCAGGAATGTGGACGTATATTGTAGCGTTAGCGTTATGTTTTAATTTGTGGGATAAAAACGACCTGCTTCTGTGGTTTATAAACAAGCTTGTGATTTTTGATTTAGTAGGTAAGGATTTGGCTACACGGTAAAATTTTAAATTTTACTTCAGGACAAAATATCCGTAAACTTGTGAAAGATGGTCTGGTCATCCGAAAACCTGTCACAGTTCATTCACGAGCTCGTGTACGAAAGTTTATGATTGCTCGAAGAAAGGGGCGTCACATGGGAACAGGACGACGACGAGGTACAGCCAATGCACGTCAACCACAGAAAATTGTGTGGATGAACAGAATGAGGGTGTTACGACGATTACTCAGAAGATATCGTGAGACTAAAAAAATAGATCGACATATGTAAGTATTAGTAAAATGTTGTGGAGGAAGTATAAGCCCCTGGTCTGTATAACCCGAATAATATTTCTATTGTAAATGTCTATGCTTTTAACATTTTATTTAAGTCAGTTCTCAGTCTATCAATTAGGCTGTTCGCCAGAATATGTATATCTTACCAGTTTGCATTAGTTTTATGTATTACTACACCTGTACAAAATACCCCTTAGATGTTTTTCAAGGAATCCAGTATATTTAATGTAAACTAGGTATAATTAGCTTGGCAGGTGTTAAATTGGTTTAGAATATATCGTGTGTATATATTTTGCAGGGCTCGAAATTTGTCATTTTTAGGTCATATATGCAATCTGCATGAATACTCCAAGTCCTAATTAATTATACCGTCTTAAAAACAAAAATGTGTTATGTGTAATCTAAAACCCGAAAATACAACAATAATAAAAGTAAAACAATCAGATGGAATTTTGGGTAAACACTTAAATAGAGTAAAAAGTAATATCCAGAAAATGACGTAGGCAAAATAAACTGATACTGCAACTTGCAACAGTTTTTATTCATTCGTCGATATCATGATAGACAAACGGTAAAATGATCACGTGACAACCATAACTGAAATTGCTATAAAATAAAATTCAGTATGACTAGGATAAAGCCTTCATAATATTTTAAAAATTAAAGATACATTATGGGAGATTAGATAACAAGTTGGCAGTTCTCACTAGAATAGTTAAGAACTAGCTAATGTGAAGGTAATTTCAGTCAAATTGATCCACTATTAACTTAGAACTAAGCGAATGAAAATTCTGCTAAGCCTCGCTCATCATTACTAAAGTCAGTAAGACAAAATTAATAGTCTAGGTTATCCATTTTTATTGGTAAATTATGATTGAAGGTATTAAAAACGGTGAAAGTATGTTCGTTTCCAAACAGTATTGTTTACATTTCATTTGACTTGATAGCCTCATTTGTCACGCAATTAGTTTTACTGCAGTATTCTGCTATGCACAGATTAATAATTGGGCATAATAAAATCGGGAGTCATGACGTAATGTTATGTTGACATATTTTGTCCAATATTGGCTCTCGTTTTAAATGTAAAGCTTTTGTAGAGCAGCTAGTCATTGGTTGGTAGTCGGACTACTGACCAATCAATATTGAAAACAACAGTATCCACTCATTACAGCAGTGAGTAGTTAGATTACCTCTAATCAAACGAAACACTGCGCGGAGTATGTAACATTTCAGGCCTGAAGAAAAGACCGACAAAGGCAGATTTTGTTCTTGCATAATGCATGTTTAAGCCGCTGTCAGCATGTGCCTAAAATAAGATAATCATAACGAGTAACGTAATTTAGAACTGGTTTATTGACCTAATTCCAACCAATATGTCGCGTGTCATTGGAATTCGGCATTGAGATTCTGTCAGGGAAAATATGCACGGTTTCTCTTCCCGTGTATTCAGTGATCTCTCCGAGGATTATATGCAATGAAGAATTAAATTTACTTAACTCAGGGATTCCATCAATGTATAATCCAGTTATATTTTAACCGCTACCTGGAATTCACACGGACGGAGAGTGGAAGACGCATGATTTGCAAACCATGCCGAGATCGTCTTTATTCGCCACATGGCTTAGTTATTATTTTACTGAACACATTATGAATAATCAGCAAAATTGTTTTGGGTTTTTTTTTTTACTGGATTATCAAAGTCATGGTTAAATGTTCTAATTAATCGGAGTCGGATTATATGAACCACATATGGCCGATTCTCACGTGGCTAAGGTATGTTTGTTGTTCATTGGGCGGAGGGGGGGGTCTAGAGTGCCACGCATCAACCTCTAGCTGGCCGGTCACCTCCTGCTTGTGGCTGTGGTTTCTATCCCTGGTGTGAGCAAATGTGGCATAGAGATAGGGTCGCCTTCTCAAACTCGTGGGTTTCCTCCCACTGCTGAAGGCCCTTACCTACGCCCAAGCGAATTATTGAAATAAAATTAAACCATATGATAGTCCCAAAATGACCTAGTTTGAGTCGAGTGGACGTTAAACCACATTTCTCTCCCTCTCTCTTGTTGTTCATTATTTTAATCGACTAGATTAAAAATCAATCAGCTAAAGCTTACAAAATACAGACATAAGAACCCGGACTGACATCAATAGTCGGACTTGGCAATACTATTCAGAGATTTTTTTATTTTGTTTTTAGAAACATTTTGTACATGTAGATTCACAGCATAAGCTCTTGTTAAAATCCTAGCTTGAATCAGATTCAGAGGTTCGCATGAATTTCTAGCCCTGTTTTGCCACTGGCTCACCATCCAGAAGATTAATCCCATTTTTGGCCAAGAAAGTTCCTGGTGATTTTCCATCCTTGCCTGAGGGCCTGTCGAGAGTATGATAATGTGGGTCCTGTGTACATGTTGATGTGTCTGTAAAAGAACCTTACACCGTTGGTACTTGGAATTCAGGGAAGGGTAGTAGACAAGGGTCTGTGGCAGGGCAGGATTTCAGTCATCTACACTATGCATGGCGTACGAATACCTTCATTAACCTGGTTGATGGAAAAGATTAGGTTGTTGAACAGTTTTGTTTGGGTTCTATTTTACAGATATCATGAACTTTATATGAAATCTAAAGGTAACGGATTTAAAAACAAGAGAATTTTAATTGAATATATTCACAAGAAGAAGGCTGAACTCCAGAGAGTCAAGATTCTCAAGTAAGTTATAGTTATACCATTATAAAAACTAGTCAAGTAGAAGTTTGGGCTTCCTACTCCTTGGATCTGTTAAAAAAAAACAACAAGCAAACAAATTGAAATAAAGTTGAACCGTGAGTTTGTCCCGAAATGACCTACAGTAAACTTCGCTTAAGTCAGATTCGTATACGTCAGACCTTTGCTCAACTCGGATAAAAACGTTTGGACCCTTTGATCCTGCTTTTCTTACTGAATTTCGGCGCTCAAGTCAAGATTCCTAAATTGGATCCTTTTGATCCAATTCCATCTTTTTTCCTTCGGCAGAATGGTCATATGTTCAGAATTTGACTAAGTCGGTATCATCCCGATAGTGTAAAACACAGTTAGGTATTCCATGTGCAGGACAACAAAATACTTTACCCTACCATTTTAACTCAAATCAGCCTATTTGACACGGCACAAAAATAGAATTTTCCTGGAAAATTCGAAACTTGCTCTCAGCTGTACGAGACACTTTCTGGGAAAATTTGGGGAAATTTTTCAAAGATGGCGACAAAACAGAAGTTATCTACTCACACCAAAATGGAAGTTATCTTCTGGCACATACGACCAAAAGTTTGAAATGTGCCTTCGAATGAATTATTTTCCGGCTTTTGGCGTTTATTTCTTGGATCTTTGCTTAGCTTGGACAAAATTTATTAGTCCACTTAGGTCCGACTCATGCGAAGTTTACTGTACTTTATGCCAACTGGACATTAACACCCATCCAAATTGACTTGTGATTGAAATTAACCCCCATCCAAATTGACTTGGGATTGAAATCTATTTTTATGTCGCACTCAAAAGATGGTGGGTCAGATTTCAAATGGTTGCTCGCATTAAATTTAAGTTAAGGATTAAATAAGTAGTAGGTAAATATTATCCATGGATCATCATTAAGAATGTTAATGTGTATGGAAATAACTATACTAATTATCGTTATTTGTATCGATATTACCCCTATAGACTCATCCCTGATTGCATTCACTAGCAAAATTTAATTTAATACATGTGTACAAGAAGTTAAAATGATTTTAATGACATCTGGTCCAGGTGAAAATGAGGAATCCAGGCTATATCACTAACTCAAACATGAGGGCTTTAAAAGTTTTCTACAAATATATTTATTCTGGCATTTTACTTTAATGAATCAATAATTTGTTAAATTTAGGGATCAATTTGAGGCCAAGAGATTAAAGATTGAAGAGGCCCGTAAACGAAAGGCTGATCGTCTTAAACAGAAACGTGCTGAACTCTTGAGAACATCCATCTCTGAAGATAAAGACAAGGATGAGGAGAAGAAAGAAAAGAAAGACAAGGACGACAAAGAAAAGGGAACTTCTTAAACCTTGCGTTCATGGACAAATAAAAAAAAGTGCTATATTAACCTGTTTATGATTTTTATTCGATCATTAAAGTTATATAGTGGGAGTTATTGTTGCTTCATTATCGTAACCCTTTTATTGCACCAACTTAACACACATCCATGTGTCATTTATATTTCCCAAGGACTTTCCGGATTTGAACATAGTCTAATCAGTAAAGATCGGAGTAGGTATGTAATTTAAGTGCCAAAATATAGAGGAATAGTGTATTTACCCTGTCTCAAAATTTCTCCTCAGAATGTTGAATCGCTAAAACGTGAACGTCTAAAATGCTTATCTGGACACGTAACCCTTTAAAGAATTCGGATCAGTTTTTCGTTAGGTGACCTGATAAACTATCACCATTCCTTAGGATGTCTATACAGTAAATGACCCATGTACTGTACTTGATAAAGAAAGGTAAATTTCACCTACACATTTTTATACGCCCACATTGAAATGTGGTCGTATATTGTCGTCGGTCCGGCGTCCACAATTGCTTGTTGACGCTCTACAGGCTAAAGTTAATATCCGATTGACTTTAAATTTATACACAGTGTTTAAGGTCATGAGACAAAGAAGCCTATTGTTTTTCAGCGATTTCTGATAACTACCAGAGTTATGGCCCTTGATCACTTCAAAAAATCTTGTGGACGCTCTAGAGGCCCAAGTTAATATCCGATTAGATTTATACACAGCGTTTAAGGTCATAAGACAAAGACGCCTATTGATTTTCAGCGATTTCCGATAATTAGTTATGGCCCTTGATCTCTTTAAAAAATCTTGTAGACGCTCTAGAGGCCAAAGTTAATATATCCGATTGACTTTAAATTTATACAGTCTTTAAGGTCATGAGACGAAGAAGCCTATTGATTTTCGGCGATTTCCGATAATTAGTGCCAGAGTTATGGCCCTTGATCTCTTAAAAAAATCTAGTGGACGCTCTAAAGGCCAAAGTTAATATCCGATTGACTTTAAATTTATACACAGTGTTTAAGGTCATAAGACAAAGAAGTCTATTGATTTTCAGCGATTTCCGATAATTTGTGCCAGAGTTATGGCCCTTGATCACTTCAAAAAATCTTGTGGACGCTCTAGAGGCCAAAGTTAATATCCGATTGACTTTAAATTTATACAGTGTTTAAGGTCATAAGACAAAGAGGCCTATTGATTTTCAGCGATTTCCGATAATTAGTGCCAGAGTTATGGCCCTTGGTCACCTAAAAAAATCTTGTGGACGCTCTAGAGGCCAATGTTAATATCTGATTGACTTTAGATTTATACACAGTGTTTAAGTTCATGAGACAAAGAAGCCTATTGATTTTCAGCGATTTCAAATAATTACTGCCAGAGTTATCTCCCTTGATAACTTCAAAAATTCTTGTGATGCTATAGAGGCCAAAGTTGCCATCTGATTGACTTCAGATTGATACATAGAGTTTAAGGTTTTGAAACTAACAAGTATTTTGATTTTCAATGAATTTAGATAACTGAACAGCTAAATCCATGATATTAAATGTTTCATGTATATACTAATTGTTAGCGTGGGGTAAAACTTTATAAAAAACAATCAAATTCTAATGATTTTCTGATAATTACATAATGAGTTGTTACTCTTAATCAGTTTTTAGTGTATTACAAATGTTTCCTTACCGAAAAAAGTAAAAATATGTGACAACCCTTGTTGACTGCCCGGACGATTTAGCTGCTGTGGGCGTATGTTTCGTTGCCTGGCAACCTATCTTTGTTATAAAATAGCATCTTGGTTTCTTCAAGACCGCATCATACAGCTTGGGCCACTGGTCTCCATGTCCAGATGAAGACTACCAAACTGTTAAGTTGTTTGAAAACAAACCACAAATATCTGGCCTTGAGATTTGACGGGCGCAATCCTGCCGCGCTCGCAAATTCAAACTTGTGAACACAAATTATTGCGCCAGCAAATGTAACATAATACATGAACTCATTTTATTAGAAATATACTTTAATGCTGGATAACATATTTACAGGTACAGATAATGCTGGATAACATATTTACAGGTACATAATATGGTGAAATCTATCTGGCTCTTGTCCCTAGGTCTGCAAAGACCTTATTTCAAGGGTCCAAGGGCAGACCCCTTGCCCCATGGTCTGAGGGCAAGTTCTCTACGTCTCTCTCTGCCCTCGTCTGTCTTGTTTTCCAAACTAGGCTTATTTATATCGGCTATGGTATGCCATAGTTAATACCTGAATACCATTAGTAATCAGAACATTGAGACTTAATTATTAAGGTTCACACATTCTATCTCTAGACAATATGTGTTAATGCTTGTTACCCAAATCTTATATCATAATATACTTGTCAGCTAAAAATTGTTGGAACAACCCATCACATCTTACATAATACTATGTCATCAATCCCCACACATACGATTTGAATCTAAAATGTACATGTACAACAAATAGTGCAAGTGCTTACATTGAATATGTAAAATAAACCATTATCAAAATACCCAACAGTATTTTGTAACACAAATTATTCAATTTTATTAACATCGATCATGGATGAATTCTCGCCTAAAAAGCCCTGGTCGATTATACAATGTCACCATCACATCGCTGTTTTTTTGTCCCCCGCCTTTCGAAGAAAGTTGGGGGACTATTAAAATGGGTTCGTCCGTCTGTCTGTCCGTCACACTTTTTGGGACACAATAACTCTCTTCCTAATTGAGCTAGAATGTTCAAACTTGGTGTATGTGTTCATTAGGTCAATGCCTTGAATGAGTTCGAAGATGAGCATTTTCCGCTTAGGGTAAGCAGAGATAAGCAATTTGATTGGTTGATGCTTTGGGACACGGTAACTTTAGTTCTAATTAAGTGAGATTGATGAAACTTGGTGTATAGTTTCATTATAGTAATACCTTGACTAAGTTCGATAATGAGCATTTTCTGCTCAGGGTAAGCAGAGCTATACGCAATTTGATTGGTCGAGAATTTGGAACACTATAACTCTCCTTCTAATTGAGTTAAAATGTTCAAACTTGGTGTATATGTTTATTAGGTCAATGCCTTGATGGAGTTTGGAGATGAGCATTTTCCGCTTAGGGTAAGCAGAGATAAGCAATTTGGTTGGTTGATGCTTTGGGACATGATAACTTTAGTTGTAATTAAGTGAGAGTAATGAAACTTGGTGTATAGTTTCATTATAGTAATACCTTGACTAAGTTCGATAATGAGCATTTTCTGCTCAGGGTAAGCAGAGCTATACGCAATTTGATTGGTCGAGAATTTGGAACACTATAACTCTCCTTCTAATTGAGTTAAAATGTTCAAACTTGGTGTATATGTTTATTAGGTCAATGCCTTGATGGAGTTTGGAGATGAGCATTTTCCGCTTAGGGTAAGCAGAGATAAGCAATTTGGTTGGTTGATGCTTTGGGACATGATAACTTTAGTTGTAATTAAGTGAGAGTAATGAAACTTGGTGTATAGTTTCATTATAGTAATACCTTGACTAAGTTCGATAATGAGCATTTTCTGCTCAGGGTAAGCAGAGCAATACGCAATTTGATTGGTCGAGACTTTGGAACACAACAACTCTCCTAATTGAGTTAAAATGTTCAAACTTGGTGTATGTGCTTATTAGGTCAATGCTTTGATGGAGTTCGAAGATGAGCATTTTCCGCTTAGGGTAAAGAGAGATAAGCAATTTGATTGGTTGATGCTTTGGGACACGATAACTTTAGTTCTAATTAAGTGAGATTGATGAAACTTGGTGTATAGTTTCATTACAGTAATACCTTGACTAAGTTCGATAATGAGCATTTTCTGCTCAGGGTAAGCAGAGCAATACGCAATTTGATTGGTCGAGACTTTGGAACACAATAACTCTCCTTCTTATTGAGTTAAAATGTTCAAACTTGGTGTATATGCTTATTAGGTCAATGCCTTGATGGAGTTCGAAGATGAGCATTTTCCGCTTAGGGTAGGCAGAGATAAGCAATTTTTGGATGACACTTCGTGTTCAGTTTGATTGGTCGATACGTTTGAAAAAAATAAATGTGCGATTAATTGATATGTGTCATCTATTTATTTTGGGATTTCGGCGGGGGACATCAGCCTCACTGTTGGCTTGTTTTTATTCAGGAGGAAAGTTATCTTCCAAGATATGATGGAATTATCATTTTAATGAATTAATGAGCAGTGCCGAGGTGAAGAAACAACAGCGAGGCTGGAAGGGAAACGTGAAATTTAGATCAGTTGTAAAAAAAATACATAGATGCGCATTTCTGCATATTTATTTCAGAATTTTTCCAAAACTATTTAAAAACATTGACAGTTATTTGTAAAATTACAGAGAGAGAGAAATGGGGTTTAATGTCCACTCAACACAAACAGTTATTTGTAAAATTACTTACAGAGAGAGAAATGGGGTTTAACGTCCACTCAACACAAACTAGGTCATTTTGGGACTAACATATGGGTTAATTTTATTTCAATAGTTCGCTTCCGCGTAGGGGTCTTTAGTAGTGGGAGGAAACCAGAGTGCCCGGAGGAAACCCACGCGGTTGAGAAGGCGCCCCTCTATCTCCATGCCACATACGCTCACACCAGGGCTCGAAACCACAGCCGCAAGCCAGAGGTGACCGGCCAGCTAGGGGTCGAAGCGCGGCACTCTAGACCACTAGGCCATCCCAACCCCCCTAAAATTACTTACAAGACTATAAAACCAACCAATATTCAAAATACAGTGAAAAAATGTAATCCTTTTGCCTCCATTACAACCTAGCTGGCCGGTCAGCTCCAAAAATAGTAGCCAATCATAATTAGCGATTTACCAGTACATTCAACATGGCGGTAGAGACGATAAAGTATTATAATCTATCAAAGAGAGGCGTGTTTTTGTTCATTCATGTAACTTGAGAGTAAATAAATAACACGCATACAAGCTGACATACAGTAGCATAATTTGTTATTGAAATGCATATATTGGAAGACCAGCAGTATCTATGTGTCAAAGTTTAGTGGACTACCTACGGCATAGGTCGTAGCCTTCGAATCGTACAGAATTGTCAAAATACAGATGTCAACACGTCGTAATAACAGTAATGTTAAAATGCAATTTGAGCTTGTCTCGCCGCAAATTGATCCCGCAGTGAATATTCGCTTGGCCGCTACAATCACTGATAAGCATGACATTGACGAGGCTTAATGAGTACGGCATATTAACTATTTTACTCCGACAAATTAAATTCTCAAACATTTTTTTGAGGTAAAAGAAAAATAAATAAAGACGTTTGAAGTATTTGTAGTTAAAAAATATTTCCTATTTAGTGTAAATGGGTATTAAAATGAGTAAAATGCATCATTTTGCCCGAAGCAGTTAGGTGTTAAAGCCCCAATAACACTCTTGTTGTAACTGAATAATATGTCCCAATCTTCATGCTCGTCAACAAATCTTATTATTTTAGAATATTCCAATTAAATGATGATATAAATTTCATCTTAACACACCTATTTTAAAAAATTGGAAAAATTCAACCAATTGATTTGAAAAGTCTAACGTAAACCTTTTCAAATGTGACTTGGATTTTAAAATATTTTCGAACCCTCTGGACAAGTAAAATAGGTTGTAATGGATAATGTACACAACAGGTAGGACACTTAAACATCTAGTACTTAGAATAAGGGTATTATTTATTTTCTGGAGCTACCAAGCCAGCAAGAGTGTTATTGTCCCTTTAAGTAAACATTGCACGAGCCGTTGAGCCAATGACTACGAGGCGTGCAAGTCAACACGCGTGTTTTAGACAGCCATCCGTTACAGGGATATTTCGTTAGTAATTCTCTGTGAAACAGGTTTCGTTAGTAATTCTCTGTGAAACAGGTTGGTCTCGCCGTTCTAAGGAAAACAATGAATTCATGGAGCTGTCAAAATGTAATCAAATGTATGATATCCGTTAAATTTATACACAGTGTTAAAGAGACGAAGGAGTCTATTGATTTTCAGCGATTTCTAAAAAAAACTACTGCCAGAGTTATGGCCCTTGATACCTTCAAAAAATCTTACGGAGGCGAAAGTTAATATGCGATTGACTTTAATTTTATACACAGTTTTTAAGGTCATGAGACGAAGGGAGAACGCTAGATCGGAGACGGTCCTACGCATTTTATGACGTCACGTGAATTGTGGGTAAGGGTTAGGCTTGGCTCAGGGTTAGGGCTAGCCCTGTTTACATCTCGAGACTTTGACGAAATTTACGCGTCCTAGCCCTTACCATAACCCTAACCCACAATCTATGCATGACGTCATATGTGTAGGACCGTCTGAGATCTAGCGTTCTCCGAGACGAAGAAGCCTATGGATTTGCAGCGATTTCCGATAATTACTGCCAGAGTAATGCCCCTTGATCACTTTAAAAAAAATCTCGTGTACTCTCTTGAGGCCAAAGTTAATATCCGATTGACTTTACATTTATACACAGGGTTTAAGGTCATGAGCCGAAGAAGCCCGTTGATATTCAGCGATTTCCGATAATTACTGTCAGGGTTATGGCCCTTGATCACTTTTAGAAAATCTCGTGGACGCTCTTGAGGCCAAAGTTAATATCCGATTGACTTTAAATTTATACATGGTGTTAAAAGTCATGAGACGAAGAATCATATTGATTTTCAGCGATTCCCGACAATTACTGCCAGGGTTATCTCGTTGTAACGATCTGGAGGCCAAACTTATCATGCAATTGACTTCAGATTGATACACAAAATTTAAGGTCTTGAGACGAACATGTGTATTGATTTTCAATGAATTTTGATAACTGAACAGCTAAATCCATGATTTAAATGTTTCGTACAGTATACTAAGCGTTAGCATGGGGCAGAACTTTATAAAAACTAAACAAATTCTAATGATTTTCTGATAATTTCTTTATGAGTTGTTAATCTTAATCAGCTTTCAGAGTATTATAAATGTTTCATTACCGAAAAAAAGTAAGAATATGCGACAACTCTTGTTGACTTCCCGGACGATTTAGCTGCTGTATCTTTCATAATAATGAGCAAGTAAACCTTTATTATAAGTAATCTTTGAAATTATATTAATGTTTTCATGGTGAATTTATGTGTTCAAACAAGCCAACAGTGAGGCTGATGTTCCACGCCGAAATCCCAAAATAAATAGATGACACATATCTATTTATCACACATTTATTTTTTTCAAACGTATCGAGCAATCAAAATGTACACGAAGTGTCATCCAAAAGTGTTTATTTAAAGAAAAATGCTAAAACCGATGAGAAAAATGAAAATGTACCCTAGTTAGGGGGACCCTAAAGGCAGACAAAAGGGCCCCACGCTTGACAAAAGGGACCCTTCTGGCCAAGGGAAAGGGCCCCCGTGTCCGCGTCAATCGTTTCTATACACTGTTACTGTCGAATCCATTCCTGAATGAGAATGCAGTCATAAAAATCATCAATCAAGATGAACCTAAGTTATCTTGTCCCAAAGTATCAACCAATGTGGCATGGAGATAGGGGCGCCTTCTCAACCTCGTGGGTTTCCTCCGGGCACTCCGGTTTCCTCCCACTGCTAAAGACCTCTACGCGCAAGCGAATTATTGAAACCATATGTTAGTCCCGAAATGACCTAGTTTGTGTTGAGTGGACGTTAAACCGCATTTCTCTCTCTCTCTAACAGGGTGTCATTGGAGGTCTATTTATAGCCTAGCGGTGACTACCCGAAAAAAGTAACATACTTTATGACCAGCCCGTCAAAGGTTTAAATAAGACAAAATAGTTTTATTCAAGTATATGGATTGGTTATAATGAAAAATAAAAACGAATGGCATTCTGTTTTATATTATGTTGATATTCACTGTATACACTGATGAGAGAGAGATGAGGATGGGAGAGAGAGAGAGAGAGAGAGGAGAGAAGAGGGGAATAAGAGAGAGAGAGAAGACAAGAGGGGGAAGAGAGAGAGAATAGTAATATCGAAACTAACATGGTTCAATTTTATTTCAATTATTCGAGAAAAGAGAGAGAGTAGAGGAGAGAAGATACATGTAGAGAGAGGGGGAGAGATAGATAGATAGAGGGGGCTCATTGCGGAACTTTAATACGGTTCAGAAAGAAGAGAGAGAGAGAGGAGAGAAGACAGAGCGAAAGAGAGAAAGGGAGAGAGAACAGGGGAAGAGAGAGAGAATAGAGGAGAAAGAAAGAGTGGAGGAGAGAAGAGAAACTAGGTAATTTCTGGACTAACATATGGTTCAATTTTATTTTAATAATTTACTTTTGCATATAGGTCTTTAGCAGTGGGAGGACCCGGAGAAACCTCTACCAGAGTAGTGTTGCCTGTCCAACCACTGCTAAAGACCCCTACGTGCAAGCAAATTATTAAATGAAATTGAACCATTTGATAGTCCCGAAATATAGGAAGGGTTAATGAAATATATAAACTACGGATCGCAGATAAAAAATTTCTGGATTAGTAATAGATACAAAATTTCACAGAATACGGAACTTTTCACATGTGTGTTACTTCCATGTACACACGACGTCGGTTTCTCTTTCTTCGCTTCGCTGTGAACGAAGGCTTTCATTTACACGATGAAGCTTTAAATGACAAATGGCAATTAAAAAGGGGTTCTGTGTCTGTAATTTGAATTCAAAACACACACAATCTGCAAGAATTTTAAGTTTATTATATAAAACGAATGACGAATAACCATCCTTATGGGCCTGGGGCTGGGCTATTCGTCAGATTTTTACATAAGGTTTATTTACACCGCCACACAGAATATATTCAACAGCTACATAAATACAACAGGGACATAAACAATAACACCAACACAATACAATATAGTTTAAAATACAGATGTGACGTCATCCTTTGGTGTTGGCGTACCATTATTTCCATTAATGTGCGGGCAACTTGCCAACCGTACCTTATTTATATTAATGAAATATTAGACTTGCGTGACCGTATTTCGTTGAAAAGCACGTGCAGGATAGTGTCTGTATTTTAAGTTGTTTAATGGTCTCAAGCTAAAGACCTTGCGTAATATATTGAAACCGCACTCGGCTAAAGCCTCGTGCAGTATCAATATATTACTTAATGTCTTGCTCTTGGCCATTAAACCACACTTTCATAACTAAATTTGAACCATTCCTCCGGATGTGCTCATTCACCTGTTTCTTCTCTCCGGTCTGCGCCTCCCTGTCAGTAAACTGGCCGTTATTTACCTTTCAGCGCATTCTACGCACTCGATATCATTATTTTATGTGACATTTTACAAGTAATATGAATGTATATAAACTGATTTACATTCAATGGTTTCCGTTTTTTCTCTAATTTCAAATCAGTATTGTTCGGCGAAATAAGCTAGCAGTCTCAATCGAATGAAAATTTCTAGCGTCTGGTTATTCCAGTCTACATACGCAGTTTGATTTGGTGCAATGTTTGTAACCTCGTTCATCGAGTCTCTTGCTAGAACTGTGGCTGAACGCATTACGGTACACGATTCGTGCACCAATAGTAGAATGTTTATTTTGTCTTAAATATTGGATATCAGAAGCCCATCTTTTCCCGGTAAGATCACATCATCAATGTTTATTTTAATTGACAAATAATTCGTGTTTTCAATGTTGAAGATTATAGAGAACTTTGTCACATTTGGTCAAAGAAAAATAAGAGTTGAATTGTCCGTTCACTTGATCTAAGTGACCGAAAACAAGACGGGGCCAGATTAAGGGGGGAATGGGTGAACGGACTGCAGTCGAGTGCCCTAATATTAAAAGGGCCATAAAATCAGTTCTAATCAAACTGCATTTATGTGATTGTAATGTCGGACAATGACTAGAATATACCAAATTTTCACAGTTGATGCGAACTTAATCCGGTCCCGATGTAAAGTACAATATATTTGATCAAGTGTCTTTGTTGTACACCGCCCATCTTCATATTTCATTTCATTTCGTTGTACAGCCTTCAGATACGCGTACAAGGTATATTATACCAAGTTGAAATATAAAGAATGTTGGTAGCCTAGGGGAAGGCGTTGTAAAAGTAGTAGAAGAACATGAATGAAATGATGTCATGTGTTTATAGTAGTTGGGAATGTAGTAGATCTACTATTATAACAACTTCACGAATACATTTATTTATCCCCACCTATAGTTTAATAACAAACTAACTATATTATAGACCTAAGAAACTTCGGGTGGTATTTTTCAAGATAAACGAAATGAAATGGGCCTATTATCTTATTTTTCTGAACCGATGACGACAGGCCCGGCTTGTACAATGCAACGTTGAAAATTTTGCCGTGACATTTAAAAATAGACATTATATATAAACTAAATAACAATATGACAAATAATATATAATTCATTGGCTGAAATGGCCGGCGGGAAATTCCAGACTGGCGGGTCTACCGGATATGACTTTAAGCGAGGTGCCAGGGAACTCCCGGTCTGGATCGTCGAGGACGCTTCCTGGATGATTTCTGACAATTGCGTGAAGGGGATTGGGGGTGGCGGTGTCCCTCTCCCTTGACGGTAAGCTCCACTCCTTCGCCTTTCGCAGACGATGGTGGGCGGTGCCTTCGCAATCTGAACATCTGAGATACGCTACCTGCTCCCACCAATTAATTTTCGTACGTTAGTTACGTACTCCGCCGTCGGTTACTCAAAATTTTTTCGGGCATTTCAGGGCCCCCGATAAACACACGCACTAGCTGATTTTGCAACTGTTTAGGTGGGTTAAATTGATTTTCTTGACAATTATCTATAAATGATTGGTATGTGAACTGTATACATACATAAATCTCCATACAGTGGATATTCTAGTCCAAAGATGGGCTTCGTATTCAACTTTGTGCATAGAGCTTTGTTGGCATATTCTTAGAGCTTGGGGACATTTTTGAAATTTGTATACTTCAATTTGAAATGCGTGGAAACTATGTCGGAGTTCGGAACCAATGTATTTTTTCTCAAAATCATATAACAAATTTTTGTTTTTCGAAAATGCAGGTAATGACTCGCGTACCATACGCGATTGGATTTATAAGCTGTATGGGTCATTATCAAAATCGGTAGGAATTCTTGTCTTTCTGCATTTTTTTGAAAACTAATGGAAAAAAGTGAATTTTTAAACATTCACTAAATGCATCATAATGTATTTGATTATATTAAAATAGAAAAATCAATAGACACATAAAAATATTCCCCAAATATTTGATTTAGTGCTCAAAAATGCCAAAATCTGATGTCCCTTTGCACTTTTTTAAAATTTAGGTGTTTGTTTTTTGTAAATTTCACATATTATTCATGCAATATTTTTAACAAAAACATCTTGAATGAACAGATATAAATGTGAACTCCAGCTTAAAAGGGTACATATTTCTGTAATGGTTGCAAATAAATTTAATTCATCTTTGCTTTCAAAAAATTTTCTGTCCCTCGAAATTATGTCAATCATGTAACAGAGTATTAAATTATAAAATAATAAAGGATCCCTTTGTTGATAAATGATGTAATTTACTGTTGTGCAATTATAAATTTGAGTGACCTTGCCTTGATGAAAGGAATTAACACCATTTTGGGAGAATTTATTGTTTAATCATGAAATTAGTGTCTGTAATGTCTGTCCTGTAACTTTCCATCCTGTAACGGCTCATTTTGTTACTGGATGGACACATTTTGTTATAGGATTGACATTTGATGATATAAATTCTTAAATTGGCTTACGCTACTGTTTTAGATAGTTGATAACTACTACAGTGACAAATCAAGAACAATTACACAATTATTATTCCTTAAAGGACAATATTGGTGCCAGTCATTATCACATATGTGATAGAACTGATTAAACACTTTCCAAATATAATATTAACTCAAAACCTTTCACATTGTTTTTGAAAACCTTCACCATGGTCAGGGGGTGGGGGAGACTGTGGTCATTCAAGATCTATACTGAAGAAGATAAGGGAATTACACACTAAAGTTACCCCTCTCCTTGTATTTAGTGACGGGCCCACAACACAATACAAACAAAACTTCTTCTTCTATCGTCTGAACCTGAAAAACTTGGATTTATTAAAGTTCCAATAGCATTTTGTTAAGTTATATTTTTAAAATGTATTAAAATAAAGCCCTAAAATAGATGGTATCTATAAACAGTCCTACCTTGTTAAAGAATAATCCTATTAATCCTATAATTCACTATTGCCAGTTGAGAAATTGGCAAAAATATCATTTTCAACTTCAAATTCAAACGTTTGAAGATGGCCGTCCATGGAGAGGAATGGGAAAACAAGGGAAGTAATTGAGTAACTATTTTCTCAATTAGCCTGTGTCACCCTTTTTAATGCCCCAAATATTTTGCCCATGATCGTATAATAGTGAGTTGACAACCTTTTGAGCAAAAGACATAGAAATAATTATGTTTTGACTTTCTTAGAAAATATGAAATTGGAACTTTAACACATCATGGAATTTTTTTTGCCTCGGCAATGGCGTTCCATGGAGTTGGAGGAGCACTTAAGCGAAATACAGATCGAGAGGTCCGATTTCGATATGATATTTATTCAGCTAACTCATTTGTAGACTGCGTGAAGAAAAGTCAGGTAGACTTTAATTTGATTTCAAATGAAGCAATTTTGAATCAACAAAAACACCTTGGGGAAATCAGCTGTTTTTGTAGCGAGTTTAATGTCTGTGAGGGGCACCAGCTTAAACATGCAGTTATAAACCCTAAGCTTACAACTGGTCCATCAAAGTCTGTGAACAAGAATTTTGAACAACACTTAAAGGAACCAAGACCTCACGATACATTTCAAGATATTAAACAATTTGTGAGAAGATTAACAGTAATTTCCGTCGTTTCGAAACAGTACCAGATGAAGTATATATATTTTGTAATTTTTGAAAATAGCTTTTTTGGGAAGGATGTTGATGCTATGGAGATTTTGCCAAATGCCTGATGACAAGTGTTCTGTATCCATGTAATGTCAAAGCAGATGGTAATTGCTTACCTTTGCCTGGAAGTGTTTTTTTCGCATGGTCATATCAATGCCACTACAGAAATTAGATTGCATATTTTATCTGAATTTTTAGTCTATGAATATATGTATCTCAACACTCTCTTTCTCGAGATAGGCACATTTACAAACAAGAAATCTCCACATTTACCTAAAGTTTATGCGCAATACGCTGACGTATTTAAACCAGGTTCCAGCCTCAACTTTGATCTGCTACTTTAAACAATGTTTATCATGTCATGCTTTATTTAAGTTCTATAAATTGTAACTTAATAAAATTGTGTTTAAAGAATTACATTATGTTGTTTCAGTTTGTAAATATAAACCATTTATTTTGATTAGGGACCACATGTCCTTCCTGTACAGTCATTCCAGTAACACCCCTTATTTAACACAAAATTGATACCACGTTCCTATGGCAATTTGATGCTATTATCAGTCAGTCCTCATGTGACTGAATTTGTGGAAATATATTTCTCAACAGAATATTTCCAGCTTTTTTTTCCGAAAAGATACCTATATGTCCACCCTGTAACAATTGTGTCTTTACTGTAACATGATAGTCCTTCCTGTAACACTGTGTATAAACAGTCGGTAAAAATGATAGCAAGCCCGAATCTTCATTTTTTCTACTTAATCTTCATGGATTCATTGATGCCTCCCTACAGAGTATAATAAAATTATTGTCTGATTATATACATAGATTTGAATTAGAAAAAAAGGCATAATAACTTATTTTTTATAAATGAGATAACTAAACGTACTTTCATTGGAAAAATAAATAGTTAAATTAATGAAAATATGGCTTAGTTTGCTTGAATGACAAGTCACTTGAAATAATATGCATTAAAAAATTGGTTTTATGTAATATTTACCTATTTTCAACAAAATTAGAAATCGTTACGGGAAATTTCATATTTCCAACAGGTGACCGAAAATAGCTTACGAACCCTACTTTATCAAATAAATATAAAAAATAAACAATTAGCCATATTTTAAATTTGGTATTTTCTGTTTTCCAATTTCTACCGATTTTGATAATGACCCATATGTCCAATATATCCAAACTGGGAAAAGCTGTCTTTAATGAATTTAAAGTAAAACTCAGAATTTAATTCGGTTAATAGGGCCTAACTTTTTGATTAAATAAATGGATCTCATAAACATGTTGTTTGGGGTTTTTTTTTCTTGAGTAAACATGTCCATAAAAGGACTATGTAGGTGCCGTATACTATAGATCTTGAGGCGTTGAGTAAACAACTTATTAAAAAGCTGTCTTTAATGAATTTAAAGTAAAACTCAGAATTTAATTTGGTTAATAGGGCCTAACTTTTTAATTAAATAAATGGATCTCATAAACATGTTGTTTGGGGTTTTTTTTCTTGAGTAAACATGTCCATAAAAGGACTATGTAGGTGCCGTATATTATAGATCTTGAGGCGTGGAGTAAACAACTTATTAAAAAGACATTCGTTGGGGGAATACGCCTTGGAACGGCTAGGTCCACTCACACAGTTACATCTTCCTTAAAGTGCATGGAAATTAAAATTGATTTTAGCTAAAGAGTCTGAACACAGGTCGCAAAATAATTAGGCTACAGTCGCAGTCTACTACACCTAAAGTGCAAAGTTGCGTAATCTCTGAAGCAACACGCGATAAATAATCGCAATGCGGTCTGTTTATTTCTTTTTTAAAGCTGTGTGGACTAGCCTTGAATTCGAACACCGAAAATACGTCAATAGAAACTCTCGCAAAACACTGCACCCATCATGACCTGGAATGACTGTCAGTTGCGGGGATATGAAGCATGCTCCCACACAGCTGCCTTATCGGAGACGCACATTTGATTGAGATGGAGCAATAAATGCCGGGGAACACGCATTTAACTAGATAATTTCGGAACAAGCATGGTTCAAAATTTACTTCAACAATTCTCTTGCTCCTGTCTAGGACTCCAGACTATGTTATAGAGACATTATCAAATAACTGCCCTGGTTCCAATTTCTAACTCAAGGGCAAATAACACGTCTGAAACCGATTCTCTTTGATTGTGAGAAACAGGCTATAATCCGGGAATCTACGGTCCGATGCCAAAATCGAAAGAGATCTTTTGGAGAAAAACCTTTATTTCAAGTTTCATCAAGTCAAATACGACAGGAATCGTGACATGTAGAGTGTCCACAAATTGAAAAATGTACAGTGCATTATTGTAAGGAATTATTAAGTCATTTCGCAAATCGCCTTTTTGACAAATCCGGATTTATATAAAAGCAAATAAAATAAAACAACAAAGTCTCGAATCAATGCACCTTAAACTTGTTGCTGTAGCCCATTAAAATATATTCTAAAAGAGAGAGAGAGATGGGTGGGGACGGGTCCTCCGGGATAACAGTTTCTATGATGACTATGAATATAGCAAAAGCGCTGTAAGGAGTATAAAAAGCAGAATTTGAAGCCCGAGTTGCGCCCCTTGTTGGCAGCTTCCCGAACGTTCCCGAAAGGTGGCGTGCAATCGCGAGCTGTATTGGTGGTTCGAGAAGAATTCCCCTCCCGACCTGTTACATATAAAAGCTCGATTACGATGTCTTCAACTCAGAATTATAATCTGTACCCAAATAGTCAACAAGTTCCATTGCCAAGTGGCTGGGAAATGTTTATTGATTCAGGAAGTAGAATTCCATATTTTGTGGACCATAACACTAAAACAACAACCTGGTCTGACCCCCGAAATATGGTGAGTAAGCCTCGAAATTTTATAACCTTTTAATATTTCAGGACAGGTTGTTTCACTCGTGACTTTGCAAAGAAATATTATAATATTTAAGTAAGTAATCATGCAGATTTGTGTTCTTTGCTTTACTGGTGATTTTATTCTTCTTAGTCTTAGGTTGGTAATATAATAAATATTGGACTAGAATTTTATTCTTAGTTTGGTATGAAATAATATATACATATGAACTAATATTAATATACCTGTGTAATATTTTTTTAACGAAATACTAAATATTTTGTTTTTATCATTTCAGTATTATGGTAGTCAGCCTACATCATACCCCTATCAAAGTTATCCCCAATCCTATGGAGGAGGTGGGCAGTTTGACAGGTCAGGGGGAGTTGAAATACCTGTGATTCACGAGTCACCCTACCCAAAACATCAACAACACAGTTCGGGACAAGTTCCAACATCTCAAGGATTAGGTGTTCATAATATGACAAACACCACACGTTCTGCATCTCCAGCATTCAGAGAAATTCCAATTCAACACGTTAGACAAGCTTCTCATTTTGATAATTGTGACAAAGGTGCTCGCAGTTCCCCGGTTTCACATAATATACAATTTGAGAGAAGAGATCCAGGGTCACGTGGATCGCCCATTCCTCAGGGTTTTCAATTTGAAAGACATGATCGAGGATCACAGAATTCTCCTGTGCCAATGTTTGACAGACAAGAAAGAGGATCTAGACACTCTCCTGTTCCTCACAATATCCAGGATCTTGGCTCCCGACGCTCTCCTGTTCCAAATTACGAAATGCCTATGCAGTCAGGTAGTCATCCAGGAGCCCCCAGAACAGACTCTTCTCTACCAAAAGTAATACCGATAATTCATGAAAAAAGTAATCCAGAGCAACCACAAAAAACATATCAGAGTGAACCGAAACCAGCGGAACAAACACCACAGCGTCGGGATGAACGTCAACGATCTGAGTCTATGGATGCTGCAGAAAGTGATCCAGAACCACCAAGACAGCCCCCAAAGCCCAAAACCGCAGAGGAACGAGCAAATGAAATAATTGAAAGTGTTACAGCAGAAGTTAATGAACTAGAACAACAAGTAAATCTGTTCGCAGGACAGAAATCGGATAAAAGTTATAAATATTTAGAAGAAATGTTGACACGAAGTTTAATAAAACTTGACGGGGTCGAGGCGGAGGGACATGATGATATTCGTACAAGGAGAAAACAGACAGTTCGTTATATACAACAAACATTAGACATGTTAGAACTAAAAGCTAGCAGTAATGAATCTCCACAACAGTTAGAATCCACGACAACTGCATCAAATCCGAGCCAAGACTGTGATAAAAAAAATAATACGAACAATCATGACCAGGACGTTAAAGAAATGGTCTTAGATAGTGAAGTTTCTTGTTAAGGAAAGTACTTTTTAGATGTTAAAAATGATTTATTACTAACATATGGAAATATTTTGTAAAAGCCATATTTAGAAAGTGACTGGCTCTCAAATCTATACTACTATGATTAAGTGTTGGAGAAAGTGTCAGTTACCAAAACTATCTACAAGGTGCCTAGCTTTCGTATCAAACTGTGCTCGGCTCAATGACTGTTCAGTTGTTGACAATATGTCATAATGACCCCCAATTAAAGGGATTCTGGAAAATTTATTTATGAAGCAAAACAGAGATAATTCTTGAGATTTTCGGAAAGAAGCACAGTGAAAAAGTATTTTGAGATTTTTAGTCAAAATTCTCAAAACCAAATCTGGCTGAATTCAAGATATTAACATACGTTATTGATTTGATATGCATAATATTGTGAATAAGCTTCTCGTAATTTGTTTAGATGTGTATTAGTCTGATATATCTGAACTCCCCCTGACTTCAGTTACATCCAGACATCAATCACAACTAAAACTACACTTCTGGTACCTGGAAAAATGTCAGTGAAAAAATAGATTGTGTACCTTTTTAATTTTTTTTTTCGTAGAAAAGTATGAATGTGAAACATCAAGGCCGAGCAGGCACTTAAAGGAATCCTGCCAGACTTTGTGACAGTGGCCGGTTTCTCAAAGTTAGTGGTAGAGGTCAGAAATATCAAACCAATGCCTTATAAAAGTAATATACAGTAATTTATACCTGTACATAGAATACTCTGTATATTATGAAAATTGGAAAGTTAAACCTATAGAGTTAGGTTGTCATAATAATTTATTATATTTAGCTGTTGATTGTAGAGAATATTTATTACTATATTTATAGATGTTACCCCTCCCTATTTCACACAGATTAAACTTCAAAACTTTAAATAAATCTGTAAATTATTATTAGAAATTGACATACTGTAGGTGAACTTGCGCTAGCATACAGATATTGGATGCATGTAAACATAAGCCTTCTATATATATAATTTCACAATTTTTGCAGATATACATGTATCAAGCTCACAAGTTTCTTCTGAATCCAATTACTGGTGTTATTTTTGTCATGTGATGTCTTACTGAATTTATTTATAAACTAATGATGGAAATCTACCAGCAATTTTGAAATTGTATCTAATTCTAAGTCTACAATGTAGATGTATGTGCAATTGTGCACATCTAGAGAGGCTTACACACTATAGTTTCAGGAAATCAGTCAGATTCTTTTGCTTATTATATTTATGTTTTGATGAAACATTTCTTAACAGTTAAGATTTAATTTTAACAATGGTCTGTTATGAAAAGGAAAGCTTTATAGCACCTTGTAAGAAGTTATTTACTTAAAGTTATTAAAGGACGGTATATCTTCCAATGATTAAAATTTGTTTTAAGTTTAAAGAGTCTGATTTATAAATATAATCTCGCCTCACTATTGAAATTCACTTCATAATATAATGTAGAAATAGTCTTCCAAATGAGACCTCATAAACCAGATTAACAGAACCTGCTAAGTGTCAATCCATTCTACTCAAAACTAAAAGGCCCTAAGATACACCTGTGAAATTAAAGATTGTAAGACGTTATCATTGTTTCAAATGTGCTGAAAAGTATGACACTTTCAAAAAAAGATGAAAATGTTTCATTTCTGACATAATTTGATCTACATGTACTGTGTCTTGCAGTGAATCTCGAAGATGGTCCACAGTTTGAAAATTACTCATTTCCATTGAATCGTATATTAAGATTAAATCAGCATTCAATGTGACCAATAGCCTCTCAGTTTCATACCCTATGAACTCTAGATTAGTTGAAATTATAATTTTGGGCTGGTGTGATTTAATACATGTCACTGTAAGAAATGAAACATTGGGGGTTTAACATCTTGCTGTTCTGCTCTGACTGGGCTAATGAAGATGAAATGGACTTTAATGTCCTACTTTTCATCACCAGCTGGGTTTATGAAGATGGCTTACATCTGGCAGTGTGCTATGAGGCTAATTTTGCCCGGACAACAGGGGCTACGGCTTACTCTTAATTCAAATTCCAACTGTCAATGGTTCTTTTCCGTGCACATTACCACACTAGACATTTCCATCCCATCCAAAGACTAGATATGAACATTGTCCCTTGCCAGAGCCTCTGAGAAACACACATGAATATCACAACAATCTTTCCACACCAACAGAACACCACTTTAATTATTCACTTGGTTGCATTTTTTGATTTAAAATTTTTTAAAGTAGCCAAGTCTCCAACTCAATATCATCCCAAATCTTCAACATTGCACCAAAACAAATGACGTATGAAGACTGGAATAACCAGACACTAGAAATTTGCATTCAATTGAGAATGCTGGCTTATTTCGCCAAATATATAACTGATTTGAAATTAGAGTAAAACAAGAAGCGAATGAAGGTAAATCAGTTTACATACATTCATACTGCAATATTATATATATTGCGACCCACTTGTGTCAATTTTGGTCCCAAATGTTAGCGATCAAACTCCTTTAAAAGAAAAGAAAACTAGTAAACAACAAATAGCATTTATTTACAAAACACTTGAATATACATGTAATATTAACTGGATCATCTCCCCTAATTACATATCCATCTAAGCACCAGATCCCCTTAATATCTGGTTGTATGAAAAAAAAAACCATATCAGACAAAATAGCGACAGGGTTCTATTAAAAATAGAACATGCAGCTAAACAAGCTATACTCTTGAATTTGAATATTACATATTCTAGTATATATATGGTATTCCATACAACTAAAAATAAAGTGATCTGGTGTTTGCAACTCTTTTCAGTTTCCTTTTTTGTCAAAGGGAGAAAATTTCAACATAAAGAGACAGGTAAAACTCTGAACTGTTCATCCTTAGAATCCCCAGTGAGCCCCGAGTCTATTAACAACAGGGTTTTCATATATTCAAATTATCTGCCCTTGATCTTAGGTTGATTCCATGAAACAATCAAACAACAATTTACATACCAGTCTTAGTATAATTGTTTACGTTCACCACAATCTAAGTTGCAATAAAATGCGTTACTTATCTTCGCCCATTCAATTGGTTGATAACAAAAGCACAAGGATCAAGACTGGATCATTTGTCTATGTGTCTTCCCCCATGAATGGACCCAGGGCTTAATACAGTAGAACGGAACAATACCACTGGGGATACCAAGGCTGTGAAATGTGAGACTTATCAGCTTAAATTGAATTTAATAATCAACTGCAATTATCACATTATACATAATTTAGAAAATGTCTGTCCAGTCTGGTTCCGGAACATCAAGCATCTCTTATCAAAATACGTCCATTAATATACATGTAAACTAACAACTAATCAAAAACCTTATTTGGTTTGATGAAATATTTTTCAATCCTTATGCTGTGCTTTTGTAGGTGATAATCTGTCTGTGGCCCCATCCAAACTAGCTCCGTGTACTGTAATCCTAACATTTTTCATGGCATGTAATATTAATCTGCTTAAAATCTTGTGTTTATCATTCTCCCATTTTATATTCCTTATTTCATAGTACAAAATTTTACTTAACATCTGACAATGTTTATCTTGATGTTGCAATCTCTATTGTGTACAGGCAGTGAAGTAAAGCAAATCCAAAACAAATTAAAACAAAAAATTTTGTTTCAACGTTTCGACCCTGGTCTTAAATAATCATCAGAAATTTAATATTTTCATCTGACTTAGTTTATAAGTTAAGATCATATTTCGGAGTCAAAAGTGTTTTATTACATTAACTGCTGTTCTAATTAATTATTACATTAACTGCAGTACTGAGTATAACTTCCAATCTGATTGAACTAAAGACCTATATTTCGTTATTTTATTTTTTTATACTTCGATGGCCTCAACTACACCAAGATCTAATCGGTTGTATTCATCGGCTTTTGACCTGTTGATTAACCAATCAGTGTTTCAAGTCAAAGTGGATATTCGGAAATACAACCTTTACTTTAATTTGTTTTCTATCACTGTGTGAAATCATTTGATTAGCTAATCACTCACATCAACTAGGACATGGGTTATTCAACAACTCTTCCAAAAGCCATGTACATGTAGTAAAGTGGACAAAATTTTGAGCAATAAAAAGTGGAACGAAATAAGACTTTGTGTTTTAATCAGATTGCTCAACTTCTACAGTAAGATTTGAAAATTTTTAAATTTTTCAGTAGAGATAAAAGAGTACAATCTCTTAAATTGACTGAAATGCAAATTGATCAGTAAGGTCTATCTGACACAATATTAGGACAATTCGTTATGTAAATATGATATCCCCTGGAAAAACATCATTCATATATACTTTTAATAAAAAAAAAAGTTTTTTCATATGTTTCAACATAAATGGCCCGTAATCAACCTAAATTTTTCACTGCGGACATCAATAAATATTCATCACTATTTATAGCATTTTCTCTCTGTTTCTTCCCGGTACATTTCATCTTCAGATTCTAAAAATATAAAATACATAAATAAAATGATAGGTGCCACATCATCAGAAAAAAAGATAGGTTGCCATGTAACAAAATATATTATGGCCACACCGTCCATTGTGAAACTTTGGGTTAATAAAAAGGAACATCTTGATTCTGTATAAAGTCAGTATCACCCTGACCAGGTTCTATGACATAATTACCAGAAATTTATATAAATTTTAAGAAGGTCAGATGATAAATTTTGTTCTGTTAAGTGGGCTATAAAACTGGCTTGTGCCAACTTTCAAATCAGCCCAGTTGGTGCAGAAAAGTAGTAGGACAGTACAGCTCGTTTCATTTCCATAATATCTTTTAATGAATACTTATGCCATTACACCTCCAACCCCATACAACATTACAATTATTCTCGCTATTACATTCATTTTGGTAAATTATTAAATTGATTAACTTTATTGCTGTTACCTTCCTTTATTATGAAGTTTGAAAAAAAAAATCATAAAGAAGGCTGAGATTATAACAAGTCATCTGGGAGTAACGAAAGTAAGAACTCTTGTTAGACCACAGTTCAAACCTAGCCAGAGTACTTACCATATCTTAGAGACATTATACTGTAGCTAATATGATCTTATCGCTGGTGGTACCATTGGACATTCTTTCTGATCTAATGTATCATCTATAACAGGTCTATAATCTAACTTCACCTGTACAACATAACAAAATAATATTGTTGGTAATGAGTTTTACCAATATAATTAATAAAGTTAGAGAAAAATGTTTATCACAAATCACATTATTTTTAATACACATTTTCCTGTAACATGAACAAATCAAGTTTTTGTTAAGGGAACACCTTGGGCCTGTAGATGAATAAACCTAAGCCAGGTAGAGTCTATGGGTCTAGTAAAGGGGTACAGCTCGACCAGGTGGAGCTTATTATGGGCCTAGTAGAATGTATACCAAACCCAGGTAGATTGTATGGGTTTAGTAGAAAGCACAACCTGGCCAGCTAGAGTGTCTGGGTCTAGCAGAGGGTCATCTTCAATAGAAGGCTTGATCTTATCAAGCCCTTCACGTAATACCATGCATATTTCACCATTAAGTTCGATTGGAACAAGCCCAGTTGTGAATACCAAGTCTTGTGCTTTTAGCTAAAATGTTTACATGTGACAATCGGGTTGCAAAGTTCAAAGATTGATCAATGTCACGGTTGCTGTTTTTCTACAAGTTTCTCAATTTAAATGTGCCACAAACACTGATTGGACAATGCTAATTAGTCACGTGTGAAAACAACGAGCGCAAAGTTCAGGAATTGCTGAGTATTGAAGCAACGGTTAGATATTGTAAAACTCGTGAATGTTCCTTAAGGAACATGGTAGAGGGTAGGTCTACCTCATATTGACAAAAAGTCAACAATCATAAATAATTATAATGTGCATCATCAATTAATCTGGTTAGAGAAAAAAATTTGGTTGGTCAAGTAGCATCAGTCTGTGATGCTGTATAAGTAAAATTTAATTGTGTGGTGTTCTTACCTTGCCTGTATTACCATCAACATACGACAATGTGTGTTTTCTCCAATGTTCATCAAAAGGTTTTGCCGTCTGTCCTTCAATAGGTTTACTATAATCATATTCATCTATACGGTGCTGTAAACAAATGGAATATAAAAATGAGGTTTAACATTCACCTACAAATGTGGTCATTTTTGGACTAAGATGTTACATTTGTATTAGCAAAGAATGAACAAAAAGATACCTCTGCCAAACAGGTTCAATATTTACATTTCACAATTTTTAAACTGGATAGGTTTCGCTGTAATGATCAATCTCACCTAGTTTCCCAAAATATCATCCAGAACTCTTTCATCCCACTAATATAAAGTAATTTAATTTTTAAAAGATTGGATAACAAAGTGTAGTCTCTAGATTGTTCAAAAGATAGCTGTAGTCTCTCGACTATTCACGTGATAACTATAAAAATCTAGATTGTTCACCAGAAATGATGGACAGAATTAATTCTAAATCTTGCTCCAAATAAATTGTCACATATTTACCTTAAAATCTTCCCTAGAATGAGCTCCCCTGCTTTCTTTACGATTTTCTGCACTTTTAATAGTTTGAACTGCATTAATCATTAAATTCTGTAACTCTAAAGTCTCTACTAAATCTGTGTTCCATATCAAACCTCGATCATGTACCTGAAATAAAATACATAAATAACTGAGGAAAAATAATTCGAAATGCAAGACTTCTCCCTGGATCCTAATAATATGGTTCTATCTCTTCTAAACTGAAATTTACTTTTGTTTCTTTGTTTATGTTGTAGTAAGAAAATTTTGAAATGTTGATCACTAACTAACCTTTAGATCGTCCATCTGTTTATATAATCCATCCATTTTATCACATCCTTCTTTTAATGTTTCTCCATCACGGAAAACAGCAGCATAATTCTGCATAGTCTGATAATAAATAAAACACACATTTTAATTCTAAAAGAAACAATTTAACCAAAGGGATCTGGTTCAGTGTTTAAAATTCGGTAAGAAGAGTTGTAGGCCAACAGGACCCGCTGGTTGATGCCATTCATGAAAGTTGTGGGTCCGAACATTAACTTGTGGGCCCAATAAATATTAATAAAACACACGCACACTACCCCACCCCAAATACCTTGAATTTTTAACTTCCGTAGGTGTTAGTTCTACAGCCATTTAGGAAGTTTAAAAATTATTGATTGACTGTTCACATTAAAATTTTAACTTTTGGAGGATTTAATGTTTATACTTCGTGTATAGAAAAAAAAAAAATCATTCCACTCCAGGCTTGATATTTATTTTTTCTGTAATAATAATAAATATTCACTTGTAATAATCTTAGTGATTATGTAGGTGTACTATAATATAGTACTGACCAGGGGTCATTTTTATAAGGCACGAAAACTTTGCAAAGTAAATTCATATTTCATGGGGTTTTTTATTCACGGTAGGGTATCGCGAATTCACGTGTCTGAACCATTTTGTCAGAATGAGGTACACAAAAAATTATATATTGGACTTAAAAATGAAATATTATCAGTAAGGCATTTATTAATTAAATATTCCCTATTGGCTAGTTAAATAATAGACATAGCTGAATTAGTCGTAAAAAAAAATCATTTCAGTGACTGACACGTAATTACCACGTGCTCTATAGAGAATACAATTATGAGTTGTAAACATAATACAATAACTTCGATATGAAGATAAATATATAATTATCAACGGCATATTTCTTACATTTATTGGTTTTAGACCATGTCGTACGGCATTACGGGCCGCAGAATTGTGACAAACTTAATTATTTTAGACGATAGAGCGTGCTTGATTTGAGAGTGATTATTTAGCAGATGGTGTCACTCGCTCGTCCTACCACACGTTTACTGCCAAATGAATTTGTTGATAACATTTTTTATCCCCCGTATATAAGCCGAAAAGGATCATAAGACGAATGCCGAACTTCTGCTGAAAAATGTATCGAATTAATTAGACCATGTCGTACGGCATTACGGCCGCAGAATTGTGACGTAAATTCTAATAATGAAGAACTAAATATCCAACTCCACTTCAATGTTACCGACACTAGCGCCCCTAGATTATCGTCGTGTATAAGATGAGACCATTATACACGACATCTTTGTAGCACGTGGAATTATCAATATTAAAATGGCCGTTCATATTCTCCGAAAATTAACAGCAAATATTGTGCATATAAATGAAATGAAACTGGCAGCCAAGGGATTTATATCACGTGAATGTGTATTCTTGGATTGATGACAATAGGCCTACAATAGATGGACTGACCTAGTTTAGTAACATACGTGTTTGGTTCACTCCATTGATTGAAGGAATAGAATATGCCAGATTATGCATGTGTATTCAATATCGGATAAAAACAAATAAGACAGTAAGTAAGACATACATCGGAACACACACTGATATATTCCACACTTCATCAAAATGGTGAAATAATATTTTGGGAGCGTGCTGATATTTGCAAGTGTGGCTTCACTTTTACGGCGATAATTTCGTTCGGTGGACAATTTTATTTTCATTTCCGGTAATGAAATACTGTTAAATATGTAGATAAAATATATTTCTGATATAAATAGGGGCAATTCAAATATTTTCAAAGAAGAATTTGATACTGTTAGAACCATGATTCGCCATGAACAAAATATCCCTGACAAAAACAGTCGGCTCACAGGGCCGACCCACCGTCTTCAAAATAAAAAGATGTCGGCCCATCCAGCTATTCATTGGCGCCGGGCCGACGTAAATTTTAAACACTGATCTGGTTGTTGGAATACATATAGTATCATTCATAATCAGCTGCAGTATTTCTTAAAAGTTTAGGAGGCAGACACTTTTACTCATGTCATATGCCAGTTTCTGACATGTTTCTTGTTTTTGAAAAATGAAGTCTGCTTTAAATATGTAGGGGGCCCTTGATTTAACATTTCGGAATAACATGAGAGTTTCGAAGGACAAGGCATGTGCTAACTGACAAGGATACTATCTTGACCAATCACAATTGCTGAAATGTTTGATTATGTCATGATTCGGCTCTGTTTTGGATACCGGCTCCATTGTGACAGCAATCAATTCGGAGTCAAAAACAGTATAGAAAATAGACTATAGATTTCAAGACAGATAAATTGTTTTTAACAGGAAAAGAAGTGGAAACAAATATTTTAAAACCACAATTAACTTTGAATCAAAAATACAAAAACTATAAATATTTTCACCTCAAAAAATGACAATCACCGAAGGAATTTGTCTTTATAAAACTGTTAATTATACCTGACCAATTAATTCTCTAAACATTAATTACCTTTTGCATGGATAAACGAAGATCAGCTGTTGGTGTTGAACCATTAGCATATCTTATTTTATCTAAATTAGCAACAGATTCTTCACCAGCATTCTATAACACAAGAAATACACAACATTCTATATAACATAGAAATAAACATTGTGAGTCAGTGCCTTGCTACCACACTGATATCATTAGTATTCAAATCCCGTCTTATCAGACTAGAAGCAGTGATGAGGTGAAGTTGAGACCCGTTTCCCACAAAACCCATGGAAAACAAACCAGTGACTTATATGGCGATCGTGCCTTCAGTCGTGCCGCACCTACTCTCTGGAATGAGCTGCCACTAAATCTTAGATCACTCACCAAATTCAGCCTCAAAACATATTTATTCAATTAGGCAACAATACTACTAGTCAAACTAATAATTTTATAGGCATACATTTGTATATCTTTTATTGCTTATTGATAGTTTTATTCATTTATTATTATGAATATACTATGTGTAGTACGCCCATGTAAAGACGGTTGAGACAATTTGTGTGTAACGGTCTATAAACAATATATATTATTATTATTTATTAAACAACTATTTATATAGAAATAAACAACATTCTATATATCCTAGAAATAAAGAGAGAGAGAAATGGTGTTTAACGTCCACTCAACACAAACTAGGTCATTTCGGGACTAACATATGGTTTGATTTTATTTCAATAATTTGCTTGCGCGTAGGGGTCTTTAGCAGTGGGAGGGAACCGGAGTGCCCGGAGGAAACCCTCGAGGTTGAGAACTCACCCCTATCTCCATGCCAGATACGCTCACACCGGAGCTCGAAACCACAGCAGCAAGCCAGGGATGACCGGCTTGCTAGAGGTCGAAGCCCGGCACTCTTGACCATTAAAAAAAAACAACTTTAAATGGAATAGTCTTGAATGTTGAGATAAGAAATTAGTCTTTATCACATACAGCATTGAAAATCATCAACCACCTCACAAGATAAATAAATGATGCCCCATTTCAAAGTTAATTCTTACATAGACCATACCTCTTTAATGTCTCCTATTTTTTCACCTGGTTTATTTTCAGCTATAATGGTGTTGGCGCACGCCCGACCAAAGACAACTAAATCTAATAGTGAGTTGGCACCCAGACGGTTAGCCCCATGAACGGAGGCACATGCGGCCTCACCACAAGCATATAAACCTGGTACTACTTCATCTCCTGTCTCTCTTGAATACCGAATAACCTACAAAATAAAAACGCCATAAAGTTTTAAAGTGGGTAAATTGACCAATCGGTACCGCATATTTCAGTTGATTTTTAATACAAGCTACCATGACCAGTAAATATGTCCGACATGGAACACATGCCCTACACACTTCTGTTACCAGACATTTTAAATTTCATTGAGACATTGTTGAACCCCTTGGACACATAAAGTGTTGCTAAATTTGGATGCATAGCTAGATGGGACAGGTGTCTGCGTCAGATACAGGGTATGCTGATCATTCCTAGGACACCTGATACCACCTGTCTATGGTCTATTGAAACAAAGATATGTCTACTGACAGATTCACACAGTGCAATTGTCTGTACCACATGTTTTACTGGTAGTTTTCATGTCTATTTGATTTGATATAATCAGGGTTGCCAGTTAACCTGACTGTTTAATTTCTCACCTGTCCTTTATAATTAGTGGGGGTTCCACCCATATTATAATGAACTGTGGGTAATACGGGTATAGGGTCACGTGTCACGTCAACCCCAGCGAAGATCATGGCTGTTTCTGAGATACCAGGAAGTCGTGTGTGAAGGACCTCTGGTGGTAAATGATGTAACTGTAATAAAACATGATCCTTTTCTGGTCCACAACCCCTGAAATGTTACATATGACAAATTAATCATCAATCTGTATTCCAATTTTAATCTGCATATTAGTTTTTTGTTGTAACTTTTTCACATTAGATAGCCACTTAAATGAGACAAAATGTCACAATAAGAAAAGATCAGCTAACACTTTAGCAAGAGTAATATTGCTCATTTCTCACTTTAGCTACATAACAAGCACTCTTATCTTTCAGACCTACTGGAAGAGCACACCCCATCTAGAAGATTAGTTCGTTTTGGTAAGAAACATTCCCACATTTTGCTCCAACAGCATGGCTCATGTACGTCAAGAATTCACCTTCTTTAAGAGTATTTAGATCTAGACTCAAAACGTACTGTTTCAAAAAAGCATTCACTATGTGACAGAAGGACTCTGTCAGAAGGAAGCGCATTATAAAAAGACTATTGCTATTATTATCAATAATACCAATATCCATTCAGATCTATAATTGATCTACCTCTAGATTCTACAGTAGATTAACCTAATATACGATATCATATGATGTGATCAACCCACCTTCCTTCTCGGATTTCTATGGTAGAAGAACGGGATACAACATCTCGTGACGCAAGATCTTTAGCAGTTGGTGCATAACGTTCCATGTAACGTTCACCTTCTGAGTTGATGAGGTATCCTCCTTCACCTCGTGACCCCTCCGTAATAAGACAACCAGCTCCATAAATACCTGTAGATACATGTATAATACAATAACAACAACTACACACTGAACACAGATTATACTTAGTGTAACCATTCAACTACTTTCATATATGCCCAATAACAGAATGAGCTATATCTCTTATTTCTAAATCCAAACAAATGCTCTTTGACACATCATAAAGTTAGGTTGCCAGGCAACAAAACATACGCCCACAGCAGCTAAATTGTCCGGGCAGTCAACAAGGGTTGTCGCATATTTTTACTTTTTTTGGTAATGAAACATTTGTAATACACTAAAATCAGATTTAGAGTAACAACTAATGTAATTATGAGAATAAAGTTTTACCCCACGCTAACAATTAGTATATACATGAAACATTTAATATCATGGATTTAGCTTTTCATTTATCAAAATTCATTGAAAATCAAAATCCTTGTTCGTTTCAACACCTTAAACTCTGTGTATCAATCTGAGGTTTGGCCTCTATAACGTCACAAGAGTTTTTGAAGTTATCAAGGGAGATAACTCTGGCAGTAATTATTTGAAATCTCTGAAAATCAATAGGCTTCTTTGTCTCATGACCTTAAACACTGTGTGTAAATTTAAAGTCGATCGGATATTAACTTTGGCCTCTAGAGCTTCCACAGGATTTTTTCGAAATGATCAAGGGCCATAACTCTGGCAGTAATCATTGAAAATCACTGAAAATCAATAGACGTCTTAGTCTCATGACTGTAAACACCATGTATAAATTTGAAGTCAATCGGATATTAACTTTGGACTCTAGAGCTTCCACAATATTTTTTGGAGTGATCAAGGGCCATAACTCTGGCAGTAATTATCGGAAATCGCTGCAAATCAAAAGACTTCTTCGTCGCATGACCTTAAACACTGTGTATAAATTTAAAATAAATCGGATATTAACTTTGGCCTTTAAAGCGTCCACAGGATTTTTTGAAGTGATCAAGGGCCATAACTCTGGCACTAATTATCGGAAATTGCTAAAAATCAATAGACTTCTTCGTCTTATGACCTTAAACACTGTGTATAAATTTAAAGTCAATCGGATATTAACTTTGGCCCCTAGAGCGTCCACAAGATTTGTTTAAATGATCAAGGGCCATAACTCTGGCACTAATTATCGGAAAACGCTGAAAATCAATAGGCTTCTTTGTGTCATGACCTTAAGCACTGTGTATAAATTTAAATTCAATCGGATATTAACTTTGGCCTCTAGAGCGTCCACAAGATTTTTTTGAAGTGATCAAGGGCCATAACTCTGGCACTAATTATCGGAAATCGCTGAAAATCAATAGGCTTCTTTGTCTTATGACCTTAAACACTGTGTATAAAATTAAAGTCACTTGGATATTAACTTTGGCCTCTAGAGCGTCCACAAGATTTTTTGAAGTGATCAAGGCCATAACTCTGGTAGTTATTATCGGAAATCGCTGAAAAACAATAGGGTTCCTCGTCTCATGACCTTAAACACTGTGTATAAATTTAAAGTCAATCGGATATTAACTTTAGCCTCTAGAGCGTCCACAAGCAATTGTGTACGGACGGACGGGGGCGACGACAATATACGACCACATTTCAATGTGGGCGAATAAAAACAGTAAGTGCCTTATTATAAACCCCATCCAATGAAGGCAGTATTTTTAAATTCCTGAAAAATAGACATATATATCTCTCTCTACAACCATCATGTATATTAGTTCAATCGGAAAACTCATCTATTTATTTACTCATTTTAAGTAATAATCATATGAATGTGCAAGTTATTTAGTTTATTGAGATTATACCTGTTGGATGGAATTGGATAAATTCCATGTCTTCATTAGCTAGTCCAGCTCTGTTCGCCATAGCTGTACCATCACCTGTACATGTGTGAGCAGATGTACACGAAAAATATGCTCTACCATAGCCCCTATAATATACAAAAAAATACTAGACGTATTCCCTATAAACAATACTAGACATATATATCCTATAATATATAAACAAAACATATCCTGTATACTATATAAATAATACTAGATATACCCTCTTTACTATATATGAAGATTAGACTTATTTCCTATGTACATTTATTTCTTTCAAAAATATCGAGCAATCAAACCATACACTAAGTTTCATCACACTCTATTAAAATAGAATAAGCTGAAATTGCTCAGCTTGGAAATTCTTCAAGGGATTGACCTAATAAGCATATACACCAAGTTTGAACAATTTTAACTCAATTAGAGAGGGAGTTATTGTGTTCAAAAGTCTTGGCCAATCAAATTGCTTATCGTTCTGCTTACCCTGAGAGAAATTCTCACTATCAAACTTAGTCAAAGTATTGATGTAATGAAACAATACACAAAGTTTCATCACTTACATTTAATTAGAATTAAAGTCATCGAGTCCCAAAGCATCAACCAATCAAATGGCTTATCTCTGCTTACCCTAAGCAGAAAATGCTCATCTTCGAACCCCATAAACACCTAATAAATACCTACACCAAGTTTGAACATTCTAGCTCAATTAGAAAGAGAGTTATCGTGTCCCAAAAACAGATAGACGGACTGACAGATAGACACAGACGGACAAACCCATTTTAATAGTTCCCCATTTTCTTCGAAAGGTGGGGGACAACAATACTCGACATATCGTCTATCATACATATAAACAATAGACATATCCTCTTTAATATATCAAAACTAGACATATCTTCTATTATAAACAATACTAGACATACGGCAGAAACAATACTAGACATATCCTCTATCTCTATAATAATAATAGCAACAGTATTACTAGTACAGCAACAGTATCAAACCCTTGACTAGCCTAGATAACAGACATTGATTGATAATCAACAGTACACACGTTATACCACTCAACAACTACCTTTTGTTCGAAAAATTTACGCATGATTTATTTTGTATACTTTACAGAAAATTTACAGTTATAATACTTACCCTGTTGCCAAAATGGTGTTCTTTGATTTGAAACGATGAATAGTGCCATCTTCTAAACAAAGGGCAATTACTCCTCTACATTCACCACCTTCCATAATCAGATCTAATGCAAAATACTCAATAAAATAGTTGGTGTCATACTTCAACGACTGAAAAATACAAAATTGCAAAAACAAGATTTACTTACACTTCTCAACTCATTTTTCTCCATATATAGAAATTTAATTATGGAATCTAACTACAGTATTTGCTTTAATGGAATACCAGGTTTTCAGAAGGGTTTATCAGGACTACTTTACTTAATTGTGTTGACCAGCATAAAGTCACACAAAAAAGATATTCTGCTTCTCAGACACTGCGGCGTCATCAACAATCGGCTGTGTAACACATCTTTGGGGTACTCGATTGAACATTCCAGAATTGAATTCACTCAATCCCCAAAATAGTGACAAGGGAGATTCTGGCCTATAATGCATGCATCAACTGAATAAGTAACCATATCAAACAACCATGCAGCCGAAAACCCAATTGCTGTGTTTAGTTACGTCACAATACTACTCACACCACTTCCGTGGTCGGGACTGAATTCTGTGGTACTTGATTGCAATTACATTAATTAGGGGCATTCTGGTCTGTGCATAGAACACCCCTCTTATTTCCTACGATCAAGTGAAGTAACTCTATTGAACATTTCTTGAAAACAGGAACTGAAAACTAGACTTGGCTATCAAGTACATATCCATGGGAGAAACTATTGACAATCACCAATGGCACTGGATAAAAGAATGCCAATTTACTATTCGCAAAGATGGCATCAATTTTGCTGTCAATCTGTCTTTTTTTTCTGTTGGGAGATTGGGGGCGGCAATTTCGATATAAATCCCTAGCAAAATCCATGCTTTAACAATGAGTAAGATATCAATACCAAATAATGGTAGCCAAAATAAGTTGGCGTGTTTGACAAAATTATTCCAGGAATAAATGTAGACAGATGAAGTCACTGAATTATTCATCCTGTGTTAAAGATACATTATGGGAGATTAGATAACAAGTTGACAGTTCTCACTATAATAGTTAAAGATAGGTTGCCAGGCAACGATACATACGCCCACACGGCAGCTAAATCGTCCGGGCAGTCAACAAGAGTTGTCGCATATTTTTACTTTTTTCGGTAATGAAACATTTATAATACACTAAAATCTGATTAAGAGTAACAACTCATTATGTAATTAGCAGAAAATCATTAGAATTTGTTTGCTTTTTATAAAGTTTTGCCCCACACTAACAATTAGTATAGGAAACATTTAATATGATGGATTTAGCTGTTCAGTTATCAAAATTCTTTGAAAATCAAAATATTTGTTCGTTTCAACACCTTAAACTCTGTGTATCAATCTGAAGTCAATCACATATTAAGTTTGGCCTCTATAGCATCCACAAGATTTTTGGAAGTGATCAAGGGCTACACTCTGGCACTAATTATCAGAAATCGCTGAAAATCAATAGGTTTCTTCTTCTCATGACCTTAAACACTGTGTATGAATTTGAAGTCAATCGGATATTAACTTTGGCCTCAAGAGCACCCACAAGATTTTTTGAAGTGATCAAGGGTAATTATAACTCTGGCACTAATTGTCGGAAATCGCTGAAAATCAATAGGCTTCTTCGTCTTCTGACCTTAAACACTGTGAATAAATTTAGAGTCAATCGGATATTAACTTTAGCCCCTAGAGCATCCACAAGCAATTGTGGACGCCGGCGGGCCGGACGGACCGACGGCAGAACAGGGGCGACGAAAATATATACGACCACATTTCAATGTGGCCGTATAAAACCTAGCTAGTGTAAAGGCAATTTGCTGAAAATTTCAGTCAAATTGATCCACTATGAACCGAAAACTAAGCAAATAAATGTTCAGCTTAGCCTTGATCATCATTAATAAAGTCAGTAAGACCAAACTAGTTGTCTCAGTTTTCCATTTAATCTTTAAATCATAAAGGAAAATTTTGCAGCAAATTGAACTACAATCCAACAAATATCGCAGACTAGCCTTGACATCGAGAGTTGATTGTGGTCTAGATAAGTTAGTTAATGTCTAATTAATAGTTTTATAACATTTCAAGAAAGACCTACAACAGGCAGATTTTGCTCTAATGTAGGTTTAAGTCTTACTTATCTTTATTTTTAACTTATCATTAGTAGTAGCTTAATTTTGTGGAGGTTTAATTTCTAGATGATGAATAAATATCACTGTACTAAACATCAGTCGGTATTTGAAATTCTTATAATTTTGTATTTCTTATTAAGAGTTATATCAATATTTATTTTTTAATAATTTTGTGCAGTTCTTGAAAATGAAAAACAAGTTGGACCTACATGTAGTTTTTGACAAAATATAACACAAAAACCGCCCTCCCGCATCAATTTTTTATAACGATTGTCTGAGAACCAGAATATCTTTTGTGTGAAAAAAAACATGCTTGCTCTGATGTAGAATACGTCTTTGTAAAATGCGAATGAGGAAATTTTTGTGGCATATGTGTAAAAATAATACTTACACGACCGTACAAAGTATGTAGTAAAGAATGTCCAGTTCTATCTGCAACACAGCAACATCTGTGAGCCTGACCACCTTTTCCATATTGTAAACTTTGACCTCCGAAAGCTCTCTGATAGATTTTACCATTTTCTAAACGACTGAATGGCATACCGTAATTCTCAAGCTGAAATTAAAAACGGAGAAAAAAGTTGCTATAAGTTTTAATATCCCACTGTTCTCCTGTCACTGTAGAAATAGTCTTCCCATCCATATAGAAACAATCCTCTTGTTACTATAGAAACAATCCTCCCATCACTATAAAAGCAATCTTACTGTCATTATAGAAACTGTCTTCTTTTCATATATTGTCATGGGCCTCCATGAATAGAGAGAAATAGAAATCAGCTTTAATGTCCAATCGACAGAAACTGGGATATTTCAGGACTAACATATGGTTCAACTTTATTTCAACAGTTTGGGTCTTTAACAGTGGGAGGAAACGAGAGGACCCAGAGAAAACCTGCAAAGTTGGACAGGCGACCCTACTCTTCCTGTCATGTACAACCGGGGAACCAATAACAGACCTTATGATACAGCGCACACACTAACACCCCCACACCCCATGAAAATTACAAATGTAATGTAGTTCGAGTATCATAACTGATTTATTGATAAAGTATTTCATTTAATCCCTATTCTTGAAAGTTTAACTGAGTATCCGTAAAGATACATATTTTAAGATAACAGCACTTGTAAATATTCTTAATTGCATTATTCAAGGTAATCTTTGGAACATCAAGTACATTTTGTTTTTGTATGAGAATATCTCTGTAAATAATTAACATAAACAAATCATTGGGCCATTACATTCAATCACATACACTGATGGTAATACCTCTATAACAGCTTTAGGTGCTTCCTCACACATATACTGTATCGCATCTTGATCCCCCAACCAATCAGATCCTTTCACTGTATCATAAAAATGATACTTCCAATCATCTTCTTCCATATGTCCTAATGCAGCATTTATACCACCCTAAAAATATATATAATAGATTAGAATTCTTCCATATCATTATGTAGCGTTTAAACTGCCCCGAAATATATATAATCCATTATAACAAAGTGATAAGTACATGTAGCTCACTCATAGACAAATATCAAATACATGTAGCCAATCCAATCATAACAGTATCAAGTAGCTAATCTGGATTGCCATAAACAACTTTCAATGACATCTGCGAACCACATACGTTGGAAAACTGAGGAACATAATATATACAAGTTTACAATGTTTTATTTTTTAACTTCAGTGAGAGAGAGAGAAATGGGGTTTAAAGTCCACTCAACACAACTAGGTCATTTCGGGACTAACATATGGTTAATTTTATTTCAATAATTCGCTTGCGCGTAGGTGTCTTTAGCAGTGGGAGGAAACCGGAGTGCCCGGAGGAAACCCACGAGGTTGAGAAGGCGCCCCTATCTCCATGCCACATACGCTCACACCAGGGCTCGAAACCACAGCCGCAAGCCAGAGTTGACTGGCCAGCTAGAGGCCGAAGCGCGGCGCTCTAGACGACTAGGCCATCCCAACCCCCCTTTAACTTCAGTAATGAATGTGTAGGGAAGAAGCGTTTTGTTCATGCCTCACCTGAGCTGCAACTGTATGTGATCGTGTAGGAAATAATTTGGTAATGCATGCTGTTTTAAAGCCTTCATTAGCCAGACCAAATGCAGCTCGTAGACCAGCACCACCAGCCCCTACCACCACAGCATCATATGTATGATCTATCACTGGATAATCTCGTGATACCTTACAAGAAAAAACACATATATACGTAAATAAAAAATATGTCCATTTAAAAAATCAACAACCTTCCCTCATTCTGATACATTAATTCACAAGCCAACTGCAGTCTGCTCTTTCTTTGGCAACTTCAGATGTTATAATATACATAATTAGGGGGATGATTTTATAGTTTTAATAAATTCTGTTTTGTACAAATGCAGTTTTGTATTGTTTTTAAGTAAATGCGAAACTTTGGTCCAATACACAACAGTAATAATACTTTACAGGGGTTGGATGTAACATTAGTATATTGATTACACCAAATCAAACTCTCTTAATATTTGTTGTATAATAGTTTTGTTATACAATCTAGAAAGGTTTTGATTTCTACCATCAGTCAATGATATGTGATAATCTCTAATGCTGATCACTATTCACATATTTGTCTGTGCACTGTGTATCATTACGTATCATATATGGTTCTAAAAAAAGTTACAAATAATCTGTAACTTTCCCATGCTGACATCACTGATTTATTTCTCCACATTTTTCTAGCTGTGTGGTTTTACCAAATATTAAAGTCTACTAACCTGTGCACCAGTGCTGACTTTAGCATTTGAATTTCTACCATGAACCCAAAAACTTAAATCTCTCGTTGAACTTGCTGCTGCTGGTTTCGAGAGATTGTACAACTAAAATATAATAAATAATATATCAACTTTTTAATTTCATTCTCCTGGCAATAGCTCATTTTTGACGGCTTTTCCAACACTGATATTCTCTTTAAATACTTAACTTTCACAAATGTAGAGATTTAAAATTTTCAGGGTATGTTCGCAATGACAATGATGAAAACCCATCAGATTGAACCTTCAATCCCCTGCTAGATCCATGGAAACCTGCAGGGTGACGAATAGTGGCCAGATCGACAGATTTCAGGTCCTACATGTATCATGCTAAGAGCTTATAGTATAGGAATAACAACGGACTGTCAAATTTACTGACGGCCAAACTATCTAACTCGATGACACATGGACGAACAGATTATCATGCTATAAATGGAAGAATTTATGGGAAGAGTAAAAGAAAAGTAGCTTGTGTTACTGAGGAAGCTCAAAATCAAGGAAGCCATCTAGTCTCTTGATATTCAAGTTAAAATAGTAACCTCAAATACAAGGTCTCACTGTAAAAGTAAATAAGCAATGAATAGTTCAGTTTTAATCTAAAACTTAAAACAAGGTAATATAACGCTTGTATTACATGAAGTCACTTGCTTCGAAATCGTATTTTGAGGGACACTTTAATTTTGACACAAAAACTCTACCGCTTTGACATCATAATTTCAAACTTTTTTAGGCCTTAATAAATGGTACCTTACATACATCAATAAACCTTTTTAGGCCTTAACAAATGGTACCGTACATACATACATCAATAAATCATTTTGATACAAGTTGAAGTAATGACGGTCTTGGTTGGATTGATTTGAGTAAATAGTGCTACTGGTTATCATGTGTAGGATAAAGCACGAGACTGAAGTTATGCTGGGGAAAGAAAGGCTGAAGAAAATAACTTGAGAAAAAGAAACTGAGGCCGTCCACAAAGGTTTTTCGATCAAGGGTTTTTCTGAAGTCTTTTTTCCCAGCGTAACAGAAGTAGGGGACTTTATCATGCTTATAAACTGTCTATGTTTAGTAGTTTACATGTAGACAATATGAAAATATCCTAGAGAACTCCCGTAAGAAAAACCCTTATATCATGTTTTCTTATGGAAAGAATACAGGTTCAAAGAAAAAGTTTCATAAGAATAATCCCACATTCCCCTATTTAACTATTATATATAGATATATATCCAAAGCCGCCCTGACTTTCAGAACACAAGTTGTTCTGGGCATAGAATATACCTCATAGATCAAAGATATGTACCGTTTCAGGTTTATAAATGATGATAAACTGCCTTTTGCAGCTCACTGAACTCCCGGATATGATATTATTGTGAATGGTTTGTTGCATAATTTGTTTTTCTCTACAGTTACAGAACCAAACCACAACAAAGTTTAAATAACAGTCTTACGACAATAATATACCAGAAATATGTCAGAAATCGACATTTTTAGAAAGCTAAAACCATATTGCACTTCTCAGATGCAAAAACAAAACCAGTCAATATACTTACAAACGATTTAATTGCAGTTTTTTGAGCGGACTTCGCAGACAGACTCAATAGGGAGGCCATTTTGGCAACCTTGTGAAGATCTCAAGCAAGGTCGTAGAGCATGCGTCCTTTCCTATTTTAGTTTCTTATGTAAGTGCGTTTATTATGAAACCAAAAACTTTTCATACTTTTATTTTGACATGGCATGTTGCAAAAGTCAAATTAAATTGTATTCATAACAGTTATATTAACAGATGCGTAAGAAATACACACTGTATTTGCTTCAATCAGATGTGACCTTGACCCTGAAATTGTTCGACTCGGTTATAAAGTAAAAGTAGCACGTTCTCAAACCTCGGCAAACCTCGGCAGAATCCGGAACCTACAGCTAGGTTACTTTGCCGAGTGCCCGTACCGATGGCTGGTAGGACGCATATCCCATTTATCCCGGATGATATCAAAAAAGCACTACGAACTAAGCATGACAGTATAGAAGGGATAAATGGTGTCAAACACAAAATATAGAAAAGTCTACACCACGCAAGTAACCGGTAAAAGAAAAAAAAAAAAAAAAAAGAAAAGAATTTTAAAAGGTCAAAAAATGAAACGGATAAGAAAACATCGATGACCGAACCAGTTTGTAAATTACAATGTAATGTAGGCTATGATGATCTAACCCAACCTGACGCTAAAATCTATGGTGGTTGACTGGTATCATGTCGTCATGTGATATCGACCTTCATTCATATGGTTGGTTTCGAAACAGGGGTGTATGTGACAAGGAGTTGGGTGGGGAAGGGTTGCTTGTCTAACCTCGTGGGTTTACTCCGGGTACTCCGGTTCCTCCCACTGCTAAAAAAAGACCCCTACGCGAAAGCGAATTATTGAAATAAAGTTAAACCATCGTTAGTCCCGAAATGACCTAGTTTGTGTCGAGTGGACGTTAAACTCTCTTCATAATATGGTGGCAACGGGACATACAACATTTTAAACCGACATCTTGACTACTCACGACATTTTAACACTATTTAAAAAAATATATATATAAAAAAATATATATATATATATATATTTTTTTATCCTATTTAGAAAAAAATATGCTAGCTATATTAACATGCAAGTTAATAACAACATATTAATTAACGTATTATCATTGTATCGTCAAGAGAATTTAACTGGTTAAAAATGGGACTAGTTGAGAATATTTTGACCATTTGATTAACCAATAGGAATATTTTCATTGAAAAATGTCCCATTTTTGAGGCCGGGAGCGCTTGTTGATTCCCCCTGTGATGAAAGGCCACGAGGCACATTGGTACAGAGTGACGAAAGTGAAATTCATAAAAGCTGTGTTTTTTTTAATTTAGGATTCTGGCGTATCCCCACAAACAGGGTGCGGGCGACAGTGTCTGAGGAATCCGATGAAATTTTCGGATGAAATTCGGAATCCCCATTGCAGGGTTCCGAATTCTGGCCCACACCCAGCACACCCGGCCCAGAAAGTCTATTATATACCAACCCATATTCCAGACTCCAGTGATAGCGTGGCGGCCCCTTAAAATCACCGGCCACTTACAACATGACCAGCATCGCTCTATGGCCGGTTCAATAACCCCTCACCTAGTTATTTTCATAAGCGGGTAGCGATCCGATTCAACCTTTATGAAAATAACTACCCCTCACCCATATAATGTTCAGCGGAAAAAATTTTTTTTTAGACGAATTGGACAAAATTATTTTGGCGTGTTGGCAATTGTGGTCCCCTTTGTGCCTATATTGGAATCGACGGAATGTTGAGCAAAACAAAAAGTTACAGCTACAGCCATTTAACATTGAAGTCATTAGGCAAATAATTGCTAGTCTGAGACCGTCCTGAGGCAGACCACCATTAATTTGCCCATCGAATCCAATGTTAATTCTCGACTCTTTGCCCACATCCAACTTTTCCCCAAATTTTCGTTGAATGCTTTTATCGACAGGCAGAGGAACAAATCGCCATGTCATTGCACTAAAATTTGTATGAAGTTGACCACCAAAATTTTGAGATACCCAAACTTGAAGAAGCATACTAAAAAACATGTAACTACATATCACCCATTTGCATGTCACCGTTGCCAACCTGATAACTCCGTTATCCATCCGCTTCAAAATCATGAATATTTACCAAAACCTGGCAGAAAATATTAATTCAACCCCCTTTCGTCCATTATGACTGAGATGGTGAAATTTAATGGTGGTCTGCACCCGTCTTGTAAATTGAGTTACCTCCCTTCGCAAGTCTTAAGATATACGTTGCCTCGAAAAATAGAGTAAAATTACTATGATGTTTTCAGACCGCTGCAAATCTGATCCGATGAGGGGTAGTGTAAATTTGCTTTCTAAATCTATTATATCCTAATATTTCTAGCTTATGCACAAATTTTAATGACAATCTTACCAACTCATCAAAAATGTAAATACCCGACTAAACGGCATCTCCAAACTTCTCTAGGGCCAGGGGCCCCGAGCCTCTTGCCCATCATTATGCTTTGCACGGAGTAACCGTGTTTTATTTATTTGTATCTGAATTTGTTAATGATGTGTTTGGGGGCTATAAACTGAGGTAAAAAAAAATAAACTTGCTAGATGATAAATATCTATACGAGGACGGTTTTTTTTTTTTTGTTTTTTGTTGTTTTTTTTTAAAAAAAAAGGAACCTGCGGTCAATGCTATTAAATGTTATTATTTGATTTGTCATCAAATTTGAAATAGTCGTAATCCTTTTAATTGCTGAAAATATAAACATTGGACAATCTAGAATACGGCTATTTTACAAGGGCGTAACAATTTAAAATATGTGTGGATGTCGTAAATTAGCAGTTGAATCATTTGTTCCTCTGATAGAAATTTCGACAGATTAGTCTCGAATGACAAATGTTGCATGCAGTCTAATTTGAGCTTTCCATCTACATGTATAACTGTCAAATCACGATAAACAGAAAACAATTTTCCCGGTAGCGAAGATCTCGAGAAAGGTATATCCATTGATATATATCCGCTTAATAAAGATACACAGCGCTTATCTAAGTCATATTGATGATTTAGAATAATTAACTTCCAGTAGATTTAATCTTTAAAAACAATTCCCATTATATTCACACGACGGGTGTAAAAAGGTCGCTTGGATAATCAACACTAACAAATACTACTGCGTTTAAAGACTGAATACCGCTAGTGTACGTAACTGGGTTGTCGAGAAATAATTTTGGATTTTTTTGCGAATGTGTCTAAGGGGTCTTTATCTCGATGTTTAAGTACGGTGCGCTTAATTTGCCAAGCAGCGGTACCATGATAACATACATTTGATGGAATTATTACAGCCAATTGCCATCTATTAGATGTAAGCATTAATCAGAAAAATTGTCTTAATCCTTCAATAAAGGTAATTTTACCAGGCATGCGGTTGACCCATGTAGGAAACGTTTCGGACAGAGCAATCACAAAAAAGTATCTATTCTCTTGAATATATGTTGATGGGTAAAATTAAAATGTTTTCTACAGATATGAATTGATGGGTGTCGTACATTAATTCTTAACCATGGAAATATTTTTTTTTAAAAAAAGCTATAAATGGAAAAGGCGGACGTATTTTTTGACGAGACATTTTAAATGAAATGACATGAAATGGGGTTTGGCATCTAACTGTTCTGCCCAGACTATGCTTACACTTATTTCGAATTCCAACACAAGGGTTCTTTTATGTACATGCCATCGTGTACACAGAACCTGGACTTTTTGTCCCACCGGAACGACTATACGATGACCCGTGCGAGACCCTCGATCATACACAAATAACAAGGGGGGAACCATGCCGGAAAAGTTATATTGTAATTTCTAGAATTCTGTTCTGTGACACACGTGAACAGTAGAAACTAAAAGACAATCGTTTGCGCCTGCTTCATTTATTCTAAACACATTGTCTTCTGGGACATGTTTTTCTTTGTTCGTTACAAATGACAATTTAAACCATTACGTCCATAGAGTGCACGAGTGCTGATTTTAAAATGTGCATCGCGCCCAATATTTTAATGGTAAATTAACAATATCAGTGTTGATTGAAATGGACCAATATGTATTTCTGATTTGTGTTTTTAATTTCAAATACTGAGCTGGATGGTTAGCGCCTTTAAAATCTAAATTCACCCCATTCCACATTTTCATGTAGAAAGCGATAGATCTACGGTCTCTTTAATACTAAGTTAACGACCCAAGGGCCTCAATGTATGTTTATACAGGTGATAGAGTGAAATATAATAGATTGATTGATATAAATATAAATGACCCGAAGAATACAAAATATGGCACGTATTGTACATAAAACTGACATATTGACCTAGTCTCCACGATAATCTCGAGTAGACCAGATTAACAAGGACACTACCGGGTTTAAATCTTATCATATACTGTGACACGTACCGACAAACAAAATGTTTTCAGTAAATTTATAAATTCATTTGCCAGGTTATATAAGGATATCACAGGTACTCAGTTGATAGCCACCCGCACGATTTGTAATTTATCATTCCGGGAGGGCAAAGGATGCTTCAGCACCACCTGTTTTCCAGTTTAACAGGAGAGGGCGCCCGTTACCGAGTGGAGAAAAGGCGCTCTTTCCAGTGCACGTAATACGAAGCCAACGACCAACGTGTCCCCCTCCCCTTCTTGCACACTGCGTGCCTTCCTTTATTATCCCTATAAGGATGTTAAACCCTATTTCATCCCATTTCCTTTATGCGTGACCCGGTTCTTCTAAACATATTGAACTACATTTAGTTTATTTAGATCTGCAATGCGTGCGAAGATATTTATTTCAAGTCGATGTGTTAATTTAAAATATTTATCACCGATCTATTTGTACCATGGTTTATTCAATATCTATCAGTGGTAATTTCATTCAAATATTTATAACTGATCTATTTGTACTAATCACTGGTCAGTTCGGTATCGATTAGTAATTAATTATAAAATACAGCTAACATATAACATATTTCACCGTTGGTTTTAGTTCTAAACTAATTCAATCCCTGGTCAGTTGGTTATACAATTACATGTACTTTATTCTAAAAAGCCCCCCCCCAAAAAAAAAAAAAAACCAACCCAAAAACAAAACAAAACAAAACAAACAAACAAAAAAACCAGACTAGTTATTTATTATTCCACCTTTGTATTCTGTCAAGCTCCTAAACCAAACGATTGTCGTGGTTTGTTGATTAAACACTATCAAGCAAATAATTTGATATGATTGGCCTGTAAAATAGTTGGACTTCCGACTGCGTGACAGACCTTGTACTTGGGTATTTTCAAATTAAATCTTAATAATTCTAGGTATATTTGTAGGTGAATAATTCTGCAGCATCAGGATAAAACATAAGAAATTAGGATCGATATAATTTATCAGCATAATTCAGTTTTCCCAGGCCACCAAAGATCCATTTCTCGTGTACACACTGCAAAATTAACATAAACCCCTCTTAAAGAACCCTTGCCATGCGGAGTTTAAAGTAGGAGTAATGGTAGTGCTGGCCAAATTTATGGCGTATACGCCCGTCTTCATAGATCGCCTGTTCATCAATTTCAGAAATCCCAATCAGATCTTGCAATCATCGGTGCAAATTTAAGAAATGCCGTTATATTGTGCGGGACTTCGGAGTTTTTAAATTTTTTTGAATTATCAGATACGCTATCAAAATAACAGTATTCTATTTCGACAAATAAAGTAATTATGGGAGAAAGATAAATCGAAACAAATAAATCCAAAACCAAGGATGACATATAAGAAACGATTTGGATTCACAAAAAAAGCAAATAAATAAACACTTTTATGACAGAAAATTATTTGGATAGAAGGAAGCAAATTTTCATTGGAGAATTAACTGACGAATAGAATATTAGTTTTCCTCTCGAAATTTTTATCTCCTATGTTGACTGTACTTGAAGAGTAAACTCCAGACCACTTAGCGACTGAGATTTACACCATGTTGTTTTGGTGAAGGTGATAAATGGGTGATTTGTAAATGACGAAAGATAGACCTAGACTAGACGATTAAAGGCCTAACATCTCTTTATCAGGGGTCAGGTGATAATGCCTATACACCAGCACTCACGAGTCATTGTCCAAATGAAAGGAAAATAAAATGAAACTAGACCTGCATGCAGGAATGACGGGTTTCACTGGTGCCACGTTACCCTTAAACATGTCACTTCCGGTGCCAAGTTACCCTTGAACATATGTCACTTCTGGTACCAACGAAACCACTAAACAGGTTTCCAAATTAACATTGCACACAAATAAAATGGACGCAGAATCAACCAAATCCAGCAATATCAATTCATTTTATACATTTGTTACTTGTAAATGATCTTGACAAAATTAAATTACTCCCGTTGTTATGAAAATGTTCAATTAGTTTTATGAAATCAAAAATGGCATACGATATCATATAGTGAAAATTTTATGTAAATCGAATAATAATTGCCACTTTTAAAGACCAAAAAACTTGAAAAGTGACTTGTAGAAAATCGGCTATTTCTCGGCAACCGTACAAGTTAGAAACCATTTTGTGGTATCTGTATGATCGTATGGCTTCATTCTATTTGTTGATTGACATCAAATACCATAATTTGAAAAAGATTTCAAAACAGACTCATTTGAATAAAATATCTGTTTTGAAGGCTAAAAATACAGTTTTTGCCAAAATGACGTTACTTCCGGTGATAATGAAAATCTTAAATTACTTGTATGAAATCCCAAATGGCATTAGGTATAACATGGTGTAACGTTTATGAAAATCGAATAATAATTGACACTTTTATGGCCCCGAAACCTTCAAAAGTGACCTGTAGAAAACCGTCTATTTCTCGGCAACCGAACAAGTTAGAAACAATTTTATGATATCTATATGACCATATGAGTTGTATTTATATGTGAATTTAAACCAAAAGTTAAAATTATTAATACATATTAAGTTATTCTTGGTTGAATAAAACATTGATTTAAAAAGTTTAAAATGCAGTTTTTGACCAAATGATGTCACTTCCGGTGTCAATTTTAAATTGTAATCAACTTGATATGACGCTACATGCTTTTTGAATCAAATGATGTCACTTTTATAAAAATCCAATAATAATTGACTATTTTACAGGCAAAATAACGAAAACAGTGACTTGTACAGAACTGCCCATTTCTTGGTAACTGCTTATATTACAAACGAATTTTAACATACATTTTCTTCGTATGGATTATAGCTACAAGTTTATAAAAGTTACGAAGAAATATTTTAAAATCTGAAAAGCCTGAATAGGTTCTAAATAGGTCAATTTTACACCATTTTTAGCCTCTTAATCGAATTTGCTCGAAAATGAAATCGAAATTAAAAAAACTGCTTCCTATATTTTTTGCGCCTTGAAAGGGCACACTCTTTGAGTCAAATAATTTTTCAAAAAAATAATATTTGTTTTCGAAATAGGAAAATAACTGTCAAAATTGTAGTTTTTGGTAAAATTATGCCACTTCTGGTGCCGACAGATAACACTTTCGGTAATAAAAAAAAATGACAATTGATACAACGAAGTATATGAACTTTGTTTTATACAAATCGAACAATAAAAAATTAATCTAGGACTGAAAAACTAAATTAGCCAATGGCGGCCAAGGAAAATTACTGAGACAAATTTTTTTAACATTTTTGCACTAGTCAGATGATTCTTTAATTCTGTGCACAATACGACTAAAAAATATTCATAAATAAAAAAGTTTTTAGTAAAATTTTAAATTTTCGAAATTTGGCGCCTAATATCTTCGAAGATTTGCCGAAAATCAAAAATCGAAAGTAGCGTAGCTATGTGCCCTGTCTCGGGCTATGCCAAAATGTATCGAAAGTTAAAATCCAATGATTATTGTTAAAATTACTGCAATATTTTCAAAAACGACAACTTCGGTGATTTCGGACATTTCGCATTGTCGCAGAACGTTCAAAATAGCTTTATCCTCTAAGTCACACCCACTTTCCCAGTAAAACCGAAGAAATCGTAACGATGCGACACGTAGTGTGAAACCCTAATTAAATTAATGGGGTTTAACGTCCTACTGTTCTGCTCCTATACTGGGCTAATGAAAACGAGCATGCGCTACACAGTGTGCTATGATGGAAATTTTACCCGGGCAGCGGCATTGTTGCCTACTTTTATATCGAATTCCAACAGCCAAGGGATCCTTTACCTGCAAGTCAACGTGTACGCATACGGTACCTCGGCTTTTCGACATCTGAACGACTAGACAGCTGTCCTTGTCAGACCATCTATCTTGAGAGACATCCACTAGGTCATTCCGGGACTAATATAGTATAGTATAGTATTTATAGTGCGCGTTGTATAATGTCAACTGGCGTGGTTTCCATACCCAGGTTGTACGTGACAAAGCGTAGGCCCGGTTTCCTCCCACTACTATAAAGACCACTATGAGCATTCGAGTTATTGAATTAAATTGAACCATATGTTGGTCACGAAAAGACCTAATTTGAGTCGAATGGACGTTTTCCAACCCCACTCCCTCGATCTTCTTCTGTGGCGCCTACGGGTCTGTAAAACGCATGAGATTGGAAGGCGGTCCAAGCGAAGAGTCGAAACCACGCCATTTGGTTCATTGACATCATGGGGGGGGGGCTGAATTGTTTGCACGTGCGTGCTGTGTCGTAAAGCCTGCCATTGAGTCAACTGGTGTAGTTCCGAATCCCTGGTTGTATGTGACAAGGAGTAGGGTCGTCTGTCCAACCTCGTGGGTTTTCTCTGGGTCCTCCTGTTTCCTCACACTGCTAAAGACTCCTACGAGCAAGCGAATTATTGAAATAAAAATTAAACCATATAGTAGTCCCGAAATGACCTAGTTTGGGTCGAGTGGACGTTAAAAGTTAAACCTTTTCTCTCTCTCATTCTCTCATTGACATCACGAAGATCTTGTAATCTTACGCACATTACTGTTGTCTTTCAATTTGATATGAATTTCCTCCACAATAATTCTAATAATGAAAAATATATGATTGGCATTCTGGCATGATAAATAATTGAAAAATAAACTCCACCCGTTTGGTAAGGGTCTATTATACGACCTAGATAAACACCGATTTAACATGTTTAAATACTAACAGATACTTGAGATTCGCATAGTAATGATATAAATACTGGACAATCTGAATACTTCAACATAACGCTCAACATGCACACATATAACAGTTTCCAGAAAGATTCCATCACTTCTTGATTCTTACTAATGCGTCCATTGTATTTATTTAGGTAAGTTATGTTTCCTGTATCTATATCATAATAGATGGTGTTATATTTTATTGTAGATATCAAAATGGTGTCAGTTGTAGCCTTTGGCCAACAAAATTCTTCTATAAAGTTTAAGCATGTTTTGTATTTATTGTAGAATAATAAGAAGACAACCCTAGCAATACATTTCTTTAAAGATCTGATTCCGCTTCATTTTTAGTCGAGGGGTTCACAAAGCTTAGTTCTGTATCCCGATATAAATTTATGCAGGGAGATCGTAAAGCGATGATTGATATATTATTATTATGGACATTATGACAAATTAGACAAAGGGCTGACAGTTTAAAAAGGATAACGTAAAGAGAATATGCAAAAAAAATCAGTCAAAATTACTTCATTCGGAACAGAGAAACCCCGGATTTCAAAAACACCATAGACTTGATTGTCATTGTTACCGTTGTTACGATGATAAACAAAGTCTCGCTAATCCGATTTTACGATTAATCATGAACAGTCGTTGCATAGCAGATTGGATTTAAATCTGTTTAGCACTATACCCATCAGATGGCATCGACAGTTGATTATGGTCATTTTGTATTAATAAATGTTTTAATTAATATAGTTTATATAACATTTAAGGCCTAGCGAAATGCTGCGCAGTAGCCAGATTTCGCTTTTGCATAATGTTTGTTTGATATTGTATTTTGACGTCAGGACGTCATCGCAGCTTAAATGCCATTTTCATCATGACTAAGATTATAATTCAAGACATTGAGACATTTTATGACAAATTCATTATTATTCTACTATAATATATTTGTACAGGTATATTCATAAATACCAATTCAATATGAATATAGGCCCTCTCATTTTAAAGATGTATTTTGTTCTTAGCAAGAACCAGGTTATCTTTTAGTAATTCTCCATTTCTTCTATAAAATGTTTCAAGTGACTGTAGTTTGTTTTAGATTTCGATAACTTGGACATTTTATTAGTTTAAGGCTCAAATTTCACTGGTTCTTAGTTGAAAGGTATGTTGAAACTAAATACAGTAGATTTTACACAAATAGTATCATTTTGAAGTATACATTACTATCATAAACATATACAGTCTGAAAATATTCCAAATCAATCAATTAAACTGCGGTTTATAGCAAGCGAGGTTTTTGGGCGCAGGATTCGCGATTATTAATGTTAATCTAGATAAGTGTGTCGAACATCCAGACTGTCAAGCGACTCAAGCCTCAAATGTATCAATAATGAAAATTGAATTTGAGGGAGAGAGAGAGAGAGAGGGGGAGAGAGAGAGGGTTTAACCCTCCACTCAACACAAACTATGTCATTTCGGATAACATATGGTTCAATTTTATTTCAATAATTCGCTTGCGCGTAGTGGTCTTTAGCAGTGGGAGGAAACCGGAGTGCCCGGAGGAAACCCACGCGGTTGAGAAGGCGCCCCTATCTCCATGCCACATACGCTCACACCAGGGCTCGGAATCACAGCCGCAAGCCAGAGGTGACCGGTATAGACTTCGAATTACGGCTTATCATAATAATAAAATAAACACCATCATTTTAGTGTTAGAATGCAGGTAAATGGGCGTATTTTTAAATAGATTATAATCGCAACTTTATAGACTCTGAAATACGAAAACCCTAATTATGTCATATCTCCGCGACTAGTATTATGTGTCTACCCTTTAATTTAAAACACTTAAAATTGCAAATTGAAGTGCACAGATCGTATGGAAACAAAAAACATCTGAACAGTAGTGAGTGTAGTGAGTAAATTGGAGCGAAACCCGACAACGAAGGGTCCATGTCACAATCATATTTACGGTTATAGTGAACCACCCAATAAGTAGTACCAGGTGGAATTGACAGGCAGACCTTGAGATTCTGTCTAACTGACTCCCATTTTTTATCCTCTCCGTCACAAGGATATGCTCCCAACAATGACCTCAAAAGTCAGTACCTGTATATCAACTCAGATTTTCTCGGGAAGACCCCCCCCCTCCCTCCACCCCACAAACACATTTAGGTTTACCAATGTTATAGTCACTATGCTCCTAAAGTTCACAAAAAATAATTAAAACCAATCAATAACAATCATTATGGAGTGCGATTGTGGATGATAACGCCTTAGATTTGGACCCCGATCTATTCACAGCTTCCATATCCACTACTGGGGATCTGCATGTATTTTTATAACCATTCGATGATTTGTTTCAAGTAAATCAGCCTATAATAGATAATATGTTATAAGATCTGGTCATTCAACTGATTTGACGGTAAGATTACGACTGTAATTGGGTTTAAGTTAATTACATAAAAAATAATAATAATCTCTTATTTTCTATAATCTCATTATAAAATACGAATGTACAATTAGGTAAAATCAATGATAAATTCATAGCTATTACGCCATTGAGTTTAGTGGCCACTGTTGGACACGCACTATAGGTCATTCCTGTGGGGGAGACCGGAGGACCCCACAGAAAACCAACGAGGTTTGACAGACGGTACATAAACGCCCTGTCAAGTACCAATATTTATTCGAAACCAAGCAACTTGACTCAATGGCAGACCCTATTATTTAAAAGAACGATCTAAGATTTCAATACAGGCTTCGACTAATTGGTTATTTTTCACATCTGAATATTTTCATTTAAATAAGTATTAAAATATATGGTGTTGAATTATATTGATTATTAAAATTTTTTGCTATTCCCACCCTCCAACTTCGTGGGTTTTCTCCGGGTCCCCCAGTTCCCTCACACTGCTAAAGACCCCTGCGAATTATTGAAATAAAATTAAACTATATGCTATTCCCGAAATGACCTAATTTGTGTCGAGTGGACGATAAGCCACATTTCCGGGTCGCTCTCTCTTGCTACTCCCCCCCCACCACCCCCACACACAACAAACGGGAACTCCACCTCACAACAAACAAAAACACAGCAACAAAAAGACAACAACAAAAACAAAAATAAACAGGAGACAGGAGCGTACATGTAGATCAGTAATACCATATTAAATCAACACCGTTAGATTAGTGGAAATTACCACTAACGATTGACAATTAAACGTATTGTACAATAATATGTTATTAGATCAACCGCAGCCATTTCATGATTAAACTTTTGCAAAGGTTTTTGAATTTAATGAATACTGAAGGATATTACAATTTATCAGACGAACCGAAGCCATAAGTTTCAATGACCGCTTTGGTAAAAGCGTGCACTATAAATACGGTGTAATAATGTATTATTATGCTATATAATACAAACTAGTATAAAAGTATTGTCATATTGTTATATAGAAATAAAATATAAATAACAATAAATATATATTAAACTACAATTATTACAATAAATCACACCCCACGCGTCGTCTTCAAACCCGCGCAATATATGTCGACCCCATGCGTTATCTTGAAACCACTACCAGTGAATAATAAATAGGGGAATATAGAGTGTCATTATACATTATTCAAAGGAATAAAATATCTTTTGACCGACATTTTGGCCGATGATCAAATAGATGAAAACACAACACGGCGAATTGGGATGAGGAATAGTTCTTTATGTACTTTTCTACCATCTGAAAGTACTGCAGGCGAAATTGATTGAAGTACATGTATAACGATTTTGGCAAAATTTTGGTTCTATCTTAATTTTTTGGGTCGGGTAATTGGCATTTTTCAAAATGGCGGCCAAATGGTTCGCTAGTTTTCTCCTCGAATGGGCCAGATATGTGTTCCAATATGTATTTCAGTAGGTGGTCGAGTATGCCTAGTTCCAAAAAAGATACTCCATTTTTCGAGTATGCCAAGTTCAACAAATTATAACCCAACGCGTTTCGACCAACGGCGGCCATCTTGAATGCAATATACCCTCCAAAATTTCCATCATATTGGCCAAAAATGGATTTTTGGAAATTTTGTTGTCGCATACGGTCAAATGTGTGGTCCAGTATGTCATTTGATATGTTTTCGGGCAACTGCCGTCATCTTTGATCCAATATGAAGTATGGATGCCAAAATGGCGGCTATAATATTGGCCAAAAATGGATTGTTTTTTAAATTTATTGTCGCATGCTGTAGACAGGTGTTCCTAATATGTCTTTCAACAGGTTTTCGGGGATGCCGTGTCCAATAAATTACATTCCAGCGTTATTCGACCAAAGGCCGCAATCTTGAATCCAATATGGTCGCCAAAATTAGTACTAAACACCCCTGCAGAATTGTTTTGTTATTCTGTCGCATCCCTACTATATAATTCCACTAAAAGGGGTGTTCATAACTCCTGTGTTCTTGAATAAATATTTAATGACAAAGTATAAAAAATAAAGTTTCACAACGAATGTCCCCACAATCTCAGGAGTTCACTCAGGAGAAACAGTTTATATGTTATACGACTTACCACTTGAGATACGAAGAGATAAGGGGGAGGGGGTAACGTTCACTAGACACAAACTTCGGCCAACCACCCATTCTAACTGAGATTCACAAACATAGCAAACATCTCGACTGTGTTTCTAGTGATTATCCATCTATTTTACCCTGATACAATGTCCAGATAATCAATTTTTGTACTTGATAAACCAGATAAACCCTTTAATTCAGCCAAAATTTGGTATAAAAATCACTGAGTCTACACTTAATGAAAATAAAATTTTCCAGGGACAACACTCCCCCTTAATTGATTGATTGATGTAATCGACCTATAAATGATTCAGCGATATTGAGCATTGTACCAAATAACTATGAGTTTCTAGAAAGACAATGGACTACTAAAAAATCTAAGACTCTACCAGAAAACTAAAAAGGACAGAAATCGAATGATGTTACAAGGCTCGCCATAATAAATGTTTTCTTTGGTTTCGGATGCAAAAGGCTCTATCTCATACCAACAAATATTTTGGATGTGTGGTAATAAGGGATCTCTTTATTCGTTATATTTTGCGTCTTGCTTTGCTCGATGAACCGTAAACCTGGCCCAATATATCGTGGTAGAAATATTGATATAATTCCGGGTACAAAAACGTGTATTAGTCAGAATGTATAAACTAATTATACACGAGAGAATATGTCTTTACAAAATGTCTTTTTTTTTAAAATTTAATTTCAACTCAATTGAACTCATTTGTAACCTAAACCAAAGACAGCCCACCCTTTAACAACATGATCCGAACCCTGCCCAGCCGCCGACCAACACAATCCATTCGTCGACCTAATACAGTTCAGTCGACGACCTAACTCAACCCAGTCGATGACTAAGCACAAGCGAGTGCATAACCTTAACCGGTCCAATCGCCGACCGAACACAGCCAAGTCATCGACCGACCAAAAACAGCCCAGTCGACGACCAACCCAAATTCAGTTGACCCCACATCGTCGCTTTGATCAAGACAAAATCGTTCCTTTGAATAAAATTAGTGTCCAATGTTTTGTCATCAATAATACCCGTGTTTGTTAAATCTACTAAATATCACTTATTAAATAAGGCTATATTATGGCGGTGTGGGAACTTTATGTTTTGTTTATGTTTGCTAATATCATACAATAACCGCCTATAGAGTTATGTTATGTATAGTTTGGTATTATAAGACTATACAAACACGATTTATAGTCAGACCCCACACTGAGTCTTTTAAAAGATCCATAATCTATATTATGTGAGCTAATGCATGATCATATGGTGATTCTCAAGCTAGTGAAAAGGGAACTATATTTTTGTCTGCAGCAGAGTGGATTAGCAGCCAAGGAGATCTTTTGCAAGTCATCTTAAATAAACGAACAGCTTAATTTCAACAAAACCCTGCGGTGGTACAATTTGTTTAATTGCGTACTTAAATTAATTAAACACGGCATATTTATAACGTAGAAATCGAAATTGGTGATAAAGGCTTCGTCAGATATAGAAACAAGGTGTCCCTTGATATACAAACACTATAAAGCAGGGCAGACGGGAATTAACAATGAAGGCGTCCCCAATCTGATTAAAATACAGATCTATCTTTCGTTTCGTTTTTTTTTTATACTTTCGATGGCCAACATGCAGATCTAACCGGTTGTAGCAACAGGTCGCGTCAGAGTTCATACGAGCAGCTTTTGACCCATTGACGTCAGACTTTTGATTAACCAATCAACATTGATGTCTCTAGTGGATTACCCACAGTTCCGTTCACCACACGCCCAAATCTCGTCGTAACAGACCGTTTCATTAGCTAATCCCTAACGTTATCTAGAACACAACAATGATAACCACTCTTCCAGATCCTAGAGTAGTAAAGACAAGTAAAACGACATTTTGAACTATAAAAACGAAACGAAATAGGATCCGTGTTTTAATCAGATTGATGCGCCCCCAGGTTAACAGTATCACATCTCACCATCTATTTATTCATCATAATATCAAATAAAATCGATGTACATGTATAAAATAATACTGGAATAGGGAAAATAATCAAATATAACCTAACATGTTCAAACTTTTGCAGTGTATGGTCGACAGCATCTGATTTCATGATTGTAGTCTTTTCAAGGACCGCTCATATTAGCCCAGTCGGTGAAAAAAAGAACGACGCCTAACCTCATATCATTTAAATTCACCTCTTTTCAATTATGGAATTGTAAGAGATCGATCGCATGATAAGTGGTAGGGTTAAGAGAATGAAAGTTCCCCTCCCGGCTTGGGCAATATCGTCCCTTTTATTTTTCAGTAAGTTCCTCTCCCGGCTTTATTTTTCAGTAAGTTGATTGGTCCGAAATCTAATGACCAGACCGGCGACCACGTATATATAGTGTCGTGTCGACACCAAAACAAAAAACAACAAAAATGATCAATTAAATCAGCCGTGAAAAAAATCTTGAATAGATTTGAAATATTGCCAATATACCTATTGCAATTATATTGTAGTATATTGAACCTGGTTAATTAGAACAAGTTACATGTGTGAGCCACGTGGTCCGTCGATGATAAAACTTTTGTTTAACTGGTAGTCAGGTGAGTATGAATCAGCCTATACCACGTTCTCAGATAATGCCAACAAATACATAATAACCATTCGCGCAATCAATTATAAATGGCCAGAAATGAAATATACAGCAGATCGATCAATTATAAATCATAAGCAGAATCTTGCCACTTTTGGAGGAAACAGCCACACCTAACCCCTGTAAATAGCCGGACAATTAGAAAATAGGTGGTACTAAAATAACAAAAAACTAGTAAATGTATTGAAAATAAATTAAAATTCTTTAAATGTCGTATGACTCTATTTTTTGAACCATATGAGATAAATAAATTGCTTGATATTCATTTTTTTTTTTTTATTTTTTTTTTGTAATTTCTAATCGATTCGGTGAAAATTGAACGACAATTAGTCCATTCTTCACGATTTTTTTTATTATCATTTGTGAATATGTCATTACATTTACTGCTGCATTGTAATCATATGTTTTTCTTTGTTCATTAATTTTGCTCCATCTACAAGCCGTGTCCATATTTTAAAACGTTCGCTGTGTCTTAAAGGGGGGGGGGGGGTCTAGAGTGCCTCGCTCCGACCTCCAGCTGACCGATCACCTCTGTCTTACGGCTGTGGTTTCGAGCCCTGGGCCCGATTCCTAGAAAATTCTTAAGCACGTTCTTATGCTTAGATTTCAAGTAGACTTTGCAATTAAGTAAACTTATCGCATTTTGTGTTCCCAGAAAATTCTTAAGAACTTTCTTGTGCTTAGATTTTAAGTAGACTTCAGAGTAAGGACAAGCACGTTATTATGTGTTCCAAGAAAAAACTTACGTACAACTTCGTTCTTAGAATTATTGTCAATCTAAGCACAAATCTCGAGCAAGGTATAGGGGCTTGATTACCAACTTTAAGCCCGTTACTGCTTCAAACAATATGACTGACCGTATTGTTAGTTATTCGACGGCATTTACTACACCTTTTGATACCTAAGAGACATTTGGAAGACAGAAAATCCTTAAGAAATATATTTTCGACAAGAATGCTATAGAATATTTCGCTTCTACACTAAAAACATTTTATTTATTTACAAATTGGTAAACAATACGCAGGCAACTTGTAAGGAGTTAAATCGCTAACATTTGGCCTTGGGACCTAGAAATTGACACAAGTGGGTCGCAACGCATATAATACTCTAATATGAATGTATATAAACTGATTAACATTCAATGGTTTCCGTTTTTACTCCAATTTCAAATCAGTTATGTGCGGCGAAATTTGCCAACAGTGTCAATCGAATGCAAATTTCTAGCGTCTAGTTATTCCAGTCTACATGCGCCGTTTGATTTGATACAATGTAGCCTTGTTCCCCGAGTCTCTTGCTAGAACTGGGCTGAAACGCATTATGGTACACGATTCGTGTACCAATGGTAAAATATTCAGAAGCCCATCTTTTTCCGGTAAGATCACATCATCAATTTTGATTTAAACTGACAAATAATTCGTGTTTTCAGTGTCGAAGATTCTGGATGACTTTGAGTTAGAGACATAGCTACTTTAAAATCAGGCGCTGCCTCAATCATTCCGTCTGTTTGCATGTGCTTGCGTATTTTGGTGGGTTTTTGTTTTTAGCTTATAGACCTATAGGGACCATGTCAAAGGCATCAGGGGATCACGTGGTTAAGTGGGTAAGACGCTAGCCAGAGCCAATTCCTAGAACATTCTTAAAAGTAAGCACAAAGTTATGCTTCACTTTTGCTTACGTAAGAAACTTTATAAAATACCGTCTCTAGAAAATTCTCAAGACCCGTCTTACGTAAGCACAAGTTAAGTACGAGTCTAAGCACATTGTGACTGGTAAATTGAGAGTACGGTGCTCTCTAACGTCATAAAAACATTTTTGGTATGCAAATTACACCGTAAATTCGTCTGCGTCACAGAGTTTCTATATATAGCTCTATGGTCTGCATAGAGTTATAAATAGAACAATGACATCAACTTCCCGAAAAATAGTCGATTTAGATGTATTTTATTATTTAACAAATGACATGAAATGAAATATGGTTTAACGTCCTACTGTTTTGCTCCTAAACTGGGATAATGAAGAAGACATACGTCATACAGTGTGCTGTGAGGGAAATTTTGCCCGGGCAGCGGCGCTACGGCCTACTCTATCGAATTCCAACTGCCAAGGGATCTTTTACGTGCATGTCAGTTTGTACACGGCACCTCGTTTTTTCGTCCCATCCGAATGACAAGACAGCTGTACTCCGTCCTGCATCACTGACACGGATAAACCACGTCGTCGGCCAATGCAGGGGTCGAACACCCGACCTCCAGGCTAGCGAACCAGCGTCTTACCCACTTAGCCACGTAATCCCCTGATGCCTTTGACGTGTTCCCCATAGGCCTACACATATAAAATGTACCACAAACTAAACAAAAGAAAACAACCCAAAACGCAAGCACATGCAAACAGACCGAATAATGGTGAGAGCGCCTGATCAATAAGTAGCCCGCGTGTGTGTTTTTTACCAATTTGGAAATAAATGAATTATGTTTAGGGTAGAAGCGAAATTTTCTATAGCATTCTTCTCGAGAATATGTTTCTAAAGGATTTTCTGTCTTTCAATTGACTCTTAGGTATCAAAAGATGTAGCAAATGTCGTCGAATGAATCCACGGTCAGCCATATTGTTTGAAGCAGAAACAGACTTAAAGTTTGGTAAGCAAGCCCTATACCTTGCTTGGGACTTGTGCTTAAATTGACAATTTTAAGAACAAAGTTGTGCTTAAGTTTTTTCTTGGAACACATGATAACGTGCTTGTGCTTACACTGAAGTCTACTTAAAATCTAAGCACAAGAACGTTCTTAAGAATTTTCTGTTAACACGAAATAAGATAAGTTTACTTATTTGCAAAGTCTATTTTAAAATCTACATGAAAGCGCAAGAACGAGTTAAATATTTTTTTAGGAATCGGGCAGAGGTAAGGTGTTCGATCCCTGCATTGGCCGAGAAGGTTCATCCCTTGTCAGTGATGCAGGCTGAGGACCTGACAAGGACAGCTGTCTAGTCGTTCGGATGGGATGAAAAAATATGGTCCCGTGTAAAAATTGGTGTGCACGTCAAAGATCCCAAGGAGTAGCACACTTTATGACGTATGTCCGTCTTCATAAGCCCAGTTTAGGAGCAAAATAGTAGGACGTTAAACCCTATTTTATTATTTGTCAAATACATCTAAATCGACTATTTGAAGTTAATGTCATTGATCTATTTATAACTCTTTATGCAGACGAATATACGGTGTAGTTTGCATACTAAATTTGTTTTTGTGACGCTAAAGAGCATCTTAGTCTCAATCTACCAGTCACACTGTGCTTAGACTCATACTTGGCTTGTTCTTATGTAAGAACGGTCTTGAAAGTTTCTATAGAGACGGTATTTCATAAAGTTTCTTACGTAAGCAAAAGTGAAGCATAACTTTGTGCTTACTTTTAAGAATTTTCTAGGAACCGGGCCCTGGTGTGAGCGTATGTGGCATGGAGATAAGGGCGCCTTCTCAACCTCGTGGGTTTCCTCCGGGCATTCCGGTTTCCTCCCACTGCGCAAGCGAATTATTGAAATAAAATTAAACCATAGTCCCGAAATGACCTAGTTTGTGTTGAGTGGACAGTGGACGTTAAACCCCATTTCTCTCTCTCTCTCTCTCTCTCTCTCTCTCTCTCTCTCTCTCTCTTAACTCTTGGATCTTAGGATCCCGCATTTTCACGGCTACCATAACAACACCAATATGGATTGAACTGAATTGGACCAATAATGAATTCAAATTAATTTGTGTTTTTAATTTTTATTATTTTGGAAAATATTGAGTTAGACACCTAGTTGGGTGTAAGTGCTTTTTATGACCGTGTGTGTAAATGACCTGTTGAGAGAAACGATGCAAAAAGTGTTCTTAAAGTATTAATGATATTCTAATTATAATACAGATCGCATCACGTCCCAGTCTGTTAGATTTTTTTCTTGAAATCTCCACTCACACCTACACTCCCTAAAAAAATTCCACATAGTTACAGTTCCGACAGTCAAGAACATCCCCCCCCACCCAAAAAAAAAAGAAAACTGTAGCAGCAACCATTTGCCATTCATCATTGAACAGTTTTGTAATTGAATGACGTCTTAGAAACAGCATAGCGGATGCGTTATGTTTAGTTATTATGGAATGACCGCCATCTTGGACGCCGTCTTTAATTACACCCATCCTTCACATGACTCATCGTGGTCATCCATTTTTTTTTACTCCTAAATGGGTTTCCAACACGATTCAATTGTCCAATTGAGGGGGCATAATAATTATATGCTCATGGACCTTTCCCGGATGAATTATTATTATGACTGTCGCCCACCCAATCTCTAGCAAGGTCCATGATATTATATTAACGCCGAGTGGGATTCTGTGTTTTCAATACACTTAACAACTTTAAAAGGCTAATATGTTAAAATGTAATATTTAATGCTATTATCTCTATTTTTCTATCAACTCTTAAGACCTGGCACTAGAAGTACAAAATCTCCTTATTGACTTTGGGGGCCACTTGGTTAGTACACAAGTATTAATTACTCCTTAAATATCTTCTTTTTCAGTTCTGACCAACCTGCTAACCTAATCTAATAATTCGATAAACGATACATTTGGACAATCAAGTCGGCATGCAGTAAATGTGGTAAGGGGATAAACCAGTCTATTATCCAGTTCATGCGATAATCTCATAATTCGATGTTATTCCATTGCAATATTATTTCTATATGCTGTAATTATTTATTAACTCGATAATCAAGACTATACAGACTAAAGGTGCGTTCACTAAGTACGAGCATGATTTTTTGCCATTAAATTATATATATATTTATATATTATTGTCTGATATTTTTAAACAACAAAAACATTTGAAAATATGACTACCGGTATTTGTGATTAATGTGTAATGAACCACAACAAAAATAATTCTATTCAAAATGGTCAGAGTCGGTATTTTAGAATTATTTTAAATAATTGGTTGACGGTACTTGTTAGGTGGGATAAACGAAAGTTTCATTAAAACAAATAATTTCCGCCAAGAAATTAACGCTTACTCGTGTCCTAACCACGATTAATAAAAAAACCTTTTATATAGGTGGCGCATATAATAATTCGGGGTAACGTAATTAAGATTAAATCGTGGTAAAAAAAATAATTCATATAAAATAAGACCTTTTAAATATTTAGAGAATACTAAATAAAAAAAAAAAAATAATCTAAACTTTATAAGTACGTCGCAAGTGAAACGCTCCTTTAAATGGAAGACTTGATAAACGTGGCTCTATTCCTATATAATCATTAATAAGACATAACGCGTATTTACGTTATGACGTCATTAGTATTTATACTTCTAAGTGAATATCCAATATCAATGAATAATGAACTGTGACGTTCATTGCACGCGCTGTGGATTATTAAAATGTTCTAAAGACCACGCTGATATCATGATATATGGACAACTTGACCCACCTAAACCGCGCATGCGCTCCGAAACAAACACCTGGAGTGGATTATCGTCTGCTTATTCAGATAAGAGACGTGAGTTAAGCCGGGTTGTTACTGGTATTGGTATACCTGACAAAACACCGCCTAATGTGGATCAATTTTGTTATACACAGAACTGTCAGTTAAAAACGACTGATATTCCATCTGATGTGAGTTCAGAAAATACTGTGTTGAAACTTTTCAAAGATTTGGATTGTACAGCAAATTCTGAGAGGTCATTCAAACCGGTAAATTCTCAGTCGTCTGAAGGGAGTTGTGAATTAAATACGCCAGCATGTGATTTCCCAGGAAGGACAACACTGACGCATATTCAGCGACCTGGACAAATTGTGTCAGGAATTTCAGAAAATTTGGATACATTTACCAATTCAGAGACAGTATCGAAATTGAAAGCTTCGCATCGATACAACTGTGCATCAGATCTATCCAATTATAGAACTTTGAATAACAAGCCTGGTAGAAATTCTCGTCTTGTAAACAGTAATAACAAGTCGTGGGTTACAAAGGACGTTACTTTAACTGGTGTTAAATTATCTTCACGTGGGGTAAATAACCGACTGAGCAAATATCCTTTACAAATAAACCAAGAAACAACTCAATCCCAATTTACGGTCCTCGATACAGTCAATGGAGCTGAATGTCAATTAGCTGATCCATCTCGAACACCAGGTAATACACGCCGGACAGCAGTTGCACCATCCCAGACACCAAAAGTATATCGGAAACCAAAAGGTTTGAGTATTTTAAAAACAGAAAACATTAGACCGACTTTAAATAGCAAACTCGTAAAGGGAAACAAATCAGTTAAATCGACCCGTAAACATAGTGTTGTATCGTTTAATATTCCCGAAGACATCGAGAATGAAGCTGGTGGCGTCTGCCCACTCTGTTCTAGAAGAATGAGTACTCCTGAGTTACCGCCTTTGGCAGATAGATCGAGATCATTAAGCGGCTCCACCGAATTTGTACCCCTGCCAAATAAACCCCGGAAACAAATTGAAGCGTCATTATTAGACATAGCATCATCACGATCTCCTCACAGTTTCTCTTCTTCTTCTGGACACTCACACCCATCCGGCACCAACACGCATACAACGGGACGACTGCCAAGGACGACTTCTTGGTGTGCTACAGATCAGTCCGCAAAACTGGGAACAGTGTTTGAACAGAAACTGACCGATCCGCGCGTCAAGAAACTTTCAAATGAAGACCCCTCGAGTTTGGTAAAACATCACCCGAGATCCGTTTCCCAAGACTCAAGAAACTCTACCATGGGTCGCGTAAGTCAAACCGGGGTTCTTACAAACTCGCGCAGTAATACGAACATACATTCGAATGGGACAAACACATCACAAAGTTCAAAACGAAATGGAATCAAGAGAATAATGTCAGAACCAAAAATGATAACAGAAAGAAAAAATATGAAAAACTCTAATTTATCTTTTAATAAAAGACTTTCTTACGAACAAACGAACGCATTGACTTCTAAAACGACGACCCGCAGAAGCCTCTACAATCATAAACATAGTAGTGTGGATTTTAACGGAAACGGTAAACGAAATATTAATACAACGAACTCTAAACGGCGCGTTTCAGGGAGTGATCATATAAAGTTTCAGATTGGTGATGATGATGACGATGACGACGATGATGAATCAGAACCTGACGAAGCTACAAAAGAACGCGTTTTACAATGGTTAGATGAGGTGGATGGAGAGGCCGAAGATCCCCCAGAGCCGGATTTTGTTTACGAAGATACTCCTCCTCAAACTGACAGTGCTATTCACATAGTTTACGGCGAGTCGTGATATACTCTGGTGTTATAATTTGTTATATCAACTGTGATCGTGAGTAACTCACGATTTAACCAACAAATTACCCGACTCTCGATCAAACACAATATGCATTTAAAGAATTGCTTGCCCCACAAGTGCACGACACATGCCATAGCTTATAGCTAAATGAGCTAATTGTCTTAGATCGTAGAGCTGAACACATTTAAAAACAATAGTTGACCGTCCCTTATCGTGCTCATCAACGAAACAATTTTCATTGAATTTGGACAACATTTCGTATGTGATGTGTGAATTTGACTTCACTTCGAAATACCGGCAACGGTTTAATATTTGGTTAATAAAGCGCCCTTAATAAACGAGAACACATTAGATAAAACAGTAAACTACAGTGATATGGAAATATAGCCTGTTTCCAAAACGCCATAAACGTACTTTGCGTAGAACAACAAAAAACTAAAACTATCCATGCGTTCTGATAAATCGCCGAGTACAAACATTTTGTGCCCCCTACCCCCTACTGACAATATATATCAAAGGTACGTGGTGGGAACGTTTATTGAGTCTTAAAACAAGAACTCTTCATTATGAAAGGCGATATTGTGCCAAATGTTTTTTCAGACGTGACATGAATTTAAATAGTGTTAAATACCGGTGTCTACTCAATTCTATACGTCATGTATATTAATTTTTTTGTCCCCCGCCTTTCGGAGAAAGTTGGGGGACTATTAAAATGGGTTCGTCCGTCTGTCTGTCCGTCTGTCTGTCCGTCACACTTTTTGGGACACAATAACTCTCTTCTTAATTGAGCTAGAATGTTCAAACTTGGTGTATGTGTTTATTAGGTCAATGCCTTGATGGAGTTCGAAGATGAGCATTTTCCGCTTAGGGTAAGCAGAGATAAGCAATTTGATTGGTTGATGCTTTGGGACACGATAACTTTAGTTCTAATTAAGTGAGAGTGATGAAACTTGGTGTATAGTTTCATTACAGTAATACCTTGACTAAGTTCGATAATGAGCATTTTCTGCTCAGGGTAAGCAGAGCAATTTGATTGGTCGAGACTTTGGAACACAATAACTTCAAATTGAGTTAAAATGTTCAAACTTGGTGTATATGCTTATAAGGTCAATGCCTTGATGGAGTTCAAGGATGAGCATTTTCCGCTTAGGGTAAGCAGACATAAGCAATTTGATTAGTTGATGCTTTGGGACACGATAGCTTTAGTTCTAATTAAGTGAGAGTGATGACACTTGGTGTATAGTTTCATTACAGTAATACCTTGACTAAGTTCGATAATGAGCATTTTCTGCTCAGGGTAAGCAGAGCTATACGCAATTTGATTGGTCGAGACTTTGGAACACAATAACTCTCCTTCTAATTGAGCTAAAATGTTCATGGAGTTCGAAGATGAGCATTTTCGGCTTAGGGTAAGCAGAGATAAGCAATTTGATTGGTTGATGCTTTGGGACTTGATAACTTTAATTCTAATTAAGTGAGAGTGATGAAACTTGGTGTACAGTTTCATTACAGTAATACCTTGACTAAGTTCGATAATGAGCATTTTCTGCTCAGGGTAAGCAGAGCGATACGCAATTTGATTGGTCGGGACTTTGGAACACAATAACTCTTTTTCTAATTCAGTTAAAATGTTCAAACTTGGTGTATATGCTTATAAGGTCAATACCTTGATGGAGTTCGAATATGAGCATTTTCCACTTAGGGTAAGCAGAGATAAGCAATTTGATTGGTTGATGCTTTGGGACACGATAACTTTAGTACTAATTAAGTGAGAGTGATGAAACTTGGGGTATAGTTGCATTACAGTAATACCTTGACTAACTTCGATAATGAGCATTTTCTGCTCAAGGTAAGCAGAGCGATACGCAATTTGATTGGTCGAGAGTAGTCGAGACTTTGGAACACAATAACTCCCCTTCCAATTGAGTTAAAATGTTCAAACTTGGTGTATATGCTTATTAGGTCAATGACTTGATGGAGTTCGAAGATGAGCATTTTCCGCTTAGGGTAAGCAGAGATAAGCAATTTGATTTGTTGATACTTTGGGACAAGATAACTTAGGTTCATCTTGATTAATTATTTTTATGCCAATACAATGACTGCATTCTCATTTAGTAATGGATTCGACAGTAACAGTGTATAGAAACGATTGACTTGGACACGAGGACCCTTTCCCTTGGCCAGAGGGGCCCTTTTGTCCGCCTTTAGGGTCCCCCTAACTAAGGTACATTTTCATTTTTCTCGTCGGTTTTAGCATTTTTCTTTATAAAACACTTTTGGATGACACTTTGTGTACAGTTTGATTGCTCGATACATTTGAAAAAAATAAATGTGCGATTAATTAATGTGTGTCTTCTATTTATTTTGGGATTTCGGCGGGGGACATCAGCCTCACTGTTGGCTTGTTTACATTTATTTATTTATGTAGGTTACTTTCATTGCCTATTTGTTTAATCATGGACCTTACCAGAAAAATCTTAAATATTCCGAATATTTGACGGGCCCGTATCTACAGGGGTGGGGGGGGGCATGCCGCGTGAAATGCCCCCCCCCCCCCCACGCTCAGAAATTGCTAACAATCATTAAAGTATACACATTTCCTTATATTAAGCTAAAAAAGCTATTTTTTTTTTGTTTGAATACTTATTTTGAAATGCTTATTAGACGGCTAGCATGATGATTACAACAGTCTGTTAGAATGACCTTTTCGAAAATTTCCTCAAAATGTTCGCCCCCCCCCCCTACCGAAAGGTAATTTCCCCCCCCCCACCACCACTTAATGGTGTCTAGATACGGGCCTGATATTTGATTGCCAAGAATCTAAATCTATTTTATGTTCTTATTCATAATTACGCAGTTTACGAATCTTATATAGGACTACTCCCCCTTAACACACAACTACATCGTTGTTAACTTGATATAGTACTGCAATGTTGTTGACTTGTCAAACTGGCATATTACTACTCCGTTGTTGATTACGATGTTGTTCACTTGGCTCAGGACTACAATGTTGTTTATCTGACACAGTACCATCTTATGTTGTTGACTCGACAAAGGACTATCCTATGTTGTTGAATATACACTATTCTGTGACTTATGAAATGACTATTATTTAATTGAATAACGATGTTTTAATCATGTGAATTTTCGCCCCACGCGGTGTTGACTAATTTTCGCTTCGTTACGTTAACTTATAATATATTATGTTATTTTGTTTTTTATGTATTACTTATTTAAAAAAGAATGCCCATATTGCCGGGGTTCTTAACCTAAATTAGATATCATGTATAATCATCACCTTAGTGCAGTCCTTTAATTCATTTAGTAAATAATAACAATGTTTATTATACCAACCCCCCGAAACAAAAAGAATAGAATTACTAAACATTAATAAACATTGCTTTTTGCAAATCAGAAAAAATGATCAAAAGAAATCTGACGTCATTAAAAATTTCAGTGAAAATGATTTGTAAACGTCATTAGAAACGTTACATCTCCAGATTTTGTATGTACAATAATAAATATCTAGTCATGCATCGTTAAATGTGCATTATGTAAGATTTAGATCAAGAGCTAGCCGTTTCTCTATACAATATTTTGAAAGTTTCAATCAAATTACTTTATTCTTGACGAAGTTATGACTGATGATGTAGCCTACCGTCGATCATTATTATGGAATTTGCCAACAGTGATTTAGCCTCGATGTTTAAATTTAGCGGGTGTTCAAATCCATTTAAATCTCGGTCATTCGATGGTATAAAGTGTTGATTGTGGACCTGTCATATAAATGATGACTTATAATTCATTTGAGGCAAAAATAAAGAATTGCAACAGGCTGTTACATAATGCATCTTTAAAGACAAGAAGAATAACAATAGTTATAGTATCAATGGCAATGTACCATTATGTACAAATGTATTTATTTATTTAAATGAAAATATTAAATATATAAATTTGAGTTAGTCTTAAATTATAGCTATTGTCATTAAAAGCATGTGCGCATATGGAAATAATTTGAATTCACAGTGAAACGCAACGGAATGTATATTTAAAAAACTGTACTCAATAGTGATATCGCGAACAGTATAAAGACGATTATAGGTAATCTGTCGTTATTAATCTCATTTTGTTCAGCTTAAATAAGAAATAAAATGGAGTTAATGACTTTAAGTTAAATCGTCTTTAAGCAGTTTATCCGTACTTAGTATGCTTTTTGTCAGTGGACATTACATAAATACTATAGATCTAAGTCAGTATTTATTGCTCTTTATCAATAGATTATAATACACTATCATAATTCCTTTGATGGCACAGGTAAGATATTATTTGAATGAAGGTATTTATTACCTATGAAGTATAGTAAACAGTTCATCACCCCCAGTACATCAAGGTCTCAGAGACGGATGGTGGGTACACTACTCTAGTTATTTATTTGACGAAGAAGCAGATACAGAAAATGGTTATAGGCCCTACTGATTATTTTCAAAATGTAATGTGTCGTTTAATTCATTGTAAACAGAAAAATGAAATCGAATGTGACGTCCCATTTTCCGACCGATTCGGCTAATGAAGACGCCAATTTGTCATGCAGTGTGCTGTGACGAGATCTAGCATTTTCGTTCCATCCGAAAGACTAGACACTGTTCCTTGCCCGAAAGTCTTTCCTGCATCACTGAAACAGGAAACCACACCAAAGGGATCTTTTTCGGTAAACACCGGGAGCGAAACCGAGACCTGGAAAAGAAATCGGGAAGGCCGTGGCGTTTCTTTTTATCTAATATAATAATGTTTATTTAGATAACGAAGAAAACGTTTTTCATTAGAAATAACCTTGGAAAGTTTTCTATCACGTTAAAATCCTAGTAGTAACCCCACATTCTGTTCTAAAAATCTTGTTTATAACTATGCAAAATCATCAAATCTTTTGGCTAACCAAACTCCAGTATATATTTATTACCAGTAAGGTCAGGTTGTATATAATAATAAGATGGTATATGATTAGGTTATAATATGTGTGAAGGTATTTATTATGTATAAGGTATATAAATATAGTACATTTTACCTGACACGTACTAGGTTCTATTGACTGTGCTAAACACCTACATGTACTTATAATGTAATGTGACCAAAACACTAGTCTAACCAGTCTTTTTCTTCCAATGTTATAACAGAGTTCATTGGCACCCTATGCTAGTGCAATGAAGTCTACGGTCAGGGGCATGGCAACCCATGATTTTGCGTGAGGAACAATATCCCCCCCCCCCCAAAAAAAACCCCATTATTTATATGTGTGGTGTGTGTTTGGGGTGGGGTGGCAATCCTAATCCTTCACAGTGTCAGCGTGTGAACATGCTAGAGTTCATTTTGTAGCATATCAGATATCTGACCCGTGGTATTTATTTGACATTGTGTTGGGCAATATGATTATGATTATAATGTTGAAAACCGCTAAAACTGAAAACCATGACACAAAGCTCGTCATTGTACCCCTCTCACTTAGCCCCTCCGGTCTCGTTAAAACGAATTATTTAAATTCAGTCGCACCATGTTAGTCTCAAAATGGCCCACTTTGTGTCGAGTCGACGTTAAGTCAGTCTCTGACTGACGGGCGTATGCCCGTCTTCCATTAGCCCAGGTTAGGTGCAAAAGAGTAGGACGTTAAACCCCATTTCATTTCATTTCTCTCCCTCTCTCTCGCCCGCGCGCGCGCGCACATATCATAATGGGGAAAATTTTCGCCGATGGTAACGCTACGACCTACTCTTATATCGAAAATGTGTACCACTGACAAGGGGGAAATACGGCTGGATAATACCGATGAAATTTATGGGCCAGTCTGGTTATCGAATACGAGACCTCCATGTTAGGGAGCCAACGTATTACTCACTGCAACACCGCGGCTACCAATAAAATTCAAAAAGGTAGGGTGAAGTGTGGAACCAGTTAGATTCTGTACGCTGTGATGGCCCTATATTAAATTTTACGTAGCCTACTAGTACTGTGATACCACAGCACATTACGATAAAGAATAACGCGTTTTTTCTAAAGAAAATAATCCACATTGATAAAATGTATACACCAATATTTATTGGTTTAAATTAGAAGTAGAAATGCACTGAATTAAATAAATAATACCTATATTATTATGTTGCACCTTGTACGGTGGACTTCTTTGTGCATTCAAATATATACATACACAAATACAACAGAAACTATATCAACGTATACAACCGCTTCATGTTTTACATAATAAAACTATAGATTATTATAACTTAATTTATTACTCCATTTTAAAGAGGAACTCTCGGAGTTGTAATTCACTCTATTGACTTTATTCCTTCAATGTTAAATCATTGTCTTTCCGTTGCCTAAACAGAGCCAGGCTAGAATCGATCGAGCCCTTGCCGCTACGAAAAGAATATTTAATATCCTTTCGAATGACGCGAGAAGATATCACATAATATTGCATGAAATAAGAAATTCACTCCGTTCCGAATGACATTAAACGCGATCGCCTACGTTTTGACCAATCACAGAGGAGGTTGAGGGATCCCAGAACTGCGCCTAAGCGAGATTTCCATATTTTCTAAGAAAGTCAAAACATAATTATTTCTTAGTTTTTTGCTCAAGGCTGTCAACTCACTATTATACGATCATAGGCATGATTTCCCACACTTCAAAATCTTTCAAACCGGAAATAATAACACAATTACTTCCCCCCCCCCAATGCAATAGCTACATTTAAACGTTTAAATTTGAAGTTGAAAATGATATTTTTTGCCAATTTCTCAACTGGCAATAGCCAATTATAGGAGTACTATGATTATTCTTTAACAAGGTAGGATAATTTATAGATTCCATCTTTAATGGATTTATTTTAACTTACACAAATGAAATTGTATCTTTAAGGGGTCCACAGTTTGGATTGTTTTAAAAGCCCCTTCAAATGAATTTATGTGTGATGTCATTTTGGTAGGAGGGCACTGAAACCTGACAAAAATGTAAATTCAATCACTCCTCTGTGATGCTTGGCAAAAGTCAACCTGTTTCACAGAGGCCAGAAAGTCAACAAAGAATGCCAGGAAAATGGAAAAGTAGACTCTTACCTATTGCTAGTCTTAATTCACAAGTGACGAGTGGCAATTACTATTTGTAAAACCCTTAATAATTCCAATTGGCAGTCTGTGAAGTTTTTGAGAAGTGTACTTGAAAATGACCACGGGCAACAAAAGGACAGATTTATATAAAAGTAACTGAACGTAAACTATAAAAAGTTCTTTCCTAAAAATCTGTCCGTAACAAAAATCAAATAGTCCTTTTCCGGTGAGTTAATCAAAAGTCAAGTATCAATGTGTCGCTCCGCTGATCGTACGGAATGAGATCTCAGCTGGGGTTAAGAAAGTTCGCCGGGATTTCCGACGTGGATTTCCCTGGTGTTGGACGGAGGGACTGTCAAGAACAGAAGTCTAGTCGTTCGGATGGGACGTAAAACCGATGTCCCGTGTATACATTGTCGAGCACGTAAAAGATTCCGCCCAGTCGGAGCAGGACAGTACAGGACGTTAAACGACATTTCATAACATTTTATGCCTTCATCTGCTTATGTGCAAAAAGAGAGAGAGAGAGAGAGGGTTTAACGTCCACCCAACACAAACTAGGTCATTTCGGGACTTACATATGTGAGCTGCTCCCACAAAACCAGGCTCTTGGTCATTTTTATGAAAAATGTGTTGATAACATATTTGTAGAGTCTACAGCATGAGCTGTCCAAAAATGTAACTCTTTTAAAATTCGGACCAGGATTAAGAATTTTATGATATTTTAAAGTTTGTTCGTGTTTCGAAGTGGGAAAAACGCCAAAATGAGAAAGCAGACTTCAAAGTATTGGGTCATTTTCAGACGAAATTTCATTCATTAATCCTTAGCAACCTTCAATTTAGATATCTAAACCCATGATTTTCTGATAGTATAAACCAAACACAACAACCAAGGCGTGGTTCGAACTCGGTTAGGAGATAATTACTTTTTCGAAATGGATAAAAATCAAATCCCAGACGTTTTGTCTGAGATTTGAAAAATAGCCAAACAGGGAAAAAGAGGCTATTCCAAACAAGCTTCTTTTATTTTGGCTTTAAAGCCAATAGCATAGCTTATTAAAAAAAAGAATAGCTTATTAAAAAAAAAATTCTGATTACACAAAATTATTTTGCCCATCAAAATCTTACCATGCTGGTTGCCATGGTAACGGCGGAGGGCAAAAATGTTTTCTTCTGCACTGAATGTAACAAATCACAAATGGCCCATTCCAAAAATGATGTTGTTTTGTGCTGCTCTGATGTATTCATGGGAAAAGCTCGCTTACTGACATTGTGAGTCAACGTCATGATGTGACATCATGATGCGACGTCATGACGTCAATCGCAGAACAACTTTAAGAGACCCAGATGTTTTGACGTCATAACCTCATAACAAATCACCAATAGCCCATTCCCAAAATCATGTGGCCTTTGGCTTCGGGGCTGTATTAAGGGCAAAGATCTGTGACTGACGTCATGACATGACGTCAATCATAGATTAACTCTTAAAACATGCTGATTCATGATGTCATAACCTTATAAAAACCCACGTCATCATCATTATGGTTAATGATTATGGGTTTTTTTTCTGCACTGAATGTAACAAATCACCAATGGCCCATTCCCAAAATGATGTGGTTTTGTGCTGCGATGTTTGTATTGGAAAGTGCTCGCTTATGGACATTGTGACGCAACGTCATGATGCGCCATCATGATAATGACGTCATGACGTCAATCACAGGTCAACTTTAAGAGACCCAGATGTTTTGACGTCATAACCTCATAACAAATCACCAGCTTCAGGGCTGTATTTAGGGCAAATATCTGTGACTGACGTCATGACATGACATCATGACATGATGGCAATCACAGATTAACTCTTAAAATACGCAGATTTATGATGTCATAACCTTATAAAAACACATGTCCTAATCATTATGGTTAATAGTTTTAAAACATAGATGTGTATTTTAAAGTCAACTCACTTGTAATAGTAAGAGGGTCCACAAGCTAAATTGTGATTTTCTGTACAATCAGGGACCCTAATTTAGAAAGTTATGGTCGAATATGCACGATTAACTATTTAAAATCTCTGGTTTATAAACATGCATTTCAAGTTTCATCAAATTTAGTTAAAAATTCTGACCTCTTCTGTGTCTACAATCTAAAAACATGGTTTTTCGTGCAATCAGGGGTCATAATCCATGAGGTTATGATCCGATACATGCCAATATCAAAAAGGTAAACCAATGTTTCTGGATGGACACGGGCGCCGACTTTTTTTTATGTGGACATATAAAAATTACAACGACAAATACTCTAATTTAGACATTTTAACCAACTAAAAACCATTTATCGTGAATCTTTTTTAAAACATGTATTATGCAAGCGCGAAATCAACCTATTGCAGGTCTTTCTTTAGGCCTTAAGTGTGTTAATAATTAAGTTAAAAATGGTGAATTGAGGCTTTGCCTCGAACAACCAGTACGGCGATTGCAATCCGTGCATCAATTTTATCAACCCATCACAAAGGCTGATAATATGTTCCGACATTCATTTTGTATTATCTGTTTTTGAAGTATGTTTGAAATAATGCATCTGGAATTATTTAGACTACAATCATAATCAAGTATTTTACTTGTATCACAATATAACACAAAACTACCCATAAAATCTGTATCACTCCCATTATCTTCAAAATGGTATAGGCCTAAACGTATCACCATTTTATAATGGGAGCCATGGTGACTAAGTGAGTAGGATGTTGGTTCGTTAGCCTTGAAGTCGCGGCTCCATCTTGGTGTTGACAGAGAAAGGTCATCAGGATTTTCACATTGTCGTTGGCGCAGGATGAAGGGATGACAATGATCGACTGTCAAGCCGTTTTTGTCCGATGGAAAACCGATTTCCTTTGTAAACATAGGCGTGCAGGTAAAAGATGCCCTGGCAGTTAGAATTTAGTATAAGAGAAAGCAGTAGCGCCACCATCTTTGCAAAATTTCCGTCCTATTAAGTTGTGTGTCCAGGGCTGGGGTACTGGTAATGGAATGTAAAGGCCATAATGAGTAATGGAAGATTTCAAAAGTAAAGAGTTATGGAATTAATTATGGGCCAAAATCATGTAGTAATGGTCAATTACATTTCAGTTACATTGTATGGCAGTGGCACATAATTATTTTTAATATAAATATAAGCCTCAAATTTTATAGCACCAACAAAGTGAATAAATGTATCTCTGACACAAATCCAATTCATTAAAAAAAATTTAAAAAGATTTAAATCAGTTTAGCAAATTATAATAAAGAAGGCATTAAACATTTCCTTTTATTAATACTTTATTAACTTTAGTTTGATGTAGCATTGTACAAAGTAGCCACTTTGACTTAGACATGTAAATGTAGGCCTACCAGCATAGCCTACTCATATTAGCTATGGGAATAATCGGATATTTACCGTTGCAAATTCTTATTTACTCATTCGAGCGTATACCTCCTTGAAAATACATTTTAAATTAGTCCAAGAATACTACATTTTACTATGAAACATACGTACTATGCCAAAAAGTATTCATTTACTTAGCGATTTCTTTCGGTTCACTGACCACATGAGCCGTGACACTTTCGACTTTTCCATCGGATTTTCATACTCATAGTTGGCATAACTTAATTTATACTTTATTAAAATGTATTTCAAGAAGAAAATCAATGATTCCCTTGGAAAATCAAAGTATCGGCTTAACAAATTTGTCAAAATGCATAGAAATTGAGCAGAAGCAGGGATAGGTCTTACTCAGTCGAGTCGAGTGGAATTGTGAGCGAGAAGTCACGTGACATAAACAAGCACTTACGGAGTGAACCTGGGGGTTTATAACCGTATTAATCATTTAAGCAATAATATATCGTGTACAGGCCTAACATAAAAAAATTTTTTTTTCAATAGTTATGTTAAATATCATATAGAGTTAGTACTTAGCTGAAACATCGAACTATTCCGTATTCGAACGGCGTCATCGCCGATGCGAGTAGAAATCTATCTATCATTCCGGCATCTTAAATACCGATTTGCTTGGCTGAATTCTGGAGTGGTGCAACATGGGCAGTTGGTCTAGACTTGAATGACATTTTTTCAAACTTTTTAGTTAATATCAATACGAAATGACGAAATTTTCATTCACAAAACTATTGAAAAAAGGATGAATTTGATAGATTGGCAAGTCATCAAATCTGTGTTTACATCCTCGTTGCGCATGCACTTGGTACATACTGAGCACGTGCCAGAGCTTTAAGCCAATGAAATCACGTATTATTATCGGGAGGTCGGTCATTCGTGGCAACGAGAAGGCCTGTGGTTTATCTTGTTAAACTAACTCTGATTCGTTACTGACAAAGAATTTGCCTTTGATTACTCCAAATATGGAAAGTTAAGTTCACGACCTTTCCAATGACGTACGGAAATTAGCTTCAAGCACAGCGTGTGTTTTCAAAACATTGGATTACTTTCGATGATGTTTTCACCGAATAGACGTCATTTCTTAGGCCTTTTTAATCAGGTAGGCTCATAAAATTCTCCTAAAACACAATTTCCATCTTTCAGATCGTCAAAATCCTTCTCAAATCACAAAGTTCTTTTGTATTTCTTCACGTTCCAACCAAAATCTCAAAATCGACAATTTGACCCAAATCCATCGTTATCAATGGTTTTGTGCCCGCAGCACAAAATGACGTTTTGCGACAAGCGCCTAGTTTCGTGGGAGCGTGCCACATATGGTTTTAATTTTATTTATATAAAATTTGCATGCGCGTAGGGGTCTTTAGCAGTGGGAGAAAACCGGAGTGCCCGGAGGAAACCCACGAGGTTGAGAAGGCGCCTCTATCTCCATGCCACATACGCTCACATCTGGGCTCGAAACCACAGCCGCAAGCCAGAGGTGACCGGCCAGCTAGAGGTCGAAGCGCGGCACTGGCCAACCCAACCTCCCTGCAAATGATAGAGCAACGTGGTAGATAATTCAGATAAATCATTGTTGATTGTAGATGTGTTAAACATGGTTCTATAATTAACATGTCAACAAATCTTATCATACAACAAATATAACCCACATATCACACACACACACGTTTCCTGAAACCAACAACAACCACCGAGGACATAAGAAATAGAGTGCTGTGGGTAGCCTATAGGGTCATTGTAGTTTTGATGTAACTACTGGCAAGCAAGCGCGCAATGGAAGTTAATGTAGTTGTATACATTGGCCAACATTTCGTCAAACCATCACTAAGGTGGGGGAAGGGGTGGCGCCGCCCCTCCCACCTCCCCTTTTGTTTATAGATGTACCATGTTTGCAATTCGGACGGGTTGGATGACCGAATATTTTACCATGCGCTGTATCATAAAGTCTGTCACTGAGTCAACTGACTTTTCGAATCCCCGGTTGTACGTCACAAGTAGTAGGGTCTTCTGTCCAACCTGGTGGAGATTCTCCGGGTCCTTCGGTTCCCAACTGCTAATGATCCCTACGCGCAAGCGAAGTAATCATAGAAAAAAAATTAAACCATATGTTGGTCCCGAGATGACCCAGTTTTTGTCGCGTGGACGTTATATGAAAAAAAAGAAAGAACCCAGAGCGTTGCCATCCAAATAAATACATTCTATAACCCTTGGCCTTGGCACCCAGAAATGGACACAAGTGGGTCGCAACGCATATAATACTGTAATATAGATGTATATAAACTGATTTACATTCAACGGTTTTCGTTTTTACTCTAATTTCAAATCAGCCTATGTTCTGCGAAATAAGCCAGCAGTGTCAATCGAATGCAAATTTCTAGCGTCTGGTTATTCCATCCGTTTGATTTGGTGCAATGTTTTAGCCTCGTTCTTCGCAGTCTCTTGCTAGAATTGGGGCTGAAACGCATTATGGTACACGAGTCGTGAACCAATGGTAAAATGTTTATTTTGTCTTATGTATTGGATATCAGACGCTCATCTTTCCCCAGTGAGATCACATCATCAATATTGATTTAAATTGTCAAATAATTCGTGATTTCAATGTTGAAGATTTTGGATGATATTGAGTTACAGACTTGGCTACTTTAATTGCCAAAATCATTGGGACTTTTTCTAGCGAATGTTCCAGAGAAAAATCCCATGGAAAAGTGGACTAACAAAGTGCAATACGTTGCATGTTACATACAAACGGTTTGTGAATTTTTTATTTTCGTTTTATATGTTCTCACAATATTGTCACGCATCCTCTATACCCTAGTTCGAGGGTAATCAGCCATTTCCGTTTTCCTTTGATTTTGTATTTATGGGGATACGGTTACCCAGCCTACCCACCCAGCAGTCCCTGTGTCAAAATTTGACAGATTAAAAACAATTTAAAGTTTACACTGTTTCATTCTTTTTTGCGATAAATTTTAAAAGGGGCAATACCCTGTCCGTCCGTCTGTCTGTACGTCCACAATTGTTTGTGGACTCTCTACAAGTCACAATTCTTATCCGATTTTAACGAAACTTAAAATATAGATTTATCCAGCTTTCGATATTGGCATGTATCGGATCGAAACTTCATGGATTATAGACCTCAGTGTACGAAAAGTCACGTTTTTAGCTTGTGGACACAATGGAGGTCACAATTTGGAACCGATTTTGATGAAACTTGACATGTATGTTTGTAACCCAAAGATCTATTCCACAGGATCGTCAGTTCCTGATTATCCGAAAATCGCTCTTTATTTTAGCTTGTGGTGTCTCTGGAGGTCACAATTATTATCCAATTTAAAAATCCGTTTGATTATATCTCACCGTTACATCTTATAGAAGGTTGAGTTTGAATTTTGTGAAAATCGGACCAAAACTGTCGGACAAAATAGTGTAGAAATATGGTATATCAAGGTTGTGGACACTGTATAGGTCACAATTATTTTGATTAAACTTGACATGCACGTTTAAAACCCAAGCATCTTGGTTCCTTTCGATATTTACGCATATCGAATCGTAACTTCTTGCATGAATTATGGCCGTTGATTGTAGGAAAACTTACTTTCTTTTTAGCTTGTTCTCTTTGCATCTCTGGGGATCACGTGGCTAAGTATGTAATGCGTTAGACTTTGGTTCGCTAGTCTGGAGGTCGGGTGTTCGATTTCTGCATTGGCCGAGAAAGTTTACCCGTGATTTCTCTTTGTCAGTGACGCAGAACGGCGGTTCTAGCAAGGACAGCTGTGTTTCCTCCCACTGCTAAAGACCCCTACGCGCAAACGAATTATTGAAATAAAATTAAACCATATGTTAGTCCAGAAATGACCAAGTAGTTTGTGTCGAGTGGATGTTAAACCCCATCCCCCCCCTCTCTCTCTCTCTCTCTCTCTCTCATAGCACACTGTATGGCGTATGCACGTTTTCATTAGCCTAGGTAAGGAGCAGAACAGTAGGACGTTAAGCCCCATTTCATTTCTATCCATCTCTCGAAAATGTGGGAGTATCCTGCCTGGCAGCTATTGGTTATTTTGATAGCAACCATATTCAGCATTCCTTATACCCTCATTTCTCAATTTACTATTGGACTTTGATCTTTGTGTTGTTTTATAAAACTGTTTTTAATAAAACACTTCACCATAAACAAACAATATTATTAAAACTACTTCAACGTTGAAATACCATTTAAAAAGTAAAGAAATAATTTTTCAATGTTGGCTATTGAATTGAATGGTGACACAAACATAAAGAAAGTTGGACTTTTATTCTTGAGTACTTAACTGAGAGCAGGTACTTTGTTTATTTATATAGTTGATATGTAGAACATGATTTATAGTTAGTAATGTGAATAGCGACATTCAATATAAATTGTATTCTAGTCCATTTAAAGTTTAATTGATTGTTGAACTATGGCCTTATCTCTTCGATCAAAATGACTGGTTGGCCAGGTACTACTACTACAACTAAATAGGGGTTGGATGGTCTAATGGTTTATCACAAGGACTGTCATTGAGTCAAGTTGCGTTGTTTGGATTTCCCGTTTGGACGTGACAATGAGTAGGACGTGGGTTTTCCCCCGAGTCCACCCATTACTAAAGACCACTGCGCGCAATTGAATTATTGAAATAAACATGAACCATTTAATGTTCTGTTACTTTACAAAAACATCGGGATTTAAACATACAATTATTACCATGTTTTGTTAATATAAGGTTTGTTTTCGAAAAAGACCTAAAGAATAACGGGTACGGGTTTCTTGCAGCTAACCGAGTTGGGTGAAAACTACCTGGATATATTGTCTCTATAAATACAAATCACTGTCGGTGGATTGTATTTTTAAGTCGAGTGTAACAACTAGAGTCAATATTGTTTATATTCTGGTCACTCGGGTTAGTATATATTATAAGGTTGATAATGGTTATGGGTAGATGATATAGGCTTACGGGGGATACAGGCCTACCAACGATATAGGATGACGAAGAAAAAAAATACATCAAGACTGTTTATATAAAAACAAATGTATCTATAGAGATAATCTATACTAATTCCAGTCCAGGGTGGCTTTCTTCTTAATAATTCTACTAATCGACCTAACACGCACTTCTCGGTGTAGCCACTAATCTGCATCAGTATGCCAGAATAATCTCAAGCCATAGCTTATGTCGCCTTACGATGCGATAAAACTGACGACGACTAACGGTAATTGACAGGTTATGTCGCTACGACTAAATTTAACCACGATTGGACGCAACCATGAGCAACCAGTTCATCATGTTCGTAATCGCGCTCATGTCGCCCGGCGTTAATTGAAGAATCGTAGCCACAACTGAACACATAACTGACACGTGATAACCCTCAAAGTGACCTCATTCCACTTGTCCTCAATTGTTGTTACCGTCCCATAACTAGTCGTAGGTGCGCTCTAGTCTGTTTCATAGAGAATTACAAAAGTCTTCTGTAGCGACCAAGCGAATATCCACTGCGGATCAATGTGGATACGCTCATGTCGCCTCTGACAAGGGACAACTAGTTGTCTTCAGTCGTAGGAGTAGAACATGTGCGTCTCAGTCGCAAGAGTGCTCAGGTCGCCTAAGTAGTCACGACTGATCAGTTCCACTTGGTCGTAAACCAGTCGCCGATTTCGAGTCGCCGCCAGTTTTATCGCTCCGTACGACGACATAAGCTAGGCTTGTGTCGGTATATATTACCGACGCCAGTCTCTGTGTCAAATTTTCTACCGTGACCATTGCATAATTTATGTAATTATCGGTTGGTACATTGTATAATTTCTATAATTGGCGCTTGGTGCATTGTCTACAGTTTTAAGTTGATGTATTGTATAATTGCATAATTTCTACTGTTACTTGCCGGTACATTGTATAATTTTCTGCAGTTATTAGTTGGTACATTGTATAATTTCTAGAATTACTGTTTAGTACATTATATAGATTTGCAAATTTTTTAAAATTATTTTCTTAAATTATTGGCTGGTACATTGTATAATTTCTACGGATACTGGTTGGTGCATTATATGATTTCTACAGTTACTGGTCGGTACATTGTACAGTTGTAATTCTAGAATTACTGGTTGGTACATCTTATCATTTCTACAGTTACTGGTCCGGACTTTTATGATTGTCTACAGTAAATGTTTCATTTGCCCCATAAAAAATATTTCTTATTGTCCCTCGCCTTCCGAAGAATGCATGTGACTATTAAAATGACGATTTGGGAGATGATAACTGCGATTCTTATTAAGTGAGAGCGATAAAACTAGGTGTATAGTTTCATTACATCATTACCTGTACTAAGTTCGATAATCAGCCTTTTCTGCTCTGGGTAAGCACAGCGATAATCAATTTGATTGGTCGAGACTTTGGGCTCGATAACTTTAATTGAAATTGAGTGAGAGTGGTGAAAATTCGTGCATAGTTTCATTACATCAATGCCTTGACTAATTTCGGTAGTCGAGGCTTCGGAGCACAAGAACTCTGCCTCTAATTGAGGTAGAATGTTTAAACCCAGTGTGGGTGTCTACTAAGCAGAACAAAAACATTTTTACTGGTCGATGCTTTGGGGCATGATAACTGTGATTCTAAATTATGGAGAGCGATTAAAGTTTCTCTACCGGGTACTTCAAACCCTTGACTGAGTTTGATCGTGAACATTTTCTGCTTAGTCTAAGTACATGTATAAATAATCAATTTGATTGATCGATAATTTTCAAAAAGATAACTGTGCAATTAATTAAGATATGTCCTATCTATTTATTTTGGGATTTTGGCGGGGGACATCGGCCTCACTTTTTGCTTGTTCTCTAAATTTCACAGAGAATACAATTCAAAATAATAGTAATTTTTTGTAACGTATAAACTTTGCACGGCAAGATAAGAAGGATTATAGGATGAGCGACAATTCAATAAATATTGGCGGTTAATCCGCAGCTTAATCCTACCGTATAGGTTTTATCTATATACATGTTTAGCACAGATTATTGCCCCACGTTTCTGCGTGGAAAAAGACAAAATTAAATGAATGGTAAATGAATAAACTTTAAAGATCAAAATAATTATATTACATCGTATCTGTCAATCTTCAATAAATGAAAAATGAATCATACGGAACTAATTCGTCCCACCCTAGGATGTGGCTGTAAGTTACGGGTATTTGTATTTGAGAATGCGCTCAGTAGAAATCGAAGAGAAGATAAGATCGAGACTAGTCACAACCCGACACTATAATATTCCGAACAATTAAAATCTAGGTATAAACATCAAGTGGAGTATTTTATTGTAGAGATGAAAGTTTGTTGATATATATTATCTAAGCAACCTGATCATGCATTTATTACTGTTAATAATATTTTATCACATCATTGGTCAATGAACTCGACCTCATAGTTTTATTTTATGACACTACTTTCGTTTAATGTGATTCATGATTGAAATATGAATGTCAGATCTGTTTTGTGACATTGTGTGCGGGTTATTTTTGCGTTCTGCATATTAGAAAAATATATTTATTTGATAATTAATCTTATACACGTATTTAAATAGTGAACCTCTTTTAGGATCCTACTTTCATTTTATGACAAGCTCTGGATGCTATTTATAGCTGCATTGGGTAAATCTAGTGATGGAACTGCAGGTCTTATCAGGTGCGGATCCAGGATTCTTTGCAGGGGGGGGGGTGGTGTCTAGGTTTGATAATTGCTTAACTAATTGCGCTCAATCGATAATTTGGTAAATTAGATTCAATTTCGTTCATTCTGACGTATTTCCGGAAGGTAAATTCCAAAATAACAGATCTAAATCACCAATAAAATCGCATAAAAAATTTTTCAAGTCTGAGCAGGGGGGGGGGGGGGGGTCCGGACCCCATGGACCCCCCCTCTGGATCCGCGCCTGTTATACACTTTTATTATGACAAAGAGTGAAAATGGCCAAAGGCATTGTATTGTGACAAAGTGTTTATTATAACGTCAATGTCGCAAGTCCTGCTATCGGTTATACGATTATATTTTTATGTCTTGCTATCGGTAATACGTTTATATCATTATTTTTAGGAATTTATTATCGACTGGCGGTTGACCCGACATACCACGGGTATAGCCATGAAACGGAAGTCGCAAAACTTCGAAACCGGATTTGGTAACCCATTACCCCCTGCCCGAACTACATCTTATGGTGTTCTATTTCGGCCACGTCGTACGTCGTGCGTCGCGCGTCGCCTTTTTCAATGTTAAGCTATAGGGAGAAAAAAGCGACGCGAGGTTTCTAACACGACGTCGCCCTTAAAAAGGCGACACCTTCGCGTCGCGTCGCGCGTCGCCTTTTCTAAGGTGATGAAATACGCATGTACCAGGAGAGTTCATTTACAGTTTATTTGCCAATCTGATTAAAACACAGATCTAGTTTCGTTTCGTTTTTTATAATTCAAAATTTCGTTTTTACTTGTCTTCACTACTCTTGGATCTGGACGACTTGTTATTTAACGTGTGTTCTGCCTGAAATGAGGGGTCAGCCAATCATATGGTCTGTCGAATCGAACGTTTGACCTTTTCATGCGTGGAACTGTGGGTAGATACGTCTATACTAACACCAGCGGATAGAAAACAAAACAAAAGTAGATTTTAAAAAAAGGGCATGGCGGTCGCTAATTGGTTAATCGAGTGACTGACGTTATCGGGTCAAATGTCCCGTGCTCCATACCAGACGTCATAGAACATGAGCTCCCACCATAACTAGTTAGATCTACATGAGTGTAGGCCATCGAAAGTATAAAGAACGAAACGAAATATAGATCTATATTTTAATTAGATTGTTTATTTGCCGTTTGGTATTTTATCTTCAATACAATAATTTATTTTGGACACAAGGAACTGCCATTACTATCATTTTTGCATTTCTATAAAACCCAGATTATGTGTTATATTTTAAATCTCTGTTCTAATTTAAAATTTTAAACTCTGTTGCGAAAGAGTGGCCTCGTATCCTCTACTATGAAAGAGTGACCTGCTCTCTGCAGATAGAGTAATACACTATAGTTAAACACACGGTGACTGGTAGACTGGCCCAGTCTCTTCTATTTATTTTACATTTCGATTTATATAAAAGTATTAATTTTTAGTAAACCAACACTTTCGTTTCCATTTGTATAAAAAAAAAATTTGAGTAAACCTGTAACCAGCACCAGAGACTGGACAATTTGCGAGCTTCACAATAAAATGGACGTTCCTGTCCTGTTTTACGTTGTTCCTTATTTGGAATGATTGACAGTTGTCAAGCAAGCCCCGAGTCCCGATACGCATGAACTGGCTTCGTTAAGTTGTTATAATGATGTCGTGTGTAATTATTTATGTTCATTCACCTCATCCCATACGTTGTATCCGTTCATTCGACAGATATTGTCCGTCAACAAAATTCTTAGATCGTTAAAGTATCACTAAATAAGAATAACTGTTATCCACAACAAACATCTCGCACCTACACCAGTTTGCCAGTTAGTCGACAGCCATATTTATTATCACGTGATGTTAGATATGTCATGATCACGTGCACGACGTCATACGACCTACATAATGCAGATTGACCTACTAGATGAGAATGAAGCTCTATTTGCCCAGTCTCTAAAGATTACGTTTTTTTTCGGGTTTTTTTTGAGAGGACTGGCCAATTTTTGGTGTGTGGAGAAGACTGGCCACCAGTCTAGGTGACTGGGTACTGATATACAACTGGTAGTAGTTTTTTCTTTGATGTCCATAGCAGTTATATCTCATAACAGCCTCTCATGACGTCATCAGAGGTTGATATATTCGGTTCATATCAACCGCTGATGACGTCATCCAAGGTCGATATATTCGGCTCATATCAACCGCTGATAATGTAGATGATCGAAATAATACAAAGAACACAGACATAAAATTTTATTCTTTTGGCAATACAAAAAAGTTATGGTACAGTTTGTAGCATCCAGTAACGAAATATACGGTGTACTTATCGGCATATTTAAATCGGTTATCCATGCTCCATGCCTAAGATATCTTTCAGAATTTTCTTTCCGCCCACATTATTTCTCCACACACTGCAAGACATGAAAGTATTTATCACTCAAAAGTTCCCTTGTAAAGTATTTTTGGATACAGTCAACTTAAACCAGTCGGTCAAATCCTTCTCTGAAAATACCTAAATTTCAATCACGGTTCATTGTCAGAAATATCCTCGTCATATTTGCATCCACATCTATTCCATCGTCAATATGATGACTAAAAAGGATTGATTATTTCTCTGACTTCGTTTAATTATCCGTTTTGTTCTTGCTTTCAATTCAAAATGCCGACGTGGAAACAAAAACACGCGCATTATTACTGAATCTGAATCTGAAAGGGTACGTTGAAGCGACCAATTCTGGCTTTCATTTAACGGTAATTCTCGCTATTTGGCGGAAAAACCCGAGCAATTATCCAATCACTGTTGCCTTTTGTAGAAGAGTCCATTAAATTTAAGGGTGAACGTTGTATATGTCAGATATAAACCTACTCTCCCTCGGATTGATATGATAGAGAACCCCTGGGCTTCGCCCGCGTGTTCTCTATCGATCATATCTACCTTGGGTAGGTTAATATCCTATACATAACAATGTGGGTGTGGTTTCCGTTATTTACATCCAGGGGCGTACATAACGATTTCGTTTTGGGGGGGGGGGGGTGTTTAGCCAAAATGCGACCGACTGATGCACATACCCCCGCCCCACACACCAGTGGAGTGGTACTACAAACTGGGCAGTTCACTATAATCGTGAATATGATAGTGTCGAGACAGTATAAGACAACTGAGGAGTAGAAGAATGATTTTAAAATGGAATCGAGCGCCGCAGGGGCGAAAAAATTTCAGATATGTAACCGAGTAGAAGAATGATGTTATAATGGATTTCAGATATGTAACAGCTTTTAAATTTTGGGGACTGGGGTTGATAAGAAAAGGGACAAAATCTCGAGGCTTATCTGTCAATTTCGCTTGTTTTATGATTGTATGTTTAATGTTTATCTCATTAATTCATTTAGTCGGAGACCGACTGCGGTGAGTACTTTTTTTGTGGCCGACTATTTTTTGACGTGGTAGAAAACATTTCATAGAACCAACATACTCACAACAGAATAAGAGTGACAAACAGACATGGTTATTCTATACTATAGTTTTGAATGACGTATTCAATTTAGGCACACGGATTCACGCAAATACATAGCATTTGGGATCTATTCTGGCATTGTTTTTGAGACCGACTATTTTTCTCCCTTGGTGAAATTTTGTTGTTAGACCAACATACTTACAGCAGAATAAGAGTGACCTATGCAATTTCGGCTCATTGATTCACGCAAATATATAGTGTTTGGGATCTATTCTTGCACTGTGTTGGAGACCGACTGCAGTGACTGCACTTACTTTGAGACCGACTATTTTTCTCCCTGGGTTACATTTTGTTGTAAGACTAACATTATACTCACAACAGAATGAGAGTGAAACACAACATCTTTTCAAAAATGATAAGTTAACAAGGTTATTTTATACTAAGACTGCTCCTATTTTGCGACTGACTGCACTGATTTTGCAGCCGACTATTTTTATACTAACAAGTTTTGCGTGAGTAGCGTGACGTATACAGAGTACTTATTTTGATACCAACTACCTCTACTTTGCAACCGACTGCACTGATTTTGCGATCGACTATTTTTTTTTGCGTGAGTAGCGTGACGTATACAGTGAGTACTTATTTTGATACCGACAACCCTTACTTTGCAACCGACTGCTCCTAATTTGCGACCGACTGCACTGATTTTGCGAAAGACTATTTTTATACTAAAGTTTTGCGTGAGTAGCGTGACGTATACTTATTTTGATACCGACTACCTCTACTTTGCGACCGACTGCACCGATTTTTCGACCGACTAATTTTTTGGCTGGGGGGGTGTACCACCCCCCCCCCCACATTTACGCCCCTGTTTACATCAGTTGTTTTTTCATAGGTTCTTAAGACAGAATTAATACGAGAATTTTATTGTAGATATTCCACGACGAATATATTAGCTACAGCAAAGAAATCAGGTTAAGATCGAGTTTGAAAGAATCCAAGATTATGTTCACTTCTGCACTAGTTAACATATTGTCACACAGGCAGCTACTAGCAGGGCTTTCACAAGCCTATGTGGCGCTCCTAGGCAAACGTTTCGATGACGCCCCCCCACCCAGCTATTGCATACTGTAACTGCTTTGTTCAATGTCTTCGCTCAGTTGAATTATGACGATTTTAGAATATCATCTTTTATACTTTTAACGCCTTATCTAAATAACTATTTATTAAAATTATTAATTTTTTTATATCTATTTTCCCGTCAACTCTCCATTTGATCGAAAAACACTATAATATGTCTTATAGAAAAATCATAATTCAACTCTCTACTCTCTACTTGATGTTATCTCAGCCTCCAAGTAGGTCGCATTCTATGGACGCAAATTCTCGCTAGAAAATCGGACTATTAATAATCGTGCGATCAACATGTCAACAAAGTTCTCCAATATATCTTGTTAGTTTAATAGTTTAAGCTCGGAATTGGCCAGAAATTCATGACCTATTTCTTTATAATGCGGAGCCATATTTGCGTATGTGTGAGTTGGATGCTGCGCAGGTATTTCAAATTTGACCAATCTCGGGTCGCGCTTGAGGGGTCGCGGTTAAAAGTTATGGAGTCAAGTGCCAGGTCATAGCATTTGTAAACAAAGCCATGTGCACGATTTACCTTGCAAATTGCTCGCGGTCGGTCCAAACAGAGATCCAGTGAACCAAATAAAAGTCCCATCCGTGTAGGGAAGTGGTGTAAGAGAGCCATGGAAATATATTTTGAATCGACATGGATTAATTCGATTCATCAAAATGATTAATTCGTTTAAACGAATAAATTATTAATTAATTATTCGTTAATTATAATTAATTTATAATTAATTAATAATAATTATTAATAATTAATTAATTAATAATTGATTCGTTTAAACGAAATATTAATAACGATATAATAATATTTCGTTATAACGATATAATAATATTTCGTTATAACGATATAATAATATTTCGTTATAACGATATAATAATATTTCGTTATAACGATTTAATAATATTTCGTTATAACGAATTAATAATATTTCGTTATAATATTTCGTTTAAACGAATTAATATTTCGTTATAACGAATTAATGATATGTCGTTATAAAGAATTAACAATATTTCGTTATAACGAATTAATAATATGTCGTTATAACGAATTAATAATATTTCTTTATAATGAATAAATAATATTTCGTTATAATATTTCGTTTAAACGAAATACTATTTCATTGTTACGAAACAATATTCCGTTATAACGAATTAATAATATTTCGTTATAACGAATTAATAATATTTCGTTATAACGAATTATTTATTTCGTTATAACGAATTAATAATATTTCGTTATAACGAATTATTTATTTCGTTATAACGAATTAATATTTCTTTTAAACGAATTAATTATTTCGTTATAAAAAGTGGAATCATGTACGAAAAAATTATATAAGAATGGAATCGTGATTTTAAGGGGCTCCGTAGATTACATAAATTATCAAAGAGCATTTTAAGGATGATCAGTTGAAACCGCGTTTAAACGATTATGTTAGAAGTGAATTGTTATTTTTGTTAATGATTAATATACCAATAGTCAGTTGTTATTTTTATCAAAGGTAAATCATGTTTGATACATTATTATGTACATCCCAGTAGTACAATGCAGTGGAAGTTGCTGAATTGTAAATTTAGTTGGACTGGATGCAGATGTTGCCTTCTCACTCTCTAGTTTGGGTTTCTTTCTAGCATCTTTTAACTGATTTTAAGAGGCTCATGTTGTCCATAAAACATCTAGAACACGTTGGGTGAAATCAAACACCACTGTCGACTTTATAATATCCTTCGTTATCAATCCATTTGTATCGACAAATAGACTGGCCATTTCCATCCAATTGAAACCAGTCTATATACCTCACGACACTTGTCCCATTTTGTCTTTGTAAAGACATTTCGTGTAGATTCTACAACTGGAATGTGCTCCTCGTTGAGCACGCTATTTTGTGTTTACCAACAACACACGCGAATGTAGACAATAACGTGATTGGTCGATTGTGGGAAAAGCGATCACGTGACGCGGCGAATAGCTTTGAATCTTGCCCAGTGACCCAGCGCACATTGAAATTTACTATCAATAAATAATCCGGATTTCAAAGACGAATATCATCGAAGAACTATTAAATATTTTGTGGAACATTTCAGCAAACGCTAATTACTATATTAACTATTCACCGATAAATTTTTTTCTAGACCCAATTTGAAAGAACGAAAATATTTTTCTAGCGAGAATTTGCGTCCATAGAATGCGACCTAGGTGAGCACTTAGTTAATTGCCCGATCCCCTCGATCCAAGCAGAGTCGCCCCCGGGCGTTAGCATCCCCTCTCAGTACCCCCCCCCCCCTTAGCTGCTAATATATTGGTCTTCGGGTATTCTCATATTAATTCTGTCTGTATAAATATCAAGGAATGTTCATACTATAAGTAATACAACACAAGAGAACCTATAAAACAACTGATGTAAATAGCGGAAACCATACCCACATCGTTATCAGTAACCTGTCATCGTTTGTTTAACTGTAATAGTGTACTATCTGCTGACAGCACGAGGTCATTCATTTACACCGGAATTTAAGTTTAGAACAGAGTTTTAAAATATAATCTGGGTATTATGGAAATGTATTGCTGTATGAAGGATAGTAATGGCAGTTCTTTGTGTCCCAAATAAATTACTGTATATAAGATAAAATACCACACGACAAATAAACTGCAAATGATTTCTCCTGGTACATGCGCATTTCATCACCTTAGAAAAGGACTTCGCGTCGCTTTTTTCTCCCTATAGCTTAACATTGAAAAAGGCGACGCACGACGCGTGATGTGCAGTTTGCGTCGCACGTTGCCGAAATAGAACACCATACTTTTGTAACATCAACATTACTGGTATAGGATATAAGAACAAGGCATGTTTTATTTGGTGTTGGATTGTATTATCATGCCGAGTTTATAGCTTTTCATCTATTAACAGGTTGGATTTGGCGAGGTCAAGGTATATTATTGGGAACATTAACCAGAGTAGGTATTCTTTTTCGGATTGTCAATTATCCCCTTCGTGTGACTGAAATTTGAATATATTTTATACTCTTGTGTCTAATATTTCAGCGATATTCCGGATCCAATTGCTCCCCAAAAGACAGAACACGAATTAGACTGGAACAACCAGACGCTAGATTCGATTGTCATTCGATTTGGACTTTTGGCGTATTTGGCCGATCATAACTGATTAGAAACTACAGAAAAAACAGAAACGATTGAATGTAAACCAGTTTATATACATTTATATTAAAGTGCCAATCCCGATAACTTTTGGGGGAATAAAACTGCTTAATTTTGTGTTAAAATCCTTTAAAATCCATAACCTAAGGCCCACCTACTAACCCGATCCTATTTTTGTCAATTTCGAGGACCAGAATATTAGCGATTTAGCACCTTTATACTGTTTTGAAGCTTGATATGCGCACTGTTCGGAATAATTGTGCAAGTGTAGTATTACGAGAAACATAAAGAAGGATAAATAAGTGAAGTATAAGGATATTGAAAGTTTAAAGAGTATCATATAAGCTGATGATGCCATTATCGTAAACGGTGTTAATCCCGAGCGGGACTTTTGATACTGTTCTCTCTGATATGGAAAAGTATATTTTGAAAGATCAAATGAAAGCTATTCAAAGAAAATCATAATATTCGACATTATGGATACTGATATTCAATATTTAAGACACAATCAACATTGTATAATCAATACACGAGTATATAGGATATTTATATATATATATATATATATATCGTTTTTGGAACGATATTTGTCTATTTTAAGTTTCCAAAAATAGAGCCATACGCTCTTTAATTACTACATAATATGTACAGTGCTTATTTTTTATGGGATAAATTAAATGACGAATGTTGCTATTAATAGAATTCCGGTAAATCAAGATTTAAAATAGAGTGTTTGTCTTATTCTAACAGAAAGACAAGATGGTGATTGTGCAAGAAGACTGCCAGTTAGATCGGTGAAACTCCGTCGTCTAAAGAAAACATCTGATTGACTTTCCACGGCACCCTTCTTGATACACACTAAAATTCTTGGTAAGTATGAAATAAACCCATAAAGACGAGATTGTTGTGTGAGGACGTTGGTACCGTATATAATATCAATTAATTATCTCTCTTTGAAAAAAACAAATTACTACCGACGTTTAAAAACAAAAACAGGCAACATAAGATAAATTAAGGTAGCCTACAGAGAAGACAAAAAGCTCGAGAAATATGACCTTAAATATAACCTAATAACATTTTTGTTTATGTCAATATATTAGTTAGTGAGTTAGCCAGTTTCACCCCGATAGATTAATATTATAGTCTACAGTGTTCTAAATATAGTACCAGTATGACATAAATAGTATTGTCTATAGTGTTCTAAATATAATGTAGTACCAGTATGACATTATGTTACATGTCAGCGCACACCGCGGAGATACCACTATTTATGCCTGTGAGCAAACCTGTGTGGAAGGCTTATCCTGTTTTCACACGGAGCCTATTTTTGAAATCCTCTTTATTACACACATCTACAGAGATTTTCAACAACCTAGCCGTTAACCATTAGTATAATTTCTTATTCTCAGTTGAATTTCTTTGTATACGTGTACGTGGGTTTACTTTCCACTTACTAATATCAAGTCTCCATGTGTTTTGTTTACTACTTTGTGCGTGGCTGCTATTTTACTTGGCTACGGTTGCTTTCTTTGAGCTAAAAATAAAATATGGTACCGTGCCAGTCATTTTTAACTTACACTGTCTACAATTGGCTTCGATTGAGAACATATACTTAGATAGTTGGCAGGCATTTTAATTCATAAGGCGACCATTTTTGAGAAATTTTTATTCCGCTTTAATTTACTATCATTGAAAAGGTTCATTTAGTCTTCGTGTGGTAGATATGAAGTCGAGTAGAACCACATTACAAAATGATATACTAATTTTTGGATATGACCACTATTTAAGGCGGATATCTCTTCTCGAAGCGGATGGTTATCTGCGTATGACTCTAGAGTCAATTAGAAACAAACTTTGACTTCACGTTGTGTATAATACTCCAAGGACCAGTTAACTCTGGGCACTTTGTTGGTTAACTATATTTTTATATCTTCATCCATAATACAAAGGTTACATACAGGAAACTACACACACAGCTATAACATTAAATATAAGTTCTTTTTTTCTTTTTTTTTTCGTGTAGTGCGGTCCCCCTGCACTTACTATTAGAACGTGTTCTGTGGCGAGGGTCAAAACTTGAATCTTTCAAAATACCTACTTAACTCATTTCTCGTTGACGCCCATTTGTTGAACCACTGAAATATATTAAACAGAGCGCCTTTCTTAGATCTAAAATAACCCATATAGTATTACATGTGTGCAGAGTGTGGGTCAATCTAGATAACGACGCTATTTAAGCTGGGTTTCGACATGGTCGTCATCACTGTCCGTTTTTCGGTCCACCAATCTGTTGGTCTGTCGTCCACAGTTGTTTGTGAATGCCTTAGAAGCACATCTCCCGATTGACTTTAAATTGATATACAGTGTTATGGATCACGCGACGATGCAATTCCAACGCTTGACCTGTGGCACCAAATCGCATAGACTACGACAGTCCAGCACTCTTAAAAACCCTCTTAAAATATGGTCATGGTCAGATCTTTGTAACATTTTGACGAATTGCAAATGTCGAATCCAAATTGAGTTTTGGAACAATAATGTGACACGGCATTGCGTTTTAATTTCCATTTTCATTTTTTGATCTTACAGAAAAATGGAGTTGGAAAGAAGATGCGGTCGAACATCTGATATTTACATGGAACTTCTACTGAAACAAAACGATTCAGCTGCTGTTCTTACATGCACTTGTGAACAATGGTTACGAGTTAGGAATACGTCTTTGACGCAATTGACTTCATTGGCTGAAGATTTAGACACGCACCACACAAATGTCAACAAGGTTTCGTTGGCTGGCAGCTCTGTTAGTGCAGTGGGTGGGGTCTCGTTTTGTGCTGGTTTAATCTTAGCTCCTTTTACTGGCGGACTCTCGACGGCATTGACCATAGGGGGCGCTGCCGCCAGTTTTGGGGGAGGGGTTACGGCGTTCGGAGCCTCGCTTACAGAATTTGGGATCACTTTTGCAAGATGCAAACAAATTCAAAATGTGTTGGAATTGGATAAAGCTAGAACAGAAACATTAATAAGCGTCATGGACAAATTTGTTCATATATCCAAGCAGCTGGATGAATTTATCCAAACTACATGTTTTACTGATGAAGATTTAATTGAAATCGCCAAGCAGTCAAACATGTTGTTCAAAAAGGCTAAACTAGGAAAGGAGGCTATTCTTAAAGTTATCGAATTGTACAAAAGTTTGACAAAATACATCCAGGATCCGCAGGTTGCAAAGTATTTTAAGATGCTCCAAGATGCCCTTTCGCTTGGTGGAATAACAATCCCGAATATCGCCAACTTACGTCTGAAAGATTTCAAATATCTTAATCTTCGAAAACTTGCTACCTTCAGTGTAAATGAACTGAAACAACTTGCGAAAGGGGTGTTTTTAAATCCAGCAAAACTGTCGAGGAATGCAAAATTTGGAATGGGTGCGGTCAGCGTTGTATTTGTGGTGGTGGACATTTGGAGCATCGTCAACACCGTTAAGGACATGGAAAAGGGATCGAAGACAAAAGTTAGCCAGAAGATTCGAGAATTGGCGACTAAATTAGAAGATGGAAAACAAATCATTAACGCCATCATCTATGACCAGAATTACAATTAATGGTATCTTAAAGCGGCATTATGGAAGATTAGATGAAGAGTTGGCAATTTTCGCTATAACAGTTACAAAATAGATAATGTAAAGGGAATATGCGGAAAGTTTCAGTAAAATTACTTCCCTCAGTTTCTAAATAATCGCTTTTAAATTATGGCCTGTTTAAATTTTATTTCTGTGTTTATTTCAATTCAGTTTATTTCAATATATTTGATTTTATTTCGATTGCTGTCGATGGTTTTGTATAAACACTATCAATTTCTCGGTTAAGGAGAATTTATGGGATACTGTCAATGTAGTATTGGTGTCGTTGCCTTTGTGGACATGGAACAAGCTTACATATAAATGCAATTTATTGATAACGAATTAATGAACCTATTAAATGCAGCGTTTCCAACCGAATTCATTTTCTTGGCATTTCTGTTAATTTCAAAGATCTGTATACAATTTGTAATTCTAAATAAAGAGCTTCATAAGAAAAATATTTGGCCAAGTTACGCAAATTTATGCGTTACTCTATATTTAGATTTTTGTGGGTTCTAACAAGACGTTTAGCAAAAGGCCCTGAAAAGGGGACGTATTTTTAACAGCATGTTGTGTGGCGAGGTAAGCAAGGTCTTATTTTCGCGCTGAAATTTTCCTTTACATTGTGCAGACGTTCACAGGGACTGACACGCGACCGTTTAGCCGTAAAAAGTTGCCCAGTAAAATTGACATGGGTTCGATACTTTTTCTAGAAGGATTCAATAGGGCGGTTCTTGAACATGCAGGGCGAGTAATGAGACATACGCTCAGAGATAACTAGGTTTAAAGGGAAATCACCTAGTTGTTCAGGTAGTACGAAAACCCGAGGTCCGGTGTATACGTAAAACACACCTTGACAGTGGAGATTTGAAATAGGAGTAGGCCTATTTCCGCCTTTATTTACCCGCATGGGGTATAAAAGTGGGACGTTAAGGATTTAGTGTGTATCGGGTGTGATGGAGAACAACAATAGATATAGATGTATACCAGGTGCGTGTCCAGCTGCAGAAGGGGTCCCCGCCCCTACTAATACAGACCACATTTTTGTCTCCTATACATGAAATAAACAAACGTGCGAGGTATCGCTGCCAATATTCAATGCTCTGCTAAAATGCCTTTCTGTTGATTGCGTCAAAAGTACAATGTACAAGGCCCTGATACAGGAAATGATCAAGTCAAAATACCTCTAAGGGCAAAGTTAAATGTAAAACGTAAATCTGGCCCTTTTGGTTTTGGTTTCGATCCCTGCTGTGAGCGCGTCATGGCTTGGAGAAAAGGGCGCCTTCTGAACCATATTTACTTCGGGTACTCCGGTTTCCAAAAGGAAAGATCCCTCTGCGTGTGCTAAAATAATAAAAATAAAAATAAGACAACTTGTCTCCGATATCACCTTCGGTGGGAGCGGACGTTAAGCACTTTAGAACAACGATATTGATGGAATCAATTGAGTGCGTGTGAGAGAGAGAGAGAGAGAGAGAGAGAGAGAGAGAGAGAGAGATTAGTCCCGTTCTTTAATTTATATATAGATTTAACTCAGGTATTAGGGCAGGGCAATTGCCATTTAATCCGATGTTAATACTTTATCCTACTCCCAAAAATGTCAAAGGGTGGCAGAACTATCAGTGAGTCTAATAGTAAGTGCAGCAGGACCGCACTACACGCAAAACAAAAATTTACAAGACTAACCTGCGGACAAGACAGAAAACAGACATTAAAAAAGAATATATATTTACAAATTAATGTGAAATATCAAAGCAAGTGAATGGATCCGGGGTCGAGCCGTAAGCGTTTGTAGAATAATAACTAACAAAATGAATCCAGGTTCGCTTACATTAACAATTAGGAGAGATTGATGTTTATTAAAACTGTAACGAATGAAAAATAATAGCGTTTCTGCCAATTAATCAGCAAAATGGCAATGAAGAAAAAACTTGGACAGGTGAGATTGAATTTATCAGCCATCTGACCATGACAAAAACATGTCCCTTAATGGAGTTGCCTCCCTTGGATCCCTAAACTTTACGTCAGAATTCTATTTCCGGTCTGTGGGTTTTTAAGAACAAAATGTGCAGCGTATTCGTAATATAAACTAAGTAAGTAAATTTATTTTAGCATTTTGTCACTGCACGGACGAAGACAACTGTTTTGTTAACATGTTTTAGCACCGTGACGTATGTGTTGGGGAAATGCTCCTTCAAAACTCACCCCTTTACCCATTTTATCAGGTTCTATCGACCGTTTTTCGTCTGCCAAAAAATCAGAGAAGCAATTCTGTCGAGTAGCTATAGGCTATATTGATGAGACATGACCTATTGATTCTTGACAATACAACTGTTTTTTTCTGATGGTTATTCACGATATGGAAAACAAAGAAAAACTGCTAATTATATAATAAAACAATTGCAGTACACCATTAAATAAGTGCCGCTCAAAACAAACAAAAACAAATTATAAATAAAAAAAAACAATATAAAAGCCATTAATTAACTAACGTGTCCATGATAATTAGAATTAGTGTGTAGGAATTAGGCCTACTTTAGCTTACTGACTTACATCCCCTTAAACTTAAAGACAAGTCGTATTCGTAAGAAACATTCAGGACTGTTGGAAGTTCCGATAACGCCTGTTCCAGTACTGAGTTACAAAATGTTGCAGTTTACAAGTGGGGATGTTGTCACAATAGGCAATTCTTTATCTTTTTGAGATCGTTGTAAGTTTGTAAGAATAGGAGACAGGCTATTTTTACGACAAATAGATTGTCTAAATTAGTTGCAAGCTTAACCTTATCAGGAGTGGTCATATCAACATAACAGAAGAGAAGGGGACATCTCAAAGATTCTGATAGTGAACTGAATTAGGGGTCATTTCATCACATCAAAGAATGTCAGAAAGTGATTTCACTTAAGCCTAATGATTTCATATTCCTGAAGCAATGGCGCGAGAAATCCCTCTCTTACCATTGCTGGATAGAACTTACTAGAAGTCATATTCTTGAAATTGGGCGGGGCGTGTCTCTTTTTAACGTCCAATCAAATCCCTCCTCTCTTCTCGCATTCGGCATAATTTTCAAAACGGCCGACGAAGAAAACATGTTGGCACTGGATAATCGAGCATAATAAATTTCGCGTGTTATGACGTAAACAAGTCGCGATTGTCACTAGATACATTGCTGTAACATATTTTGAGGTCTGGTTAACCCCGATATTGTTTGTTACAATGCAGGTCATTGGTTGGTAATGGCACTACTGACCAATAATAATTTAGCACAACAATGTTCACTCAAGATAGCAGTGTGAAGTTGATTAGTTATAATCAAACGAAACACTGCGCAGGAGTATGAATGATTTAAACGATTTTAAAACTAAAAGTTGATATTAGTCTGACTTGCGCATGCGCTACAAGAACTTCCACCACGTCGTAAGAATGAATAGACCATAAGTTTATCCTTGGGACCACAGCCTTAAACTTTTAAAGATAAAATTATGCACAGAAATATTTATAGTGTATTGAGTTCTAATTTTAAGTCAATTTTCGTGAACATGTATGTAAATAGAGCAGTGTTAAACATACATTACCGGTATGCAAGAACTAAATCTGCGTATTCAGGTCTTAAATTATTTTAGGCAAGAAATTGATATATACTATAACCATAATCAACACTCGTCACTTGATGCCATCACTAGACTGAGACATTTACTGGATTTGAAAACATTTTGTGATGGTTGATTCAACATTTAAATGGATAATCAAAACTCAGTTGTTTATTATATCGCACCCACTGGCGACTTTAGTATGATGATCAACACTAGGCCTAAAATTCGATCACTAATATCTTGCTTAGTTAATTTTGAGTGGAGCAATTTGACTGAAATTTTCAGCATATTCTCTTTACCATATCTATCTTAGCGAGAACCGTCTGCTCTTTATCTTATCTCCCATAATGCTTAATGTTTCTAGAAAAATACTTTATTTCCTGACACACCCATGTTGTGTGCACAGGAAAAAATGTAAGGGCAAACTTACTGTATGTATCGCTCGTCCTCTGTATTCCCAGTCGCCAGTCGACCCAGTGGTATTGTTGTGTTCTACATAACTGACCCCTGGGTCCATTCCCTTGGAAAACACATCAAATTCTTTGCCCTTGATAATTAATCAACCAATCAAAAAATTGAATCACTAGACCAAACAATTTATGTCAAAATTGAAAATACTTTAGGATATCATTTTTTGTGCATTACTTGTACTGAAATAAAAAATTTTGCATACTTTCTCATAATTGGGACGGGTATACAGCGGCTGTATTCTAAGAAACGTAAACAATGATGCTAAGACTAGTAGGGTATATAAATGTAGTACAAAGTGAGAAAGAGTTATCATTCAAGTAAGGGAAACTTTTAATTCTAATAGATTAAAACAGCAGTTAGTTCAGTTGACCACTTTAAAATTAACAGGGTTTTATTTTTTACGCTTCAGGAAATAGGTTTGGATAGTGAAAGCAGAATAAATTATACACACTTTACACTGATTTTATCAGTTCAAATTATTTGTTAATTTGTATTTTTAAAAAACCTAAATCACAGAACTCCAGGAAAGTTGCTGAGTACAACGATGTAGGGTTCTTTCTATTTAGAGGGTCATTAAGGGCGTTGAGTAGTCTAAAATGCAAATTTTAAAGCTAGCACTGTAATTTTTGTTGATAAGATATGACATTTTTTGTTATTTGGGGTGATAAACTACATATTAATCACCAAATAAATACCAATTTTATTTACCAACTATGTTCCAAACTTGGCCCAAAAGCATGATAAAAAGGGGTACTGATGACAACAAAAGTAGAATTTTCTCAGTTATGCCTGCAGATATTTTCATCAAATTTCGCATGAACAATGCTAATAGCAAGTCCCAAAAATACACTGGTCAATTTTTGGCTATAGGTTGTGGTTTGTCTTGTATCCATGGAAACGCAAAAAAACGATGCGTTTTCTTGGAAATTCTATTAGTACAAGCTCAAAAGATTTATTGATAATCCCACCAGTAGATCGAAAGTGGAGGTTATAAGCTACATTTCGACACCAAAAACGTTAAAAAATACCAACTCAAAGTATTTTAAAATTGTTGTTCATTATTTACCTTCAAACGAGATTTTGCGATTTTGGGTTAATTCTTTGAATACGTCGACAACAAGTATTAAAATACAACAATTCGGATGTAAAAGTAAATAATTACTTCACTGCACTACTCCATCGCACTCTAAATCATGTTATGCATTCAAAAAATAGTAATCTTTGACCATAAAAAAAAAAATCCGTCATGTTCCTTTCGTGATAGATAAATAGACCTGGATAATAGCGTCATACAGGGAATTCCTTCTGGTCACGTGACATCTTCCACTCCCGTTGAAGCCACGTCTGTGTTGATCACGTGACTGGCGTGCACGACGTCATAATTTATTCAGCACCTTATCTAGGTCGGGGAATCAGTCTCGTTTGCTATAAATAGTTTTATTCCTCCGCCTCGTATCTCCATTGTTACACATAAAACGACGCGACTTTCGAGAGTTTTCTGAGTTATTTTATAAGTGGAACAAGTTTGCAAAGACTTAATAAGATTGGCGTTGAAAAGTTAGTGCGAATCTTAGACTGCTCAACGCCCTTAAGTAAGATTAGATAAATTAGTAGGCCTATCCATTTTTACGTTAAATTATCCATTACAAAATGTACCTGGTATTTAAATCCACTTCATATCGCAGGCTAACGATGGCTTCAAGAGTTGAATATGGTCTGGATAAGTTAATTAATGAATTAATGTCTAATTAATAATTTTGAAAACATTTCAGGGTTAAAGAAAGGCCTGCGATAGGTAGATTTAGCTCATATGCATAATGCATGTTTTAGAGTATTTCTTAAAAATGTATTGACCAGTTTTCTTTCCTGAAATATGTTATGTAGTATCAGAAAATGCAATGAATGAAGTTGGCATCCAGTCAACTCAGCCTTACCTGTACATACATGTACGTTATGAAGTATAAAGATTCATTATTTAAAGAGACAAGCCCTGTATGGTTATAATACTAATATTAATAAAAGAAGCCATATATTGATCATTATTGTAAAATTAGTACCGCAACGGTACGCTTAAAATCAATACCTCTAGCTTTAATATAAACTGATTAATGATGACATGAAGATCTAGACTATATTTAATGACATCTTGTATTCTATCCTTAATATTAATCAGTAAGCTTATGATTTAAATGGCAGAAGACGACAGTCGAGAATATAGACATTTTTAAAGGTAAGTAATGGATATGAAGATCTTTAGAAATTCTTTGATTGTCATGTTTTGATGATGAATAAATGACAGGTAAGTACACTGATAAAACAAACAATAAGCTTACCGGTACAGATCTACAGATCTCAGTTTTTAAAATATTTTATGCCAAGTTTGGATAAAAGATACTGGTGTGTACCTGATTTACTGTTCAGTTTAAAATTTTTCTCATTTAACTGAATCAGTGAATGTATGTCTTTGTTTTTGACTGGTTGTTGTTCATCCTTTGCCTTCTGACTTGATTCAGATTCACCCAACTTGATCCCCCCATTGGTCTGATTTGAAAGATTTGATTATATAACTGAACATTATTCTTAGGTATTTATTACTCTTTACGCCCCTCCCCCCCACACCCCTCACCCACATTCTTCTTTCAACAATGTCTTCTCCCAGGTCTGATTTGCAGAAAAGTTGACCATAGTGTGCCCCTTTTGTCAGATTCCATTCATTGTTGTAAACGTTACCTGCACTCATAAAGAACACATTGCTGTACTGGAGTATTTGATAAAAAGAATAATGACCACATGTCTGTAAATTCTCTCTGCAGTCTATACTATGATATAAACAATTTATGGTGGTGTAATGATCAACTTACCGTTTCATTGAATGTTTAGATTGTATATATAAATAAAGTATATATTTTGTACCCCCCTGTCTGTATCAGTATTGTGCTTGGTAAGGACAAGAGAATCATTGTTAAAACGTAGCTTTAAGAAATACAGTATTTGTTACCCATAGAACTGTTATGTTTTTTTATTTTTGGTTCAGCTGTGGCTGCGGAAAGTTTACCATTTTGCCGAAACAATTTTCTGGTTGTTTCTCTGACAGCATATTTCTCAGCATCCTCTCTTATACAGTTTTAATCATGTAACTACTATCTTATACTACCCCAAAAGTTGCAAACTAATCCAAACAAAACTACAAAGAAATATTATACACTTTGTGGTCATATGACTGTAGTCTGAAAACTTTGCAGCCAACTAATAATTTCAGCATGTTTGGATAGATAATGGATGTGAATTAATCTTTGCTTGTCAGTGATTTTTATACGTCCACATTGAAATGTGGTCGTATATTGTCGTCGCCTGCCCGCCCGTCCATCCGTCGGTCCGGCGTCCACAAGCAATTGCTAAAGGCTAAAGTTAATATCCGATTGACTTTATATTTATACACAGTGTTTAAGGTCAAAAAAATCTTGTGGACGGTCTAGAGGCCAAAGTTAATATCCGGTTGGCTTTAAATTTATACACAGTATTTAAGGCAGGGTTCTTAATCCATTTTGAAATGAACCGGCCAAGTGTAAGCCTAACGCCGTAACGGATATTCGTATTTTCAACAACAGACATGTTGGTTTATGCATACTTTATTCATGTTAATAATTGCATAACGTATTCCGAATAATAATAGCTTAAACTTAGTTCTGTGTATAGTCGGAACTCAGAAATATGCCGAGGTTTGCCGATTGATGCCATGCGCGCGAAAAGTCACGTGGCCAATTGTCAAGATAGGCTATTACTTGAGATAATAATTATATACCGGTCAGTAGGTTATTTTCGGATTTACTCAACGCTAACATAATAATAATATTTATTAATATACGAGATGAGTAGGTTATTACGTGACTTAAAAAGAAGACTAAATTAATAACTTACGAGACAAAACATTTTTTGTGAAATTTTGTCAAACGAAAGCCATTTGAAAGTAGTTAACCATTCGGAATTAAAATATCTCCCGGACTTCGACTTTGGTTGACCTATATTCGCCGTGGGAGTTTCTCCGACTTTTGGAACTTCCAATGACGACGTGCATGCTTGAAGTTCAAGGTCAATGCCGCCATCACTATCGTCGGCTAAAACTCGTTTATGTTTTCTATTGTCATTCTGCGAGGTGTTCAAGTACTTCAACATTGTGTTTGATATAAATGAATGAACCGACATTGGATTATATATACATTCTTTTACTTGATTGACTCAACTAATTAAGTTGTTTATTTAGGAAATGAGCCGATACGTATTGAAGCCGAAGGTATTCATATTGTATTGACTGACTCTTTGATGGGTTTCTTAATCGACGAGTAATAATTAACTCTTTGTTATCGGCCAAAAGTTGATTGATTAATGATACCATAGTGGCCGGTTCATTGTTTTGCAAACCGGCTAGATTAAAGATCAAACGTCTAAAGCGGACAAAAAACAGCCGATTAAGATCCCTGGTTTAAGGTCATAAGACGAAGAAGCCTATTGATTTTCAGCGATATCCGATAATTAGTACCAGAGTTATGGCCCTTGATCACTTCAAAAAATCTTGTGGACGCTCTAAAGGCCAAAGTTAATATAAATCCGATTGACTTTAAATTTATACGCAGTATTTAAGGTCATAAGACGAAGAAGCCTATTGATTTCCAGCGATTTCTGATAATTGCCAGAGTTATGGCCCTTGATCACTTCAAAACAATCTTGTGGACGCTCTAGAGGCCAAAGTTAATATTCGATTGACTTGAAATTTATACACAGTGTTTAAGGTCATGAGACAAAGAAGCCTATTGATTTTCAGCGATTTCTCATAATTACTGCCAGAGTTGTGGCCCTTGATCACATCAAAAAATCCTGTGGATGCATTAGAGGCCAAAGTTAATACTCGATTGAATTTAAATACACACACACTGTTTAAGGTCATGAGATGAAGAAACCCATTGATTTTGAGCGATTTCAAATAATTACTTCAGAGTTGTCTCCCTTAATCACTTCAAAAAAACCTGTGACACTATAGAGGCCAAACTTATCATCCGATTGACTTCAGATTGATACACAGAGTTTAAGGTGTTGAAACAAACAAGTATTTTGATTTTCAATGAATTTTGATGACAGAACAGCTAAATCCGTGATATTAAATGTTTCCTATACTAATTGTTAGCGTGGGGCAAAATTTTTATAAAAAGCAAACAAATTCTAATGATTTTCAGATAATTACATAATGAGTTGTTACTCTTAATCAGATTTTAGTGTATTACAAATGTTTCATTACCAAAAAAAGTAAAAATATGCGACAACCCTTGTTGACTGCCCAGACGATTTAGCTGCTGTGGGCGTATGTTTCATTGCCTGGCAACCTATCTTTAGAAAATTATATTTGATTCAGTTTAATTTGGCAATAAAGCAACATTGCTGTGCTAAATGTATTGGATCTTCCTCAATGTTGATTATACAAATTTTTTCCTTTGTTTTCAACTAATGTTGACTGAAAATGGTTGTCTTTATTTCTGTTGTCATCTCGACAAAGAAATCTGGTTCAATATTCATAAAGTACTAAATGAATATAAACCCAGTTCACTGTCATGCACATGCAATATGTTTGTCAGCAACATAACAATTAAACATGTACAATACAAGTGTAACAAAATAAAATATGTTTACCTCGCAAAATCAATCTCAGGAGTTTAACACTAGAAGTTATTTCATCTGAAATTGCAACGAAAATATCCATTTTCAGTTATTTTGAAATGTCAGAGTGTTCTTTGGAATAGTGACATTTCAAATTGTTCAATATCCAGCCTTAATTAAATGGTGATTTCAGTTTTGAAAACAGATTAATAAACTTCAAAGAAAATTCAATTTATTCAGTCAGAGGAGATACACACCGTTTTGATGTTATTTCGATTAATGGTCAGACAGACTTTATTCCAATTAGAATTTTAAAATGTTTCAAAATGTAATTTGTTTTTAAAAAGTTGCTTGTTCAGTACCAAAATAAATTCTACGCTGGTTATTTAAGATTCTCACATAATATCACCTGAGAACAGAACATGCTGTCATACCACTCACCTTGGAATTGTGACATTAGCCTATCAATAAAAAGATTACCAAGTGTATGTAACTGGTTCCAGGTCATACGGTATTACATATTATGATTTTCATGTTTTCACTGTGCATTGAACTGGGGTCCAAGCCAGAACTATGAAATAACAATTTCCATCCGTCTTAAATTCACAACATAACCCCCCCACCACCACCCCAAAAAAAAAACAAAAACAAAACATAAAAAACCCCAACAATTTTTGTCTGTTAGTTTTACAAATTTATTGATTGTTATCAAGTTCTCAATAATAAATTCTGATGTTTAAAAACACTGAATAACACAGTGATCTATTTTCAACAATTTCCTATCAATAAATCAATACTAAAAAACATTTTTTTACTCTTTCAATGTGTACCAGGACTCTTTTCCTGTCATTCATGTCAGAACTGAATTATTGTCCTCTGCATTTGGACGGTCTGTCCTTTACACTATTTGGAACACTATACCCTGCTTAATTTATTCAAGTAGAATGTTGAGACAAGGTGTAGATGTTCATGGGTGAGCATGATGATGAGTCTTGAGGTAGGTGCTATGTTAACTTATAGCTGGGTCTTGGAACAGAAGAGTAGGATGTAAAACCCCATTTCATTCATTCTTTCAAACTTGGTGTCGATGTTCATTAGGGGAATATCTTTATACCATTTTCTGCTTGGTCTAAATTGATTTGTAGCTGCTTCGGAATGCGATAACCCAAATTTCACATGAAGGTCAACTGGTTAATAAAATTATATACATACCACTATCCAATATTTAAATCTAACAAAACGCTGCTTGTATAACTATAACAACTTAACATTCCTGTGGAGGGAGCGCACTATGGAAGAATAACGTTGCCAATATTATTTCATTGTTCACAGTACAAAACGTATTTTAGTTTTACAATTTACAATTTCCATTGCTCCATAATCGGGGCTTACATTGGCTTTCAAATTTTAGCCTCCAACTTTGATAATACAGAAATGTTCATCTTTTGTTTCACACCGACAGGAATATATCTTATCTGCCAAATATGTGTGATGAAAAAGACAACATGTAACAATTTTATTTCTCAGGTAGAGATATAATTACAATATACAAAAGCTAAAAAAATCCATCTTTACATAATGCATAAATAAATAAGCCTTGTTTTAAGATGATTTACTAAGATCAGATTTTTTGGGGGCAACATTGGTCTATTTGTACACCGTATATGTATATTACAGAATATATTTTCAGTATTTACTTACAAGTCAGATAGCTTTTTTTCCTGTAGTTTTATGTTTGACATGTATTATAAGCCTATTTTTTTTTTCAGATACCGTAAAGGTATCAGAATCTGAATACCTGTTAGAATGATATAAATTTTAATTGCAGACCCTCGGAGGGCTTGGATACAACTTCGATTTGAATAGTCGTCCATTTAAAATTAAATCAATATATGGCTCAACAAGCTAAAGTTTACCGTTATTCACTGATATCACTACCGGTGACTGCCGTTAAAAGGCCTGCTAAACGAGGGTACTGTAGCCATTGAGAATGTTATTTGATAATTGATAATATGTGGGTGTGTTAAGTGTTATTGTCTGTCAATCATACGATCGACAATTCTCGTAGACGGTACAGAGACAGTTGATGCCTAAATATCTCATATCTCAGTCTAAACATTGTTATAAATGAACTGGCTGTTGAAAAATAAACAACCTGACTGATCTATTTTTATCTGTGAATCGAGACACTTCAAGCTTTTAACTGTTGAATTTTGAAAATAGTTAGCATTGATCATGTCTCGGCGAACATGTATACATTGTTATTGCAAGACTGGATGTTTTTTTTAAAAAAAGAATTGGCTATTCTATTTTTATCTGTGAATCAATAGAGTTGATTATCTTCCAAGGAAAGGGAATTTATAAAATTCATTGATAGAAGTATTTAGGATCGTTATCGTTAGTCGCGATCCGTTGTTATAATCAATAAATACTCTAACAAATGTTATCATTGTACTTAAGTACACAAAGGTTTACCAAGCCTGCAGGGATTAGCTAACCTTGGTCTCGGGACTCTTGACACATTAAAAATATATCACGCGTATTTGTGAATGCCATTTGAAAATTGAAAATACGTATTGGAAATGAATGAGTCCAGAATGCGATACCAGAATATACTTTTGTCTGTATCATTCGTATTTGGAATTTCTGGTTTGTCAGGTTATCTGCGATCTTGATTATTAAGGATGCATTTGTATTGTAAAGTAATTTGAGAACTAGAGAAGCATATCAGTACATTTTCTCAATGTGAACAAGAAGGTCCCAATTAAAATACTTCAGGCAGATACGACATGTAGCATCATTTTCCGAAAATCTAGCAAATAATACTGTAAGATGAGTTTCATGATTATTAACAATGGTCAAATCCTATAAAATACAGAAGTGAAAGACGCAATGTATGTACATGTAGGCCTTGAGCGTACGATATTCACCGACAGTTCCTATCCGGCCTTCTATAGCTGCAGTGTGAAAATACCGTTCTTCCGCACCTATTTAAGGCTATTTTGGGATCTTTACCTACTATTTTTCACCTTGATTCTTTTTTATCATTTCTTGCCACAGCTGACACACATTTATAAAGATTCAACACTATTTTCAAGTAGAATTCTGCGATTAAAAACATACACCAAATACGTTTAAACTGAAGAGCAATTACGAGACCCAGACATGCGCAAACCGCATGTTTATTTCATCGCTAAATTCTACTTGAAAATGGAGTTGAATTATTATAAATTTGTGTCAAATATAGTGAAAAAGGATTCCTTTTGATGGAAAATAAAGAATTGTGGTAATAAATAGAAGGGTTCTAAAACCGCCCGAGAACAGGGGTGGGAAATAGCGGTATTTTACCGTATTTCATATTGCAGCTTAATAAGGCCAAATAAGAACTGTCAGTGAATATCGTTCGCTCAAAGACAATTCCAAAAGGAACCATACGCAGGGACACTGCCATTGGACTAACTTATATCTAACAATACAATTCATAAAATATCAGCATTATGTTATTACCGGTAATACAAGCTAATTACAGGTAATTACAGTGTTTACACTTTATAGTCTACACTCTTGTTAAACATAAGGCAATTTCAGATTTATATTACAATACCTGCTTACATAATATGATCAATGGAAATAACATTGATGAAGTTTTATGTGGTATCTATAGGCATTTATATTCTCGATGCGCAAACAATCCACATACTGGGCAATTAAGGCCCTTTGTTTACTTGAAAGAAAATGTTGTTTTTTTTTGTTGTTCTAGAAAATGAAATTAAATGTTAGAAAGAAATACATGTATGATCTGAGTAAGTTGAATACTCCTTACTTTGAAATAAGGGAAGCAACTCTGACAGGACTATACTTTTGTCAGATCACCAATGATTTCCCCATTGACTTTAATGTTAATTCTTGTTTCTTAGTATGGCTCTAACCTCTCCCCAAATTTTTGTTAGGTGGAACGTTTTTTACCACAGATAAAGCAACATATGGCAACCTCTTGCTCAAAAGCATTGCATGAGGTTCACCACTGAAAACTTGAGTTACGCAAACTAGAAAACAATAAACATGCAATTATTCATCCAACATTTCATTCAACGTAATCAACTGCTTAACTCTTGTATCCCCCAAATCATAAATATTCACCAAAACCTGGCAGAAAATGTATATTCAAACCCCTTTCTTTCATTCTATATCAAAATGTTCACAAAGATCGCCATGCAAATGGGAAAAAGGGAAAGAAAGGATAAGACTAAAAATAACTTTGGCCTTTGTTTCGTTTCTTATTGATGTATTTGATGCATTTCTATTGATTTTAGAAGTTCAATTTGATAATGCAGGCAGCCATTTTTTAAAATTTCTATTGATTTTAGAAGTTCAATTCGATAATGCAGGCAGCCATTTTATTTTTTTATATAATCCTTTGTATGCGCTGTGTAGACCATTTATCATCTACCCCAGGCTTATTTTTTTTTGTATACTTACACATTGAAATATACCCTCAAAAGCATTTAATAGTATGGCAAATTTGGTATCTAGAAAATTACTGCAATCTAAATGATTTGAGAGGGATTTGACTAAACGTTTAATTAGTTTGAAATATGTTTTTAGTCCAAATATATATCATCAAATCACACAGTAGTGATGGTTGGATATTGCTACTATCGGTTTTAACAATATCAGATGATCAAATTTAAATACTAGCAAAATTCATTGTAAAATTAAATGAGAAAAGAATTGAATATCAACAATTTGTGTCTATTACTTCAAGAGTTATGACACAAACCTTGTAAATTGATGGACAGAACTTGAAATATAAGCTTATGCATTGTTCAGACTAGAGATTCCTATAAAATTTGAGAAATTTCTGATAATTACTTAAAATTTGGTTTATAGTTACAATGTGACGCTATTTTCCACATCCATTTATGGATAATTAGAGATACCCTGCACCATCGTGGAAATACTGGTATTGTAATAGTCATTGCCATTAATTTAGGTGAATGCATAACAATTCAAACCATCATCAAAGATCAGTCGAACCAGTTGATAAACCACTTGGACCAAGACACAGTCCTAGACAGAAGACACTTACGAATCTTTGATAATACTAATACTAGTAATATATTTAAAAAGGAATAATAGTAATATGCTGATGAATTTATTTGAAATCATTTACACAACATACCAGTTACCATTTATGTACCCAAAGAAGTAATGATTGTTAACCTCAAAAAGATAATAATTTTGAATTGATGATTAAATTTAATAAAAACTTTGTACAATAAATGAAAGTTTAAACTTAAAACTAATAATCAAAATGTATTTTTTTTTTTTCATGCACAATTTTAATCAGATGAATTTGTCTTTATACCACTGAAAACTCAAACACAATGAAAATGTAAAAAAAAGAGCTGACATATCGACAAAAATAGTTTTATGACCAGTCTTAACAAAAGAATATAGAAATAGATGGATCATCATCTTTAATGAGTTTAAACCAGGTTTATTGACAAGAAGCTTTTAAAAGATTTCTTGTCTAGCCCCCTGCTTTATATTTAAAGCTAATCACAGTCCATTCATTACAGAAACGCATTAACTACCAGGGAGGTTACAAATATGTAAAAAGGTGTTGTCATCCGAACAGTCATGTATAATATGTCTATTTACATCATATAAAATGCCAAATCCACAAAATGTGCTCATCTTGTCAAAAACACTAAATTCTAAAACATCTAATACAATTGAGACACAAGTTTTCAAGTTTTTTAATTGACGAAGCAGGGTATAGATTTCACACATCAAGAACTTAAGAGACACAGAAAGAGCGTTAACTTCCATATTAAATGTAACTATGTATGTCTTGGAACTTATTTATCCTCCACATTAAACTTTAAATTAAATGTCATGTCATTGAGCTGTTCCTCCACATTACATTAAATGTAAATTGTATGCTTTGTCTTAAAATATGCACATCATTGAAATTAAATTAGAATAAAACTTATTGACAGATCTGGCCCTGAGTTAACAAGGCATTCTTAAACTTAAAAGTTAAGAATTAACTCAATTTTCAATCATCTTTGATCCAGAAACACAAAACTTAAGCCTGAGAGGGGTCGCGATCTGATTTTGGGTCTGGAATGGGGTCGCTACCAAAAAAAACATTGGGAACCTATGCTCTACTCTAGATAACAAATTCATTTTCTTTTTTTATAATCTTCCTTTTTATGAGATGTGAAAATAATTGTTTGTATAATTAAGGGAAATAAAGTATGGTGGTTTTCTTTCCATGGCATATGTGAGTGTAGATGATTTATTTGTAGGAAAGGAAATTGAATATAAGTGTTATGTAGCGATTGATTGATTGTTAGTGACAGGACTCATACAATTACTGTTACTGTTATTTATACATAAATGTAGATTTAGCTTCATGGTCCAAATCATTTTCAGTAAGCTTCACAATTAGATGATAACTTTTGGCTTTAACAAGATTCTACTAAAGTAATCGAGGCCAAATTGCTGGAAACGATCTGACTAACTTGTCTCACTTATAATTGTAATCAACATAATTGGAAATTTTAAAAAGCAGTTGTGGTGATCGAGCCGACTGTCTTATGGACAGAGGTGACTCATTTTGGTGTACTTTTGTACATTGATCGTTAATGTCTGTACCATTCTTTGCAATGTTATACCATGTTTTGTTATATCCATATTTCAAGAACACATCAAATGACCAAACAAAATTTTGATGGCTGGCCAGCGAGGACTTGGAAGTGCAACAATCTAGACCACTAGGCAATCTAAACTCCCCTCTCACATTATGCAATGGCTTATTGTAAGTGTAAGAAACCGTATACATGTATGGTACAGGGGCGGATCGGCGGGGGGGGGGGGGGGGGGGGGTCCTGTGGTAATATAGTTCACAAGTGTTGATTGGATGACAAATGATAGCTGTATATTGTTAACCTTATATCGTAATAAGATCAGGTTCACAGTCCATGCATAATTTACGATCAGTGCCATTCAGTGTAGAGGTTTGGTAATGTGTATGGTCAACTTCTTTGATTGTGTGTCACCAAGATTCTAATATTAATGCCATACTCAAAAATGTGGGGGAAAAAAAATTGAAATATGTCAAAACAGATGAAACAAAGTACAACAAAGTTAACAAAGACAATTTAAAATAAAAAAAAAATTTAGTTTGATTTTTCGCTTTGATTGGATGCCCTACAGAAATGGATGCCTAATCCCCTTCTCTGTATGTCACGGCATACAATAAACTAAAACTAAATAATGACAAAATTATACCCTAGTTGGAACCTCTACAAAATTATGAAATATAAATGAAAATAAAAAGTAACACTTGGTGATCAATGATGGACGATGGACATATCCATCTTGCCAAATCCCCTGGATGCGCATATCTCACATCTGCTATGAGAATACATGTCATATATTTATCATATAAGTTATCTCAGCAGAGACATTCATCACCTCATCACAACAGATGCTGCTAACACATTAATCTTGGCATTATTACTGCCTCGAATTGATTATGCAAACAGTCTGTGTTCAGATTCACTAAAAGACATAAATTGACAAATTACAAAGAATCCAGAACATCACCTCCAAGATTCATCATTGATGTTAAAATCCCTTTGTTGGTGGCCAGTATTCTGTATACAGTTCTGACATTGGTTTTACCCATTGTCAAAATGACTTTGCTCCCTTTTGAGTGCTATTTGTAATGGAGCGACTGGATGAATGATAATAAATATACCTCACTGGAGAATACTACCGGGGGAGATTGGATTAACCAGATACCAAAGACTGCCATTTAATTGTGACTCTTTGCATATTTCGAGGAACCGAAATGAGTGAATGCAAATCAGTTTATATTATTAATGCTTTGCTATCCCTTCGTGTCCATTACTAGGTACCAAAGAATAGTGATTTACCTTCTTTAAATTGTTTTTGTATGTTGACATTTTTAAGAACTATAGCCATTCTTGTATAATAGTTCAAAAATAGATAATGTATAATGAATAATTTGAATATTTCATTCAAATTACTCTATTGCACATGAAGATATTAGCCTTTGTAAGTTTGACAGACGTGTGCAATAATTTCAACCACCGTACTGGTTGATCGAATCTAAGTCTCGTTCCTCCATATTTGATTAAATCAAAGTATCTCTGAACCGTTTTCATCTATTTAATATCAGAGAAATCTGATGCCATCGATGTTGATTAAGGCCTGGATCAGTTAATTAATGACTAATTAATCCTTTAGAAAACATTTCAGGCCTAAAGAAAGACCTGCAGGTAGATTTTGCTCTTGCATATAATGTATGTTTTTAAGTTTTTAATTTTTAACTAGTTAGTTAAGCCGAAATTTTGACTCCGCCCAGATGTGGTGGACCTAGACCAAAGAGTGTGTGCTAATTTTGAGTGTAGTATAAACTGTGTTTAACCTGAGTTGTTATGGTACATCATTTAGTTCACGATCCATGAATAATTAAAGTAAACGTAATTATAGGCGTGTAATGACTGTTCATCCCACAGGAGAGTTGAAATAATTATAGATTACTACAAGTTCTATTACATTCATTACTAATGCTTGACAATTGTGTTCCGATTATTTTCTCCTAAGCTATTCTTTGTTATTAAATGTTACATGCGTATATTTGCATGTACATATGTACTCCCAATTAAGATGATTTCAATACAGCCCTAAATTAAAAAAATAATGTGATTTTTGTTTTGGTCAATGAAAATTATAAATAATTAATTGTCAGATGACTGCTCATTTGTATACACAGTATCATATTGAAACAAAAGTAAGAATGTATGTCTGCCAGCTGAATTACTGATAAATATTAAGTACCTTACTTCCTTGTGTAGGAATTTTTCAATGATCATAGATTAAATCAGTTTATATATCCATATTTAAGTTAAGTTGCTTGCCAATCCAGAACCTTAGCTTAACAGTGACAGTCTCCATTTACGGCAAAATGGGATATAATCATCACATACATGTAAGCTTATAGTTTAATTCTCAATCAACTAGAAGATCAACACTTCAACATCGATTATGGACCTGATACTTCTATCAGCTTTTGGCCTATGGATAGACGCTATGTTGAAATAATGATTGTATGGAACTTGTTTTATCACATACAATATTTGGATAACTATTTATATATGATGTTTTAACGAACCCACAAAAACTTCTAATGCTGTACTGTAATTTTCATAGACCGTATGAACTGTTGATATAGTTACTGTTTGGAAGTTGAAATAGTCTGTTACTATAAACTTAGTAACTAGCAAACATAAGTACCCATACAACTATAATATTGTCTTAAGTTAATGTCTCTTAAGTAGGAGGAGGTGCCCGGGTACGTGATTTCTGTCTATTTCTATTATACCATAGTTTGTTGATATCGACATGCAGTATTTTTGTATTTAGGGTTTGCTCTATAAAGTTCTTACGCCTCTTCGACAATACACGGGTGCTCAAATAGAGTATAATCCGCTACTGTTCTATAACATCAATTATATGACTTCTGCATGCAATATTCAGTACAGGTTGATAAATTTAACAGTCACACTGTGGAGGTTGATCTACCCGTAGTCATGTTTGAGAATTGGGTCATTCAAAAAAATGCTAGCTTTAATTGACCGAATGATGGGTCCTGACTCCTGAGACATTTCTGTCAATTTTTAACACAATTGGTGAAAACATGGCACGTTTTGAGTTGAAACCCATGGTCTATAACCTTACTTATTATAAAGTCTGTGAACATATTATATCAGTCATAGACTTGTAATGTTTGATCTGATGCCAGTAAATGGCTACTAGTCAACATGTACTGTTGATATTTCGGAGAAGGCGAGTGATCACAATGTCAGTCCTTATGTAAAATTCTGCCAAGGATCTGATCTCTGACTCATTTAGATTAATATGTCCGAAAAACTGTCAAATTAGACCAGTATTAAGAGTTAGAAGATTTTGTGATATAATTGATGTTTTCAGTAAGAAGACTATCATGATACAAGTGTTATCAGTTTGGAGATTATCATGATATCAGTTAGAAGACTATCATGATATAACTGGTAATAATATCAGATGAATTAGATTATTTTTGTGATAATAGGTATAATATCAGTTAGAAAGACTATCGTGATATGACTATTAGTAGTATTATCAGTTAGAAGAGCATCACGATATACAAGTAAATTATTAGTGAGGAGACTATTGTGATATAATTAGTATTATTATCAGATAGAAGACCATCATGATATATTATCAGTTAGAAGACTATAAATAAGAAGACTACTTACCTCCCTTCACAAAGCTGGTGGTGGGTATATTTTTGTTGCCTGGCAGTTATGATTTGAAGGAAAGAGGGGGTAATTAATCAGAACTTGAATGAAAACCGATGCAGTGTCAATCATATAGGAGTTGATATGTTGCTCCAGACTATAAAGATATTGTGTGGAAGGTTTTTCTGGCAGTATTAAAATCAATACACCAAACCTATGCTATTTAATACTATAGAGAGCATAGTTAGTCAGCTGATCAGCAATCTGTAAACACAGTCGAAGCTGCTATTGGATTGATGCAGGAAATTTGCCTTACCATTTGTGCTTTATATAAACAGCAACAATAGTTGAAAATAACCAGTTGGATGTAACAACAGTGTCTATATTCTCATGGATGTACATATAGTTCTTTTTCATAGGCTCAGTGTGCCAGGTCTGTACATACAATCAACTCAGTCAGATTTTGATATTTTTAAAACAAAAGTTACAAACTATTTTATAGATGTTAGAGCACTTTTTTATATTAACTTTATTGCTATTCACTGAAGACAATTGAAACAAACAAGATTGAGAAAATTGGATTTAACTGAAAAGTAAATTGAATTATTAAAAGAAATTGTGGAAATATGTGCCTCGAATACAAAACCTAACTAACTCAGAAAATTTGACTTTTGATTTTGATAAAAACAAAAACTTGTAATTATTGGAGAAAATTAACCTTGTTTTAGAAACAGAAATCAAGTGATGTGTTGAATGCCAGGTGAACTATCATGGTCTGGCATTATGAAGGAGTGAAAAAAATTTGTTTTGTGATCTCAATTCCAGTAACAATATTATGCAATGAATTTTGCTTGAGACATAACACGGAGGTTTGAGTTAGATAACAGTTACCAGTAAATCAATTTCTGATGGATGTTTGGCGTATAAGAGAAAATGTTTTAATGGTGATCTACAGTAATCTAAATGTAGATGCCATTAGTAAAACGTATTAGTGGGATTTTTAAATCATCTATTCCTTATCATCTGTATCATTTACCATGTGAATTCAATTGTTCGCTGTTTTGAAAAGGAAAAATCTCTGGATGGAAATATTGTCAAAGTTGTTTACGGTATAACTTCTTGCAATATCCGTCAATATTCAATTGAGTAAAGGAATTTTGTGAAATTTCAGACATTTGTTCAAATAGATATCAGTACCCAATGAAAAGGTATTTTCAACAAATCAGTAATTGAATTTTTTGGTTCTACTAAAATATTTCTAAACTGAACAAATTATCACTGATTTTTTTGGTTGTTGGAATCATGTACCTTTCTGTTTAAATTTGTTGTCAAAGAAATTCTGGTATGTTACATTGGTATGTTAGGGAAGTACAGGACAGGCTAGTTGGTTAATTTTTGGCTAAACTAAATTACATGTATCTGTAGTAATAGTAATGTTGTGTTCAAAATCCGAGACTGGATTATGGATTTAAACCTTATTAGCCATGATTACAATCCTCAGTTTATTATGTGACAAGGTTGGGGCAAGGGACTTTGTAAAACCTCATTCTCTCTCAACATTGCTTATCCTAGAAAATTATATGTATGTGTCAAGATGACTGAGTTTAGAGTATTAACACAGTGTTGTAGTCATTACTATAGAATTGATATGCATGTCTTGTAATCATCTTAGTCCAAAGGTTAAATATAATAAGATTATCATGTCTGATAATAATATAGATATTTTATATGATGTCAATGTCATAGATTAACAAGAAGAAGATATTTTCACTGGGTTTCTCTTGTTTGAAAAAGCTATTAGTTATTCCCAGGTGTAGTAGGTCAAGGTGTAAAGACCCCATTCACTCAAGCAAAATATTGAAGTAAAAGATACCATCCACTGCGATTGTCTGGAAACTACCACTATCTATCCTCTTGGTCTCTGTTTTATTATAATTTTATGACTATAATGTTATGACTATCAGTAGGTAAGGTTATACCAGTACATGTTATTGTTGTTCTTATACTGTGTTGTTTATATACATGCTAGTATTGTATGATATATTTAGTTACATAGTACACTAGACATAAAACAACCCACAGGAAAATACAATAATAAAACTGATGACTGAATTAGACTCTTCTTAAAATAGACAGTTATGAACATGTGGGGTTACCCCTGATAGCTGTAAAATTATTTATACAATCGAAAGCCACTTTGCCGTAATAATACATAGTTGTGCATTAGACAAGACAGGTTTGCTTACTCTTTCCAAACACCTGATTATGACTGTTTTTGAGGAGTTCATTTAGCGACAACAAAATAAGAAAAATACCAAAAGCAAAACACACTAACAAATTGAAACAAATAGAATAAAAAGACTTTCTTTGTGTTCATGTTTATCTATTCATGATTGAATTATTTATTACAACAATATGCACTGGGTACCCCTCACTGAAAATTAAAAGATTGTGATGTTTGAAAACGTGATGTTCTGAGAAAAGGATAAAAAAATATTTAAAAGTTCTGCTACAGATAAGAATATTTGAAAAAAATGTTGAATGTTCCATTTATTTGTGAAATTTGAAAGATGTATTGATTTGAAAACAACAAAATGACTCTGTTAATGGAGCTATCCCAGATATTTTTAAGTGAATGAATTGGGTCGACACCATTTGAAAAAAGAATGTTAAAAAACTTTATACTAGTCATGTTCAACTATCAGAAATTGTGAGATACTTTATCTCTTCACATTTTAGTTATTACCATTTTTAACAAAGGGTCATCTGACAAATATGAGACTAACCCTTATTTAAAGCCAAATTAAGCTTAATTTATAAAGTTTTTTTTAAGAACAGTGCATTGTATATGAATCCTGCACAAACAATCTGAACATAACATAAAATAGAAATAAATATAGCTCTCTCAAAAATTACAGAATTCACACAAGGAAGTATATTATTTATTAATATATTTATAACATTATGATATATACCATTCAACAAGAGACTTTGTTTATAAATTGAACCAGTTTGTGATTAAAATCAATTGCAATATGGATTAGACGTTTGGATTAGACGTATGGATTTTTGTTTACATATTTTGATGTTTACATGTTTAACTTGTTCAGTTTGTAGCACTACCTGGGTACATTGTAGAATGTCCTATAAGTTACAAGGCTTTTGGATCACTTGTCAGGGAGGGTGTGGCACCGACTAGGCTTACAGACTTACAAGGAAAGTCTGGAGTCTGGACACTTAACCATAAAAATACAAAATACTAAATGAGACAATAAACTCCACTCCATTCCATTCTAGCCAGCAAAATAATGGTAATAATCTTTTATTTTCATTTTTTCTCTACTGAACTATGGAAATGGGAAATTCTAAAGGGGAGTTTTCAATGCATTTAAGAAGTCAGTAGTTCTAATGATTTCAAGATTCACTGCAGTGGTAGATGCAGGAGTTGTTTGTTGTGGATCTGAGAGTTCATGTGGATTTGTTTGGAGTGATCAAATCTTTGATATATTTGGGTTATTGATTGTGTTGAACTCTATGAAATGACAATTTTTCGGGATCTTGTTTTTTGTACTTGAATAACACTACCAGGTAACGAAATAACCAGGTTAGCATCACAGTTTGTAATATATTTCCGTTGTTAATACATTCTGAAGTTACTGCGAGTCTATGGAAAAAATTGATTAGGGAAACTTACTTGGTAATTTATCTATAAAGTTGCAAATTATTGTTATCAGTTAATTATTATATATAGTACTCTAGATTTTAACTACACATATTAGTTCCTCAAAATTCCATGGTCAGTAAAATATTCAAAATCTTTCACAGATAATCTGACAACTGCTACATTTTACAACACTACTTTCATTTCATGTCTGTTTTCAGTTCCACCTTTATCCAGACTTAATAAATACTTGGAAATATTGGTCATGCGTCTGGAAAATGTGACCGCTTACAATGCCACTTACTGCATTCTCTATTGCTTAATAGTCTGATCGTAATACTAATATTCATGATTTTTGATTTGAGATAACTATTCCAATGATCAAAACAATGCTCTCAAAGGTTGACATATTTTATGTAATAAGTCAGGAGCTGCTGACTTGCAACACTGAAATTTTGGGATCACACTTTTCCAAATGTCTCATATTAACAGCTTGTCTGTACGATAAGAATCAAGAAATAATAAGATACTATTTCAGAACAGGATGATAGATAACGCTTTATTTCAAGCATTTTTATACGCCCACATTGAAATGTTCTCATTACTGACAAAAGAAAAAATATGCGACAACACTTGGTGACTGTCCGAAAGATGTGACTGCTGTGTGCCTTTTAACCTATCTATGATTATTATGCATAATTTTAAATTCAATGATGGCTACTGTATATAACCAAGGTGGACAATACACCAAGGTCTTTGTTGGCAAAAGAGTAATTCAAACTATGTGACATCAACATGCAGTTACAATTTTAGAACCAGTTGGTGTTGAAAATACCATGCAAATACAATTGAGAGATGATCAGTAACATGCAAGTTATGCACATAAAATGATGTAAAATATTAATATTTTCCAAAATAACAATAACCTCCAAAACTGTACTGTAAACTGTTACATTTAATTAATATTGAGTAATGGTGATGAATTGTAGCTGTTTCACTCTGCTAACCAATTGTCAACAATTATTTTGTTTCCTGATTTGTACTTGTTGTACTCTGAAAACATCATTATGGATTGGTTAAAAGGTGTTAAATTTGATAATTATGAAGGCCAGATTATACATACCTACCACATATCGTCATCCACTAGTATTGTATAAATATTTAAATTTTAATCAGTGAAATCAGTTCTGTTACTGATTTTTGGCTGTGTTGAGTATGTTATTCACGGTATAAACTAGTTATGTTGAGCATATGTGTGGAGCATTTATTTAGTTGTGCTCAGTATTTTTTTCACTTTATAAGCTAGTTGTGTTAAGTAAGTGTTATTCACAGTATAAACTAGTTGTGTTAAGTAGGTGTTATTCACAGTATAAACTAGTTGTGTTGAGTAGATGGTATTCAAGTATGGGGTTTTGGATGGCAGAATGGTTAGCATTTGCCTACTGTGTCATAAAGCCTGTCATTGAGTCAACTGGCGTGGTTTCGAATTCCTCGGTTGTATGTAACAAGGACTAGAGTCGCCTGTCCAACCTCTTTCATGGTTTACTGAGGGATTCTCCAGTTTTCTCCCACCGCTAAAGCCCCCTACTTGCAAGTGAAACTGAAATAAAATTTTAAGAAACACATGTTAGTCCCTAAATGACGTAGTTTGTGTTGAGTGTGTTAAAACACATTTCTCTCTCTATTTAGGTATTCCAGTATACTCTACATGTATGCTTTGGTGCCTATCAGAATTTGTTTTAGATGCTTTCTAGCATATAGGACCTCAGAATACATTGACCAGATACCAATTCTCATTCACATACATGTTATAACTATCAAATGGAATTTGGGAAATTAGATAGAAATTCCAACACCAACAATGACATTCCTGAGGTGTTTTCCACCTTTACTCATTGTTAACATTGTCCAACCGATCTTGACTAAATATTAATTTAATTGTGACTATTTCTCAGGCAAAACAATTTTTTTTTTTTCTCTTTTGTGGTTGTACCATGTTTACTGCAGACAAACACTGCCTAATTTACTTGTTGATACTATTGCAAGAAACACAAAAGAATTTTTACAGTAAAAACATTGTCTCTGTTGGTATCATAGAAACAAATATGCGAATGAATTCATGATAGACGATGATTAGCAGAACATGTTGGAATGCAATGGGGTTATGAAAGTTTTTAAGTCGTTTCAACTATTTGTGTAACCTAATGGTTACCTCCAGCAAATTTGTGGAAAACGAATGGTGAATTTAACTGAATTACAAGCGAAATAGATTTTTTTCCAATTTGATAGAGACAAAAACTGTTGATGCAGAATACAATCATAATATTGAATGACAATATCTAATATCACAATTCAATTACCGTCAAATGTCAACTGCCAGACAGTCCCAATTTTACTTATGAAATATTTTCATGTGGATCTCATTGTTTATTGAAAGTAAATAGGTAAACCAATGCGATCTTGATATACAGTTAGAATTCTAAAAGTGTCAAAGTTTACTAATTAAAGCCTAGAATTCATCAATGTTGGATGACAGCTGATCATTATCTATTAAATGTATAGGTTTTGATATACTACATGTCTATGTAGCATAGTGGAAATCAAAACACATCAATCTATAAACAGCTGCCTATGCAGAAAGTTCAGCGACATTTTGTCCATGAAAATTTATCGATAATTTAACCTTTTTTAATCCAATTGAGCCCAAGCCAGGACATAAGTATTAATATTTTGATTTTGTATTCTTAAAAAAATTAAATTTAAAATGATTAATCTCAGTATATTAGTGTGGATTATATATAAAGCTGTGAGAAATTTGATATTTTAGTGAACAATGCAGATAGCATATCAGAACTTTAGTCAATTTGTGGATGTTCTAATAGAAGATTTCCATTGATTTATATATCATCTGATTAGCAGTACTTGTTTTGAATAATAAATGTTGTGCTTAGAAGAACCAGAAGGCAATTAAATATAAATTATCTCTGATAATTATGTCATGAGTTGTTATAGTGAACTATTCAGCTTACTTGTATATTAATTGCCTGGCAACTTATCTTTAGAATAGTTCATTTGTTCTCTGTCATATAAATCACAGCGATTAAGAAATAACTTACAAATTACAAATGTTAACAGTTACGTATGACATTTACATTTTCACAAACAAAAAACAGGTGTTTTCAAAAACAAATTTATTACATTTTTAAGACAGTTTTTTCAAAGCGGTTCTGTCAATAATTAAAAACTTCCAATAGCTGATTAGCAACAAAAATCTTTTACTACCATTTCGAAACAAAAGGTTAGTAGACTTTGAATAATGATCCAGAAAACAAAACAAGGACAGCGCAACCTTTAAAAATGGTGTTGTGACGTCAAGAAAAATGATTAGTTTGTGTTAAAGTGTATAAATATTTAATTTAAGGAGCATGTTGTGCGGAAGATTGTTCAATGTTGCCAGAAGGCTAATAGGCATAGCAGAACAATAGGATGTTAAACCTCATTACATTTCATTTCTTGTACTAGGTTTACCGTATTTAAGCATTCAATTGATGTCATATTTTAGGAAAAGATGGTATGTCAAATAAAAATCAATATATTATTTTTGATAAGATTATATGAATTTAAATATTATGGACTGAAAGACCATGTTTTACCTTTTAGACAGTTGAATTAGAAAAACATAGCTCTATATTAATTTAGATGCTATATCTTGATCCTGATGGTCATATTATGATACAAGACAGAAAAAAATGACTTTTAGAAATTGTAGGAATGATTTGAAATTTTGACCAATATCTTGAAAAGTGTTTATAGCATCAAACTGGATAGAGAAGCTTCAATCTAGTTAATTGTATTGATGAAGTGTCTAATACATCTGTCTTACCGGATCTAAGATGAGTGGTGGTGATCAAAGGGGGTTATAAATTGTTTGGACAACGGTCAGTTTTAGAAACCAGTTTAAAGACTATTTTGACTATTTCTTACTTTTTTGAATTTAGAGAAAGACTTAAAGTTGTTCTTTATATAATATATCAGTTCTCCAAAATATATAGATGGAAAGTTTAAACAAGAAATATCCATAATTGTCCTGGAAACTCAGTCCATAGTTTATTCCAGATTTGGAAGAGGGTTGGGTAACACTAGAATGAAAACTCACAAAATGCTGGAAATCAATTGAGTTTGTCCCGTTTGTTCCAAGAAATCTCCTCAGGATTGTCGTTCAGGAAGGCCTTGCAAGAAACAGCATCCAGTGGTTTGGATGCAATGGCAAACATAGGTCCTGTGTGCATGTTGATTTGACAAGCACGTAAAATGTCGTAAAAGATCTGTTGTCCTAGTAAATTTCCCTTATCTTATATATATATCATATTGCATATCCCATACCCAGCTTCATTAGCAGAAAATTAGGACTTAAAACTCCCATTTCCATAAGTATACGTGTGAAATGTATACTTGAAAAACAAGAGTATATAGGTTGTAGTCGAAGCAGGGACAAACAATAAAGGGTAGTATAATCAAAACTAATATTACATCAACAGACCCTTTTTTCATCTGAACTACCAACAACTGTATTTTTTGGAATTGGTAAGATCTAAAATAGAAATTGTAGACATGGGTTTAGATTATAGCAGAAATGATGAGCTCCTGATCTATGTGAACTGGTAGACAGATTTTGCAATTTGTTTCTCATTTTCTTTTTTTGATTTTCAATGTAAAAATTACCCAATAAATTAGACTTGTTTTATATCATTGTGTTGTGTACAGCCATTGAAAACACAGCACTTCAATTACACCAAGATCGTCCACTTTTCAATGAACTCGCTACATTACATGGCTGCCAGGTCTGTCTGGACAGCAGCTGCTCATAATATGTGTTAGATTTTATGTGGCGCAAAAAATCAGAACGATACAGACAAAATAAGATATCAAATTGATGGGGAGAATTTTGTGCTCAGAATTCCACAAAATGCAAATAAATGTTTCAATAATTTGTCATGCAAGTTCCTGAATAAAAAGTGGAACACATTATTTGAATTAACCTTTAACTTTACGAACTAAATGGTAATTTCTATTTTTATGGTTACATTAACAATGGAGGTGTTATGGGGCCAAGTGGGATCACACATACACTTTAGATAATGAGATCTGTCATTGATTCAATTCTCTGGTTTGTTCCAAGAGTTATTAAGCGGGGGAAGTGAGAGGAAATTTATGCTTAACAAGGCCTGTTATCTGCACAAGTCATGGGTACATTTCAGGGTTTGTATGTGACAAGGAATGTCTTTAATTTTAAGCCAGCACATTAGTCCCGAGATATCTTGAATAGGGGAAGTTAAAGCCCACCTGAACAGAGGTTGAAAAATTGTCTACAAGTTGAATCCAAGTATCTTCAAAGATTGTGGAAAAGTAGAACAAAATTTTTTCTTGTTGAGTGCAACAACCAAGGAAAAATTCTGTTTTTTACCCTCTCAAAAATAAGCTAATTTAATTTCACTGTTAGTTTTATTCTGTCTCGCGTTTCTATTTGTAGCAAATGTTAATCACTTGACTCACTCAACAATAAACAAGTATTATTTTGGAAGTTTTTAAAGCTTATTATAATATACATGTTTTATTATGCTTTCAAATCATATCACATGCACTAGTTTGACTCTAATTGCTATATAAGATTTTGTGCTAGGATAATATGTATTTAATTAACCTTAATTACAAATGAACAAAATATACCCCCACAGCAGCCAAATCTTCCAAGCGGTAGACAAGGGTATTGTCACATATTATATTATTTTTTTTTGATAATTAATTGGGGACATTTACAAGATTTCAAGCACATCAGATTTTATAATTTTCATCGTTTCAGGGTTCACAAGGGTCGACAAAGTGACACAAGGGCCATAACTCTAAAAGTAATTATTTGATATTCAATAGGATTCTTCATTTCACAAATTTAAATGATTGCGCATGAATATGAATTTTGTCATTGGAATGTTCACAACGTTCAGCAAAGTGAAAAAAGGGTCATAACTCTTCGACAAAATTACTCGATATAACTTTAATTCAATAGGAGTTTTGTTTAACTTATTTAGATGATGCACAAAATTTCATACAGATTGGATGATAACTGTTGTCTTCGAGCATTCACAAGGTTCAACAAAGTGAAACAAGGACCATAAATCTTGAAGTAATGAACAGAAATTGCTGAAATTCAATAGTCTCCTTTGTTTCACTAATTTAAATAATGCATACTATATATATATTTCATACAGATCAGATGATAAGTGGAATAATGGACATTACTCCAGAAGAAATTTAGAGATATTATTGAAATTAAGAGATTTCTTCATCTCACCAATATTAACAACATATCATAAGGGACAGAACTCAAGAAGAAATTAACAGAAAGACTTTTTCATCTCACTAATAGTAATATTAACGACATAAATCAATTTCAAAACAGTTTAGACAATATTTTATGTAATATTATATATAGAGTGTTCACACGGAATTGTGGATGATGGAATAACTGGGGGTGGGGGGGGGGGCACAACAATTTACAGCCAAATTACATGTGGACATATAAAAATATTTCTTGTAAGGGCAGTTATTCTATAATTAAGCACATATTTGAGTATAAAAATGTAAAGACGGACCTGCAGACCTTAAGAAAATGCATGGAGAGTGAAGCCAGGTTTTCAAAGAAATATTTTCAATATTTAGAATGTTATACTACAAATCTTGCTTTGTGATGATTGTTTGTAAAGTTCATTTAAAACGTGTTCTTTATCAATAATAAAGATGAGAAATGCATGACTTAATTATTTGATTTGATAATTTTCTCTGATGTTAATCCCTGTTTGATTAAAAAAGAAAGTGTGATTCATTGTACACCAAAGCCTAATCTTAACATTATTAACTCCCAGTTCACCCTCAAGTTCTTTTGCCTCTATGAAATCTTGCAACCAATTATTTATCTGAACTCGAACACCATGTCCACTAAATCAGTCCTTTTTGATCTCTTAACCAAAACACTCATTTGTTCCACAGACGATATTGAAACATTTTGGTCAGAGACGCTTTAAGTTCCGTGGAGTTGTTTTGAAATGTGGATCCAACCCCATGGGTTTTCTCCGAGTCCTCCGGTTTCCTCCTACTGCTAAATACCTCTATTTGCAAATGAATCATTGAAATTGAGGACACAACAGTTTATTTACAGGACAAAATGCTGGTGACGATACACAAATTCATACACTAAATAAAAACACTGAAAAGATACAACAACAACATTATTTACAAAAGTGAAAGAGCCATAAAGTTATTTGCATGCAAGGGATTCTACTAATTATAGAGTAATTATCAAGTTAATTATATAAAGTAGGATTTATTATTAAGATAATAAAGGACATGTGTTTATTTATATGTAGAAAAATAAGAAGCTTGTTCCAGGAGCACAAACACAGTAAACACTATAATAAAAAACAATTAAACATATACCACAATTATTAAAACATTATCACTAGCTATTAGAGTAAATTACTAGTTAAAAATGAATAGAGAGTTGCCTATTGTATAAGAATATTTCATTACTATGTGATATTTGCTTCTAAAACTAAAGTACTTATTGAATATTAAAATGTCTTGTCAAACAAAGGTTAAAAGTACCTTGAAATAAATGATTAATTTGTACAAGAAGAAGGGAACAAAAGATAAGGTGTCCTACACAGCTAAAAATTGAAATTAATTACTAATTATAAGTAATAAAAGGTGAACTTACTTAATTTATATATCTGCCAATGACTGAGTTCAATGACAAGCATTTCAATTTTAGCTTAAAAATCAAATTGTTAAAATTATCAGTTAGATTGCTAGAAACTTTTGCAAAAAGATAATTGTGCAAGTAATCAATGATTGTCATCTTATTAATATGGGATTGACATTAGCCCCACTATTGGCTTGTTATTAGACTGTTAATTAGACAAAAATAGAGCCTATATCAATAGTAGATGTATGATATTGATATTGATCAACTACAAACATGTAATATACAAGTCAAGAGATGGTTTAAGCTATCTTTATATACAATAAATAATGTCGATCACAAGACTTGTACAAAATCGTTGTCACCGTGAACGGGCCCACAGACGATTATTTGAAGTGTTTTTAAAATTGCCGCGATGATACAAAACAAAATGCCGGTATAAGGCAAAAGATACAATAGAATGGAATATTTGATGTCTTGTCAACAGAATTCTTCAGTCAATTTTAGATAAACATATGTCAATTTTAGTTTGTAATGCAGCGTAGTAGAAGTTTGCCTGGACATGGGCTTTTATATATTTCTTTATAGTTATATTTATAAAAATAAATATAGTGCTGTCGTACGATAGATCAGGAATAAAGAATAATGCTTTAGTGAAGCATTTATCTACTTGAATGAAAGATGATTTGATATTAAATTAGTGGCTGTAAGCGTTAGTTATATACATGTATATTAAATTTATAAACCTTTGATAAGTTACATGGAAACTTCATAGTATTTACTATTATTGTGAGGTATAAACTTACAGCTAAAACTGTCTCAGTATTTCAATGTGGATGTATGTATATATATCTTATTTACTTTTTTTTTATAAAAGTTATTGAATATAATACCTTTGTAAACAAAGTGTGAATTTATCTGTGGTGTATACATGTATACTCTGTAATGAAGTGTAAATAAATAGTATGCTAAAAATTGCATGAAGCGAAGCCTATATTTCATAAACTTCTTATACCACTTTTATTAATTATTAATAGAAATTTGAGGTCAGTATATAGCTAGCATATTATGATATGATTTAATTTGTAAATGTGTATTAAAATGATATTAGTATATTTCCATTACTGGTTCAGTGGTTTAAGATAGAGACATTTACCAGTTTGATTTAGTGGTTGTGCAATTAGTTTTTATTATTTTTTGGGTCATAGTCATAGCAAGCAACTTGAGGTTGTGACATTGATTATTGAAAATAAAAAGGTTTCTTCTACTTTAGATAAAAATAAATAGATCTGTCTAATATAATATAGTTAGTTAGATTATAAAACCGCAATGTGGCTTAGGTTATTAAAAGTTATTTAAATATAAAGCTCTGTACACATATCCTTTTATTTTATTTACCCCCCCCCCCAAAAAAAAAACAACAAAAAAACAACTAAAAAAAAACCTTACCTTTTTAAGATTATTCAAATTGGTCAATTGCAAATACATGGCTATTATTACATTCTACTTTGCCATCTTATCTTTCTTATCATTAGGCAAATATACTTAAGTATGGTACTATCTTCTATGTGAAGGTCTTTTTATATTCAGAATTAATGTGTTTAATTACATAATAACTACAGTCTTTTTTTTTTGCATTAAACATTTTTTAACATACTTGCTAGTTGTGCCTTTAATTACAAGGCCAGTGATATAAGATATCTATGTATATTTATATCTGATTTATCATTTGTCTCTCCTGATAATTATGTATTATCTCATTGAGTTTTATAGTGCAAAATTAGATAGATAAAATAGTAATAACAAAAACCTTAATGCACCGAATTTAATTTATGCATTGTTAAACATGAATTCTTTATCCCTGCCTTTGACATACTTACTTAAAGAGCACATAAAGTGACAAAAAAATCTATGTACTTAAAAGAATTTTAAAATGAAATATCATATATTGTACTCTTTGTGTTACGGTGAGTTGTGAGACTTCTAGAAAATAATAGTGACATGCTACGGCTGTCTTCTAATATACGAAGCAGTATTTGCCAATTTTTATTCATATCTTTAATTATATAACGCTTGACTCTTAACTAATCAATATATTCCCAACAATCTTATCAATTCCCTAAACAGTCAGGTGCTAATTAATATATGTTCCTTATTGAGATCAACTTATTGTAATAAACTGTTATATTAATAAACTGTCTTGTGAATGTGTAATATAAGTGTTAAGTTGTAATTTATAAACGAAGGTACGTAGTGGATCATTTTCGTTTTTATTCCTTCTAAAGTCTAACCCTGTGTTTGCAAATAATACTGTACTAGAAAAGTGAGGTCTGTGAAATATTGATTTCTTTCCTATCTTGTTGTTTTAATCTGAAGTCTATAAATTGTAGGTGTATTGTTGACTTACTTGAATTTTTGGTGATCAAAAAATTATAAAGCATTCTTAATAATAAGTTATGCTATTTTGTGCAGCTAATTTGCATGAAACAAATTATTCTGTAGTTTAGTAAGTGTGTCATTTGCATTTTTCGCTAAAATATTAAATTTCTAACGGCCCTGCAAATTTGATTATTTACCATTACTTTACTTAGGAAAAAAATTAGTCAAAGCTAGATAAAGTTCAATTATTATTTCAATCGTTTTGAAATAGGCCTATTAATAAACTTTTGCTAACAACGAAATAAAAAGCGGGTTAGATCAATGGAATTTCAATTGCACACATTTTATTCTTGTACTGAATGAAGTGAATGACATTGAACCTTTTTTTGGACTGACATTCCTATATTAAAGCTTCATCTTATTTTCTGCAAATGATTCATATTGTAGATCATGCTTTCATTTCAATCATTCTTCTTTTATTTTGTCTGACTTCTTTTGTATAAGTTGGTGTTTTTGATCTAGTGTTATATGATTGAGTGTCATCTATATATATTATCTTTGATCCTTCCTACATCTCTTTTTGATAAAAACAATCTTTGCATGTTTTCTTGCTTTTCAATTTATGTTTTTAACATTAAGGGAAAAATTCTTAAATAGAAATACACTTCTAAAATGTCATAGCAACTAATAGTTTCTTCCTTGTGTCAGCAGTTTAAATAGGAGACTAAAGCCTGGTGCACACTATGTGACAACTGAAGCGACAAATTTGGAGACAAATATTATTGCAGCAAGTAAAGTGGTGTGAGCACACTACACAAAGACTTTCACTTACCAAATTTACCGATGCAAGTGCACCCAAGCAATATTAATTGATGTCAGCACAAAAAAACCCCATGAGATTTTATTAAGAGACCACTCCTGTTAAGTGGTCAAAGTGGTAAAATTCCCATGGGTGGCTGCTTAATGCAGATTCTACTGTAATAATACGCAGTTTATCACCCAAATAAAAAATGTCATATCTTGTAAACAAAATGAGAGTACTCTGCGCTCTTAAATTGTGATTGTATTATATTGTTTGTATATTATAAGATTGGCACTCAATTTGAGTCACAAGAAGCAGATAAGTAAGACAGCAGTATATTAGGTGTGGCTATTCTGTTATGCAGTAAAGTTTATTTTTAAATGATGAAAGATTTCACAATATTTAAACTAAAGCCATATATCTAGTTTCATTTATAGAAGACAAGGAATAAGGTGATGGCTAACTAAATTGGTAGTTTCGATTCCGGTGTTGGCAGGGAAAAAAAGGGAAAATCTCTCCACATTTTCCACAATGCTTTCTCCTTGTCACAGGTGTTATAAAATTGCATAAAAGAATTCCTATCGGTTTATATTTGTCAAAGTACTGGCAACTCAATCTATAAAATTGGATTAAAATTGGATAAAAAAAATCTTATCAGTTTATATTTGACAAAGAGTACTGGCAACTCAATCTGACTAAAACACGGATCACAATTGGTTTTACTTGCCTTTACTCCATTAGGGTCTGGAAGAGTTGTTATGTAATCTGCATTCTGGTTGATGTGAGGGATTAGCCAATGAAGCGATCTGTTACAGCAAGTACTTGGTGTGAGAGGCACGTAACTATGTGTATCCCTCTAGAAACATCAACACTGATTTGTAAGTCAAATGTCTGATGTCATAGGGTCAAAAGTCGCTTGCATGACCCCTGACGCGGCCTGTTACTTCAACTGGTCAGAACTTTCTGTAGTGGAGGCTATCGAAAGTATAAAAAAACGAAACAAATTAAAGATCTGCATTTTAATAAGATTGGTGGATATAGCAGCCTATCTTAATTCTTTGTGAACACCTAATTTTTGGTATGGAAAAATGTGTGTTAAAAACAAAGAATACATTAATCTTAACCCAAAGCAAATCAAGGCTATTTAACAAGATTATGAATATGTACAACTACAAATCAAGTCCTCTTTACAAAAGTGTCAAATTACAAAATCTTATTTTAGTATGAATTAAGAGTGCATGGTTGAGAATTTTGCCCTGGACATTGGTTTTTCTGATTACTTTTCTACAAATTGCATCTGCACAGGGTACCATTAAGTTTTACATGGATTTAAAAACTCAAGACATTCTGCTTGTGAGTATACTCTTAACTATGCAACCACTGATGATGACCCAGTCGTTTAAGAAAACAAAGATCTCTTCTCTTTCGATTCTTTCATGAGCAGAAGTTTCATTGACCTTTTACCTAGATTATTATTCACACTCACAGTCATTATGTGAATACATCAAATCGTTTTGATTGGTCTATTATTCTCTTTCAAATTTGCTTTACGTTTTCTACATTCTTCCACAATTTGAAAAGAGGGTGTTTGAAACATAGTATTTTGACAAGAAAATTAAGTAAAGGAGATTCCCCTTTGAAATTGGAGTGCACGTCTATTATTCGATTATGTAATGATAACATCAGTATTTATCTTGCTAAGATTAAGAATCTTTTTGGGTATGGCATGATATTAATTAAGATCAAATGATACAAACGTTGTACAAAATATGGGATTTAAATACTAAAGTGTAAACTTTACTATACTATATACCTTTAAATAACACGTGTACAATATTGTCAATATATCTCAATCAGTGGAATGTGAGTTGCCATGGGTGAAAAAAGTTATGTCTCGGATCAGGTGATTGATTATTGATGAGTATCTGATAACAAGAAATAGATTGAGCAAATAAATATTAGGCTCGCTGCTCATCTGAACATATATCACTGCTGTGCTATTATAGTCATGTCATGTTTGATTTATTGCACAGTTGCATGTCATCAAACTCGCAAGTGTGTTAATATTGTCATAATCAGTGAACAACAAAATGAGCAGGACTGCATGTGAATTCAGATGTGATATTTTTATTCAAATTTTGGATTGATGTTAGATTTTTAAAATTGGTTTTATCAGTTTAAAATATCCCGAAAGTTGCAAGTTTTGTTCATGTGTCAAATTATTTGATTTTTAATCTGTATGCATTTGTTGGATCTCCATCATGGTGATCTACATTGGTTAAAAATGTTCACAATTTCTATTATATTTTTTACTCTCTATATTATGGCAACATTGGTTAAAAATGTTCACAATTTATTTGATCTCTCCATTTATGGCGGCGGCTCTGAAATTGGTTAAAGGATGTATGGCTCTGTCTATATATGCAACCTTGAAAAAGATAAAAATATGGTTTCAAAAGCACATATTAATAATTAATGTAATATGGATGTATGTGAAGTGGTTTAGATTCAATATTTGAAAAAAATATTGTAATTTCTATAATCAGTCATGTTTGGTGAAATATATAAACAGTTTAAATTCTACATATTTTCATGTGGATGTATATTGTCGTGGCCCCTATTCATCCGTCCACAATTTGTTTGTGGGACAGTCTATTGGTCACAATGTGGTGGTATTATACCGTCGTCCCTATCCGTCCGTCCGTCATTCTGTCCACACTTTTTATCCGATTTTGATGATACTTGAGACAGGTCTATCTCCCAAAGATTTTGGGGTTTTTTTGTTTTTTTTTAAACAATATTTATTCAGATAACTGAAAGGATTGGGGAACAGGACAAGGCCTATATCACCCCTCTTCCTTTAGATAGGGTTAGGGTATCAGACCATAACTTCATGGCTTATGGCCCCTGATTGTACAAAAAAATCATGATTTTAATGTGTGGACTTTCTAAAGATCACAATTTTAATCTGATTTTGATGAAACTTGAAATGCATGTTTATGACACAAAGAGCTTGATTTCTTTTCATAATCATGCATATCGGATCATAACTTCTTGATTTATGGCCCCTGATTGCACGAAAAATCATGATTTTTGTTGTTTGTGGTACCTCTAGAGGTCACAATGATTATCCAATTTTTAAAAATGTTAGAATATATCACTGTTAACTGCTACATCAAAATGTGGGCTGAGTTCGAATTTTGTGAAAATCAGACCAAAATTGTGGAACATGGTTGATAAAATATAAAACATGTAATTGTTAATATCTTGGCTCCTTTTGATATTTACGCATATCAGATCGTAACTTCCTAAATAAGGTCCCTAGATTGTATAAAAAAAATCATGATTTTAGTTTGTGGGGCCTCTATATCTCTACATACCAAAGATCGCAGTATTCTCACATTTCATACCATAGGTTTTTGGATTATGGCCCCTGATCGATTGTACTAAAAATCATGTGTTTTTTTTTAGCTTGTTCGACACTATCCATCTCTTGCAAAATGTGGGCGTATCTTGTCTGGTTTAAATTATGTAGTTTCTGAATCAGCCGTTACTAAGAAATTCCATATTGTGTTGTAGGATATGATTTTATTTGTTCATTTCCAAATGGCATAGGTTACCACGATTCTATCACTGGTTATAAAATGTTAATTGTGTTTTAAATATTAAATATTAGATATAGTTTCACTGCAAGATAACAACAACAATATGAATTTAAATTGATCAATAATGAATTCTATTTCATGTTTTTAATTTCAAATATAATGGAAATTATTGAGTTAAAGACATAGCTCCTTTACATGATCACATGTTATTGAAGTGCACCATGTTGCTTGTCTTTGTCCCGGGAACAAAAAGATATAAGTAGTCTAACACACGTTTTAAATCATAAGGTCCGTTATCATCAATTTAGATGTTGAGTTTTCAATAACTGGGTTGTACTTGACAAGAGGTAGCATCATCTTCCTGACCCTTTGGATTTTTTTAGTTTCCATCCATTACTAAAGATCCCTGCATACTTTTAAAAGCAAAAATAATTGTAAAGAAATCCCTCTGTCTCTCTTTGGCTCTCTCTCTTTTGGAGAATGGTGGATTGAGTGTAATTGTGTTTGGTAATATCTACATTCAGTGTGGTACATTGCTTAATTATTCCAAATGTTTGTTACCTTTTGATATTTAGCTTTGTCTGAGTGGGTATGTTTAGTATTTTTTAAAATACTACCTTTGTTCAATTTGTATTTGAAAGTGTGAAAAATATAACTTGTTGCCATGGCTGGTGAGAGAAATTCATTTTGAAAAGGTTAATCATTATATCTCCGTCTGGTGTCTTCAATGCAAGATATGTGGTAGCTATACGTAATATTTTCAGTGATATTTAACGCAGCTGTTGAGGTTTAATTATTTCTTTTTTATTAAGAATTTTAATCTTGTCAGGACTGATTTTATCCTTGTCTTTCATTTTTACTTGAAAGTTATGTTATTGTGTAACAACGAAACTGAGCAGTGTGTTTGAAATTTGTCCAATGTTTTATTAGTCTGATGGAGACATTGTTTTAGTTTGGATCAATTACAGGTGTTTATTGCAATAGAGATTGTTTTCTGCATTGAATTATTTCTGTCTGAATTACAGTTATTTCAATTTAAGTAATGTTATTAGATGTTTTAGCGTCATTTGGGGGTTTTGGTAGTTGATTGGTCAAGGAACTGGCAGCAGAGACTATCTATTAGGATTTTTCAAGACAAATGTTCAATTGTCAGGATTTGGGACTGATTCATGAACAAGAAAAGTGTGACGGTTGGAAAACAGGAGAAGTGTAGACAGAAACACAAAGCATACATTTTATAACCTTATAGAATTTAAGATTACATGGTTTTCTCTATGTGGAAATATTGTGTTAGATCTTAGTTGAAAATATTGGCGTTATAATATAATGTTCAAGAACTTCTAATTAGCAGCATAGTAATAGGAGTGAAGTATTGTTCAGTGTATATGATATTGTTGGAGATGGTAATGTTATAGATTTTGATGGTCCACTGTGAATACTGTATAAGTAATTAATAGTAGACTGTATTCCATTGTAGGATTGTTAATATAATTATATCACAGAGTTTCTAATGGTATATGTTATGTACTGTAGCAATACTGATTCAGTTTAAGTTACAGACTTGGTTTACATGGTCACCATATTATGAGGAAAGAATCATGGTGTACTAATGTATTTATATCATTTCCAGGTATCTTGGCAGCTGTAACTAAATTTTTAATGTTGGATTGTTTCAAATTTAAAAGTAGTGGTATTAATACAGGATATTGATTGATTGGAATTAGTGCAGATCGGATAATTTTGGGTACTGTTTACTGTTCACATCGATCACACTGTATTGAATCATATAAATTCTATAATTTTTACAGATTTCAAGTACAAAACGACAAATACATTGAAAAACTATTTTATCAAGATACATATATCTACATAAAAAGACAAATCTTATGGTATCTATGGTTGGCTTAAATTGCTTGTTAAATTTGTGACCTGATAATGAATTGAGATTCAAATTGTATTTGCAAGGAGTCGCAGAACTTAAATAATTGGGAGATAATGCCTTCAAGAAAAGTGATCAAGTGATTTCTGGTTTTTAAATGTTATTTTTTTCCGAAAAATAGAAATATCCTGGGTGTTCCCAAAGAACCAGATGATGTGTTCTTATTGATAAATGTAATGAAGGTTTGGGTTGAATTGTTAGAGATAGGATCTTGATATTAGTGCGTTTCTCAAGTAAGTCACAATTAGAGTTTTGTAAAATTTGGAATTGAAAGAAAAGAAATGATCTCCGATATGTTGATAATGTTAAGTTAAATTCCGTTTGATTAGGTCAATTCAGTTTTAATGTTACTGTTGTGACCATTATAATTATATCATACCCAAGGGAAGGTGTGAACACTGTTTCATGAACAACTAGTAGAACTAAGGGATTTATATCATGTCTAAACTCTGATGGTTTTTTAAGCTCAGCAACCTTGAGTATTGATTTTACCATTGTCTACTTTCTGTGTATACTGGAAAAGCTGTGATTTATAATTTGTTTTTGTTTTATTCATTTATCTGATGATCTTATGATTGGACTACCTTTGGAACTTGTAAAAATAGTAAAAGTTATCTATCTTGTGGTGCAGAAATAGTAAAAGTCATCTGTTGTATTGTAGAAGATCGATGTAAACATGTCTATATTTTGATTTGTGAACTTTATTAGAAAATAAATCTGGAATTGAAGAAATTTTGCATATATACATGTATACAGATTTTTTTAATCTTTTTTTTGTTATGGGTTAATTGATTTGGACAGGAAAAAGAATGGTTTTTGAAATGTTTTCTTATTTCTATAGTATTCTATTTTACATTATGTCCGTAATATTGCAGATGAACCTGTAGTTCGTTGAAAATGCCATTGAAATCAATTGTCAAACAGAACGATATGATGTGGCAATTCTTAAGTTTATTTATCAACAGCAACATTTGATTGATTCCAAAAAAGATATGGCTTTCGGATTATGCATCATTCACGTTGCAACAGCTTGTCGATGCATCATGAATTAAGGAAGGGATTAAAGCCAAACATTTATAAAAATTTTATGTGACTCTTTTCTTTGGATTAAATCCTCTGTTGTTAATAAGAGCTTGTGTGATCAAATACATATGTGCCAAATATGGTAAAAATGAAAGTGAAAAATTCTTTGGATGGGCTTGATGCCTGGTATGATGAAAAGGTTAGAAGGAACAGTACTCCTGATTGTCTATTAAGGAACCGTTCATCAAATGGCAGATTATCTTCCCCAGGTAAGACCTATATAAACTTAGAAGTGTTCACTGTTATAGATAGAATCTTTTATTTCAGAAATAAAAAGTACCGGGTAATGTGATACTTCCGTCTTCTGTCTCTTGTGAATCATTTTGTAACTTTGTTTTTCTCAAATGTATAAATGTGATGAAATTTTTCAACCCCAATTCTCTTGGTGACAATAATTTACATGCCCATATGTACCTTCAATACGCAATTTGTGAATTGTGATACATCGATGCAGCAGCCTACAGTACTATGTATAATCTGAACTTTCTGATGTTATAGTCTCGGTAACGTAGAAGGAGGGCACAGTGGTATTTTTCTTTTTAGAAAATTGTTTACGCAAGTTTTTACTGTTACTATGTTATGAGTTGTAAAAATATTAATTTTACTTCTAGATGTATAAGTAATCTTATTTGACTTTTCTAGTCATTGGAAGGTGACATCAAACTGCTTCCCAAAATTCCTTGCGTTATGTCTAATTGATTGAATGGATGTAAATTAGTGATGGTATTTGATGGTTAATGATCATTAAAAGGAAACATCTATTTCACATAAGCTGACTTATTAAGTCCAAGTACTCATTCAAGTGATATTTTTCGTACAATATTCTGAAATATTTTGCTTTTACTGACGTACATTAGTAGTGCAACCAGTTAGAAAAAATATATCTTCTGTAGTAACATGGCAATATAATGTGGCATAAAATTAACAACAATTTTTACAACCAATTACGTTGATAATTAAATGCTACACTAAACAACGATCTGTTGGAGATTAGCTGTAAATTGAATACAGGAAAGTGACTACTTGATATATAAAAATCGATAACCGCCATTTAATTAAATATCCACAGAGGCATGGGACGGTGGTATTAGAAAAAAACCCATAAAACAGCAGATCAGAGAGAACAACCTGTTATCTTTTAACCACCAGATTTCTATTTTTGAATGGTCTGTTTTCAAGTATTTTTTCCTTTCAGTAAACAATTTTTGCAGTTTCTATGATGAAATCACAAGGGACACCACAAATAACTTTTCAACTGAAAGTGTTTAAATTGTCGGCAAAGAATTGTAATTTTGAGACAAACATGTTATTTTCATTTTAATGGTTGCATTTAGTACAATGAAGCAACAGAAATGTTTTTGCTGGGACATCAGCATTTCCATCCCAGTTCTTTGAAATTACCGCCATGGGCTCTTTTATGTGCACATGTGTGTGTGTCTAATTTTTTGTCCCTTCTCATCTTTATTCATATTTGTTCCCCTTTGTTATGTAATCGTGTATTTCAACTAATTTGGTTGGAAAGTTGTACTTTGGTGCATGCCAATTTATACACAGGCCCTCCGTTATTTGTCCCATCTAAATGACTAGATAGCTGTCCCTATCAGGCCTTTTGATCTGCACCTCTGACAAGGAGAAGCCACGTCGGAAATTCTAGATGAAGTCTCTCAGCCAAGGATTGAACACACTACCTCCAGACTAGTGAACCAGCATCTTACCCACTCCACTGTGGCTCCTGACTAAGATAACTGAAACCCTGTGTGTATGTGTCACTGCAACTGAACTGTGGCTTTATTCACACTTGCGGTTTGTATCTGATATGTAGCTTATAGTTTTGACATAATGTTCAGGTATTCAGTGTATTTCCTAGTTTTCCTCAGGTCTCCATAACATCATTTGTGTATGTAAGTATGGCAAACAATGTTATGGAAAGGTTTGAACAACAGAAATTGTATTTCTATTGAAAGAAAGGAGAATGCAATTTCAGAAACAGTTTTTAAGAAATTTGTGTGATTCCTTTGACCTGATTTTTGTGGCAGTAATGTCAGTTGCATATGGGCAAGTCAGTGTAAGCATCCACTACAGGTGCAAATAGCGACATGTACTTGCCACTAAACATGTAGCTGACAACGGTCAACAATTCCAGGAATCCAATTGCACTTGATCGCATGAGATCACAAGGGTGACAAAAGCAGGGATTTATTTAACATTTTGGACTTTTAACTTTTTTGGTTATCGGTGTCTGAAAACTTCACCGACAAGACTTTTATCAACAAGAACTTTTACTGTTTTTATATTTTAAAAATGGATTGGCTTTTATATAATATTGTACTTTATCTTAACAATTATTGTATTGACCATAATCGATAAGCTTGGATCTAGAATAATCTTTATTGATCAGTATTATGTTTAGATTCTTGACTCAAATACTTGTCACTTTCAGCTACAGTAAATTAATCCCATTGCTTTAAGTATCCCAGCCCTGTACTTCATAAACTTTCAACTGAATTAAAATCATACAGCAGTTAAGAAGATTTTGAAGAACATGAAATATTGTTACTATACAGTTAATGACATAAATATGTCCATATTTAATTCTTTGGGCACAAAGTGGTTCAAAGTCTGAGAAAAATAGGTTATCAGTATGCAATTTTTGGAGCGATTTTCAATAGTAATAAATTTGTGCAAGAAAAAAAAAAATGTCATTCAAGATTAGGGATTATGACAAGTGCCTTTATATACAATGACTGCCTGTTTGAAAAAAACCCAAACAAAGCCACCCTTTCTCTTTAATTTCCACCATTATTGATTAGAATTTGAATCTAATCTCCTGCTCTTGAATTTCAACACCACAACTCTGTAAATTAAAATGACTTGTTCATTAATTTTCTTTTGTACGGCTGATAGTGAATGGCATATGGATTTTTCTAGCCAGTCAATAATTACGAATCTGTCATAAATACATCAAAAAACTAAATTTCTTTTGATGGATATTGTTCTGTGGGAATTGGTTTATTTTTATGTCTCGAAGAGGGAAGCTAAAATCTTGTTAAGAAAGCACGAGAAATCTTTCAATGGGTCTTTTAAGAATACATGAACATTCTGTGCAATAAAATTATATCTCTACCCACTTACGTAAATTGACATAATATAAAAGTCTAGTTATGAAAAAAAGAGACTGTCATCCATTATAGATACCAGCATATCTTAAGGCTAAGGAAAACTTGGATGCTTTCAAGAAATCTGCTGTCAATTGTTTTCACAAATTTTTCTGGACACATAATGTATCTCTGAATGAGAAAAAACTATTGCTGAAAATGAGGATTCACCACACAATTTAAAACACAATAATCCTGCTTTCTAATTGATGTAGAATGTTCAAACTTGGTGTAGGTGTTTATTAGATGAATGCCTAGACTGACATGATGACCATTTTCTCCTTGGGTTCAGCAGATGTGAAATAAATATTATTTTTGATTTTGTAGCATAGATTATTTTTATTCGTCCACATTGAAATGGGGTTGTATATTGTCAGCGCCCCACCTTAAAGACTGTGTATCAATATTAACTTTAGCATCTAGACCGTCCACAAGATTTTTCAAAGTGTTCAAGGACCATATGTAACTGGCAGTAATTATTGGAAATCGCTGAAAATCAATTGGCTTCTCGGCTCATGACCCTAAACACTGTATATAAATTTAAACTCAATCTCATATTTACTTTGGCCTGTAGATTCGAGCATCAAGGGTCATAACTCTGGCAGTATTGATCGGAAATCGCGAAAGAACATCATGCTTCTTTGTCTCATGACCTTAAACACTGTGTATAAATTTAAAGTCAATCGGATATTAACTTTAGCCTCTAGAGCATCCACAAGTAATTGTGGCCGCCGGACGGATGAGACAAAGAAGTCTGTTGATTTTCAGTGATTTCCAATAATTAATGTCAAACTTATCTCCCTTGATCACTTTGAAAAATCTTGTGACGCTCTAGAGGCCAAACTTATCATCCAATTGACTTCAGATTGATACACAGAGTTTGATTTTCAATGAATTTTGATAACTTAACAGCTAAATCCATGTTATTAAATGTTTTGTATACTAAATGTTAGCAAGGGGCAGAACTTTATAAAGACCAAACAAGGTCTAATGATTTTCTGATGATTACTTAATGAGTTGTTACCTTTAATCAGATTTTTAGGGTATTATAGATGATTCTTTACCTGAAAAAAGTAAATATATGCGAATAATCTTTTGACTGCTCGAATGATTTAGCTGCTGCATTGTGAGCGTATGTTTAGTTCCCTGGCAGCCTATCTTTCCTTTTATTGGTGTACCCTTTTATTAGTAGGGCTCCACTTATATAGATCTTGTGTCCTTTTATTACTAATATACCCAATACTGTATGTCACCACACAAGAATAGTGTCAAAATAAAGCCAGTGCCTTAAAGGGGAGGGTAAGCCAGAGTTTAAAAGTTGGATGCATAACAGCAGATTATTTCTTATGGATCAATGTTGGGTGATAGTTTTTGGAATTTTGTGGACATTCATAATTACCAACTGCGAAATCTAGAGTTTCAAATAGAATTCCTATATTGGATCTTTTGGATAGTTCTTTGAATTTTATGGACAGCACTGAGTTAACTAAATATGTGTTTTGTTTTTTTTTTACAGGTCAAGGGCATGGGGAAGAAGGATCAGCTGGTACAACTGGTTATTCCCACAGTGCTGTAGATTTATCTGATCCCAAGACACCAACACCATCAACCAGCACTGATCAACCTCTATTTTTACAAGTTCCAGGTAGGAACACATCAAGACATGTGTCACACTGGGTGATAGAAGGGTTCACTTAGGTTGTCATCACATTCTCAAAACAGAAAAAAACATGAACTTAAAATAGCATTTTGCAAAAGCAAAATCTGCTTATTACAGGTCTTTCTTTGGGCCAGAGATGTTATCTAAATAATCAATTAGACATTAATTAAGATATATCCAGACCATAATAAACTCTTTATGTCGAGGCTAGCCTTCGATGTTGGTGGATTAAATTCTTATATGCCGCTTAATGGCCGTTGATAATTAAATCAATCAAGTGGATAATCGAGACATGCTGCTTATATTAATGATTTGAGTAATGATGACCGAGGCTATGTGGATATTTCAAACGCTTTTTTCTCGGCTAATACTGAATCAATTTGACTGAAATTTTCAGCAAATTATCTTTACACTATTTAGTTTTTAACTATACTATTCAAAAAAAGTAGGGGATATTTGATTTTTAAGTGTTATTAAAGTCACCTAATGAAACTGACGAAGAAACAAATGACAAAATGAAATGAAGTTCACATTCATCAATTTATTCCAAATGATCGTTAGACTAAGTAAGGCACAGACTGACCATTATAAGGGTAAAATGATACCCGGGATCAAACAGCAAAGTTACCACAGCATCACAACAAAGTCAGTAACGGGTAAATCCTCCCCTGTTTTCCAAACAAGCATTGATCCGACGTGGCATACTCCTAATGAGACGTCTAAGGTCATTTTGGTCCAGATTGTCCCATTCCTGTTGCAACGCAGTAGCAAGTTCTTGGACATTGACAGGACGTTGTTGACGTTAACGTAACCTCTGTCCAAATGACAAAATGAAATGAAGTTCACATTCATCGATTTATTCCAAATGATCGTTAGACTAATATAAGGCACAGACTGACCATTATAAGGGTAAAATGATACCCGGGGTCAAACAGCAAAGTTACCACAGCATCACAACAAAGTCAGTAACGGGTAAATCCTCCCCTGTTTGCCAAACAAGCATTGATCCGACGTGGCATACTCCTAATGAAGTCATTTTGGTCCAGATTGTCCCATTCCTGTTGCAACGTAGCAGCAAGTTCTTGGACATTGACAGGACGTTGTTGACGTTGATGTAACCTCTGTCCAAGCATGTCCCAGACATGCTCGATGGGGGAGAGGTCGGGACTCAGTGCTATCCAAGGTAATGTGGTGATGTTCTGTTGTTGGAGGTAACCTGTAACGATCCTGGCCCTGTGACATCTTGCGTTGTCATCCTGGAAGATGAAACGGCGGCCATGGCGTCGTGCGAACGGCACAACATGGACTGCCAAGATGTTGTCCCGGTAGTACTGGCCTGTAACATGCCCTGCAACAACATGTAAAGCCGTTCTTCCAGCAACAGTGATGCCTCCCCACACCATAACAGAACCACCCGCAAATCGATCATGTCTGATGACGTTAACGTCTTGGAAGCGCTCGTTTCGACGACGCCACACCCTCCTACGTCTGTCCAAAAAATCAACAGTGAACCTTGACTCATGTGAAAACATCACATTGCTCCAGCGTCGATTATCCCAGTGTTGACGATCCCTACACCAACGACGTCTTGCCTGAATGTGATGATCTCTCAAACGAGAGATCACGCGAGGACATCGGGCGTGAAGGTGACCCCTATGCAGTCGATTCCGAATCGTCTGGCCACTCACTGTCACACCAGTGTCTGTTTGAAGACGAGAGCTGATCTGATTTGCTGTGATGACACGATTTCTCAAGGCCAAGGTACGGATAAATCGATCCTGGGCTTGAGTTGTCGCCCTTGGTCGACCTGAGCGTGGTCTGTCCTGTACAGATTGTGTATCATGGTATCTGGACCATAGCCTGCTTATGACAGACTGAGAAACATTCATCGTCCGCGCCACAACCGCCTGTGTTGTGCCGATCTGTAGCATGCCAAGGGCACGTACCCTTTCATTTTGGGTAAGCCGACGCTTATCAAAATTTGTTTTCTGGTCACTAAAACAATTAAACTGATCTTTCCCACCCTGGAATTCAATGCCACAATGACTGTAACATTCAAAGTCAGTCGTGCAAATCTTGGGTTGGACCCCCATGTTGATCCCAAGCATCACCTGCATTCCATGCGGTAGCTATTGGTGCGTTTGGGCGTCACATGTAACTGGAAATGTTTCTTCTGTTAGGTTCTATAGTGATTTTTTTCGTAGTCATTTGCATATTTTAGTATTATGCCCCCAAAATCAAATATCCCCTACTTTTTTTGAATAGTGTATTATAGTGAGGACTGCCATCTCTTTATGTAATGTAACTTTTACAGTAGAAAATAATCCAAAATAAATAATGCATTGTATTATGTTAATAGCCAGCAATTTGTTATTGTTCGAAACAATAATTTGTTATTACAGATCCTTATTATTATAATCATGTAGTACAACGAAGACGACAATCTTTCGACGTTTCTGCCGACAGTACAAGGTCAGCTAGAGGAGGGTTTGCAGTAAGAGTTAATACTCCTACCATGTAAGTCACAGATATTTTGATTGTGTTTGATATGACTAGATCTCTTTGTAAAGATCTAGATTTAGGTCAAACAAAAATACAGAAAACTACTTTAAAAGACAAGTTGATTAAACATGGTTCACATTCTTCCACACCATTTTTAATCAACTTGTCTATCCTACATCCTACATATAGGAAATAGAACTTGAATACGTGTAAAACTTCACCAAACGTTTAAATGTAAATTCGAGGGGACACCAGTGGTTGAGTGTTCAAGGTATTATTACCTTGGGCTCAAATTGTTCGAAATAACAGGAACTTTGAAGGTCTGTTTTCTATGTCAGTGCTGGTCAGAAATATTGTTGGTTGAGTGGTTTAGGTAAGATTGTCAATGTCATTGGGTCATCAGAGGTCGCAGTGGAACAAATTCGAGCTGCATAAAAATACGCAGACATTCCAAAATTTTGCGTTTTTGCCGTCTACGTCTGCAGCACATAAATTGTACAAAGTCTGACGAAGAATAATCTAATTATTTCTGCATGTAAATTATGCAGCGTCCGTCAATATTTGCATTTAGTTTGAAAAAATGTGTGAAACACACGTATTTTTGCGTGACTGCGACCTCTGATTGTCATTGGTTCAAATTGCTCCAAATAACAATAACTTTAATACACAGTCTGTCTTCTATGTCAGTGCTGATCAAATATATTACTGTCTGGTTAAAAAAACTATTTCTCGGTTTCAATTATCAAGGGAATGTTATTCAATAGCATCATGACAAATTCAACTGATGAATTTAAAATTTGATATAATATTCCAGATCTATAACTTTCTTGTGTAAAAATGCATTATGTAAGATCTAAATATGCCTATTGCATGCTTTTTTGGCGGCTTCAAATATAAAATTTTTTAAATAGACATTTATTCACATGACAAGTTCATAAATGGATTTAATGCGAAAGTAGTGAAACAAATCCTCTGTCCGGACTCAATTTCTCTCATAGCACACTGTATGGTATATGTCCATCTTCATTATCTCAGTTGGAACAGAACAGTAAGAGGTTAAACCCCATTTCATTTCATTTCTTACTAATTGTGGGCCTATCTTGCATGGCAGCCACTTTTTTGATAATCTATTTTAAAACTATGATATCAAGATTGCCCAGTTCTTTATCTAAATCTCCCATAATGCATCTTTAAGTATTTTAAGTTAGATGGGTGATAACCTTTAATCTAAATTGATTGACATAACTCAGAATTTAATTTACTAACCTTGAATTACCCTAGCGAAAATGTTAAAATGAGTGGAATCAATAATTAATTTGGTCAGCCTGTAATTAGATTTCATCTTTCCCGAACACTATGAAGAATCCTTGTACCGAGTAATTCTGTTTTTATACTGGGGAAGATAAAGACTGAGTAAATCCTGTTGATAATTTTATCAAGTTATTAAATTATTACAGTGTACACTGTTTGTTCAATGAAGATCCTTTAGTCAATCGTCTAGATCTAGAAGATAAAGCCAAATAAATTACTGTTAGTTAATCAGGATCGTGACAAATAGCCTCATGTGACCCATGTTTTGTTTTTTTGAATTCAAAAATATTGGAATTTGGCTCACAGCAGATGTTGAAATGTTTGTAAAATTTTACTTGTCTCCAGTGATAAGTAGAAATATTCTTTACTTGTTTCTTGGTCATTTCAAGTTGTCACCATTGATTTTCGTTTTTAATTTCAATAAAAAAAAAAATATAAATAAACTTCAATTTCATTTGTAAGAGATGCCTGCAATTAGATTCAGTGTTCACCTTAGCACATTTTCATGGAAGTATTCAAACAAATGACGGTAGTTTTCGCACTAGAGTACTAGAGAATCTTTGCTATTCCGACTTGTTGAAGTCGTTCGTTGTACGCATGTTTCCGACCCATGCCATGGCCATAGAGATAATATAATTTGAAATGATATGTTATCCAATCAGGCATGCTTGTATATTTTACATTCCAAATGCACTACAGTAAATGGAATTCAACAATCAAAATATTTAATTCTCTTCGGAAAGAATTGTCATATATATTTTATTTAATATCTTAAGACGAAACGAAACATCAAATGCAAGGCAAATGCTGCCTTTTGCCACGCGATTGTGATTGGCATTCAAATTTCAAGGTAATTTATAATTTTTACCGTCCTCTACCCAAAACATTATTTCCATTTTATTATCGCAAATTTGACAACCTACAGTTGAGCCCCGATTGCCATAGCGTTATGTAATGTTGACTGTGATTGGGTGATTAAAAAGAAATAGCCAGTGACATTAGGCTTTCACAGAATCAGTAGTATTACTATTTTTAATGCAAAGAAACCTTTGACTGAGGTATTGAACAAACTTAAAAGGACCTATACGTTTCAGTCTTGTTAATTGGAGAGAAATTCGCCACCACACTATGAAGACAAACGGACACTTTGTCGCGTGTTGGATAAATTAGACAGACTGACAGAGACATTTTTAGCCTGAATTTTTGTTGATATTAAATAAGTAGATATTTTTTCTACTTGTCCACTGAAAATGTTACTTGGATTCGACAAGTAGACAACTGTTATTTCGACCCCTAGCTCACAGCACTTTTGGGAAAATCAACCAAGTATATTTTTTCTTAAAAAAGGGAACAAATAATAAATAGGTGTCTATGAACAACTGAAGTCAAATTACTGTGCAGTAATAATTGCACTACTAACTGTCTGAGGGGGGTGGCCAAATGTGCTGAGGGGGGTGCTTTTAAAATCCAGGTTGAGTCTTCATTTTACCGTTGCTACAATACTGAATGATTTTCATCCAGCTCTTGATCTAAACCTTACATAATGATTCTTTAAACTCCCTGGATTTTAATCATATTAGATCAGGCAATTGTGCGTTTGAGACGGTAATGATTGAATGATAGTTATTTGGATTATTTTATGCAAAAATAGATTTAAACGAACTTTATTAAGAAGATGTCAGTTAAAATCATATTATTATTCAATTTATTCTTCCAAATATTCAGTTTTTGAGAAACTGTTTTGTATTCAGAAATTGATTTCAATATTTTCTTCAGCCATGTAATCACGGTTATTATTTATGAGGCATCATAATTTTCAATACCAGCGGTGCCGTTTATTATCAGGGGCATAATAATCACAGACATATATTATCAGGGGCATAATAATCACAGACAAACTTATGGAGAGAATACCAAATACAGGATGCTTATTACAATAAATTCAAACTAATTATTTAAAGCCCCAATAACACTTTTGTCGTAACTGAATAATATGTCCCAATCTTCATTCTGGTCAACGAATCGTATTATTTTAGAATATTCCAATTAAATGATGATATAAATTTCATCTTAACACACCTATTTTGAAAAATTGGAAAAATTCAACCAATGGATTTGAAAAGTCTAACGTAAACCTTTTCAAATGTGACTTGGATTTTAAAATATTTTCGAACCCTCTGGACAAGTAAAATCGGTTGTAATGGATTATTCACACAACAGGTAGGACACTTAAACATCTAGTACTTAGAATAAGGATATTATTTATTTTCTGGAGCTACCAGGCCAGCAAGAATGTTATTGTCCCTTTAAGGAGACTCAGACCTCGTCAAGAGGCGTGAGTAACTATTCGCGCGCACACTATATATAATCAGCTGAATATAGTTTCCTGTTGACGTGTAAGTTATATGGCAACGATATTAAAATTACACAATGTTACTAAGAATAGAAGGCGTCTGTTGATTAAGCAAAAAAGAAATAACATTTATGATTGGTTAATTTAAGCTGAAAACAATATTAGAATTCTCAAGATAAATTACGAGATATAAAAGCGTATAGAATGTTGATGCAAAGAATTTGTTTTAATGTCATTTGCTAGCCTTTATGATCATTTGAATGGTGGGTATATTTTTATATACCTATACAAACTGTCCAACTAAGTGGATACTCCTTTGATGAAACTTACTATATATGTTTATATCCCAGAGATAATAAAATAAAAATTCAACTATCGAATTACTAATATTACGAGAGGATTCTGCCAACAAATGACAAGAAAGACCATTTGGACATTGGATAATAAAGTCATAATAGTCATATCTTTGTTATATAAAAGTTAATTAAACAAGCCAAGCTGCCATGTGCTGGAGATTTTGGTCTCTATTGTAAATTTACTCTACTAGGAATTTTTTTTCCCAGTGATGAACCGAAAGTCAGCTTGTCTACTCCATTGGCAGTTCAAATTGGAAGACAAATTAGCAGAAAGGCAGTCAAGGCTAAATACTCGCATTGTACATATAACCATAGAAATATAAATACTGTGTTAGTACTGTTACTGTTAATATCAAAATGACTGAAGCCAAACCCCACTGATTTTTTTCCAATATCACATCTCAATTACCCGGTATTTGTTTTAAAAAAAAAAGAATTATTTCCCTTTAGTCATGCTGAATTAAATCTTTAAAAACCACTGTACACCACTATAATTACATATAACAACCCTATATGTGTGTAATGATGGGTTAAATGTGCAATGTGTAATGCAATTCATAGTAAAGACATTTTGAAGAAAGCAAGGGACTATTAAAATGTTTCTGTCTGTCAGTCATACTTTTTGGGACACAAATAACTCTCTTTCAGGTAGAATGTTCAAACTTTTTGGGACACAATAACTCTGCTTCTAATTGAGGTAGAATGTTAAAACTTGGCATCGGTGTTTATTAGGCATTTTCTGCTAAGGGTAAGCCAAGATAAGAAATTTGATTGGTTGATGCTTTGAGAGATGATGGCATTGGTTATTATTAAGTGAGAGTGATGAAATGTAGTGTATAGTTTCATTACATCAATACCTTGACTAAATTCGATAATGAGTATTTTGTGATTAGTGTAATTTAGAGTTTAACAATTTTATTGGTCCATGCTTTGGGACATGGAAACTTCGAATTTAACTTACAGCAAGTGATGAACCTTGACTGAGTTCGATCATGAAAGTTTTCTGCTTAGACTAAGATTAGATAATCAGTTTGATTGCTCGATACTTTCAAAAAGATATATTTGCAATTAATTAATGTGTGTCATCTATTTATTTGGGTTATCGGCGAGGGACATCAGCCTCAATGTTGGCTTGTTCACTGCCATCCAGCTCTCCTGTTTTCATTAGCCAAGATTTCATTTAAAAGCTTTCAAGGCTATCACAGAATAAGGGATATATCTACATATATACAACTGGTAGTAGTTTTTTTCTTTGATGTCCATAGCAGTTATATCTTATAACAACCTCTCGTGACGTCATCAGAGGTTGATATATTCGGTTCATATCAACCGCTGATGACGTCCTGAGAGGTTGATATTTCATATCAACCGCTGATGACGTCATTACAGGTCGATATATTCGGCTCATATCAACCGTGCTTGACGTAGATGATCGAAATAATACAAAGAACACAGAAATAAAATTTTATTCTTTTGACAATAAAAAAAAAATTGTTTTGGTACAGTTTGTAGCATTTAGGACCTAAATAGACGGCGTACTTATCGGCTTATTTAAATCGGTTATCCACACTCCAGTCCATGTCTAAGATATCTTTCAGAATTTTCTTTCTGCCCAAATCATTTCTCCACACATCCCAAGACATGAAAGTATTTATCATCCAAGAGTTCCTTTGTACAGTATTTTTGGCTACGGCTACAATCCACTCAAAACAGTCGGTCAAATCTTTCTCTGAACATACCGAAAAGTAACCTTCAGTCACGGTTCATGGTCAGAATTATCGGAAAAGATTGCCTTTTGATCCAAATTTTCTTCAGACTTTGTATAGATCCTCATAGTTGCATTCACATCTATTCTATCGTCAATATGATGACTAAAAAGGATTGATTATTCGTCTGACTTCGTTTTACTATCCATTTTGTTTTAGCTTTCTTCAGTTCAATTACTACAAAATGAAGATTGTATAAACAAACAAGTCACGTGCTGTCGAGCAATTAACCAATCACTGTTGGCTTTTTTTTTTAGAAGAGTCCATTAAATTTAAGGGTGAACGTTGTATATGTCAGATATAAACCTACTCTCCCTCGGATTGATATGATAGAGAACACTTGGGCTGCGCCTGTGTGTTCTCCATCATATCAACCTCGGGTAGGTTAATATCCTATACGAACAGTCCTAAAGATTTGTTTCTGTATCCATAACTTAAGATTATTTTGGATAATAGACGTTACGACATGCCAATTGAATACCAGATATCAAACTGTTTAATGTAAATGTTGATAAGTTGAAGACTAAAGGGAGATAATCCCTATTACAGCTTTTTCCTTTAAAATTTTGTTTAGCATCATTATATTATAATAGTAAGTGCAGGAGGACTGTAGGCCTACTACACGCAAAACAAAAATCTACAAGATTAACCTGCAGACAAGACAGAAAAACAGCTATAGCTCTTATCAGAGCATATTCACTAGAAAAAGGGATCAGTTTTATGAATTAAGATGTTATCAAACTATATTTCTATTCCTGCACTACGAGTCTTGTACTGAAATGAAATAGGGTTTAAAGTCCTACTCTTTTGCACCTAACCTGAGCTAATGGAAGACAGGCATACGCCATACAGTGTGCTATGAGGGAAATTTTGCCCAGGCAGCGGCGCTACAGCCTTCTCTTATATCGAATTCCAACTGTCAATATGTACGTAGGACCATGGTTTTTCGTCCCATCCGATCAACTAGGCAACTGTCCTTGTCATGCCCTCCTTCTGCATCACTTACAAGGGGAAATCACGCCAGAAAATCGAGATGAACTTTCTCGGCCAATGCAGGGATCAAACTACTTGTACTAACACACTAACACTATTTATCGAGTAACAATTACTAGTTTATTAACATGCAACGTTTCAACAATATTTTTTTTTTTTTTTCTGAATAATAATGTAAAGACAAGAGTGTCATCGTCGAAACGTTGCATGTTAATAAACCAGTAATTGTGAATCCATAAATAGTCTTAGTGTGGTAATATTTGTTACTGTTCATTTACTAAATGCCACTTAAAGAAGTACTTGTACTTAACAGAATTTTTGTTGTAGTGATGGTTCTTCAAATTAAGTTCTACAACAATTTTTTAAATTATTAAGAAAAAAAAGGGTGTTAAATATGTCTTGATAAATCCATACCGATACATAAAATAGTACACAAAAGCATAAAATGAGTAAACAATGCACGTTATCAGTGCCGTATGGTGTGATATCATATGTACCTTTTACTGCACATGAACTTAAAGGTCAGTCATCGTGCACAGAGTTAAAAAAAATGCTTTCGTGTAACCACTGTGAAACAGCTTGTTTATTTGATACAGCTCCATCTATAAGATGATTATTATATATTATATTATTACCCAGTTATTATAACAACTGATCCAGTTACTAATTAATACGTTGACATCTGCTCTCCACCTACTGGTAATGAAGATCACATACCTTGTTTATTTGTTTATTGACAGTTACTTATAATAACATCACATTAGGCCTGCTTATTTGTGTATTGACAAATACAGTATAAGGTCTGCTAATTTGTTAAAAAATGAAATAATTTGAAAAACAAAGCTGGGATTCAACAGAGTATTGTCTTATTTGCAAGCCAGAGTTTTAATGAAGTTTGGTTGATGATGATTGAAAGAGCTGATGGAGCATGGTAGAAACCAATACATGTAGTAATAGATAATAAACAATTTTAAAGATGCAACTGTATGACTTTTTATTAATGTACTTGAGAGTCCATGTAATTTTTTTTGTTGTAATATGATGGAATGGGGTTTTGGTTGTTGTATTTATGGTGAATAATGTCAGGCCTGGAAGCAACAATTTAAAATTTTAGGCACTATACTTAGGAAATTATACCATACAATATGTTTGATATGTTTTTAAAATATCAGTTAAACCACATACAAAGTCAAATCTGTGCCTGTTATAATGATACACATGGAGGAATTGTTTCATAAAAAGAAGTTTATTTCCAGGCTTGATTTTATGAGTTGTATTAATATGGTGAATGATATTATTGTATATTTATGTTTAATAAAGACCCAATATTCCAAAGGCATTAGAGAATATTCAAATTAATCAATGCTAATAGAGAAGTTACGGCAGTCTAAATTCACATGACTTTTTATTGAATTTACGTTTATATCTTATTTTTACTGATGCCAAAAGAATAATTCATTTCAAAATCACAATTAAACTAACCGGTATGTAGGGTGGGGTTATTTGTTGTAATCTTCAAAATTACTATTGAAAGTACATTGGTCAACTCTTATTTATGTTAAATTTATATAAGGAAAAAGATTATGAGCCTTCTGGCATATTGAGGCTTTTATATGGTGAATGATTTATATATGATATTGCATGTTGTTATATTTGATTTATCAGTATCATGGAGAAATGGATAGCGGGCAGACGGGCTAGTTTACCAGTCGTCAGGTGGGTAAATAGTGAAAAAAAAACCCTTTTCTATTCCCAGGTCTGAGCAACACCCTCAACATATTTTTGTCTGAAATAAAATTGAATTATTGATTTTGATTGAGTTTTTTATATGTTGGTTAGTGTCTGTCTTTGTACAAATTGTTAATGTAATAAAAAGTCTTTCAAAACAAAAAAAAATTCAAGGATAGTCAAAAAAATAAGTTGAATTACTAGATCGATGTGCAAGATTGTTGTAATGTATAAAATGATGTAAAGACAGCATAACAAAAAAATCTGAACTTCTACTGATCTGATACGTTTAATGTGATTATTACTATTAAAGAAAAATAAAACAATCCGAGAAACTAATGAGAAGCAGACTGTTTGTCGTCATTGGTTAAGATCTCCAAAGCGCTAAAGCCTCTTAAGCAGTGTTAACCACAATCGATCAGTCAAAACACAAATTTCCTTGGGACCTATTTGTACCTAGCTTAGCCATAGACTATCAACAACCACAGTAAACAGGAGACCTCAATGACCACAACTTCAGATTTCTGTCCAATTGTACTATTAGATAGTTATGTAGAGATTAGTCTCGGTCACCCAGAACCTCCTAGTCTTCAACCTAGTACTGGGGGTCCAGAAAAGTTGTCAATATTTGACCTAAATGTCCATTGCCCATGCGTTTTTAATTTGGTTGATTATCCAGTATCTTCTGACCAAGTCAAGTAAGAGTTGCACCCCTTCCTGCAATAAATCCCATAATTCTTGTATTAATATAAACAAACATTGAGTCGTGATGCCGAATTAGTATTAAATTTTAAAAAAAACATGGATAAGGCCCATGAAGAGAGAAATTTTACAATGAAAAAAATAAAGAGTGTTGGATATTGAACTGGCATGCAATCAAATGGATTATTTGAAATGGCATTCTTAAATTAATTTCATGGGCATCATCATCATCTTGTTTAAGGACGAGTTACCTCCCTTAAAAGAACAGATAATCTAGTTAATGACGGATTTTTCTCAAATTTTGACAACGCATGTAGACTAATATTTGTAGAACGAGTTCAGTATGATGATAACTGTAACGGTAGGGCTAAATGTAAGTCACCCAATTTGCTCAGGTCTGTGAATAGGAACTATTCCATCCTTGTCATCCTTCTACTACTCTCACAATAAACTGATGTCAGTTTCTTCATTTAGTCTGCACATTACTTTGGTTATCAGTTTCTGTACTTTTGTTTACTTTCCATAAACAATACTTAATTATAATATAATTTATATCAGAAAAAGTGTAATCACAAAATAACTTCATCATTGTGATTTTAATGTGTAATAACTATAAGATTATTATTGGGCAGTATATAACTAACCTCTTCAATTTTGTAAATATTGCTTTTATAATATATAAAGATTAAGGTAATACTACTAACCTGATTATATCTAAGGGTTAACTTACTCTGTATTTCAAAGACTTTTTCTTTAATAAGAATTTGCTTAATTAGTGGTCACATTGAATGCTATGTTATCATTATTGTTATTTAGATTCAATTCAACTGAAATGCTCAATTTCTTGGGTACATTTCTGGAAATTATAAATCTGTCAATTCACTGTATTTTTGGTTTATAAATTGGTTTCATTGAATTGATATTTATAAATATTTCACAGGAGACAAAAACAGTAATTTCCGTTAGTTTTAATTTTACGCTAAACATCAATATACTAAAAAAATCAGTTTAGATAGCTTTCAATACCTATTAACATTGAAATATTTGTGTGAGCATTATGATTTACATATGATGAAGTATTCAAGTAGTCGATTAGGCCAGGACAAATTAGTAATTAATTAAATTGTGAGAGCCTTTAGATTTATTTCACTTTCTTCAGGCTTCTTGATATCCTTGGTTAATGGTTCCTCCTATCCTCTCAATAACCTTGGCTTAATGCACATATATATTCGGTTTGGTTGCACTTCCAATATTTGCTTGTTAAAGTTTATTTCAGGAAACATAATTACTCCCTAAGTTATTGCCCTTTATCATGTTTCAAGTGATTTGTTCTAGCATGAAAGAGACAAACGACAGTCACAAGTATAAATATTGTAACAAGATGCTTATATATTATTTTATCACTCAATAACACATTTAACAGTAGATATCGCTTGTATGATAAATTACATAATATACTGCGATATCTCCTTAGTTATTGCCTTTGACCACTTTAAAGAAAACTTATTGTGTGTGCTGTCGAGGATGCTTATGTTTATGTTCAGGAGATTAAAATGCTGTTATCACTTATTTTTATTGTCCTTGATCACTTGTAAAAAGTCTTGTGGTGCCCCCACTGGTTATTAAAGTTATCTAATTGATTTGGAATCTATACACTGTGTATCTGTGCAGAAAATGATATCTGATAACTCGATCATCATTGCAGCTAAGTTAGTTATAACATGATTAACTGGTACATGTTTTGTCTAATAAATGGGTCATTCCATGTCCAGTTGACCAGTACTTGTTAGGTGACCCCCTTCTTAAAATGGAAAAAAGGTATATTTTATAATTCATACAAACTTACGTAATAAAATTAAACCATTTGTTAGTCCCAAAATAGCCTAGTTTGTATCAAGTGGACATTTATCCCCATTTCTCTCTCTCTCTTCTCTCTCTCTCCCAAGGAAGTAAAATATCAATCAGTGTTCAACATCATCCATCATAATTTATATACAGTCACATTAATTATTATATTACATATTTCTAACTAATATAAGATGTTGATATAACAGCAATTTAAATATATCCTTATTTAATTGTTGGAATATCACGCTGTTTGTAAGTCATGAAACTGGGGAAATTAAAAGTTGGTCTTTAAAGTAATACAATTGTACAACAAAAAATTGTTAGGTATATTAAGTCATCAAATGAGAAGTGGCATCTGATGTTCAAAGAGTAAGCAACCCTTTCCTCTGCATAATACATATGTGGTGAATTTTGTGTGAATTCAGTGTTATTTAAAGTGTATCATCTAATTTGGAATATCACCCTGGTTGTAAGTTGTGTTCAAATTAAATTTATTCTTTTCAAATGTTTGTGTGAAACCTCTTAGAAACCTTTAACCATATCTTGTCTATATCAAAATTATGTGTATTTGAATTACCAGTTTTTAATTGTGATAAACATGATCCAACGCTATAGTCCAGTCACTAAACAATGAAATTTCTGTTAAGCAAGACTCAATATTTTGATTTAAAAACTTAAGACATTTGAGATTAGAGGTGTTTTATATCAATTTGGCTTTTGATTTGTATTAAGCACACTTTCATCAATGAAACCCTGAGAAATCTTAGACTGATACTTTTAAAACTTTCGATACATATCATTTTGAAATGAAGATTTGAAAACCTAACTTAACACTAAGAATTAATCTACATGTATTTGATTAATGATAATTAAATATGGCAAGTAATTAAATGTGGGGAAGAAAGTTGAAAAATGAAATATTTTAATGATTTTAATATTATGATTTTAGATGAAATTACTTATTGACCAGCTGTTAATGTCTTAGTTATGTATCAGATGGTGATACACTATTGAAATGTTTAAGTTTTAGTCAGTGCTGTATTTTGATCTTTTGACATAGAATCAGTTGTTCATTTGAAAGTTTTTCACTCATTGTAAATATTTGTATAGTTAATTGCTTATTTTTGAAGAAACATGCTCAAAATTTGTCAATCTGTAACGAAGGTCATATTTTGAAAATTGACCTTAGACTTAGACAGTGAAGCCTTTGTGAGGCCATTTTGTTTAACACCAGGGTCATTTTTTAAAATGTGTTAAATACTTAAATAGACTTGAGTAATGCAATGGAGCCATACAGCTGAATTCGCATCTGATTCAAACGGTGAAAATATTATGAGAATGTTGTATACCGGTATTTGTGCTTGACTCAAACATAACATATGAGCCCTGAGTAAATGTTTTGTTTCATTTTTCTATTCTCAATTTTGGTTTTAATCTTCAGATATAGCTTAAATTTGTGATAGTTTTATAAGTTAAATTGTTTGTGTTAATTTTTATTTCCTTGAATAGGAAATATCATTGCAATTGCCACTCTATTTCCTTAAATTGTGATTATCAAATATAAAAGAGAATGTATAGTTTGACCTTTATATTAGTAAATTACTTCCTGTATAATAAGGTCAATTAACCCAAATATGGATGATAGATATTATTGATAACATTTCAATCATCCAAACAGGATCTTACTTATTTTGGCTATTTCATGTTACAGTTTATAGGAAATGTGTCATCATTTGACAAAATGAATTCTATTTTTTGATATAATAAACTAAGAATATTTTTTAAAAAAAACTTTTTATTATTGTATTTATTTAAACCCACTTACTTTCGGTGATGATAAATACCTCTACAAATTTATTGAATATTACAAACGCCCATACTTCTCAATTAATGTTTGTGTAAATGGCTAATTTATCATGTATTATAAGTAATATAAGTTAAATGCATTGAGGTAAGCATATTAGCACACAGATTACTAGGTTAAGAGTTAGAATTATGTCATGCATTCCACTCCATATATATGTTAGAAGCGACTAATACTAAAACTAATTGGCAAATAAAGTCTATAATCACACTTTATTATATAACGTGGATAAGTCACAGGTGAGTGAGGTGCTGGCTCACTTATTAGAAGGTCCAGGGTTTGATCCTGTTGTTGACCAAGAAAGTTCAGCAATCTGATTGTTTGGGACAAAAAAAAAGTGAATGGAATTCGATGAAAACTAAGCAGATACGCTGCTGTCTTGGCTAAATTTTGCTGTTTGTGCACTGTATGGCTATGTCCATCTTCATTAGCCCAACTGGTTCAGAAGTAGGACGTTAAATTTAAACCATTTAAACCCCATTTTATTTCTTTTATATACCCTAACAGTTGCGGATGAAAATTTTCATTTTACATTTAAATTCTTCTAATGTTTTCAATCAATAATACAAAAGAATGTATGCAATACATATATTAAGGAATTTTAGTGATTGTATAAATTTTTTGACAATAAAACCAAACGAATAATTGATCCTGCAATTTATGAGTATCGTATTATTTATAGTCAATTTAAAAAGTGTTTAGAGGAAAAGTTCACCCAACCAGGTTAATTTCCTTAATCATAATGGATACACCGCTAAATCTGTTACTAAATTTTAAAGAATAAAACGACTAATTTTATTTATTAAGGTCCTTACAATGGGCAGCACCAATCAAAACTAAGATGATAGTCTGCAAATTGTGCACTATGACATAACACATTTGGATACAATGTTGTGGTTCACCACTAATTTATAATTTCATATATTTTCAGTGGATGGATTATATTAATATATTTTCCAGAGACTGTCTTGTTTACGTGAACCTTTTCTTTAAGCATACAGACTTGAATAATCAAGTAATTGTAATGTATGTAGGTCTATATATATTTAAAATTGATTAAAATTTAAATCACAAAAGATGGTAATAGTAATAGTTTATGGGGTAATGACTGACGTTAATTCATCAAATTTAAATTTTAAATTTAGTTCAATGATCTAAGTAGGATATTTTAAAAATTGTTTGTTTTGATTATTAAGCCTGTAAATGAGTCAGAGAGGTTTCTTTATTTATATGGTATATAAACGGATCTAATATTGAAGGTTGTAGTTGAAACCAGGTTTTGATTTGAATGTGAAGTATTGGGCAGTTATTCCTTTCTAATTGTGTTGATGTGCTAACAAACTTCAGAAAATTAGCTAGTTTGTAAATTTTCTGCAATACAGATCCAAACCATCATTCTGATGGAATCTGTGCCTTCTCAGGATAGGTTGGAAAACTGAGGTTAGCCCCTGTACACATTGGCATACACTTAATTGGCGTACACTTATAAGAACCTTTGGCAGCTGGAAATCCAAAGAAATTAATGCACAAACGCTACTGTAAGGACCAAATTCTACTCCCTCAAGTTTCTTCCTCATAATATTACCGATACTTGCAGTTTCAGGGGAAAGAAAATAATTTAAGAGCAACAAATTTTTACGTTTTAAAATTGTAAAAAAAAACCCATCACTTCTTGAAGAATATTTATGTAAATGCTTACTCTTTCAAGAACATCTGATACCACTTCACAATTTGGATTCTACTTTGTATTCAGAGTTTTTGTTCTGATATGAATTGAAAATAGGGGATTGAAGTTCAAAATTTGTGGAATTTCTATAAATGAAAATTATGACCGTTATTTTGTGGAAATTATGACCGTTATGAAATAAAGTATTGAATGTGATCATTGAAAGAAAGACTGCTGTAGAGATGAATGAAATAAATTTTAAATGTAATTTATCACCTGTGGAAGAACAGAATATTTACTGGCAAGTTTTTGGGTAAGATTAAAATTTATAAAAAAAAAAAAACCCACTGATGGGAATATTATTATTTGACATTGGTTCTCTTTTGAACATGAGAGATTTCATTGATTCAAGTGTGGTAGTTTTGATACAAAATACTGTTTGTGATTTTGTCTTCTGGTTTTCTGTTTGGTTGTGGTACAGTTCTCCTACACTTAACAGTTACACCTTGATTGTAAGTATGTTAGTATACACTATGTATATCCTGCATACATGGCCAGATGACAAATCAATATCATACTGTATATTAAAGCCTTTAAATGTTATATACCTTTTGTTATTGATTCATAAATCTATCTATGATCTTGAAACATACCTTACTTATTGATTCAATAATCTATGATCTTGAAAGAAGTTGAAATATATATTCAATGTTTGGGTAAAGGTAAATAAGTAAATGATATGTAACAAACGGTAAATAGCCACATTAATACAGGTGAAACTAAAATGTGCAATTGGAATGAACTCATTTATCTGATGTGCTATTTTGAAGAGTCTAGTTGTATTATTTTTTGTCCCCTTCTAATAACACAAACTTTAATAATATGATTGATAAATTGAAAGGTGCCTCATGAAAAATTCAACATTTTATTGAGCATGGATTTAAAACATATATTTATGATAGGAAATTTGAAAAAAATTTGAGTGATTTTAATCTGGTTGTAGTCCTTGTCAACATCATCACAACCTTACATTGAAGTGATCAAATGGGTTTCACAGTTACGATGAAGCCCTTAACTCTTAACTGACCCACGTCGACTTTTGTCGACACCTATGACGTTACCGTTAAGTACCCACGGCGACTTTTGTCGACAAAACCAGTTAGCCGAATGCAACGTGCCTAGTGCGATGGGAGTTACATCCCTTGTAAACAGGCGGCCTTTTCTCATTTGTTTACTTCCTGTTTGACATTTTGACAGTTAAAAATCTTACTGTTTCTTCTTGAAAAATTATAATAAAACGGTGTCTAAGCCTATACGACAACCTTCTCCTTACGACGGATTACCACCCCTACAGTGATTCAGCTTTTATCGGTGGTGTAGGCCTAGATATTTATAGTTTTGCGTTAGAATGTGACAGAAGCTAGACTAATCAACCAAAATTTTAATTACCGTACTTTTAAATATTAATAAGCTTAATTTAAAAGAGATTCATGATAAATGATTTTTAGTTCACAAAAGCCGAACAAAAAGAAATAACTATTAGATCTATATAGGCCTACATGTGCATGAAATGTCTAAATTAATTTTTTTTTTTTTTTTTGGTGTAAAATTCATATTCATGCATTTTAGATTATTTCATCCATTTACATGAAGGGTTTATTTTCAGTTGTTATAGTTAATGATACGATTTTAAAATGCATACCTATATTTTAGCACTATTGACCATTATGACGTGGGTTTTTATGATGTTATGACGTCAAATCTCTGGGTCATTTAAGAGTTAATGTATGATTTTGATATATTCAGTAAAATTTCAAAGTCCTTGTCAATAAAATGTAATTGTCTCATTATAACGTGGATGTATTCAGTGTTGTTGTGAAGTTCTAATATAAAATATATAAAGGTACATGATTGACTGGTGTATAGGAATTGTAAAAAAATAGTTGGAAACCTATATATATTTAATAGATATTATGTTTGTAAGCGTCCTTGTTTGTTTTATCTGTCTATTGGTCTGTGTCTGTAATGTATATTCTTTGTCTGTTCTATACTGTTTGAATTTATATATATACGTTGCATCCATTCTTGTTTTATACATATGTATAATTTCCTCCACTCTGTTTCATCTTTTAATCACACATTTGTAATTATTTATCACATATTGATAATGTCATTATTGGCGATATCACTTTGATGTAAGCAGACGTAAAATAAAACTATTTCACACATATTATAGGAATTGTCTGGATAGCATACAAGATATCTTGAAAGACATTATTAACCTATAATAAGCAAAATGGACTGAAATGTTCTTTAGTGTTATTTTCTTTCACTGTTAAGAGGAAAATTTAGTCGGTGAACCTTTAAATTCCTTTCTCATCTGAATATTGATTAAATAATCAACTTGTGTGTACAATGGTGTTTGAATCTATAGGTAAATAATACAACGCTATAATGACACATACTTTACTTTCTATATAACCACTGATTCACGTTATATTGATACCAGATAAATTAAACAATAATGATGCTCTTTCACCATTGTCATTTCTTTCATCATCCATTGGTCTCAGAGCTTGTGTGATTATTTTGCGAAAAGTAAGTTTTACTTGAGGTTTAATGGAGTTAATACATACGACAGTATTTAGAGTATTTTAAACAGTTTTACTTAATAATATCTACTATATTGAAGTAACTCTATGGCGAACCCTCGTATGATTATGATGTTTAAAAGTTCATCGCTTATCAATATTTCATAACCTTTTAATTATAAATTAATTTTTCTTAACATTTTAATCTCAGTTTTTATATGCCCACATTCAAAATGTAGTCATACATGTATATTGCCGTCATCACTGTCTGTCTATTATTTTATAAGCCCATGTCACACATGTCTGTCCACAATTTGTTTCTGGACACTCTGCAGGTCACAATTTCTATCCGATTTTGACAAGACTTGCAATATAGATATATCTTCAAAATATCCTTTTGATAATGATATGAATTGGACTGTAGCATTATGGATTGTGGCCCCTGATAGTATAAAAATCTGATTTATTATTCCTTGTGGATGTTCTTAATATAATCTCTGTGACTGACTTCATTTTCAGTGAATTCCTACAATTACTATAGTTCGATGTAGTAATATGCCAATCAAATTAAGAATTTATTTTTTTATGCCCACATTCTTGTTCCTTGTAATCGCATTGCACATTTAACCATAGAAATTAAAATTAAATGTATATCCCAAATTTATATTCCATATTAGTGCGATCTTAAAACAAGTGTAACTAGCATTTAATATTAACGTATTCGAAGGAATAACTTGACTACATATATTCTTTTACAGGAAGAAATCTGACAGTAGTAAAATTCCGTCTTTGAAACCTTTTCGTAGTAAAGCAGCAAAAAGCCCTAATTTACCCAAAAAGCCAACATCATCTTTAGATAATGTTAAAATACGAACAGGGTCAGGAACATTACATCCACCAGATGACGGACCCCAGTCAGCATACAGCACAGAGGATTTAGATACTGTTTGCTCACACTGTTCTGATTCAAAGGTACGTTGGTTTTTATTTTAGATCATTTTATCCCATAATGACATAGTTCAATCATTAATTTTAGACACAGTTCCTCTTTCAGGTGATATTGCAGCCACCTTTAAGTGATATCACAGATAAAGTATTTGTTTTAATGACACGGTTTTTGCTTTTTCTCTCTCTTAACTGCAATTGTGCTTCCTGGGTTCGAATGAGTACTAATAGCTTCAGATTCGGAGAGTAATCTTGATTGCTTTGAAGTTGGTGATGACCCTTTTTCTTGTTTTGACCAGGGGTGACTTGTTGTGATTGGTTCTGTGTTTCATTGGAGGAGACTGTGTTACTTGTTTCTGATTGCTTAAGATGTGGTTACAGATTTAATTTCGTTTTTGACTGATGTGGGGACTAGAGTTCTCTTTTCTGGGTGCCAAAGTCGACATTTTGCTCTAGAGTAGCCAAGTTCCTCACATGAAAAATAGAGTAACAGTTGGCCTTTAATGGTTATTATGACTTACGCATCCCCCATGACACAGTGAATACCTGTGGTAGATACATATTACTTTTCTGAAAATCACAAATCAACGTAATGTCAATTTTGCTCCTTATTTATGCTATTTGAATATTTGATACAGTTCAAATGATCAATATTTCTACTTCCATTGGTGCATTTTTATACGCCCACATTGAAATGTGGTCGTATATTGTTGTCGCCCCCGTCCGTCCGTCCTGCGTCCACAATTGCTTGTGGACGCTCTAGAGGCTAAAGTTTATACCCAATTGACTTTAAATTTATACACAGTGTTTAAGGGCATGAGACGAAGAATCCTATTGTTTTTCAGCGATTTCCGATAATAACTACCAGAGTTATGGCCCTTGATCACTTCAAAAAACCTTGTGGATGCTCTAGAGGCCAAAGTTAATATCCGATTGACTTCAAATTAATACACAGTGTTTACAGTCATGAGACGAAGACGTCTATTGATTTTCAGCGATTTCCAATAATTACTGCCAGAGTTATGGCCCTTGATCACTTAAGAAAATCTTGTGGATGCTCTAGAGGCCAAAGTTGATATCCGATTGACTTTAAATTTACACACAGTGTTTAAGGTAAGTCTCCCTTGATAACTTCAAAAAATCTTGTGACGCTATAGAGGCCTATTGTTTTTCAGCGATTTCAAATAATTACTGCCAGAGTTATCTCCCTTGATAACTTCAAAAAATCTTGTATAGAGGCCAAACTTATCATCCGATTGACTTCAGATTGATACACAAAGTTTAAGGTCTTGAAATGAACAAGTAGTTTGATTGATAACTGAACAGCTAAATCCATGATATTAAATGTTTCATGTATATACTAATTGTTAGTGTGGGGCAAAACTTTATTAAAAGTAAACCAATTCTAATGATTTTCTGATAATTACATAATGAGTTTTTTTGTTACTCTTAATCAGATTTTAGTGTATTACAAATTTTTCATTACCAAAAAAAGTAAAAATATGTGACAACCCTTGTTGACTGCCCGGGCGATTTAGCTGCTGTGGGTGTATGTTTCGTTGCCTGGCAACCTATCTTTAGTTTATATTTCAATAGTAGTTGATTATAATTGAATATTTCCTAGGAGACACAACACATGCAGTAGATTTGTTATTGAAAGTACAAGCCCGAATATGAAAGTGTTCCTGGTCCAGGACTGACTGTCACAGAATGAATGTGCTTTGTTATGAGAAAATAGCTTCATAATAGTTCATTATGTAATAGTGTAATTTCACAGGTTTTATTGCCAGCTTCCACCCAGGGTGTAAAATGCTGTATAAAGGTACAGTATTAAACCTGTGATATAAATGAAAATAAAGTATTGAATTGGGTTATCAGATCTGGTAAATTTTCACAATGATAGGGGAGTTTGTTTGGAAAGTTCAAGTCAGTTTGTTTTTTATTATTAGTTTATTTAAGAGGCATACTTTGTTGATCTATGAACATACACTTTAAATGAAGGCTGCAGATTGTCATCCCACAAAATAAATTAAGACACAATCGAATGAAATAACACTTGATTGTTGATTCAGATTGATCAAAGACTTTCATTGTCAGCAATCATTAAGTGTTTTAGAAAGTTTGTTGTTCAAACCATTAATACTTTTCTTCATTACATAATCACTGTAGATTTAGCCTCTAGACCTCTTTACATATATATAAAGTTAATTTGTACTATAAACTTATTTCACATTAATACTGGCAGACATTTTGTAGCCTCAGGTGATTGGGTGTAAACCTCGACTAAGTTGATCTGGAACGAGTGTTAGTTACGTTCAGTACAATTAACTTATTGAAGCAGTAAATGTCATAAACTTGGAAGTATTTGGGTGCAAACAAAGGTGTAAATATTCAACGACTACAAGATTATAAAGTACTGTAAATTGACTCTGAAAATTCTATAAAGTGGCAAAGGAATATATTGAAGTAAGATTATGGAATAATAAAATGATTTCGGAAGTTATATTTTCAAATGGATGGATTCAAGAGCAACAAAATTTGTAGAACTTGTAGTTGTATATAAATTTATATATTTACATGTATCTCATTTATACAGACCTGTTCAAATGTTACTTTCAAGTCAGATTTGAATAATATTTTTGAACAAGTAATTTTGTATGTTTGAATAAAGAGAGAGAAATAGGGTTCCCTATGCAGTTCATTTTAGTTTTTCGCTAAAGCATTTTAAAATAATAATAATAAGTGGTTACAGAAATTATCAGTTCATTAACCATGATAAAATGGTTTTTTTTTGTATTTTAGTTATCTTCCCCTTGCTCTGTTGCCTACCTCAACTTAGAGGTAGGTTAAATGCAGAAACAAACTTTCTTAGGTACTTTATGGTTGCTTCTTGCAATTTTTTTGCTAATGCCACTCAGGGTTAGTTGTTACCGTCTACCTGTTTCAATTGTGTACATGCATTTGCTTTGTTCTGATATTGTTTATTGGAACCTGCAATGCTAAAATGTTTTGAAGTGTACACACCAAATTTCAATAGATAATAGAAATCAAAAAATGTCAGATCTTTGGTGATATAGAAAGTCAAAACTATAAAAATCAAATGAAATAATATTAATTTGACAATGTTGACAGTGTATGAAGAAAGGTAACAGCATCTGAACAATGTTGTTTTTGGTTATTCTAGTTCATGTGTTAGTTGTTACTATAAATACTGATATTATGCTAAAAGAAAATTCATACATCAAGAAGACACAAAGAGACTTTTACCGAATAAGTTGATGACAGAATGATCAATCAATTTTTTATGATCTTTCTAGCTACTAAATTAAAGCCAACAAGTCATGGAGTAAAAGTTGTCCTACTTGTTTAAGACTACTGTTTATTTTAAATAGTCTACCCTCAAAGGACAGACTTCTGCTTGTTTATATAGCCTACCCTGAAAGATAAAAAGCCTCTATATGCCAGAAAAAATTCTTCAATGTAGTATTTATGACACTACAAATCAAAAATATAAAATGATAAAAAGCATTTTATTGAGGAAATGTGACATGTTACTTAATAGACAAAATAAATGTGAATGAAGGCATACAGTTTCAAATTCAATGATGTCGACAAGTATAATATAATTAGAGAATTGTGGCAAGATCAACAATGCCTTTTGAGATGCTTCTTCTAAGACATTCACCGTTTTGTTGATCACATAAATAAATTAACAGTTACATGTTAAGTGTAATCACTATCAGTCAACTTGAGCGCTACAAATTCAGTTGCTGATTTGATCGACATCTTTGAAAAAAAGATTATGAAAATTCTATCTTTTTTGTTAAGTCAAACATTTTTTCATCAATGCAATGCGTCATTTTAGCACACTAATAGTCACTAACCTCCTTTTGATTCATTAAGTAATTTAAGTTATCTGTTACATTAAATGAGTATTATTTCATCGATGACCTGGACGATTAATTAATGCATCATGTGACTTTGTAGTCAGATTAAGATTTATTCATTTATCAACTGACCGATGCCACCAATGAAATGCAATGGGTTTTAATGACCTACTTTTCCAGATACAGTAAGTTTGACTTTCACAACAAACGAAATTAGACTAATTAGAAATAGATAAATAATTAAAACTTTAATATCTTGGTGTTTATAGTCAATATTTTTAAGAGGCAAACATTCAGTTGTCTGTATAGTAATCTGGTGTATACAATAATTCTAAAGGCTATTTAACATTCTGTACTGTAATCAATATCTACTACTCCACATATTTAAAGTAAGGTCAGCTTTTAAAAACATTGAGTTAATTGACCATTATTGAAATAAGAGGAGTAAGAGTCAAAACTTGTGAGGAGTTGGTGCCAAAACTTGTACAAGGAGTTTAGAGTTAAGATTTATGTTTTCAAAGAGTTGTGGAAGACTTAGTGTAATGCATGTTTTTCTATGTAAGTTACGTAAGTATTGTGATTTCCAACCAAAATTGAGGATTTTCAAGTAGTTCTTGACTGGACAATAATGCATTGTACTGATAATATTAATTTGGGTATTGTCATCACTCGCATCCATTATTGCTTGTCAATACTCAAGTTGTTAATTTACTGTTGTCATCCAATTGCCTTGTTATATGTTTATATAGTATAGATATGAACAAGGGGAATAACAAGAAACCAATAGTATAGGATTTTAATTATTTCTGATAATTACTTGGATGGGTTATTATGAATTATCATCAAAATTACAGTTAATAAATGTGCTAATTACATGGATCACATCATGGACTATGTGGTCAGTTCTTAGGGAAGTATGACTGGTATGGATAGGGTGCCCCACGTGCCAACTGAAAAGTTGTTCTTGACACGTTGATCCTGCACGTTTTAGTTCAATGACTTACTACTGATTTCTAACAGTCTCGCACACTCATTGAGGCTATAAATAGCAACAGCATGCGGAAATGTTCAAAACACCAAACACTACTACAGCCGTAAAAAATCTATTGTTGACGATTCTGAATAGCAATAATATTTAACTTTTTGGTTATTACGGCATCTTTAGAAATTACGCTCGTTTTATTTTTTAAATTGCCTTATAATTAGCTGTACCATTAGAAGCTGCATATTTTGGTTAAGTACAAATAATATCTCTGACTTAACATCCGTAATGCAAGAATATGATCAAAGCAGTAGTTTCGTTTTACTTTTACAAGGTTCTTAAAAATATTGTTGAGATGCCTGATGTTGGTGCTTCTAAATTCAATTTCTTGTTCCATGTTTCGTAAAAAAAGTAGTCTTGATTATCCCGACCCGTCAATTAGACGTAGAATGATCGGTAGACTAGTTAAGCGAGACTAATTTCAAAACAAGGGCACGTAACCTATCTTTTACTTAAAAGTGTCTGGATGTTATGACGCCACTCCAAACCATTTTTCAGTATTATTTATGTATGGTTTAATGATCATAGCTTATGAAGTACAGCATGGTCGTTTATTTAGTGACTATAAATGTGTGAAACAGATTTAAGGCTTTCTAAATATATTAGTATTGTGGTGTAATTGTCGAGATATTTGGAGATATTCATTTAGGGTGGGGCACCCTAGTATGGATTACAGCTGACAAGTTGATTGACTTCTTATAATTCATCAACATAAGTACATGTATTTATTAACTCTTCAGGTTGATTTATGATAACTAACCAGTTCATTGTGTTTTATCAAACTACTTTTTCAAATAATTAGCTAATATAGTATACAGTCCATGGTTTTAACTCTTGATCTGTTTTAATGTCTTGTATAAATTCTTCCATTATCTATAAGAGGAAATAGTAGCAATCTTTGTGGACTGTCCAGACCACTTAGTTGTGTGTGCATGTTCAAAGTAGATAAATCTTTTAACTCAATATCATCCAGTCTTCGACATTGAAAACACAAATTATTTGTCAATTTAAATCAATATTGATGTTGTGATCAGTGCCATTTGTAACAAGGCTAGACATATTCCAGGAGTGATGTCAAACAGTGACGCCACATTTTTATCTGGAGAGCCTACACAATAAATATATACTATCGAATCGATGTAGACTGGAATAACCAGAAGCAAGAGATGGTCATTCGATTATTGAGACTTCTAAGATATTTCGCCGAACATAACTGATTAGAAATTACAGTAAAAACAGAAACGATTGAATGTAAATCAGTTTATACATTCATGTTACATTTATATGCATTGCAACCTATTTGTGTCAATTTATAGGTCCCAATTATTAATGAATTAGATCCTTTAAAAAATTGCCTGCCAACCTATTTTTGAATAGTGGAGTATTACTGATGGTTAGATATTGGGGTCAGAGTCTATAAATTACTTCCTGTTGTCAACTTAATCTGGGTGGCAACACCCTAGAGGTAATATTACAGTATAATAATAGATTGTCCAGAGAATTGGACTAAAATCTCTTAAAAATAAACCATGGGTAGCTAGCTTAATAATTAAATATCTTTTTACCACTACATGTACATTGTATATTGAACATGTAACAACAAGAAAGTAAATAAAATTTGAACTTTAATAAAAATGAACATCACATGTATAAAATAGGCAAGTGGGTAAAAAATAGGGTACTAGTTATATTGTTTACAATAGAGGTGTTGTGAAATCTATTATTATTATTAAATCATTTATGTGGTCTATATATAATTGGTAGTTTGTTTTGTTATTAGGTATGTATCTAGGTAGGCACCAACCTGAAAAATAATTTGGTTTGATTTTGAAATATGTACTGTAATGTAATTTATAATATATTTATAATATGAACACAAAATCAAACCCCAAAACATGCTTTTCATAGTCAGCAAGATTGAAACCCTGGAGGTTTTTCGCCTTTTTGTATATCAATGCCAACATAAATTGGACCAGAATCATGTAGTGACATATAGAGTACAAGACTGGCATATTTGTTCTAGAACACCTGATACCTTCATTTCATGTCACATAAAGACTGTAGAAATAATAAGATGACTGAGATACTGTGTTGAGGAGCCGTTATATATATACACCATGCCTGTATTATAAGATTGTCATCAGTGACCATATGACAACCTCAATGAAATAGCAACATTGACAACTGTGAACTGGTAGGAATGTAGTGTGTAAACACAGGTTGATATAAGTTGATCTATAAATGTGATGAGATGGTTAACATGTTTCTTTATTTACTTCAAGTGTTTTACGCTATATTAGGACAGTCCTTACATGCAACTACAGGTAAATCTTATCACATTTTACTTATCAGATGATATTAAATCCTAGATTATATTTAATCTTCTGCCTGCCAGGAAGGAGTGAGTTTTATCTGTATTCTGCCATTGTTTTTTTTTCTCCTTATCTATGCCATATCTATGGCTTGGGTTATTTGTTGTGCATTGGAATGTATACATTTTCTGCAGGTGTTAGTTTGATCCAACATTTTGTGTTTTCTAGGAGATCTTCGGTTTTCTACCCTTGCACAAGCACATTAGCCTGGAGATACTGTAATTTATATATGTTGATAGAACTCTAAACACCATTTCTTGCACTTGCCTGAATTAATATTGAATATCTTACAATAACTTGAAGCCTTTTATTGAAAACAGGGATTAGGATGTGATATAGATTAACCATAGGTGGATTATCAGCACCTTGTCTTATTCTAAGTGATTAATGAATACTCGGTCCTGAAATAATATCTGACCTAGATGTGTGCCTTTTACAAAAGATATAGTGATAAAAAATATTGTGAACTTTATTTAAATAAAAACATGTTTTGTTATGTATATTTTATTGAAAAGTTTTAATTAAATAAGCAAGCATGGCAATAAGTCACCTGTCACTGACAATGTCAGGCACAGATTCAATCTTGAAACCAGAAAAATTTTTGAAGAAATTTCTCTGGTGAATCGGGGTATCCATTTTCCCGGAAAATGATATGTAATTCCTATGCGCGAAAGTTCTCGTTTATTTGCGTCGTACGCCCCTGATTTTACGTGCCTGGATGACCGAATCACTTAAAAATATACCCACGTGTAGAAAAATAGATCTTTACAAAAACTTGAACTTGTTCGTTTAGGATCCAAATTTGCTATGTCAGCGAGTTGACTTTGACTCAAGGATCATTTTAAAACAAACGAAACGACGATCCGACCTCTAGTTTTCGAGAAATCGACCCAAAAATATTGACCAATCAGAGGTCAGAATGGGCGGGGCTTAGGTTTGAAAAAAATTGGAAAAAATGGACGGTCTAATGTGCCAGAGGCCTTCGGCTCCGCGGCTGCCGCTGGAAACGAGATTGGCACAGATTCAGGCTTTATTAGGCACTGATTTGTCCTTTTTAATAATATTATTAATACATGTCCACACTAAGTTGAAAATGTCAGGTACTATTTCATTACTGCCTGACATTATATTATGTGTATTTTTTATCAATGATAATGTGTAATGTTGATTATAATTCTTGAGCAGACATGACAACTGAAGGCAAAATAATTTTATCATTAAAGTTCTGCACTGTGGAAACTGTTTTTATCGTCTTTAAATTGAATCAAGCAAGAGGTTTAACCCATGATTTTACAGTGTGATTTCTTATTGTCAGTGGTGAAAGATTATTATTAGGGTCCGGCAACAAGTAACAGTGTCTAGTTGATCGAAAAGGCAAAGTCTTGTGTAAAGGACATGGACGACATTGTTGTAAAGAAACCCTTGACAGAGTTTAATTTGCTATCCCGGCAAAATTTCAATCATATGATAGCATCCTGAATGGCTTGTTCAAGGCTTGTTGCTGTCTGCATTAGCCTAATGAGTACAGAAAAGTAAATGTAGAATGTTATACCCCCATTTCATTTACTTATTTATTTTATTTCTAATTAAAAACTCTACTTTCTAACTGAAAGTCATACTGTTTCTTTAATACATTAATTGACAATGATACTTTCTTTAATACATTAATTGACAATGATACTGTCTCTTTAATTTCTAACTGAAAGTCCTATGTCTCTTTAATTTTAAAGTCTAAGTCAATATAGTGTCTCTTTAAATTGAATCCCAACTGGAAGGCAACCAAATATTGCTTTAAGCTTTAATCCCTCTATTGTCTAAGGTGGGGTGACATTTGGCTTAATCCTGTCTGGATAAAGTTGACAACATTTAGGTTAAATACTTGTATTAGGCACACACTGAGACTGGATAATCAATGCTTGTTTATATTGTTCATGTTTCAAGTACTTTTGGTGATGTCATTGTGTCTGTGTCCTATAGTATGGGGTGATCTATGTTTATAAGATACAGCTCTACACATGCTTTATGGACTTAAATTTGACAAGAGACAGGTCTTACTGGAATTGTAAACGGTAAAAACTTGAGTTTGGCCTGATGTTAAACATTAGAGACTGGTTGTGTGTTTTATATTCACTATGATTCATCTTTCAAAACTAATTTATTTTATTATGTTAACATTTAGTGCATACAAGCAAATGGGAATTTATTTCAATTGAGTATTTCCCATTCCTTTTTGATTATATGGAACTTTTGAATGCTATATAGCTAATCAATTGTTGAAACTATATCCTGGACTTGTTTATACTGGAATTTTAAAAATATTAAGTGGAACAAGCACTGTCTGGCAAGGCAAATTCTACACCTGTAAGCTAGAAACAACATTAGTCATGTGTTAGTCACATTATGACAGTTGTCATTTTCATTCTGTACTTACATATTTGTAGGTCATTAATATACTTTTGATTACACTTAAGTTCTCAAATGACTTACTTAATTTTGAAGAAACATATAGACATTATAGAAAATGGATTAAAATTGAGTGACTTATTTAGCGATCTATAAAACGCCTATCTTGTTTATCTGATGTGATAGATGTCAAACTGGGATATTTGAAATTTGTCTTCATACAGACTTGGACCAGTCAAATTTAAGGGGACTTGGATCAGTAAAACTAAGATATTTGAAGATTGGCTTATGTTGGGACTTGGATCAGTCATGAACACTGTAAAGCAATGGACATAGTCGACCGTGATCTACATGTAAACTGTACCATGAAGGAGCTGTTCTAATAACTTGAGTTGCTAATCATGGACTAAGATTAGAAATGGTTGAATTGGCTTGAAGTAGTGGTTAATGAATGAAATAGGATTAATTTTGGAAAACAGTGTTTTTATAATATCTGTAGAGATGTATTATGTTTAAACATTTACCAGTCGATCAGCTGTTATATATTTACATAAAGATGAGTGTGAAAGGAAAGGGTCGGGATTCAGTAAGTAATCATTTGTCACCCTGTCTCTGTTTTAGTGGATTTTATTCTGGTAGTAGAGAGTGTTTTAATTGATGAAAAGACCTGGGATTTTATTCTGGTAGAGAGGTTTAATAGATGAAAAGCTGTAGTTTGAGCTAACAACAGAATAAAGTTTCAAAACTCTATGATAGCAATAATCATTATGTTTATAGATGATCGCTATTTACTAGTATTGTTGCTTTTCTTGTAACTAAAATGTAACAAGGTAAGGAGCCATGTGAAACTGCTCCAGAGGTTTGGAAATGGATCAAAACTGTGTTTCTTTTGAAATCAATAAAATATATATCAAAACTCCCTCCTACACAATATGGCCTATATATTGTTCAATCTCGGTAAACCATAATATTATGACATTAATTGACAAGCATTGATAGGTGAGATAAGAAACTTATTATATATATACGGTAAATCCCTGTTACTATTAACAGACATGGTTATGTTATGATTGTATAAGCAGGTGGCCCTGTAAATTTGGAATATATTCACTGATTCTACCAGCTATAGTAAGCAAGCATTTTTGATCGATAAGCCTTAGTAAATTAAAGATCTCTTTACACATTGGTGAGTTCTACTAGAAATTTAATATGAAAACTAACAGTTTTTAAACTCATATATTCACAATTTCAGTTCAGGCAAAAAACGCACTCGTACAACAACCATTTCAAATATTATTGAATTTCACCCAACATGTTACACATGTGGTCTTCTTTCAAACGATAATCATATGTTGATCAAGAAAGAATTGGATTATTTTAATATGTTATTCACACTATCAGTTCATATTCATAACATATTATTTCAAATGGTCAGTGTTTTCATTGTTGTGTACATGTAGGTATTTTTTTCAGATTTCTAGAAATTGTTAATCTTTCAAAGTATATTCCAAATGTTAATTTTTAAATATTGATCATACAGTTGAACAGAATTGCTTAGCTAAGCCTTAAAAATAATAAGGGGGTGTTGCTGTAGTGTAATTGGATATGATATAGATATTATTATTGATGATATAAGCATTATAGAAATATAATGTATTATGTAATACACAGATTGTTATAATTATATAAAACATCTTTGATTTGATAAAAGCCTTATAAATAGGTGTTATTGTCTTGGTGTATATATATGTATTATATATATCACTGTATATTTTGTGATGCATAGATGATAATACAGGATGTTACAAAGTTCAAATGGTAGAAGATGGTCATACATATCCTTAGTTATGTATAAATACAAACTCCCATCCAATCATAGATATCCCAGAAATATAGGATATAAAAACTATAATTTATAACTACCGGTAGTAGTAATTTAAGGGCCCCCCCCCCCAAAAAAAAAAAAAAAAAAAAAAAAAAATACTATAATAACTATATTTTTATTTTGGATCTCCATCAAGTAAAGACGGGTGTGGTGTCTGATTATGAGACTCCAGCTCTCTTTCCCCATATTAAATGACAAAGGAATTAATGTATCCCATGTCAGCACTGTACATCAAACCTGATTTTTTCTTTCTTTTTGGACCATCACAAAGAGATGAGACTGTAGCCTCCTTTGGCTATGAATAAATTACATTTGTATTTTATATTGAATGCAGAAAAAAGGATGTTAATTGTGTATATAGGATATGAGTATACTGTTTGCATTCAATATAATATGGACGTTTATATCTAGAAAGGTGTATTTATACAAGAATTTAATGGTTTTCACTAATCGATTGTGCAATACTTATATCATTTGGTTTTGAAATCCATATTATCACAAAGTGTCCTGTGCAATAAATAGATTAAAATCAATCTCATTATACAGTTTGAAAGGGTCTTGGTTTATCTTGATTTCTCAATAACTAGCTCACATGTTTAAATTTAATATAGATATAGAACTTGTATACAAATTAGGGAAATAAGGAAACTGTTAGTGCGGGTTAAATTAGAGTTTTCTTTCTGATCTTTATTTGAGCAGTGTGTTGAATCTTGTTTATCCTTGATATTTTATCCCTGTATTTTTGGTCAACTGCACTGGTGTATAAAGTTGTGCACCGGTAGGAAAGTGCAACACAGCAAGATAAATATGATATAGCATAATGGAAAGTAAATGATGTGGGAAATTACCTCTAAAGGGAGGTATATAAACATAACATTGTATTCTGTCACCATACTGTGCCTAGAGACCAGGTTAATACAAGGTGAGGTATCCATGTGCTCCCAGATGCACTTATGATTGTTGAAGTTTGAAGAAAAATGGACATTGCCCATTTGACATCAAAGTGGGCAAAAACTGCTCTTTTGGCAAAGCTCTGCCCAAGCTCTGTTACGGATGTATTGTATTGATAAGAAGGTATTTATATCTTGTTTTATTACTTACAGGTTGATGGGATGACTCGTGAAAATGGAACGAGTTTGGAAGCGGCCATTGATGATGTTGATGACTGTCATACCACGGACGCGGATAAAACCAAGGCTGCCATTGGCTACATTCAGTCCAAAATCAATAAAACTAAGGACATGATCAAACAGGAACAGTCCGTGAAAGAATGTATGTCAAATTTAAAAATGTTTTGTTTTGTACATGAACATTTTATGTACGAGTATGAGTATTGTTATCACTCCTGGCCAAATGGTTAGCAGGTGCGCGCTGTGTCATTGAATCAACTGATGTTGTTTTGATTACCCGGTTGTACATGACAAGAGTCCAACCTCGTGGGTTTTCTCCATGGGTCCTCCGGTTTCCTCCTACTGCTAAAGACCCCTACTTAATTGAATTATTGAAATAAAATTGAAACAATAGTCATTAGAGTTTATGTCCCAGTGGATGTTAAACCCTATTTCTCTCATTCCACCTTTCTGCCTTTTATATTTCTGTAGTTCTGCCAATCTGAATTGTTCAGATTTTTTTTTTAAAAACATGCTTCATACCTTCAGAATATTTACACATACTTTCATAATGGTGCTGGTGGGTGTGTATCACTTATCTGGCAATGTTATGTTTAAAATATCTTATTCTTAATTCATTTGTTAGTAATTGACCTCCTCTTGCTTACATTTATTTTTGTAAGGGAGCTGACCTTGTACTGACATATTTGTTCTTCATTTAAAACTAAAGTAAATGAGTGTCAACATATTTTACAGGTACAATAATCACTAATTAATATTTACATTTACAGCTAATGTTAATGAATATTTACGATTAGCGACAAGTGCTGACAAACAACAGGCTCAAAGAATTAAAACAGTTTTTGAAAAACGAAACCAAAAATCAGCACAAAGCATCATCCAGATGCAGAAAAAGTTAGAAAATCTTCAGAAGAAACAGGATGACATTGAGCAACATGGTGTCACTAGTCACAAACAGGCCAAGGAAATGTTACGCGATGTTGGACAAGGTCTCAAGTAAGTAAACTGTTGTTGGTACCCATTCCGTATTCTATTTTTAGCTGATAGAACCCCTCAAACGAATAAAATGTTTCAATAGTCCACTCAACACAACTAGGTCATTTCGGGACTAACATATGTTTTAATTTTATTTCAATAATTCGCTTTCGCGTAGGGGTCTTTAGCAGTGGGAGGAAACCGGAGTGCCCGGAGGAAACCCACGAGGTTGAGAAGGCGCCCCTATCTCCATGCCACATACGCTCACACCAGGGCTCGAAACCACAGTCTCAAGCCAGAGATGACTGGCCAGCTAGAGGCCGATGCGCGGCGCTCTACACCACTAGGCGGTCCCAACCCCCCCTCAATAAATGAAGAAACAATTCAATTAGTCTAAGTTTGAATAATCAGTCTGTCTGTTATATTAAATTCTAAAAGTTTAAGTTCAATCACTTACAAAAATCTTGAATAATATCTATTGGTTTCAAACATTGTATATTTGAGAAGATGATGATTTGTAAGATGCAATTGGCCAAACTTTGTTTTATATTATTTCAGGGGTGTAGTTGACAGTGTGAAGGGAGCTAAAGAGTAAGTTGTTTTTGTAGTAATGTTATACTACTCATCTCCGTTTCACCTTTGGCACTTGTTACATGAAAATATTGACTATCCTGGTTGTTTGAAAAATTAGAGAAAAAAAAATAACCCTGGCCTGAAGAAGTGAGAACCTACTAGTACTACATCAAACCCAGGGGTTGGAGAGTTCTAAGGACTGCACTGCTCTAGTTAAAGGGTTAATGCACTTGTGGCCTGGGAGGGGTGTGGCAGTCAATACCCTGATATATTTTAATGATATATTTTTATTTTTGAAAATGGAAGTTAAAGTGTAAAAAATTTTGTTTCATTGTTGAAAACTGAAGTGAAAGTATATATTTGCCATTAAATATCTAAATGTCTTTCAGAGGTCATATTTGAATTTTACAGGTCTATTGTGGCTAAACCTAAAGAATTTGCACATTTGATAAAAAATAAATTTGGTAGTGAAGGCAATATTAATCAAATCAGTAAGTAAATGGGTATTTTGCATAGTTTCAGTTATCCAGCATTTATCATTCTTTAATGGTGCTATTTTAAATATTAGACAATCACAGCTTAATGTTGTAGTCTTTACAAAATGGCGTGAAAGCCAGCAAAATATTAGCAGTGAGTTACAGCTTTTGTTGTTAGCCTAAAAATTCATACCAGACTTAAGAATCGTTTATGTGGGTGTTGTTTGAATAACATGATAACTTTATGTTGGTATGCTGACATTTATGATGGTTCAACCATTTTCAAAATTATGATAGCAAATCAATAATAAAAAAACAATTTGTTTTGTCAAAATTGATAGTAAAACTTTGTTATGAGTTTATGTTTCAATCAAGTCGTTAAAACTATGATTGGGCCAGTATTTTCACTGTATGCAGGTACAATATACCAATTAATTTTAAATGTAGCAGAAACACCGATTAAGGTATTACAAATGAATAGAATGGAAATGGAAGGTTTAGTTGAATGATGTATTTAATGTGGATTGAATTAATTACATAGTGAAATTGGGTATGCTGTGATTGGGTTAAGTCAAGTGGTCTATTGTGTGCACAGTACATCACAAGGCCTGACACCAATCTGTTTCACAGAGAATTACTTACGAATTATCCCTGTAACGGATGGCTGTCCAAAACATGTGCGTTGACTTCACGGCTCGTAGTCATTGGCTCAACGGCTCGTGCAATGTTTACTTAACACCTAACTGCTTCGGGCAAAATGATGCATTTTACTCATTTTAATGCCCATTTACACTAAATAGGAAATATTTTTGAACTACAAATACTTCAAACGTCTGATTGTAGCGGCCAAGCGAATATTCACTGTGGGATCAGTTTGGCCTGACACCTATACGAGTTATGATTTCGACCATATACCTTGCATAGCTTCAAATTGCTGAAGTCCACTCAACATCAAATCCATGACTTGCATAGATAACAGGTCTTTATGATGTACAGTGCATATTAGACCACTCAGCCACTTATATGATTTTAAATGTTATCAATATTGTATAGAAATGGAAGATAATGGTGAAAACAAAGACCAGAATAAAAGTGGTGGAACACTACCTGCCAGGTAAGATATAATTATATTTTAATATAGCATATTAATGGATGTATTATGTGATACATGTCTTAGCTTATGAATGATTGACATTTTGAACACTTTGTTCGTTTTGGCCATCTAAAGTTCACATTACTTTCTGTCGATTTCGTTGCATTTCTCACATCTTTTGATGAGTCACCTGCCAAATAATACATATCTGGCTTTAATGAAGTTGTAGGGGGTCACAGAGGCTAAGTCGGTAAGATGCCGGTTAGCCTGGAGGTTGCCTGTATGATCCCTGCATTGGCCGAGAAAGTTCATCCAGATTTGCCAGTGTGGTTCCCCCAAAACTGAGGTCCTGTGTACACATTGGCATGCATGCCCTTGACAGCTGGAATTCGATGTAAAGGTAGTCAGTGGTGCTGCAGTCCGGGCAAATTTTTCTCATTGCACACTGTATGGCGTATGCCCGTCCTCATTTGCCAAGTTCAGAGCAGAACAGTAGAACGTTAAACCACATTTCATTTCATTTAATCAAGCTGTGCTTATACTTAATTGTTTTATATTTTCAGTTTTAAGTATGAAGATAACGAAGATGATAATTCTAGTATAACTTCAGGGTCTGGTTTCGGGGCTCAAAGTAGCCCTCATTCCACATCCCAAAATATCACACAAACCTCTCCGTTAGCCCAAACCCTAATAGAACCTATACTACATGACATCTCAGATGTTAGAGAAGAGGGGAAAAAAACACAGGATACTATTCAACGAATTATAGAAGATTTCGAGGCTTATAGAGTAAGTTGTGATTTGATGCTTGCTGACAAGGTGTTGGGTGGGTTTGTATAGTTTCCCTTACTCTCTTCATAAATTAAGAAATTGATAGGGGGTCGAATGTTCTCTTGCTGAGGATCTCTCTTGCTTGATGCCTGGACTGATGATTGAGTTAAATCTAAGTGGCCTGTCTCTCATGGTTGATGACAAGTTAGTGGTAAGTTTTTGTGGCAATATTATGTTCTATGATGGGTGAATTTTTTTGAGAAATAGTTTTTTTTCTTCAGAATTCAGCGCAGGCCGATATATCAATGTTACGTCATTTGTTAGATGAAGAAAAATACAAAATAGAAAGAATGGAAGACCAGATGAACGATTTAACAGAATTACACCAGAATGAAATAACTAATTTAAAACAGGTATTGTAATAAAAGATTTAAAACAAGTAAAAAAATAACTAATTTAAAACAGGTAATTAACAGGTTATTAAGATAAATAATTTTAATCTGGTGAGTAACAAACAAAACTAACTTAAAATGCATAAGGAAATAACTAATTTAATAAAACACACCACAAAATAAAGAATTAAATCTGGTTATTAAATGGCTTATAAAACAGTTGTTATTAAACATAATTTATATTGGTAATGAAATAACTAATTAAAACTGATAAAATTCAATGTTTTGTTAAATAAAGTATGAAAGAGGGCTACGATTTTTCATTTATAGGATATAACCAGTATGGAAGAAAAAATAGAATACCGGTTGGAAGAAAGAACCAGTGATTTGAGTGATCTAGTTGACAATTGTCAAACAAGAGTATGTATATTATATGTTTCTGATTAATATTAATCTTGATAGGACCAATGGTGATTGTAGTTGTAGGTCTTCTCAAATTAATCAGAAAACTATTTTAATCCTAATTTTCACATACTTCACATGCATTAAAAGTTAAAATCTTTTGTTTATTTTTAGATTCAACGGATGGAACAGCAACAACAGCAACAACAAATATTATCCATGGAAATGGTGGAGAATGTAACATTTCGAACTATTTTAACTAAATTAATAAATGTAGTTTTAGCATTAGTAGCTGTTATACTAGTCTTTGTGTCAACAGCTGCTAACTTATTATCTCCCTTTCTTACTACCAGGTAAACAATTATATATATATCTTTATTTCCTCGAATTCTGAAGATTTTCAAAAATAATTACATAGTAAATGCATAATAAATAATAAATATATACATATAAAAGGTTCTAGATAAGATTGCAATTAAGCAAAAATAAGTTAAACATGGTTTAATAATCAATTCAAATAATTAATTTGTCTTGATATATTTATTAATAATGACCTTTATCTGTGTTTATTGTGATAGTTTGTTTTGGGAAGTAAATAACCTTTTGGTTTATGTAATGCCCATGGGCATGCTCTGTTTCAATAACTCTTGTGTTGTCTGTAACAGCTAAATTAACTGAATATGACTCTTATGTGAAAACATTAAAATAAAAACCATTTTCGGCTTATTTGAAGTGAAATGAAAGAAAATGTGGTGTAATGTCCTACTGGGCTTAAATAATAGTGTTGCTACTGAATTTCAAAAGCTGAAAAGTACAGTAAGGGAATTTTGATGAAAAGCAGCAGGGAATTTGAATCTAGAGAATTTATCTAGTTTTAAATGGGATATACTTTAAAATGGGATAATGTTAGATATGGTGAACTAAATTTTTTCCTAAAGCATAAGCATGCCTTGCTAGTCCTTAGGCCCCAAATCAAGATCAATATTTTTTGAATGGGAAATATTTTTTTCTATCTGTTGGTCTTGGTTTGGCTTGACATCTTTGTGTCAGATATACATAATTTACTTCTATGAGGCCAGTGGTAGTTGGACATATTGATATAATTATGTATTTGCAATAAAAGTAATTAAAATGTAATTAAATTTCCATTACTCGTTCATGTTTATTTTATATTTTCAGGTTGAGAATAATATCCACCATTGTGATAATATTTGCTCTAACGCTAATTGGCCAAAACTATGATTCAATTGGGGTACTGCCAGCTTATTTCTGGGACAAACTGAAAAATATATTACCATGGTGATAGTCAAATGTAAATTTTTGTAAAGGTGACAATATATTTTTAATGAAATCGCAAGTGTCCAGTATGGATTGAACAACATTTTTTTACAGAGAGAGAATAATTTTATAACTGAAATTATCGGGACGTGTAATAAATGTCAAGTCAGAACCGAAGATGACAATTTCTTGTTTATGGATTGGATGAAAATCTATACAGCTTTGTGATGTTTTGACCTGAAGTTGATAAAAGAAGGCAAATGATTGGATAATATTTTTTTAATTGTCGTTATGGTTGGACAATTGCTTCTCCAATCAAAATTAGGATTGTGATATGTTTTCCTGCGTGTATTTTTCCCTTTTTCTTTTCGGAATTTGGAACAAGTGGCAATATATATGTGCGTATATATAGTATGTACAGATTCAAGTATTTTTAGATTTAATGACATGTTGACATGTTGAATTTTCGTGAAAAAGAGTCACTAGTCTGGAAGTGAAATAAACATATACAATGTGTTCTGTTTTTGTGTTTGTCTGATCAAGTTCAAGAAGTGGGTATTAGTGGGCCTATAACCAACCCACTTATGCACACCAAACCACTACATCGATAAAACATGAAATTCAGCAAGTGATATTGAATTTTGTGTTATCAATCAAAATCAAGATCCCTTGGCTGTTGGAGTTTTAAGAAAAGTGCATGAAAATGCTGCTGCTTGGGCAAAATTGTCTCTCTCATATTGCACACATAACCATAGAAATATAAAATTACTTTGTTTTGTATGTAACTCTATCTGCTTGTGTTCACTTCAGTGCAGAAATGGTTTGAATTGAGGCACATGATAATGCCATATATGTATAAGAATCACATGACAATGCCTTATAAGGTTATGGCTTTATAAGGTTGTAAGAATTAGATGACAATATGTATATAGAGCTTTGTTAAATTATACAAACTTTAGTTATGTGTGTGAAATATACCTGTATATAGTTATAAAGATGGCCATATCACTAAACTAGCTTGATATAAATACCATACACTCACATAGTGGAGATACCTATTTCTTTATTCTAACAAAAGGCAAAAGATAATTTATAAAGGTGTAGTCCTCCTGCAAGGACATTTTTAAACAGATCTGTCCGAATGATTGTATATTTGATGTAGCCATTTAATTAAATTAATACTTGTATATTAAAGTTAAAATATGACAAAGAAATTATGCCATAGAATTCATTTTCAGACATAAAGTGTAGCAAATAATTTTATTCATTAAAGTATAGTTTTCATTATAAAGCAAACATTCTCAGATGGAAACACAAGTCTTCCCTTGGACAATAATTGTTTAGGACATAAATATATGTATATGGTTTGTGGCTGACCTGTAAGAAAATTGACTGGCTGGAGCATTACATGCCTTGGATTTATGTATTTCAACTTTAAACCTTTAAGTTTAATTTTAAATCACAATAAATTCAGCAAATGTTAAAGTTTTGTACACCCACACTACATATTTTGTTGATGTTAGAGACTAGCACTAATAAGAACTAAAAGCTAATTAAATCTTAATTTTTTTGACAATTTTTTCATGGGTTGCTTACTTTGTTTAGTTTTGTACACATAATAAAAAATATGACAGCCTTTTTGGACAACTCCATCAACATAGATGCCTTGGGCATATGGTTCATTGCCTGGCAACCTATTTTTTTAAAAATAAATTAAGAAAATACTTACTATTGTCACATGGATTTTTGTCAGTCTGGTATGACAATCTCGTATATTATCTGACTATGTATAGGCGATTCTGCAGGGCCTTTATTTTAAAGCTTTAATAACCCATTTGATTTTATGATTATCTTTTACTTTAGAATTGTCTTCATTCATGTTCAATCTGATTAAATTCTGAAATCAAATATGTTTTGTTTTATTTGTGATATTCTAATACAAGGACATTTGATATTTTGTTTTGGAAGCCAGTGTTCTTAAACACAGGAACTTATTGACCATTTAAATTTTTATACACCCGCATTTTCATGTGTCCATCTGTCGCCGCCTGTATGCGAATAGTGTAAAAATATGGTATATCAATTTTGTGGACCCCTGTAGAGGTCGCAATTTTAATCTGATTTTGATGAAACTTGAGTTGCATGCTTATAACCCAAAGATCTTGGTTTCTTTCGATATTTTTCGAATTGTAACTTCATAAATTATGGCCCTTGTTCTCTATTCATCTCTCGAAAATGTGGGCGTATCCTGCCTGGCAGCCATTGGTTTGTGCATGGTATGAATTAGAAGCTCTTTGGGGTTTTATAAAGAAAGCAAATCTTTTACAATGAATGTTCTCATTCAAGCCAATATTGTCTGTACTTCATGATCAACTATAACAAAAAATCTGAAGAAAATAGCATGTGTGTACAGTGTCAAAGGTGATACAGAGAGAGATGTCTTATGATTGCTTGAGGAAGTATAAAGTTCGCCTTGTATTTGATTACCATGCAGAATTCCTAGTTAACCTGGTGTATTTACACATTTCCCATCAGTCATTACGTGATCATTGTATACACTAATAGTCAGTTACCATACACACAATGACAGTTTTGTCCAGACTAATAGTCATTGCAGTTGAATGACTAACCAATATCTTATTTTCTGCACAGTTTACAATTAGTTATAATGGTAGAGAAGGAAGGCCTTGTATCATATAAAGCGTCATATTATCAAAGGTTCATTACCTTTTATGTTATATATACAATTAAAAACAACATCAAAATATTCAATTGTTTTTATTATGTACAGATTATAATTTTATCACCATACCCCATCGAGCTTCGTTGCGGGGACATCGGTGGCTAAGTGGGTAAGAGGCTGGCTTGCTAGCCTGAAGTCGCGAGTTCGGTCCCTGCATTGGCTGAGAAAGTTCATCCCGATTTTTCGGCGTGGTTTCCCCATGTCAGTGATGCAGCTGTTTAGTCCTTCGCATTGGACAAAAAACGTGTGCACGTAAGAGACCCCTTGGCAGTTGGAATTCGATATAAGAGTAGGTTGTAGAACCGTTTCATATCATTTCCTGCTTTTTGAGGAACCCTGCATCACCCTGCACCTGTTGGCTCTTTTTAGTTTCGCTCGGTACAAATTTCAAATAAAAAAAATAACTTGGCCATGACATTTTTACAAGTAATAAAGGTTGGCATACATGTATAATAATTAAAATTCTCAGTAGATTTTGTTGGTTTTATTTTGATTTTTGGGGTTGATTTTCAACCAGTTAATACAAAAATGTTGGTGTTCAAATCTTCCAACCCCTTAAGTCACCACTGAGGGGCCCTATTCGACTGAGGCGGTAAATTTGTGGGCATCACAAAGAAAACATTGGTTTGTGCATATTTGATGCTTAAGAGTATCCACTGTTTTGGAGAATTTGACTAATGTGTCATCACAACTGAGCTAGTGAATGGTGACTTGCCTCCATCAGTCAAGGAATTGGAGAGATTTGTCTGCCAAGTGTACCCTTCATCTGGTCTATTAACCCTACCACCACTCAGATGGCAAAAGTTCAGGTACAAAAAATTGGAAGAAGAGAGATGTTGCCCGATATCCCAAGAGCAACTTACATTGCCATGCACGACAAATCACAGACTACGTAACCAGATCCTGAACCTTCCTTACATTGCAGAGGAACGCATTTGTGTTCCTCCCGCCCCTTGTGCTATAATTGAACTCACAAAATATGGTTATAAAACATACTGCATGGAGCGATGCAGTTGCCCTAAGTGATTTAGTCTATCTCTGCAAGTAATTTGATTGGGCCTGTACCAGTGCGATCAGGGATGTGCCGGAGGCTGAGCAATAACATGTAGTGATTTTCTTTTTTTTTTTATAAGCCCACATTTTCATGTGGACGTATATTGTCGTTACCCCTGTCCATCCACAATCTATTTGTGGACAATCTATAGGTCAAAGTTTTTATCCGATTTTGACGAAACTTGATATATATAGTTTTATTTATCCCATTAACAGAACACAGTTTTTATGGGACACAATCACTAGTTCTATTCTAAAAGCACGACGTTTCGACATGTAAATGGTTTCTTATTGATTTCATATATATTGACCTCAAGTTTACTAAATTGTCATTTGTGCTTGATAACGATAAGAAGATACTTGTCCAAACGTCTTGCTTTTAGAATAAAACTAGGGATTGTATCCCATAAAAACTGTGTTCTGTTAATGTGTTTTCCCCATCGCTAAATGCCACTTAAAGATTATTTATCCTATAGATCTTGTTTCCCTCGAAAATACATGGATTATGGCCCCTGATTGTATGGACTTGAAAGATAAGTTTATAACCCAAAGATCACAGTTCTTTTCGATATTCACGCTTATTGGACTCTAATATTATGGCTCAGTTCTTTTCGATATTCACGGTTATTGGACTCGAATATTATGGCTCCTGATTGTACGAAAAATTTATTTGGCTTGTGGTCCATCTAGAGGTCAAATTTTGTCTGATTTAAAAAACATTTGAATAAAATGTATATTTTATGCAAATAGATTACCTCCCAAAGATCTCAACTCCTCTGATATTGGCGCAACAAAACATATATACCCACAGCAGCTAAATCGTCCAGATAGTCAACAAGAGTTGTAGCATATTTTTACTTTTGTCGGTAATGAAACATTTATAATTCATTAAAGTCTGATAAAGAGTAACAACTTATAGAGTAATTATCAGAAAATTATTAGAATTTGTTTGGCCCATGCTTACATTTGAATCTCATAACACATTTTAATCCCCAAATAGTGACTGTATGAAACCCAATCTTTATATAAATAGTTTATTAACAAATCACATATACAACTATATACATAAATCAATATCAAAATATGTACAATTTATATGTAACTCTATTAATGTGATCAGACCTCAAGAGTTTAAGCTCCTTTAAAGTAGCAGTATTATTATTATTAACAACAACATAAATCTTTGCATCAATTCATGCAGCATAATCAGATTATGGTCATCTACCAAGTTCCACTTTTCTGAAAACTTTGAACACTTAGCCATATTCTGCTGTATGTGGCTTAAACTGTTAGAATTTAATTTTATGAACATCAACAATTAATATTATTAAACTTATAGTTATGGCGGCAATTGGTTAAATTGCCTTGCATAGACTTGTTGCATCTTTAAACTGGCTTGTTAACCTGTTGGTGCCATTTACCTGTTTTTTGACCTTCAGAAGCCATTAGATGTATTTCCTGTTCCTGGAGTACATATTTGGCCTATACTTGAGGGCCACAGTGGTTGAGTGATTAGGACCCTGCTCTTACGACCAGAATGCCCCAGATTCAATTCTTGGTATGGGCAGAGAAGAAAATTGAGGGGTTGTATCTGTGAGACTGACAATTAAAGCATCCCCAAGACATTTTGTGTATACTTTGAAGAAAAGCTGTTGCACACATTGCATTTCACACATACCTGTAGAAATAAACGTAGTTTCAAAATGACCTACCTAAGTAAAGTGGTGAGGCTTTCATAAAACCAATTCCACTTATCTTGGAGTTGAGGCATCTTAGATTCGAAGATCATCGAGTTAATATTATTATTATTAAAATGAAAGACTTTAATGAAGGCTTATAGTATTAATATCACATATACATACAATGAAAGACTGACAATTAAATGAGTATAAATTTGATTATTGACAATGTTTAATAAGAACATATACATGAAGCATACTTCAAAATCAGAAAATTTTGAAATTAAAGTCTAAATATTATGCCATTTACTCATGATATTAAGCCTTAACTCACACATAGTTTTGGATTTCCAGCAAATCTGTGCAGTAGTAGATTGATATGTTTTATAGCTAATATCTATTCCACACTCGCTAATTATGAACTTCTGTATCCTTTACTAATCAATTTCTATAATATTTACGCCTCAATGCCAGTCATCAAATTATTCTTCAGTAACTGACTGATGTTTTCAGACAAAATAGATGTCAATGGGGAGGAATGTGAACTTTAGATGGCTGTAACTTATGTTGGGAATTATAAGAACCCATATGCCTTTTAATAAAAGCTACTTTTAATGTATATAGTGGTCAGTAGAGAAGAGCTGCAATTTGCAGTCATAAACAAGAGTATTGCAAGGTGGTACATATTTAAATGCCTGAGTCACACCATTTTGGAATTCATAATTATTGAAGACTTCATGATTAACAAGTTTACAAATATAGCAGCTTAAATGAAAAAATAAACGTAACCTTCATATTGAGATTACATTGCTAATTTTTCAAATATATTCAGAGCTTTCAAAATGTTAACAACTTTGCTATAAGGCAGGTTTCAGTAAAGAGTTTTTGTTTTTGCCACAAAAGATTGTATTGAAAATTAACTATGCAGTCTTGTTATAAAAATCAGACGACAAATGTTTCTGGTTTCCGACACATGCACACGGGGCAACTTTTACTCACAGATTGTAGTTTTTGTTTTTGAAAGACTACTGCTGTGCTATTTTATTATGTCATTGTGAAGGTTGTTTGCCATTCATTTTAACCTTTAGATTGTCTGTGTTATTTGTTTGGCACTGTCTATTACATCCTGATAATATGCCGGAAAGACCTGTATATTTAATCTTTTAAATCCTGACAATATGTACAGTCTAACATTTCTGGCACGTATTCCTCTATCTGCATTGTTGTTTCCTTTATATCAAACTTGGACTGTATCATACCTGATGCTGTCTTTAATACTTTTAGAGGATCTGCATCTTTATCTAAAAAATACATGGACACAATCACTGATTTATGCATATATAGTCTTTATAGCACTACATTACAATTTCGATCTTAAAGGAAGAGTTGAAGGAAATAGAAGATGCATTTGGAAATTAAATGAATTGGGGTTTAATGTTCTGCTGTTTTGCTACAACCTGGGCTATTGAAGACGGGCATATGGCATACAGTGTGCTATGAGGGAAATTTTGCTTGGAGAGTAAGACTACAGCCTACTCTTATATCCAATTCCAATCATCAAGGGATCTTTTATGTGCACGTCAATATCTACATGAGACCTAGCACCTAGGTTTTCCATACCATCCGACCAGCAAGGCAGCTGTCCTTGTCAATCTCTCTGTCCTGCATCACTGACGAGGAGGAACCACGTTGAAAAATCTGGATAAAATGTCTCGAGCAATGCAACAATCAAGCACCTGACCTCAAGGCTAACAAGCCAGAGTCTTACCACTTACCCACTATGATCCTGTAAATGCATTTTGAAGTAAGATTCTCAGTAGGTTGTTTCAAAGTCTTGGCCTATTACCATATAGACATTAATTGTAATTATTATGAAATACTTACAGACTGCAATATGTACTGATAAAGCTGTTTTATCCATAGTTAATGACCATACACGGAGATTATGTATATCTTTTACCCCTTCTACCTCATAAAATGCATCTCTTACATCTGTAAATATTAAATGACGTGGAGTACCTGAAAATAAACACAAAAAGAAAATCATATGATCCTATGCATAAAAAAAATACTTATGTGCAGCCAGCAATTTTTACTATGAATAACTAGTGATGTTCTGATTATTGGTTGAAAACTTTCTTATATGGGTTCAAAAAGTAATTACCTAAAATATCATTTGATTTGTCAAGAATTGTTTTTTTTTTTGTTTGGCTCTCGATCCTTTTATTTTAGTTTCCATACACGCAATGGAGTACTTTGCTTCAAATTTGATTATCAATTATTTCCAGATGAACCAAGGAATATTTTTTACTCTGAACAGAATGGAAAATGGAATGTTCATTTCTATGTTATGTGTACAATGCAAAAACAGAATTTTTATCAAACAACATTTGTGTGTACTGTTGTTCAAATTCCAACTGTGCATTCTTAATGTGTACATCAATCCCAACGTTAAAGTCCATTTTCTTGATCAATTTCGCAGGCGCTATGCTGACAAGTGAGCACCGAGCATGAAAAATGTTGGGACTTCAAATGACTTAATATATTAAAATCCTGAAGTATATCATGTATTATATGGTGATTGTCATTACTATCACAAACATAGAAATTATGTCATTTACTCACCTTCCATGAGAACAACCAATATATCACGCAATATCGTGATAGTTGTAACTATCACAAATATAGAAAATAAAAAGGTACAAATAGGGTCAGCCATCTTCCATTCAGGCTGAAAAAAAATAATTAAATATAATGAAACAGTACACATAATTTTTAGGGCTGGGTATCGATAGTGATTTTTACTATCGATAATCGGCAAGGAAATGTCGGTCGATAATCAATAGTATCGAAAACAAACTTATTTTCACGGTCGTCATCAAGACTGGATACAGTGTAAGTTCAAAGTTCAAAACCATACGATAACGAAGTGGACAAAGATCGTTTGCTCCTGTCTAAGGAGATTTCCTTGGAAAACATTAATAAAACTTGTTACATCACGTATATATACGTCAATCCATGTTGTTTATCATTAAAATAATGCATCCGTGGTTCCGAATGAAGAAATATCGTAAATAATTATGTTAAGGGACCAAACTGAACTTGTTCCGATTCAAAACATTGCGTACGTGCGCGCGAAAATATCAATATGGCAGACAATTCTGTGTCGTTTCGTGTGCCAATAGAGAACCATTATTCGTATAATATATAAGTAAATCAACAAAAGTTTTGTCGTCCATGTGTGCTATTTATTGTACCGGGTACTCATTACTGAGGCACACGTAGAGAAATAGTGAACTGTACAGACGAATTCTGAAGCTTGCAAAGGGAAATAACTCTAACTTTATTTACACATCCGGATATCTCCGATTTAGCGATATTCAACAATAATTTATTCAAAACTAAAGTAACGTTTCAATGAGAGTGAATTGATGAAAACGGCTGTTCAATAGGCAGACACAATTTTGTTATGTGTTACATTGATACTAGATAGTAATTAAAGTGAGCGGTGTATTATAATTAACTGAAAGAAAACATTGACATTTCAGACGCAAGAAAAATAGACGAAGAGCGATAATCGATAGTAACCCACCGCTATCGATAGTGCTTTTCTGGGCCGCCCAATCGATACTATCGATTTATATCGATATTTTACCCAGCCCTAATAATTTTTAATATAGCTGATGTAATAATAAAATATGACCTGGTAACCTAAAAACTATGTGTTAATCTGTCATGTGACCTAAAGACTACTGTAGTACTACAGACATTGCGACCATATTGTATCTTTATCTAATTACTGGTTTCACATACACACATTGTATAGAAGTCCTGTCTCTTATGAACTAAAAAAAAAAGAGTGACAGGTTGTCACAGGATTAGGTGGCCCGCTTACCACGTCTGACAAAAGACCCATGGTACTACACTATCTGTTAAGCGGTGCACAGTCTAGCCGATTGATTCGACCGAATTAATCAGCTCCGAATTGCAGTCGAATAAGATTCGGCCAAATGAGTGGACACACTAGGCAAATCCTTTGCCCAATTCACCAGTCAATTGTATCACCTTATGATTAAACATGGCAGCGATTGTGTCTACAAACAATCATGTGACTTCTCGATATGAGTGGTTATTGGCTAATAAATTCTACAATCGAGCGAATGCTTCGGCTAAGCGGACACAATGGATGAATATATCAACCATCGGGGAAATGACAATGGATACACCAGGCAAATTTCGGCACTGATCGATTTGGTTGAAACAATCGGCTAGTGTGTCCACCCGCTTAAATCTGTCAACAACTCACCTTAAAATAAATAATTAATGCAGCTATTAAAACTCCAATACTCTGACATAAATCACCAATCACATGTACAAATGCTGCTTTTACATTGATGTTGCTATGACGATGTTGACTCTCATCTGCGTTTTTAAAACGAACGTAATCTCCATTAGCCTCTTCATCTATACTACCATAGCGTACACGGATCTCCTCTGGAGAACTGTTAGCATGGTTGTCATGGTTGTCATGGTGACCATTGTTTATAGATTTGTTACCATGTGAATGGTTGTTCTGAGAATGCTTTGTATTATGAGAATGGCCTCCACCCAAGTGACTATGGGTATGTCCTCCCTGATGAAGTGTAAAACCCAGCCTAAAAAGTAAAAACAGTAATATAAAGAACTAAAGTTTTAACAAGCCAACAGTGAAGCTGATGTCCCCCGCCGAAATCCCAAAATAAATAGATGACACATATCAATTAATCACACATTTATTTTTTTCAAAAGTATGGAGCAATTAAACTATACACTAAGTTTCATCACTCTCTATCAGATAGATTATCTTGTCCCAAAGCAGCGACCAGTGAAATTGATTAGCTCTGCTTAGCTTCAGCTCGAAATGTTCATCACTGAACTCAGTCAAGACATTCACCTAATGAACATCTACATTAAGTTTAAACATTGTATCTCAATTAAAATCATAAAATTCTCACTAACTTAGCCAAGGTAATGATATAATGAATCTATATTCTGAGTTTCATCGCTCTCACTTTATTATAACCAAAGTTACTGTGCCCCAAAGCATCAACCAATCCGATTGCTTATCTCTGCTTACTGTAAACAGAAAATGTTCATCATCAAACTCCATCAAGGCATTCACCAAATGAACGCCTACACCATGTTTGAACATTCTAGCTCACTTAGGAGATTTTTTATGTTCCAAAGTTTCATCCAATCAAACTGTATATTGCTCTGCTTACCCTGAGCAGAGAATGTTCATTATCAACTTAGTCAAGGTATTGATGTAATGAAACTATACACAAAGTTTCATCACCCTCACTTAATTAGGACCAAAGCATCAACCAATCAAATTACTATCTCTGTGCTTACCCTAAGCAGAAAATGCTCATCTTCGAACTCCATCAAGGTATCAACCTAATAAACACCTCACCAAGTTTGATGCTTTATTCTATCTCAATTAGGAGGAGAGTAATTGTGTCCCAAAGAGTGTGACGGACAGACAGGCAAACCCATTTTAATAGTCCCCAACTTTCGAAGAAATAATGACAGGAATAAATACAAATGATCTAAAAACAAAATGGCACATATTTACGACAAGTACCTCTATTGTGTTTTGTATTCAGTATGTAGAAACATAATTTAAACAAGCCAATCATGATAAATCATGTGGATATTTTTCAAGTCGGTACTAAAAAGTGTACTAAGTGTATCACACTCAATCAAAATATGTCACTAGTGAGTGATATGAATTGGCAACGAAAAATCTCAAACGAATTAATCAACATCTTGATACAGCAGTGCAGAGTGGGATAAATAAAACAAAATAACATTGAGGAGTATGCCAAGTTATTTTAACTGTTGATCAAGCAACTGCATATCCCCTAAAAATTTGTATCTTTTTTCTTTGACACATTAATTCTTTCTAATTATTATTTGCCATACAGTTAAAACAGTTAATGTAAACATGTCAATAGCCCTTTTCATTGAGAGAATTTTCAAATTGATAATTTTGAACAGGAGGTTAAAAATGGTCAGCCATACTTACGCTAAATTAAAGGCTACACCGCAAGATGCAGTAATTAACATCACTGTGGCATCTATTTCATATGACTTGTCTATTATACGGTTAACAGCAGAGTAGACCAATATACCGGTCAAAACCCATAACATCAATATTGATATTAAAGCTCCAAGAATTTCTGAAAAACACAAAACATCAAATTCATTTTTAATACAGGTGGCTACAAAGGGGCAATTTTTTCTAGATATAAGTTATCCAACTTCTTCTTTAATAAAAAAAATATAGTTGTTGGTGTAAAATATCATTTTTATCAGATTGATGCCTTACTAATATTTACAAAATTATATTAGATTTATATATAAATCCTTCTCCGTGTTCAATTCAAGTCTAAATATCCATAGAAGACAGAAACTGATTAGTATATTCGCAATATACCCATACTAGGATACTGGGAAATGAAAAATCTTTCCATTATTTCACTTGACCATTCATCCACCCTTCACCAAATCACCTCCCACTGAAGACAATTCTACTATGATCCTTTCCATTTCTTTGATTCTACTTCCCTATGCCATGTGACATTAAAACTTAAGAGACTTACCTACTCTGTACCAGCCAAAGCTGAGTTTTTTTGTTGCTCTACGACTGGCAAGATAGAGAGCCAGCAGACTTATCATAAAACTAGCAAAATCTGTCAACAGATGTGCTGCATCAGATATTATAGCTAAACTATGGGCAATCAAACCTCCTGAAAAATATGTATTAATAAAATATAGTTACAGTTCAATCCCCAAGTCTGTTTATGTCAGAAATACTAGCCAAATAAATATTTTTGGGGCGTGTACAGTCTGGAGTTTAATTCATAAAACCCAAACATGATTAACAATTGTGATAGGTATATTATGAAAGGTGTCCAAAATGTGTTTGGCATCACCATAAATGGATAGCCCAATCTCAACCAATCTGCTCATGTTATCTCAACCAATCTGCTCATGTTTCTACAAAACTGTCTCAATACATGTATGTGCTGGATATATGCACAACATCAATTTTAAGGGATATAACAACCTAAAAACTGCAGCTCTCAAACACCATGACCCACTCATTTGCTCATAAAATAGGGTAACATGAATGCAGGTCTGTGATTAAGTATCTTCATTTCAAAAGCAAATTCTTGATGACAAGACACAAACAAAAGGTTGCAGTGCAACTTAGTACAATCAAACAGTGGTGTGCTGAATATACAAGGATCAGCACTGAAGATGAACCACAGTCTGGTCTCCCTTGTGATGTGACTATTCAAGATAAAATTGATGCTGTTCAGACACAATATGCTGAAAATCAGTTGAATGATTAATCCATGAACATTTGGGCATGGACACAATGTCTGACCATTGGGTGCCCAGAATATTGATAGAGGATCAAAAACAGTTTCTCAAGGAATATCAGAGAGATCCACATGCTTTAATTCTTAGATCACTTCATAGTCAGGATGAAATCAGGGTTCAGTACTTTGACCCAAGACAAAAATGTCAAAGTTTGCAGTGAAAGCATGTGACATCATCCATGTCCAAAAAGTTCAAATAGATGTCGTCTAGTGGTTATTAGGTCAGAACTTCGAGGGCATCATGATAGGTTATCTAAAGATGTATATCCTGTCAGCCATAAGTGGAAAACATATCTGTCAGCTTTGTGTGGGCACCTTATTAGAAATTCAGTAAACACAATCATCATTAAATGAATTCACTCACTCTCATTACTCTCAAACAAATTTATGCACATAAACAATCTGTTAAAGAATTTACTATGTTACTTACCCGCCATCTCTCCCACCATGAATATAAGACAAAGTAGACTGGCGATAATGAGTTTTGTTCGCGCTTTTTTATCAATCTCTGATCGTTCTGATGCATCGTGGCAATGACTGCCTAAAAATATAAACGTAAAATTTAATTGTTCAAAATCTCCAAAATTAGTATTGTTTACCATCGCAAAATATAATTCCTGGCCATGGGACGGAAATTCCCTTTAGGCATCGGTGTTAAGAATTAAATGGAATAAGGTCTAATATCTAAGGGTTAATAATTTGGTCATTTTGAGAGAAACATAACTTTTTTTCCGATAGTAACATAGTCCTATGGATATCAACAGAAAATAATGCTTCTGTATGAAAAACCCTTTATATTTAATTTTAGTATTTTAATTCAAACATTTCTGTTCACCCAGTGATGATTGATTAATTAATTGACGCACTGTTTCCAAATTGTATGAATCAAAGATAAGAACTAAATTCTGTGATATTATTAATTTAGTTATTTTAACTGTGAAAGTTTGATGTATAATCATGTGGCAATGTGATAAAATGAAAGTAAAGTAATAATTACTGTTAGAATCTGTTAAATTAGGGTTGGTATGATCAGCTGAGTGCTGTAATTCTACAGATCTGTAAAATATAACAATATTCATAACATCAATATGAAACAAATCATCATACCCATTATATATATTTCAATCATTTCCTCTGTGTTGGATATTATTATACAGTTGAAAGTATAAGCCAAAAGGTAGGACACTGTTTGTGATCAATATTCAGGACTGGATACTGACATTCAAAGTCCACTTTCAGGCTTTATGTATCAGCAGCTTGAAATTTATGACCAAAGTATTCAAAACTTGGATAGCATTCCTCCTCTTTTTCCACGAATTACTGAACGTTAAATATTCTGTATTGCATTCAAAAATTCTGTTAAAAAATGACGAGAAAGGGAACTCTGTACAATTAATGTGTTTGAAACATACAATTTTGAAATTTGATAGGATTCACCCTTATGTCCCAGTCAACCAGTGCAGCAAGAACTCTGTCCAGTTCTTAGTTCACCAGGTATATATAAGGCTGGGATTTGGGATGTGAAAAAGTTTTAATTTCATTGGAGTAGATTCTGTTAATTCACTTGCGAAAATAAGGAAAATTTAATCTATAGTTTTCAAATTTTTTTTCCTCCCATTTCAGGATTTGTGATAATCTTAATGTATTCAAAGTAAAAAAAACAAACATGGAAATTAAAAACATTTCATCTTTAGACTCTATTATACTTACAAAATGCTCTCTTTCACAACATACAAACTATTTTTTGTAAAATTCATATATTATTTAGTTATTTAAATATTTGCAATGAAAAAATGTTATTTTTATGTTTTGCAATTTCACTGAAATCTAACTGTATTAAGTTTAGTATTATTTTCTCAGCAAATGGATATACAGACGAACTGGGTTGATGATAATATATATATATATATGCATCCACATTTAATGTGTAAAAATGTGTGTGCAGAGAATGTGATAAATATATAATTTGACACTCAATACAATAGACTAGTCGAGTGGTGATTAGATTCAAAATGATAGATAACAACCCAAAAATGCCCAAGGATTCTAAAAAAAAAAAAATTACCCTAAAACAGAATCTTATTATCAGTATCTGTGGGTGTGGAGTTATATTTAGAAACGGAGAAAGTCAGTGTGCTGTCTTTAAAATTGATCAATGGAAACACTTATTTCACAATTTAAGATTGTCTATAGATAATGTATCATTATAATCGGATTATAGTAATATATATAAAGAGATTAAAATCATATTTGACCTTTGTCAAGTTTGTATCAACATGTAGTTTATTATAATCATCTATATATGAATGATAGTTCCTTCCTTTAAAAGGTTTTATCAAAATAAGTCTCAACAACACAGATTATGTCTGAAGATGATCATATGATCAGAAAATATGGACTTGGATTTCTCTTTTTCATTGACCATCAGTTTGTTTTACAAACATATGTATGTGATTGGTTTACTAACCTGTCAGCCATACTGTAATATTACTAAAATACTTGATGTCAAATATAAAAAAAAATATCCTGCTTCTTCTGAATACTTGTCAATAACTAAACCTCTTTTTCAAAATACAAAATGTCCTGTCTCCTTCATGTTAACATCTTTATCTAAATAGAATATGAATATATGACCCAATAGTCCTCCCACTGAAATCCAACAAACATTGACCCAATAGGCCTTCCATAGCAATCTTATCTTACACTGATTCTGAATATATGACACAATAGCTCTCCTATTGGTAAATAATTTGTTAAGAACATACTCAAGTCCTGGTAATGACTCCAATCTTTGCAAATATTAAATGAAATTCTGGTAGACTCCAATATTAAATGAAATCCTAGTAAAATCAAACAAAAAACTTGGTAAAAAAATCGCTTACAATTTAAATTCTGGTCAACTTAATCAAACTATAGTGGTATAAACATTACTTAACCTTTGGTGGGTATAAAATCCAAAATCCACCTCGATCAGTTTGTCTCAAAAAGAACACAGTTTTCAGTTTGAGAAATATTTGGTTTATTAACAATTTGCCAGCTTTTTGATATGAAAAACAAGATCAACAGTCATAAATACTGATACATTTCTATTTCAATGTGGGTGCATAAAGACAGCATTTTGCTCCAATTCAAAATACCTATAGCTATATTTTATTCAAATTTCTGAGACAAACTATAATTTTGGATTTTGTATAAGGATTTGGGGATTTTACATTCACCACTCAAATTCTGATAAACATATTACTCAAATACCCACAAATATACATACTATTGTTCAAAACTCAAATAAATTTAAAATATTCCTGAACATTTTATATGAACTGAACTATTTTCCACTGTAGATAAGACCATCTTTAATCCAATCTTTAATCCAATCAAAAGCAATTAACTTCTATCACATTTTATTATTCCAATTGTAAATCATTTCACATGTAGTTCTATTAATCTGTTGACAACAAGAGGGCCAATTTATGTACCATGAATTTCTATAATATTTTTAAACAAAATTGCCCAAAAAGTTCACAAAAACTATGACATTTGACAAGAAAAATTCTGTAAGTAAACGAGAAAATAGATTGTGGAGTGCTCACAAGTCATGTTAGATCCACATTTTACCATTCAAAACACCCTTTTGACTAAAAAATGGTTGATTACTTTATATCCAACATTTTGAACATCGCCGGTTGTTTTCTTCACAATTGAACTATCTGTATTTGACTTCTGGTAACATGTTAAATCATTCCTTTAGGCATTACTTTAAATCAGTCAATATATTTATGTACTAAGATTTTGATTTAGATAAAAAGTGAATTGTGACGTACATGTTTGGGATTAAAACTGGATAATATATTTAATGGGGCTGGGACTTTTTGATTTAAAGAGAAACTTCTACAGTATTCAAGTTGATTTTTTTGGCATTTATTATTTGGTGCTAATTAAAGTTAATCTAAAGATGCATTATGTAAGGTATAGATAAAGAGCTGGTCATTCTTGCTAATATAATTTCAAAATAGATATTAAAAAATATCAGTCAAAGTACTTCATTCTGAGCAAAGTTATAACTGTTTGATGTTTTGATAAAATAGTCCTGATTGTTAAGTACCATTGTTACGATAAAATATGAAGGCGTGATTTTATAGATTATAACTCAGGTATAGTTGAAATTCACTTAATATCTTAGCCTTCCAGGTTGATAATGGGTATTTTATCGGATGATAACTTCATTTGAAGCTAGAAAAAAAAACCTGCAATAGGCAAATTTAACTCTTGAGTCTTGTATAATGTGTGTTTAAATGGGTAATATTTAATAAGTCAAATCAACTTTTATTGAGAATTAAATACACATCAAGGACTATTCTTCATACAAAGCTGTGATCGAACACATAAGGTGCATAAAAAACAGACATAATTGCCACAGTTGGACCACTACAATATTAAACAAATCTGACCAATAAAGGATATTAATGCAGGCCATTATTTAACAGATGGTGGAGAAACCCAGATGCCTGGAGAAAACCAATCAGGTTGAACAGAAGACCTCAGTGAAAGTTTTGTTTTATTTTAGATTTATACTGTAATGGTAGTACATCTTTAAATTAACACTTTCACTTTTCATCCCTAATGAGGCCAGGCAACTTTAAAAGATAGGAAAAGATCAAACAGACCACATAGTTATGTCACACACTAATTATAAATATACTACAGACATGTTGCTATAAAATTAATCCAAATTTTTCTATTCTTTCAGGTATCTAAATCTATATCCCTATTATTGTCATTAATTAGTACGTGACTCAGGTTTTTCCACATTTATTCATTTAATTTCATATCCTGTCAGTGGGTCATACATTTAAAGTTCCATCAAAATCACATAAAAATTGTCACCTTTAGAGGGGTCCACAACCTTGGTACCAGTACTTTTACTCTATTTTTGTGTACAGCCATTTTGGAGGCACCATAAGTTAAAAATGTGATTTTTCGTAAAATCAGGGACCATCACTCTATCTTGAGCATGATTTTATTGTCATTCTTAGCCATTATGTTACATTATTTGATCAATTATTATTTTGTTATTAAAGGAGCTAAATCGCTAACATTTGGGACCTAGAAATTGAATCAAGTGGATCGCAACGATAATCCAATAAGTTAACTGTCCAAAACATGCCAATATCGAAAAGCAACCAAGACCTTTGAGATATAAACCTAAATTTCAAGTTTCATCAAAATCGGATAAAAATTCATCCTTGGTTTCCCTAGGGGTCTCATTCCGTTCTACTCTATCATCCCCGGGGTTTATCCACTGGGTTTACACGATTTAAAATAGCTTGAGTCTGCTAACCAATCAAAAAACAGTTTACAAACCAGTCTAACTAATGAAATAGCCCTCATTTTGCATTTATTTTTATAATAGTAAATAACTCTACTTGTCTGTGATATCACCTGACTCTCAGGCTGAGAACAACAATAACTTGGTTATTTGCATCTGAGGAGTGAGGCTGTGTTTTTCCTACGAATAATTTAGGCGTTGAAGGTACTCTCGCCAACATTCAAGTGTAATGGTTTGGGTTTTGATTTTACAAAACCTAATTAACATACTGGGATAGCAAATTGTAACATCCTTCTCCATAAAACTCTTGAATCTACATTTTTAAATACTTGTTCGATCTTCATTATTATATTATATAAATATTGTGATTTTGGTATAATTGGTCCTCTCTCATTTTTTGCTTGGGGATCAATACTTGAGGAGAATTAGGCTATCCCCTGGCGAATTTCTAACTTACAAAATAAATTTATAGTAAATGTTTTTTATTTATTGTACTGTATTGTGGATTCACATCCACAAACCCTGCTGAGGAGAAAGTTAAAAATACAAATAAGTTTTGAAAAATTCCACAGAGAAATTTACATGGGGAGCCACAGTGGCTCACATACTAAAGCATTGGCTCAGTAACCAGGAAGTCCATCGTTTGATCTTGATGTTGGCTGAAAAATTACTCTAGGATGATTACCCCTGCTTACTGGTTCTCCATTGTCAAGTTGAATAGCATTGATCATTCATATGGCCAATGAACTATCTACCAAAGTCAAGAAATGTCCAGAATTAGGTTGAAAAGATTTTATAACTTTGAATATAAATGGAGAGATAATTGAACAATTTGTTGGCAGACAACAATCAAAGGGGACAACATGTCAACAATAAGTGTGGGTACATAAAACATAATATCCGTAATTCTAATTCTAGAAAATTCAAAACATCACCTGATAACACCTACACTGAAAATGATTTACAAATTCTAGAAAATTAACTACACAACCTCAAAAATAAACATTTGAATCTAATAAATCCTGAAAAACATTTGAATCTAATAAATCCTGAAAAACATCAGCAAAATGATTCACAAATTCTAGAAAATTTAGTTCAAAACCTCAAATATATCACATGAAACTAATAAAACTTACAAATTCCAGAAAACTCAGTCCAAAATAACAATCCAAAATTAAATAAACAGGAATATATGGAGGTAATTTTTCAATAAGGCGGATACTATGAGCTATTAAATATATTTAATCAGCAAATTAGTGCTGTGAGAAAGGGGATAGAACGTGTGCAAGTTTATAGATAAGGACGCGAAATTATTTCAACAGAGTTAACATTGTTATAATTAAATGGAAATAGATAAACCATGTTATCTATGTTATTATCTGTGGTCCAAATTCGAACTATATAAGTTCATGAAGATCATGATCTTTTTTGATTGGTAAACAAATTTGTGATTTTATTTTCTAAACCATAGGCCTATCAACCAAGAAGATAGGTTGCCAGGCAACGAAACATACACTTTTGTTGGGAATGAAACATTTATAATACACTAAAATCTTATTAAGAGTAACAATTCATTAAGTAATTATCAGAAAATCGTAATAGAATTTGTTTGGTAGTAGGCTATATAAAACATTTACATGTAATCATGGATTTAGCTGTTCAAGTTATCAAAATTCACTGAAAATCAATCGGGTCTCAAGACCTTAACCTTGGAGTATCAATCTAAAATCAATTGAAACAATTATATACATGTAGGCGTAACCATAGGACATGGTCAAAACCAATTTGTTTCACATAGGTATTGTGCCTTTAACTCATTTTATTTACCCATTTGCTCAAATAACAAATTTTTTCTATCTTGATATACTTCAAATACCATTTTCTTATTTTTCTAACAAATGTTTGAGAATTCAATTTGCAGACGGAAAAAAGTTAATATTGCAAGCTCATTAAGTCGACCGGTCATCCCTCTCACTGACTGCTGATCAATGCAATCAAAACCTGCCACGGTCAGCTGCAATTTTTGCAGAAAAATTAAGATTTTGTCCAAAGCATTGATAACCACCTTCTCTCATTGACATAATGCGATTTAAAATGATAAAACTGATTTTTAAAAGACCTATAATTTAATCTTTATCTTCTTTCTTCCTAGAACAAGAGTCAACAAAAATCGCCATATAAGATTAAATAATTACAGTATTGTTATAGCCTACATTTTTATTAATCTATTACAAAATTTTCAGTTCATTTTACACTGTTTGCAACTTCTATGATTTAAAATTAATGACAGCTGTCATTATCATTCTCGACTATTTAGATCTCTAAGCGAAACTAGTTTCTCTACACTATGTCTATGATTCGGATAAATTTGTTGTAAAATATCAAAATTGTTTAAAATGATTAATCTTATCTTTTTGATGATACAACTTAAGTGATGTTTTCCTCAACCCAGGTCCAATGTTCTTAAGACTGAACTATTCATATTTCTCACTCAATATCCTGTCTATGCTAGCTTTATTAATGTTTATTTTAAATGTATATTATAGCATGCTATAGTCTATTTGTTTTTTTTAGTAATGTTTAATATTTCTTATAATTGAGGCTAAATAAAGAGTTCAATAACAAAACTATCAAATGTAATTTCATTTTAAGAAGTTTTGATTCAAATATTGTCAAATCGATTAATTCCAAATTTAATTCAAGCTATGTGAATTTCATGTTTACACAGGTTTCTATTGATTTCACGACACCATCTTATTGTGTCCCTTAGACAAATTTTCAACCCTGCCTCTTTATTTTCTTTCTGAAGTTTTCAGGTGGGACGATTTATCCAATACCACCTCAATATCCCCACATACTACCCAATACTACAAGACAATGAGGCAAAATAGACATATCATTTGATTTTTTTCAAAAATAGAGAGTTATATAATGGGAAATTTACTTCAAATGCGGTACCGATGCCTGGCTGTTCCATTTGCCTCCCTATACAACCAAAACAAGCCAATAATAACCCAATACTACCAAATACTCATCAAGCATTACCTAATACTACCCAGTATGATCAAAGAACAACCTACTATTGTCAAATAACAACACATTAATGTATTATGGCAACTTGATATTTTGCAGAAAATTGAAATGTTTACCTATAGTCATCTTCCTTTACAACCAATAAATAGATTTTAGATTGCTACTAAGTTTAATCATCTTTTTTCGCTTTGCATTTCGTTTCCATGATGACAAACTTAAAATAAGAAAAACAAGTATGAAGATATAGCATATTTTATTCCCAAAATGACACACCTCTCTCTTACCGCTTGATAGTGACAAGGCGTGGGGTTGTCTGTCAAACAAGGTGTGTTTCTAGTGTCTCTGGTCTACCGGTTTCACCTCACTGTTAATCACCCCTTTGTGCAATCGAGTTAATGAAATAATATTGAACTATATGTTAGTCCCGAAATTTCCTATTGTGTGTATTCATTTTAAAATTAATGCTTTAAATAATAATTTAAGTTACTGCATATTTACAAATTCATCGTCATTGAAACAAACTGCAAAACCCAATAACATGATTAATCTGAGTACCAATCTAAAATCTATTTATCAGTTGCAAAGGGAGATAACTATGTTAATATTTCAATTTCCTGCAAATTATCGAATATTCGTTGCAATTATTATACTGATGTGAAACTAATTGACAATATTAGGCTTATATTTTATAATATTGGGTATTATAGTATTTCATAAGTATTGGTAGTATTGGGTTATTATTTGCTTGATTTGGGTGATATACTAGGGAGGCAAATTGAACAGCCAGACATCGGTAATCACACTTGAAGTACATTTTCCACGATATATCTCACTAGTTTTTAAAAAAATCAAATAATATGCTCATTTGTTACCATTATGTTGTAGTATGTGGAGATATTGGAGTGGTATTCGTGTGGTATCGGGTGGTATTGGGTAGCATTCGGTAGTATCGGGTAAATCGTTCCGCCGCACAGATGGTATTGGGTACTATTTGGTAAATCGTCCCGCGGGAAGTTTTTCTTTTTGTACCAATGGAAAAGTGCTTATAACATAATAACAACTTTTTACCATAAAATTGTATTCATATTTCAGACTTTTGAGGTGTATGCTTCTAGCCTTTGATTGGTCAAAACCCAATTTCTTGTGGACACTCTACACTGCATACCCAATTTGTACAAAATAGATAAAATAGTTATTATCACCTTGGTGCATAGGGCCTTGTTGTAGTATTAAATACTGTATGGTCATTATAGTAGTCAAGTGCTCAATTTGACTTAGGCCCTCTGATTATTTCTACTGTCAAGATATCAGAGCCTCACCTCTCTTTTTTAAAACCCAACAGCAAATATGGAGTGACATTATAACCTGTCCACCAATTGTTTCAGCTTTTCTGAGTGGTGGACTGATTCTAGAGAAAATTCTAAATGTTGTCAGTCAAGTACTTTAAAGGGTGCATTTAGGTATGGGGGAGGGTATCTGATTTTTCTCTGTGGCTAGACCCACTTTAAAAATAAAGATGATGGGAGAGATCAAAAGTCAAATATGTGTACACACCTAATCTATGAAAGGTGTCGTGTGCATCTAAAAGTGATAAGACAGATCTTTGTCAACTGTAGGCTTGTTTATTGACTTCTTTAATTCATTTTAAAGGGAAAGTAGACTGAAAATATTGATATATACACAATTTCTTATATGAATCCACAAGCAAGAAACCCTTTGATCTATATTGATGACAGGACAACAAATAAACTGACAATTAGAAACAGTTTATATAAACAGAAAGAACTCTTTGCTTCGTTGTAATTTTGTCATCAAATAATGTCAAATCAAACATATTTTACCAACTAACGAACACCTTTAAATAATCTATTTATTAATGATATACTAATATTTTCTTAAAGGTCATTTTCAATTAAAACTTGTAGAAAAAAACTGCTTAATTTTGTATCAAAAGCCCTTGAAATCCTCTACCATAGGACCGAGCAACTAACTCAATCTACATGATACGTTTTCAAACATCATCGCTTGATAAAGACGAGAGCATCCTCGTCGAAACGTCGCTTAGTATCAAACTCAGTAATTGTGTATCATTAAAATTGTACCTTGTGTCAGACCAATGACGTCCTAAACGTTATTGTACAGTGTCTGGATAAAACCAGATCTTTACGGACACACAATTACTGAGTTTGATACTTTCGACAAGGATGCTCCCGTCTTTATCAAACCAAACTGTAATCAACTTCACCATCAGTTACTATATTTAGATCAAATCAAACGAAAATTAGACCAAAACCGTTAAATTATCATTCACCAAACCAAAGAGTAGAAATAAGGTTAACTGTTCACTCAACACAAAATAGGTCATTTCAGAACTCAAATGTGACACTCGCAGGTACCAAAAAGCATTGCGAACAAATTCATTTTCCAAAGGAGTTGCTAAATATACCTAGTAGTAATAGTACAATATTTTAGATAAATTATAATAAACACTGATAAACACATAATTTTTGAGTGAGTTCCCAATATATGGCATTTTTACTTTGTATAACGTTTGCAAGCTGAAATTGGCAATTGAAACTATGATCTTTCGTTCTGATTATAATGATGCTTGATTTAGTATTGAGCTTAATATACAAAACTCCTTCTCATGGATCACATTTACCTGTCATAATCTCAGCTCAGTTGTGATGTTTTATTCATAATTCTGTATGGATATTGGAAATACTAAAGCTTTGCAGTTTTATGGTAGCCTCTCTCATTCGGATCATTGGGAGCATTATATATTGTCAATTACAATAGGGAACATTTACTATGCATGTATGTGCATGCTTTGTTGCACATATCTAGACCAAACACACTCCTCTTATCATCCCAACCAACAATAACCTCAAATTTACACGTTTCACACAAACAGAATTATGAATAATAAGCAAATTAAGCAAATTTTTTATACTGTTATTTAATTAAGTGGTCTAGGCCCAAAGAACCCCAATGGACAACACAGCCAATAAATGGCTATTGTACATGCATATTCTAACAGAAGATGTCATTGCACAAAGAATCTATTAAAAAGGGTAATACATGTGTACATCATATTCCTGAAGCAATGGCCTGAGAAATCCCTCTCTGATCATTGCTGGATTGGCTTCTAATACTTGAACTTTTGAGTGAGTGTGTCTATTCTTCCCGTTCAATCAAATCTATCACTTGAGTACAGCAACATAACAGCCCTTCGTTTAATCTGGGGTCTTCCCTAAAACTTTGGACAGTGATTTAAAGGCCAATCCTGATAATATTTTGGAGAATAAAACTGCTTAACCCTTTCATTGCGTTTACCCGGTAATACCGGGTATTATAAAATGCCGTTAAAAAGCGCATACCCGGTATTGCCAGGTACTCAGTACGGTCCTCGCTAAAATTACCACCGTAGCTGCATGTGCCACCTATTGTATTTTCTATACACTAGAACACATTTCCACATGTTTAAAATCGGAAAACCGTAAAATGGCAGCGTGCATAGTAACAACGTAGACCATACAATCTCGGCGAAATCGTGAATGACATCTTCGCTGACCAAAACAGTATGGACAGTTTCTAGGCGTCTACTGATACACATAATTCGTTTCAAGTTAGTTGACAATGATTGTAGTCAGGAGAGTGATGGGTAGTATAAAGTGGGTGATTTGTTGCGTGACCCTCCGTATCTATGGCTTTTATGGATATGCCCCATGTCTGCAGTTGATTATGACGATAATTCTGAGGTGGATAATAATGCTGGCCTGCTGGATTGTAAAAGAGGTAGGCAATTCCCGAGTCCCGAACGTGTAGATCTATTGATAAAAACTAAATCCCATAAGTATTTCATGGAGAAAAATCCGTTTTAGTGTTAGATTTAGTGAGAAATGAGAAATCCAAAATGTCCGCCATGACGTCACATGACTACATGAATATGCAAATTACTGAAATTCTATATTTTCCTCATAGCCCAACATCATGCCCATCCCAGCACACAAAAAGAATTTTCATAAAAGCTTCCATAAGTACTGTTTGGCATTCAATTCCAAACACTCTTTTTTCATCAAAAAAAGATTCAGCACAGGCAGTGGATTTACGTCTAGCATTGAAAGGGTTAAATCTGTGTTAAAACCCCTTAAATTTCTTTACCCAAGGCCAAACAACTAACTCAATATTTGTGGTGCATTATCAAACAACTTAAAGCCGCCTTCATCTGGAAATGGAGACCGGTGTCATTAGCTGTAATTGTGTGGTGTTTGGATAAAAATAGACTTTTAATTCATAAAAATAATGTGTAGGTGAAATTTACCTTTCGTTATCAAGTACAGCACATTGGCCATTTACTGTATAGACCCAACGAAAAAAATTGACCCGAAATCTTAAAAGGGTTATGTGTCCGGATAAGCATTTTCAACGTTCACGGCCAAACGACTCAATATTTTGAGCTGAAATTTTGAAACAGGTAAATACACCATTCCACTATGTTTTGGCACTTAAATGTCATACTCACTCAGACTTTTAATCAGGCTATTGACCAATCATAATTTAGAATAAGAATTTTCTCTCTTTACAGCAGTGAGTAGTGGGATTAGCTCTAATCAAACGAAACACGAGTATGTATATGAGAATGTAAAGGTTTTAATTGACAAAATGTGATGATAATTCAACAGCTTCTTGCCACTACTGAAAATATTGACATGAGTCCTTAAAGACAAGTGTTATACGGTAAGCTAATTTTACAAAACAGAAAAGGTAGTAGGGCTAGGGCTGAAAAAAAATCATACTTTGTTTTATACTGATTTACACAATTACACATATATTATAATGAGGTGAATGAATATATCAATAAAAATTTGACTATGTATATGTCTCAAGCACTTTGTAAACAGCCTTGAACTCTCAAACCATATAAACTCCAACCGGAAATATCAATGCATCATATTTTAAATAATGCTTTGTTGTTCTTAGTGTCTAACATCCACTTCCACCGAAGGTGATATCAAAGACAAGTGTTATTTTTCATCATAGCAAATGCGCAGAGGTCTTTCCAGTGGGAGGGAAGCAGAGTAACCGGAGTAAAACAACTTTTGTTCTAGTTTATATGTTAACACTTCCTGTGATTCATTCTAGGCCAAATTTATAACAGTATGTAATAGTATAATAAATAAAATCTTTTAAAATTTCTTCTTTTCTGATGTTCTTAAAATGCTGGAGGGTTAGATGATCGACTGATCTAATGTGTGAGGTTTAAATCATAAAATCTGTCATTGACTCAAGTGGCATGGTTTTGATCCCTGGCTTTATGCGACAAGAATTACGGTTGTCTGCTATAGTGTACCATCTGATTACCCGTATTCAACAATACAAGTTCCATTAAAAGTGACTTTGACACGTGCAAGCAGATTAGCAGAATATTGAAACTTGTATTGCAGACAGTAAAATTTGGTTGAACAATAATTTGTGGAACTTAATGCAGATGGGACAAGAGTATTTGGTTATTAGGTCTTCTTTTTAAACTGGATGAAGTTTAAACTTTGATATAGCGTATCGATACAAGTTGGAAATAGTTGCATTGCCTCTTTTCAGCCAATCACAAATATTTTAGATAGGTAAAATACGAATAATTATTAGTGGATGTAGCAAGACTAATCAATTCTTTAAACTATAAAAGTTACAAGATGATTTGGCTGCTCGCCTTAATTTCAGAACACCATACAGAGATCATACCACACCTATTCTATGAACTACACTCGCTTCCTGTAATTTTTAGAGTTGAATATAAGATTTTATAATTAGTTTTTAAATGTATTTACTTTTCCACCTACTGTCATCTTTTACGATTTTTATGACCCTCGTCGATAATTACAGTCTACCAGTGCTAGTTTGATCCTTATTGAGATAAATGCCAATCTCATCAATATCAGCACAAAGGCTTTGAAGGATATGCAGCCCCAAACATATATCCATGGAATAAACTTTCTAATTCCATGTGGTCGTTTCGATGTACATGTATGGCAATCCTCAATCAATGATTATATTAATATTGCAACTACAAGATTCTTATGGGCAACAACCCTGAAAACAACAGATGGGAAGACTAAAGGTAGCTCTAAATCATACATAAATCAGACAAGTGGTAGATATATGTACCTTATTTCCAGCCATAAACAGTGAGCTAGCTAATATACCGGGTACGTAGACTTCTTGTAAATCGGGTACGTAGACTTCTTGTAAATCGCTAAAATTTGGGAACTAGAAAGTGATGCATATAATATTTTAATAATGTGATAAGAATGCATATATTTCGTTTCCATTTTTATCCTCATCCTCATTCCAAATTGGTTGTGTTTTGCGAAATACGGCAAGTCTCAATCGAATGGCAGTCTACACCAATAGTTTTGATTTTGCATGGTCTCGAGATTAAAATATGGCGTCACTGTATGACATGTCTTATGAAATTTGCATTGCCTCATTCATCGAGTCCCTTGTACAAATGGCGCTGAAACACATTAATTACCGGTATTGGTAGGCCTACACGATTCGTGTAGCCGACCAATGATAAAATGTAATTTTGTCTCAAATATTGGGTATCAGAACCCCATCTTTTCTTGGTAGATCAGAGCATCAATGTTGATTGAAACTGATAAATATTTCGTGTTTTTGATGTTGAAATTGAGACTTTCTAGGTAGGCCTACTTCCTTATTATATAATTCCCACCTACCTATTATAACGGGTGGATGATAGTAACCCGTCAGTTTCTCTGTACTCGCTAGACATTCCCTCAACTTGATTAACACTTGAAGAAGAAATACACCTGTGTCTTTTCCGTCTCGAGTCAAAAGACGATGAACAGTTTTCAAAACCCGAGCCCGAAGTTCGGTTTTGAACACGAATGTCAATACACCCTGTTGCACACGGAACTCTGACGATATTATTAGCAGACGATACTTCGTCGCTATTAATTGACATGTGCGATTGCATTTTAGTTATATTTATAGTCCAGTCATTTTGTCATATCGTCGTCTTATCACAATGTAAATTTTTCATTTTCAGACATTCGATACCCTTGTAAACATGTAAACAATCTTGAAGGCCCACTTCTTTTTATTGTTATCTTGTGATTATAGTTTAGAGTTACCTGCCCTTGGTTTGCTGAAATGAATCTTTTTTTTAGGGCAGACTTTTCAATTATTTGTTTCTAGTAACATAAATATTCGTCGTTTCTGACTCTTCAGTCGATATGTTTTAAAGGTAGCGTAAACATGTTAGACAGAAAAAAGAAATTCACAAACTGTTCAGAGTTAATTTCATTCTACGAATTAACTCTCCTTTATTTCATGTCATTAAATAAACACCAATTAAGATTATAGGCGCTTTATAATAATAAATATACTAATAATGCTAATAATAATATCTGAGGCACTGGAGGCCCCAGCCTCCACGCGAAAAAAAAATCATAGAAATTGGAAAATATAACGGGAGAAAAATGCTAAAACCGATGAGAAAAATGAAAATGTATCCTAGTTAGGGGGGGGGGGACTAACAAGAAGCGCCATTTCTGACAAAAGACCCCTCTGGCCAAGGGAAAGCTAGGGCCCTGAGTCCGAGTCAAACGTAGGCTATATAAATATAGGTAGTCTACACTGTGTCACTGTCGAGTCCATTACTGAATGAGAATGCAGTGGCGTTTTAAGGTTTATCTTGGCGGAGGCTATACTATTTTGAGGACCCTCTTTCGCGGGGGAGGGGGTGGTCTAGATTGATGATTTTCACGACTCGGACCCGGGGGCCCTTTCCCTTGGCCTGAGGGGCCCTTTTGTCAGACGTGAGGCCCTTCTGTATGCCTTTAGGGCCCCCTAACTAGGGTAGGCTAACCTACATTTTCTTTTTTCTCATCGGTTTTAGCATTTTTCTCCCCTTTTATTTTTTCAACTTCTTTGATTTTTTTTTTAGCGAGGAGCCGACTGGCGCCTCCAGCGCCTCGTCTATAAAACGCCTTTGTGCATTGGCATAAAAATCATCAATCAAAATAGTATAGCCTCCTGCTCCACCATGATAAACCTTAAAACGCCCCTGATAAACACCTCAGAATCTATTTAGGCTACTGCAATTTTGTCAAAATTTTCAAAGTAGAAAAAAATCTGAAAGAAGAGAAGAAAATCGAAGAAAGTAAATAAATAAGGGCCGTCACTCAGATTACGGGAAAGGATCTTTATTAATATACTAAGAACAGTGTGTATTTAATTCATTGTCAAAATTTGCAAATATTCAGGATTTTAATAATATCCATAACATCCTGCATAGGGAAATATAACATGTGAATTTTTATATTCGTTTACTCGCCCCGAAAATCTTCGTCATTACCGCGATTTTTATTATATCGGCAGATATTTGAATGGAGATAACTCCCGCTTTGCTCTTTTCAAGCGCAAATGTGAGCCCACTAGATTTGACGATGAGAAACCACAACCTACACCAACACCGCATATTAGCCACTTTAATTCGAAATGTTTAAAGGAGAACTGAAAGAATAAAAGAAAGAACATTACAGAAAACGACTAAGTCGACTGAATTTAAATTCCCAAAGCAAAAAAAGATAGACTAGTTACGGAAAAAAAGAAAGAAAAGGTACTATAGGATACAGATTCGTCATTAAGCAAATGCTTACGATTTCATTTTGCATTAACTGATCAATCGAGTTGATGAAATCAACAAACATAAGGACCCACTGGGAATTTGGGGCCATTTGACACCAATTTCAGAACATATTACGAACTCTGCCGTGAGGTTACCTTCATTCACTTGTTAAGTGATGGACCTACAACCCAGTATAGAAATAAGGCAAATTTCTATATGATGTCAGATATTTTTTAGTTCGTGAATGTTTAAAGGTGCAAACTATTTTGAAAGTTCACACGGACAAAGGGGCCTTGGGGTAAATGGTGTGCTGACACATTTGCCTGTGCTGTTGAAAACATAATATAAACATAAACCGCGATATCAACTGTTTCTACAAACATCCGAAAATCTGCCTTTGTTTTGGCACAAAACATTGTGTTTTTGAACCCAAAATAACAAAAGATGAAGTTACCGCTAGTGACCCCTTCATTTTTGATACAGATCTTTTTTATTTTGTTTATTTTACAGGTAAGAAGTGCGATCAATTAAAACGTAATAGTTTGTGTGATTATTGTCATCCTATTCTTGTAAACAAGATAAATTAAAATATCTCTTGTTTTGAAAATGCAGAAGCTCGTCTTGTCTTTTGCTTATTTTGATTCTCGTATTTTTATTTAAATCTGCTAAGTTGTTGCGTAGTATTCTCATATTCTTTTCCATTTTGTCCAAGAGTAACGTTTAGTGAAGAAAGATCGCGGTAATGATACCCCCCCCCCCCGAGCAGTAATGGCGAAAAAGTCAAAAACTAAAAAAGCTACGTAAATTAACCATGCCTACATTAAAAATTATTTACGCGATAAATCAATCTGTTAAATCAATAACAAACATCAACTATTTTAATATATATTTTATTTTTACTTTGGCGCCGCCAAAGGGAGAGCGAGTTCATAGAACTCAACACATTACTGTCTTCCTACACAGGAGCATTCGGTATCAAAATAAGTGCTCACTGCATATACACCGTAATACACGATACTCACACAAAACTTTAGTATAAAATAACCTTGTGCATCAGTCGGTCGCATTTTGGCTAAATACCCCCCCCCCCCTGCCTAGCCTACCCATTGAAATCACATGCAGTTTTCGTAAAAAAAATCGTAAGGCTAAACAAAATGTGTATTGGGTTCTTTGGCACATTTTACAAAATCAATTTAATCTGAAAATACACAGGTTATTCAATTTGGGACCTAGAAATATAAGTTTTTATTGGCAATATATTAAGTGGGGAATATAGGAGTAAGACTAGTAATTGTTTCTCCGGATTTTATGATACACGAGTGGAGCATCAGTAATTTCCAATTTCATCCCTTTCTCCCCTTTTACATGGCATTTTTGTAGATTTTTTAGTCGAATTGGAGACGAGTGTCTGGGTTATATTTTCAACAAGTGTTGGGTGAATAGTTATGATTTTGTGGTGTCAATAAAATATAAACCTACAGTTTATAGATGTATACATGTACTTGTAGTAACACAATTCTGTGATCAACACCCTTCAATAATTCTAACAGATGTTTGTGACAATTTGGCCGGAAAGTTCATGCAAATATCATAAAGTCAACGAATAAATAAATACTAGTCTGGATCGAACTATCTCACAAGAGTTATCTACCTTGCTCCACACCAGACCGGGCCAATTATATACACTGGTACATGAAATTAAATGAAATAGGGTTTAACGTCCTACTGTTCTGCTCAGCCAACACTACTACATTGCGCTTGTCTTAATAAACAGTAGGCATACGTGCAAAACAGAGAAAGAGGGACAATTATTATGATACTTCGTACATTCTAATACCTGTATTCTGCTGCCGGCCTTAACAGATTAAAGCAGCTAAACCGCTGATCAATATTTTACATAATATTTGAAATCAAAAACATGAACCGGCATTCAATTTTTGCCCATTTCAAGCGATATTGATGTTGTTATCTTTCCGTGAAAATATTGGATCTTAAAATTATATCCAATATTTAAGACACGATGGACATTTTATAATCAGTACATTAGCAATGAAAAAAACAAACAAAAACATATTCTACAGGACAATACGGAATTCTTTAGTAATGGCAGATTCATAAACGACAAAATAATAATAAAACAAACGCGCAGAATGGACGAAGGGAGAGTAAACAACTTTCATTCAATTTGAACTGTTCATGTATTTCACAGATAACTATTTTAAAACTGAATATAAATCACTTTCGTCTATTATAAGGTCCCAAAGAGTAGAACCATTAAAGAAAGCAGCAGACAGTGAAAATTAAACAAAACAACCTACACGTTTACCTTTATACAGATACCGTACTTTTATCTTTCAAAACAGCCAACAAAACATTCATATTTTCGCATGCCACACATAAAACAATAATCATATAATGTTCAAAATATTTTTGATTAAGTTATTTTTACCGTATCCATATAAGGTTGAAAATATTTTGATTAAGTTTTTTGTCTGCTCTATCCATATGCGTGTAATGAATTAAGTACTCGTATTTCAGTGTTATATGTCAATGAGGTGAAATGGATTCATAATAACAACAACTATATGGATTTACTACTTCTTGGTTTATTACAGTAACGTGTCAATACTCTTACAGGTATCTTTATCAAGCAATGATCAATAATGAGTAACAACCTTACATTTATAGTACATCCATAAGCAAGAAAACAATATAACAATCAAAACATAACATAATTAAGATTTATAACAACAACCATTTCCCTTTGAATATGACTTCACTATCTTTCTTCAATATACCTCTACATGTACTTCTAAATGTCATTCAAGGAACTTAAGTGAAATAAAATTTTAAAAATGGGTTTAACATCCTACTTTTTTACTCCAACTGTGATAATGAAGACGGGCGTAAGCTATTGATGCAGTGTGCTATAGATGAAATTTATCCCGGGCAGTCGCGCTAATACCTACTCTTATTTCGAATTTCAACTGTCGACGATTATTTTACGCGCACGTCAATGTGTATACGACTCCTCGGTTTTCTGTCCCATCCGAACGACTATGCGTTGTCCCTTGTCAGGCCCCCCATCCTACGTCACTGACAAGGAGGAAACCGCAACGAAATATCTATATGAACTTTCCCAACACCGGACTCGAAAGCAGGGATCTCAACTTAGCGAGCCAAGGCTTTAAATGCTGAGCCACCGCGATTCCCTGATATCACAGCCTATAGATTTATTTGACCGGACATTAACAAAAATCAAGATTTCCCCCGTCCCTCCTCAATGATTGTGGCATATTGGGATTTTTGTGGTTATAAAGTTTAAAGGAGCTAAATCGCTAACATTTGGGACCTAGAAATTGACTCAAGTGGATTGCAATGCATATAATACTGTGATATAAATGTATATAAACTGATTTGCATTCAATTGTTTCCGTTTTTACTCCAATTTCAAATCAGTTATGTTCGGCGAAATAAACCAGAAGCGTCAACCGAAGGCATTTTTTTTAGCGTCTAGTTATTCCAGTCTATATACATGCGCCGTTTGATTTGGTACAATGTTTTTAGCCTCGTTCCTCGAGTCTCTTGCCAGAACTGGGGCTGAAACGCATTATGGTACACGATTCGTGTACCAATGGTAAAATATTTATTTTGTCTTAAATATTGGATATCAGAAGCCCATCTTTTTCCGGTAAGATCTCATCATCAATTTTGATTTAAATTGACAAATAATTCGTGTTTTCTATGTTGAAGATTTTGGAAGATATTGAGTTAAAGACTTAGCTCCTTTAAGATGATCGGAAGGTTTGAAACATGTAATAGGTGATGGGTCTAACATTGGAGGCAATGTGGATAGACTTATACTAGTCAATTTATTGTTGTCATCTGGCAGCTACGCTAGTGATTATTATGTGTTAGCATGCTTGTATCGGTGATATAAATACGCATTGAAAATATATCATATAATATGTATATACATGTATGGATTACCTATTAATAATTGTCATAATTCTAACGACCGATGACGTGCCATAAAACATTTCATTTCTACCGACCGCAATATAATTTAAAAGTGCATATGTGGTATATTCAGAACGTGAGTGCCAGCAGCATACGACACACCTGTGCTTGCCTACTCCATGATCAAACACGATAGCAGATGGCTTCCATCTTGTTTACTGACGGTACTACTTATTTTAAGACAGACTCGGCTTTCCAATTTATAATATCTACGTCATTGGGGATTTCCAATTTATACTCGGTAAGCATTTTTTTCCGTCCACCGCAGCCTGGTCTTATGACGTCATATAAGGATTGTGGGTTAGGATAAGGGTTAGGATAAGGGCTGTGGCCTGCAGATTTCGTCACAGTCTCGAGATGTAGACATGGCTAGCCCTAACCCTAACCCTGGGCCAAGCCTAACCCTTATCCTAACCCACAATCCTTATATGACGTCATAAGACCAGGCTCCGGTGGACGGTAAAAAACGTTTACCTTTATACTCACTGGTTGCTATGACCCGCTATGGCGTTGTCTAGAAACGCGCGTGCTCGCGTTAGTTTAAAATTTTTGCTATACGTTTAACATGGACTATTTGATGTAATTTGCCTGATTTGATTTGGCCCCATTTCCATAAATTTAGGTTGTTTTTTAGAAATTTTTAGCAAATGTTAATCTTAGGTGTTTTTTAATTCTAGCCGAAGTAAATCTTTTTACAATTTATAGCGAGTTAAGTTATCGTCTCTAAGAGGCGGGCGTAGTATTTTAAATGGCGGCCATTTGCCATCATGTGTATTCTTGAAGTAGGTACACATGATGTAATCGTATGTGCCAGCAGTTCAATTTATGACGAAAAATAATTTGAAAAACTTTATATCAACACATTTATAGTGAATTTCTTATAATTGTAAATTTCATGATAAATGTTTTGATATGGCGCTGGAATGTCAACAGAGTGGCTGATCAATGCCGCAAATGCAGAAAATATATCGATTGTAGAAATTACTACACTATTACAGGAATATTGCTCCAGTCACATTGGATTTATTTTTCACATGAACCTGTATTTCGGGGATTAAAAAAAGGAATAGACAGTTAATTTGAAATGATGGCAGCAGATTTTTTGACAGATTTGGATTTATATGAACTCTTGTCTCAGAATACAACAGATCAGGTATTTTCAATTTTGTATATAACTTTTAAATGATTTAACATTTTAGATTTTACTTTTACATTTCCTTGGAAACAAAGTGGATTCGTAACTGCATTGATTAAACTACAAATTCAAACATTAACGTAGGAACATCTATCTATCAGATATGTTACTTTGTCCAATATCTACTAGCAAGTAAATACGTGTATAAACATTAGACTATATAAAGCGATAAAGCATACCAAAATACAAGACCGAGTATAGCAGCAACCAAACAATAAAATATGAAGATATGAGAGCACCTAGATAATACAATAAGAGGACATAAACTACACGATATGACGATATAAGAGCACCAAAACAATACAATAAGAAGGTATAAGAGCACCCAAACAATACAATATGAAGATAAGAGCACACAAACTACACAATATACCGGCATAAGAGCACCCAAACAATATGACGGTATAAGAGTACAGAAACAACACGAAGGTATAAGAGAACCCAAACAATACAATACGAACGTACACGAGCACTTATATTGTATTGTTTGTATGCTCCTATACCTTCGTGTTGTATTGTTTGTATGCTCTTATACCTTCGTGCTGCATCATTTGTGTGCTTTTATGCCTTCATATTGTATAGTTTAAGAGCATACAAACAATACAATATATATGTAGTGGTTTTCAACGAATTTTACGAAACAATAAGGTTTGTCAGGTGGTGGGGTTTCGATTCCCAGCTTGTACATGAGTCGGGTCGCTGTTCCAACCCCGGTTTCCTCTACTAAAGACCACAACGCTCAGGTATTGAACTAAATTAAACCATTTTAGTCTTGAAATGATCCAGTTTGGTATGTTAAAAATTAATAAAATTCCTTGGTAAAAGGAGAGATTATCGTACTAATGTCATATAACATATTTGGACGATCCTGTTGTTTAATTTATAATTTCCCACCGTGTTTTATCATCATAATAATTTATAGGTTTTATTTTTGTCAGTCTATTTAAGATATGCATCAATTGGTTAAGAAATATATCAAGTTGTGATTAATTTATCATTATTTAATCCCCGTGGACAGTATAATCAATCAAGTATGATGAATATATATGAATTAATTTAAGAAGCTACATTCAGCTTTTTATACGCCAACATTTTCATGTGGACGTACATAACCTCCGTACAAAATGGTCCGTCTCTTGGTGAACAAAGATCTCGGTCCACATAACCTCCGTACAAAATGGTCCGTCTCTTGGTGAACAAAGATCTCGGTTACTGTCGATATCAGCTCATATCGGTACGTAACTTCCTGGATTGGACACATCTTGGATTTAAGCAGTCGTTCATTTTCAATTAAATCAATTAATGGCTGACCTAGCCAGCGTTTACCGTTTATCATCTATTTATGAATTATTATAGCAACAATGTCCAACGATATATTAAACTCTTAACTACTGTAGCTTTAATCCAAAGATCTCAGTTCCTTTCGGGCACATCAGACCATAACTTACTGGATTATGGTCATTGTTTTCTCCATTTCGAATTATTGATGTACAATATATACCTCGATTGCATTTGCAGCTGTTACTCAATTTTGACGAATGGACTACGTATTTTGACTACTCGCTAATATGGAGGATACTATTATTAATAGTTACTGTGTGCATGAACACCAGGATTTCGTCGCACAGATAGCGTTAACATTCGACTAGATTCTTACCTATGATGTCTTTTGGTATATTACTGGAGAACACAGTTCTGCCGTTTTCTATCTCTGATTTTATCTCTTTGTATTAAATATAATATTAAGGTCATTTTGAGATTAACATATTGCAAGTGCTGTTCCTGTGGTTGCATTACAACACGAGAAGATCTTAGCACCATAACTGAAAGTGGATATTTCACAACCATACACTTCAAAACAATGATAGATTAAACTTCATACCTGTAGTACTAAACAGATACAAAAAGATGATAAGGGAAATTTTATTTCATTGGTTATGATCTGAGGTATATCAGAATGAAGAAATAAAAGAGGTTGATGTTATTATCGTTAATGTCTATGATAACTCGTTGTGGGGTAAGGCAAGGCGAGAAATTTTCTCCATTATTATACGCTGTATTCCTTATATAATCGAGCAACATATCAATAAATCATAAAGGACCTAGTTTTGTTCCTATGGAAGTCATATATGTCCTTCCAACTGATGATGTCGGGATATATTTCCACCCTTATGCACTTTTATATGCCGGTGACATTGTTGTTCTAGCTGAAATGTTTCAGATATGCAGGCTAAAATAAAATAGTCATATAACAATCTCTGGTATTTCACAGTAAATTATAATGCAAGAACTAACATATTAATATTTACGAAAGACAAACACAAGACATTCCCTACATTTAAATTTGGAAGCAATGGCATAGCGGTTAATTTTGATTATGGTTATTTAGGTATAACATTTAATTCCAGTAGTTTATTTCATACGCATAATATTGGAAAACAAATGAATCAGTCAAAAAGAGCACGATGATTATGTAAACTTATTTTAACGTTCACGTCCACACGACTCAATATTTCGAGCTGAAATTTTGAAACCAGGTAAATACACTATCCCTCTATATTTGGCGCTTAAATTTTGAACGTACATGGACTTTTATTTTTTGATACTCTGTTCAAATCGGAATAGTCCCCCTAAGCTTCAACAAATAAAAGAGCAAAATCAAAATTCTCGTTGTTTTGTATCAGCTTTTAAACGGTTTAAATGATAAATATATCTTTCAAGCAAAGGTAATATTACGTAAATAACATCTATTATTTAAAATAAAGATTTATCCATTGTATGCGAATGTCAAGATTAATAAACCAGAACCACATTATGTAAGTATCATTTGGGTAGTCATAATATACCAATGAATAAATAAGGACATGCAGATGTTATTCCCTGTTGTAATTATTCTTAACCCCGTGATTAATACCACTATATTGGTATCGTGTGAATATTTTAACAATGGTAGAAAATTGTATTAAGATAAACATTTCCACCACAGTCCATATTATGCAGTTAATGGGGTTTACCGTCCTACTGGTCTGCTCCATTTTGGGCTAATTAATGAAAACGGGCATATGAGGGAAATTTTGCCCGTACGGCCTACTATTAAATCGAATTCCAACTATCAAGGGACCTTTGAAATGCACGCCGATGTGTACACGGGACCTAGGTTTTTCGTACCATCCGAACTAATAGACAGATTTCTCGGCCATTGCAGGGATGGAACACCACACCTCCAGACTAGCGAACCAGCGTCTTACTCACATAGCCACCGTGGCCTCACCATGTTAATGTATAGCAACTTATGATTATGCCAAAATCAGTGAAATTATCCAAATTTATTCATTCAATTATGTTGAACTTTAAATTTATATAGTCCACTTTTATCGAGGATATTAATGCAGATAATTTTTCCTGAAAACCTTGTCATAAGAGCCAATTTTAGTTTAGAGGCTGTTCCAGTGGAGAGAATAAATTGGAGACGAACAAAAAATTCGTTGCCCCCACCCCGTAGTTACATGTAAAAGGCGTATTCGTACCTTTTGGGATACAACACAATGTCTGATGGAACATTTCAATACCATTCTCTAAGACGTCAGTCGTCCAGAGGTATACAATAATAAATGCATTGACACCCAGACGAACATTGATTAATCTATTTTGACGCCATTGAATACTGGATGACCTTTCTTGAATTTTTGCTCAATTGCCACAGCCCGCGTCATACTTAATACCGTTTATTTACACGTCCATCCCCATAACTTAGTTCACTATGGTGTAATTGTGGTAAGATCTCAGACCTCCTTTAGTCTGGCCACATTCAAACATGGATGCAGTACTCCATATGCCTGTAAGAGTTAATTCCTTGATTGTATTAAGAAGTAAGGCTGTGTTCGTTGAATAAGCATAAGAACCCCATTTCGTTTCTATCGATTATCATGTTATATCAGTTGTTATTTTCATGTCCGTCTCTATTAATCAAGTCGAACCATTGAAGCGGGACCTTAAACTCTATTTTATTTCATAAATGGTTTGTAATCGTATATGTCACGTTCTTGAGAAATAACTGCAAGTAATGATTTAAAGTATTAAGGAATTAATTTGATCGTATCAGTTGTATGTTGAAAAATACATGTGGGATGGATCAATCCTAAAGGAATTTCATTTAGTGTGATAATCGAATCCTATTACCGCAATCTGAATAAGAGCCATAAGCTATTGATGTATAAATACATGCTTTACGTGAAAGATAAGGCACTTAAGGGCATACCTCTTATAATAGCCAGCTGATAGGTAAAGTGCAGTTTAGTGGTAGATATTTTAATGAAAACCAAAGTTAGGGAAAGATTGGAAACAGCTGTCACCAAGCCAGTATAATATCCAGTGCAGTATAATACCCAGTGCCTGTAGTACGAAATCGACGAGTATACTTAAATTCTGGAATGACAGCTTCTGTTTGATCTCTAGTTTATCATGAACACTGGTGCTCAATAATTACAGAGTAATCAATGACTCAGAATCACCCAGAAAATGTCAAGGATAAAAGCCCTTCAAATCGATTCATTCACAAAATACAAAATACAATATACCGTATATCAATTAGGTAAACACCTTTCACAGATATAAGAGACGCGCCCAATGACAAGTGGTGTCAGGTGTTCCTTGGCTCGTAATAGCTAGAATACACGTGGGATAAGGGAAACTTTAAAAATGGAACATCTTTGTACCTTATTGATTTTATTGGCGCAATATCTCTTTAAAATGCTCAGACATGCTTTCCTTTATCTTGTTTCAGAATTTGTAAGCTTATAAATGCAACCGTGATCGATTTTACCAGATATAAACCAGTTATAATTCTACTTAAATGGACTAGTGTAGGCCTACCATGAAAAAATTCATCAATTGTGGAGTTCCGTATGACCTGCACAAGAAATATTAGATTTAAAATGAATGCATGTAAAGAAAGGAAAAAAAGTCTGAATCTTTTACCAAAGAAAACAGAGAGGAAATTGGGTTTAACATCCACGCGATACATATCGGAACTAACCCACGGTGATGAACAGGTAACATCTTCTTCTAACGTGCAAGCGTGGAATCCAAACCGCGTCACTTAACTCAATGTCAGACCATGTGATATACATCGCAGACGTCAAACTGTTTTGCCATGGTAGCAGCACTGCCCCGTAGGAATGTATTACATTACCTGCGTAAAACCAGTGTGGTTCAACACCCATTAAATGACAAATTCTGTTAATATTAAACATAAACAAACGTTGTTTCAGCGCTTAACCGTCTTTCAAATTTCAATTAAGGCCTGTATTCTGTTGATATAATATAAAATTCAAGATATTGGTTGAGTCTGTAAATGTGAAAATTCTAGTGAAACCCAGCTTTTCTGTATCAGAAGACCAGAATATGAAAGTTAATAATCTCTGCTGTTTTATTACTAGTCCAGTCAGACACCGCCATGCCAGTTTCTTTGTCACTTCCCAAACACTTTTAAGTATAAGAATCACATCAAACTGATTAAAGGAGTTAACATAGAACGGGTTCATGGTTATTTCTTCAGATCATCCGAGAGGTGACTTTATCCATCAAACCAAAGTAAATTGTTTTGCTGTTTCATTAGTATTCCATGGGGGATGTTATGCCAGCCATTCTGTCAATTTCGTCCATACGTTAATATCGTTACATCTTGTCAGTTCTGTACATGTACCATACAATAACACCCTTTATATTGCTTACATTTCCCATTGTCGTGTAAGTTCAGACCAGGCCGCATACACTATCATATCTATCTGATATTAACGACAGCAGTTAAAGATACAGTTCAAAAATGGGTGGTGAAAGAAGAATATATTGAAAACTTCAGTCAAATTACTTTATTCTGAACATAGATATCACCTCTATAATTTTTGACGATAATTGGTAGCTAAATCCATCTTCACCGATTCCCGAATATGACCGATCGTTTGATTGACAGGCGTTAACTCCACCTACATAATCTCGGTTATCAAGTAATGTTTTCAATGCCTGTGGTTCCGTAAGCTTATTCGGTTTGAGAAGGGGCTAGCTGTAATTCAATTCGTATAAAATTTACTTATTACTATAAATCAAAAATAATACTTCTGGTATATAGATAAGAAGAGAAAGTCTGTAATAGGATTTTGAAGTTCGAAAGGAATGGACCAAATCAATGAGGAAGCATTTGTACATACATGTAGTTATAACCGACTTCTTGTTAACCTGTGTGCACACGTGCACTGTAACTGGTAGGCCTACGTGACTTCCGAAGCAGACAAATAGGAAACAGTGATTCTGTGGGGCTGTAATTCAACTGGGGTGAACATAATATCAAGGCCGTATTGATATTATTGATACAGAAGACCCGTCCGTCTGTTTTTGTCATCACACGGTCTCCAGGAATTGTATAATTTGTCATCATCTGTGTTTTGTTTATTGCATTTATTCAGGCCTCGCTTCGCACACTCTATCATTTAGCCCCGATCTAAAATTATTTAATTTCCGAGAATATGACGTCAACGTAACGGTTAATCTCTGCTCACGACGCCATTTAAAATTAAATCAATGAATGAAATCCTTTTTAAATCCAAGCCGAATCCAAGCCATCCGTGGGTCTACAGAGTTAATTTTGTGCTGGTTGTGTAAATATAGATCTAATTTACAATTTCTATGACATCTCAAGCCCAAATAATCAGATTTATCAGACTTGCATCCGTTGAATTAGGAAACAGTTAAAATAAAAAGAAAAAATCGATTTTAATTTGGTGCATTATGCATTCACTTTCGATTGAAGTCAAAGAGTTGATATGGGGACATTTTATTCTACAGTTGTTATCTGAAAAATGGTCTTTTTAAAATTTATTTCGAATTGCCTTTGCGTGTTTCTGTGTAGTTTTAAAAGTAATGTTATAATCTTTTAACCAAGATAAATATTAGCTAGGTATAAATACGGTGTGAGGAACGGCATGTTTTTCTATTTTCATTTCAAGATACAAAACATAACTTTCCGTAATTTGTTTTATATCCAAAGGGGTAAAGTCGTAAACGTTATAGGTCGCGAGATGTATATAGGTTTAAGGGCGTGCTTGTTGACGGGATTGTGGATCAGGGCTAGAACTCGGTCTAGGGTTTGTCTCATGACCTATGATCAAATCAGCAGTGAACCTTAACTTTTAGACCTTACCCCGTTCAAAATGACTTTAACACATACAGAGACTGTAACACACACTCACAGACTATAACACACACTCATTCAAATCAAATGTTAATACTGTTTTACACTAATATTATCGATGTGGTGTATCTGTAACGCCTATAGTTCACTATTTAAACCATAGCGTAGATCGGTTGTCTGCCCCAGGGGCTATGTGAGAGGGGTGCAATCACAAGCTTTGCGTCACGGTTTTGACTTTTTGAGCCCGACACAAATGACAAAAGATCACGCGGTTCCAATGCGGTTTTCAACAATATAATCACTGGCACCCAGTCAGTCAGATATGCTACAAATCGACTCTAGTATGCTCCACGCAGTGCAATATAGTTTTTTTTTGTGGCGGGGGTGGGGGGCAAAAGCGTGGCCGACACTCATCGGCAGTGAATATTCTCTTGGCCGCTACAATCAATGAGAGGGACAGCATCAGTTTGTCTTAAAGGGACAATAACACTCTTGCTGGCTTGGCAGCTCCAGAAAATAAATAATAGCCTTATTCTAAGTACTAGATGTTTTAGTGTCTTACCTGATGTGTACATTATCCATTACAACCTATTTTACTTGTCCAGAGGGTTCGAAAATATTTTAAAATCCAAGTCACTTTTGAAAAGGTTAACGTTGGACTTTCCAGTTTTTTTAAATTAGGTGTTTTAAATGAAATTTATATCATCAATTAATTGGAATATTGTAAAATAATGCAATTTGTTGACTAGAATGAAGATTGGGACATGTTATTCAGTTACAACAAGAGTGTTATTTGGGCTTTAATGAGCTCGCGTTATAAACTTCTTTTCGCGAGAAAAGTAAATTCTAAAAAAGTTTTGTAAAGTATTGGAAAAATAATTAAAGGTATTTGAAGGATATCTAGATAACAAAATATTTCCTATTTAGTGTAAATGGGTAAAGAATGAGTCAAAGACACTATTCTGTCCGGACCAGTTCACGCAAATCAGATAAGGAGTGACGTGGGAGAGAGTCTGGATGGGTAGTAGAATGGGTAATCCAGTTTACCACAGGGACAGACCAAATACGCCCGGAGACAACTGGAATAACCAGACGCCAAAGACTGCTATTCGATTTGCCCTCTTCGCGTATTTCGCCGAAAAAAAGTGATAAGAAATTACACCAAAAACAGAACGATTGAATGTAAATCAGTTCATATACATTTATATTAAATTTTTATGTGAGTTGCGACCCCGTCTGTGTTCATTTCTAGGTGCTAAGGAATAGCGATTTGGTTCCTTGAAATATGACTAAAAAAATTACATTAAATTGAGGCTGGTCATTCAGGTATCCCGCGAAAAAGATTTTTTTTTTATTATTTTTTTTTTTACAAATTTCGCACTTCAGAATGTATCAGAGTACATATTTAGAAACGAAATATCAATTTGCGTCGTACATAGAGTCCACCCCTTCCCTCACCACGGAATTGATTAATCTCTTCACGAATCTGTGTACAGAAAATATAGATGATAGAACATCAGCCTACGCAGATTCGTCACTTAATATTGGTACTGACTGTAAAGTCTACACGAGCTGATCACTTAGACTTCTTCAAACCCGAATTCTCTCTTGTTAATATATCACTTTAGAACATCTCCTCTAACCAAAACAACTGTTGATATTAAACTAATTACTGATGACGAACGTACCATAAGAAATAAACCTTTACAATAATGTTGTCTGAGATGATACTTGTTGGTATAAGTTCAGGATATTGGTGATTTTAAAAAACCAATGAATTGGTATTGTAAATAATAAAGACGCGGGTTGGATTAAATTTCAAACTACATGGTCGCGAATGGTAAATTTAGATTGATTTATTAAATAGGCTCCTTTCATGCACAGACTTTCGTTTTGTTTTTTATTATTGATGTAGAAGTGCCCGCAATGTATGTTCGTAATTATTATTGAGAAATTAAATATCTTTATTGTTTTGTGTATGTGACTGAGAATAATTTATTATTTATTGGTATCATGGATATGGCAATTTTATTAATTAATTACTGGTGTAAGGATATATTAATAAGATTGTCTAGGTTTCAAATGACACACTTGAAATCAGTCCAAACTTGGGCTTTTCTTTAATTTCATGTTTGAATTCCGTGTATTTTACAACAAAAGGTCGTTAAAGTTGGTAATCTTATATGAGTATATGTTGTTTAATTCAGTATCCATGTAGCAGAAGTTTGCATTTTGCGTTTTTAGGACCAACGTCTTTAAAAGATAACTTTATCTTGAGGTATTTGTACAAATAAACTTGAAAGAAAACACAAATTACAAAAATATTTTAACTCACAGTTATAATAACGTTGACGTCATGCTATTGTCTTTCGGTGACGTCCGCGCTAAACTTTTATAAACTTAAATTGCACGGTAATATAGTTTTCATTTGTAGATGCTTCATGTAACTGGATGGACACTTGCATTAATATGAAATGTAAGTTTTTATTTCTTCTTTATTCGTTTAAATTAGACATTATATTATTTAGAAATGTGGAGAAACACATTTCTTAAGTATGTATGTTTATAGTGGTTCAAATATTGTTTGTTTTTTCTTTAGTATTTATTTAGGCATTTTATAGCGGTTCAAATATTATTATTAAGTTCTCTTAATGTGTTCCTTGTCCCCCAAAACCTGGGGTTAAACATCAAGATCATAAAATTTCGAAAATAATTATGGACTTTCGGTCATTTGGAGGTGTTAGCGGCTATTTTTGACATAATATACCAGTACCATTTGTGCCCCAAAGATTAGCGATTTCATAGCTCCTTTTAAAACTACAATAATGCTGCCCATGATATCAAAATTATTGAACTGAATGTTTAAACAAAACAAACCACTACAATATTATTATTGTTATATAGTTGATTCACTCAACATAGAATTTTTAAGCAGTATACCCAGGTGCACCAACAAAAGCAAATCAAAGACTGGTGGATATAATAAATAATGAAGATAATTGATTCGATCTTAGTTTGTCTTTCTGGACTTTTATTTCATTTGTACACCTTTTCACCCATCTATGGTGCTATATAACATACAATCATGTACATACAGGTCTGTCCTTTCGATTTTGTTTGCACGTAGTGTATCTGTATTCGAGTTTGTAGTAGATTTGGTCTTTCTGGGGTGGTATCACTTCCGATTATACACGGTATTTGCGACATAAATGTAGTATTCAGTGGTAGAGGTTGTACCAATACTGTTATTTACAGTATTTATTATCTATTTGCATTTAGAATAATACGCTTTGTTTATTTTTTTAATATCATAACTAGGTGTTATAAATAAATTCTATGGAGCCCAGCTTTGTCAGTACATGTACATGATTTTCTTACCAATTCAACTAGATAGAAAACTGTTAAAGCTAAAAATTCTTATCGGCACGTTCTTTTATTGAGTTATGATATTTTTTTTCATAGATAGTAAGCTGTTAAGCGCGTTCTTTATAATTGTGTGTATTTTACTTTCGTGCGTTATGATATTTTTCATCCAATTATGTTCTCTTTCTATTGAAATCAATAAGATGATATGGCGTTATTTTATTGTCGTTACTTCAGGATGATACATCTGTGAAGAAGTTCAAGTTGTTATCTGAAAACTTGTCTTTTATTAAAATTTATATCGTGCTCCGTGATTTATTCTTAATTCGAATGTCCTTCATTCTTTGAATGTTGTTTACGTTAAGGGGCATCCCGTTGATAAATACAGAAATGTTAGAAGTGTTATTTCAATTTCATAACCATGATAAATGGACAGATAAAAATGAGATGATGATCTGGATATCTGTCACTTCATTCGGTTTTCACTTCAAAAAACAAAACAAAACAAAACAATTTTAATTTACTTTCATCTATGGAGGCGAATAGTGGTCAGTAGCGCGATAGAAAACGCAGTATTAACCCAGCAAAAATTGACTTTTCAGAGTTATATCATCAGAACAATCACAATATTATATTGACATATTACCAACTTATTATTGTGGTATCTATCGCGCTATTGACCGCTAAAATCCGATTGACTTTAGATTTGCATGTATTATATAGACGGTGTTTAAGAACAATATAAACAAATTTTAAATATTTTAATGACTTCTGATAATTACTTAATGGATCGTAACTCGTAGTCGTAATCAGATTTTCTTTTGTTGTAAATCTTTTTATAACTTACAAAAGACCAAAATACTCGTGTTGACTGCCCAGAAGACCTAGCTTCTATTGGCGTATTTTTCTTAGAGCTTTTAAAAGGATTTTAGAATTTATTAAAGTTTCTTCTTTCTTTGCTAGAAAGGAAATTGGAAGAAAAATAATTAAATTGGTCTTATTTCCTTTCTGAACATTTACAATTATAAAAGAGAAGATTGATAACGTAGTTTTTTGCATGATTGGCGTTGCGTTTTATATGTTGGTAATCTCGTTTCTGTGAATATAATAAATATTTTAATATAATTATTATTTCAAGGCTTTATTTTAATGCATTTTAAAAATATGAAATTACCACTTTAAAGTATTAAGAATCAATTTGATCGTATCAGTTGTATGTTGAAAAATACATGTGGGATGGATCAATCCTAAAGGAATTTTGTGATAGTCGAATCCTATTACCGCAAGCTCTGATAAGAACGGACGCATACAATCTGAATTAGAGCCATAAGCTGTTATATATTAATACATGCTTTAAGTGAAAGGTATACCTCTTACAATAGCCAGTTGATTGGTAAAGTGCAGTTTAGCGGTAGATATTTTAATCAAAACCAAAGTTAGGGAAAGATTGGAAACAGCTGTAACGAAACTATCGACGAGTATACTTAGTTTCTGGAATGACATCTTCTGTTTGATCTCTAGTTGTGGGCACTGGTAATCAATGACTTAAATCAGAGGTCATTAGTTTAATATACTAGTTACTGCTGGTCAATAAAATATACTCTCCCAAAAGAGAAACGCAAAGTTACATTTTGTCGTCGGAGAATCTTCGCTCTACCATCGCCTTGTTGCAACAAGAACCTCGACACGTCGCTGAACCAAACTGCTCCCCAGTGTTGCTGTGTCCATACCGTCAGTGCCTGATCCATTAAATTTTGATTTCAAGGTGTTGGCGTATTTCAAAACAGAAGCTCTGGCGGGGACGTCTGCCTCGTTATTCGGTTTCACGTAGGCGTTTACCTACTGTCTAGTACGGGATTCTACGCCGTCCGTGAATTGCTGCGGCAGTAGAGGTCGCTGTTGAAAACCATTTACGCCAATGACGTAACCGGAAGTGACGATCCAGGACAGGTGTGGTCACTCTTGTTTGGCCTGAGCTAGGGCGGTAACGTGTTGAACTTTGTTGTCGGTACCCATGCCAAAGGTGAGAAATGGAACCGAGAGAAACATTCAGCTTCTGTCTTGGATTCACCTGCTTGTAATCCAAGAGCGTTGTTGTGTTGGTCTTCGTTCAGATGTGGCATCATTTGGTTCATTTAGTGTTTACATGTGCAACTGATTTGGAAACCGAGAACCCGGGGCTTTTAAAGACTGTAGATCTAGGTTCCATGCGAAAAATTCGCGAAGTTGTTAAATTCATGTTTCTTGGTGCAATCAAGCGATAACAAATTTCGACAAAAAGGATGACCAGTCACAATTAGTGACCCTACCTTTAAAATCAATAATGAATTTCTTTTATCCTTACATAATGGCATTGAAAACAAGTAAGATTTACCGAAACAACGACCTCGTTCAAACAAAAAAATTGATAAACAATGGGTTGTGCGTTTCTTTTTTTGAAGATTAGATGAGAACAGCACGGCAGTGTGTGTCTGAATAAACCCAGAATCGCCCAGAAAATGGCAAGGATAAAAGCCCTTCAAACATTCACAAAATACGAGAATATACCGTATATCAATTAGGTAAACACCTTTCACAGATATAAGAGACGCGCCCAATGACAAGTGGTGTCAAGTGTTCAGGGGGGGGGGGGGGGCGTCATTCCGAAGACGCCAGTCTTTACTAGTGTAAATATAATACACGTGGGATAAGGGAAACTTTAAAAGCGGAACATCTTTGTACCTTATTGATTTTATTGGCGCAATATCTCTTCAAACATGCTTTCCTTTATCTTGTTTCAGAATTTGTATACTTATAATGCAACCGTGATCGATTTTACCAAATATAAATCAGTTATTTATAATTCTACTTAAAATGGAATAGTGTACCATGGACAAATTCATCAATTGTTGAGTTTCTTGTGACCTGTAAAGGAGAAAAGTCTGAATCTTTTACCAACGAAAACAGTGAGGAAATGGGGTTTAACATCCACGTGATACATGTCGGAACTAACCCACAGGTGACATCCTCTTCTAACGTGCAAGCGGGGAATCCAAACCTATAAAAGTTAATAAAGGAATTAACATAGAAGAGGTTCATGGTTATTTCTTCAGAACAACTGAGAGGTGACTTTACCCATCAAACCAAAGTAAATTGTTTTGCTGTTTCATTAGTATTCCACGGGGATGTTATGCCAACCATTCTGTCAATTCCGTCCATACGTTAATATCGTTCTATACATGTACCACACAATAACACCCTTATATACATTTCACGTTGTCTATTCTATCCGATATCAATAGTGACAAGAGTTAATAAAATGGTCATTATAATTTTACTGGAGTAAAGTGTCTATCCTAATAGTCACCGTGTAGTTCAAATTCTATCAGTTGAATTAGGAAGCTGTTTAAATCGAAAATTCGAGTTTAATTTTGTGCGTTATGCTATTTTATATTTATCTATTTTCACTTTCGAGTGAAGTCAAACAGATGACATGGCGTCATTTTATTCTACAGCCGTTATCTGTAAACAGGTCTTTTTAAAATTTATTTCACATTTCCTTTGCGTGTTTCTGTGTAGTTTAAGTTTATTTTGTGGTATAAAGTTGATAATTAGAGTAATTTTAGAAGTGATGTTTCAATCTTTTTACCATAATAAATAGACAGTTAGCTAGATATAAATACTGTGTGGGGAACGGGGTGTTATTCTATTTTCATTTCGAGATACAAAACATAACATAACTGTAAAAGTCATGGTTATCACGTGCGTGCTGTATCATAAAGCCTGTCATTGAGTCAACTGGCGTGGTTTTGTTTCGAATCCCCGGTTGTACGTGACAAGGAGTAGGGTCGCCTCGTGGCTTTTCTCCGGGTCCCCCGGCTTCCTACAACTGCTAAAAACTCCTACGTACAAGCATATTGTTGAAATAAAATCTGATTTAAGGATATATTAATAAGGAGATGTGTATCATAATTTGATTTCAGTAGCATATTTCTCCAAAAAATTGTTCCGGCTTCAAATAACACACTTGAAATCAGTCCAAACTTGGGCTTTTCTTTAATTTCATGTTTGAATATCGTGTATTTTTGAACAAAAAGTCGTTTAAGTTAGTAATCTTATATGAGTATATGTTGTTTAATGCCGTATCCATGTAGCAGAAGTTTACATTTTGCGTTTTTAGGACCAACGTCTTTAAAAGATAACTGTATCTTGGGGTATTTGTACAAATAAACTTGAAAGAAAACACAAATTACAAAAATATTTTAACTCACAGTTATAATAACGTTGACGTCATGGTATTGTTTTTCGGTGACGTCCGCGCTAAACTTTTATAAACTTAAATAGCGCGGTAATATAGTTTTCATTTGTAGATGCTTCATGTAACTGGATGGACATTGTTTTATTACGGAATGTAAGTTTTTATTTCTTCTTTATTCGTTTAAATTAGAGAGAGAGAGAAAAAAAATGGGGGTTTAACGCCCACTCAACACAACAAGGTCATGGACTAACATATGGTTTTATTTTATTTCAATAATTCGATTGCGCGTAGGGGTCTTTAGCATTGGGAGGAAACAGGAGTGCCGGAGGAAACCCACAAGGTTGAGAAGGCACCCCTATCTCCATGCCACATACGCCCACACCAGGGCTCGAAACCACAATTTTTTTTATAGTATTTAGGCATTATAATAGTGGTCCAAATATTATTTGAGATAGCGATTGAGGCCAGTCGAAAACATTAATTGAAATTACCAAGTTTGCTGTTACTTTAAAAACAATTAACCAACTCAGTAAACGTGGTTGTTGTAAAATAAAAATTTTATTGTTTTTTTAAAAAGACAATTTTGTGTAATTTCGTGTAATTTTATGTGTCGTTTTAACAAGACATGCCATCTAATGATATGTTCGACTTACTGTTTACAACAAATGGAAATGAAACACAATTTAAATGAAACTTACTAGGGTTTTGTTTGCTGTGTCTGTATTCGAGTTTAGATTTGGTGGCACCATTTCCGATTATATGTATTTGCGACATAAATATGGTATTTCAATGGCATGGGTTGTACCAATACTGTTGTTTACTACAGTACAGATCTTGGAACTATCTATTTAAATTCTATTTGCTTTTAGAATAATACGCTTTGGTTTTTTGTTTGTTTAATATCATACTATTGTTATAAATAAAATTCTATGGAGCACGGCTTCTCTTGTCAGTACAGATACTCCGCGCAGTGTTTCGTTTGATTAGAGGTAATCCCACTACTGCCAGAAAGGGATTTCTCGGGCCATTACTTCAGGAATATGGTCAGTACATGATTATCTTACCAATTCAACTATACATGTAGATAGTAAGCTGTTAAGCACGTTCTTTATAATTGTGTGTATTTTACTTTCGTGCGTTATGATATTTTTCATCAACTTATGTTCTCTTTCGATTGAAGTCAATAACATGATATGTCGTTATTTTATTGTCTTACTTTCGGTGATAGATTTTTGAAGAAGTTCAAGGCGTTATCTGAAAACTGGTCGTTTATAAAATTTACACCGTGCACCGTGATTTATTCCTAATTCGAATGTCCTCCACTCTTTGAGTGTTGTTTACGTTAAGGGGCATCCCGTTGATAAATACAGAAATGTTAGAAGTGATCGGAATATCTGTCACTTCATTATGTTTTCACTTAAAAAAAAACAAAACAAAACAGCTCTAATTTACTTTCATTTATGGTGTGCATAGGGGTCAATAATGCGATAGATACTGCATTATTAACTCGGCAAAAAATGATTTTTCAGAGCACAATCGTCAGCACAATCACAATATATTAACATATTATTATCAACCTAATATTACGGTATCTATCGCACTATTGACCATATACAGCTTACATATTCACCAGTCATCAAAGTGAATCTCGTACCCTGTTTCCTAGACCCACCCTCAACCTGGAAACCAAACTGATTTATCTCCTCACAAATCGGAATATAGAAACAATCGATAATGACACTACAATACTTTACTTAGATTCATCGCTTGAGATCGACGCTGACCAACTTTTATTTTAGTTTGTATTCTTTCAAAATATATTCATTTTTTTTATAACTTGGCTTTATCACTCGTAGATCACTATCATATTTTAAAACCCGAATTCTCTCAGAAGCAATAATAATATTATAAATTTGCGAAATTTACTCCTATAGCGAAACAAGCTTTTTACTTTGTTTCAACAAATTGCTTGTGACCTAATTTAGGGAAATACTTTTTTCATTAATGTAATTGACATTAGACATTAAAGAAATTGTTGATCACGCACTAATGTTAAACTAATTACTGATGACGAACAGAAGTTTAGACATAAACCTTTACAATAATGCTTCTGAGATGATACTTATTGGTATAAGTTCAGGATATTGGTGATTTTACAAAATCATAAATGGTAAAGAGTTGGGTTGAATTATACTTTGGACTACATGGTCGAGCATGGTAAAATTCGGTTAATTTACTAAATAGGATTCTTTCGTGTTAAGCCTCATAGGGTTTTTAAAAAAAAATTTGGGGCGGGGAGCGGCTGAACAGTTGCGGGGTAGATTTTAAAACATTGAAATATAGATATGTGTTATAAACAATGTTTTTACTTCTTTTTTTTTAAATTTTTCTTTTTTTTTTCTTTTTTTGTAAAAAAAATATAAATGCAATTTAGGCATTTTGGAATCATGTATTTTCACTATTCAATATTGAATCCCCCGAATAAATAATATGAGCTCATAATTTTCTGTTGGCTTTCAAATTCTTTATTAGTTTAACGCCCATTAGGTTTTTTTTGTATACGCCAGCACTGAAACGTGGTCGTATATTGTCGCCCCAGTCTGTCCGCCCGCCACAAGTGCTTATAGACCCCATGGAGGTTAAAGTTAATATCCCATCGACTTTAAATTTATACACAGAGTTTTAGGTCATGAGGCAAGGCAGCATATTTCCAATAATGTTTTTGAAAAATCATGCAGAAGCTACAGAGGCTAAAGTTGATATCCCATTGACTTTAGATTTATACACGGTTTTTGTTACTCGAAGTCGTAATCAGATTTTCTTATGTTGTAAAGGGTTTTCTTTTCTTTTTTTTTTTTGCTTACAATAAACAATAATTATATTCTAATTATTGTTTGACATTATTATGGCACGGTTATTCCAGACAGAAACGTGTGCTAGACAAAGACATACATACTCCATTATATAACATTTCGTGATTAAACTATATTTATTTACAGACAACTGGATATTGGTCTTGTCATCTTTCACGTTCACTTACCTTCGATCATTCGGACGGCTTTATAATTTGAATGAACAAAAGTAAAGATCATGTAGTTAACTTTGCTCACTCAAATCGCCTTTAGTCTAGACTATTTATTATGAATACAATAACATATCACCGTATTGGTCAATGTAAGTCGTTTCGCTCCTTGTCATACGCGTTAATTTAGGCGAATTCAAGAAGCCGCGCTAAGTGGTCCATATCCCGCACCATGGCGACTTTAGCTATGGGTCAATAGATATGAATACATTTGGTTTGTTCGGTGGGCGAATTTGCTGATAGAAATAATAGCTACATCTTTTCCCTTTAAGATTGAAGCTCCTTGTGACGAATTATCACAAAACAAATATGATAGTTTTGTAGCTTGGTTTGTTCGGTGGCCGAATTTGCTGATAGAAATAATAGCTACATCTTTTCCCTTTAAGATTGAAGCTCCTTGTGACGAATTATCACAAAACAAATAATATGATAGTTTTGTAGCTTGGGGTTTTGGACGTTAAAAATTATCTAATTGGTTAAATATAATGCTGATAATTATAGAGATTGCTTACTCAAGCCAAATGATGCAATCGGTAAATTTCCAATCACGTGTTAAATATATTCTCATTCCCACGGAACCAGCTAATGCTTACCAAATTGTAACTCTTTTTTATATGCCAATCTGTCATTCATTCGCTCATTTTGGTTCAAGTACATATATGTGAATCTAATAAATTGCCAAAGATATTTATTAATTCGATGCTGCTAGGTTTACGAGCAAAAAGTCTACAAAAGTCTTACAAACCACGCGTGGCAAGGGAGTTTGGTTTTTTGACAGGAAACAACACCCATGACCGTAGAAAACGTCAGCGAATGGCCACAGCGCTCCAATAATTCCCTATTGGCTTTAATGTTAATTCTCATCGCTTAGACAGGTTGTAACATTTTTCCCGGATTTTTAGGGTTTCACACTGCGAAGCTTGTGTGAAACACTATTGTTTTTGTTAAAATTATTAGGGTTTCACACTGCGTAGCTTGTGTGAAACACTATTGTTTTTGTTAAAATTATTATTAGGGTTTCACACTGCGAAGCTTGTGTGAAACACTATTGTTTTTGTTAAAATTATTATTCTTATTATTATTAGGGTTTCACACTGCGAAGCTTGTGTGAAACACTATTGTTTTTGTTAAAATTATTATTCTTATTATTATTATTATTATTCTTCTTTTGTTTTGAGTAGATCTCAGCAACTACGTGTCGCATCGTTACGATTTCTTCGGTTTTACTGGGAAAGTGGGTGTGACTTAGAGGATAAAGCTATTTTGAACATTCTGCGACAATGCGAAATGTCCGAAATCACCGAAGTTATCGTTTTTGAAAATATTGCGGTAATTTTAACAATAATCATGGGATTTAAACTTTAGATACATTTTGGCATAGCTGGAGACAGGGCACATAGCTGCGCTACTTTTGATTTTTGATTTTCGGCAAATCTTCGAAGATATTAGGCGCCAAATTTCGGAAATTTAAAATTTTACAAAAAACTTTTTTATTTATGAATATTTTTTAGTCGTGTTGTGCACAGAATTAAAGAGTCATCTGACTTGCGCAAAAATGTTAAAAAATTTTGTCTCAGTAATTTTCCTTGGCCTCCATTGGCTAATTCAGTTTTTCAGTCCTAGATTAATTTTTTATTGTTCGATTTGTATAAAACAAAGTTCATATGCTTCGTTGTCTCAATTGTCATTTTTTTTATTACCAAAAGTGTTATCTGTCGGCACCGGAAGTGGCATAATTTTACCAAAAACTACAATTTTGACAGTTAGGTACATTTTTTGAAAACAAATATTATTTTTTGGAAAAATTATTTGACTCAAAGAGTGTGCCCTTTCAAGGCGCAAAAAATGTAGGAAGCAGTTTTTTTAATTTCGATTTCATTTTCGAGCAAATTCGATTAAGAGGCTAAAAATGGTGTAAAATTGGCCTATTTACAACCTATTCAGGCTTTTCAGATTTTAAAATATTTCTTCGTAACTTTTATAAACTTGTAGCTATAATCCATACGAAGAAAATGTATGTTAAAATTCGTTTGTACTATAAGCAGTTACCAAGAAATTGGCAGTTCTGTACAAGTCACTGTTTTCGTTATTTTGCCTGTAAAATAGTCAATTATGATTGGATTTTTATAAAAGTGACATCATTTGATTCAAAAAACAAGTAGTGTCATATCAAGTTGATTACAATTTAAAATTGACGCCGGAAGTGACATCATTTGGTCAAAAAATGCATTTTAAACTTTTTAAATCAATGTTTTATTCAACCAGGAATATCTTAATATGTATTAATAATTTTAACTTGTGGTTTAAATTCACATATAAACAAAACTCATATGGTCATATAGATATCATAAAATGGTTTCTAACTTGTTCGGTTGCCGAGAAATAGACGGTTTTCTAAAGGTCACTTTTGAAGGTTTCGGGGCCATAAAAGGGTCCATTATTATTCGATTTTCATAAAAGTCACACCATGTTATACCTAATGCCATTTGGGATTTCATACAAGTAATTTAAGATTTTCATTATCACCAGAAGTAACGTCATTTTGGCAAAAACTGTATTTTTAGCCTCCAAAACAGATATTTTATTCAAATGAGTCTGTTTTGAAATCTTTTTCAAAGTATGTTATTCGATGCCAATCAACAAATAGAATGAACCCATACGATCATACAGATACCACAAAATGGTTTCTAACTTGTACGGTTGCAGAGAAATAGCCGATTTTCTACAAGTCACTTTTCAAGTTTTTTGGTCTTTAAAAGTGGCAATTATTATTCGATTTACATAAAATTTTCACTATATGATATCGTATGCCATTTCTGATTTCATAAGACTAATTGAACATTTGCATTAACACCGGGAGTAATTTAATTTTGTCAAGATCATTTACAAGTAACAAATGTATAAAATGAATTGGTATTGCTGGATTTTGTTGATTCCGCGTCCATTTTATTTGCGTGCAATGTTAATTTGGAAACATGTTTAGTGGTTTCGCTGGTACCGGAAGTGACATATGTTCACGGGTAACTTGTCACCGGAAGTGACATGTTTAAGGGTAACGTGGCACCAGTGAAACCCGTCATTCCTGCATGCAGGTCTAGTTATTATTATTATTATTCTTCTTTTGTTTTGAGTAGATCTCAGCAACTACGTGTCGCATCGTTACGATTTCTTCGGTTTTACTGGGAAAGTGGGTGTGACTTAGAGGATAAAGCTATTTTGAACGTTCTGCGACAATGCGAAATGTCCGAAATCACCGAAGTTATCGTTTTTACAAATATTGCGGTAATTTTAACAATAATCATGGGATTTTAACTTTCGATACATTTTGGCATAGCTGGAGACAGGGCACATAGCTGCGCTACTTTCGATTTTTGATTTTCGGCAAATCTTCGAAGATATTAGGCGCCAAATTTCGGAAATTTAAAATTTTACAAAAAACTTTTTTATTTATGAATATTTTTTAGTCGTGTTGTGCACAGAATTAAAGAGTCATCTGACTTGCGCAAAAATGTTAAAAAATTTTGTCTCAGTAATTTTCCTTGGCCTCCATTGGCTAATTCAGTTTTTCAGTCCTAGATTAAGTTTTTATTGTTCGATTTGTATAAAACAAAGTTCATATGCTTCGTTGTCTCAATTGTCATTTTTTTTATTACCAAAAGTGTTATCTGTCGGCACCGGAAGTGGCATAATTTTACCAAAAACTACAATTTTGACAGTTAGGTACATTTTTTGAAAACAAATATTATTTTTTTGAAAAATTATATGACTCAAAGAGTGTGTCCTTTAAAGGCGCAAAAAATGTCGGAAGCAGTTTTTTTAATTTCTTTTTCATTTTCTAGCAAATTGGATTAAGAGGTGAAAAAAGGCGTAAAATTGACCTATTTACAACTCATTCAGGCTTTTCAGATTTTAAAATATTTTTACGTAACTTTTATAAACTTGTAGCTATAATCCATACGAAGAGAATGTATGTGAAAATTAGTTTGTAATATAAGCAGTTGCCGAGAAATAGGCAATTTTGCATGAGTCACTTTTCACGTAATTTTGGCGGTAAAAGAATCAATTATTATTCGATTTTCAATTTTCTTTCGCCATTGGATGCCTAATGCCATAGTGGACTATGTCAAACCATTTTACCCCTTGCGCTGCCACCGGAAATGACGTCATTTGCTCAAAACTTAAATTTTAGCCTTCAAAAAACAATATTTTATTCAAATGAGTCGTATTTGTTATTTTTTTCAAATTGTGATATTTGATTCTATTGATCAAATAGATTGAACCCATACGATCATACAGATACCACAAAATGGTTTCTAACTTGTACGGTTGCAGAGAAATGGGCGATTTTCCTTAAGTCACTTTTCAAGGTTTTTGGTCTATAAAAGTGTTAGTTATTATTCGATTTTCATAAAATTTTCACCATATGATATCTTGTGTCATTTATGATTTCATAGAACTAATTTAACATTTTCAGTATCACCGGAAGTAATGTCATTTTGGCAAAAACTGTATTTTTAGCCTTCAAAACAGACATTTTTTTCAAATGAGTCTGATTTGTAATATATTTCAAATTATGATATTTGATTCCAATCAACAAATGGATTGAACCCATACGATCATATAGATACCAAAAGATAGTTTTTATCGTGTACGGTTGCCGAGAAATAGACGATTTTCTACAAGTCACTTTTCAAGGTTTTTGGTCTATAAAAGTGGCAATTCTCATTCGATTTACATACAATTTTCGCCATTATGCTGCCTTATGCCATTTCTGATTTCATAAAACTAATTGAACATTTTCATTATCACCGGAAGTAATGAAATTTTGCCAGGATCACTTACAAGTAACATATATATAAAATGAATTGATATTGCTGGATTTGGTTGATTCTTCGTCCATTTTATTTGATGTTTACAATGCTTATGTGGAAACCTGTTTGATGGTTTCATTGGTATCGGAAGTGACATATTATTATGTTTAAGGGTAACGTGGCACCGAAAGTGACGTGGCACCAGTGAAACCCGTCATTCCTGCATGCAGGTCTAGTTCTTATTATTATTATTATTCAGATTCCAATTTGAATAGATCTCAGCAACTACGTGTCGCATCGTTACGATTTCTTCGGTTTTACTGGGAAAGTGGGTGTGACTTAGAGGATAAAGCTATTTTGAACGTTCTGCGACAATGCGAAATGTCCGAAATCACCAAATGATCGTTTTTGAAAATATTGCAGTAATTTTAACATTAATCATTGGATTTTAACTTTCGATACATTTTGGCATAGCCGGAGACAGGGCACATAGCTACGCTACTTTCGATTTTTGATTTTCTGCAAATCTTCGAAGATATTTGGCGCCAAATTTCGAAAATTTAAAATTTTACAAAAAACTTTTTTATTTATGAATATTTTTTAGTCGCGTTGTGCACAGAATTAAAGAGTCATCTGACTAGCGCAAAAATGTTAACATTTTTATGCCTCGGTAATTGTCCTTGGCCGCCATGGGCTAATTCAGTTTTTCAGTCCTATATTGATTTTTTCATGTTCGATTTGTATAAAACAAAGTTCATATGCTTCTTTGTCTCAATTGTCATTTTTTTTATTACCAAAAGTGTTATCTGTCGGCACCGGAAGTGGCATAATTTTACCAAAAACTACAATTTTGACAGTTAGGTACCATTTTTCGAAAACAAATATTATTTTTTTGAAAAATTATATGACCCAAAGATTTTGCCCTTTCAAGGCGCAAAAAATGTCGGAAGCAGTTTTTTTAATTTCGATTTCATTTTCGAGCAAATTCGATTAAAAGGCTAAAAATGGTGTAAAATTGACCTATTTACAACCTATTCAGGCTTTTCAGATTTTAAAATATTTCTTCGTAACTTTTAAAAACTTGTAGCTATAATCCATACGAAGAAAATGTATGTTAAAATTAGTTTGTAATATAAGCAGTTGCCAAGAAATGGGCAGTTCTGCATAAGTCACTGTTTTCGTTATTTTGCCCGTAAAATAGTCAATTATTATTGGATTTTTATAAAAGTGACATCATTTGATTCAAAAAGCACGTAGCGTCATATCAAGTTGAATACAATTTAAAATTGACATCGGAAGTGACGTCTTTTTGTCAAAAACTGCATTTTAATCTTTTTAAATCAATGTTTTATTCAAACAAGAATTACTTAATATGTATTAATAATTTTAACTTTTGGTTTAAATTCACATATAAACACAACTCATATGTTCATATAGATATCATAAAATTGTTTCTAACTTGTTCGGTTGCCGAGAAATAGACGGTTTTCTACAGGTCACTTTTGAAGGTTTTGGGGCCATAAAAGTGTCAATTATTATTCGATTTTCATAAACTTTACACCATGTTATACCTAATGCCATTTAGGATTTTATACAAGTAATTTAAGATTTACATTATCACCGGAAGTAACGTCATTTTGGCAAAAACTGTATTTGTAGCCTTCAAAACAGACATTTTATTCAAATGAGTCTGTTTTGAAATCTTTTTCAAATTATGATATTTGATGCCAATCAACAAATAGAATGAACCTATACGATCATACAGATACCTCAAAATGGTTTCTAACTTGTACGGTTGCAGAGAAATAGCCGATTTTCTACAAGTGACTTTTCAAGTTTTTTGGTCTTTAAAAGTGGCAATTATTATTCAATTTACAAAAATTTTTTCACTATATTATGATATCTATGCCATTTCTAATTTCATAAAATTAATAAAACATTTTTATGAACACCGGAAGAAATGTAATTTTGTCAATATCATTTACAAGTAACAAATGTATAAAGTGAAATGATATTGCTGGATTTGGTTGATTCCCCGTTTTTTTTTAATGTGAGCAATGTTTATTTGGAAACCTGTTTAGTAGTTTCGTTGGTACCGGAAGTGACATATGTTCAAGGTAGCTTGGCACCGGAAGTGACATGTTCAAGGGTAACGTGGCACCAGTGAAACCCGTCATTCCTGCATGCAGGTCTAGTTATTCTTATTATTATTATTCTTCTTTTGTTTTGAGTAGATCTCAGCAACTGCTTGTCGCATCGTTACGATTTCTTCGGTTTTACTGGGAAAGTGGGTGTGACTTAGAGGATAAAGCTATTTTGAACGTTCTGCGACAATGCGAAATGTCCGAAATCACCAAATTATCGTTTTTTAAAATATTGCAGTAATTTTAACAATAATCATTGAATTTTAACTTTCGATACATTTTGGCATAGCCGGAGACAGGGCACATAGCTACACTACTTTCGATTTTTGATTTTCGGTAAATCTTCAAAGATATTAGGCGCCAAATTTTGAAAATTTAAAATTTTACAAAAAACTTTTTTATTTATGAATATTTTTTAGTCGTATTATGCACAGAATTAAAGGGTCATCTGACTAGTGCAAAAATGTTAAAGAATTTTGTCTCAGTAATTTACCTTGGCCGCCATTGGCTAATTCAGTTTTTAAGTCCTAGATTAATTTTTTATTGTTCGATTTGTATAAAACAAAGTTCATATGCTTCGTTGTCTCAATTGTCATTTTTTTTATTACCGGAAGTGTTATCTGTCGGCACCGAAAGTGGCATAATTTTACCAAAAACTACAATTTTGACAGTTAGGTACCATTTTTCGAAAACAAATATTATTTTTTGGAAAAATTATTTGACTCAAAGAGTGTGCCCTTTCAAGGAGCAAAAAATGTAGGAAGCAGTTTTTTTAATTTCGATTTCATTTTCGAGCAAATTCGATTAAGAGGCTAAAAATGGTGTAAAATTGGCCTATTTACAACCTATTCAGGCTTTTCAGATTTTAAAATATTTCTTCGTAACTTTTATAAACTTGTAGCTATAATCCATACGAAGAAAATGTATGTTAAAATTCGTTTGTACTATAAGCAGTTACCAAGAAATGGGCAGTTCTGTACAAGTCACTGTTTTCGTTATTTTGCCTGTAAAATAGTCAATTATGATTGGATTTTTATAAAAGTGACATCATTTGATTCAAAAAGCACGTAGCGTCATATCAAGTTGATTACAATTTAAAATTGGCACCGGAAGTGACATCATTTGGTCAAAAAATGCATTTTAAACTTTTTAAATCAATGTTTTATTCAACCAAGAATAACTTAATATGTATTAATAATTTTAACTTTTGGTTTAAATTCACATATAAACAAAACTCATATGGTCATATAGATATCATAAAATGGTTTCTAACTTGTTCGGTTGCCGAGAAATAGACGGTTTTCTACAGGTCACTTTTGAAGGTTTCGGGGCCATAAAAGGGTCAATTATTATTCGATTTTCATAAACGTCACACCATGTTATACCTAATGCCATTTGGGATTTCATACAAGTAATTTAAGATTTTCATTATCACCAGAAGTAACTTCATTTTTGCAAAAACTGTATTTTTAGCCTCCAAAACAGATATTTTATTCAAATGAGTCTGTTTTGAAATCTTTTTCGAAGTATGGTATTTGATGCCAATCAACAAATAGAATGAACCCATACGATCATACAGATACCACCAAGACTAATTGAACATTTGCATTAACACCGGGAGTAATTTAATTTTGTCAAGATCATTTACAAGTAACAAATGTATAAAATGAATTGATATTGCTGGATTTTGTTGATTCTGCGTCCATTTTATTTGTGTGCAATGTTAATTTGGAAACCTGTTTAGTGGTTTCGCTGGTACCGGAAGTGACATATGTTCAAGGGTAACTTGGCACCGGAAGTGACATGTTTAAGGGTAACGTGGCACCAGTGAAACCCGTCATTCCTGCATGCAGGTCTAGTTCGTTTTTGTTGTTAATAACCGACGAAACGTCAAATTCATCATGCATTCACGAACCAATCTGTTTCTTTTAATCGCGGTTACAGGTTATAGGCACCACAATGTTCTAGCCAATGAAATCATACAAAACAAATAAATGCGAGACCTTAATAAAAAGACAGTAATGGAATGAAATGAAATGGGGTATAACGTCCGTCTGTTTTGCTCCGACTGGGATAATGAAGACGGGTTTATGCCATACAGTCTGCTATGGAGAAAACTTTGTCCGGACAGCGGCCTTTTTTCTTATACCGATACCGAATTCCTTAACGTGCTTCATTGACAAGGAGGAACTTTGCTGGAAAATCGCGATGACCTTTCTCGGCCAACGCATACAGATCTAGCGAGCGCCCTTTTTTGTCTTATAAAATGTTTAGTTTGGATAAATAATTCATTACCTTTATAAACATATTCTAGGCTGTGAATGGTATAATAATAAATTTGAAAATTACAATCAATATTTTTGTTCATGGCTATTCATAATTTTTAAATATTTTATTTGATTATTTTTTCACTCATACTGGGGTACCGTGGCTCCCACGACATGTTATTAGTATTAATGGTTAAGATGATTTATTAACGATATCATATTATCACAAACTAACAATTACCTAGTGGTTTACTGATTTATTACGTTGGAAGTAAAATCTGTCAATGGGAATTTAAGTCCCTTTAATGTCCTACAGAATCAAACAGATGATTCGTAATAAGAAAACCCGACATCTAACTAATCTTGCGGGTCAAAGAAATGGAATTAAATGAAATGGAGTTTAAGATCCAACTGTTCTGCTCCGAATAGGCTAATGAAGACAGTGCACGTGAAAGACACTAAATATTACATTAAGATTTGAAAGAACATCATCTCCCATCCTTCCCCACAATAACATATTATATTCAGTGAAGGTTGCTTGCTAAAGATATAATAAAATCTGAACATTACATTATACAAAACATTTCATGTATATAATATTATACAAAACATTCCAGGTATACAAAACAAGATAAAACAGACGATCTTAAAAATAGAAATGAAATAAGAATGGACAAAACATAGACGTGATAGCACAAGCTTATCATAGATAATCTTCAAGCGAATCCAAAGGCCAATTTGTTTTTATGCTAGATCCGCCATAACATAGACATTATTGACAACCAATTTAGTTTAAGTAGACATTGAGGATTGGTTTTAAAAAAATTACCGACGACAAAATCACCTTTTAAAGCATCTACTTTACAAAAATGTCTGATATTTTACTTAATAGTATAACTTCAGGATATTGATGATACATTGTAACATAACTTAGTGAATTTTATAGACAGGGTATATCTGAGAGTATATTATTACATTGAAACTTTATTAACTGAAATTTATAGGCTGGATCTTATTGCATGGTAACTTGACTAATTGAAAATAATAGAGAGGGTATATCCGAGAGTTCAATTATTACATTGTAACTTTACTAACTGAATAATATAGACAGGATATATCCGAGAGTTTATAATTACATTGTAACTTTATTAACTGAACATGGTTTATCCGAGAGTTTATTTTTACACAGTAACTTTGCTAACTGAATACTACAGACATTATATATTTGAGAATTGACCACATTGTGTGACTTTACTAACTGAATAAGCATACAGGATATTTCTGAGAATTTATTACATTGTAACGTTACTAACTGAATACTATAGGCCAGTGGTTCTCAACATTTTTTTTGGCCAACGGCACACCCTGGGACATATCGAATGACCCAAACTAAATAAAAGAAAACACAACTATGACCTAATAAAACACTTATATGGATATACTACTTCTGAATTTATTAACAAGCTACGTTTCGATACTCATACAGGTATCGTTCTCAAGCAAATAATGACTAATAACAACAATGTGGTACAATATATAGTTAACAAAATAAACAATGATATGAAACCTTACTATGATTAAGAAACCATTTATGATGATCATAGGAAATTATTGTCTGATTAGAGTAATTAGTGTTCACTGATTGTCTAGTAAATCCACCCAAAGATTTGGGAGATAATGACCTGTGTCTCTGTTCAATTTTTAACAAAATAGTTAACAAAATAAACAATGATATGAAACCTTACTATGATTAAGAAACCATTTATGATGATCATAGGAAATTATTAGTGTTCACTGATTGTCTAGTAAATCCACCCAAAGATTTGGGAGATAATGACCTGTGTCTCTGTTCAATTTTGGTTGATGTTTTTGGATTTCTAGGGCTTCTCTGAGGACTCGGCTTTTCCATTCAGGAATGTTTCTAGCTAGGATTTTTGTGTTGTCCCATTCTATTTTGTTCCGTGGGTTTTCCGAAATATGTTCTGCTATTGCTGATTTGTTAATTTCTTGTTTTCTTACTGCAGTTGCGTGCTCCTTTATCCTTACTGAAATCGGCCGTGATGTTTCTCCAACATATTCCTTATTGCAGTCACAATTTATTTTGTAGATAACGCCCTTTGGGTCTTCTTTTGGTTGTTGTATTCTCCCATTTGCTTTTAAGACTGTTTTCAGTGTGGTTCCGCTACTAAAAACTATATCTGCCCCTAACTGTTCTTTTAAAATACGTTTAATTTGGTAACTGGCTGGTCCTATGTACGGGATGGAAATAAATATGGGGTAGTTCTGTTTTATAGCTGAAGGTGGTTTACAGGTATGCGTTAAGGTCTTCTTCATCGTAGATTCAACTATGCTGCTAGGGTAATCATTATATTCTGTTAGGACGTGGTTGATATGTTGTAGTTCTTCTTCAAGGAGTTCATCGTCACATATTAATTTTGCGCGTCTTGTCAGTGAGCCTATTATGCCGGTTTTCACTTTAGTGGGGTGGTTTGAACTGTTGTGGACGTATTGGTCTGTGTGGGTGGGTTTTCGGTAAACAGTAGTTGTTAGGGTCTGCGCTGAATTGTTTACTAATACATCAAGGAAGGGTAATCTGTTGTCGTTTTCTAATTCTGCAGTAAATTTCATTCGGGGGTGGACACTGTTAAGATGATCTAGAAGGTTCTGTGGATTCTGGTTTGGTTCCATTATAACAAAGGTATCGTCCACTTTTCGCATCCATGTTAATGGCTCAAACGGTGCGGTTAAGAGGGCGGTTTCTTCGAAGTAGGTCATGTACACTTCTGTTATTAGAGGACTTATTGGAGAACCCATAGGTAACCCATGTATCTGTTCGTATATATCGGCCTGCCATGAGAAATATGTTGAGTTAATACATTCTTCTACAAGTTTGATAATGCTGTCAATAGTTAGGTTAGTGGATAATTCCTGGTAAATAGATTCTATTCTTTTTCTTAATATCTGCACGGCTTCTTCCCTTGGTATATTAGTGAATAAATCTACGACGTCATAACTTACTAACTGGCCATTCTTATTATTTCGTTTGAGTTTTTCACAGAATTCTGCAGAATCTTTAATATAGGAATTAGCACTAGTTGCAAGAGGTGATAACAATTTGGTTATATACTGCGCTGTATTATAGTACACTGATCCACGCGAACACGTTAACAGTCGGATTTTGATAGGATTTTTATGTATTTTAACCTGTACTCTAGCATAGGGTGGCGTTGGATGGGATATGTTCAGTTTATCGTAAATTTGCTTATCTATTTCATTACATTCGCGGAGGCATTTTAGAGTTGATTTGAGTTGTCTGTCAAGTTTAGCTGTAGGATCCTTCTTTAGTACTTTGTAGGTGGAACTATCTGACAAGGTGGTATTTACTAATTCATTTAGGTGACTAGTGTCTATGATGACTGTGGCTTTTCCTTTATCGGCTGCTACTATGGAAATGTCTTTGTTGTCTCTTAACTCTTTTATTGCCTTCGTCTCTTCTTTAGTTAGGTTGGGCTTGGTAACAACTGGTTTTTCTAGAATCTTCTTAATTTGATGTCTGATGTAATATATCTTACCATTTGGGGCTAGTTGTTGTAGGTCATTATCTCCCAAATCTTTGGGTGGATTTACTAGACAATCAGTGAACACTAATAATTTCCTATGATCATCATAAATGGTTTCTTAATCATAGTAAGGTTTCATATCATTGTTTATTTTGTTAACTATTTTGTTAAAAATTGAACAGAGACACAGGTCATTATCTCCCAAATCTTTGGGTGGATTTACTAGACAATCAGTGAACACTAATTACTCTAATCAGACAATAATTTCCTATGATCATCATAAATGGTTTCTTAATCATAGTAAGGTTTCATATCATTGTTTATTTTGTTAACTATATATTGTACCACATTGTTGTTATTAGTCATTATTTGCTTGAGAACGATACCTGTATGAGTATCGAAACGTAGCTTGTTAATAAATTCAGAAGTAGTATATCCATATAAGTGTTTTATTTGTAATTTCTATTTCTATATGTCTTACAAGGATTACAACTATGACCTTACTAGAAGACACCAGCGAATACTCAATGAGAATCATGGGTTTTTTCGAATTTTCTATAGTGTATGTATCTAAAATAAAATCCAACGAAAACCATTACATACTAAAGGGGGGGGGGGTCTCCGGTTGCTTCTCATTACTAAAAACACCATATAGGTTAATCTCGCAATGACGTAGTTTGTGTCGAGTGGACAGTACCCGATCTCTCTCTCTCTCTCTCTTTAACCCTCTCCCTGTCTGTCTCCCTCCCTTTCTCTCTCCGATATTTTTAATTAACTATATATTAATTATGTCTTGACTTAAGGGCACAATCACATAAGCTGTAAAGCCTAACAAACATACGTTGGTCATTATCAGATGCCATCAATCTAGAATAATGAAATCATCATGACAGAAAGATAAACCCCAAGTGGTGCATTGGCTCTAGTATAATCCAAATGGCATCAATCTACTACGGTGCATAAAGTAAGATCTAAGCTTGTTAACTCCAATCAGTTCATAGCCATTTGTAATGTCGATGGGTTTGTCTTTCTCGCCAATATATAATATGATACACATTATAGCAAGATGGATTTCTGGATTTAACAACCAGAAAACATGATCAACAGCACAGGAGTCCCCGTATGCTATGCCATGTGCCGATATGAGTAGATCAAGTAGAGAGAGAGAGACAAAGAGAGAGAGAGAGAGAGAGAGAGAGAGAGAGAGGTGGGGTTTAACGTCCACTCGACACAACCTAGGTCATTTCGGGGCTAACATATGGTTTATTTTTTATTGAATAATTCGCTTGTGCGTAGGAGTCTTTAGCAGTGGGAGGAAACTGGAGGACCTGGAGAAAACCCACGAGGTTGAACAGGCGACCCTAACCCTTGTCACGTACAAACTGGAGATTCGAAACCACGCCAGTCGACTCAATCACAGGCTTTATGATACAGCGTGCACGTACTAACCAGTATTGTATTATAGTTGATGACACAGAAGTCTCCAGATATACATGCCGATGCCAATATGAGTAGAACAACCAGAGGAATGTGACAGAAGTTTGTTTAACTATTCTGATTGGCAGAAGTTGCTATCTCTGTTCCCGATAACTCCAACTGAGTTCATGTTGTATTAATTTAACCACGGGAATTTCATATTCATATTCAATTGAATCACAATATATATAACGTCTGGCTATTCTAGTCGACATCGTATTTATTGCCCATGCTCACCGTTTGAGATGTAATGTGGAGTATACCTAGTCTTTTTCTTTGGGTCCCTAGCTGAAAATGATTCTGAAACGCCCTATGGTACACGATTCGTGTACCAATGGTAAATAAAATTATTTTGTCTTAAATATTGGATATCAGAAGCCCATCTCTTCCTGTTAAGACCACACCATCAATGTTGATTTAAAGTGACAAATAATTTGTGTTTTCAACGTCGAAGACTTTCGATTATATTGAGTTAGAGACTTAGCTACTTTAAATCTCATTCTATTTCATACTCAAGACATGAGAAGCTCGGCGAAGTAAAGGAGCAAAGCGCCTTTGATTTAGTTAAATAGATACTATTTTATTTTGTTGATCTAATCTGTAATTTCAATTCTTGCTGTGGCTTTGCTTGCTGATATACATGTTGGCTTACGGTGTCGAACACAAAATCTATTTATCTTAACACTGACTCTATCTTTGGACATAACAACGGTCTCAACTAGCAGATTGTCGCCGTACATCAAATAAAAATCCAACATGGAAAAATATCAATCTATAAAATCCAAATAAATTGACAAGTCTATTTTTGACTCAAATCTAAGGGGTCTAACCATGTTATTTCAGTGCATAACAATTCTACAGTAGATATCGCGTGTGTGATATTTTACTGTACTTAGCGATATCTACAGTGAAGATATCGCTTTACTTGAATTTGATTTATACCCAAAGATGTATATTCATTTGTGGCATTTAGTGATTGGCGAACACATCAACAGAACACAATTTTTATGGGAAACAATACACTAGTTTTATTCTAAAAGCACGACGTTTCGACAAGTATCCTCTCATCGTTATCAAGCACAATGATATTTAGTAAACTTGGGTTTAATATTATAAGAGTTATGATGACGCCATTTACAAAAAATTGTATCTGTTGTTGTTCTGTCTAGAATCTCAACTACATGTACTTTCATTAAACGTCATCATATTAATTCATAAAGTTCCAAAAGCCCAAACATTTAGAAATTTTGATGGTTTTGAATAAATTTTACCTATTTATATCTACCGAGTGTAATGGTATAGCATTTGCATAAAAAGCAACTGAGTGTGTATATCCCTTTAGCTTCTAAAGCCCTCTCTATTTAGGTCAAGTGACATCATCCTGTCACAATTGCCAAGTCTCATAATATCCTGTGCTTACATATACATTCTGATGCAATAACTGTACTGGTAAATCTAGTCTAATAAAAAAAAAGCATGGTCTGACAAAGTTTGTTAGTTCTTTGTAAATGGTAAAAGTAATTCTTATTAAAATAAAATAAGAACAAGACATAGTGTCAGAAATGGTCACAGAAGTGTATTAGCAAGTTCTAATCATGGAGAGACTGTCAGAACCAAAACCATTGCTGCTGAGTGGAAATAGAGCGGTAAATTGGATCAAATTTCGTCAAAGATTTGAGAATTACCTCGAGGCCACAGGGGCTACAGACAAGTCTGAAAAAGCCAGAACCTGCATCCTTTACATGTAATTGGAGAAGAAGCCTTAGAACTCTACAACAACTTGCATTTGCAGAAGATGCTGACAAATATAAATTGAAACCAGTGCTTGACAAGTTTGCATCCTATTGTTTACCTTAGAATAATGAAACATTTGGAAGTTACAAGTTTTTCACTTACAATCAAAAGAAAGGTGAGAAGTTTGATGAATATAGGAATGAACTGCTAACCAAACCCAAATATTGTAATTTTGGCGGATTGAAAGATTCTTTGATCAGAGACAGAATAATATGTGGACTTCTGGATGACAATCTACAAGAGAAAATTGCTAAGAATTGATGATTTGACATTGGAAAAAACTGTCAAATACTGTCTTGCTGCAGAAACTACAAAAGATCGTTTAAAAGAAATGAAAGAAATAGACGAGACAATCAGTAAAGATTCAGATGAATTTTGTGCCGTCAAAAGTCACAGGCGATTCAACCGTGACAGGTATAAACAGAAAGAACACAGTAGTCCGAAATACTCTCACTGCAAACCTGGTCAAAAGTCAAATCAAGCTGTGAGTAAAAGTGCATACTATAAACACGAGGAACGAGATGAAACTCAAACTTGTGGAAGATGTGGTTATAAACATTATCAAGAAACATGCCCGGCCCGTGGTACAATTTGTAGTCATTGTGGTAGAAATGTGTTTCTACAAAAAGGAGCAGCAAAAATCTGTTCATTCAGTGACGGGAAGGAGACATGAATACATTGCGAGCTCGGAAGAAGATGAGAATTTATACTGTGTTAACTCCATAGACATCCCAAGTCGAGAAGAATGGCAACATAGTTTATCAACTAATGGTTCATTTATTAAATATAAATTAGACACTGGTAGTCCCGTGAACGTGTTATCGAACCAAGACTTTCTAAATTTGATTAAAAAGTCCAAAATAAACACAACCTCAATCCAGTTTACATCATATAGTGGTGACGAGATTGAAATTGTAGGTTCATCAATACTAGATATTGAATACAAAGACAACACTTTTCGACTGATGTTCATCATTGCTAAGAACAATGTGACGGCAATATTAGGTCTAGCAGCATGTGAAAAATTGGGTCTAATTAAACGAGTTTTCACAAAAGAAAATCAAACCAAGCCAAAACAACAAGAATACAGTCATAAATATTTTGAAGAATATTAAGACGTATTTGAAGGTTTAGGATGCCTGCCTGGTGAAAACATTATAGAAATTGATGAGACTGTCAAACCCGTGGTTCATGCCAGCAGAAAAGCCTCTTTCGCTCTGCGTGATAAAGTGAACGAAGAGCTAGACAGGATGGTGAACTAAATGTCATCTGTTCTGAAGAAAATCCTACAGATTTGGTGAATAGCCTTGTTGTCGTACCAAAACCGGCAAAAAATAAGCTGAGACTGTGTTTAGATCCAAGAGACCCGAATAAAGCCTTCAAAAGAGAGCACTATAAACTACCGACTAGGAAGGAAATCATGGCACAATTTTCCAAGGCAAAGTATTTCATCGTCAGGATTTTGGCAAATAAAATTGGGTGAGAAGTCTTTTAAGTTTACCTGCTTCAACACTCCATTTGGTCGATACAGAGTTTTGAGACTCCCATTTGAAATCTCTTCTGCTCCTGAAGTATACCACAAAGCTATCTACATGATATTTGAACATATTGATGATGCAGTCACTATGATGGATGATCTTGTAGTCTGGGGCAGTACTAAAGAACAGCATGATCAGAGGCTAAAACAAGTGCTTGATACAGTCCGAAAAGTAAATTTGAAGCCCAATGAAAGCAAATGTGTATTTGGTGTCCAAGAATTGACATTCATAGGTGATGTGATCTCTGCTGATGGGTTAAAACCTGATCCATTAAAAATCCAAGCGATTCAAGAATTCGAAAAACCAACATGCAAGAAAGATGTTCAAATGCTAATTGGTATGGTGAATTACTTAGCAAGATACTTACCTGATTTATCTACTGTAACAACGCCATTGAGACAACTGCTCGAACAAAAGATTGGATTTCAGTGGACAAAATCTCAAGAAGATTGTTTCAACAAAATAAAGACTTTATTATCAAGTTACCCAATCCTTAAATTCTATGATCCTGAAAGAACAATACTTATTACAGCTGACACGTCGAAATCTGGTCTTGGAGCTGGCCTCCTGCAGAAATACAACAATCAGTGGTGTCCGGTAGCATATGCACCAAGAGCAATGCCCAATGCTGAAACGAGATATGCGCAAATAGAAAATGAAATACTGGCATTGACGTTTGCATGTGAAAGATTTCACCAGTATTTATATGGTCAAGTATTCCAGGCTGAAACAGATCATAAACCTTTGGTCGCAATATTTCAAAAGTCACTAAATGACTGTCCAATAAGAATCCAGAGATTCTTACTAAGACTTCAAAAATATTCCCTTAAAGTGGAATTTGCACCTGGGAAGGATATGTATATATCAGACTGTTTGCACCTGGGAAGGATATGTATATATCAGACTGTTTGTCGCGAGCGTGACTAAACCAAATGAAAAGGACATCAGTGGTGAAAGTAAAATTGATGTTTACGTTGATATGGTGGTTTCTAATCTAGCCTACACTGATGAAAGGTTAGAAAATATTAAAGTTTAAACTCAGAAAGATGAACAATTCCATCTGTTAATCAAATATATTACAGAAGGCTTTCCTGAAACCAAAAAGGAATGCCCAAGGAAAATTTGTCAGTTTTGGAATATTCGTCATGAACTTTCATACATGAAAGGTCTAGTCTTCAAAGCTGAATGAGTCGTCATACCAACATCCCTAAGAAACCTAATGTTGACAAAAATCCACACAGGACACTTAGGCATGGAAAAATGTCGCAGACGCGCAAGAGATACAATGTATTGGCCACGTATGAATCAATGCATAAGGGAACTCGTAAATTCGTGTTCTACTTGTTTGAAGTATCGACCTAAACAAGCTTCAGAACCTTTAAAACCTCATCCAATAACAAATTATCCACGGGAGAAAATTGGTGTGGGTTTGTGTGTCTATAATAATAAAAACTATCTAGCCATATGTGAGAAGAGAAGTATTTGCAGACAACGGTCCTCAATTTAGTCGTCGACAGTAAAAGCTATGAATTTAAAATTTCAACGTCCTCACCTCATTTTCCTCAGTCAAATGGGCTTGTTGAGAAAACTGTTGGTGTTGTCAAAAATCTGCTAAAGAAATCTGATGAAGATGAAAGCGATTTTGATATGGGTTTACTCATATGCAGATCAACTCCACTAGAAAACGTTCAATCACCCGCTGAAATGTCATATGGAAGACGATTGAGGTCAAATTTGCCAATTAAAGAGAAATTTGTATATCCGAAACCAGCCAAGAATTTCAAAAAGAAAAGGGAAGAAAGGAAAAGGAAGCTGAAAATGAATTATGATAAACGCGTAAAAGAATTGCCAAAGTTGATTCAAGGTGATAGTGTGCGCATGCGTGACAATGTGAATAGAGTGTGGTCAATGCGAGCTATAGCGCAACGCGAAATAGCTCCAAGGTCATATATTGTTTTGACAAGTGACCTTGTAGAATATCGTAGAAAAAGAAAAGATCTATTAAAATGTGAATTCCGTAAACGATAAAGTTCAATATGATTTTGATAATGATGATTTTATTCAGTTCAATAACCCAAATCCGATGCCAAATAATTTGGAACGTGAAAATGTTAATGCTCGACAGCGAAACGAAAATATCCGTGCTCCAAGAAGACTGATAAAAGAACTGTAAAAAATTATAAAGACAATTTGTTTTAAAATTTATTGTTGGAATACTTATTTACAGAGTTTGAATGTTTGATATTTAAATTAATTTATAGGAAATCAATCTAACCATGTTATGTTAGCTAAGCTTATAGTTATTATGTAATGAATAATATTCATCTTATAAAGAAACGGCACTGAGTATGAAAATGCACGTTTTCCAGTCTCAAGTGTTACACAAGGGATCTTTAATAAGTGTTTATCATAACAGATGAACGTAAATTTCGGCTTGTAGTATAAGGTACTATCATATCTTGGATGTAGGTAGGTGATTGTGAATTTAGAGCTTTAAAGGTTAATAATATAGTCTTGAAGTTAATTCGCTATTTAACGGGTAGCCAATGTAGTGATGATAATGTGGCAGAGATGCTGTCAAATCGTCCTTTCCCAGTGCGTAATTTGGCGGCTGAGTTCTGAACATATTGTAGCTTCTAAATGAGGTTTTCTGGAAGTTGATAACGGAGAGCATTATGGTAGTCGAGCTTAGATGTTATGAAAGCATGTATGGGTCTTTCTAGATTATCTCTGTTCAAATATGTTTTGATTTTGCTGATATTATGGACATGGAAGAAGGACGAGGAGCAGACTGCCTGGACATGTTCTTTGAAACTGAGGTCGGATTCAACAACCGCTCCAATATTTTTGGCCTTTGCCGACTGAATGATCTCCTTATTGTCAAATGTAAGGGTAATATTTTTAGTTCGACATTTAGACATCAAGATTGCGATCCTAATTGGTAGATAAAGGGTTTTACAAAGCAGAAATCTTGAAGATCAAAGAAAACGAAGGCATCTGGAAAAAAGTGGTTTCCTTTTCTTGAACATTCACCCCAACTTGCTAAGCTGCCTCACTCCTACTCATATAGCCAAAAAGGCTTAAAAGCTATTGTTCCAATAGCGTCCCGGGGACCCGAATATGGATTTGAGTGTTGTATAAATTGCCCACTACAATATTAGTCTTATGCCTGGTAATAACATTATTATTGTACGAAACAATATTAATAGCCCCTTGAATGGTAACTGAAACATGCAGACATTAAAAGCCACAACAGATAAAAAATAATTGGAAAACGATTTCTTTCGTGTGTGGCTAATGTTAACCAGGAACCTGTAATAGAATGAGAAGCAGCCACCACAAGCAGTTAGTTGTCGCCACTGTGGACAAAAGAAAAGAGTTTGATGAATAAACCGCCAGTGTTTAGAATACTCCATGCGAGGATGAATTGACCCACGTCAGAACATCTTACCCAATGTCGATACTTACCTTTATTATTTTCAGAACAGTTACTTAATTTTATTTGATATAACCATAAAACATTAATTTGTGTTATATTCTAATAATATGTTTAGATTTAACTACGTTTATCTATTTACAGATTGGTCTAGTATCAGTCCTGTATAAAATTCATTAAACTGTCTGAAGATTTAATGGAGATCAAATAAACACTTAAGTACACATTAAGCATTCAATTTAAATGTCATTTACTCGAGTCTAGTGGAATAAAATAGATTGTTACAGGTTATTACGCAGACTTTTCTCTAGAGGAATAAAATATATGGTTACAGGTTTTGACACCTATAGTTTGTATACATTGTTTTATAGCCATTGAAATTTTTCTTGCAAAATATCAGTATATGATTTTTACATATCAAGTGGAACATAGTTTTATATTTAAAGTAGCTAAGTCTCTAACTCATTATCCTCCAAAATCTTTGACATTGAAAACACGAATTATTTGTCAATTTAAATCAACATTGATGTAAAGGATGGGCTTCTGATATCCAATATTTAAGATAAAATAAACATTTTACCATTGGTATACGAATCGTGTACCATAATGCGTTTCATTTCCATTTGTAACAAGGGACTCGAAGAAAGAGGCCATAGACATATTCCATAAGTCATGACAAAGGCTTTTCGCAATATTCTCATCTGGGGGAAAGTGCAATAAATGCTAACGGCTACACTAGAATAACCAGATCCAAGAGATTGCCATTCGATTCAGACTTCTGGCGTATTTCGCCGAACATAACTGATTTGAAATTAGAGTAAAAGCGAAAACGATTGAATGTAAATCAGTTTATATATACATTCACATTACGTTATTATATGCGTTGCTACCCATTTGTGACAATTTATATGTCCCAAATATCTATGACATTCTAACTATTGTTATTATTGTCCACGGCCACTTTTTATAAGAATGAAATGGGGTTTAACGTCCTACTATTATGTATAAAAATATTTCTCTATTTTTCAATGGGTCTTGCAATATTGATGACTTATCGAATTATCTGCATTAAAGTTCCTCTTGTTTAAATTATACCAGCCTTCTATACCCAAAATGGTTGAATGGCCAAACACGTGCGCTTTAGATCATGGGGTCTGCCATTGATTCAAATGGCGTGGTGTCGATTCCCAGCTTGTACTTGACCAGTTACTTGATTTCTATTTAGTATTGTCTCGTGTCTTTCCACTGGACGGCTTATTTCTCCCAGCTACAAAGAAAGGAAAATTATCTTGATAGAAAAGACACGTTACCCTGACGTTGCTTCATTAAACGAACAAAGTTGATTGATATGATTATATGGTATGGCTGTAATGTACTTCAATCAGTGTAAGAAATTAATAAGTTTCTTGACAGTGAAAACAAGATTTCACGTCATCTGTATCCTGCTTCATTTAATGACTTTGAAGTGATTAATGGGAAACTAGCGATGATAAGCACTGAAGTCACTAACTAAATTATAAATTGAAAGTAGATCTCTAGTCGCCTTTGTTACTTGAGATTAATCTCAGTCAAATTGATATAAACACTACACGTGGGTTAGATAATAAATCTGTAGTAATGTTCTTTTAGCACAAATCAGACAGAATGTCAAAGGTTCTCTAAAGGGTGATGTTTAATCTCGATTATATTTTGCAAAATAAAACTGCTACATTTGTGTAAGAGCCCGTAAAATCATCTAACTTAGGACCGAGCAACTAACTCAATATACGTGATACGATTTCAAGTTATCAAATAACTTATATCCGTCAGTCTTCGTCTGGAATGTATATAGACCGGTGTCCCAACCTGTATTATACGGTGTCTTGATAAAACCAGCCATTTATTTTATAATAAAAATCAAACAGGTGAAATTTATTTACCTTTCGTTATTAAGTACAGCACGTGGGTCAAGCGCTGTATAGGCCCCTAAAAGAACGGCAATCGATTATCAGGTCACCCAGCGAAAAAATGACCCTAAATTTTAAAAGGGTTACGTGTCAGTTTAAGCTGATAATTTGAGGTTTTTAAATTTAGCATTCCTGTATATTTTGTCGCTTAAATTTCATACGTTCATAGACTTTTATTTCTGAGACTCTGTTATAATCGGGATGGTTCCTTTAAATGTATCAGATTACAAGTCGAACTGGTCGACGTCTCGTTTATACAGAAAATAGAAAAAAAAAACCTAACGAAATCGTCTGTAAAACAAAAACCTAGTACTTTGGCATGCATCTTTCTTTTACACCATATTTTTCATTATCCCATCCCATCCTAATCTGCTTTGTTCATTGCTTAAAACAGTGTATAGGAGTTTCGTTGAAAGACCCATGCAGTTGGCATAGTATCAAAATTGTTTATCTGCTCATATCTTTTCTAGAATTTATACTTTTAAAAACTCTGTGATGACCTTCCTTAAAGTCTATCAACCTAAACAGGTTATGAGTTCAAGTGTTATAAACTTATACTAATATATTTATTTTTGTTCTCGCCTCGTTCGGTCTATTGGGATATATGCACATGTCGCAATATCTTATCTTGGCAACTCGACATCTTTGAAACCAGTTAGCACAGAATAATCTCAGCGAAAATTTGATTTAATTTTCTGCATTTTATGACTTGCATCTGTATTATTTCCTAAGGGACAAAAATCTGATAAAATATTTGATGTGATATCAGTTAGAGACGAAGATAAAATTCCCTTTGAGTCTGACTTTTATAATGTAAGTTTCATTTAACGATTTATATAGCATACCGTCAAACCCTGTTTATTATGATTTTAGCAACGAGTTGCGAGTATTCCACTCAAACATTATTACTTACCGGTTGTAGTAAGTAGTGTACATTAAAGAAGATGACTATTAAAAGGCGGTTTAAAGGAAGTTGGGCTAGAATACTCTTCGACAATTAAGGTCAATAATTCTATACACAAAACCTAACAAAACCTTTTAAGTAAATCTGGGAGACTAACTAATCTTTTAAAGGCGAGAACCCAGTTTACAAACAATACACACATTCAGTTGGTATCCACGTTACGAATATGTACAAAGTTCCCGAGCATCATAAAGAATGATCCCGTTTTACAGATGGTCAAAAATCCCTGACAAGGGGCAATTTAAGTAACTTTATGATATTTCGGCGGGTGATTCGTAACCTATCCTATTAGACGCTCACTTCAGACAATATTATTCTGTCCATCTTGGCTGAATTTTTCGGGAACAAAGTTCCATCAAACCTCTATGTATATATCCCCTGGCTGTTATTTTTCAGTCAATTTAATTGGTCATACCAAAATAAAAAATATTTTAATGATATTTCTATTCTTTCTTTTACTGAACAATTTTATTTGTTGGCATAGTTCTTTGCATCAATGCTATTGATACCAATTGAAACTAGATCATTTTTCTTTTGGTTTAGTTCTTTGAATCAATGATACCGATACCATTTGAAACGAGGTCATTACGCCCATGGCTGGTTAAGGTGGGTTAGAAATATATAATTATACTTCTTATCAGGTTAAATCGACAGTGGTGAATACAGAGTTTGTTTGAACCATATAAAGATACACACGATTGTTAGATATAACTGCATTGGGGTAGAGGGTGTTAAATTCAGTAATGATGTTTTATAACACGGCTTTCTAGGGTTAAGGAATGATTGGTGCTGTTCTTACTGTTTAAACGTCCGCTTCCATTTTTATTGTCTTGGCGTACGGACAGGTGTCTTTCCCGTGGGAGGAAACCGGAGTACCAGGAGTAAACCCACGGGGTCGAGAAGGCGCTCCCTATTTCTAACCCACATACGCCCACACCTGGGATCGAAATCATAACTGCTAGCCCCCCCCCCCCACCTTTAACAAATAAGAGACATAATACTGTTTATGGATTTGTTCCCGGATTGCGGCAGACTGCTAACCCGGTAATTATTCATAAATCTATACCCAGTTTAAAACTTGTCATTCTGGTATGACACGAAACGAAATGAAATGGAGTTTAACGTCCCACTGTTCTGCTCTGAACTAGGCTAATGAAGACGGGCTGAGGGAAGTTTTGCCTGGACAGCGACCATGCGGCCTACCCTTTTATCCGATTCCTACCGCCAAGTGATCTATAACGTGCACGCCAATATGCATAAGGGACCTCAGTTTTTCGTACCATCCGAACGACTACCTGGCGTAAATGAGCAAAAAATGCGCAATTATGACATTGATATTGTCTAGTTATTGGAAGGTTGAGATCCACCCAATATATTAGAAAGAAACAATGTGCTACAAAATGCAGTTATTTACCCCACCCCCATCACCACACACACACACCACAACAACACGCTACTGTAAATGTTTTTCTTTTAAATTAATCCAGACTTATGAGATTGGTTCCATTAGATTTACTTTTAAAAACTACACAAATACAGATACTATGTAAAGCTGATACCTGTCCGGGCCACTGACATTGGGGAAATCTTATAAATAAAATAGATGATGCCATATAATCTTAATTTATGACAAATGCCTCAAAAACCTATGCCCTGTTAAAACACTGGAACGCCGGCAGATTTATCTTACACAAATTATGGGTTTAACTTTTCGAATAATTCTGTAACCTTATAACGGAAACTTAAGTACGTCACAGTCACGAATCGTGATTATAATTCCTGATGGGTTGGAATTACATTAAAATATCCATTGTTGTATAAATAATGTTTCCTGTCTGGGAGACCGACAGTTTTAAATACACTGAACTTGACTTTTATCCTTCTGTAGACGTTTCCATTTTGAAGTATAACTTTAAACTATTTAAGCCTGACATTAGTCTCAATAAATGTTAATTATGAAACTAATGATGACGAATCACCCTTTTATACAACACATCTCTAACAATATATCCAGGACATTAATGGGTTGTGCCATTTGTATACTTTATAGATCTTAAAAACTAGGTAAGTAATGGTTATCGGGCAGTCAATGAGTTCATAATCTCTCTTAATGTGAACTGGTTTAGATTGATTATACATATGGAAGAAAATGAGTGAATATACACTGTATCTTGGCACGCTGTTTTCGTTAGCCCCGATAACTGACCTCATACTTGAATTACTTATTATGCTTAATACTGCACAGATAGCGTACCCTTTGATATATTGCATTGTCGTCACTCTTGATAGACATTACAAATATCAGGGGTCCTATTCACTAAATTTTAACTAAGGTAAAATCCAAATTTTAGTAATTTGATTGGATAATATTAGATTGATTTTAGTGCTTAGCCAATCAAAACTTATGTATCTACTAAAATTTGGATTTTGTCTTTAGTTAAGATTTAGTGAAATGTGCCCTGTGTTTTCGATTATATTATTTGATGTGATTGTTCGATTACTTAAAATCTGACCAAATGATTGCTTTGTTCTGATAGTGAAATCTTAAATTATATACAACATTTTAAATAGCTAATTGGGCTACTTGGATGCTGAGTTTAGGAACAATCAGCATATTCTTTATTATTGTAGTACCATGGGTCTTACTGTCAGACGTAAAGACCAGAACTACACAAACCGGTTGCCACATCCTACCCATGCATCTTTTTTTACTACATATCTTAGTAGCCTTGTGATCGCCTTTGCACCTGCTTCACGTTGTGTATTAAATTCTTACCATTCATCTCAGTTAGTTAAGACGTTTGCCTTATCAGGAATAACATTGCAACAGTTCGTTTTTACATTTTATGTATCTTAGCTGGTTACTTTACTTTACAATAGATTGTAATAATAAAATCATTCTTTCAAACCTTATCCAGCCAGACCCACTGGGGTGAGTCTGTTTACACAAATTGCTACATCTATCCCTTCCAGAATCTGTCTGCTGTCTGACGAATTCTCACAAGTATAATAGATTTGTGGCTTAAGGGCGTTGAGTAGTCTAAAATGCAAATTTTAAAGCTTGCACTGTAATTTTTGTTGATAAGATATGACATTTTTTGTTATTTGAGGTGATAAACTACATATTAATCACCAAATAAATACCAATTTTATTTACCAACTATGTTCCAAACTTGGCCCAAAAGCATGATAAAAAGGGGTATTGATGACAACAAAAGTAGAATTTTCTCAGTTATGCCTGCAGATATTTTCATCAAATTTCGCATGAACAATGCTAATAGCAAGTCCCAAAAATACACTGGTCAATTTTTGGCTATAGGTTGTGGTTTGTCTTGTATCCATGGAAACGCAAAAAAACGATGCGTTTTCTTGGAAATTCTATTAGTACAAGCTCAAAAGATTTATTGATAATCCCACCAGTAGATCGAAAGTGGAGGTTATAAGCTACATTTCGACACCAAAAACGTTAAAAAATACCAACTCAAAGTATTTTAAAATTGTTGTTCATTATTTACCTTCAAACGAGATTTTGCGATTTTGGGTTAATTCTTTGAATACGTCGACAACAAGTATCAAAATACAACAATTCGGATGTAAAAGTAAATAATTACTTCACTGCACTACTCCACCGCACTCTAAATCATGTTATGCATTCAAAAAATAGTAATCTTTGACCATAAAAAAAAAAATCCGTCATGTTCCTTTCGTGATAGATAAATAGACCTGGATAATCGCGTCATACAGGGAATTCCTTCTGGTCACGTGACATCTTCCACTCCCGTTGAAGCCACGTCTGTGTTGATCACGTGACTGGCGTGCACGACGTCATAATTTATTCAACACCTAATCTAGGTCGGGGAATCAGTCTCGTTTGCTATAAATAGTTTTTTTCCTCCGCCTCGTATCTCCATTGTTACACATAAAACGACGCGACTTTCGAGAGTTTTCTGAGTTATTTTATAAGTGGAACAAGTTTGCAAAGACTTAATAAGATTGGCGTTGAAAAGTTAGTGCGAATCTTAGACTGCTCAACGCCCTTAAGGTTTTGAACCTTCAATTACCTAATTGGTCAAATACGAAGTAATTCACCAATCTTATAATAATATTGTTAGTGGAAATTTACTGGAGAAATTTCCCACAAGATATCTGTTATCAACCTAGAATTGAATGTTTTCCACATTATGACTTTATTTAAGTACTATATATATGTGAATCAAATACTTGCCAAAGGTATTAAATTATACAATATAATCCATCATTTCCTCTCTATTCATTGTCTATAAAATTGAAAACAATTGCGCAACGACAATATTATATAAAGGGTCTTTCTTTTTCTTGTGTCTTTGCTTGGAATGATGGGTATTTTTACACATCGAGTAGAAATCAAAACTGCGTTACGGACAATATTGTGCCAACATATGAAACGGAATAAAAATGTCACAAAAATGTAACATTCAACACATTGCATTTTTTTTAGTCCACTTTGCTATGTGATTTTTCTCTGAAAAAGGTCCTCGCGTTTTTTTCAATCAACTTACTATTGATCTGTCTTGTAAACTATAACTTTTGAATATCCTTTAAACTCTATATTTAACAAATTGAACGCCAGCATTGTCAATACAGATATTATTATTGTCTACAATGTCAATGGTTTTGTCGTCAACATATTTAAAGCTAGTAATTGACCAGAGACATTGAAATATACTTAAAATGCCATTATACGCACCCATTTATTGCTATAATATAACCCTACACAGTATTGGAAATTACGCGATAAACTCCTTTTCTCTGCACAATAATATTAATGTACAGTACTATTATGTCGCATCACTGTTATAGTTACGTGTTTAATGTTGGAGATTATGTTGGGTATACTACTATGGATTTCGTGATCTTTAGGATCCATCTCAGGAAATAACCGCCACTGATGTTGTCAATGATCGAACTATAAATCACATTAATCAATAGAGGATGGAATAAAACCGGAACTTCGTCATAAATTTCCAGGGGTGATTTGGTGGGTCTTTTTAATAGTACTTAGGTAATCTAGGCATTTTCAAGAAATAAATCGGGTGTTTACGTCAAGAAACATGAACAGAAATGAAATGAAGTTTTCATGGAATAATTCCGCGACGTATTTGCATGATACTATAGATACTATTAAAATACGCTTTAGACAGCGTTTACCGATGCCGGGAATTGGTGAAAATGTGTACGGCAGTGTAGACATTAGCGAACACTTTTGAAGATCCCTGACCTCGTCTGTCTCCCTGAATTGTGGTGTGCCGCAAGGATCCATATTGGGCCCAATTCTTTCTACCATGTATACTAGTCAATTGGGCCAGATTATAAATGGTTTTCAGCTATCACACCACTTATATGCTGATGACACCCAATTAATTGAGATCTTGTCTGTACTTTCACATCATCAAAGCCTAAACAACATCCAAGCATGCATTGCTGATGTAAAGTCCTGGATGTCATGCAATAAATTAAAACTGAATGATGACAAGACAGAGGACATTCTCATGGGGGTCCAACAGCACGAATTTCCAAGATATCAGTAAATCACGTTCGGGTTGGTGAAGTACATATTGGCTTCTGCGATAAAGATAATGTAAAAAAATTTGGTGTGTATTTGGACTCCAACAACAGTATGTCCAGTCATGTAAACCATCTAACCAAGATATGCAACTACCATCCCAGAAACATCAGTAGCATTCGTCTTATGTTAACGACAGAATCCAGGGCAACCCTTGTCCGATCATTAATTTTATCAAAATTAGATTACTGTAACAGTCTTATTACTGGAATTTCAACTGAATTACTACAAAAACTACAGAAGATACAAAATTCAGCAGCCAGATTAGTTTCCAAGTCACCAAAATGTTCTAGTATATCCCCAGTACTAAACTCTCTGCATTGGCTGCGCATTATAAGTGAAAGGATAGAATTCAAAATATTAACAGTCGTGTATCGGTGCCTTCGTGGAAATGCTCCTTCGTACTTAAGGGATTTGTTAATCCATACCAGTCAACACGACCTCTGCGATCCCAATCTCAACATTATATTACAGTATCAAAGTGGAAACTGAAAAAAATTGGTTTTTAATCATTTGAAGTTTCAGCGGCCTTTGAGTGGAATGCTCTTCCGTTAGCTATCAAATCTGCTCCAACATTTTCGATATTTAAATCTAAATTAAAGACATTCCTGTTTTCTAAATATTAAAAACAAACACTTAAGTAACATAGAATTGACTTTGTGTGCGCTTTGGGCAGACTTTATTGTTTGGAGTTTAGCCCGATATAAGAATCCTATTATTATTATTATAAGGTAACATGTACTATGGACAGAAAACCAATACAACCCACAGGAATATTCATACCCCCTCCCATCCCCAACAGAATGTTGTGAAAAGGAATCGTTCCATGTGATTTTGAAGGATCTTATTACTAATAATGTACGGGTAAAACAAAAACTATCTCCTTGACCCTGCGCAATAATCATTAATTCCCCAGAGAGTACAGCTAGACCAATTGGGTTATACACTATGGCATATGTCTATTTCTATAATTCGCTCGTGTGTGTAAGTTAGTTGTATTTTACGCCCGCTTCCACTGAGGTGGAATTCGCTCGCACATAGGGGTCTCTAAATATTGGAGAAACCCTGAGTACTCAGAAAAATGCCACATCACGTACACACCTATTAGCAACCAACGTTTCCTAAGACAAAAGCTTTCGTGATCTCTATAATGTTTAGACATTTTTTGTTGTCTTGGGGATCGCCATGGTAGGTTTTATCATTAAAAGTTCGGGGCAAAGGCCAATATCTGACTATCGTTATTGTCTGTGTTGAATACAGTTGTTTTTGTTGACTATTGCTGTTGATTATAGTTGTTAACTTTGTGATTATTATGCGTTCTAGACAGTGGTTGTTGTGTTGACTATTGCTGTTGATTATAGTTGTTATTTTGTGATTATTATGCGTTCTAGACAGTGGTTGTTGTGTTGACTACAGTAGTTGATCGTGTTGACTATAGTTGTTGCCTGTGTTGATTCTAGTTGTTGAATGTTTTGACTATAGTTGTTGCCTGTGTTGATTCTAGTTGTTGAATGTGTTGCTGTGTTGACTACAGTAGTTATCCGTGTTGACTATACAGTTGTTGTCCCTGTTGACTATTGTTGTTGCCTGTGGTATCATTACAAGAAATAGACAATCATTGTTGTCTGTGTTGACTATAGTTGCTGTCTGGTTATCATTATAAGGCCAAGCCAATCGATGTTTACTGTTTTACCATTATAATGTTTAGACATTGGTTATGATCTTGGATGGTTTCACAAGACTAAACATAGAATCTACCGTAGGCAATTACCACAGGTCATTTTTAAACGCCCACATTTTCATTTGAACGTTTTAAGCCGCCGCCTCTCCCCGACCAGACGTTCGTTCGTCCGTCCACAAATTGTTTGTGAACACTCTACAGGTGACAGGTGACAAATCAGTCCCTTTCGATATTGGCATGTATCGGACCATAACTGCGTGGATTATCGCCCCTGATTTACATTTTGTTTAGCTTGTGAACACTCTAGAGGTCACAATTTTTGTCTCATTTTGAGGACACAATTATGATCCAATTTTGATGAAAATATAAATTGATGTTTATATCACGAAGATCTTGGTTCCTTCCGATAATCGCGCATATCCGAACGTAACTTCCTGAATTATGGCTCCTGATTGTTCGAATTTTAGCTTGTCAACCCCTAGAAGTCACAATTTGTATTCAATTTTATAAACCGTTTACACACATCAATGAAAGTCGAGTTCTGACCAAAACTGTACGCAAATAGTGTAAAAATATATAATACCAAGGTTGTGGACACTCTACAAGTCACAATTTTATGGTTCCATATCGGACTGTAACTTCTTGGATTATGGTCCCTGGTTGAACGAATAATCACGTTTTTAGCTTGTGGACCCTCAGCATACAATTTCAAGAACGCTTAAATTCTTCACGGTTACAACCAATTTCGTAAAAATCGCTTTTTTTTTCTTAGCTTGTTCTCTATCCATCTATTGTTGTGGGTGTATCTTGCCTGGTTATGTATGCATCCAATCTCTCCCTAGAATTTTCTTTCGCCCACAATAAATCAACTCTCACATCAGTTTATAACACATTTAATGCGTGTTGAGTACACTCTAATCTATCTTATTCCTTTCAAATCCCGAATCTTGGATACGACGTAGAATGTAGATTAGCTTTCTAATAATTGGTTCTATATACATGTAATCTTCACTTTGAACGGGCCTTTGCTAATTCTTCAACGTAAATTTCAGCTATAAAATTATGTGTTCTATTATTTGACAGGCCTTTAATACTTTAGCGTATGATTCCGATTAAAACAGGTTTAAAAAAAATTAAATGGAGTTTTACAACCTACTTCCCTGTACCAACCGGGCTAGTGAATACGGGATAATATTTTGCCCAGACAGCGGCGCTACGACCAACTCTTACATCGAATTAAAACTTTCCATGGTTCTTCTAGGTGTAATCTCGATTGTTTGTCTCGTCCGAACCACTCGACAGCTGTCCTTTAGGCTAACCTTCTCCGACAGCACTGACAGGACGGATTCAGCTGCACGTATGATTGTCAAGTGACCAAGGCTAATTCTGGATCAAATTAAACTGCTTATTTATAATTGTCAAGCAATCAGGGCTACTTTACGTATAATAATAAACTATAACACTTATATACATAATGATTATTATGGCGATAAATGTATATATAATTGATAGTTTTATTATCTTAGTATTGCTCCATTATGGTCAACCGCGGGGAATAAAGATAATCAGGTTTGATATACTAATAACATTTAATATACTATAGATGATTTGGAGCATTGTTATCCCTGGGGATAATATTAACAATTTATCATACACATTGGCAGTGAAACGTTTATCGTCCTTTGTATTATTCACGAAAACACTTAGGATCCGGATCCGTTTATGGCACCGTGACTATACTTGTTGTATGTTGTGCAATGATATAGTTGAATAATACCCATTTGCCCCTAATATTGTAAATTTTATCTTTGTAGAATTATCTGTTATACATTTATTTGTTGCCCTTATTACCTATGGTTAGATTTATAGACATTTCAACCTATGGCGTTAAGTGGGGTTGTGTGCGGTGCGGTCACTCTGCACTTACTATTTTGTCGAAATATTTGGAACATGTAATACAATCGATTGTGTATTTAATAATTGATGATGATATATCATTTTGATCACTGTATATATTGTTTTATTAATAATTACGTGCCTTAGACAAATATCCACTATATATCACAAATAGACACTTTGACAGCTGAACGTTATTCGGCACCAGGTGATATAAGCATCTGACAATGGACTGGATTTAATTTATATTTGATGGAGATGTATCTTTTCATTCATTATAGTTTATTATATTACTAACATCTCCCTTTCGGCATAGTCAATGACATATTACATTTAGTGACGTATAAATACGGTGTGTGGGTTTTACAATATGTATTTAATACTATTATTTCCACCCAGTTGTCATAATATGACCGAGTTTGGTACCGGTTTCCATGAAAACTTTATCAATTGTCATAAGTGTTACTGTTGACTCAATATTAGGGTTATTCAAGATGGGGGTCAGCTTTGGCGTGAAAATTAGAACTTTGCATACTATTTTAGTTTTCCCTGTGTCAATATAGGAGAAATTCCAATTGAGGATTTAGATTTCCGATTGATGATTAATGACCCCCCCCCCCCCAGACCTACATAGTTTCCGTAGTGAGCAATGGTCGGCAGAGACTCTAAATGAAATTTAGTGATGCTTGATTAATGCCACCGTATTAGATCTGCGGGAGACTCGACTACTTTTAATACCCAAATCTCCAATGGGATTTCCAAATAATTTGACCAAGGGGAACCAGTTAATTACCAAGATGAAACAATTTGTCAATAATGGAATCAGCTGCCTTAAAAACGTATATTTTAAAACCAAATGTGGCCATCTTGTGAAATTCGGATTTTCCCGCCCAAACTGACAGACACTTGGAATTATTTCCCAATATTGATTCCTAACTAATCACCAAAACGTGTATGGAAACGGAGTTCATCTACCCAAAAGGATATATTTTCATACCAAATTTAATCATATTATTATGATAAGTGCATAAAATATAAAAATATTGTTATTTTCCTGTCAATTTGACCTATTTGGGCACGGATTTTGGATTGCGACTTTTTTTGGTTACCGGTACAATATACGTCTAGACCGACCATAAAGCGTGGCTGGCATTTCTATTGCAGCAACTGCCCGAAATTGAGTAAATATGTCTGATCAAGAAAAATAATCGTTATAGGGTTATGATATTTGTTATAACACCACAACTAGATAAATATATATTTAACAAATAAATATTGAAAGCAAGCACTCGTGTAGTTTTATACAGCGAAAAAGTATTATCCACGTTCTGTCGGTTTTAACCATTGATATGTAAAAAAAATACATGAAAATTCAATATACATTATCGTAGATTAAAAATATTTTTGCATCATTAACCAATAAATAGGTGATTAAAAAACATATTGCGAAATTATTTTTCCAATAACATAAAGTTATGACAAATTTATAAATGCATGTGGAGAAATTAAATAATACATGAGTGCAGATGGCCCAATATATGCGTTTTATTTGGTTGTAACGATTTAGACTATTAATTTTAGCGATAAACTATACATCGATTAACCTTGAGGAAATATCAACTTGGTTCATGGATCTACTTTATTTCATAAGGTTAAGGACAGACTGTATAGGTCTGTCAAGTTTCATGTTTGTAACACACAATTTCAGCACATATTCACTGGACTGTAATTGTCCTGAAGGTGTAGGAATCCATATCGCTTCATAAATTCCTATTAAACACGGTTTTCTGATATTAACGGCGGATTAACTACTGTTTGATCGCTTGAAATATTCTGAGTAAAATCAAACTGATGATATTTTATCTGTGTAAAGTGAATATAAAGATGCAATCAATGAGTGTTATTTATTTCTTATGGCAAGATTGCTCCGCCCAGCATTTCTTGGTTTTATAGGGTATCCGCCAGAGTTTACAGTGGGTGTATCATCTGTATGCTATCTGTATCTAGACGGAGATTAGAGATATCGAAAATACTCATCACGTCTATGGTCTCTGTCATTGTCTTGGAAATTATATCGGTATAAAATGCCCGAATTAAATATCACGGCCTTACCTGGAGATAATATACACGAATCCATCACTTAAATATAGCCAAGGATTGTTGTTCTGTAGGCAGTTAATGTTGCAAAACAATGTGATTAGACATAAATGTCTTAGAATTTTAAAGGTTGAAGAATGAATGAATGAAATAAAGTTTTATGGCACATCAGCTCCAACCGGGCCATATTGCGCCAAAAAGGTTGAAGAGGACAATAACAACATGCCATGCTAATCTGTTATTGAAGCCAGAACAAGATATGCTAATCTACTACTTAAATCAGAAAAAAAACACGAGCTGGTAATTTATTATAACCTATCATTAAAACCAAAACAACAAGATATGATAATCTATTATTGAAAACACGATACACTAATCTACCACTGAAACCAGAACAACACGAGGTGTTAATTTAGTACTTAATCTAGAACAACGAGACATGGTATAATCATTTATTGAAACAAGATACGGCAACTGAAAAAAGAACAACATGAGTTGATAATCTATTACTGAAAACAGAATAACGTGGGGTAATAAACTATCACTGAAAACCCAACAATAAGATAACCCATCACTGAAACCAGAATAACCTCGAAAGGCAGTTTGTTCTATTCACAGGGAGATTTGTACCTAAGCACTCGATCTGCATAGTAAGTTCAGGTTGTCGGGAAGATTAATCTATTTTAAGTTGATGATCAGAGATGTCTGGAAAGTTTGTATCGATGTATCAGTGCCGCGATGTAGGCTAGTGAATCGGAATTGTTGAGGCGGTTAAAAAAAAGTGAAGATAGTTATCTTGCAGGCAGGTAGAATTGGAGATATATGTTGTAAAACATTTGATCGACAGATTGTTTCGAACTACATTTGTAGGTGGAATTGTAGCATCACCAACGAAATTTTATGTTGATGAACATACCCTTTCAGATTGTATCGATTTTATGTTTTGTCCTCACATAACTCTGGGTAAATATCTTGGATACATGTCAGGTGCAAGGTTTTATTCACCGTAATAAATTTCTATAATATACAGTCCGTGTCGTTTGATGTTGAAGACCATTTGCTAATAATGTGGTTTCCTGTGTTCCCTTTAGTTGTTTTAGCTTTGACCGTTTGTAGATATTCTACTTGGATATATAAACATGCATAGTCTTGTTTAAATAATAAAATTATAATGCGTATTTATAATGTAAACCTTTTCTTAAAATATCTATTTTTTATATTCCAGGTATGTATAGTTTATTTCTACATTTAGCGGTAAGTTCGTAGCAAATAATAACTAACGTAGACCAGTGGACGATGTTTATTCAAGGGGGTGGATCTACCCCCTCCCCCGCACACAGAGATTATAACAGCCACTCCCAACATGTATAACCGCTATTCATGAGCGCTAAAGACCCGAATGGATTGTGTCAACTTTACGTTGGGTTTCAAAGGAGTTTGTGTACTCAAATCTGGGTGTTTTTGTTTTTTCTTTTGAAAAAAAAAAAGATTTACATTTGGTGTTAATCTCGTGTACACTTGAAATACAACTTATCTGTAGCTATAATGGTAATAGTTTTGATATTTACTTCACTTTATCTTGATGTTTGAGCCTAATTAATATTAATAAACAAAGTAATGTGTCTTACGTTTTTGTTTGTTATTTTTGGTATAAATAAGACTTTGTTTAACTTTCCGTTTTCCTTTGATTTGAATCTAATAATATTTTTAGTTTCTTTTCCTTTTTATTTGATTTTTTTTTACATTTTTTTTTAAAATTTTATTTTTATAAGGGATTTTATTTCTAATTAGTTTTGAATTACCGCCATTTATTATCGAATTTTCTTGACACAACGAATGATAGCTATATGCCATCATAGAAGACGTAATTTGATTTACATAATTATTAGCAGGAGAGCAGGGGTTAAATACCAAGCCATTTAAATATGACATCTTAAATATTCTAACGTTAAATAACTTGTAATTCGCAGCATGAAACCAAGAACTGCTGTCATTGGTAAATATATAAGGTACAAATTGTCACGACACGTAGACGTTATCAGAAGACCGTTCTAATTAACTGACGTGTAGCAAAGATAAATTAGATGTTTCGAAAAGTGTAAACTTGCTCATCTGCTTCGCGTACGACACACGCCATAATAATGAATGCAGACACCTCAGTGTTAGTGAAACAGATCTGCGACCATAGAAGACGCAAAGAATAACGATCATGCTACTTTCTGAAATCAGATTACAGTTTGTGTGTACTAGATATCCATCTTAGGATAAACTAAAAATATTGTTTATTATTTAAAGGAATATATGCCGGTCACTATGAACTTTGTATATAATACTAATTTTATACTATAATAATGGGTGTAACTAATGCTCATTGCATAATGTACAGACAAAATCCCGCATAATTCAGTTAATGTAAGCTAAAGCTTAGAATGACAGAACCAGCCATTTTGGAATACACCTTGACTTATTTTAGTAACAAACTGTAAATTCTAGCACCACAAACAGAAAAAAATCAATAACATTGAATGCTATTTAAGAGATCTATATTAAAACATGTGTGTTCAGCCCCTAAAGGCGTTACTGGCTGAATCAATCTTGTCATTGGTTACTTATATCAACGGAAATACTTGCAATAAGTGTTAAATATAATTTTTTTTTAAAAATATACATTGGTAAAGGAAGAAACATACTACAGTTGGTTGAATATCACCTGTCTTTAACAAAAAGGTAACAGAATACATAATACAAATTTAGGACTACATGTATTTCAATATTTCCAACATTCGAAATTTCAGAGCTGGGATTCAAGTTTTCTTTTATCTTAATCCTTTGTGCTGAAGCAAACTGTCTGAATACGTCTATCAATTTCCTGTTGGGAAAAGCCAAGTAAAAGAACCAAACAACCCAACCGTGATGACAGGGTTGACAGGGTAGAAGAGACCAGATGAAGTGGAGAATTTTAAAGATTGTAATGTTCTGTAAGTAACGCAAATGAGATATAGAACACATTATACGACATCCGCCTTCTAATCAACAGTACTTCATAATAATTAATTGGGTATATTTACTGACAGGTTATACAAAAAACTCACAAGGCAGCAATAATAGTGCTTGACCTAAATGTTAATAAAATTATGTTTTCCTCATTAATACTTTCCCAGTGTTCTTTAATTATGCCACATTATTCTTTACTTAATATTTGCTAAGTTTATGTTAGTTACAATCAATCAATCTCAAGGAAATTGTCCTACTTCAAACGTCGATAATAATCGATTGTTTATAAATAGTTGTGATTTATAGACACACAATTGTAAACAATCATAGGTTAATCGATCTAGATTGATTAAATACATAAACAATCATATTAATATCTCGTCCTCTTTAGATCCGACATTCGAATCAAATATATGGATTATATATAAACTGAAAACATTATCTAATTCGATTGAATACATGAAACATGTAGTCAGTGAAGTCATAAACATACAAGTTACGCACAGTAATCTATAGTCTATGATTGAATAGATAGAACATGCAATATATAGTGCTATATAGTCAATGATGGAATATATAGAACACGTAGCTATAGTAATTTATAGTCAATAATGGAATACAAAATTCGCAGCATAATAATATAGTTATCTATAATTAATGATTGAATACATATTAGAAAATGTGGTATATATAACAATCGATTTTGTCGATTCAATACCTTAAACTGTAAACACGTATCATATATTAATCTATAGCCAATGATTCAATACATAAATTATGTAACTTATAGTAACCTGTCGCCAATTATAAATCATGTAAAGTAATGGTACCCTGTAGCCAATGGTTGAACACATAAAACATCACTCGGCAATCATCGACAGATTCCGGAACCTACATCTAGTCTCGGCTGTATGACGAATTCCGCCATATTGGAACTAGTTTAAAGTTCCCGGATGAAACATGGCTGCGCCCAAGGTGTCTTGGAACTAGTTTAAAGGTCCCGGATGAAACATGGCTGCGCCCATGGTGTCTTGTTTGTAATAGCGGCAAGATTCCCTATTAAAGTAAACGAGTAGCCGCATGTATGGGCGTAGGTACATATCACTTACTGTCATACAGCCGAGACTAGTTTTACGTTCCGGAATCTGTCGAGATTTGCCGAGTGATAAAACATGCAATATACATGTATAATCGTAATCTGTAATCAATGATGAAATAATAAAACATGTAATATATAGTTATATATTATAATTGACCCACCGAGGTTAATTTCTAAATGATTGGTTAATATTATAAAGGACTGAACATATTAAACTAAAAACAATGATATCAGTTCACCACAATTAATACAAAGTATGGCTGCATTTTGTTTCTGATTTCATTACAATATTCAATATTCAAATAAAACACTGAACGGAATTTCAGAAATAAGTCCATACGATTTCCTATCGAGATATTATACCGTGTATTTAATTCATATAATCATAAAATATATCAAATCTAGTGACCAAATATCACGCTACTACCGAATATCACCCATCTAACAAATAATACATTTTTCAAGCCCAAATACACGAATATTGCTTTAATACCATTGACGTACACATATACAGACGATAACGTACTGCATAGTATCTTCTCTTACAGTTTTAGTACTTTATTCATCAAACTTGAACGTGTTTTACATACAGTTAACAAGAAAGCTGTTTTATGCATTTGCCTTTATATCCAAATGGCACCCAAGAAATCTAAGTATATTGGGGACAGCCGACAGATTGCTTTAGTTTATGTCTACTTCCATGATGCTTTGACCGATTTGAATAGAACTTTTAACTGAAACATAGATCCGACATAGTACCCAAACTGTTTTAACGACAACTTCTACTAGGTCAGGGTATAATTTGGGTGTATTGTAGCTTTAGTAGCGGTAGGGGAATACACATTCCTAATACATTTTGGTCACTGTCACGCCATTTTCAACTGTTTATGGATTCAAACCAAATTCTGTAAATTTTAATATGTTGCGCAGGCAGTGCTTACCCAACTTTGTGTACATATTATTGTGAAGTCCCTTTACCGTCTTCCTTAGTCGAATGGCGCAGAAAAATGAGACGTTAAACCGAATTTCATGCATTCCATTAACAGATATGTAAAACCTACATATTATTCATGATGATAAATGTTATATCACAGACAATAACGCTTTTCGGAATAGAGAAGAATCTTGTCTGTAATGCTGTTTTATATTCATCAACAGATTAGTGAAAGCAATGACTTAATTACATTGTTAGACTGTGTGGTGTTATAACGTGTCGATAATACTGATTATTGTTGTGTAATACCTTTAATATGGCATCAAACGGGGCAAAATACTGGTCACCACCTCAGTGCGTGTTCATTTGGAGCACAAATTATGGTAGATATTTTGTGCAATAAAATAACATCAAATTGTCATAATATTTCATAGACTTGTGGAGTCAATACATTTTCTGTTACTTTAAAGCCCCAATAACACTCTTGTTGTAACTGAAAAATATGTCCCAATCTTCATTCTGGTCAACAAATCGTATTATTTTAGAATATTCCAATTAAATGATGATATAAATTTCATCTTAACGCACCTAAATTAAAAAATTGGACAAAATTCAACCAATTGATTTGTAAAGTCTAACGTAAACCTTTTCAAATGTGACTTGGATTTTAAAATATTTTCGAACCCTCTGGACAAATAAAATAGGTTGTAATGGATAATTTACACAATTACAGGTAGTACATTTAAACATCTAGTACTTAGAATAAGGGTATTATTTATTTTCTGGAGCTACCAAGCCAGTAAGAATGTTATTGTCCCTTTAAATTCAATTTCATAGCCTTTGAATCACATTCAAGACTTACACTCGAAATAATATGGATAAATAATGCTACAGAGACCATTAGGCATGGTGGTGTTTTGGGGTTCCGGTACAGTTCTTTGGTACTAAATTCGGCCATCGTTTAAATGGATTCCTGACACTAGTCTTTACTGCTGACCCAACTCTCACCCATCATCCTGAGAAGCCAATTGTGTGTAGAGTGCACCACATTGGCTCGTTGGCTAAACTAGGTAATTATGTATGTGGAGAAGTAATATATCGTGCTTGAAGTCAATGTTTTCATTTTACGCGTTAGATCTATCACGAAAGATCGAGAGATGACTAGAACAAGAAGGAACCACTAATTACAAGAGTGTTGGGCGATATCACGCTTGGGAATCTTCGCACGGGGTCCAATCCCAGCTCACTAATCATTCGCTGCTATATTTCACACTCCATAAAATTTCATAGAGTGACCATAAACACCCATGCAGATTTCATGCGGGTATCCAGATTTGAAAATTGATATACGTCCTACAGTAGTTATCTGCCTTACCGATTTCCAATATTTAAAACACAATAGACATTAAAATACGTTCCAGACATCGATTTTTCTATGATCTCGCCTCGAGTGTGATAAACAGACTTGGTGAACAAAGCAAAAAATACCCCACAAGTCAATGCAAAACTTAATTAAAAATGGCTGATCCACAAACGAAACCAGACAAGGTGTACTTTTGTTATCTTGGACTAACCAGACAAAGGCGACTGCCGTTCAATTAAGCGCATATCAGTCAAAAAACATTAAAGTTACATTAATGTTGTTTTCGATATATTTCATAGACAGCCTTTAAATGTATAAAATTGTACCTTTCCTTTAATAAATGATTTTTACTAATCACAAACTCTTTAAGCGTGTAATATGATTACGACTTCCTGACAGATGTGACGCGAAAAGATACTTATATCAGATAGTAACCATTTGATACCTTTTAAGTAAAATTATCTACCGAACACAAATCGGGACCACTGGGTTTATCTATACAGTCAAACTGAAGAAAAAAAAAAAATGAAATGAAATGGAATGGACTGTAACGTCTCACATTTCTGTAATAACTAGGATGGAGATGTGTTAACACCATACAGTGAGCCACGAGGGACGTTCTGTCCGGACATGAGGTTTCCGCCGCATTTCATTGAATTCCAATTGTCAAAACAAGTCAACAAATATCGTCCAACGATATTTACATATTTATTGTTTTGATCCAAATCTACTAACTAAAGAATCGTGATACAAAATAGAAGGTTACAGTTCTAAAACAGCCCGAGAACAGGTGGGAAAGAGCTTTATTTTACCGTATTTTCATATAGCAGATACATAAGGACGGATAGGAACTGTCAGTGGACAGTAACCTTGAAAGCGCGATTTATTGTTGTTGTCTTAAAAGAAGCCATCGATCTTTATTTTTCCACTTTCGGAAACATTCATTAATAGTTTTACCTCTGGCGAGAAATTGATTCAATCATTATTTCATAACGGTGCTGAACAGTCCCATAAACAATCTTTATATTCTGTTACTTATACCGATAAACCCAAACGACTGGAGGGGTTTATCGTTTAGCACTGTAATTACCATGCATACTTCTTATTATGTTTCTCGCGTATCTAGTCGGTCGCAATAAAAATTTAATACAAACAATTCTTCGTGTTTCATATTATCGTGGGGATTTGCTCTACACGCTGCTTGGTTTTGGCAGATTACACCTGTCATCATGGTATGGTTTGTGTAACTCAAATATTAAGTTAATGATGGTTGAAATGAAGAGGCAAGGATATATCACCTTTCTGTATGTAAAGTCAGTCTTTTCGGAGCGAGATTAAAACCATTTACGGTATATCTTGGCTTCGCATTTGCTTTTAGTTTTGCTTTGAATCCAGTTCAACCTGATTTGGGGTCTTGGAAAAAATAGTTTATGTGATGAAAAAAATATTCTTTTGGATTTTTTGGCATCTGATGCCTGATGGTCACGGATTTTGTTTTCACATTTCTTTACTTCCTTAAGATTTCCTGTCAAAATCGTGTTCATCAGATTTCTTAGTACATGCATTTGGTATGTCAATATCAGTTTCTGTGTTTTGGCGAAGTGACCTCCAATTACCCCAGATATACGCCTAAATATCGCAGTAGGCCATGTATCTTTGAGCCCGGTCCTAAATGTTTTGCCAGGGCCCGGTGGGTACTGTCGCAAGCTCTGCATATGGGACGTAGATACACTCACTATGTCTTACGAGAAAAAAATACTGCATTTCATTGGATGTTATTAAGTGGCATTTTGTCGACTCGAGTGACGCAAGGAGCGCTTTTTATGTGTTAATAGCTTACGGCTGTGAGAACAAAGAAAAACTTGCGCATCCAGACGACTATACTTAAACGGTGCGACGTTCTTATCCGCATCATTTGAACATTACTTCATTGAACGGAGATGAGTTATTTACTGTCAGTGTAGTTAATAATAAAAAAAAACATATTTGATTATGATAAAAATACAAAAAGTCATAAAATCTGATAAAAAACATTGTTAAAAAATATCAAAAAACGACAAAACATCAATATATAATCATAAAATTCGATTTAATAATATCATAAAAATTATAACATTCCGCTAAAAGCCTTGATAAAAATGTAAATTTTTGACAAAAATCTGTGTACGGCCCCTGAAACTTTCACTTTATTTACTGTGAATAAATCTAGACATTCAAGTGGGATAAGTTACTACACGTAGTACATGTTTGAACCGAAAATGTAACCATAATAATCCAAGTTAAAATCAATGGCGACATCTGCGTTCATCTATGTGTGATAGGAACGTTTCATGGGAAACACCTTTGTTTGCCATTGGATACCCGCTTTCAAAATGACAAAACATTGGTGGAATAGAATTTTACCATCTATGCAAGAAATCACTCTAACTGATTGGACTATAAACACCAAATGTTATTAATGATAATATAAAGATGATTTATTGTTGTTTAATAATCTAAAACTATGAATAAAGAAAACTCGATATAAACAGGCACGTGATCTGTACGAAATAAAGATAGCATCATTAACTATTAATAATAATATTAAGGGTGTTTATGCTATTGTTTTATTAATAAAGTAAAGATGTTAATGGATTAATAATTACCACTTGGGTGACCACAAATCAATGGTCATATTGCCAAATGTCTAAATGGTTGTTACTTAAATCTGGCGCACGCTGATTCAAATAAACCCGAAAATTGGAAACAGTAACCGGATATTACCAAACAAAAACAAATAAACGGCAACCTCATCACATCGCGACGTTTCAAAATGCCAACGCATAGTATATTTATTCAAATGACTGTATTTTTTATTTTTTTTTACAGAAGTAACTATCTATGATTATTGACTCGGATTTAGTAAGGTTCTATAGAATTGCGAAGTTTGTGTGTTGTCGCATGATACTGACGATCTTTAATATCATTGGCCAAATGGAATATCGTTTAGGTAAAAACTAAGCAATAAACCATACAGAATCTCCAAAGATTCAGAGACCCGAATAACTTCGATTAGAGTCGCCATTTTGATACTGGATTCAATATGATTGGTCCAGTGTATTACATGTTTCGGCGAAGGATAAACCATACAAATAAACATGATCAACGATTGTGTTTTCCGTTTATTTGAATAAATGCGCGTTGGGCTGTGTACTATACGAACTATTTTAATATTTGATGATTAATAATCTTTAGATGGCAACGACTGGACTGTACAATTTATCATTTACCATATTAATAAAACATTTCTGATTTTCCATAAGTTACAATAAAAAGGCACTTCCAACCTTTCGACTCTCCATCAAGGTAATATAGTCCTCACTAAAATTGTTCGTGCTTAAAATGTACAATTTGATAAAATTGATATATACAAAAGCAACAGTGCCAAGTCCCTTAGTCCGGTCGGCGGTATATTTCTCAATCGGATCTTTTTGATTTAACTGTGGCCTGGTCCATTGTTCTGTCCGTCCGTCAGTTCCCATTTTGAGTGGTTGGTCTTTTACGTTTCCCGTCTTCATTAGCCCAGTTGGGACAGAACAATAGCATGTTCTATTTCCTTGTTGATTTGGGTGTTCATTCCTTTATCGTCGAGTCTCTGAAGGAAGAATCTCGTTCCTAAAAAAAGACAAAAATAAGTAAGAGCACAGTCATAAAAATGTTCTGCCCAGGAGTGTCTATTAATTCGTTTAAACAATGCAATATTTTCGCTTAAACAGGCATTATGCAAGAGCTAAATCTGATTATTGCAAGTCCTTATTTAAGCTTCAGATGTCATTGAAATTATAAATTAGATCTTTATTTACACAAGCACAAAATGAACTCTGTAGAACCACGGATGGCTTGGATTCAACTGGTATTTAAACAGGATTTCGTTTACCGATTTAATTATAAATGGCGTCGTGGGTGGAGATTAACTGTTACGTTGACGTCATACTCTCGGGAATTTTAGATCGGGGCTAATTAATGAAATTGTGCACGAAGCGAGGCCGCCAATCTAATTAAAATATAGATCTATATTTCGTTTCGTTTTTTATACTTTCGATGGCCTACACTCATGTAGATCTAACAAGTTATAGTGGGAGCTCACGTTCTATGACGTCAGGTATCAAGCACTGTACATTTGACCCAATAACGTCAGTCATTCGATTAACCAATTAGCGACCGCCATGCTTTTTAAAATCTACTTTTGTGTTGTTTTGATTTCTATCCGCTGGTAATATCTACCCACAGTTCCATGTATGAAAAGGTCAAACGGTCGATTCGACAGACCATTTGATTGGCTGACCCCTCATTTCAGGCAGAACACAAGACAAATAACAAGTCCTCCAGATCCAAGAGTAGTGAAGACAAGTAAAAACGAAATTTTGAACTATAAAAAACGAAACGAAATTGGATCTGTGTTTTAATCAGATTGCGAGGCACCCAATTAAACTATTTAGTGCAATAAACTAAACACAGATAATGACAAATTATACAATTCCTGGAGACCGTGTAATGACTAATAGACACGACGCCACTGGTGTACACCTATAGATTTATCATAATTGTATTATAATATTATATCCTATATTCAATTGATTTAATGCATGCCCAAAATACAAGTAGGAATGAAAATTTACCCTCTCACTCATTTTGTCTCATTGTTATAAAAACCCAAAAAGGTAAAACACAAATTCGGATATGATGACAGCAGACAGCAGAGATTATGTAGGTGGAGTTAACGCCTGTCAATCAAACGATCGGCCATACTAAGAATCGATGAAGATGGAGTTAAATACCATTTCTAGTCAAAAATTATAGTGGTGATAACTATGTTCAGAATAAAGTAATTTGACTGTTAGTTTCAATATATTCTTCTTTCGTTTTTGAACTGTTATAGCAAGAATGACCAACTCCTTATAAAAATCTCCCATAATGTATCTTTAAACAATTAAATATTTGAACAATTATTGTGCAGGAGTGAATAAAAATGTCGGCGTAGTAAATACCATGGACCTTACAGTCCATGTAAATACTAGCTGATCGCACAACGTGAACAATATAATATTTTGTTTAAACGATATTATAATCATCTATTTCACCATCTGAGATATGATTGTCTCTGTTTAGGATAGGGCTAATTAGATAATTAAAAACACTAATGCAAATCCACTGTTATTTTAATCATGATAGTAGGATTTTGTTTTATTTTTCATCCGGAATTATTTCAACAATTGATAAAATTTTTGTTTTTCTGATACTAATTGATAAATAGAATTGAACATTTTCTTTAACAATAATTGATTAAATCTACACCTTCTGGATCTACGAAACTAATTGAATTTTCGTGTCTGTTTATAAAACGCAAGTGAAATGGTTTCACGCTTCTGTACAACAATTCCATTGGGTTATTTTTTACGACATTAATAATATAACTGAATTTTCAATCTAAATTTGGGGAGAGAAATGGGGTTTAACGTCCACTCAACACAAACTAGGTCATTTCGGGACTAACATATGGTTTAATTTTATTTCAATAACTCGCTTGCGCGTGGGGGTCTTTGGCAGTGGGAGGAAACCGGAGTGCCCGGAGGAAACCCACGAGGTTGAGAAGGCACCCCTATCTCCATGCCACATACGCTCACACCAGGGCTCGAAAATACAGCCGCAAGCCAGAGGTGACCGGCCAGCTGGAGGTCGAAGCGCGGCACTCTAGGCCATCCCATCCCCCAATTTAAATTTGGATTTGAGGGATAGGTTGACTAGTTGAAAAAATAAGAGTAATCATATCCTGAATCGTAACAGAGGTTTAAAAGTAGGATTTCTCTAATCGTTTTCTCTGACAATATCGTAAAAAAAGTACCCTTCCATTTCAACTACATCCCATTTCGACTCCGGTTATAACAACTGATTATATGGTCTGGTGGCTTTAGTTTCCCTACTTGTATACCCTCTCCATAGCTAAAATAGATTCTTCCATAAAACACTCCAATTCGACTACAGCTTGTATAAAAATACAGATGTGACGTCACCTTTGACGTTGGCGTACCATTATTTCAAATAATCGGATGAGCAACTCGCCAATAGTATTTTACTTATACCACTGTAATATTGGACTAGTGTGACGTGTTTCACTGTACAAGCTCATGCGGAGTGTCAGTATTTTGAGATGCTTAATGGTCTCGAGCTTACGACACGGTCCTCATGTTGTTACAATATATTACTTAATGTCTCGCTCTCGACTATTAAAAAATACAGATTATACGGTGTAGACTCTAGATTCTTTCATTAAAAACAGTATGAGGAAGTAATTTACATAGAAATCGTGTAAAATAAGTAAAACGTAATTTACATATAGATAGAAAACCAGAATAAATAAATTATTAAAATGTAATTTACATATAGATAGAAAACTAAAATAAAAAGTAATTTATATAGATATAATACCAAACATATTGAAACGTAATTTGCTCAGGCATTGGAGCAAGTTCATCAGTGTAGATCAACTGTAAAGGTTTCCAGAGGCGTGCTGGACGGGTAGACCCATGGTAAAGGGGTGAGATTTCCCCCCCCCCCTTCCGAAAAGTACCCTCCCTTATGAAAAAATGCACTACATTCTGAAATATATGTAGTATCCTATGCATCTGACGTTTTCAAAATAATTATACGAAACAACCGTATTATGAAGTGGCAATACATTTAAAGTGACATGAACCATTAAATTTCTTACATGCATAATTTAATAGCAGTACTAAATGTATTTTGCATATTAATAAAATATTGTAACTGTATTTTTGTCGTATATTTATTAATAGTAGACGAATTAATATTAACCTTTGGTTTGATTTTGAACCCTTACCTTTGTTGAAAAAGTACCCTCGAGATCCAAGTGATGTTATTTATATTAGTACACTGAGTTAATTTTCAACACTGTTAAACTATTACTTACAACGTACAGATTGGTCTATACTACTGGGATGATTTGAAACTGTTATACTTGTCGCATACAGTTTGATCCTTTAACTAAATTGGGTTGATTTTAAACTGTTGTGCCTATTAACTACTTGGCATATTCCTGAAGCAATGGCGCGAGAAATCCCTCTCTTACCATTGCTGGATAGAAGTCATATTCTTGAAATTGGGCGGGGCGTGTCCCTTTTTAACGTCCAATCAAATCCCTCCTCTCTTCTCGTATTCGGCATAATTTTCAAAATGGCCGACGTAGAAAACATGTTGGCCATGGATAATCGAGCATAATTCATTTCGCGGGTTATGACGTAAACAAGTCGCGATTGTCACGAGATACATTGCGGTAACATATTTTGAGGTCTGGTTAACCCCGATATTGTTTGTTACAATGTAGGTCATTGGTTGGTTATGGCACTACTGACCAATAATAATTTAGCACAACAATGTTCACTCAAGATAGCAGTGTGAAGTGGATTAGTTCTAATCAAACGAAACACTGGGCAGGAGTATGACTACTTGGGCAAATTTAAACTGTTAAACTATAACTTACTAAATACAGATTAAGGTGGCTAAGTCTCTCACTCAATATCATCCAAAATCTTCAACATGAAAACACATATTATTTGTCAGTTCAAATCAACATTGATGCTGTGATCTTACCGGAAAAGATGGGCTTCCGATATCCAATATTTAAGAAAAAAAAAAACAAAAACATTTTACCATTGGTACACGAATCGTGTACCATAATGCGTTTCATCCCCTGTTGTAGTGAGAGACTCGAGCAACGAGGCTAGAGAAACATTGCACCAAATCCAACGGCGTGTGTAGACTGGAATAACAAGACGCTAGGAATTTACTGAGAGTGCTCGCTTATTTCGCCGATAATAACCGATTTGAGATTAGAGGAAAACGGAAACCATTGAATGTAAATCAGTTTATATACATTCATATTACAATATTATATGCGTTGCGACCCACTTGTGTCAATTTCTAGGTCCCAAATGTTAGCGATTTAGGTCCTGTAATCTGTGAAACTAGTTATCACTGATTACAGATTGTTACTAACAATGTTCACGTTCAAATCTCCAGGACTGAATTCCTCAAACAAGTGTATGTCATGGCTCGGATATACGCCAATTAAATCAATACTAGCATGTGCCACATGTGCTGTATAGCAAGATTGATTGAAATTTTGCTCTCTAAATTAGTAGCATTGTATATTAAAATATTTTTGGCTAATTATTAGATTGTATACAAGTCATAGTGTTTAAAAATGAATGAATGCGTGACAGATTGATACATAAAAAGATGTAAGGGTGGTTTTCGACGTCATTAGGCTAAATAACCAATCGTTACTCTTAATTACGTCATATTTCACCACCAATTGAATAATTGAACACCCAAACCCAAAGCCACAAGAATATCATATCTTCTTGAATCCCATAAGGAGAAGATGTGGCAATTTCTATCAGCTGTTGTAATTTATTTTGTATTGTACCACACGCAAACAGTTTGATATATAAAATCTAAAAGAATATATTTATTATAAAACAATTCAAATAAGATAAAAAAACAAAACAAAACAAAACAAAACCCTAATTGAATAATAGTGAACTCAAAGAGGGGATGTACAAAATTTGAATCACTTCATCTCATATAGCTAAGCAAGTATTAAACTCAATGTAATATCAGAGCTGATATTTTTATTTTGATGTTAAAGAAAGCAAACTATAATATATAATGAATCAGCTAACTTACTAATAATCATTACATTAATCATTGGAAGGGCAGAATTTTGGAGGTAATAAAATTTGTAGTCCAAATGGATGTAGTCCAAATGGGATGTAGCCGAACTGGTGGTGGACAGTATAAACTTATTATCAACTTCAAAGTGGTGACAGAATTTTTACAACGTATAAAATAATAATAATAATAAAAAATGGCGACGTCGAGGTTTCTAACAACGATGGTAGGGATTAAATGATTGTTTGTCCAACTTTTAATCGACAAATTAAAAAAAAAACAACAACATTTCACTATTCATCCACCAAACCTCTTTTTAAAAATATTTATCGTTTTGTTCTGGTCTGTTCTCAATTGTCATTTTGCACATTTTGTACTTATACGTACCGACATGACTTACCATTTACAAGAAATGAGATATCTGATTACTTTACAGTATCACATAAAGAATCGCCAATAAATAATATCCAAGACATCGGTATTTTTTGGCCTAAAAAGACCACGGCTTCAACCAAATAACTCAATCAATTGAAATTCAATTGTATCTTTCTTTTTAAATAATATGATTATTGTGATAAAACGATTTAATCTTTTAGCGATTAAATCTAATTACGTAAGATATCTGGATGTTCTTGCTACATAATAGTAAAAAAGTAGATAATGAGAAATGAATTTATGGCCGAAAAAGAACACCACAGCCTTACGGCATTATTGGTTCCCTTGATTTAGTTATAGTCCATTACATCCAGAACGATACCAATCGAAGTACATGGTACATTTCTAGATTGGAAGTGATATTATCAAAATGGCTTATCTGTTTTGTGATAAAGTTTTATATATCAAAAGGTTTTTTGAAAATATACATTATAGTTCATTAAAGATAAATTATCTAGGTCTGTTTGGTTTTGTTTATGGGTAAAAATATTAAATTAAGCTTCTTGGTTTCGTACCATAAATGCACACAATGAGTAGGTATAGAATATTTTCAAAAAAAAATGGTTCTTCCATTATCTCTCTTTGCTGTTTTATTATTCGACAAACCATCACATTTTATAAAATTATGATAAATTTGATCATGATAGGAACAATTGAAACATATTTCAAAAATTAGAAAAACAAATAATACGCGAAGCCTGCTATATCCAATTTATCAATTTGGAAAATACATGTATATATATAGAAAAAAACAAATTTCACAAAAATGATTTTCAACGAGGCTTTATGATTTGTTGAAGAAGGCCTGTTACATTTTTTGCCATGTGATCGCATTATTACATCTGGGTTATGTATCCATAATTTCACTCGAAAATGAAACGTGCAAATCAAAATATCTATGTTGCGATATATAGCGTTGACATCATTACCATCGTACAGTATGACTCCACCTTTGAACCCTTTAAGGACACGGGAAAAGGGTGAAGGTTTTACCCCCCCCCCCCAGTTCTTGTCTCATCTAAAGTCCAGACACTTGTAGCAAATGGTTGGTCATTGCAGTAGAACACCACAGGTGAAAGAGACATTTTATAGAATATAATGATGATGTTGGCAATGAAATAACGAGTTTAAGACAGAACTACCCGGGGTTAAATATCTGATTTAGTTCCTCAATCAATATAACAAACGGCTCTCTTCTCAATTCGAGTTTCTATTCTGGCCTGACCGCATGACATCTTAAAATCCTGTCCAGGTCGAATGAAAAGCGTTTCAGATCTTTTAGGATTCAATTATATTTGACTTTATTTATCGTATTGCGGTCGATGGGGCATTGCAATCTTGTTACACGCTATTATTGTGTAACGTTTCTCATATATTCAATATTAATATTCGTATTGTTGATTATAACCATAATATAGCCCTTTCCGAAATTCTAACTGGAATATCTCTATTCTTTGGCACCTAGAAATGGACACGAATGGGTCGCAACGCGTATAATAACGTAATAAGAATGTATATAAACTGATTTGCATTCAATCGTTTGTTTTTAATGTAATTTTAATCAGTTATATTCGGCGAAATAAGTGAAAAGCAGTCTTTAGCGCCTGTTTATCCCAGTCTATCTATTATCGGTAGAATTTTCCTGTGGGATATATACTATTCAAAAAAAGTAGGGGATATTTGATTTTGGGGGCATAATACTAAAATATGCAAATGAAAAAAGTCACTATAGAATCTAACAGAAGAAACATTCCCAGTTACATGTGACGCCCAAACGCACCAATAGCTACCGCATGGAATGCAGGTGATGCTTGGGATCATCATGGGGGTCCAACCCAAGATTTGCACGACTCTGACTTTGAATGTTACAGTCATTGTGGCATTGAATTCCAGGGTGGAAACATCAGTTTAATTGTTTTAGTGACCAGAAAACAAATTTTGATATGCGTCGGCTTACCCAAAATGAAAGGTTACGTGCCCTTGGCATGCTACAGATTGGCACAACACAGACGGCTGTGGTGCGGACGATGAATGTTTCACAGTCTGTCATGAGCAGGCTATGGTCCAGATACCGTGATACACAATCTGTACAGGACAGACCACGCTAAGGTCGACCAAGGGCGACAACTCAAGCCCAGGATCGATTTATCCGTACCTTGGCCTTGAGAAATCGTGTCATCACAGCAAATCAGATCAGCGTTCGTCTTCAAACAGACACTGGTGTGAGAGTGAGTGGCCAGACGATTCGGAATCGACTGCATAGGGGTCACCTTCGCGCCCGACGTCCTCGCGTGATCCCTTGTTTGAGAGATCATCACATTCAGGCAAGACGTCGTTGGTGTAGGGATCGTCAACACTAGGATAATCGACGCTAGAGCAATGTGATGTTTTCAGATGAGTCAAGTTTCACTGTTGATTTTTTGGACAGACGTAGGAGGGTGTGGCATCGTCGAAACGAGCGCTTCCAAGACGTTAACGTCATCAGACATGATCGATTTGGGGGTGGTTCTGTTATGGTGTGGGGAGGCATCACTGTTGCTGGAAGAACGGCTTTACATGTTGTTGCAGGGCGTGTTACAGGCCAGTACTACCGAGACAACATCTTGGCAGTCCATTTTGTGCCGTTCGCACGACGTCATGGCCGCCGTTTCATCTTCCAGGATGACAACGCAAGATGTCACAGGGCCAGGATCGTTACAGGTTACCTCCAACAACAGAACATCACCACATTACCTTGGCCAGCACTGAGTCCCGACCTCTCCCCCATTAAACATGTCTGGGACATGCTTGGACAGAGGTTACGTCAAAGTCAACAGCGTCCTGCCAATGTCCAAGAACTTGCTGCTGCGTTGCAACAGGAATGGGACAATCTGGACCAAAATGACCTTAGACGTCTCATTAGGAGTATGCCACGTCGGATCAATGCTTGTTTGGCAAACAGGGGAGGATTTACTCGTTACTGACTTTGTTGTGATGCTGTGGTAACTTTGCTGTTTGACCCCGGGTATCATTTTACCCATATAATGGCCAGTCTGTGCCTTACTTAGTCTAACGATCATTTGGAATAAATCGATGAATGTGAACTTCATTTCATTTTGTCATTTGTTTCTTCGTCAGTTTCATTAGGTGACTTTAATAACACTTAAAAATCAAATATCCCCTACTTTTTTGAATAGTATATTTAGCCTCGTTCATAGAGTCAGTTCATTATAAATGGCGCTCAAAAGCAGTGCCAATTTTATAATTTTCGTTTTGTCTAAAGGGAAATTTTCATATTTTCTAAGAAAGTCAAAACATAATTATTTCTATGTCTCTTGCTGAATAGGTTGTCAACTCACTATTATACGATCATAGGCATTATTTCCTACACTTAAAAATCATTGACATCGGAAATAATAACACCATTATCTCCCTTGTTTTTCTATCCCCCTCCCCCATGCAATAGCTATCTTCAAACGTTTGATTTTGAAGTTGAAAATGACATTTTTGCCAATTTCTCAACTAGCAAAAGTGAATTCTAGGATAAATAGGACTATTCTTTAACAAGGTAGGACTGTTTATAGATACCATCCTTTTTAAGGCTTTTTTGAATATATTTTAATAATAAAACTTAAAGTGAGGGTTTGACGTCCACTCGACACAAACTAGGTCATTTCGAGACTAACATATAGTTTAATTTTGTTTCAATAATTCGCTTGCGCGTAGGGGTCTTTATTGGGAGGAATCGAAAAGACCCGGAGAAAACCCACGAGGTTGGACAGGCGACACTACACGTTGTCACGTACAACCGGGGAATCGAAACCACGCCAGTTAATTCAATGACAGGCTTTATTATACAACACGCACGTGCTAACCATTTTTCCATCCAGAAATTCTCGCTTTAAATATTGAATATCAGAAGCCCACCTTTTCATGGTAAGATAGTAACATCAATGTTGAGTTAAATTAAATTCGTATTTGCAATGTCGAATTCTGTTGATGCTATTTATAGTTTTATGAAAAACCTTGAATGATAAAGTAGGCTAATGAAATGAATGAAATGTTATTTAATGGCACGCTAGCTCCAATCGGGCTATATTGCGACATAGTAGGCTAATGAAGACAGAGATACAGTATAATATGATGTCTAACTGTAAATAAAGGTCCCATCCGACCGGACAGACACTGTTTTTACCACCCCGTAGACTATTCTTGATTTTGGATAATATTGGCACCAGCATTTCACCCTGTGGACTAATCTAGTTGAATACTATTGGACAGTCCTAGAACTATTCTAGGAAAAGATTCCACCCGTTTGGCACAGCAGATTAGACTATTCCAGAAAGAGACTCACCGGAAAACAATGTGCTATTTTGTCGTAGGAGTCAGTATAAAATTTCTTCGACTTTTAATTTCATCTTTTTATCCACAGTCCATTTGATTTATTCCTTTATCAAATATTTTATTTCCGTAGTTAACTCTTAATACCAAATAGTCTGTTTAGTCTTTTGAAAATCGAGCATATAAGTCGCATAATTATTGTACAAAATGCGTAACGTCATCCGTTGAGAGCGCTATTAATAAGTTTCATATCTATTTATTCCGGGGATGCGGTGCGATTGTTACTTCAGTTAATGTGATACTACTTCAATGACCAATCCTATTATCAAATAAGATTACTAATTATTGTTAACAACGAATAAGGTTGTTGATAACATCCTTACGACTACATAAGCGGTATTGAGATAAAGAGAGGTGAAGAAACGGGTGCAGTGCCGCTCGCATCTGACAAGCACAATTCAAGTCGATTAAAATCTATAATTATGTTGACACGCCACTTTAAACATAACACTTTGATCACAAATACTACTACTACCGTCAGTGGTTTATAGTTTCAGCCATGAGCGTGTAAACTGACTGAATAGTGTAAAAAGAAACAGTCAGTTAAATAGCTAGTTGATTGATGGACAGTCAGAACTTTATTCCAGTGTGGTTACATTTACCTTTAACAACTCACAGTGAGACGTACAGTTGTGAGTTACTCGCGCCAGCTTCGGTATATTTACTTGTTGATGTTCATATTTAACGATTGGATGAATTAAGTTTGGCTTTTCATTTAACTGGACGTTGATGTTTTGTAGACAACACTTCCTTATTAGATATAAAAATATAAACCATAAAAAAACCAATACGAATATTTTCGGTGGAACAATTGGAATTTGAAAAGTAGTTTTGTAACGTCGTGTGAAATCGGGATTTCTATAAAAGGATGTTAATGGATATTTTTTAGGTTAAACAGAATAACGGAAAAAAACATCGAATTTTGCAACTAAATTTAATACTACTAGTGTTGTAAAATGTGTGGATTATACCAAAACTCTTGGTTCTTTGCAGTTGTTTGTTAGATTTCTCCGAGGGTATCGGAAAATACAACTAAAAGTGAAATTCCCAGATAATCGGGGATAGTAATAACGACACATTGAAAATCTATGTGTATTCAAAGAGCAGAAGACGTAACGTGTGTTAAACACGACACTTGTCAATACTTAAAGCAAATTGGGTGAATATTGTTACAACTATATTCAAGGATTACTGTAGAGGATTAATTGTGTCACTTCTCCATATGGTAGGTGGGTTTTAATTTCATTTTGAACCCTTGTTATCGTGTGTTTATTTGACAAATGCAATTTACGGAATGGAGTTTGCCCTATAGTATTAAGTAAGGTAAACTGACCAGGTTAATGTTAATTAGATATCAAAATGTTCTAATTCAAAATAATGTATTTAATTACCTCTCCAATATCCAATATACATGTACCTGAACAATTATCCACATATTTTTGCTTTGCTAGGCAAAGTATTGAGTCCGTTTTGACGTTATGATGGGGTGTTATTTTAACTATTTTTCCTCAATGAACTAAGGCCGTTTTACTCAATTGATATGACAATTGTCGGTATTTAAACACCTGTTCCTTATATCTAATTTATATGTTTTAACAGACATAAATAGTTATTTCAATCATTAGCTTGAATATATGGAATCGATATATCGGCCCGGTGAAGGGTTATACACCGATATGTATTGTGACCGATGTCAAAAATGCGTTGTTTTTTTCGATATAATTGATCAAAAATAGATAATGATAAAGTTTTAGATATTTAAAATTTCAATCAAATTACTTCATCAAGAGAGAAGTGTTTTGAATGTTTGAAGAATAACACTCAGGTTTCATTGATAGCGTTGTTACGATTATAAATAAAGTCTCGATTATCCATTTTTAGATTATTAAATCTCAACCATCCAATGTGCTATGGACTTGATTATGGACTTGTCATGTCTAATTAATAATTTACATAACATCTGACAGGAAAAGACAGATCTGCTATAGGCAGGTTTAGCGATTACATAATTCATTTTAGTACAATTGTAATCATTGATCTGTAACAGTAATCGTCATCAGTGTTATAAAATAATCTTCTGTCGACACAAACCCACAACGCGGCATTGTTCTAACAACCTATTAAAATTTGAATGTAACGAGTTTTGCCTGAAGTCTTTCTGATGTTTCTAAGTCTAAGACTGTACACCTTTGAAGTTGATTCTTGATATCTGAACTCTGCCTCATTATGTGTATGCGTGGATGCTACACAAAATGCGATAACGCCGATGGGCGGCATATAGTGTTATATTCCAGACATGGAACCATTATTTCACTATATATTATACTTTTCAATTTGCTCATATTTATAAGGTCACGTTTCTTAACTGTTATATTATAAAATTATATCCTATTCTATAGATTCAATTTGATCCAAAGAAAATGCTGAATTAGGGTGTTTAGGGATGCTTTTTCAGTTACACTTTGGGCAAGCTCTGTGTGATTAAATTTAGAGCAGAGCCAAAATGGACAAAAGTGATTAAATAAGTTAGTAAGTTAGCCATGAGCTTGGTAAACTATTTAAACGGAACTTCTTACTTTCATTAATTCGACTGTTCAAATGAAAGCACGTGCCAACAGATGGTTAATTTGTTTAATTTTAGATTGAACTTATTTTGGGCCGTTTTATTATCTAGATTGATACCTCTAAATTGAAAAAAAAATCTCTTGTAAATTTAAAGGAGGAGTAATTAATGTTCAGCAAACTTATTCACAATTGAAAGGGAAACTTGAATAAACGTAAAAGTACACTCGAGTATATCCCACCCGTTCCAATATTATTACCGCTTATAAGGTGGAAAATAATAATGAAATAAATGGACCTATAAGTATATATTATTGCATAATGGAAATACATGTATATAATTTAAATATTTTATCAGCAGGTCGGAAGTGGGTCTTGATTGTGGCAAATTTATCTATATAAATAAAATCGTGTGTATGTTCACCCATTTCCCTTCCGTGTCGCGATCCACACCCAAATACGTGTGGTATCAAATTAACCAGCATGATCATGTGAATGTTTCCGGCCATTTAATTTGGTCCCCGGGCGAATAACGCTTCGTCGCCGCGCCCCTTCCCAAATATGTGGTATTAAATTACGCGCATGACCCCGTGAGTGTTAAAGACCATCGAATTTGGCCCTGGGCATGATGAACCTATATTTCGCCCGAGTTCGTGTTAGGGTCTTATAAACTCCTGCCTTACCAAAAGATCATAGGCGTAGGAGCCGGGACTGCAGCCCCATCCTCCGATTCGGGAAACCGTTCATTTTTCGGGCAATGTATATCCTTTTTTTCGGGCAGAAGCATCAGAAAATGCGAATATATACCATAGACATATGATTGTAAAACGGAATCGTTTCGCGGTTTACGTTTTGAATACTATAATACTTAAGTGGAGCTTTGTTAAAAACTTGTTTTACACGGGGATCAAAAATTTATCGAATCGTAAAAACGGGTTGCCGGTTACCTCCTTACAGGCAGATTTATTTCGTTATTTTTCTCCCTTTATATACGGTAATAATATTGGTTCGGGTGACAACAAACATGACGTTTTCTCCTTATAACTATTGGTTACACTTTACGTTTACGTTTTGAATACTATAATACTTAAGTGGAGCTTTGTTAAAAACTTGTTTTACACGGGGATCAAAAATTTATCGAATCGTAAAAACGGGTTGCCGGTTACCTCCTTACAGGCAGATTTATTTCGTTATTTTTCTCCCTTTATATACGGTAATAATATTGGTTCGGGTGACAACAAACATGACGTTTTCTCCTTATAACTATTGGTTACACTTTGCACAACCCGGGATGTTGTCCGCAGAAATGTATCTAAAAATAACATGTTTTGTTCTAAATGATAATTGTCTTAAACGTGATGAACTTGAATGGAAAGCTGTTATCTGCGTGTCATGTAACACGCGTTATGTTATCTTTTCACAGCATCTCTTAATCATTATTAGGCGATTTATAGTTAAATATCCAGGTTATGAATATTTCTGGAATTAACCGGAAATCATGATCCCCTTTATGCTATGCAAAGTCCAACCCAATCGGAGCGAGGCCCTTAACACGATGAAAAGATTATTTCATATCCTTTTGAATGGCAAACATGCGTATTACACAATTAAACGTTATGTAATACAAGAATAATTAGATAATATCTGATCACATATGAAATCTATTCAGTTCCGAATGGAATAGAATGCATGGAAATGACATATAACGGCGGTGAACTGTTAGAAGTGAAATCACTGGAGTTGTTACAGAGTTCAGAACAATTTGCGCTTTTGTTTACGCCTACTGATCTCATTGATTATTATATCATCATCCAGTTCATTTTCAAAAGCCAGTAGGGCTAAACCTTGGAGTTTCTCTTGGGTACACTAAAAGATCTCCCGGTCATGAACCGCGGAGCCCCTGGGCTTTGATGCGATGTCATGCGCCAATGTGAGTAAAACAAGTACTAGACACAAACTAGATCATTTCCGGATTAACCATTCGGCCATCCAACCCCCTGTGATTAACCAATTCATCACATATGTAATGTTGGTGGACACCGACATTTAACCCGATTTACAGGTGGTATGGAAAAAATTTGGAATAGGTAAGCATCGTCCTGTCGAAGCGATGTTGATAGCAACTTATATTTTTTGTAAGCATCAACCAATATAGATATAAAAGTAAATATGAATATAAAAAATAGAAAGGATATAAAGGTAAAGTGCAGCATACACTGGGAAAGGCACGTACATAAACAAGTGTGTAAAGTACATAAAACACAAGATAAATTATTAAAACACAAGATAAATTATTAAAACACAAGATTTATAAAAGACAAGAAAGATAGATTGTAAAAATATGAAGTCTTTATATATAATAAAATTATTAAAAAGATGCGTTTGGGTAAAATATTTTAGTTGGGGGTCAAATATTTAACAAGTAAGGACATAAAAGACGAAGACAAAAGATTGTTCACCATCGCTCAAAGGTCGAACAGGTCTTTTAATGTAGTGTCCAGAGGATGACCGCAAAGTAGAGTCAGGAGTACAACATTCTAATAGGTTGCTCAAATAAGAAGGTGCCATGTGATTAAGACATTTAAAGTTAATAAACATATTTTATAAGCATGTCACGGCACATATACCTCCTTACTTCAAAACTGTTACTGTTGTCTTATACTTATATACTAAACCCATTGCATCCAAGCTATTTTATTACAGAAACGCATTATCTGACATAAATGCAAAAGGCTTATATGACAATCCTCCGCCCTGTTCTTGCTCTACGTCGTCCTTCCTTTACCAGTCAACTGGACATGTGGTCAATAGTGATTTGAACATATTCCAGAATAATAAGTTACGTGAGATTTTGTCTAAATACCGGGAACCGCAACCATTTTCATGGGATCAAAATTTCAAACTTACGGATGCCGTGGAGGACTACGCTAGATCATGGGCCAAGAGGGACGATGTTATCATTGATACCCTCTCAGATCTATCAGTCGTTTACTAAAACGAAGAACTTACATGCAACGTTTGTTGGTTGACACAAGGCCTAAATCTTTACAGTGATGTTAGCATTATTGAAAATCTCAACGCCTTACATGCCAAGTATGTCATTGTTCCAGCTGACAAAGCGTCCAATAACATTGTGTTTATATGTAAAAGATACTGTTATGTCTGTCTGTTTAAAGAACTTGGTTTTGAGAAATCAATCGACAGTGCTACGTATAAACGTACTACACTTAGTAAGGATGAAATTATATCCAGTCACGGATCTGTACTAACTTCCTGTGGTACTCCATGTGGATATACCTATACAGATCATTGTTATATTGGATGCGTAAACTACATAAAAATCCCTATAAGCAACGTTTTATAGCAGGTTCATCCCCTTGTTCAACAGAAGTATTGACATCTATACTAACGGCAGTTAAAGAAGGTATTCAGAAATACGGAAACAAAATATACCGGGCATTTCAAGAGAATACTATAATCGACAGTGTCAAATAGTAGATGGATAACACATTTTTGAGAGTCGGGTACCAGAAGTAAAGCAGTTTATGTACTATGGTTGGCGCTGCGAAGGAACTCCTAACACATTATTATTGCCACCGTGTTTATTATTTCTTGTGAACGCTCTACGGGCTAAAGTTAATATTAGATTGACTCTAAATTTATACAGAGTGTTTAAGGTCACGAGACGAAGAATCCTACGGATTTGCAGCGATATCCGATAATTACTGCCAGAGTTATGACCCTTGATTCTATGAACGATCTAGAGGCTACAGTTAACATTCGAATGACTTTAAATTTATGCACAGTGTTTAAGGTCAAAAGGCAGGGATCCTGGCCTTTTTCGTCGATTTCAATTAATTACTCCCAGAGTTATGGGCCCTGATCACTTTGAAATATCTTGTGAACGAAGGCGATGAGACAAATAAATCGAAACAATCGATTGATACATTGTTGTTACTTATGTTCACGTGTTCGTTTATCTGATCTATGGGGTGGCTAGATAATTAACTGCTAATCACAGTTTTAACGACGGATGCGCTACGACAGGATGCTATTCACATTTGTCGTTGAATGGACGAAAAATTCATAACTAAAATACAGACTGGTGGCTGGGTTAAATCAATGACCTTTGTTAAAGAGATGAAACGAACACAGCTCACCAATTATTCCTACGACTGAAGGGTGGGAGTTATTTTTAGCCCACCCCCACCCCCTTTTGCATGGCGGATTTTGTTGACTTTTTGATGTACAATCGAAGAAAATGGTTTGAAAATTCATTTTCTGCGAGGTTTTAATTGATGAATATCATGACTTTGGGGCGGAAGGATACGAGAGTTGAGACGTTGGTTAGGTTGAAATGTAGGGAGAAAAATTAAATGTATACTGGTCTTTACTTCTAGTTTTGCGTATCTCAAGTTTTCCATGCTGAACCTCGTACATGGTTTTGAGCAAGAAGTTGTCGCATTTTGGCCCTTCTGAGATAGAAAGCGTTCTACTAAACGGAAATTTGGAAAAACGTTAAATTTTAGTAATTTCCCCGAAAGCAAGGCAGAGTTAAGCAATTTGATTGGGTTATGGTTGAGAAACAGTTTCAAAAATGTTTTGCATTAATTTTAAGCTGAAAGATAATTACGTCATTGTTAGAAGTAACGAGTGGTGATTTGTGGTAATTAAGCTTAAATGTGATGTAAATGAGTCGTAATTATCTCTTGATATGACAGGTTTAATTACTAATTTGTGGTCAGACATTAGCTGGTATTTGTAGATAATCTTACTAATTACTTAGTGTTTTCCGTTAAAAACAGACATCTGTTATTAAAACAAAGTAATGATTCTTAAATCAATGAAAATTGTATGGAAGAGCAATTTGCTTCTCTCCCTCTCTAAGCGACAACCAGTAAAAATAGAAAACCACACTGCTTAACATCTAGTACTCGACATTTTATAAGTAATATTTTATTGACCAATATATGGTCCCCTCGTAAGTGCACATCGGTGTTTGCTCATGATATCAGCTGTGCCACATATATAATCATCACGGTTGCCATGTCTGAGCAGAGTATCCGACAACACTTGAAACGTCCATCAACACAGTCTTAATACTTTTATGCTTATCTTAAAGGAGCTAAATCGCTAACATTTGGGACCTAGAAATTGACACCTATAATGTAATATGAATGTATATAAACAGATTTATATTCAATAGTTTCCGGGGTTTTTTTTTTACTCTAATTTCCAATCGGTTATGTTCGGCGAAATAAGCCAGCATTCTCAATCGAGACCAAATTTCCAGCGTCTGTTTATTCCAGTCTACATACGCCGTTTGAGTTGGTGCAATGTGTTTAGCCTCGTCACTCCAGTCTCTTGTTTAATACTAGGGCTGAAATGCATTATGGTACACGATTCATGTTCCAATGGTAAAATGTTTATTTTGTCTTAAACATTGGACATCAGAAGCCCATCTTTTTTCGGTAAGATCACAGCATCAATGTTGATTTAAATTGAAAAATAATTTTTGTTTTCAATGTTGAAGATTTTGGATGATACTGAGTTAGAGACTAAGCTACTTTAACTTATCTTAGCCACATCTTTTGCCTTAACCTCAAAACGTACAGTTGATTGACACAACATTTGGCTATATTATATTATTCCGTACATTGATAGGCGTTAGGGTTATCAATTCATGATAATTAAAACTTTGGTTTATTTTCATAATGGACTATCCAGACAATTTTCATACATATGTGAATTATTGTCTACCCATCAAAGTCGAAATTAGATCGAATTTTAATTTGTGAGATAAATTTGCAAAGACGGTAAATCTGAACTGCCATTATAACTGAAAACCCGTCCTATTCGAACGACTACACGCCATTTCATGCCAAGTCGTCCATCCTGCACCCTTGACAAGGAAAAGGCAGAAAATCCCGAGGAACTTTCTCGGCTACCAATGGGATCGAACCTGTGAACTCATGGTTAGTTTGCTATGCTCACAGAACGACCATGGTTCCTTTCAGTAAGGCAGTTAACATTTGTTAGTTGCTAGGGTGAGACGAAAGTTCATGGTTCCGTTTACATCCAGGTTCACCCTATCCTGTGTCACAGCACTAAGTCGACGCAATCCTGTTTCATCGGCTTATATAAGTTTATAAAATTTGGTATTGCGCTCGTTACTGCCGACATCATCATTCAAAGGCGCTTTACAAAACACATAAATAAATATTCAAAGAACATAACAAACATACATAAACGTAGTACATAGTATTTGACTGTGGCATTTAAATTAAATTTAGCAGAGTTTTATTTATTCTGGAAAAGTACGCATAAAAAGATGTCTTTTTAATGATTGTTTAAATGTTCCTAATGTTGACGAAGACGTTACAGAATCTGGGAGATCATTCCATAGTTGAGGACCAGTTGCCCTGTCTGCAAAAGTTCGTTTTTTAGTAAATGGCACATGGAGGAGTTCAGTAGTAGCTAAACGTGTTGAACGTCGATTTACATTATATGAAATTTGATTTTTTAAATAGTCCGGGGCCAGATTGTTCAGGCACTTGTAGACCATGACGAGGATCTTGAATTCAGCTCTTACTTTTACTGGTAGGATGTGGAGCTCTTTCAGTGCAGCAGTTGAGCTTGAGTATTTAGATACACCAAGCATCATTTTGGCGGCCATGTCTTGGACTCTTTGTAAAGGAAGTAAGGTAGAAGCAGGGAAATTGATATAGAGACAGTTACAATAGTCAATATACGAAAACACAAGAGCATTTACTAGCTTGAGGCAGGTTGTCTTGTTTAGAAACGGTTTTAACTTTCTGAGATTAAACAAAGCTGGGGCTGCATGTCGTGTTTTGAGGGAGATATGAGATTTAAGGGATATATTTTGATCAAGAGAGTAACCCCTAGCACTTCAACACTATTAGAACGGCTCACCATGATATCACCGACTTTTACATCAGGTGCGAGGCAATTCGACAATAGGCGAGTGCTTCCAAACACTATACATTCGGCTTTGTCATCATTCATTTTCAAGCGTTTTTGTTGCATCCAACTCTTGACATTGACCATGGTAGGTGTAATACGAGATAGAGTTGCGAGGTCAGCCGAGGCATTGTAAGCTTTCCAACTGGCCTACACGTTATGGTCATCAGCATATCCTATTAGGTTAACGCCGTCACCAATGGAGTATTGCAGAGAACTAGCATAGCAGGTAAACAGAACGGGACCGTTAATGCTACCCTGTGGCACTGAGAAATTGATGTTAATTGCAGGAGTCATGAACATGGACTTCAAAGTTTCTGTCAGCGAGGTACGAAGCTATCCATTGTACGATTAGTATGATGTTATCTGCTATCTTGCGATCCTGTTTTGTCCTGCCTTCAACTTTCTATGAATTTTAATAGTTTGACTGAAATATGGACTTTACGTTGTGTGTTTCTTTTTAAATAATGATACTCTGGAAACCCTTATTGTTCTTAATCCTTGTTGATATAACAGATAGAATAAACTACAAATGTAGCTTTGTTATTTCATGTAAAGATGTCTTTTATAATCTGGATTCCACGAATCTTGAAAATGTTCTGTTCCGACTGGGCCAATGGGTTCACTCTCATATCGACTACGTCCCCGACTGCACCCAATTTACTTCCAAGATTAAGAGATCTAATTAATCTAATGATTATTGTTGAATAACTTATGCATTATATATTACAGCTTGTTTTCTGTAATATCAAAGCAAAAATATCAACTTTTTGTTTTTGAAAAATATTTGGAGAATATAAGATGAATCGATTCAAATTTGTATACTTGTCACGATATCAACCTTGATGGAAGGGGACGTATAACTCCATCATGAACGATCTCTTTCTAATGACTTTTCACTGTGTACTAATATTGAAAATGTGTGGCTATTTCTTCTTAGAAGTAGCTGGGAGGAGAGGGATCCTCTGGTGACCAACGATGGGCATATAGGTATCGATTATTATACCTGTAATATTGCATATCACACCCTATAACCATCGAGCCTCGGTATGATACTGATAGCAAATTTCATCGGGCATACCTTTAATCTGCTCGACAACATCGTCAACTAATTTAAATTCCATAATAGTCATATTTTGTAATTTGGTTTTATTTTTCTATTTTTCAGTTCCTTAACATGACGGAGGCGGATTGTCTTCATGACGGGGTACGGGATGTCCTGAAGGTTCTCCATGACAACATAACATTCAATACTAGTCACTGTCCTCAAGTCTTGCAACCTAGGTTGCTAACACACAGCCAGTATTTTTACTCGTACTTCACGCCTGTTATTTTGTTGGTAGGACTTACTGGAAACATATTGTCATTGCGTGTGTTTTTATCAAAGAACATGCGTAAACTATCCGCCAGTACGTATCTAGCCGCACTGTCGACGTCAGATATTCTCGCACTTATTTTTTATGTGTTCGTTGATTGGTTAAAAAGAGGATTGCCGGCATTTAACGCTGACTTTAAAGTGATGTTTTTGGAAACTAACGTTGTGTGCCAGGCGATTTTATATCTCTCATACCTCAGTCGGTTTTTGTCTGCTTGGTTTATTGTTAGTTTTACAGCGGAAAGATACATTGGTGTGTGTTTACCGTTAAGACGGAGGGATATTTGTGGAAAACGGTTTTCCCAGAAGATAATATGTACGTTAGTGGTTTGTTCAGGGTGCATTATGATGTATAAGCCTTTATTAAGTGGTGTATATGAAATAAATCACACTAAAGTTAAAATGTGCACGCGCGATCCAGAGTTATCGTTTCCTGTCTTTATATTAGACAGTATATTTGCTGTTATGATAACTTTTATTCCATTTATTATAATAACTGTATTAAACACTTTAATCATGAGAAAACTTTTCTTGAGAAATAAAAAGCATCGTTCTATTAAAATTATCACCGAAGAAAGCATCATAAAGTTAGAATTTACTATTATTTTACTAGTCATATCCTTTGTTTTTATTGCCTTAAATTTGCCTTTCTTCTGTGTATGGTGTAAACAGTTTCTACTTTCAATTTCAGCTAGTATGAATAAACATGCGCATGACTTTGATAATATGCAAGGATTGCTACTAATAACTCGGGTAATATTTTATCTCAATTATTGCATCAACTTTTTTCTCTACAGCGTCACCGGCGCATATTTCCGAAAAGAACTCAAAATCCTGTTTTTCTACAAGTCACCGGATGTAAAAGATTATCGACGTTGTTCCAACTACACGACCACGCCCAATTCTTGGGTATGACTAAAAATCTGCTGCTTGAAAGATATTTTCGTTCTGAAAAAAACACCTGATGAATATGAGATGCAGATACAAACTGTCTGACAATATTCGTTATATCAGATGCAGATACAAATGGTCTAACAATTATCTTAAAGCAGCAGATGACCTGAAAATGACCAATCAAGATGGAGATAAGGGAGGAGTTTTACCCAGAAAACAGGATTTCTGGACATCAGGTAATACACAGACGGGTCGGGGATTTGGGGTACATCCGGACGATTTAACGCCCTTTTCCTTGCACGGTCTCCGTCCTGCACCATTGACATCCACTTTAGCCACAGTGGCTTCCGAATGCAACTTGATAACTTTCCAATGACAATGCTGTATTTCCGTACATAGCTAACTCGTTCTCGTGTTCGGGAAATTGAATAATTTTGTGATAATATTTTAGATATTTTATAGACTTGTAATTGGAATCAACAGTTTAGTGTACAAGATGGATAATGTTTCAATCAATGAACAGTATATATAAATGTATATATATATTATAGTGTACAGTCAGGAAGCTGTTTTATCAGTGGACAATTAGCGCCATTTTCTATCAATGGAGGGAAGCATGTTCAATTTTTTTACACAATGGACATTACCATAATTATGACATGAACACCGTGGAAAACAATCTGTGCGATTTTTTTGTGCGAAGATTTATCAAACATAATTTGTAGATCATGGCAATGATACACAAGTAAGCGATACAATGTGTAAATATAGATTACTATGCTTTTTATAGATATGGCACAGATTGGAGTTTTTAATTTATAGAAATATTTATTTTGTTAAAGTTTCTATTTGATCATATTATTCTATCTGCTTTTGCAGGTCTCAATATTCTTGATCTCACTTCAACTGTTTAGTCTGTGGTGTTTTTAACCCTTTAAATTTCTTAAAATAGAAATGAAATAACACAAGGGTTATCGTCTTGCTTTTCTGCACCAATCGAGATAATAAAAAACAGGGATCTATGGAGTGAAATAAAATGGAATGGGGTTTGCTGTCCCACCTGTTCAGCTCCTACTGTGTACTATGAGGAACATTTTGCCCAGACGTAGGCACTATACCCTATTCTTATATCGAATTTCAACCGTTAAGAGATCTTTTACATGAACGCCAATATGTACATGAGACCTCGGTTTTCGTTCAATCCGAAGGACTATACGTTGTGAATTGCCAGACTATCCGTCCTGCACCACTTGCAAGTAGGAACCAAGACGGGAAATTCCTGACTTCTCGGTCAACGCAGGTGTGGAACACGAAACGGAACGAACCTGGGTTCCGAGGGATCACCGGGACTTCGGTTGTTCATTGCCAGTCCTGCATCATCTTCTTAAATATTTTTTATACCGATAGTCCATTGGCCAATCATGCTATTTCATTGACATTTCGTCTAATAGTTTGGATGCAGCGATGGCGGGTGTGGCGCCAGGCAGGGTAAGCTTACTCTTCCGGACACCTGTTACCACTGTTTATCGTGTATTTTGTACACGGTGACCAGTCCATCTGCTGATTACACTATTTTGCCTCGGCCGTTTTTATTGGACTTCGAATTTTGACTAATGGTTTGGATTGTTCGTACGTGGTTTTATTTTATTATTATATCCCAAGAAACACAAATCTCTCTGTGTTATGCCACACTTTACAAAAAACTTGACTTTTATTTCATGGTATGTTTTACGAGAATAGATCGAGTTCCACGAAACATGGTTCTCCCTCAACTCCCAAGCACACATTCCTTTGTGGGATATGACATTCCACAGACGGCTTAAATTTACAGTGAACGCAGGAGGCTGCTAGGTTACGCTATAAAACTTAAAAAAATATAACTTAGTAACCCTTGCTGCTCTAATTTGACGTTCAAATACATTATATATTTTGTTCGTTATTAGCACGCAGTGTATACATATTTATCTGATATTCATAATATATAGCAAACTTGATGAAATCTGTCTAGTAAATAATAGAATATCCAAATTATGAAGTGTATTATAAAAGGGATTAAGAAGCAATAAATTATTAGTCCAGCGCAGTCGATCACAACTATAACAGTGTTCAATTCTAAATTTAGTCTTTTACAATTATTGCAGTTATAAAGTTTTGCTCAAAGCATATGGCATTGTTATTATCTATGTATATGCGTATCATGCTATTATATATTGTTATTATCTATGTATATTTGTTATGATTGTTGTTATTATGTATATTTGTTTTATGATATTGCTGGTTTTTAAGTCTTGCTCAATACATTAGTTATCTCTAATGGGTCATGTGTTATTTATTCATTTATATAAAGTATATTATTTTGATTCTGTTTCATTTCATGAAAAGTTAAGATGGTCACCCACCGATCAATTACGTTTATTTGCAAACCGATGTAATAAAGGCATACGTCATGCAGTGTGTTATGAGAGAAATTTCTATTTCTATCCCTCAAATGATCAGTTCACATATTTCCAGTGGTGTACCTGGGATCTCTTACCAGGACTCCACCGCGCCCAACCAATGGACATGGAGGGATCCAGGCTAGAAAATACAGAAGAACTATCTCGTCCAACACCTGGACTGAACCCGAGAATGCCTCGCCGCACTCACTGTGGATACCCTCGCCCACAATGTGATGTCTTTGAAATAGAAATTGAAGGCCACCAGTCAATAACAATATTTCATAAGATGCGTATATTATAAAGACAGGTATTATTATAGATAGCATCAAGTCAGCTACTTTTAATTAAAGATTGATATGTAAATAGCATCTAGTCAGCAACCTTTAATTAAAGACCGGTGTTATTGTAAATGAGAACAAATAAGTAACTTTTAAGAAATTGATATGGTAATCAAAAAAACTAGGTAATGTAAAGGGAATGGATGAAAATTTCAGTCAAGTTGATCCACTCTCTATCGAGATTTTAGTGGCTGAATTTTCATCCTAGTCTCGATCATCACTACTAAAGTCGTTACGATAAAAACAAAGTCTCGATTATCCATTTCGTGATTAAATCATGAATGAAAATTGAGCAGCGCATGGGATCCTATTGTAAAAAAAAGGCAACATGCTTGGCGAGTGTAAAATATAACTATAGAGTGAGGGGTCTTACTGACCACGGGGGGGGGGGGGATGTGGATAGCATGTGAGCGCTGTATCATAAGGCCTGTCTTTGAGTCAAATTGCGCTGTCGAATCGCCGGTTGTACGTGGCAAGGAGTAGGTTCCCTTGTCCGTCCTCGTGGGGTTTCTCCGGGTCCTCCGGTTTCCTCACAATACTAAAGATCCCTACATACAAGCGAATTACTGAAATAAAATTAAAACAAATATGTTAGTCCCGAACTGACCTAGTTTGTTTCGCGGGTCAGATTGATATATCGACTCAAGTAAGTTCGGTTATTTGTCTTACATACCTTCACGTATTTTGATAAAATACTTTTCCATTTTCTCCTATTTTACGATATAATTTCCCATATAGCTTATAGACTGATATACATGTAATACGAAATATCGCGAGCCGCAATTGTTTTCAAGACAATTGTGGGTGGATACACCTTTAAATAATTTAATCTGTGGGGACATATTGATGGAAAAGCAAACGATACAGTAAACGACTCGTGTAGCAATATTGCTAGAATTTTTGCTCTTGAAATTAACGATGGCAAAATATTGTATTCAATAGTATCTGTGGCAAGTTATAAGATTCGCATATTATGTACTTAAATCAAAATGGAATGACAGATGGTTATGTATTCACGTAAAAATGTTTTAACGATTCGGATAAAATGACAAAATAATTGAATTGGTCATGGATTCTTTGTCCTATCTCCACATATACTATACAGTTCATAGTGTTCTTTATGTTCGACGCAGATCGATGTCTCCTCCCTGAAGAAGTGTGGTATAAATCACCTAATCTTAAAACACATTTCGTTGAGTTTTCGTTCTGGTAGGGAGTATTGGTAAAAACCCTTGGTTTTAACGCGTATTCTGAAGTTACTATGGGGATGCGCTGTCAAACTGCTAAAGATGGCAGAAAGTAAGTTCAAATAATACACATCGATCAAGCCACTTCAAAAACTATCACCGTAATCTTTTAATATATTATTATAAGAACGCATCTATCTCAACTAAACGAAGAATAAGTTGAGATTTGTTAATTTGTATATTGAAACAAGATAATTACGATTTGGGGTTGGTTGTATAATGAACGGACTAGTCCCAACGGGCACCCTACCGATTGCCAATGGATGTAAATGTTTTATAACTCACATTGTACCCTACTCCAGTGTATTTCAAACGCAACAAAAAACAATAAATAAACAGATGAGACGTAGTGACTGCAGTTCTTTACTGTCTCTACCACATGGATTAAAACTCGCAATTTCTTTCATACGCTAAAACTACTACTATTTATCAGTTAATGCATTTTCGCTCTTTTAAGCGTTTTCACCACGGAAGCAACTCGCTTCGTGCTTCCTCGTCACGCCCTTGTCATGTTCTTGCACGTCCGCACAACACCCAGTGTAGCGCATCTGGTTGATCGCAACGAGATCATGTCCTGGACGCATGTTCCATACCCGTGTAGCGAGGCCAAAGTCTTTGTGTGAAGGAGGGTTAATATAAGGAATATAGTCTTGCTAGTTGGCTATACTATGCGTATTTTTAAAACTAAATTACAATGGCGACGAAATAAAAATTAGCTCTGATAATAGTGTATAGTATACCTGTTATAAACAAATGTGACATTTGGTCTATAAAAATCTTCCTTTTCTCAAGGATGAATAATTTGTTTATAGCAGATATAATGATATAATGTAATGATGAAACATGTTGGGACCATTCACAACTGGCTTGATAATGTCTGGTATACCTAATTAACAAGTAGAATAATATACCTTGGTTGCTTATATTGTTTTCGCTTCGGCAATCAATTTTTCTTATGAATATTTGGTGTTAAACTGCTATCCTCGCGACTCTTCATAACTAGAAGATTGATCGAAAAACTAAATCTATATATCATAGAAAAGAATCCATTCGGAGTAACGACCGAAGAAGCGTTGTCTTGATTCGAAAATATCTGAAATGCGACTTGATGATCACGATTCGTGTATTTCCCGTCTATTTTGTATCATATTCTGAAAATTAGACTATTTGAAAATCCAAACGGAACAAAATAAACGAACGTAGATACTATTCCATGATAATGAGGGGGCAACTCCTTTAAATACTATTATTTATGTCTAATTATTTAATTAATACGTCGTCATTTCTATATTTATATGTTGTTTTCTTTAATCAAGACAGGTGAAAATGTCACTGGTGGAAACTTTCAAAAATCCAACGAACATGATTTGGAATTCACTCTCGTTTAAATGCAAATGACTTATAATTTAACCAGTGTTTTCTATTGGCTTGCTTGATGTACGTTGTTATATCATAAGGTCTAATGTTACTTTATTTGCCACTTTCTTCATACATTCCTGTAATAATTCCATTCTGATTTGACATACTTAACAAGTGGTCTTCGTCGATAATGTCTATTTACTCATTACGTAAACTAAGATAGAACAGACGTAGCAGTTTAAATGTCAAGGCGACGTTCTTGCAAATTTATTCGCTTGAAGAAGGTGTCATTATGCTGCTATAAAAAATACAAAATGAAAATGTAGTTTTGCGTGCTATATTCTGCAATTTATTCGCCTGGATAGGGTATCATTATCTTATGGTTTTATGTGTGCTATATGGTGGAAATTTTTATCCCAAAAGAATAATATCGAATTCTAACTGCGAAGGATTATTTTTCAACCTTCGTCAATGGTGCAGGGCGGAGGGTATGACAATGACAGTTTTTAGTCGTGTCGGTGGGACGAAACACCGCCGTTCCATGTAGACGTTTGAAATTCGAAATAAGAATAGGCAAACTAGCCCTCATTAGTCCAGTTGGTCCAGAAAAGTAGGACGTTAAACCCAATTTCAGTTCATTTCATTTCATTTTGATGTGAGTATCTATTATAAAGGATGTAACTGTCATAGTTGAGAATACTAGAATGAGAGAATAGGTTTCTGTTTCCACACATACATCTAGGGAATAGTACAATCATATTGCTGTCATATTTATATCATATCTGGGGTTTGAAGTAGATTCCTTAGACAGTATAGAACATTGCGATAAAAGTTTGATGTATATTTTATGAATTTTATTGTCATGCATATATCGAGGGAATACGAGAATAAGAGATCGATCATGAATGGTAAGGATACTAATTTACATAAATATAGTAAAGTTACGTATGTTAGACACTAAGAACTACTTCGTTCTGACAAGGATGGCAACAATTGATTGATCTTTAATTATCTACCAAGAAATTTGTGTTTGGTGAAGATTTTAAACGGAATAAGACACAGCGTGACATGTCTATCAAAATCGATTTAGCCTATTATTTATTATAACTGTGTGCTTTACTGTAAAAAACTTGTATAAACTTTATATTTTATATCTTGTTTCATGTTTACCGTTTACAGTTGTTGTATTACATCGGAAAAGTTACTTTCATCGACCAAACGCTTAATTAACGTATTTATTTAAATATGCTTGAATAAAGTATTATAAAAATATATACTCCGAATTTCGTGTATATATAAAGTGGTATTTTAAAAATCTTAGACATATAGCACCTTGTCTTAACGCATGCTGTACATCTTGTCCCTAGTACACAAAGCATTGTCAGAATTTACTCAACTTTTAACCAGAAACACAAAACTTTGCACAAAGTTATCTTATTGGTGTATCTGAAACATTAAAACAACAAAAGTTTCTAATTAAACAAAGGCAAACAATTTTGAGTCAATTCTTAATTTAAATCTGAGAATGCTTTGTGAAATTGGGGCCAGGTGTTATATACATGAATTTTATATATAATATACTATTCAAAATAAGTAGGGGATATTTGATTTTGGGGGCATAATACTAAAATATGCAAATGACTACGAAAAAAGTCACTATAGAACCTAACAGAAGAAACATTTCCAGTTACATGTGACGCCCAAACGCACCAATAGCTACCGCATGGAATGCAGGTGATGCTTGGGATCATCATGGGGGTCCAACCCAAGATTTGCACGACTCTGACTTTAAATGTTACAGTCATTGTGGCATTGAATTCCAGGGTGGAAACATCAGTTTAATTGTTTTAGTGACCAGAAAACAAATTTTGATATGCGTCGGCTTACCCAAAATGAAGGGTTACGTGCCCTTGGCATGCTACAGATCGGCACAACACAGGCGGTTGTGGCGCGGACGATGAATGTCTGTCATAAGCAGGCTATGGTCCAGATACCGTGATACACAATCTGTACAGGACAGACCACGCTCAGGTCGACCAAGGGCGACAACTCAAGCCCAGGATCGATTTATCCGTACCTTAGCCTTGAGAAATCGTGTCATCACAGCAAATCAGACACTGGTGTGAGAGTGAGTGGCCAGACGATTCGGAATCGACTACATAGGGGTCCCCTTCGCGCCCGACGTCCTCGCGTGATCCTTTGTTTGAGAGATCATCACATTCAGGCAAGACGTCGTTGGTGTAGGGATCGTCAACACTGGGATAATCGACGCTGGAGCAATGTGGTGTTTTCAGATGAGTCAAGGTTCACTGTTGATTTTTGGGACAGACGTAGGAGGGTGTGGCGTCGTCGAAACGAGCGCTTCCAAGACGTTAACGTCATCAGACATGATCGATTTGGGGGTGGTTCTGTTATAGTGTGGGGAGGCATCACTGTTGCTGGAAGAACGGCTTTACATGTTGTTGCAGGGCGTGTTACAGGCCATTACTACCGGGACAACATCTTGTCAGTCCATGTTGTGCCGTTCGCACGACGTCATGGCCGCTGTTTCATCTTCCAGGATGACAACGCAAGATGTCACAGGGCCAGGATCGTTACAGGTTACCTCCAACAACAGAACATCACCACAGAGCACTGAGTCCCGACCTCGCCCCCATCGAGCATGTCTGGGACATGCTTGGACAGAGGTTACCCCAACGTCAACAACCTCCTGCTAATGTCCAAGAACTTGCTGCTGCGTTGCAACAGAAATGGGGCAATCTGGACCAAAATGACCATAGACGTCTCATTAGGAGTATGCCTCGTCGGATCAATGCTTGTTTGGCAAACAGAGGAGGATTTACCCGTTACTGACTTTGTTGTGATGCTGTGGTAACTTTGCTGTTTGACCCCGGGTATCATTTTACCCTTATAATGGTCAGTCTGTGCCCTACTTAGTCTAACGATCATTTGGAATAAATCGATGAATGTGAACTTCATTTCATTTTGTCATTTGTTTCTTCGTCAGTTTCATTAGGTGACTTTAGTAACACTTAAAAATCAAATATCCCCTACTTTTTTGAATAGTATATAAGCAATCTTTAAATCTTTACTCTCATATAACTGATTATTCACAATCGATTGGTTCTGTCAGGCGAAAAATAAAACTCCCTCTGTTAACCTTAATTGATTATCATTCACTGGCTATAAATCACTAGACAGGCGAGTCAATTCTATAGAGATTTAATGTAGGTAGTCTAAAATTACAAATTAACAATTGACAAAAAAAGGGGGTCAGTGTGTAGAGGAACTTTCATAAAATTCTATATTTTACAAAAGGGGAATTATATTGACGAGACACGCACAAACTGTCGATAGCTTGTCAAGATACAGACATCTGACGCAATAATGGTTAGTTTAAAGGCATTTTATTTTATTAACAATTTAATGCAAGGTTTATGTTAGTGTGCTATGGAGGAAAATTTTGCCGGACAACGGTACTACGGCCTACTCTTATATCGAATTACAAACTGTCAAGGGTTCTATTAATTGCACGCAAATGGTTACACGGGACCCCGGGTGTTCTATCCAAGCGAATATACGTTGTCCTTTGTCAGGCTCCTCGCCCTACACCACTGACAAGGTAAACCACGCCGGGAAATCCCGATGAACACAGGAATCGAAGAAGGGACCTCGAACTCGACGTTAGCGACGCTATGTCTACTGACTGAGCTAAGTGAGGTTTTAACACAACGCATAAAGAAAATGAAATGGGATTTAAAGTTTTACTTTTTCTAAATCAACAAGGCAAATAAAGACGTGTGGTCCTCATGTAGTCTACAATGAGAAAATCATTGTTCCGGCCGTGGCGTCACGACCTATTTTTAGTTCGGTTTTCATATCTTCCGAACCACTAGGCGATATTTCCAATCAGGTGAAAATAATCTGAGAATCCCTACGAGCTTTTTTCAACCCGGAATCAGATCGAACCCCACGCATAAAGGAATGTTTTACTAAATTGTCTGAATCCCAAACCATTTTATATTGATCATTCTGATTTTTATCATCAGACGACAGTACAACATTGACACGCAACATTCTATAATAATTGGTGTACTGTTAGAGTAGTACATTAAATCTATAAGGTTCTGTGTAATGGCACAGATTCAGGCGAACATACACTGCATTTAAATGTATAAAAATAAAAGAACTAATAATGTATAATTTCAAAAGCATAAAATCTGAAATCCTACTGAGAGGTTTATGTTCATTCTATGAAGGGAAGCAATCCATTCTCAGACATTAATCTTGAAGGGTACAGTATAACATTAGACTTTTAAAGTAGACGGTCATTTTAATCCGGTTAGTGCTGGTGGCTCATTAACCAGGATGTTCCGCTTCGATCCCCGGGGGTTGGGATGGCCTAATAATATAGAGTGTCGCGCTTCGAACCCTAGCTGGCCGGTTATCTGATTTGATCCCCGGTGTGACTTAGAGATAGAGACGCCTTCTGAACCTCCTAGGTTCACTCCGAGTACTTCGGTTTTCTCCCACAGGAAAGACCCCTTGCGCGTTCGTTAAGATAATAAAAATGAAAGCGGACTTTAAACACCAAGAACAACAACACAACAAGCTTCGATCCTAGTGTAGGGTCGGAAAGTTCCACCTGATTTACTGTTGCTGTCTTGGATGTCCCCCTTGTCAGCAGTGGCAAAGTACATCGTGTAATTCCTCGGGTGTGATGAAAACCAAAGTTTCTCGTCAGTAATAATGACCTATAAAATTATTTCACCGCCTATTTATACGTTACGTTTGCAATTGGCTTACCCAAAGCATGCCACCATGCTCGATTGGTATACACGGACGTCGCTGTACTAGTCTTGTTCTATAGAACTTTAAAAACAACTCCCACAAGTTGAAAGCATAAAATCTGAAATAAAATACGAAATAGCCAAACATAGCACAAATATCTCGACATAGCACAAACATATCCCAGCGTAACATATCAATATTATAGACGAATTCCACAACACTTCTGGTATTTTCTCACGCTGGAATGCCAAGGCCAGTACACCCAATTAGTTGGTTAACATTACATTAACTTGTAAAATAAATTATGGTATCGCATTCCCTATGAAATCAATGGACTGGCTTTTATTTCTAATAATTACCTTATGTGTTGTTACTTTTGATCAGTTTTTGGTATCTTTTAAAGGCCCCATTATCTACAAAATACTAATTGATAACCAACAACCATTGTTGACTACCAGGACAACGTATCGTGGGCGTTTGTTTCTTTGCCTGTCAACCTATCTTTGATAATAATTACTATCGCAGTCACCATGTCGATTAATAAATTGCAGATAAACACATTTTTTTGATAAATCGATGTTGTTACACGTAAATAAAATAAACCATGCACCTAAACAATACAGTATCTTATCACTTACGCTTGATAAGCTACATAAACAGTCATGTGTAATATTAACAATAGTCTGTGAGTATCGTACAAAGAAGATAACAACAGATCGGTCATAATTTAAATATGAATGATCAATTTTTTTTATCATATGATGGTAGTTGAGGATAGACCTAGAATATTCTAATTAACTAACAACAGATTCTTATCAATGAGGTTTAATTAGAATGTATAGATCAGTCTGAATGCCGACAATGGAACGGAGAATGTACAATACAATCAAAATGAAAGTAACTTTTTACCGGTCTACATACAGATATAAACACACCTATTGCACACATTTCATACTAGCGCGAACTTTACAGCATCAGGTCTGTCTACAAATATCTTAGTCCCAAAACATGTAGTTCAGGTGCGGAACTAGGACTTTTGAAAAGGGGGGGGGGCGCAAAATGAGGGAACTTACCACGGAGACGGGGCAAGCTCCTGAGACGGGTTCTGGATGACATCGCGGCTGGTACGTTCGTGCATTTTGATGCGCGAACTCTTAGTTTTCCTATTACTGGCACGCGCACGGGCACTATTTCTTTTTCTTTTGCATGTACCAAAATCTGGGTTTTCGCGCGGAGGTACTTTTGAGGTATTAGCCTGAGAAGCATAACACTTGCCACTGTACCTCTGTATCGCTAATTATAAATCGAGTGTGTGAAGACAGTGTATATAGATCACGCAAAAATTTTTCAGTACAGAGTTTATTCTCGCTCTATTTGCCGCTAAGCAAACCAATGGGACTATTTTCTCAACAGTGTATGAAGTTATCCATAAGCGATAATATCCTTACACCGAGAGAAATTATCTAGTCTCGGTGAAAAACCATGATCATCTGGTAAAAAATTACTTTTCTATTTTTTGGAACGAAAAACAGTGTTTTTAAAAACAAACGAACCTGCCGCACATGAGGAAGTCATTATACTGTAGTGTCACAGTAGTTCATGTTCCCCTACCAATCCGTAGATTACCTCCAATTCCTATTCTCTTACCGATCCGTAACTAATTGCCTGTAGTTTTGATTAGTAGAAGTAAAGATTTCAATGAGAACAGACGTTTGTTGTTTCTGCTCCTCTACTCGCCGCTGTCTTGGCTAGAATATTTAGTATCTTTGTGGTGCCAACTAACCAGACCTGCGCCTCTAGAATAATAGCGGCACGGCATCACATTGGTGTCAGAAGTTGTTAAAATTCAACGAGAATTTGTTTTTGAAGGCCACGTGTCAGTGTGACTTCCTTATCATCGCCGACATCGGTCGAATATTGTGAAGGATTGGAGCCGTCAGAATCGACACTCCCTTTGACATATTTCACCCCGGTGAGGTCTTTCCTATTATATTTTTGAAATTTGTATGTTGTATTATTGTGTATGTCGTATTGGAGCATACATGTAAATTTTGATAGATATTCAAGGACACGGTGGGCCTAGCAATTTGCTTTGTTATAGTCTATATTGTAATAGTGTATTGTTCCCTAACCTGTACGTGTAAACCATGGGCTATAGTCTATTTCATTCAAGTGGCCCAAAATAATTTTTGTTGTTTTTCCCACTTGTTCTTAAACCATTTCTATAGTCTATTGTTGTTTTAATTTGTTTGTTTTCTATTTCTGACGATTTATGAGTGCTTCCGAATTGTTAAAATTTGTTGAACGTCACCCACTCTGCCAGCCGACTACATCTAGTGATCGTGTAGCTGTTCTTATTTCTGACAGTAAGGGACGTTATCTACAACAACAGCTCACCGACAGCCATTTCCCAGTGGAGTTTTTAACCTACCCCGGTGCCCGTACGGCTACCGCTGTTCAGTCTGCCATTGAAGATTTGGGTCATATATTTGAACGTCACCACAAATTAATGGTTGTCTACTCCTGGCTTGGGACGTGTGATATTACTCATAAACGCCGTCGTCCTGATACGCACATTGTTCTTCGTTATTCGGAGGGGGAAGATATTTCAGCAAAGTTGCTGCCAGAGTTCAAGAAACTGGGGGACTTTGTTATTTCTTCCAATCACAGCATTAAATTTGTCGGACTTCCTACCTATTCGGCTGTGGCCTACAACCAACATTTGGGTTACAAAGAGCCAACTCCAAAAAATATTGACAAAATTATTGCCAAGCAAACTACACAAATAAATTCTATTATTTGTGACTTGAATAGATCCTTAGGGCGCAACACATTGAGGTTTGATTGTGACCTAGTCAAAAGTAGGTCACCAAGACGTCGTACCATAAACTATACACTACTGAAAGACGGAATTCACCCTGGAGAGTTGTTAGCAAGGAAGTGGTTGCATAGACTCCAGCTAGATATAATCAAGGAGTGTTGGATAGACCACGAAAGTCTATCAATTCATCCAGACCCTCAAGAATTACAATCATTTTAACCTAACATGGCCACTGGAAACCCATGGGGTAATAACGACACAGTAACAACTCCTGGGATAGGAGGTTCCGAATCAAATATTAATGGTTCCTACACAAACCCCAAAGCCCCTGAAGGTAATATGCCGATCTTGTCACTACAACAGCACACAACAGCAACCAAGGAGGATATGCAAACACCAGCAACAAAGGGGGGTAATGATTGCCTTCCACTATTAATGAAAATTGCTGATAGTATAGACAAACTAGCTGGAGATGTCAAATCTGGAAACCAGTCCATTTTACAGCACATGCAATCCCTTAATGAAACCTTGGGTATTTCCCAGACTCAAAATCCGTTAAACAGAGGTTCAAACTCAAGTACACAACAAATCTCATCTACGCCAAGAGCAGGGCACCGTGCACCTCCTTTACAGCCGGTTTTGAACACCATCAGACATTGGGAGTATAACCACCCACTTCCGCCCCAAGAGAATTGGACGTTACCACATGAAGATGCACAGATTCAAAGAGCCCCATCGACCCATATGGCTAATGCCAACCATAGCTACAGATCTGATGTACCAAGGCAGAAACTTCCAACATTCGATGGCACTGGAGATTGGGATTCTTTTATGTTGCCATTTAACCGAGCAGCAATCAGAAATAACTGGGATGATGTAGAAAAATTAGACCGTCTTATCGAATGTATTAGAGGCCAAGCAGCAAGGTTTCAGGCCTCCCTTCCTTCACAGATACAACGGGATTTTGCCACTTTAATATCTTACATGGAAAAGCGGTTCAATCGCAAGGAGCCTCCGACAACTGCTAGGAAGCGGCTGGCCGATCTAAGACAAAAACACGAGTCAAATGAAGAATTCTCAGAAGAAGTGCGACGCCTGGTTACATTGGCTTATAAAGACGTTAATCTCGTTCTACAAGACGAGTTGGCAGCGGAAGCTTTTCTGAAGGGTTACAGAAACCCCAGAGTTGCTTATGAAGCCTTAAACCGTAACCCGAGGACTATAGCTGAAGCGCTTGACATCGTTACACAGCTAGAACACAACTACAGAGCAACTTTAGGCCGAGATGCTTATGTTGCACGAAAATCTAGACGGGTATCATGGAATGATATGGGCATGGATGCCTCATTAGATGAGACCTCAGATGATGGTGTTCGACAAGTTGCCCATGTCGCAAATCCCGCAGCTTCCCCGGTCTATGGCGAGGGCCATTGTTTGGAAGAGGATATGAAGGTTATTAGGGCAATGCTAGAAAAATTGAGAGGTCATCCGGATCCTATGGGCCTAGGATTGTCATCCACTCAATCGAGCCGACCACATTCTCCGAAACCTAGTACTCCAACAGAGGGTCAAAAACCAAAGCTATCTCCAACTACATCCGAATGCTTTACATGTAGAGAGAAAGGACATTTCCAACGGGATTGTCCAAGGCGTATATCACGATCTCCAAGCCCTTCTAAAACTGGCCAAAAGCTATACAAGATTGCGGCACAGCCTGATAAAGGGATTCTGGTACCAGTTACAGTTGCCGAAACTGGTACCGACGGCGTAGTGGACACTGGGGCTGACATAACTGTATTTTCAATGGAATATGCAGATAAAATTGCATTGCCATACCGAGAACACACCACCACAACATTAATGAACGCTGGAAATGGTAAGGAGATGAATGGATTCTTAGATGTCCCGGTACGGATGTACATAGGTGAGATTCCTATTGATTGTAAGATCTGTGTCGCGCCGATACGGGAAGATGTACTGATCGGAATGGATGTGTTAAAAGAACACAATGGAGTTATTCTTGCCAGGCAAGGTGATATCCTAATAGATGGGACACTGGTCCCCGGGCGGCACCGTCATCAAAATGATTGTCATATTGCAAGAGCAACGACCCAGTCAGACATCATGTTATCGCCCATGACAGAAACTGTTATTATGGCAGAATTGGATAATCCTGATGAAGGAAAAGTTGGTGTTCTTGACCCAGCCTCTCTGAAATCCGGAGCACACACTGGATCTGTCCTGGCCAATATGACAAATAAAATTCCGATAAGAATGGTGAATCCAACAAATTCGACCATTAAAATTGCAAAGGGAACCCATTTAGGGAAAATGGTCGAAACTGTTGATTGCGAATCTAATTTAGATGATGTATCGGTCGTTAACAAGTCTAGTAGCAGGGCTCCGGAACACCTCAGAGATATTCTGCAAGAGGCAACGAAGAACTTAACTGATGATCAAGCAGGAATCCTGGAGAGCCTGGTCACAGAGTTCCATGATATTTTTGCTGTGAATGGCAGCGACATAGGATGTTTTTCTGGTATAACACATCATATAGACACTGGTAATGCTAAACCTATACGCCAACCGCCTCGTCGAACCCCACTTGGTTTCCAAACGGAAGAAAAGGGACACTTGCGACAATTGTTGGATAATGGTACAGTGGTTCCGTCTACTTCAGAGTGGGCATCTCCTGTTGTCCTGGTTCGCAAGAAAGATGGTGGCGTACGGTGGTGTATTGACTACCGTAAGATCAACGATGTAACGACCAAGGATTCGTACCCCTTGCCGAACATTTCTGACTGTTTAGATACTCTTGCTGGTGCCTCTATATTTACTACTTTGGACTTACAAACTGGTTACCACCAAATAGAGGTAGCACCTGAAGATCAAAATAAAACAGCATTTACTACGAGATACGGGTTGTTTGAATATACACGAATGCCGTTTGGCCTTTGTGGGGCGCCAGGCACATTTCAGAGGGCCATGGAACTTGTCCTTAGAGGTCTTCAGTGGGACCATGTATTGATTTATTTAGATGACGTAATCATTGCTTCAGATAATTTTGAGGACCACGTGGAACACCTCCGGGAAGTTTTCAAAAGATTTCGGAATTTCAACTTGAAGCTCAAACCTAGGAAGTGCAAGCTCTGCCAGGACAAAGTGCTGTTTTTGGGACACTATGTGAGTGCAGACGGTATAGAAGCCAACAAAGATTTGATAGCTGTGGTTAGTGACTGGCCCATTCCGCAAAACGTGAAACAGTTACAAGCATTTCTTGGCTTAACGAATTATTATCGTCGCTTTATTCCTGAATATGCAGACAAAGCAGAGCCATTGTACCAACTGCTTAAAAAGGATGTCAGTTTTGAGTGGTCAATAAGCCAACATAACGCCTTTGAATTGCTGAAACAGTCTCTTACACGGCCACCAGTTTTGTCCTTTCCCTTACCACAAGAGACATTCATACTAGATACGGATGCCTCGAATGTTGCCGTGGGCGCAGTATTGTCACAGACTCAGAATGGAGAAGAGCGTGTCATTAGCTATGGAAGTAAACGACTTGGGCCAGCTCAGGAGCGTTATTGTGTCACCAGACGCGAATTGTTGGCAATTGTCACCTTCACAGACAAGTACAAGCATTACCTGCTTGGACGAAGATTCATATTACGGACTGATCATGGTTCCTTGACTTGGCTGTATAGATTCAAATCACCCCAAGGGCAATTAGCCAGGTGGCTAGAGCAGTTAAGTCAGTTTGATATGATCATTCAACATCGCAGCGGAAAGCTCCATGGTAATGCGGATTCCCTTAGCCGTTATCCGTTTGATGAGGAATGTGACTGCTATAACGCGGGAACGTATCTGTCCCGACTTCCATGTGGTGGTTGCAGATACTGCACGAGAGTTCACGACCAATGGGCCAAGTTTGAATCTGATATCGATGATGTGCTTCCTATAGCCGTTCGTCATGTACGAGATCGTGGCTATGTCATAGAAGAACAGCCATCCGGAGAAAGCTGGCTGGAAGGTTATGACTCTGCAGAGATCAGTCAATTTCAGCAGGACGATCCAGTCCTAAAGATTCTACACACCTGGCTTACAGATGCTCCTCCAATTGACAAGCAACATCTATTTTCAGAAAACCCAGCATTGAGACATTTTTGGTTGTGTTTTCCACAGCTCGTTCTGACTAATAATGTTATCTTCTATACTTGGAAAGATGAGAGCGGTAACCGGTCCCTCCTACTGGTACCAAACAAATTGAAAAGAATAGTTTTAGAGCTTTGCCACAATTCAGTTGTCGCAGGCCATCCAGGGTTTCATCGGACGCTTAGTCGTGTGAAGCAGCATTTCTACTGGTACTCTATGAGGAAAGATGTTGAGAATCACGTTGTAGCTTGTCCACAGTGTTCTGTTCACAAGAAATCATCTCACTCACACGTTTCTGGCTTACAAGAATACCGGGCAGGATCGCCACTAGATCGAGTCCAACTCGATATCCTGGGACCCTTCCCAGAGTCAAGGAAAGGTAACCGATATATTCTAGTACTGGTTGATCAGTTCACCAAGTGGACCGAAGCCTACCCCTTACCTGACCAAACCGCCGAATCAGTAGCTAGAAAATTCGTAAATGAATTCATCTCCCGATTTGGAGTTCCGCTAGAGGTTCATACGGACCAGGGACGTAATTTTGATAGCGATATGATGAAGCGACTTGGCCAGTTGTTGGGTTGGGCCAAGACAAGGACGACGCCCTACCACCCCAGCTCTAATGGACTAGTCGAGCGGTTTAATCGCACATTATTACAAATGATAAGATGTTATATTGGCCGTCAGGACGAGTGGGATGAGTATATCCCACTTTTAACTAGTGCGTATCGCAGTACACCCCACACCAGTACCAGTTTAACACCAAACCAAATGATGCTTGGCCGGGAAGTTCGGTTACCACAGGAATTGATATTTGGATTGATTGATCATAAAAACAACTCCACGAATGACTATGTGGAGAACCTTCGATCATCAATCGAAGAGACCCATGAGATAGCCCGTAAAAACCTAAAGAGATCTGCTGTAGGACAGAAGCGTCTCCATGACCTGCGAATAAACCAGAAAACTTATCAAGTTGGTGATATAGTCTACATTTTGGACACAGCCAGAAGAGTGGGTAAAAGTCCGAAACTCCAAGCACAGTGGAAAGGGCCAGCTGTCATCACACGAGTTCTTGGACCTGTTCTGTTTGAAGTTGCTCAACATAAGAAGCGGACTGTTTACCACCATGACCGTTTGAAACGATGTACTCTTGAAAGTACTCCAATTTGGGTCAATAAATTGCGACGTCAACTTCGTGTAGACATGACAGTACAATCAGATAATGTTGGAATTGTTGATCAGGGAACAACATCTAGAGAGGATGATTCAACAACATCAACCTCACCAGTTATCTGCGAACCTGTCATAAACGACTCTACGTTTCAAGGCTCCGTTGAATCGGCAGATTGGCCTGGGATACTGGATCCTGGTAGGTCTGTCGAGTCAACCGACTCCCAACACCAACTGTTTCCCGACCTAAAGCTACCAGATACCAGATTTTCGCGTTCTGGACGACCAATAAAGAAGCCGGCTAAATACAGCGATGTGTAACCTGTTCAGTGATTTTGTGATTGAAAACTTTAAAATGGGGAATATCAGTTTAATTAAAACTCTAAAAATTAAGGGGGGAATAGTGTAGTGTCACAGTAGTTCATGTTCCCCTACCAATCCGTAGATTACCTCCAATTCCTATTCTCTTACCGATCCGTAACTAATTGCCTGTAGTTTTGATTAGTAGAAGTAAAGATTTCAATGAGAACAGACGTTTGTTGTTTCTGCTCCTCTACTCGCCGCTGTCTTGGCTAGAATATTTAGTATCTTTGTGGTGCCAACTAACCAGACCTGCGCCTCTAGAATAATAGCGGCACGGCATCACAATACTAATAATAACAGACGAGAACTCTTTTTGGGCACAGGCTTTCTTACTGAGTAGTAAATCGTCCACAAACAATCATGAAGGAACTATAGAAAGACTAGCGACGACTGTAGACAGTAAGTAGGTTATACACTATACTTTTGAGTCGAGATTACTCGCTTTGAGTCGAGATTACCAGCTTTCAAGTCACCGATAACCAATTATGTCAGAAATACCATACTGACATTCGGTTTTTTCAAGTTGTACGCGAACTAACAATCGGCGCCCTAACTGTCTTCGTCAGCTACTTTCAGTTTCACAGTGGCGTACGACATTTGGTTTTTTAAGTTGTACGCGAACTAACAATCGACGCCCTAGCTGTTTCGTCAGCTATTTTCAGTTGCTGGCGTACGGCCAGTGCCGGTGGGAAAAGACAACATTAAAATCAGAAATGGTTTATTTATTATTGTCGGACTTACGGTATCAATCCTGTCTAACAAATCATAAAGCTGTGGTGTTACGGTAGCGGCATAGTATTTCACCGTAACACCACAGCCACTCTAACCATTCATAATACATCTAACTATCATACCCTACACATTTCCCCTCGACCTACTTTCCCAAACGTCAACAACACATCTCATACATCCAGTTCACTGATTAACCCTTGTACCACGTCTACTGGATTGGGGGTGGGGTGTCTCCCCAAGAAAATCATCCGTCATTTCCTTGCATCTTTATCCATTCCACGAGCTATTTGGCTGATATTTTCGTTTAAGTAAACGTTCGGAACGGACATATTGGGTCTTAGAAAAGGAACTTTCGACAGTAAAAAAAGGACACTGCCAAAAAATTGGCTCGCTTCTGAAGATTGTGCTGAAGGTATATTCAGTATATTTCAGTATGTTTTGCGTACATGTATGAGAATCGCAAGTTCGATTCCACGATTACAACAGGTGATCTCCAGTTTGGATGGAAAAAGACAATGCGTCATACATGCTATCATTCTGCTACAAATTACGCGGTTCTAATCCGTTCCATACACACATAGACTAAATAAAACTGTTCAGTTTCAATAAGTTTAAAAATAAATAATTTTCAAAGTTCTCCCAGCTATACATATCTGTTGACAAGCGGAAGTAATTGTAGGGAGACAAGGTAAGCTTCGTGTGCTATTTAATATACGACCTTCTCAAAAACCATAGTAATTATGTATCTTACTGCAGTTTTTTTGTTTTGAAATTAAGTCAAGAATTTCTCCACTGAATGTTTTGTCAGAATAACTTTCTTTTTTAACAGAGTGTCAATTGTCTGTGTCTTAATGAGTTCAATTATAGTGGATTTTAATTTAACACACCGAGTACTACTGTATGGCCTAGCAATATCATATGAAAGAAATAACCACCACTAACTGATAGAAAAGGGGCATGTGGGACTAGCATAGTTATTAAATTTTATTTCAATAACTCGCTAGCGCATAGGGGTCTTTATCAGTGGGAGGACACCGAAGATCCGAAGAAAAACCACGATCTTGGACAGGCGACCATAGTATTTGTCACCTATACACGGCGGGGTATATTAAGTGGAAAGAGGTACCAGCATGGGTAACCATATCTAACTCGTGCATGAAACTCGCGCCAGATAAAACTGAAATTATGACTTAAATACGTAGGTAAAACTAGACGCGTTGTGGTTTCTTAATCAATTATATTTGTAAGCTGATGTTTAAAGCAGATTGTCAGACATATATAGAACAAAACAGCTGATTATATTGATCACCCATCGCTTTAGAATGGAGAACAAAACATAAGCTGGTGGTATTATGTGAAATGAAAATATTACAAACTTGGTTGTAATTTAGGATCAGACTTAAGGAACGCCATCTATTACACGGATAGTAAATTATAGTGACAACCATTTTGATTCTTTGCCCGGTCTATTACACTATTATCTGATCCGATATCCGCCTGATTAAAGTCAAATTTTAAAAACTTTCCCAACCTCGTGGGTTTTCTCTGGGTCCTCCGGTTTCCACCTATTGATAAAGACCTCTACGCGCAAGCGAATTAATGAAATAGAATTAAACCATATGTTAGTCCCGAAATGACCCTTTGAACTACTTGTATGGACTACATGTTACTGACCTTATCTATCCAGTATAATAACATTAACTAATAAAAATAACTTCACTAATCTCCATGTTTTATAACCAGAATTCACGCCTAATTGGGGATTACACATTTACTTCGATTTTTATAGTGGTTGGGAATTTTATAGTTATAGAATGGTTTGTAATGTCTGCGTGTTACCGATTGTTTTTACTAGGCGGTACATAAACATAAATACACACAATCTGAATACAACACAAACATGGTCAATATACAACAAAATACAGAATATTAGTAAGACAGGGGAACGACTAAATAACTGTCCTGGTCAGATCCCCGTGTTGCATCACTGACAAGGGGGAACTACGCCGGGAAATTTGGATGTACTTTCTCGACCAATGCAAGGATCGAAAACCCGACGCCCAGCCTAGCGAGCTAGCGTCTTACCCAAACGTCACCGTCACCCCCAATAAGACAAGGAATCTGTCAACAGAATGAACTTCTGCACGAGAAGGCAACGTTACCATCAATAATGACGTGTCGGGTGTCCGATTCTTTATAATGTCAATAACAGCTGACTTTTATATCTTGTGACAAAAAGTGTGTTTACCAAGGGAAATGATGCGTGTTAAAATTATCTAATTAATGCACATTTGTTATGACATTTGTTTTTCTTTGAGCTCCTTAGTCTGAAAGTGCAAATATTATTTACGACGAAAATTAATGGTTTTGTGTAATGGGGTTAGACATCGCGTGATTATAACTTTACACGAAGGCAGAATCGAGATCACATAGTGTTGTAAGACAAAGTACATGAATGTCTCTAATTTTGCCCTAATGTCGCCAGACATCGATTGGGATATCCAAAAGTTACTTTAAGAAATTTACTTTCAACGAACGCTTCCCGCCAGTGCAAATTGCGCCATCTTTCAACACTAACAAAACAGGTGTGGGGTCATTATCACTTTGTCACGGGGAGATTGATTACACCATTTTGCCTATTATACTGTTTTTTTAGGACATCACTTGGTTTAGATTGTCCATACTTGGTTTCATTTTTTTATAAGAAGGTGAACATTCTTAAATAATTTTAATGAAATATGTCGCGTAGCACACGAAAAGTCAAAAGACGTCGTATACAAGAGAATTATATCAGACTTTCGGATGAAATCTAATTCATACCGATAATCATGATTTGTGATCGAATAATATTAGATCAATAAGGCCAATATACCATCAGTCTTGTAGTGCCTGAATAGCCTAACAATTCTAATTTCGTAGATAATTTCAGATACCTTCAGTGTCATTTAATCTTTTTCAGCTATAATAATTGTGTGACGATGGAATTCTATTTGTCCATTTCTCCACCGGGCACATCAATGTAAATCCTTAACACTATCATGCTGAATTTGATTATACCGCTAAAGCGCTAGGTGCCAAGATAAATACTACGTGAAAGCGAAAACTCTCTGAGAAACGTCAATGCTAACCTCTTAATCTTAGCATGTTGAATCCGATTAGCCCATGTTAACCACCTCACTAATCTATTGACAGGAATACTTTCGACAAAGGTCTAATTGAATTTAAATAGATTTATGTTTGACCTAGCATATCAGAATGTTAATGTTAAATATTATGTCAAGCTCAATTCAATTCTGTGCCATAATTTTGGTGACCTGTAAATGCAAAAACAAAGTGATATTTGGGGTACCATACTGGAAAAATAGAAATGTCCTAAACGTAAGACACACAGCAACTAGATTAAAAAGTATCACAATGTATTACAAATGTACATATAAAAGATTGGTTTCAGACCGTTAGAATATCGATAACAATTCCTAAACAAAAATACTCATGATTTTAACGGCTTTGTATTTATCGATTCATTAAACAGGCATTATGCAAGAGACTGTCTGTCTTTCTTTAGACCATAATCAAGTCTTAACTCCATCGGATAGGTCTGATTTTAAATTGAGCCATTTATCTAAAACCTTGATGCGAGGTTACAATCAGTGACCACATATTTTCCATAAGACTAGAAATTTTGTCAAACCGCCAAGTCTAATATCGCTCAGAATAAATTCATTTGAATGGAATTTTCAATATGTTCATTTTTCGTTATCTATTTTTGAACTATTACAACAAGAACGGTCAGTTCTTTATCCACATCTTATGTTATGTATATTTAACAACGCTTTGTGTTATCTAGGATTTCAGCAAAGTAACGGATTTTGGGAGATAATTGTGTCGAGTGATATATGACAGCAAGTGTCACCTGGTCGCCTGCTTATTGATGGCGAGTAGCTAGCTGGCTACAGCTCAATCCACGCCCATTATGGAATGTCAGTATACATGTATTTTCTTACATTCAGTATGTCGACTACGGCTAGTTTATCATTCAAAGCATACAGAATAGAAAAATACTACATAATATTTATAAGCTTTTAGGTCAACAGTATAGATTATTGTATTCGGTCATACGCCATCTTAAGATAATATCGATTGTCTGAAGTTTGTTAATTATTATTTATTTAATATTCAGATGATAATCACCACTAATAACTTCATTTAAAGAGACATTATGGGGGATTAGATGAAGAACTGGCAGTTGTCACTATAATAGTATAATAGTTAAATACTAGATAATGTAAAAGGAATTTGCTGAAAATTGATCCACCCTGATCTGAAATTTTAGTGATTAAATTTTCGGCTTAGCCTCGATCCTCATTACTAAAGTCGTTTCGGGATTATCCATTTCATGATTAAATGATGGATGAATGCAACAAATCAGATTCCAAATCCAATAAATATCACTGGCTAGCGTTGACACCGAGAGTTGATCATCGTCTGGATCAGTTAATTAGTGTCTAATTAATAATTTATATAACATACCAGACTTAAAGAAAGGCCTGCAAAAGGCAGGTTAAGCTCTTGCGTAATATGGGTGATACTTATTCTTATCTAGAAAACACAATTAGATTAATGTGAAATGAATGAAAACATAAGAATAGAAAGTCTTTTTTCATCGAATTAAGAGAAAGGTAGAGATCACAGAGTGTATTGTTTTCTTGACTGGGAAAGGGTATTCTTGGATTACGAAGCATTTGGTAGAAAGTTCACATAACTTGCCTATTTGGAGAAAATATATTCAACAGAATGCGTACCTCGAGACATCGGCGTGGTCTCCCCTTGTCGTAAAGGCAGGACAGATGGAACCGGAAACCAAAGTCTTTTGTACGTAAAAGATCCCTTGGCAGTTGGAATTCTATACCAGTAGGCCGTAGTGCCGCTGTCAGGGCAAAATTGACCCATAGCACACTGTATGGCTGTCTTCATTAACCGAGTCAGAGCATTTTATTTTCATTTCACCTTTATTCATTCCATTTAGTGAAATTACGAACCTCAAAATAACAGTCCCAACTGCTTATTATATAATAATCTATATTGTTTTCCGGTGAAGTTTTAATTACCTATACTTTTATATTACTTTTGCTGTTATTCATTGTAATTCGAGAATACAACTGGATAATTCGACGTGTGTGTTTCTTAAGACGAATATCTGCGTCGCTTGCAAAAATGTCTGCCAGTTTTGCAATATTAGTGTGGGTGGATACGTGTGTGTGTGTATGAGTGTGAGGGGTGGGGCGATGGCTCAGTCAGTAAATCACTGGCTCAGTAACCAGGGTTACTGTTTTCAATGGTCTAAAAGGGAGGGTGTGGCACCAAACAGCTTATGGTTGTTCAGAGGGGGTAGAATTTTGGAAAAATCAGGTCCCCTTCAGCCATTGGTATGCACGCACAACGACCCTTGTTGCTGAATGGCGCATGTCTGGCTTTATAAAGCCTAGGTCAAAACCCGTCGTACGTGCTACTAAGGGCAGTATCCGGAGGAAATTTAAATAAACCCGTGCGTGAGCCCTTACGCAACACCTGCGTGTGTTCGGCACCGTAGAAGATCGCAAACTAGTCGTAGAGACGTTTGACCCTGCACATATAAAAAGTTTCACCCAGTTTCTTGAGGCCTTTCTTATAGAGTTACACCAAACCCTACGTCCACGGCGCGTTGTGAGCTTAGTCCGGGTGCGGAAAAAGAGTCTGGACAATCAATCCTATAAATATGACGTAGTAAAGTCATATGTTTATCAGGACAGTGCCCGATTGTTTTCTCTACGGTACCATATGTTTTAAACTATATTTTAAATGTCGGTGATTCTTAGCCAGTTTAAATAATATATAACATAAATAACAATAACATTCTCAATTTACTATTTTAATTAAAATGAATATCATGTTTCACAGTGTTGATAATAGGTTGTCACCAGTGATGAGTGATAAGAAATGATGTCTGCTTAATGCCATATGAACCTTTCGCTCTCTAAGTCGAAGTCTAGTGGAATGGTATTGAAATATTGCTGCGATATTGATATAAGAAAAAAATCGCATATTCAATTAATCAAACAATCTAATTTTATTTCTATACACCGTTATATAACTGTCATTTACCCCCCCCCCCTCCCCCATCAGTCTCAACAAGCGTCAGCTACACTGTAACAAAAATATCCGTGAAAAAACGGAAAAAATTCCGGAAACAAAAATTACCAGGAAAATTTTATCCGTATTTGTTTTTCCTGTAATTTACAGAAATTCTCTCAATTAACATAAATTCCATTTTCAAATACAGAAAAACATCCTGGTAATTTTAGTTTCCTATGAACAAAATTCCACTGGTTTAAGAATAAGTTTCATTGCTTCCCCTTTTATTAATTTATTGTTAGGTTTCAGTAGATGCCATAATTAACCCAAAAGCAATTTATCTTTAATATTTGCACCTTTCCCCAACGCTAAATAAAATACGTCAGCTATATGAACAAAATTCCACTGGTTTAAGAATAAGTTTCATTGCTTCCCCTTTTATTAATTTATTGTTAGGTTTCAGTAGATGCCATAATTAACCCAAAAGCAATTTATCTTTAATATTTGCACCTTTCCCCAACGCTAAATAAAATACGTTAGGTCTATAGCTTACGACGTTTTAGATTAAGTTAAGAGAAACAAAAGAAATAACAAAGTGCGTTCTGAAAGCATTTGTTGAAACCAGTGTAAAAAGCCATAAGTACAAAATTATTTTCCATTCTATTAGTTTCACAGACGCGCGTCTTGAAAATGAAACCGCAATAAATTGATAATTGATAAGAACCAAGGTAACTTGTGAATGATTAAAACATTGTCAAAGGGGATTCGTCATGGTATGTGGTCCTCTAATTACGTCTTCCGTCGTTGTTAAATTAAATCTGGAAAATAATTGCAAGACACATAAATCTAATTTAGTGCTGTAGCCAGTAGGGGTGATAGTTTAATGGTAGAGGAGATTCTAGTCAACTCAGCAAACAGGCAAAGCACATAGTTTTCGTTTACAAATAAACGAAAATTAGACGAAAGTGGAAGAAACAACACAGGATGTAAAAAGTTCCTCGGCGTGGTTAAACCGTGACAAGGAACGGTGTCTAGCCATTCGAGTGAGACGAAAACCGAGGTCTTTGTACAGATTAGCATGCACCTTCAAGAACCCCTGACATTTGCAATTCGGAATAAATGGTGCCTCTGTCCGGACACAATTTCCCTACTAGGACAATGTATGGCGTATGTCCATTTCGTTATTCCAGTCAATACAGAAAATTAGTACATTAAATTATATTTCATTCTCGGGGTTGTATTTTATCAGATATAAACACGGATATTTACAATAATTTATCAGATTGTGTTTTACATACCGGTGGCCAACAAATTTTACTTCGCTAAAATTATAAGTCGATGAAAGAGATAGAGGAGCCATTGTGACTCAGTGAATAAAAACGTCGACTTGCTATATGGGAGTCCTGTGTTCACTGCCGTTGTCGGTTGGGAAAGTTTATTGGGGATTTTCGGCTTGGCTTCCTGTTGTCAACGGTAGTTTGACTCACTTGGAGTTCAATATAAACTGTATGTCCGCTGTTTCCATTAGCCCAGTCGGGGCAAAACAGTATAGGACGTTAAACTCCATTTCATTTTGTAAAAATCCTAGTCAATACTTCTACTGCAATAATGTACATTCTGAAAAAAGACATCCCCCACTAACCGATAAACTGCTGTAAAAATATCGCAAATGAAATTGTGAACTGGCCTAGGTTATACACTATCACAATGTATTGTTGGATCCCAAGGACAAATACCCATAAATTTCCATGAAATTATCGAGTATTTGCATTGGGGTCTCTGTAATTCATTCCATTTTTCAAACCAAGTGGCAAAAATGCAAGCGGACTCCGTGGATATTTACAATACTATCGACGACACTAAGTCTAGCTTCTGGTAACGAAAACGTCATTGACTTAATGACGTCAAAGCCGAAGTAGCGAGATCCACATTTGAGTGGTATTACTGGTATATCAGTAAACACAGTTATTCTATTAACATCATTAATACGATACTTAAGGTCAACATCCTTCATTATATAAAAATGTAGGCCATAGAAAACCGTTAAAACTAATTACAATATTTAACATTATCGTATATTAACTGATATTATCATCCATTGAATTATAACATAACCTTGATTTAATTGTTGTTTCAGATTGATCCAGATTATTCACATAATTAATACTAATACTTTATTAAATTTCTGATGTCAACCCTCAATAATTGATCAAGAGAGCTAGAACGTACTAAGATGTTACTAAATTTGACTACTTATATTACTATAGATTACACTCGCTTCCACCTAGGTGGATATCGTATGTCTGAAATAATCAATTGACTGTATGCGTTTAAGCACTGCATTAAAACAGAGCTGAAATTATGAGAGAAAATTAGTAATTTGAAAGTTTTACACATTAAGACAGAAAAGGTATTTTTTCAAAGAGATGCGACGAGCTATATACAACATTTCTCTAAAACCTGGGACATTGCCTTAGAAATACGATGAGTAGATGCATGGTCCATATGGTAGGTGTAAGTATGTGAACAAAAATATTAATTCTCCTGATTGATTTCCAAGAAAGAAACAGAAAGACATTCATATACAAGATCATTTAACTATCCGCCGACAAATCCAACTTATCGGTTATCGTTTTGTACCAACGCCACGTTACAAAATAGTAAACTATTAAACTGAACTTGTTCGTTAACGTTATAGTCAGGTTATAAAATGGTTATTTCAGTCCGCGAATAATTTCCATTTGTGTACGCTATTACCAATTTATTGCCCACAAAGAACGAGACAAACATCCAGACATCTCACACAACAGTCAGATATTAAAGATTCATTAATCACGTTACTGGATCCAGGGTCCGGATGAAAGCGTCGAGTTCAAGCGATTTAAACGTTAAGATGTTCACTTATATACTTAAAAAAAAACCCTGATAAAGTACAGTGGTTGAGTTCTACATTCGGCTGCACTGTGAATGAAAATAATAATGTTATGTTCTTAAAGGTATAACACACTAAAACAATCCATATAACCTAAAGAGAAAATTTATTGGTTGTAGAGTTTATATTCCAGTGCCCAATCAATTAATATTATGTTGTATAAGGGAATTACAAACTAATCCACATAACCTAGAGAAAATTTACTGATTGTAGAGTTCTCCATTCGGGTGTCCAATCAATGAAAATGACGTTTTCTTCTGTAAGGGAATTACAAACTAAAATAATCCACATAACCGTAAGTCAATTAAAAAATAATATTATGATCTTGAAGGAAATTACCAACCAAAATGCCCAAATTATCTTTACAACAAATACAAAAAGATGGGATATTGCAACACTCATCAGAATGCAAAAAATGCCAAGGGCCAATTACATGTAGTTAACGCAAAACAAACGAATAATGCAAAGGAACAGAGTGGGATGAAATGCGATGTTGTTGCCAAGTACCTTGCAAACAAAGAAAATAGAAGAAAAGTGGAAATGACAACACGCCTTTTAAATGTTAAAGAAACAAGCTACCCAAAGCAATAAGTAAAATGTAGAATCGAATATAATAGAATAAATGTTTTGACATATACCGAATTATTTGTAGACTAACCCATGATTATTTGCTGTTGTTACTTTCTTGTGTAATGTTATAAACATACAAATACAACCATTTTCTTAATGTTTGGTCAAATGTCAAGAGATGTGTTGTAACACTTTTTAGCACAGTATGCAAGCTATTGCGTGTTTTCAGCCCAGTCTAAAGTTTGACCAGTTTTGTATCCATGCAGAAACATGCCATATTATTTATTGAAATCGACTATCGTCCGTAATTACCCACTAGACGATCCACAAATAGTCTGGCTTTTATCATTGTTTTTGCTTTATCTGTGATATGTTCCGCCGCTGAGCAAAAGCTTTTAAATAATCGCGACATATATAATTATATTGTTTATAACATTTTCGCCATAAACCAGATAAAATAAATTATCTTAGCTTAGTAGAAACAAAATAAAAAGACAACATGGCAAATATTTGTTCTTTAAGACCAATTCACGCATAACGAAGGTCTCGCTACACGCGTACTGAGCGCAAAACTTCTTTCGAGCGTAGCGAGGTCGCGATGAATGCGGAAAACCTCTCTAAGTGTGAATGCAACTGCGTTTCGGCTGTGCCCTCAATATGCACAGAAATCATGATATCTTCACCTTTTTCCACGTTTCAACTAAGCACACACCGCGCTCATTATGTACTCGCTATGTTCCTGCCACGTACTTGCTAAGCTGTAGCGACGACCCCGACAAAACTAACGACGTGCTTCGGTATCGACCACCAATATTTTATGGCATGATGACGACAAGTGGTATTAAGCAGTTTTTTGATTTCTTGGTCGAGATTTTTGTGAAAGTTGAAATGCGAATGGGGATGCCGCCATCTTTAACGCAGATGCGGTGAGAGCGCATCATGCAAGTGCGAGGTGGGTGGTGAGAGTATCGCGGTATTATTGGTCGCACCTAGAGCGCGTTGGTATCTGTCATTTTGTATTTTTTTTTGGTGCAATGGTTTTGTTTTAGTATATTATATACTAGTGTTTACAGCGTCAACGGAAACTCCGGTTAAGCCAATATTCAATTTGAATTCGTTAAGCGGTGCCCGTATTTCCAACATGACCTTGTCCACAACTACCTTAAATTAATCTTTCTTTGAAGTGTTCCACACATAAACCGAATCAATAGACAGCATCGAGGTTTAGTATTCCATTTCACAAAGATTGATATAGCTCCCACCATTAAGGAAAGGATGAAATGAAATTACTCAATTACAGATATTGATAAATTATATTAGAATTTAATTTGGTCCCAGATGCTTTTGATGTTTTTGTATTGTATTAGTTTCACAGAGAATAGAAATTATTCAGGCGATTCTCCACTAGTTTTTGCAAATTACCGATACTGACTGTTAATCGAGATGGAACCAAAACTTCGCAACAACGCTAACAACGAAAACGAATCTAACAGTATTACTTTATTTTTCCATCCCGCGTGAACACCATTCGGCCTTCCACGTTGTTGGTGGTGAATGGTTCTGGCAGAGACAGAAGAACAACAACGGAAACGAATTTAACGATAGAGCAAGATAGTTATCACAGACGTGTATCGTATACACAATGTTCTTGCGCTTTCGTTTTAGGGTCTGTTGCAAGAGCTGATTCTGGGAATGACAAGACGGTTGTGGTCGGAGTCTGAATAGTTTATTTCGTTTTCCACTCCACGCGAACGCTTGTCAGTGATGCTATTTATGGAAGAGCTGTAAGATGTTTGCAAGAACTTTTGCGCCTTTAGTTAGTAACATTACGTTAATTAATATGTTTGGCTAATTATTAGATTACACACTGTATAGAAGTCATATTGTCTAAAATGTACTTTGGGGTTTGACGTCATTGGACTAATTAACCAATCTCGATAATTATTTACATCATATTTGACCAATTAGATAATTCAACGTCAAAACCCAAAGCTATCATATTTGTGATAATTCATCAGGCAGCAGCCTTATTCTGGAAGGGAAAAGATGTAGCAATTTCTCTCAGCAGAGAATGACTTTATTATTGCCATCTATTGTAAAATATGCTTATATGTATCCAGCTATGATCTTTAAAATTTGAAAACGAACTGTTGCATTGTTATTCCTGGTAAGACAACGTCTTAACTAATGAGAAGACAAAAGTCTGAACTATTAAGATAAGAATAAGAAAATACACAACGTGAAGGGGGAGTCAAAGACAGAAGTGAAAGTACTAAACAATAACAGGGCTTCTAAAGACATTTAGTAAGAAAAGATGCATGGGCCCTACGTAAGATGTGGTGACCGGTTTTAGCATGTTCGCTCTCTCCGTCTGACAAAAGACCCATGTTGTTACACAGTCCGATCGCTCAGATGCGACAGTAATCTCATGTTCCAATTTGCCGCCCACGTAAAAGAATCCTTGACAGTTGGAATTTGAAATAAGAGTAGGACATGGAGAAGGACATGGTGACGCTGTCAAAGCACATTTTCCCTAATTGGAATTCTAGGAAGAGTAAGATCAATTTTCCCTGCATTGCACATGCCTGTCTTCATTTCATTTTATTACCTCATGTAAAACATTTTAAACCCCAGTTAGCTATCATTCATGTAGCCGTATTATTTAAATTCAGGTGCTCAATTTTATCATGTCGGGTAAACAAAATCAAAAATAAAAATCTGGGATAAATCGGTACATGTAGTTCAAATGGATTGTACTATAATTTCAATTCATACAATTGATTATATTTTCTAGTTTATTTCCTCTTCGGAAGGTTTTTCAGTCCAGTTAGCCGTGATTCATGAATTAATTTTGTTACATTTATTATTTTCGTGCAGGTGTTTGATTTTATTATGTCTATAAAAGTTGAAATAATAATCCAGTTCGAACGGTTAAGTATCTTAATTCACTGGATTTCATATTTCACATTGAGGCAGCATCTTCTTGTGTTTCCTCAAGAGATCATTATAGCTATTGACAGGACTTTCGCGGATAATGCTCCAAATTATTTGGTTGTGTTTGTCTAGGCTAACTTAAAAAATGATAAATTAGAAAACCTGTGTTTAGTTTGTTCAAATAAAATCCTCTGTGAGAAACCCCGTTGATTTCTTCAAAGATTGTAATCTTTAAGTTCTCAGACGAGTGGACATGGGCGACGCTAATATAGCGAGCATTATAAAGTGTGGGCTTAAAAAAGGTCAAAAACCTTTAATAGTAGACAGACGATGATATAAATGATATAAATAGATAGTTTGTTGTAATCGATAAAATGGTCGACACTAATTCCGCAATCTAAAACTTTATGGGAGGTTTCGGGGGGAATAAATGTTGTGAATTGACAAGTGAACATCAAAGGATTATATACACATTTATATTCTACGTGGAAGGAAAGGAAGTAAGCTGGCGTTTAGACCAAAGTTTAATCTAAACTGTAGTGAAGAACTAAGCGTAAACATTATCTAAGGTGCCATGAAAAAGGGGGAAATAATTGTTATCAGAGATAAACTTTATCGGTTTGCTTCCAAGCGTAATAAAATTGACTGCGCGTGTGTGGAGGGGAAGTAGCTATATAACTACCTTATAACTACTTCTTAGAAATGGGGGTAGATAAATGATTTGTAGAACGGATCTCCGTGTTGTGTGAGAATCACTTAATCAGGTCAAAGTAAAACAAGCAAACCCATTACAGTGAAAAATTTCTTTCTTGTGTTTTCTGCCTTTAAATACTTTAAAGACGACTGACCTTTTTATCCATTAAACAATTTTTCCAACACTATATGTAATTTAATCCACAAATATGCTCAAAATAACATTTCTATGTGATTCGCCCAGCGGTTTAGGCACAATAATATGTATTCAATTTACTCGCGACGCACGGAAATGATATTAATTAATTTACCTACTAACATGACATGATGTCATCCCAGGAAGCAACAATGGCGGGGCTGTCATGGAGGGAAGGTAATGACGACGATTCCTCAACCGTTCATAGGTCTTCAACTGATCAAGGTCGCATTCTCCGGTTGGTGATGAGGTATCCGACGATCTTTGGGACGGTGCCGATTCAACCATATATGTTCAAACCGGAACGTGAAAACATGCCAGATGCAACAAGATGACTAGTCATCAAACATCCCGCGCCTTTGCACTTGTTTCGAAGAAATAAGGAAAAATAACTTCTTTATGCTATTGGTAATCGATATATAAAAATGTATCATATTTAGCAAACAGTGTCACTGTGGTCCTAATATTGTGGCCCTAGTAGATATTGCTCTCTATTTCTGAAAACTGACTGATTGCTATTTACTAGAAGATTTGAAATAATTTATGATTAAACTCGGGTTTTAAAAATTAGACATGACTACATAGCAAATAGAGATATTTTGCAAGTGGAGAGGACTGCAGCTCAATTTAAAAAAAAATCTGTTATATATACATGTATATATGTATGACTTTTATGCATTGTATATCTGCTTGTATTGTTACAAAGTTTTGAACCAATCAATGAAAAAATAGTACAATTGAAAATACTCGAATAACCTAGAACAGGCATCATATATACTATAATTATTGCAAAGTATCATTAGGATTGTACTGCATACGTTTACAGTGGCATGTAAATGATTTAGTACAATCCTCACATGTATTCATGACTCATCCTCTCTGCAACACTAATAAATGAAAATGTATGTACATAATTTATTATTACAATCAAGATTTTAAAAATTAATCATGAATAATTGAATGAAGTTTCATGAAGATATCTTGCAAGGTTTATGAAATATGCCCCGGAAACAAAATTGTACACCAAAAACTAAGTCAAATTTGTTTCCATGGAAACACAAAAAATATAAATCCCAAAAATTCCTAAATAGCAAAAGGCATGACTGCTGTAATAGGTTGATGTGTGTACAAAGTTTCTAAAAGATATCTTGAACGATTATGAGATATCCTCCGGAAACGAATTCGGGACGGGACGGACCCCGTTTCAATATCCCTCCCTAACTTCGTTCAGCGCGGGATGATAATGGTGAAGAGGAGTAGGAATACAACTTATATCGACCGAATAAGTCATCACCGAATATTATTGATGGGTGTGGTCGGTAGGAAAAATTGTTCGAAAAAAGGCCTCACGACATACAATCGAGATTTTGGGGTTAATTTTACACACTGTAAGCCCCCAATTCGATGAAATCAAGCTATATAATGATAAAAAAATTGCAAATATTACTGGAACACAATAGAGGCTTTATAAGAATTTGATACCCGTTGGCCATGATTTGTAATTCCAAACAATCTCGAGTCATTGTAATTGCTTTTCAGCTAAAGCTAATGTATTATAAATAAAATATTTGAAAAAGCGAGCAACTGGTTAATTTTTATATTTAATGCAATATTAACAACCATCGATTTCTCTAAGGTTCTTAATGCATTCCATCATTATCAACAATGTTAAAGGTAATTGAACACAACATTGCTTTTTCTAATTGGTACGATATCGACTGTGCAATGGATGTCTTCATTTGTAAAAAAATACCAACAAATGCACACGACTTGTAAGGAATCATAAAAGGTCCTTTATCTCACCTATGGATTAACACAAACCTTTGTCAATTATTTTTCCGCAATCTAAGTTTGAAATACATCGGACACCAGGTCAAACGGCCAGCCTTTTCTAAAATGCTTCGAAAGGGTTATTATTCTCTTCTCTTCACGTGGACAACTAGTTGTTGCCGAAATTAACGGTTCATGACCGGAATCAGCTGCTCATGACCACAAGTACTGGGTGTATCGACCAGCGAAAAACTGTGGACAGTCACGGACATCTTTCTCACTGTTTCATAAATTCTGTTTTTATTAACCCGAAGTTTCCAATCCAAATATCCAGATGAACTTCGATGTATACCAGTTGATTTAATTATTTGTGTATATTGACTTCTAATTCAAGTTTTTCAACACGCTATGTAACTTATTATTGTTGAGAGGTTAGACTAGATCGTGTCTCTGTTAAATTCGTTTTTGAATTAAAATTAATCCCCTTGAAATTGCTCAGAAGGAAAACCCCTGGAGAGAGATCGATATGCTACCTACCGAAAGCTTTAAATTCTGTGATACGTCTAATATTTTTCAAATCTCAGATCGCGTGTTCAATTAGTGTGTTTCATACTGTCTCAATTGATTAATTAAATTGGTTCACGTATAAGTTAGATTTAATTTTTACTTGTCTAAGAGATTAACAGGTCTACATTTGTGTCTTTTCCATGAAGAATTATACCCAGTCAAGATTTCATTGATAAGCTAAGGTGTCAAACGTGTTGCCGCATGGGTTGAAACTAAGAAACAACACATTTTCGTGTTAAAAATATGTCAATTTAGTATGTTAATAATGAAACGGAATATTAGAATATTTAAAGTAGCTAATTTTAATTCTCTTACTCAATATCATCCAAAGTCTTCAACATTGAAAACACGAATTATTTGTCAATTTAAATCAAAATTGATGATGTGATCTTACCGGGAAAAGATGGGTTTTCCTATATCCAATATTTAAGACAAAATAAATATTTTGCCATTGGTACACGAATCGTGTACCATAATGCGTTTCAGCCCCAGTTCTAGCAAGAGGCTAGAGGAACGAGGCTAGAAACATTACACCACACCAAACGGCGCGTGTAGACTGGAATAACTAGACGCTGGAAAGTCCCATTCGATTGACACTGCTGGCTGATTTCGCCGAACATAACTGATTTCAAATTAAAGTTAAAACGGAAACCATTGAATCTAAATCAGTTTATATACATTCATATCACAGTATTATATGGGTGGCGACCCCCTTGTGTCAATTTCTAGGTCCCAAATGTTAGAGATTTAGCTCCTTTAACCTGTTGAGCGAAAGGTGTATTTATGGTATATTTATGAACTGATAGTCCCTTCGAAATCTAAGCAAAACCTAACATGGCTGTTACTGCCTTCTTATTTATGCTATTCTGGTTCATTTATAAATCGGTAGTCCCTTTGAAATCCAAGCAAAACTGTAACCACATTTTCATTGATGCCATAGGAAATAACAATGCTAAGTTTTACATTTCATAGTTCGATTAAAATTTAATCTCAGACTTCTAGTTTTGGCATCATGGTTGAAATACCCGAGATTTAACTGGTCACCTGATGAACAGAGGTCAAACTCGTGCTCGACCTACATTTTTGTAATGGAATTACTTTGTACATAAGGTAATTTTTAGAACCTGTAACCCATTATATATACTTCTAATTAGATGTTTATTAAAATCAATTCTGTTCGTGAATAAAGCTTACAATTAGTTCATTAGATCCAATTTTTCTTATTTGTGTAATTAGGAAAATTCAGAACGCAAGCGTTTATATAACATAATGACATTCGCACAGGAGCTAATTCACGAGTAAATTAGAGTGCTTGCAGGAAGTGAAATTTGTAGACATTCGTCTTGACCCATACTTATCTTATGTTTCAGATCAGAATTCTCTTTTGTGCTAAAGCCTGTATATTTCGTTTCGTTTGTTAATACTTTCGATGGCTAATACTACATGAAGATGTGATCAGTTGTCCTTTCCACTATAGTTTCTGAGGAATGTTTTTGAGGATTGTTCACCCTGTAACTGTTTTATTGCGTGCGATTCCAATAATTAAGGTTCTAGTGCCATTTTATTTAAAGGGACTACCCACATATGAACAGTCTCAAAAATAAAAGTCCGAGTACGTATTAAATTTAAGCACCAGAGGAATGGTGTATTTACCTTGTCTCAAAATGTCAGCCCAAAATATTTAGTCGTTTGGACGTGAAAGTCAAAAACGCTTCCCCGGACACGTAACCCTTTGTAAGGGGTTTTAACACAAAATGAAGCAGTTTTATTCTCCAAAATATTATTGGAATTGGCCTTTTAACACCAATAAGAACAACCAAATCATTTCCAAAATATTTTATGACACTGTAATTTAGAAAAACTTTACGTTTAAACACATCAATTACTGTTTATTGCTTGTTATTATTGATAAAAACCATTAAATCTTATTACCTCACACGATATCCGAGTTCAAAGAAGAAAGTTTTATCGTCGAGAACAAGCTAATATTGTTATGAGTATAATAATCGTTTGAATAATGATGTAGATAAAGCTAAGTTCACGGGGTTTTAATACATTCGTATTAAAAAGATTGTTATTGTGGTACCTTGTTAAAACCGATTATTAAAGTAACCCACTCGCATCTACCTAAAATGAAACAGGATAAAAGTTACATTATGGGAGATTAGCCATTCTTGCTATAACAGTTTAAAAATAAATGATGAAAGAAGAATATATTGAAAATTTTAGTCAAATTACTTTATTCTGAACATGGTTATTATCAGTGTAATTTTTGACTAGAAATGGGATTGAATTCCATCGTCACCGATTCTTAGAATGGCCGATCGTTGATTGATAGGCGTTAACTCCACCTACATAGTCTTGATTATCAAGTAATGTTTACAATGGCTGTGGTACCGTAAGCGTATTCGGTTTGAGACGGGACTGCAATTCAGTTTGTATTACACTTATTACATTTATTATTTACTACAAATTACAATTAAGACTTTTAATATATAGATAAGAAGAGAAAGTCTGCGACAGGATTTTAAAGTTTGAAAGGAATGGAACAAATCAACGAGGCAGTATTGTAAATAAAATATAGTAATAATAGCCAACTTCTTGCGTTGCCTGATCTACTCTTTTGTACTTCAGGCAGGCTTAAGTGACTCCATAAGAAGACGAATAGAAATCAGTGATCCGATGGGGTTGCAATTCAACTGGGGTAATGTTAGCTGCGATGTTTATCAATTTCCATAAATTTACTGAAACACAAGTGACAGAAGCGCGTAACGACAGTGTGTATTACAGGTAAGGCTGCTAATTTTCGGAAGAATGATGACGTCAACGTCACGAAGAATCACCGCCCACGACGCCATTGTGATTAAATGAATCAACGAAATACTATTTAATCACGAGCTCAATCCAAGTCATCCGTGTGTCTACAGGGTTGATTTTTGGCTTGTTGTTTAAATAAAGATCTAATTTATAATTTCTATGACCTCTGAGGCCAAAAGGAAGACAGACAAAAGTCAGTTTTTGCTCTCCAATAATGTATCTTTAAAGAACAATGTAAGTAATAGTTATTAGCACACTTTCCGAGGTGTATCGGTGAATATCAGGACAGTTTTGGTCGGGGGCTCAGCCTAGGCGGAGCCGAGGCGGCCCAAGACCAAAACTGTCCTGATATTCACCGATACACCGAGGAAAGGTGCTACTAAGTTACTTACATCACATTTCTATCGAGTATTGTGAAGCAAAATGTGAAATATATTATTTATTATCGAGTCCTTTCAACCGAAAAGTGACAAATAATTTCAGCTCTTTTATTTATCCCTTTCTGTGCCTCACGTTACATTTCATGGTAGTATTTACACGTGCGCCTTGTTGTGAAACCCCGAGGGTGAAACAGCCACGTGTTTGTTTAGACCACATCGTCAATGGCGTAGAGGACTGCGATGATATTAAATGTAGTGTAAAGGACATTCGAAACGTGGGTTGTTCCTGGTGAAAGTATGCATCGGCGAACAGTTCGTCCGTTGAAATTTAATTGTAATGAAATTTATAACTTTCTAGGCGTTTCTTTATATCCTGCTTATTTTCAAGGCTTGTGAAGTGTTAGCAAGAGAATCACAATTAGTTAAAATAATTAATAAATCAAACCAAATTATGGAATAGATGCCAATTGATATCTGTAATAATTGTTTTTTGTAATATGTTGTTATGTTGATTTTATGTCATTGCATATATTTTTGCACTGCCATGTAGTTCCTACCGGTTTGTTTTGTTACTATGATTTTCATTAGTTGTCTCATGTACCTTAGCCTCGTGCAGTATGAAATAAGTTGTTATCATTGCGATCTGGGTCCGACTAAACGTCCGCTTCTTATTGCTTGATAAGTTTCTTAAACGGTGTGAAAGTATCCGTGTATCAGAAATGAACAGTACTCTTTTTAAAAAGTGTACTGTTCATTTCTGATACACGGCTACTTTTACGCATGTATTGGAAATGAACAGGACAGGTTCATCAAAGGTTGCCATTGCCAACGAGTAGAAGTGGGATGTAACGAATGTAATATCAAAACATAGATGGGATACATCACCTGTTTCACCTAGCATTGTGTTTTCACCCACGAAAAACATTGGTTTAACATTACGTCCATGTTTACTGCAAATAATGTTGGCACGGCTTTTACCTAAAATCGATTTGCATTAAAGATTACACTGTAAAGATGCATTATATAAGACCTAAATCTGCATTTTATTGGTCTGTCTTTTGGCGACAAATGTCATATAAATTATTAATTAGGCATTTATTCACATACCAAGCCCAAACGTGACATTTTTGACGTAACATTTGATTTTCAACAGTGAAAAACATTGATCTTAGCGCTGGCTATCATAAGGTCTGTCATTGAGCCAATTGGCATGGTTTCGATTCCCCGGTTGTACATGACAACCTCGCGGGTTTTCTCCGGGTCCTCTGATTTCCTTCCACTGCTTAAGACACCTACGCACAGGCGAATTATTGAATTGAAATATATTATTTTTGTCTCGAAATGACCTAGTTTGTGTCGAGCTAACCCCATTTCTGTCTGAAGTGGGTGTTGACCAACTTTGATAAGGATGTGTGATCTTTGAAGAAATCTATTCTCTAGAATTCATACTCTAAAGGCCACATTGGTTCTTGCCAAATTTGAAAATAAATTCGTTAAAACTTACAGCCTGTATGACCTACAAAAATGTAACAGGACAATATATACGTGAACACAACAATAATTAGTTAATAAAGTAAGAATATTACAAACATGTACTATTTTCCTTTTGTTCTTCGTATCTGATCAATGAGTTTGACTGCCACGTGTATATATTGCCCTGTTATATTTTCACATTTTACCATTGCTTGATAATGACTAGAGAAGCCTATAGTCGAAACGTCGCTCAGTAATAAGAAGTAATTGTATTCCATAGAATTGTGACCGGTATACTCCAGTTCAATTACTAAATGCCATTGAAACAGCCTCTATGACGTTCAAGGGGTTTTCGGCACTCGGCAAACCTCGGCAGATTTCGGTACAATCTAACCTCAGCTGTATGATGAATTCCGCCATATAGGAACTACTTTAAAGGTCACGGATGAAACATGGCTGCGCCCATACCGAACACAAATTGGCGACCTATTTGGCTAGTGACCTATTCGACCGATCCAGTTGCAAGATAATGACGAAATTACACTTCTATTCTGAGCAAGAGGAATGGATAAAAAATAATATATTCTACTTTCATTTGATAGACATAACGTTGGATTTTATGGCTTGATAAAAAGATGAGTTAAGGCGACTCTTGTCTTTATTCTAAATAGGTTTCCAACGAACAGGTTGCAGCTCGATCTGTCGACTAGGTCGCTAGCCGAATAGGTTCCCAATTTGTGTAATAGCGTCAAGTTTTCCCGTTAAAGTAAACCGGTAGCCGCATCGCAAATGTATGGGCGAAGGTACATATCACTTACTGTCATACAGCAGAGGCTAGATGTAGGGTACCGAAATCTGCCGAGTGGTAGTTGTTATAAACGAAAATACCGTATACATAATAATAATTGTAGGCAAATGGTTTACCTTTATTTGATGACGTTATTCAAAGAAAGCCTTGACTTCTTCTGGTGTTATTAATATTATATCATCTCCTATGAAAGTAACATAAAATAAATTAAATTTACCGTCTACTAACATCATTACGATAGGTCATATGTTCTACTGCGTTTTTTCCTGGTCTTCCGGTTTTTTACTTTCCTGGTGTATTTACTGGGTGTTTTTACTGCAGTGGGTTTTCACTTCTGCAATATTTTAAATGTATTAGGAATTAAATGGACGTACAGCAACCAATTTGCCACTAAAGTAAAAGTAGACTTACCGTTTGTATCTGTAACACTTAAGATGTCAAGAAAACCATCTGATTTAGGATCCAAGTCTAGAGATTTCGCCAGGGCATCAAGATTCACCACTTCAGCAGATCTTCCGGAAAGTATGCTTTGCACACCCGCTTTGATTACTGTGGGTTTAATATTTCTCCAAAACCTCCTAAGTCTAATTCTGAATCTCATTCTCCAGCTTTCAGCAGGAACCACAAGTCCTGCCACTAGCACTAACAGTAACACCAAAGCGAACCTCATCTGATAATACAAAATCTACAGTCATGTATAAACTCTGTATAAGATCATAAACTCTGTATAAGATCTAGGATTCGCTCCCAGTGTACGCCGAGAAAGTTCCTCGGATTTTCCGGCGTGGTTTCTCTTTGTCAGGTTTGAGGAAAATATCTACATGTCCGTCTTCATTATCCGAGTCGGTGTGGGAAAGCGGGACATTAAACTCAATGACATATTTTATATTCAAAAGTGCACGTGTTAGATCATTATCTGCAAGAAATATATGTTCATCTTGCAGTAAAATCGGACTTCGTTGTTGTGCTTTCTTCCTGATCGTAAATAAAACTACAGGTGGGAGGAAACTGGGGTACCCAGAGAAAATCCGGATATGCGGATCTTGAAGAAAATCGATATTCAACCCCATTCAACGATCTTCAATGGCAGAATATGGATCAAAATGTCAAATATAGATACCAAACTCACCACATCAGATAATGGAAGAGTATGCCGTAGTGCCGCTGTTCGAGCAAAACTTCTCTCACGAAACACCGCATGACATATGCCTGCCTTCCTTAACCCATTCGGAGCAGAACAGTAAGGCGTTTAACTTCATTTCCTATGACACTAACCCTATGTGCACAACTGTCCAAAAAGAGTAGGGGGACCTCGGTGGCTAATTGGGTAAGACGCCCACTCGCTAGCCTTGTGGTGGCGTGTTCGATCCCTGCATTGGCCGAGAAAGTTTATCGGGATTTTCTGGCGTGGTTTACCCTTGTCAGTGGCGCGGGACGGAGAGATTGACAATGACTGCTGTCTAGTCGTTCGGATGGTGCACAAAAACCTAGGTCCCGTGTATACATTGGCATGCACATAAACGATCCTTTAGCAGTTGGAATTCGATATAAATTTCCCCTAATAGCACACTGTATGGCGTATGGCCGTCTTCATTAGCCAAGTCGGAGGAGAATAGTAGGACGGTAAACCCCATTTCATTTCATTTCTTAAAGAGTAGAGTTGAGTACTTGTTAAAAGAAAGTAAAACAACAAAATAAAGATGCATGTGTTTTATTCGGGTTATAATACAGCTGCTAGACGATACATCGTAATAGGATCCTTGTGTATCTCCGATTTCTGAAATAAATAATACAACAGATAATAAACTAACGTCCACTTCCACCGAGGGTTGTATCGCAGAGAGATGGACTTATTTTGTATAATCTTAGCACACGCGCAGGCGTCTTTCTTGTGGGAGGAAAAAGGAGAACCTGGAGCAAAACCATTAGGTTGCTACCTATGCCACCTAACCCTCCTCTGACGACTAGCAAGTATGTAAATTACTTTACTTAACGTCCCCTTCCACTGTAGTGATATCGCAGACTATCAGTTAGATCCCCCCTTTAATTCCTCGGACACTGGTCAGATGCCCTGCCCCAAAACACAGCTCTCACGCCCATACACTGTTGTCTTATTGGACAGTCTTCAATCCCAGGATGGATTATGCTTTGATTGGGTAGAAAGCGTTAGCGTTTCAGCTACCGACAGGTATTGGGCGTGTGGACAATACTGACAAAGGTTGTCAAAACGATTACATGGCTGGGATTTTGTATGTATGGTACGTTTATGATTGTACATTTTTGGAGCAAAGTGGTTTTCGCAACCCGCGTTTTGTAATGCGCGTACACATTTTTGAAATATATATAAAACATAATAATAATTGTTACCAAATCACTGATTTAACTTTATTCCTGACGTTACCTAAAGGCAAAATCCACCTCCTCTGGTGTTATATTATCATCCCCTATATGAAAGTAAGATAAAACAAATTTAAAGGGCAAAATGTCCATCATATATGGCCGTCTTCATTGGCCCAGTTTAGGAGCAGAACAGTAGGACGTTAAACCCCATTTCATTTCATTTCTTTAATGTATAACTCAGTTATCGTATCAAAACAACCTTCATGACTTGCTATAATATCTGGATTATCAATTTTAGAATGAATAAGTAATTAAAAATTGTTACCGCCTTCATATTAATACACAGAGGGTGCGGGGGGGGGGGCTGTTAAACCCCACTCAATTTAATTTTCATTTGCTTGGTATTCGTATGAAGATCTTAGAGACACCCAGACAGTATTCTAAGATGTGTCCTTTAACACTCAGCGTCATTCACTGTCAGTGATACAGGACAATGGGTCCAGTAAGGGACAACGTAGTCGCTCGGATTAAAGAACCATTGGCAGTAGGAACTTGATATAAGAATAGGCCGTAGCGCGGCTGTCCGGGCAAAACTTCACTCATGCAACACCACATGAGAGAGAGAGAGAGAGAGAGAGAGAGATGGGTTTAGCGTCCACTCGACACAAACTTGGTCATTTCGGGACTAACATATGATTTAATTACATTTCAATAATTCGCTTGCGAGTGTAGGGGTCTTAATCGGAAGGTAGAAATCAGAGGATAAAAGTTAAACGGATTTTTCTTCTACTAACATCCCCACGGTAGATCATATAATTTACGAGGTGTTGTGGTGGCCGTGGGGATCAGTGAAAATATACCCAGCGTATTTTTTTAAATAAAATTGAAGGATATATTAGTACCAAGTTTGTGTCAAGTGGGCGTTAAACCCCATTTCTCTCTATTGATTGTATATATGTTATGCTATTTTTAATGCATTTTGAATTAAATGAAAACACATTTTATGTTCTCGTGCATGCAAAGAGGAATTTTCCGCCAAAGTTATTAAAGTAGACTTGCCATTCAGGTCTATAGCTCTTGAGAATTCACGAAACTCTCCGGATCTTCGATCCATGTCAAGAGATCTTGCCAGGGCGTCGAGATCCACCTCTTCAACCGATCGTCCTCTCCAGCGGTTGGCTGTCCCGTTTATGCCTGCTCTGATTATATCGGGTTTAAGTTTTTGCCATAGCTCTCTTGCTTTAGCTCTAAATCTGGGTCCAAACCACCAGCTTTCAGCAGGAATCACAAGTCCTAACATGACCACTGTCAGTAACACCAAAGCGAACCTCATCTAATAAAACAAAATTTATATGAATAAACTTGCGGAGAAAACAAACAAACAGACACTCGCTAATCTGTAAGTCTCGGATTCGCTACCGATGTTGATTGAGAAAGCCCCACTACACCTTGTCAGGACATGACAAGGAAAAGTTTGTAGTCGTTTGTATTGGAAAACAACCCGAGGCCCATGTACACATTGACGTGTACGTAAAAGAACACTTGGCAAATAGAATTCGAAATAGTGTTGCTGCCCTTTCAAAATCACCTCAAATGAAATATGGCGCATGTCCGTCTTTATTATCCCAGTCGGTGTGGGAATGCGGGACATTAAACTCAATGACATGTTTTATATTCAAAAGTGCACGTGTTAGATCATTGGACCCCCCCCCCCCTACACACACACACATATACACCCACACATACAAGCTGTGAAGAGAGTGTGCAAAATATTTTTAATCACTGGGGTGCATACTTATAGCCCAGTAAATCTAGATTTGAACTTGGAACTGTTTTTGTATCTAGGGTGGTTGCTTATCAACATATCAAAAATCTTCCGACATCGCGTATGTTGGTCTGGGAGAAAATCGATATTCAATGGTGAATGGTGGTTCGAAATGGTTAGATCGATTTCTAAGGCCGCGTCCAGATTTGGGGAACGGTTACGAGATTTAAACAGGACTATGAAATGAAATGGGGTTTAACGTCCTCCTCTTCTGCACATAACCTGGAAGACAGGTTAAATAGGACTAGCGCTAACCCTAATCCTTTACATGATAAGCCATTACATTAGATACAAAAACAGATGAATCCAGCTCTCTGAAAGGTTATTCCAGGTCCAATTCTTCTCAATCCGATTCAGGTATACAGATCAAGATTTCATTTCGTTTTTATACTATCGATGGCCTACACAACATGAAGGTCTGATAACAGATATCTCATAGGAAGTTTTTCCAGTAAATCTCCATTTCACCATATAAAGTCATGTGACTTAATTAACAAATAGCTCTAATTATATACATCATATTTGACCAATTAGATAATTGAACGTCCAAGACCCACAACTACAAAACTATCATACTTGTGAGAATTCGTTAAACAGCATATCGGTTCCAGAAGGAGAAAGATGTAATAGAGAGTCTGGTTGGCTAGGGTTGAGATTCACTTTAGTACTGTAATCTATACTATGCCTGTATCTACATATACATGTATGTATCCAGCTTGACATAGGCTTATATGTAAAACGTAAAAACGAAAAGTTGCATTTTATACCTCGTAAGACAAACGTCTTAAGAAAACAGTATGAAGTAATACACAACGTGAAGAAGAAAGACAACCAGACACAAATTCTAGACGACCACATGGCTACTAAACTATGTAGCAAGAAAAGGTGCATGGGTCATACGTAGGATGTGGCGACCGGTCTGACAGAAAGGCCCATGGTGCTACAACGTTTCTAGTGGTTTACGAACAGTTCCGTGCATGGTACGAAAAGAACTCACTGTAACAGGCCATTTCATTGACAAATACCGCATTTCAACCAGAACGCCGGTAATATAACAACTCTTCCAGGTCCTAGCATAGTAAAGACAAGTAAAACGAAGTTTTGTTCTACATGTATAAAAAAAACGAAACGAAATAGGATATGTGTTTTAATCAAATTGAGATGTACTGAGTTCTACGCCAACTACAGGTATTGGGTCTGCCCTTGTGTCCCATAGATTTACTGCAATCTACTAGTTAAAGATCTTACCTTGATATAGGTCTACTGGATTCTACTAGCGCTAGCCTTAACCCTAACCCTCTACATAACTAGCCTATTAGTCAAAAAGCTTACCTCAATACAGGCCTGCTAGAATCTACAGGTAATTCTGTTTTGTAAAATATTCTGTGTGGTTTAACGTCTGCTTCCGCCGTAATGATGTAAAAGATGGGCAAGATATCGAACCTTATATAGAACATAACGTGTCGATTAATTATAAATTCAAAATTCCAATTTTGGAAGCAAATGTAATATGGCTATGAATATGACAACAAATTAATTGGGCTGGTGTTAAGTTTCTGATTAAATGTTACAGGATTTCCACTGTGGTACATCCCTGGAGATAGATATATACCAAAACGTTTTAGTATTCGAAAGTCGAGCTGTGAATTGGGAAGGGCTGAACGGTGCCATAGGGCGTAGAACAGTCGAGGTGTGTTGGATAAAATGAGATATATTTACTTGACAATAGTTTTCGTGGAGACCTTGTCTGAAGTGATAATTTTCGAGAAAGGTGGCAAAATGTGACGTCGCCTTAGGGAAGCGGCGCAAAAAATCTCCGGTGTGAAGTCGTTGTGAAATTGCAGTTGACGGTTGACAGTGTTATCTTGTGTAGCCTCTGGAGATTTATCGATAAAATCGATTTTCAATCACCTGAAATGAAAGGGAATTAATTTAGATCTGTTACCTTAGCCATCCGATGTCAGAAAATGAATTTCGGCGTTAAGTGTTACTTATATGTCAGTCAGTCCACGCGTAGGTTTAGAACTGATTACGTGACGACTGGTCGATTGATACCATTTTTTGGACAAGTCAACGATTTTCAATAAATAGAGTCGCGGCGAGAAGCCATTAACTGCCCAATGCCCCTTCTGACCATGCATGAGCACAAATTATGGAACCAGTGTGTTGCCACTGACTTTGAAACACAAAGATAATTGTCCAAGGTGCCGAAAGGTAAATTACTTTGCGAAAATTGTTTATTAGGGTTGGATTGTCTGAACCCACGTGTAGTCTAGTGCCGTCTGGTGCTGTGTTAATTAGTGAGATGTGGGTTGGTTTAACGCGTGTGCTTTGGATCGTAAGAGGGACGATTGTTCGCCCTTGTGGGTTTTCTCTGTGTCACCCTAAAGAGGCCTTACGCGAACATGTGCATTTTTGATGTAAAATTGCCGTCTACTGTTGAGAGTTGGGGTGGTTTAACGCGTGTGCGACAGATTCCGAAACCTACATCTAGACTCGGCTGTATGACGAATTCCGCTATATTGGAACTACTTTAAAGGTCCCGGATGAAACATGGTTGCGCCCATACCGAACACAAATAATAAGCGACCTATTCGGCTAGCGACCTATTCGACCGATCCAGCTGACAAATTGTTCGTTGGCAACATATTCAGAATAAAGACAGCAGTCGCCCAAACTTATCTATTTCTAGCAACAAATAAAATCCAACGTTACGTCTATCAAATGATGGTAGAATATATTATTTTTTTTATCAATTCCTTTAGCTCAGAATAGAAGTGTAAAATTATATGTACTGAAAGGTAATTGGATAAGCTTTCTAAATATTATTAGTAACACTTGGCACAATCATATTAAAGGGGTGCGCTCATATCCTAAACGTCGCCATTTTTTCAATATTTTAAAGTGAAAGAACGGTAATATTCCGAGTCAAAATTCGGACCACCGTACAGAATTCTGAGCATTCAGCTATATATAATTGGAAAGGTAATTTTGGGCGACTGTTGTCTTTATTCTGAATAGGTTTCCGACGAACAAGTTGCCAGCTGGATCGATCGAATAGCTCGCTAGCCGAATAGGTCGCCAATTTGTGTTTAGTTGCACCCACGGTGTCTTGTTTGTTTGTAATAGCGTCAAGTTTTCCTGTTAAAGTAAACAGGTAGCCGCATCGCAAATGCATGGGCGTAGGTACATATCACTTACTGTCATACAGCAGAGATTAGACGTAGGTGAGGATTGTCGAGTGGGGATTTCGGCAAGGGGGGTAACTCCGTAAAGAAAAATCGTTGAACGCTGACAATCATGAGCCTAACGCTCTCCGTCAAATTTGAAAAAAAAAACAACAAACAAAACATCCGTTAAAAACTTCAGCTTCTTTCGTGTTCGCAATATTTTTAACAAAGGAACTGAGGAGCTCAGTAGGACACACTGATTATCGATAGGGTTTGTCCTCTGACGACCAGAATGCTCCACACAAAATGTTGGCAAAGGGGACTAACTCCGAAACGCTGAAATTCAATAGTGTTAATTCTCTCATGACCACACTGCTTCATACCAAATGAATAATCGAGTTTCCGTTTATTATTGCAACATCGGTATTTTACAATCGAGACTATAATATTGATAAAAGTTCAAAGCCTGATAACTTCGCTCAGAAACGAGAAATTTGGTTGAATTTTCAGTAATATTAATTTCTTAAATTTTTTGAACTTTTAGCTCTTTATCTCAGTATAACATAAAGCATCTATAATCGATTAGATACGTGAAGATTGAAACTATAACTCCTTGATATTTTCTTGATCATTATAGAACTATTCATTCTTTTAACGTGGACAATCTCGCATTGGTATAACTTTAGAGACCTGCGTACGGATTTTGTTTCATAATTCGCTCAAGCGCATGGGTCTTTAGTAGTAGATAGTAACTTGAGAAAACACACGGGAATAAACCGAACCACAATTTTGTTCACAATTGTGGATCGATGTCACAATCTGAAAAGCTGATCAGTTGGAGTTCAAGTTGATTCTACTTTATTAGATGCGGTTTTAGCTATTTAAATGAGATATCTCAATCTATGATTATGAAGGTATACTCACATACTTAGTTGGCCGTTCTTAATAAAGGGATATGCACATTTTTAGTTGTGTATTTTTTTAAAACTAGTATTTGTATCAGTTTTATAAAAAAAAAAGATGTTGCACCTTTAGCTGCATGTTCTTCATAAAGTTGTTCCCTCACCCGTGGTTCGTCATTCTTAGCGAAACGCTAGTTAGCTGAGTAGCTGTGCTGGTATACTGATGTGAATTACGGTGGAGTTTTGCTGAATTCGTTCTCCTAAATTTTAGGGGGTCACGGTGGCTAAGTGGAAAAGGCGCTGGTTCGCTAGCCTGGAGGTCGGGTGTACCATTCCTGCATTGGCTGAGAAAGTTCATGTCTATTTTCCGGCGTCATTTCTCCTTGTCAGTGATGCAGAAGGAGGGCCTGACAAGGACAGCTGCCTAGTCGTTCGGATGGCACGAAAAACCGAGGTCCCGTGTACACATTGGAGTGCAGGTAAAGGATCCCTTGGCACTTAACCTGTGCTAACGGAAGACGGGCATACGCCATACAGTGTGCTATGAGGGAAATTTTGCCCGGGCAGCGGCGCTGCGGCCTACTCTTATATCGCGTTCCAACCGCCAGGGGATCTTTTTCGTGCACTGATGATTTGTGTCATCAATGTCATCTATGTTGACGAAATAAAAAATTTCATCATAAATCACGATATTGAATTGGATTTCCGACTCTTTGGAAATACGGCAACCAGAATCATGATTAAAATCTCAAAAGGTAACAAACTTTTTATGTTTTTAATGTATCTGTGTAAAAATGCCAATCTCGATTATATTAAAAGTCCTTCAAATCCTTTACTTTAGGGCCGAGTAACTAACACAATATACGTGATGCGTTTTCAAACAGCTTAAATGCGTCAATCTTGAAAGTTCATGTGTCTGGATAAGCGGTTTGACGTTCACATCCAAGCGACCCAACATAATGAGCTGAAATTTTGAGACAAGGTAAATACGCAATTCCTCTGTATTTTGGCGCTTAAGGTTCACATGTACACGGACCTTTATATTTGAGACTCTGTTCAAATCGGGATACTCCTTTTAATACACATACTATGTGACCATATACCTGTCAATATAGCTGCCATCTTTGTTTTTTAAAAGTTCGCGTTGCAGTCATTTTTTTTTAAATTCTCGTAGTGGTTGGATATTATTGAGTCGTCGTGTTTCAACATTATTTTAACATGTAAGAAAAGGTACGAATCATATTTCAACTTTATTTCAACAAGCCGGTCACCTCTGGCTTGCGGCTGTGGTTTCGAGCCCTTGTGTGAACGGATGTGGCATGGAGATAGGGGCGCCTTCTCAACCTCGTGGGTTTCCTCCGGGCACTCCGGTTTCCTCCCACTGGTAAAGACCCCTACGCGCAAGCGAATTATTGAAATAAAATGAAACCATATGTTAGTCTCAAAATGACCTATTTTGTGTCGAGTGGACGTTAAATCCCATTTCTCTCTCTTTATTTCAACAACACGTAGGAAAAGGTACGAATCACGTTTCAACTTTATTTCAACAACACGTAGGAAAGGGTACGAATCAAGGGATCGAACACCCGACCCCCAGGCTAGCGAACCAGCGCCTTATCCACTTAGCCACGTTGACCCCTGATCAGATGGGCCGTGTACCATAATGCGTTTCAGCCCCAGCTCGAGGAACGAGGCTAGAAACATTGCACCAATTCAAACGGTACAGGAATAACTAGACGCTAGAAATTTGCATTCGATTGACACTGCTGGCCTATTCGCCGAAAGTAACTGATTTTAAATTAGAGTAAAAACTGAAATCATTGAATGTTAATCAGTTTAGATACATTCATATTAGAGTATTATATGCGTTGCACCCACTTGTGTCAATTTCTAGGTCCCAAATGTTAGCGATTTAGCTCCTTTAATTTGGGTTATAGCCAGAATGTTACAATGTAATTAATAACGAACCGATGACGTTATAAATCCAATTATAGTTACAAATCAAATAGGATGATAGGCAGGAATGTTAACATCGAATAGCCACTGATATTGCCGCAACTGAAGTTATGGTGCCATCTATATGAAGTGTTTATGAGATAAAATGATAAATTTGGTATTTGACGTGTTCAATTCTACCACACTTCCAAAACAACACTTCGAATTTTCAATCAAATAAGGAATACAGAAATGGTATAGAAACAGTATCTATAATGGAAATTGAGCTTCCAAGGTCACTTTAATATTCTTACATTATCACTCCAGTATCCTCCATTTTCATTTGTTTGCATTGGTATCTGTAACACTTCCACACTTCTTCATTACCTCGACCGTTATAAAGTGCTTCCCTCATCTCCGTTAAACGTGTCAATTATGTGCCGGGATTGTGTGTGTGTTTTTTTTTTCTTTTTTTTGAATAAATAATCTTTAGTTTAAAATAATTATATGCACAATTAAAAAAGTCAAGCACTCACTGTTTAATAATTATAACCCCGGGAAAACAAATATTGTTTTAAAGAACACATCTCTGATAAAAAGAAAACATAAAGAGTTTGCCTAGTTTTGAGATTTTAATCATGATTATGAATATTATTCTCGCTATTGATGATTTGTGTCATCAATGTCATCTATGTTGACGAAATAAAAAATTTCATCATAAATCACGATACTGAATTGGATTTCCGACTATTTGGAAATACGGCAACTAGAATCATGATTAAAATCTCAAAAGATAACAAACTTTTTATGTTTTTTTAATGTATCTGTAAAAATGCCAATCTCGATTATATTAAAAGTCCTTCAAATCCTTTACCTTTGGGCCGAGTAACTAACACAGTATACGTGATGCGTTTTCAAACAGCTTAAACGCGTCAATCTTGAAAGTTCATGTGTATGGATAAGCGGTTTGACGTTCACATCCAAGCGACCCAACATAATGAGCTGAAATTTTGAGACAAGGTAAATACACAATTCCACTGTATTTTGGCGCTTAAGGTTCACATGTACACGGACTTTTATATTTGAGACTCTGTTCAAATCGGGATACTCCTTTTAATACACATACTATGTGACCATATACCTGTCAATATAGCTACCATCTTTGTTTTTTAAAAGTTCGCGTTGCAGTCATTTTTTTTTAAATTCTCGTAGTGGTTGGATATTATTGAGTTCTCGTGTTTCAACATTATTTTAACATGTAAGAAAAGGTACGAATCATGTTTCAACTTTATTTCAACAAGCCGGTCACCTCTGGCTTGCGGCTGTGGTTTCGAGCCCTTCTGTGAGCGGATGTGGTATGGAGATAGGGGCGCCTTCTCAACCTCGTGGGTTTCCTCCGGACACTCCGACTGCTAAAGACCCCTACGCGCAGGCGAATTATTGAAATAAAATGAAACCATTTGTTAGTCTCAAATTGACCTATTTTGTGTCGAGTGGACGTTAAACCCCATTTCTCTCTCTTTATTTCAACAACACGTAGGAAAAGGTACGAATCACGTTTCAACTTTATTTCACGACACGTAGGAAAGGGTACGAATCAATCTGAGGTACGAAACGAGGTACGAAAGAATTGAGTACGAAAGTCGAAACAGCCAGGCTACGAATCAGCCTGCACCCACCTGTAGTCTACATGTACCTGTATCTTAAGTTCATATGGACCTGATACATATAGTCCATAATGTAGCCATACACCTTTTTCTATATACATTCAAATAAATATGCACCTGCTGTTGTCTATATGGATCTGTTAAATACATATTTATATGTACCTATCAAAATTAGAAATATGTTATGACGTACCTTGCAGGTTGCTAACTTTGATTGAGTTTATTTTTTCAAATGTTACGTTTTCATTTATAACATCGGCCTTGACTTAAAAGTAACTGGTTTGATGCTGTTTTTAATTAAATTAAATGTTTGGCTATTTACAATAACATCTAACAGTAATTACAAGTGGCTTGCAGATTAATAAATATGTTTTTTTATTAATGGGTACGGGAAACTTCTTTTAGTTTTGATTTCTGTGGTATTATTTTATTTTTAAAAAATGTGAAAATGTAGACGAACTGTCATTCTTCCATAGTAAATATGTCACTACATATGTCTATATGATTATCTTCGTTATATATGACCCCCGAAATTACACATAAAATGATATTGAATCATAATAATATGCTTTAATAAATAAAAGAAATGAAATGAAACGGGGTTTAACGTCCTACTGCTCAGCTTCTATAATGGGCTAATGAAGACGGGCCCGACAGCGCACAATGGTCAACTCTTATATTGATTTCCGACTATCAAAGAATTTTTTACGTGCACGTCAATATATACACAGGACCGCGATCTGTATGACGAGGCAGGTGTCCTTTCCAGGGCTTCCGTCCTGCACCACTGACATGAGAAAACCACGTCTGAAAATCTGAATGAACTTTCTCGGGCAATGCAGGGATCGAACACGCCCCCCCCCCCCCCCCAGGATACCGAATATACAAATAATAACACATGGCAAATAGACGTAACCAATGTATTGAGCAAGAATTCAAAAACCACAATATCATATAACAAACATAATAACAACAATATCAAAATATAACAAATATTCATAGATTATAACACATGAAAAAATATCTATTTAATGTAACAAACGATAGAATGCCAGGCAATTAAGCTTACACCCACAGCAGCTACGTTGTCCGTCAGCCTACAAAGCTTTACGTATAATTATTCGCCTGTATGTAATGGGTGCATATACAAGACACAACATTTCAAGATAAAGAATAATTCTCTGGGGTTCCCGAAAGTTCTGTTCTTGGTCCGATTTATATATAACTTTAATACTATTAGGTGATATTGTCAGAAAATACGGCCTCGGCGGCTTTCCTTTGTATGCCGATGATGCCAAATTATGCATTTCATTTACAACTAATTGTCCACCTACTTCCAATTTATCAAAATTGCAACCCGGAAACTGTATTAGTTAAATTAGAATACGAGGATAAAGCGGAATAACAGAAATATAAGTAAAATAGGTACATTTGTAACTGTAGAAGCCACTAAGTCGATTGCTAACTCTCTGGTCATTTATCGATAAGATAAGTTTAATTCCCATTTTTGTTGGGTTACCTTTAAAGTTTATAGATAAATTACAAAATGTAAAGAATACTACATATAGAGTCGTTATTTTAACTAAGAAATGCGACCTCATACTCTTGTTTTATATAATTTACGCTGGTTACCTGTTAAATATCAAATTAATTTTTAGATTTTATTACTGACTTTTAAATGTCCAAATTATTTAGTTATTGATTACCTCACGTATCTTTTAGAACCTGGCCGAACATAACGTATTATAAACAACTTTTAAAGTCAACTGTTCAACTGGTCCTTTATTGTCAGCGCTTTTACATTCAAACCCCCTTTTATGGAATAACCTACCATTTAGTTTAAGATGTTGTACATCTGTATCTTGAAGAAAAACAATTTAAAACCCAAATTAGGTTTTTAACGGACTCCGTATACAATCGTTACCATGTCATAATCTTGTTGTTTATTTATAATTACATTGTCACTTTGTAAAGTGCCCCTGAAGGGCACGCTATAAATATGCTCAAATAATATTAATTATTAAATATACAATAGTTTTACATGTAATCAGATAACGTTAGTTTTTCAAGTTATCTTTAATCGCTGGAAAATAGTAGGCCACGAGAGGGCTCGCGTGGTTTATAGAAGTGAAAAGGACAATAATTCGGAAAGTAATTATCACTTTGTCATTGTTAGATTTAAAGTCAATAATATAAGGAATGCTTTAGCGTCCTCGGCTGGGCACCCAGTAATTATTATAAGTGCTTAAGAGCAATAATTCTGGAAGTAATTGGCATATACCAATAAACTACTTCGCCTTATAAACCTAAACCCCGTGTATAAATTGCGAGCCAACCGGTTGATGCTTTTGTCCATAGAACTCCGGCGGGCAATGGTGGACAGGCGGGGGTGATTACAATATGCAGCCATGTTCAAAGTGGAAGGGCTAAAATAAGAGCCGTGTCTAAAATACTTACTGTAATAATCATAACATTTTTTTTAATATGGACACTGATTAGAATACATTATATGTTTTGTGGAATGTAAAGATAGGGGGTAGAAAATGACGTGGGAAATACTTTTCTAAAGAGATACAGCAAGTGGAGTGGTACTATAAACTAGATAAGTTCTAGGAACGTAAACACAAAAGTTTACTAAGGCTAATCTATCAAACAATGTTACGTACAAAATGTATGAAAAACTGAACTATTTGTACACTTACAGTGGTATCTTTGCCATACAGAATAAAACTGGTTGACAAAATAACGTAAACAAAAAGCAATAATTGTTGCACAGGATGAATGTCATCTGCAAATAAAATGTAACATTTTGCTACTTTAGTTAATCATATAGTAACATTTCTTATGTGCGAATCAATTGTAAAATCCACTGTACACCCTTTTTTTCCACTGATAGAAGCACCGCGTGAGCTCTAACTGTGTACACTGTCTGTTTATTGTTAAAAACTTCATATGACTCGTAATTTGATAACCCACTAGGTGTTTGTTCCGATGTCTATAAAATATCCGACAACTTTATCACAAAATCATTAGATTCATTTCCCGGACCGGATAACGAAGCAGTTGGGAACGAGGGTAGATAACATTGTCATTGGAAAGTTTTCAAGAATTATCTGCTACTTTAAGACTATCGTCAGAACCCTTGTGTGCGCAATTTTCTTAGACAGTCTGAACCTGCATCTGATCTTCACCTGGTGTTTTTTTCAGGACGAAAATATCTTTCAAGCAGCAGATTCTTAGTCAGACCCAAGAATTGGGTGTGGTCGTGTAGTGGGAACAACGTCGATAATCTTTTGCATTCGGTGATTTGTAGAAAAACAGAATTTTGAGTTCTTTTCGGAAATATGCACCGGTGACGCTGTAGAGAAAAAAGTTGATGCAATAATTTAGATAAAATATTACCCGAGTTATTAGTAGCAATCCTTGCATATTATCAAAGTCATGCGCATGTTTATTCATACTAGCTGAAATTGAAAGTAGAAACTGTTTACACCATACACAGAAGAAAGGCAAATTTAAGGCAATAAAAACAAAGGATATGACTAGTAAAATAATAGTAAATTCTAACTTTATGATGCTTTCTTCGGTGATAATTTTAATAGAACGATGCTTTTTATTTCTCAAGAAAAGTTTTCTCATGATTAAAGTGTTTAATACAGTTATTATAATAAATGGAATAAAAGTTATCATAACAGCAAATATACTGTCTAATATAAAGACAGGAAACGATAACTCTGGATCGCGCGTGCACATTTTAACTTTAGTGTGATTTATTTCATATACACCACTTAATAAAGGCTTATACATCATAATACACGCTGAACAAACCACTAACGTACAAATTATCTTCTGAGAAAATCGTTTCCCACAAATATCCTTCCGTCTTAACGGTAAACACACACCAATGTATCTCTCCGCTGTAAAACTCACAATAAACCAAGCTGACAGAAACCGACTGAGGTATGAGAGATACAAAAACGCTTGACACACAACGTCTGTTTCCAAAAACATCACTTTAAGGTCAGAGTTCAGGGCTGGTAATCCTCTTTTTAACCAATCAACGAACACATAAAAAATAAGTGCGAGAATATCTGACGTTGACAGTGCGGCTAGATACGTACTGGCGGATAGTTTACGCATGTTTTTGGATAAAAACACACGCAATGACAATATGTTTCCAGTAAGTCCTACCAACAAAATAACAGGCGTGAAGTACGAGTAAAAAAACTGGCTATGTGTTAACAACTTAGGTTGCAAGACTTGCGGACAATGACTAGTATTGAATGTTATGTTGTCATGGAGAACCTTCAGGACATCCCGTACTCCGTCATGAAGACAATCCGCCTCCGTCATGTTAAGGAACTGAAAAATAGAAAAATGGAACTGCATTACAAATAATGAATATTTCATTCTGATATGGAATTTGAATTAGTCGATGGTAATGGTCATAAATATCCATGTTGTATTTGATATATGACACTGATGAAGTTTGTCAACAGCTGAAATTTAAATAGAATCCCTAGAGTCAAAGATGGTTGGGTGATCCTAGTCGATAAACTGGATACAAAAGCCTGTGAATAAACTAACCAATATTAGGGATTATAGTGAATAATAATTTGCACTGGAGGGAAACAAAGGCGAATAGGTTCAACCTGATGTATGCCAGGTGTGTAACGGCTTGTTTCAATTGCATTTGTATAATCAACGATGACATGCATGTTGAAACTGTACTTGCATCTCACGGGATTTTAAACTAAAATGTAAAGACGTTGTGACTAACTAAATTACCTTGTCTACGAAATAAATGGCCACAATATTCAAATATTTAACAAACAGTAATTATTTATTCACAAATCAATAACACATACAGGTATTTAAGTTCTGTGTCTTGTGAATTCAGCAGCATTGTTCTATTTCGTTTAAGCACACCTACAGTAGGCTGGTGTTCGCATCCTCTACATCAATGAATGGATTGTTTCACATTAAGTTATTCCCTGACTAAATCATTAGCTAACAATCAAATTTGATAGATATTTTGTCTGCGTGGTGCTTATTCAATTCTTGAACCCAGAACCTATCCAAGGTCTTATTGGCTAAGCTCTGTTTACAGGGACGTAAGTAAAGGGGATGGGTTTTGGCAGAAAAGCGCGATTTCCTTAATTCTTGACCGAACTTAATTATTTAGCGTCTCCAATCACCTTCTTACCGCACGCGCGTGTGTCTTTCATGTGGGAGGAAACAGGATTGCCCGGAGGAAACCCACGAGGTTGAAAAGGCTCCCCTATATCCATGCCACACACGCTCACACCAGGGATCGAATCCACTCACAGCCGTAAGCCAGAGGTGACCAGCCAGCTAGAGGTCGAAGCGCGGCACTCTAGACCGCTAGGCCATCCCACAACTTTCTTAGAAATTAATCCCCTTTAAATACTGTACTCATTTTTTTCTGGGTCACCCGAACGGACGATTAAGGCCCCTGTGTCGCATATGTATTGCATAACGAATGACTATGAAGTTTACAAATAAACAACCAATGTCTGGCACCCCTAACCACACTGATCAGCAGTGAATATTCGCTAGGCCGCTACAGTCACTGATAAGGATGACATCGACGCGACTTAATTAGTCCCCCATATTAACTTTTTTCTTTCGACAAATTAAATTCTAAAACATTAAGTAAAGACGTTTGAAGTATTTGTAGTTAAAAAGTATTTCCTATTTAGTGTAAATGGGTATTAAAATGCATAAATGGGATCATTTTGCCCGGAGCAGTTACGTCTTATGTAAACAAGGCACGGGCCTTTAAGCCAATGATTGTCGCTACGTGATGTCATTGCACGTGTTCAAAAGTCATCTGTGACAGATAATTCGTAAGTAATTCTCTGTGAAACACTAATTAGTAATTAAACACGCCACATCTAGAAACCTCACTGTACCCGCCCACGAACTGGAGTTTAAAGATTACTACTTATCAAAACTCATTAGTAACAATGCATGTAATTATTCTTCAGCTACTTTAGTTAATGCCTAGAAAATGGAAAACATTGAAAATAATTTTGAAAGATATGTTCGGTAAATAACAGACATGAAGTTCTTATAACCCCAGATTAAGATAGCCATGGAGAGCGTGGAAATTCACCGCAGTTTATCCGAAACGAAAAATTGGTTGTTAATAAGGTTTTCGGAAGAGAGAAGGAACACCAACAAGGCCAAAATGCTTCACACCAACTTGCAAAAAAGAATCCAGTAAAATATTGTAGTCTGTATCACACCCACAAAATTGTCCTCAAGTCCGCCCCCCTCTCGCTGTTATTCCGGGTTAGTCCACTCATGACCAAAATATTTTAAAAATCCGTTAAAACTATACGGCAATCACAAGGTTTTCGGAGGTGGTACTACTCTAGAATGGAATATCAATAGTGTTCTTCAAAAAATAATTAAAAACTGTAGCCTATATTATGTTCACGAAATTTTATAGCAAAGGTGATGGGGGTAAATATAGTTCCTTTAGGAACTGTCTCTGAGCGATACGATACGCCATATCAAGGCCCCACCAAATTTCTGAGAATAATTGTAACCACTATCGCACTTTCATGTTCAAACAAGGCTTTTGTCAACGAGGAAGTAGCTCAAAGGTGGAATTGCTAACTTATGATAATTTTATTCTTTAAGGTAATAACGTAAAAAACAAAAATCTCGGACATTACATTACGGATATTAATGAATCAACTGTCATGAGTGAAAACTAACAGGATAGGGTATTTAATTAATCCAGCTTTGTGTGGTGGTGAGAGGGTAACAGCGCCCTCTCATCACAAACATAGTTTACACCAAAATACAAATTACAGATACGCTAAATGTGTAATACTGTTGGAAGAATACATTTTAATTAAAGACCAACGTGCATTAGGTGGCCTAAACGATATATCGTACCACTTTTCGTTATGGCGATTGAAACAATTCAACTATTACATTTTTGTAAAAAATAAATCTAGGCTGAGTTGGAAGAACCTTTAATCTATTTTGTAGGGAATGTAGAATTGTTGCCGTCAATACATTGCACAAGTTTCCCTGAATTATCAACACAAGCTCAATGTTATTAGTCAATTAAATATGGTCTCACATGTCATATAAGTTATCAAGTAGACACTTATTCACATGCTGGCGGATTTAAACACCATTGCCAGTTAATACTTTAATTAAGAAATGGATAATCGAGACTTTATATATTATCATAACAGCGGTAGCAGTGACATTCGAGACTAGAGTGTTCTTCACACGGCCACAACTCCGTTCAGAATGAAGTAATTTGACTGAAATTTTCAAAACATCCCCTTTTCATTGTCTTTCTTTTAAACTGTAAAACCTAGACATGACTGTCCTTTATCAATATCGTACACAATGCACCTTTAAGTGGTATTATATAATAACCAAATACAAACGGTATAAAACGTCAACACAACAGATAAAGTCAATTTTCCGAGGGTTATGAATCTATTCAGTATTTCTGTAAGTTGATTTGTTAATCATTATATATTTATTTGTCTACTCGTCGGTTTTAGTTTTGAAGAATGCAAGGCTATCGTGAGTTTATATGTTGATATGTTTTATACTTTTAATCTTATTTATTGTATTAGTATGAAATATGTTATTATTCCTATTTTGGAAAGGAAATTATAGGAAGTCAGATGCAGGCAGAACCAACATTTCCCACATTTTCATCCCTTCAAGTACACGAGAGTGGAACAAACTTAACGTTAGAATTAGCAACCCCCGATCCTTTACTACCTTTGGAAATTCATTTAAACAAGCCAACAGTGAGGCTGATGTCCCCCGCCGAAATCCCAAAATAAATAGATGACGCATATTAAATTAATCGCACATTTATTTTTTTCAAACGTATCGAGCAATCTAACTGTACACGAAGTGTCATCCAAAAGTGTTTTATAAAGAAAAATGCTAAAACCGGCGAGAAAAATGAAAATGTACCCTTGTTAGGGGGACCCAAAAGGCAGACAAAAGGGCCCCCACGCTTGACAAAAGGGCCCCTCTGGCCAAGGGAAAGGGCCCTCGTGTCCGAGTCAATCGTTTCTATACACTGTTACTGTCGAATCCATTACTGAATGAGAATGCAGTCATTGTATTGGCATACAAATCATCAATCAAGATGAACCTAAGTTATCTTGTCCAATCAAATTGCTTATCTCTGCCTACCCTAAGAAGAAAATGCTCATCTTCGAACTCCATCAAGGCATTGACCTAATAAGCATACACACCAATTTTGAACATTTTAACTCAATTCGAAGGAGAGTTATTGTGTTCCAAAGTCTTGGCAAATCAAATTGCTTATCGCTCTGCTTACCCTGAGCAGAAAATGCTCATTATCGATCTTAATCAAGGTATTACTGTAATGAAACTATACACCAAGTTTCATCACTCTCACTTAATTAGAACTAAAGTTATCGTGTCCCAAAGCATCAAGCAATCAAATTGCTTATCTCTGCTTACCCTAAGCGGAAAATGCTCATCTTCGAACACCATCAAGGCATTGACCTAATAAGCATATACACCAAGTTTGAACATTTTAACTCAACTAGAAGGAGGGTTATTGTGTACCAATGTCTCGACCAATCAAATTGCGTATAGCTCCGCTTACCCTGAGCAGAAAATGCTCATTATCGAACTTAGTCAAGGTATTACTGTAATGAAACTATACACCAAGTTTCATCACTCTCACTTAATTAGAACTAAAGTTATCGTGTCCCAAAGCATCAAGCAATCAAATTGCTTATCTCTGCTTACCCTAAGCGGAAAATGCTCATCTTCGAACTCCATCAAGGCATTGACCTAATAAGCATATACACCAAGTTTGAACATTTTAACTCAACTAGAAGGAGAGTTATTGTGTACCAATGTCTCGACCAATCAAATTGCGTATCGCTCTGCTTACCCTGAGCAGAAAATGCTCATTATCGAACTTAGTCAAGGTATTACTGTAATGAAACTATACACCAAGTTTCATCACTCTCACTTAATTAGAACTAAAGTTATCGTGTCCCAAAGCATCAAGCAATCAAATTGCTTATCTCTGCTTACCCTTAGCGGAAAATGCTCATCTTCGAACCCCCTCAAGGCATTGACCTAATAAGCATATACACCAAGTTTGAACATTTTAACTAAATTAGAAGGAGAGTTATTGTGTTCCAAAGTCTCGACCAATCAAATTGCGTATCGCTCTGCTTACCCTGAGCAGAAAATGCTCATTATCGAACTTAGTCAAGGTATTACTGTAATGAAACTATACACCAAGTTTCATCAATCTCACTTAATTAGAACTAAAGTTATCTTGTCCCAAAGCATCAACCAATCAAATTGCTTATCTCTGCTTACCCTAAGCAGAAAATGCTAATCTTCGAACTCCATCAAGGCATTGACCTAATAAACACATACACCAAGTTTGAACATTCTAGCTCAATTAGGAAGAGAGTTATTGTGTTCCAATGTCTCGACCAATCAAATTGCGTATCGCTCTGCTTACCCTGAGCAGAAAATGCTCATTATCGAACTTAGTCAAGGTATTACTGTAATGAAACTATACACCAAGTTTCATCAATCTCACTTAATTAGAACTAAAGTTATCGTGTCCCAAAGCATCAACCAATCAAATTGCTTATCTCTGCTTACCCTAAGCGGAAAATGCTCATCTTCGAACTCCATCAAAGCATTGACCTAATAAACACATACACCAAGTTTGAACATTCTAGCTCAATTAGGAAGAGAGTTATTGTGTCCCAAAAAGTGTGACGGACAGACGGACGGACGAACCCATTTTAATAGTCCCCCAACTTTCTTCGAAAGGCGGGGGACAAAAAATTGATACCAACATTGTCACCATATTACTATCCTGGGAAAAGAAAATTAGAAACAATACACTGTAAGTTAAGGTAATCCTGCTCAAATCTACAAGGCTATAAATTCCCCAGACACGCCAATCATAGTTCTGCTAGCCACTATAGTCACAACTTCGAAGATCCTGTACGCCCTTTACATTCAAATGCAAGAAAACAAACAATCCAAAACCAGAAATTTGGTATGGCTCAATACAACTTAGTCCTGAGATAAACACACTATCTTCTAAGAAGTTCAACAATTTATTCATTTATATCTCAATAAAAAAAATTCAGACGTTATTTTCAGCCATACCGTACAATCATCTAATATCCTCGCCCCTGTCAACTACCACTGGTTTGTGAAATTTGGAGGTATTGTACTGTGCAGGCCTTACCGTACCCCAAAATCATTAACAAACAGTACTTTCAAAAATAGATTTCTCTAAGATATTTGTCTCTATATTATCCGCGATACATATCTTATATTATTATGTTCTATATTTATGTAATTACATTATGTTATATATACATATATTAATACTGTGTGCAGGTATCTAAATCAGAGCGAGGGATTACAAATAGGCTTAGCCTGCTCCTCAATCTAAATTCAGATTATATATACTTAATAAAACTATTGTTTAGCCTATAAGAAAAAAAGATTTTTTGCAAAGTTGACATAACTCATAATATCTACCGAAATACTCTAATGCTCGTCATTGTCAACTTTTTTTTCTCCAATCTTCGTGTAACAGTCTGCGTCAAATTAATTAATCTCACACAAACGAACTGAGTAGGCGATAACATAATTAATATACCTGATCAGACCAGATCCAGTTCGAAGTAAAAGAAAGGGTGTTTTTGTGTTCGGCTGTATGGTGTTATTAACGATGTTATTAATTATCTTTCAACCCTGACACCGTATTAGCGCTCGTTCTATTTACAACAAAATTAAACGTGTATTAAAGGGACAATAACATTCTTGCTGGCTTGGTAGCTCCAGAAAATAAATAATACCCTTATTATAAGTACTAGATGTTTAAGTGTCCTACCTGTTGTGTAAATTATCCATCACAACCTATTTTACTTGTCCAGAGGGTTCGAAAATATTTTAAAATCCAAGTCACATTTGAAAAGGTTTACGTTAGACTTTTCAAATCAATTGGTTGAATTTTTCCAATTTTTTAAAAATAGGTGTGTTAAGATGAAATTTATAGCATCATTTAATTGGAATATTCTAAAATAATACTATTTGCTGACCAGAATGAAGATTGGGACATATTATTCAGTGACAACAAGAGTCTTATTGGGGCTTTAAACCACATGGAAGTCCAGTTTGTTGCAGGTTGGATATATTTACGAACTTGATTTGTAATGCATGGAATTTAGACTAACTATAGCGTAACATTAATTTTATTTCTGGGCTCCAAATTATGCCTAAAAGAATAAAAAGGGGTTTAACGTCCTTTCACGCAGCAGCCAGAATAAGGAAAATGAATGGTTATAAGATAAAAGATAATTAATGTTTTTTTTTGTCATTACTCGATGCTCCACCTGAACAATTATTGTTATGTACTCTCTCTGATATAAGTCGATAATTCCATCTCATTAATATTCCATTTATAGATGAGATTACTCTCGAGTTTACTGACTGTGTGCGGTAAGTCTAATAAGTACGAGTTTTCGTTGTAAAGAACAAGCGTACTGGTGCTTGATGCCGAGCTTTTACTGCTTTACACCAAAAACACTGGAAAAACATTTAATATATAACCAAATAAATTAACCACCTGTTGGCATGTGTTTTCACATTCACAGTTCAGATAATGAAATTAACACGTTCTATTATCGTCTGTGTTCATCTATGAGAATGGTTGTTTTTTTACGTAGTTAACCTATTAAAGAGTTAACCTTTGTGGTCTATACTCACTCTAACCCAACCGTATTATAATTGAAAAGTTGTATATAATGCTAGCATAACTGTAATGCATTACGTAAAAATTGAGTGTTATTGATCCTTAACCCACAGAATTGGTTTAATCGTGTACCGAAAAGTTGACGCTATGGGTGTTCGTTTTTCGTAGCTGCATCGATCTTCACTGGAATGGTATGCCAGACTTACAGATCTAGTTGTGAACCTTGCATTTTGGATTTTTGTACTTAGTGACCCAAAATCATAGATCCGTTGATTTATCCGAAATAAACTTTTACGTGAGCATACAACTGGCATCGAACTACAACTTATGTCATGGGTCAAAGGTCCAATAGTGCAATTTTCGTGAAATACTCCTGTCACGTCTAAAATTCATCTCTTCTTACAGTTTTCACCGTATGGCCATTATACATGGGCATAATTTGCTACTGAAGGAGTAAAATATTCGGTAGTAAATCATTTTTTTAAATATTAACTTTATTTCTAAGCGACACCCTCCGATCTTGAGTACATCATTCGGAAGTTGCAGCGGCCAATGTTCCCATGTTATTCATATGAATATAGCATACAAGTACTGTCATAAGTTTGCGGTCAAAAAAATGTTTATTTCTGTAATAAGGTTATTGATCTAAAGTACAATTTAACAGGATAAGTTTAACGACATGGGCGACAGAATGTGCAGATAAATTTAACAATTAATGATAACAATATGATAATCCATTTCATTAAAATTTCCTGTTTTCGATGCATCAACATACTTGGACACATAAGTCAATATCCCGATGTCATTTGAAATGTAGATATTGATTCGCCCAACAGAACACGGTTAATGGTTATATATTAGGGCGGTCCACTTTGCAAAAAAGTTTCGGGAATCGTTCCGGCTATGTCCCTTACGTTTCTATATAAGTCTAAGAGGAAGCATGCAACTTTCCAGAATTTTCCCGCCCAAACTGTAGTTTTTCCGCCATGTTTTTAAAATGGCGGAATATTTACTAGAATCAATATTTCAGTAATCCCGAATGTACACCACCCCATCGTGTGATATATATCGTTTTATAGGTTGATGAGTTCAATTATGCCATCAAAAACACGATTGCATCTAGGGGCCTATCTACAACACGAAATAAAATAACAAATTTTCTTATTTCATATGGATTTTCTTTCAAACATCAACAATATGAGTTAACGAAACATTTTCAACTTCAGTGAAGAATGGAGAAATAGTCTTTGTAAAATTCAGGTACTTGGAAAGAGTCTACTAGAATACACTACACTTAGCAAATCTTAACCGCAAGTGAACCTTTGTATACTAGCAGTTAAGATTTGCTAGAGTCGACTTCTTATAACCTGGAAATAGTTCTCGGTGATATTCTACCACTTGCAGTAGACATTGACGTTGTTCTTCATCATGACTATTACCAATAAAGTCTTGTGTTAATTTTATCCCCCTTTTTGCAATATCATTCACCACTTTAATTTTTGTGGCGAATTTACATAGTTTCGAGAAATCACTAAAGTTCTCCCAATCTTTTACCGGAAGCTCAAGCCATTCCCCGTCTAAACCTAGTATACTGAATATCAACCACGAATTTGGAATCATAAGTCTTCCCTCCAGTTTTATTTCACCATCTCTCTGAATCATCTTCGGAAATTATGGTTTCCCAGGTTTGAAGTCCATAGGTTTTTGAGTATTGAATAACGCTTTGGCCAGTTCCTCGCGAATTTCTTTACTCGGGTGAGATTAAGAAAGCTTGGGCATATAAAACAGCCCGACGAACTGTGACATCACCCCTACCCATCTAATTTTCTCAGTGTCCATTTCAAACTGACCTGATAGAAAGTCCAGTTTGATGAAGTATAGAGCCTTGCTTATCTACCTGGCATGGTGATGGGGACCAGGCTGTTTGAAATTAAATTTTGCGACGTGGCCGCCTAGCCACACAACCACCAGTTGAACAAGCTCCTTATAATCGGCTCTTGGAAAGATTTTTTTTCTTTTAGCCCCTTCATCCCCCAAACTAGAACACTTTCTGCACGTTCTTTCAAAAATACACTGTCTGTATTCCAGTCGAATTTACATTACTATCCATAGTCTGTATTCTTTTCAATTTTAGTCCATTCTGACTGCAATCGCCTGAAAAGTTTTACTCCTGGATCTTTAGAATTACCAGTAACCTTTTCTGTCACGTGTTTTATGTGCAACTCATACATACGGTGTCTACACACCATAGAAGTGACTTATGTAACGAGGACTCGAATAGCTCACATGCTCCCCGCCATTTTCCCGTATTGAACGCAGTTGTATCAAAAACCATCCCTGCAATTTCCTGCTTGACATCCCACTCCATTATCATTTTTGAAACTGACATTTCCTGTGCTACTGCTGACCCAGTAACATTTTCATTTCCAAATTTTTATCATCATCAAAATTTATTCCAGAAACATATATGCAGCATCTTTCTGAACTAATCCCTTTTCTTATTTTCTGTATCTTCCCATCCCAGTGGATGAAAGCTATGTCGGGCTTTTCAAAAATATCGCTTATATTCTTAGCTTTCTTCACTCTTGATAGCTTTGCTCTTCTCTTGGCAGTCGTTACTGATATATTCGTTTCATCTACTTTCAGTCCAGATGCCTGTGCTACACTATAGCTGCGAACATAACTCTTTTTGATAGCTCAAACCCAATCTATCTGCAGTTAATGTTGTTGCTGAAATTATATCAGTCTTTTTATACTTTCTTTCGGGACTTTTATATTCATCGTCACTTTCCACATAATCCTTGACTTTGATCTCCCACATCTATATGCCTGTTTCTCAGTCTCCTGCTCTGTTTTCTTCTGTCTTCTCAAGTTCTCCATTCTTACTACCCTTTTCTCTCTCGCATCATCTCTTCTTTTTTGTAAGGCATCCTTTCCTAGTGCACAGCCTATCTGCTCACGCTTCAATTGGTTACCCAAATGTTGGAAATCTTTTTCCCAGTCTATGATTCCGGAAGTTCTCAAAATGCTCTCTGCATTAACCTTACTAATATTCATAGGATCTAAAATTCGTTCGCTAAATTCACGTTCAGGTTTTTTAAAGGAATCAGTACTATTTCTAACATCCCTCCGACTATCACTCTCCAGTTTGTACCAGTCCGTATCTAGTTTGTTAATGCACTTGTCAATCTCACTATTAGTGATCACAAGTTTACTTGCCTCGACCTCATATCCTTTATCATCCCCGTTTCGCTTTCCAAAAATCAAGCCCAGACCAAAGTGGTACTTCCAAACATTCTTTATATCGTCACGGACACAGGAGCAGAGGAGTCCCTTCTTCGAGTGGTCTTAGTGACCTTTCCCAACATTTGAACTTCGTTCTTGCTTTTGACGCCCTATGGACGTCCCCGTTTACTTGGCCCTGGTTCCTCGTTCCCATACTAGTGTAGTGATGTTATGTTGTAAGTTATACGTAATGTTACGTTCTTAGGTGCGTTACGTTCTGGTTATACGTTAAGTTGTTAGGTACATATAAACAATGTGTGTCTGAAAATATAGCTCGATTATAATCCGAACAAACTCTGATCTGAGTAAATCTCACTGTATCGGAAAGAGTTTCATATCCCTAACCCATACAAGGTCACAAACAGAGTTTGTTTGTTTGTGGTTTCAGGGATGAAGATGATCTAGGTAATCGTCTTCTTCCTTGGTACTCAAAATGTAGTTCGAGTGTTCTGAAAAAAAAGATTGTCAGCAGCATTTTACACTAGATTTCACACAAAATATCATGCTAAATAAGCATGTCATCTACACCTATCGACACTATAGTTAGTGTTAACACATTTTTCTATGCATATTTGAACTCAGCGACCCCCAAAACCTATAAAACAATATATCACACGATGGGGTGGTGTACACTCGGGATTACTGAAATACTGATTCTAGTAAATATTCCGTTTGGGCGGGAAAATTCTGGAAAAGTTGCATGCTTCCTCTTAGACTTATATAGAAACGTAAGGAACATAGCGGGGACGATTCCCGAAACTTTTTTGCAAAGTGGACCGCCCTATTGTATATAGTATCTGGAATGTATGTATATCGTATATTGCTCAAGTTTAGACACCTGAACTGAAAATGGTTCTAATTTCTGATTTATATAGAGGACAAGCGGGGCAAATCATTAGGCTTCCTTCTGCATAGAATACAGTTCAGTAGTAATATATTCGACAGGAGTATAGTGAAATTTCGTTTAAAACGTCTATCGAAACTGTCCAGATATTTCTCTTGACAAAAATGTATCTTAAACTTAAACAACTTATATGCATTTAATGATTTGCTAGAATCCAGTCGAGAAAACAATTCCTGGGTATTGATATGAGACAGTCTTAGTTTAATAATATCATAAATGAATAAAATAAATATCGCCTATAAATAATTGGTGATTCACATGCAAAGGCAGGTCCTTGTGAAATGTCACATGTCTAGGTCAAATATCTAATTAATGTGATTTTCGCGAAAATTCGCGGGTTTTGCCGCGGGTAATCGAAGCTGCGGTCTTTCAAAATAAGTGGAAAAGTTGTGTAACAACTACTATAATTGACTTATTGTACAAATAAAATGGACTGAAGTTTATGGGACGAAATGTTTCGAGATTATTTAATTTTACTAAATAAAAAATAGACACACGAAAGAGGTATGTTCGTTTGATTCTAGTTCTAGAAGATTTGGAACGATGTCAAGGTCAAAACATTGTGGTTTCTTGTACAACTCTGAAATGTGGAAAAACGTCTAATTTTAATTTGTTTATTTGATCCAATCAGGGCCGGGGGCTGGGAAACTTGTCCAGTTGCCTGGCGCCTTGCGTTATGTTGATGTAAATTAATATAAAAGAAAATAATGGTCCTTAATCGTGAAGTACAACAAAACCAGTGACATTTCTGAATGTGTACCTAGTGGCGTATTACCGTTAATTGGAGCCTAATATCAAAATGCCTCTCTTCAAACGAAAGCGGGGCAAGTCGATATCTGGGTCTCGTTCCATTTGCGGCTCTCGTCATCGCCAGGTCATCCGGGCGTCGGCTGGACATTAAAACTGAAAGAGAAATTTCGTTTCGTCAGGCGTTTTCCAATACTTTTGCCAATTGGTGACTTTTACCGACCAACGAAAGAGTGATTCAATACTAATGTGTCCAGAGCTTGTTGCCTTGTCGGTTTGTTCCCGGAATGCCAACAGACTGGTAATCCGTTAATTAATCAAAAATCTATGCTGTTTAAAACTTAACACACAGAACTGTTCGGTGTTAATGAGCTTGATCCTTATCAATAAAGCTAAAACTTAACGACAGTCTGAACACAGTTTATGCCTTCAAACATAAATTCAATTCAGTATATTACGGTTGATATTCTAATTTAAACACAATTTGTTTCAAACTAGTAAACAATGAGAGAAAAAAGTACCATAGTGTTAGGCAAGCGCTATACCCAGACTTTAAACTATACAATTAAATTGTAACACAATAGGACATGTTCACTAAATTCATCTGTTTCAACGATTAACATCAAGATGAAGACCGTGCCTATTTCTTCAATAATTGACAAATTTGCAGGAATAAACACACGTTAATGACAGAGAGTGAAACAAAAAGAATGGCGTTCTAAAGTTTAAATTATTGAACAGATTGTAATTGTAAACACAGCAGACAAAATAATGTGCCGACTTCACCAGGAGGAAATATTAACGGAACTCGTTGCCAAATGGCAAAGTAGTAACATTGAATGTTTCATAAGGAGTAAGCATGAAAAAGATCTGATAATGACTCATCATATTTTACTTATCTTCCTTTTTTCTGTTGCAGCTTTTTGAGATGTTAAATAACCTAATTAAGTCAGTGAATAAAACCAAAGGTTGAAAGTCATAAAAAGAAACTTTCTACATAATATTTATTTAAAAAGCAATTGTTTCAACAACAGAAAGCCATTTGTCAAACTTTCTAAAATGCAAAACAAAAATAAATAATCAGTAAATAGAAATTAAGAAGTTTGTTGAATCAACTGAAAACATGTTGACATTGCTCGTTGTATATGTATTAGAATGCTCAAAGCAGGCATTATTGATTAAACTGGAACACAAGAACAAATAAAAACTTGGTTTACTAAAAGTTCATTTGTTTCAATAATTGATAAAACTGAAAAGTAATTGAACGAAGACCTTCAAGCGTTTCAATTATTTCTCAAAAGATTTATTTAAAAAATATATAGAAATACTAGAACTTTGTTTTCACCTTTTACATGCTGCACTTTAGATCTACTAATGATTTACTCAATAATAAAATTTATTTTCTTCAATAAAATTAAAACTCCCCTACCTTATATAAAAACCTCAATGATAAATCTTGAAAACCGGATGTACACCAGGGATTCAATTAGCCATAAGTATGCACGGGCAAACCTGATGCCATTTTTTATTTTATTTAAATGTTTACGCAGGTAGCAACATCAAACACTGATTTTAATTATCACAGAATATGTTCAATCATTATTTTGTGGACAACTTTCAACAAAACATAGGTTAACAGAATGTCTATAATAAGTGGTTCGTCAACAACTGTCAACAAAGCGTATAGGTTTACAATAAATATGTCTACCACTTTCCTAATCACAAAGATATATTTAACTAAAACTGGTACGATATACAGATATGTAGACCCCGTCCTTAAAACAAATACGTCCAAAAGTCAAACACACAAAAAATGCTCAGTAGCAAAACTTTCAACAGTATCTTCGCAATCCAGGGGATAGTACTTTATGCGCAATCACAGATTCATCAATAATTTTAATATAAGTTCCTATCTCAAAAGAACTTAACTTGGCAAGCGACAACACTTTCACAAATACTAACCTTGATTGTCGAGGTTTATGTTTCTTTTCTACAAGGTAGTTTTACCTATACCATGACCCCCTACGTCGTTCTCGCGTGTTAAATAGATTCGAGACCAAAAAATAACCAACCCGTTAAATGTGAAAATCAACAAGGACCGAAGTCGTTCTCGCGCGTTTCTTTTCTACAAGGTAGTTTTACCTATACCATGACCCCCTACGTCGTTCTCGCGTGTTAAATAGATTCGAGACCAAAAAATAACCAACCCGTTAAATGTGAAAATCAACAAGGACCGAAGTTGGCACGAGTAACTATCTCAAAAGAACTTAACTTGGCAAGCGACAACACTTTCACAAATACTAACCTTGATTGTCGAGGTTTATGTTTCTTTTCTACAAGGTAGTTTTACCTATACCATGACCCCCTACGTCGTTCTCGCGTGTTAAATAGATTCGAGACCAAAAAATAACCAACCCGTTAAATGTGAAAATCAACAAGGACCGAAGTTGGCACGAGTAACTGCAACCAATGATTTGGCCGCGTAACACATTAGACTGAGTCCGTTACCTTTCACGGGCTCAATATAGACGTCACGAGAGAGAGATGGGGGTGGAGACTTTAACGGTAACTCGACACAAACTATGACACGGTACAATTATATTTCAATAATTCCCAGACGTTATTGGCCTGTAGCATCGGAGGACAAGGAGAACATTGACGAGGGTGGGGAGACCCTACCTCTTGGCACCTGCTAGTCTCGGATAGAAACCACGCGAGTTGATTGTATGACTAACTCGGTTTTATACTACGTACAACTAGCAGTATACGAGCATTATCTGAACATATGACGCGCAATTTCATCTCATATTTTAACAAGGTGTTTGAAGCCCACCTGTATAAGGCCCAATAAAGTACAGTGCTGCTTCGTGGGCGGGGTATTACTTTTCAAGATTACGCCAAATAACACCAAATTATTTACGTGATCATTTCAAAGGAAATGTAGTGTATCTTCACAGCTTGCATATAATGAACTGCCGTGAAAATCTTGTTACCTGTTATTCTGGAGGCGTTAATTGTTCTAATTACATGTCTATGTTGTAATAAAATATAGATCTGTAGGGACAGGATATAGCCCCCGTTTATATGAAATATTACGCGAAAAGTCATGTATAAAGGTTTATCTGATTAGTTAGCGTAGGATTTTAAACAATAATTTTTTTTCGACCAATACTTAAACATACATTATGCAAGAGCTAAATTTGCCTACTGCAAGTCTTTATTTAGTCTTCAGATGTTATAGAAATTATTAGTTAGATCTTTATTTTTATGACTAGCTAAAATCAACCGTGTAGTCTCTCGAATGACTTGAATACAGCTTGTATTAAAATAGCTGTTCTTTTAAAATTAAATCAATAAATGGCGGATCAACCTAATGTTCACCGTTACTCACTGACGTCACTACCGGAGACTGGTGATGAAAGGATCGCCCCGCGCTGATACCATTGCCATCGAGATTGTTACTTGATAATTGAGAATATGTAGGTGGAGTTCTATGTCTAAACTTCCAACAGTGACAACTCCATTCAATATTTTATTTTTTTTCATCATCTATTTTTTAATCGTTTTTGCAAGAATCCCAACTCTTTATTAAAGTCTTTACTAATGTATCTTTAAGAAATCGATTTGTTTAGAAAACTGAGGGCACAACAACATACAAATCCCTTCGAACTACGGAATAATTCACCTTTCCGGGGATATTTCCAGACATAACATGTCTACCGTGTTTCGATATTTCTAATAAATTTACCGATTTTTGCAAGAATGGCCAACACTTTTTTAAAGTCTTTACTAATGTATCTTTAAGAAGTCGATTTGTTTAGAAAACTGAGGGCACAACAAGATACAAATCCCTTCGAACTACGGAATAATTCACCTTTCCGGGGATATTTCCAGACATAACATGTCTACCGTGTTTCGATATTTCTAATAAATTTACCGATTTTCGATATCGATATCTGGTATTGTTTGCACACAGCTTCCAAAATCTTTCCAAAGGTAAAGAATTTATCTTATGACGGTACACTATTTACTATCGAAGTCAATCAATCCGTGTGCAGTTGACCAAAAAAAGCAAGCATATCGATCGTACTGGGATTGGTGTAAGATTAGTCCTGTTGTGAAGAGGCCACACTATGAACAAGAACAAAAGAAGATTACAAATTGTATGGAACATGGACTTGTCTGAGTATGAGAATGAACTGCTTATGGCAATCTGATTAAATACAGATCTATATTTCATTTCCTCTTTTTATACTTTTGATGGCCTCCACTACATGGAAATCTGACAAGTTGTCTTGAGAGGTCGCGTCAGAGGTCATACGTGTGGCGTTTGACTCTATGACGCCAGACATTTGAGGATCCACAGTTCCACGCACCTCACGCCCAAGCTCGCCATAACAGACGTTTCATTGGCTAATCCCTCGCATCACCCAGGAGACGCCGATGATAACAACTCTTCAAGATCCTAGTGTAGTAAAGGCAAGTAGAACGAAATGGGATGTGTTTTAATCAGATTGTGGTTATGGGTATTCACTGATGGTTGAAGTATCTCTATGCACTGGTTGTGGGTATGTATTGGTGGTGAAAGTATGCGTACATACTGGGTATGTATTCGTGGTTAAAGTATGAGTATGTACTGGTTATGGGTATGCACTGGTGATTAAGTGTAGTTTAATGCGAGGCATAAAGTAATAGATTGATATTGTACGTGTGCGATAGCACGTGCATTTCAATTAAGAAATACGTCACTCTGGTCCAATATTTCAACTAGTATGAATAATGTAGGCTTTGCACATTGACCGTATTATTATTTGAAATAATGGTAACCCAACATCACATGACGTCACATCTGTATTTTAATTATTAATATTCGTATGCACCGGTTATGGGTATATGTACTAGTATGGTTATGTACTAGTGGTTAAAGTATGGGTACTAACATGTGTTATTCATTAACTATGTAACTCACGTGGCGAAGACATACAAAACGAAAATAACGCGAGGTTAAATATTGGCATCCGTTTGATCTCCAGATATCTAATTAATGACGCGATAAGAACTGATACACTATCTCTACCCTGCGTTTTGTCAGTATCCGGTTTGGCATTATCTTACGTTTTTAGTTACAAAATATGGCCTTAGCTTTGAAATTGTTGCAAGTCAAATGGTAGATTGCATAATGAGCCACATCTTGCCCAACAAGCTTACTAATTTTTAAGCAACAGGAAGACATCAATTAGGAAGAAATAAGTAGAAGTGTTTAAACTACTCGAAACCCGGGAATGCTCAACGAAACAAGACATAACTTAACCATACCAAGTCACATACAGCGATACCTGAATTTATTAAAAAAAATAGTCATTGAATTATATTTAGGTCACCACTTAAATCAATCTATATTTATCAGTCTCAGAAAGGCATTGCTGCCAATATTAAATGCTCTGCTAAAATGTCTTTTCCATTGATTACGTGTTAAAAGTACAAATTAATGTACAAAGTCTTAATACCGGTAATGATAAAGTCAAAATACCTCTGTAAAACGTTAAATGCAATGTGTCAAATAACAAATGGTGTTTTTTGAAAATGCTGCTTTTGACGTGTGTACATTAAACATTTCCCAAATTACATTTGCGCTCCGCCACTTCTCATTTGTCGTTTACGCTTTCTACATCATTTTACGCAGAGCATCAACTATGATATGCAAATATAGATACCACGTGACTTATTATACCCTTCCATAATAACAACTGGTTACATTGCATGGGCCCTACTTCTGTTGCAGGTATAAATTAATATGTCATATTATTGTCATCCATTTTCAGCGACCGATATCCATCAGCTGTAACAAAACATCAGGTCAAATGTCTCAAGAACTTTAAGGTACAACTTTACAATTAATATACCCAAGTTCTAATATTGTAAAGTCGTATATTGACGTAACCCTTGCCTGTCGTTGTAAAGTATTTGCCCATTTTCTCCGTACTTACCCATAAAGTATAGTTCCAAGTTAAAGGGCAATAAACAAATCTTGATTATCCATTTTACGTTAAATTATCTATCACAAATTGTATTCAAATCCAGTAAATATCACAGGCTAACGATGTCATCGATAGTTGATTATGGTCTGAATAAAATAATTAATGTCTATTAATAATTTAAATAAAATTCCAGGCATAAGAAAGACTCACAGTAGGCTGATTTAGTTATTGCATAATGCACATTTAAATTTGACAAAATTAATAGTAACTGGGTAAAAGGGATCCTTATCGATTTTAAGCCATTTCAGAAAGGTGGTCCTTATTGTTATTATCCCTGACATACATGTACGATCATTAATGATGTATTTGATCGTATTAACTATTATAGGTTACGTTAAGACAGATTGTAATTATGCTATGGAAATTTAAATATTTATTTTGTGGGTTTGCTCATTTGTACGTCTTAAGTTATACTGTATATGTGCATGTGCAAACTGAAATATGGGAGCTTGGTCACGTTGGTGTAGACTGTTCCTAATTATGAATATCCTACACATGTAGTCTACGCTTAAATAGTAAGTGCAGGGAGGCCGCACTACACGAAAAACCTATAAGATTGACCTGCGGAAAATATCAAATCAAGTGAATGGAAAGTAAGTGTAACTATGTTTTACAATCAATCATATAGTCCAGTGGTAAATGCATTACACTCATAAAAATCTACACTCTTTTATCTGTACATGTTTTCATTAATTGACATGTTTATAGGTAATGAAGATCGGGTATAAAGACAAACAGAAAGAATGGAATGTAGTTTACTGACAGGTCAGCACCAACCGGCTTAGATTGCGCCGGAAATTTTGTAACCAATACAAGACAGGCTAAAAATAAAAAGTATCACCAAATTTACAATATCAAAAAACACCCCAAAAACCTCAAAATATCACAGACTACTAGTAAATACGTACGTAAAGTTATATCGCAGTCCATCAAAAAATATGAATATGATTAAAAGGAGATTATCTATTTACCTTACATGTAAATTTGTACTAAAGCGACATAAATACTACCTACTGCCTTCGCTTTTCATTTTTGACAGGTACCACGTGTGGGGACCATCTTGGATCTTAACAAAGCGAAAAATTAATGAGTTCATTTTCTTGGGAATTTAAAGAATCAAAATGTTGTGTTAAAATGAATTACTAACTGGGGGTTTCCGCCTCGCAAACAGTGCAGTAAATTAAGAATCGCCAGCACCGGGATAAACGCGGGCAATTGCCCCACATGACAATAAATGTACTTGGATTAACTTCGGCATTCAAGAGGCAATGCCGAGCGAGATGTAATCTATGGTATCAGAATTCATCCAAATCAAACCTGGTATCTGTTACAGTATGTTTATGCTTTAATTGTAACATGGGTTCAAGTAGAATAGCAGACATAAGTTCTACTAAATGCCCATGTTAACAAAATACCTCAATACGCACTAACTGTCGTGGTGTTCAAAGGAAAGGCTAATGATCTTATACATATCCTCTTCACTTTAAAAATATATTTAATTGGTTTATCAGACTGTGTGTCATATATGTACGGTAAAAACATCTTGTTTTTGTGGAATTTTTATGATAATAAGCATAAACTGTTTTTATATATCAGATGAAAGAAAAACTATCATAACGATAAACGTATAATCTCACTTTGTTCAACCCACACACATCTTTAATGAAAACATTAGTTCAATAACAAAATTAGGATGTGTTTGTGCTTTTAACAATTTACAGATATCATTATTAGATAATTACTTATCACTCAAATGGACTAAACAAAATATCTGAAAATCAGTAGTTGAAGTTTACATTCAGGGATGTATCGCTACAGATCATGTGAAATAAATATCATCCAATATTGGAAAATACCGAAGAGGAATTTCTCGAGCCATTGCTTCAGGAATGTGGCACGGGGCATTCAGCGCATTCAACGGAACAGAAATGATAGCCAGAAAACCCAGATTTTCAAATTTACATCTGAATTATCCTGTATACGTCATCCTGAGATTGGTTAGCCTACACAGCATGTGACATCACCTTCGGTGAAAGTGGATGCTGTTCTGTAGCTTTGACTAAGCGTTAAACATTCAATCGATTGTTTGATAGAAACGATTAACCATTCGACTTTTGTAAATAGACCAGAAAGTTCGATTAGTTCGGTACATGCAAATGTAGATTCAATCAAAAAATCGTTTGCGTCTGTTTTGATAGCCGATTTATAGATAACGACATACAACAATAAATGAGGAGAAAATACTGTTGTAGAAGAATATAGATATGTTTTCTTATCAAGATAATTGTTGTAAACAGAACATGGTACAGTGTTGTGAGCATTTCTGATAAGACGGTTGGGTACAATATTAATATCGCCAACGTGTAAGCAATGGCAATTTTTTCTACAAGTTGGGTGTCAAAGCTCCTGACTGTCGATCAGAAACATATCAGACTCTTGACGTTCCCTGACAATCTGCGCCGTTATTGGCCTATGTATATATTGAAAGCTAAATAAGATTGTTGTGTTTTGGGTAAATAGAACATAGTGTTAGCCATCCATCCCGTTTAATGCACCATACTTATAATCTAACTTGGTTATGCGATTTAAAAAAACCACTTCTAAAATGACTCGATCAAAGTGACACCGCTTAACTTAAACAACACGGGACATTCCAATTTAGATTAAACCGCAGAAGCAATATGAAATATATAAAAAGAACGAGTTTTCAAATAAGAGCTGTAACTTCTTCAAACACCCGTCATCCTAAAGTAACGATAATAAAATGACGCCATATCATCTCTTTGACTTCAACCGAAAGAGTAATTACGTTAATAAAAATATCATTGCGCACCTAATTAAAATACACATGTCATCCCAAATTTTCTGTTTTAACAATTTCCGAGCTGGAAAGAGAGAGAAATGAAATGAAATGGCGTTTAACCTCATACTGTTCTGCTCTTAAACTGGGCTAATGAAGATAGATGGGCATACACAATACAGTGTGTTATGAGAGAAATTTCGCCCGGGCAGCTGCGCTACCGTCTACTTATATACAGAATTTCAACTGCCAAGGGATCTTTTACGTGCACGCCAATGTGTACACGGGACCTCGGACAGCTGTCTTTTCATACCAAGGCGGATTTTTTTAGGCCCTGTTCAAATAGGAATAGTCGCATTAAATTGATAAACTTTAAAAATTAAATTAAAATTATTTTTACAATGGTATGGGTAAACAGAAATATCACTACTTGTATGCAAATTATTAAATAAAGATTTGTGATACGTAATAGCCAAGTTTGAGTTGGCATTTTAAAAACACCAGTTCCTCTGGGTGACAGTATCAGTATTTTTACCCTATTGCGATACAAGTGATTCACATTGGGACGGCCAAACACATTTAGTTTTTAAGATGTCAGATTATCCGTGTATAATATGCCTTAAAAAAGTGGTTAACAAAGTGGTAATTATTAATCCATTGACATCTTTACTTTATAAATAAAACAATAGCATAAACATCCTTAATATTATTATTGATAGTTAATGATGCTATCTTAATTTCGTACAGATCACCAGAGTGTCCGTTTATATCGAGTTTTCTTTATTCATAGTTTTACTTTATTAAACGACAATAAATCATCTTTATATTATCATCAATAGCATTTGGTATATAATACATATCGCAAGGGAAATCATAGTGCTATTTTTAATTGAGGAAAGGTTATATCCCACAAATATTAAATTGTGCTATACTTAAATATTGTTATTACAGAGCGACTTTTCACACTAGGATCATCTAGACCCTAGTCCATAGAATTATTGGCTGTGCATTTCAACTAATATCATTGTCATTCTGAAAGTGGGTAGCCTACGGCGCGGAACATTAGCCACTGAAATGAAATAAAATGGTATATTTGAACCGTTATATTAAACACAACCTTTCTAATCTAATGCATTTGCCCGTGGGCAGGTATCTTAGTTCTGTTTGGAGTTAACCAAATACATATTGAATGTTTGTGATATAGACTGGGAACTGGACATTAATATTAAGTTATAAAATCGGTATGCGGATTCATTATTCACTTGATTGCTTTACTGTTACCCGCGCGTTTGTCTGTTTCTTATCTTATCCCAGTGTTAAATTTTTCGTAGTACAATATTATAGTACAAGGACTTCTGAGTTTGTGCTTGCCTTTTAATTAAATTACATGTAAATTCAAAATAAACTCAGTGAAATGTGAATGACAATTTGTCAACACTTTCAATCATGTGTTTGAACTGATATCGCAGAGTGTTAAAGTAGAAATCAACAGTATTGATTTTGGGGCGTTTTTAAAAACCTCCGGACCGACTGCTGCTTTGTTTTCATATTAAACACAGGGTGCTTCCTTATCGTGGATAATGGTTATTTAGATTAATATATCCCAGCATGCATTAATCACTTATATCGTTTAAAGGTTTAGATTTATACACAGCCATTGAATAATAACCGTATATTATATTGTTAGTTTCTTATCACAGTGACTCAGTGGATTAGACGCCTCGGATGCTTCGGCTTAGCTCCCGGTAGCCAAGAAAGTTCCTCAATTTAACGACGAAGTTTCTCCTTGTCCTTGTCAGTGGCGCAGGACCTAGGGTCTTGCAGGGTCGGTGTCTGGTTGTTCATTCGGGTGGTACGAGGTCCCGTGTACACATTGATCCTCACGCCACAGAACTCAGAATAAGAGTACCAGGCCGTAGAGACGCTACCCGGGCAAACGTTTCCTCAGCACACTGTATGGTGGAAGCCTCCTTTATTATCCCTGAAAAGAAGATGACGTTAACCTTATTTACACGAATTGTTCCCAGGATGCATTCGCGACATGTTCATCTTGATTCTTCTAGAGTGACCCTACTGTATACTTGCAATTGGTAGTTCATTCCCCGGTTCAAACTCTTTACTAAAATTAAAATGGTCGAGACGGGTGGTGTGACTCTTCCACTTGTTGTCCGGTAGATTTTTGTACAATAAGAGAAAGGGTCATATCACGTACCCCCCCCCCCCCAAAAAAAAACCCAGTTTTTTTCTGCTGTAATTTTGATCAATATTCATTTTAAATGCTCCTTATAACTTGCGCCCTGGCCCATTTCTCTTATTGTAAAGGGTTCTGTCGCGTCCTGCCAATATGGATAACGGGTACTTCGCATAAAGTCCTTTTAGCGATCATAACGGTCTAAAATCTAAAGGCCCGGTCCCAGTGGCCGATGGACACAAAACGTATGCAAAAAGAACACAGCGGACAACAAACTTTCGGGGGTTGCTCCATCCGTTTTCATCCGCTCCAGCAGACATGGACAAAGTTGACGAGAAAATTTGCGAAAACAGGTCGGAAAAGAACGAACGTGGTGGGGATGTTAAATGGGTGTTCATCGGAAGCCTAGCGGATGGAAGTGGATGACTGCTCTACATATACTCTAGGCAAACTCCAGACATCCTTCAATATACCAGATACATCCCAGATACAAACGCTTTGTCCGTTTTGAAAACTTTATATACGCTTACATCCTTTCTATTTCCATGCTACTAACGATGTATAGACGATCCATGTACCTTACCTTTCCTCTCTTTCCATTTTCAGCTGGAGCGGATGTGAGTTGCGAGGATGCAGAGAGGATACAGTAGACGTTTAACGGATGATAACGGGCATTGAACGTTTGTAGATCGTACATGTATATGTCGCGCATTTACATCGTACACGGTAGAAAATTCATCCGTTATAAAAGTTTTGTGCAGCTCAAAACTTTTTGCGCGGATAAAATCAAAGTGAACGGATGCTCGATGGATAGAGCGTATGAAACACGGATGTAATGAGTATACAACGGATGCATGGCGTTTTCAAAGGGAGGGGACGTTTTTTTCCCAGTTTTACATCCTCTTTGCATTCGTAAGTGCAGTGGTACCGGGCCTTCAGGGATTAAAACTGACAATAGGATTAGTATTGGTGCTTGCAGACACTACTAGCCTTAAGTTTTAAAGAATATATTTTTATTTATTTGCTGCACGTTATGTTATAATAAATATTTACAATCGATATTAGACATATATCATTTTATGCCAATTAGATTTTGTACTTTAAATGCAAATACACCAGAAATGATTGGCATTAGTTGTATGGTAGATAGGAAATGATAAAACAAACTATATTGATTGATTTCAAACAGGATAAAGGATATTGTTAATACATTCATTATCTGATTCGTATAAAAAGTTTTTGTAGTAATAAAAATTATTTATTATAGCGAAGATAAAAATCTAATACACTGAAAAATTAATGACGTGGACGAAAATTACTGAGACGTGAGAACAAGAAACTATAAATAAAATGTTTATTTATACTAAAGTTGATAAAGAGTCTAACAAATGAGCGTAATAGTGAAAATGGCGATTGATATTCCAACAGTAAAGTAGTACAAGAAGTAAGAATAAGCATAGTCTACCTCTTACACAACACCCACTTTATCTATTATTACCCAAACATGCATTATGCAAGCGCTAAATCTGCCTACAACAGATCTTTATTTAGGTCTGCAATCTCATCTAAATTATTAATTAACTTATCCAGACCATAATGAAATCTCGATGTCCACGCTAGCCTTCGATATCCATTGGATTACTGACTTTAGTAATGATGATCGAGGCTAGGCGGACATTTCCAAAGCCAATATATCGGTTCATAGTGGATCAATTTACCTTTACATTATCTAGTTTTTAACCAGTATAGCGAGAACTGTCAACGCTTTATATCTAATCTCACACAATGTATCTTTAACCGTGTCTTACCTTTTTGAGCCCAAGTAAAATAATCCGTTTTTATAAAGAAATTTTAACGGGACGTGTATGAATAATAATAGTTACGACGTGAAACAAGTGAACATTAATAGTTAGGATTGGCAGTATGTAAGGAATTAAAGTAAAACATTAAGTTATATTGCCGAAGACCACACACGTGCCACCAGTATATAAATTTGGCAATCCTATTTAAGTTTTCTATTGATAAATAATGCTAAAAGGATAATATGCTCTTATCCATCCAATAAAAGTAATCCGCATCTACCTATTACGAATAATATACAATTGTGTAATCATATTGTGTGTCCATTTAACATAAAATCGACAGCGAATAACGACAAATACAAACTGCCCCCACCTCCATTTTATTTTAGTACGGTCACATGAGAAACAATGCTGTAAACAGATTGCAACATATCTGGGGATATCAAAATGTTTTAGGATTTGAACCAAACCTTTGATTAGTTGAATTATGTTTTAGTTTAAATATAATCATCAAAAGACACTGTTTGTGCATGCATAGAATCTGCAAATATGCGTTCTGTATTTTAGAATGTTTAAGTCTACCGTTTGCATGAGAGAGATTTTTAAGATCCATTCAGTCAACAAAAATTATGCCCTTTTATTAATACCATACATAATAAACTAGATTTTGTTATCAAACTTTTCAGAGATAAACGCAGCAACAGTTTGACTTTTTGTAATGTACGTCATTTGATATCTAGACGACTTACATAACATTGAAGCAAAATGCAATTTCTCCCTCGGGGAAACTGCATAACAAAACACTGAGGGAGGAAATGATATCAACCTCTTCCAATATATCGTTTATTGAAAAATCGGACAGGTCTCTTTAAAGTTATCCATGTATTAGAGTTTAATGGGCTTTAAAAACTGTGGCGTGAGAACAAAAATGTGCATGTTGTGTTTTTAGGTGAATTTCGTCACTTACCTAATTGCCTGTAAAATTACAACAGTAATATAACCACCCAAATGTGTTCTATGTTTGGGATATATGATACTAATTTGAGGTTTATTGCTGTTAAATCGTTTCCGTATGCTGTCGTTAGGTTTGTTTTATTGCATAATTTGTTGTTTTTAAAATATACTTTCCCGTGTACAAACTGTGTGATTTGATGACATATTTGGATTAAAAACATATTCAAACTAATTAATCTATTGAGGGAGAGTCCATTTTTCAGAATGTATTTTTCAATACTTACTGTCCATATACTGTACATGTTGAGGCCTAAGCAAAATCTTTATTATTTACTGTTGACTTCTCTTTCCGCTGTTTAATTAACCCATCAATGTTCCCAAAACCGCCAAAGAGTTTGATCATGAAACAACGACCATTCCCCCAGCCAAGCTACCAGGGGCGTGGTGAGAATGAGTTCATGAGTAGCCATACTCATGCGCCAAAAAGTTTTTGCGCCAAAATCACAATCAAATTACTCAAAAAATGAAAAACATTTGTAAGTGGAAAAATTGTTTCATCTGACCCAATTAAAAAAATTTTGAAAGAGTCAAGTTGGAAAATTTAATCATATTTTATTACCGTATTTCTTGTCTCGGATTGCTGGAGATTGCGTTTCTGGGCTTCTAATTTTCGAAATTTTCCCGGGGGAGGACCACCCGCCGCGGGCTCGCGCCTTCGGCGCTCGCGGTGGCCGGCTTTGCCGGCCACAGCTCCGCGGTCAGTAAAAGGGTTTTTGTGCCAAAATCTTTTTTGTTACTCATAATTTCTTCTCAATAATTGCCCTCACCACGCCCCTGCAAGCTACATGTAGCACACAGTACGGTGGCAGACAACAATCAGGTTGCCAGTTAGTGATACCCTGACAATTTTTGTTCAGTTATTACCCCATTGGTGTTTTTCGGGTAATCCAGTATTTTACTAGTGAGATTGAGTGCTTATGCTTTCCATAATTATATACCAAAATTGCCATACTTTTATTAAAAATAACCACAATGTATCAATCCTAAAATTTATCTCACATTTCATTTTTGTAGAAATAGGCAGTAGACTGTACAGCGCATTGAATGCGTACGACTATCCAATGATCGTATATTATACGTTACTGTTCATGGTTTGGACTACGTGTGTATTGTGTCCTTTCCTTGGGTTTGTCTTGTCTAATTTCTTTATGTGTTATGTTAGTTAAAATACATGCAAAAATTACTTAAAAAGATCATTATTTTATAATTGTGTTAATATGTATGTGATATTTGTGTTAACATGAATTTGGAAAGTAATTAATTAAAACGATTTTACGATAATATATTAAAACGATTATACGATAATATATTCCCGTTGAAGATGAATCCGGTTGCTATTATTTAGTCTTAAACTGTTAACAGAAAATCTCATCCAGGCCACATTCGATTTTGGCATGGTTTCCTGCAGACATTTAACTTTCGGTATTATAACAGTCCTAACTCCGAATAAGCATTATTTACGTTATATTAATATGTAGTTTATTAAACATTATTTTATTAGTTCACATAATTCTATCCATTCTTAATCCACAAACACCAGAAAAAAATATATTTTGACCAAACGAGCCACTGAGCGACCCTATTTTTCATGGCCAATTACATGTAACCGTAAAGAGAGATATTTCTTTGATTTGGCCTTAGAATATGCAGACCTCTCGTTACAAATGTTTATGAATTTTACTTAAGAAATGCACCCGTCCGGTTATAAAGATTCCAATGTATTTGCTATGGTTGATCAGTATCGTATACGGCTATAGGTTCCGGATGTACTGAAAATACAAGAGTTCAGTTGACGTTCAGTTGTCTTGTAAAATGGATCTGTTTAAGTCATATTCAAGGTATTGTATAACACGAATCAATAATGTCGAAACAGTCTAACAATGTAATTAAGTCATTTCTGTAACTAATCTGCTCATGAATACAAAACGAGATTTTGTTGTACCCAAAATTGAATACGAATCTATTTGTTATTATTCTGATTCGTGTGTATAATTATAATCAGTCAGCAGAAGTCCGTTCGCTAGTTTATATCTCGATTATTATTTCACGAAAATTAATAGATTGTTAAATTGAACATTTTTCAGCACTAATATCATAATGCTTGGCTGTTTAACACGGGAAAATATGCAACTTAAAGAAAATCCACAGGGTTAGGTAGGCGGCACAGTTGGATCGCAATCACGGCTTGAATAAACGAAAGGCATATTATCCGAAACAAAACGTCGGGACTAACATATACATAGTTTAATTTTATTTCAATTATTCGCTTGAACGTAGGGGTCTTTTAGCAGTGGGAGGAAACCCACGAGGTTGCGAAGGCGCCCCTATCTCCATGCCACATACTCTCATACCAGGGCTCGAAACCACAGCCGCAAGCCAAAGGTGACCGGCCAGCTAGAGGTCGAAGCGCGGCACTCTAGACCACTAGGCTACCCCCCCTCCCCGAATAGCTGGGATGCATGGAGTCATTCATATTACTTTCTATGCACCTTAGAGCGTTAAATAGCAAAATATCCCATGCGTCACAACATTCTGCAATGCTTCGTTAATGACACATTGTTTTGTTAATGTTAAAAGTGTGAAATTAAAGTTATAATGTCTGTCTAGTATCACATGACTTTATTTACATAATGTATACATATTAACTATATCAGATATCACATTATCATTATCACGTGTATGATAAATACCCTAAAGGACCACGTAACATTTTCAGATCTATAATTATCGTAGAATATCAATATCTTAAACCACCAGTTTGCTCATAATATATACCCATCGCATAAATAATAAATACCCTAATAAAGGACCATGTTTCTCTTTCAAATATCATATTATCTTAAACACATAACTGACCCTTTCTTTCATGTACCAACAGAAGATGCCTTTTGTATATTATTTGAGTTAGATTATCAATGTGCATCCCATGTATTAACAGGTTTAAAATAGTCACTGGATTATGAAATACATCCTGAATATGAACAACTTTTATTGTATGCAGTTTTGACCAAACATTTATGTTATCATTACTTCTAGAGATTATTGCAAAACTGTAACTCCTTACCTTGACAGTAACATTTGACTACATTGTTTCATTCAGTTCAGCGTAAAGCCTTGACCCTAAATATGTCCAAATAATAGTAAAATCAGTCTGTTATATCTTCTTTGATTGGCATTTAGTAATTGAACATATTAACACAAGGTACAATTTTATGGATACACAATTACTGAGTTTGATACTAAGTGACATTTCGACGAGGATGCTCTGGTCTTTATCAAGCAATGATTGATAAAGACGAGAGCATCCTCGTCCATAAAATTGTACCTTGTGTCAGTCTGTTATACCTTTTGAAGACTTTCTTTATTTACCCAAGTTTACATGTTTTTGAATTGTGTATTTTATAAAATGAGTAATTCTAGTACACAAATTCCAGAACATTTTATTCAAACTGACCAACATTCATATAAATATTGCATTGATTAGAATAGATCAACAAAGAAACGCAGGTTTTATACAATAAGAAAAATTGGAATTTATTCATAATATTATTTCCCCTTTAAAATACTTACCACATTGTTTCATACAAAGGAAGAGGCGCAGACACTAAATGGTTCAAGTCGGTGCTTGTTAACAATATATCTACTACTAACAGAACACAGTTTTTATGGGTTACAATCACTAGTTTTATTCTAAAAGCACGACGTTTCGACAAGTATCCTCTTATCGTTATCAAGCACAATGACATTTAGTAAACTTGAGTTCAATATATACAAAATTCATAGTGAAACCATAAACATTGATAAAATAACAGTACCAAAAGGGGGATCTAAGAAGTAAAGGATATTTAACAACAACAACAACAACAAAGTAATTAACTGATTAAATAAACTCTGGGGTTGAGTAGCGGGTTGTTGACTAGTATGAGGCCCTTCAAAGGGTACCTTGAACAGACCGGTTAAAGCTGATGGGGCACAGAAAGTGAGGCCATATAATTAACTTATTAGATAAACTCTAGTGTTGAGTGGGGGGTTATTGACTATTTTTGAGGCCCTTCAAAGGATACCGTGAATAAACTTGTAGGCTGATGGGGCCATTATGGTGAGGCCATATACATGAAATAGGTAGATATGGTTTTTATAACAACAGATATGACAATACACAGATAATTGAAAGGTTAGGGAGAATCTATAATAGCGAAGATTTAACAATGAAAGGGGGGGGGGAATGCAACCAAGGGTGCTAAATTGACATAGTTAAATTTTATTATGCATATTAATAACATCATCATATGCCCTGGGGATGTAAAGCCCTAAGTCCCTATTAAGTTGAGGTGAGTGTCTTCTGATGTTAATAGCTTCAAGGATCTTTCTGGTTTTCTTGTTCTGTTGATTGGCGGTGAGTATTTGGACATCATTCCATTTAACTTGATGTTGTGGGTGGTTCTGTAGATGTTCTGCTATGGCTGAATTATTAGTGACTGCTTTGGATCTATGTTCTGTTATTCTTTTATCAATTGGACGTTTCGTTTCTCCGATATAAGAGGCATCACAGGAGCAAACCACTTGATATACAACTCCTTTGGGTTGAATCGGGACAATTGGTAGCAGCTTACCATTGGCTTTGAGTATTTGTTTGAGGGTGGTGGGGACGGAGAATGTGGTATCGATGTTGGCTTTCTACTACTACTTGGTGTTTAACGTCTGCTTCCACATAAGTGATATCGCAGACACAATATATCTATTACATGTGTGGTTTTATATATGATCAGTGGCGTGACAGTTGGTCACTGAATTTGACATATAATAAAATTATGGAAATTAAATGCGTGGTTTAATGCAACGATAGTGGAATTTATGAACTCTTATCCAGATTTTGCCAGTAAGAATTCAACATGGTTATTGTAATTAAAAATAACTATAAACTTTTCCTGGAATGTTAAGCTTAAATTTTAAAACCCTAGAGGGAGAGCAATGTACGGCAGTATTTTATATGACATGCTATGGTTTCAAATTTATTCTTGGTCTTCTGAATGTTTGATAATCGCCTATCATTTTCATTTGAGACCCTTTACCTTCCTGTGAGAACCTGTTTATCTCTCAAACCAATTAGAACTATCTACACCTGGTCGAACATTGCGTACTTCGGATAAACCACTTTTAAAGCCAACAGCTGTTCAACTAGTCTCTTAAGTTATCGAGCACCTGTTTTATTGAATAATCTACCATTTAGTTTAAGATGCTGCGCATCTCTATATTCTTGTAAAACGCATCTTAAAACAGATTTATTTAAACAAGCTTTGGACTAACACTGTATATATCTATAATCTTGTTTTTCTTATGATTACATTGTTACTCTGCCCCTGAATACGTGGTATGAAAGGGCGCACTATAAATGTACCGTAATAATAATATAACTATGCATTGACAACAGATTACTCTTAGGAAATGTTATTTGTAACCAATCTCTATCCCACTGTTAAAATTTGATTGATCTATTGGAACCTGGCTACAGTACATAGATCGTGTACCGTTTTATTTTTTCGCAGTTGGATGTTATAATGTTATCATTTGTTTTTTGGATGTTATGTTATCAGTTGTTATTCAATTTATAGTTATTTTCAAATCGATTAATGTGTGTTTATGATGACATTAATAACCTTTGATCGTTTGTATTACTACCTCTATAAATCAATTGTTTGCTCAACCGGAACTGTATAGAAAATTGTTAAACTTTTTAAAATAGACAAACTTTTATTATAAATTTTAATTGTATATTATGTATCCCATATTTTCGTTTTAACAATTTATATACATTTATAAGGACGTATTTTTATTTCTATTTATTTTAATTATATTATTGCCTGTGATACTTGATTTTATTAATGGGACCTTGGTAGCTCCAGGAAATAAATAATAGCCTTATTATCAGTTACATTAAAAGCTCAAGTGGTATTGAGCTTTTAATGCGTATATTAATACACAACTGGTCTCCAGGTAAAAATTTCCCACTGTACTTCTTTATATGTATTAAACTTTGTTTAAATTGATGTAGAAATGGTTTTATTGCAAACATCTTTATATATAGACCAAGCGTTATGTCCATGACTGCACTCTCTTTTTGATTCCTGGTGTTAAACTATAAATAATCCCAAGAAACAGTGACGTCAGAGAAAGACCACACACAGAGGGATACAAATCAATAAGTTTTGAAGGTGTCATAAGAAATTAAGAAACGAACATTAATCTAGACCGCACCCCAATTCCTGGAGTGTGTGTGCTGTGCGATATCATACCTAACCATCCTCATTTCTCCTTACAATTTAAATCCAGCCCAAATAGTTATGGAATGTAGATGACGTCATTAACAATCCAGCCCAAACCATTGGCCACATAATAATCCTTGTCTGGTAGTCTTAGACACTTGGAAACGTTGATGTATATATAAAAGTTACTCCAAAATGGTAGTCTGACCAGAAGTATGGTCTCCAGGTCAAAGTTCTAGTACTTGAATAATGTCCAATAGTTATATTTCTATGATGCCTCACAAGAATTATAGTTTTCGAAGGTTGTACTTTGATATTTGGATGGTTTGTAAGATTCAACACGTCTTTAGATGACCTTAATAAAACATATTTAAACTATTAATAGGGATGGAACCCAGTATACTTTCTTCAATCTGAAAATTCTGCAGAACGAAATTGATTGAAAAAACGATTTTGATAAAAATTTTGTTCTATCTCCATTTTTTTCGGTCGGGTAATTAACATTTTTCAAAATGGCGAAAAAAAATGTCTTTTTCGAAAGTTTGGTCCTCGAATGGGCCAGACATTTGTTCCAATATGTCTTTTAATATGTTTTCGAGTATGCCGAGTTCCAAAAATTATACGTCATCGTGTTTCGAGCGATGGCGGCAATCTTGGATCTAAAAATGGATTGTATGGAAATTTGGTTTTCGAGTATGCACGAGTTCACGCAAAATACCCTAACGCGTTTCGAGCAACTGCGGTCATCTTTGGTCCAATGTGGACGTCAAAATGGTGGAATTTGTAAAAAAGAATTGTTGTCGCATGCTGTAGACATGCGTTCCAATAGGTCTTTCAATAGGTTTTCGGGGATGCCTAGTCCAATAAATTACATTCCAGCGTTATTCAAGCAAAGGCCGCTATCTTGAACCCAATATGGTCTCCGAAATTACTACCCAACAGTCAATAACAATAACATAAAGCAACATACAATACAACTAATAGTATACGTGTTTTTAGAATTACAAATATACTATGACTCATTAATGCGTCAGAACAATGTTGAATTAAGTCTAAAGATCGAGTTTGAGCAATGTAGTAATGTAGCAGTGTAGTGCATCTAGTCAGTTAAGTAGTGAATCCAGTCAAGTTTAACAAATAATGGATTTAGCACATCCTTAATGTTCGCTGAGGTCGAAGGTTACATAAAAACGAACTGCAATTAAACAAGAAAAATGCTCGAAAATGATGGAAATCTTTGACTCGGCCCCCACCTCCTCCCTAACATTTCACCGACACTACTGATTTTTTACTAGTGTTCAAATTGGTAGGCGACCTGGGTTCGTAGCATGGTCCATTGAGGCCTGCCTGTCATCATCACCTCCTGGTCTATGTGTTATTTCAACTCCAAGGAACCAACCGGAACATAGACAAATTGAAGGAATTAACCACTCTAATCTAACCCAAGTTTCTCCTAAACATAAGTATTCCTCTTGTGGAATGTGCAAACTTCACGTAACAAGACACTAGACATGTATTATATTTTACTTGAGGATGATGTGGCTAAAAGTAAACGGCGATGAATAGATTATCACAGAAATGACCCCTCCAGGTTATACACTTATTAGTGTGCCACGAGTAACGTTAAACGGGGGTGGGCTTGCTGTGCTACATAAACTTTCTCTTAAATTTCAACTCATAAAACCAAATTCAGAATCGCATCAATCGTTTGAAACGTTCGAGGTTCAAGCTTCGATATTAAGTCATCGTTACGAGTGATTTGTATCTATCGTCCACTCCTTCAAAATCAAAATTCGTAGTGTAATGTTGGACCCAGAAAAAAACTTTTGATGAATCAGACAAGCCTGAAATCAAGTGATTTACAAGACTATTTCATAATTATGGCCTGATCCAACATGTGCATTCCCCAACTCATAAAAACGGTCACATCCTAGATAGTATATTGACAAGAAGTGACATCAATTTGATGAGTAATTTAACAATTCTCGACTGGCAAATGTCCGATCATTTCTTCATTAACTTCTCTATTGATGCGCTACCTCCGCCATCATTAAAACAAGAAATAAAATACCGCAAATTGAAGCAAATAGACCACCACTCCTTTGATTTAGATCTTAAAATTTACCCTCTCTTTTAATATGTTTTCGAGTTTAGTGAGTTAAACTAATTATACTTCAACGTGTTCCGAGCAACGGCGGCCATGTTGCATCCAATATGGCCGCCATATTGCCAAAAATGGAAATTTTGTTGTTGCATGCGGTCAGATGTGTTGTTCAATATGTCTTTGAATCTGCCGCCAAATTGGCAGACCATATTGGTCAAAAATGGATTGTTTTATAAATTTGTTGTCGCATGCTGTAGACATGTGTTCCAATATGTTTTTTTTCAAAAGGATTCGGCCAATAGATTACATTCCAGCACTATTCGAGCAAAAGCCGTCATTTTGAATCCAATATGACCGCCGTTGTTCAAAACGAGTTGGAATCTAAGTGGTTGTACTCTAGAGAAGTGGGTTGAGTTTCCGTGCAATAACAACGATCGTATTGAGCAGGTGTCAGTATTACAAGTATATATAGCACTCTTCATTCGTTACCAGGTTTAACACCTCGACCTTCAGAGAGAGAGAGAGAGAAATGGGGTTTAACGTCCACTCAACACAAACTAGGTCATTTCGGGACTAACAAATGGTTTAATTTTATTTTAATAATTCGCTTGCGCGTAGGGGTCTTTAGCAGCGGGAGGAAATCGGAGGAAACCCACGAGGTTGAGAAGGCGCCGCTATCTCCATGCCACAAACGCTCACACCAGGGCTCGAAACCAGAGCCGCAAGCCAGAGGTGACCGGCCAACTAGAGATCGAAGCGCGTCACTCTAGGCCATCCCAACCCCCCACCTCGACCTTCGGTCTCTGTGTTAAACCTGTTAACTCATGAAATTAATATTATTATTATTTTTTTATTATTTTTTGTAATTTATGCCTTGTTTTTTATGACAATATTTTTAAAAATAAACTTTCCTCGGGTTAGTATACAATTTCAAACTGCAGACGTAACAAAGTGTAATGTCATTACGTGGGTGTCAATACTGAAACATCAAACGGGATAGTGGGGCAATTTGAACCCTTGTTCACCGTATATGTTAGCATGTAATTTCCACATCAGTCACTTTTACTTCCAAATAGTTCATCGTTCAGGATGGTTTGCTAGACTCCATAATTACGTTTTTAAGCGGGTTGTACAATTTTAATTCGAAATTAATTTGCATTTAGTAGGTTATCTAAACATAATCATTTCCACCATCCTATGTTTAGAACAATTAATGTATTACATCCCATAAAGATATGTCATTAAATTATCAAAAAAGGACCATTAAGAAGACATACAATTAGCCCACGACTATTACAGAGATTTTAAGGTTAATGGTGCTTGACATGCACACTTGGTCAAAGAAATAGCTGTCAATTATTGTAAAAAATAAAGTATGTCAGACGTTAGAAAAACATATAATAGAAATAACAGACTAATAGACGTGATCACGAAATAAAATTATAATACACATGTGATCAATTCAATTGACGATTTCATTTTATTGGCTTAAAGGAGCAGTCCCCGATATTTTAATGTAGTTAATAAAACGGGCTTATCCTGTGTCCAAGTGGATCCAGATATGCTAATCACGTTCAAACGTCAGGGTAGTGCCCAACAATCGTTCCTGAGAAGTTCAAGACCATCATCAATGTGCACTTGGAATTTTCGGGCAAATGTACTCCATCGCACACAGAGACTGCCTGTGTGTTGCCCTCCTCCTCCTTTAGTTTAGCCCGCCAGCCAAAACGGTTTATCACTCAGGGTGTGGCCGATACTGTGCAGTAGCACCTTCTTTGAGCCATAGACGAGAGTTGGGCCAGTGGTGAGGACCTCTGTCAGTATAGTCCATCTAATGAATGTGACTGACTGCTGATACAAAGGTACTACCTCTAGCACTACATCCCATGCATTGCAAAGACATGCAAACATATCAAACTCATGAATAAACATGCGAGGTTAGAAAAATATGTCTCGGGGTGTGAAGAAAGACAATGTAAATTTGTTATAGAAATTAAAATTGATATAAAATATATCTCAGGGTGCTTTTCCTGTGAAAATTTGTGGCTGGGTGTAGTTTGAACAGGAAAGTGTAGTTCAGCAGGCTTTAAAACACAGGAATCGACTCTTAGATCACGCAAATCGGAGAACTACAAATATTTCTGGGCAAAACATCAACGTCGTGTGGCCATTTTGGCGGCCATCTTGGGTTTTCAATTGACCAATCGGGCAGATTTGAATAGTATCCCTCGGAGAACAATTGCCAAATTTGATGCTTGTATCATCTTTTGTACAATTCTTTCCAAAAATTGCGCTTATCTGCTACACCAATACACCTACTTTCATTTGTAATTGTCAAGGATTTCCCAAATTGCAAGCAAAACAAAAACATCAACTTCGTGTGGCCATTTTGGCAGCCTTCTTGGGTTTTCAATTGACCAATCGGGCAGTTTTGAATAGTATCCCTCGGAGAACAATTGCGCCAAATTTGATGCTTGTATCATCATTTGCACGATTCTTCCCAAAAATTGCGATTATCTGCTCCACCAATACGCCTCTTTCATTTTAATTGTCGATGATTTCCCAAATTGCAAAAACTGTGTATAACTATGGTGGTAGTTTTTTTGTCATTTATCCCAAGGAACAATATAATTCCTCAGACTAATTTATCTATCAAAAACTGCCCTAAATCCAACTCAAAACATTTTAATTGGAAAATTTGAATGTCAAGTGACTTGACTAGATTATTGTCAATTTCTGACTTGCATTAGTCATTATTAAAGTTTACACAATAGTAGTTAGTCCCGAAATGACCTAGTTTGTGTCGAGTGGACGTTAAACCCCATCTTTCTCTCTCTCTCTCTCCCTCACACACATACACACACATAATAGTAGTACCCAAAGTACATGTGACAAATATAAATATTTACAGTATTTAATATCCTTTTCAATATAATCAGCTAAATGAATAATTAATTCTTGGATTATCAGTTCTCAACATTTAATTCCTTCAGTGTTCTCACAACCGCTAACCATTAGATAAACATATAAGAAGCAAACTTTAGGTGAATTGAGGAGATAGACTTTCAGTTATGGACATTACATTTTGCCTTTTGCGTGCCACATAGGTGTTAGTCAGGGAATCCAGTATTTTCATTCCTACTAAGATGATATGTGTCTCTATACCAAACTTTATAAATTTTTATTCGAAATGATATTATAAGGACTTAAAGAAAGGGAGTACAGATGCTTGCGCCACCTTAGTCCATTCTACGCGTTTTCCTTTTAAAAAATTATTATTTTGAAACACATTTTTAATTACTTCCAAGTTGTCTACTGGGATAGATTACAAATGGCACTCGAAGCCATTATCAGATGAATGTATAGAATATCCTTACATATTGCTTTAGTATTAGTATCGTCTAGTGAGATAGATGGGTTGTGAAATCTAGATCAACGACCTTATAACCACCGATATCTTATAATTAATAAGTCAACCGATAATGTTACAAACAGTTAATTACAATAGAAATCTCAGATGTTGCGATGCCGAGTAAAAGACATTATCTTTGAATGACATGTATAATTATTTCATTGAGAGAGAGAGATAAATGGAGTTTAACGTCCACTCAACACAAACTAGGTCATTTCGGGACTAACATATGGTTTTTAATTTTATTTCAATAATTCGCTTGCGCGTGGGAGGAAACCGGAGTGCACGGAGGAAACCCATGGGGTTGAGAACGCGCCCCCATCTCCATGCCACATACGCTCACACCAGGACTCGAAACCACAGCCGCAAGCCAGAGGTGACCGGCCAGCTAGAGGTCAAAGCGCGGTACTCTAGACCACTAGGCCATCCCAACCCCCCAATTATTTCATTGATGAATGAATTATTGTTCTAGCCTTTTCGTGTATATTAAACACAGATATTATGTCGGTAGGCCTACTTATATATTAAAAATATTTCTATATCTGTATTGCGAATGCGAAGATTATTGCGCTATATATTTATTAGTGTACAGTTGTTTACCAATATATTGTTGATGACAAACGTAAATCTATGAATGTGTTTGTTGTATCAAGAAAATGACATTGAATTGTCAACTTGATGAAGATACTATGTCGCGTTTTAATAGTGACGCCTTGACATTTAAAGTACGTGTACCCTGTCTTAATTTAAGTGATGGGTAAATAGACACTGGAGAAGATAAATTGGAAAGCTCTTGGAATAAGATCGAGTATGTAATGAGAATGTATGTAGGGAAATGAGTAATCTGAAACTTGTCGTGTAGCAATGATACAGTATGAATGTTACTTACAGGTTGTAAATTTTACATTAAACCAAACCTGTCAGGATGCAAGCACTTTTCCATCCCAGCTGAAGGCCAAGGCGAAAAGGATGCTACTGTCATTGTATGGCCATGCCTGTCATGTAGCATAATGGCACGGGAAATCAGTCATAGTCTTATCTTTAGTTGTTTCTAACTAGGTGACAGATGGAAATAATAGCTTGATATGAACTCAGCAATTATTTTCAAATCAGTTAAATTTAGATAAACTTAAAATTAACTGCCATAAAACTTAACATAATGCCACCACCATGCTAAAAAGTATCTTGAGCAGGCTATGCTTACATATCTCGCTCATCGAACTATGACTTAAAATACACCATAACCATAAACGTACCCTTATAAATCTGATATTAAACTCAACCGGGCATGGCTGGTATATGATTACATATCAAGTCAACAGGATGTGATTACACATCTAAACTGCACGGGTTATGATTACATACCAAAGTCAACAGGCGATGATTAGTCAGTAGCATATGCTTACATTTCAAATTCAACAGGTTATGATTACATACCAAACTCAGTAGGCTATGATTACATCAAAGTGAACTGGTTATGATTACATAGTGAAGTTAATATGTTTTGCTAAAATATCAACGTCTACGGGTCATGAATACATATCAAGCTCATCCAGTTGTTATTAAATGTAAAATAAATTTATCAGGCTATAATTACATTACTAAACTCAGTAGGCTATGGTTACATACCCAAGGAAATCAATTAACAATCCTATATGGGTATATCTTACCAATTTCGGCAAAATAAGTCAACCTCTTCTACAGGCAGCACAGCATTTTCAGGAACAATCTGTCAACAACGATTCTATTGGCGTTAGTCATGCATTCAAAAACAGTCTTGTGTGTTTCCGAAATATGACTTCATCGTTATTGGCGCACTGTAAAACTCATTGGTTCTATTTCCAATAAAAAAACAATCACAGAATTCATTTACGTTTTCAATAAAAAGAAACCGTTCGTCTACTGACAGAACGGAAATGAAGGCCATTGTTTTAAAAAATATCCATTACTATACATAGAAGTAGAACATGTCAGTATCCATGCTATGTTTCTATTGTGATTTCAAGATAAAATATCATCATAGTTTGCCTTTCAACACACATTAAAAAGGAAATTGAATTAGTTTTTTTTTTAAAGTTACATAAAAATGGGAAGCGTGAAATGAGGTTTAGCTTCTACTAACAGGCTGGTACGGGGCTGATTTATGTTCAATAATTCACCTGAGCGCTGGTGTTCTTTAGCAGTTGGGGAACCACTGAGTTCCCCCCCCCCCCTCACCAGTCACGCCCGTGTACACTTACATTAAGTGACGTTGTAGTAATACAGTCTGCAATGTGAAGAATTCCCGCGTTGATAGTGATTATGACCGGAAAATAGATTGATGGTGATGCTATCTATAGAACATGTTGGTATCGATGGTGGCTGGAGACTAGATTGATAGGGATGCTGGCTGAAGAATAGATTGATAGTGGTGCTGGCTGCAGGATAGATTGATAGTGATGCTGGTTTCCCATTACGATGACAGTATGTAGGGCAATCAGAATATTCTCGGTTATCTCGCGATATTCCAGATCAGCCACGGGTACAACTTAACTACAATCTACTTCAGTTACTCGGCTTGCCAGACATTTCCTATGATTATCAATTATTTGGTCCAAAGTATTCGCGATTTCATCTTTGATCGACGAAAGCAACCAGTTGAGAAGTAGCACCAAGTTAGAGATTTGCGAGACGATAATTCGGTCTCATCGATTTATTCACCGAACTAGCAACCACGCTAAAGTATATAATCGTTTTAATAAAGAAATCTTTTAAAACTACTTCTTACAGGTACACGTGAACTGTCAGTTATGACAACTTATAATCAGTAAATATATAATAAATATTGGAAAATAATATCTTGGACGTTTGATGTGATGTAATAGTAATGCCTGAGCTCATTATCGATGTTCTGTTTAGTATCCTAGTTTGGATAAAGATAAGGTGGGGGGGGGCTTATCTTGTTCTTGGTGTTCATGGCATAGCTTTAAGAAGGTGAATATGGGACTTATCACCTTCTAGACTAAATCTTTACAACATTTAAATACAGTATATTGACCTTTATTTGTTATTATTATAAATATAATCCACTTACCGCAAGATATAGAATAAATAAACTTTACATACCTGAAATAGAAAACGATAAAAAATATAAAGGTTTAAATTACAATATTTTAGATTAACAACAAATATGATAATCACATACTGAAATAAATATAGTTAGTAGAATATCTTAGATTTAAAAAAAGAATAACAAATGATAATAACTAGGGTAACTAAAGATCAATCAAGAACAACAACCACAACCCACAAGTTGAATACCTAAAATTACTTAACATCGCATTGTGAAACAAAAAAAATCACAAGTAAAAAAACTATAGCCTACAATAAGGACTTATAGAATAACTACAGATTTCCAGTAAAATAGCTAGGGTACAGATCACAAGTAGAATAACTACAGACCACAAGTAAGACAGTCCATACAGGAACAGGAAGTTCTGTTCACTGGAAAATGAAAGAGACTACACTTCGGGTATAATATGTTTAACATCAGGAACATTAAGAGAATATTAAGATGCATTGTCATACAAGCGTGTAGATATCGAGCTAGATCAAAGGAGGTCTACTTTTTTTAATTAATCGTCTGCGCATAGGTCTGCTTCTTAATCCTAGGTTCCCACTATTTCGATTCGCGCTGCGGTTGAAATCGTGGTTTTAATCGTGGAGTAATCTTAGTGATTCTATCAGGTCTTATCATATATTGAGGCCAATCGTATCTGAACGTTTCCACCCCCTTCCTATTAAATCATCATCTCATGTTTTTCTTCTTTAAATGGTTACCACCTCATATTATTATTATTATGCTGGTTTTAGTGACACGATTTCACCTCATGTTTTGAATATTAACAACTCATTTTGTTCGTGTTTCAGTGATATATGATCATATCTTGTTGTGATGTCAATGGCACATTTCATCTCATTTTGTTTTGGTTTATGTTATACAAGAATGCCAATAACGCAAGGTTTAATCCTACCTCACGGCCATTTGTGTCACGCCAAAGTCGTTAGCCCTAGAGACTGTGCAACATTAATTGCCTAACAAAAACCCAGAAGAAAATACATTCTGGCCCGAGGTACCGGTCCTATTAGGTAACCCAATAAAACTTCATAATTCGCAGTAGAATGTTACAGTAAGAAATGAGTAGTACCCATTGATTTCATGGCATATATTTGCGTTTTATTGGTCTAGGAGAAGATATTAATAATAAAACAATAATCCATAGTAATTAAGTTCATGTTTGTGGTTTTGTTTTACTACAAATGCTAACCGATAAACGCTTCACTGCTAACCGATAAACTTTTCACTACCAAAGTGTCTAACATAATATATTTTTAATATTACCCCAAGAGATAATAATGTTACGAATCACCTACAGTATATTGAATGCTATTGGGATTTCAAACCGGATTATTTTTATTCCCCGCGGTTGACTATAATGGAACAATACTAAGATAATAAAACTATCAATTATATATACATTTATCACCACAATAATCATTATGTATATAAGTGTTATAGTTTATTATGATACGTAAGTAGCCCTGATTATTTGACAATATTCGATAGATAGTTTAATAATATGAAATTTAAGTAGCCTTGATTACTTGACAATCGTCAGTAGATAGTAACGTTATTACATAACATTCTAACTTTAAAATAACACTAATCTAGTGTTCTATTTCAACAATTTCCCGCGTCGCCCTTAAAAAAAAGCGACGCGCGAAGCCACATCCGACAAAAAAAGCGACGTTAAACAAAGTTGTATGAACATTCCTTGACAATTTTACACTCAGAATTAATACGAGAATATATTTGCAAGGGGGACGGGGGGTACTGGGTGGGTCATACGCCCATAGCTACTGTTCTTGGTGGGTGGGGATACTATCTAATTGCTAACCACGGAGGCTGAAATAACAAGTCATCGGCCTCGCTTCTCATGAACCTGCGTAAATTAACATATTTCAGAAAATAAATGGGTAGAATTATGATTTTTCCAAGACATATTATAGGTTTTTTCGACCAAACCTTGACTTGACAGAGAAGTGAATATAAAACAATTAGTAAATAGTTATTTAGACAAAGTGTTAAAAAATAAAATAGACGGTTTCTTGAAATTTATTTGATCATCAAAATTCAACTGAACGAAGACACCGAACAAAGCAGTTACAGTAGCTACCTTTCGTTGCCATATCTCAATCAATGATTATAGCCTGTGTGACTAGGTTAACTAGTGCAGAAGTGAACCTAATCTTGGATTACCTGATTTCTTTGGGGTGGCTAATATATTCGTCGTACAATATCCACAAAAAGAATATTCGCGTGTTAATTCTGTCTTGAGAACCTATGAAAAAACAACTGATGTAAATAACGGAAACCACACCCACATCGTTATCAGTACCCTTTCATCGTTTGTTTAATTACAGTGTATTAGATTTTAAATATAACATATAATATGTCTTATCATATAAAGGATATAAATGACAATTCCCTTTGTCCAGCTTAAATCAATGAATTGAATACAAAATACCAAACGGTAAATTAACCTCAAAAAAATTCTCTTGGCGACGTTATGTTTAAAGCCGACGTCGATTTTTATTCTCTATACCTTAACATTGAAATAGAACACCATACTAATCCCAAATAGTTACACAACATAAAGCTGATATTCATTTGACTGTTAGTAAAATTGTCTGGAAGTTAGTTGGGAATCGAAATGAAATGAAATGGGGTTTAACGTCCTACCTATTCTCCATCGACGGCTTCAAAATGGTGTCCACGCGCGGGGGCTAATCGTTAATTAATTGTCTCAAAACCTAATGACCAGGATAGGCTAAACGTTACTCGACTCAAAAACTTATGACCATTTTGATCACTGCAGCTTAATCTCAGTTTACTATGCATTATTTGTTTTTTTACTTCTATCTCCAATATTGTCTATAATCCGGTTCATAAAATGTTGTTAGACTCGTCCCCATTCTTTGATAAGATGTAACGCAGAATGTTCTTTGTAATACCAAGGTTGGTTGAGGGAAACGAAATAAAATGTTGACAGAAGGTTATTTGCAACTCAAGACAACTCTTTCTTTAGAAAACAAATTTAGAAAAAGCGTTTTGTATAAATCTGATCAGGTCACTGACATCAATCGTAGTTTGTTCAAATACGTCATCTATCGTCGTTCTGCAAATATTACTGATGACAAACAGTAGAAAAGAAATTATGTTTCTCTAAAGCCGATACAACAAGATATAAAAATGTACCTTACACTTTATGAATCAAACTGTATTGAAATAGGATTCTTGTATTATAAAACAGAATGTCACTCTCCATTCTCTAATAGAGACGGGGGGGGGGGGCGAGTGGTAAGTGTGCGCGCTGTATCATATATGGCCTGCCATTAAGTCAACTAGCGTGGTTTCGAATCCCCGGTTGTACGTTGCAAAGAGTTGTGTCGCCTGTCCAACTCCGTGGGTTTTCTCCCGGTACTCCGGTTTCCTCCCACTGCTTACGCGAATTATTGAAATAAAATTGCCACTGCTTACGCGAATTATTGAAATAAAGTTGCACCATGTGTTAGTCCCGAAATGACCTAGTTTGTGTCGAGTGGACGTTAAACCCCATTTCGCTCTCTCACTCTCTCTCTAATAGAGACATCGCTCCCAAAAGACAATATATTTAAAGTCGAAACGAGAACATACGTAGCATCAGGTGTCTTTTGTCGGACTTGGAAAGCGGACATGTGCTAAAACCGGTTGTCACATACTGCGTATTACCTATGCACTCTTTTCTTACTACATATTTGTAATTTTCTTCTTTGCTTCCTTTTCACGTTGTGTATTTTTTTTTCTTATCTTAGTGATTAAGACGTTTTACCGGGAATAACAATACAACAGTTCAATTCTACATTTTTATGTCAAGCTGAATACAGTTTGGTACAATGCATAATATATTACAATATAGTCATTCTCTCAATCCCATTCTACCAGACCTTTTTTGTGTGCAAATCCGCCTCTCATTATTTCAGTGCATTAGATACGGCTTTTATGGAATGTGTTAACTGTATTATATAAAGATATAATATAACGTTACCATCAATTTAAAGAGAAGAATTTCTATCAATCTTATTACACATAGTGTAATAAGGTATATCTAAGAAACGCTAAATATAAACTTCCTTGCCCTACAACTGTCACTGATACACGAATGTGTTAATTCCGCGGATGTAAAAACAAGTTTGTTAGTGATATACATCTGTGATAATAGAAGAGCCAGACATATAATATATTACTATCTATTCTAAAGAGCAAAAAGACAAATTAATATAATGGCATTGCCAAGGAAAAGCGGTATCAGATGACAAGAGAGAAGGAGTGATAGCACATCAATGCTGTACATCAAATTGAAAAATATAGGTTAATAAACTACAGTCTCTTTCGTGTTCGGAGGGTCTTGGCTATATTGCATAACTCTGGAACATTGAATACTGCCAACCATGATTTACGCCAAAATTGTTTTAAAACTTCCGTTAAAACTATGACCTCTAGCGTTTTTTGAGGTTGAACTACTGTATGCACACACTGTAACAGCCAAGACAACTAGATTAACATCCCTTAATTGTGAGAAGCTATATTTCAATTAAAATAGCTGAATCTAAAAAGGTTGAAATAATGCACGTATTTTTTAGATTTTTTGGTGGTAGACCCCAACTTATTGCAGAATTGGCTTTATTGTTAATTCTGTTTTTTTATGCGACTCTTAACTGTTACTGATTTCCGAAATTTTGGTTTAGCTAAATCCCTTGCACCACAGATGGATCAAGATTGAAATGATTAGTTCGGGACCGTATCGTGTATAAAAGTGTGTAAGTCACCATTTTATGTCAAATACTGTCTCATTAGCGAATAATTGCAGAACTACATAGAAACGGTTATAATTCAAATTATAATAGAAGTAAATAGTCTAATCTAAGTTTCCAGACAGTGAAGTATAGATCGAACTAAAACTGATTTATGATTTGGCAATGGCTAGTAGAGTGAAAATAAAATTATTTTATTACGTTCAATTTAATATTTGCTTCACTCCAAATGATGATAGGTTAAATAAGAGTTATTTTCATTAATAGTATACGTTATTTCATATTACACCGTCCCAATTTACCAGGTGACCACATTGTTTTTAAATACAAATTATCCCATAACCACAGTGTATAAGAATACAGATTAACCCGTGACCACAGCGTTTACCAATAATGATTACAGTAATAATAGTTTCTAATAATAAAGATTACCTCGTAACCTCAGTGTTTACCCATAATGATTACCTCGTGACCTCGGTGTTTCGATAAGATTACCTCGTAACCAAAGTGTTTATCAATAAAGATTACCTCGTGACCTCAGTGTTTATCAATAAAGATTACCCCGTAACCACAGTGTTTACATATAATGATTACCTTGTAGACATAGTGTTTACCTTAAAGATTATCCCGTAACTGCAGTGTTTACGAATAGCGGATAACCAAACCCATTACCCCATAAATGAAGCATTTATATGATTTCCCTATTGTAACCACGAGCTAATTTGTATTATGATTATCAAACCATCGCCCAAATTATTAAACCGAATGGCCTTTTTCTTTATTTAAATGAAATGGGGTTTTGCTCCTACTGGGCTAATGAAGACGGGGCCTCGTTTTTGTTTGTCCCATACGAACAAATATACGTTGTCCTTTGCCACACCCACCACCCTGCGCCACTGACAAGGAGGAACGAGATTAGCGAACCAACTTCCTACTCATCGAACCAGAGTATGTTCATAATTGGTGGAGATATTTCATGGTCCAGTCTGATGGCTAGATTAGGCTAATAAGTGGTTTCCAAAACACCATTTATCCTCAGTTCTGTTCGGATCCACCCATGCCCGTTTCCGAAATGACAGAACGCTGCGATGTAAAATAAAAAGAAAATTGATAAAAAAAAGAAGGTCACATCAGTCAAAGACTAGTAATAGTTGGGGTTGGATTGGTAATTTAGTTCAATATAAACCTTAAAAAGAGATAAACCAACAAACGGTATGATTATTATGGAAATTATTTCTAATTTAAAACCAGTAGCTGCCCATTGACTCTTCAATATTATTGTAAATGCCAGAAAATACTCCAGTCAACAATAATAATGTTAATATGTCCTGTATATAAAAGGGTGATTCGTCATCATTAGTTTCATAATTAACATTTATTGGAGACCAATAACAGAGTTATATAGCTTAAAGGTACACTGCAAATTATAACGGAAGAAGGTCGTCTACCTTGCTTTAGAACCAATAAAGATGTTTTGAGCAGAATAAATATCAAATAAAATGTGATAAAAACTGCCCAGATTCCAGACAGAAAACATAATTAGATAGTGAATATTCCCTCTATCTATCATTATAAGCTCGTTTTGCGACTGCGGTCCAATTTAGTTACGGTAATAAGACTGGAGGGTAGAAGGCGCCACATATTATGCTTAAAAGGGAAAAGTCGGTAGTAACTAAAATAACACCCGTCTTTAGAGGTATGTGTGTGATGAATTTAAAACAATTATATAAACTACAAAGATAAATCCAATGTCTCGAAAACTTGAAATCCAGTGATACAAAGAACAAAAACTAACTCTAAACGAACCGCACAACAAAAGCTGATGGTTACATAAAGGATCTATGGAACTGTATATTACAAATTTGGTCATAGCTTATACTTTTCAACCTTTTCTTGCCAACGGTACACCTTAGAACACATGAAAAGATAGCGGCACACCTGGATATTAGTTTATGAACAATATTTGAATTTCACAAAATAAAAATATAGAAAGTAGTAGACGGCATACAACCACCGAGACAGACGCCAACTAAATACAGACAAACACAGCTATGAACTTACCTGTAGAAACCAGTTGGGGTCACGTGGTTTTTCTTAATGTGCCATTCAAAGTTTCGTGGTACACTTACGGATATCTTGCGGCACACCTGTATGTGGCTGCACACTGGTTGAGAATCACAGGCTAAAACAATATTCAAGTCCTTGACCGGGATATAGTCTGGTGTCAATGTCCTATTGGTGAATTAGTGCTCCATTTTGGTATCATTCGGGTATGGGTAGAATTATTGGCATTAATTTTCTCGTAACATTTTAGCCCAAAATTAAACCACATTGAGTGTCTGTTATTAGTTATCTCCCTTGAGCGCTACTTTATTGTTGCTAACATCTTTTTTAAAAAAACCCCAATATTTTCAACTTCTTTGAAAACTGTTTATCCCATACAATGCATGGTCTTTGGTCCCCAAGGTAACAATTCAATATTACGACATATCTCAAGAGAAATCATGAGAGAAAACATTGTTTACACTACAACATGTATAGTGAGAGCGAAAGCATGATTATAGAATCTTAAATTACTTTTACCCATTAATTAAATGATTATTATAGCTCACTTGCTCTATTGAAACATCTAATAAGAAATGTGTCTTTGTTTTCTTTTTTTTTTTAAATATTCAATAGTATTTTATATTTTGATTTATTATTTCAGATAATTTAATTAACCAACAATACTGTACACCTAAGTTTTAATATCAGCTACAATAACCCGCCGTGTTTCTTTCTTATAGAAGAAGAACACCAGCCTATCGATTTTCAACCTTTTTCGATACACACCTCCTGGGTTATGCCAATTTTTGATAAATTGTATATAATTTTCTATCCTATCGCAAAGAAGAATTACTGATGTTTTCGATAAGAGATTCTGGGATTAAACCTACTCTAAAAATAAGTCATGTTGGCACATTAGTGGCTCCAATTATCATCTAACCTTTTCAGCTTTTAACTTCTTCGAAAAGTTAGCTTCCGAAATGTATATGCTTCTTTCGTATAATAAATAAGCCTTCACAAATTTTGCGAATTTAAACATAGATACCTGCAGAAACACTCCTTTCAGTAGGGGTTCCTATTGCTGTTTGTACATTTGCAGGGGAGCGGAGAGTGCTTAAAATTATATTGATCGATAAAGATTAGTCTCGGTCACCAGAACCTTCGACTTAATATTCACATCATGAAATCTAATTCTACCTTTACCGTACGTGTAATCCACGTTATTAACTGTAATTATTTTCATTCCCTCCCTCTCTCCCCTACAGACTATTGTCCAAATTTGCCGGGTATCCTAATTACCCCGTAGAATCTAGCATGATGTGTGTGGTATATTGTATACATTGTTGCGAAGTCGAAGAAGGGTGTGTTTCACAGACAAATGCTTTCCACCTAGTACAATACACGTAACTGAAAATAAAAATTACCGTATGTTTGACCGAAGTATTGTTTTAATGAAATATTAAACTCCATTCAATTATACTCAATTATGTAAATGCATATCAGCATGATCTTCACTCTTATGAGAAGCTATACAATAAAAACTGACGTCCCTCGTCTCATTCATGTGGAGAAAATATACAATAAACCCCAATCCCTGGTGAGTATAAACAATATAAATAATATATTAACACTCGTAAAACTATAGTGGCATTTAATAGGTGTTAATGGTTCAATAGATGCAACGTGTCAGTCATAATATTAACACATAAATAATATATGATATATAATCACCTGAGAAGACAAAAGAAAGCAACCGCGGTTGTGTCGAAAAATCCTGGGGCCACCACTAACATTTCAACTTACAGGCTATGATATTACAAATTTTAATTTTTCTGTGATCGGCGCTAAAAGTATGTCGCTATAAAAGATTCATTATAGACGCCATGTACCGTTTGCGTTCATTTAGATCAAAGTAACTAAAGTCTTTGAAGATCACTTTGAATTCAGAATTTTATTTTTTAGCTCAGTGATCACGACTGTTTGTTTCACATCTTGTCCCTCATGATCGTTAAATAAAACAGATTTTGATTTTACTTTAAATCACATAACCAACTAGATATAAACTACACTGAAATCCACTATTAAGATCAGTTGCGGGGGTGATATAATTGTAGAGTTATCTTTATACTGTGGTGGCTGATTGGTGATATGTCGTTATACGATAATTGATAAGACTTGCCACGGAGTCCATTGGGGAAGTTTCAATTCCAAATCTGTACCTGTTTATGCAATCTGCGTTTATGCCATCCTTGTTAATGTCACGGCATAAATTCAGTACCTTCGAAATCTAGTATCACAGTATCAACCTAGACGACCGTTAAGGTCAGAAGGGAAACTATTATTGGATGTACCTGCCTATAATTTGAAATCATTTGGATGGAATACACTTCCAGAAAATACCCGACAATGTGAATCTTTGTCAGTTTGTAAATCCAAAGAGAAAACTTGGTTATTTAGTCACTATCATTAACACTGCAAAGTGAGAAGATTTTGTAGTACATTCCCTAGTGTATTGGATAGTTGAGCAATACAAATATCATTATTAATTTTTTATCGATTTTGGTTGTTTGTCTTGTGAAGTGCCCTATTCTCGAAACCCAGAAAGCAGTATTTTTGGTATCTAAACTTGAAAATGATTATGATAATGAACGCATTTTTGATGAATTCACATAGATTTCGATAAAGTTTGTATCGTCAAGCTGATAGTCAAAAAACCATATTTCAGAGGCGAGGGGTTTCAATCAATAATGGTCACCCCAAAATAAGGTCAGATCGTCCAAGTCCCGTTTTTATTCGAAACATAAAAGGAGAAACTGCATTGGTATTGTCATGCTTCTGTTAAAAAGTGAACGACGATACTATGAAAATATCTACTCAAGCGACCCGACTACTTCGCTTTTCAGCAACGGTTCCATACAATTGCTCTTTCGATGGAATTCTAGGTAGCGGTTGATGGTTGTGATTTGTAAGGATACTTTCTATGTGATTGGGCTCATTATTGATGGATATGTCATCACATAATTGATGATTAGACAGGCCATGGTAGCATGTTCCTCCATTAGTATTATTTATTGCTCTACCCAGTTATTAAATGCCTATAAAGGATTAATATAACCAATCTCTTCTTTCGAACATATCTTACTGCAAATAACCAGGGGAGAAACATGAAATAATACATCCATCACATTCATTAAAAAACGTAGACGTCAAGGTAATATAATGATGTCTGTAGGTTATGCCATATATACCGATACACATCACTAATGGTTAGTCATAGAAACTATCGGCATTGGTTTAAGCAAATTGTGAAGAAAGGCATTATCCATTGCTAAGATGATATGTTGCAATGGAATATCAAGCAGAAATTAATTCACTGAGAGAATTAATATGGTTCTTGGCCAAGAGTTTATTATTTTCAGTTAGTAATACGGGGACAGGGTATGATTACTCTTTCAAGAACATAAATACCACTTCTTGGTTTGGGAAAAGATAACACTTGTTAAACAAAAAGTAAAGGACAGCGGCAATGATTTTATCATCGTCTGAGTTATGTTTAAATGCTTAATATTATTTTTTATTATTTTTATTAAACAAAATACTTTACTTAAGGTTACCTGTATAAAACAACATCTGAGATATACACCGAACCATCGGAGTCATGAACACAGTTGTGTAAAAATGGAAGTTCAGAGAAAGGCTTTTAACAACAAACTAGTGATGAATGTATTGATCGCAGCGGGATATATACATGATCTTTCCAGGAAGTCCGATAACCATTTGTCACACCGATGCCCCGTGGTAAGACGAGATGGTCCACAGTATCATGTTTATCCTAATTCATGTTCTAGGTCGTTATAACCAAGATAAATGATTAGTTGCATACAAAAACGACATGTATACAGAAACACGAAACGTACAGCTTCCCATATAGAGATTAATAGAGTTATACTGAGGACGACACGGCAACATCATTGAAGGGGTAGACAACTTACGAAAGATGAATACTGATTTTTTAATAACGGCTAGTTTGAATGATTTCCAGATCTCCATTTGACAGAATTCTTAAATATCGAGATGTTTAACCCAATCCATGTCATCGCCAACAAATCAACACCGACACAAATCCACGCTGCTGTAATATTATTATTATTTTCCATAGAATATAAAGGCGATGTGATAATGAATGTCTTGATAGGCGTGGTCATCATCTTACGATACTCTTCTACAGTTGGTGATGTGTTGATTATAGTCATCATACTTTGGGTCTTTACCTTGCTGTGGTGATATTTCATTCTTCTAGATTGATGACTTTTGATAATGACCGGTTGATGGCGTGGTCATCATCTTACTATTTTCTTCTACATTGAGGCCAGTTGGTGATGTGTTGATTATAGTCATAATACTTTGGGTCTTTACCTTGCTGTGGGGATATTTCATTCTTCTAGATTGATGACTTTTGATAATGACCGGTTGATGTTCAGGATATCAGGGTTTATCAGTTTGACAGGGATCTTAATTTAGCGTGATGCTCAATTTATTCTATATCGCTTAACTAGACTGATGGTTTCGACTTATGTGAAGCGCTTTTAAAGTTTGTTTCAATTGCGATTCAGAACAGTGCTGTTTGTGTTTCCTGCAAACTTCAGTCGTTTCTTAACATTTCACTTAAACTGCGTACACTGTTTAATAGGGCGTTGTCATCATTTCAGACAACATCTTACACAGACGAATAGAGCGTTGTTATCACTCCGGGTAAACATCTTACTTTAATAGAGCGTTGGCATCACCCCGGGTAAACTTCTTACACACGGATCCAGAGGAGGGGGGGGGGGTTTATTGGCGATTTAGACCTGTAATTTTGGAATTTACCTTCCGGAAATACGTCAGAATGAAAGAAATTGAATCTAGTTAATCGGTTGAGCGCAATTAGTTAAGCAATTATCAAACCTCGACACCCCCCGCCCCCTGCAAAAAATCCTGGAACCGCGTCTGACTTCAATAGAGTGCTGTTATCACTTTCAAGGTATACATCTCACGGGCTTTAATGGGGTGTTGTTACCACTCTAGTTAAACTTCTTTCACGCTTTAATAGATTGATGTTAGCACCAAAGGCAAACTTCTTATACACGTTAACAGAATGTTGTTATCACTTAAGTTAAACTTATCACACACTTCCATAAAGTGTTATTGTGCTTCATTAAAATCCCCTCGGTTAAACTTTTGGTTCACTTCAATAGGGTGTTTTATCACTTCAACTAATTGCCCACTTAGTACGGTACTTTTATCACTTCAGTCAGACTTGTTACACATTCAATATACTGTTTGTATCGTTTCATCTAAACTGTGTTACATTTGTAGCACACAAAAAGTGTACATAATGTTTTATCCTATACACCAAATTCGATAGCTCTCCCCCAATTATGTACCAAAGCAACGACAAACCAATCGCTTTTCTCTGCTTAGCATAGGCAGATAGTGCTCACCATGGAATCAAGTCAGTGCATTCATCTAATTCCTAAACCGAGTCGGCACGTCAATTAATTAGAGGCATGGTTACTGTGGTATAAACAGTGTGTCGGACAAGTGGAGGAGCCCGTGTTAATATTAATAATCCATGCATGCTTTCTCCCAATTGACGGGGGACCCTAATTACACTTATAAATGACCTCGTATTGTACCTTAAGAATCTTATTGCTGTTATATTGAAAGCATGGAGGAAATACGACGACTTGGGCTTGAGAATGGCTATAGTATTGTAATATATTATACTATTCAAATGTAAAAACGAACTGTTGAATTGTTATTCGTGGAAAGACAAACGTCTTAACGAACTTAGATAAGAAGAAGTAAATACGTTAGGGTTGTCTTAATTTACTGATATTAATCTTCACGCTTCAAACCAGCAACCTTCATTGGAGAACTACATTCAATTTGTAATTTCATTATAGAGTTCAATGATTATCACCGTATGTGTCCCCTTTTTCAATTGTAAGTCATTTAATGAAGCAGGATACAAATTTAATGACGTGAAATCTTATTTTTACTGTTAAAAAAACTTATTAATTTCCCACACTGATAGAAGCACATTCCAGTCATACTGGATAATTATATTCTTCAACTTTGTTCGTTTAATGAAGCAATGTCGGGGTAACGTGTCTTTTCTATCAAGATAATTTTCCTTTCTTTTGAATTTGTAGAGATAACTTATCAAGCAGAATGATAATCAGCGTAATTAATCAGCGATCTCATTCATACATGGAATTCTTCATTAGTCAGTTCATACTAGTTATCTCATCAAGTAATTTGTGATTTCGACAGAAAGTGAAAACCTATACTTACAAATGGGTATTATATTCTATGGTTATGTTATTGCAGCTATCACTGTATTCATTATGGACAGTGTCTTTGTTCTAGAACCTATTGGTTTTTTATGGAAAAATATTTCTTTCGAGTGAGATGTTCTAACTTGCGGCAAATGATCTTCACATTTGGTGACTTGTACACAAACAGCGGCAACTCGTCTAATCTTGTCTGTGGTCCATTATTGGAAAGTTGCCCAAGGCGACTGGGTTTCATTCTATCCTATTATGTTCCTTGTGCATATTACTATTGCACGTAAACACATCTTCCCATTTACATTTGCATTGGCAAACCCGTGTTATTCTTATTCTGCTAAAGCGTTACATAATATATCTAAGTTCAAAGTTATCTTTTGTGATGCCATCAGACATCTACCGATATCGGATTTACCTATTTCAAGGAAGGTCACAAAACATAGTTTTTAAGCTTGTTTAAATGTTTGACAGCAAGTATTCTTTTTTGTTACGCATATCGATAGTAAACGGTAGTGAATCTAACGTAACTGACACGTGTTTCCTTTGTTCAAGAAAAGTTAATGTAATTAATTTGTCTACGATATCACCCCTGTGGAAATGGACGTTAAACTTCAGCACCGAACGAACAAACACCAATAAGTACTTTGCAACTATTATTATGTATACTCATACCGACATATACTCTTCCAAAAAAGAAACGCAATGTGACATTTCGTCGTCGGTATAGGCTCCCAACAGGAATCGCGACACGCAGTTGAACCAAACTGTTCCCCCGTCTTACTGTGGTCATACCCTCAGGTCTAAACACAATGAAGACAGATTTGACGGTATTGGCGTATTTCAAAACAGCAGCTCTAACGGAACTTCTGGCTCGTAATCTGGTTTCACGTTAATTGGTATTTACGGGCTGTCTGGTCTGAGATTCTATGCTATAACGAATTTCTTTTTTAATCTTACATAATGGCATTTAAAACAAGTACGATTTATCGAAACAACGATCTCGTTCAAATAAAAAAAAATATGAAAAATGGACTATGCGTTTCTTTCTTTGAAATGTATACAGGGCCGGCGGAAGCAATTCTTGGTTTGGGGGGTGGGGCTTCCATCCTAGGTCATTATAGGCGAGGGTCCAGGGGCTGCAATAACCTGAAGAAAAGAGTACTTGCGGTCAAATTAGCCCCCTACTCCGCTGGGCCTGGTAAATATGCTACCTTTACTTATTCCCTGATATAATCGTGCTACCTGTACATATTCCCTGATATCTATTATCTGTACCGATTCCCAGATATGTAGTATATATACTTATTCCACAATATCTACTATGTGTACCTATCCCCTGATATACACCAAAAGTGTTAGATGCGCAGACTATGAGGGTAGCTCTATCTTATACACGATACTGGGTTACCGAAAAGATGTAAAATAAAATCTGGTATCAATCAACCAACAGCACAAAATAAAAGCAAATTCGGATTTCATCATAATGATGCAGCAATCCCTAGAGCTTTCAATCCACTTGTCATTTATATGAAACAGAAACAGTTGTGATCATGTTACATTTGACCAATGCTGTCCGAAAAATTCTTTAGTTAGATAAAGCCATTACCAATTGTTCAGACTGTTACCAATACTAATAATATTATTTGTGATTGTCGTTTGTTTGTCTGGTCCGGGTCGGCGGTTACACTAGCCCTATTCTGAGGCTGGAATTAGGTGTATAGGGGTAGCTAGGACTGGGGGTAACATAGGCCGGTTGGCGATGAACTTTCGGTTTCGGAGTTATACTACTTTCAAGCCGTGCAGCGCCGGACCATTATCTAGTTTTCTTGTATTTGATGAAGTAGTTAAGGTTTGTTTATCAGCGTTGTTTGTAGTGTCATAACATAAAGTTGTGTTCTAGAAAGAGTCAACTTGTCCTGGCGCCACTCATAAAATCTTAAAGCATATTTAATTGAGAGAACAGCCTACACTATCTACCAAAACATTGAAGGGTAAAACCCCACAGCGTTTCATATTTTCGCTTGATAAAAATAGGGTGGAATTGACTATTTTCCAATGAGATGTGCTGTTAATTATCAATGCGATTGTTCATTTGCAAAGTTGTGATGTTTGCTTTAAGTTTGTCACTTAAACCACGATGTCTGAATGAATATATTATCATGTTGACTTTCTATACGGATAGCAAGTCACAGGGAAACTTAACTTCATAATTGTATTAAAGGAATTATAGATTAATATAAAATATCACACTTCTATTTCACTATGTAACACTAGCGGGTCTGTATTTGCTTTAATAACATCCTTACGCGGGTTTCTTTACAAATAGCAGTAGCCCGAATCACTTTACTCTTTTTGACACAGTCGACACTAATTTGCCATGTGAAGGAGAGTATTTTTATAATAATGTTCCTTTGATGAGATCCATCTTTTACTGAAATTGTTTGTTGGATTTCAGGTCCTTCAAATTTATTGTATTTTAGTCAATAACAGTGTAAAATATAATCATTTGCGGGTATATTGTATTTGTGAAACTTGGCTGGATAACGACGAGTTTACAACTGCATCAGTGATATTATATGCACTAACAATAACTGGGTGGTAGCCTCATCTAAACCAGAATAGTGATTTTTCAAACATATACATGTATTACAGGTTTTTTGATCAAATCGAGAGTTGAAGGGGTAATAAATCTAAAATGTTGTACGCTGATTTAATAGTTATTTATATAAAGTGTATATATATATATATATATATATATATATATATATATATATATATAAATAAATTGAGCCCGGGGACTGAACAAAGAAGTCGCAGTATGCAAAGCGTTGGGGATGCTTGTGAGGGTACTGAGTAAAATTCCAGAGGTTCGGGATATTTGAAGGGGCGATTTGTCTGTAATTTATGTGTTATCCATAATCGTATCAAACCATGTCTTTGTTTGGACAGAATTTTATAACATCAGTAGCAAAGATACAATGAAATAAATTCTACAAAAATATTCATCTGCACATTTAACTTTGGTATAGACAAAATAGTGATAATACCCCGATCTTGATCTTCAAATGAACTCTAGACACTCAATTTATGACATGATATGGCAATGCTATTAGACGATCTAGATTCAAACTAGTCAACGCACATTAATTCGATCGGCACATATTTACCTTCACCCATGTCATTAATATTTCAAAGACGATACAAAAACAAGAATGTGTTTTTGAAGCAAGGGGTATACACAATCTTGACGTTTAGTGAAGAAATCATGTTTTATACTGCCATTCAATAGACAACCAATGACAACATGTAGATTTTAGTTTGAGGCACGAGGGATTTATATCTTTTCTCGAGACTGTATAATAACACCAATAACACATCTTGCTATCTTCAATAAGGTCACGAATGAGACGGAGAAGCCTGTAAATTTTTAACGATTTCCGTCAATTTCTGCAAGAGCTGTGGCCTTTGATCACGTTGAATTATACTATGGCTGCTCTAGAGGCTAAATTTAATATTCGCCTGACTTTATATAATAAGCCTGATAAAAGTATGCTGATACATAAAATTAAATGTTTTGTATAGACCTACTAAACGCTAGCATTGAACAGAATTAGAAGGTAAACAAATTATAATGGTAATATGATAATTACTTAATGCGTTGTTACTCTTAATCAGATTTTAATGTATTATAAATGTTTCCTTGCTGACAAAAGAAAAAATATGCGACAACCCTTGTTTACTGTCCGGACGACTTGGCTGCTGTGGGCGTATGCTTCTTTGCCTGGCAAACATTTTTGTTTAAAATGTTTGCGCCTCGCATCAATCACAGTGTAATTTACTCGCAAGATACCATGTTGTTCATTTTGATAGGCTAAATGATAGGTTTTGTCCCGCGTAAAACGGTTCCAATTTTATCCCAGTGTATAATATAGAACTTTTATTGACATGCAAATATTGAATGCAACTTTTGGGAGACCATTTAAGGCTAAAACCAGAATCTGAATCGACTAAACTGATCCAACGAAAGTGTTACATCAGTTACATCATTGAGAAATAACAAAGAATATCAACATCCGTGAACTACAGGTGTGGGAGTTTATCGTATACATAATCTATTCTCTTAAATAATAGCACATGTTATTCAGAGATTATAACTAACGTTTTATCTGATCTGTGACCGAATCACATAATGTATTATAACATACTGTGATAATGTCTTACAAAATCATTTTGCTGTCCAAAATAATAATAATTATGTTACCTTAAACATGCATTATGAGAGAGCTAAATTGCCTATTGCAAGTCTTACTGTGGGCATGAAATGTTATCTAAATTATTAATTAGACTTATCCAGACCGTAATCAACTGCCAGTGTCAATGCTAGTTTGCGATATATACTGGAGGATCCGATCTGCTGCTCAATGTTCATTCATGATTAAATCAAGAAATGGATAATCGTTATTATGTTTTTTATCGTACCGATTTTAGTAATGATGATCGAGGCTAGGTCAAGAATTCAATCGCTAAATTATGGTGAAAACTGCCATCTCTTTATCTAATCTCCCATGGTGTATCTTTAAAAGGTTATAACGTCTCTTGATACAATTCTGACTGAATGCAATTAGAGTTTACAATACATTTGATTTGTCACTGCCCTACACGACAGTCCGCGTGTAGTTTTTATCCCATGATAGCACCGAGAAGTATGACGTTGAACTCCACTTCCGTCAATTTAATTTTCTGAAATTTTTACTTTTGGTATTTTTTTTTTGGTTTTGAAACAAAAACTGCAATGAGTTGGGATTGGACGTTCTATTGTTCTTATCCGACTGGGCTAATGAATGAAGACAGGGGTGAGCCACGCTGTTCAATAAGAGGGATGTTTTGCACGGACAAACAGCAACTGTCACGGGATCTCCGCTTTTCGCCATACCCGAACGACTATCTGTGGTCCCTTGCCAGACCCTTCGTCCCGCACCACTGTCAAGGGTTGATCTTCGCCGGAAAATCCCGATGAACGTTTTGTGCCAACGCACGAATCGAACATCGAACCTCCAGTTTGGCGAGCCAACATCTTGTGTAGGAGATGTGGTAAACAGCATGACGACTATAGACAATATATATAAAACAACATATACTTAATCTGTAATATGCTCGGAATTACAGGATGTATAATTTAGCAGTTTAAATGTATTTTCGAGTTCTATAGTTCCAAAGTGTCTACCTTTCATGGACATTCTTTAATAACAGAAAAACACATTATAAACACCCTTCCACTAATTTGGATGTCATTAGTGAAATATTCCTTTCTTGTTACAGGCAATATGAACCTAATAAAACACGCCGGGTAAAAACACAAACCTCTTTAGTTTTCTTCAAAGAAACGAGATGTCAAACGTAAATAATGCAAAACTACATTATCAATCCTTTTTACATGTTGTTAATGTTTAGAAAAAAAATAAGATCAATTTAATAATTCTTCTAATTTCCATTTGAACCATTGAGCCATTTGAGTGCTATCTGAACACATTGTAAAATCATTCTAAAATAGCGCGTTAATTAACTCTTAAAATATAGATGTGATATCATCCTTTGTTGTTGGCGTACCATTACTTCAAATAATTGTACCTGGAACGTGAAAACCTCACTTTATTTACATTAGTTAAAATATTGGCCCAAGGTGACGGTTTCGTTGAAATGCACGCCCCGGTGTGTATCTATAACGCCCTCACGCATAATCAATAATACTGTCTCTCTCTTGACCATTATATCATACACATTTTATAGTAGACTGGCCCAGTCTCTTCTATTTATTTTACATTTCGATTTATATAAAAGTAGTAATTTTTAGTAAACCAACACTTTCGTTTCCATTTGTATAAAAAAAAAAATTTTGAGTAAACCTGTAACCAGCACCAGAGACGGGACAATTTGCGAGCTTCACAATAAAATGGGCGTTTCTTGTCCTGTTTTACGTTGTTCCTTATTTGGAATGATTGACAGTTGTCAAGCAAGCCCCGAGTCACGTGGCACGAATTTGTAAATGTGATGTCTAAGATAAATTAAGTTCGATATTTACCTTCATGAATCATGCGTCTCGAATGGAGTGCAAAGCAGTCATGCTGAAACCGTCTGCGGGCTGATGTCACGTTTTTGTTTCCATTCGCCATTCGGCTTCGTCCCGATACGCATGAACTGGCTTCGTTAAGTTGTTATAATGATGTCGTGTGTAATTATTTATGTTCATTCACCTCATCCCATACGTTGTATCCGTTCATTCGACAGATATTATCATATTGTCCGTCAACAAAATTCTTAGATCATTAAAGTATCACTAAATAACAATAACTGTTATCCACAACAAACATCTCGCACCCAAAGCAGATTGACCTACTAGATGAGAATGAAGCTCTATTTGCCCAGTCTCTAGAGATAACGTTTTTTTTTCGGTTTTTTTTTTGAGAGGACTGGCCAATTTTTGGTGTGTGGAGAAGACTGGCCACCAGTCTAATTTTATAGCAACTGGTAGTTTAAAAGCGCAAACAATATGACTAAAAATTAGGCTAAATTGAACTTAGTTACACACACCAGCTACCTCAAAGTCACAAATATTTTAAGTCTTAAACTTAAAGATAAAAATGATAAGAGGATTGTTTACGAATTAACCTAATTTTTACAATGCGAGACGATGCAATACGAAAACAACCATACTGAACCTGTTATCACATCCAGGAGGCAGGGGTGGATGGCTGAATGGGTAGCACTGAGTCAACTGGCGTAGTTTCGAATCCCCCCTTGTACGTGACAACAAGGAAGGTCGCATGTCCAACCTAGTGCGTTTTCTCCGGGTCCTCCGGTTTGCCCCCACTGTTAAAGTTAAAGACCGCTACGCGCAAGCGTATTATGGAAATAAAATTGAACCAAGTGTTAGCCCCGAATTGACCAAGTTTGTGTCGAGTGGACGATAAGCCCCATGTCTCTCTCTCTCCGTGTCACATCTATATCATTGTCGCGTGGTTTTATTTATTATTAAAGGGTGTATAATATGGTTGCATTATTAATGAATGTATACATATTTATTTACATAGTTTTGTATTGTAATTTATCATCAGTTATTTTCAGTGAAATACATGAGCAGTTTACTTTACATATCAAATTATTTCATTTTGGAATCAGCCATTTTGAATTTCGTTGCCATTGACTAATTGAGTATGGTTTGGTTTTGTTCGATACAAATGTCACTGGGGACCATAGAGAACGCGACGCCGGACATTGATTTAAAATGTTTATTGTGTCTTAAATATTGGATATCAGGAGCTAACATTAACCATTACGGAAAATCCGCATGAGTCATTGCCAAATATTGGAGCTCAAAAATGAGAATTACATATATAAGAACCATTATCTTGTCAACTTTTGGACCATGGAAAGAAAGTTATTTTAATATTCAGATTTAGTATTTCATTGCCATTATGTATTTTTATGAGTATTTTATTTATCTAATCTCACTATTTATCCAACGTAAAATTCTCTGAATTGAATAAGGTACTTTTGGCGAACTCTGCTTCGAAATAATAGGAAGGGTCAAAAAGCTACGTCGCTAAGATCGCTTGGCGGCCACAAGCCAGTTATCCTTGTGGTAATTTCTCTGACACATCTTGCGTGAAGCAGTTAATTTCCGCCATCATTTCCTGACACAAAAAACATCATTAAGCCAGTATTTGGTTTTGCCCTTTCTCTCGACCACAACTGTCACCCACCATCCTCCCGGGGCTCAATTTGTGTATACCAATACTACATAGGGCTGCCACCAACAAGAAGAAACATCGAATAAATCATAGACACAAGAACTGCAACTGTAGTGTTATAATTTTCTTCGTACCAGACCATTTTGTGAACAAACCCACTGAAATCACCAACTAGCTATAGGGCAGTCATCAAATATCTGCAGTGAAAATGACTAACAATAGCACAATGGTCCACGCGTTGGGGAAGTGGGCTGCAGACGTGAGAGGAAATATGTCAGATTCCTGGCGCCCCGTTACAATCTTCATCATATTGAAGCAGATCCTGACAATTTGTTGGTCGGATTTGTAACAAAAGGTGGAGACCAGTTTCCAAGAGTGAAATAGGAACTAGCCTGTCGTCATTTCCCCAGTAATGGTGATGCCATGTCAGCTGTGAAAGACTTTTTCGGGTGAGCTGAAGAAAATTTATTCCTGGCCGGCATCCAGGTCTGGCACCATGGTTGGCAAAACACCTACACCTCGAAGGAGATTTTCTGCCAGCCCTTGGCGAACCAGCGAAAAACCCGAAATGAATTTAACACAGATATCATTGTTAAGTTACATTTAAAAATCTATTTTTCTCTGATCTTTTGACTGTTAATATTCTTTTTATCAAATGTTCCTTTCGAAGAGATATCCTTACACATTCTCATAAAACATCTCGCTGTCCTCCGTGGATTCACCAGTGAGCTGTAAATCGCTCTCTACTTCAGGCATTAACTATAAGTGCTTCCCATTTTGCGTCTCATTCCGATTCTTCAAAGCTTTCCTGCGGATCAAAGATTCCGGCGTTCAAATTATATTTAGAATTTAACTCTCACATAAGTAATATTGATGGACATCAACATTGTCCGTTATCTCACTCGCTGATTTTACAGCAGCATCAACTGAATAACCTAGCATCAACAAGAAACCTCGCCTCATCCGATATTCGTTGTGATCGATACACAGATAATATAAACTGGAATAACGGAGAAATTTAGTGTAATCTGGTTTACTTTAAACATCATATAAAAAGAAAAATCAAAACCCTTTCTTTTTTTTTAAAAAAAAAATACCAACTGCAGGAGCAATTGAAAATATATTATAAAAGGTTGTTCCTCGGAGACCACCTTCAATTTCTTCAACAATAAAAACTCAGCAAAGAATAATGACAATAAAATGACGCCTAATAAATGTATGGTGGAGCTTAAAACTTGTATACATTTGTTTTAACAGCCTACGCCTAAGCTGAATTGATGTACTAAGAATAACATTTGTCTCTCTTGGGACAGAGAGTGACAAAGAAAAACTGATGTCTATAGAATTTATTACACACTAACTTGTTTGCAAAGATCGACGAAGAAGAATAAAAGTTAAGGAAAAAAACAGGATCACATCAAAAATTGATAACGACGTGCGAATTTGTACAACACTAAAGGAAATAAGGATCTATCAGTCGAATGGCATGCCTAGCTATGCGGTAATCTTCATTCAGAGAGTACATGAACCCTTTCATGTGGAAAAGTCTTAATAGTATACGAGGGCTGCCCTAATATCTTGGGACAGATTTGAGTTGTGGAAAGATGAAGAAGTCACAGGGAGCTAGAACATGAGAATAGACTGGGTGAAAGAGGATCTTGGAGCCATTGTCCCGTGCAGTGCTCACTGAAGTCTTGTCCTCGGGCAGGCAGACTCCTCGACGAAGTTGATTTTCTTTGAGTTGATCACGCAAACAGAATATTAATCTGCATAATATGCACTATTCTGATGGAACCTTTCTTCGGATAATTCATCATGTTTATGGACGATAGTCGTTTCACCAAGAGGGGTTCACTAGTCAGCTTATATAAGAAATTACTATAATTATGGTTATAATAAACCTAACCCAAACCCAACACTAACCCTAATAATAGATATCCGTGGACAAGCTAGTGAACTCCAACCCTAACCTAACCCTAATATAGATTTCGGTGAACTAATGAACCCTCCGACTAGTGAGCATTCCCCCAGCAGAATGGGCAGAAAAGTTGAGTTTTGATAATCCGTTCATGGCGAGGCCAGATAATTTTGAGACTTCTGACGTATAATAGCGAAATGAATATACAATTTATGGTTGAAGAGCTGGGTGGAGGTTATGTGTATTTGAACAGCGAAATGGAGGAATTGGTTGTGAATGCTGGTATTTTCACGGGAAAGGTGCCAGCATTACCGGGAGGAATGGTAAATAGCAAAATCAATACACTCGATTCTGTATATAAAATTTAGTTATTATATACATTCATTTGTGATTTAGCTGGTAAAATATACCATCAGATATAATGTCTATGAAGTTAACTAAAGTTTAAAATTAATCTTATCATCTAATCTCGAGTTGATTGCCCTGTGTTGTAATTACTGATTGGTCAGTACATGGCTGACTTTATTACAACGTGTAATATACTGTGATACAAAATTTATTCCTGTGGCCATGTTGCTGTTACAATTATGCTGCAACACAAACATACCGCTATACGCAACCGCCCCTGTTTTAAGAATATTTTGGGATCATAAATTACCTTCATTTTTTTCACCGTAATTCCCCTCTCGTCATATTTGATACAAATGTATAATAACCCAAAACTATTATGACATTCAAAAGCATAAACAAAATATGTTTGAATTGGTCCACCGTTACCAGAGTCGTGTGCTCTCTCTCTCTCTCTCTCTTCTCTCTCGCTCAGGATTAAATTTGATTAAATGCCGATTTTGATGGAGATGTATTTTATATTTGTATATTTATCTACAGTGTTCTTTATTTATCGAATGTCATGGGTATGCAAATACCAATTTTCCATATATTTTTTTCCAGCGTAAACTCTTGTCCTGGCCCGACTATTGTCCTGGTGCGTACCGTAACGTTTAGCTATAGTAGTATAGTTTGACATAGATCTGTAAAATCGCCAAACGTCTACATTGCCATTAATGCTTTATATGGTGGTGGTATTTTGTATGTTTAGATTTAATTAGAAGCTATAATTTTTAAATTGGACCATAAAAAAAGAAGCAGACATAAAACATGATTCGTTTGGCTTGACATCAGTCGACACATTTACTTTGTACCAGTTTAATCTGTATAGTTTGGAAAATGAACAAAGAAACTGAGAGATTATTACGTTTTACATCCCGATTCTCGATATGGGAAGGCTTATGCAGATTCAATGAATGTTTTTAAATTATTTTCAATAGAATACTGATCAAAGGAATAATCAAAGACACGGAACTATTTCAAAACGAAACACAAAATCGAGAAAATGAAAGGTGAGACCATCAAACCAGTAGTTTCCAATGAAGAGATATCAGGCATACATGTTATTTGGACTTTGAGTGGCTGATAAAATTGTCGATAAAATGCTCTTTTTATAAATTTTCTATGTCCTACTTAAAAAAGTGAGTGTCACGTCTTTCGCTTTAATCTTGTATTAATATATAAACAGCTCATGGTTTTGAGTCATATTTTATGTGTCGGTAAGCTTGTGGTAATAGGATTCAACCATAAATAAAAATAGGAGACGGGTTCAATATCGAACACACACCACATTATGGATTACTAACATTATATGTTTTTTCTGTTCATATAAGTAGGAGACCGGTTGAATATCCTATATTATATACAATAGTCTGAATAATAGTTTTAAAATATAATTTAAAAAAGGAGGATATTTTAGAACTTCAGTCAAATTCCTTCATTATTAGCAAAGTTATGACTATTTGAATAATAACATAGTTTCGGTTTACATTGTTGTATTACGATAATGACCAACTTGATTGTACATTTATAAATTGAAATATCAAATGACGATCGCGTCTAAATCCTTTCTAAATTGTGGACCTGACATTTGGATCAAAATACAGTCTGCATTCTGCAATAGATCGATTTAACTCTTACTTAATGGGTGTTTAAAGCACAACGGCATATCCCAAAGACAAATATAAATTATCTAAAGTTGTAAAGTTTATTCAATTATCCATTTATTCGGGTGCCATATCCCCAGAAGGTAGGTTATTGAATGGATTCAAACACTTGTGTCGTTTAATAATTAAGCGTTAAATAATTATTTTCATTGTTATAATTTTGTTATTTTGCAGAAATGGGTTACAGATACTTAGTATTGGGTGATCGAGAGAGAAACTGGAATGGTGGTAGAATTTATCCTTGATAGTCGTGTCCGACCGCTGTCCTTAATTATAATTTAAAGTGGTTGGATGCCTTTACACGTACTGCTAATATAACATGACCTGACACATTTTATTTGACAAGCGGGAATGTTTGAACCTTGTGTCATAGCCACGTAATATTATAAGAATACTGCCATAGATCATTCTGATTAGAACAAGGATATATTATAATAAAACGTCTAGACTTAAGCAGTTTGAAGGATCAACGATAATTACGGTATTATAACAAGCATGCTGGTTCTTCATTTACGGGATCAAGGTAGTAGACAGGACGAAATTTTTCGTTTAAGTGGGTGGATAAATTATTAATGTAAGAAGGGGTTATATTATTATTGATTTCCCAGTAGTTTGTCTATTTACAGCAACCCTCCCTTCTCTCCCCATTTTGCATGGCATATTTTGATTTGTGTTTTTGAATTATATCATGAAATCACCTAACACAACAGTCAACCATTGTACCCATTATGATAAGAAATTATAAACATTTGTTCCTGAACATTTCAACACCGCTATCATCTTCGAACTAATAACGAAATTGGGTCAGAATCTGGCGTTACTGAAAACTCTCTTGTGTTACCTTTCGTTCACAAAATGGAGTAAACGGAGTCTCTTCTAGCCCGTGTCTTCTGACGTCCGGTGTACCACAAGGATCCGTCCTCGGACCAGTCTGTTTAGCTTATTCACTAAACCACTTAGCCGCATAGCAGGACAACATTGATTATCATTTGATCTATACGCGGATGACAGACGGTTGTACATTTTTTTCACACCTATTTAAAGTCACTTCGACATTTGAGTATTGACACTTGTATTGCAGACATTAACATCTGGATGAACAACAATTTTTTTAAAGTTAATGCAGATAAGACAAGAGTATTTGGTTATTGGATCGTCTTACACAGGAGAAAGTTAAACTGTGATCTATCAATAAAAGCAGGAGATAGCTGCATTGTCCCTTCTCTGTCAGTCCGAAATATATTGGTGTAATTTTTAAGTGATTTTGGAAAATCACTGAAACAATGACATATGTAAGTTATTTTAATTTAAAGTTACATTATGGGAGATAAGATAAAGAGATGGCAGTTCCCACTATAATAGTTAAAAACTAGATAGTGTAAAGATAATTTGCTGAAAATTTCAGTCAAATTGATTCACTAATAGCCGAGAAAAAAGCGTTAGAATTTTCACATAGTCTCGGTCATCATTACTGAAATCATTAATATAAACAGCATAGTCTCGAATATCCACTTGATTGATTTAATTATCAACCGCCATTAAGCGGCATATACGATTTTAATCTGCCCACATCGAAGGCTAGCCTTGACATAAAGAGTTTATTATGGTCTGGATATGTTAATTAATGTCTAATTGATTATTTAGATAACATCTCGGGCTTAAAGAAAAACTTGTAAAAAGCAGATTTGGCTCTTGCATAATGCTATTTAAGAAACATACTTAAAATACGTAAATATCTGTCAGTGGGTGCCATAAAACACTTATTAAATTAGTTGGTTACTTCACGTATCGATTCTGTTCTGTACGGTGTACCTCTCAATCATCTTGAAAAACTGCAAAAATTACAAAACTCAGCTGCTCGCTATGTTTATTGAACAGTATACAGGGATTATATATTCACACCTGTTCTATTTAAACTGCATTTGCTTCCTATAACTTTTAGAATTAAATTTAAGATTTTAGTTTTTGAATGTATAAATAACATTGCACCTTTTTATTTTAGTAATCTTTTGTGTTTTATGAACCTCGTCGACGAATACGGTCTTTCGGTTACAATTTGCTACTTATTGCGAAAAAGCCTTTGAGGTGGCTGTCCCAATACTATGAAATAAACTTCCTTGTTTCATTCAGTCATGTACTTATCCAAAGCCGAGCTTAATCGGAGCAATTAAACGGTATGTAATACGAGAGTACTTACATAATATCTGATTACATGCCAAATCTATTTAGTTTCGAATGGCATACAATGCGCGGAAATGACATATAACGGCGGGGAACTGTTATAACAAGTGAAATCTCCGGGGTTGTTACAGAGTTCAGAATAATTTGAGTCTTTGTTCACAGCTACTGTGCTCACCGATTATCGTCTTATCGTCCAGTAGGGCTAAAACTTGCAGTTTATTTTAGGTACACTGAAAGATCTCTCGGCCATGAACCGGGCGACCCCTTAAAAGGCGGGACCCTGGGACTGGTGCCCTCACGCACATCCCTAAGCCGGACTGTGTTCTCTTTCATCATTTAAGATTTCTCTTAAAACCCACATGTTTAATAGTGCTTTTAATTAATCATCCCTGTGATAGTTATTTCTATAATTTTATCCATTACTTCCCTTTACTCAACTTTTTATGTATATTATTCACTTTCTATGTTTTATATAAAATCCTATGATATTAACATAATATTATGTTTATTGTAAAGCGTCATTCAGCACTTGTGTGGAAATTGTGCGACATAAACGCCTGTCTTGTAAATAATATTAATAATAATATCTTTATCAAAATTGGAGTCTTTAAGGTTATAAAGGTTGAAATGATAGAATGTCAATGAGTAGAGATTTTTTCATTTTTAACCCTACCCGCTTTATCCCGCTAATATTCCCAGTAACCAAGAATTTAGCAAAAGGTTATCTTCCATTTGAATTTAGAATTTTGACCGTGTAAGGCGCCTGATTTCAAAGTAATGCACTTAACGGTCTACAGGAATGGAATACTTGTATTATATTCATTATAAGATCAGAAAAGACAAAATAAGATTAAAGACAACCGCAATCTCATCGCCTAGTTTGTCTTTGAAAATAAAAGTAGCTAGAATTAAGGGTGGCGCGGAGACTGGTTAATTGAGTCAATCGGGGAAAATGTCAAGAAGGGTCTTCCAGTACTCTGTTATGTCAATATAGGTTAATCCATTTTCAGATCATAATGAAACTGTCCATCTGGACGTCAGTATATTTAACAGAAATATCCTTCTGAAACGCTCGAGTCTTCACCAAAGTGAGATAAAACCTCACAAATTGTCATCTAGAGGATTTGAGAAACTCGATTAAGTAGTACATGTATATATAATGCGGTTACTTATCTGTTACCCAACTCAACCCGACACTCTCTCCGCTTCGCTATAATATATGAGTATTTTACACAGCTAACAATTTTTGTTGTTGTACAACGTAACCAAAGGTGATAAACATATTTAGTGTGAATTGACCCAATCTTAAGATGGGGCAGTGTCTGCATCGCGTTGTAATCTTTATATTCAAACTGTTGTTATTGGTTATAAGAGACGATTGTGAAGTGACAACGGTCAACCACAATACATAACGGTGGGGTGGGGTCGGTGGGTGGTATTGCACTCAAGTAATAATGCCAGTAGACATAACGAGTTCTGAATTTAAAGAAGTGAAACTTCTAGAACGATGACTTTGGGAAAACCCTACAAGGATCTGTATACTGATCCCTTGGTAAAGAGACACGCACAAGGGTCACGATTAGTTAACTGAACAATCGATCATTATTTCAACCCCATTTTACTTCTATTTGATCCTCATCAGAATGCGACAAAGATTGTAGCCCCTCTGGAGAGCCTAAAATTTATACATATTTCACATTTTGCGTAACAAGCAGGGGCTTAGACTGGCCATTATAAGGGTAAAATGATACCCGGGGTCAAACAGCAAAGTTACCACAACATCACAACAAAGTCAGTAACGGGTAAATCCTCCTCTGTTTGCCAAACAAGCATTGATCCGACGTGGCATACTCCTAATGAGGCGTCTAAGGTCATTTTGGTCCAGATTGTCCCATTCCTGTTGCAACGCAGCAGCAAGTTCTTGGACATTGGCAGGACGTTGTTGACGTTGACGTAACCTCTGTCCAAGCATGTCCCAGATATGCTCGATGGGGGAGAGGTCGGGACTCAGTGCTGGCCAAGTTAATGTGGTGATGTTCTGTTGTTGGAGGTAACCTGTAACGATCCTGGCCCTGTGACATCTTGCGTTGTCATCCTGGAAGATGAAACTGCGGCCATGACGTCGTGCGAACGGCACAACATGGACTGCCAAGATGTTGTCCCGGTAGTACTGGCCTGTAACACGCCCTGCAACAACATGTAAAGCCGTTCTTCCAGCAACAGTGATGCCTCCCCACACCATAACAGAACCACCCCCAAATCGATCATGTCTGATGACGTTAACGTCTTGGAAGCGCTCGTTTCGACGACGCCACACCCTCCTACGTCTGTCCAAAAAATCAATGGTGAACCTTGACTCGATTCCGAATCGTCTGACCACTCACTCTCACACCAGTGTCTGTTTGAAGACGAGAGCTGATCTGATTTGCTGTGATGACACGATTGCTCAAGGCCAAGGTACGGCTAAATCGATCCTGGGCTTGAGTTGTCGCCCTTGGTTGACCTGAGCGTGGTCTGTCCTGTACAGATTGTGTATCACGGTATCTGGACCATAGCCTGCTTATGACAAACTGAGAAACATTCATCGTCCGCGCCACAACCGCCTGTGTTGTGCCGATCTGTAGCATGCCAAGGGCACGTAACCTTTCATTTTGGGTAAGCCGACGCATATCAAAATTTGTTTTCTGGTCACTAAAACAATTAAACTGATGTTTCCACCCTGGAATTCAATGCCACAATGACTGTAACATTCAAAGTCAGAGTCGTGCAAATCTTGGGTTGGACCCCCATGATGATCCCAAGCATCACCTGCATTCCATGCGGTAGCTATTGGTGCGTTTGGGCGTCACATGTAACTGGAAATGTTTCTTCTGTTAGGTTCTGTAGTGACTTTTTTCGTAGTCATTTGCATATTTTAGTATTATGCCCCCAAAATCAAAAATCCCCTACTTTTTTTGAATAGTATAGAATGAATCAAACTAAATAAAGAAAAACATAGTCAAATCGCTGGTTTCTTTAGTGGGAAATTTATTTATTTATCCGTTCAAAATTTCGCTATACGCTACACACTTAGGAAGATCTCACGGCACACTTGTTGACCATCACTGCCATGTGACAAGGAATGACGTGTGCTTGCCTTCGTTACCTCGGAAAGTAGGGGCATAAAGTGCGACGCTAAACCTCAGTCCATTTTTATTTAAGTCCATTAGTTCATGTAGCTTCATATATATACAACTTTATACCTTGTTCTACGAGAGTTCAAGTACCCTAAAACTGCATTGTGGAGACGTGGGAAGTAACTTGGGTAAAAATGGCGCAAATGCAATGCAAATACAACAGTTTAACAGAAGAAGGAAAGAAACGTGATTTTGCTAACGAACAAATGTCGTTTTTTCAGGTGTCAAACATTTTGCATCTCGTATCAAAATATCTAAAGCATACTCGTGTAATAGTCGAAAAACACATATAAAACATTATCCTTTACCTGCTGACTCCTAGAGTATTTTGAGACATACTGAAAAGTAGTTCAGACTCCCCAGATGCCACAGATATAGCAGGAATAACCCCGCGAAGTTGATATCATGGAAGGGTGTTTTTGAAGGTATCGTGGTTCATTGGATCTCCTATTTCCGTAATTCAACCAGCCTTGCATAATTCTATGCCATTATATTATAAAATGTATTTAACAATCTCATAGTTGACGCAACATGCCGGATGAAAACAGTTATAGTGTATTAAAGTAAAATTAAATCGAGGATGTTATTTTAAAGTAGCTAAGTCCCTAACTCAATATCATCCAAAGTCTTCGACATTGAAAACACGAATTATTTGTCAATTTAAATAAACATTGATGTTGTGGTCTTGCCATGAAAAGATGGACTTCTGATACCCAATATTTAATTTAAAATAATAAACATTTTACCATTCGTACACGAACCGTGTACCATAATGTATTTGAACCCATTAAAAACAAGGGACTCGAAGAATGAGGCTAGGCATATTCCACAAGCCATGTCAAACGGTGATCCATACTATTATCTGAAGACTGCAATAACCAGACGTTAAAGATTGCGTTTCGATTGAAACTTCTGACGTATTTCGCCGAACATAAAAGATTTGAAATTAGAGTAAACACGAAAACGATTGAATGTAAACCCGTTTATATACATTCATATTACATTATAATTTGCTTTGCGACCCATTTGTATCAATTGTTAGGTTCCAAATATTAGCGGTTAAGCGCCTTTAATCAAACAAGAGAAATCTCGTTATGTTAAAGAGTTGGCATAACACAAAGTATCTGGAAAGTGATATTAAATAAGAAACCAAAATAAAGCCACCAATATAAACACAGATAGCCATATGAAATTAGTATAAACTACATTAAACAAGTTACAGTAGCTTTGACCAAGAACACTTTTTTTTTATCAATACATGTATTGTTTTGTTAACACCAAGATCTTTGATACCTATCTAAATATAGGTACCGTTAGGACAGTGATTAATCACTCTAGGAAGAATCACTCTGGGTTGTAAGGAATCATTATTACTAAAAGATGGCGATGTAAGTGGAAACCATAATTTTATTTTGCATGGATTGATATGAATATACTTTAACCAAAACATACTTTTGATTGTAAAGGTATGAAACGCTGCATTTTACTTTAACACAATTTTAAAAATGATAAACAAAATGTATATTACCTGATCTGTTGTATTCTGAGACAAGAGTTCATATAAATCCAAATCTGTCAAAAAATCCGCTGCCATTTTTTTAAAAAATCTTCGCCGAAACAATAATCCGATATAATTAGTTATTTCTCAATAGTGTGTTTTATTGACAGTTGTTTTAAAATATATCATTCCACTCTTAGTGAGATTACATTCCACATCGACCGATATGATCAGGTATATTTTAATATGTATTTCTTAAAAATGTTTTCCATGTCACTATTTGTTAATATTTCATTCCATATTGAACAGTTTGTTCAATTTCTTAATATACAATACCACGGTGCTGCATATGACCTGTAATTCCACATAGAGCAATTTGAACAATTATTTCTTAATTTGTAATTCCACAGTATAGTTCCTTCACCAACTGAAATTCCACATTCGACAATTTGAACATTTTTATCTTAATATGTAATTCCACAGTTTGGCATTGGTTAGCCCGTTCTTAATATGTAATTCCACATTGAGAGGCAGACTAAGAATGAATAAAGTGGTAGGCCTATGTCAATAACTTCATCATGTTGTATTATCAACCATAGCTTGGACGATTTATAACACAATCTAACAGCCACGCGATTAGATTCAAACACTATTTCAAAGCTGACAATACTGTTACAATAATTTAAAACAAGTGAAATATGTTTGCATATTTTAGCATATTAAAACATCATCTGCACTAGAATTCAATTAAAATAAATGGACACTTCCAGTAAGATAACGCTTATCTTTCCATTTTGTGCAAATAACAGTTTTCCCGATAATTTAAGCCGTTAATATGCTACATACATGTATTTCACTCTCTTGCGTATATTTCAATAGCATTGTGACAATCTACTACAGTTATTACGGTACACACATTTAGTATAGAATATAATATGATGTGTATTTACATCACAGGTACATCACTGATACAAACCAAGCCAACACACACTAGCTTAAAAACAGCCATTTCTCACTAATCCGAATGTCGTCTGCTAAGGAATTCACTGAACTAAGACAACATTATTGTTTCCCCTGAATTCATAATAGCATCTATTAATAGCAATTCTTTCTTTCTCTCCACCTCTCCTTTCGCACCGCAATTTTTAGTCGTATAATCAACGAAGAGTGTTTGAACTTACATTTTCTGTCAGGTTTTGGTGAATATTGATGATTTTTTAAGTAGAAGGGTCAGAAAGTAATAAACATACCCGAGAAGGGGAATCACCTACCATCATAAAGGTCAGCCCTGTCAATATGTTTATCAATATTATAACAGCACTATTAATATAGTTTGGTTCTCAGTCAGCTTTTGTGAGCCATGTATGTGTCAGACTCTGTTGACCTCTATTTTTGAGGTTTATGCATAATTATCTACCACAGCTTTCCAATTTGTAGAAAAATGCCAACAATATTTAACTTTTGATCAAATCTATGTAACATTCGTGTAATATCTAGAATTTAAAAAATGTGCATCCATCATCAAGTTGCTTCTGAAATGGCAATTTATGTATAAAAGCTGTAGAAAATGAAATCAACTGAAATCAGATTTTATTAGCCTTTCAGGTACAATATACATTGGGTTCTGCATGATACACTTTGGTAGGGTATTTTAAAATGCATTAAATGATGAATTAACAGGAATAAATACATTATTATCTGATATAAATCTCATTTTATTGCCGATTTTAAAACATTTTATATGGTTTTCCATCGCAGATGTTACCTGTAGTTTTAGCCTTTAGGAACTTTGGAATGAATTTTCAGGGAAAGCTGATTATCGATGTGTATTCCAAATACTTTACGCCAAATTTGAAAACAATATGTTAAAAATATAGCCTTAAACGCCTGCACGACATTAATAGTAGGTCAACAGCCTGATTTACATTAAATAATTCTGAAATTAGCATTTGTGAATTCAATGATATATTTTGAACATTTTCCAAAATAAACAAAATGTCAATATAACATTGAACGTGGTCTTCTGCTGGCTGCGTCCTAGTAATGAGAAGCGTCCCAGTGATGGGAACCACACTCTTAGATTTTTTTTTTACCTTATCCATAGATATAAGCTAATATTTGTGTGTTTGGAAAATTAAACAACACATTCATTTGGTCAATGCAAGTTTTATTATTTAAACAATGCACAATATTGGGTCAAATCTTTATATTATGGCAGCTTGTGATAGCGGGAATCGTGGTGGCTAGCCTGGAGATCGGGTGCCCGATCCCTGAATTGGCCGAGAAGGTTCATCCAGATTTTCCGGAGCGGTTTCCCTTTATCGGTGATGCAGGAAGGTGAACCTGACAAGGACAACTGTCTAGTAAAATATGCCTTGGGCGTAGCGCCACTGCTAGGGCAAAATTTCCCTCATAGCACACCGTATGACGTATGCCCATCTTCAATAGCCACTTTAGGAACAGAATAGTAGGACGTTAAACCACATTTATTTCATTACAATGTCTTGTCCCAACGCATGTATGGGAATGGCGACGGATATTTTGAGTTCGACAATAGGAAGTAACATACAACTGGCACTACTATTGGCATGGTCATTTTCGTTGACGAAGAATGTTTGAATTGATATTTTCTGCCATGGTTTGTAAATATTCATGATTTGGAGGCGGAAGGATAACAGTCTTAAAAAAGTTAAAAAGATGGTAACGGTGATATAATATATGTGCTGCCAATAGTAGTGCCAGTTGTATGTTACTTCCTATTGTCGAACTCAAAATATCCGTCGTCATTACCATACATGCGTTGGGACAAGACATTGTAAGTTTTTTCCGTCTGTAATTGAAAGCATTCAACCCAAAAAATATTTGGGAAAAATCGAATCCAAGAAAATAAACAGTAATTTGTATTAAAGGAAATCGTAAATTTTGATTGACTGCGTCCCAGTGACATGGAAATGTTAATTCCCTTTAATTTACACTATCTCACAATCAATTATGCACAGGGCACAATTCTATGGAATACAATAATTACTGTTTATTGATTGTTATAAAGGGTTTTGCTTAATAACGAGCGTACATAGGGCTGATTTTCCAACCCTTCTTCCACGATGGGGATTAAACAATGAAAGGGAAGTTTTGAATGGTTTTGATTGATTGATGAATATATTTTAGTGTTATATTAGCGATCAATAGCTATACATGTATATAGGATTATCCGAATCTATTCAGATACATTGATGGTGCTAGACAACTTTAAAACTTGTAACAGTTAAACAGAAATGTGGTTGCCCTATTCAGATACGTAATAATGCATAATTAAAGACAATTGAGTCCCAAAAGGGAAAGACAAAATCAAGCAAATAGTAAGCGAACTCTGTAAATGGGAACTATAAGTTTTCTCGATTGACACCTTTCGAGGGGTTCTGGGAATTGAATTCTAGGTCGTTCAATCGTTCAATCCAATGAACAGAACCAAAGAAGCTCTCTTAATTTAATGGCAGACTGTCTTAAGTTGACATTAGAGCAGGGCAAAGAGCCAAGAATTAACATTGAAGTTAGAGAGTGTGCTTTGGTGGTCTACTTTCTGAATAATGACTGACATAAAGAAAAGTGCGCACATGGGAATTGTTGAATACTGGTTCACCATACGTTATTGCTGAAATGATTTGTTTTGAGTTGGCGTTCGAGCTGGGCAAACATTGTGACATTATAGAACTGAAATTTTTATTCAATAATTTGCTTGTGTACATGCTTCTTTAGAAGTGGATAGTGGTCGAAGAGGTTAGGGTTAATCCACGAAGTTAGACAGGCAATCGCACTCTTTGTCACGAACAATCTTGCAATGAAATGAAATGGAGCGTTTACTTATTATTGTGTGTAAAGGGAGGTAACCCCATTTTTAAATACTCGTCATTCTGCTGGATGTAGCCCACCAGAGTTCCTCTCTGAGTTTACAATAGGCACGTTTTAAACTCAGTATCGTAGTATCGTCCACAGTCTTCGAAATTGAAAACTTGAATTATTTGTCAATTTAAATCAACATTGATGTTGTTAATTCACTGTGAAAAGTTCGAGTTCTGGTATCAACTATTTAAGGCACCATGAATATTTTAAACTTGGCACACGAATCGCGTATCAGAATGCTTGCGAGCGCCACATGTAACGTTTGGCACTGCTCTCGTAATTCATCGAACAAAACCGACACAAAATGACAGTAAAACAGAAACGAAGGAATGTAAATCAGTTACACCATTATATGCGTTGCAACTTATTTGTGTCCATTTCTATAGCGATTTACCTTCTTTAATATTGATAATTCCCTCAATGTCCAGCAGCAGCAAAAAGTCCCTATCTTTACTATGTGAATTTGGTTTCAAAATATTACCACCTTCAGCAGTTAAAGGAAACATAATTAATTAGCGTCCAATATATGCTAATTAGCGGAAGCAAAGTGTTTGAGAATTGGAATAAAACACCCAGACTGGCAAAACATATGGCATATGTTGAGCTGTGCTAGTATTTGTTGATGTTGCCCTGTACATTTGTTGTCACACTAAATTGCATTGTTAAACACGGTTTTAATATCTGAAAATATCCCATTAAACCTACCTTAGTTCTGTAAGTTTATTGTGTTAAATTATGGTAATATTATGGTAATTATCTATCGTCAACTTCAATTTAAATTTTTAAACTATAATGTTTAATATTTATAAGCCCGTGCACATTGGTTTATCAATAAAACCATATAGATAGAACCCTGAACATTCAGATTTAAATAAAATATGCTAAAATCGACAACAAAAATTTAATAATAATGATGGATGGATAAGACGTTTCTCGTAAACGTCATATCGTATTATTAACCGATTTAGCTCAAGTAAGTGTAAACAGAATGCAAACATGAATTAAAAGCGTGTCCGTCAGGGATTTTGATTTTTTTCTTTTCTGTGAGAAGAATTAGTGCCCAGATACATCCCCACAAAATATTAGATTTATACAATCGATACCGAAATTGACAAATTTTAATAAAACATTTTAATAGAAAATAAGCAAAAATTTTTTTTATCCAAAATCGGACAATAATTGAATTTGACAGACCAAATTTTGGTCATTAGTAAGACCACTTGGGCTTCTACACACGGGGTTTAAATTTATGCTGCTACCCAACTCTCTCCATTGGCGTTCGGTCTCAATGACAGTTAAGGGACAGAACCCAAAATGCCCGAAAATATTTCGGGTTACAGACAGCAAAGTCGGTCTTCTGCGAAAAGGGGGAGCGGAGCTTACCGAGTAGCCCCCCACCCCCTCCACCCACCCACCAAAGAAAAGTTCTATATCTGCATTACATGTAGGTGACCGACCTGAATACCAAACAATCAATCAATCGTCGTGGTGTATGGGACCTCGCCTTCCCGATAAAAATTTTGAAAATATAACTACCGCAAATATGCGTTTTTCTGCTATTCTAGCCCTTGAATTAAGCAACTCCAAAGTTCTTCAATGGTTTTATAATATAACCGAAATCCTACTATATGACGACCTGAATTCCAACCATTCAATCAGACTGCACTCACAAATAATAATCGATGCCCGAAAAATGAAAATGACACACAAAGTAGAGTGGCTCCACACAAAATATTTTAATCCATTATAGTCAATTCAGTACATATTCGTGGTTTTTAATTAAAAGAAAAGTAAAATTATTGTTTAATTAGATTTCGGGCACTTCAGGTAGACCGAAAGTTATGGGCATATTCGTACATATTCGTACATAGTACATATTCGTGGTTTTTAATTAAAAGAAAAGTAAAATTATTGTTTAATTAGATTTCGGGCACTTCAGGTAGACCGAAAGTTAGGGGCATTGCCCTAACCCGCCGCGTATGACTCTTTAGAGACACTGGGAGGCTCGTCCTTGGCAGGATCAGGGACCAAACTTGACTGTTCCCACCCATTGTAACCTTCCCACAAAATAAACAATAACAATGACCGGCACATAATAAAAGAAGGAGAAAGAAATTAAAAACATCTAAAACTGTGATAAAATGTCCGGTTCATTAATGCCCCATTTGAAGTGAATGTATGGGCATTTTTACAAATTTAATCTATTCGATTTGGTCGTTGGCAAAGGTGATTTAGTCTTGAGAGAGAGCAAAAATGGTGTTTAACGTCCATTAGACAAGTTAGATGGTGATGCATATGTATGGACAACTTTACAAAGTTAATATACATATGTATTGCCAAAGTTCAACACCAATGCATTAGCTTTGAAACATGTTCATTGATATTTAATAATGAGTAAATATGTCTTATCAATGCAAACATCAAAGTTGACCATTTTTGGGTTCACACTACATCTAAAATGTTTTCATCACAAAATTCCTAAAGGTATAACTACTTTATGTTAACATAAATATTATGGATAACACCACACATTTACGCGGTCGATTATCGGGTATACCATTACAACTTTACATTGTCCATTATCGGGCATACCATAACAACTTTAGACTCGGCCCATTATTAGGTGCACCACTACACCCGTACACTGCCCATTATCAGGTACTCCACTACATCTTTACACCGTCCATTATCGGGTGTAACTCTACACCTTTACAGGAAGCATTATAGACATTGTGCCACCACTTTAAGCTAAATACACTGTCCGTTATCGGCTTTACCAAAATTTTAAACTAAAACACTCTTGTGGGGCGAGATGACCGAATAGTTAGCGCGTGTGCGTTTTATCAAAAGGTCTGTCATTGAGTCAACTAGCGTGGTTTCGATTCCCCGGGTGTACGTGACAAGGAGTTGGGTCGTCTGTCAAACCTCGTGGGTTTTCGGCTAAAGATTCACTAAGCGCAAGCGAATTATTGAAATAAAATTGAACCATATGTTAGTCCCGAAATGACCTAGTTTATGTTGAGTAGACGTTAAACCCCATTTCTCTCTTTATAAACACTCTTCATTGTTGTGAAGGGCGTTTATTTTGGATTGGACTCAAGATCCCACGAGGGCAATCTCATTATTTATATAGTTTTTGTCATATAAATGTAGCCGTGTGGAACGTATCTGTGTCACGGTAAGTATTGGGCCATATGGTTATGGGGATCACATTAAAACACATAATTTAAGAGGGGTGGGGCATCAATATTGAGGAGAGCACAACAAGGCTAAACCCGTAGTTGTTATTTTTGTAATATTCTGGTAAGAAGACTAATCATCTAATAAAAATCTGTCATCAACAATCTCTATTTTCTGATTTTTGACGGATGAGGTTTCCTACAATAACTAATCCCACAAAAGCTGCTATCTCGTACACAACTGTGACAAGCATCAGCGTCATCAGGGATCCTGGTCCTTCAGAATCAAATAGTTTCCCGCCGATAAACGGTACCAAGATTTCCCCGATGCCAGATGCAACAAGACAGGTTGAGATGACACTTCCGGTTACCGGCATGAACTGGTCACTCCACGCTAGCACTGTTGGAAGATATGTCGCCGCAAAAACTCCAAGAATAGTAGTACCGAACCACAGCACGTCTTCGCGCTTTTCGCCGACAACAACTAAAACAATAACAGATATCAACAGCCCGGCAAAGTTCATCAAAAGAAGCGCAAAGAGATTCAAATATCTAGACAGAACTAAGTTGGCTACACGTCCTAATAAAAACGAACCCCAAAACAATGATGTCATAGTCGCCATTTTGTATTTATTCAATTGAAGTTTGCCCTTCACTCCAAAAGGTGATAACAAATCCCCGTATGCCAAACATAGTCCAAATATCGGAATGTGAAAAAGGAATAGAAGGGTCAGATACAGAAATGATCCCTTATAAAATGTTCCAAATGATACACGATTAAATTCTTCATATGGAATCACGCCTTTCCGTCGTTCAAGGTAGTAATAGTAGGCAAACGCAATTGCAGGGGGCGCAGATAGCATACCGATTATAATATACGCTCCTTGTATTTGAGTCTCACCGTAGGTATAGCAAGACGGTTCGCCAGTTAATGTGTAATTCGTACATATCACAGAGCCGTATGGAGAACTAACGTTATATACCCGTTGCGACGTATATACAGGTTGGTCCACGGTGACTTGACTGGAGCTAACCGAGTGTTTACCTGCTAAAAATGGTTCAGCTATAAAGGGTGCTAAGAATGACGCGATGCCACCACCGAGTGCCACGAATTGGAATGATACACCTTTACTGTCTTTCCACAATGAATTACACACAGTCATGATGGCTGAAATAAAAGAACGTATACGAAAATTAAGCTTAACACAAATCATGCTAAAATGACTAACGATATATTGGTTTTAAATCTCCGACGAGTTTAATAAATACGCCATACCTTCCTTGCAAATTACCGATACAATTTGTAATGGTGGCTGAGCTCACACAACCGAGGAGAAGCTCACACAGCCGAGGAGACGCTCACGGAGCTGAGGAAAACTCTCTTTTTGTGATCCAAAATAGCATGTAAACATTTCAGTTGTGCCTTTGCATCTTCATCCCAAATGATGAAACACCGAGATCCCGTGTACTCGTTGGGGTTCACGTAAAAGAAGCCCAGAGAGTTGGAATGGGATAGACGAGTATTCCGTAGCGCAGTTGCCCAAGCAAACTTTTCAGCAAAGGACACTGCATATCGTATGCTGACTTGATTACCAACTTAAGCCCCGTTTCACTTCATCTGACTTTATATCAAATGAACCCCAATCTCGAAAACAAATAATAATCTCATTATCGAAACATATATATATTTCAATTTTAAATCAACATTAACAGATTAATTCGACAAAATCTGTTGTGGGTCCCCTATGTCAATGATTGAAACACACCCATCAGCGATCCCCAATTTATTTTCCGCACTAAATCAAAGTATAGCAATTAGCTCCTTTAAATTACTTACCGTAATCTGCGATTCCTTTGGTACAACCTTGTAGAAAGAACAAAATCATGAGATACACATAATTGGTGCTCAGTGTTAATACGATGTTCACAACACTTCCAAGCCCTATTGACACGGCCAGGACAAGTCGCATGCTACAGTATCTCTCAGCCACAAAACACAGTAAAATCCCCATGATGAATCCAGCACCAGCGACAAAAAAGATGTATGTGATGAGATTCATCTCCACTTGAACTAAAATCTGTAGATCTATTAATGTCGGTCCAAGGATGCCATTATTAAAGCCCTATAATGAGATGAGAAAATAGTACAGACTCTATCCAACTTGTATATTTTTAAAAATATTATACTATTAATATAAATTTATGATACTAATATGTTCCCAATCCTGCACCACGTGCCCTTTCCGTTCATAAATCTAATATCGTATCTCTTTCTAAGCTTATTTCTACCTACTTTGCCTGAATTGTATCCTTCAACTGTGGACCCTGGGACTGTGACTTCAGAGCTGGTAATAATTTTGTAATGCACAATTTTATCTTTTTTAATAGAGTGGCCTCCTCAAGAAATATCTAAGATAGTCTGCTTGTGTGGCTTACAGTTCCATCCTGCTGAAACACATAGCAGTTGTTTGGATAGGGTTTGGCATCGAGGCCATCCCAGAATTTATAGCCCCCCTCCCCCCGCAAATAAAATGAAAAAAAAATAGGTCGGTGGCAAAACATTCCCGGAATTCGAATCCGATGTATTCTTGAACAGTCTCTAAAAATAAACGTTATGAAGGGCACGCGAAACGCTTTAGGGAAAATTAACTGACGGATATATTTATAGAGCAAAATGAGCAGAAATAAGCATCAGCATGTGGATTACTGGGTGGAATATACGTTTACCGTCTAAAACCAAGGAAGACATATTGTCCATTTATTTACATAAAGTATGGGGGTGTGATGTGATTTCTTAATCTGGCTAAAGATAATCTGATATTCTATTTTTAAAACTTGTACTATTTGAGCAGTCGGCCTAAAATTTAGAGTGAATTTGCCCAACATCCACATTAACGATAATGTTAATAAATATAGGTAGAATACTTTTAGAGTTATGTTTAATATTAACTGGCCTTTTTCTATATTTAATTAATATTTGTAACATATCGATAAACCAGTTATAAATTAACGGATGCACACCATACATCACTTTCAATTCGTATAGCTTGTGGAGCTAGATGTAGCGAAGGTTGCCACTTAGCTTTTCATAAGGTTACGCCATAACGAATTGGGGTTTAACTTCCTGTTTAACTTCAAATTGTTTATATTGCGAGCTGTGTATTCTGATGAGTTCTGAGAAAACGAACGCGGGACTGATTCGGAGTGTTTAAAAGTTATAATTATTTGATATAAAGAGATGTCTTCCTGGTACGATACGGGCTCGTTAACAGTTGTTGCACCCTGCACCTCTGACAAGGGGAACCCTGGGATTAAATCCAGGACCCCCCGGTCTGACAACAGCGACCTACTCGTTGAACAACAATGACTCACAAAAGATAATAAACTACGCAATACAGATTTTTATTTTGCCTAAAATACCCAGCCGTGAACATAAAACAATTTGTACAAGCTCGGTAGTAAAATGGTAAATGAAACGGCCAAGATGTTAGAGATGACAATATCAATTTTTTTTAATTCTTCTAAAGGAATCCAGACTAGAAACACCACGAAGGATCTTCTAGGAAAGGTAATCATGTTAATAGTTGGTTGTATATTATATAGTTCCTGATATTCCTCAATATGTTCTTAAAATATGGAACACCACGTCCTCCCTCTTTTAAACAAATGTGTAATACTTACTATTAGAAAGAAGCCATAGAAGAGCCAAACCGTTTGTATAATCCGGAATCGATATGATTCCGGTTCATTCTCCATGATGCTGGTAAGTGATGATGCTATTCCTGAATAAACTGATGCTGACTCTATTCTATGCTGACACTGTTTTAGACATACACATGCTAATCCTTGCTCTTGTTATCGGCGATGCAGGCAGGACCTGTAGGCTTCAAAGAAAATGTGTGGATTGTAAAGTTCCTATTCTTTTTAGTCCCGAAATGACCTTGTTTGTGTCGAGTGGACGTTAAACTCCATCTCTCTCTCTCTCACTCTCAATCTCTCTTCTATTCTTTTGTTTTAGATTCAAACTATTAAAACATATTATTTTCAACCCAAATGAAATGAATTAAATAACTTTAACTCCAATATAATGGCGCTGATGGGCACTGCAATGGGTTCCTTTAATTGCACCCCAACCTTGTTAATGAGACGTCCGTTGTGCGTTACATCCGAACGATCAGACAATATCCTTGTCAGTTCCTCCGATCTACACAACTAAAAGGGTAAGTCGGCCGGAAAATCTTCAGGGACTTTCCCGGTCAACACCAGGAGAGGACCCTCCACCTCCAGACTAACGAGCCAACGTCCCATTCACTGAGCAATCGAAGTTGTCTATAATTCTAGAACACGTAAAGTAAGTTAAAGGTTATACCATATTATTAAATATTTCTCATCTTAAACTACATCATTCTTAGACTAGACTATTAATTCGTGGGACCTGCTTCACGAAATTTTAACTAAGATAAAATCCAAATTTTAGTTATTTGGTTGGATAATATTACACTGATTTTAGTGCTTAACCAATTAAAATTGAGGTTTCTACTAAATTTGAATTCTATCTTTAGTTAAAATTTCGAAAAACAGGGCCGGAACATCTAAATCCTAAATCCTAAAAAACAGTTCTAAGTTATACCACAATACATTGCAAAGACATTTTATATCAAATTATATCATTTTGATACTAACCTATAAATACCAGAACATAAACATCTAAAAATCTCCAATACTAAATGATATCACCGAGCCCAATCTGTCAAGACGAGGTGTGCTTTTCCTGTGTTGCTCGCAGGGCGTTCCTAACCACCGATAAGATCAACTAACTGATAATGATATATTTGATGCGTGCTGTCACTAGGAATTTACTATTTTATTGATTTTACACCACCAACGCGGTGCTATAACTATTAATAATACACCACCGTTTAATATTTTATTTATCCCTTTTGTTATTTATCCCTCAACCAATTATGGATTAACATCTAAATTAAACATTGCAGCCTCAAGGCATTATGTTTAATCGGACTGTTTACTTATCTAATCGTGTGTAAGATTTTCTAAATTAGTCCTGGATCTGACGACGGTTCTGTAGCAAAGTTTGGGTAGGGAGGTTTTTTGGAGGTTTTTTTTGTAGAAATGTTTAGTTTGTGACTTAGTGTTTTAGACTTTGGTGGACACTCACCACGTGGTAGGTTATTCACCAATGACGTCATCAAAGATGGCCGTCGACGTTATTTTAATTTAAGTGAAATTAAGTACTACGCATGGAAATTCGTGTTTTTTATTAAGAAATTTGCAAAAACGTACAGAGAGCGGTGAATCTGTGAGTACTGTGACAACTTATGAAAGTGATAGGCTAATTATTACATCATTAGTAACGGGTGAAAGGAGGCGAAATGTGCTGAAATAAGACCAAAAACCGCCAAAAATGTATTTTTCACGTCAGCTATTTCGTAAGGTGACTTTTAGCGATAAAGTATTGGATGTCTCTGAATTCATAGATAGATTTTGAATATCCAATACAGCAGCAATTCAAATTTACAGCCAAAATGGAATCTAAAATTGAGAATTTTAAGTTAGGTCTAATCGTCATTTTGTCCTATTGGATAGCTCGCTTAAATGGTGTCCGATGTCGCTGAGTTAAATTCTAATCTCAAAAATAAATTTCAAGAATCCATTATGACAGAAATGCAAATTGGCCACCATAATGAAATCCCAAACGGCAGAATTTTAATCAATTGTCATTAAAGTTTAATCAATCGTTATATTTTACTTCCATTAGATATGACTTGTAATATATCTTATAGTCTATAGACTAAGGGTTTTGGGGTTGCAGAGTTCACGTTCTGTCCAAAAGACTAATGAATAGCTTAGATGAGGTAAATTTAAAGCGACAGTGAAAATAGAATCCAATCAGGCGCTTTTTGTTCTTTTGTGGAATAAAGTTTTCAGTGCTACGGAATTCAATATGGGGTTCAAAAATTAATTTCTGATAAGATTGTCAAAAATAATATTGTGCAAAAGCTGGAAACATCACGACATATCATAGAAAACATCGTGAGAAGAAAATTCCATCGGACCCCTAGATATCTTTATATTATTTTGATTATCTAAATTTAAAAATACATTTATTTTCTTTTTGACAGTAAGACTGTCTCTTAAAGTTATGTAGACAAATGCTTGCCTCGATAGAGAGATGACATATCACGAAACACATTGCTAATTAAAAAAATTACATAATGATAATAAATATTTTGAAGATCATCGCCAGTTTCGACCCGATTTGACAACACAGTTTAAATTTTGAGACACACTTGTTCATGTTGAGATAGACACGTTTTGATTTTGATGCTTTTCATGGCGTTTAACGAATTCTTGTTAAAAGTTCTGGGGTCAGTGTTGGATCTTTAATAATTTGATGAGTCTAAAGTTTTTTTGAATATCCAGATTAATTAGATTTTATTGGTGAGACTATGATGAAGATTAACGCTTGAATAACATAATATAATATATCCAGTAGGATCCAGTCCGTAAACAATAAGACAAGACTAGTAATTGCTGAATAAGAGTAGAAAAGGGATTAACATGTCGCCAGCGCAATATTCCGTCATTGTAACTGGCCCCATTTTGTCCGCCATTTTGGATTCAAATTCAGGCGGTTTTTGGATTTGAATCACTGTAACGATTTCTTCTCTTCGACCATGTCAGATAACTAGGCCAAGCATTGGCGAAGTGAAAAATCAAATTAGCCCCCCAAATATTTCGCCAACAATAATGATTTCGTAGGAGTGTTCTTAGCCGGCCACATCCTCAGTCCCTCCAAGAAATTCCGTGGCCCCAGCAAATTTTATGAGCTGGCTATATATATATATTGACTCGGTACAAAAAAATCGATCATTTATTATCTTCATTACTAAATTATTGATCACTGCTTTTGTTATGTTAACTCTTGATACTGCATTCTTTACCAAAATACCTACGTGGCCAGCTGCTATAATAATACCCAGGATTAAAACATCCGAACATATTGCACTGATATTAAAAGATCTACTTTGGCGACTTATTATTTGAATCACATAATAAACTTTATCATCAATACCATACTGCTTCCTTAATTGATATTCCAGATAGTTCAAATAGTCATCAGTTGCTTTGTAGTAGCTAACCTTGTAAACAGATCGGGTGTCCATGCAGCTCCAAATGAGTAGAATAAATTATAAAAATACAGAATAACTCAATTATGTCAACGTTTAAGAAACGTCTAAAAGAGAATATTTTAGAATTAATTATCAAAATATGTAACTTTTTTGTTGATACTACCAACAATGATTGTGTTTATCCCTCTGTACTTTGGTCCAATAAAGAATAATTGTGTAGCCGATGTCAAGAAATCAAAGAACTGATCGCTTACCGTTTGAGTAGCAAATAATCAAAGTTGAAATAGTCTTCCACACAGACAGAATATAAACCAGTAAATGAAGGCATTGTATTACAATAAATAAGAATGTAATTAAACAAAAATGTTTCAACGCCTATATTATTATGTACGGTGTCCCATTAGTAACACCGTTATTATTATAATTTAAATCGAGGTACCAATTTTATAGAACAAATCCTCATTAATAATATGCAGTAAATTATAAAAAATACGTCCAGGTAATATAGAAGCATACTTTATTTACCAGTTCAAACCAGATTTAAATGCTTAATTTGTCCCCTTCCCATCGTGTTAATATTCTAATAATTTTAAAATTAAATCTTAATATATTATGTTTTCACACTTTTTACTTAAGGGGATTTTAAAACCTGTATTTCTTTATTTCTCTATAATCAGTGTAAATGAAATGGGGTTTAACGTACTGTTCTGTTCCTAACCTGGGCTAATGAAGACACGCATACGCCATACAATATGCTATGAGGGAAATTTTGACCGGGCAAAGTGTACAAGGGATCTCGGTTTTTCGTCCCATCTGAACGACTAGACAGCTGTCATTGTCAGGCCATCCGTTCTGCATCACCGACGAAGGGGAACCACGCCGGAAAACTGGATAAACTTTCTCAATCAATAAAGGGATCGAACACCCGACCTCCAGACTAGCGAGCCTGCGTCTTACTTCGGTTCATTAGAGAATATGGTGGGTATAAACAAATTACATAATTGATATATTGACATTTAATTAATTTGTTCACTTTTGTGTGGATCTATTGTCTAATTATACCAGAAAAGGTTAAGTTTTATTATAGCTATAACTTAATTGGTCAGTGAAAGTTTACTTCATCTCATTATTCCCGAATTGGCCATTGTCAAACTATACCAGGCCCACTATGTAGATAAATGTTATGTACTATTAACCTTTTGTTGTATGTTACCAAATATTATTTATAATCCATTGTCATGGAAATATATTATTCTAAGAATGTACATGTATATATATATATATATATTATCGTACTTGCAATATTTTGTATACATTATTAATATCTGAAGACGCCCATAGAAGTAAGACAGCTAGTTATGGTTTAATGTATATGAGAATGGAGTAAAGTGGACATGTTTTTAACTGGACGTATTTTTTGATTTATTAATGAATTTATCTAAGTTTTCCGGTTTGATTCAAATCCGGTTTCATTTCGTTTCGTTTTATATTTGACTAATCAAAACAGCTGTATTAAAATATACAGGGCTGTGTGTTGTGGTGAATTATGGGAATAATTCTGGGTTTTGCGGCGAATATGGCAATTATTCTGCGTGATTATGTTGTATGTAATACAATTGTCTGTAGAATGGAACACACTGTGTTACTATACCTGACAAACATCGTGATGGCATAAATTTGTAGCTTGCTGATTTTCGAGGTAGGTAATGTAAACAAAAGAGGCGTACAGTAATCCAGATTCGATGAAATAAGGCATTAACAATAAAAACATCATCTTTGCAGTGTCTTTATCAATAAAATGACACAGTTTTCTGGAAATTATATACTGGTGGAAATTTAGTTTTTTACTAATCGGGTTTATATAATATAACAAGACACATAATTTAATGTATTACACTTTCGGGGATGGTGTCCAACTTTAATACATAGACTTCCAAATAGATTAAAACTGTAAAAAAAGATTTTCTGTTGTAAAATCTTGTGAAACTGAACTTTATATATTTACTTTTAATTCATGATAGTAATTATTACTGCGTATTACTGTGTCTGTTATATCAAACCATACCTTTTTGTTGGTTTTAATATGTATAGTGTTTGCGGTATTTAATCTTTTATTGATTTTAAGAGAGTTTTATAATTATATTGCTAAAGGACCATATCAATTTAGAAAAGTGTTAAAATTCATTTAATTTTCCCAGATATCTAGCGATTTTACATGATAGAACAGATATTTATATTCTATTACAATGACTCATGTTATATTGTAAAATAAGTAATAATATAATAATAAACAAGTCGAGTTGTACGTCGACGGGTGTTAAGGTCTAAGGTAGCAAAACAATCGTAAGTATTTAAAAACAAATGGCGATGTCATCTATGAGCTACCGTACACTTACTATTATAAAAAAATAAACCAAGGAACATGCATGTATGTTAAACACGTTCTATGAAGAGAGCTGGACGACGACAAGATGATACATTCTTAATACCGGAAAGAGTGAGAACGCACGTGATTCATAATAAATATATTGTGGATGAAGATAAAGGAAATAACTAACAGTACAATGGCCACATTTGATTATTAATTAATTAAGAGTGTACGACCATGAACATAGCCTTTAGTTGAAGTGTACACATTTTATTGTGCAATAGGAAGAAATGTCGCCAATTTCTGCGAGAAATATTCGTCCAACTTCCCTCTTAAGTGCAGCATAACATCATTATCAAAATTGGCAGAAATAATTTTTGAGGACAACTCTTTTCAAAAAGCCAATTAGCCTTTCTAAAAATCCCAGGTGGCGACAAATTTTAAGATGACCACCCTTTCCGCCAACAAAATATCACACCAAATTGTCCTTTTTGATAGAATTTATAGTCAAATATACCATTTTCAACCAATTTAAATCCGATCTTAAATCTTTCGAATCACATTGGAGACAGCTTGAATATTATTTAAACCTTACAGTGCAAAATGCAAGATAAGCTATTATGCATGGTAGTGTTTTGGGGGCCCGGAATTACTAGTAGGAGTAGAAGGTCGTTATCAAACGTCAGCCATTATATTCTAGTTGGATTCATGAGTCAGATAAAGTATTACATGTATTCATTAATTATATAAAGTGTTCCATGCATTCATTAACTATAAACATTATTACATGTATCCATTATTTATATAAAGTATTACAGGTATCCATTAGTTATATTTAAAGTATTATATGTAATCATGATAGATATTATCACACATATTCATGAGTTATAAAAAGTATTGCATGTAATCATTAGATACATCAGGTTTTACATGTATTCATTTGTTATATAAAGTATAACATGTATTTCGTAATAATATAACGTATAACATGCATTCATGTACTCAGTAATCATATAAAGTATTACATCATGAGTTATATAAAATATAATACTGTATATATTCATTAGTCCCATAAAGTATTACATGTATTTATTAATTATTGCATGCATTCAGTAATAATTATATAAAATATTTTGATCAATCTATAGTTCGTAAAATAACCAACAATAGTTTTAATATAATTATTTATGATATTTTGTAAAAACTCGATGACCGGAAAAAAATCTACTGTCGTTCATTTCATTTTGTGTAACATATGTGTTATTAACCGAAAATAAAGTGTATATTGATTATTAGTCTTTCGAAAGTTTATGTGAACGTTTTAATTTACATTTTATTTTAATATAATACAGTTTATGATCCATTTGGCTAGTGCCTCTCGGACACCAAGTAATTATAACATCAATGTTTGATCAGGAGCTAAACATGAAAAGGTTTGTAAGTAAAACATGCCGTGCTGTAAACTTTCATATTTATACCATTGGGAAAATTAGACCATACATTAATATAGAAGCAGCAAAAATGTTAATGTGCTCTTTTGTTTTGTCAAAACTTGACTATTGTAATTCCCTCCTTTACCAGATCCCTGTCTCGGTGCTAAATCCACCCCAACTTATCCAAAATAAAGCAGCAAAAATCATAACTAGAACGAAACAAAGTCAACACATTACCCCGGTCCTCGTGGATTTACACTGGCTTCCAGTTAAACAAAGAGTTGTTTTTAAAATATATGTTTTAACTTACACCAGTCTCCACTGTGATTTTGCTCCAGGTTAGTTAAAACAATTTCTTACCAATTACTGCCCGTCTCGCAATTTAAGATCATGTGATAAGAATCTACTAATGGTACCTTCAACAAGGTCAAATCGTGCTGATCATACATTCTCCTCCGCTGCTCCCATTGTTTGGAACTCTTTACCACAAAGTGTAAAAAACAGTGACAATATAGAATCTTTTAAAAGGAACTTAAAAACAGAACTTCACCGACAGTCATTCTGTCGATGACTGTAATGACATTGTAATTCGCGCCAATGAGCAGCCTTTTGGTTGGAATTCAAGCGCTATATAAGATGATTATAATTATTTATTATTCAAATCTTAATGACCATTTTCTCCATGAAATAGTTGAATATATCAAAAAGCGTTGACCGAAATTCTTCTAATTTTATACTGATGTGGATTAACCTTCCCACACGCTTATTTTAATCAAATTGGATTCTTTTGTTGATATTTTTGTTACATAATACATAATATATCTATGTCGAGGATAATGAATATGTTTTACATTCAAGATAGCGTATGGGGGTGGATTGCTGTTTCTGAAAAATTTACATCGAACATTATAATACAATATGGTTTGAAATCTTGCATATGCACAATACTACAATTTTATCATATTTAACAAATTGTCTTGTAATAAATCAGTGATGTTTATGGCTACCCCGGTTCCCATTTGTCTGGACGAAGTTTCAGGGTCACTTGGTAAAGGCGCGGATCCAGGATTTTTTGCAGGGGGGGGGGGGGAATTGCGCTCAACCGATTAAAGGGGGGTTTGGTAAATTTGATTCAAATTGGTTCATTCTGGCGTATTTCCGGAACGTAAATTCCAAAATTACAGGTCTAAATCGCCAATAATATCGCATAAAAAATTTTCAAGCCTGAGAAGGGGGGGGGGGCGGACCCCCTGGATGGCCCCCCCCCCCCGGATCCGCGCCTGTGGTATTTTTCTTTGTATTTGTTTGAAGACCAGTTACTCGGGTGGTTAAGGAAGTTTATATAGCCGACACTGGCATGTACGTAAAAAAAAACCCTTGTGAGTTGAGGACGAGTAAAGAAACATCGGTGTGTGGGCATATTCTCCGCCCCAGCATTTGACATGTAACCATAGCAAATATACTTGTATGTTAGTCTCAAAATGGCCATAGTCTCTCGTTGTTATGCCATTAAATTCACTCCATTCTTTTCCTTAACCAAAGTCGAGATGAGACTCGTTGATTTAATTTCCTAAGCAGACCTTAATATTCCGTGTTTTTTTTTCTTAAGAGGAAATCGTCTTAAACATTCCACATAAAGAGTGGGGACAAATCAATAAATATTATTCAAAGAGCGGAAGGAGAATGGCAGATGAGGAAATGGAACCGTAAACAGTTTAATTGTGTAACTGACGTTAAGCCAAACGTGTATAGATTGCTGGAGTTGTCGTGGGTAGTAAATACCAGCCCTACATTATTAATATATACAGTCGTATTATTCACAAGATATAACACAATTGATTTCTATTCACAGACTGATTAAATCGGCTCCTCGTGTGACTTGTACATACCATTCACATGTTCTTGATTTAAAGGTCGGGCTTCTCCTAGGTCGGCAGCGGACAATAACTTAGTCAGAAATATCTCTTCTATTCCAAATCAAAGGTGGAATTTTAAAACACTTACAGTTGTTTTATCGTTCTGTTTACTCCACTGATCACTCCATTAATATATAGAAACAGGCCTGTAATAGTTCGACAAAGATTTAGCCGAGTTTTCTGTGTCACTGGATTTTATCATTAGGTTAACTTGAATCGATACATCGTAATATATGCCTACACATTAGTGAACAGATGACAAAGCAATGTCTTCAGACGAAAATCTGGGAGTTCATTTATACCCCCAGGCCAAGATAAAGTGTTGTAAAGAGTCGAAAAGTAAAACGGAGAGGAATGTCGGCACCACTCTACTGCATTAGTAGGGATAACTGTTTTCCTGTTATATCGAGGGGTAACTCGTGTTTTCCTTCACTTCCGATTCATGAAACCTTTATTACACATCTATCGTGGCAGTGACCTCTGTGTTAACATTATATTTCGGATGTGTTTGACCAGTTCTATACCCCACCCCCACCCCGGATCCATTGTCTTCAGTTTCTTGCTAAAACTAACTTCCCGGGGGTTGTTATACAATTCAGCCAATTGACAAACAGTCTTCTCTTGGTTTAACTGTTTTTTAAAAAAAGTAGTTATACAGAGGTGAAATGTGTCGAAAAAAACGAATCGGGAGAAAAAAATGTATTTTTCACATGGACGACTAATGGCTGCAAAATTTGGCAATAAAAATGCCTTTTCCATGTATAACCAGCAAGAATCTGGTAAAATGTGACTCTTGTTGTATCTTTTATATGGTTTTGATGTCTCTGAATTTAAAGATAATTTCAAAAATCTAACGTGGTAGTAATTCAAAATGGTAACAAAAAATGAAATTCAAAAAGACAGAATTTAAGTTAATCGTTGTTTGTTCTTGTTGGGTATACCTTGTAACATGGTTGAAATTCCAAATTGCCGCAAAAATTCAAAATGGCTGAGTTTTAATCAATCGTAATAAAAAAGCGAAAATATCTTAAGATATGACCTTTACTATGACTTTTGATGTCTCTGAATTTAAAGATAAATTTCGAAAGATAAATTCAAATTGACTCAAAAATGGCGGGTCTTAAGTTAATCTTCATTTTTCCAGATGTGGTAGTCGATGGCGCTGGGTTCAATTCTTACTTCAAAAATCAATTTCGGTAATCCATGGCGGCAGAAAATGAAAATGAAATCCAAAAAAGGAGTTCTATTTAATCGTCATTTGTTTCCGTTGGATATCGTGTCTTGCTAGTATGTCTTGCGGGGGTTTTGAATTTGTTGAGTTCAGTTTCTACTCAAACACCTAGCCAAGATGGTATAAATTTAAAACGATAATCAAAATAAAAAAAACAAAATAGCTGGTTTTCGGGATAACTGAATTCAATATTGGGTTCAAAAATTAATTTCTAAGATTGTCACACATTTGTGTGGACAAACAGAAAACATATATTTACAGTCAGTTTTCAAAAGAAATTTCACGCCATGGAGGAGAGAACTACGCCGGAACCCCATAGAGTGGGAACCCCTCGCGAGGCCAGGTTCAGGTACCTTTCGACCCCGAGTCCGTACTGGTATAATCTACACCGATTGTAAACACCGACAACGAGTTTCTTGTAAGTAATAGTTATTAGCACACTTTCCGGGGTGTATCGGTGAATATCAGGACAGTTTTGGTCGGGGGCTCAGACGAGGCGACCAAAACTGTCCTGATATTCATCGATACACCGAGGAAAGGTGCTAATAAGTTACTTACATCACATTTCTATCGAGTATTGTGAAGCAAAATGTGAAATATAGTATTTATTATCGAGTCGTTTTGGCCGAAAAGTGACCAATAATTTCATCTTATCCCTTTCTGTTACATTTCATGGTAGTATTTACACGTGCGTCTTGTTGTGATACCCCGAGCGTAAAATAGCCGCGTGTTTGTTTAGACCACGTCGTCAAACCAACTTGTCTAAATGTAGTGTAAAGGAATTTCGAAACGTGGACCATTCCTGGTTAAAGTATGCATCGGCGCAGGGTTCGTCCGTTGAAATTTAATTGTAATAAAATTTATAACTTTCAAGGCGGTTTTATATATATATATATATATCCTGCTTATTTTCAAGGCCAGTGAAGTGTCTAGCAAGAGAATCACAATTAGTTAAAATAATTATTCAATATTCTCATTTGTATGTTTTGCGTAATTAATCAAACCAAATTATGGAATAGATGCCAATTGATATGTGTAATAATGTTTTTCGTAATATGTTATGTTGATTTAATTTGGGCAAGCTGACTTTTCGGGCAGACGGGTAAAGTTAGAAAAAAAAATTCACCTACTAGGCATAATAAAGTGCCCGAAATTCAGTAAACATTAATTTTACGGGCTGGAATATCAGTAAAACGCGGTCGTCAAATATTCAAAAATTCGGACATTTCTTGTTATGCTTCCCTAACTGCCATCGAGCCCTAATAAAACACTAATTTTACTTTTCTTTTAATTGAATACCACGAATTTGTACTAAGTTGACGATGGATTAAAACATTTTGTCCTGAGCCACTCTACTTCGTGCGACATTTTTCGGGCATCGATTAGTATTTGTAAATGCGTCTGCAACATTCTGATAGGATACATGTAATTCGAAGGGATTTCGGTTACAAAACCATTGGATACTTTTTGAGTTTCTTACACGGGCTAGAATTGCAGAAAACGCATTTGCGTTGATTAAATCTTGAGACCCCCATACTCCGTGACAATTGATTGGTTGTTCAGTATTCAGGTCAGCAGGTCGGCTGTATAGGACCCAATCGAAGTTGCTGTATTCACAGGCTGAAATAACAGGAAGACGCGTTTGCAGTCGTCAAATATTCCAAAATTTTCTTAAGGGGGTGGGCGTATGTAAAGCCGAAAATTTTTCGGGCAATTCGGGTTCTGCCCCAATAACTGTCATCGAGCCCGTACGCCTATGGATGATGCAAAGCATCCACTTCCTTCACTGACAAAATGCACAACACTCGATTACAATGTTTTATCTCCCATAGAAGTTAAGGCCAACGAGTTTCTTGTAACACACTCATGACTCCCGTCAGTGTGGTTTTGTGCTATATCCACTGCCCCTTGTTTGTTTTCTTGGATCGTTTCCCCCTATTTGAACATAACAATGCACGCTGACGTCTGGCTGCCGAACCCTTTAACTCATTTGATAAACTATGCATTTATTGTTTGAAATATTTGTGTATTGAATCATATCCATGGATGCTGGTCTTGTGTAAATGTTTGTGTGGTCCTCCAACACATACTAGAAATTCACGTTTTCCATAATTAGGATGCCAACCATATATTTCACGACAAGTATACATGTTGCACAATATGTATAAATCACAAGCCTGAACTTACCTTTCTAATATAGTCACCAAATAAACGGTTGTGTTATAACCACTTAAAAATCAATAAAACAAGCGGTTGCCACGCAAAATACGCCCAAATTTTGCAAGAGATGGACAGAGAACAAATTAAAAAAAAAGAGACGATGTTTCCTACACTCAAGGGTCATAGTCCATGAAGGTACGGTACGATGTGTGTGAATATCTATAGGAACATGGATTTTAACTTACATCAAAATCAGATAAAAACTGCAACCTATATAGATCAATTCTTTATCTCTGCTTACTGTCAACAGAAAATGTTCATCATCGAACTCCATCAAGGTATTGATCTATGGAAAGCCTACCCCAAGTTTAAACATTTTAGTTCATTTAGAAGGAGAGTCTGTGTTCCAAAGTGTCGGCCAATCAAATTGTTTATCCCTCTGCTTACCCTGAGCAGAAAATGTTCATTATCGAACCGTTTATCGCTCTGCTTACCCCGAGCAAAAAATGTTCATTATCGAACTAAGTCAAGGTATTGATGTAATGAAACTATACACTAAGTTTCATCACCTTCACGTAGAATTTAAGTTATGGTGTCCCAAAGCATCAACCAATCAAATTGCTTATCTGTGCTTACCCTCAGCAGAAAATGCTCATCTTCAACTCCATAAAGGCACTGACCTAATAAATACATACACCAAGTTTGCTTACTCTGACCTAATAAATACAAACACCAAGTTTGAACATTTGAACTGCTTACTCTGCTTACCAATAGGTGAACAAATTGATGATACACTACCAAATAAACTGTGGGTGTATAGAAAAACAAAACTCAGTTGTGAAAAAAAAATTTCAATTACAAAATGAAGATATTTGTTCACAAGCATGATACAAAATAACAAGTGAGCACAATATGATGCAAATAGATAAATGTCTTATCGAGCCAATATCAGCAAAGATCTTAAGATGTAACTTTAGTCCTTAGATAGTAAGTACTATCACTGGTTATCTCTTTCAAAATCTAAATTTAGCCACATATTTTATAGTCAGAGTACATGCTAACATGTAATTTATTTCCAGTGACAAGACTCCCAGTGCTTCAATTGCTCAAAATGAACAGATACAAAAATTTAAATAATTTACAATGATAGATAACGCAATAATTGATATAAACTTTATCCATCTAATTGTCCACTCCGTAAAGCATCTTGATACGACATACCACCCTTCTCAGCTCCAACTAATTTAATCAGGTCATCGATTCGTAGTATTGTAATGGCCGCCTCTGTTGCAAATTTAAGAGATTTGATTTTTGACATAGCTGGTTCTAAAACACCTGCTTTCTTATTATCTCGAACAACTCCTTCAAATAAATCTAAACCAATCCTGAAATTAAAGAACATAATAATGGTGAATTACTACGTGCATACTACACAATTACAATGTAGATTAATACAGCTGATGTTTACTTCTTTCTAAAGATTTCAGAATCCTGTTTTTCTGGTTACTGGCAGGCAGACCGTGTGAGAGAAGAGAAATAAATGAGGTTTAACTCCACTCCACACAAAGTAGGTCACCTTGGGGCTAAAAGATGGTTCAATTCATTAAACTTAGGGTGTTTTAGCAGAGGGAGGAACCTACGAGGTTGGACAGGAGACTTGTCACGTTTAACCAGGGAATCTAAACCTAACCATTGACCAAAATAACAGATCTTATGATAAAGCGCGCACATACTATAAATTCTTGGAGAGATTGGAATGTAACTGGCAAATATACATATAATTGAAGCTGAATTATACAAGACAATTTTGATAAATATTTAATAAATACATTCACTTCACACAAATTATCAAAACAGTGACAAAATGAATTGAAATAAACATGAAAAAAAAAATGTTTGAATTACAACCATGACTACAAATGATTTAGTCAGTAAGTAGCAATCCTCCACCAGTTTTGAGCCATTAGACTATAAGTGTGCAATATAGAAACACAACAGCCTGGTTAACTGCAGATTTATCAAACATAACATTGTAGGTAAAATATCAGATGTCAACCTTCAATTGATAAACAGAATACCACCACTTACCAGCGTAAATCATTATCATCTTTCTTTGTCTGTGATTTATTGTGGAAAGCTCGTAATTTAGCCACAAGATCTGTCGAGTCCTGTGCTGCGTTCACAGCTAACTGTTTGGGTATAACTAATAATGATCTGGCAAACTCTGCTATAGCTAGTTGTTCTCTTGAAGACTGAAAATAAAAATATACACCATTCAATCAGGGGCCAATAATTATAATGGGCTAAACGCATGTACAGTTTGAGTATTTTATTAAGTCTGTCATAACATCAACCAAGCATGTAACCAACATTCTGTTGTACAAATAAATATGCATACCCATTAGTTGTGCATGTATATAAGAACGGTCGATTAGTGACAATATCCAGTAAAATCTTACGCCTAGATGCTGCGAAAAAAAAATCTTTATGCTGGTCACCAAACTCGCTATTTGAAGACAAATTCATTGCTGCAAATCTTTGATATAGATTCTGTAGATGTGTCAGATATCCAAGTTGTTACTAATGCCCATCTTTATTATATACTATATATGACATGCCTTGAATCATTACAGAAAACCCACAAGAAAGGCCTAGACAGAAGATCCTACCCCTTGCTACATATATAAGCCTGGGATCAAAACCATAACACTCAATGACAGGAAATGAAATAGGGTTTAATATTGCACTTTTCTAAACGATGGAGGACAGCAGGATAATAAGAGTATTGTTGGACACTTACGAGTGATGTAGCAAAGTTTTCTAGGTATATAGAAAGTGCTGCCTCTACAGCTCCTCCACCAGCTACAACTGTTTTGGATTCTAAAACTCGTTTAACTACACATAAAGCATCATGTAAAGATCTCTCCATCTCATCCAACATAAAATCATTTGCTCCTCGTAGAATTAATGAAGCGGCTGTTCGGGTTTTTGGTCTATAATAGAAATTTATAATAATCAAATAGGTTCTCCAGATCAATGCATATTAAGACACCTTCACAGACTTACAATTTCCCTGAATTTTATATCAATACTTCTTAAAAAGGTATAACACACACCAGACTAAAATATCTATTGCATTTATCTAAAACGCTACTTTTTTAATAATTCAAGCTCCACAAAGATGGTGTAAAATCTACAGAAGCCAATGCAAACTTTGTAAAAAGCCATATTGTCTTTAACCATTATCACAACTTGGGTTATAAACTAAATAAAAGTAGCATACCCCTTAATAAGTAGTAGTTCATCATCACAGATTCTTTCCTGTACCACTTCCTCACAATGACCTAACATTGATGCATCAAAAACTTCTTCACCTTCTAGATTACACAATGTTAGTATAAACTGAGCTGTAACAACAAGATGACAACATGAAATCAATGACAAAAATATTTAATATGATTAAAAACAGTATGGTTCAATTCTATTTCAATAATTCGCTCGTGTGTAGGGGTCTTTAGCAGTGGGAGGAAACCAGACAACCCGAAAAAACTCATGAGGTTAGGTGGCAACAATACTACTTGCCACGTACAATGATAGACCTTCTGATACAACTCGTACACGCTAACCATTCGGCAACCCAACCCCCCAATTGTTGAAAGGGGCTAAAAACATAAATAATACCAATAAACATACCTCCTGTAGCTTTTGCAATTCTCTTTAAATCAGCCTTCTTACAGCGTCTGACTGCCATGGCACCAGCTTCTACGAAATATTTGAGACAGAGATCATCAATACCACCTGTTGTTAGGATAACATTGGCACCAGCAGCCAAAATCTTCTGAATTCTTTCTTTGGTAATATCATATTCTCTGACAAAAAAATACAAAGAGTGTAAAGAATGCTGTACAGTGACAAAACTGTACAACTACTAAAATAAAAGTCAATTTCATTGGAATTCAAATGGGATGACCATACGGATAGTCACTTTTGCAATATAACCGATGTATTCCAATTATACATGTATAAAGCTTCTTTATCACTTGACAAAATAACTTGCAGTTCATCCCAATTCAATATTTTAATTGTAAGCCCAATAAATGGACTTGATAAGAAATGTTACTAAGTTCATCTAAATAACAATACAAGAAAAGTCAACATAGAATATTTAAATCGTCACTTTGTACAGGTACATGTAAAGTTGGTTAAGTCAATTTTTCTATGCTAACATGTTAATTTTGTTGGATAAAATTACAACATACAACATATTTTGTGTTTATACCTCTGTCTGATTCCATCTAACATGGTTGGATCTTCTATTAAAACTTGTACACCTAAATGCATCTTGGCTTTCTGAAGGCTAAAATCTAAACACGCTATTTTAGGACTTGCAATTCTCTTAGGCATAGCTGAAAATCAGAAAATAGATATATCTTGAGTACTTTAAATTTTCAAAGTAACATACTTACATACTAAAGGAGCTAAATAGCTAACCGATGGGACACAAGTAGGTCGGAACGCATGTAATACTGTAATATGAATGTATATTAACAGATTTACATTCTATGTTTTCCGTTTTTACTCTAATTTCAAATCAGTTATGTTCAGCGAAATAAGCCAGCAGCAGTTTCAATTGAATGCAAATTTCTAGCGCCTGGTTATTACAGTCTACATACACCGTTTGATATGGTGCAATGTGTTTAGCCTCGTCCCTCGAGTCTCTTGTTACACAACTGGGGCTGAAATGCATTATGGTACACAAATTGTGTATCAAAAGTAAAATGTTTATTTTGTCTTGAATATTGGATATCAAAAGTCAATCTTTTTCTGGTAAGATCACAGCATCAATGTTGATTTAAATCGACAAATAATTTGTGTTTTCAATATTGAAGGATTTGGACGATATTGAGTTAGAGACTAAGCTACTTTAAATCATTTGGTAATTTCGGTAATATTAGGTTTCGGTTATATTAGGGCACAAAAAAAAAAGATTTTGGTTCTCCTAATACTTTCGGTCATGTTTGTCATTGTCATTGTTCTACGGAAAGATAAAATAGTTAACTGGAGAGGGCATTATGATTATAAAAAGACAGATTAACATCCAAATTGTCGCCATCATTGTGAAATAACCAATTAAATTATCAAATCTTAGTCAATGTATAGTAATGAAGCTTTAGACTAAGTATTACTACTCATTGAATTAAAACACAGTAATTTTAATAGTACCTTTGTCTGACAAATGACAATGACATCAGACAATAAAACATTGAAGAAGCAAATCTTAATTAGTAGTGATGCATTTGATTTTACATAACTTCACTGAAAGTTGTGAAGTGTGAAAATATAGGTTGCCAGGCAATGAAACATACACACACAGCAGCTAAAACGTCTGTGTAATCAACAAGAGTTGTTGCATATTCTTACTTTTTATGGTAATGAAACATTTATAATTCTCTGAAATCTGATTAAGATTAACAATTCATAAAGTAATTATCAGAAAATCATTAGAATTTGTTTGGTTTTTATAAAGTTCTGCCCCATGCTAACACTTAGTATACAAAACATTTAAAATCATGGATTTAGCTGATCAGTTAACAAAATTCATTGAAAATCAATATACTTGTTCCTTTCAAGACCTTAAACTCTGTGTATCAATCTGAAGTCAATTGGGTGATAAGTTTGGCCTATAGAGCGTTGCAAAAGATTTTTCAAAGTGATCAAGGGAGATAACTCTGGCAGTAAAAATCAATAGGATTCTTCGTCTCATGACCTTAAACACTGTATAAATCTAAAGTCAATCGGATATTAACTTTAGCCTCTACAACGTTCCCAAGATTTTTAAAAGTGATCAAGGGCCATAACTCTGGTAGTAATTATTGGAAATCGCTGAAAATCAAAAGGCCTCTGTTTCACGACCTTAAACACTCTGTATAAATCTAAGGTCAATCAGATATTAACTTTGGCCTCTAGAGCAATCACAAGATTTTTTGAAGTGATCAAGGACCATAACTCTGGCAGTAATTATCGAAATCGCGGAAAATCAATATGCTTCTTCGTCTCAATCACTGTGTATAAATCTAAAGTCAATCGGATATTAACTTAAGCCTCTAGGGCATCCACAAGCAATTGTGGACACCGGATGGACAGGGACGACGACAATATACGACCACATTTCATTGTGGGCCTATAAAAATTGACCATCAGAAACATTACCTTGTGATGCTACTGTACAATTTAAGGCATATCCATGAACCAGGGTACTCTCTTTAGAACTTTTGCCATGAGCCTTTAGTATATTGACAGCTTTGATTGGATAACGATAACCTCCTTTACCATCAGGTGTCTTAATTGCATTAGCAGCATCAACGACCATAGCGGAGAAAAATTCACATTCACTAAACAACTATTAAGGATAAATAGGATTAGGTAGAAATAACAACGGTTAGGCCACATTTTGTAGGACTTTGTTGGAGATGAAAGAATACAGTTAATTCTTGGTTTTAATTCTTGTTATTTTGAGATTAACAGCTCTGTTTCTGCCTACTTCATTTCCAATTGTCAAACGTTCTACATGTAACCATACAAATTGAAGATGCTTGTTTAAATATTCAAATTATCAAAATCCAACATAAAAGACTAAAAAGGAGAATTTCATATCTCAAGAAAAAATCCTAAATCTGGGCCCAAAACTGAGATTCATACCCCAAATATATACATGTATGCTCTTAAGTATTCAAGGATACGGTCCAATGATTTTACTGGACATGCTCGTCTTTGCTGCATTTACGATACAATCACGACCCAATTCATCAACACTAATAGTCAGGTGTTCCTGTATGTATTTAACAGCTTCCCTGAAACACATCAAAAATCGATCAAATATTATATATTTTCACCCTAACCCTCAATCAAACCTGAAGTAACAAGGAGTGAAGTCATTATTTCATTCCTACAGTCAACCATAAAAGAGTTTTCTACATCAGCAAAATGTTGGAAATGTTATTAGATGGCAAATCAAAATTACAGCCAGTGATACACAGGGATAGCCAGGATTTGGCGCGTGTTGAAAAAATTAGCTCCCGAACGGAGTGAGAACAAATTTCCTTTTGAGGGCGGGCGTGGTCTTTTATGAAAATTCAACCTTTTTGGTGTATTTTTAAAGCATCTGCTGCCTTAGTTTGTATTTGCTTCAGTGCAGATCAAATTTCCATATATATTCAAATTTGTACCAAATTCACTTATTTTCATCAATGATACAGAAACTCTGCCAGGGATCCAAAAACTAATGTAAGTGGTATTACATATACCATTATATTTATTATTACTAGAGTTTACAATATATTACTGCAAATTAATCTACTAAAAAAGAAAAGAACTGTTTCAAAGATTCAAAGTCAAATTAGCAGTATAATGAGTGCATTAAAAATTGATGGTTCAATCATAGAAGTTAGTTCTATGGTAAACCGAAAGTACGACACCATTTACGACATTCAAATCTTAACATTGGAGTGCCGTAAATTTGTCTTGGTGATCTATTTACGGCAAATATAGACAAAATATTTTAAGACATTAGAATTGTAATATGAATAGACCTACACAACTTCTAAATGTAAAATACTTCTTTCTTTAAACTAATATGGGATGAAAGGGTTTACTATGACACACGAAAATAAAGTATGCCATGGCAGACATGGTTTGCATCTGCTTTTACTTTGGCTTTGTTGTTTGCCATGGTAAATTCTGAGCGCCCAGTTCGTGTACAGAGAGGTACGAAGATGTTTAAAAACGACTGGGCAGCTTTGATATTTTCTTTGTGCTGGGCAGCAAAAAAAAAAGTGCTGCCCCAGACGCTGCCTAGCGTGACTACATCCCTGGATACAGTGTGCAAGACCTATCCTATATAAATCTGAACTTACTTGCAGGCGAGTCTATAACCACTGATAATTGAGGTAGGATGTATTTTAGATTTGACCAGTTCATCAGCATTTTTCAACAATTCTGCAGCAATTATAACCTTAAAAGATTATAAATATTGTTATTAATTTATACATATTTAAGTCCGTAAAAGCCTTGTAAAGGAATGAGGAATGACTTTCAAAGTACAGTAAAGTAAAAGCTGAATCACTAGGTAACAGTTTAAGATTGGTTGAATTCTATTAAGAATTTACTGTGTGACCAAGCCACGCTGTACTGAAACAAACTTTCGACAGTGTTATTTTTGTTCTTAACTGACATTGGGAATTTACGTACCAAATTATGAATATTTTAAAATCAGTTGATTGGTAAGCGAATTGACCTACAGTGTAGATATATTCCGATTGGTTAACATTTTATTATAGATTTACTATGGCTTTTGTGAATAAAATAGCGACAACACATCCAAGAAAGGCAAAGAACTTGTGGAAGACACATTCAATGACTATATTCAGTTTTATATCTTAAAATAGATAGTGAAACACCAAATGTTTATTTTCCAGGAGTTTCAAGGAGTAATCATGTTTTCCCGTACTGGAAATCACACTTTCATTTTTCAGAGATTTTCAAGGAGTGTTTAATTCCTGAATCAATATGACTTCATTTTAGCATAGATCAAACCCTGAAAATTTAATATTTTACAGGGAAAATATCAAATTATGTACAGAGACCTCAACATATTTAATCATATAAATTAAAGGCCCAATATTTCAGAATCAACAGTTGTCTCACTAAAAATCATATCGTTCTAATAATTATCACAATCAATCAATAAGTTTAATTTTATGGCCTCCTAAAGTTTACTTTCTATTGATATGACATTTTTATTTCTACAAAACCACTTGAGCAAAGAGTAGGAAATCATGCAACATACAACACTGGTTGTTCCATCACCAACTTCCTGATCTTGTAAGTCTGCTAATTCTACCAGAACCTTGGCAGCAGGATGATCCACTTCTAGTAATTTCAATATAGTGGCACCATCATTGGTAATAGTTACATCCTGCAAGACAATTAATGTTTAAATCAATGAGGCTGAAAAATCAACGAAGTCTGGGGGAACGGGAATGTAAATGATCTAGAATACCTACATGTAGACTGGCCTTGTCTATGCAAATAGTCAATGATACGTTATCATTATGGTTGATTTGTCTGTTTACACAAGCCGATCTACTATGCCACAAGGATAGCGTCGCCAGTCAAAGACGGTGTGACAAAAGACAAGACTTGCTTTATTAGCAGTACTTTTATCACATGCAAAAAAAAATCCTACTGTTCTCTACTCAACTTAAAGTTGCAATTTCACTTTTTCTAAGAAAGTCAAAATATAATTATTTCTATGTTTTTTGCTCAAAAGGTTGTCAACTCACTATTATACGATCATGGACAAAATTTTGGGGGGGTAGAAAGGGTGACACTGGTTGATTGAGGAAATAGTTACTCAATTACCTCCCTTGTTTACCCATTCTTCTCTATGGACGGCCATCTTCAAACGTTTGAATTTGAAGTTGAAAATGATATTTTTGCCAATTTCTCAACTGGCAATAGTGAATTATAGGATTAATAGGATTATTCTTTAACAAGGTAGGACTGTTTATAGGTTCAATCTATTTTGGGGCGTTATTTTAATAAATTTTAAAAATATAACTTAAAAAAATGCTATTGGAACTTTAAGAATAAGTAAGTCAAACGAGGTAATTCAGTTCACCTGAATACCTGAGCATCACTTTCAATTACATATTAATAGAGAAAAAATTGAATGTACTTACACCAATATCATCGACCAGCATTTTATCTAAACCAACTGGTCCCAAACTACTCTTGACAATATTAGAAATTGTACATGCTGCCAACACTGAAAGTGTGAATAAATAAATTATTTTAAGCGGGAGGAATAGCTATAATTATTCAAAGGTAGATAGATTTGCAGTGACTTAATACGCCTATCAGAATCTGTTGTGCTTATACATGTACTAGTTATACATGCAGATAGGCCTCTATTAAAATTTGATGCGTACTTTCTAGTTTGTCAATAAAAGTCAAAGTACAACTGGTTAATTGAATAAGTGTTGTAATAAGGGTCTAATTTGACAGATTTACAGGCTGTCCAATTTGAGGGCCCTAAAATGAACAGACTACAGACCATCAGTCTGTCAATGAAATGACTGGTGAGCACTAGCTGTCTTAACTATGCAGCTAAAGCGTTTATCTACGATTGGTTGTCTTTAGTTCAAAGTGATTTGAAATTAGAGTAAAAACAGAAACGATAGAATGAAAATCATTTAAAATACATTCATGTTACATTTTAAATGCTACCCATTTATGTCAATTTTTCGGTCTCAAATATTAGCTCCTTAAGTTTTTAACCGACATACACCGTCATCGAAGTCCATTTATAGTTACATGTACGATGCTTTAGACACGCGCAAATCCTACACATACAGCAAAAACATCCTTCTTGCCATTCGTTATCAGGTGAAAAAAATTTCTTGTTCCGTTTTTAAATCAACATCAACGTTGGCATATATTCTACTCGCTTAATCTTTCCTTTAATTAACCCTCAAACCCCCCTGAGATGACTAAAATTTGGGGCGACTTTGTCAAAGATTGAGTACAAGTCAATGCTCCAGAATATCACGTTTTTATGCGCCCACATTTTCATGTGGACATACATGTATATTGTGTTCACCCGTGTCTGCAGTTAATCAGTTTTTTTTATGGTGTTCCTGAAATTTAAAAATTTGCCACTGTAATGATAGCTGTTTTAGAACTGTTCAGGTATTATTATTAACAGACTTTTGGTGTTATTCGTGGCTGATTCTTTTTCAGATGAAGAAAACAAAGGAAGATGTAAGGTCACTTGTTGCAAGTTATGGAAACGCTCTCAATGAAAATGCCTTGCTGTTTCGTTCATTCTATCTATGCCAAGACTGACGCAAAGAAAGGATTTAAGGCTTCAGCTCTTAAATTGAACGAATTGTATCCAAGGAATGGGTTGAATAATAACAAGGTTTCAGCCCTCTCGGCTCTGGTACAGAGGTGTGTCAGAGATTTAAAATCAAAAAGTACCAAACCGGATCGTGACAGTATTGTGGCCTTCCTTGAAACTGAATTGTGCCATTGCATAAACCTGAGGCTATGGAAGTAGACACTGGGTTGGTTGAATCTATGGAGGAAGAAGTTAATAAAATGGAATTATCTGTTTGGGAGGAAACACAGGCCATGTCTGCCAGTGAAGACAGTGGAAAAGACTATTAGCCGGTCAGTCAGGGAACTGTGCACAACATAACTTCCTTCTCAATACTAGTAAATTGGATGGTTTGCTCAAACGAAAAAAAGGTCTCCGCTCACAAGTTAAATTTCTTAGGAATCTTTCCGATGTGGCTCAAAAGGAAGTCTTGTCTCATGAAAATTGAAACAAGCAATTTCACGCAAGGTAGATTTAGAGACTGGGTCGAGACAGGATAGACGCCATACGATTACATCATGTGTACCTACTTCAAGAATACACATGATGGCAAATGGCCGCCATTTAAAATACTACGCCCGCCTCTTTGAGACGATAACTTAACTCGCTATAAATTGTAAAAAAATTTACTTCGGCTAGAATTAAAAAACACCTAAGATTAACATTTGCTAAAAATTTCTAAAAAACAACCTAAATTTATGGAAATGGGGCCAAATCAAATCAGGCAAATTACATCAAATAGTCCATGTTAAACGTATAGCAAAAATTTTAAACTAACGCGAGCACGCGCGTTTCTAGACAACGCCATAGCGGGTCATAGCAACCAGTGAGTATACATTGGAAATCCCCAATGACGTAGATATTATAAATTGGAAAGCCGAGTCTGTCTTAAAATAAGTAGTACCGTCAGTAAACAAGATGGAAGCCATCTGCTATCGTGTTTGATCATGGAGTAGGCAAGCACAGGTGTGTCGTATGGATAGACGCAAGTTGAAAACAATAGAGGTTGATCTCCCCAAAATGATTGCAGAACTTGAAAGCACAACGATTGAGATCGAACATTAATTTTGATAAGTCAAAATTAGAAAATGAAATAGAGAATAATACCCAGGATAAAAGGTTGTTAGGTTAGAAAAGAAAAATTCTGCTCTTGCATTAGAGGTAGATGGGCTGAGGTGTGAGATGTGTGGCAGTTGTGCAAGCTATGTGACTTTTGCTAAGGATATCTTAAAAACATACAGTGTTGGATTTACATGTAGAAAGGTAGCATACTCATGTTTAGAAAACCAAGTTCCCATTGAGACTATTGGGACTGTCTAGAAAGGTGTTGTAAAGAGTCTCACTGGAGCAACCCTTGACATGGTACCTGAACCATCATGGGGGTTTTGTCTGACATCCAATTTGCTGAAGAGATGACAAACAATGACAACTAGACTGAGTATGGATGCCACTGCGTTGTAGAACAGCTAATTAAAGACTTATATATTGCTATTCTTGAGCTCAACTGCAATGTCCACCTACTTGACGGGATATAATGTTCAAAATTGTGAGCTCCACTTTTGGACAGGAATGCAAGGCTGCAATATATGGTGCGAGTAAGATGCGATACAAACAAGGAAAAGGAGACCCTGGTGCCTTCAAACTTTTCATAAAATCACATGACATCAGTTTGTTAGGATATCATTTTTGTGGAACTATCATTCAGCATCGATGTAAACTGACTGAGATTATTGTTTTGGAATTGGATGAAGCATGTATTGCCCTTCTTATCATCAGGATACAGAAAGTGATCAAGATCAATCTACACTTCAGGGCTTGCCACGAGCAGTTGCTCGCGTACAGGTAGATTTACGCGAGCTGTTCGTTGCTCGTGCAAAATTTTAGGAAAAATCTGTAAAAATAATCAAAATATTGACGAGTTTATTGCCCAAACTAATCCAACAATGTCAATAACGTCATAAATTCGTCTGTCAAACTGAGATCCATCAAGCTGCACGCGGCATTTCATCCTTAAATTTGATTGGCTAATGAGTCGTGTTAGTAAAAATACACTTTATACCTGAACGTCATGACTGGTTTTCCTACGAACACCAGTAACAAACGCGTGATAATCGAGTCTAAGGTAAAGAATGTTTACATCCGGATGATTTGGCACTTCTCGCTAAATGAACACGTTTCAAACTTATAATTATCGGTATTTCTTATTTTATCAGAACTTCGTTTTTTATTCCATTGTGCAGTCGTATAATTTTAAATCTAAGCGTAATATTGGCTAAAGGAAACCGGATTGCCCTACCTATCCACATTTATGTCTTGGCCGTCGTCGTGGGGTGAAGAAATCCGTACAGAAATTGATTATAAAAAAATAGGTTGCCAGGCAACGAAACATACGCCCACACAGCAGCCAAATCGTCCGGGCAGACAACAAGAATTGTCGCATATTAAGGAATTATCAGAAAATCATTAGAATTTGTTTGGTTTTTATAATCAAACGTTTTTTTTTAAATCATATAATAATTGTGACCTCCAGAGGCACCACAAGCTAAAAAGGGTGATTTTTCGTACAATCAGGGGACATAATTCAGGAAGTAATGACCCGATGGGCACAAATATCGAAAGGAACCAAGATCTTTGGGTTTAAAACATACCTGTCAAATTTCATCAAAATCGATTCAAAAGTGTGACCTCTATAGGGTCCACAACCTTGATATAACATATTTTCACACTATTCGTGTACAAACGGCGGCCATTTTGTCCGTCAATTCTAGTCCGGTTTTCACGTAATTCAAACTCTCTCTTCATTACCATGTAACGGTGATATAGTCAAACGTTTTTTTTAAATCGGATAATAATTTTGACCTCCAGAGGGACCAAAAGCGAACAAAAGCGATTTTTCTGACAATCCGGGGACATAATTCAGGAAGTTATGATCCAATGGGCGCAAATATCTAAAGGAACCACGATCTTTGGGTTATAAACATACATGTCAAGTTTCATCAAAATCGGTTCAAAATTGTGACCTCTATAAGGTCCACAACCTTTATATAACATATTTTCACAATATTCGCGTACAAACGGCGGCCATTTTGTCCGTCAATTTTGGTCCGATTTTCACACAATTCATACTCAACCTTCATAACCATGGAACGGTGATATAATCAAACGTTTTTTTAAATCGGATAACAATTTTGACCTCCAGAGGGACCACAAGCTAAAAAGGGCATTTTTTCGGACAATCAGGGGCCATAATTCAGGAAGTTACGATCCAATTGGCGCAAATATCGAAAGGAATCAAGATATTTGGGTTATAAACATGCATTTCAAGTTTCATCCAAATCGGTTCAAAATTGTGTCCTCTACACTGTTCACAACCTTGATATAACATATTTGCACACTATTCGCGTACAAATGGCGGCCATTTTGTCCGTCAATTTTGGTCTGATTTTCACGAAATTCGAACTCGACCTTCATAACCATGGAACAATGATATAACCAAAGGTTTTTTTAAATCGGATAACAATTTTGACCTCCAGAGGGACCACAAGCTAAAAAGGGCAATTTTTCGGACAATCAGGGGCCATAATTCAGGAAGTTACGATCCGATTGGCGCAAATATCGAAAGGAACCAAGATCTTTGGGTTATAAACATGCATTTCAAGTTTCATCCAAATCGGTTCAAAATTGTGTCCTCTACACTGTTCACAACCTTGATTTAACATATTTTCACACTATTCGCGTACAAATGGCAGCCATTTTGTCCGTCAATTTTGGTCCGATTTTCACGAAATTCGAACTCAACCTTCATAACCATGGAACGGTGATATAATCAAACGGTTTTTTAAATCGGATAACAATTTTGACCTCCAGAGGGACCACAAGCTAAAAAGGGCGATTTTTCGGACAATCAGGGGCCATAATTCAGGAAGTTACGATCCGATTGGCGCAAATATCGAAAGGAACCAAGATCTTTGGGTTATAAACATGCATTTCAAGTTTCATCCAAATCGGTTCAAAATTGTGTCCTCTACACTGTTCACAACCTTGATTTAACATATTTTCACACTATTCGCGTACAAATGGCGGCCATTTTGTCCGTCAATTTTGGTCCGATTTTCACGAAATTCGAACTCAACCTTCATAACCATGGAACGGTGATATAATCAAACGGTTTTTTAAATCGGATAACAATTTTGACCTCCAGAGGGACCACAAGCTAAAAAGGGCGATTTTTCAGACAATCAGGGGCCATAATTCAGGAAGTTACGATCCGATTGGCGCAAATATCGAAAGGAACCAAGGTCTTTGGGTTATAAACATGCATTTCAAGTTTCGTCCAAATCGGTTCAAAATTGTGACCTCTAAACTGTTCACAAGCTAAAAAACGTGATTTTTCGTACAATCAGGGGCCATAACCCATGAAGTTACAGTCCGATACATGCCAATATCGAAAGGAACCGAGATCTTAGGGTGATAAACCTATGTTTTAAGTTTCATTGAAATCGGATAAAAATTGTGACCTGTAGACTGTTCACAAACAATTGTGAACGGACGGACGGACGAACAGGGGCGACGACAATATACGTCCACATGAAAATGTGGGCGTATAAAAAAGAGTTTGATGACTGTCAAAAACAGAAAAGCTATGGTCACACACGTTTACAGCAAACTCTGTGCCAGGAATCGTTTATTTTGTTGTTTTGTGAAACTAGTGCCAACTCATAGTAATAGTACTATCATGTAAATAAAGAATTGAAAATAAATAAATAAAATAAATTACAAACTTTAAACATGCTTTAGTTTGTCATTATTTATTTAACAAAAAAGTATCCTGGCAACAAATTGATTTTAAATTGAAACAATTTTACAAAATGTGTGCTCACGCAAGCAGAATTTTACGTGAGCAATTTTTATTGCTCGCCCTGCTCGCCCAAACCTAAATTTGCGAGAGCAGTCATCTGCTCGCCATCAATTTATTCGTGGCCAGTCCTGTCTCTTTAAACAGGTCAGCAGTCTCTTGAATGTTATATTATCCCTTCTTTGCAGATGTGGAATCTGTGTGCAGTTCCCTAAATTTTGATATGCTACATGCCATAGTTTCGGCTTTGTCAGTTTGTGGAGTCTGCGCCACCCTGGTGACCTTCCCACATTTGAAGTTGAAGGTCATCTTCCGTCTGAAAGGTCAAGGTCATTATTAAAAATGAATGGCAACATCTAAGAGGACAAGGAATATCATTACTGTTAGTGCTTGAAGCCTCTTAAAAGCAACTTACAGCACGTTTTCATTAAAAATCACTGAAATTAATCTCAGTTTTTCTACTGTTTTGACTGTAATTGTCATTAACGACTTGCATTCTAATTAGCGAAATAAAAATAACTGTAGAACATTGACACCTGCTTCGATTTTGAAAAACTAAAGTCAAAACTGTTCTGTAATATAATCTGTGTGACAAGCACTTCAAAATGAGACCAAACTGATTGTATAAATTTATCAAAGTGCCTACGGAACTAGCAAATTCCAAGTCGTAGTATCACCTGGAACAGACAGACAGTAAATCATTCAGCTACATTTAATGTCAAACTGAATGATCCGTGAACTGTGGTTCTGTAAATGTTGCGAAGGGTAATAACCTGCAGAATATTCCAGAAAAAAGCACGTGTGTCTTTCATTTTTTGACGTGAAAGACGGTCTTCAAACTCGCCGCTTATCATGTTTTGAACATGCTGAACTCAAAACTTTTGAATAAAAAGTTTCAATAGACATTTATGCATTCACCCAACCTAGTTGATAATTACCATTTTGTGTTCTGACAGATTGTCCGGTAGTTCTGTCCCCTCCAACAGTCAATGCAGTCATTGTGCCAGCCATGTTGACTCACGTTGTTTGTTGATAGTCTCGCTATTTATCGTAGTATCTCGCTAAGAAATGAGGTCATGCGGACCAACTAATATCACGTGACTTGGTTAAAATTAGTTCCCCTATCGATCTGTAAGTCCAATCGAATATTTCAGTGGATGGCTGATTAAAATTTTGGAATAGTTTGTAATTAATGTAATTAAAAGAAAAAAGCACGAATTCAAATCGTTTTATTATCATAGATTTTATTTTCATCAATGTTCAAATTTGATTGTTAAAATTAAAACTTTTAATTCAAATCCTCTTAAACAATTCATGCGCTCCCCCCACTTTGTGAGTATATGGTCATCTACCTACGAGTACGTAGCTAAAAACGATTGAGATATACTATGTCAGCATGTGCTTGTTTTTAGCTACGATTGGGTGCGTTTTGTTTCACCTGAAACTTAATTTCATTATTAGAGCAGGTAACATGATCTTGAAAATAAGCTAATTATATACTATTATGACTTAAAACATAGGCCTACGCGCCCACCAACAACTGTGGTTCACCAGCAAATATAGTCAATAAATTTAATCAAGTAAAAAAAAAATAACGTGTTGTTTTTATCAAAATTGATAGGTTTAATTAGGATGTATACCTGCGCAACTCGTTTCAGGTTAATATTTTGATTGGCTATTGTTCAGATATGCGAATGAAATGTCCGGGATGTGATATGCGTTGGCGCTTCTTATATGTGGATCCACTATATGCACTATCCTATACACTCCAAAGAAAACTTTCAATCAGAAATGGTCTCTGGTGCAAGGAAATCGATTTTAAACTTTCAATAGTTATGGGGGAGAACTACGACAGCGGAACTGTGGGTAAACCCATACGAACACAAACGCTGATTGATGACGTCATATGTTCAAAAGCCGCTCGTATGACCCCCGGCGTGAACTTCTAACATGTCAGATCTTCATGACATATTTCTAAACAACCCCTGATTTATTGGGATAAATTGTAACAATTGCCAAATTCCAACCAACTATATCAGCAAATCCATTTCAGCACGAGACCGTGCCTCGCCTGTCAACATCAAAGAGCAGAGCTAACTGTCTCCATCCTTAATACATATTAATACATAGGACTAAACTTGTATGAATAACTTTACCAACGTATACATGTACATCCCGAAATTAAACTAAGTCTTGTGGACGACTCCACCAACGAATGTGGACGGCTCCACCAGCGGGTGTGGACGACTTAACCAGATTTTCCGTGTGGACGACTTTGCTTGTGGACGACTTGACTGGCATTCTTTGTATCCGTGACCTATGCAGACGTTGTGTAGCACCATGGGCCTTTCTGTCAGACTTGGAGAGCGGACACGTACTAAAACCGGTCGCCACATCCTACGTAATATGACCCATGCATCTTTTCTTACTACATATTTTCCTAGCCTTGTGATCTTCTAGGATTTATCTCGGATCCTCTTTGCTTCTCCTTCACGATGTGTATTTTTTCTTACTGTTTTCTTAAAACGTTTGTCTTACCAGAAATAACAATGCAACTGTTCGTTTCTACATTTTATATCAAGCTGGATACATTACAACCATAGTATAGATTACAATACAACAATCATTCTAAGTCACTATAGTCAGCCAAACTCACTCGGTGAGTGTTCTGCTGTCGAGGAACTCAGATGGTCATCTCTCTCTGGAATCTAAATGTCGTCTGTCTTAAAGTTATATAATATATATTGTTTTTATAGCCTAATGGATATCAGTTTGTTCTGGTTCTGTAGCTCTTTTTATATAACAATACGTCCATCATTGACTAAGTTGATTTAAGTACTTTAAGTACATATGTGAATCTACTGACTTGCCAAACATGTTAATTAATGAAGTAATGTCGTCTTATTTCTACAGCAAAAATTCTTCTAAAAGTATTACATTGAGCCTTAACCCTAGTTCATGACCTTACTTGCAAAGAGTGGGATTGTTATTGAAGGACAAAGGCAATAAGGTTTTAATTTTTTGACAATCAAATTTAAACTTGAGGGGAAATGAAAAAAAAAAAAAAAAAAAAATAGGCAAAAACGATGATAAATGATATTTGAATGTATTCCTAAATTTTAATCAACCATTGACTGATATACTCGACCGGAAATTTTAGCGTTACTTAGGACATAGAGGTGATTGGTGAAAATGGCATCTGCAGTTATCCGTAAAGTTTGCAAAACACTGCCAACAATCAATATTTTTAATCGTTTTTCATCTAGACGTTATACATCTGGAGCTAGCACAGGTTACATTTATTCCATTTAAGCCCAATTCATAGAATGTCATCTTTATTCAGAAAAATTATACGGCATCGTTCCCCATAAATTTGGTCTACTTTCGATTTATTGACCAGTAAATGTAAACGATAAAACTAATCATTGTTTGATTGGAAGTTTTTTCCCCTTTTTCTACCTGTTTCTGGCCTAAAGTTAGTTATATATAATAATAGCCTATATGGTAGGCACAATGTCTGGGACTGCAGAACACAAGCCGGGAGCGCACTCCGGATCCTCTTCTTGGCTAGATTTTAGAATGTCACACTCAAACACTCACTCACAGGTTCGAATCCAGCAGTCAATAAGATTCCCAGGATTTCTACGCTTGTACAGCAACGTGGACGCTTACGGCTAGCCATCATCCCCCGCTCCGGATCTGTTTCGTTTCGTTTTCGTTCCATTTGATTTGATATATATGTTGTGATTTTGCCCTGTACAATACAGATGTCCGTCAGGATAACCGGGACTACTTCCACCTTTCCATGGAGTCCCGAACTACCAGTGGGATTTGCCCTATATATTGTGGTAAACCACGTGACACCAACACTACCAACTTCCGGTGTATGTTTTATACTTCACTTTATGTCAAGACCTCAACGAAGCAAGTACTCTTAATTTAGTAACAGTGTTGATTTATCCACTCGTTCACTACATTTGGCGTCGCCGTACAAGGTTTTTTTGTATAAAGTCATTCATGGTAAATTGTTTTACATATAATTTACTGTGATATTTTGCTGATCAACATATATTGTTTATCAGTGTTTACGAAAGATAGTGTTAGATAGAGGAAATAGTTCTCTATCGTTTGCTATTTGTCGTGGTCGAAATTTGTATTAATTTATTTATTTCGTATATAAAAACCATACAGTTTGCTTGCAATATAAAACAGGGTATTATTTATTGATATTCTGAATATATTGAGAGCGCACATCGCTAGGTTCTTAGAATTGTATTATTACGCCAAACTCATCGTCTGCTGTATGTACTCGGTAGCGTTCTACACATCATTGGGATTTTACGCCTTTTGATTGTCTGTATGTTCAGATCGAGTGTAGCATAGTGGAAACTAGTAATACAATTCATTATTTCTAATTTATATTGAAATTTAAGATAATTTATTTTCAACAAAAGCTATTGTTGTCATCGGTGTTGAATTGTTACTTAACTCTAGTCGTCTGCTTTGTTTATACGCCGATAGCGTTCTCAATCAGTGGGGGTGAAGTGTGAGTAATCACTCACTGGTTTACTGAATGTTCAGATCGGATATAAACTATAGCTGAGTAGAAAAACGCAATTCAAATCTTTATTTATTAAATCTACAACTGGAATCTATATAATATTAAATTTAACAGAATAAATTATCCGACATCCATACTTATTATTTCTAGTCTGAGAAGTCACGTGACCAGTGAGTAAGTTCTACTCTAATTAACTTTAACATCACAAATCTGATTGTTTTGAGTTGAACTTAACAGCTGACTTTATTGTTGGTTCACTTAGGTTAGTTCAAATTCAGATTCATTAAAAGTGTTCACCATTTGATCTGACTCTATTTGTAACTACCAATATTTAAACCTTATCTAATCAAGTAATTTTATCCTTCTCGCTCCCTATAACAGACTTACCTTATAAATTTAAGGACCCCTTCCATTCACTTAAACCTGACATTGTAGTAATAAAGATGGTTATATACATGCAGACTGCAACCGTGGAAGAACTGGTGAAATTACCAACAATTGACCACCAAAAAGCAATGCAGATAATATCAATAAGAGAGAAGGACGGTAAGCTTAGATTCGAACCTCTTGAAAAGGCAGACGGTTTACCAACTTCAGAATGGGGTGATTGGGTGGAGGAACAAAGAATTACATTTCTACCTCCAGAAGATGAGGGGGGAGACAGTAAGGATCCTTTGCATTTTGATGCCCGATTGAAAGCATTGGAGCAGGTCGTGGAAACTAAATTTGAACAGGTCATGGCTGCAATCCAAAAACAAGGTTCTGATTTGAGAAATGAATTTAGTTCATGGAAGTCGCAACATTTGTCAGTTGAAGCAGGTAAGGGAATTCAGCCACCCGCAAATGCTCCCTTGCTTGCTCAAGATATTGTCAAGTCACACCTGCCTGGCAATAAACAAGAAAGCGCCATCCTGGATTATACTGACAATCAACTTAGACCTTTCACTTCACCATCAGTTCCGGACATGGTTGAGGGGGTTCACGCTAATGTAGTAGCTCCTTCGCCCTATACCCATATCACCAAGTCTTCTCATAGCACCCAGTCTTATCATCCACCAGACAACCACAAAATATCTCCAAAAACATTGATTCGGGAATCTCTTACTGTGAGTGTAGAAGTACAAGTAAGTGTATCTGAGAATGGTCCAATTTCTAAACAATCCTCTATAACCGAAACACATAATTCTGTATCACCTCCTAACAACAAATCCCATAATGATAATCAGATGCTGGCTATTGTTCCACTACTGGATGCATCAAAGGGAGATGAACTACAAGACAGTACCTTTATCCATTCAGATGAATCCAGTCTGTTTTCTGACGCACAATATTTCCATCCGCATATATGTACAACCTCTCCGACAACAGTGGACATGGACAGCGGGGTTCAGTCCCTAGTCGTAGCTCCTTTGTTAGATCCACGCTTTACAGGATCGCCTAAAAATAACGTGGTCTGCCTTTCTCCTGTGCCCAAGCCAGATCTTTCACCGGTAACAATATTTGTTTCTAGTACTTTGCCCACAATACAGACTGTTACCAGGTCCACAGTGAATGACAGAATTGCTTCTCCAATAACTGATTGTGGACCAGCTTCAGAGAAGTCAATCATATATCCACCCTCTTATCCAATCGCTTCCAGACAAAATGTTATGGTCAAAGGTTTGGATTCTGTTCTTCCAGTCACTGCTGATACTAAAGTCATTAGTAGTGTAAAGTTTAGTTATTCGGTTACAGCGTCCCCAATGTCTTACACCACTAGTCATAAGCCTGCCGGTTATGGGAAACAAGAGAACTTGCTTACAGAGAGGATATCAACCATCGCCATCCATCCTAGTAAGAGGAAAAAAACAACAGACCATTTCCTGTTGATCTGGCTCTTCGTGAGGATTCTGGGTTTGTCGGTTCAGAGTGTCCTGCACCAGCTGACTTCCACCCAGCCAACCACTTCCTCTTCTGGATTTGAGTTGAATCCCCTGGATTTTGGACTTCGTCCTGCTTTGATCCACCAGGTCTGGAAGTGAAGAGTTTGATGAATTTGTGTAAATAGTTTTTATAACTTTTGTGCCAGGGCTTTGGTATCCCTTTAATCAGCATTTATTTTAACCAGTTTTACTCTGAGGTGTGGAGAGTGTGACGAATGAATGGATTTAGATATGTAGATTTTTGATCATTTTAAATGTCTACAATGGGCGATTTTAATCAAGACGGTTCTTAAATTTGAAATTAATTGGCAATCCTGGAAAAATCCTGCAGTTTCCAGAACAGATTCAGTAAACGAGTTTTGTCAACGTCAAATTTCTGAGGGTTCATGCTCTCAGGATTGTCATAGTAATTGGATAGCTGACACTGCCTATAGATTTTATTTGGAACTCCCGAGTTCATTTTATCTGGGAACTTTTTGTCTGTTTTATAGGAAACTTCCGAGTTTATTTTAACCATGGCTTGATTGACTTTTCTTTTATTTTGGACTATTTCAGGGTCTATTTTATTTTGAACAACGAACATTTTTAACATTTGTGTGCATCAACACTGTTTTATGACCAATTAAGATCACTTGACATTTCAGAACTATATATATCAGCTGACACATTTATTTATTTATTTTTTTTTTTTTTTTTTTACTTTTCAATATATATTTTTAACCTGTATGTTCGCCTCCTGACATTAATACATGTTCGGCTCAACAAGATGGGGGAGAATGTGGTAAACCACGTGACACCAACACTACCAACTTCCGGTGTATGTTTTATACTTCACTTTATGTCAAGACCTCAACGAAGCAAGTACTCTTAATTTAGTAACAGTGTTGATTTATCCACTCGTTCACTACAATATTACTGTTTTGCCGTAGCTACGGTTCAGAATATGTTGTAGACTTCAAATAGGTAACATTGTTATAGATTGCGGACGCCTTGGAACACCAAGTGGGACTTGGTACTTGTATAGAATTAACCTCGACCTCATCAATGGTAGTACGGATAAAACCGTTTATTTAACAAGGGGAGAAGTATAATATATAAATTATATTGTTTTGCATATATCTGTATCTTATAGTTATCAAATAGATTGAAACTTTATTGACCGTGACTCCGTGAGTTGCACGTGCGGCTCTTGTGTTTACACTGTGTGCTTGCACGGGCATATGAACACGTGTTTTGTGTATAATAAGGAGTGACTTATTGTTTACGATCACCTCGTCATATTTCCTCATGATTATGAGATGGTGATGAAAAAATGAACTATTTATGGCTAGATGGGCGACATATTCCACCGTCGTCCACGGGTGGCAATTCCTTATCCTGCCAATTTTATACGGGTAACAACAGTAGTAGTATGTTTAACCGATCTCAACGGTGTTATAATATTCCAGAGACATTGAATTTTGATGGCTATTCAAACTGGCCGAATTTTGCAAAAAAATTTACAAGGTTTGCCATATCACAGGCATGGTCCGACCAGGAATGTAAGGAACAGTTGTTCTTTTGTTTAAAGGGATATGCGGTCGATGTTCATAGAATTATCCTTTTACGTAATGGCAATTTAACATGCTTTGAACTTATGACCAAACTCGAACAATGTTTTGGTCGTGCAGAAATGTCTCAGGCTTGGGCTGTACACCCATTTCTGAATCGATCATCACCGACCCAAAGAATAACAATTGATCCTAGGCCAAATGAAATCGCACCGGCAGCAACCAAAACCCAAGCCGAAAATCCCAAATCACAGAAAGTGACATCGTCCAACACACAAGTATGTTTGGAAGAAATTGACAAGTTATTAGATGAACAGTGCCGTCAATTGACTGATATTTGTAGGCCTATTTCCCCAGAAAGAACTCATCGGTCACGTCCAATAATCCCAAATGCGGAAACACCAGTCTCGAACGTTATTCCGGAGAAATTAACATGCGACCTTGTCCATGAACGTTCTGCAATGGACGAATCAAAACTTGAATTCGACAAGCCTTGTATCCCAAGTTTGCCTAGTGATTCAGCTGTCCGGATGTCCGAAGATAAAACTTCGACAACAAACGGGTCGGATAGACGCGGGGCGATCGCCAGTTTTGAAACCGCTAAGGGATCGAACGGTTTCACTAACACCGATTTATACGGTGATGTAACAAATATCACCACCCCGAGGAGTGATCAAAAGTACCAGGATACCGTTGCAACCGGTGTCATTCCAAGAATCGACTCAATCGATTCCGCGAAAACTAAGCAAACGTGCGTATTAGCTACGACGTGCATCCACAGTAATCATTTAGATTATATCGGTCAGCTTAATTTAAAAACTCAAAGTCAACAAGTGACAAAACTTTCCGATCTTCGCAGTCAAGAGTTACAGGAGAAATTACCAAAAGTTGAAGAGGTTCCCGAGTTTAATGCGTTTGGAAATTCAGTTATGAACTGGTTGCGTTCGATAACAAATAGTCAAACTCGACTTCTGTTTCGCGGTCTATCAACTTTAGTTGTTACGGAATATACCGCAGGGGAATATTCAATTTCAGATAGTTTCTTTGAGCAACAAAAAGAAAAGCCTCCTAGACTTAAATTAGTAGAGTTAAACAGATCTACCATAGATAAATGGTCCGAAGTTCCAGTGCATTATTTGGCTGTACCCGTAAATTTGAAGAAACAGTTATTTCGAGAAGAAATGAATTTGTTCATAGCAGAACTGATTAAGCAGTGTGTCAGATTCTTCAAAGATAAATTGTCATTGACCCTTCACAGTGTTCCTGTAAATGTGAACGCCGATTTATTTATTGATAATTTGCTCACCATCAACGATGTTTTTGATGCGCGTTACGAATCAGAAGTTACAAACAGTAACTTAGCCACACCGTTGACTATCTCACGGTGTAATATCTACAATCACTTAACTGGGTTTACGTCTGGATCTTTAAATATTTCCGACAGTTTGTTTGAACGGTCCGTGATGGAGATTTCTCTCGTCGATGTAATCAGGTTTGCATTAGAAGCATATCGGTCCTTCCGTGAAATAGTCAAAGCCATTTATCTCGAAACGTTACGGTCGGATCAAAAGAAAATTCTAGGTTGCGGAAATGCTGTGTTAACCATGGGACTGTATGACATAGTCAGTTTACCGTTACATGATATTGAATGTCCCGTTATTCCGCGGAGCAATTCAACTGTCGCCAACCTGAACTATTATACTATTTGTAGAAGGTCTTTGTTACGAATACGAGAATATCTGGCCAGAATAAAATGCTATTTTTCGAGTTCAGGAAAGAAGATGCAATCTTTCCTTCGAAATAAAGGAACAAAATTTAAATTAAAGATGTCTTCAATATTACGTTGTTGATTAGCTACCTGCCTATGCCTACTACGGTGACTTTGCTGTAAACCGTCGAGTAGCTGTGAGTATGTATGTGGATTTTTTCGGTGAAGTTATAACCGATTTGATCTTGATTGTTGCGTGAATGATACGGTGTACCTGTATACCGTTGCTAGTGTGATTGAGAATGTGAATGTGGAGAGTAGGAATTTTTTTTTTTCAGGACCAGGAACCAATACTTTCAAATTAAGACGGGGAGGGGTGTTGTGATTTTGCCCTGTACAATACAGATGTCCGTCAGGATAACCGGGACTACTTCCACCTTTCCATGGAGTCCCGAACTACCAGTGGGATTTGCCCTATATATTACTGTTTTGCCGTAGCTACGGTTCAGAATATGTTGTAGACTTCAAATAGGTAACATTGTTATAGATTGCGGACGCCTTGGAACACCAAGTGGGACTTGGTACTTGTATAGAATTAACCTCGACCTCATCATATATATACATTTTTGTTGTTTATTGTTTGAAAAACCTGGCATGTGTAGGCCTACTAAACAGATTTTCTTGATTATGAACAAATTAGTCAACTTTGGTTATTATAAACTTACCTGTGTATTTGAAATTAACTCCCATTAAATAAAATCCATTGCACAACTAAATATCCCAACGAATAGAAATACAACGATGGAAGCTAATATTACGTCACTTATTGGGATAGATCATTTCGTATAAGAGGCCTAGAGGGTTAAAGCAAGACTTGTCTATCGTAACAGAGTTTGGCTCTCACTACAATTCCAATTTTGTGTATGAATTGGCTATTGCTCTCCGACCGCCCCAATCCTCCCGTAGTCCGGTATTTTGTTTCCGCCTTGTATTAATTATTTGGTTAGAGAGTTTGGTGGGATTTTATCTTTTGAACTACTTGTTTTACTGGCCTTAAATCTCACCCTTGAATATTTTTAATATTTCCTGATGAACTTTTCCGGTGTGCAAAAGCTGTTCAGAATTTTATAATCATGAAATTCACAAGGCAATGTAGGCTAACCATATGATTGTACTCACAGTTATTACCTAAATATTTTGAAATACTCAGAGAATGGAATTTTCCAATGGCATTTGGCAGATCGCAGTGATGCCTTAGCATTGAATTCTATTACCGTAAAAGGTACCATGCCATATGAGTTACTGTATGCTACACATACAATATGTATGCACAAGTTTTTCCCACGGTCTGCATAATTAACACACGAAACCCAATAATACACGCAATTTGCGATGCCTCTTCTGACGAGTGATTGTATTGTTTTAAATACATTTTTATAAAGATGATAAACGATGTTTAGACATCCCGAACTGTTCTTATGAAGAATGTTCCGATTTCAGTATCTGTCGAATAAACAAAAAAAGTAATTTAATCAGGAATATTAATGACATGAACAGTCGGAATGTGAATTAAAAGTGGAAATTATTGAAAAGCGCTGGTCTTTCTTAGTTTTTGTGGTAATCACAGAGCATTTATTGGGGTAACTAAAGATAAAATCCAAATTTTAGTAGATACTTCCATTTTGATTGGCTAAGCACTAAAATCAATCTAATAATATCCAATCAAATTACTAAAATTTGGATTATATCTTAGTTAAATTTCGTGAATAAGGCCTCTGGCGTTATGAAATATGATCAATTAAAATTATGAAATAAGGTGTGTTTATTTATAAATGTTAGCCATATAGTTGCCTATAATAGGGATGTAGTAATATGTTTTATAAAAATATACATGTATACAACATACAGGGGTGAAAAGCAATATTATATTTACGAGTATTCGTATAATTGGTGATATGTTCATTGTAAATAAAATTTAGTAAACGGTCAATCAATTGTTTCAAAATTAATGTCATTGTCTTCAGTTGATATTTTCTTGCCCAAACCCAAACAATCGAAAAGGTTGTGCGCTGTTTTGATGAAACATGATTGTCAAAATTCGTCAACCTTTACCCCCTTCAACATATTACGTCAATGGTTTTGTTCATGCCGTGACATGTGTAATGTTGTGATGGACACAGTCGAAAATACCAACAAAAACATTGACTTTTCAAGAGAGAACTGTTTTATGCGTTCAGATATTTAGTTGTGCAATGGATTGTATTTAACGGGCGTTGATTTCAAACACACAGGTAAGTTTATAATAACCAAAGTTAACTAGTTTGTTCATAATCGAGAAAATCCGTTTAAAATTTATCATAGATCAGACAGTATGCTACTGTGTGTTATGTCCAGGGTTTTATCTTGGGGAACCTACCATAACTATAGAGCTCCCAATGCATCAATTTTAGTCCAGACGTTAAAACAAAAAAAGGAGTTATGAGGTCAACTTTTCTTAATTATATGGTCAGTTAGATTGGAAAAATTTGAAAATTAAAAAGATGAAAAAGTTACATTGATTAAGGCAAAAAGTACAGAGTGAGAAATCATAACTAGATTTTACACTGTAAATTTTGTCAAGCAATTTTTGTTTTGATATGTATATTGTAATTTTCCTGGTGTAAAATAATCATAATGTCCTATTTGTTATGTGGTACAAGTGCAAAATCTCGAAAATGGTCATTTTTACCATTTTGTCTATGTAATTTTCACTATGATATTTTTTCTTAATATGACAACCTTTCAGCGCCACCATGAAACTAAATACACATATGGCGCCATATTGACAAATCACATTTAGTTGAAATCTTTTCTTTACCCACTACTAGTGAGTGATGATCGCAAAGTGTTAGTACCTTTTTAAATGTTTGCAGTTACAGCAATAAATTTTAAAATTAATACATGTATAACCTTTTTGATTTAAAAAATGATTCTTTTGTGTTTTTTTTTTTATGAATTCAGGTAATTTAGATATTGGTAAATTGGGTCATGTTTCATTGATTGGATTAAATAACCCAGAGAAGAGAAATGCTGTTGATCCATTCACAGCTAAACAGCTTATTGAAGCTTTCCAAGACTTTGAAAAAGATGAAAATGCAAGAGTGGCTGTTTTATATGGAAAAGGTAATTTTAACATTATTAAGGGTAGATGTAAGAGATGCTCTATGCCTATTTACCTGATCTAAATAACAAAAATGTAAGCATATTATTTTCTTCAGAATTTTGGTGCCGTGTTAATGTTACCTTGTGATATCTTATCCATTTGACGTTGTACAAGGGAATACTGGGATAAAATGTCCTATTTTTATGGACATTACAGAAAAAACATCCCCAACCTGAGTCAGGACTCGGGATTCAATTGTACAGATGAACATTGTTGGTCAATCACTTAAAGTGCCACAATAAGTACTTTAACATTCAGTCATCACCACACTACATGGCATATGCTCAACTTCATCATGGTCTAGTTAACAATTAACGACATTTCTCTAAGGTCAGTAGCTGACACCAAATAATTTTATCAAAAGAAACACGTAGCATCAGGAATTTTAAAAGAACTTTGCTTTGACTAATAGAAATATATATTCTAAATAAAAATATTGATAATTCCTAGATTATAACCCAGCAGTATTTTTATTAAGCGATCACTGTTGGTGGATTTTTTGTTACTGCAGACATACTCTTGAAACCATATTTGGAAGTAGGTACTGGTCATGTGTCTTTAATTAGCCAATCATTGATATGTAAACAAACACATGATTTATTATTTTACTACACTTGCAGATGGAATGACAATTTTTATACGTCCACATTCATAATGTGAACGTATTATGCCGTCGCCCCTGTCTCTGTGTGTGTGTGTGTGTGTGTGTGTGTGTGTGTGTGTGTCTGTGGTTCGCCTACAGGGTGCAATTCTTCATGGATTTTCTTCAAACTTGGTATACTTATTCCTTATACTCCAAGGAAGATCCCTATTGTTTTTGGTGCATAACGTATCATCTTGAAACTTTGAAGGCTTATTCATTGTACCTTAAGGAACATTTCTATCATTTGGGGTGCATGCCCAACCCCCATGGACAGAGTCACGCCCATTTTCTTTTTGTGTGTCGCCTACAGGCCACAATTCTTAATCGGTCATCTTGAAACTTAAAATACTTATTCCTTATACCCTAAGGATGATCCCTTTTGTTTTGGGTGCATGCCCGACCCCCGTGGGATAGCAACACCCATTTCTTGTATTTGTTTGTCTGTCGTCTACAGGCTGCATTTTTTAATGTATCATCTTGAAACTTTGAATACTTATTTTTGGTACCTTAAGGAAGATCCCTATTGTTTTTGGTGCATGCCCGACCCCAAGGAACAGTGCCACGCCCATTTTTTTTTGTCTGTGTGTCACCTAAAGGCCACAATTATTATTCTTAATCGATCGTCTTGAAAACTTTTTTTTATACTTATTCCTTATACCCTAAGGCTGACCACTATTATTTTTGGTGCATGCCGGACCCCCTGGGACAGAGCCACGCCCAATGCTTTTGTGTCTTGTGTTCGCCTACAGGATGCAATTCTTAACAGATCCTTTTAAAACTTTACAAACCTATTCCTTATACCCTAAAGATGACCCCTATTGTTTTTGGTGATTTCCTAACACCCCAGGGGCAGAGCCATGCCCATTTTTACTTCGTGTCTGTGTGTGTTGTCTACAGGCCACGATTCTTAATTGATCGTCTTTAAACTTGGGATATGTATTCCACATAGCCTAAGGACGTCAACTGTATGTCCCGACTCACACAGGCAAGACACGCCCAATTTTTGTGTTTGTCGTTTACAGGCCGCAATTCTGAATGAATCAGCTTGATACTTGGCTTATGTATTCCTTATAGCCTGAGGGCGTCCACTATTGATTTTGATGAATGTCCCGACCCCCAGGGGCAGAGCCACGCCCACTTTTTGCCTTTAGCGTTATGAAGGCACAATTCTGTATGGATTATCTTGGTATACTTATTCCTTATACTCTAAGGACGGCAACTATTGATGTTGGTGTACGACCCTCAACGCCTAGCCTTCTTGACAAAGTACCATATCAATCGAAGCAGGAATGTGGACGTATATTGTAGCGTTAGCGTTATGTTTTTCTATAAGGAATCATTTTAAGATAAATAGAACCACGCAACGTAAATTCAATCAGTCTGAAGTGTAAAATGTGAATGAAACTAGTCACAATTTTATATCTTATAAACTATGATAATATATGTATAATGGTGGATTAGGTGATTGAAATTGGAACCCAATTCTGTAACCTTGTGAGATCTGTCGAGGGATCCCCCCACCCCACCCCTAACAAAATATTCTGCATCCCGCCACATGCGCAGGAAGGTGCTGCCTCACTAACCAAGAGATCCATTGGTGTGACACATAAAAGAACCCCGAACAGTATGTCGTAGTGTCGCTGCACAGGCAAAATTTCCTCATAGCACATCACACAGTGTATGCATGGATAAATATCCCTTGTCTCATTCTCACCTTTCATGTTGATTAAGTGTAAAGCCAGGAAGCTATGACAAATGGTCCTAATCTCTCAACTACACTCAGTGGTTCAGCCCGAAGGCAAGAAATAATCACTCACTTCTGGGCTTCGTCTCGTTCATGAGTTAACAGCACAAATACAGAAATGTACAAGGCAATATGAGGAAGTATCTTGGCTTCATACCGATTATTGGCTGCCTTTGTGCTGAACTTCTTAGGGAAGTAAACCCACGACAAAGAGAGACTGACAACTTGCCGCAGCTTCTCAGCTTGGCAAGTGAGGTACCGAAGAAGCTAAAGAGTACCTATCGGCTTCCATACGTATGCTTATCTTCATTAGCCTGGTTGGTGCTGTAATCAGGAGCCATAGTGGCTCTATGTGTAAAGTGCTGGCCCACTAACCAGGAGATCCCACCTAGTTTTGATCAAGAAAGTACCCCTTAGGATTTTCCAGCGTTGGTTCCCATTGTCACTGGTGCAAGGTGGAGGGCCTGGCAAGGAACCATGATTGGGCCCGTAAACTTGTGTACACGTAAAAGAACCCTTTGACAGATTTTGAAATAAGATTAGGCCATAGCATTGCTGTTCATCAAAAGTACCTCATAGCATACTATAATCTAGCGTATACCTGTCTTTATTACCCCAGTTGGTACAGAAAAGTAGGATTCTAAATCACAGTGGCTCATAGTAGTTTCTAACATGGTTTCATCCTTGTCAGTGGTGTAGGACAGAGGGCCTGGCAATGGACAATGTATAGCTGTGGAAGGAAACCCGAGTTTGAATGGGTGACCCTACTCCTTGTCACATACAAACAAGGAATGAAAACCACACCCTTGACCAAAATTATTGCGATATGATGATTATGATGATAATACATATGCTTTATCATCATCTATGACATTCTATTGATAGAATTAAAGTCATCAGTTAAATATCATTATTAAGTACCAGCTGGTCTAAGGTAAATCTCCATCATGGTTTTAGCAACAATAATTTGACGCCCAATTATTCAAAATATGACTTCTTAAGACACACATATAAATTATCAGGATAATATTGTTTATCGTGATATTTGATAAATTATTATCACAATATTTTTTTTTTCATTGTTGCCCAACACTATATCAAGGCACTCCATTTTATTCTTCTAGCAACAATAATTTGACATCAAGCCACGATTCTTGGACCAAGTATTCAAAATTTAATTTCTTAAGACACACATATGAATTATCACAATAAACAATATTATCACAATTTTTTTTTTTCATTATCGCCCAAGCCTATCTCTAAACATTCCATTTTATTTCTCTAAGCATTTTAATTTTTGGAATGAGAATGCTATAGTTAATACATTCTTTCATTAATATGTTAATGTCCTTTAATCAGCTACTGGCCTATCTTTTCTGACTTTAGGTGGGTATTTTTGTGCAGGTTTAGATCTCAAGTCCTTGTCACAATCGGAGGGTAATATTAAAACACAAGAACCAAATGATGGAATAAGAGCACCTATGGTAAATATTTCTGAAATATAAATAATATGATGTGATTTTTATGTGATTGTCAATCTTGCACTGCCTCTAGCTGAAATATACTTTTGAGCAGTGACATGATCAGGGGGGTGGGGAATTCCCTTGAATCAGTCAGTAGACTGTGTTCTATGCTGGAGATAGTTGGGTTAAATCACAATAGGAGCTTCAACCAAAATTAAACTTAGTGAGTAGATGTGTATATCATTCATTTGTCATATTCAGTCTCTAATGTAACTTAATACCAGTAACTTATGATGAATACATTTGTTGTTATATTCCAGGGTCCACGTAGAATGATGTTAAGTAAACCTGTTATTGTTGTTATATTTCAGGGTCCAAGTAGACTGATTAAACCTGTTATTGTTGTTATATTCCAGGGTCCAAGTAGAATGATGTTTAGTAAACCTGTTATTGGAGCTATAAGTGGTTATGCTGTAGCAGGTGGAATGGAACTAGCTCTGTTATGTGATCTAAGAGTTGTAGAAGAATCAGCTATAATGGGGATATTCTGTAGACGATTTGGTTAGTATTCTATGATTTACTAGCTTCTCTGCAATGCCAATGTTGGTTCTGTTGTCTACAGGTCCAAGTTGTTTATGTGACCTAAGAATTCCATACTTATAGGCACAACAGGACACCATATGTAGCATGGCAGCACCCAATTACTTGTAAATTAGTTTGTGGTGAAAGAAAACGAATTTTTATCTGATAAACATATTTAACTGTTAGCAAAACTTTAGCATTGCTAAATTATGCTTGCCAGAAATCAGACTTTCTTGAAACCAAAATCTGTAACTCCTGTAGCCCTGATCTTCCAATGCACTGCGGAACATACATAAAACCCTAAGACTAAACCCTTTGTGAGTCCACAGAAATTGGATTGACAACACTTTAAAACTCTATACCTTAGATTTATCTCTCCCAAAAGTATGATTTAAGTCCAAATAGTTATTGATGTGTCAAGGGAAATAACTCTACAAACTCACATTTAACAGAATTTCGCTTGTTTATGCAATACATGTATATGACTATATCGCTAATACAGGAATTGAGCAGTCTTGTGATATTCTATTAAAATACATCACTTAAAAAAAAAGAATTATATTTATAAATTTTGTCTGTGGGCAATTTCTTTTATTAATAACAATAATGTGCCAAGGGAGGTAACTATTATATTTTCTTATTGACTTTAAATGGTCTCAAACTTAAATTTCTTCCTACTGACTTCAATATTCAATACATGATATTTATTCCCTTGTAACATTGTGTTTAATGTTCCAATGATGTTATTCTCTATAACCACAAGCAACCCAATATGTGAAAATCATCCAATTAAAGAAATATAATGGATGTGACATTATTTTCATAGGGGATTTCGCTATTTCACGTATATTTACCAAAGGCCTAAAATTCCTCCAATTAATCAAACCCTAAATTCAAACACTCTCCTTCAGTAATAGACAAAACGACAAACAAAACTTAACATGGAAAAGAAATGGGGAAAAAGACAAAATTGCTATAAGGAAGCGTCACAAAATTTCAACACATGCATCCAAACAAATAATGCACATTTTGAGTCAGTCCCTAAATAGACACACACTACACTAAGGGAAGTAAATAACCCGTCTTCATTAATTAGGTTTGATGAAGCAGAAAAGTAGGTTTTAAACCCCATTTTATCTCATTTTCTTGTTAAATAAGATGTTAGAAAACAGAGATATAATAAAGGGGGACAAAATTCTTAGCAAAAAATATTCCATCTGCTTCCGCAGTTACTTCTGTTTTCTTTCCAAATCAACATATTTTAATCCGCCTTTGGAATACAATGAATTTTACCCAATATTTTTTTTATCTAATCTTCGATTGAAGGGGTACCACTGGTAGATGGAGGGACAGTACGTCTGCCTGCGCTGATTGGTTTATCTCGAGCTTTAGATCTTATTCTAACAGGACGACCAATCAATGCTAAGGAGGCTTTACAGTTTGGATTGGCAAATCGTGTTGTTCCAGATGGCACTGGTAAGGTTAGATAACTGCTTATTTTGGGTGTATTTTCAAGACATATAAGCTTTACTTTTGCTGGGGGTTAGATGGTTTTGAATAGTGGTCTCACTCACCTAATTATAAAAAAACCCAAGTTCTGTCGTCCTTGTAGTAAGTTTTTTTGTCTTTAAAATCTAGAAATGTAAAGGTGACTGTGACAAAGTAAATAAATAGTATTATGTTGACCTGACGTGGACAGTTAAAACAGTTGGTTGTATGTTTTTTTTAGGACTGAGCAACGCTATAGAACTAGCAAATGAAATTGCAGCCTTTCCACAGAGATGTATGAAAGCTGATCGTAGGTCTGCATACAACTCGACATTTGATGCTGAAACAATGATGAATGGTTTACAGTATGAGTTTGTAAATGGGATGAAAGTAGTTCAAGATGAAGCTGTTCCAGGTAGACCTCATTCTTTCAAAATAACATTTATTTGACATCCAACCAACCATTTATTGTATTTTCTTGAAATATCTGTACCCTCCGGTTCAGCATAACCTTCATCAATATCGTCCCTCACCCTTTTTTGTTCCATCCTCTACTATTGCAGGGAATAAAACCTTTTTATACACTAACCTATTCTCGTGGACGTATATTGTCGTCACTCTCTTCGTCCATTCACATAGGTTTATCTCCCAAGGATTTCAGTTCCTGTCTATATTCTCATGTATTGGACCATAACTTCATGGATTAATTTATGACCCCTGATTGTACAAAAAATAATGTTTTTACCCAGTGAACACTCTAAAGTTCACAATTTTTATCCATTTTTGATGAAACTCAAGATATATGTTTTTATCCCAATGATCTTGATTCCTTTCTATATTCAGGCATATCAGACTGTAAATTCCTAGGTTATGATCCCTGACTATACAAAAAATCATGTTTTTAGCTTGTGCAACTTTTATATTTGACTTTGATGAAACTTAAAATATATTTTTATATCCCAAATATCTTGGTTCCTTTTGATATTGTCGCTTGTCAGGCGGTAACAACCTGGATGGTTCTCTGTCCATCTCTTGCAAAATGTGGGTGTGTCTTGCATGGCAACCACTTGTTAATTTAGATGAAAATAGAATTTTGAATTGGCTTCATCTGAATATTTTCGCATGTCATCTTATTTACAATTTTTTGTTTTGTTTAAACAAATCAATACATCAAATTTGATTAAATTAGCACTCTCATTTTTTTTACCAAAATCCAAGAGATCTAGTCATTTTAAAGTATAGAGTGTTGTTATGTTCTAAACAGATTTTATTTGTATTTAGGTGCCCAAAGATTTAAAGATGGAGTTGGAAGACATGGAAGCTTTACTGAGAAATAGAAATAATCCACCCAATAATATTTTATTTTACAATTATTCTTATTCGTGAGACCCAATGATCTTCAGTGATACAATTCCTCCTATTTGTCTTACTGAATGTGTCTTGCAAGGCTTCTTAATGGTGAAAAATAACCCAATGATGAAAATAACCTGATTATCTTCAAGTTCACAATTCTTGACATTGGTAAGATTAAAATTTTCCATTTGCTGTGAAGAAAACCAATGGTACAAGTCTTCCAACAAATCCTTGAATGTACATTGTAAGGCCAGCAAATGAAATCTGTGATTGACTGATTTGTACAACTCTGGATAGTCTAATTATGGTTAGAGAAAGCTAATCTTGTTATGTCGGTCACAAGGGTGCAAATTGAAATTTTTCTTGTGCTCACAAATCAAAATGTATCAGAAGTGTGTTCAAGTCTATGTGCTTGTCAAGCAGCTACAGGATTTTTTTTTTAACTTTTTGGTTAATCTATGTTTGTTATAATTTGAAATAGCCCATGTGGAAAATTAGCCGGGAGAACTTCCCACATCCAACATGTGACGCATAAACTTTCTTCTCTGTTACATATTTTAGAACAGCCCTGTGATGTTCTACTGACCGTCCGTGGTTGTATTTGTAATTCTTTGTCTAGATAGGATGTATCTTGAAATGACACTCTGACATTCCATGCTGTCAGCTCCAAAATATTATATATTCAACAAACACGGTCTCTACAGCTTTGTATCATATTATAGCTGGATACATAGATACAATGCATAATAGAATAAAGTCATTTTGTCAAACCTCATACAGCCGGACTCGGTCGGTATGGTGGAGTCTGCTGATAGAAATTGCTACATCTTTCCCTTCCAGAATCTGACTGCTGTCTAGGCACTTGGATGGTAATTTCTCTGGAATCTAAATGCAGTCTGACTTAAAGCTGAACTCCGGTTACAAAAATACCGAAATAATTAAATAAAAAAAAGTTAACGCCCCCAGCCGCCATACTTGTTTCCAAGTTGTGAAATAAATATGGCGGACATGGAGGCTTATGACGTGGAAAGGTAAGCCGCTCTCACTTCCTGTGTGTTTGTTGTCAGCGAGCTATACACATCCGGTTTTATTCTTACACTGATTGTTCTATTTTTTCCCAACAGTTTACGAAATTATCGAAGATTGCAAAATGTCTGATCAGGTAAGCCTGTAAATATTTATATGAACTACGTCTTCTACAATATAGCCTAATCTTTACTCTAAACCAAAAGATGCAACAACATGACTTACCGCAACCTGAAATTTTCAACCATAACAAATCCCTACACAAACTATTGTCTTCTTCCATATCCATATCATTACAGCGTAGATGGGCCACGTCTTCTTGTAAATATCTTACACATATATGTAAATCACCCAAAAAGTTATCGCAGCAAATGTCCAGTGTAATTGTAACTAATACTATGCAATAAACAGATAGTTTAGATTAGATTTTCACATGTCAGCATGATGTCACCATCTTCAATTGTATTTGGCGCACGAAAAGGGGCATAACTACATTTTGGGGCGGCTCTCATTGGGGGAGTGTTTGACAGTGCTAAATTTATTGATGTTACGTTTTTTTTTTGTTATACATAATTGGGCCTAATATTGGATGTTTTGTTTTGCTTGAGTTTTACTTTTGTATAATTATTTTGTACATTTAGAGGTGCCTGATGTTCCACAGTAGTAGGTCGGACGGTAGAGCTACGGTAGCTACCATTGATATCTTTAGGCCTATCGATATCATAAGGCATTGAAGGGTCAGTGAAAAATTCATAGATATCAATTTCTTCCACTTTTGGTGAAATAGAAAAAAAAACATTACATCAAAAAATTTAGCACTGTCAAACACTCCCCCAATGAGAGCCGGCCCAAAATGTAGTTATGCCCCTTTTCGTGTGCCAAATACAATTGAAGATGGTGACATCATGCTGACATGTGAAAATCTAATCTAAACTATCTGTTTATTGCATAGTATTAGTTATAATTACACTGGACATTTGCTGCGATAACTTTTTGGGTGATTTACATATATGTGTAAGATATTTACAAGAAGACGTGACCCATCTACGCTGTAATGATATGGATATGGAAGAAGACAATAGTTTGTGTAGGGATTTGTTATGGTTGAAAATTTCAGATTGCGGTAAGTCATGTTGTTGCATCTTTTGGTTTAGAGTAAAGATTAGGCTATATTGTAGAAGACGTAGTTCATATAAATATTTACAGGCTTACCTGATCAGACATTTTGCAATCTTCGATAATTTCGTAAACTGTTGGGAAAAAATAGAACAATCAGTGTAAGAATAAAACCGGATGTGTATAGCTCGCTGACAACAAACACACAGGAAGTGAGGGCGGCTTACCTTTCCACGTCATAAGCCTCCATGTCCGCCATATTTATTTCACAACTTGGAAACAAGTATGGCGGCTGGGGGCGTTAACTTTTTTTTTATTTAATTATTTCGGTATTTTTGTAACCGGAGTTCAGCTTTAAAGGCATAATATAGTTTCTTTTATAGCCTCATGGGTATCATGCACAGTCGTGCATGTTCATGACCCTGAACCTGTGCAATCAACGATATGATTGGTTAAATTAAGTCAAATGACGCAATAGGAATATCTCGAATCACATGTATTTTGTTGAAAGATAGAATCAGTTTATTATGGTTCTATAACTTTTTTTTTTATGTAACAATATGTCACTCAATCAGTAGTTTGATTTTAGTACATACCTACATATATGTGAATCTACTTTCTTGCCAAAGATATTAATTAATGAAATATTAAGCCATTTTATTTCTTGAGCAAAATTTTTATTAAAGTTGTTACAATGTCTGCAGTATTAATCTGGACAAAATAGGTAATATACTCACTAACTGGCTTTACTCTTCTTAAAGAGTACATTAAATGACCAATAAAGGTTGTATATACTTTACACTAGTTTTTACTAAACACTTCACTAAAGCAATTTAATTCAAATTCATTCATTTCAAATGAGACATCTTCCCTCAAAGTCACATATATGGTACTGCTATGAAACCAATTTGGATGATTAAAAGTGATGCATTGCATTCTTTTTTTTTTAGCGAATGTTATCTTCTTTTACATTAATTTGTTTTCAGTTAAAAATATGCTTAATGAATCAAACTAGGAAACCTCTTTGAATTGCATCCTACGAAATAATAAAGTATTGAATGGGTTGATCAGTATTCTACTTTCACTTTAATTGGATGATACTTGTCACAATTTACCTCCAATAAAGTAAATTTGCAACAAAAATCAATTTAAAATTGACTCTGTGGATCAAATATTTTACATGTAAATACTAAACAGGTACTGATTTTACAAAAAAAAAATTTGATTGTTATATTCTATGGAATACAATTGCTGTGTACTAGTTTTACTGTTTAACTGTTTTAGGTTAAGAATTGGGTCACCTTATTGTTTATTTATATGTAAATAAGGTGACATTATTTGATTGTTAAATTCAGATTAGAGAAATCCAGTGGAATTTTCAAAAAAAAAAACAGTAATTGTATTACATAGAATGTATCTGGGTATTGCCTGATCAATTACTAAATGTCATGCAAACAATTTTAATTAACGAATTTTGTTATTGTTTTGTTTTGAAATACAGCTGCCAATTTGTTATGAACTATCATATATCATGTGTTTTTCTTTGGGTATGGGAAGGGTATAACTGTTCATGGTGCAACCTTGTAGTTTTCAAATTTCATGTCATTTTAATATGCATAATGATACAACAAATTGTGAAATGTGAGAAAAGATATAACCATACAGTTTACGCAACATATTCGACTTTGTCGTTTCTCTTTATTTTCCTGAAAAGATCGCACTTGACACATTTCCAAGTTGAAACAGTGGTATTTTGTTGAAGGATGGGGTGGGGCCATTAGCATTTTTTCCTGGTTTAATCACACAGAGGTCCCAATTACCAACCAACCCTTCATATTCGGCATTATTGGGTGGGTGGGGTGGGGTCATTAGCATTTTTTCCTGGTTTAATCACACAGAGGTCCCAATTACCAACCAACCCTTCATATTCGGCATTATTGGATAATTTGACACGCCCCCATTTACACTATATTACATATAATCCCGCGATGGTTGGATTTAGTACCTACTTAATTGGCCTCATCCCATACCCTGGGTTGTTTAGATATGGAAAGGGTAACCAAAACTTAATAATATACTCATCCGAAATGAAAACGCACCACTTCAATATAATATGGATAAATCAGATTTTATATGGGACACGAAACATGACTTTACAAAAGGCTAGGATCAGCTTAATTTATGTCAAATATGGTGAGAAATGATTCCTTTTGGCGGAAAATATGGGAATCACTGTGAAAAATAGAAAGTCAGCTTTTTAAAACAGACGGGGAACAGAGGAGGCAAATGTGCGTATTTTGCCCTACTTTCATATTGCAGCTATATAGGGACCGATATTGTCCGTTCAGAGACAGTTCTTAAATGGACAGTAACACACATGCTGGCTTGGCAGCTCCAGAAAATAACTAATCGCCTTATTCTAAGTTCTAGATGTTGTGTAAATTATCCGTTGTGTAAATTATCCAGTACATCCTATTTTACTTGTCCAGAGGATTCGAAAATATTTTAAAATCCAAGACACAATTGAAAAGGTTTACGTTAGGCTTTTCAATTTTTTAAATTAGGTGTGTTAAGATAAAATTTGCATCATCAATTAATTGGAATATTGTAAAATAATACAATTTGTTGACCAGAATAAAGATTGGGACATAGTATTCAGTTACAGCAAGAGTGGTATTGAGTCTTTAAATAAAAGGAACTGGGAACAATGCAACCCCCAGAGTGCTCTGGAAGACTAAACGATATGTCAAAGTTGAAGGCATGAAAACTAGGGCTTTCTGTCGAAGATTTGAGTGGCTAAACTTAATAACAGGACTTTAAATTTATACATAGTCATGAGACGAGGAACCCCTTTGATTTTCAGCAATTTCTGATATTTACTGCCAGAGTTATGGCCCTTGATCCCCAAATCCATGATATTGAATGTTTCGTATAATAAACGTTGGCATGGGGCAGAACTTTATAAAGACCAAACAAAGTCTAATGATTTTCTGATAATTACTTAAAGTTACATTATGGGAGATAAGATAAAGCGATGGCAGTTCTCACTAAAATAGTTAAAAACTAGATAGTGTAAAGGTAATTTGTTGAAAATTTCAGTCAAATTGGTCCACTATTAGCCGAGAAAAAAGCATTTCAAATATTCACTAAGCCACGATCATCATTACTCAAATCATTAATATAAACAGCATAGTCTCAATTATCCACTTGATTGGTTTAATTATCAACGGTCATTAAGCGGCTTATAGGAATTCAATCCGCCAACATCAAAGGCTAGCCTTGAATTTAAGAGTTTATTATGGTCTGGATATGTTAATTAATGTCTAATTGATTATTTAGATAACATCTCAGGCCTAAAGAAAGACCTGTAATAAGCAGACTTTGCTCTTGCATAATGCTATTTTAATGAGTTGCTACTTTTAATCAGATTTTAGTGTATTATAAATAATTCATTACCGAAAAAAGGAAAAATATGCGACAACTCTTGTTGACTGCCCGAACAATTAATTTAGTATATTTAAGAGTTTGTTACATATCTCATGTAGCAATGATCTTTATGTTAAAATCATATTTGGGGTGTATTTTATCAGTTCTATCACATATGTAATAATGACTGGCACCAATATTGTCCTTTAAGATGGACATCACTATAGATTTTAATATAACTTCACGCTGTGTTCTTATAAATGTTGTCCTTATTGAAAGCTGTAACAAGATAATTTTATTACTACAGTATATATATATATATGTACCATCTGGTTTGCAAAACGATATGTACATGTATAATAAACATAAAACTCATATTTAATTAACTAGAACTATTTCTACAAATGTTATCAGTCTTTTCACAGGAAATGGAAAAAAAATATTCTTCATCGTGGTTGTCACGATTTGATACCTGAAAATTGCCACTCGTGCAAAGTAACCTCAGCCGCGTCTTCAAAAAGCACAACGAAAACCAATAGCATTAATAGTATGATTTTAAGACAATAAATACAAAATCAATAATCAAAATCTAGAGTTCAATACGTCGATGGGTTCATTTCGTGACCCATTCGAATTCCCAGGAAACGCGTTATTTGCACACAAATAAAACACTTCTAAACACAAATAAAGACACTGCTAAGAGATAAATGGCGTTTAACGCCCACTCGACACAAACTAGGTAATTTCGGGAGTAACATATTGTTTGATTTTATTTCAATAATTCGCTTGCGCGTAGGGGTCTTTAGCAGTGGGAGGAAACCAGAGTACCCAGAGAAAAACCCACGAGGTTGGACAGGCGATCCTACCCCTTGTCGCGTACAACCGGGGATTCGAAACCACGCCAGCGCGAGTTGACTCAATGGTAGGCCGTATGATACAGCGCGCACACACTAACCATTCGCACCCCCCCCCCCCCCCCCCCCCCGGAGTAAAAAGTTTTATTTTCATCCCTTCAAGTTTTAATTGGTCAACACTGTAACACTCGCGCAGTTGTTTGAACATCGAAGTTGAGACATTTAGGCCTATAGATCGTTGTTCCATGTAAATTGTGTTTCTACCAGTCAACCATACATATAGTTTCACAACTTGTCTAATCGAACATGGTCAATATCTTTACTGCAAATAAACAAGAATAAAACCAACAAAGAGAATAAAGGACTGCAAAAGACAAATTGTAGGGGATATATGATTTTGGGGGCATAATACAAAAATATGCAAATGACTACGAAAAAAGTCACTATAGAACCTAACAGAAGAAACATTTCCAGTTACATGTGACTCCCAAATGCACTAATAGCTACCGCATGGAATGCAGGTGATGCTTGGGATCATCAAAGGGGTCCAACCCAAGATTTGCACGACTCTGACTTTGAATGTCACAGTCATTGTGGCATTGAATTCCAGGGTGGAAACATCAGTTTAATTGTTTTAGTGACCAGAAAACAAATTTTGATATGCGTCGGCTTACCCAAAATGAAAGGTTACGTGCCCTTGGCATGCTACAGATCGGCACAACACAGGCGGTTGTGGCGGGGACGATGAATGTTTCTCAGTCTGTCATAAGCAGGCTATGGTCCAGATACCGTGATACACAATCTGTAAAGGACAGACCACCTCAGGTCGACCAAGGGCGACAACTCAAGCCCAGGATCGATTTATATGTACCTTGGCCTTGAGAAATCGTGTCATCACAGCAAATCAGATCAGCGCTCGTCTTCAAACAGACACTGGTGTGAGAGTGAGTGGCCAGACGATTCGGAATCGACTGCATAGGGGTCATCTTCGCGCCCGACGTCCTCGCGTGATCCCTTGTTTGAGAGATCATTACATTCAGGCAAGACGTCGTTGGTGTAGGGATCGTCAACACTGGGATAATCGACGCTGGAGCAATGTGATGTTTTCAGATGAGTCAAGGTTCACTGTTGATTTTTTGGACAGACGTAGGAGGGTGTGGCGTCGTCGAAACGAGCGCTTCCAAGACGTTAACGTCATCAGACATGATCGATTTGGGGGTGGTTCTGTTATGGTGTGGGGAGGCATCACTGTTGCTGGAAGAACGGCTTTACATGTTGTTGCAAGGCGTGTTACAGGTCAGTACTACCGGGACAACATCTTGGAAGTCCATGTTGTGCCGTTCCCACGACGTCATGGCTGCCGTTTCATCTTCCAGGATGACAACGCATGATGGCACAGGGCCAGGATCGTTACAGGTTACCTCCAACAACAGAACATCACCACATTACCTTGGCCAGCACTGAGTCCCGACCTTTCCCCCATCAAGCATGTCTGGGACATGCTTGGACAGAGGTTAGGTCAACGCCAACAACGTCCTGCCTATGTCCAAGAACTTGCTGCTGCGTTGCAACAGGAATGGGACAATCTGAACCAAAATGACCTCAGACGTCTCATTAGGAGTATGCCACGTCGGATCAATGCTTGTTTGGTAAACAGAGGATTTACCCGTTACTGACTTTGTTGTGATGCTGTGGTAACTTTGCTGTTTGACCCCGGGTATCATTTACCCTTATAATGGTCAGTCTGTGCCTTACTTAGTCTAACGATCATTTGGAATAAATCGATGAATGTGAACTTATTTCATTTTGTCATTTGTTTCTTCGTCAGTTTCATTAGATGACTTTAATAACACTTAAAAGTCAAATATCCCCTACCTTTTTTGAATAGTATATATTATTCTATAAAGGTACATTGTATTATCTACACTGGCAAAATATGTACATTTAAACCATTACCTTTTTAACACAATACAAAATTGACATAATTTTACCTAAAGTCTGCTAAAATTAACCCATGATCAACACGAATGAACAATACTATAAAGACTGTCAATGACATACTTTCCATCCCTGCGTTTATATACCTATATTGTGCACGAGCAGCATGCCTCAAAATTGCAGTGACAATTCCGATGTGTTTGGGGGATACAGCCGAGCAAATTACAAAATGAGTTTAGGGGATCCTAATAAGACAATAAATTGTGAACATAATTTAGTTATAGAATTCAGATGTAACAAAAAATATGATGGTGACAGTGGTGAATTCATATCCTGTACTTAATGTAAATTTCATTTGCTAACTCATTTTTGCATACGTAGAATGTTCAGTTCCCCGGAAATATTCAAGATAATTACACACGCGTTACACACGCGTTTTTCTATTTATTTCAGTCTGAAAATGTTCTAATATAGCTTTAGTAATGTGGTTTTGCAACATAAATCCCACTCCACTAACCTGACTGTTGTAACTGAATTCACCGGACACCCGAAATATCACTCCTCGAAAATACAAATCGATGAAACAAGTGACGACGATATCCGAAAAAGCAGAGTGATCCAGACTAGTTATTTTAATAAGGAGTAAGGTAGCCTGTTCAACCTCGTAGGTTTTCTCCGGATCCCCCGGTCCCCCCTCCCCCAGCTGAAGACCCCTAAGCGCAAAGCGAATTATTGAAATAAAATTAGACCATATGTTAGTCCCGAAATGACATAACTTGTGTCGAGTGAACGTTCAACCCCAGATCTCTCTAGCTTAATTACTGAGTGAGGTTTTCGAAAATAACAAAATAATGCCGATTCGGAATAACCAAAATTTCAGATTTATAGTATGTGGGAAATGAAAAAAAAAAATACTAGGAGGGGTGGTAATATGTCGATAATCGGATGGAAGAAAATAAAGCGTATATGTATTCATTGATCGCAGCTTTATCAATATCCATGTCAATTTACGTATTGAGATAGCAATGTAAGGTAATAAAATCGATTTATGTTGAAATCTTTCTAGCGTATTATAATATGCAATTATACAATAACATGTCAGGTGACAGCTGTTATACTGTGTGGTAAGGATAAGTAGGTTCGTTTGTTATTAGTTTGTTTTATTTGATAGAAGTTGCTCAGTGTCCATACGATGCTGTCTATTTTGTGCTTGGGTGTTCTGTTTGCGTCTACTGGTTGTAATGGGGACCTCGCCGCACCTGTGAAGATAGATGTATATTACGAGACTTTGTGTCCAGATTCAAAACATTTTCTTCTAACTCAGCTGAAGCCCACCTACCATAAGTTGAAAGATATTTTGGAGATTACCTTAATACCTTACGGAAAAGCTACAGTAATTTTAGTTGCAGTTATTATTGTTTCAAACGCCACCATTTTAATGTGGTAGTATATTGCCCTAACCTTTTCCGACCGCTCATACTATATTGGTAACGTAGACAATTTTATACATTGTTAAGGTGATAAACAGAAAAGTCATATCGAATGTCATTAACTTCTGATGCATTTCCGAGGAAATGATGAAATCATCGGCGATGTCCGACGATAATTCACAGGATTATACTCCTTAATTACGAAACCGTCTCGAACCTCCAGCGGCAACACTCGTTTCCATCGTGGTTTAGCATTATTAATGCTTCAGAAAAAGAAGGCCTCGACAAGATCCAACGTTTCGTTGTTCGGATGGGTTCAGCGAGGCCCAAATTCACACTGGTGTGCCCATAAAAGAATCTTTAATGGCTGTATTAGTATCTGCATTAGTTTATTACAGATGCAATTGGAGCGATATCTACATGATGTTATATATTACAAGAACTATTTGAATGTTATTATTACAGGAAAAAAAAGAAGCAAATGGTTCCTACACATTCACCTGTCAACATGGTATTAATGAATGTTATGGCAACGTCATTCAAGTACGTCAATATGGCGGTATATTAGCGCCAAAAGTCTAACATGCTATCGTCTAATTTCTTACTTCTATAATTCATGTAATTTCTAACCTCCATTCATGTAACTTCTAACTTCCATTCATGTAATTTCTAAATTAAGACAATGTATAATTCAACTTCTTTATTTGTTCAGTGTAAATATCAATTCTATTTCATCTTATTTCTAATATTGGGGCGACAAATGTCTACTTCATTGTGGTATTACATGTTAAGCATGAACGGCAAACAAATTTAGAATTTTGATACTTCTACCTAGCAACCATCATTATGACATCGTTTGGTGTCGCCACCGTGTGCTTAGTTTGGCGATTGAGCACCTGATCGGGACCATTCTATTGATACAAACGACTCGCTCTTCGTCAGATTGAGTGGCTTTGCCTGAGTGTTAAAATTGGAAACAACATTGGGAGAGAGAGATGGAGACATGGGGTTTAACATCCACTCGACACCAACCAGGTCATTTCGGTATTAACGCCGTTCAATTGTATTTCAATAATTCGCTTGCGCGTAGGAGTGTTTAGCAGTGGGAGGAAACCGGAGGACATGGAGAAAACCCACGAGGATGGAAAGGCCGCCCTGCTCCATGTCACGTAAAAACGGGAAATCGAAACCACGCCAGTTTATTCAATGACAGACCTTATGTTACAGCGTGCACGTGCTAACCATTCGGCCATCCTACCCTCTAAACAACATTGAATGTATGGTTTACAAATACTATTTCGAATACCGTGGCTAAGTGGGTAAGACGCAGGCTCGCTAGGCTGTGGGTCGGGAGTTCGATCCCTGTATTGGTCAAAAAAAGTTCATCCAGATTTTCTGGCGTGGTTCTCCCTTATTAGTGTCTTGTCGTTCCGATGGGATGAAAACCCGAGGTTCCATGTACAAGTTGGCGTGCACGTAAAAGATCCCGTGACCGTTATACTTCGATATAAGTCCAGGTCGTAGATCCGCTCTCCGGGCAATATTTCCCTAAAGCACACTGCATGCTGTATGTCCGTCTCCATTAGCCCGGTTAGGAACAGAACAATAGGACGTTAAACCCTCTTTCATTTCATTTCATTTTCTATTTCAAATATAAGCTAAACGGGATTTGGAGAATTTTATTTTATTTTTTTTTACGGTAGAGCCAATAATTAATATTTATATGCAGTTGGTCTATATTAACACAGGCAGGCGCGGGTCCAGAGGGGGGGGGGGGGGATCTAGGGTGTCCGGACCCGCCCCCCCCCCTCCCCGCTCAGGCTTGAAAATTTGAAACTTAAATCTATGCGATTTTATTGGCGATTTTTAGACCTGTAATTTTGGAATTAACCTTCCGGAAATACGCCAGAATGCACCAAATTGAATCTAATTTACCAAATTTTTCTGGGGGAGCGCCCCCAAACCGCCCGTTAATTGGTTGAGCGCAATTAGTTAAGAATTTATCAAACCTAGACACCCCCCCCCCCGCAAAAAATCCTTTGATCCGCGTCTGACTGAGTTTAATACTAAGTGGCCTCTCTCTCTCTCTCTCAGCACGCCTTCCAACCTTCAACCAAACGAAGAATGGGTCGTTTATACCAAATAATGGTCCCGATAAGGTGCGCAATCACCCAATTGAGCACGCAGTGGCGACACCAAACGATGTCATAATGATGGTTGCGAGGTAGAAGTATCAAAATTCTAAATTTGTTTGCCGTTCATGCTTAACATGTAATACCACAATGAAGTAGACATTTTTCGCCCCAATATTAAAAATAAGATGAAACAGAATTGATATTTACACTGAACAAATAAAGAAGTTTGGTTATACATTGTCTTAATTTAGAAATTACATGAATGGAAGTAAGAAGTTGCATGAATGGAGGTTAGAAATTACACGAACAGAAGTAAGAAATTAGACGATAGCATGTTAGAATTTTGGCACTAATATACCGCCATACGTCAAGGGTTTTTATAATTTTTACATATTGCTTGCCTGGTGCTAATTAATATTTGCTTGGTCATGCAGTGTGGAGCAGGAACAGGAGAAATGATATACATTGAGAATTATATAGTTAGATGCTTTGTGATCAAATTTTAACAATGTATCGTGTAAATAATTGTAATTAGTTTGAGAGCTACGGAGGCTGGCTGAAAAGTTCTAAGCCTGAGAATAGATCAATAAATGGGCTGAAACAAACAAGTACAATCATTGAATTAACCATATACATAAGAACTGTAGATGTACATTATTGTCTTCAAGTACCTGTAACGATTCACATCAACTCTGATACATGCTGACATGCCTCTCACTTTTCCACAGTGGGCTGTGGAATTTAAGTGTGACAGAGAGAGTCTCAATGATAAAATCAATGGCATTCATTCAAGAAAACATTTCCCGAGTGTATGACATGGTAATTGACCCCTCGACAAATTGTCTGTGTTTTGGGCATCTGTGATTATAGTGTTGTAGACATTATCGTCGACGAGTTAGAAATGGCAAAGTTTAGAAACAGATCCTTATAATGTTTTGGGTGAGACCTGTTTCCAAAACTGAACTGCCGGTCGTCATTTTGCCAGCTGTGAACGACTTGTGTAATGAAGTAAAATAAATAGAAACCATCGACTTTGTACAGGTCTTTTCCCCAGTCATCCAGTCCCCGTATTTCCATCTTATTTATACTATATGTCTACTTTCACTGTAATTTTAGCCGTGGTGTAAATTTTAATTAATTTAAAGATCTAATACGTCAACATGAGATGACCATAAGAGACTAACTTATTTTCTTTCACTAAACATGTAATTACAGTATATGAATATTGTATTTTAGGCGTGTGCTATTAAACATATAAATGATTTTGATGTGTACTCTCAATTTATTTTCTGTATGGAAGAAGTCATATCTACGGTTGGTCCTGAAAAGGCTGCACGTAATGTAAGTACATTTAGTTCTAAGTGTTACTCATACTTCCGTTTCCAAGCCATCCGTTTTTCGGTTTCCATTCTGATTAAAACACAGATCCTATTTCGTTTCGGGTTTTTTTTTATATTTCAAAATTTCGTTTTACTTCTATTTGCTACACTAGGGCGTGGAAGAGTTATTACATAACATCCGTTCTGGTTGATCTGGGCGACTAGTAACTATACTTGTTACCTTAAAATGTGTTTAAGGTAACAATTGGTACAGTCATAAGACCCCTTACGCAAGTTCAAACAGGTTCAAACGCACAATTGTCAACACACATCATTACAGTTTGTATTAAAATAAGTAATTCTATCACAAATAGTGAAGACTGGACCATTAAAATAGTTACCGAACAGTATTTCTCTGCATAGCGCTGTTTATTTTGTAGGCCTATGACGTATTACGCAACTTGCGGCCATGACGGTCGGCCAGTTGAAATTTCGCGTAGGAGATGGGTTTCATCAAATCATATAATTATGCGGTAAGGCCTCACCTTCATTTCAATAAGAATTGATTTATTATATGTTAAGCTGCGTGCAGTACTGTTTTGGGTCAGTTAATTTGTAAATTAAGCGAGCTATAGGTCAGTAAACTTTTTGTAGTCATTTGACTAAAAAACTTGCGCAAAGGAACTCGGTAGGAAAAACCACTACTGCGACTGGAGTAAGACGGAAGACAGCAGTAGTGGAACCATTTCTAGTGGGCGACTAGCCAATGAAATGGTAAGTTACTGTAATTTAATGGCCTGCGTTGCACGGAACTGTTGGTATACTACTGGAAACATCAACACTGATTGGTTTACAAATATCTGAGGGTTAAAAGTCGATCGTGTGACCCCTGGCGCGACCTTCCACTACAACTGGTCAGATCTTCATGTGGTGAAGGCCATCGAAAGTATTTAAAAAAATGCAGATGTATACTTTAATCAGGTTCAACCATCATTAGGAATTATGATTAATGTTGTCAGAGTTATTGTTCTTCCTTCAAAAATAAATTTCGCAATTTTTGTTGGCTTGTAAATTACATGACGGGAGTTACTGGTTGAGAGAATACCGTCTGTTCAAAATGTTTGTAAAGAAACAGACAATGAGAATATATAGTGTTATATGGCGAGGGGATGGTGGGGGTTAGTGTTATTGAATCTTGTTATGACCTGGGCACTGGTCATGATATATATTGCTGTATTATATAGAGATGCTCAATTTTTTACTGTTTGAGTTTTAGAGTATCCCCCCATCACCGAAGACCAATTGATCTTATAACAACATGTAAACTACCAATATTTGAATAATCTATGTCGATCCTTGGACAATAAGTATGGGTGTAGTAGTAGCTGGTGGTTAATCATCTGCTTCCAAAATCCGACATTTGTATTAAGCAACTAATCACAGGGGCGGGTCCAGAGGGGTGGGGTCCACCTCCCACCGCCCTTGCTCATCTACGTACATAAAAAAAATCATCTACGTACATAAAAAAATAATGCCTTGTATCAATGAAATTACATCATTATACTTGATCCTACATCAGCATAAAAATGATTTATCTGTTTAAAAAGCTCAATTTGTATGTATGCCTATGTAATTTAGAGACGATGATGTCAGATTTCCGTGACAGAAACCTGGCAAACCGTCATTATAATGTAACACATACTTTGATTTAAACAGTATTTATTTAACATATAATGACATCAATACATAATAAATTATATGGATTTAGAAACAAGCTATATAGCTTATTTTAATCCGTCTCCCGTATTATGTCGACCAATCATTATCTTAAACATGTTTTATTTTATCGCAGTGTTCTGCAACTAAATCACTGCCCATTGATGATATTTTAACCTGTGCTACAGGAAACGAAGGAATGAGGTTACAGCATGATTCAGCTATACAACAAGGCTCGTTAAATCCGAAGATAAATTGGGTCCCGTGGGTTGTTATAAACAATGTGAGTACTCAGTGGTGTCCTTTACCTGGTTTAGGATTACTGTTATCTTTTTATTTTGTATTTCTTGGCGGATAGGTTTCGGGTGGGAAGGGGGAATGTGTGGGCTTTTGATGATAAGGTTTGATATTCAGTCAAATTACTGATGATATTTTCCCAAACCCTGACTACATTTTCAAAAACACTCTTTGTAGAATTTATGGAATGTGTTCGATGATATGTTTTCTAAAATTATTAAAGATGCATTATAGGAGATTAGATAAAGAGGTGGCAGTTCTCACTATAATAGTTAAGATAAGGCGGTGGCAGTTCTCACTATATAATAGTTAAAAACTATATGATGTAAAGGGAATTTGCTGAAAATTTATGACAAATTGATCCACTTTGAACCGAGATTTTAGCGATTGTATCTTGAGCCTAGCCTCGATCATCATTACTAAAGTCGGTACGATAAAAAAACCCTCACTTATCCATTCTATAATTTAATTATTAAAGGACGTTAAGCAGCAAATAGGATTGTAATCCAGTAAATATCGCAGGCAAGCACAGCCATCGAGGGCTGATTATGGTCTTGATAAGTTTATTAATGTCGAATTAATAATTTAGATAACCTTTCAGAATAAAGAAAGACGTGTAATTGGTAGATTTAGCTCTTGCATAATATATGTTTAATTGTATATATATCTTACAGATACATACAGATAGGATAAAAGAAGAATCTGCAAAAAATCTACTTGGATTGGTGTGTGAGACCTATCAGGTAAAGACTGAATACGTCCAATAGGGACATTATATTATCTTCATATTCTGATTGAACAATAAATAGCCATTATACGCCTTCCTTGGTTATGGGGCGTAAGTTTTCGTCGAGCACAATTCAATGCGGGACGAGAGATAGAGGATGGGGACAAAAAGAGGGTGCGAGAGGTGGAGTGGGTGCGTAAGGGTCTTCAGCAATGGGAGGAATCGTGAGAACCCGGGGAAGAGTCACAACTTTGGACAGACGACCGTGCCCCCTGTATCCTAGAAGCCGGGAATCAAAAACACCAATGACAGACCTATTGATTTAAAGCGCACGCATTGAAACACTCGGCTACCCGTTTCCTGTTGTAAATATCAACAATTCAGTCAAAATGAAAAGTAAATCTATTTTAGGGGTTGGTACAAGGTGTTCTAAAGGGTTAACCATAACCTAAATGATGCATATATTCCATGACTATTTCATTAATATCCTTTATATCATAGATAAGGGAGGTAATAGGTTTATTCAGTTAGAGTATTTTTTTTTTTATCAAAACCAACCTCTATTGGTCCAGAGCAAACTAGAATGTTCATCTGTTAATATAAGCTTGAAAATATATTGATTGAACAACACCACTGCAAGAAGGTGTAGAGATTTCACAATCTGTAATGTTCTAATTGGTCCAAGCGTGAATTCTTATTCCTGTCTGTACTGAGATCATTGTCCTTATGAAATATTTTTCTTTCAGGGAACTCAACCAGCAGCCTGCAACAACTAAGAACGAAAGCTGTTTAGAGAAGATAGTTTTATTAAAAACCCCATGACTTAAAACGCACGCATTAAACCATTTGCCCCAAGCTTCAGTTAATGTTTTAAATCTTATATGACAAATATAGATTTTAAGATATAAATGTTAAGTTTTGTATACAAATGTCGAAATACGACAAAAAGTGAAGCATGGGGGACAATGAATTAAAAACTAAGAATAAAGAGCGGTTTGGCTTCCCATATCTACACGTGATAATATTTCAAATTTAAAGCATTTAATTTTTGCAAAAGCCGTGTTATATAAAACCTACAGGCAATTTAGACAAAAATAAATGGGGTTTTACGTCCACTCAACAAAAACTACCGGTAGGTCATTTTCGGACTAACATATGGGAAGAAACCGGAGTACCCGGAGAAAAATAATGAGGTTTAGAGCTGAGTGTAGCCGAGTAAACGATTGAAAATGAAAAGAACATTTTTGGGGAATAATTTTAACCAGAATGAAGTAAAAGATACACCAGATTAAAGCGCTATTAAATATAATTAAAGTGCATACGCTTTTAAAAATAACATCCATCTGATTGATCGGATTCGTCTGAACAAGTCTGAATTGGCTAAATGGAAAAAGACTAAGTGAAATAAGATATTTTTATATGATTCAACCGAAGGTTCTATATAGGCAACGCTGATTTACGTTAAACCAACTGCTTCTATTTATTTTATGACTTACATTGAGCTGGATAAACTTTGGTCTGTTGCCATTAAAATATCATAGGTGGGGTTCTCTCCTTGCTTTTATAAAACTGGTCGTAAAATATGTTTCTGTAATTTGTCTTGATGTTTCTAGCTTACGCACAAATTTGATGTGTGACAATCCTATCTGAAAGTTTTGAACCCAATATTGAATTCAGTACACCAACATCCCCATTACAAGCAACATCCACAAGGACAGGCACGGGAACATAAATGTGGGGGTGTAAGGGGGAGGGGGGTATACCCCTCCAGTGAAAGAAATAGTCTGTCGCAAAATCAGTGCAGTTGGTCAAAAAATAGGAGCAGTCGGTATCAAAATAAGTCTTCAATGCATTCGTCACCCTCTACATACAAAACATTAGTATGAAATAACCATGCCAAATTATCATGTTTGAAAAAATGTTGTGTTTCACTCTTATTCGGTCTCAAAATAAGTGCAATCACTGCAGTAGGTCTCAAAATTATGCAGCAACTTCATGAATTAATGAGGTAAACAAACAATGCCAGAATAGATCCTAAATAATATGTATTTGCGTGAGTCCGTGCGTTTAAATTGCATACGTCACACACATATATAAAATAACCAATTCTACGTGTCATGTTTGGAATAATAATTGTCACTCTTATTCTGTTGTGAGTATGTTGTTCTATGAAATGTTTTTCCCCCATGGCAAAAAAATAGTTAGTATCAAAAAAGTAGTCACCGCAGTCGGATGTCTGACTAAATGAATTAATGAGGTAAACAAATGCTATAAATAAAGTTTTTAAAGAGGTAACTATTTTATTTGCTCTGAGAATTATATTTTTTAAAATATTTATAAATAAGGAAGTGAATGAATTGAAAATAATAATCTTTAAAGTGATTACATGTAGTTACAATAGTTGAAAATAAAATTTAAAAAGTTATATAATCTTTGGGAAACTTTGGTTTAAAAACAAATTTGAAGGGTTTATGGGAAATACACCATCAGGTTATAATAGTCCCTGTTTATCTATAACAACGCAATAACTTCAGATGTCAATGTAATTTTCAAATATCAACAATTGACAAATAAAATAAAAGATAGGCTGGCACTGCCAGGCAGGATACGCCCACATTTTTGAGAGATGGATAGAGAACAAGCAATACCGAAAGTGATTTTTCCTACATCATTAAGTCCTGTATTTCATACTGTATTGGGAGCAGCCACTTTGTTGGTCAGTTCCAGTCTGATATTCATGAAATTCGAAGCCGACAATGATTATGGTGTGACGGTACACAACCTAGAAATGTTACTTTTCGTCAAAATCGGATAAGAATTGTGACCTGTAGAGAGTCAACAACCATGATATACCATATTTTTACACTATTCGCGTACAAACGGTGTCCATTTCGTCCGGCAATTTTGGTACGATTTTCACGAAATTCCAACTCAACCTTCCTTACGGTGCAACAGTAATATAATCAGAGTTTTTTTTTAAATCAGATAATAATTGTTCGATAGATAGACAGAGAACAAGCAATACCGAATGTGTTTTTTCCTACAATCAAAGGCCATAATTCATTAAGTTACAATTTGATATGAGCAAATATCGAAAAGAATAAAGATCTTTAGGTTATAAACAAGCATTTCAGGTTTCATCAAAATCGAATTAAAATTGTCACATCTACAGGGTCCACAACTTTGACATACCATATTTTTACACTGTTCGCGTACAAACGGCGGCCATTTTTTCTGGCAATTATGGTCCAATTTTCTCGAAATTCGAACTCAACCGTCCGTAGGGTGTAACGGTGATAGAGTCAAACGCTTTTTCAAATCGGATAATAATTGTGACCTCCAAAGGGACCATAGGCGATTTTTCGGACAATCAGGGGCCATAATTTATTAAGTTACAATTTGATATGCGCAAATATCGAAAAGAATAAAGATCTTTAGGTTATAAACAAGCATTTCAGGTTTCATCAAAATCGAATTAAAATTGTCACCTCTACAGGGTCCACAACTTTGACATACCATATTTTACACTGTTCGCGTACAAACGGTGGCCATTTTTTCTGGCAATTATGGTCCAATTTTCTCGAAATTCGAACTCAACCTTCCGTAGGGTGTAACAGTGATAGAGTCAAACGTTTTTTCAAATCTGATAATAATTGTGACCTCCAGAGGGACCATAGGCGATTTTTCGGACAATCAGGGGCCATAATTCAGGAAGTTACGTTCCGATATGCGCAAATATCGAAAGGAACCAAGATCTTTGGGTTATAACCATGAATTTCAAGTTTCATCAAAATTGAATAAAAAATGTGACTTCTACAGGGTCCACAACCTTGATATACCATTTTTTAACAGTACTCGCGCACAAACGGCGGCCATTTTGTATGGCAATTTTCGTCCGATTTTCCCGAAATTCGAACTCAACCTCCGTTAGGGTGTAATGGTGTATAATCAAACGTTTTTTTTAAATCGGATAATAATTGTGACCTCCAGAGGGACCACACGCGAAAAAGGGTGATTTTTCGGACAATCAGGGGCCATAATTCAGGAAATTACATTCCGATAGGCGCAAATATCGAAAGGAACCAAGTTCTTTGGGTTTTAAACATGCATGTCAAGTTTCATCAAAATCGGTTCAAAATTGTGACCTATATAGGGTCCACAAGCTAAAAACGTGATTTTTCGTAAAATCAGGGGCCATAATCCATGAAGTTTTCATCCGATACATGCCAATATCGAAAGCAGCCGAGATCTTTTGGGGATAAACCTATATTTCAAGTTTCGTCAAAATCGGATAAGAATTGTGACCTGTAGAGAGTCCACAAACAAATTGTGGACGGACGTCCGGACGGACAAGGGGCGACGACAATATACGTCCACATAAAAATGTGAACGTATAAAAATGTTATAATATACATGATCTAAAAATCAAATTTAAAATATTTATTATGGCTTCATTGTACAAGTAGGCTTCACTACATAACACCTATGTTATAGTGTGGCCCTTGCACATCATATTCAACAACAGTGTAATGTGATACGATTTCTAAACAAGGGCTTACAATATGCACAAGTTGTGAAATTTCAGCATAAATATACATGTATTAATCATACACAATATAAAAAAAAAAAATAATCATTAATATCAATAGTTCATTCCATTGGACCTTACATTTGTTCTGGACGAATTTAGCTAACATTTGTGGTCTGAATATGTCTGCCTCACTATTTATATACATTCACTATAGTGCAGATAAATAACATTGTTGTGAGAGTCTTAATTTAAAACAGAAGCTAGATTGCAAACATATATCTCAAAGGATAAACACAGACACAGGCTTTTCAACCTCCACCAATACGCCCAGATACAGAAAAGTAATTTATGCAAGGTATAAAATGATTTATATCAAATCCTGCAGTTTTAACCTGGAATATACATTATGAATTCTATCACACGATTTAAAAGTTAAGATTTTAATGTTACAGAATGTTAAGATTTGGTTGAAAAAGATCTGTCGAAAAACTCTGACGTTGGCTACATGTTGTTCACAAGACATTGTGGACAGACGACCGACGAGTGTGATAACAATATATGTCCACATTATATGCTTGAAAAAAGTGAGGAACTTAATTAGCCTATTAGTATACAAACTTTCTCGAGCTAGTATTCCGCTGCATATACTTTCTAAGAAGAGCCACAAGCAATCAAGCGAAATATATTTAGTTAAACTCTAAACCATGTGAACAAATTCAGAGAAGCAGTTATATCTGACAGGGGATCTGAGTCTCCCTGATTCGTAGATGGGGCTCATAATTGGATCTTGAGTTTGGGAACATAGATCCACCCCTTATCTGACCAGGTCTCGTATTTCTATTATGTTAAATTCATACAAACTTTTAAAAAATGTTTAAAAATCACAACTCACTAAACACACAACCAAGGTAACAAATAAATATACAAACAGAAATAACTCCTCATTCTCTACAGTAAATTCAAATTTTCAGAAAATGAAAGGTACACAACAGTAACCTATTTATGTTTGTGCAACCAATCCACAACTATAATGTTTCTATAACTAGATTGTAATGAATAGCCCCTTTAAATAAACAATAATGGTAAAACACAGTGAGTATTAATATGATAATATCAAAGAAGAATAATATTTTATTTCAAAACATACTAAATAAACAACCCACTTACTGGAATATCAGATTAGGAAGTATGCAAATAGTTGCATTAATTTTGGTAACATTGTTGTAAAATGGGTAAAAAAAAAACCTGCTAGCATGACTCTCACGGTTATATGCTTTCTATTCTGACATGATATAATTGTACATGCTGTATATGGACAGTATTTCAGAACAGTCCTTAATACTTAGTTGTTGATTTTAAATGTCTTATTACAAAATGAGATAAATCTATAAAAATATTTGCAAAAGAAAATTCTTGCTGTAGTTTCGTGATAAACTAATGGTATATAAACCAAATGTAAGTAATACTGACTAATCCACCTCCATCATGCTTTGGTACCAGTTTGAAACCGTCCTCAAAAACTGAAAACACTAAAACCTGGTTTCAAGCTGGTATGATCCGATATATCAGATATGTGTTTGGTTTCCTGTCCATAAATTCTCGCTAAATAACAAAATACATAGAATAACAAAAGAGACCCATAATCGAGATCCAGCTCGGGTCCGAAACTTTGATTTGGTAATTTGGTGTTAAGAAAGTCATCAGTCCAAATATGAATTAAAGTTTTCAAGATAAAAATAAATACACACATGCAGTTTCAATAAACTATAAGCCCATCATTGGCCTCTTCCAAATAGCTCTAGCTTCTGCAATGAGAGCTGAACTCATCACCATTTCCTCAATAACCATAATTATATCTCCACTTTTAGTATAAGATTTACCATATAGCTTACACAATATGATGATCAGTTGGGCTGGTGCGAATTGGACTAAATGATTAATGACTAGGTTTTACGCTCTGACTAGTTCATTGCCATTGGCTTTGGTATGTGGATACAGAATGAAGTATCACTAGACTTAAAGTGAAATAAACAAAGGATTTGTTACAGTCAATACTTTTACTTTATAGGGTTTTGTATATTTCATCTTGGATTTCAGCATCCTATGTTAACATCTATGTAATAGATTAGATTTCAACTCTGACTAGTCAATACATTAATTATCACAGGTTGAATTAAAAATGTACAAAGATAAGGATCGGATCAGACTCACTAGAAACAAACACAGACTTAAAAAAGAATAGGATCTATAAAACAGTTCATATCAGGACCATTCACAAAAATCTACAGGAGAAACAATTCATATCAGGACCACTCACTCAGTCTACATGGGAAACAATTCATATCAGACCAATTCAATAAAATCTATAGGGGAAACAGTTCATATCTCACTAAAATCTATAGGGAACACAGGTCATATCACAACCATTCACCAAATCTTGAGGAAACAGTTTATATGGATCAGAACCATAAAACAAATAATTCACAAATTTTAGTAAATAATATGTAGGCTTGTATTCAATTAATATGTCAAAAGCTGATAGAGACTTTCCCTTTAAGAAAAAATGTCTGAAAAAATAGGCGATCACTTCTCATTAGTGCTCAGTAACTCCAATAGAAGTCAATGTAAAAAGGCAAACTCCTATTAACTGCCACATTTGTAAAGGGGGCTAACTCCTACGACATTTACCACCAGGGGAGTTAACTGCATAAACTTAATAGGGACTAAGACTAGTAATTATTTCCCCTCATTTCATGATGGACGAATGTAGTGCGATTTATAAATAAACAATTTTTCCCTTATTTTTTTTCTCCCCTCTTCCTGCATTTTTGGGTTGACTTTTTGGTCTAGAGTTGGAGAAAAGGCATCAAATTTTCAATTTCATAGCAGTTTTGGGTAATACTGAGGATATTACAGCGGAGGGATAGGGGGTGTAAAATGTCTTTCTGTGGAGCAATCATTGTGTCGGAAGTGAGATTTTTACCCCAGCCAACTTCAAATCCCCGTAGCAAAAAATCTAAATGGTCAACCCCCTACAAATTTATTATGATGAGGAGATTGCCAAATGTGGTCCCCATTGTGCCTAAAAAGATTGGAACCTACGGAATGTTGAGAAAAAAACTACAGCTTGTGATGTTACATGCTTTTAACATTGAAGTCAATGGGCAAATAATTACTAGTCTGAGTCCATAGAGATCTATAAAGATATTAGATAATCATGAAGTTATATATACAACCTATGACTAGCTGTGATCACTGGGTTTTCTTCTCCTCCGTCTTTGGTTTAGGTGGATGATAAAAAGGAAGTACAACTAGTGCCACCATGGCCATGATATGCAAATACCAATAGAGAGAGCTGAAAATATAAAAGGGAAATAACCCTGAACATATAACTTTTAATGCAAAAAAAATATATTAAATAGAAACAAAATGGCTAGCATATAGATCACACAACTTTAAAATACAGTGATGGTAAATTGTAAAATTATTTTCAAAGATAGGCTGGCACTGCCAGGCAGGATACGCCCACATTTTCGAGAGATGGATAGAGAACAAGCAATACCGAAAGTGATTTTTCCTACATCATTGAGTCCTGTATTTCATACTGTATTGGGAGCAGCCATTTAGTTGGTCAGTTCCAGTCTGATATTCATGAAATTCGAAGCCGACAATGATTATGGTGTGACGGTACACAACCTAGAAATGTGACTTTTCATCAAAATCGGATAAGAATTGTGACCTGTAGAGAGTCCACAACCATGATATACCATATTTTTACACTATTCGCGTACAAACGGCGACCATTTCGTCCGGCAATTTTGGTACGATTTTCACGAAATTAGAACTCAACCTTCCTCACCAAAATCGAATTAAAATTGTGACCTATACAGGGTCCACAGCCATGATATACCATTTTTTTAACAGTATTCGCGTACAAATGGTGGCCATTTTGTCTGTCAATTTTGGTTCGATTTTCCCGAAATCTATACTCAACCTTCCTTACGGTGTAACGGTGATATAATCAAACATTTTTTAAATCGGATAATAATTGTGACCTCCATAGGGACCACAGCTAAAGAAAGGGGGATTTTGCGTATAACCAGGAGCCATAAGTTACGATCCGATATGCGCAAATATCGAAAAGAACCAAGATCTTTGGGTTATTACCATGAATTTCAAGTTTCATCAAAATCAAATTAAAATTGTGACCTTTACAGGGTCCACAACCTTGATATACCATTTTTTAACAGTATTCGCGTACAAACGGCGGCCATTTTGTATGGCAATTTTGGTCCGATTATCCTGAAATTCGAATTTCAAGTTTCATCAAAATCAAATTAAAATTGTGACCTTTACAGGGTCCACAACCTTGATATACCATTTTTTAACAGTATTCGCGTACAAACGGCGGCCATTTTGTATGGCAATTTTGGTCCGATTATCCTGAAATTTGAACTAAACCTTCCTTACGCTGTAACGGGAATATAATCAAACGTTTTTTTAAATCCGATAATAATTGTGACCTCCAGAGGGACCACAAGCTAAAAAAAAAGGCAATTTTGTGTATAATCAGGGGCCATAATTCAGGAAGTTACAAACCGATATGCGCAAATATCGAAAGGAACCAAGATCTTTGGGTTATAACCATGAATTTCAAGTTTTCATCAAAATTGAATTAAAATTGTGACCTCTACAGGGTCCACCACCTTGATATACCATTTTTTAACAGTATTCGCGTACAAACGGCGGCCATTTTGTCGGTCAATTTTGGTCCGATTTTCCCGAAATTCGAACTCAACCTTCCTTTGGGTGTAACGGTGATATAATCAAACGGTTTTTTAAATCAAATAATAATTGTGACCCCCAGAGGGACCACAAGCTAAAATCAGGGGCCATAATTCAGGAAATTACATTCCGATAGGCGCAAATATCGAAAGGAACCAAGTTCTTTGGGTTTTAAACATGGATGTCAAGTTTCATCAAAATCGGTTCAAAATTGTGACCTCTATAGGGTCCACAAGCTAAAAACGTGATTTTTCGTACAATCGGGGGCCATAATCCATGAAGTTTTCATCCGATACATGCCAATATCGAAAGCAGCCGAGATCTTTTGGGGATAAACCTATATTTCAAGTTTCGTCAAAATCGGATAAGAATTGTGACCTGTAGAGAGTCCACAAACAAATTGTGGGCGTATAAAAATTAAAATTTAGATTGTCACCGTAGAGGAACTGAAAACATCAACTTCTGACCGACCAAGGTCATGTTTCATAATAGAATGTATTACACATTAAACAAAATATGTGACCCATCACATTGAAACGGGTAGTAAATTGCATCGGACTGTATTATTCTAGCAATCAAAATATAAATGTATGTAAATTTTTGTTGACTCAGATCTTCATAAAAAAAGCTTCATAAAACCTTATTAATATATTCCAAGAATGGAATTGCCACAGAAATTTTGTTTCAATAACTCATTTTTAACCAGGACATATTTGGTAATATCTTGACCATGGAACATGATATGGAGACATTAATGGTACTAAAATGAAGCTCTGGACCCAAGGAGTTTGATTATGGGCATAAGTCAATATTTCCAAATTGCTATTTACTACCCATTTCAATGTGATGGGCCACAAATACACATCAGATTAGTAGGCTGTAAACAGAACTATTAAAAAAATAGTAAATATTGTCAAAGTTAAAGACTGTCTTAATAAACTTTTTCAGGATTAGGCTTATGATTTTTACAATGGGAGGTAACTCATGGCAGGAATTTTTTTCACTTCGACGACAATCCTTTGTTTTTACATGAACAAAAAATGTTGCTATAAGAAGACAAATATTTAAAACTTCGCGGATTTCAGTTAATTGGAATACAGATTGATTATTTTAAACACATTATTATAGATTTACTGTCTCACTAGAAGCAATAATGTCACAAACAAAATCTAGTGCTACTGCTTTTGTATTTAAATATTTTTTTCCGGGCTATTTGAACAGATTCTTTTGATATTAATAATATCCATTATATGGAATTTGATCATCATCTGGATCAAGAAATATTTAGAAAAAATTTATTTTAAAGATTCACTATTTCTAGAAATCTGAAAAGCAATAAAATACAGAGCAAAAATCAATCATCTAAATTGAATTCAAAATTTGAATAGAACTTGAAAATCTTCTATCAATATGACCTGTGAGTTACTAGCTTTAATTAAACTACAATCTAAATCATTAAAATTAATTTTTAAAAGCAAAGTTAACTTATTAATACCAGTGCATTTAACTTTTCAAATATTTTTATTTCTAATAATAATATAGGAACTAATATATTTGGCTTAGGACAAAATAAAGTGTTGAATTGGGTTGATCTAAAATATATATAATTTGTCTTGCCATTTGAGACTAAATACATGAAGTTTTCTTTAAAATCATCAATACTTTACTTTGATAACATTTCTTCCGTGTGAGCGAAAGAATGATGAACTTTGGTTCGCAGTGACAAACAGTAGCTAATATAAAATTACATTCACTACTTCTGTACTACTAGATCCAATTTACCCCAAAATCTAACTCGGTGTTTATTCCTATATGGAAAAGCCGGTTGTAAATATGGGGGATTTTTTTAATCAAATTATCAGTAGTGTCTAAGAGTGGCTCACACTGCATCTAACAATTATTAAAAACTGAATTATCATAAATAGAAAAAAAGTTGTTTTTAGAACTACTAACATTAAAAACAACAATTATTGCTTCAATAATTTCATGCATATATTATGTGTATTTGTAAATTAGTTAAGCATATCACAGGATTAAGGAAATGTCACTCAAACCCACTTTATAAAAAAGAGAGAGAGAGTGAACTGGGGTTTAATGTTTACTCAATACAAACTAATCATTTTGTGATTAAGATGGTTTAAGTTTGTTTCAATAATTCACTTGCGCGTAGGGTTTTTTGAAGTGGGAGGAAACCAGAGGAACTGGAAAAAACCTACAAGTATGGACAGGACACTCTACTCCTTGCCACCTACAACCAGGTACTCTTAACCATGCCAGTTAACTCAATGACAGACCTTATGATAAAAGGCGCACATGTTTACCATTCAGCCATCTGATCTCCCTCTTTGTATAAGAAGACATTTTTTTGTTGAAATAATTGATCAGGGAAATATGACAGGGTTCACTACAACTGTTTTTTCCCCAAAATAAAAATGATGCATCAGATCAACCTACTTCAACACTTTATTTAGGCCTAAATAAAATAGGTATAGCTAAGAAATGAAACACCAAAACAAAGAAAACCATAAAGAGAATATAAAATGCAGACATAAAATAAAGTTGTAAAAGAATCTGAAACGAAAAAAATAAAAAAAGATAACTCAAGACTAACAACATGCCTAGACCATGGGGATATCACTCTACATCCAATATAGGCAGACAATGTCTCTTACTTGTAAAGCTGAATGGCTGGCATTAATTCAAGCATTAAAAAGGGCGCACACATCCATGGATTCGCCAAACGTACGAAAGTAAACGTAATACAATCGTAAAAATAGGCTAGGCTTGCTGTCACTTGAAACAAAGGTCGGATTTTACGTCTAATCTAAAAAAGAATAAAATGAAAGATACACAGTTAAAATGGCATAAGACTTTAGAAGCAGCCATGACACAGATGGAGGAATGCAGTCACAAGATAGGCCTTAAATCTAACACTGAATTTAACACATGGTTCCTAATTTATTTATTAAGAACCCTGGCTAAAGTTTAGCCACTAAACACATATCGTACTTGGTTTTAATTTTATTTATACAAAGAATCTGTTTGCTTTCTTTGAAAACAATAAAATCTCAATGTGATAACACACAGATGTAAAATGATTTAAAATTGCGAATCATGTTTTTGAAACTTGTGAGTATGAAACAATAGTTTTCCATTTCACTCATAAAAAAATCTCCTTAAGTTTAAAATGTTATTGATTTTTGCTCTTATTAACGCCTGCAGATATTACGTAAAAGCAATCCTGTAACTGTCTACTCCTTATCTGTGAACATGTTTAGGCTTCAATACTCACCTGTAGAGCTGAATGGCCGGAAGAAATTCAAGTATTACGAAAGGTGCAGCGAGCCATGCTAGTGCAATTCTCGTAAAGATAAATGTGATACAATCGTAGATAAATTTGTTAGTAGTTGAAGACAATGTTAGTGGACGAATTTTTCGGCGAACCTGAAACAAGAAAGGAAGGGCCCGTCAACTCCATGTGGGTTGATGTTGCCAGGGATATTTTTTATTGGTTAGCTATATCTGAGGGCATTCTTAAGGATAGGTTACTAAAAGCATTACTGTTTAAAGATACAAATAACATCAAATGTTGTATTCATCCTACATGTATTTCTTCACTCCGGTAAGATATAATAACACCACATGTTATTTTCATCAGCTTTTGCTGTTGGTCACTCCATTAAGATATATGGGATACTTGATTAACTTTCAGGAATTTAATTCTCTCAATCCCTGATATCGTATCAATCACATGAAAACGATGATTTTGTACTACAACCCATGTGCTGACTGCATAAGAAACTATCTCAATCAACCATGAAAGCTGAAACGTATTGGTTGTGTTAAATTATGTCATGATGCTAATCACACCACCTGTGTTGTGGGGACTTATATATAGCTGTGACAGAATTGAATTCTGTGTCACTTTACTGCAATTCTGTTAATTCGGGACTGACAATCTAGCATTCCTAGATGTCTTTTAGGTTCAGCTTATTCTGTTGGTCAGTCCAGTATGCAAAAGTGGAACAAACAAGATGAAATGTCTCAATTCTGTTCACACCACATTTGTTTTCGGGACTGGAAGAACTGGGACAGGACTCAATTCTGTGTTACTTGATAGCAATACTATAAATTCAGAAATTTCAGTAACTATTTAATTCCAACCCAAAGAGTAAGAAAAGATTATAGCTCCATGATCCCACATAATAAAATAGGGATCCAAAATTATCGTTTTCTACTCAAACTCTTCCATATTGTCATTCATTACATAATTTGTAACACTGTTACAAATCTGAACTGGGAGACTTTATCTGGTTGAGCAGGTAATATTCAAATGTATACTGCATCCCAATTATATCCCAAATCATCATCTCTTCCAGGGATCTCAAAGTGGTAGAGTAAAATCCAATGTGAGCTGGTTTGGTATCTACTAATCAGCGAATTAGCCACCATGTTTTCTTCTGCTTTTCTTCGATATCCAACTGTCATGGTTTCTTTTACATGCACTACCAATTTGTACAAACAAGGTCTTGGTATCTTTTACCATACAAACGGTTCGACATATTTTTCTTGTCAGCTATATACAGATGCCATGTGGGAACCCTACCCATGTGGGAACCATGGCATGCTTTAAACCTCTCAAAGTTTCTTTTTGGATTCTCTGAGATTCAATTAAGGGATATTAAACTATAACAAGCTATAACAAACCAAACATCGTAAGGATGCAACTACATATATCTACGGCCTAAAACTACACAGTAATAAAATGAAAACTTTTGATGTAGGAAACAAAACGTTTGGGGGAGAGGTGTGTGTGTGTGTGGGGGGGGGGGGGAATACAAATCAAGTAAGTTAAGAATAAGAGTAACACTGAATTTATACAAAGGAAAAGTGACATCAAATTAGATCAATAGTTCAGAGTAAATGAGACAAAAAATTAGTTCAGAGTAAGTCACACTGAATTTATACAAAGTAAAAATGACATCAAATTTGTTCAGAATAAGAGTAACATTGAATTTGTAAAGAGTAAAGGCGACTTCAAATTAGAGCAGTATGAATGAACAACAAATAAGTTCAGAGTAAATGAGACATCAAAATAGTTACGAGTAGATGAAACATCAAATTAGTTCAGAGTGAATGAGACATCAAATTAGTTCAGAATAAAAGAAGAAGTACTTACTAATCTAGCAGCAAATGTTAAAAGCATCCCTGTAGCAAAGGTTAGATAATACCCTGGATAAAAACCATGCCAGGTTGCACTGCAGGCAAATACAGCATAAACTTTAAACTTAGGTACCCTGTCATACACAACTCTACGCAACCATATTAACGTAGTTTTATTCCACGCATCTAGATTTAATTTTAAACTATTACAAAACTGAAACAGAGATAAATATTCTTTAGACCGTTATGAAAATTATATGTAATTCAATAAATTCAATAAAATAAAAGATAAAGAAAAAATGAGAAATGGAGTTTAGCACTGTATCAACACAATACTGCAGTTATTTTTTAAATTAACATAATATGTTAAGATTTACAAGGGTAGCCATATTTTGTGCCATAATTAATTTACAATTCTAATATAAATCATTCATCAAAATGAAATATAAGCTTGAATAAATAACAATTGTGTAGCAAGCCAAAGAAAATAAGTCCAATAAATAAGTCCACCATTGTATACGTAAATATCCAAAGGTAATACAGAAAAAACAGTTTTACTTTAACTTGAAGATAACTTACCTCAACTCCCCATATGTCTACATTATTAACAAGATCCCATTTAGGTTTACCATCTTTATCAAAGCCTTGAAAACCCAAACCAGCAGCATTATTTACAGCTTCTCCTAGGAAATAAACATAAAAACAATTTCAAGGGTTTTTTTTTGCTTAATAGTACTGTCTCATTTGATAACATTAGTATTATCAGGCAAAAATAACACATTATCAAAATAATCCATTTTGTTTTGGATGTCTGGAATTGTCATTGGTAATTGGCTGATTGGGACCAGGCTGATTGGGACCAGATTTATTTATTCTGCAATATAGGGACCTGAATGTATTTTGGTGACATTTGTAAAGAAATGTAACTGACCTAATTTCCATGCGAAGTAATATTTCTGTTTGGCTAACATCAAACAAATTAATAAATAACCCATTTTTTGTACAAAATTCATCTCATACCATGAAGGTGCTAAAAAAGAAAAGTTAAAAAACCTAAATTAAGAGTAGAAAAAAGAGACAAAAACGATTATAAATGTTTCAAAAACACACTACCCGAAATAAAAACTATTTCACCTTCAATATAACCAATTAACCAACAGACTGTGACGATATGAAGGCAACTCTCAGTCATTGTAAATAAATCTGCACTAAGTAGTTCTGAGATACAATAACAAAGTTGGATCAAAGACAGTGCTAATTACTTAAATTAGCAAACAATGTCAGTTGATGGAGGGCAGAATAGAGACAAAAAAAGCTAACAAGTTTCTTAACTCAATATCATCAAAAATCTTCAACATAGAAAACACAAATTATTTGTTAATTTAAATCGACATTGATGCTGTGATCTTACCGGGAAAAGATGGGCTTCTGACATCCAATATTTTAGACAAAAAAACCCAACATTTTGCCATTGGTACACGATTCGTGTACCATAATGCGTTTCAGCCCGGGTTTTAACAAGGGACGAGGCTAAACACATTGCACCAAACGAAACAGCATATGTAGACTGAAATAACCAGATGCTATAAATTTGCGCTTGATTAAGACTGCTGGCTTATTTTGCCGAACATAACTGATTTGAAATTAGAGTAAAAACGGAAACCATTGAATGTAAATCAGTTTATATACATTCATATTACAGTATCATATGCGTTGCGACCCACTTGTGTCAATTTCTAGGTCCAAAATGTTAGCGATTTAGCTCCTTTAAGAATAGTTGAATACTTACAAACAAGGCCTTCTGGTGGACACAGGTGAGGTGCTACAAATATCATTAAAATACCACATATACCCGCAGTTAATAATGTCTTTAACGTAGCTTTCTGTAATTATATGAAAACATAATATCATCATATACCTGTAATAAATAGGCATTATCAATTAAGATTGCATATCAATACATACTAAACCATACCAAGCCACTGTCCATGATCATTTTATGAAGTTACCAAAGGTCTAAAAATAAAAAACTTGACAAAGAAATATGTTCTTAATCAATGAATTGCCCAAACCTTAATCACAGGATCTTTAGAAGTAGGAGGAAATCGAAAGAACTTAAGCAGATGGCCCTAATCCTTGTAAAGGATAATTTGTGACTTTCTCGATCAGATAAACGAATTAAAGGGACCATTTGTGTACATTATGAAATCTAATCCCCAAAGTACACAGGAATTCTGTATTTACCTTTGAACATTTCAGCTCAAAATGTTTAAATGCAAACATCAAAACTGCTTTTTCGGACATGTAACCCATTTAAGATTTCGGGTAAATTTTTTTCGTTGGGTGACCTGATAATCTATTACCGTCAAAACAGCCGTGATGTATGTTCTGTACTTGATAACAAACAGTAAATGTCACCTGCTTGCTGCATATTATTTTTATCAAATAAAAGTCTTTTTTTTTATCCAGACACTGTATGATACAGATTGGGACAAATGAAGACTGATGGGTTTGTTGTTCAAAAACATATCACATCTGATTAGTTGCTCAGTCCCAAGAAAGACGTTTTAGTTTTAAGGGCTTTTCACACAAAATTAAGCAGTTTTATTCTCCAAAATATAATCAAGATTGTCTCTTTAACTTAAGGCATACCAGTACATGTTAAGACCATCCTTTCCCCATCCCTAGCCATTATACAATTAAAGCTACAATTTACATATTTTTAAATTATATTTTTAAAATGTATCAAAATAAAGCCTTAAAATAGATGGTATATATAAACAGTCCTACCTTGTTTAACAATAATACTATTAATCCTATAATTCAATATTGACAGTTGAGAAATTGGCAAAAATATCATTTTCAACTTCGAATCCAAACGTCTGAAGGGGAATTGGAAAATAAGGGAGGTAATTTTGTTATCATTTCCTGCGTGAAAGATTTTTAATTGTGGGGAAATAATGCCTATGATCGTATAATAATGAGTTGACAACTTATCGAGCAAAAGACATAGAAATAATTATGTTTTGAATATATGCTTGAACTCACCTCAATTCCATAATGTTTAGTAGTTAAAGTTGTTTTTTTACAAGTATCTTCGTTGTTAGTTGTAAGAGTATTATTGGTTGTACCCTGTAAATAACAATATTTACTTTCACTACACTCTCCACAAACAATAAATATAATACACTTACACCCTGTAGAAACAATATTTATAATCTATTCACATTGAATAAATATACTCTTATTACTTAATCCTTGTAAGCATCTTTTACAAATATAATTGAAATTTATATATAATACTATCAGGGATTCAGATTTTTATATCTTTATGGCACCTGAACATAACTATAGGCCTATTGTACATGCAAAACATAAATGTATAGGAAATTGGCCATCCTTGGATGAGATCTAAAATGTAAATACTGAAAATATATTGTGCAGTACTGTGTACAAATAGATTAAAGTCAATAAAAATAAAATTTGATCACATTAAATCAAACATTTGTTAATTTATTTTGTATAGACAGATGTATATTATATTTTATTGTATATATCGGTAATTGTTTTATAATAAGCCTTGCCGAGACATAAAATTGTTAGACATTGTCCTTTTTTATCACACATTTTTGGCATATAAAATATTCCAGAGTTAGTGGTAAATAATATGAACATTTTTTTTATACGAAAATTATCATCCACATCGGCAGAATAAAACTGAAAGCCAGTATAAGCCCTGGACTGACCTGGAACGTACAAATACTTACTTCAATACCTGGATGTCAATGTATGAAAACACGTAAAACCAACTTACATTTTCTGTAAATGGTATTTTAGCTTCAGAGAAGTTTCTCCCTTCCATAAAGCTGATAAAATCAGAAAAAAAACACAATGGTCCACACATTATACCATGAAAATAAAACACATAACTGTAGAATGTCAAAAAACTTGGCATCTTCCTGAAAGCAAAAATATTGTTCTAATTAGCAATTGAGGAAATATTTATATATTTTAAAGCTCAAGGTCAGCTATGAAAATATAAGTACAACATCAAATATTTTTAATGGCCAAAATTGATTTCATCTCATCATTTTTTTTAAGTTTTACCTGTTAAGACTGTGACACTACAAGCTACTCCCTGATTGGTTGTAATAATTTTTACCTGACAGACTAAGCTATAGAATCTATTCTCAATGAACTTTTAATATTCATACATATTTTTGACGTTTTTCGAGGACCCGAATCCAGGCAATTTATTATCAGATATTACATAATGGTGACTTTTTAGTATTTGCTATTTAATATCAATTAAAACTATTGGAATCTGATCTGTTTTTTGTTTGCTATAAGTATAAATCACGTCATCAACAAAATCAACTACCGGGTATATTGAACAATAAATAAAAACAGAAAAAAATGCAGTGACTTGAAAGATTCAGTTTCTTCTAGAAAATTGATTACTTCAATTGGATTAACATTCCGAAAAAAAATCTGAATATTAATTTATGTAATATTTGAATAATAAAATCAAGGGTTTGATATAACCACTACCGGATATTTACTAATTTGTGATTACAGGATGTAACATCCACATAACCTGATATGTACATTTGTTTGTGATTTATGTATTGTGTCTTGTCTTTAAATTGGTTTTTCTGTAATTGTGTGTGGTGCAGTCTCCCTGAACTATACTAGAAGCTAGTATTATCATATTTTTACCTGATGGCTTGTGATTTTTGATCATCCGATAATCTACTGTTATCTTTGTAAATTCCATCATGTAACGCAAACGCCATACTCGTCATCTTCTGGGTCATGATCATAAGAGGCCTGAAATATAGACAAGTATCCAGCATGAATCAAATCTTTATTATCAAATGATTTGAAAATAAAATTGATTTTAAAGGGGTAAAGACTTATTAGTAGACTGATTATCACCATATTCCTTGCAGTGTTTGGTTTGATTAGAACTAATCCCACTACTCACTGCTGTGAAAAGTGAACATTCTTGCTCTAAATTATGATTGGTCAATAGTCCCTTTAACAACCAGTAGCTGACTGTGTTACAAAGGCTTTACCCTTGAAACAAAGTGCCAAATTGGACCAAATATGTTTACATAATGTTACGTCATGGCTCACGATTTTATTATGCCCAATTAACCAGTGAATAGCAGAATTGCAGTAAAAGTAATTGCATGACAAACGAGACTATCAAGTCGAATGAAATGTAAACAATACTGTTTGGAAACGAAAATATTTTCACTGTTTTCAATACTTTAAATCACTGTCCAAAGTTTTAGGGAAGACCCAGATTAAACGTAGGACTGTCATGTTGTGTTGCTGTATTCAAGTGATAGCTTTGATTAAATGGGAAGAATAGACACACTCCTGCAAAAGTTCAAGTATCAGAAGCCAATCCAGCAATGGCTAGAGAGGGATTTCTCGGGCCATTGCTTCAGGAATATGGATGGTCACTTAGTCAAACCATAACTCAACTTGACCTGTTCTTAGGATTCAATTGACAAGACACCATACACAAACATGGACTGACAAATACAGGTAACATATATAGTGTTAAGACTAAATTTAATCAACCGAATGCATGTAGCTGTCATTCGAAAAGGGATTAAAATGCATATCCTAAGGGAAACTCACACCGTCAAGAAGACGAGCCTATGCTGTGTCGCTTACAAACTCAAAAGATAACATTGTTCAAACTCAAAGTACATGTGCAACATCACTCAGCAAACATCATCTTGTCATTTTTTGTAAATCATACGTACCCCGTAATATCCAATGTATAGCCACCGTAATCGTAAATCTGCCGCCATATATGGGTTGCCGATAAATATAACATATTATAAACAAATACAGCTTTGTGCATCCAGTCTCTACTTCCATACTTCATCAATAAATAACATACAAAAGACAGGATTATCAAGTGATAGATTTGACTGAAAAAGAAAGAGGAGCAATGGCAATACTGACATGCATTTCGTATCTTGAGACTACACATGGTAAATGAAAATGTCATGTTCCTTAAGCAATGTTCGCAAGCTTTACAACATCTAACCGTTGCTCCAATACTCAGCAATTCCTGAACTTTGCGCTTGTTGTTTTTACAAGTGACTAATTAGCATTGTCCAATCAGAGTTCGTGGGACTAACATATGGTTTTAATTTTATTTCAGTCATTCGCTTGCACGTAGGGGTCGTTAGTAGTGGGAGGAAACCGGACTACCCAGAAAAAACCCATGAGAGTGGATAGGCGACCTTACTCCTTGCCACATACAACCGGGGATTCGAAACTATGCCAGTTGCTTCAATGGCAGGCCGTATGATACTGTGCTAACCATTCGGCCATCCCCGCCCCATAGTTGGTTATTGAATGATACAGAATGACTGTATGTATAATGTTTAAATCACAAACCCTTTTGTATGGATGAGTGAAACTTAAAATAATTGCACTAAATAGTAAAAGGTACTTCCATCCAGGAATGAAAAATAAGAATGGATTGGACTTTGTGTACGAGCAATTGAGTATGTAAACGTATTAATAAATTTGTAACTTACTATCCAAAACAGAAGAAAGTGAGAGCCATGCCCACCGTGACCTGGACTACATGTCGTACAGTGAGACTGGTTGTTGAAGGTGATAGTACCAGACGGAAGGGAAAGGCCAATACAAGTGCAACCAGCTGACATACTACAAAATTCACCTGAAATAAAGAAATATAATGGAATTAAATATAGTGTTTCATCAGCACAATACTTCCATTTTTTTGACAACAACATATATGTTTAATTCTTATATGTAGGCCTACATACAATATATTGGGTCATTTCAACTAAATTTGGTTTTGAATTGGTGTTGAGTCATAGGCATACGAGCCAAGGGGCAGGGGGGACAGCTGCCCGCTAACTTTCAGGCAATCTGACTTTACGGGCAGGTGCGTAAAGTGAAACAAGAGCATCGCTAACACCACTATTATATGTCCACATTCCTGCTTTGATTGATATGCTACATGTACTTTTTAAAATGAAGAGAATGAAATAGAAAATTGCTGTAATATCTCAAGAGACAAAGAGAGCTAGGCATTGGGTTTGTTTTGGGTTGAAGGTTGTGCATCAACATCAATAGTTGCAGTCCTTATAGAGTATAAATATAATACATGGAAGTATACTATGTATGTTTTCGAACAGTGTCTAAATCCATGTTTTGGTCTTATCAGTAACTAGCTACATGTACATGTAATCAGAGATTAGTAGTTGACTAAGTTTGACATTCTCGAAAGTCAGATTAGCTAATCTTAGACTAGAATTCCTTTCATTCAACGATAAAATTAAGTTTTAAAATTTGATTATAAATCAAACATTTAAATCGCTGATTCATATAATCATCGATTAAAGAACTTTTGTTTATCATTATTGACCAAAGAGAACAGTTACAGGAAATACATTACAAAAACATGACATTGTGTTTGAGAACTGTAAACTTCAAAACTGCTTATCGGGATACATAACCCCCATTTAAGGGTTTGATTCAATATTTTTCGTTGGGTGATAATCTATTACTGTTCCTTTAGAGATCTATACAGTGATTGACCCACGTGCTGTACATGATAACAAAAGGTACATTTCACCCACTTGTTTCCAGATAAAGACTGACAGGTTTAAATTGTTTGAAAACTATCAAGTACATGTATATTGAGTTAGTTGCTCTAAAGTTACTTGCAACGCCCCCTTGGCATATCAATATATAAACATAAATTGTGTCTGTGTCATGTTTTTATGGAATTTAATTAGCTGTTTAGATACTACTTTTATACATACAACTAAGTTCCAATTAAATACAATTTCATGAGATATATTGAATATATTATATAAAACATATAAAACAGTATATTTGTAATCATAAAGCTTCAAAGAGCTAAAATACAATTATTCAGTTCGCTCCGTTTTGAACTTCGCTGTTTTTCATTTGCTGCATTTTTTTCTTGGAAATATTGTGTGAGCATATGAAACTGCAACAAAGAATGTAACAAACTCTTTGAATGCAATGAATAGCATTTCTAGTCGAGTTTTCCTTGTGTTTTTTCTCTACATATGGCTAGAAAGTGTCACCAAATATATGAGAACATGGCTATTTATAAAAAAGAACAACTACATTTTGGAACTCAAGACAAACGGGGCATTTTTTTTTACAAAGTTACACTTTAACATGTTTTTGCCATGTCTGGACAAAAATGCCGAACGAGGCATTTTGAGGTTTATTGTGATGCCTCCGTTGTCTGATTTTTACTGACAATGCAAGCACTGAAACCCTTCGCAGTTCTCCCATGGCCTCTCGATGGGTCCACTTGGCTCGCGATGCATGAGGAGCTCCTGTGCGACACTGGGAAACCTCTTCTTGACGGCTCCCGTGACTCATCAATTTCTATCTGTAGTACATCCATTACGCAAAAGTTGCACTGTGGTACCGATGCATTATATAAAACAATTGTAACTGCCACTAACTGGCTGAATAGTCTTAACAAGTGTCAGTACTTGAAATTATGCAACTTTATCCTTATCATTTGAAATTGCACGACTTATCAATATATCAATTTTAGATTAATTATTATTTTATCCTTATTGTTTCGGCAATAATCTTTTATGTTACGCCAGGTAAAAATTTCGAAATTTGTCAGAAGTAATACAATGACTAGATGGCTTGATTTTTAATATCCCAGTTGAAACGGTAATTAGGTTTAGATATGGCAGAAGTAATAACTTTTTTCTCCCATGAGACCATGTCAACATAGGACTTGTTACACTCGCTAACCCTGGACTTGATACACACAATCACATTTTTCTCTTTTCAGATCACACACACGACAGATACACCCTAACTGTAGAATACCACCTAATGTGGAACACCTCAGATTGACCTTAAAATCAAATGGGATATTAAACCCGGGCTTCTGAACATCGTTACAGTCCTTTGATTTAGATCAAAAAGTCCTCGCTTGAACCGAGGACGTCGTCGGTTAACTCATGTCCGCAATAAGAAGGCATGTATTCAGACGTGTGTCCTTGATATAAAAACGCACAACACAGAGACAGGGCGACAGCAGTATTATTTCATCTAGATGGCAAAATTTTTTTTACTTTTCTTTTACTTGAATACCACAAATTTGTATTGAAGTGACTATGGATGAACATTTTAGTCTGGAGCGACTTTACTTAATGCAATATTTTTTGGGCATCTGATTGGATGGTTGGAATACAAGTCGGCACATTGTGGGATTTGGTAACAAAACTATGGGACAACTATGGAGTTACTGAACTCACAAACATGCTTTTGCGGTATTAAATTATCAAAATTTTCTCCGGGAGGCGTGGATCCCATACCCTGTGACAATTGATTGGTTGTTTGAGGTTCAGATCTGCCAACCTTACAGTCATCGAGCCCTTACGACTATACATGTGTAATAGATGAGATACACATAATCAAATCCTACCCAAATAGGGTTGCTTTCAACTGACTTATAGTGCAATATAGATACTAGTTACACGTATTGCTAGTAAACAATAAAGTGGGGGACCCTTCGGTACTACATCTTATCGTTAATGCCATCCGGTGCGAAAGTTCTTAAAGTATGAATCCATTTGAATTCATTTGCTTTTCTTATGGCATCATTTTTGCCATTATCTGGATCAGTCTTAAAAAGCTCTATAATTTTAATCATGACATTCCTACTCGAATGACCGCCTAATTTGATGTGTAGAGTGACTGGCTTTGGTCTATTGTGTCTAATATCCGCATAGTGTTCCTTAATTCGTTTAGAAAAGGCACGTTTACTTTCCCCTACGTATTGTTTTTTTGCAAGGGGAGCATGTTAATAAGTAGACTATGCTTCTACTTAGACAATTGTAGCCGCAGCGACAAGGGTATTTCTTACCAGTCTTTCCGCTCAAAAAGTGTGTATTTTGGTCTAATTTATTGCAGATATCACAGTCTTTCTTGATACATGTTTCGAACAGGTTTTCAACCGTGGCTATGTTGACGAGTTCAAACACGAACGAAACTAGTAGCTGAGAGAAATCTGGGAAGGCTGTTCGCCCATCTACAGATTTTTTACTACATGTATTGTTACTTAGACTTTACCCTCATTTTGTTTATTCAGTAAGCTGTGTAATTCTAATCTAGACAATCTGTGAATAACAACATGCTGATTATACAACATACACTATATTATATTCATATGTCTAATTAGATTATTCAATTATTACCATTAAAACAATGTCATAATGAATTTAGAATTATTGTGCATGTATAGCCACATGCACTCCATTGTGGAGTATTAGTATTGATGGTCTTCTCACCTAAGTCACAAGAGCACATATAAATTTTTATTTCAAGCCTTTTAAGGAGTTGAAGGAGCAAAATCGGATTTAAAGTACATTGTCGCAAAAGTATTCATCGAGAGGTTACTTCCAATAAAAGTATGGCAAATTTGGTATGGAAAGTATAGACGCTCAATCTTATTGAAAAGTAACTGATTACCCGAAAAACACCCATATGGGGCAAGCACTGGTCAGGATATCAATTACTGGCAACCCAACTGTTATTTGCCAGCTCATTGTGTACTGGGAGGGGGGGGGGCAAATGGTTAGTATGTGCACGCTGTACCATAAAAGCCTGTCATTGAGTCAACTGGCATGGTTTTGAATTACCGGTTGTACTTGACAGGAGTAGGGTAGCCTGCACAACCTTGTTGGTTTACTCCGGGTCTTCCTATGGCTAAAAAAGACCCCTATGCACAAGCGAATCAATGAAGTAAAATTAAACCATATGTTAGTCCCAAAATGACCCAGTTTGTGTTGAGTGAATGTTAAACTCCATCAGTTTATTTATAGCTTGAGGAATCTCCCCGTGTATACAAAGGTTTGAGAGGGATTTGAAGCCAACTTTAGGTAGATTAATTAGTTTGAATATGATTGTACATGGGGAAAAATATCACTAAAATTAATACTTTAATATACATCATATCAATCATAGCCACATGTAACAGTTGAATAATGTAACTATTTTTACAAGATATTAATGTGCAACCATGCTAGAATTATAGATAATAAATATAATAAAAATCCCTGGTGAATTAATTACCAGTACATTTAAATAAACCTGATCTTTTCAAATTGAAATTGCACTAAATAAATTTATAAATCAATCATGAACAGTTGGTCTACATGCATTAAATCAGTGGTTGTTAGGACAGATTATATTAAACGTTATTCACAAATAATCAATTCAATATGACAATACCATGTTTATAGTAGAGAATGAATAAAAACAAGGGAAATATATGGGATATTTTTTTTTTTTTTCTCGTTTTCTCTTATGACATTTAATGATTTTTTTGAATTGTCAGATATCCTCTTATGGTCTTATATACATGTAACAACTTTTGGTCCTCGAAGGAATCATCAGTGAACAGAAATGTGCCTGTGTATCTATTTACTTCCAGTTAGTCATATAGAAGAATATAATTCGTGTTTTCCTTCTGTCACTTCCGTATCTTGGAATCTTCATAATTCATCTATCGTAGCAATGATCTCTGCGTAAAAATTACATTTGGAAGGTGTTTAACCAGTTCTACTACATACACGTACATGTATTTGTATGTGATAATGCATATGGCTGACACCAATATTGTCCTTTTAGTAGTTTTAGTCATACCAACCTTGCCATGGCAACTTAAATTTATCATTATCTAATTCTTAATTTTTGATAACCTATTCTACCTGGTCCAGTGGTGTGCTCAGGAAGATGCAGACGTCAAGATGAGATTGAGGTCTGCAGTTCCATTTACTAATATATTTAGTAAGATTGTTTTATTACTTCTACTGATTAATTTACCATGCTTAATCTGCCTAGAAAATAGTTTGTACAGTTTTATTCATTACTTTTCTAGTATATGAATCACATGGATTAGAAAATCTAGAATAAATTAAAGTTACTTTCAAACAAAATTTTCAAAAATATCTATTTAATAAGTGTTCGAATTAATAACATTGATGAACAGAGATGCAGAGAAAAGCATATTAACGTGCACTCAAAATTTATTACTCAAGTGGGTCATTTTGGGACTGACATGTTACTTTTTGTCAATAATATACTAGTGCATTGGAATTCTTCTCCATACATAGTGGAGTTTATTGTCCCGCATAACAATAGGACATTAAAACCTATTTCATTGATCTATTGTCCACTTTAAGGTCCATAGTCAATTCTGATATAGATATATGTCGGTCGTTATTTTTATGTAATATCTTTGATAATGAAGAATGTGTTTAACAAGGAATGTGAGATAATAAGTTGATTAACATCAAATCAACTATTGTCTATTGTACATATAGACTAAATGATGATTACATAACGATATCTGAACAACTTGGTACAATTACATTCTTGTTACCCCCTACCGATATTAGTCAAGTTGTACCTGATATTTTTAACTTTGTACCTGAAATGTATTGATAAAAGCACTTATAAAGCTATAATGGTAAATCTCTTTGATCACTGGGGTATATTCTATGGGGTTATTCTTCTGAAAGTTTTTCTTTAATCTTGTATTTTTCGAGAGTATTTTTTTTCCATAAGAAAACTTATGGGAAATCTGGGATATTCTCATTTTGTGTACATGTAGACGTACATGTAGACGGTTTCTACGCAAGATAAAGTCCTTGGCTGGGTTATGCTGGGACGGCCTTAGCTTTTCTATATCTTCTTAGCTTATTTTCTTCAGTCTTTCTTTCTCCAGCATAACCTCAGTTTCGTGCTTTATCCAGCCTACACAGAAAGTAAACTCTGTGGCCAACAAAATAAGGCTACAGTATAAAGAGACTGAATTTATGCCGGACACTTTCAATGACAGGTGGCTTTTTGAGGCTTGATTACAAAATGAATCATAACAATGAATTTTAAGCGATAGGACCAAAATTTGCTATGTCATCCTCAACTGTGGTATCATATTTTCTAGACAGACCAGGTGACGGAAAATGTCACTATTGTCATTAAACAAAATAAAAGAAGTATGTAGTGCAGAAAGTTTATATAGGTTATCAAATTACTTGTAATAACATCTCTGAGCATACCGGTAATATAAATATAGTTCAAATATCTTCAATCTAAAATACATTGACCTCAGATTAGAGTCCAGTTTATAATAATAATTAAAGAGGGTTGATTAAATTAAATTATTAAACAAAAATTACCCAATGATTTTAAAGATGAATTATATCATGTATAAATAATGAGCCTGAAGTTCTTACTACAAGTATAATAATAGTTCAATAAATATTGAGAGAGAGGGAGAAATGGGGTTTTAACGTCCACTCAACACAAACTAGGTCATTTCGGGACTAACATATGGTTTTAATCTTATTTCAATAATTTGCTTGCGCGTAGGGGTCTTTAGCAGTGGGAGAAAACCGGAGTACCCTGAGTAAACCCACAAGACTGGACAGACGACCCTACTCCTTGCCACGCACAACCGGGGATACCACGCCAGTTGACTCAATGGCAGGCTGTATGATACAGCGTGCGCACGCTAACCTTTCGGTCATCCAAACCCCCTCAATAAATACATGTAGACATGTATTGAAAATTTCAGTCAAATTACTTTACTCTGTGCAAAGTAAGGAGTGTTGGAAGTTCTGACAAAAGGTAGCATAGATTGTAAATAATGTCATAGCCATGGTATGAGGCAATCAAGACTAAATCTCAATTACTGTATCTATTTTATCACTATAGGCCTACTCTTTAGCTCAAAAGGACATTTCCATGCAGTGTGCTGTAGGGGAACTTTTGCCTGGATAAGGGCAGTATAGCCTACTCTTATAAATATCGAATTCAAACTGCCAAGGGATCTTTTACATGCACGCCTCGGTTTTATGTCCCATCCAAACAACTGTCCTTATCCGGCCCTCTGTTCTGCTCAGCCGACAGTGGGAAGCCACGTCAGAAAATCCTGATCAAACTTTCTCTGCTAATGCACAGAGCAAGCCGAGCACGTGATCTACAGGCTAGCGAGCCAGTGTCTTATCCATTTAGCCACCGTGCTCCCCTGTATAGATCACACGTGTATCACTTGTAAGTGGTTTAATTTGAATCAGGGAGAATGTGTCACAGGGTGAGGGTCATACATATGTACATGTAAGTCTAATATCCCTAAACTGAATTTGAAAAGTTTTGAGTTCAGTTTTCTGTAACACGTCCTTGACCCAATTATCTTTTCTGAAGTGCATCGTCTCTGCTTTCACTCTCAGAAATCAATCATGATAATACAGCAAGAAATATGGTCATGATACGCAAAAACGCAAATGCACCACACAGAATGAGAAGTTTGGACTTGTTGTCAAAGTTGAGGTAACAGTTGGCAGTCAGTTAATAATTGGAGATCATCATGACCGTTGTATTGACTACGTTCGTGCATTGACTTAGTTTCTCACGCAGACCCTCTGAGTTTGACTGTTTTCTGACCAAGCAGTGTGTAACAGGACCCAGTTAAAGGTTGATTGTCTAAGCCAAGATGATGGCCTTTTAAAATGGTTAACGAGTGAAGGTAGTAAGTAAGTCAAGATCAAAGGTCCAAAAATGGAATTTTAAAAATATATTAAGTTCAGTTGCCTGTAGCGTGCGTGACCTTGATCCACGACATTGACCCAATTATCTTTTGTGAAACACATCGTCTCTGCTTTCATCTCGAACATTAACCTTGATTAAACAGCCAAAATTATGGCCATTGCATCAATAAATGCAAAGACTCCAAGCTTGATAAGAAATTTGAAGTCTGGGTCCAAGTCATGGTAAAAATTAAAATATTAGTATAAGAAAATTATTGTTATCAAGCTGCAGTGTTAGGCAAGAAACACAGCATGTCAGAACCCATCTTAGTGTCTTGATATTAAAGTCTAAATAATAGACAACAAACTAAATGACGTCAAAATTGGGTAAACTTTTCTCTCGGCAGAACCATAAAGAATATCCTGTAGACTGTTTTTAAGGCAGTCAGAGACAAACATCTTTGGGCTATTCATAGGATTAGGGTTAGCTTTTAACTGTTTTAATAGTTTTAAGGATCTTTCGACCTCAAAAAAACTATTTGAAGTTAACCCAAACCCGAAAAACATCCCAATAGAATTTTGTCTACGCACTGCCGTAAACATAGCCCTTGGTAGAGCTGGGCGATATACCTAGAAACAGATATCGCGATATTTTCAAAAAATATCGCGATATATCACTATATCGCGATATTTTATGAAAGGTCAATACTTTCAGTTTGTAACTTTTTAAATGTAAATAAACATGCATAAAAAGTTGGAAATACCCCTCAATATTATTATTTCTAGTCAATATTATTTTTAGCATACACAGTACAAAATTAACAAAACATTAATTCATGCTGGTTCAAACACAGATCTATAGCCATGAAAACTTTCTAAAGTTGTTTTTTTATTGCAATTTTAATATTCAAAATATTAATTATAATATTTTATACAAATCTAAAACACATTTATTTCGAATGAAGGAAGCCCAAACAACATAAAACAGTTTTTGTTCTTTCGGTCGTGCATATTTTTATAGCTACGTGTACGATTGGAATTTGTTTACCCTTGCAAACTCGTTCTTTCCCATTCAAGAGTATACCTTCTTGAAAATGCATTATTCAATGCAGGGATACTAAATTAAACTATAAAACACAAGTACTATGTCAAAAAGTGTCCGTTGTTTTCGTCAAATATTTTTCCCCCGATCACGACGGCCATGACACGTCCGACGCTGAATGATAATCAGTCTACCGGGACATTATTTATATTTTTGCTTTATTAAAATTTAATTCAATCTTAAAAGCAATGATTTCGTTCGAAAATCAAAGTATCGGTGTTCACGATTCATCAAGATGTATAGAAATTGAACAGAAACAGGGATAATTCTAACCGGTGGAAAGGTGGACGATAAGTCACGTGACGTAAATAAAGCTCCGCATCGGCATTTGCAAACTTTGTGGAATGAATACTCGGGAGTTTATAGCAGTATTTTTTCATCATTAAGCAATAAAATATCGTAAATCACATAAAAAAGAAAACATTTTGTTCAATATTTATGTAAAATATAATGTAAAAAAATCAAAACCGCGATATATCGCGGTATGTTCGGTTTTTCGATATTTTTCTAAAGACGGTATTTTTCACGGTTTTTATTTCCGTGACGGTTTTATATCGAAATACCGAAATATCGCCCAGCTCTAGCCCTTGGTGGCTTGAAACTTTTTTGTTTTTGTGTCAATACAATTTTTATTGATGCACAGACGCCATGGGAACTGCTGTGAAAATAGCCTTTAGGTTCAGGAAATTCTTTATGGTTCCATAAAAATAGCCACTTTGATAATAAAAAGTTATTGACCATTGGGCTGAAATTTGATGTGAGACCATGGTGACATCGTATTCGTAGAGATAGTCAACAGTACAGTACTGAAATAGAACCTTAATTTTTAGGTGCCAAATATTTAGCGATTTTTGATTTAGCTCCTTAAAGCTCTTCAATTTATCACCATAATAGTAAAGTAATATAATTAGATCTAATTGGCTTAAATAAACTTTAATTAAGTCAAATAATTCATATTGCCTATTAATAATAGAATTAAATAATTAATAGCCATAAATTGAAGACCCTTTAGGTCCATGAGAAATCCTAAAATCAAAAGAGTTTTCAACCCATTTAATTGGAGAAAAGTATACCACAGTTTCCAGTATATATTTCAAATACAAGTGCTATTTAATTAATCTTCTTCTAATAATAATTCCTGGCATTCTCACCTGATCAATCGGTAAACCAATCACTTCTGTAAGTGGGCTTAACAGGCGAGATCCAGCATAAAAATCACCACTACGAACCATTCTGATAATATACCAGATGTTCTTCAAACCTTCAAACTGGGCTCCACCTCGCGATCAACGCATTATGCCAAAAATCTACGAACTCTTTAATTTTATCTCTTGCACGTTTACCATTTTTGTTTAATCCCAGCGAGCTTCATCCAAAATGGCGATGTAAACAAAACGATAGCCACTTTTATCCAGAATTTTATGGAAACACATGTGTGCAATGAATTTGATAGATACGGAAGCCCATTGCTACAGAAATTAAAATAAAATATTTATACTTTTATTAGCGAGTCTGGCAGAGCCTTCGTTGGTTGTTAGATTTCTGTGGAGTTTTCTGAACGAATTGTGCCATGGGATCAGGGCAGTATTGAACTTTTAAATCACTGGGTCTTCATAAGACATATCGGCCACTGCATGACTTAAATTGTGCGAAACTTTAGACCAGATTTCTGGTTAATATAGGCTACCTTATTCTGATGTTGGGGTTTTGGATAAATGAAACTGGTAATCAAATCGTTTTGATTTGCGTATATATCCTGAGGCAACGATGCCTCAGACTGCGTACATTGCCGTACACTGTAGAAAAACTTGCGTTGAAACAAAACACCCATGTATTGAAATAAGACAAACTTGTGATTTTCAAAACAAGTTAGGTGTCCCTATTTAATAACACAAACGTGTGTTAAATGTTGAAACAACACAAACCCGTGCTAACGTTTGCCAAATAACACAAGGTTGTTTTGAAACGTGTGTGAAAATCTACATTGAAATTAATGAAACTTACGTTGAAATTATTATGAAACTTATGTTGATACTCGTTTCATACAAACTTGTGTTATAGCAATTCTTTAAAACAGCCAACAAAAACGTGTGTTGTAATTCCCCAATTTATAGAAACCTTTCCCGTGCTGCACCCCTCCTTTTTATGTTTAGGCCTACTATGGAACGGTATCGTTGCAAATACACGTAAATACATTCATTTGCAAATACACATAAAATTTTGGACGACCTTTTAAAATTTGATGTTTTACATTTAAAGCGAATTCGGATGTGTGAAAGTAAACTACAGGTTATAATTTCTCTTCTTTTAAGCAATAATAAATTAAGTTTGTTTTCATTTTATCCAGCAAATTGGCTTTTGCTGTGCTCTTCTGCAGGGGCATCGAAAGGGGTTATAGACATAACGGCCCCAAACCATAACGGCCAAAAATATTGGTCATAACGACCCTAAAATTTGGTCGAAACGGACAAAAAAATTTGGTCATAACGGCCAAAAAATTTGGTCATAACGGCCAAAACATTTAGTCATAACGGCCCCACTAAAAAAAAAAAAACTTTTACATGTAGGAAATGATATTTATTAACGATAACATAGAGATTTAACATAAAAAATATAATAGATGTAAAACATACAAAATACATCTTGGTTGAAAATATAATAGATGTAAAACATACAAAATATATCTTGGTTGAACTACTTCAAGATTTAATAACTATTTGGTCAATATACAGTGGACTCTATTTCATCAATATTTGATCAATATATCTACTTAATAAAATTGGTTGAACTACTAAAAGATTTAATAAATATTTTGTCAATATATCTTCTATTTTTCATCAAATATCGACGTAGTTTTCCTTCATAAATCAATGCAGATTGGAGTGCCAGAAGTTGGGTCCCATCAAACAGAAAATTGATCAATTTGTAAAGCCCCAACTTCTGCTCTCCAGCCTTGTTATTTATTCTCCTATGCCAACCTGAAGATAATAAAAAAAAATATTTATTTAGTACAGTATTTTTATTGGGGATATTATTAAATATTAAACTATTATATTGTAACTATAACTCTCATCATAATAAAATAACTAACTTACAATAAAATCTAAGTCTCTTGGGTCTTTAGGGCCCGGCATCTAAACACTAAACTACATAGGGGATTTATACCAAACTGGCAGGATAGTGGAGTAAGGGAGGGTCATGATCAGACGGACTCGGCATCTAAACACTATTCCGCCAAAAAACAGACACTAAACAGAATAGGATAGTGGAGTAAGGGGAGGTCACGATAAGACGGGCCTGGCACCTAAACACAAATCCCACAGATGACATCTACCAAACTAAGCAGGATAGTGGAGTAAGGGGGAGTTTCGGTCAGACGTACCCGGCAGCTAAACACTATTTCGTAAATAAAACTGATACCAAACCCATAGAGTGGGATAGTGGAGTAAGGGGGGGCCACGATAAGACGGGTCTGGCGCCTAAACACTAACCCCAAACGATGACACCAACCAACCCAGAAGCAAACGAGATCATCTACCAAATGATATGTTTTTTAATAAATAAAGGGAAGAACTTCCCACTAAACCCAATCCATGGCTTAAAGCCAAATAGAAAGATTGCAAAATCATATTCTAAAAAAACAGGAATCAGCTTCGGCTCTCCTAAGTCTTGTCTGCGATATCACTTATGTGGAAGCAGACGTTAAACACTAAGTAGTAGTAGTAGTAGTTTTAATTAATATATGGACTGATTTTCTACTGTTTTATGTATTTCAGAAATGTGTTTTCATAAAAGATGATGTTTGAAAATGGTGTGATATTCATATGTGCAGAATTTCTTGAAGATATTTGCCAATAAAGATTTGAGTTGAGGAAGATCATGGAGCACAAAAATGAATAAAAGTACACTGGAATATTTATACGCAGTAATTCGCCTTGATAATTCAGAGGGGGTTTATTGTCCATTCGACCACACTTTTCGACCAATCAGAATCGAGGAAATTTCTAATTTGTGCTACAATAAATTTTAAATGTTTGGCCGTTATGACCAAATGTTTTTGGCCGTTATGACCAAATGTTTTGGCCGTTATGACCAAATTAGGGCCGTTATGACCAAACCTGTTTTTGGCCGTTATGACCACATCCCATCGAAAGATTGTCACTGGCCGAATGACATCAGTATATCATAATTATCATCGTTTCTTTTACAGTGGTCTTAGTTTTACTACGGCAAACCAGTTCCCCGAAGGGTTCAACTGGTCGAACTGCCAAAGCCTATCAGAGTCTTGATCAGCCTCTCGCTACAACCCGGTATACTAAGCCGTTTCTGAAGTAATTTTGATGATGTATGAACTTAAACCATATAGGAGGCAGACCACCATTAAATTAAACCATCTCGGTACCCGTTTTTAGTGTGCTTCTTTAAGTTGTGTATCTCCTAATTTTGGTCGTCAACCTCATATACATTTAAGTCCAAAGACATTACCATTTGTTCCTATGTCTGTAGGATCAGCCCAACGAAAATTTTGAGAAAAGAGGCCAAAATTAACACTGAAGTCAATAGGGAAATTAATGGTGGTCTGCATCCATCACGTTTTCGTATAGTTCAGGTTACCTCCCTTATAATGTGACGGTATTGTGGCTTATATCTTTTACTTAAAGCGATAATTTCATATTTTCAAAAAAGTCAAAACATGATTATGTCTATGTCTTTTACTCAATAGGTTGTCAACTCACTATTATACGATCACAGGCATTATTCCCCACTCTTACTCATTAACAAAGGAAATGATAACACAATTACCCCCCTTGTTTTTCTATTGCCACCATGCAATAACTATCTTCAAACGTTTGAATTTGAAGTTGAAAATTACATATTTAACAATTTCTCAACTGAAAATACTGAATTATAGGATTATTCTTTAACAAGGTGGGACTGTTTATGGATACCATCTGTTTTAAGTCTTTAAATGGAAATAATGTACATCAAATGTTAAATTGATACTATTATTATACCACTTTCTATACAACAATTGTTATACGACTTTTAAATTGAATAAAATGTTACAAAAAAAAAAAAAATAAAAAAAATAGCTGTATTAGGTAGATGCCAGTCGAGGAACATACTCGACAAAATATCATACTGGTGTGTTAATGTATATTATAAATTTTGACCGGAATGGCAACCAATACAAATCTATGTAAAAAAAAAAAGATTTAAATTATCGTTAAATAACCTGTGTAAGATGCGCTGTTAAAGGCATGGTGATCTTGACTACCGGCTTAAACGGTCATGCTTCGTCAATTTTCTTTCATATCAATACAAACACATAATTGATATACATGTTAAGTCGGAGTATGGGCAGTTTCAATTTACTTCCGCGTTCAGTCTTAAAGTCCATTTTGTATTTCAAGTTCAATATGGTGTAACGATAAAACACTGAGTACATGCCAGCAAATATATATATATAAGGTAAAGTAAGTGTAATCTTGGATTATTAATATCGCATTTAAAGTTTATAGTTATTTTACATGTGTAAATTAATGAGATGACGGGATAGAATATGGACGGTATGATATTAAACTTTTGTACATTCATTACTATATGTATAACAACTTAGTCCTATGTGGACATAATGATAGGGAATAATATGTTGACGTGAAATATTCAAATATTTCAATAGTTTTTGATAATGTGTGTTTCAAGAGAAACGGCGTTTAACGTCCACTCAACACAAACTATGTCATTTCGGGACTAACATATGGTTTAATTTTATTTCAATAATTCGCTTGCGCGTAGGGGTCTTTAGCCGTGGGAGGAAACCGGAGTGCCCAGAGGAAACCCACGAGGTTGAGAAGGCGCCCCTATCTCCATGCCACATACGCTCACACTAGGGCTCGAAACCACAGCCACAAGCCAGAGGTGACTGGCCAGCTAGAGGTCGAAGCGCGGCACCTTAGACCACTAGGCCATCCCAACCCCCTGTGTGTTTCAAGTAGATATCTTATGCTATATAGGATAAGATTAAATGATCCTTAAAACCTTAACGCTAATCAAACTGATAAATAGGCCTAGACAGTGACATATTACCGTAATAGTGCATGAATTTTACCACAGGGGGGCATGATAAAATCACTGAAGTTCCGCGAAAAGTCAGTTGAGAGAGAGCGGAATGTGATTTGGCGTCTACTCAACGCAAATTAGGCCATTTGAGGACTGACAGATGGAACAATATTGTTTCAATATTCTCTAGCACGTACGGATGGGGAAGAAACCGTATAAATCCCATGACGAGGTTAGACAGGCGACCCTGTTCGTATTAGCTGTTTCGAAAAGGGTATTCGCATTCTGTCCCAGACGCGACACTGGTCAATATTATAATACATGTCCCGCGTGGATATTAGACACATCAGTGTTTTGTGACAACTGCGACGATGCGTAAACTTTATACTAATCAACAATTCCTCTCAGGACGGACTGGACCCCCGACACAGGATAAAAACATGATGTGTATAATACAAGTATAATCTAATATGGACAATAATCGGTGACGTATGCAGGATTTCCGAAACTGGGAGAGTGGAGAAAATTAACATCCCTTTGGTTGGTTAACGGGCATTACCATTACCATACAGGATGATTAGCGTGGACAACTTAGACAGGCCTCCACGCGTCACAACATATTCGTAAGAAATGGTTGGTTATAACGCAAACTACTGGGCTTTCAAATTGTTAGGTGGGGTGGGGATCCCCCCCCCCCACACACACACTGTGCGTCGATAAACGTGGTGCATGCTAGAGTGGAATTGTGGTATACTTTAGTGGGGAATTCTTGCCAAGTTTCATTCTATTCGCTAATGATAGGCATGAGAACTACTTTGAGTTATAATTATGTGAAAGGTGTGCAGTTTATCGATAAATATTAAATCTGTCAATTCAAATTATTAGAAGTGTCGTGCATAGGCGTACGAGGCACCGCCCCCCCCCCCCCCCCAAATATTTTCATGAAAAAAAATTAGAAATCTGAAAAGAGCTCAGAATTGTGAGATCGGTCATTAGCCGATGAGTTTTTGAAAATTGGGTGGGGGTAGGGGTATGGCCTTGTCGGGGAAGGCTATGGTCTTGTCGGGAATGAATGCTCAGTTTGTCGGGAAGCGTCGCGCCGTCTGTCGGGTTTTGAACATTTAAAAATTTTTAATAATATGGAAGCGGAAACAAACCAGTCCAGTCAATGATGAACAAGTACGCCATCCGAATGGAACTAGCACGTACACATGGCCTTTCTCAGTTCTTGAGTACTGTGTTCCTGTATACTGGCATCCAACTCCATGCCGTAAATAATTCGATATTGGGCCCTTTTCTTTGGAAATAAATATTCATAGGTGAATGTAAAGTGCAACTGGCAAGAGTTTTTTTTTACAAAGATAATGTGCCCAACAACGCTTATTTTACTTATAAATCTCTCTAGGAAAAAGTTCCAAAACCACTATGATGTAGATGTTAAATATATATACAAGTCTTCTATACATCTGAGATCTGGATAAAAAATGTGAAGTCTCATAAAATGAAAAATGTGGCAAAAGTAAATCGTTCTTGTAATATAGATTGTATTTTAAAGATGACTTTTTACCATTTTTTATGCTGCAACTGACATAATTTACTACCCACTCCAAATTATTAGAAAGTATTCGAAATGCATGGAAATCGAGTCTACGGTCGTCTGGTTTTCAAAATTTTCTGGGGAGGCCCCCAGACCTCCCGTCGGACGCTTCGCGCCTCCATCACTCGCGGGCGTATGGCATCGCCGACCGCCGCTCCGCGTACTCTAAAGTAATATATTTGTCGGGAAAATATGCTGGCCCCCTCAAACAAGTTCGGCCTCGTACGCCTATGGTGTCGTGTGTCATATTATATTCACAAAACATTCAAGTAGAAGAAAATTTTAGATAACAATTCTACGTTACAGTGCTATACATATTAACTCTACAATAAACAATATCATATTGTATAAAACAAAGTCCATATCAACCGACAGTCAATTCTACGGAGCCCCTTAAGCGCAATTTTCGATACTTTTTTTTAATTATTTCGTTTAAACGAATGAAAGACATGATATTATTTCGATTAAACGAATTAATTATTTCGTTTAAACGAAATAATTAAAAAAAAGTATCGAAAATTGCGCTTAAGGGGCTCCGTAAATAACACACTATTTATGGATAACAATTACTATAGTTTATTTCATTGCGACGTTTCGGCAAGATTTCACAAGTTGCTATCAAGACCAACACAAATAAATAAACTATAGTTGATTTCACGAATGTAGAATTCTATAGAAAACTACACTGATAATCTATGACATTTTGCTAAGGTATACTTCGAGTGACAGCCGATTAATGAAATCGTAAAACAGTTATTTAACGCCTACGGCAAGATAACATACAAAAAGTTCATGGGACCTCCAACAACAGACTTCCCCGCCATTTCAGATAGCAATCCGTCAACCCCTTAACGATCCATTATAAGTTAACGGAGCTTTGAACGACCGATCTCTTATGGAATGATTTTTAAATCAACCACGTTCTCTTTAATGTATGGCATTAACCAATGATATGAGAGAGAGAGAAATGGTGTTTAACGTCCACTCGACACAATCTAGGTCATTTCGGGACTAACATAATAATATAGTTTAATTTTATTTCAATTAACCAATGATATGACCCGTTCAGTTGAGCTTTGGGTGACGGATGCATTGTATTATGGAGTGCATTTTTATCAAGCAGTGGAGAACAACAAATCGTAATTTGTACGATGGGCAAATATTAATTTTCTGGGTCTATATCATAACAGACCTGTGACTGTTTACTTGGGTTATACTTTTATAATTAATTACTGTCCGTGTGTTTATGTGTCCTGTCAGTGGTTTTATAATCTGATGACAAAATTACGATCTGGGGAGTGGTCTCTAACACCCTGATTCGCTCCTACATATCACTACTGTTTTACACTATTACATATAAAGACAAAATAGTTGTTTGTCATATTCATAGATTACTTATTCCAATATCATCATTATTTTCAGTTTTAGGTTTTCGAACATGAAGAACTATATTATACAACGAGAAACTATATAATCTGAGACATAAAATCACGGTTGTGAGACCTAGTCAGCGGTTTACACTGTTAGTTACACCATGGAAACGGTAAGTCTGTCTTCCAAAATTACATTTTTTAGTTGAACTTTTTTTTAGATATTCATCATGAACTGATTTTTGTTCGATTGTTTATGACTCAAATCACAGGAACTATGTGAAAACCTTAAACGAGAATTAAACATACAATTTCTCGTGCACAACAACAGTCACGTCTGCAGAATCTAATGCAGAGGGCAACTATGTCGTGTTTTAAGATAACCATAATATTGTAGTGTCACAGTAGTTCACGTTCCCCTACCAATCCGTAGATTACCTCCAATTCCTATTCTCTTACCGATCCGTAACTAATTGCCTGTAGTTTGATTAGTAGAAGTAAAGATTTCAATGAGAACAGACGTTTGTTGTTTCTGCTCCTCTACTCGCCGCTGTCTTGGCTAGAATATTTAGTATCTTTGTGGTGCCAACTAACCAGACCTGCGCCTCTAGAATAATAGCGGCACGGCATCACATTGGTGTCAGAAGTTGTTAAAATTCAACGAGAATTTGTTTTTGAAGGCCACGTGTCAGTGTGACTTCCTTATCATCGCCGACATCGGTCGAATATTGTGAAGGATTGGAGCCGTCAGAATCGACACTCCCTTTGACATATTTCACCCCGGTGAGGTCTTTCCTATTATATTTTTGAAATTTGTATGTTGTATTATTGTGTATGTCGTATTGGAGCATACATGTAAATTTTGATAGATATTCAAGGACACGGTGGGCCTAGCAATTTGCTTTGTTATAGGCTATAGTCTATTTCATTCAAGTGGCCCAAAATAATTTTTGTTGTTTTTCCCACTTGTTCTTAAACCATTTCTATAGTCTATTGTTGTTTTAATTTGTTTGTTTTCTATTTCTGACGATTTATGAGTGCTTCCGAATTGTTAAAATTTGTTGAACGTCACCCACTCTGCCAGCCGACTACATCTAGTGATCGTGTAGCTGTTCTTATTTCTGACAGTAAGGGACGTTATCTACAACAACAGCTCACCGACAGCCATTTCCCAGTGGAGTTTTTAACCTACCCCGGTGCCCGTACGGCTACCGCTGTTCAGTCTGCCATTGAAGATTTGGGTCATATATTTGAACGTCACCACAAATTAATGGTTGTCTACTCCTGGCTTGGGACGTGTGATATTACTCATAAACGCCGTCGTCCTGATACGCACATTGTTCTTCGTTATTCGGAGGTGGAAGATATTTCAGCAAAGTTGCTGCCAGAGTTCAAGAAACTGGGGGACTTTGTTATTTCTTCCAATCACAGCATTCAATTTGTCGGACTTCCTACCTATTCGGCTGTGGCCTACAACCAACATTTGGGTTACAAAGAGCCAACTCCAAAAAATATTGACAAAATTATTGCCAAGCAAACTACACAAATAAATTCTATTATTTGTGACTTGAATAGATCCTTAGGGCGCAACACATTGAGGTTTGATTGTGACCTAGTCAAAAGTAGGTCACCAAGACGTCGTACCATAAACTATACACTACTGAAAGACGGAATTCACCCTGGAGAGTTGTTAGCAAGGAAGTGGTTGCATAGACTCCAGCTAGATATAATCAAGGAGTGTTGGATAGACCACGAAAGTCTATCAATTCATCCAGACCCTCAAGAATTACAATCATTTTAACCTAACATGGCCACTGGAAACCCATGGGGTAATAACGACACAGTAACAACTCCTGGGATAGGAGGTTCCGAATCAAATATTAATGGTTCCTACACAAACCCCAAAGCCCCTGAAGGTAATATGCCGATCTTGTCACTACAACAGCACACAACAGCAACCAAGGAGGATATGCAAACACCAGCAACAAAGGGGGGTAATGATTGCCTTCCACTATTAATGAAAATTGCTGATAGTATAGACAAACTAGCTGGAGATGTCAAATCTGGAAACCAGTCCATTTTACAGCACATGCAATCCCTTAATGAAACCCTGGGTATTTCCCAGACTCAAAATCTGTTCAACAGAGGTTCAAACTCAAGTACACAACAAATCTCATCTACGCCAAGAGCAGGGCACCGTGCACCTCCTTTACAGCCGGTTTTGAACACCATCAGACATTGGGAGTATAACCACCCACTTCCGCCCCAAGAGAATTGGACGCTACCACATGAAGATGCACAGATTCAAAGAGCCCCATCGACCCATATGGCTAATGCCAACCATAGCTACAGATCTGATGTACCAAGACAGAAACTTCCAACATTCGATGGCACTGGAGATTGGGATTCTTTTATGTTGCCATTTAACCGAGCAGCAATCAGAAATAACTGGGATGATGTAGAAAAATTAGACCGTCTTATCGAATGTATTAGAGGTCAAGCAGCAAGGTTTCAGGCCTCCCTTCCTTCACAGATACAACGGGATTTTGCCACTTTAATATCTTACATGGAAAAGCGGTTCAATCGCAAGGAGCCTCCGACAACTGCTAGGAAGCGGCTGGCCGATCTAAGACAAAAACACGAGTCAAATGAAGAATTCTCAGAAGAAGTGCGACGCCTGGTTACATTGGCCTATAAAGACGTTAATCTCGTTCTACAAGACGAGTTGGCAGCGGAAGCTTTTCTGAAGGGTTACAGAAACCCCAGAGTTGCTTATGAAGCCTTAAACCGTAACCCGAGGACTATAGCTGAAGCGCTTGACATCGTTACACAGCTAGAACACAACTACAGAGCAACTTTAGGCCGAGATGCTGATGTTGCACGAAAATCTAGACGGGTATCATGGAATGATATGGGCATGGATGCCTCATTAGATGAGGCCTCAGATGATGGTGTTCGACAAGTTGCCCATGTCGCAAATCCCGCAGCTTCCCCGGTCTATGGCGAGGGCCATTGTTTGGAAGAGGATATGAAGGTTATTAGGGCAATGCTAGAAAAATTGAGAGGTCACCCGGATCCTATGGGCCTAGGATTGGCATCCACTCAATCGAGCCGACCACATTCTCCGAAACCTAGTACTCCAACAGAGGGTCAAAAAACAAAGCTATCTCCAACTACATCCGAATGCTTTACATGTAGAGAGAAAGGACATTTCCAACGGGATTGTCCAAGGCGTATATCACGATCTCCAAGCCCTTCTAAAACTGGCCAAAAGCTATACAAGATTGCGGCACAGCCTGATAAAGGGATTCTGGTTCCAGTTACAGTTGCCGAAACTGGTACCGACGGCGTAGTGGACACTGGGGCTGACATAACTGTATTTTCAATGGAATATGCAGATAAAATTGCATTGCCATACCGAGAACACACCACCACAACATTAATGAACGCTGGAAATGGTAAGGAGATGAATGGATTCTTAGATGTCCCGGTACGGATGTACATAGGTGAGATTCCTATTGATTGTAAGATCTGTGTCGCGCCGATACGGGAAGATGTACTGATCGGAATGGATGTGTTAAAAGAACACAATGGAGTTATTCTTGCCAGGCAAGGTGATATCCTAATAGATGGGACACTGGTCCCTGGGCGGCACCGTCATCAAAATGATTGTCATATTGCAAGAGCAACGACCCAGTCAGACATCATGTTATCGCCCATGACAGAAACTGTTATTATGGCAGAATTGGATAATCCTGATGAAGGAAAAGTTGGTGTTCTTGACCCAGCCTCTCTGAAATCCGGAGCACACACTGGATCTGTCCTGGCCAATATGACAAATAAAATTCCGATAAGAATGGTGAATCCAACAAATTCGACCATTAAAATTGCAAAGGGAACTCATTTAGGGAAAATGGTCGAAACTGTTGATTGCGAATCTAATTTAGATGATGTATCGGTCGTTAACAAGTCTAGTAGCAGGGCTCCAGAACACCTCAGGGATATTCTGCAAGAGGCAACGAAGAACTTAACTGATGATCAAGCAGGAATCCTGGAGAGCCTGGTCACAGAGTTCCATGATATTTTTGCTGTGAATGACAGCGACGTAGGATGTTTTTCTGGTATAACACATCATATAGACACTGGTAATGCTAAACCTATACGCCAACCGCCTCGTCGAACCCCACTTGGTTTCCAAACGGAAGAAAAGGGACACTTGCGACAATTGTTGGATAATGGTACAGTGGTTCCGTCTACTTCAGAGTGGGCATCTCCTGTTGTCCTGGTTCGCAAGAAAGATGGTGGCGTACGGTGGTGTATTGACTACCGTAAGATCAATGATGTAACGACCAAGGATTCGTACCCCTTGCCGAACATTTCTGACTGTTTAGATACTCTTGCTGGTGCCTCTATATTTACTACTTTGGACTTACAAACTGGTTACCACCAAATAGAGGTAGCACCTGAAGATCAAAATAAAACAGCATTTACTACGAGATACGAGTTGTTTGAATATACACGAATGCCGTTTGGCCTTTGTGGGGCGCCAGGCACATTTCAGAGGGCCATGGAACTTGTCCTTAGAGGTCTTCAGTGGGACCATGTATTGATTTATTTAGATGACGTAATCATTGCTTCAGATAATTTTGAGGACCATGTGGAACACCTCCGGGAAGTTTTCAAAAGATTTCGGAATTTCAACTTAAAGCTCAAATCTAGGAAGTGCAAGCTCTGCCAGGACAAAGTGCTGTTTTTGGGACACTATGTGAGTGCAGACGGTATAGAAGCCAATAAAGATTTGATAGCTGTGGTTAGTGACTGGCCCATTCCGCAAAACGTGAAACAGTTACAAGCATTTCTTGGCTTAACGAATTATTATCGTCGCTTTATTCCTGAATATGCAGACAAAGCAGAGCCATTGTATCAACTGCTTAAAAAGGATGTCAGTTTTGAGTGGTCAATAAGCCAACATAACGCCTTTGAATTGCTGAAACAGTCTCTTACACGGCCACCAGTTTTGTCCTTTCCCTTACCACAAGAGACATTCATACTAGATACGGATGCCTCGAATGTTGCCGTGGGCGCAGTATTGTCACAGACTCAGAATGGAGAAGAGCGTGTCATTAGCTATGGAAGCAAACGACTTGGGCCAGCTCAGGAGCGTTATTGTGTCACCAGACGCGAATTGTTGGCAATTGTCACCTTCACAGACAAGTACAAGCATTACCTGCTTGGACGAAGATTCATATTACGAACTGATCATGGTTCCTTGACTTGGCTGTATAGATTCAAATCACCCCAAGGGCAATTAGCCAGGTGGCTAGAGCAGTTAAGTCAGTTTGATATGATCATTCAACATCGCAGCGGAAAGCTCCATGGTAATGCAGATTCCCTTAGCCGTTATCCGTTTGATGAGGAATGTGACTGCTATAACGCGGGAACGTATCTGTCCCGACTTCCATGTGGTGGTTGCAGATACTGCACGAGAGTTCACGACCAATGGGCCAAGTTTGAATCAGATATCGATGATGTGCTTCCTATAGCCCTTCGTCATGTACGAGATCGTGGCTATGTCATAGAAGAACAGCCATCCGGAGAAAGCTGGCTGGAAGGTTATGACTCTGCAGAGATCAGTCAATTTCAGCAGGACGATCCAGTCCTAAAGATTCTACACACATGGCTTACAGATGCTCCTCCAATTGACAAGCAACATCTATTTTCAGAAAACCCAGCATTGAGACATTTTTGGTTGTGTTTTCCACAGCTCGTTCTGACTAATAATGTTATCTTCTATACTTGGAAAGATGAGAGCGGTAACCGGTCCCTCCTACTGGTACCAAACAAATTGAAAAGAATAGTTTTAGAGCTTTGCCACAATTCAGTTGTCGCAGGCCATCCAGGGTTTCATCGGACGCTTAGTCGTGTGAAGCAGCATTTCTACTGGTACTCTATGAGGAAAGATGTTGAGAATCACGTTGTAGCTTGTCCACAGTGTTCTGTTCACAAGAAATCATCTCACTCACACGTTTCTGGCTTACAAGAATACCGGGCAGGATCGCCACTAGATCGAGTCCAACTCGATATCCTGGGACCCTTCCCAGAGTCAAGGAAAGGTAACCGATATATTCTAGTACTGGTTGATCAGTTCACCAAGTGGACCGAAGCCTACCCCTTACCTGACCAAACCGCCGAATCAGTAGCTAGAAAATTCGTAAATGAATTCATCTCCCGATTTGGAGTTCCGCTAGAGGTTCATACGGACCAGGGACGTAATTTTGATAGCGATATGATGAAGCGACTTGGCCAGTTGTTGGGCTGGGCCAAGACAAGGACGACGCCCTACCACCCCAGCTCTAATGGACTAGTCGAGCGGTTTAATCGCACATTATTACAAATGATAAGATGTTATATTGACCGTCAGGACGAGTGGGATGAGTATATCCCACTTTTAACTAGTGCGTATCGCAGTACACCCCACACCAGTACCAGTTTAACACCAAACCAAATGATGCTTGGCCGGGAAGTTCGGTTACCACAGGAATTGATATTTGGATTGATTGATCATAAAAACAACTCCACGAATGACTATGTGGAGAACCTTCGATCATCAATCGAAGAGACCCATGAGATAGCCCGTAAAAACCTAAAGAGATCTGCTGTAGGACAGAAGCGTCTCCATGACCTGCGAATAAACCAGAAAACTTATCAAGTTGGTGATATAGTCTACATTTTGGACACAGCCAGAAGAGTGGGTAAAAGTCCGAAACTCCAAGCACAGTGGAAAGGGCCAGCTGTCATCACACGAGTTCTTGGACCTGTTCTGTTTGAAGTTGCTCAACATAAGAAGCGGACTGTTTACCACCATGACCGTTTGAAACGATGTACTCTTGAAAGTACTCCAATTTGGGTCAATAAATTGCGACGTCAACTTCGTGTAGACATGACAGTACAATCAGATAATGTTGGAATTGTTGATCAGGGAACAACATCTAGAGAGGATGATTCAACAACATCAACCTCACCAGTTATCTGCGAACCTGTCATAAACGACTCTACGTTTCAAGGCTCCGTTGAATCGGCAGATTGGCCTGGGATACTGGATCCTGGTAGGTCTGTCGAGTCAACCGACTCCCAACACCAACTGTTTCCCGACCTAAAGCTACCAGATACCAGATTTTCGCGTTCTGGACGACCAATAAAGAAGCCGGCTAAATACAGCGATGTGTAACCTGTTCAGTGATTTTGTGATTGAAAACTTTAAAATGGGGAATCTTGTGTACATCAGTTTAATTAAAACTCTAAAAATTAAGGGGGGAATAGTGTAGTGTCACAGTAGTTCACGTTCCCCTACCAATCCGTAGATTACCTCCAATTCCTATTCTCTTACCGATCCGTAACTAATTGCCTGTAGTTTGATTAGTAGAAGTAAAGATTTCAATGAGAACAGACGTTTGTTGTTTCTGCTCCTCTACTCGCCGCTGTCTTGGCTAGAATATTTAGTATCTTTGTGGTGCCAACTAACCAGACCTGCGCCTCTAGAATAATAGCGGCACGGCATCACAATATTTCATACGAAGTATGGAAAAGTAATACATTTGAAAAGGCGACCATTTCAGACATGCCAACATTCTCCTTATTTAAATTTGATAAAGTTAATAGCTGAAAATAATTATTTAGATCATAATGCTCAGACCGAAGTCGTCCGGGTTAATTTGATATCGTGCTGGGCTAGAGCGCGACAACGTGATTGACGAACATGCATACATAATGTACATACATATACATCCATACATCCATACATACATTCATATTCATAGATATAGATTATCAGAGTGTAGTTAAAATCTGTAATATAATTATATACCATTGTACCTATATAACCTGCTTCCTTATAAAACTGTATACAAGAAACTATTGTATTGTTGTTCCTGATAAACATACGATTTGGCTGCTGTAAATATGTAAAAATGAAATGAAATCTGGATTAACGTCCTACTGTTCGAAAATAAGTACATAACATGAAATCCATGTGAAGTCCGATGATAGAGAATTACACGCGAAAGTCAAACCATTAGACGACCACAGGCTGTACTGTTTGGAATTTAGGAATTAACGACTAGCCTTTGAAATTTAGGAATTAAAATTTATCCTTTAAGATTTAGGAATTCAATTCTAGAAGTTGAAATTAATTTCACCCAAATCATGTCAGATACTTTTATGACTGTTAAACTGAAGCTAGACTTTCAAACATTTTGGTAATTTTTGTTTATGCTTATTCTGTTATTGCTAAGTACTGTAACACCATATTCCTGAAGCAATGGCCCGAGAAATCCCTCTCTGTTTCTTGAACTTATGCGGAAGTGTGTCTATTCTTTCCGTTAAATGAAAGCTATCACTGAAGTACAGCAACATGACAGTCCTTCGTTTAATCTTGGTCTTCCCTAAAACTTTGGACAGTGATTTAAGGTACTAAAAATGGCGAAAGTATGTTCGTTTCTATGGAAAACCAAATGGGACAATATTCATGATTCTTGTTTCTACATTCTAGTTTGAACATTTTAGACACGAACGCAACATTCTAAACTAATGATTCTTGTTTCTACATTCTTATGTCAGCATTTCATGCACAAAATCAACATTTCAAACAAAAAATTGATTTTATGTTTCATTTTCGGAGTTTCATTGGTAATTTTTATATGTCATTAAATATTAAAATTAATTTTACACGACAATGAAATCAATTCATTGGTTTCTGAAAGTATCTAAAAAAAAGTCTGGAATTTGAACTCTTATGAAAATATTTTCTACGTTTCAAAAAGTCTTGAAATTAAAATCTTGAAATGAAGGTGTACATTTTTAAATACATTTATCTCCGTCTATTTTGTCGCTTTTCTTATGGGTTATTCCTTGTCATATGGGTTAATTTTCATAAATTTGGGAAATTGACCCCCTCGAAAAATTCTGGAAAAAAAATTATGTTCGTGTACATGTAAAATCTGGAAACTGTGCAAAACCGACACAAATTTGGTGTAATTGTATATTGTGTGGATTTTGCTAAATAATAGATATAGACCCAAGTTTTGTACTACATAAAAAACAAAACGCATCAGTCTTTAATAGATTCCCATATATACAATTGGCCTCGAATATAGTTTCAGACACAATTTTCGTATTTTTGAGGAGCCGAAAGAAGATGGTAGATGTGCACCTAAAAAAAAATCTGAAACTTAGTGTAATTATAGTTTGTACTAAGGACTCGAACATTATGTGAAAGCCATTCTTGTCCGATGGGTTATTCCATGTCAATTATCACCCAACTAGTTAATCTATACCCCCTCGATTTTGCTGATATTTGGTTTATATGCATGTTAGGGCTGAAAAAGATTATATTCCATATTTTATTTCACCAATTTTCGGATTTTTAGGTGCTCATCTAGAGGGTTCAATCTGCACGAAAATACGATAATTATTGATATAGATTGACCAAAAACACAGATTTTGAAAATAATGAAAAAATATCAAAATTGCACGGGACAAAATTGGTTATATAACATAATGTTACAGACATTATAGTACAAATTATAATTACACCAAGTTTCAGAATTTTAGGTGCTCGAAAATACGAGGCAATTTTCGAAAATTTGTGTCTGAAACCATATTCGAGGCCAATTTTCTGGTAATCTATTGAAGACTGATGCGTTTTCATACGTTTATTATGTAGTACTCTCGTTAATTTCTGGATAGACCAATATTTGGGTTTATATCTATTACTTTGTAGCTCCTGGAGCACTATAAAATCCAAAAAATATACAGTTACACCATTTTTTCGGTTTTCGTGGCCAAGTAGCATACGAACCATACCACTCAACCGTAATCTGATTGCAGATTCATAATCTACACAAAAAGTTCTTTAAGACTACCAAATTTGTGCTATATATCTTCACTAGAAAGGCAAAATCAAGATATCTGAAACTCAAGTAAATTATTGATACGTATTTTGTTACGAAAACTTATTGGTAACTTATCAAACTCAAATGCCCGTATCTCAGTCAATTTTCATGCTACAGACTACAAATTTTGCACAGTTTCTAGTTTTAATAAGGTAAACTATATTAATTTGATTACAGTGAAAAACAGCTTCGAGATAAACTGAACTGAACAAGAAATAGAAGAAAAGAAATTAAAAATATATCTTTTTACAGATTTTTTTTTCGAGTGACCGATTTCCCACCCTGGTTGAACTTATTATCTTGTTGCAGCCAGATCATATGAATAGCCGGTTTCGAACTGATATCCGCTCTTAAGCTGCATTTCGTTTAGTACGGATCCGGTCCGGTTGTGGATATGGAAAAAAACGCTTTCATAGAATTTTAGTAAGAGTGTTTCCTTATGTGCGAGTGCGGATCCGGTTCTCTATGCGGCGTCCGGTACGATTTTCGAAACGGACCATGTCGCGTTCGGCACGGCAACGCATGCGGAGCGGTGTCCGTAAACACACATAACGCCAAACTGATCCCGCAGTGAATATTCGCTTGGCCGCTACAATCACTGATAAGCATGACATCGACGAGGCTTAATGAGTACGGCATATTAACTTTTTTACTCCGACAAATTAAATTCTCAAACATTTTTTTGAGGTAAAAGAAAAATAAATAAAGACGTTTGAAGTATTTGTAGTTCAAAAATATTTCCTATTTAGTGTAAATGGGCATTAAAATGAGTAAAATGCATCATTTTGCCCGAAGCAGTTAGGTGTTAAGTAAACATTGCACAAGCCGTTGAGCCAATGACTAGGAGCCGTGCAGTCAACGCAAGTGTTTTGGACAGCCATCCGTTACAGGGATAATTCGTAAGTAATTTTCTGTGAAACAGGTTGACATAACGCACATAAGGAAACACAGTTTGGGTATAGCCCGCACGGCAAAAAGCTAAAAATAGGTACGGAAATTCCAATTTTCGCCCTTTCTTAGACACGTGCCAAGTTGAAAAGAGCCCTTGCGCTTGAGAAACCGCATATAAGAATACACAACCTGCCGTGTGTCATGTCTGCCCCCGGACCGGAGCCGGACTTGACCCGTACTAAAGGAAATGCAGCTTTACTCTCAAAGTCACCCGTGTAATTTTTACCGCTCTCTGCCGCTTCCTTTTGTTTACATCACTCCCGGAATCTTCAAATCGTGATTACCGCTCAACGTTGACAATGACCCCTGCGTTACAATTATATTGTTTGATATTATTATGCCGTATTACCCTTTAATAACGGCATCTTTAAAGTTGATGGACGGCGACATGTTACTTTATAAAAGGTGTCTTTATATTATGTCTCATTTAAAGTTACATTATGGGAGATAAGATAAAGAGATGGCAGTTCTCACTATAATAGTTAAAAACTAGATAGTGTAAAGATAATTTGCTGAAAATTTCAGTCAAATTGATTCACTATTAGCCGAGAAAAAAGCGTTAGAATTTTCACATAGTCTCGGTCATCATTACTGAAATCATTAATATAAACAGCATAGTCTCGATTATCACTTGATTGATTTAATTATCAACCGCCATTAAGCGGCATATACGATTTTAATCTGCCAACATCGAAGGCTAGCCTTGACTTTAAAAGTTTATTATGGTCTGGATATGTTAATTAATGTCTAATTGATTATTTAGATAACATCTCAGGCCTAAAGAAAGACTTGTAAAAAGCAGATTTTGCTCTTGCATAATGCTATTTTAAGCTGACCTTTGAATGCCACTTAAAAGACTAACAGTTAAAAGATAAAGCAACTTAAATTTAAGGGAAAATTTGATACTTAACGTTGCATGTAGATACCACTACCCTTATCAGACGGAAGTTACGTATTTTATAAGTGGCCATCTTAGACTTTAGATATTCTTTGAATACGGACCCTGATCTTTATCTAAATCTTACATAATGCAACTTAGCACATATAATATATATTATATAGGAGACATTAGGTTCTAACCTTGTTTGAAATAATATAAATTGTTCTTCCCTCCTCACATCTTCCAGGTTGCAATAGCATTAGATCAATGGGCCAGAGTCCATTAAGTCGAAAAATTAAAAATCACTACTCGAATATTGGGCGAATATTAAGATAATGTTCGAATAGCTGCTATATAGATACAAGAACACGGAATTTTAAATGAATACGCATTACTACTAATTCTCAACCATCTATATATAATACAATAGCCACATACAATTCCAGACATCTTAAAGATTCTTATTTAGAAAGTGTAACATTCATATACATTCTCTGGTTTTAGACTCTTTGTTTGTCATGATTAAAACGTTTAAGGGTTTGTTTGGTTTTTTGGGGTGTTTTTTTGTCGATAGTGCCGCAAGTACTGATAAAAAATCAAGCCAATATGATATCAAATATACTAACCGACACAAAGCAATATTAGATAGATCTATAAACGATAGGGCGGACTCGGGTTTCGGGATGCAAATTAAATGGATCCGTTTCCATGTAGGCGTTTGGTGCACAGAAAACAAATTTTCTCGATAAGCGACTTTTAACGTTTTGTCTCGCGTCTTATTTTATACGAACCCACGTGGACAACCGGATGTTTATGTGTTTATGTTCACTACTATAAGTCAAGCAACCATCCTTGTTGCTGTATGATCAGCTTGAAAATGGCAGATATTTTGGACATGGTATGTGTTATTATTTCAAAACTGCGTCGGTTAAACAAAAACAACACCGGCCTCCTTTCTTATCCTTCCAGTAAAATCTAACACTGCAACGCCGGCGTTTGTCCGACCGGGCTTTAATTCTAAATACGACGTAATGTGGAAATTACACTCGTAATTACCCAAATATATCCGTGAAGACTTGGCCTGAAATTTTAGTCGCCCATACGCCATTGTGTGCACATGTACATTTCTTTTATGTATATTTCGTTGTTTTTATAAATGATATAGGTGATGGTATATTTGATTTATGTCGGGTTATTCTGTATCAAAAAGACGAGATTACTATAGGATAGGATACAAAATGATAAACCGGAAGGATCAAGTGTAATGCTATATATGCGTGTGTTTAGGAAAGATGATATTATGACTGTATAATAATATAAGCACTTGACATGGTTTATACATACTGTATTATCTAGGTTTATTTGTTGCGTTATATTATGCATATATTAAAGCTCTATTTGGTTTATTACCCCCACCTCATATTATATTATATAGACCATTTCTAAGCCCTATAACATAGTAGTTTCCAGACCTCTCTTTCAAACAAAATCAAAATAAGGTATCCTACAATTATTGCGATGGATTACACCTCCTTACAGTTTTGAATATTATGTAAGAAAATTCATTTTATAGTTTCGTATTGTGTGAATTTCGAGAAACAATGTCTAGCCTTTCAGATGGGACGATAAAACCAAGGAAACGTTAATTCCATTTTGTTTGACAAACAGACTCGCTCCCCAACCGCACATTCGATACCTCTTCTCATTTTTTGGGGAATAGATCCGCACTAAACAATAATTGTTGTTAACTAGAAATCAGTCAAGGATTTGTAATTTGAATATACTATTCAAAAAAAGTAGGGGATATTTGATTTTTAAGTGTTATTAAAGTCACCTAATGAAACTGACGAAGAAACAAATGACAAAATGAAATGAAGTTCACATTCATCGATTTATTCCAAATGATCGTTAGACTAAGTAAGGCACAGACTGACCATTATAAGGGTAAAATGATACCCGAGGTCAAACAGCAAAGTTACCACGGCATCGCAACAAAGTCAGTAACGGGTAAATCCTCCTCTGTTTGCCAAACAAGCATTGATCCGACGTGGCATACTCCTAATGAGACGTCTAAGGTCATTTAGGTCCAGATTGTCCCATTCCTGTTGCAACGCAGCAGCAAGTTCTTGGACATTGGCAGGACGTTGTTGACGTTGACGTAACCTCTGTCCAAGCATGTCCCAGACATGCTCGATGGGGTAGAGGTTGGGACTCAGTGCTGGCCAAGGTAATGTGGTGATGTTCTGTTGTTGGAGGTAACCTGTAACGATCCTGGCCCTGTGACATCTTGCGTTGTCATCCTGGAATATGAAACGGCGGCCATGACGTCGTGCGAACGGCACAACATGGACTGCCAAGATGTTGTCCCGGTAGTACTGGCCTGTAACACGCCCTGCAACAACATGTAAAGCCGTTCTTCCACACCATAACAGAACCACCCCCAAATCGATCATGTCTGATGACGTTAACGTCTTGGAAGCGCTCGTTTCGACGACGCCACATCCTCCTACGTCTGTCGAAAAATCTGAAAACATCACATTGCTCCAGCGTCGATTATCCCAGTGTTGACGATCCCTACACCAACGACGTCTTGCCTGAATGTGATGATCTCTCAAACAAGGGATCACGCGAGGACGTCGGGCGCGAAGATGACCCCTATGCAGTCGATTCCGAATCGTCTGGCCACTCACTCTCATACCAGTGTCTGTTTGAAGACGAGCGCTGATCTGATTTGCTGTGATGACACGATTTCTCAAGGCCAAGGTACGGATAAATCGATCCTGGGCTTGAGTTGTCGCCCTTGGTCGACCTGAGCGTGGTCTGTCCTTTACAGATTGTGTATCACGGTATCTGGACCATAGCCTTCTTATGACAGACTGAGAAACATTCATCGTCCGCGCCACAACCGCCTGTGTTGTGCCGATCTGTAGCATGCCAAGGGCACGTAACCTTTCATTTTGGGTAAGCCGACGCATATCAAAATTTGTTTTCTGGTCACTAAAACAATTAAACTGATGTTTCCACCCTGGAATTCAATGCCACAATGACTGTAACATTTAAAGTCAGAGTCGTGCAAATCTTGGGTTGGACCCCCTTGATGATCCCAAGCATCACCTGCATTCCATGCGGTAGCTATTAGTGCGTTTGGAAATGCGTTTGGAAATGTTTCTTCTGTTAGGTTCTATAGTGACTTTTTTCGTAGTCATTTGCATATTTTAGTATTATGCCCCCCAAATCAAATATCCCCTACAATTTGTCTTTTGCAGTCCTTTATTCTCTTTGTTGGTTTTATTCTTGTTCATTTGCAGTAAAGATATTAGACTGGCCCAGTCTCTTCTATTTATTTTACATTTCGATTTATATAAAAGTAGTAATTTTTAGTAAACCAACACTTTCGTTTCCATTTGTATAAAAAAAAATTTGAGTAAACCTGTAACCAGCACCAGAGACTGGACAATTTGCGAGCTTCACAATAAAATGGGCGTTTCTTGTCCTGTTTTACGTTGTTCCTTATTTGGAATGATTGACAGTTGTCAAACAAGCCCCGAGTCACGTGACACGAATTTGTAAATGTGATGTCTAAGATAAATTAAGTTCGATATTTACCTTCATGAATCATGCGTCTCGAATGGAGTGCAAAGCAGTCATGCTGAAACCGTCTGCGGGCTGATGTCACGTTTTTGTTTCCATTCGCCATTCGGCTTCGTCCCGATACGCATGAACTGGCTTCGTTAAGTTGTTATAATGATGTCGTGTGTAATTATTTATGTTCATTCACCTCATCCCATACGTTGTAACCGTTCATTCGACAGATATTGTCCGTCAACAAAATTCTTAGATCGTTAAAGTATCACTAAATAACAATAACTGTTATCCACAACAAACATCTCGCACCTACACCAGTTTGCCAGTGCAAATGCAGTAATCCCGTGCACGACGTCACACGACCTACATAATGCAGATTGACCTACTAGATGAGAATGAAGCTCTATTTGCCCAGTCTCTAGAGCTTACGTTTTTTTTCGTTTTTTTTTTTTTTTTTGAGAGGACTGGCCAATTTTTGGTGTGTGGAGAAGACTGGCCACCAGTCTATAAAGATATTGACCATGCTCGATTAGACACTATATGTATGGTTGACTGGTAGAAACACAATTTACATGGAACAACGATCTATAGGCCTAAATGTCTCAACTTCGATGTTCAAACAACTGCGCGAGTGTTACAGTGTTGACCAATTAAAACTCGAAGGGATGAAAATAAAACTTTTTACTCGGGGGGGGGGGGTGCGAATGGTTAGTGTGTGCGCGCTGTATCATACGGCCTGCCATTGAGTCAACTCGCGCTGGCGTGGTTTCGAATCCCCGGTTGTACGTGACAAGGGGTAGGATCGCCTGTCCAACCTCGTGGGTTTTTCTCTGGGTACTCTGGTTTCCTCCCACTGCTAAAGACCCCTACGCGCAAGCGAATAATTGAAATAAAATCAAACAATATATTACTCCCGAAACGACCTAGTTTGTGTCGAGTGGGCGTTAAACGCCATTTATCTCTTAGCAGTGTCTTTATTTGTGTTTAGAAGTGTTTTATTTGTGTGCGAATAACGCGTTTCCTGGGAATTCGAATGGGTCACGAAATGAACCCATCGACGTATTGATTATTGATTTTGTATTTATTGTCTTAAAATCATACTATTAATGCTATTGGTTTTCGTTGTGCTTTTTGAAGACGCGGCTGAGGTTACTTTGCACGAGTGGCAATAGTCATTGCATATTTTAGTATTATGCCTCCAAAATCAAATATCCCCTACTTTTTTTGAATAGTATATTTATTCTCACCTGGTTCTTTTATTTCAGAAAAGCAAGAATTATATACTTAATGCAAACGTCCCGGGGTCAAACCCAGCACCAGCGTTGTATAAACCACGCAATCAACCCCAACGGTTAAAACCACCCCCCGTTGATGACATCCCTCCGCCACTCCCATCTAGGAAACGAAGTAACGTGGGGTTACCTCCCTCTAAATCACAGAATTCTTCATTGGAGGTGCCACCGCCACTACCTACACGAAGAAACAGTACACATGATCAACCAAATATTAGACATACTACAAACACACGAAAACAAGAAGAAAACCCACCCCCGTTACCAACGAGAAACAGGTCGTCATGGACACCATCAAATGATGGTAAGTGATACAAGTACAAATATATTTCTGTTATCGTAAGTCGTTATCGAAGATAGTCTCTAAAGCAGGGGCGTTCAAACATCGCATCCCTTTGATAATAATTAAACAAGAAAGTAAGCATACTCATTATTTTTACCCAAATTTATTATAAAGAAATATGCTCAGTGAATTCAACAAGGATCGAAAATCACCTTCTGCTACCGGTAACAAATTTAACTCTAAACATTGAAAACCCGGCGAAATCAAAACACACTCAAAGGTTCAATTCAGACATTATGTTTATGTTTAATAATTTTACCATGTAAAAACATGCTAATTATATCTACAAAAATATCGCTACAGAATTAGATAGGGTACAAAAGATGTTGTATATTGCATCTAAATTCGTGTGTGAAAAGATTTGCGCATGATATGCGAAGGGTTTGGTTTATAATTATTTTAATTCTTCTACAAATTCCTACTGAATAATGGGCCTGCGCTCTCTAATGTTCTGCTTGCTATTGTTATCAAGCACTAGGGAATCGTTAACACAGAACTGACCTGGGTAATGTTTTTTGAATGATTGCGCGGATAATTGTCAATGCTCGGTCTGCCACACTTAAATTCCGCTGTCCACCTCTTTTCTGTGGAAAAAGAATAGACGGGGCATCACCTCCTAAAGAGTAGACCATGTCGGCATGTACCTGTGTTGGGGATAGTCCTTTCAGTTGTAGATTTCTGGTGATGTCAATGGGTAGGTTCACAAGATGGTCTGGTACGAATTAAAAGATTGTTCTTGTTGGTGTCAAAAGTCTGTTTCCACCCAATTGATCTATCCTTTTCAGACTTAGAACTTTTTTCAGCCAACACTGTATCTGTGCTTCTTGGGGGGTGGGGGGGGGGTAGCTGGCCGGTCACCTATGGCTTGCGGCTGTGGTTTCAATCCCTGGTGTGAGCGTATGTGGCATACAGATAGGGGCGCCTTCTCAACCTTGTGGGTTTCCCCCGGGCACTCCGGCTTCCTCCCACTGCTAAAGACCCCTACGCGCAAGCGAATTATTGAAATAAAATGAAGCCATATGTTGGTCCCAAAATAACCCGGTTTGTGTCGAGTTTCTCTCTCTGTGCTTCTTGATGGGCGTTTGGTTAAAATCATACAAATCGTATACGTGGGTGGATGGTTACGTGTACCTTGTCAAAATAGTTATTGGTATCAACAACAATCGAAAATTTCCAGCGCAGTCCGTTCATGAATTACTTCTCAGTAATCCCATTAAACATAATAAGTAATATAATAAATCTCTCAGGTCACGTGTTTATATAAACGATTAAAAGTCTGGTGAGACAGTGCCCTTTTGGACAAGAAATAAACATTTAATTGAAATGAAATTGGGTTTAACGTCCTACTTTTCTGCACATGACCCTGAAATGGGATGTGGGGGTGGAAGAGCGGTATATGCACTGAGCGACACTTCTTGTCTTGGGAGATTGGGGTGGGGGTTAATTTATCTAAGAAATCCCATTTGATTATTGGATGCCGAGGTGTATTTTTGGCTAGAATGTATCAGCCCTCATTGAACGCCAACGACAAAGATGACGTCAGGTGTTAATGTGGTACAAAATAGAAATAAAACGAGACAAAATTTTTAATGTTAATATGATTTTAATTAAACCAAACCACTTATTATTAATGTTTATTTTGATTTGTAGCGTTTGAAGAAAGGTTTAAATTCCATAAACTTAGTGATTTACCGGAGCCGACTCCTATCACCCTCCTGAAGAAACAATATCCCTCTGCTCATACCAAGTCAAGTCGTAAGTTCGTTTCTAAAATAGTAACCATTTCTTTAGTCTGCACATTTTATCTTCTGTCGTCATTTAAATCAGACATTATACTTATCGATGTCTTTGTCAAGTATGTACATTAAAGTCCCAATCTTTCAATTTAGTGCAGTATTAATCTCCTGCAAACTACAATATTGTAAAAGATGATTATCGGTTCAAGACTTAAATTCCCTTCAGTATTTACAAAGATATATTGAATAAAAATCTGATCCGGGGTGGATGGGGTACATTGCACCCCCAGAAAAACAAAATAATACATGTGGTTATAATCCCACAGTGATGCAGTCAAATTTGCAAAATTTTATGGCGGGGGGGGGGGTGATGTCTGGTTGTCACCGTTCCGCGCTCAGTAACCCGGGTATTATATTGGCGCCCCCCTGCCACCACTATGTTGCACCCCCACTTTTAAAATCCTACATACGGCCCTGCTGAATCCTTTTGTTGTGGGCGAACATAGTCGATGGATCTGTTTTAAAATTTAAATCCTATTAAATTAAACCCTTAATTTGAGTACATTAGCATAGATTAAGCCCTGAACGAAAATTACAAATGACAATCGTTACTTTAATATCGCGATTAATAAGGTTATTATAAGGTGCAAATATCGTGGCCTTTAAACCAAAAAATACAATATCTTACTCCCAAAATGATTTAATTGGTTGTTATTCATGTGTTTTTGTATTATTATTTTTTGCAGCCAAACAAAAACCACCCCCGCCTCCTGAAAAAACAAGACCTATTTCATCGGATAACACGGATGAAAATGATTATATGTAGGATACGTGAACACGTAGCAAGTTGTATTTAGGTTAATATTTAATTCTCTTGATTTTAATTTAATGACTCTTCGAAATGAATCTGTCAGAAAGTTAGATATTCTGGGATTTTCCTTCATTTTGTTGACGTTTCTACCAGAAATTATTACTCTAGGATGTGAATGTGATATTACTGACTAGTAATAGTAGTCTGTGACAGACTAAAATCTCCAGATAAAAACAATTCGGTGACAATCGAGGGTTCTCAACCATTACGACCAATTGAATGAGGACCCCGGCCTTTGAACTGGTTCGTCCGTCATGGTACACCTTCAATAATTTGGCTGTGAAATCCGTTTTGTGACATTCGGGATACTTGGTCATTTTATATAATATATTGTTGAAGTCATCTATCGTTATCATAATAAATGTTCATTGATAACGCGCAAGAATCCAGAAATCGTACTCAACAAAAAAACAAGGTTTAATACACCTATACCCCAAACGTTAACGGCATATTTGAATGAATTTAATGTAGAATGTACCGCCGAAGTTTATCTTGTGTTGCACTTTTTGAAAGAATCTTAATTTTATTGGTGCCAGTAACTTTTTGCGGATTTTTTTTGTGCTCAAACCCAACGAATTACACGGGTTGATATATAAACGGTGTTTGGGTGTCAACTGTTGGAATATAAAAATGTGGTATGTTATAGCATACGACACACCTGTGCTTGCCTACTCCATGATCAAACACGATAGCAGATGGCTTCCATCTTGTTTACTGACGGTACTACTTATTTTAAGACAGACTCGGCTTTCCAATTTATAATATCTACGTCATTGGGGATTTCCAATCTATACTCACTGGTTGCTATGACCCGCTATGGCGTTGTCTAGAAACGCGCGTGCTCGCGTTAGTTAAAATTTTTGCTATACGTTTAACATGGACTATTTGATGTAATTTGCCTGATTTGATTTGGCCCCATTTCCATAAATTTAGGTTGTTTTTTAGAAATTTTTAGCAAATGTTAATCTTAGGTGTTTTTTAATTCTAGCCGAAGTAATTTTTTTTACAATTTATAGCGAGTTAAGTTATCGTCTCTAAGAGGCGGGCGTAGTATTTTAAATGGCGGCCATTTGCCATCATGTGTATTCTTGAAGTAGGTACACATGATGTAATCGTATGATGTTATAGAAGTCTAACTGTTGGAATATAAAAATGTGGTATGTTATAGAAGGATAGCCAATGGTGGTGTAATGGGGTTATGATTTAAAAACTCAATAAATAACGAACATGGGAAATCTTGTTACACGAATGGATATATTCATCAAGACTTTGATGCTGTGTGTTATCAAACTACTACATGTAGCAGATCGAGACAAGGGTCAGTTCCGATACAGAAAGAAATGAAACTTGTGAGGAGTTATCGTCTTGGCTTAGAGTATTTGTATAGAGATAATATACCTAATTGATCGAGAGTTATCCTTTCACACAGGCCAGACTGAAGGGGAAAATCAGAATTCCTTTTTAATATTATGGCTTGAGCTGTGGTGGTAACAGCAGCTTTGATTGACCTATTGTGTAATGCATTCCAAATGAACTAACCCAAAAGAACACTCTGCTGTTTAAATTTATTTTATTCTATTTCACATGGTATGTTTTTATTAGCAAATGTAATTGCAGTGAATATGACTATTGTACACCTATGCTAGATTGGGGAGGGGGGAGTTGTAGAAATATCCACTATGATGGCATAACATTTATACTCTTAAGGGTTTATAAGATAATTTATTAGGTATTTTAAAAGCTATTTTTATTAATCTGCAGAGCGGGGCTGTTCGTTTATTTTATATTTTGCTTGACAGTATAGGCTGGATTATAGTAATGTGAATGTAATGTGTTTTTTAATTGATTGATTGCGATTATTATTACTGGAGATTATAGGCTGTAACATTAGAAATAGAGTGTGGTTATTTATTCAATACTGTACAACATGCCATTTATGCTAGCAAGAAATGATTGTACTAAATACCAAGGCCCGGTTGCTCAAAACTAAGTTATTTTAACGATCCGTTAAACTCTAACGGATCGTTATCTTTGTAACGTGTCGTTTGTTAACGATCCGTTAAATTTCGGTTGCTGGAAAGTCAATTTCATTATCCGTTAGCTAACGGATTCATAAAAGTTAATCCAAGAGAAGACTGTTTGTTCATTGGCTGAATTTAAAATTTTTAATTTCAATGAACATGTATAACAACTTCATAGAAGTTACTATTAACAAGACGGCGAGTCAACTGTGCAGTCTGTTCACAAAACTAGATTAAAGACAAAAGATGACTGTAGAATTTACAACAGAAAAAAAATATAGAATACCGGTACTTTATTTTTTCCTTTAGAAATTTTAGCGTAAATCTGTTGGAAAAATTATGGGATTTGCACTACAGAATTATGGGGCCATTATTTACTCTAGTCCACCAAAATTCTGTAGAATAGTATAGAATTTCATCCTATAGAAAATGGAATAGGCCCGCATCGCCCAACCCTCTAGAATGTTCTATAGAAAACTACATTGGTAATCTATGACTTTTTGCTACAGTCACCTAATGCCATCATTAAACAGATAACGGAGCCCCAAACCTCCGTTAAATATACGCCAAGTTAACGACACATTAAAGTTAACGGGACTTCCAGCAACAGTCTTTCTCTCTGTTAAAGTTAACGATCCGTTAACATGGAGTTAACGAATCGTTAAAAGATAAAGGAGCTTTGAGCAACCGGCCCCAGATCAGTATCATAACATAAAGAATCGAAAGTTCCACAATTATTGGCATTCTTGTCAAACGTAACACCATTAAAAATAGGAAAATATTGGTTGTATGTCGTAGATAGGTTCACAATATAACAATGGTAACCCTAAGTAAAGGAAAGACTTAAATAACAGCTGGCGAAATATATTGTAATACCCATTTATGTTACTCACCCCCTTCAGGTCGCATTAATTATCCATTCTTATTCAACGAACTAACTGGGCTTGAATTATTATACATTATCACCATCACCGAGAATATGTAATTACTTTTGATAAACACAGGATTTGATATAATTACTGACTCGTCGTATTATTTTAAACGGACTCCAAGCACATAAACTGTTAGATGGCTATGCAAGGCTATGTAGTTGTTTTATTTTCAGATTTCCCATAGTCATATTTGAATAATATGTTCAATGAAATAAAATGTGGTTTAACATTTTACTTATCTGTATAAAAACATTATAATACATGTAATATGAATACAGCATTTTAAATTAGTAGAGCCTATAAAAGGAACCCGTGGACATGTCAAACTACACAGAAATAATCAACAATTAATATCAAATCGAATGAATGGATACCGGGGCCTGTCGCAGTCGTTCCCGGTCCGACAGTAATACATAAACAAATATTTACATGAAAACAGGAACTATTAAGTGAGAGGGACGCAATGACGCAAATGTGTACACGGGACATCGGGTTACCGTCCCATCCAAACGACCAGACAACTGTCCTTGTATTGCCCTCCGTCCCGCATCACTGATAAACAAGAATATCACATATGACCTACATGTACTGTATTTACCATTGTGGTACCAAAAAAACAATAAAAAACAAAACAAATCCACATTAATTTCCAATTGATGAAAAGGTCAGTTTTGAAGCTGCTGTAAAGATCTTAGTATGGAATTGATCATCGCACCGACTAAACAACCATATCACATGCTCATATGCCACTAACAAACTGTCAATTAAGTCTGTCATCAATTAATTGTGTTCTTTGGGTGCACGTCATGAGGCTGTCCTCGGAGGCCCACCACCCTGCACCCCTGACGAGAGGAAACACGCTGTAAAATTTCTGAAAAAAAATTCTCGTTTGCACTCACCGATCCATGCAGGACATCCGTTAATGCGAGATATAAGAAAATAAAGTCTGAATTTGGAGGATTTAATTTTGAATAACTATCAGATATGAATCTATATAACAGTATAACATAAATAACCCAGATAAAACCACACGCTTCCATTACCACGTGGTTTATACAGCTGGACGTCTACTTTCGGTTTCAACTTCCGACGGCCCCGGCGACTGAATAATGCAAATAAAATTTGTTGATCTGTGTTCATTAAACCTCGACTGATGAAATACATCACTGTTCGACGATATTGTTCTTCAAATTTCAGCACCACATCTCTTCTTCCGAAGAAAAACCCACCGCCAATCCAAACCATATTTCTTCGAAACACTTTGTCCATAGTGGGCTCGGGTTTCGGTTTCGGAAAAACTTGATTCATCGCAACTTTTTTAGGGTTGAAATTTCGAGGGATCTTTAGAATAAATTTCTTATGCGTGTTCACGATGTCCCGAAAGTAACCTACATCCAACCATGCGTAGTGTTTCGTTTGAAAGTAGTCCTGTCTAACGGCGTCCGCAACAACCGCGAATTTTGAGTGCTGGGCGGATGAATATCCAGGAACAATTGTGTTGGGATGAAATTTCGGATATCTGGGTTTTCTGAAGATCTGACTAATCTCTTTCAATATTTGATAACTCCAGAACTGGTTGCGATCTGTGAAAACAATCCGAGTGATATTTTTCTGATTTTTCCGGAACCTTTTCATTCTTGATATAAATCGTTTACAGTCGGAATAAACAACCAATGGATGCATCAGGAATTTGAATGACGAGGCCCAATCAAAATATGTGTCTGTAGAGAAGTAGAGTGAGTTTCCCTTTTTGAATCGCCCCAGATCGAAGTAGGCTGTTACAATCGTCATAGTAACGCGATATTTTCCCGCAGTATAAGTTTTACGAGGTTTAGTAACGTCGACTGTGTAAGATGGCGCTGTTGATTTAGCATCTCCTAGACCCAAGATATCGACCTGGAAAAAACAACCCTTTGTTATTCACCCATCCATATTTACTTTGCCTAATAGTGGTGGAAGCCACGACGTCTGGTGAAAATAAACTGAACTAGAAAGTTGATCCTACGCATGTACAAATGGATTGTAACCGTGGCGTGCCTCCCTATGATTAATCACGCCACGTTTAAGACGCCGCTGCGATCAATAACCCACACAGTGTCCTGGTGGGCCGGTTTCGGCGAAGGGGAGGTGAGGTTTAGTAGGCGTAATTGCTACAGGAAGCGCCAAACCAAACATCTGTGTAGGAAGGTCGTGAGTAAACCCGTCGGTGGTCTGGGAACCGTCGCAGGTCTAGATTTCTTTTGCGATTGTTAACACGTTTTTCTGTTAAATTCTTTAGTGGTCTATCTCTAGCTATCAATATAACGCAGAAGCCGCCTATTGGGTCTATAGAGCGAAATGACGTTAAATGAAATTGGGTTTAACGTAATATCCGTCTGTCCGACATGCGGTGGGGGTGGTACAAGACATGTTATACACGCAGGTGTGGAAAGTGAAAATTTGGTTGTTTTTTTTTATGTTACAAACTGTGGTGCTCACCATATTACTATTATATCCTTAGCAGTGGAATACAAAAATCATCTAATTTCAACTATACAGGATCTCGGAATTGGGTCCCATCCGAATGAGTGGACACCTTTCTTTGGCGAAATTTTCCTCAGCAATTGACATCTCTATGGCGTAACTTACTAACATAACCTGCGCATTCGAACCAGTGATAGACACTGTTTGTCTTTGCAATGGTTTCCAATAGCAACGGTATTGGCCAGGACAAGTCACACCAAAGAAATTACAACTAAAGAAATGAAATGAGATTTAACGTCCTATAGTGGTTGCACCTTCTAGGCTACTGTAGACGGTATGTATACGCATACACTGCCCGGACAATGGCACTGCGGCCTCTTATTTTGTCCGTGCACGTCAATAGGCTACATGTATATACACAGGATCTGGGTTTAGATCCAATCTGAACGATTAGACACTGTTGCCTGTCAGGCCCTGTGTTATACACCACTAACAAGGGTCAACCACGCCGGAAAATGCGAGGAATATCGGGAGCGAACCGAGAGAGAGAGAGAGAAATGGAGTTTAACGTCCATTCAACACAAACTAGGTGATTTCGGGACTAACATATGGTAATTCGCTTGCGCGTAGGGGTTTTCAGCAGTGGAGGGAAACCGGAGTGCCCGGAGGAAACCCACGAGGTTGAGAAGGCGCCCCTATCTCCATGCCACATACGCTCACGCCAGGGCTCGAAACCACAGCCGCAAGTCAGAAGTGACCGGCCAGCTAGAGGTCTAAGCGCGGCACTTTAGACCACTATCCCCCCCCCCCTCCGGGAGCGAACCCGAGCACGGATCACACCATTAGCAATTCTTAATAAGTGTAACTTACCAGGCGATTTGGATCTATCCACTGCGATATGTTCACCTGAAACATACATTAATACACGATGTGATTAATGCAACTTTATCCTTCATACCGAAAAAAGAGAAACACATGATTTTGTACAGTATCACATTGAAACTAGCCTCAAAAGTCACAAAATCAGAAATATTAATTACAATCCAAGCATTGGCCTATAGGTACGTATATTGCTGATCTTCTAGAAATGACTTACACAATATATACGATTCGAAAATTTGAACTGAAGGCATCTATATCTCCCCAATGTATAGTCATATTGTCTCTTTAAACATTAAATGGTCGGTCAAAACATGGATATTTGGTCTAATAATAGAAAATGAAATGAAATGAAATGGGACTAACGTCCTACTCTCCTGCACCTAACCTGGGTTAATGGAAGACGAGCATACGCCAAATTTTGCCAGGGCTGCGGCGCTTCGGCCTACTCTTATTCCAACTGTCCCATCCGACCGACAAGGCGGCTGTCCTTGTCAGTGCCCCCCCCCCCCACGTTCTGCATCACTGATAAGGGGAAACCACGTTGGAAAATCGAAATGAACTTTCTCGGCCAAGAGGTGAACTTTCTCGGATCGAACACACGACCTCCAGGCTAGCGAACCAGGGTCTTACCCACGTGATCCCGGTCTAACATAAGTAGGTCTACCATTGATCCTAAAAGTCAAAGAAATGTGTAATGGGGTTTAGTTAGGGCTTGTATTTGCAAGATGACCTAGGCTGTAAAAATGTTGATTCGGCCGAACGCTGAGACATGACATGTTATACGTAAGCGTGGAAACTGAATTTTTTGTTTGTTTTGTTTTGGGTTGTTTTGATGGGGTTTTTGTTTTGTTTTTTGTTTGTTTTTGTTTGTTTTTTTTTTTTTTGTTTTTTTTTTTTGGGGGGGGGGGGTTCCAATCTGTGGTGCTCAACATATCACTATTACCATAACTAAAAGTAATCCTTAGCAGTAGTGGAATATAAAATTTCCATTTTTTTTCTTCAAAAAAGTATAGCACGTACTTCCCAATTAAATAAGAAGTTGTATCGGATGTTATATCAAAGGTTAAGCACATTCTGTATCTGACACGAAAACGATTAGTCTCGGTCACCCAGAACCCCCTAGTCTTCAACGTACGGAGGGTCTGGGTCGGTTCTCAAATGTTGACAATTACTGGATTATCTACCACATAATAAACCAAACTCCCGGTTACGCATGAGCAATGGAACCTTTTGGCTAAAGTCTCGGTAAGTGCTAGATCTTATGAAGCCGGGCCGATTTTGCTAGATTCTATAAAGCGAGTCTGAAATATATCCCACAATTCACTTGGCACATCTATTATTTGAAACAAAATAGATACGAGGAATAAAGCATGAATCGCGCTGAAGAATTAAGAAGAATGTGAGAAGCCATACGTCTGATTCATGACGAGAGACAATTACCATTTCAATTAAAACCTTTACAAACAAAATTTTAGAGAGTGTCATTGTTGACAAGCCAGATGTTTTGATAGATTCAGTACGTGGTAACTTAAAAGACTGGATAATCCAGACAATGACCTGCTTTCCGTCAAATTTTGAGGACCCGTCGAGACTAATATTCGTAGAATATTTGTGTGGATGATAGAGACTAGAAAACGATAGAAAAGACCACTTACTACTGGTAAAAGTCCTAAAAACGGATCAAAAGAAAAACTTCCTTCCTGTGCCATTTTTATGGACGAGGTATCCCATTCTTCAACCGGGCTGGATAAAAACGTCACACATGTCATAAAAATTAACCAGACGAATACGATGATATAGTTCCTGTTTTGTGCAAACGTTGCACCTGAAATGTAAAAACAGTAATAGATCTTCTTGTGGACACATTTTACTTCCACATGTACATCCCATCTCCTTTAAATGAGTGGGCCATATAGTAAGCCATCCTTATATAATGATGTGTGTAGTAGTGTAGACGCCTAGTTACTATACTTGTAACCTTAAACAACGCAAGTTCAAATAGGTTCAAACGCAACACATCATTACAGTTCGTATTGGAATAAGTAAATTCAGTAAAGACTGGACCATTAAAACAGTTTTTCTTCATGGCAATGCGTTCTGCATTTGCATAGCGATGTTTTTGGTGTAGGCCAAATGACGTAATACGCAACTTGCCGCCATGACACCGGCCAGTTGAAATTCGCGTAGCAGTTGGGTTTCATCAACTCATATAATTAAGCGGTAAGGCTTCACCTTCATTTCAATGGGAATTGGTTTATTATATAATAGTTAAGCAGTACAGTTTTGGGTTAGTTTATGTGTAAATTAAGGGAACTATGGGCCAGTAAACTTTTTGTGGTCATTAATTTGACAAAAACTTGCGCAAAGGAACTCTGTAGGAAAAGCCACTACTGTGCCTGGAGTAATACGGAAGACATCAGTAGTGGAACCATTTCTAGTAAACGTCATACCCAAGGGTTGTTAATCACATCCCAAAAGTGAGACTACTGGGACTTCTTCGAAAATAGTCTGGACAAAACAGAGCTAACCAAATTTGGCCTGACAGTAGACTTTCTACTTCTCGTCTCCTTCAAATGCAAGGGCCTGGTGATGGTCAATTGTTGTTGAGTAGGTACGGCCGAGACAGTGGCTCAAAAATAACTTTGGACTTGTATTTGACGCACATGCTCCCTTTGGCGTCAAACAATTGAATTTGGAAAGTTGAATTGAAATGAATGGGGGTTTTCTATGAAGAGTGAAGGCAATCCATAACTTACAAAAGATAAATTTATAGTGAGAATGAAGGACAAACAAACAGTTCAGAATATAACAATGAGTTCAATAAGTACTACAAACCTTGAGTAGGTTGCATGTTGTTACGACTGTCAACCGCACGATTTATGGTGAATCGAATATATTACTTGACCAACAGTGTCGTTTATTTCTGTCAATATCCATTTCATCTGAGAGCTAAAATAGTTGTTTACGTCGCCATTTTGAAATGTTTTAGTCGGGATAACTCGTGAATTTTGGAGAATATTTCGAGCTTCGTTCAACATATTGTCATACTCATACTATATTAATTAAAAAAAAACAATAAACTCGTTTACGACGATTCAGCATTCTGTCTTGATGCGAACCAACAAATATATTTAAGCGTACAATAATAGTACCTGCTGAAAGAATCCAATGTGAATCAAATCGTACCTCAATAAGCAAAACTGTCAATTTGTTCTTCGAAACAACGATTGATTGGTTATTGTTACTTAAAGCATTTCTGCCGACTCCAACTACAACACTCGGCAAATCTCGGCAGATTCCGTAAACTACATCTAGCCTCGACTGGATGACAGTAAGTGATATGTACCCACGCCCATACATTTGCGATGCGGCTACCGGTTTACTTTAACAGGAAAACTTGACGCTATTACACAAATTGGGAACCTATTCGGCTAGCGACCTATTCGACCGATCGAGCTGCAACCTGTTCGTTGGAAACCTATTTAGAATAAAGACAACAGTCGCCTTAACTCATCTATTTATCAACCAATAAAATCCAACGTTATGTCTATCAAATGAAAGTAGAATATATTATTTTTTATCCATTCCTTTAGCTCAGAATAGAAGTGTAATTTCGTCAGCTGGATCGGTCGAATAGGTCGCTAGCCAAATAGGTCGCCAACTTGTGTTCGGAATGGGCGCAGCCATGTTTCATCCGGGACCTTTAAAGTAGTTCCAATATGGCGGAATTCATCATACAGCCGAGTTTAGATTGTCAGAAATCTTCCGAGGTTTGCCGAGTGCAACTACAACTGAAAATGTCAATTCAAATCAACATTGATGTTGTCATCTTACCTTGCTTCTGATATCCAATATTTAAGACAAAATAAACATTTTACCATTGATTATGCATTGAATGGTACACGAGTCGTGTACCATAGTGCGTTTCGACGTCAAGTGACCAGAACGAGGCTAGACATATTCCACAACCCATGTCAAACGGTAACGCCATAACTATCTGGAGAGTCTGCGCAATAGACCAGGCGCTAGAAATTTCTATTCGGTTGAGTCTCATTATGTATTTCGCTGGGCATAACTGATTTGAAATTAGAATGTAAATAAGTTCATAGACAATCAGATTAATGCGTTGCAACCCATTTGGGTCGATTTCTAGGCTTCAACTATTAGCGATTTCGTTCCTTTAAGCACAGAAATCCAAAATATGCAAGTAGAAAACATTTATGGGTCGCGCATGACTAATGCACATGATTATGAATGGTCGTATAAAACCCCCAAAGGCAAATAAAAGGTGTTTCAATACATTGGAACGTGTATGTTTCATTAATAAAGAAATTAAGCTTGCTGGCGTCGCATTTCTCTAGGTCGATGGAGGAGCATAAGATTAAGAAAATGAGACCTGTCAGCCACGATATCTACATAGATCTCGAAAATAAATTATACCAAGAAAAGACTGCTAGTATGATATTCATTCCATAATTTGAATAATCAAATTTAAACTTCACCATTGGTAAAATATGCAATCCATGTATCCAAGAAAAGGCTGTTAGTACCAAAGTCATTCCATAATTTGGATAATCAAACTACACCATTGGCAAAATGTGTCATTTGTTTACAAGTATTCAACCCATGCATCCAACGGCGACTTTCATTAAGATGGGGACGTGGGAGGACACACATAAAATATGTGCGTTTATTAGCAAATTAGATGGTGGAAGAGTGAACAACATGTATCACTATTTCATTCATATTAAATATTAACAAGGAACTTTAATTAAACAAAATTTGAAAAATTATTTTACGACTTATTTCTATTCTTGATAAGCTTGTTATGTTTGTCATTTGATATTGCAGGAAATGAAGGCAAACTAAATAATATTGAACGCCGAGATCACAGCCTCTAGGATAATTCTGCTGGGAGCTACATTATTTCTAAGTGCATCACTAAATGTTTTTGTGAACTGTGAATAAAAGACAGGGGCCTATTTCTTTTAACTAAGATAAGATCCCAATTTTAGTAATTTGATTGGATAATATTAGATTGATTTTAGTGCTTAGCCAATCAAAATTGAAGTATCTACTAAAATTGGATTTTATTTTAAGTTAAAATTTCGTGAAACAGGCCCCAGATCTTCAACTTGGTTCCTGCATTATTATGAAGGAAACTATAGTGTTAAATTATAGTTTAAAAGTATGCATATAAAATTCTACAGACAACCGAAGATGGTTCGAGCCATATTCCAGACTGATTCGTATCACTATCTGGCTGATTCGGACCATACATGTACAATAAAAAATATTAGAAACTGAGATTTAGATATCGAATTAAGTTTAAAGGGCTAATCCTTATAATTTTTGGGAGATTAAAACTGCTTAATTTTGTTCTAAAGTCCCTTAAAACCCTTTACCCAAGGGACGGGCAACTAACTCAATATTTGCTATATAATTTCAAACAACTTGACCCACCAATCCTCATCTGGTAATCCTCATCTGGTAATGGAGACCGGTGTCCCAACCGTATTATGCGGTGTCTTGATAAAACCAGACATTTTTCGATTATAAAAATAATGTGTAGGTGGAATTTACCGTTCGTTATCAAGTACAGCACATAGGTACCCCCTCTTAAGGAACGAAATAATTGACCCGAAATCTTTAACGGGTTACCTGTCTGGATAAGCACTAAGCAGTTTTGACATTCACGTCAAAACGACTCAATATTATGGGATCAAATTTTGAGACGTCGTTAATGCACGATTACTCAATATTTTGGCATTTATCAAATGTACTTTTTGAGACTATCTTCAGATTGGGATATCCCCTTTACAGAGATTTTATCTAGGCCATATCATGACTATATTTATTATGCGCTTTTATTTTCGCCAATTTATTTATAGGCCTATTCCAGTTCAATAGGCCGGATTTTCCTCACCACTTGGCCAATGTAGATACATGTTAGTTGACAAAACATGTCCTGGTTCTGAGGATGAAGATAATGACTGTATGTATAGTATTAACAGGGATGATGACAAGACATTATTATATTTATCTTATTAATCTTCTGTAAATTATTACACGTTTTATGCAGTTTAAACATGATTTTTTAAAATTTGTTTATTACTATTCGGAGACGGATTAAAATAAGCTTTATGACTTGTGTCTGAATCGCTAATATTTGAAACCTAGAAATTGACACAAAAGGGTCTCAACGACAATGTTATATGAATGTATATAAACTGATTTACATTCAACCTTTCCTGCTTTACTGTAATGTCAAATCAGTTATGTTAGGCGATATACGCCAGAAGTCTCAATTGAATGATAATATCTGGCGTCTGGTTAGTGGCGTCTACGCCGATAGTATTTATCACGCATGTTCTCCAGATTAGAATATGGGTCAACGTTTGGCATGACTTGTGGAATATGCCGCGACTTGTTCTTCGATTCCCTTGCTACAAATGGCACTAATACGCACTATGGTATACGATTCGTGTACCAATTGTAAAATGTTTATTTTGTCTTAAATATTAGATATCAGAAGCCCATCTTTTCCCGATAAGATCACAACATCAATGTTGATCTAAAATTACAAATAATTCGTGTTTTCATTGTCAAAGACTTTGAATGATATTGAGTTAGAGACTTGGCTACTTTAAGTTAATTCCAATAGGTCATACAATTAATGACGGAAAATGAGCACACATCATTGCTCCTTGAAACTGATTCAACATTACACAAACCCTTATTTATGATGCCAAAATTCGGATCTTTGTACATTCAGACCATTAAATTACATAAAATATAATGTAAAGACAGAACATGATATCCTTATATATAATTAATACTTTTGATATTGTTTTATCCATCCAATCTGATTAAAATACAGATCTATATTTCGTTTCGTTTATTTTATACTTTTGACGGCCTACACTTATGCAAACATAGGCTTTTTTAGCCTAATGGGCTACACTCGTCATTCAATTAATAGCCCGGGGTCCGAATGAGCATTGGCATGGTCCGAATGAGCAATGACATGGTGGAAATCAACTGAGAATCTGGTCCGAATCAGCAAAGAATCTGGTCCGAATCAGCCATGGTCTAAATTAATCAGCCGATTAGCCCAAAGAATTACATGTAGTGGTTCGTTTATGTTCATTAATATTGTCCGATGATGAATTTTAGTCAATAATAAAAATCGACGAAATTTCAGATAATTTACACTAAAAATTTGAATTTCAAAATATAAAAATTCATGAAACGTAAAATGTAATGGAAAATATCTTCCAAAAGTAATCCATCTCAACATTAGTTGAGCTCTGAACGTTAAGTTCTTGTTACACTCGCCCTGCCCTGTCCTGTACGAGTGTATACCACGTTCAGGGCTGAACAATCTCAACATGGGACTCATTTTACTCCGCTACAACGGAAATACTTAAGAATTATCTCCCATGCTTAGATTTCCTGTTGTCATCACTTAGAAAATTAATAACAAATTGTAATTAAAATTACCGGTTAATTTACAACAAAACTGTGATTTATGTCAGTACTTATGCTAAGATCATATCATATGTAGGACTAACAATGAAGTTATATCGGAATTAAGCAGCTGTGTAATTGGGGATCGTGATCATATCGTTAGCCAATATTTTGTGACAAGTCACAAACTCAACTGTGTTGACACTTGACTTTGAATTGATTTACGTAGCTCGAGCAGGTGAGTATAGGTTCATGTCCCTAAAAGCATTGTGATATGTGTACATGTGCATACGTAGTTCAGCTCTGAACGTCGGTCTCATTTCACTCACCCTGAACGTTCAGGGACTGTCCCATTCAATCAAGATAATTAAAGATAAGATAAGATTTTATTGCATCGAAACATCCATTGAAGACAGCATACAATATAAAAATGTACATAAGATAAAACAAATAACAATTATATCAATGACGTCAGTGTTGAAAAACAATTGGAGAACAGTTAATTTTACTGGACACCTTTTCACTGCTAAATGACGGGGTGTCAATCCAATTATTTTCGACATTGATTGAATGGGACAGTCCCTGAACGCTCAGGGTGAGTGTAATGAGACCGATGTTCAGAGCTGAACTAGTGCATAGGTACCATTGGAGTCCTATAGTTCTACGTTGCAAACTCATTTTGGTCTTTCATGGGTGACTCCCATTCAAGATTTCTATTCTTTAACAACAGTTTTGCCTCTTTTACTTTTGGACTTAAAAAAATATGCTCATTGTTTCTGACAAAGGTACCTACTAGGTGACATTACGGACTGTGGAATAAGTCAAAGGGAAAGGTTTAACACAACTGTCAAATCAATATAATAATAATTCCCCAAAATTGCTTCAATGAAATATTAACATGAAACGTATGGTTATTAAAAGGTTCATCCAAACAAATGAACAATAAATATAAAATATTTGTTGCACTTACCGTTTGAGTAAAGGTAATTAATATATATATTTTAAAAAAAAATGGTACAATATCCTGATAAAATTTATAGCTAATTTTGTTGACCAAATTAATCGGGTGTGGTTCATCTTTTTGCCTTGAAATCAACCTCGATTTTCCTGGATGACGTTCTCTCAGTTCAAATATCTTTATTCTCACAACTATCAGAGATACAACTATAATCAAATCGGTCCAGAGCCTATCTGGTTGAAGAAAAGCCACTCATCAGCAAGGACACATAACATAACCTAAGGATGACAGACCAATTATATTATAAAATGAAATGAAATGGGGTTTAATTCTACTGTTCTGCTCCTAAACAGGGCTCTTATATCAAATTCCATCTGCCAAGGGGTCTATTATGTGCACGCCATTGTGTACACGGGACCTCAGATTTTCATACCATCTGAATGACTAGACAGCTGTCCTTGTCAGGTCCTCCGTCCTGCATCACTGACAAGGATAAACCACAACAGAAAATCGTGATGATTTTTCTTGGCTAATGCAGGTATCGAACAGTTAATACAACGGAGACAATCTTTTCTCTGTCCACAAATTAGAGACACATACTAGTCGACTCCCTCTTCCAATTTACTAGGCAGTCGAAAACTTGACTCTCAAAAAGATAAACTATTTGGTACTTAGTATAAGCATTACTATATTACAACTCCAAAATATTAGTTTGACCCTACCTTAAGGTAGACTCGCGAATTCCTTGCGGGAAGTATGTTAAAACACGATGTATTCTTATTGAAACACAGTGAATTCCTAGAGAAACACGGTGGATTCCAAGCGAATCTTAGAGAAAAATCACCGTGAAATGAAGCGAAATTTCTCCGCGAAATCAAAGAGATGTTAGAGCGTTTTTTTCACGGTGTCGTGGAGATTTTAGTCCAAAAAATTTGAGAGGAACTGTGCCTAAATACATTAAACCCCTCTTAGGGCTGGACGGTAATTTCGATAAATCAATATATCGCGGTTTGGAAATTATATTGACAGTAATTTTAAGACCCTCAGAAAAACTGCACTATTCCAATATATCGTTTGACGCCATATTGCCCATATACCGCGGTATGCACTGCAATATTCTCTTAATTTAGTCCCGAACTTGCTTTAGAAACCCCCGAATAACTAAATTTAATTGGACTAATATACATATTTATCGGGTAAATCCGGACAAGTCGATGTCCAGTCACACAGTATACAATGAGATCTTGTGGCTGGTACATCGAGACAACAAAAAAGTCGAAAGTGAAAATAAAAAACCTCGGAAAAACCGATGCTATTGTCGGCATTTATCTAGTCTTGATTATCAATGTTCAATTTTAATTTGTAAAGTTGCGGCTGGTCGTCGACGTCTATAGCTATCGGTAGATTTACAAAATGGCAGACGACGTAGTTGAAGTTGGAAGTTGAAGCGACAACTTCGGAGTCCCGAAGAGAAACTGTACCAGCCAGATTCGGGCCTACTTCGGATTGACGTAAACGATACTGGTCAAAATAAAATTTTATGTAGACTGTGTAGAAGAAACGTAGCTACCAAGAATGGAAACACAAGTAATTTGTACGCTCTCTTCTCGGGTTTTAATATTTTGAAGAAGACATAATTTATCACGTCTTGTGTTATTTCATTTTAAAATCTAAGATTAACAAGCGTGGTTCGTAAACTGAGGGTTTACTCCAGTTTATTACAAAACTGTAAATGGGTTGAAAGTAGAATTTAATTTTATTGTAAAACCCTTCAACTGCAGTCGTGTTTTGTTTAATTTTTTGTATAGTTGTTTGGTGATACAAAACTGAAAATAACTGTTAGTGTGGATGAATTATTGATAAATGTTATATTGTGACAAAATTAATTTCATTATTCACTTTTGTGTTGATATACATGTGCTGATTATAAAATAAAAAGAGTTTTGTTTCTGAAGAAGTAGGCCTAATTGACTGTAATATGATCAACTGTTTTTCTGAACTCGGAACGGAACATGACATGGTTCTAGTTAAATAAAATATATATTTAGTATGATGCAGGATGATTAATTAAAACAACCAGTAAGGTAATAAACTCAAGGGGTGCCTCATTGCTGTTGGAGAGGATTAGCACCCCCTTTTCTAAGGCTTTTCGACAACACTTGCTTGGTGCACCAAAATATCACAATACTGACAATATATTGAGGAATTTTGAAAAAATATCGCAATATTGAAATTTTCAAATATCGTCCAGCCCTAACCCCTCTGTACTTTATGGAATCAATGACCAATCTAAAGGGCACTTCAACCATTTTTATACTTCCACGTTGTGATCATAATGTAGACGTATTATGCCGTCACCCCTGTCTGTGTGTGTACATGTGTCTGTGGGTCACCTACAGGGCGCATTTCTTACCCGATTTTCTTCAAAATTTGTATATTTATACCGCTAAGGATGATCCATATTGTTTTTGGTGCATGCCTCACCCTCTGTATTGAACAGCAACATTTCCCGTTTATGTACAATTATACTTATGCAAGATGATTAATTAGTTGTCTGACTCCATGCTTTAGAGTTACTTCCTCTTTAAAAAGAAACCACGATTTTACTATTGACGCCATGTTAATGTACCGTACCTCACAGACGGGGCATTGAGTTTTTACGTACGATTAGTACTTGTTATGTATTAAATAAAGCAATAAAATCTAAAATGTTCTGATTTCCACTGGGAAAGCGACCTGAGGAGCAAAGAAGAAAGAAAAGCTCCTCATGTTACACCCTGTTTGACAGAGCCCTCTGGATCTTCTTTGAACTTAGAATATGTAATCCTTATAGCCTAAGAACAACAACTGGATGATTTGATGATATAGTAGGACTAAAAACATATTCAACAAACTAATTAATTTCTTTCCTGGGTACAAACTGGGTGATTTGATGATATAGTAGGACTAAAAACATATTCAAACTAATTAATTTATCATAATTTTGCTTCAAATCCTTCTCAAAACACTGTAATTGCCCAGTATATCCTGCTATGAAAATCGATTAAAAGAGGCCATGTTTGCGTCAGGGGATTACCCTTCTCCGTCCCTATGGCAAACAAGGGGGGAACGGGTGAGAATTCATTGCATACACAAGACGTTGTCTGTAATCGCTGACTTTTTATTACAAATATCGAATCCTAATTAAATTCTCGGATTATCCACTGCCTGCGTCTTTTTCCGTGATTTTTTATCTCAGAAAGTGTTGCAGGTCTAACTCTTTATAGAGTTTATCAACATGTACACAAAGCGCCCAATGTACTCATGCAGCCTTCGACGTCACGCATAAGTATAGCCCTAATCGTCGGGCTGTCGAGTGTTTTTCAGGGAATCCAATATTTTTCTAGTAAGATTGGATATCTTTACTTTCCATATATACCAAAATTGCCATACTTTTATTGGCAATAACCACCCGATAAATACTTTGCTGGGAACCCCTCTTTAACTATACTATTTCTTTATTGTTATGACAAGTAACAATGTTACAAATCAACCAAAGGCATCCTACTCCTAGTAAGCAAAATTATAGACTCGAACACTTCAATCTAAACGATCAGTGTCTGCACAACCTCGGTAAACGAGCTACTGACCTTGGTAACAAATTCACAAACCCCACCAAGAAGCCAACCCCGGTAATCCCATAGAAACCATGGAAACCCCACCTGGATAAATAAAAACATTCGCCACACGAGTCCAAACAGTCTGCAGAGTTCAATATGAACAAAACTAGCCACTCTTATCTTTTGAATCAGACATACATGTAAACAGTACAATGTCATGTAGCAACATAACTGGAAGTATTATTCATATTAGTGAAGGCAAGATTTAGAGTAAAGTTCTGGACATGCTTACTACATGTATATAATAAATAGATAATGAAAATTGATCAGGCTTAATATATTGAGAATTGCATTTATCTGAGTGAAGTTATTAATGTTTGAAGTTTTGAAAATAAATAGTTTTGATTGCCAAGTATCATTGCTATTATAATTTATAAACAAAGTCTTGATTTTCAATTTTAATGTTTAACAAAGATATTGTTATAGTCTAATCCATTTAATATCTCAGCCATCCAATGATGATCTAGTGAGTTGTTTATGGGCCTGTGATGTGAATAAATGTCTTACTAATTATTTATGTTACATTTAAAGCCAGAAAAAGACCTGCAATAAGCAGATTTTTTTGAACAAGTACATTTGCATCTTTAAATTAATCAAGTACCATGATGTTTTTCAATGTATTACACATGCATCAACTATAATAGTCTGCTTGTTTGATTTACAAGATATGATTTGGATCCGCATCACTTCTACAGTTTTGTTGTCCATGCAATGATTGACACCTGAACACAGAGAGTATGTGTATTAGAGCTACATGTACATGTATGTGCCAATGGTTTATATATGCCAACACACGACCATCCTGAGACTGGTTGATGGTTCCCACTTTATTTTCTCAAAATTGCCTGCAATACCCTCTCTACCATTAGAATCTGCTATTGTGTTGCATACATCCTTCATGTATTTACATAGAACAGGCCAATAGCTTGTACATGTATGTGTATTATTGTGATGTACGAGTATATATACAACTATGAATATACACAGTGTACCTGGACATTCAACAGTTACTAATTGCTCACAGCAGTTACACTACTATATATAATGTCAATAATATTGACCTGTAACATGTGTCTAATACAACAGTTAACTTATAATTACATTTAATATTTAATGTCAAGAGGCTGAGTCACTGTATGAAAATAAAATCATTGACAAATAGATTGTGATTGGGTTGTGGTACATGTTATGTACAAGTAACTATCTAATATTTGCATTACCAATTTAAAGGGAAGTATTTCCGGAAAAGGCAACTGCTAAAAGATGTGCAGACATTTTTGAGGTAAAATTTGTATGTGTGACCTATTTGGGTATGCTGAATTTCAGTCGTGTGGGGTACATGGAGAAATACTCTCCATTTTCAAAGTCAGATCTTTTTCAAGGTCAAATTTGTCAGAATGATAATATTTTTGTTCCCCGCCTTTTGAAGAAAACAGGGGACTATTAAAATAGGTCAGTCTCTCTGTCACACTTTTTGGGACGCAATAACTTTCTTTCTAATTGAGCTGCAATGTTCAAACTTGGTGTAGGTGTTTATTAGGTGAATGCTTTGATGGGGTTCGAAGATTATCATTTTCTCCGTAGGGTAAGCAGGGATAAGCAATTTGATTGGTTGATGATTTGGGACACAATTACTTTAGTTCTAATCAAGTAAGTTTAGTTCTATTTAAGTGAGAGTGATGAAACTTACTGAATAATTTCTCTACCAGGATATACAAAATAGGTCTTTAAAATAGAATTTGACTAAAAACTTGTGGGTGTCACAAATCCTGTTATAACTACATTAAATGATATGTCAGATCTTAGATATTAAAAATAAAAATTATATGATTATTGTGAGATCTGGTAAGTCTGAATCCCACTTGGCAGTTGGAATTTACAAAAGTGTAGGCAAAATTGTCCAGACAAAGTTCTTGCATTACCAAGTACCAAGTTTTAACATAGAGTACGATTTATTGTGTGATATTAAACCCCATTCCTTATGTTTTCTAGGTGTAGGGAAGAGTAAAATGTGTTTGAAATAATTTATTATTTAAAACAGAATGCTAAGAAGAATGAGGATGAGAAGGGGTATGTATGATATTATAACTTGTGTTTTCTTCAATAATTTTGTTATTTACGCTACATGTATACTACGGTTGTGTGGTTATCCTAGATTTTCCAACCCAGTTCTCACTTCAGTTCACATTGGCGCCTATATGGCTGTCAAGGAAAAGTGTGTCTGGGATGAAAAACTGAGGCGCAAAATACAAATTAAAAATTAAATTGACTTACAAGTAAAATCTCCAGCTAATCTGTCAAGACAGACAAATATATGACCCAAACAGGAACCAAAATGTACTGCTACTCCACTCTGTGAGTACATGTACATCCCTATTTAAAAATATAGTAAATGATTTTGTCTACATTTCTATGTGCTGTTGTCAAGTGAGAAAAAAATAAACAAAGGGTTATTTATAATCTTTGTTACATTCTTGAATTTATACTTATACTCTTTGTTTGCATTTTCAGGCAGACTGGGAATCGTGCTGAGTATATTCTTTGTGTGTTTTCTGATGTTACGATATAAAGGCTATTCCAGTCAGATTTATCGTCTTCTATATGCGACGTTTGATACCGTTTACTCTTATGATCAATCGAGACCTCATTTCTGCTGTACCGTCTTTCAGGGTGGATTAGGAAATTTATTGTTCCAATATGCATTTTCGTACAGTATAGCCAAAGATAGAAATCTTACCCTTCTTGTCTCCAAAGATGAACTGGGCCAATTACAACAAGTCTTTCAAATTCCTAATACATCATTTGATGAGAGGGGCCACAGAGTTTGCCGATATTCCAAAAAATATGAGGATAAATTTGACGTTGGTTACGATAGTAGTATCTTAGCAGTGTCAAATAATACTGACCTTCATTTTGAAGGCTATTTCCAATCTTGGGTTTATTGGAGAGATTATGATGATGATCTTCGCCAACAGATTCAGTTTCATCCACAAGTCTTAACACAGGCGAAACGTCTGCTTGCTGAAGCACTAGGATCTCTAGGGAAAATATCACGGGAAGTGACTTTAGTGGGTATCCATGTCAGAAGGGGGGATATGATTACTAATGACTATTTTAAAAATTATGGCTACAACGTTGCTGATGAGAAATATTTAGCCACGGCTATGAAATATATCCGTGATCGTGTGAAAGGGGATATCGTATATGTTGTTTGCTCCAATGATATGGTTTGGACCAAAAAGGCTATAAAAGATCCAAATGCTGTTTTTATAAACGGTACGAAGCGAGAATATGACATGGCAGCGTTGACATTATGTGATCATTTTATTATGACTGTCGGAACATTTGGTTGGTGGACAGGATTCCTCGCCAGAGGGATTATAATTTATTACGACATGCCATTTAGACCTGGCACTCCATTGGCTAAAAATTGGGCCAGCGACTACAAAGAGACCTTCTTTTATCCTGGTTGGATTGGGATGAGATAGCATGATACAATCGATTGGGGTTATAGGATTTGGGACATTTTTTTCAACACACACCGAAACAGATGTGTGCTGAGAGAAATCCATGAAGTTAGGCACATAACTCTTCCCCTTTTCACATACTGATTGGCTTATTATGAATAGGTGTCAAATATCCATTACATATAATAATACTACAGCTTTACGTCACATTGAATCACTACAGCATTACAGCACATTGAACACTACAGCATTATAGCACATTGGAAATTACAGCATTATAGCACATCGAACATTACAGCATATTGAACACTACAGCATTATTGCACATTGAACAAAATGGTCTTGGCTGTTCATTTTACCACTATTTATAAATAGATAAAGGAAAAGGATGTCACAAATATCAGTCAAAGATACTTCTGGCGGAAGAAAAGCAATTTTTGTTGTATATAGAACGTATAGACACCCAATCTTACTAGGAAAATACACATGGAGTGCGCACAGGCCAAAATTGAGAGAGTGTCACTAAAATTGTTAGTCGAACGATTAACTTCTCAACACCAATCTTAATAAGACTTTGCACACGCAGTTGTTCCATATGTAAAATAAGCCAGAGAACACATAACAGTCTGTACTAAGGGAGATAAAAGCCGAGCGTAGAAAAGTATTTAAAGCAGATGAAACGGTTTGACCAACCTAGATTAGTTCTTGTATAAAAATTATGATGTTGTACACACTGTCTAGGTCATCTGCAGTAAACAATCATGATATTTTTGGGGTGATTAATATGTAGTTTTATCACTCAAAATAACAAAAAAATGTTATATCTTATGCACAAAACTTGCAGTGTTAGCTTTGAAATGTGCATTTTAGACTGCTCAACACCCTTAAGGGCTGTTGGCTCGAGTGGCATCAAAGGTTGCATGCACAGATTGTCTGAGCTCTTAGCATTAGTTTGTGCCACTATGTTGATAACGTTGATGGTGAGCGGGCATGGAAAAAGTGAAAGATTAAAACAAACAACAGTTTCTGAGATAAAAAACACAGAAATAATCAGAGAATTTACTTAGGCTTCAATATTTATGATAAATGGACAGGCAATTAAAGACAACATCGTCTTTCATACGTAATGAATTCTTCTTCAGGTTCACATATTTTTTAAAGTTTGGATCAATTTATTTTTGAGAGGGATTTGAAGGAAATTTTTGATGAATTGAATAGTTTAAATATGGTTTTAGTCCAAATATATCATCAAATCACCCAGTTTGTACGTGGGAAGGTATCTTTAAAATGTCTTTACATACAGTAAATTTAAATTAAAACTTGCGTTTTATACCTTTTGTAGTTCCTAAAACAAAACTCTCTTACAAAATGTCAACAATACACTCACAATATCAAAGTCTTTTAAATTCAGTAGGATATTGCTTCACACTTTCTGTTCAGTAAAGTGGTTATAATATTGTCCATAAATGATGCATCCCATGGTCCCTTACACTTCTAAGTTCTATATTGATAAGTAGTGGTAAACTGAAGACAATAAAATATTTCTGATATCTAATGACACAACTTAGCCACTGAATTGGTGGGTACAAATACATTGTCAACATAGCATTCAATTAACATTAAAGTACAGATGTGACGTCACCCTTTGATCTTGGCGTACCATTATTTCAAATAATCGTATGTGCAACTTGCCAATCATACTTTATTTATAATTGTGAAATATTGGATTCATGTGACGTATTTCACTGTAAAAGTATGAGCAAGTGTCTGTGTTTTAAGTTGTTTAATGGTCTCAAGCTTAAGACACTGTGTTATATATTGTAAAAACACTTGTTACAATATATTATTTAATGTCTTGCTTTTGACCATTAAACAATACTTAATGTCATCAAAATAACAGTGATGTCATTGAAATACCATTGATGTCATGTGACGAAATGATATCACCGTAAAAGTTAACCAATACATAATACTGAAAATGGTTAATTACATATTTTTCTCTTGAGAGAATCTTAAGTTTGAAGATGATATTATTTTAAATCCGGGTATATGTATGTATATAATATGCTTTGTGTTATGTATCTCGTATGATAATATTGAGGTTAGTAGCTAGGGGAGAGGCTAGGAGGGCAGCTACCCCATGGAATAAATCGGCGTTCCTAATGGGTGTCAAAGGCACCCCTACCATAGGATCTGATTGGCAAGTGACACTGATTGGTTGGGGCACCCAACCAATGTCACTTGGTTTTAGGGACTCCTCATAATGAATCACACGATTAACACCACAACTTGATAGGGCGTCCAACAGCGTGATCTGGGCCTCTTATTATCTGCCTCCCAACGGCTTTAAACTTTATATATTACAATACTCCAAATTGGATTTGATGATTGTTAGTGTTATCCCATTTAAAGTCTGGATAATGATGTCACAATCATAAACAGGAGATTGTTTTTATTTACTTTAAGTTTTAAGTATATTATTTGTTATTAATTGTTTATAATATATTATATATTGCCATATTTCTATTTTTACATGTATTTTGTCACATATCATATGTATTGAGGTAAGAGTAGCCATATTCCACACATCTTTACTGATCACTGTCACTATCAACCACATTTAAAATGGCTGCACAAGACTAACTATGCCAATTAATGTGCACTTACAGTTCTATTAACAAAATGATTTTGACGATATCTTGATAAGATTATGATTGAAATCTTATTACATGATTGTGATATCTTGTTAAAGAGTCAAGACTATGATGGGAATCTCAGAATATCAAGAATATGGAAATAGCAAAAAATTCAGTTTCATAATCTCATTGCATAGCCAATCTAATTAAAATATAGATTCTATTTAGTTTTGTTTTTTATAGTTCAAAATTTTGTTTTATTTGTCTTTACTACACTAGGATCTTGAAGTGTTGTTATAAAATAATAGGCATTCTTTTGATGTGAGGAATAAAGGCTATTAAAGGTAAACATCTGGCAGAATTTATCTTATACTATCATGATCATTTTGTTGACCAGGCATAAACAATAGTGTAGTCAGTCTCATATGCAGCCATTCAGATGGATGGGGCTTTTTTGGTATAAAATATTATATTGAATCAATGATGTTTCACCAATATCATCATTGATTATTTTATCCCACATGTGGCAGAAGAAAAATTAGATTAAATGGACTATAACTAATCCCCACACCTCAAACCATTTCCATAAAGAATTAACTTGCATAATGTTAGTCATAATTTACTCTCCAGAATATTTTATTTTATTGATATGTTTTGTATATAAGAAACCTTTTTAAGTATGAGTTTAACTTGAAAATTATATAAATGTATATATATATCATATTCACAGGACCCCCAAATATATTTTATGGAATTGTAACCACTTATGATAAATTTGACTTGGGAATTTTAATCTTGGTTATTGAGATTACTATATTTTATTTTGACAAGTCTTGAAGTAGTGTCCACATTATATTCTATCATTACATATTCTATCTGCAATTAATGTAAGAGAATATTATAAGTGTAATTCATACAGCGATATCTGACTTCGTTCATAGTGATCAAACCATTAGTTTTAAAATTTGAGCCAATGAATATAATACTATACTATATATATTCCATGATTATTTACAAAAAAAAAAAGAATAAAAAAAAAATATATATAGATATGTTCATGGGCAACAAATTAGGGACCCAAAGACAAGAATGATCACATTAAGTGCACATATTGATACCTGTGCAAAGGACAAAAGCCCTAATTTTGTTTATTATATTCGTATAAAATGTCTACATTGATAATATATCGGGGGGGGGGGGAATCAAAGAAAAATATTTCATCACACTGATTTTTTCTATACCTAGTTATCTACATTACTTTGAAAATTGTATAAAACATATCGGCAATAAAATAACTATCTAAAATAGACACATGTACTTTATTTCATATACCGGTATATATATATATATAGTCCCAAATTAACTATAGTGTTTGTATGTTTATTTATGCAATGAGAATTGTCCTCAGCTTTTGTCCAACATAACTGAGAAGATCGTGTTTTATGGCTAGCATTACAGCCTCTAATTACATCTCGAGTTTTCCCATTAAAATTGATATTCTTCATCTCTTACAGTTCTTCTGCAGTACTTCATCTACAGTACTTTGAATTTTCTTAATCGATTTATAGAGATCTATATATATTTTATGGTTATTTGAACCAGAAATTTTTGGGGTGGTGGGGGGGGGTCCTGTTAAGGAAATTTGTCAGTGGATAATGCATGATGCCATCATTATATCCAAACTATGTAGGTATACATAGACACTGAGCTTTTTACAGAGAGAAATCCAACATCTCTTTGACAGCAATGTTTGTAACGAATTAATAGAATCACATTGTGATTCAATTTCATTGATGAAAATCATTAATTGTGAATGATCGGCAAAAAAACAGGTTGCCATTTGTAACCTATTACCGTCACCAAAATGCTGTAAACGTGAATGATGAGTTTGTAAGCATATGAGTTGTAAGCATCTCTTACAAATATAATGGAAATTTATATCATTCTATAAGGGTTTCAGATTTCTGATATCTTTATGTTCCTGAAAAAAAAAAACAATAGGACTTGTACACACCACACAATCAATTTACAGAAAATTGGAAATCCTTGGATGTGATTTGACATGTAAATACTGAAAATTTATTGTTCGCCAAAAACAAAATCTCATCTTATTAAATCCAATCTGCGCTGATGTATTATGTAAATACAGATTTTTAAAGTTGTTGTATATTGTATTGTATATATTGGTAATTGTTTTAGAATAGGCTTACCCGAGACATATAACTGTTACATGTTGCCTTTTTTTATCACACATTTTTGGCATATCACACATTTTTGGCACATTTTTGGCATATCACACATTTTTGGCATAGATTTCAGTTGGCGGTAAAAAATATTACCTTTTTTTATATAAAAATTATCATCCATTTTGGCAGAAAAGAATTAAAAACCAGTGTGAGCCCTGATTGTGATATCACATTTGTCTGTCTATATCATTATCTCACGCATTGAATGCCCATCCCATGCCATAACAGATACCCACGAAACTTGGGGGAAATGCATAAAAAGCATTTTAAAAATTAAAAGAGGATTGTTAGGCAGGCTGCTGTATATTTTGATGCTCTTTCAGATGTAGCTTGTTTTAATTTATGTCTAAATCAGTAACTGCACACAGCAATTATTTTTCCATTATTGAAGTGATATTTTGTAATTTCTCATATGGATTAACAATATATAATTCGAACTAAGATTAGTGGTTTTGAGATTCTCACCATTAGTAAAAACAATCTGATTGTTGATAGCACATCTGAGTATATCATTAGAAATGTTTAGAATAGATCATACAAAAAAAAAAAAAAAACAGTAGTCTTAACAGAAAGAAGATTGATTGATCTATAAATACTATCCTAACCATTACCTTTTGTTGATTTTAGGCCAAGATCTTTTTTATCTTTGAACATTGTTATCCTTTAATTAAACATTGTTATCCTTTAAATATACACTATATAAGAGCCAGATCTGCCTATTGATGCAGTTATCTAAATTATTAATTAGACATTAATTAACTTGTCCAAACCATAATCCATATCTTCTGTAAAAAATTAAAATGACCCTTTGTCCTATCTACAAACATTGAGAACAAGATGACTGAATCTATTTTTTGTTTTAACCAAACAGATAGATTAATATCAATAACAAAACACATTTGTCATTATTGTCCATTTGGCATATTGAGGCCTTAATCAACTAAATTAAATATTTAAATCCTTAATGTGAAATATGCTAAATCAAAATGCACATTGTTTATTAAAATCAAAATGCACATTGTTTATTAAAATCAAAATGTTCATCAAAATCAAAATGTTAATTATATGGTTAATCAAATTCAAAATGTACATTGTTAATCAAAATGTGCATTGTTAATCAAAATGTACACTGTTAATCAAAATGTACACTGTTAATCAAAATGTACATTGTTAATCAAAATGTACATTGTTTATCTAAATCAAATTTGTTTATCTAAATCAAAATGTAAATGGTTAACCAAATTCAAAATGTACATAGTCTGAATTAAATAGTAAACTGTTTGTCTGAATCAAAATGTAAAAATTGTTTATTTAATTCAAATTGTAAATTGTTTATAAAGATCAAGCTAAGATTGAATTTATTTATGTAATGAAGATCTAGATCATGCTAAGCTTGAAATCTATATTATGAAAGGGGGTTTTGATTCCTAAATTAGTGAAATGTGTTTTATGTAATGTCCCTAAATCTGACATGAATATATTTAATGAAGCCGTGGATGAAGTGTATATGTAATGAAGCTGTAGATCATGCTTAGTCTAAGTGTATATTGTGGAAACAAGTCTGAAATGTATATGTAGTCTGCGGAAGCTCTAAATCATTCTTAGACTAAAATGTATATTATGAAGCTCTAGATAATTGTCAGTCTGAAATGTATATTATGTTATAAAGCTCTAGATAATTCTTTGTCTGAAATGTATATTTTTAAAAATATGATATTATGTTATAAAGGTCTAGATAATTCTATGTCTGAAATATATATTATGTTATAAAATTCTAAATCTAAAAGGTATACAGGTATTTAATTAAGTTCTGTCCGAACTATTTTGCCAGTAAGTAAATTGATATAATGACTATATAATGTTATTTATATGCAATAATAAAAATATAAAAACAAGATTGTTTTAGATTTTATTAGTGGATCTCTTTTTTTTTCTAACAGTATTTATTCAGTAAATAATTTACATAATATAAATATGATATATATAAATCTGGGATCTGAAAACAAGCTGTGGCTTATATAAATTCATCTCCCTGATGGTCGTATATTGCCATCGCTCCTCAAATGCTAGATTCTAAAATTAATATCCGATTGACTTTCAGTTAATACACAGTGCTTAGGGTCATGAGATGTGCTGTAGAACATGCTAGATTCTAAAATTAATATCCGATTGACTTTCAATTAATACACAGTGCTTAGGGTCATGAGATGTGCCATAGAACTATAGATATTCAATGATTTCCAATAATTACTACCAGAGTTAAGGACCTTGATTACTTTGAAAAATCAATAGGCTTCTAAATGTAATCCTTTTCTTATTGCATCTTGAACAACATTTTCTCATAGAGAAATTATTTATATATTTCTGCCCTTACTCTACTGCAATGACAAGCAATTAAGCCTCCAACATTTGTAACTAAATCAAAGGTGGCCTTTGACTGAATAACATTTTGTTTTGTTCTATATTCATATTAAAGATGCATTATGTAAGGATCAAATCTGCCTACTGCAGTTTTATCTTTTGGCCACAAATGTTTTATTATATAATATAAAATTATTTATTAGAGATTTATTCACATGACAAGCTCATAATCAACTCTGTAGATCATTCGATGGTTGTGATTTAAAACAGATTTAAACACAATCGGCATTGAAACATTTGGGTAATCCATTAGTAACATCAATGCTGATTGGCTAACCAAATGTCTGAATCATACTCATAGACTCAAAACCGGCTCGTATGACCTCTGACGCGACCTACCGCTACAACCGGTCAGATCTTCATGAGTGTAGGCCATCGAAATTATAGAAAAACATAATTAAATGTAGATCAGTATTTTAATCAGATTGACTTTCAGTTTACCAAAAGCGATAATCTAAACTTACTACTGAATGTGTAATTGAAATCACTACATTATCAAGCCTGAAATCTAACTTTTAAAATTAGACTAATTAGAGTAAAATTGTATGTTGGATTACTTTTTATTTGACATTCTACATTTCTGCACCAACGTAACGAAGATGGAAATTTTGACCTAAGAACGATGCTACAGCATACTGTTATTTCGAATTTCAACCGTCAAAGGCCTTTTTTATGTACACGCCAATGTTTACAAGGGACCTTATTTTTCCATTCCATCCAAGCAACTAGACGATAAGGGAAACCAATTAAACCAATTAAAGAATTTTTTCGGGCCCTGTTGCAAAGGACCTGGGGATTCACAACTGTCAAAAGACCAACACAGAATGACGTAGACATACACTCAACCTTAAATCTAGCAAATTAATTTTAGAATTTTATTTACATGCAGGTAATATAACTTTAACAAAACAATCATAAAAAAATATGCCAAGACTTAAAACTATTCATCTTTGTAATATGTACATGTTATAAAACCAGCAGTTGCCAGACAAGATACCCTCACATTTTGCAAGACGGATAGAGAACAAGCTAAAAAAAAATAGTGATTTCCATACAATCTCGGAGAAAGTTATGCTCTGAAATGTGCAAATTGAAGTTTTGTGGTGCATAACCCAAAATGTTTGTGCATGGATCCACCCAAAAATAAATTAGTGTTGCTTCATAATGAGACAAATTAAAAGGGTCTTTTTCTGCATAATAAATGTAATTGCCACTTCCTGCCATCTGAATATGATAATATCATCACCGCCACTTTAATTGCAAGGGCAGACAAATCTCAATTTCATGTCTCTCAATTGACTATTGCATCAATTTCAATCATTCTGGACTCACCACAAGATTCATCAATACTGTTGAACAGTTTACAATTTCAATACTCATCACTGTAATTGGGATCTTCTTCATATTTCTGGGTTTTCCGACTCCTTGTTGTCTTTGTTGCCTTTTTTGGACTATCTTTTCCCTTAGAAATCTTATCTCTTCTCAGTGATGGGGTATCATTATAAAATAATTTTCTCTTTTCCGCATATGTTTGTTTTATTGAAACCTCCGGTGGAGAATCGTCAATAATAATTTCATCCTTGATGTATTTAGCATTAAAAAATAACTCCCCATTTTGAATTTTCTTCGGCTGATAAACATTCTCAGAATAACCATTCTTTATATGAGAGCCACTCAGATTGGTTGGAGTGTCTAACATTTGCATGTAAGAGCTATTTTGATTGATATTGCTATGCTTTATGTCTTGAACGTAAACTGGAGTCTTGGGCTCAATTTTAAATAGTAACGGAATATGAAGGCGGTAACTACAGGTCATGAGAATAACAACCAATAGAATCATAGTTAATATAACTAGTAACAAAGGCTGCCATTGTATAGGAATCTCTGCGAAAAATGCTCTAAAGCTCCTTCCCAGTCCAGAGAAAAGTAATTCCATTGGATGGAGCACACATCTTGTCACTGCTGATGAAACAACCTGGAATTTATTGGAATACAAGATGTAAGAAAGAGCATATTTAATTCCTGAAATCAGACCTTTATATTGGAGAAAATTAACCTAATAATAGCTCTTGTAAATGCAAATGAACTATCAATGAAATGAACATATCCTACTGTTTTTTACTACGAACTGGTCTGATGAAAACGGGCATACAGCGGCACTACGGCCTACTCTTATATCGAATTCCAACTGTCAGGGGATCTTTTACATGCACATCAATGTGTACACGGGACCTTGATTTTTCATCCAATCCAAAGGGCTAGACAGCTGTCCTTTTCAGAAACTCTGTCGGCATCACTGACAAGGGGAACCACATCGGAAAATCAAGTGAATTTTTTCAGCAAATGCAGGGATCGAACACCCAACATCCTGGCTAGCGAGCCAGCGTCTGACCAACGTAGCCACCATTACCCCCCCCCCCAATGTACTATTAAGGAGGTTATAATACATTTATTCTCCCAAGAAAATTATTAATTCTAAACAGCATCTGAGGGTAACAAAATATCTAGATTGACAGTATGAAGGATAAAACCAGGGAAAAAAAAGTTAAGTTTAGGTGAGCGTCTATACATGCCCCATCATCCATTACAGAGTTAAATATACTTAGAGCAGTAAATAATATACTTACTAAAAGTGGACTAAGTTCCCACAATGGATCTACTAACAATACATAATAATAATCCTCACAGTGGTTAGTATTAGACCACGAAAACTGCCAATGTAAAAATGATTTCAACGTTTGAATCAGTGATACTGATCCTGTTGTACATTCATCTGGTGCTCCCTGAAAAGACAAAATATATTCATCAATATTCCATTTTCTGGGCTATTCCATTAACAAAATATGTGAAATTGACAATGGTGGGTGGAGTTCTAACACAATAATGGGCATACAATATTTTTCTAAGAACCATGGATAATAGCTTGGCTCTAAGTGTTTAATTCAGTTTAATATTTGGTGCAGCACAAATATTTGCATACTCGCATTCAAATAGTTTTTCAGGGCTATTCGAATATATTTTTTTTTAATGTCAAATAAAACTAATTGAATCGGATCAGTTGTTTATCTCTTGTGCAAAATATTTTGAAATTTCAATTACTAATTATCAACTAATAATCGAAAAAAATAAATAGTAGCCTATTGAAAAATATATATCTTAATTAAGATTCCCAATGTTTTGAAATTATTATAATAATCACCAAAAATAATGCATAATTGTACACTGATCATTTCAATTGGATCAAATAAATTGAACTACATTTGAACAATGTAGTGTTGTTACAACTATTCATATTATTATACATATGTCAGGCCAACCTGTGCAGCATGAGATGCTCTCTTGGCAACTTCACGTTGATATAATCGTACAAATTCCCATGGCATACTAACAACAGCAACAAGAATTAACAAATTAACAAAAAACTTTTTGTAATCAAAAGGCTTTCTGTTATGATGTCCATCATTTGTTGGATGTGGACTGTGCATAGAATTGTTTTCATATTGAACAAGGTTTCGAAGCATTTCAACTTTTGGACTGCGATGCCATTTTATAAAAATCAAAACAAAAACTACAACCGAAATCAACAAAGACCCAAAAAGATAAAAGAGAAATATTTCTCGACTTGTTAATTCTGGAAAAATATTTTTAATTATGTCAATTAGACTGGTTTGAATGGTTTTTGTGTGAATCTCCAGACTCCAAATATCGCAGTTTCTAGAAGTTTTCTCCCTTTGATAAAGCCAGGTAAAATATTTTCTCCATCGCGATTCAGCATCTTCTTCACTGAAACAATTGTTCTGATCTGCAAAGATAATGAGATAAACACCATGGAACATTTTAAATATTAATCAATGAAAAAATATCAGAATGTTTTTTTTGGGGGGAGGGGGGGCTACAGAATGTTTTGGAGGGGCTGAGGATGTGGCCGGCTAAGAACACTGCTAAGAAATCATTATTTTTGGTAAAGTACATGTATAAGCCCTGGTCACTCAAGTCACTGGTCCACTGGCCTGCCTGGTTAAAAAAAAAAAAAAGGTAACAACAGAACGTGACTTCATAATTACACAGTGGCATGGGAACATTAGCTTTTTGAAATATAAACAGGTGAATTTCCCTACTTTACCTAAAAGCCATCTAATGTAAAAATATGTAACAAAAATCAAAATCAACGTAAAAATTGCACAATAACAGAATAGCTTTCTGGAAATGTTTGATTTTGCCGCCATATTTGTTATTTACAACTGTAATGACGCACTGCAATAAAACGACTTTCTACTGTTTAAATAAAATGTTTTCGTTTAAAAAATCAATTAAAAAACACTTTCATTTCATATAAATTGAAATTTGGTTTGGTTTTCGATTTTGTAGGGGTCTTGTGAGATAACTTTAAGTTCATAAATTAATTGTGCGACGCATCACATTAGTCACGTGCTAATGTTGTTGTGAAAGCAAAAGTAGTGGCTAACCTGAGGCGTGCTGCAGACAGGTTCTCTAAGAGATGGAAATATATTAATGGACTTTATTATCCATCGAATCTGGTAATATTGATTTGACCACAGAGAATCTGATATCTACGGTAAAGATTTAACGTAGTCTAAATTCAACACGATGACCCAAGAACAATTTAAAAAAAAAAAAATGCACATCCGTCGATTCGATGTCAGTCAGGTAGACCCTCGTTCGTATCACCATCACTATTCTACATATGATATTCATATTGTCAGTCATATTATAAATATTGCACAGCGACCTCCACTGTTCCCACCACATAATACAAAGCAGTAAATGTTCTACCCTGGCGTTCGTTAATAATGTTATTTTATGCATTAATTGTATCTACATTCTATTTTACATATTTTGTTGACATATTTATATTACACGTAAATCTTCAGGGCAATTCCACTGCAAAGTATACAATTAGGTGACAAATTTAATTAGTTGAAAAGTTGATCAATGTTTACATTCTTAATGTCGAATTTATAAATTTTTTGTATTTTCTTACTTTGTGTTTGTTTGATTATTCTGAATCACAATGAATGATTTGGCATTCATTATCTGACAATGTATGTAAACATGATATTTATACATTAATATATAAAAATAATATAGTTTTGCAGAAGTAACTAACAATGAAAAATATTACTATGAGAACCTGCGCCTGTTACCAAATATTTACATTTTATCTCTCTCGTTCATATGATGTATGGAATTGTTTAAAACTTCATTATCTAAAGCAAGAATAACCCATTCTTATAATAATGTCCATAAAAAGAAAAGATTTGAAAAAATTCTCAGTAAAACTTTGGTTTTCATAGATGCACGTCCAGTCCATTACTTTTCACAGTATTTCATGTAATCAAATATTTACAGTTTATCTCTCATTCATATTTATTTATGGAACTGTTCAAAAAACTCATATTCAAAGCTAACATCACCCATTCTTGATATTATGACCGTAAAAAGAAAACATTTGACAAAATTCTCTGATTCACTTACAGGATTTTAAAGATGTATGTTCGTCCGCTACCAAAATTTTAGGGTCACAATATTTTATTCAAGGAGTAATGTTTTTTGGAAAGTAACTGCTCCATTAATTCAAATGAGTTAATAATTATTATTATGTATCAGTCCGATTATTTGAAAGTTTACATATCTCATGTAATGGGTTTGCAATTTGCACTCATACATCTGTTACAAGAAAATATGTACGTCCGTTACCACAATAATTTCTAATTTACTGGATTACAAGAATCCAAATGTGACCATACAGTAGACATTTAGTATTAGTGTCCTTTTTTACAAGGAGAAAAACTTTTCAATTCCACCGGACAATTCAGAGTTTTGCAACTATATGTTCATGTAGGCAAATCATAGTGCTCATTTCTGTACGTCTATTACCTATACTTTGAGGAGCCAATATTTATTTCCGGTGTTCATGAACAAATAAAATCATATGTCAATTGATATTTTAATCATACGTTTTTAATACTAAATAAAACCAAAACGGTTAATTATTCATGGTTAGATAATATTGGAAGTAATAAAAATATGACGAGTTCAAAATGTACGTTTGTTACGGTGGAATTGCCCTTTAGCAGATTTAACTGTAGAAACTACATCAAAGAGAAATTTGAAAGAAATTTAGACAGCCTCTTTCTCATTTGGAAAACTACGCTTAATTTTGGCCATATAGCAGATTTGCATAAAAGTTTAAATGATATTAAATTCATGTTGAAACAGATACAGGTGTGAGTAACCCCATATGGATACCATATTGGAATTAGATATATATTATATATGGTAAATGCCATATAGATATATTGGCCCCTGATACACGCGTGGGTAATCCCATATGGATACCATATTGAACCCACATACATAATACACATGAATGTGGTCATATATACTCAAGGTGCACATGTTGGTAATCACATCTGCGCATACAACTAAAAGTGTGGGTTCAATAATGAGCTAACATATGCAAATAAGTAATCCCATATGGATACCATGTTGGCCCCAGATATACAAAATTTATTATGTAATCCCATACAGATACCATATTATTCCCAGATACACAAATGGGTAATCCCATATGGACACCATATTGGCCCCATGTTTACATAACAGAGTTTTAATGTGGGTAATACCATATAAATCTCATATTGGCCCCAGATATGATATGCACACTATAAGGTCAGATTATCAATGTAAGAAAGAAGTTCATGTAATCATTATATCATTTGGCGTATTTCTGTGATATTATTATATATGAAAATAAAGCGTATTTGCCTACATTTGTATGTGGGAAGATAATATGGGTTCAGTATGGGAACCATGTGGTATGATCTGGGCCCACAGCCCATTTTCTCCCCATAATGGTCCCCATATTGCAATGTTTATGGGGCCCATATGGATACCATATTGGACCCATACCTATATAATTATTTTATATGTGGTAAATAAACCATATATATTATTTTGGACCCAGAAACACATGTAGGTAACTCCATATGGATACCATATTAGAATTAGATATATTATATGTGAAATGCCATATAGATATATTGACCCCAGATACACATGTGGGTATTTCCATATGGATACCATATTGGGCCCATGTACATAATATACGGGAATGTGGTTATATCATATCCATACCACACAGACTCTGGGTGCACATTTTGGTTCAAGGTACAAACAAATAAAAGTGTGGGTTCAATAATGAGCTAACATAACAAATAAGTAATCCCATATGGATACCATGTTGGTCCCAGATATACAAAAGTTAATATGTAATCCCATACAGATACCATATTATCCCAGATACAAACATGGATAATCCCATGTGGACACCATATTGGCCCCTTGTTTACAAAAACAGAGTTGTTAATGTGGGTAATCCCATATACATCCCATATTGGCCCCAGATACACAAATGGGTAATCCTATCTGGACACCATATTGGCCCCATGTATACAAAAACAGAGTTGTTAATGCGGGAAAATCCCATATAGATCCCATATTGGCACCAAATACACACACTATAGGCTCAGATTATGATTGTAAGAAAGAAGTAAGCATTATCTCATTTGGCTTGTCTCTGTGATATTAATATATATGAAAATAAAGTGTATTTGCCTACATTTGTATGTGGGAAGATAATATGGGTCCAGTATGGGAACCTTGTGGTATGATCTGGGCCCACAGCCCCTTTTTTCCCCATATGGTTCCCATGTTGCAATGTTTATGGGGATAAGTGTGGGTTGGGAAGACACCTACCTACATGTATCTGTGCTCTGGATGCTGTTAACTTTTGTTATTATTGTAACACATACAGTGATAGGAATGAATAAATGATATGGGGTTTCAGTGGTGGATCCAGGATTTTTTTGAGGGGGGTGACAACCCCATGTTTTGTCTCACCGACCACGGTTTACGGAGCTAATATCTGCCGCTAGTAACATAGATGCTGAATGTGTGTCCCATAAGATGCGCACCGTGTGCTATATATATTTATACGACCATGCGTGCATGTCTTGGTGGAAGCTTGTAGGACCTGGGATTCCTATATACCAGTGGGGAAGGGGGTGACTAGTCACCCTAGTCACCCCCCATGGATCCGCCCCTGGGTTTAACATCTGCCGATCAAGATCTTGACTAAACAACAATCGAAATCCAACTGTCAAAAGTTCTTTTATATACACACCAACTTGTACACAGGGCCTCATATCTTCATCAAAACCAAACAACTAAACACTGTTCTTTGCCAGTCCCTCTGTCCTGTAGGCCTACATTGACAAGGGAACACCATGTGGAAAATCCTAGGGACCATTCTTTTCCAACTCTGAACCTCAGGGTCAGTTATCAGGCCTACTGATACACTCCAATGGTAGGAATGAGAATTATTCTTAGATGTATATAATATATGCACTAGAATTTGTTTATGTTAGATTTTTCAGGATGTAAAAGTACTAAAATACAAGAGAAGATATAGCTGACAAAGATGGCATCAGCTAGCGCCATATTAAAGAATGGATCAGTATATAATGGTCTAGTAGATATAATGCTGGTATTAGGTATTGATGAAAACACAGGATTAAGACCAGTCGATGAAATTGAAAAGGTTAGTGCCATATTTATACACCAACATCATACATACTGATGCCCCCACCTGACCCATCACCAATAAATTTGTACTTTAAGAATTTTATGTTAAATTTACCTTCCTGTCCCAGGATACAAGATAAACTAGAGACAGTATGCAATTAACATCTGATCAAGTTTTAAGAACAAACTATGTAAAGTCTATCATGAATGTGCATCATGCAGTTCTTTCAAATCTTGTTTAAGAAATTTCTGTTCAAAAAATGTTATATCTGTTTGACTCAATCTATAAGTGGAACTGACTCTTAATGGTTATGTTTTGTTAAGACAATAATAATAATATTTGAAAGCCATTTATTTCAAACAGACTTAGCATGTATAAAATGATCTGCCAACAAGATCTGATGTGAAGACTACCAACTCTGTTATCTGAAATGTTTACAATACTTACACTAGAGTTTGAGGTGTTAATGTACCCTCTACCATAAGTTACATACAGTTTATGAATAGGTCAGAGAATTGTCTGATTTTCTTCATTATTTTCTTTTCAGTTCACAACAAAAGAGATTTTTGATAATTTATATTATCAGGATTTTGAAGCACCCGTCCTGGCAGCCATTACTGGGAATAAAGCATATTATTTCCAGCCAACTCTCTGGGAGGATCCCCACTACCCTCCTGCACCAGACGATTTACATTCTGCAGATGTCAAACATTTCCAATACAGACCTCGAACACAGAGTTTAGGTAAGAAATAAACCATAGTGTCCAACATTGAAAATACAGTCCTCGAGCACGTAATTTTTATTGGAAAACAAAATCCCCACGATTAAACAAAACCAAATATGCTCCTGCTTAGAATACTATGACCTTAGTGCAGTGAATAAATTTTTGTTTTCGAAATTGATAATATGATCAAAAGATCGGAACATGAAAAAGATCTGCCACTAATTCTTTGGATTTTCAATAATCAATTCCTCAGAGACATACAATACATGTACTTTTGTATATGGAATCCTTTTGATCATCAAATAACATACAATGAAAGATGTAAATTTTTGTCTTTTGTATTCATCTTTATTTTTAAGGTGATAAGAAATGCAAATTCCTGTTTTTATACGTCCACATTCATAATGTGAACGTATTATGCCGTCGCCCCTGTCTGTGTGTGTGTGTGTGTGTGTGTGTGTGTGTGTGTGTGTGTGTGTGTGTGTGTGTGTGTGTATGTATGTATGTGTGTGTGTGTGTGTGTCTGTGGTTCGCCTACAGGCTGCAATTCTTCATGGATTTTCTTCAAACTTGGTATACTTATTCCTTATACCCCAAGGAAGATCCCTATTGTTTTTGGGGCATGCCCGACCCCCAGGGGCCGAGCCACGCCCATTTCTAGTATTTGTTTGTTTGTCGTCTACAGGCCACATTTCTTAACTTATAATTTTGAAACTTAGCATACACATTCTTTGTACCCTAAGGAACATCCCTATCATTTGGGGTGTATGCCCCACCCCCAGGGGCAGAGCCACGCCCATTTTCTTTTCGTGTGTCTTTGTGTCGCCTACAGGGCGCAATTCTTACTGGATTTTCTTCAAACTTGGTATACGTATTCCTTATACCCTAAGGAAGATCTCTATTGTTTTTGGTGCATGCCCGACCCCCAGGGACAGAGCCACGCCCATTTCTAGTATGTATTTGTTTGTCGTCTACAGGCCACATTTCTTAACTTATAATTTTGAAACTTAGCATACACATTCTTTGTACCCTAAGGAACATCCCTATCATTTGGGGTGCATGCCCAACCCCCTGGGGCAGAGCCACACCCATTTTCTTATCGTGTGTCTTTGTGTCGCCTACAGGCCGCAATTCTTATTGGATTTTCTTTAAAACTTTGTATACTTACTCTTTATACTCTAAGGATGATCCCTATCGTTTGGGGTGCATGCACAACCCCCCAGGGGCAGAGCCACGCCCATTTTCTTTTTGTGTGTCTCTGTGTCGCCTAGAAGCCGCAATTCTAACTGTATTTTCTTAAAACTTTGTATGCTTACCCTAAGGATGATCCGTATTGTTTTTTGGTGCATGCCCGACCCCCAATGGCAGAGCCACGCCCATTCCTTGTATTTATTTGTTTGTCGTCTACAAGCCACATTTCTTAACGTATCATCTTGAAACTTTGAATGATTATGCTTTGTACCCTAAGGAACATTTCTATCATTTGGGGTGCATGCCCAACCCCCAGGGGCAGAGTCACGCCCATTTTCTTTTTGTGTGTCGCCTACAGGCCACAATTCTTAATCGGTCATCTTGAAACTTAAAATACTTATTCCTTATACCCTAAGGATGACCCCTTTTGTTTTGGGTGCATGCCCGACCCCCATGGGACAGCAACACCCATTTGGTTTATGTATTCCTTATAGCCTGAGGGCGTCCACTATTGATTTTGATGAATGTCCCGACCCCCAGGGGCAGAGCCACGCCCACTTTTTGCCTTTAGTGTTAGGAAGGCACAATTTTGAATGGATTATCTTGGTATAGTTATTCCTTATACTCTAAGGACGGCAACTATTAATGTTGATGCACGACCCTCAACGCTAAACAAACCAAACGCCTAGCCTTCTTGACAAAGTACCATATCAATCAAAGTAGGAATGTGGACGTATATTGTAGCGTTAGCGTTATGTTTATTTCTAGGTTCGAAAATAAAGAAAAGATCTGGCATATCTAGAAGTGTATCAAGTCAACTAGGTCATCAACGTCGTCTGTCTAATAAACGAACCTTACCGATACCAGCACCAGATTTACCAGTCTCAGAGGAAATGTTAAATTCTATTACAACATTCTGTTTTCCAGGTAGGCTCTGATCTGTATGTATCATGTAGGTTATGTTCTGTCATGTGACATGTAGTATAGGCTATGGTCTGTCATCTGACATGTATGTTGTGGCCTGTATGTGACATTGTAGGTTATGGTCTGTATGTGACATGTATGTTATGGTCTATATGTGACATGTAGGCTATGGTCTGTACATGTATGTCACATGTAGGTTATGGTCGGTATATTGACATGAAGGTTATGGTCTGTATGTGACATGTAGGTTATATATAATGTTCTGTATGTTCTGTATGTTATGGTCTGTGAGAGGTAGACAATGGTCTATAAGTGATGACATGTAGCCATGGTCTGTATGAGATACATCTAGGTAAACTATTGTCTCTATTTGACAGTCTTGATTAGGCAAACTTAAAAGAAAGTTATGTGTGTCAGACCCAGCTGTGTCTGTTAGAGTAGTTGGATTGTAAAATTTAAGATGGATTTTGCAGAATTACATTTCCACATTTAAAGCATGTGAATGTGATGGACAAAATTGCCAATCAAAGAAGACAAAATTGTCAATGAAAAGTTTTAATGGCATTGTTCATCAGAGCATAGGTTGTCCTATTAAAAAAAACATGTTTTGTGGATTTATTCATCAGTTTACATTTTGATTACTTAAGTTTGTGAAGATAATTTTTGTTTGTTTATACCTTTCCTCATATTACACAAAATAATATTTCTTGTTTATTTGTAGATAATGCAAGAGCTTATCGTCAAAAACCTGAGAATGTCGTCCATTTTCTAGTGTTTACAGATATATCAGGAAAAAAGACGTTTGCGACATGTATCACATTCTATAAACCTATGATCATCTGGCAGGTCAGTTTTTCATTTCTTACCTAGATTAGAACCTGTCTCCATTGTCAAAGGCATAGGGCATACATACAATCCATATTCCAGTGTCCTGACTGCTCGAATACCATAAATGATTCTCCACTCTATGACACAACATATTTTATATGCAGAGTACAACCTATTACATTTTCCTGCTCCAGCAAATGACTTGGCCACCAAACACTGATTTAGGAGCAAGTATCTGGGAAGAACTCTTTTGTGTCTAGACCTAGCCTGCAGATTCATCATTACTGTGTGTTCCGAACTATAATAAACTCTTTAGGGAATGCTCATTATTTGTTCATCATCTTCCAAGATGCATTCGGGAAAACTGAACTTTTACTGCTTGTAAGACAAGATTGAAAAAACACCTTAACCAAATAACTATGCTTATTTATTAGAAGTATTTAGAATGGCTTTTGGCCATATAATAATAAAGGCTGTCAATATGGCCACAACAATTGAATATTCTGTTGATTAGGAATCCCTATTCATATTTTGCCTACTATTATTTGTTTTGGATAAAGACTGATTTAAAAACAAAAAGTTGCATTGTTCAAAAGCTTTTAGTTTCAAATATAGAAATTTTGAAACTAAACATCTATTATGTGATTTATTTATGACGACCCTGAAGAACAGAGAACTTATTATTATTATTAGTGTGTTTTTGTAGGATACAGAGTTTAACATCCATGTTGATTTGGATACATCAGGTAATCGAGGAGAGAAATCCGACCTAGTTTGTTATTTACCACAATGCTGTGTTCTCATATCGCAACATCCATATTATTATTCCTTGAAGGAATGTCTTTCATGGTGAGTGGATCTCTATTATTTAGGAGATAAAAACTATTGAGAGAATTTTGAGAACTGTCATTTAATCATTTGATACCACTTAAATCATTAGAGGTCAGGATTGCATAAAATTTAGAGATTGCATTCAAGGTTATTGTTTGTGGAATATTACCAAAGTGATACATATTATTTTGTGAGAGAGAGAGAAAAATGGGGTTTAACGTCCACTCGACACCAACTAGATCATTTTGAGACTCGCATATGATTTAATTTTATATTTCAATAATAATGTCTTTAGCAGTGGGAGGAAACCGGGACAGTTGACTCAATGAAAGACCTCATGATACAGTGCACATGCTAACCATTGTGAAAATATGACTTTTTTTAGCAGGATTTGAGATTGGCAATAAGTCACAGAACAAAGTTCAACTGGTAGTGAGTTCCATCTTTTGACAATTGCAACAGATAACAATCTCTGTCGAACAGTTGCATGTTTCTACTTTGGTATGACTAGCTGATTGAGATTGTCTGAAAAAAATTGTCTTTTAGGAATAGTGTTGAATATAGTTCACAAAGATAATTAGAAGCTTGAATGTTGAGTCATTATACTGTGTTTTTTTTTATTGTATTCAATGTTACAGTTTGGTTGACCATATAGAACGTGATGTAGAAGAGATGTATTCATTTATAAAAGATTTTACTTATATTTTATGTTTAACACCAGTTCCACCATCAGGAAATGTTCAAATTGTAAGTATGATAGTGTAATATACATCACACCTAATCACTCAACATTCCACGGTAACTCCAATAGAATATCAATAAATATTCTATAAATTCTGGTAATTTCCTGGTTTTATGAATTGATCATCGGATCATGCTGTGGAACAGGGGCTGACTGGGTAGCTCTGGGCCCTTGTACAAACTGATTTCCTTGGTTCCCCATTTGAATGAAGAATATGTGACGTAAGGACACTGATTCACTTTTTCTGCACCTTCAGATCAATTTTCTCCTAAGATTCAGGACATAATATGTTTCAGTGTTTACGAAGATGACTTTTATGTATTTATTGTAAATCACATTTGAACACGTATATGGAAGTTAGTGCTATATAAGTGTTGTATAAAAATAATAATATATTCCTTATAGTTTATCAATTAGACATTTATTTTGTAGGAATTTATGCTGTTTAATCTACCTATTACCCTACCTCCCTCAGAATGGCCTGATAAACCTGTGATAAACGTTCCGCTTCATCTTGTTTTCCTGATTTTCTCTGTTGAGGACGTTTTGAAGGTCATAACAGCCATGTTGACAGAAGAAAAACTAACTTTTGTTTCATCTAACTATGCTTTATTAACAGTTGTCATGGAGGTAGGCAAACCTAAAAAAATAAACAAGTCAGCCATTGGATATAATTAATATCTTTGTGTTATATTATGCATTCCAAGTTTTATCCTCTAAAATCTGCCAAGTTTTGGCATCATTGCTGAAGGTTAAGGCATTTTGAAGCCTCTTAACAGTATCCAACTGTAGAAAATTCTCAGATCAGTTGTGTAAAATTTCACAGTCATTTTATGCAAATTTCTACCACTATTTCATTATATGGCCAATAATCCAGATCAGTAACATATGTGTCATAATTCATAAAATGTGTACTTTTTCTGTAAAGACCCTTCTTATTGGGTATAACCAAATGTTAAACAGGCCTTGGTGATGAATAGGCTGGCTTGTACAAAAAGATATTATTATTGCTATATTTGTCTTAGGACACATTAAGATGAAGATGTATCTCCCTTTATTCTTGAAAACTTGATCATTAATATAAAATTGTAATTCTTTACAAAAATAACCAAACTTCTTTCAGGTGAATTTAATGATAGTGGACATGAATGAATTTAGTACCAAACTGCCCATAAAGTCTGGACATATTTAAAAAGGGAGACAAGTGACCCTGTGGTCTATTATGCATGCTTTAGATCATAAAGTCTGTCATTGATGCAAATATCACTGCAAAAAAAATATATATCCAGTAGCGTGTGTCCTCCACTGGCTCTATCGCACGCTGTGCAGCACAATTAACCATCTTAGTCGTACTTTTAGTTTTGACCATTCTGACTTTGTACTGTTGATTACAGATTAAACATCCATAAGTGTACAAATGTGTTGTTATTGATGTGTTCCCATTTGAATATTGTTCACAATAAGAAGCAAAATAAATAAGATATGTTTACAGGATCATTTTGTGATGCATTTTCTATGGCGTTCAGTATAATATGTTAGTCGCAAATTGACCCTTTCTTCTCTTACAATAATATTTGTTTTTCTTTTTAGAGTTTTTTGTATTTTATTTTACCGTTTAATTGGAGATATTCTTATGTGCCAATAATAACAGATTCTTCCCTAGATTTTCTGGAGGCTGTAGGTGCCTTTATGATGGGCTGCCATAGTAAACATCTGTCTGTAGTAAAACAGGTAAGAGCAATATAAAACATATATCAGTAGTAAAAATAATACAGTAGAGAAACAGGTAGGACCCATGGTAAACATCTGTAATAATAAAACAGGTAGGATCCATAGTAAACATTGGTAGTAATAAAACTTGTAGGATCAAAATTAAATATCTGTTAGTAGTAAAACAGGTAAGATCTATCTAGTAAACATCTTATATTGAAACATAGAATTTAAATTCATTGATGTTTTGTGGGTAAATGTCATGTGCAATAATAGTCTCTCCAATGACCTCTTAGTGTAATCATGTGATATTATATCCATCGTACATCCACAGTTGTCCAAGCAAGATTTCTCACAAAGTATACCTGCTCGTGCTCCTTTTTTCTTCTCTGTGGCATTTGTGATTTCATTATTTTTTGTTTCCAGATCAATGATATAGTTGTTGTAAATATAGATGATGGTACAGTCAGGATTAACCAGTCTGACTACAATAATGATTCCAATCACACTCCTGATAGAAATTGTTCAAGACTACCATCCATGCCAAAACATTCTGTTAATTTATTTAAACATCATTTTAGTCGTAATAAATACCAAAGAGATCTGGCTGATGTATCAAGGTAGGAACACTTTATTTTACTATGTTGTCTTATAGCTTGTTATAAAGAAGCTCAAGTTAAAAGCAATAATTGGAAAATATACCAATGTACAACAAAACAGCACTTCCAAGAAGGTTTTTCTGAAAAGCTGTCTGAACAAGTTGGTTTAAAAGTGTTGACTCGCGCAGTAAGTTATCTTCATGACAAACAGATGACATGTGCCCTATGCATAATTAATTCTAACATTTAACGTCTGAAAAATAGTTAAACTTGTTTGTCCTAAAGTATGTATGATCGTACAGCCTATATTGTCTTTCATGTCAGTTGTTTATAATTTACCAATTATGTTTGACATTTTTGAATTTATTTTGTATACTCTTCGATCATTGACAATGCATCAAAACTACAGAATAATTAATGTAAATAATGGTCTACATCATTTCAAAACATGGATTCCTAATTATAGGCTGATGTATCAAGATAGGATCTCTTTATTTCTTAAATTCATTTTTAAGTAAAATTATTACATTTTTCGGAGTAAGGCTGCCTACCTAATCTCAATGTTTGTTTTAAATTTTGCGGGGTTTATTCAAAATAACTTGAAATAAAATATTTTAAGATTGCTCACTACCGTACCAAAATCACGTCCTAGATTTTACCTCTCAAACAATGACAAGACTGTATACCTTATTTTGTTGTAGTATTATTGACATATAACCAATTTTGTGTTCAACTTAAATTTATATACATTTGCCTAATTTTTAAAAAAATAAAACATTTGTTTAATCTTTTTAAAAAACATTTAATAAGGCTCCATCACTGATGGAAATAACACATAAGATGAAGCCAATTATTTTGACACAAATCAGCTAGGATTTTGACTGTTTGTTTATTTTAGGCCGTTTCCATTAAAGTTCGAAGAAGAGAAAAACCACAATATGAAACAGATACAGATATTTAATGGAGAGATTAGTTTTGCATGTTTGGAATTGATGGTCAATTTATTTAGGTATGTGTGAGACAGTATATGCCTATTAACTATTAACAATGTTCCCTCAATAATAATTACATCATTATCATTTTCACCAATGAATTAAATCATGGTTTCTACTTTTCAGTGGTAGTGTTAGGCTTATGGGGTTGACAAATTTAGAAATAAGATGCCTAGTCATTTGGATGGGATAAAAGGTCAATGTCCACCCATGACTGGTGGAATTAGGTTGAGAGTTGACAAAAATATCACTGTCCTGGCCAAATTCTCCTCCCAAGCATTGCACAAGTATCCATAGCAATAGAACTTACTGTATGACAGTCTCAAATTCATTGATGTAATGGGTGGGTGGGGTGGGTGGGGTGGATGGCCAAATTATTAGCACGTAGGTGCAGATCAAAATGCCTATCATTGACGTTAAATCTCATTTCTCTCTCTCTCTCTCTCTTTGATGTAGTATGTAGGCAAGGCTTTAGAACAGAGAACAGAATATGGCATTCATTTTCTCTTCACAATATACCTTCATATTGTTTAGTATGTGTCTTGTTGACTGACAATCTTTTTCATTAAATCTGTTATTTGTTCCCCATAAAACATTACAGGGGAGTGATCGGAGAATTGAAAATAGATGTCAGACATTTTAATAAGGTTGGCTTCCTTGAAACAGTTTCTGAAGATTGTCGACCATTTTATGAAAAGGTAAAATTTTCTTCACCATTATCATTATAATAATGCAAATTATTTAGAAGTTGTTGCAAGCATTGCATCTATCTTTTGAGCAGTTATTGGCATAATTTGTTGTATCAATAATTAGATTACGAGTTGAAACTTGGAATAAGACACATTGAATAATTTAAAGTGACAATAAGCTTATGCAATTTGAATAAGACGTATATTGAGAAACTGCAAGAGGTTTTAGGATACAGTAGGCTGTAAATTGCCATATTACATGTATATTTTTACACTGTACAAAGGTTGGACATGATATGAGTTATGTGTATTTGATAACAATATCACTACTTTAAGAGATTAAAGGACAATATTGGTGCCAGTCATTATAACATATGTGATAGAACTCGTAAAATACATTCCAAATATAATTTTAACACACCGATCATTGCTACGGGAGATGTGTAACAAACTCTTAAATATACGGGACGTGACGTCAAACATGACAAGCACGAGTTGTCCTTCTATATAACTGACTGAACTAACGAGATACGCAGGCGAATTTCATTTCACTGATAATTCCGTTGAGGATGGAAAGTTGTTTTATAAGATGATGAGAGGATATCTCACAATTCAAAAATAGAATTGGCTGTCACAAGATAAGGCAAAACGAAAAAATAAGAAAATCTCATTCATTTCCCTGTATTTATTCATCCAGCTCTTAATAAAAATATGGTAATTCACATAACGGTATTTTTTTTCTAATTTGTTCGTTATCATTTATCTACTGACAGACAATTCTTTTTGTGAGTTGTCAGATATCCCTGCACCTTCACAATAACTTTTCATTGTCAATGGAGTTGTCAGTGAATGAAATTTGCCTGCGTGTCTGTTATCGCTCGTTAGTTCAGTCAGTTATATGAAGGACAACTTGTGCTTGTCATGTTTGATGTCACTTCCCGTATATTTAAGAGTTTGTTACACATCTCTCATAGCAATGATCGGTGTGTTAAAATTATATTTGGAATGTATTTTACCAGTTCTATCACATATGTAATAATGACTGGCACCAATATTGTCCTTTAACTAGGTCTAGATTTTTGTACAAATCAGACAGAAACCTGTCAGCTAGAATGATATGGGTTTGAAATCAATGCATGAAACAAGGAATGGAGGACAACGGATTATGTAAATATAAAACTGTTGTTTGATTTATGTTGCTTACATTGAATAAAATGAATTTTTACAGATCTTACCTACATCTATATTTCGAGCATTCTTAGAAGATCGTCTGAATGAGAAACAAGATTATTGGTCAGAATTAGAATTAAAATCACGGCCTGTAGCCAAACGTATGAGTCTAAGTGGTGAAAGATTTCAACTCCCTACAAGGTATGTAGCAGCTAAATAAGACCTGTCTTGTTTGGAGATTTATTTACTGGAAAAATGTGAAGTAAAAAACATTTTCTCACAAGAACACCACCAACCATCTCTCCATTATATATGCAATTAAATGGATATGTTAACTTGAGATATGTGCTGGGTTCCAATGTTAACAACAAGTGGTTGGTTTCACTGCTGCTGCTTCCTAGTATTGGACAACGATATAGAAATCATCAATATATTGCCATTATTGCAATACTATAGTACTTCAAGCAAAGGCAACTGAAAAAAGTTGATTAACCTCTGAAATTATGTTTGTCATTTAAATTACTTCAAACCCCTGTGTTATGATCGACCCTGTTCTTTATTCATGATGAACTTTAGTCCTATAAAAAAAACAACACTTTAACCTGGTTCCTGGTTAATCATGAATTCATATACCAGTGGCAAAAAAGTTACAAGTAGGGCCTACTCAGTTTTTCCCATTGGCAGCATATTAGATATACCATGCTTAGAAAATAGTAGACTGTAGCTCTGTAGTCTGGATGAAATTTCCCTCAGCCACATGTACATGGTCTATGTCTGTCTTCATTAACTGTTTTGGTGCTGGAATGTAAGACGTTCAACCCTATTTCATTTTTTTTGCAAACTTTAACCTGTTTATATTTATCATAACTTATCATAATTTCTTAATTATTTGTCATGAACTTTAACCTGTGTATATTTATCATGACTTAATTTGTTACCATGAACTTTAAATTTGTTAATTATTTGTAATGGACTTTTAACCTTGTTAATTATGCGTTATGAACTTTGCCCTTGTTATTTCAGATCTCGTAAGCCGTTAAATAGACATGTGTCAGTGTCATGTTTTTCTGTATTCAACAGACAAGAATTTGAGACGTTTTATTTGCCGAGTCTCACTACGGTTAACATGTATGTGCGAAGATGTATTGAGAGTATTACAAGTAGAATTGAGGTATGTAGTATAAGGGAAGGCAGTATGAAAATAAAAATAGGCATGAATTCAAGAAATACTGTGGCAATATTATGTAAATTATCATTACAGCCTAATTTTCTTTTGCGGTTATCAAAAAAAAAAGATATGGTCCTCCCATTTCCTTCTCAGTGCTAAATGTTATTTATTAGTCTTGAAATGCAGCTGTTTGGGTTGAGTAGATGTCATTCTCCATTTCTGTCCCTCTTTGACAACCTTTGGATTTGTGAAGATTGAAACAAGTTTGTTGTCAAAGGATTTTGACAGTACATTGTATACAAATCATCAGATTGGTCAATTGATCAATAAGTTCCCATGATCTGAACACCAGCTTCAAAGACAATATGTCAGATATTAATGGAGTAGAACATACAAAAGAGAGAGAAATGGGGTCTAACATCCACTTAACACAAACTACCTAATTTTAGGACTAAAACACACTACTAACACTACGCACAAACAAGCTTGGGATCAAGAGCATGCTACTAGACTAATCAAGTGGGACAGATAGATATAAGTTTTATGAGAAAGAAATCTAGCCACAAGTTTTATTTAGATATGTATTGAATGATCAGATGACAAATTGTTGTCAAAATTGCAATTTGATGAGGATTACTGTGACTTCTATTTTTAGTGTAGTCAGGATTATACAGCCAGATGTTCTTATCGTTACTTACGAGCTATGTTCCGTGCCGCAGCAGGCAATTACTTACAGGCACTAGAGGATCTTTTCAACCTTCCGACTGGATTCACATGTCTACAACCCAAAGAGTAGGTATTTTATTACTACTGGTTCTCTTGGTTATGGAACATGACGATGTATCTGGTGTCCTATGTGACTGGTATCAGCACATGTATGTAGATTGTTTTATGATCATGTTGGTATGTGTGGTGATGTGAAGGGTCTTCAAACATCATCACAATTTTTATCCTGGTATCCAGGATTGGCTGGTAGTTTGTATTATCATAGTTTTCAGTGATGTCAATTGGGTGAAGTATGTCACTGTCTGGAGATAGAGCTGCATACTATGAAACTAGGGGAAATTGATGCATGAATGAAATATTGACACCCTTACTGCCAGCCAGAGTACAACCTTAGTATGAATGACCCCTCTCTAGATCAGACTGCAGCTGCATGCTTTCACGTGAGAGTCCATAACAGTAGCATTTAACCTCTGTATCTAAAATGGCAAGGTTGTGATTTTAATCAAGGAAATGGAGGTGGTAAAACATTCTTAATCGCTACTCCATCTATCTCCAGCCTACGCTAGATGAGCCTGTCTTATACAACTGACTCTTCTTGAGAGTTTCCTTCCCTCAGGAAATAATGCAAAAAGAAATCTGGTAACATGTATATTGGTCATGCTGTCGTGTATTAACTGTGTTCAGTGTTGGTATACCTTCTGTACATGTAGCTTGTCGTGCCCTTGATAATCTTGAGTTTAGATATACTTTTTGCTGACTTGATCTTAATAGCTGTGTATATATTCTATGCACTCGGTTGCAGTTTTGTACGGACATAGCATAAGAAAAGTATATGGATAGAAAGATGGATAAAAAAAATTTTCGTGAATGGAAGAAGATAATATAACCTTTAGTTTTGTTATGTTTGACTTTTATTCAGTTTAATTCGTGGTATGATAGATCTACTAGGAGAGAAAGATAAAGAAGAGTTATATAAACAGAAAGGTTATAAACAACAGTTAGAGAGATTACTCAACGAAGATGAAACAGTCAAACGTCTACCAATAAAACTAGATAAACAATGTCCGGATCACGATTTGTGTGAGTAACCTATTTATAGAATGTCTTGATCATGACCTATAGATAAAATGTCCTGATCACAACTTGTGTCAGTAATCTATTTATAGAATTTCTGATCACGACCTATATATAGAATGCCCCAATCACAACCTATAGAGAGAATGTCCCGATCACCAGGTGTGACCTGTATTCGAATGTTCTAATCATGACTTGTGTAAGTAATTTATATGTTGAATGTTCTGACCACAGCTAGTGTAAGTAAACCGTATGTAGATATGACTTGTGTCCATGATCTATTATAGAATGTTCTAATCTGGACTTGTATGAATGTCCTCATTATGACTAGTGTAAGTAATTAAGATCTAGAATAACCAGATCATGAATATTGAAAGTATGAAAGTATTGTGGTGGTCATTTATGAGTAAGGAAATGCATATCCATTCCAGAACATTGGCTTTCATCTGATCAGGCCTAAAATGTTGTCCAGAGATAAGTTCATTTAGCTGCCAGTTTTGTATCCCAGTCACTTGACAGGATTGATGAGCAGGGAAGAACCCTATTGCCGTTCAGAGCAGGACATTGATATTTTTCATAGAGCTATTGCCACTGATTTTAAAGAGATTTTATATTTGTGATTGTTATTGCAGATTTAGATGAGTTTTTAGATATCGTATCTTTACATGATATGTCCACAGATTATGATATATCTACCACATTGTTTGATGCTCTCAAGACTATCAACTGTAAGTAAGACTTTTAGCGTCTTTTCAGGACTGTCATTTCAGTAATATCTGCCCAAAATGGCTGACTTACTTATAGTGAACTTGATAAGTCTGAAAAGTTCATCTGTCAGTGAAATTGAATGCCATAAATTTAGGTATTTATGGAATTCTTAATTTAGCTGTAGGCCTACATCACACCTTTTAAATAAAGATGCAATGAATATATCTTCCTTCTGTCCAATATAAATTGCTGTAGGCCCTATTGAAGAAAAAATAAAACAGCAAATGAATCCTCCTTGTACATGAGTATTTGAGAACCCAAATTATTACTTTGATCAGTTCAGAAAAAGCGACGCAAAGAACGACTTGTGGCATTTTGAAGGCCAATTATGTGTTAAAAAATCAACGGCACTTTTTTTCTCTATAACTTGAAATTGAAAAAAGCAACGCACCACAAAAAATTGTGTTGCAGGTTACTTTTGTCAAGGGAGATGCAGGGTGGACGAAATAGAACATTCAGGTGATTAGCAAAATTAAAACCATTTTGATCAACATGTACATTTTTTATGCGCCCACATTTTTATGTGGACGTATATTGTCGTCGCCCCTGTCCGTCCGTCCGTCCGTCCGTCCGTCCACATTTTTTTTGTGAACAGTCTACAGGTCACAATTTTTATCCGATTTCAATTAAACTTAAAATATAGGTTTATCACCATAAGATCTCGGTTCCTTTCGATATTGGCATGTATCGGACTGTAACTTCATGGGTTATGGCCCCTGATTGTACGAAAAATCACGTATTTTAGCTTGTGAACAGCGTAGAGGTCACAATTTTGAACCGATTTGGATGAAACTTGACATGTTTGTTTATAACCCAAAGATCTTGGTTCTTTTCGATATTTGTGCCCATCGGATCGTAACTTCCTGAATTATGGCCCCTGATTGTCTGAAAAATTGCCCTTTTTAGCTTGTGGTCCCTCTGGAGGTCACAATTGTTATCCGATTTAAAAAATCGTTTGATTATATCACCGTTGCATGGTTATGAAGGTTGAGTTCGAATTTCGTGAAAATCGGACCAAAATTGACGGACAAAATGGCCGCCGTTTGTACGCGAATAGTGTGAAAATATGTTATATCAAGGTTGTGGACCTTATAGAGGTCACAATTTTGAACCGATTTTGATGAAACTTGACATGTATGTTTATAACCCAAAGATCTTGGTTCTTTTCGATATTTGTGCCCATCGGATCGTAACTTCCTGAATTATGGCCCCTGATTGTCTGAAAAATTGCCCTTTTTAGCTTGTGGTCCCTCTGGAGTTCAAAATTGTTATCGGATTTAAAAAAACGTTTGATTATATCACCGTTCCATGGTTATGAAGGTTGAGTTCGAATTTCGTGAAAATTGGACCAAAATTGACGGACAAAATGGCCGCCGTTTGTAAGCGAATAGTGTGAAAATATGTTATATCAAGGTTGTGGACCTTATAGAGGTCACAGTTTTGAACCAATTTTGATGAAACTTGACATGTATGTTTATAAACCAAAGATCTTGGTTCCTTTCGATATTTGAGCCCATCGGATCGTAACTTCCTGAATTATGGCCCCTGATTGTCCGAAAAATTGCCCTTTTTAGCTTGTGGTCCCTCTGGAGGTCAAAATTGTTATCGGATTTAAAAAAACGTTTGATTATATCACCGTTCCATGGTTATGAAGGTTGAGTTCGAATTTCATGAAAATCGGACCAAAATTGACGGACAAAATGGCCGCCGTTTGTACGCGAATAGTGTGAAAATATGTTATATCAAGGTTGTGGACCTTATAGAGGTCACAATTTTGAACCAATTTTGATGAAACTTGACATGTATGTTTCTAACCCAAAGATCTTGGTTCCTTTCGATATTTGCGCCCATCGGATCGTAACTTCCTCAATTATGGCCCCTGATTGTCAAAAAAATCGCCCTTTTTAGCTTGTGGTCCCTCTGGAGGTCAAAATTGTTATCCGATTTAAAAAACCGTTTGATTATATCACGATTCCATGGTTATGAAGGTTGAGTTTGAATTTGGGAAAATCGGACCAAAATTGACGGACAAAATGGCCGCCGTTTGTATGCGAATAGTGTGAAAATATGTTATATAAAGGTTGTGGACCTTATAGAGGTCACAATTTTGAACCGATTTTGATGAAACTCGACATGTATGTTTATAACCCAAAGATCTTGGTTCCTTTCGATATTTGCACCCATTGGATCATAACTTCCTGAATTATGTCCCCGGATTGACAAAAAATCGCTTTTGTTAGCTTTTGGTCCCTCTGGAGGTCAAAATTATTATCCGATTTAAAAAAACGTTTGACTATATGACCGTTACATGGTAATGAAGAGAGAGTTTGAATTACGTGAAAATCGGACTAGAATTGACAGACAAAATGGCCGTCGTTTGTACACGAATAGTGTGAAAACATGTTATATCAAGGTTGTGGACCCTATAGAGGTCACAATTTTGAACCGATTTTGATGAAACTTGACATGTTGGTTCCTTTCGATATTTGTGCCCATCGGGTCATTACTTCCTGAATTATGTCCCCTGATTGTACGAAAAATCACCCTTCACAATTATTATCTGATTTAAAAAAAACCGTTTGATTATAAAAACCAAACAAATTCTAATGATTTTCTGATAATTCCTTAATATGCGACAACTCTTGTTGACTGCCCGGACGATTTGGCTGCTGTGTGGGCGTATGTTTCGTTGCCTGGCAACCTATTTTTTAGGATTTTAAATATTTATTGTATATTTATATTTAGTTATTGTATATGACAATATTGTATATGTGTTGTATATTTGTATTATAGATGTAGATCAGTATACCTATGAAATATTTGATCTATGTTATATGGAGAATCAGAAGAATTGTTTAACATGTCTAGCAAGTTTAACAGATGACATTCTTGGTACAGACGAGAATATTCTACAAATTTCACCACTTATTAAAACAGATTATGGTACAGGACGTGTAGGTCTCACTGATAAAAGGTTAGTTCCATCCCATAGGAAAGGTTTGTGATTATTTTATTTGTGGATTTATATTTATAATATCGGGACAGGCTTGAACAACATTTATTCATCGGCATGGCCGAACTGTACATCTCAATATCAACTGCGTATGTCTGCACACAGGTTTAACTATAACAAGGTATGGATACACATTCACGACATAATGAATTGACAGACACCACAGTGATAATCAAAACAAATCTTATTAAGTTTTGTTCCAGCTTTAACTATTAAGAGATTCTTGATAGGAAAAAGCTGGAACAAAATAATTTTATTTCTTGGCACAGTTTGATTTATGGGTCTTGGCCTTCTATGCATTTGTTTTTAAAAAACTAATTTACTAGCAGTTTTAAATCCAAAATCTATGCAATTACCGGTAACTCAATTGGCATTTATAAGCGTACAATTAGCACTAGTAACCAATTAATTCCATTACCACTCCTTGAAATATATAACTCAATTTCGCAATAAGAAATTAAATGAAATAGGGTTTAACATCCTTATACTGTTCTATAAGTCATATAGTATAGATAAATCAATTATTATTTGTAACTAAATAAGTATTTATAACTCAACTTAGTATTTTTTACTTGATTAGTATTTATAACTCAACTAGCATTTGTAACTCAACACTAACATATGTAACTCAAATAGCATTTATAATTGACTAAAAATTAGTAACTCGTAAAGTATTTGTATCTCAGTTTTGACATTTATCACCAAACTAGATTGTTCTTCCTGAAAGATGGATCTAATGCATTTAAAGAATTGATCCGACTACATCGTATAGCCAGACTAGAAAAAACACAACTCCATTCCTTCCTTAAAGCTGTTGATGCCCTCACCATACAAAATGAAGGTAAGATTAATAATATAAAATCAAATGTAGATTCTACCGAGTGGGCAAATACAAAGTCCAACTGATTAACCATTGTTTCAATAACTCAATCAAATAGCTAAAATTTTCAACTGACTACAGGTTCATGTTTTGTATAATAAATGTTAGCGTTCCAATAGAAGACAGTTAAATTTAATTACATGTATTTCTGATAATTACTTCATGGATTGTGACTCTTGATCAGTTTTTGATTGAACCATTTGGACGGAGTAGCTGCTGTGAGCATATATTTTGTTGCATGGCCACCTATCTTTTGAGATGTTATTCCATATTTGTTGGACATTATTCCATTTCATTTTCCAGATGGCAGCATAAAGTTTTCTATTTGGTTAAAAGAAGATCGTAATTGTTGGTTTCTGCTTATACAAGAAATGATGTGTGGTAGACGTGTTGCGATAGCAACTAAAGATCATTCGGTTACCCATCAGGCAGCACAGAACGTTCTTCTGATTGATGCCGTTGTAAGAAGGTAGGTCGTACTATTACAAACCAGAATTCATTATCCACAAGGTACGGTTGTCACCAATTCAAACCTGTACTCAAAATATTATTATCCTCTTTGTTTAATACATTTTAGATATTTTTTGCTGCAATTTTGGTTCAAATTATAGTGAGTTATATGACCAGACTGTTAATTATAGGGAGCTGTGATGGCCTAGTGGTCTAGAGTGCCGCGCTTCGACCTTTAGTTGGCCGGTCACATCTGGCTGGCGGCTGCGGTTTCGATCACTGATGTGAGAGTATGTGGCATGGAGATAGGGGGCGCCTTCTCAACCTCGTGGGTATCCTCCGGGCACTCCGGTTTCCTCCCACTGCTAAAGAGCCCTACGTGCAAGCGAATTATTGAAATAAAATTAAGCCATATGTTAGTCCCAAAATGACCTAGTTTGTGTCGACTGGATGTTAAACCCCATTTCTCTCTCTCTCTATCTCTCTCTCTGTTTATTATAATTCTACTAATAGCATTTATGAAAAGAGCTCATAATAATTTGATTTATTGTCCTTCTATCATATTTTAGTTGATCGTTCTTCTATCATATTTTAACATATTCTTATATCATGTTACAGTGGATTATTTGAGCAAACAGCTCATTATAATCGTATCAATGATTCGGCCGAGTCTCTGTGTTTCTATTCGAGGTACGTGGCTGAAGAACGCCATATTTTACCTAGCAACACTTTATCAGCTCTACAGAAACGAGTTGATCCTTCTCAGGGAGAGAGACAAAGAACAACAGTGGAAGCATTGCTCTACACTCCAGGATGTAAGTAGTCAAAAAATCTAGCTACAATCTACACTCATATGATTATATGATCCATTCCCATGTCTAGGCTATCAAAGTAGCGATTCCATGAATCAGCCATTATAACCAGTTGTATATTCGTGATGCTGAGGTCAAATGGTCTAAATGCTTTAAATGATGGGGTCTGTCATTGAGTTATGGTTGTATGGGACAAGGAGACACCCCCCACCCATTTGCCTGTGTGATGGTGAGTGAAGCTGCTTACTATTGTGTATACCCCTGATATTGAGAACACCTTATGACTTACATCTTCCACAGTGAAAATAGCAGTTTCAAATCCAAGCACACCTCACTCTTTTGCAGTGACACAGCAATATGCTTTTATGTATATCTTTATGTATAATTAATGAGTATGACACTGAAAGTGAGATGGGGTTATATAAAATATACAGGGTGTAACAAGCTGATAAAACGAAACACTTAATTCAGATTTAGAAATTTTGGTTAGAGAGTTAATTGATTTTAAGTATCTGGACAGTCTGACAGTGCTTTAAAGAACTTTGCCTGTCGAGTGCTTAATATATTAATTTACTGTAAAATTACCAGATATTTTTTTAACCCATTTCTACACCACTTTGTAGTTAACAGGTTTAGACAAACACCTTCTGTTCTGTAATCCACAAATAACATCCAAGCAATTTGGAAGATCCCAAGACAACTGAAATTTGATTTGCCTGTGTGGCCTTGGCAAAAATGGGGTTTACCTCTGAAAATAACTTCTGGCACCATTTCTTTTTCGTTGTGGTTAGAAGGTTATTTTTATGTTACAGTTAATACAGATGAAGAAGAAATCCCCCCTCGATTGTGGTGTGGTATGGGGGATAAAAAGATTAGAATATTTGATGCTTCAACTTTCTTATTGGAAGCAAATCATATTACTACCAAGAATAACGTGGTATGCACAGAGTTTTACTTGATTTTAAATTTTGAATGTGTTGCTTCTAATCTGAATGCTTTAGATTCAAAGGCCTGTTATTGAGTCAAGTGTACTCTGTTGGAAGACATATTAGGATAGATTAAAGATACATTATGGGAGATTAGATAAAGATTTGGTAGTTCTCACTATAATTAAGAGAATGAAATTTAAGTCTGGCCTCAATCATCATTACAAAAGTCAGTACGATAAAAAAAAATAGTCTTGATTATCCAGCACATCGGATCATAATCTGGTAATTTGCAGGCTAACAATGATGTTGAGAGTTGATTGTGGTCTGGATAAGTTAATTAATGTCATAATGTCTAATTAATAATTTAGATAACATTTCAGGCCCCAAATAAAGACCTAGATTTAGCAGAGCAGATTTAGCTCTTCCATAACGTATGTTTAAGGCAGGGCTTCCACTTCAAAATTTTCCCAACCGGTCATTTTTCTCACGGAGAAAGTGGTGCTATTTTAAGCACATAATAAGAAGCCAAAAACTACATGCTATCGGAATGTCGATCAAATTTTTCTATGCTTAAAGTTTAAGCATAGAAAAATTTCATACTTTCATACTAAACATAACTCAAAAAGACATAATATGTTTAGTATGAAAGTATGAAATTTTTCTATGCTTAAACTTTAAGCATTAAACTTTAAAATTTCATGCTTTCATACTAAACATAACTCAAAAAGACATAATATTCAAGAATGAAATGCAAATATTGTCTTTCAGACCGTACACAATCCAATTTAGTGCTCCCAAAAAGCATAATTGATACTGGTATTGATTCAACGAAAAAATTGATCAAGTTGAATGATCTAAAGTTAGGATTACTTTACATTGATTCAGTGTTAAATAAATGCTCATTTCTATTCAAGAACATCTTTGCCAAGTTTTATCTTATTGACTTTGTGTTGCATACTAGCATCTTTAAAGTGGCAGTTATGTCCAATCTTTACAAGGAGTTAAAATATAATATGAATCTTACTAACCACATCATATCTCGAATAATGTTTATTTAAATAATAATGGATATTATTCAAAAATAATTCAAGAACCTGAATTAATATACACAATGAACATTTAATATGATCAAAGGATGATATAGGCTTATGACTTATTGCTACTTTAAACATGACAGTATCTAAGACAAGAGTGATAGTCTACATGTATCAAGCACTGTGTTAAATTATCTGTTTTTATTTACCTGTGTAGATAACATTTGCTTCTGTTGGTGAAGAACAAGTGTGGGCAGGAGCTCTTGGAATATATATCATAGATACAAAAACTATGACAACCAGTAAAACATTAACAGATCATAGAGACCTCGTCAGCTCTATATATCTAACTGATGATAAAAGGTAATTAGCAATATATGTCTTACTGATGATAAAGGTAATAAGCTCTATATATCTTACTGATGATAAGGTTATTAGCTCTATATCTCTTACTGATGATAAAAGGTAATTAACTCTTTATGTTACGTATGATGAAAAAAATAATTAGATATACTGTACATGTTTCTGATGATAAAAGATAGTTAGGTCTACATGTTACTGACAATGAAACGTAGTATATATGTTACTGATGATAATACATAGTTAGATCCAGTTGTTTCTGATGATAAAACATAACTAGGTTTATATGTTACTGATGACAAAAGATAGTTTGAGCTTTATGTTACTGACGATAAGAGATCAGTCGATCTATATGTTACTGATGACAAAAAGTAGTGAGATCTATGTTACTGATGATAAAGGATCATTAGATCTGTTTATTACTGATGATAAAAGATTGTTAGATTTGTATGCCTTACTGATGATGAAAGGAGTCAACACCTCATTAGTTTTACCAGGATTATGCTGTAGTAAAATGTTTTACATCTTTATTTCACAATAGGTACGCATTTTCAGCAAGTTTAGATGCTGTTATTATTAAGTGGGAAATACCATCATTAAAAACATTACAAGTTCTACACCTGGAGGATAAACTTTGTCTACGATCCTTAAAACTAGCAGACGATAAACTGTGGTGTAGTGAGTAATTTGGTGTTTTTCAATGTATAATAATCATACAAAATACACTGTGTAATACAATACCCCATACAAATGCACAAAGTTCCCTTGTATTAGTTTCCTTTGGTCGGTGGTCCTGGATGGAGGGCCTGGTAATGAGCAATGAAATGTCATTTGAATGCCCCAAAGAAAACTATGTTACATTTTCGAAATACAAGTAGGCTGTAATGCCGTTGTCCGGGCAAGGTTTTCCTCATAGCACACTGCATGACATATCTTCATTAACCCATTTGGTGCAGATACGTACTATGTTAAATCCTATTTCATTTCCACGAAGTATGCTAACCTTGAAAAAAATTTAAAAATGAATAGCATCTTGAAGCCACTATGTCTCTTTGTGTCAAATCCTAGAATGGAGCCAACTATGTCTCTTTGTGTCAAATCCTAGAATGAAAACCAACACATGTTTTTGTACGGGTACAGGTCCATAGGAAGGTAGACACATATTTTATGTTTTTGTTTTCTACAGGTACATGGGAGGGTATACATGTATTTAATGAGACAGGTACCTGGTTAACCAAGTTAGATTTTAAATCTATTCCTAATAAAGACAATAAAACACAAGAAATTGAATGTTTTGAAATTACACCAAATGAGGTCTGTTATATTTTTTTTATAAATCACTATTTTACCCTCTTTCAGTATTTGAGCTCGGAAATTTCAGAGTCAATTTTTAAAAAAAAAACAGTCACATCTCCATCATGAACCTTCATATTATCTCATTCTACTATGAAAACTGTTTCATAAAAATGTTTATCATATTAAAATGACATATTTGGTATTGTTAGAATGGCCGTAAAATTTAGATTTGAATGTTGCTATTTGTTCTCTGGCGACAAAGTTCATCTTTCACATGTAGTATTTTTAAATCAAATGGTTGGTATCATGTCATGTAACTATCTTACATACAATGTCATTTTATCATGATGATATTTTCTTGAATTGGTTTAAAAATTGACATTGTAGCATATGGAAACCTCACAAATGAGATATAAACAGTTTTCTAAGGAGAAGAGATTTTAACAACTTTATTTATATTGTTTGTATTGTTTATTATAGCTTTGGGCTGGATTAAGACGAAAGGGTATGATACTGATATGGGATAGGGAGAGTAAAGAATTGAAAACTACAATACGATTGGGTGCCAGAGGCATCAGTACTCTAGTATTGTCCAATGATAAGGTTTGTATTACCAGGTATAAACTTTAAGACAGGAAGAAAAAAACATAGATATGATATATTTTCTTGTTAACCGATGGCTTTTACTAAATGATAAGAGTCACCATTACTAACATTAGGTATATCTTTAAAATGGTTAATAAACTATGAGGGCCTGACAGGGACAGCTGTCTAGTTGTTCCAATGTGCTGTGTACACATTGGCATGCACGTGAAATATCCCTTGGCAGTATTGATTCGATATAAGAGTAAGCCGTAGTGTCGGTGCCAAGCAAAATTTCCCTCATACCTATCTTCTTTCGCCGGGGTTAGGAGCAGAACAGTAGGACGTTAAACTCCATTTCATTTCATAATAAACTATGTAGTACTACAGTATTTAATTAGTGGGTGAGTTGTTAGCTGTATAACAGGTCACTACTACCCTGAAAGCAGGACTAATAACTGATTCAACTATTTTAACGGACTAGTAAATATTATACAGATAAAATGGTGACAGATGGTAGTGGTAGATATTTTTTGATCAATAATAACTATACAGTGTTGTTAAGGATCATGCTAAAACTCAATTATCAGATATATGTTCCCTCCGTTATGTCAATATATAGATATACCATTAGATATAGCAACACACTGTTACGTCAATACATACCATTACATATAGTACCACATTGTTAGTCAATAGATACCATTTACATATAGCACCACATTGTAATGGTCATGATAAATAGTCATGCACCTCACATCAACAGCAAAATAACAAAAAAGAAAAGGAGAACTGTAGTAAAAAGATTCTTGCTAGTTTAAACTTGTCACCTGCATGCACTAGATGGTCAAGAAATTATGATGTTAGACTTTTGTGGAGAGTTGTTTCCGCACAATGTCAAACCTATGTCAATTTCAAATAATCTAGAATAATTATGAGGAAACTTTTAAATTTCAAGTTTTCTTCAACAATTTGGTATTTTGCTTAATTACATTTAACAATTCACAAAAACATTTATACAATTAGATTAAATTGCAATCCGCAGCATTATGTCTTTTATATACTGGTATTGGCATCGGTGATAGAACACAATCTCATTTATTACATTATTACTGGAAAGTCCATGCAATGGACTGAATGTATAATTCAGAAATGAAATGAATAAAATCCTTCATTTAGAGTGCTTGTAAAATTTAAAACAATGGTGGAAAAAAGGATTATTGAAAGAGGATGCTTCCTTTTACATTTTACATTGTGTTACAATAATGTGTGTTAGCATATAAAATCTTATTTGTTTCAGATGTGGGTAGGCACCAAGCAAGGAGAAATACATATATATAGAGCCAAAGAACATAAATTATGGAAGAAACTAACGGCACATCATGATGCAATACGATCTATGTGTCGTGCTGAAGATAGATATATCCTATCAGGTGCATGTAGTAAGGACGGGAAAGTTGCTATCTGGAGTCAAACTCTGTCTGTAGATTCTGGTAGTTATGAAAACACACAGTTATAGATAGCCACAGCTCTTGTTTTACTCAACAACTCACCAGTCAGTTAATTCACAATGGTTTACATACTTTTACTACAAATAGATTGATGATTTATATAATACACTTATATAAATTGATTTATCAAATTATAACATTCATATTGTCATATTTTTTGTTGTTAAAAAAAAGTCTTGTAAATCTGAAGTAAACAAAATATGCCAAAAATAGACTGGCTGATAAACCTAATGCAGCAAGAACTGTGATAAAAATTCCACTTCAGCTTAATTATTTGCTGTCATGATTGTTGTGACTTTGAAATGGGAGCAAAAGATACCTGGACCTATATTATTAATAATATAGCTTGTTGGCTGCATTAAATTACATATGTGGAATTCATTTACGCGTATGTTCGTTTTTAATTGTTGGATTGTTTTTACCATAAAATACATATTTTAACTAATACTCAAGTTATAATGATGCTGACATGATTAAAAATATTATACAGGTGATTTGAAAAATTATAAATGTGATTTGAAAGTTTATAAATGTGATTTGAAAGATTACAATAAATGTGTCTTGAAAAGTCATATGAGCACTTTAGAATGTTTGGTTGTTCGACTGTTGAAAATAAATGCTCATTTCAGGCTGTGTCGTGGGGAACCCTACCATAAATTGTCAATCAAAAAGTTAAAAAGGAGATATAACTTTCACCAAGAAAATAAATATCTCAAATTTTGTAACTGTATAATCAGATCACATTGATTCAAAAGTTGTTTTTTTTTATGAATTGTTGTTATATTTGTAATTGTTTATATATTATTATTTATGTGATTTTATCATTAAACATCCACCAAGATTGTGAGAAACAGTTGAATAACTATTAATGTTAACAAAATTGTCTTGAAAATAAGTATATTAAGAAGAGTATTGTTTTACAATGAATAGGATTTAAGGAAATTTAAATTGAAACAGTCTTCATTGATTGTATTTAGATGACATATTTAACAACAATTTCAATTTTATTTGTATTGTTTCTGTAGGAGATCAGCGTATGCAAGATGTAAGTGAAAATATAATGAATGGTTGTTTTCTTTTCATAAGATGTAAGTGAAAATATGATAAATGGTTGTTTTCTTTTTCCAAGATGTTAATGAAAATATGATAAATGGTTGTTTTCTTTTTCTAAGACATTCGTTAAAATATATTAAATGATTGTTTTCTTTTCCCCAAGATGTTAGTGAAAATATAATGAATAGTTGTTTTCTTTTCATAAGATGTAAGTGAAAATATAATACATGAAATTTTGGGATTTTGTTACTGTCTCAGTTTATTTTATAATTTACACAACTTTAATTTTTATTGCTGTTTTAAATGGCCCTTGTCAAGGCTTCATTTATATTTTGAATTTTATTTGCATATGCTATTGTTATGAACCGTTATGATCCATGTCCACTTTTTGAACCAGTAACTTCACGTCATGTCAAATACATTACAATGGGGGCCAGTTCCACCGTTCGAAGTAAGATTTATAGATTATTCTGTTGTAATATTTTAATATTATATATATCTAAGTTTATTATTGTTCCATTTCATAATTTTTATCTTGTATGTACTATTTATTTGACTTGTCATTCATAACATGCTTTAGAAATATAGACCCAATGCTCCGCTGGAAAGCGAGCTACTCTACCATTTACTAATTAAGGAGCTATAGCTGGCCCCCTGTCCGTCTGTTATGGATGATTGAGGTGCAATAGGAGTATGTTTTGTTTGTTTGGTAGCCTATCTGAAATAATCTAAAAAGAACTTGTTGTTTTATTATGAGAGTTGAAAATGAATAGAGTAAAAGTTGTGATTGTATTTCTTGATTAAAGGAGAAGTCCATCCATTACAGAGGGTTATAAATGAAGTGGACGCATACCATAAGAGTAGCAATTACCATGTAAGCACATGCATTAGTTTATAAACAGTGAATGCTAGTTAGCCTGAAAGATTTTTGATTATGAATTATGAAAACTATCTTGGTATTAAATAATGAATAAAATATAAACAATCTGATGTGGTTGGACTTTACCTTTAAGGTGAACCAAGTGGTTTAGGAGGTTCTGCTCCTTTCCTGCCAATTCTGATTATAAGTTGTTAGATGATGTTTAAATGAATATATATTTTTGATAGTTTTATATATCAGATAATTAAGTGCTATATTGAATGGGTAATTAAGAAGAAATATTATTTTGATGGTAATATTTTTATATCATTTATATCTTTGTTTATCAATATTAAATTGTGTTAACAATAAAAAAAATATATCTACATAAATCCTTAGTATATATGGGTTTGTATTTATTTTTGTGGGGCAGGGTATATGTATTTATTTTATCAGCACCTCTATTCATAGTGGCCCGGGGTTTTATCCAGGTATTCGGATTTCCCCCACCACTCAGAGGCAAGTGAATTATTGAAATTAAATTGAACTATATATTAGTTCGGATCGCCTAGGTGGACATTGAATCTAGGTGGACACTGAATCGCTCCCCCAAAATAAGTGGACATTTAACACATATATCTGTCACACACATTTTTCCATGACGAGTCGTAAGTGTCATACACATTTCCATGACGAGTCCTCTGTGGGTCCTAAGTGTCTGTCATAGAGTAAAGTGCCAAATCAGGAAGCATTTTCCTACTTATCCTCCTGCTCTTTCCCCACAGCTAAGGACTGCTTGTGGGTTGGTTTTTCTCTGTCTTTTTGTTAATATTTGATATTATCTTTCACGTGACCGAATGTTGATTTCACGTGTTTGTCCATGTGTAGATTTTACTGTCTGCGAATTTTTGTTTCTTTTCTACATAAACAATTCCACTGAAATCCGCCTGTTGTATGTCACTGATGGTTTTTGATCATCGTTTACGAGGAGAATGATTGGGATGTCTATTTCACCGACCCAATCAAGATTAGTATTGAAAGTGTCGAGAATATCTCGGCCTACATGCGTTCAGTGGTTATAACTATCTTTCTTTTTCAAGATAATCCCTAATTTCTAACAATTATTAAAGAGCTTACTCACACGTTTCTTATGTAATAATTGCTGCACAAGAAATTGTACAATGTACAGCGACAGACGACTTACATGATTACATCAGTATATGACACAAGAAGAAAGATTTCCTGTTAGAACTTTAATCGAAATTAAAAATAACAAACCTTTATTTCCATCTTGCCCGAATAGTCTTTTGTTGCATATTAAACGCGGCAGTTAGCTGCAATACCAATGATCGAACCCTGCGATTTATGGTTGGAATAAAGATTTACAATATGAATGGGTATCTAAAAACATCCAAAGGATATATTCAGTTATCAAGAAGGTATTTATCCCGCGCATATTGTGAACTTTGATTTTGAATCTTCTGATGAAGACTATAAAATGAAATGGGGTTTAATTCCTAGGGGTCTTTTACGTTGCACGCCAATGTGTACACGGGGCCTTGGTTTTTGTCCCATCCGAACGACTAGACAGCTGTCCTTGTCAGACACTCAGTTCTGCACCACTGACAAGGCGGGAAACCAAGCTGTTAAAATTTGGATGAACTTTCTCGGTCAATGCAGGGATCGAAAACCCGACCCACAGGCTAGCGAGCCAGTGTCTTACACCATGCACAGTGATCCCCATTTATGAAGACTAAGAATATCTCAACGTGTCTCTTGTACAATTATGATTTAATATTTTGAATGACAAACTCGGTACTGAATGAAAAGGCTGGCGAAAAGCCACTTATCAGTTCAATTTCGTGACATACAGATCAACTGTAGCAAAACTCTGTTAAAATGATATTTTGAATGTGTAAATCATCAATTCTCCACCACCATCAGTTGGCTGTGATGGATTAAAAAAAACGCGAGTTTGAAAAATTTAACGATAAACTAGATGTTTGAGGCTGTGGCTGTTTAACGGCACCGTTTAAATTGATAACTTCGCTCAGAAGAAAGTAATTTGAATAAAATTTTCATTATATTCATTTTTCTAATTTTGAACTATTATAGCAAGAATACAGTAGTATTAAAGTAGCTAGATTATTACCATCCAAAACCAAAAGATACTTGAGCATGGATTTCAGAAGCTTATTCCTCATCTCATGTCTACCGCCAGCTTGTCCAACTGGTTTCACAGCAAAGGTACAAAGCTAGCACAGACCCCCCCCCCCCGCCACAGATTCAGTAGTAAAAACGAATTAATTGTGAAATATTTTATTTGTAAACAATATTAACTATGTAATTGGTAAAGAAACAATATAATCTATTTCATCTTAATTATAAGTTGGCCAACATTTAACAATATTTTAAAATCTGTCGGTATATTTAAAAAAATGCGGTTGAACACAAAAAATGTTGGCATGTCAAATTTCGAAATGTTGTCGACCCCTTTCTATTTCCCATAAAGGTTTATGTTCCAAATTTGGAAAATTTAGAAGTTTGACATGTAACATGGACCAACCGGCATAAAAGCTCCACTCCATCCCCAAATTATGTTGGAATTCTCTAAAATTTCGAAATAATTTTAACCCCATTCAAATTCCCAACGTTTATGAGTTTAGAAAAATGGAAAATTTAGAAGTTTGACATGTAGCATTAGCGACAGACGAGCTAAAAAAATTGGGCTTGTCAAAAACTTAAATACATGTAATGTTTAATATGAGCGTATCTAAATTCTAAATATAAACAATATAGGTGAATATTTATATCGAAAAATAAAAAAAAACATAATTAAACGTCCTGGCCCTGGCATTCTCAGATCTATGTTAAGAATTTGCCGAAAATAGTTCTTATTTTAAAGGGACAATAACATTCTTGCTGGCTTGGTAGCTCCAGAAAATAAATAATACCCTTATTCTAAGTAATAGATGTTTAAGTTTCCTACCTGTTGTGTAAATTATCCATTACAACCTATTTTACTTGTCCAGAGGGTTCGAAAATATTTTAAAATCCAAGTCACATTTGAAAAGGTTTACGTTAGACTTTTCAAATCAATTGGTTGAATTTTTCCAATTTTTTAAAATAGGTGTGTTAAGATGAAATTTATATCATCATTTAATTGGAATATTCTAAAATAATATGATTTGTTGACCAGAATGAAGATTGGGACATATTATTCAGTTACAACAAGAGTGTTATTGGGGCTTTAAGTAAAATATAGCCTTTCATAAAGTTTTTGTTGTTTTAATATATCAAATACACTAATAAGAAACAAGTGCAAAGTTTGGTGTTTCTGGATCAAAGATATTTCTCATAAACAGTGATTGAAAGTTGAGTAAATTCTCAACTTAAGTCTTAGAGTGTTTTTGTGAACTTGGGACAGTATTTATAAAAATTCTAAGAGTTGGTTCCAACTCTTAACTGTCAAAAATTACTCCTAACTTTGTAGATTTTCCTAAGACCTATTTATAAAACATTTTACTTTAAGAATTACTCCTAACTATGACATATATTTAGGAGTCCTCCTGTAGCACTCCTAACTTGTTAAAAGTACTCTTATCTTGGTTAATATGGCCGTCCGTGTACTCCGCCTAAGAGAGTTTAAAACAAGACGAGTTTTTTTAGTGGAGTACAACAATGACGAGTTGATAAGGAGATATCGAATGGACATGGGTTTTATTCTTTTTGTGACAGATTTAGTTCGGCATCTACTTACGAGTCCTACTAAACGAAATTTCTCAATCGACGCTGAGATGAAGATCGCCATTACGCTTCGTTTCCTAGCTACTGGTAAAATGCAACTGTGTTGTGGTGACAGTGAGTAGAGTGATTGCAGAAACGTTAGATGTACTGTCTGATCTGCATATTGTTCAGAGATTCGTATCGATGCCCATATCTCAACAGGAAACTCAACGACACAAGAGACAGTTCCACGCACTTGCAGGATTCCCCGGTGTCGTTGGTGTGATAGATGGGACACACGTCCGTATCCTAGCGACGTCACAAGATGAAGCTGAGTTTGTTAATCGGAAAAACTATCACCCCATCAACACTGAGTTATAAATAACTTCAGGGAATCCCTGGATTTCCCATGGTTACATCGCTAAGAGTTTGGTTAGGACCCAAATCTTACATTAAGTTAAAAGTAACTCTAAGACCCTTTATAAATATTTCTAAAGAGTAACTTTTAACTAAATGTTGTTTTAGGAAGTCTTAGAGTAAAAGTTATGAAAACTCTAAGAATTTTTATAAATACGGCCCCTGATCTTTGAGGCTTTTCTGGCAATCTCTCGTGTCTGATATTATAATATATTTATTTGAAACAAAGACGCAGATTATGAGTGGTCAGTATTGAGAGCCGACTGTCCAAACCCAACTCCCATTTACGACGCGGGAAATACGAATATAAATCAAAACCTTTTATATTCAAGTATATAATTGACTAAGACTAAGAAATAATCTATTTCAACTGATGAATTATCAGTTGGCCCACATTAAACAATAATTAATAACATGTGGTGGAGTTATGAAAAATTTAGAATTTTGTTCTGTAATATGAAATATGAACCTTTAGAAATTTAATTATTGTTTAAACTGGGCGTATAAAAAAAACCCAACTAAATCATGTACAGTAATTAATTTGTCCAATAGGTAATGATATTTTGGACAGGTTGATTTAATTACGTTATTTACATATCAAGGCGTAATAATATATAAAAACAGAAAATGGGTAAAAACATAAAACAGGGGGCCCAACTGATGGACGTTTAAATGTCATCACAGCAGATAGGAAAAAACCCATGGGGAAAAAAGAATCTGCTTTCTTTGTGGAAAAGCGAAGTTCTCGCCGTAAAAACCACATAGCTGGACCAGCAGCTTATTTACACAATATATTAAAAACTGTTCGTGGGATTATTTCCTTTTATCTAAAACTTCAAGCCCATTAAAATAGTTCATCGCTTCAATGTTTCAAATGATACAAATGATACATGTATAGTCTGTAGTCCATTTAAGCTTTCCTTGTTATGGATGACTCTTCCCAGAAAAAAGTTACCTGAAAAGGGAAAGAAGAGCCAGCAGCAACACAGAACAGAAATAAATTATATAGAATTAAATGCACTGTCAATATTAATAAATCGTTTTGACAATCTGTAATGTCTGTTATTATATAAAGGGCCAATGGGGTGGTCGAATGGTTAACACCCGCGATCATAAAGTCATTGAGTCAAATGGGCGACAACGGGTAGGTTCGCCTGTCCAACCTCGTGGGTTTTCCCTGTCGTCCAGTTTCTTCCGACTTCTAAAAAGCCCCACGTGCAAGATATTGATTGAAATAAAATTGAACCATATATTTGTCCTGAAATGACCTAGTTTGCGTCGAGTGGACGTTAAACCCCAAGTGTTCTGATCAACTGGGTGTGTTTAATGACACTGCTGATCTTATTATAATATTGTTAATAAAGATAATTATATAAATGAACAATAATAACAGAAAAATGATTTTAAACTACAAGAATGTAATTAATTAGGAAATAATATAATCTATTTCAACTGATGAATTATTAGTTGACTCACAATAAACAATATGCATTCAAAAAATCCTATAATTTCGAAATATTGTTGGTCCGATACACATTCTCATAATGGTAAATTCCGAGTTAGGAAAATGGAAAATTTATAAGTTTGACCTGCAGCATCATGGACCAATGGGCATAAACCCAGACGTTTCTCAGACGTTAATTTCCAAGTTTAGAAAAATTGAAAATTAAGAAATTATATGTAGCAATAGTGCAGATGAGCATGAAATATGGGCGTATATTGAACTAAATGATTGATATGGGCTTTAAAAAAAATATATAATGTATAATAATTAATTTATCTAATCTAACAAGATATTTTGATTAAAAAAAATCGATGATATTTCTCCAAGGGAAATATAAATCGTTATTCTCGGCCCCGTTAAAAAGTTTTATTTTTCAGGTTCAGAAATTGGACATTTTAGAATTTTTAAATTCCGCCTGAAAATCAGTCCTTCAACTTTATTAGAAGAATACTATTTTGGCAATAACAAGATTTAGATAAATGATGAGCAAAATAACCCAATCAATATTTTAAATCAAAATGTTACAGTAAAGAAACACGTGCTAACTGGTCCTGGACACATCTTTACAAAGAGAAGTGATTTGATTGACTTTAAGTGAGGATGTTGGTTTAAACTACAAGACGAAACAAGCCCGCAAAGTTATGTTCTAGAGAAAAGAAGCAAACTGGGTTTGAATGGATCTAACACCATACCCTTTTCTGTACCAGAAGCCAATATCCTTATATGGACTGCCAACTACCAGTCATCAGAGATAACTGGGTGGCCAACCACAAGTCATCAATGATAACTGGCCTCGTCGAGGACCAATGAATGTGGTGTGCACACCAGAATCCACCGTTATATCCTTAGAGGTGAGACAGAAGTCTCTAATATATTATGGCCTGTATGTTGATCACAATTACCAAAGAACGGAAGTCCCAGATAGGACTGAATGTAGTTGTGTACACGCTCCAGGAAGTAATGGTGAGTCTGCAGCCTACAGCCATTACAACAAATTTTAATAACGTCTAGAACCTGTCTCGCTGGAAGCTACGAGAAATCTGGAATCTGTGGACTATAGATCAGAAGAAGCTGTTTATGTTATGCGTGATGACTAGAGAAGAAATTGTTTATGTTATGTGTGTGGACTAGAAGAAACTGTCCGTCTCAACAATGTGTTTTTTTTTTTTGAAAGTGATTAGCTTCTCCAGTCTATTCAACAGATTTGTTGAAGTTATGACATGTTAATCTTTCTAGATACAACACGCAGACTCGATCCCTCAAGTAGCTTTACACCTCAAGCCTAACAGAAAGTCAATGGATCAAAGGTCCCCTATTTTAAAATGTGTTTTTACATGTCAACAGAATGCCCTTTACTGTACCAATTAGACGGACAAATGAAAAATTTGGAAAATATTATAGTACATACATAAACCTGTTATTGCCAATCTAGAATATCCCTTTTAAAGTCTCATTTCTCAGCCAAATTCCTTGAACCGTAAACGGACGCTTGCCACTGCATTCATAACACAGCGAAAATGTGCACATGAAAAATATCGTATATCAGACAATTGACATTTTGACCTGTAATGTACATGACTAAAACACAACCCTAGATATGCGTTAATGGATATAACTGTTAAAATCGAAACGTTTTCGAAAATACAAACGGATGGTTTTCTGCGTTATTGGTCACGCATGTCTCCTAACTTATTTTGGGTCTAGAAAGTGGATCAGCTTATCAGCTCATGGTTCGTTCAAAGTAAAGCAATAGAGTAAATTCATCTAATAATCCCTATGGTAAGTTCACGGTAAATGAAACGAAATGGGGTTTAACGTCCTACTGTTCTGCTCCTAAACTGGGCTAATGAAGACGGGCATACGTCATACAGTGTGCTATGAGGGAAATTTTGCCCGGGCTACGGCCTACTCTTATATCGAATTCCAACTGTCAAGGGATATTTTACGTGCATGTAATTGTGTACACGGGACCTCGCTTTTTCCTCCCATCCGAACGACTAGGCGGTACAACTGTCAGCCCCCCAGCACTGCATCACTGACAAGTGGAAACCACTTTCTCGGCCAATGCAGGGATCGAACACACAACCTGACGGCTAGCGAGCCAGCGTCTTAGCCACGTAATGCCCTCAAAGTAAACCAATAGAGTTAATTCATAAGAACCGCTATTGAGCAATTAGAAAATAACCAATTTTTAGACGTCACAGCACCTTGAGTGGAAATGTGACAAATTTTAAGGAAAAATAAACATACATTATGCAAGAGCTAATCCGCCTATTGCAGGTCTTTCTTTAGGGCTGAAATGTTATATAACCTATTAATTAGACATATATTTGTTGAACTATGACCCGATTTGCTGCGCGATTTAATGATTAAATGGATAATCAAGACTACGTTTTTTGTCGGACTGAATTTAGTAATGATGATCGAGGCTAGGCGGAACTTTCATTCGCTTAATTCTCGGTTCATAGTGGATCAATTTGACTGAAATTTTTAGTAAATTGCCTCTTCATTATCTTGTTTTGACCCATTATAGTGTGAACTGCCAACACGTTATCTAATCTCCCATAATATATCTTTAAGAAATAACTATCAATTTTGATATTAATGCCTACCCCGTCAGTGTTATCCTACTCCTTTGATTTTCATCATAGGTCATTCGGCGTCTTAACACTGTTGTGGTCCTGAAAAATATAAACAGTTTTATCTTTCGTGTTTATAACATCAGGCAATATTTTGTCATGCTAGCAGAAATATTTCAAAGACCAAGACTCTTTAATTTGCTGCACGGACTACAGGGACACGAGAAGTTGTAATCAACAAGCATGTATGGGTTTTCAATGTTTTAAAATAAAGGAAAATACGTAATTACGTGAACTCTATAAAAGTGACATGGGGTGTTCCATCACAATCAGCTACCCTCATTCGTGAAATTCCTATGGATAACCACTACCACTTCGTGTTCATCGTTTTACATAATAGGATATTTTATGTACTAACTAAAACTTATAGTGTATAGGAGTCAGTTTCTAACCGATTTTTTTTCAAATGTTGGTGAAGCACTATAGCTTTTTGATTTTTAGTATTCCACAAACTTCTGTTCCAGAGTTACCCTTTTTTTTCGTATTTGTTAATTTTCAGCAATGTAAGGTTTTCTGCCTGCAAAACACATTAAATTGAAATAATTGAACAAGCATGTAAGTTATTCCAAGCTTCACACATTAAAAGCTAACGTGTTAAGGTTTGATTTTCAAATTTAGTGTGAAGTATTGCCGACATAAGATGACGAACTCTATTAGCAGTTTACCTTTTTAACAAATGCAAGAGGTTTTTTTTTTATCAGTATTGAGCCTTGGATTGTTTCACAACGTGGGGACACTACCATATAACGTGGGATCTCGAGAAAATTTACACAGGTCAATATCTCGAGAAGATTAACCCGAATTATCGAGATCGTTAACCCAGGATGGAACTCTCAAGAAAATCAAAATTATCAGGGGGTTTCGAGAACAGGATGGAACTATATCAAGAAAATTATCAGGGGATTTAGAGATCACAAGAAAATTACCAAGTGATCACGGGATTTCGAGAAAGTATCAGGACCGCAGGATCTCGAGACTTTCTACAGAATTTTGCATGACCCCTATACACTTCCGTACACTTTCGCTTTTGGTTTAGAAATAAAGAAAATGTTGAATCAATGCTTACCTAATCAATTGCGTTACAATAGACAGTATATGCTCTGCACCCTGCTCATTAACTACTTCAAGGAATGTATCAACATTATCGCGGTCTTCATACGCCCCTTTCAAACATCTGTAAATGAGAGGAGGATTATTAAGGTTTAAGTTTTACACATGCTAAAATTCAAGGCTGCATTTAATCTCAAACAGTTATGTTCTTTAACAGACAATGTTCACTATTGTTAAATAAAATTATGCCCCGCCCCACCCCCCTTTTTGTTATAAAATAGAAATTATTTAGAATTAGAAATATGTTCGTTTATGGACTTATGAGAACAGTATGTTCTAATTTTTGTTTTGTCAAAAGATTAAAATCTACCAATGGTGATATATTACTCACCTGTATCCGTAAGTTCTCTAGACCTTACTACCAACATTACATCTAAGTTTATCATAGAAACACGTTATATCCGATTATCGTTACTGGGCCCTCAAGAGAAATTTGCAATATACGTTAAAAGCATTAAAATTCTAAGATAAAACAAACATCAGAATATATTAAATATAGCACCCCTTACTTAGCAAGCAAATGCAAAATGGTGATAAAAAGTGAAAAATAACATGCAATGAAATGTTAATAACCCTAAAAGGAGACGTGGGATTAGTCGATGCCATATATTAATATATTCCAATTTAATTACTCCCCATATCTATAACTTCCATCCAAAACAACCTAAGCAAACATCACGAGGTTTACAAAAGAAACTTGGAACGCAAGGCAATATATAAAGATAGGCCCAGTTAAAGATAAATAATAACGTGCCTGGACCTCTCTATGATACCATAAACGTATTGTCTCCTTTAGTGTTAGATAATCTGAAAATAAAACTCCATGAATTAATATCAGCCTATACTTGTTTCCTAAACTCAAAACAATATACCCATCGATTGACAAATATGTTATTTACATTGGACTAGACCCATCTCCGGTCACATAAGTCTGATACAGGAAGGAAACTATGTAGTTTGACAAAAAAATATAGTAATATGGTGAAGATCTTTAAATTTAAAAAATGTTGCTTACCCAAAGAACAACTACTATGTCGCCATCATCCGACCGATTACAAGAGATGTCTGTAATAATAATAAATGTTAAACGAGATAATTTGGAACATTTTAGTAATTAAATGGTTAACCATTTGTGAGCGACTGTAGCCTTGGTCTGTACATTTATCTAAAACTTTCTGATACTATGCCGAAAACATAAACTTTCACTGGCCATACGACTTTGACAATTCCAAAAATTATTCACATTTTGACCTTTGATTTGAATTCTTAAAGGACAATATTGGTGTCAGTCATTATTACATATGTGATAGAACTGGTATAATACGTTCCAAATATAATGTTAAAGCAAAGATCATTGCTACGGGAGATGTGTAACAAACTCATAAATATACAGGAAGTGACGTCAAACATGACAAACACGAGTTGTCCTATACTGACTGAACTAACCAGCGATAACACGTGTAGTGTGTTGAGGGAGGGGGAACTCCCGGATTGGTCACGTACAAGCTTGGGATCGACTGTTCAAGTAATATGCCAGGTAGGCCATTCATAAAAAATCAAGTAAAAGACTGTACAAACCTGTTGAGACCAGGAACTTGTCATATCCGGCTAAATTGAAAAGATGCTTCCACCATGGCCGCACAACTTAAAACAGAAAGACAGTTGGTGGATGTTTGACTCCTTTTAATCTGAAAAATACTCACATGTTACCAAGTGGCTGTTTGTTTGGCTTGATCATATGTGTATGAAGCTGTATGGCACGACAAATTTATATATAATTGACAAGAAACATTGGCAATGGGTTGATTTTATGTTAGTATGACGTATACAATTCAGATCATGTGGGAAGAAAAACAGCCACCATGTAGGTGTTCAAGATACAAGTCGGGCTGTGATTGGTTAACACATCTGGTGGTTTTTTGATTAATTACGTTCCTGCTCACCCGTATGTGTAAGTTCTGTGGACCCCACTATGAACAATATTAGTAGGAGGATCGCATGATCGACTCCATGTCGGGGTTGATAGAAACATTAGTTTCTTACAGGACAAAATACAGTATACACCCAACAAAAACACCGAAAAGATACAAAATGTTTATTTAAAAAAGTGAACAGCACTTATTTATTTTATAAATAAGACATTCTTCTGATTACTAATAGAGCAAAGATCATGTTAAAATATAAAACGAAACGAAATTTAGGTAAGCTGTGGGGAAAAATTACAATCTTTGAATTACTGTCGAATTTTTTCAACAATTCCCATTTTGTTTCACTTGCTTACCTAAATTTCCATTCGTCCTTTATGGCCGAGCTACTTAAATTTGTGTGTTACCCTATATTTTGATTTCAATGACGTCTGTTAAGTTATTTAGCAGAAGGGGCAAAGACAATTAGGAGCACTGCGGGTCGGCCACATGAAGGAATGATAAATAAGCGCTATTAATATCTGCCATCGACAACTCCCATCAGAACCTTTTATAAGATCACTTGGTCTGCTCGACAGACGACCATTTCGGATTTGCAATATAAAAAAAAATAGGTTGCCAGGCAACGAAACATACGCCCACACAACAGCTAAATCGCCCGGGCAGTCAACAAGAGTTGTTGCATTTTAAGTAATAATCAGAAAAACATAATTCAAACTCACCCATAACTATGGTGTAACTGTGATATAATCAAACGTTTTTTTTTAAATCAGATAATAATTGTGACCTCCAGAGGGACCACAAGCAAAAAAGGGTGATTTTTCGTACAATCAGGGGCCATAATTCAGGAAGTTACGATCCGATATGCGCAAATATGCAATGGAACCAAGATCTTTAGGTTATAAACATGTATTTCAAGTTTCATCAAAATCGGTTCCCAATTGTGACCTCTATAGGATCCACAACATTGATATAACATATTTTCACACGATTCATGTACAAACGGCGCCATTTTGTCCGTGAATTCTGGTCCGATTTTCACGAAATTCAAACTCTTTTTTCGTTACCATGTAACGGTGATATAATCAAACGTTTTTTTTTTAAATCGGATAATAATTTTGACCTCCAGAGGGACCACAAGCTAACAAAAGTGATTTTTCGGACAATCAGGGGACATAATTCAGGAAGTTACGATCCGATGGGCGCAAATATCGAAAGGAACCAAGATCAACATACATGTCAAGTTTCATCAAAATCGGTTCAAAATTGTGACCTCTATAAGGTCCACAACTTTGATATAACATATTTTCACACTATTCGCGTACAAACGTCATTTTGTCCGTCAATTTTGGTCCGAATTTCACAAAATTTGAACTCAACCTCCACAACCAATATAACCAATATAATCAAACGGTTTTTAAAATCGGATAACAATTTTGACCTCCAGAGGGACCACAAGCTAAAAAGGACGATTTTTCGGACAATTCAGGAAGTTACGATCCGATTGGCGCAAATATCGAAAGGAACCAAGATCTTTGGGTTCAAAATTGTGACCTCTACACTGTTCACAAGCTAAAAAACGTGATTTTTCGTACAATCGGGGGCCATAACCCATGAAGTTACAGTCCGATACATGCCAATATCGAAAGGTACCGAGATCTTAGGGTGATAAATCTATATTTTAAATTTCATTGAAATCGGATAAAAATTGTGACCTGTAGACTGTTCAGAAACAATTGTGGACGGACGGACGAACAGGGGCGACGACAATATACGTCCACATGAAAATGTGGGCGTATAAAACACTTCAGCTAATCAACCCCAAGAATACACGCGCGTTTGGGCGACCAATAAATGTATTTGAGTTTAGGCAACCCATCAATACAGTTGAGTTTGGGAGAGCCAAACAAACATTGGGTATTAGAAACTTGTCAAAGACAACTCACAGATATCAATTTCCCGCAGGTTACGAAATCACCACAACACTATACAACAATTAGACATCATACTTTACAAGACATTACACAGGGGATACTATATCTCTTTATTATTTAATCATGAAATATAAAGTTGTCTATTTTCTAAAGGGTGGTAAAGTGGGTAAGACGCTGACCCGTTAACCTGGAGGTCGGGTGTTCGATCCCTGTATATTGGCGAAGAAAGTTCATCCAGAATTTCAAACGTGGTAACCCCTTGTCAACGATGCAGCAAGGGGGGGGGGGCAAGGGCAGGTCCTGTCGCAGGACGAAAAACCGAGGTCCCGTGTACACAATGGAGTGCACGTGAAAGATTCCTCGACAGTAGGAATTCCATATAAGAGTGGGGCGTAGTGTTGCTGTCCTGGCAAAATTTCCCTCATAACACACCGCATGGCGTATGCCCGTCTTCATTAGTCCAGTTGGGAGCAGAGCGGTAGGACGTTAAACTCCATTTCATTTCTATTTTCTAAAGACATTAACTTGCTATATTTTGATATTTATTATTAAAATACCTATTGAATTATTTAGTTTAGAATTATTTATGTAGATTAAAATATCTAGTCAAACAAATATTAAACCTACCTTGAAATGAAGTATTAATTGTGCTGCAACTGGCGAGAGATGTTGAAAGTTTGAAAGATGATAAGAAACTGAAGTAACCACGATCAACAAACCAGGTTTCCAAGATACTGAAATCTACTCACGATCTTAAAATAGCATCTCTAAACTATCTTGATTATAACCACAGGAAATGAAAGACTAACTGGATACACAGGACAATGGAAACTGGTTAAAATATTTAAAGAGAATAATATAACACCCTACTTCTTGTCTACGCCATCACCCTTGGTGTAAGTGGACGTTAACCCCTAGAAACGAACGAACCTTACTAAAAATACATCTATAAAGTTGATCATAAGACCACTATGTCCACATTATCTTTACTGAACTCTCGGAAATATTTGCAAAAGCAAATATCAGAATAAAGCACCCTTATACTTGGAAAGCAAACGCGAAATGGTGTAAAAAGTAGAAAATAATATAGAAAGAAATATTAGTAGGTGTGGGATTAGTCGATGCCATATATTAATATATCCCAGTATAATTATTCCCGAAAACTAAGCCTATTTCATGGAAAACTTCAGATGATATTTACAAAAGATGTTGGTGCACATGCCAGAGTTAAACATTATCAACAAGCCAATGTATAAAGACAGGTTCAGTATAAGATACATAACAATCTCTCTATGATACCACAAACTTCTGGTCTTAGAGTAAAGACGACGTTTTTTTCCCGAAAATATTCAAAGGGCGGGACGGACATCGAACATTATTTAAAATAATGAGCAAGACAACTAGAACAGGATGTCCACCAGACAGTTATCAGGTACTCTATATATTTACTCGGGGAGAGAGAGAATGGGGTTTAACGACACAAACTAGGTCGTTTCGGGACTTAGGGTATGGTTTGATTTATTTTATTTCAATAATTCTCTTGCGCTTAGGAGTTTTTAGCAGTATTAGGAAACCGGAAGACCCGGAGAAAAACCCACATGGTTGGACAGGCAACCCCACTCCTTGCCACGTACAACCGGGGATTGATCGATATCACGCCAGTTGACCCAAGGACAGGTTGTATATGATACAGCACGCACGTATATATGTACGTCCATAAATATCTAATCTATAATCTGTTATGTAAGAAATACAAAATAAGATAACGGCGCCTACATGAGTTCAGTAGAGGGCATATTAGGACATTATTACTACAGAACAATAAAGTTATATCCATTACATATACATATAAAAAAATATCATTTTTTTATTTTGAATTTGTAAAGGGAAAATTTGTATTTGTTTGAGAAATGTGGCGAAATTCGCTACTTGCTAACAATGTCAAACTTTCATGGTGTAGGTTTGATGCATTGACTGGTCTGGCCGGCGATTTTGTATGGGCGACCTAGCGTAATGATGCAAAATCTTTTTGATATCCGCTAACACTACCCGAATGTACTACATGTACATGTACTACACTTCATGTTTCATAAAATTGATGTTGACAATGTAAAGTTAGCCTTCCTATACCCGTCTACAAAGTACAGTCCCTAAAAATGTATTTGCTTCGGGTAGCTTGGCCTTAATTTTCAGATAACTCCCTTTTATTGTCTCATTTTATTTTAAATCTTCAAAGTATTTAAGAAAATGTAGCATGGTAACCAATACATTTGAAAATCGTTGATTACATGGTGTTGCCATAGCCTACACAAGTTAGCGATTAATGAGTGTTCTCTTGGTCCCATCACTTTGTGAAATTAAAATCAATGATGCATCTTGTCAGATTTCTGAAAATATAAATAACTAAATTTTATCGCCCTGGATTTCATTTGTACCAAATTTTCACTTGATCAGAAATTCCAACAATTCGAACTCGAAGAAAACCAGCGCCAATTCGCAAAAATTATGCTTATAACTAAAAATCTCATGGATCGTTAGGGATATATGGCCGCGGAGATTTAGAAATATGCTCTTTCTAGAAACTTTATACAAAATAAAACACCTTAATTGTGCGCCTAGTTCGATTTTGTTAGTGGACACGCACTCTAACAGATCACAGTTTTTTATCAAATAGTTCGAATGGGTTCGAGTTTGGCACGTTTCGGACCGGACATTATAACTTCATTGATTTTTGCCCCTGATGAAATGTGAATTATGTACACAGTTTGTGGACCCTCAACAGCCTACAATAGGTGGTACTATTCGCGAGAAGCTTAACCTATGGTACAGATCAACAGATCCCACGAGTTTTAATTTTATCCTGTTTAGCTGAAACTTTCACGAATGTTAATGGCCACTCAAATATAGGTATTTGTTCCAATTTTTATACCACTACAAGTGGTTTAGTCATGTATAATTCGTCTCCCCGTCCGTCCGTCAATAATTTCGCGTTAACGCAATAGAGCAAGGGGTTGGGAATTTTTTTTTTTTTTTTGCAAATCTGGAATGATGATTGCAGACATCCGATATTGAAAATGTATTGTTAACGCGACAGATGCTGTAGATTTCAACATATTGTTTTATATTGAGTTGGAAGCATTGAGGTTGTGAGAGGATGAATTCTATTGATTTTCAGCGTTCCAGAATCACTCCCACCCTTTTGCCGAAAACGTTATGAGCATTATGGTGATGTGCTGATGAAATCTACCGTTCTGTGTCTTACCATTCCAGAATAAGTCCTCCCCACAGTTTGTTATGGATTTTTGTCCATATTTCGAAAACCAATACTGTTGATATTCAGAATTCGGACTATTGCCCTCTTCTGATAAGCTTTTAAACGTGTAGAGACAACATCCCTTGGCAGTGGTAATTCGATATAAGAGTAGGCCCCGGCAAAATGTCCCCCACAGCACACCGTCTGGCAGATGCCTGTCTTCATTAGCTCAGTTTACGAGCAGAACAGTTGGACGTCAACCTATATTTCATTTCATTTTAGTCGTTTTCTTTTTTTTTCAAATGTGGTGCAAAGTATTGGGACTATGAGACGTATGTCCCTATTGCTCTGCAAGTACTGAAATCAGAAAGGATGAGCCATGTTTATTGTCAGCAATATAGGAGTTTGGACAAGCTTGTGATCACGATAGAGATAATCCTTTCGGATTAAGACCTCGGTATTTTGTGTCATCAGAACGAACGACAAGTGGTTGGACGCTTTTTATCGAACATCATTGGTCCGTGTTCAACGGCACTGGTGAAAGACGGAACAGAAAGACGTTAAACCTTAATAGCTCATCAATCATTTGTCTTAGCAGGCTACTGGACAATGACACTGGGTCTCTTGTGCTGATGTCCAAGAGGCCGTTTTCGTGGAATTGGGGAACCTTCAACTGACCTTCTCAAGTCGGCGTCTGGGGATCAAATTTTCCCTCAAACATGTCCTATATAACAAGTCTATCATATGGGAGCAGACCACATGTTACAGGAATGATGTCTTATCTCTATTGCTATAATCCGGGTCTTATCTCTATTTGAACCCTCGGGTCTTAGAGTGTAACAATCACTTATCCTGTCAACACGTCTGTATACTGCCCTCAACAAACCACAGGTGAGTTACTCATTTATAAACCAATATAATGGTACTCAATAGGTCTAATAATGATATACAATACGAACCGGGTATCGCGCGATATCTGCATTCAACTTATTGGTAATGTTAGTAAAATTGAGTAGTCGGGTGTTTACGGGCCGGTTACATATCAAACATCGAAAGTGCATAACTTGACAGACTGCACGGACACCTCGTCCAATGTAATCGACTGACTTTTGAACTGTTCATATTGCATCGAACATCAGGGCCGTCTAGTGGGGTTGCAGGGGGTACTCTACACCCCCAGAAAAATAAGGCGCCCCGAGAAATGCCCCCCCCCCCAAAAAAAAAAGACGTTTGACAACCTTTCAATTATAAAATACTACACTTGGTTATGATCACACGGCGATGCTCTTAACGCACTGGTCAGTCGGTCGGCTTTTAATGGCGCCCACATGACAATGGTTACCTGGTTCGCTTGTAACTTGGACATTATATTGGCGCCCCACCACTCTGCTGCACCCCCACTTTTATAAAATCCTACATACAACCCTGTTGAACATAATAATTGTTCTTTAGAAATTACTTATTATTGTAAATCACTTTATATACATTCGTTTTACGTAAATATGTGCTTTTAGGACCATTTTCGTCTAATTCAAGGTTTCAAAACCTAGAGTAATACGCCCTTTAGCTATATTTAACTAACACTATCTTTACTGCACTGGACTCTGCTGATGGTAGTTCAGCTCTGAACGTCGGTCACCTGAGTGTAATGAGACCGACGTTCAGAGCTTAACTATGCTGATAGCTACTATGGCCATTATTATACCTATGTTGCTCTCTTCCGCGTAGATTCGATTTCCAATCGACTATAGATAGCGACTGATTCAGAGGCGTATGTAATCTATCGAATTAACCCCCATTTTTTTCTACAGGCAAGATGTACCTAAGACTAATTCTGGCAGCTCTGTTGGTCTGCCATGTTGACTCCTTATCATACTTTCGTGAACTTGGATATCTGCGACTACCCAGTCAGCTTCGCCCAGCTGAGGTTTACAAGATGTTTGGAGAGACCGTAGAAAGTACAGCTTTAGACAGCAGTAACAATATACTCTATGTCGTAGGTAAGAAAACTATATAGATTTTGAACATTTAAGCAAAAAACAAATACATCGTGTTTATGCTTTCAACTAACAGATTTATCTGTCCCTACAATGAGGCCTGTAAAACGTTGACCGAAAATATTGCCAGGGGTGTTATACACAAGTATCCCCCATTTTGAAGTACCAGGATGGGGTCTACGGTCATTCGCTCGTCCCAGGTGCACGTGTAAAGGGGAGTAATTAATTATCCACTAGGTTCTGGCTTGTAATTTACCTGCTATAATTGATATAATACATGCCCCTTTTCGGATTTTTACCGCTACTCAAATAAAGGTAACAAAATTTAAATTACAATAATATGCTATTTAGAATATTTATTCGGCACGATTATTGAATAATACATTTAATGCTATTTTCTTCCGTGCAATTTAAATTTGTTTTGTTAAAATGGACCAAAATTTTGACTATCAACAGCTTGCTTACTCATTCTTGACCAAGTACACTAACTGCTTGTTTTGCAGGAACTGGTTCCAAGTTACTTCACGTGATAGACGTATCCAATCCCAGTGCCCTTAAAAGACTTACAAACTATGAGTTCCAAGTCGGTGATGGTGAACCACGTGATGTTGAGGTCTGCGGTAACACGGTGTCGGTATCACTGACAGCTGATATATCAGTGTTTGAAGGCCATGTTCAGTTCTTTGATCTGTATGATCCAGTTTCAAACAGCATTCATTACAGAAACAGAGTTACGGGTAAGTTGATCATTCACCCTGTCATACCCAATCCAGTCAGTACTCAATCTGGTTAAAATACAATTCTATATTTCGTTTCGTTTTTTTATACTTTCGATGGCCTACACCAGAGCCTTATATAGATAAGGCTATGGCCTACACAGTAAAGACCATTCTCCACACAAGCCTTGCTCTGTAAAGCCAAGACAAACGAAATTTTGAATTATAAAAACGAAACGAAATAAAATTGGCCAAAACTAATTAATGTTATTGTAGTTCAATTTATTCGATTTGTCACCATGTGAAGGTATACGCAACAGGGACACGTCCTGGGCATGTTGACTATAGAACACTAATAAATTACACGAACATCAGATAGCTACTTAACTGATGATCCATGTTCCTTACGCAACGTCCGTGAGTTTTACAACATCTAACCGTTGCTTCAATACCCAGCAATTCCTAAACTTTTGCGCGCGTTTTTACACGTGACTAATTAGCATTGTCCAATCAGAGATCGCACATAACACACTGTAAACAAACAGGGTTTACAGCCGTCGAAAGTTTGTTTATTTTTTTAAATTGAGCAACAAGTGGAAAATCAGCGACGTTGACATTGATCGATCTTTGAACATTGCAACTCGATTGTCTCATGTAGGCATTTTAGCTAAAATCACGAGACTTGGTATTCGCGACCGATGTATCTGATAGGCCCCCAAGCTAAGCTTGTTACCAAATCGATCTTGGTGGCGAAATATGCAGAGTAAATACGTGATAAAATGTACATTACGTATTGAAGATGATGATCATGAAATATTGTATATCCGAGGGTATCCATCGGTGGGTTGTCAATTATGAGTATTTTCGGCTTAGGCTGAGTATAGTAAGCAGTTAACAACAAGATAAATTTATATAAGCCACTTATTCATTTCGTGTTTGAGGTGGAGAGGGGGGGGGACCCAGCGCCGCTGTTGAATGCCGATAATGCAGAGTACACACAAACGAAATGAAATGGATTTAACATCTTAACATCCTATTCTGTTCCATCCCCGGGCTAATGAAAGTGGGTACACTGGTACTATCCAATAAGTCCGGACAGCAGCGCCATGACTTACTCCTACATCGAATTCCAACTGCCAATGTTTGTTTTTAATACTAACATTTGTGAGTATATATTGTATAGTTGGAGTGCAGCCTGAGAATATAGAATATACACCAGATTGTAACACATTGATAGTAGCTAATGAAGGATCACCTGGTGTTGATCACCTCAAGAGATATATTGACCCAGAAGGTTCTATTTCCTTACTGACATTTAGTAATGGTAACGCCGTAGAAAAATTTGTAGATTTCAACAACTTCAATCAAAGGTAGGACAGACAATTTGGTAAATACCATACGATAATTAAAAGGCACAATATTCCAGACTAAATTGCAACTGTAGACTTCCAAACCAGTCGCTTCTTGTTGACACCTGAATATGGATGTGTCTGACGTTATCTGGACGCCGTGTAGTCGATATGGTGAAAGGTTAGGCTAATTAATGGAGAGAAGACTATTTATTACGGATAAGAATCAACATCATCCAAATTCTCAACACGGATACATCATAATGCGCCCCAACAGGGGGATATAAGAATGTAAAGTTTTGTTATTGTATTCAAGGAGGATATATCAATTTGAGGTTGTGTTATCTTATAGGCTATATTTTATTATATATTATAGAGGATAATAAGTATGCAATATCGTGTTATTTAATCAGAGGGAATAAGAATGTGAGGTTGTGTTCTATTATTTATTATATATCAGAGAAGACATAAGAATGCCAGGCCGGACCATACCAACAGCGGTATTACCTCAACGAAGTACAGTAGCACAAGAATTAGAACCAGAATGCATCACGTCTATAGACACTACATACGCCTATGTTACTTTCCAAGTAAGTTTTTTTTTTAAAGCTTCTTGCAATCTTTTTGGACGCGATAGGGTGGTCGCCGGTCGGGGTATTAAAATGAAAGCCGCAAGGATAGTGCCCTGTTCTTCAAAAACAACAATCTCAATAATGTTATCTTGCAGGAGTAACAAAATTTTTCGAATCTTTTAATGCAGACGTCACTGTCTCTGTTGAACCCATTGTCCCAAGATTCCCTTCAATACTTAAAAAGCTTCAATTTCTAAAGTCCAAAATAACTATATGTATTGAGGAACGTAGTGTATCAAATTATTAGTAAATTTATGTTATACCACGTGATTACATTGGTCACGTCACTTAGGTTTCTGAAACCAAAGTCTAAATATTGACGAATATTTTAAACAGGAGAATGATGCTATAGGAAGAATCAACTTGAGGACTTTCAGTGCTGATGTTTTGGCTCCACTGCCAAAAAAGGATTGGACTGACAGGGGTTTAGACGGTAGTGATCGAGACGGTGGTAAGTGAAATGTTCGTACCAATCCACCCACACCCTATCACGACTCCGAGAGTTTACATTTTTAATATCGATATTATGGCCTAGAAGGCGAAATTTCCATGATGTATTCCAGTTTCTCGAAAATTTTAGTATATAGCCTTAATCATCGTAACTGATTTGGGTCAAAGGTATAAAAGGAACTAACGCTGCCCGATTAAAACAAAGTATCTGATAAAGTTCATCTGGTGTGTTTCGAAGAATGATTGGTTATCTATATTATGATTCAGCGGTCAACGGCCTGATTATTAATTCTAGATTTGTTGATTAGTCAACCCTTGCTATATTTATAGATTTACAAACTTCAGTGAGGACTTACTGCTGCGGTTCTCAACCTTTTTTTTGCTAATGACACACCTTGGAACCCATGACAAAAAAAACAAAAAAAAAAAACAAAAAAAACCCCCAAAACAGCGACACATCTTGCTGAATACATGCGAAAAATATTTGAATTTTACAAAATAAAAACATTGCAAGTCATAGACGGCATACAACCGTAGACACAGACCAGTGATAGACACATAGAATAAACAAATACGAAATACACAGCTGTGAATTCACCAATACACAGCTGTGAATTCACCAATTGTGAATACTCAATTGGGGTCACGTGTTTTTTTCGCATTTTCATATTGTACCGCTCAAAAGTTCGCGGCACACGTAGGACACTGGTTGAGAATCATCGACTTATTGTTTTCCCTACTAACCACATTCACCATTTAAGTTCATCCTGTTGTGTACCGATTGGGATAATGAAGACCGACAGAAGCCATATAGTCTTCTTCTATGAGGGATATTTGCATCGAATTCAAACTGCCAGGGGTTCTTTTACGTGTCACTGGTTGCACTCTTCCCTATGTTTTTGTGTTTTCCAGGTATTCATCTTCGTCAGTATCCCATCTCCTCCCATCGGCTTCCTGGTGCAGTTAAAGCATTTAAGCTTGGTAAAAGAACTCTACTGTTCGTGGCTGACGAAGGTGTTATGAACACTTATACGTCAGAGAAACACGGTTTTAATTTTGAGCATGCTGCTCGTGCTGATCAACTTGCTGCAGGTACGTATGAGAAAGAGTTGGTGGTAGTGTTGGCCCATACTGATTCGGACGTCTTAGGTGACTTCCTCAATGCTTGACCGCTGTTCGAATCTTCTCGAAACATTAATTGACCCCTTGCCAGTATCTTTGTTTCAATTTCTGATTATTTATTTTTTTTTAAAAAAAAAGATGATCAGGTAGGATTTTATATGCTTAATTGTAGTTGTATGTGGTAGGAATGTTATATAGTACCATCACTTATCTCAAAACACGAGGTGGTTTCCTATTTAGGTAATTGGCTGATTGGGACCATGGCTGATTGGGACCAGGCTGATTGGGACCAGAGTCTTGGCTGATTGGGACCAGATTCTTGACTGACTGGGACCAGAATTTGGGCTGATTCGGACCGTGATAAGGCTGATTGGGACCATTATTTGAATGACGAGAGTATTTAAAATATGTTATGATGATAAATAGTATAATTTTTTCAATATGAATGAGCTAAATCATGGAGAAGATGCTTCACATTCTTGGCTGATTTGGACCAGATTGTTCTTTGTATAATATTATTTACAGCTGTCCATGTTTTACTAGTCTTGAAAGACGCAAGCAAGTAAACATCACAAGAATTTAACGAAGATAATGTAACTGCTGTTACACACATTCCTTTTCCCCAGCACAAACCGGATCATTTGAGACTAACATCCGATATATTCCATTTCCATATTTGATTTAAAGCGGGAATTTCATATTTTCTAAGAAAGTCAAAACACAATTATTTCTGTCTTTTGCTCAAAAGGTTGTCAACGGACTATTATACGACCATGGGAAATATTGCACAGGGATTAAAATCACTGACACAGGAAATAATAACATAATTACCTCCCTTCCCCCCTCCCCTCCATGGCGATCTTCAAACGTTTTAATGTGAAGTTGAAAGTGATATTTTTGCCAATTTCTCAACTGGTATTAATACATTTTAATATAATAACTTAAAAATATGAAATTGGAACATTAAAAGTTGAAGGTAACCGGTTGGACAGGAGAATACTTAGGAGGTTATGTGAGAATGGTCTGTCGCCTCCTTTGAAGCAGTAGACGTGAACTCGAAGGCACGGCACTAGTAACGGTGACCAACCCCTCCTCATGGTTGATTTTTTTATGTTTTATTTTGCAGGTGGAAGATTTGATACGATCAGTATTGACAACGCTACTCTTATATCACAGCTATCACAAGATAGTCATTTAGGTTAGTATATCAACAACAACAACCACAGTTCAAAATAAATTGATGTGGGACTATCACTAGAAATGATGCCAAATTAAGTGCCGTTGATCGTCTTACTATCTTTTGCTTTCTTTTTTTTTTTCTCTTTTCTGTTGATCAGCTGTAGCTAAGTTAGTTGGGCGAGAAGGTTCATCAGGTGGTCCCACGTGTCTGTGGTGCTGGGTGGAGTATGGTCGATGAGACGGGACGATAAAACGAGGTCGCATGTTCACATTGCCGTGCACGTAAAAGAACCCCTAACAGTTGGATTCCAAAATAAGACTAGGCCGTAACACCGCTGTCTGGGCCAAATTTCTCGGTCTACATTAGCCTTGTTGGAGTAGACATTTAGGACTTTTAACCCAATGATCTTTCATGTTCTGCATCAACCGGATTAATGTCGACAGATATATGCCATGCGATGTGCTATAAAGTCAAATTGGCAGGGATAGCGTTACTTCCATTTTCAACTCTATTTAATGTGCTGCCATTCGTATGCGGTACCATTTTTTCCTTTATTCCAACGACCAGATGCATTTCCTTGCACTTCTTTGCACCTTCCCCCTTTAATAAGACAAGTGGGACTGGAAAAAGCCACACAAAGGCCCCACTTAAACCCCAGATAAACGAAATTGAAAAGTTTTTGATGATACGCAGAAGTATGAGTAATTTAAAAATACATTTAGGTGTTTTACCTTTAAATTATTTGAAATATCCAATCTTTTAATTTAGTCCTCCTGTCCAAATTTCACTAACTGTCGATCATAACGGAAAAAATGAGAGAGAGAGAGAGAGAGAGAAAGAGAGAGAGAGAGAGGTGGGATTTAACTCGACACAAACTAGGTCATTTCCCGACTTACATCTAGTTTGATTTTATTTCAATAATTCGCTTGCGCGTAGGGGTCTATAGCGGTGGGAGGAAATCGGAGTGCCCGGAGTGCCACATACGCTCACAGGGATCGAAACCGAAGTCGCAAGCCATGGGTGACCGGCCAGCTAGAGGTCGAAGCGCGGCACTCTAGACCACTAGACCATCCAAACCCCCCGAAAAAAATGAACCCAGGACTATACTGATTAATTTTTTACAGGTCGCCTGCACGTGAGTCAGATTGATGGCATATCTCAGTTTACAGGGCGTATTGATAACATTAATATATTTGGAGGACGTGGATTCTCTATTTATGATGCTTCCAACAATAAACAACTGTTTGATAGTGGTGATCATTTAGAACAAGTGGCTGCTGCTAAATTTTATAATGTCTTCAATACTGACATTAGTGATATTGGTGAAAACTCTCCAGAATCATTAAAAGACTCAACTTCGGACGATATGGTGAGTAAGTTTCGTCAATATCGGCTTCTAAAATCCATGTATTAACTGTCATAACTACTCTTGTTAGAATATGTGATATAACTTGTTTGAGTACACATTTTGAATAAACAATTTTGGAATAAGAGCCAAGCTAATGGGTCCGAATCCTGCATAACGTCTTGTTCTAATAATACTGTTTTACTGTAAGTATAACATCCTGTCCTGGAAATGAGGTCTTGTTCTGGTTATAATGTTCTATAGTAGGTAGGCCCCTATGACAACTTGGCTCTAACATCTTAATGTAGGTATAAAATCTTGCTCTATGTATAACGTTTACTGCAGATATAACGCCTTATCTGGTTATAATCTTCGACTGCAGATATGACGACTTGATCAGTATATAACGTTTTACTGTACATGTATGCCTAGTTATAACGTTTTGTCCTTATAACGTTCTACTGCAGATATAACGTCTTGTTCTTAGTATAACGTTTTACTGTATATATAAAGTCTTGTTCTGGTTAATAATAAGGTCACAGTCTGGTTATATCGTTTATCCCCCGTTATTTATCATTATATTTACATATATATGTATGGTTGTTGAATATAAACTGTTTTAAACGTCTTTTAAGGGACCGGTTGTAAATGCTATAGATGTAGCTAGTGATAATGGTATTAACTATTTAGTAGTGTCAGCCCAGAATACAGGAATACTCTATCTCTACACATTCAACGCGTCCAGCTCGGGAGTCAACGTTTATTTTGAGTACGCCTATAGACGAGGAAGTCAGTCGGAACTCTACGCCAATTCCTATCTACAAGATGACGTTGGTGATGGATATATCAGTGACGTCAAGTGAGCTTTTTTTTTTTTTTTTTTCTAGAAAGAGTAAATAGGCATAATATTCCCCGCATGATACAATCACGACTTGTTTATCTCCACAAATTATTTAATTAGCATTTAAGGCTATGGCGTGTAGAGAGGGTGGGCGGAGCGGGGCGATGGCCCTGGCACCCATTTCATAGCGGCATCCAATCGATGTGCGATATTGATATTAAGATTTGAAGTTGTCTTTATTAGCTTAGTTGTACAGACTGTGTTGATTGAAAAGTTTATTTCCACCTTATTTATAAATTTAAAATGACACCCTTCGCACATTTCTAAATACACAGCCCCTGACTTAAGTCTTAGGTGGGATCGGGGCATGCAAACATGTGGTTGCCCCGAGCATCATCACACATGTACACATACACTCTGATGAGGGATTAAATATAAAACGTAACAAATAGTCGACGATGCCCAGTAGGACACAGGTCGAAAGATAATCAAAAACATAGCATCGGGATTAATTGCTGCACTGTATCAGAATAGACACTGTATTTACAACGGTGTTATGGATATCGCCAACGTCTAATATTTCATCAAATTTTATTTCTTTCTTATATTACTTTCCTTCGAATTCTGACTGTCAAATAATGCTTACGTGCACTAATAATTATTGCACCGAAAGCGGGCTTGAAGTATAATGCAAGATTCACCTCAGTGACCACCGGAATTCGAACCGAGAACGTTCAAGTGTATTATCCTGTATTTTATTTTTTAATTTACAGAATAATTCCTGCTTCAAAGAGTCCAATTAATAAAACAGTTGTCATGGTAGCCTCTCAAGCTTCCGGTTCTATTTCATTGTATCGGATTGACGTTAACACTAACGATAATGTCCCAGTTCTTGGATGATTTGTCAAAGATGGTTTGAAGTCTAAGATTATGAAGAGATGGTCCAAAATATAAGATTTGTTTAAACTTGAAACTGTAAAAATGTTGTATATTATGGTAGTTGAAAATATGTCCTCGAAAGATACTGAGTTTGTTGCAATTTCGCCTTCACGTTTCTGTCGTACGGCAAGCACAAGAAAAAGAGTCCACGATGCGAATTGTTCTTAACTTCGAATATTTGACTTTTGACTTTAGTTATGTATTTGCTGTAACGTGAAGCCGAAGATGCGATAACAATTCACAGACGGCGAATATATTTTTTATGAAATGAAGAGCAACCACTGCAACATAATCCTTGTAGATGTTGTTATAGTGGAGTCTTTTTAATCAAATAAATAAATTACGATATTGAAACTTCCCATAAACCCACAACTCGCCATATTGTATATAACTTTATAAAGAGAAATAATACAAATGTTCTGGAATATATTTATAGCTGTTTTCGATTGTATATCATCAATGAAACACCCAATACACAATCAATTTTCAAAAGGAGCCTTACCATGCATTTTAACTAATTGTACGCGGCAGTCTAATGTTCACATCACTTTCTGTTGATTTAGATTTAAACAACATTTTGATTTCTGTGTTAAATTTAAACAAGTCAACAGTGGGGCTGGTGCCCCCCCCCCGCCGAAATCCAAAAATAAATTGTTGACACCCATTGATTAATCGCACATTTATCTTTTTTCAAAAGTACTGAGCAATCAAACTGATTGTCGATACTTACTCTAAGCATTAAAATCCATCAAACTCAGGCAAGGTTTTGAAATGACTGGTAGTGAAACAATACATTCAGAATCAAAGTTATCTTGTCCCAAGGCATCGACCAATGAAATTGCTTAGTTCTGTTAATCAATCACCTATGAACATCTGCATCAAGTTTAAACATTCTACTTCAATTAAAAACAAAATTGTTATGTTCCAACGTCTTGACCAACCAAATTGCTTATCGCTTCGTGGCCATAGTAGGAAATTCTCATTATCACACTCAGTCAAAGCATTGCTGTAATGAAACATACACCAAGTATCATCACTCTCACTTAATTAAAACAAAAGTTATCGTGTATTCTTCGAACTCCGTCAAGACTTTCGCCTAATGAACGCCTACACCAAGTTTGAACACCCTACCTCAATTAGAAGCAGATTTATTTTGTACAAATTCTCGACCAGTCACATTGCTTATCGCTCTGCTTACCCTGGGCAGAAAATGCTCATTATCGAACTTAGTCGAGGTATTGATGTAATGATACTATACACCAAGTTTCACCACTCTCACTTAATTAGAACTAAAGTAATCGTGTCCCAAAGCATCAACCAATCAAATTGCTTTTCTCTGCTTACCTTAAGCAGAAAATGGTCATCTTCAAACTCAATTAAGGCATTCACCTATAAACACCTACACCAGGATTGAACATTTTAGCTCAATTTAAAGGGAGCTATTGTGGACAGAGCCATTTTAAGGGACATGTGCATCATGGCGGGGGACAATAAGGGGTATGTGCATCACGGCCTTCTGTCCAATTGCCACTTTATATGGACAGTAACCAAGAATTCCACAGAATTTTTCAAGGCCCTGTTCTCGCGTCTCCACGCGCCAATTCTCGCGTACATGAGATCGGCAGTTCATCACAAAACATTATTGTCATATGATCTAAAGTCTGGGTAATATTCGCTACTTGCAAATTTCTAATAACTGTCTAGATCAACACAAAAGTGCAATGAGTTTTGTATTAAATCCAAGCTCCGCGAGGCTTTTTTTAAATGCCAAACCAGTATGACGTTCGGTTACCAGATGAAAGACAATGCCTCCAAGTTAACATTGTGTAAATAAAAGTAGGCCTATCGATAACAGGATACCGAAGTATCAACCAAGGCCTTCGGCGGCGCATGGATCGGGGGTTTAACTGAGATCGACGTACAAACTGCATTGACGGTTTTAAGTATTGTAATTTCGACTTACAAAGAGATGGTGGTTTTTATCCAATAGACAGATATGGAGTTGCTTCCCTTTAGTCACTGAATTTCCCCCACCTTTATCTCCTCTCATCTTATGTCTTTCCGCACAAACCATTAGATTATTTCATATCCACGTCCATAAATAAAAAGAGTAAATTTGTGTCTTTTCTGACAGGAAATCAATCATCTCTTGCTTCAAATAATTGCATTGCTGTATTCAATCTGGATTTTCTGGTGTGGTTCTCCATTATCAGTGGCTTAGTACTGCAGGGTGGAGGTCTTGGCACGGAACAAAGTGTAATCGTTCGGGAAGGGACGAAAAAACGAATTCCTGTGTACACACTGCTTTTGTAAAAGAAATCTTGACAGATGGAATAACATATAAGAGAAGTGCGTAGGGCTGCTCCTCAGTCACAATTTCTGTCATAGCACACTTTATGGCACGATTTTCTTATAACTTTATTCAGGGGCGGATGTAGGAGTTTTGAAAAGTTGGGGCGCCGCAAAGTTAGGGAGCTAACCGCAGAGACAGTCGCACGCTGCGGAGAGAGGGGTTGGGTCCCCGCAAGAAAATTATCCGTCATTTCCTTGCATCTGTGGCCATTCCAAGAGCTATTCGGCTGATATTTTCGTCTAAGTAAACGTTCGAAAAGGACATCTTTATGTCTTAGAAAAGGCACTTCCGGCAATAAAAAAAGGTCACTTATGGGGGAGGCGGCGCCCCTCGCGCCCCCATTGAATCCGACTCGGTTATTGGGGTTCAATGTTTTGTCTTGTGAACACAATACTTTGGTAATTTTCTTGTCAACCCCACTGATGCTACCCTGCTCCATGAGGTATGAGAACGTAGCTAAAACACAATGAGATGAGGTTTGTTATCTACATGAGTCCAAACAAGACGGGTATGAGTGAGGGAAATTTTGCACGAACAGAGGCACTACAGCCTACTCTTATTCCAAATTCAAACTGCCAAGGAATCTTTTACGTCATCTCATAAGTGGACGTTTTAACCAGAAACATCCCAAGTTAAATATATTGCTTGAATGTTTATATTATATATCTAAATTATTCACTAAATTATGTCTAAAATGTCTGATAAAATATTGTGAAGTCTGCACAAATTCTAATCATTTAATTAAACCAAATTTTGTCAGCATATTAAAAAGATATATTCCCTCGAAAGTATTTATAAGTTAGTTATTTGCAATAAAATGCAATTTTGGTATATGAAAAGTAAAGATATCCATAGGTAATCTGTCTCTTGATGTCTGCTTGAATGACCTACAGGGTGATCGGTTTTGTTGATTGAATGACTGAAGGTTGTAAGAACAGTAAGGGTATGTACTAGAGCATGCTAAAATGGAGATTGAGATATCTCCAGAATTATACACAAATAAATGGAAATATCTTTTTAAGAATTAACAGATTGCCTTCGTAACGGTTCCCCATTGATGGTTCATTTATATAGAACAATGTATTTTATCATTTAAGATATACATGTTCTTAATATGTGCTTGTAGAAATTTGACGTAAATAAAGTGATTGTTTATAAAAAAAAACCCAAAAAAAACCCAACAAAACAGTAAGAGACTAAAACATAATGCGGACATTAAACCACAGAAAAACACGTTTGCAGAGGATGCATGTGACAACAGAATTTGTAGATGGATGCATGTGACAACAAAATACATGTTCATTAAACATGGGCTCTACAACTACATCTAATATAAGCCAAGGAGAAGTGGCAAACAAAATAAGTGGTTTTAATAAACCCAATATCCAAACAATGTATTCTGAAAGCAAACATCAAGTAAGACCATTTTATTTTGGAAACATACTTTAATAGTTTTTTTGTTTTTGCAAAATGACATAAAATATCTTATTTAACAGAAGTGATGATATCATTTCATTATGACATCACCAGTATATGAGTTCAACATTTGATGACATCACAAACTACTGTAACAATGACATAACCAATGGACATAACAATGAATGAAAAAAAAAATGGAATGCATGAATGAATTCAAGTTTTAAAATAGTTGAAAGTAACAAATACAGAATAGGAAACTCCTAACTGTTACATGAGTTCAATGACCTTATCGACCTCATGTTTGTAAAATTCACACTAGCCAGAAATAGATGTCAAATTTTAGTAGTGAATTGTTCTATGGTAATTTTTCTTACACTCAATTCATCTCACAAAGAATAATTTCTCCCTAGAGTAATCTAAAGCACTGAAACTGAATTTTTGAAAATTTTGTTTCTTTCTAAATACAAGTATATAGACATTTTTTATACCCCTTTCGATGCTGTATGTATTTCTTGCATGAAAAATGTAAAAAAAAATGTAATAAAACATAAATAAATTATAAATGAGATTTCACAGAGCTATTATGTAATGTGAGATTGCTTCAACAAGTATAAATAAATTTATTTTAAAATAAAATATTCATAATAGTCTATTTAAAAAATTAGATGTTATATTAATAACCAATTACCAAATAAACTATGATTGGAGTATTACAAAATGGTGTATTAATGAAGATATGCTACAGGGGCTGTATTTATTAAGTCCTGAGAAATTCTTATCTGCTAGGAACTTCCAAGTGGTAAAGTAAGTCTCCTATAGGCTTCATTCACAACAAAAAGGGATTATGATACACCACCCCATTGCAATTAACCATAAAGTAGGGAAAACATCCACTCAAATTGACCTGATTTGCCAGTTGATGGCAGTATAGCTTTTCATTCTTTACATTTTAAAAATTTAATTTGCTAAATACAGACCCTGGCCGTGAATAAAAACTATAAAATATTGTATAATAATACAACCAATCATTGCTTTCACTTAAATAAATAAAAATAAAAGATATTGGCCTTCACCTCCAGTCAGCTACTTCTATAGGGGACTTTGATTGGCTTTAGACTAGAAGTATTAGAGTGTCATTCAACTGCATTGCGTTGAGCTTCGGTCCGTTGCCAGCACATAAAACTGGGGGGCGGGGCGGCTACTGAATTTTTTGGAGGGGCTGAGGATGTGACTGGCTAAGAACACTCCTAAGAAATTATTGTTGTTGGCGAAATATTGGGGGGGGGGGGGCTAATTCAAGTTTGGAGAAGCTATAATATGCCTCCCATCGTGCCCCCGCGGCTACGGACTCGGTTGGTTTCAATCAAAGAATAATAACCTATATATTCTTCAATACAGATAACTCTAAAGGACCAAGGGGAAGACCAAGATCTTGGCTAACACTGTAAAAAAGAAATAAAATTATTATTATGCCAAGTTCAATAGAAGCTACTTTAATTATTGAATTTAGAAAACAATCAAAGATATGAGAGTCTCTGGGATGATATGGTTTGTTCTATTTTAGTGTCAAGTCCCTGTAGTTTGCCTTTACAAGATATTTTAAGCTGCAAATAAATTTCTATTACTAAAAATTATATCTTTAAAAGTAAATAAAATTAAATAAATAAAATAATGGAGAATATTTACAAATTGAAATCTATTAATATATGTCGAAATTTATACAGTCAAATTTGTACCTTTTAAACATATTAATGGTGGTTGACGTTCCACCATGATAAACCTAGGTTGCCAGACAATGAAACATATACCCACCAGTCGCTAAGTTGTCTGAGTAGTGATGAGCTAAGGAATTCATAAGAACATCGAAAAGGTCAATAACTCTGGTAGTCACCAAAAATTGTTGAAAATGAAAAGGGTTCTTCCCCTTTCAATAGGATTTAGTCAATCAATATAAATTGCAGCCTATAAAGTGCTAACACCATTTTGTAACAAAGGATCAACATATTTTGGGAGTTGATAATCAAAAATATTGAAAATCAATAGACTTCTTTATTTCAATGAAAGAGACAAAAGAGAAAAGGAGTATGGATTATTGTGACCTCTAATCTTATACGCTAACAAGAAATGTGAATACATGTAACTGACCGACAGTCCAGGGATGACACCAATATACTCCTATAATATGAGCATATGAAAGACATTTAAAAAATGTAGAGGACACTAATTCATAGCTTTTCTTATATTATGTAAATAAAATAAATATAATTATTATATTTTTAAGTTATTGATGGCCATAGCTATTACTGGTTTGGCCCATGACAATTTATATAAGAAGTTATGTAAATAGTTGAATAAGTATAGTCTATTGAGAGAATGAAAGCAACTTCCGATATTATTTGGCATCTATTATTTAGCGATTGCTAAAAATCTTGTAAATTGGTTCTAAAATTACAAATTCCAACATAAAATGGCTTGATCTCTTTAATTTGGGCCAAACATATAATAGTAGATATCAATATGAGTTAATTTGTTTTCTGAAATGCCAATCTTTTGAAAATGTTATATCTTTAGAAAAAGCTAACATGATCTCGAGATATAACAGATATTGTGTTCTACTGTCGACACAAAAAACAAACATTTAAACTAAAATTAGTAATAAACTGACTTAATCAAAATAACACATGACATCAACTCAATTCAATACTTTATTTTGACTTAAATGACAGAGGTCTAGCTCATTTAAACTTATTGCACATAATAATAATGAATATTGACTAGAAGAATTAGTTGACAACTTATATATGTTTATATTAATAAAATCACAGTTTATAACACAATGGAAGTAGTTTGGTTAATCCTAAATAATTTATTTTCACAACAAAACCAAATTTCAGAATAAATTATTTCCATGTATCGCTCTAGTTTTGTTCATGCTCATCAGTGATCTTCATGTACTCTCCATGTACAGTTATGTTCTCTTCATGTACATGTACAGTTACAATTGGCTACTTACAAATCAATCAACGCTAAATAAGGGTCCATAATGGATGTACCAACTCTCAAGTCATCACAGTGCTCTAAAATGTAAGGAAATAAGGCACCTGTCACAGACAAATGTCAGTGACAAATTCCAACCTTGTCTGACACAGATTTATTACCTTTCTGCATTTTTATTGATATTTATATTACATGTGTTCTACCTGACATTTTGTCAGGTACGAATAAAATCATTATTTCCACGCCAGCTTGTAGATTTTGCGAACAGTGATTTAGGATTGAGTGTGTTTGATTTTGATAACAGTGACTATATTATTTTGGTTCTTGTGTAGTTGGAGATTTAGACTGGGAGCCCAGAGGGTCAACCTACATTAGCTGAAAAGAGTACCAATTTTCTTATATATGTTATCAATGGATGTATATCTGGTATCATGGGTTTCGGACGGTGGGTGTGGTATTCCACGGCCAAAATGTGATACCCCTCAACTAGATTAGCTCAAAAATGTACTACATGAAATTCGCACATCAGTGTACCGTACATCTTCATGTATCACAAAACACTCTGACAGACATTTCTAGTGGTGGGGTACCCCTGACAGAGCTATGTAATTACGAGACATGAGCAGTGTTGGAGTATCCCTGACAAGAGTTATCTAATTTCCAGTCAACAGCTAGGCCGGATTAGCTGAAATCTGTACCACTTAAAACAAATTTGGAGTTGTTCAGTACCACCACAGGAGTCCTGAATGACCACTGCCAAATAGTTTGTGAGGTGGGTTACCTCTAACAGATATATATGCATTAATACCATAAAAGATAGGTTAACCCCCTGGGCTCCCGCTTTTATTCATTATACACCTGTGTGATGCAATATAATAATATATTACAGATTGATTAGATAGTCAAACAATGTTTTTGCGCAATTTTTTGTATTGCAGGATTTAATAGAATGATCTTGAGTGGATGACCCACAATCTGCATATTACTACACATGTCCTATATATGAAGAAACATCTTCAGATGAAGATGAAAAATAAAACAGGCCGATATCTAACTATATCAATCGTTTCAATGTTAATCCCCAGTCTAGAGAATTAATTAATGCTGCAATGCCAATTATTTATTTAGGCAATTTTAACTGTAAAACAGAGATGAAGGTCACTAGAAAAACATGAAGGAAATTTGAGTGTCTCATGGTATGGAAGCCCTTTCAAGGCCTCTTACAAGGCATATTATGACATGATTATTAAAACTAGCTATATTTATCCAGGCCAGACATAGAGGTAGTGATGGACTTCTATACATTACATCAAATCACTTACTACATGTACATTTTGATAATCTAGTCTATCACTCAAGAATAATCATCAAGTCTTTTATAATATAAATTATTAAATATTATACAATAACAAGAAATATACAAATATAATACCTTTTCCCCTCAATTAAATAATAAAATTGCACACCAGTCCAGTCCACAGAATAACATTTATATTTTACTGATTTAAAAATTTAACAACATTTTCATAATAGTAATAATAATAATTGTTTTTAAAATCAAAGTTGAACGGATAATGATGAAAATGGCAAGTATGAATCAGATTCATGAACTGAATTGCATCCATATGGATATCTTTCACAGCTGGCTTTAATGCCATGAACCACACAAAGTCAAAAAGTTAAAAAAAACAGATCCAACACATATATCATTTTGTTACTTCAATTTAACATTTGTTACTTCACTTTAACATTTGTTATTTCACTTAAATTTGTTACTTCAGCAAATCATGTAAAGATGTGTTACTTTACCTGAATAAATTCACATTTGTTACTTCACCTGATAACATTATTCAAGTTTATTACATCTGTTACTCTTAATTCATTGACATTTGTTATTACTAGTCAGTTTTACATTTGCTATTGCCAAGTAATAATCAAATTCATTACTCAACGTAAGATCACATTGTTATTCCTTTTGATCAACCTGTTATTATTCCTTTTGATCAATTTGCTATCCCCATTGACCATTTTTGTTAACTATGTGTATATATGTTTTTCAAAAGTATATTTATTCAATTTATCATCTCTCTTCAATATGGGCAACTAAATGTCGAAAAACTCAAATATCTGCTTATGATAATTGAGTCTCAATTTCTAATCTTGGTATTAAATTAAAAATAGAAGAGTGACCTCAACTTATTTATGTCCTCCAATCTGAATTTACTATGTGATCAAATCTTTTTACTTATTTATTAACCATGCAACTGTAATACAAATGTAAGTAATTGTTATTCCATATATATATGTTTTAGTGTGTAAGTCTCCAAATACTAAATGCGACTTGAAGTTCGAATGTAGGTTGATGATATTATGAAAGTAAATCAAGATTTTTTCTCTCTGAATGTGTTTACAAGAACATGAAACAGATGCCAGTTGGCTGGACATAGGTGCTGTACATGTCATGTTACCATTTTGATATCCAATTGCAATCTGATAAATAAGATCACACTTTACTATGCATTAAATGATAGATCACACAGTTTCACTAATTAAATAAAAGCTCTCACTCTTTCACTAATTGAATATATAAGCTCACACATTTTCACTAATTGAACAAAAGCTCACAATCGGTACTTTGTCACTCACTAACTGTAAAATAGCTCATACTTTTTCACCATTCCATTTTTGAAAGACAATGATTAAAGCAAGCGATACATCCACCGTTTATTCAAATGGACGCTCTTTTGCGATTTAATTGCCACTGAAGGTATGAGTTCGTGTCTTCGACGCAACTATGTGAATCCTCCCGATTGTTCGCCACCGACTGCATGGGTAACAAATGTCCTATTTTTGTGGGTCCCCTCGTCACTTTGTATCGTGGTCGACACTTGGATCGTAAATTATAACAACTACAGGAACACACACTAACTAAATCGTTAAATTCTGGCATCTCTTGAGCACCTGACACTACATTGCCATTAGCAGTTATGATATCACCGTCCAATCGTACTGCACCTTGTGCAGCCACTGCTGCCTCTAGCTCTTCCCTTCTTTCATCTTCGGTATTCATGGTTAGAAACCGTAAAATTAAAAGGTTCATAGCAGCAGAAATTACTGTTAATCCAAACAATATAAAAATTAAACTGAACGCCACATATTGAGGCTTAGTTTGTAATGCGTTGTCTTTCTGTAATGCCACGTAATCCCCAAATCCAATGGTTGTTAGGGTGATAAAGCAGTAATATAAAGAGTCAATATATTCCCAGCCTTCGTAACTAGAAAATGCGGCCGCACCGGTCGTTAAAACTATCATGGATAAATTCATTGTAATTAAAATTAAATTAGTCTGTGAAACTTCTGGATTTTTTAATTTAAAACATTTGCGTAACTGTTTTAACAAAAAAGTCACAAACGTATTTAACCTTTCACCCACAGACTGGAACATAACGATACACAGTGGAATCCCTGCTAGCGCATAAAACATACAAAATATTTTTCCACCAATCGTCTGTGGTGTAGAATGACCATAACCTGAAAGTAGAAAAATATAAAATAATTTATATTTTAGAATTTTAATCATTTTAACATAGAAATGTTTTATAAAGGTGAACAAAGATAAATTACTCATAAAAACATAGGTATTATATGCTTTTATATTGATACTGCCCAATATGATTAAAACTAATAAAACACAGATCCGACTGCATTTTGTTTTTATATAGTTGTTTCATGTTCTGGTTGATGTGAGGGATTAGCCAATGAAACACTTTGCTGTGAGTATCTCAGTCACTAGAAACATCAATGTTGATTGGTTAATCGAATGTCAGATGTTATAGGGTCAAACTCCACGAATTATAGGTCTGTATTTTAATCAGATAATTGGATACTGCAAAATAATCTGAAATTTAAGAAAATGGGGTAACTTGAATGTCCTGGATTTAGATCCTGGTTTGGGTCGAGAACCATATCCTTGTCGAAGGCTATGGAATCAAGAAGTTATTAAAACAACACCTAAGATGTTACAAGCTGATTCAAAGTTTCCATATAGATCGAAACAAGAGACTGGAAAATGGACGAGTCAGGCCACATTAAATTGATTTTCTGCTCTTTTGTAACATCTTTTCAAATAATTCTTTTCATTTTTACTGGAAGGGTGGGGGTGACTTATTTACAAAAACAGAAGTACCGGTACTTATTTGTGCTGTTCAAAAGTTTTAGTGCCGACTTTTTGAGTTGTGATTTTTTAAACAAATCATCTTACATGTCATTCAAGTGTTTACCACTACCAGTATTTTTTTATCAAGACCTGAAGAACTGAAACTTGGCTTGGCCTAATCGTCTATACATATCTCCATATAATAAGTTGTAACATCATCAACAAACTACGTAATTTTCAAGAAATATGTAAGAGTTGGGCAAAAGTAGATATGATCTCAATCCAATTGAAATGTTAGTTAGTAATGAATGCTCGCTTTACATATGAATTTATCAATTACATCTAAACATTCAGTTTTGTACAATTTGTAATACATGTACATTTTAAAACATGAAAGAATTCATATTCATATATTCCTGAAAGAAGAGTATTTTGATGCTTGAGTGTTTGACATATGATTGGATGAAATTTAAATTTCAAATCCTGACTTGAATTTCAAATTTTCTTTTTTCAGGGATTTTCAACTAGACCGTCAGTTTTACACAAATCAAAGACTTGTTCATGTACATCATAGTGTATTGTGGAAATGACATTTTAAAAACCCGATATCATCTGTATCTCCCTTGAGAGTTGAAAGTTCTACATATAGCTACTACAATCAACTAATGCCAACATCAAAACCCTAATAATGAATATCAATTCTCTCGAGTCAACTTCGGCTCAAACATTGGTTACATATCCAATATTAACTCATTCCTCTTACCAGAATGGAAATGATCCTAGTTTATAATGTCTCATCAAAACCACGCCCATCTTATTCTATTCATTGATGACATCAAACTAGATTTGAAAGGTTTCAAGACCTCATCAATACTACAGAGTACACCCAATTATTCTGTTAAACAATAATTAAAGAATGGAATTACTGTCTCTTGTATGCTTTACAATATCAGTATGTCACAGACTGCGAAAACTGAACCAAACAAGAATACCATTTTCATCATCTTTATTTATTTTTTTCTTGAACTACCCACACACAATTCATTACACTATGAAACAGGGACATATATGAACAAGAACTATTAAAACGAAAATAGAGAATCAAGTAGGCCAATATAAGTGCCACTCATGTTACGAGACATGTCAATTTCAAGTAATTATATTAGTATTCAATTTGAAAATAAATCCAGTGTGTCGTCCACATATTGTAAATAAAATACAAAATAAAAAAAATATGTGTAAAAATATTGTAAAATTGAAAAAAGTAAAATCTTAATTATTTAGGTGTTTTGTGTTTAGACTCTTTGATTAACAACTGTAAATGAATTGTAAAAATTCATTGACAGCACTGCATGTACTTTATAGAAGGTTAATTGTTATAATTTTGTGTAAATCAATGTGATGTAGGAAGCTATACATCGGATTTCCGAGCTTCACGATTTATAGATCCGTATTTCATAGATAATCAATTTTTATTGTTGGAATATTGAATATTTCCGTTTTAACAAAGATCATGAACTAGAAAATAGATAATTATTAAAATCACTCTACTTAAAGGGGAGCTATGAATAGAATAGAATATAACCAATATTTTATCTTGTAATCTTCTTTTAGTTACAGTACATCCTAATAACATTTTCATACCTTAAGTTATGATTATACTGGAGATAATCCTCTTTGATCTAAGGTACTGAATATAGTTCATCTGATGTTTTATTTTGATTAAATTTCAGTTTTGAAAGATTAAGCAGTGAAATGTTTACTAATATTATTTTAAATTCAAGCTTTAATTATGTGTTGATAGTGGAACTGGAACCCAAAACAAAGCTGATTATATTTAAACATTGATTTTATATGGTTTTATCTCTATATTTCAACGACCACAAATTGTCATGCGACAAAACAAATCAACCTATCAAATTTAAGAAAAAGGGCAATTTTATTTCCATCCCAAATCCTAGAAGTCTAGTTAGCCTACCAAACAAACCAACCTACAAAAATCTAATGAAACAGACAATTTTACTCATGGAGCCATACACAGGCCTCAAATCGAATAGGTCTTGAGAGTTTTTATTGACTTTTAAAAAGCAGAAACTTGTACGTTAGATGTACATGTATTCTAGAAATCTTAATCTTACTGATCGTTACAAAGAAATATCACCAATTTCTGGTATATTTGGCTGTATGTAAACATATAAAATATAAATATGTTACTATAGTAGCTTTATCTGAATCTAAATTTACATTCAAGATGTTTTGTGTTAGAGTGTTGATATTTTACATCTTGTGAGTTCAGGATTAGACATTATATTGTTAAACAATTAACTGGAATTGGATTTAAAAAATCTGACTGGAATTAAATAGCATAAGGACTGTTGATACTCAGACATAGGTTTTGTCAAAAGAAAACCTGTATCAAAATATGACATCTCTCAAACCAACATGGTAACTGATTCAATATACTAGAGCCCCAGAGTAAATTGTAATGGATACAATTTTAGCACCCCTTGCATTAAAATCATCATAAACAAAATTAATTACAGAAAAATTGGGATTGGTCAATCATTTGTATCACAATTTAATTGAATGGTAAGTGAACAAGACTCAATGATTTGTAAATTTTTGAACAGAGCTACAGGTACACAACACTAGAATGATTCTTTCTGAGAGTCTCACACAGAATTAACCAGTTCCATTCACAAAAATTAAGAGAGAGACTGCTCCTTTAAGTATATTTACCATGATGTAGGGTGGGTGTAATGTGTGTTTAATGTTAGATGTGAAATACGGGATTTATAGGTGTGTATATACTGTTATATTTAATGTTATTTTAATCTCTAATATCACGTTAAATTATACTTAATGGTGCCCACAGGTGTAAACTCACTAAATAACATCAAACATGGCTGCCCCCTTCATGAGAATGTAATCCAGAACATCTGTTTCTATCAACTCCTAACATCAAGTATCTTCCTCATCGCATCCAAAACACAATCTCTTAAATTGTAATTGCAGGAAGACCGCACCACACAGGAAAATCTATATATTAACACAGTGCAAAAGACACTTCAAGCAATAAACAACAGATAATACATGTAAATGGATCCAGGTGCCAACAAGAATGGCAAGAAGTGTCCACTGCAATTTACAGTCTCGAGCCTGAAGTGAAACAGGCTTCACTCAAAATGAAAACAAACAAACGATAAGGGAAACAGTCCATGAAAACAAATCCAAACCCGAGAAGATAAAAAGGTATGTGTGTCTTCTTACTGGCAGTTGGAAGTTTGAAGAATAATAGGTGGAATGCCTCTGTCCAGGCAGATGTAATTGTTCAAATAAAATTTTCAAATGTTAGTCTTAAAATAACCTGAGTATATGATCGAGTATATGACTGAGTATATGCGTTAAAAGAGTTAAATCTTTTATATTTGGGACCTAAAAATTGACACAAATGGGTAGTAACGCATATAATAATGTAATACATGAATGTATATAAACTGATTGACATTCAATCATTTTAGTTTTTACTATAATTTCAAATCAATTATGTTCGGCGAAATATGCTTGAAATCTCAATCGAATGGTAATTTCTAGTTATTCCAGTCTACATCTATATTATCTATTGCGCATGCTCTCAGAATAATAATATGACATCAATATTTGACATGACTTGTGGTATATGTCTAGCTTTGTTCTTCAAGTCCCTTGTTACAAATGGCACTGAAACGCATTATGGTACACTATTCACATACCAATGGTAAAATGTTTATATTTTGTCTTAAATATTGGATATGAGGCCCATCATTTCCCTGTTACATCACAACATCAATGTTGATTGAAATTGACAAATAATGCGTGTTTTCAATATCGAAGACTTTTGATGACACTGAGTTAAAGACTACTTTAAACCCAATTCCATTTCTAATTGTTAGGTCAACTTAAATTTAGGAACATAAAAATATACCCCTGCAAAAATATTAATAATTAAGCTGACTAGTCCAGTAAAGAAAGTTCAACCAGTCTGCAATGTAAGAAATGAGGTTGACTAATTGATGAATAAATTCTTATATACATTCTATACATGTACAGTATCTCCCACCCCCTGACTTTATTTCATGTATTAACATTTTTAGGCCAAAACTAAACATGTGCTTGTGTTTGAGAGAGAGAGATACAGGGAGTATATTGTCCATTTGAGAGACAACGGCTAGACCCTCCTATCATCACCAAGTTAAACTTGCAATTAACTGGACAATTAAGCTTCACTCCCTTTTTGAACTAAACTTCGTTTATTTTCAAAAAATTATTTTTTTAGTTTGTCCTAAAAGATATACTGGTACCATATGCCAACTGATTGAGTCATATTTGACATACTAGAAATGTGATTACAAGATTTCAAACTGTTTTACGACTAAATAATAGCAGCATGCACTTGCATGGCACAGGGTTGAAGAGTTCACAAAAAGTATTGTTGTAATCATTAACCAATCTAATTAACATAGATACCACGATAATAATCATAAGTTATGTTTAATATGAACATCAACCCCAAAAAATAAATTCCCACCAATTTTTACATATCTATATCATCAACTGTAATACAATCAGAGAGAAAGAGAAATGACATGAACTGTTCTATAGTCTGAAAGAAACCAGCTAATGACGAAATTAAAGAAAGAGATCAGTAAGTCAACACTAACTAGGTCATTTTGGAAATAACATGATAATTTTTGTTTCAATAGTTTGTGGGCAGGATCTTTAGAAGTGGTAGGAATCCGGAACACATAAAGAAAATGCTCAAAGCAAGTAACTACTACTTCCTTGTCACAGTACAAGACATGATGATGAAACTTGTCACAGTACAATTAACCCTTGTCGGTTCACATTGTGAGAATCACATAGCAGGTAACAAGGGGTCCATATGGACCCCAGTAATAATTCAAAGTTTTTACATACAAATTTTTTTTGAATTAAAAGTCAGCGGTTTAGTTTTTATTTTCATTCATATTTGACAACTGAAAAAACAACGAAATTATTATACAAAAACATTTTAGTGACATTTGGAAAAGATTTAATAACTCTCACAAAATTGCTACTTTGTGTACTATGTGATAAAGAGGTTAAATGGCAATTCACGCTTGATACAAAAACCATTGAATATTTGGAATCCATCATTTAATTTTTGGTATGTGTAACGTGCATATGATTAAAGAGAGAATACTCTGGTATATGTAATATAGTATAAGGCATCAAACACATTAGCAAAACCCCTACTGTGAGTTCTAAGTTAGGGGTCCAATTGTTACCTTCAAGCGTTGGGCCTGATTTGCATGTAACAGAAGTCTGCATATGGGAACCAGATAACTACCGAACGCTTTACTACGTGTAAAAATATATAGGAGACAAAGTCACTGAAATTCAGAAAGCAGTGCCCAGTAGTTATTACAAAACGTCATAAAACATGTGCATGGGGTCCATGGAGACCCCACGTGCACCGACAAGGGTTAAGGTATAATAATGAAACTTGTCACAGTACAAGGCATTATAATGAAACATGTCACAGAATAATAATGTAACTTGTCATACTACAAGACATAATCATGAAACATGTCACAGTACAAGGCATAATGATAAAACTTGTCGCAGTACAAGACATAATAATGAAACCTGTCACAGTACATGACATAATAATGAAACATTTCACAGTACAAGGCATAATAATAAAACTTGTCGCAGTACAAGACATAATAATGAAACATGTCACAGTACGAGACATAATGATAAAACTTGTCACAGTACAAGGCATAATAATAAAACTTGTCGTAGTACAAGACATAATAATGAAACATTTCACAGTACAAGGCATAATAATAAAACTTGTCGTAGTACAAGACATAATAATGAAACATGTCACAGTACGAGACATAATGATAAAACTTGTCACAGTACAAGACATAATGATAAATCATGTCACAATGGAAAACAAATACAAATACTTCTGATGGTCGGATCTAAAGGACAAATGGATAGCTTGTGTTTGATATCATAGAAGTTTGTTGATTAGAGAACACCAGCTAACAATCAGATCCTGTAGCATTACAATAAATTAAAATGAATAACGTACCATTTTAAAATACAGTTCTTACATCTTCCTTTGATGTTAGAATAACATGATTCGAAATAATAATACACGCAATGTGACAATCGTACATTATTTATACAAAATGAAATGAAATGTAAGTACGGTAATGTCCTACTCTACTGCTCCGACTGGCTATATCATTAATGCAAGATGCAGAACAATATTGGACTCATATGTTGTTTTTTATAAGAACTGACATGTGTGATAGTATGTACTTCTAGTATCAATATATACTTAATGTCTCTATCTCAACCTTTAAACCAGACTTAATGATCCAATATTGCTGATTAGAGGCAACAGAAATAACAACAATGACAATTTAAAATGTACTAGAAATAAAACACCACATTAAATAAATGTGGGGCGTGTTGACCATTGTCCACAGAAATACAATGGGGTATAATGTCCTTCTGCTCTGCTCCTAACTAGGGCTAATGAAGACGGGCATTATCTGTACAGCTGTGGACATGGGTCAAATGAAGTGAACTTCAATTGACTTGAAAACAGTCTTAGGGGAAGACTGGATCAACCAGGTTCGAGAGTTGCCATTGTCAAAATTTAAGAACTGTTATTTGCATTAAGGAAACGTAAAAGCAGAATATTAGGTTTGTTAACATGACAACTCAGTGGAAACGCTATATGGTGGTCATTATATAGTCAATCTTGGGAAAAGCTGTGTTCGAGCCAGCTTTATACGTCATATAGATGATCATGACATGGATCAAATTACGAAAAATATACAAGTCTTAATAACATTCATAATTAGATCACTTGTTAGTGATCTCATCAATACTACCAGATTATTTAATATGGCATCCCCTGTTTTGAAGCCTAAATATGCCAATATTTTTATTAAAATGATCCAATTTGTTTATTTTGTGTATAAGAAATGATTGTTAGTGGTGTTGCTATTCTTTAAAATGGACAATGGTTAGTTCTGGTGCCACCAGGGACACTGCAAACACAACTGTTTATTAAGTGTGCTGTTTGAACAATGGCATTTTTATCTCTCAAATATGTGGACCATCACTTATAATATAATAGTATACAAGCTGGAGCTGATGAAGTAACACAAACATGTTTTAAATTGCCATGGGATTTGGTATCATGATGGTTTGTTTGTCATATAACAAAAGGACTAATTCTCTTAATGTAAATCTCGTCAAATATTGAAGACTCTTCTTCAATTCAAAAGATCTACTTTACCTCTAGCTTTTATTTAAAGTAAATTAAATGAACACAAACTTCTCCAAAAAGATATTTTCTATAAACATTAAATATTTAATGTTACTTTTTTTAGAAAGTAAAACAAAGAAATAAGAGTTTGGTTCAAGCATGATGTTAAAGACAGTGGCTAATGATCAATTATTTACATCACGATAGTGAATCGTTCTGTTTCAATGAGTACCAATAATACCCAACACTTACATCTTCATTTTTGTCTTGATCTTCTTAGATTTTAATACATAAAACAGCTTACCAAATATTCCTGGGCAGTCATCCACGAAACAAGGACCAAAGCTATTTATAGTGCTTCTTGACCCTTTCTCTTTTTCCCCCTTTAGCATGGCGATCTTATTTGCTGACCTTTTGGTGTAGAGTTGTAGAAAAAGGTTTGAATATACATTTTCTGCTAATTATTGGTGAATGTTCATGATTTTGAGGCAAAAGGCTACAAGAGTTAAGAGGTTGGTCAGGTTGAAATGTAGGGTTAAAAATTACATGTTTATTTGTCTCTTCTTCCAGCTTGTGTATCTCAAGTTTTTCATGATGAACTTCATACATGCTTTTGGGCACGGGGTTACCACATGTTGCTCCATCTGTTGCAGAAAGCGTTCTACCCGACGAAAATTTGGGAAAAAGTTAGAGCCAGTCAAAGAGACTATAATTGTTTCTATTTAGAGTGATCTTGGATACATAGAGCTTGCCCCATCACTAATTGATATACCTGTATATATATAACAAACCAGATCATGCAAGTAAAAACCTTAGTCTACCAGAAAAAGAATAGAGAGGAGAGATTGAGCTTTTAGGACTTAACATACATGTTTGGTAGAAGAAAGAGGAAATAGGTGTTTGTAGAATTGGGGGTTAATAGGTGTCTTTAGAAGTGAAAGGAAATAAGACTCTTTAGAAGTGATAGGAAATACGTGTCTTTGGAAGTGAGAGGAAATCTAGGTGTCTTTATAGAAGTAGCTAGGATATTCAAAACTGGGGCCCGTCCAGGTCTTTATGCTTTTATAAATTGGATAACAAATTTTATGTAAAGAACACTTTTCAATCCTTAAATTTCAATAAGGAAATCGTTTATTTATGTCATAGCATAGACCTATGACACAATAATACATAGGTTCTATCTTTTCTGTTGCAATTGAAGAATCGATGATACCGGACAATCTTTCTTTAATAACAGGATCTTTGACACTATAATACATAGTTCCTTTCTTTATTTATTTGCTGGACAATCTTTTATAATGTGATATACAGTTTGGTTAATTAGACCTGACAGGAACACAGGTCTTTCTATTTAAAATATCTTCCTTTTTTTATGAATAACAAAAAATAAAATGCAGAAAATGACAAATCGAAAAAGTGTAAATAATTTTTATTTTTGGCTTTAGAACACATTGCCTGATTTCCACAAATGAAAAGCTATCCTTTAACTCACAGAAAATATCATAAAGATAACTCTCGGGGGAAATTTAAAGGAGATGTATCGTCACCGGTTTCCCATTACGCAGAACACTCATATATTTCATTTTTGTCTGAGATTGAGAACAATTCTCTGAGGACCGATCTATAGACTGAGAGATGAGTGTATTAATATTCACAAGATATTCTTGTGCAATCTTCGAGCACTATAGTTGGGCCTATTTTAAAAGGTCATGACCCCAAACTCTGTGAAACTAGCGTAGAAATTTGATTAAATGTGAGGTGTTGACTTTCATTGGTCGTTCTTTTTCTACATTTGGACATCTAATACCCCGTTCAGACGCTTATAACTAAACTGGTTTAACTTATCCGGCGATTTTTATCCGGCAATACGTGTTTTAAGATACTGGCACTATACTGGATAAACATTCCTGACCATGTTCCTGACCTCGTCGGTCAAGGGTCAGAGGTAAACGCGCATGAGCACTGATGAAGAACAAGAAGCCGCCATTTTTTTAAGATTGTTATTTACTACGCACTGCGCATGTCCAGAGTGAAAATATCCAGATATTTTAATCCTACCCGTTCAGACGCCGAAAGTTAAACCAGATAAAAAAAAAGCTGAATTCAATTCACCTACGGAGGTGGATATTTTAAACTAGTTTAAAATCTCCACATATGCGTTCAGACTACGAAAATTCCTGAATTAACTATCGCCGGATAAGTTAAACTAGTTTGCGCGTCTAAAGATTGTACCAATGTTAAGGCACATGACGACAAGATCCTGTTTCCAAAATGTGATAAATGAAATGAAATTTTTGAGGTCAAAACTAACTTTTATTTCAAATCAAAACAATGTTTATTTCATTTCTACAAATAGACAATATATTAATTATGTGAGCACTGGTCAGGAATATAGCCATTAAGATCTTGACAGACTCTATAATATCCACATCCAAAGTTTTAAAAAGAATTTATTAAATTGAAATTTAAATTAGATTTCCTCCTTATATCCTCATAGACAATCCCTGTATTCTGTAGCAACAGAGGCTTGTCTTCGGTCATTAATTAAAAAAAAACAACAGCATAATTTTCACATAATTTGTGAAAAAAACTCACCATTGTGCAACATTTACAGAGTGAGAATTTAAAAAAAAATGAAAAAAAACCCCCGCAAAAATGTATTTAAAATAATTACATGTAAGGACTGAACACATGAAATATATCAAATACAACAGACATGAAAATATTAAGACCTATGCCTATGAGGACAATACATTAATGCAACCAATTGTATTAAACTTTTAATCAACTCATAATAACCTAGTTATTACATTTACCTTAATAACCCATGGGGGGGTGGGATGGCCTAGTGGTCTAGAGTGCCGCGCTTCGACCTCTAGCTGGCCGGTCACCTCTGGCTTGCGGCTGTGGTTTCGAGCCCTGGTGTGAGCGTATGTGGCATGGAGATAGGGGCGCCTTCTCAACCTCGTGGGTTTCCTCCGGGCACTCCGGTTTCCTCCCACTGCTAAAGACCCCTACGTGCAAGTGAATTATTGAAATAAAATTAAAAACCATATGTTAGTCCCGAAATGACCTAGTTTGTGTTGAGTGGACGTTAAACCCCATTTCTCTCTCTCTCTTAATAACCCATCATACCTTATTAACTGCATCAACTTGCTATAACCTGGTTGTTATATGTCCTTAAGGGGACAATCCCGATAAGAACAGAGTCTCAAAAATCAATGTCCGAGTATTTATGAAATTTATGGACCAAAATGTAGTGGCATGGTGTATTTACCTTGTCTCAAAATTTCAGCTCAAAATATTGAGTCGTTTGGACGTGAACGTCAACACTGCTTATCCGGACACGTAACCCTTTTAAGATTTCGGGTCAATTTTTTCATTGGGTGACCTGATAATCGATTAATGTTTCTTGAGAGGTCTATACAGTGAATGACCCATGCCCTGTACTTGATAACAAAAGGTAAATTTCACCTACATATCATTTTTATAGCAAAAAGTCTGGTTTTATCCAGATACTGTATAATAAAACGTTCTCCATTTCCAGATGAAGACTGTCAGGTTTAAGTTTTATTTACAACCGTATCACAAATATCAGGTTAATAGGTGGGCCTTAGGTTATGGATTTTAAAGGATTTTAACACAAAATTATGCAGTTTTATTCCCCAAAAAGTTATCGGGATTGGCACTTTAAGTTCCAGAATAACCTTGTAGAAAAATCTATGAGAGGACAACATATGACATATAATGAAATTAATGCAGCCAGCTGCTATCCAATAACCATGATTAACTCACCAATGTACCCATATTAACTCACATTATTAGATGTACTACTATATTAACTCACTATAATTACATGTACTATATTAACTCACTAATTACATGTACCTCATCAGCTAACTATAACCTGGTTATTATATACATACTACGGGTTCCACATGTTCAATGGCTAAATTCTTGCACTCTATCAATTTCAATTCAGTGATTTTGCATTTGTTTTCTATTACTCTGAAATATAGTATTATACTGTCTTCAACTATAAGTCAGTAAGCATGTAGTTATTAAATCACTATATAAGTGTTCCTACTGTTACCTTATTAACTCACTCTGTTACATTATGACATGAAAATAAGTACCCTATTAACCCACTCCATTTATGACTTTGCAGCTAAAATCTGGGAGGAGTACTACTTCAAGAACTTGACATGTATTGACCCTGCATTCCAACACAAAGTACTAACGACCTTTTCAAGTTTACCAATAATATGATGTATTGTAGTCTAGGTCTATAATAACATTTAATTGTAAATAACTCATTCTTTGGCTAAAGAGAATCCATTTTACCCTTAAGCATCACAAATATCTAGAATCAACATGCAGCACTTGTCGATCAATATTGACATAGAACAGCCTCCCAAAAGCAAATAAAGTTTAGTCGTCAACCAATTTTTGTTTTGACAAACGCAACGATATCGTTAATCAACAGCTGTTGTTGGTTACACAATGCTAATTCCCCCCTCTTGATTTCACAAGAGCTGCCTAAGGGAGATAACTTGTGTGTGATCAATCATAAGTATTGATTGGTGCCATTTACAGTGAAGAAAACTGATTAGCTTGAGTCTAGGGAGCAGTTATTGTTGATATTGTCTACAAGAGTTTTACACCAAGGGAAGGTCTTATAACATAACAGGCCGTTCAGTCACATGTTGAACAGCATGGTCCAGTGGGAATTTTCTAACTGATCAATACACTAGAACTATTAAAACACTAGTGTCTGATTGCCTACTATTGCCAAAGTTAGGTTTAATCGCTTCTGCTACTGACTGAAAACAACACCTTTTTTTTTGTGGCTACATATTTAACACACACGGTCTATGTTCATTTGGTGCAACACCCATGTAGGCTACAGATTGGACATGATTTGGGACCTTAAACAAATAGTGAGTTTTTTGAACAGAAAGTGAATCTTTAACAAAATAGTGATCCTTTAACAGAAAGTTGGTCTTTAGAAGAAATAGCCATCCTTTAACAGAAAGTGCACTTTTATCCTGTAACATAACAGATAGTGAGCATTTAACAGAAAGTAGCTAGGTCTTAAGAAGTGATCCTTTAACAGATAGTGATATTAACAGACAGTGGGTCTTTAGAAGATAGTGGTCCTTTAACAGATAGTGAACATGTAACAGAAAGTAGGTCTTTTGAAGAGAGTTAGTCTTTAACAAATAGTTAACATTTAACAGAAAGAAAGACTTCACAAGATAGTGAACATTTAACAGAAAGAAAGTCTTTAGAAGATAGTGATCATTTAACAGATAGTGAACCAATCTGTTTCACAGAGAATTACTTACGAATTATCTCTGTACAGATGACTGTCCACAACACGTGCATTGACTGCACGCAGCATTAGTCATTGGCTCAACGGCTCGTGCAATGTTTACTTAACACCTATGATGTATTTTACTCATTTTAATACCCATTTACACTAAATAGGAAATATTTTTTAACTACAAATACTTCAAACGTCTTTATTTATTTTTCTTTTACCTCAAAAAAATGTTTGAGAATTTAATTTGTCGGAGTAAAAATGTTACATGTAATATGCTGTACTCATTAAGCCTCGTTGATGTCATGCTTATCAGTGATTGTAGTGGCAAAGTGAATATTCACTGCGGGATAAGTTTGATAGTGAACATGTAACAAAAGGTAGTTTGAGCCCATCACAGATAGTTAGTAAATGTGAAAACAGTATAAGGCTGGCAATCCTACTTCTTGTCATGCATAAACCCAGGATGGAATCCATAACTTGCACATATAATACATTTAAGTGTCATGATCTACAGCTCACAAGGTGGAACCCATTTACAAAATAAATTCCATTTGCTTACAAAATATCACCAAGAAGTTTATAATTACAGGGAAAGTTCTAGATGGAGCAAATGATGAACCACCTTTTCACAACAAGAATGTTCCAGTCTGATGGTCAATATAAACAGAACAATAAAATTAGATTGGAAGTAAGGGGGTTATTTCTAAGATTGAAAAGTATTTAACATGCAGATAAGACTCGTCACTGGTAACATATTGAACAATTACAATAAATCTGAATGTACAGTACAACATGGTGCTGCTATAAATCCAAGCAATATGTGTGATGAGTGCTTGAGGCTGGAAAAGATCAGCTTCTTTCTTCACAGTCTAATAACAATAATCTCTCTCTCCTACTTAATTTTAATGGTCAAATTCAAGAACGGAAGAGACAGAAATTATATTTATGGTCAAATCAACACAAACCTGGTCATATCTAGATTGGCATGATTTTTTCCCACAAGAAATTGCTTGTTCACAGAGATCTTTAAAACAGGAAAAAAACATGAGTACCCAAATAAACCCACGGGCAAGGCTTCTCTTTGTCATGTTCAAAGATGGGATTAAAACCATGATATGCGTAGGTAACAGACCTTAGGTTCCACAGAACAATTATTACACCACTTTGCTAATGGTTTCACACTGCTATCTTGATCCGTCTCGGGGAAGCATGTATTTTTATATTCAGATGTGCTAAATCAAATTATAAAAGAATACTATTTCTGATCTTTGAAATATATTCGAATAATCTTGCTTTGTGTCCTTTTGAGGGTTCTTCTTGGCCTAAGACATTCTGACACAAACAAGATGGTCGAAACAGGACTTGATACAATGAGACAATAATGGTAGCTTTTATTCCCCATTCTGTAAATGTTATTATAGAACTATAGCATCTTATAGTATTAGTGTGTGGTAATCTTACCAATACAAATCCTCTTTTCCATTCTTACTCATCCCTGAAACACTCATACAGCATGTAGCTGGCCCGGATCCAGGATTTTGTCGAAGGGGGGGGGGGGACATACACTGGAGCAAAGGGTAATAAGTTGCAACCTTGGATTGCTTGGGCGGAGACAATGCAAAAATCATGTTTATATCATCTACATGTATTAAAGAGCAGATATGTGAACTATAACAGTAACAGAGCAAACTAAAATGAAAATCAACTTTGTCACATGGGGGGGGGGGGGCACACGGGCGCACGGCCCCCTTGGCCACCCCCTGGATCCACGCCTGTGTACAGATAAACAAAGGTTACCAGTCAACAAAATATATGCCCACCACAACCTAGTTTGTCCCAGCTATTAACAGAAAAAAAAATCTTTAAATTTGTAAAAAAAATTATCAAATTATTTCTTGAGGCAGTTTCAGGTGCTATGAGGTGCTTTGTAGCTCAGAGAATCATTATTGAAATCATTCAAAATTAATAGGATTCTTCTTCTAAATGACATAGACAACAAGAAATCTGAAGAATAGACTTTTGAATGGCTATGGACAGCAGTGACGCCAATACACATAAGTAAGAAACAGAAGTAAGATAAGGACTGTTATACAGAAATGAAATGAGGAAGGGCTGCAATGTTCTTTAAAAAAAAATGTTTAAAATCGCGTTTCTTATTGAGTGGTCTATGGTCAGTGAGTACATGTAATCGCCAAGATCCCAAGTTAGTAAATGTTTTCTGTGGTAGATCTACTCAGTTCTAAACACACCTACACACACAAGCAAATTATCAAAACTGATGTCCCGAAATAACCTTGAGTGGAGCTTAAGCCCCATTTCAATCAACAAGCATCTATGAATGAAATTAACTATAGCATGAACAAATCTTACTCTAATCTCATAATGGTTTAAAGTAAACCTAACTTTATTATTATAATGCAGGCCAAAAATACCTTAATCGCAATACATCATCCAGAGATTTCTAGTCAAGAACTTTTCCATTATCAGAGATATATATAATTCTATAGACCTATTTGACGTTCTCGACTTGTTTGCGAGAAGCTGTAGAAAAGGCTACTACTCCTTATACAAATAGGTCATCTGTAAGATCTGTAAGCTAACATTTTCTTTATTATATGCCTAACTTCAACAGCCATTTTATGCCACATATTCATCAAAATTTTACGGCAACTGTCTTATTGTCCTCTTTTATTATATGGTAGTAACATCACCACTAATACACTTGCCGCTAGTTAATTTGTATGAACCATAAAACAGGATAATATGGCATTGACAAGTAATGTTAACACAAGAACTGCACATTGGTCTCAGACCAATACCTTCATCTGCTTATAACTGTAAGATTTTGTTTTGACTAAATACTATTCTATAAAGTACAGTACTGTTTTTGAAAATCAAAGTTCTTGGTCATCTTATTATGCAAATTACATTAAGTATATGAACTAGAGAGAGAGAGAGAAATGGGGTTTAACGTCCACTCAACACAAACTAGGTCACTCCGAGACTAACATATGGTTTCATTTTTTTTATTTCAATAATTCGCTTGCGTGTAGGGGTCTTTAGCAGTGGGAGGAAACCGGAGTGCCCGGAGGAAACCCACGAGGTTGAGAAGGCGCCCCTATCTCCATGCCACATACGCTCACACCAGGGCTCGAAACCACAGCCGCAAGCCAGAGGTGACCGGCCAGCTAGAGGTCGAAGCGCGGCACTCTAGACCACTAGGCCATCCCAACCCCCCAACTGTATGAACAACTGAATGTTCTTTTATCCTAACATGAAATTGAATTTTTATCACAGTTAACAGACAAAAGCCAGTCTACTTTGGCGTGCACGTTAAAGAACTCTTGGCAGATGACAATGAATCATTTTGCCTAACATAGAACACAAACAGAATCATCCCTAATTATAAAAATATGACAGCTGTGAATTGATTAGTCTAGACCAAGGTCATAAAACCTCTTATTTATCAAGTCAAAGTTTACTCAAATTTCATTCATTTGATGTTAGTACCAACACTAAAAGATGGAATGCATAGAATATCTTTTGGCAGTGAGAAGAAAGTAGATGGATATCACAACACCAAATTGCAATATGTTGGGTCAATCAGCAATAAGTTGAATAAAATAAAAATAAACAGACATGCAATTCTTCAACTCGGTCACATAGCTTGTCTTGATTAACAGGTGCTTAAAATAGTACATACATGTACAGTTCAATTTGTTTATAGATTATTTTTGGTTCGCATTGAGCTCTTTACTTAAAATGAATACCAGATTAACTGCAAGATTTACCATAATTCCAGATAAGAAAACTGGTTGTTCTGTAAATAAATGCATTCTGGAACAGGAAAAAAAAACATGTGTCAAGATTATCTGGGCCTATGTGAATCTCTACTCCATCTTGCCCCAACGTTTAATCATGATTATTCAACTTATTCTATTTTCATGTGAAATTAAATGCTATATGCGATTTAACCAGCTGTATTAATGAATCTGAGGTTTACATGGGACCCATAATCAATATCACATGACCTGTTCAAAGTAAATTAATTTCCCATCAAGTAGATGGAAGAGTGTTGGACTTTCAAATACTTAACTGGTCGGTCTTCCTAGCATTGAAAGTCTTAATTTATGGTTGAGCAATTATGTATAGATGGGGGAATAAAATGAGATAAGGTTTAACATTTTAATTTATTCTGTGCCGACTGGGATAATGACGACAGGTGTATGCTTGCAGTATGCTAGAAAGGAAATTTTACACTAAAGCGGTGGCTATGTCATATTTCGAATCACATCAGTCAAAGTTTTTTTATGTGTATGCCTATGCGTACACAGAAGAGAGGTGGGAGAGGAAAATGAGTTTAACATCCACTTGACACAAACTAGGTCATTTCGGGACTTTCATTTGGTTCAATTTTCTTTCACTAATTCGCTTGTGCGTAGGGGTCATTAGCAGTGGGAGGAAACCATAGAACCCAGAGGAAACACACAAAGGTTGTACAGGCGACCCTACTCCTTGTTAAATACAACCGGGGAATCGAAACCACACCAGCTTACTCAATGACAGACCTTATGATACAGTGTGCATGTGCTAACTATTTGGCCATCCCCCCCCACCCAATGTCTACAAGGAACCTTATTTAAGTCCCATTCAAATGACTGGAGAAAGGGAGAATTAAATCAATGCACATGATAATAAAACATGACATAGATACCATCGTAACTCAATCAAATATCCACAACATGGTCTATTAATAATATGTTATATAAACTTGACAACCTATCAATCTCAATTAATTGATTTCTATCCTACCTTATTCTATTTTTTAACGTTTTATACTCAGGGGTTTAAATCAGATATTCAGAAAGATTTTTTAATTTAAAAAAAAAAGAGGGGGATTGGGTACAGCAACATGATATGCAAAATGACATCTTAAGTAAAATAACATGGGTGGAGGGGGAGTGTGCTAAAATGGCGACAACAGTGAAATTCCACTTGAATATTTCACTCACACCTCCCTGACAGTCAGCTTGGACTTGTACACCACATAAGCTCCCAAAATCTTCAGAAAATTAGGGAACCAGTAAACCCAGAATATTACATGTACCAAGTATTGAGCGCTCGTACTGACACTGGAATACATGTAATCTGGGTTACATGGAACGCAGGTAAATTATTTCAATCTGATCGCAATTAATAAGATAGGATATTTTGTGTCTCAACTCAATGTATTATTGTCATTCTTTCTATAAAATGGACATGAAGGTTACATGTACGTTACCATTAAGACAGTTAAATAATAAGTTAATTGTCTTTTACCATTATTGGTCATCAGGAGACTGACATTGCTTTAGTTTCCTACAAATGCTTTAAGCCAACTTTATGCAAGCAACTAATTGAATAAAGATGTACCATATGTTATTTCCAAAATGATGTGTTGAGTGGACTTTAAACCCCTTTTTCCTATCGAAGATATTAAATAATATATATATACATGCACAACCTTCTTACATGACCGACATATTTCTTCAGGAACTAAGTTTTGTTATATTGTAATGTTACACAATGGGAAACATCCAGGACTTGCTGCCAACGCCAGAAAGAAAATATTGTGTAGCAGCATTATTAGAGAATTTCTGGTAACCATAGTGATTGTTATTGGTGACAGTCTCTATTCTAGTCATTCTGAGGATTCTTACTGCCAGCTGACATCCAAAGCACATACAGTTGTACTTATAATAGATGGAACAAGAGAGGACAGATAGATGAATAGAATTATTATAAGATTGACTATAGATAAAACCAAGACAATGAATTTAAAGGCATGACAGATGGAAGAATGAAATAATAGATAATAAAAAGAAAAAGATGAAGTGCATATATATTATTTGAAATAAAGGTTCACCAACATCAAGGGATGACATCACATCTGTATTTTAATAATTTATATCACATTTGAAGCTAAATATGGACTGCAAATGACAGATTTCGCTCTTACTTAATAGTTGAACTTTATACATGTATGCAATTTGAAATGTATTAAATCTTTATGATTATGTGACACATGCATTAATTAAGTACATGCGTATATTGAATAGTTAATCAATATTGTATCATAAACTTGTTAGATAATATTAATGGAGCAGTATAATATATTAATTCTAGTCAATGATTGTCAAACATTATATGATAACAGCTTTATCACTATATATTATAGAATAGTGAAGTTTAGAGAAGATGAAAACATGACGACAGTCTGATACCCCATCACCCATAAATAATGTTATTCCTAATTGGTCCAATGGACAACAAATCAGGTAATGATGATTTGTTTGTTGAACTTGGAATCCTATTAGTGTAGATGTACCACAATTACGCAGTCATATTACTTGTTCCTATTTTTAGCATCATCATAAGGAATACTTTTTTTAAATTACATCCAATCAAATTATTTCTACGCACTTTTAGTACAGTATCATTAGTAAGACTTTTTCGTTAATAACCCTGAAATCAGATTTTTATTCAATCAGAACATTACCCAGGTAGCGCAATCACATAACACGAAACACATTGCAAATAAAAACTAACATCATCATGATAAATATGCCAGTTATCTCCCTTGAGAGATCAACGAATACACTTGCTATTGCAGTCACCACTATTATATAATTGAATGGCACTGAATGATAAATGACTTTGTAATGACTTTAAGTTTAAAGTGCTGGTCTTTCAGATTCAAATTGAAAAATCAAAGCTACAGTATAAATATGCACTGGACTCTCAATTCATCTGTTTCTAATGTTCTAACAAAAGGGTAGCAGCAGCTTGTATTCAGGGTCTACCTTTAAGGAAAAAGTGCATCAGTGATGTCATCAATATAACCAGATCCTTCAATATAGAGTCTTTAGTAAATCAATTACATACTATTCATCAAAATGAATTAATTATCCTGTTTCTACTCATTTCAAATGACAATTCTATCAGCTACATTACAGTCATAGTTTTGATCTTTAATAATTTTGTATAACATGCTTAATGATTTTTTTGAATATCCAGATTAATTAGACGTAACTATTCAATGATGTAATGCAGATTAATGCTTGATTAATATAGAACATGTTAAGTAGGAAAAAGTCTCTAAAAATATGTTCCAGAAGGAGGAAGGGGGATTATCGAACGACTGCTATATTATACATGTATGGTATATGCAATTTCAAACCAGGGTTTGTACATGACAAAGAATTTTCCACAAGTTTCTTTTAAAATACCCTTGCACAAGTTAGTTATTGCACTAAATACATGTATAAACTGTGTGTTAGTGAATGAATGAATAAAATGAGGTTTAATATCCTAGTTTTTCAGAGTCTCGGGTAGAGTCGACATTAGGTGAATCATTTACTTAATTACATTTCATTTTCTTTTCTTTCTGAGAGTGCTAATTCCTGTTAAATTTAGCAAGGCACTGAAGTGAGACAGGCTGTTTTTCAAGGTAATTTGAGTAACTGTTTCTATGGTATTTATTATCAAATGTGAATAACTTGACAGTTTTTGACATCATCACCTGAATTATGGAATGAATTACCAATTCTATTTAGTGTATCACAGTAATTTATTAATACATTATTGAAATAAATAATGTAGGCCATTCACCTGTTATTGAAAGGGAAGTTTTATTTACTGTTGTCTATCACATGCTTTAATCGCAATTAGCATGAAAATTCTGCGTAGTTTGATCTTACAATATCAATGGAAACGGTAACAATTACTAAATATGAATGGTCGAACATGGTACATTGTATATACCAACTTAATAGTAGTCTGTCTCAAGGCCATGTTCATGAAAACTCAATTTCATTATTTAAATTATACGTGATTTTAAAATTGAATGAATTGAGGTTTAACATCCTACCTGCACCAACTGAGCAAATTAAGATAACATTATGTATTGTGCTATGAGAGAAGTTTAGATACTGTTCTTTGCACTACGGACCAGGTATCATCCAGATTTTACGAAAAAAGGAAAGAAACTACCATTACCGTCTCGAATCGAATACACCTATCCAGTCAAATCCAGTCAATAGATTGCCGTCTAGAATGTGTTAAATACCGTCAAGATTCATCAAAAACTGCCCAGTTTGTGCTACCGTGTAGATTTCAAAACACCGTTTTGTTTTAACCTAGATCGTCTACTTTACTAGTTTCTCGGGATGTTTTTAGAAATTAACATTACCATTTAGATTTAAAAGGGGTTTAGTTTATAGACACAGCATTTATTTTCCCGGACGTTGTCCAGAAATGAACCACTGACAAGGGGAAACGATGCAAGAAAATCCCAAGGAATATTCTCAGCTAACATCTGGATCTAACATGGAACCTCCAGGTCAGTGATGCAGAGCCGAATTGAGCCACTGTGTCTCCCGTTTTAAAGACACATGTACATGTATATTCTTATAAGCATAATTTGGTGTAGAATTATAAGTTGTGTTTTTAAAATGCATATATCAACTGTTATATAATGTCATAAAAGAAAAATGTCTGGACATTAAGGTGGTATAATAACACATGTACATGTACATTAGCACTCCACAAGCTGTTACACCGAAACATCTTACCTAGTTTAAAATTACTTTCGACTATGTATGGTGTGCATTAAGTGCCACAAATCAATATCGAAACAATGTAAATGTTGACTACAGTATATTAGAGGTTGTTACTTGTCATATATATATATATGTATCATTGTTGGTTTATTGTTTTGAAAATCAGCCCATGTCGCAAAATAGCTAAATGATGACATTCATAAGAGCTTTCAATCGATTCAAGAAAGGGTAATAACTGAAGCAGTAATTGTTGAAATTCAATAATATTCTTCGCTATAGAATATAAACTAAACAGTGTAGTCAAATTGCAAGCATAATGAGTTTATAACCTTTCTGGCTAGAGTTCCATACCATTTATAAGGAGAACAAGTAGATTGATTCAGATGATAATTTTTCTCGTCTCTAGAAATAGAATAAAATGGGGTTCTATGTCTCAGCTTCACAAAAACTCCATCGGCTTCCAGTTCAAGCGAGGGTTCAATTTAAAGCTCTTGTGAATGTGTTTAAATCAATTTATTCTCACACTGCATCTTATTACTTCAAATAACTCTTGGATTTCTATACTCCCCCCTCCATCAAACCTTCAATCTTCAAGTGATGATAGCATATTCACGGCTCCTAAATATAATAGACTTTCTGGTGAATATGCTTTCTCCGTCAAAGCAGCAAATATGTGAAATGATCTTTCAAAAACTCTCTTCAATCCAGAGCTTTATAAGCCTAACTTAATAACACATTTATTACAAAAGTGATGCACTTAGAATATAAAATGCTATATAAATCGAACAATAATACTAATAATTGTAATGATAATACTTTGGTCATTTTGAGACAAACATGTACTTCTTTTTATGGTAACTGTGCAGTTTTTCCATCTACTCTTTGTGAATTTTTAACTGTAAATGGCTCTTTATTGTGTACATGTGTACAGGATCTTAGCTTTCTATCCTATCTACATGACTAGGCAGTAGGGCGAGAAGGTACACTTTAATTACCGAGGTTCCTCCGGGGCCACTTCAAGGTTTATACCTGGGATATTCCAAACAGACCCCTTACTATGTTACCATAGAGCAGAAATGCATATTGGAATTTAATGTATCAAATCCTTGAATACATTATTTTCATGTAAGTGCCAGTAAATAGGAAATATAGTATTATAGGCCATGGGCTGTTTTAAGCAAGGCAGGTGCTCTATTGTAGTACATCACAATGTAGTCCTACAATCTCATTATTCTACTTCATCTCCAATCAAACTTGAACAATCCCACAAATGTACATCAATCCTACATTTTCGTAATCCTGGGATTGGATGCAATTGATCATAGGCCTTTAAAAAACTGTTGGTTTTCTAATTTCTGTCCAATTACCAATAAAAATATTGTAATTTTAGAGCAACATTATTTTATAACAACATGTGACTATATTATATTTTACAACAACTTGTGAGTATCTTATATTTTACAACATGTGACTATATCATATTTCATAACAACATTTGACTATATTTTATTTTACAACAACATGTGACTGTATTATATCTTACAATGATTATATTTTATTTTGCAGCAATCTGTGATTCTATTTCATTTTGCAGCAACATAAGATTTTATTTTACAGAAACTTGTGATCGTATTTTATTTTACAACAACTTGTGACCGTATTGATTATTGAAACCGTGTGTCATTTATAGACCTGACAGATTGGACATTTCACGATGAAGATAATTAATATTTCATAACGGTAATTGTGAACCTACAACCCCCAGTGTAAAACTATTAAATCTATTGGTCTATAAAACTTGTCATTGCTAATTATAGAATTACTGCAATTGCTACTTTCCTGCAGAACATTTTACTATATAATATTTTTTATTCTACTTCCGTTCAATAGTTGGATCATGATAACTAAAAACATAGTGACATCCGGTCTGTATCATCAAATCCGTTAACAATGAAATTTAAAAAATAAATAGCATTTTAATCAAAATTTCAGATGCTCTCTGCAGATTGACGCATAAAAAGATATAGGGACATAATCTCAGGCCCATAGCTACCAAGCGTGAGGGGGCAAGAGCGGCAGCTGCCACCCCTGGAAGAAATCAGGCATATAATGGGGAAAGTTTTGGTTATTCCAATATGGGCCTTTGGTGCCCTTTCCATTGGATGCAATACGAAACCAACTACCAACATGCCTGTCTTGCCCTCCCGCTAGCTACAAGCCGAAATCTTTAATTTGAGGCAGCCAAAGTGGTTTTGGAGGTCCAGGGTCTAATTCTGGTTGTGACCAAAGTCCTTTGCCAGGATTTTCCATGGTACTTAACTGGGCGGGTGTTAGTTCCAGATTTTCTTTTTATGGAAATTTCAAAACACTATAATATAAGTTTAGGAAAATAGTCCAGATTATTATTAGTCTTGTATGATTTCAAACAATAACATAAAAACAGCCACATGTAGCCGGAAAGATCATGTGATTAAACTATTTCCACCGATAGCCAGTCAACTCTGATTATATGTTGATCGTGATCAAGTGAGCTAGAGTCCGTCAGTTATCATGGTGTGAAGTAGACAATAGCAAGTGTTATCAGATCTAATCTACAGAATCTTGAGAAACGCTCATACCAGGGTCCATTCTATTGTCAACAACGTCCATGAGAACAGATCCCAAAATTATCTGTAATACATATGTAATACAATATTGAATCTACAGGAGCACCTGAAGTCCAACATAAATTGCTTTTCAGTGGTGCTATTACCTTCCATACAAAATATTTATCAATCTGTACATTTTAATAGTCTAATGCTTTCTTTGAAAGGCCGGGACAATAAACAAAGACCAAAAAAGTTCTACATGCATATCATGTCACTTCTTATAGTTCATTACGTCTTATGACGTGTAAAAGGAAAAACTTATCTCTGAAATTCTGTATTATTATTTTTTATGTTTTCCGAATCAATATGGAAGCCAGTTATACATTATATTACATCTGATTGGCTTAGAGTAGTTAATACCACAAGCTTCGATGAGTAGAGTTAGATTCTATTCTATCCCAGATTGCCTGAAGCAATATCTTAAACATGTGTCGACATTGTATGGTTTGTATGGTACAGGAAGTTAGCTACTCAGATTTGTCCTGTTTAATGTATAAAGGTACAACAGAGATTTGATAACTACGGAACTCCTCAAATAAGACATGGTACCGAGGTGTTCTAAAAAGCGCAAGCATACACATGACCCACCTTCTTTCTTTTTAAGTTGTCTTATTTGTTTTTCATTGTGTGTGCTTAATTAATTGGCCCATCTGCACTAAATACATAAAGGAGTCTTAATTATTAAGATCATGTTAATTATATAATTCTCTAATTTTATAGATTGAGGCTCAGAAACTAAATGATAGATGAAGGTTCTGAAACTTTTGATAATTCAATGCTCTTAAACTTTTGATAATTTCAATGCTCTTAAACTTTTGATAATTTCAATACTCGGAAACTTTTGATAATTTCAATGCTCTTAAACTTTTGATAATTTCAATACTCTGAAACTTTTGATAATTTCAATACTCTGAAACTTTTGATAATTTTAATGCTCTTAAACTTTTGATAATTTCAATACTCTGAAACTTTTGATAATTTCAATACTCTGAAACTTTTGAATTATGTCCTACTTCTTTATCATATTATACGTCCATGCGATATTGAAAAAAGAATGTAAGACTATCTGTCCAAGCAGTTTGATAGATTGAGGCAAAAAAAACTTTGATGGAGTTTAATGATAGATTGAGGCTCAGAAACTTTTGATAGATTTCGATGTTCTGAATTTTGATAGTTTTTCAAGGTATACAGGGGCTCTGAAACTTTGATGGAGTTTAATGCTAGATGGACGCTCAGAAATTTTATGAATGTTTTGGTCCTCATAGACCCAATATATACATGTTTAAGCCTTGGGGTATGGAGGATTTCGGGAAAATGACCCCTGAACAAATTATTTTGGTTTATTAATTGAAACATGCATGGGAACAATAACAATTTTGATGAATGAAGGTGGCACATTGTGGCAGAGAGGCATCCAGGCCACTGACCACAACGCAGTCTCTTACAAAAACTTCTTTGTATCTAGTCTTTATGGCGCCAGTGATTGATTTTTGTTCAGAATCTTTTGTTCTTTTGTTGTATATGCCATAGGAGATATAAAAGGTTATTAGAGCAGCTAATAAATAAAGTTGGTTATAGCCATGAGGAGATTATTTCTTTACAAAATTTACGGCAAGTCTTGCACTCGATACATTAAATCAGAATTAAAATCACACCATTAGTTTAAATACAGAAAATAAATAAATTGAAGCTTTTTAGTTCTAATTTGAGATCAAACTGCATCTATAAACTACATAAATATTTCTTTGTTTTTTTTTAATTATTTTTAAACAGGCCAAAATTCTATTAGGTTTCCTTGTCAGCAGGAAGCCCCAGAAAATATTGCAGGTTTGAGACGGAAAATATGAGTTTCAAAGGGATATAGAATCAAGAAATTTTAGAGCATCTGAAAACTTCAAAATGTTCTTGTGGTTAAACCACTGATAAATAAACTAAATAGATGTTTGTTTTGAACACATAAATTTGTTAGAATCATTAAAAGAGAAAAGCATTTGAAAATAAAACTGTCTAAAGTTTTTTACGATGTGCTATAAAAATGACCCGTCTATCCCTATATCGTGATAGGATGCATGATTGGTACAGACTATTCAACAATATATAAATACTACTTTATACATTGCTTCACATTAGTTTGATTACTAGGGTATTCCCCTAAGTGTGATAGCGGAATAATCAAGAGCCAGGGTCAATCAGCATGAATATTTAACTTGTTTTTAATCTGAGATGACATGATTGACAGGTGATTAACACAATGATTATTAGTATTTCTATAAAGAGATGAAAGAGTTCATTCTTGAAATGAACTCAATGCACAACAAACCAGACCATTTACATATATAACACCGTATGACTTTCAGGGAATGTAGCTCATCGACAAGTGTTCTCCAAGTATCAGAAATGAATACCAATTCTTAGAATGGATCATCAATACTTTATTTAGGAGCAAATAACAGCAACAATTAAACAAGTTAGAACTTCCTATAAACTGGACCTCCAACTAGTATATGTAGGTTCCCTAGGCTGGTCTCTCCAACTAATTGATTTATCTTGCATACAATGTACATTTGTCATTTCTATAATTTAGCTACTATGAAAGTGTTGACATAAAATGTAATTATTGAAGGATTAAATGTTTTAACATGTAAAACAATAGTTAAAGAAACATAACAGATTAACCACTTTAGTTGCCAGCCTGTCATAATTTAAATTGACCAGATTAATTGCTGTCTGCCTCTAATGACTAACCAAGCATTAATGAATATTCAACTGTAGATTTGAAATTAATAGAATTAAAACATTATTAACATATGACCTAGGCATTGGTCATATATATCTCAAAAGTCATGAACAATATGAGAAGAGTTTGGCTCATGCAATACAAAGAGTCAGTCATTGGTTTTAAGGTGTCTGATGAAGAACGGGTGCTGAGTCTCAATTCTGCACTACTTAAAATTAAGTCTTGGTCTTTTGATGATATAACTCTGACTCGGCTTATTTACCAAATCCCTCTCATTGTCCAGACAGGGCGATTTTTTTTAGGCGAGTTATAATTTTTGATTTCTGCCAATTTAGGAGAACTTTTTTCCAATCTCCAGCAAAATGTTGAAAACAATGACTGAATACCGTGATATAAATAGAAATGTTAAGTTATATTGGCCATATATAAAATGTGTTGTAATGATGTATAACTTAATGTTTATTTTTGATATATTGAAGCTTTAATTAAAGGCTGTATATGATGATACCTCTTGTGTCATCTGACAGTGGGGTTCTACATGTTATTCATCCTACCTTTTTTTTGTTTTCACTTTGTTCTTTATTTCATTCTCATAAGTTTATATACACTATTTAATATCAGTCTAAATATATCATCCTTTACGCTCCACTAAACACAAATACGGCCACATCTTTCCTAGAGCATCAATTTGCTTATCCAATAGAAACAGTCATCCAGTGATTGGAAAATCGTTTCTTTGATACAGTTTGTGCAGTTACTGGAAAATTGGCTGCCTCTTAACTCTCCCAGTATTAATCGCAAAATCCACACAGCGCTGTCTACAATCATATATTAGCTATATGAGATTCCCTTAAAGCAGAAAAGTGTTGATTAATTCAAGTCCGAAAAATTGGAAATCATTAATAATAATCCTCAGATAATAATGATTGTTAAATATATCTACTATAAGTATTATCAGTGAAAAAGATCCTATATATAGGACGTCAAACACCTTGTGATGTCACAGAGAGAATTTTCTCATGTATTAAAAAAATATATACTTCTATTTAATTTAGATGGATAATAACAGAATGAAGTAGATGGTGGTTAGTTTACAAACGATTGGATGTTCTGGCTAAACAAGTAAAAGAAAACTGTAGATCAGGAATCGAGCATGGTCTAAAAGCAGCCATCTTGTAATTGTGGAGTCATACAAGCAATTGATGTGAAGTTGTCCAAAGAACAAGTTTCATGTTGATCATACTTGAATTGATGGGGCCTTAGCATATTATTGAAAAACGTCTCCCCCAGGAAGAACAACAGGATGAGTAGCATCTGGGACCCAGTTCACAGTCACCAGAGTTTGACATACCCTGTATTATTTCTTATAAGAATTAATTTATATATACATGTAGTAACTAGTTTATATTAGCTAGCACCGAACAATGTTTCAATTCCATTCACAAAGAGCAGCAGGACTGGGTCATCATTAAGGCTCTTTTTGCCACACTTAAATTCCACAGGCTGCGTCTTTAATGTAGAAAAGGAAGAGGCGTCATCCCCTACAGTGGAGACCATGTTGACTTGTATCTATGTTGAGGTTATCTTACAGTTACCACATACTACAGTTGCAATAATTGTACTTGTTGGTGGCAAAAGTTTGTTCCAACCCAACTGATCTATCCTTTTCCGGCTTAGAACTTTTCAGCAAGCCCTTGTAGAATTTTAAATTGTTTTAATCATCTAGATTATTATCTAAAGACAACTTTTAAGTCCTTAGTTTTGTTAAATTCTATTAAATAAAATGATTATTGGCAGTCTGGCACATTAGATAATATCTCATTCTGTCAAAAACAGCCATCTGGTAAACATATAGATAGGTCATCCTATTCTATCCTGATAGTCACAACCACTCCATATTAACTTGCTTCCGCTGTAACACATAATATAGTCTGGAACAAATTGTTTTAATTTTGTATCCAGTATCAAAGGTCATGCAGAGATTCTCTTATACATGTATGTCTTATGATTGGATGAAAGAAAAAAAAAGAACTTCCCACTGTATTTGAAATAAGTAGAATGCATCTTTAACTGGTGGATTGAGACCAAATTTCCCAGAAGACATTGTGTAAACTGAATGTGCAAATAGCCAGCCAGACAGTTACCATAAATACACAATAGATGCTATTTTGTCCAGACTAATATTCTTAGTTGTCAAAGTGGAGATAATTCAAGTCTTGTATATCCTTCGTGTATCTCCCTTTTATATTACATGTGACAAATGTCATTTTTTAACTAATAAATAACAAAAAGAGTTTTCAAACTCTGTATTTTGGAAATGTGATTTATTCTTTTGTACAGTAAGCTGTAGATGGGTAATTTATACTATATTCTTACACCATTTAAAGATTATGAATCAATAACAACCATGGTATCTTAAAGATTTATTCCTTTGAGAATCATAGCTTTGATTATATAATCATTGCTGATATATCCAAATTAGTAGAAAAAAGAAGATTACTATTCTAAATAAACCTCATCAGTTATTTGTGGCAAAATTAGTCTTTTTTATTCAAGATCTAAAAATACAGCCATTATTACTTATAGAGGGAGAAATGGGGTTTAACGTCCACTCGACACAAACTAGGTCATTTTGGGACTAACATATGGTTTAATTCTATTTCAATAATTCGTTTGCTTGTAGGGGTCTTTAGCAGTGGGAGGAACCCAGAGTACCCAGATAAAACGCACAAGGTTGGACAGGCGACCCTACTCCTTGCCACGTACAACCGGGGATTATGACTTATAACATGGAATGGGTGAACGATACATGAATGCCTATATGCTTTATTATCAACATCATTAATACCAGCATGCACATTAGACCACTTGGTCACAAAAACCTGTTGAAATATTATATAGATAAGTAAAGATATATTTCCTTGATAGTGCGTTATAAACGATTCGAAAACATACATGTAGATAGATATATGTTAGTTAAAAATATTGTGTTTTTTGCACATCTACTGAAAAGTGAGATTTTTGTCACTTTATATTAGATGTATATAGGCAAGGAAATTAAACGGTTCTTAGATCAGTTGCTAAGCATAACGCACTAAGTCAGTGTTTACAGATCTGTCAACTGAATCAAGATCAGGTCAATAATATATCGAAAAAATCATTTCCGTAAAATCCGGCAAGTTATCAATCTAAAGTTTCTGTGATGGCTGGCACAATTAGCCAATGGCACGACTTGTTACATAAACACGCTCCAATCAATAATTATGGTACTTGAAGTCAATGTCCGGAACAATACACTACATGACCGTATGAGGATACTGGTGAAAATAACAGGAGTGCCATTAGTTTAGTAATTACTGTCATCTGTATGGTGGACGATGAAATCTCAATTAATCAAGGAAAAAATAATCAAACCAATTTCACATCTTCTTTACCTTGGATGGCAAGTAAAATGCTACATGTATATTGCATACATATATACACAACGAATAAATCTTTTAGCAAAATGTGAAAGAGAAACATTTTAATGTTTACTCAATACAAACTAGGTTGTTTTGTGACTAACATACATGTATTTTACAACAACGTATTTTGTCAGCCCTGGCAATCCCTATAAGATCCCGAAGGCATTTCTCAATCCACTTGAATGCCCTGACCACTCAACGACCACTTAACCATCCCTGTCCCAACTTCTTTAAATCTAGCTGTAATGTCACGTAAATCAGAACAAATTAGCTGTTTGTAATCAATTATTTAATAATCTAATACACAAGCTGAATACTGATCACAATTAATGTTATCATACCAGGCTTTCCCTATAACCAGTGGTATTTCGAGTGGCTAATTTTTGTAGATAATCGATGTAAGTGTCAATTGTCTAAACTAACCCATCGCCATTCTCTCGTTCATTGTAATAATGACGTCAGATTCATTTGACTCTTCAAAAACAATAAAAAAGAGACTCATTTCACTATAAGTATATGTCTTCTGAATGGGGTAATGAATTTAAAAGTTATTTGAGCAAAATCAGATCAGAATTGACTGAGTAAAATGTAATTTATATGAAGGTGTCTCACTTGTATGAAGATTATTCGAAATTATGATGCACGCTACGAATTTTGCGCCAAGCCTTGAAATGTACTCCGGCCCTGCCGTAGCTAAGTAAGCACGATGCTGGATCACTATCCAGGAGATCCCTGGGTCCAATCCCAGCTTTTGCTGGGAAAGTCCTCAGAGTTTTCCGGTGCGTTTCCTTTTGTCAGTGGCCAATTCATAAGCCTGTTTGATGCAGAATAGTACATTTCATATCATTCCATTTGAAATTTACTATCAGCAAATTCAAAGGTTTTCGCAGGTTTTTTTTAATTTCTCTGTTGAAATTTTTGCTGATCATTAGGAAGCTGTAATTCATGTGAGAAAATAACCTAGGATATTATTAATCAATGTGAACAATACACAAATGGGCCTGTAAATGAACCTGAAGACATTAACATTAACAATGCTTTATGGAAACAAGCATTCCAGAAATGGTTAATGAAATTTATTGAAAAGTCCCTGCGGGTTTATTGTATAAACCACTAAGTGTACAAAAGTCATGCCAAGAAAGACAAAATGTGACAATAAAAAGGTCAAAGGTCAATACAATGTGTCCCTTTAAGGTTGAATATTCAAGAACAAAATCAACATGGCTTCTCCTAGAGCTGTCCAATCACTCCGAGTCATTCTTCTAAATGGACATTTAAATTCCCTGGAGATCTATAAAAATAATCAACTGGTGGAGTGGCAGTATAATAGGGCCAGATTGAATAAATGGCGGTCAGCGTAATGATAATGCGTCTGTAAATGATGCCCAGTCTAACAGTGTTCACCGGAGTCAAGGACAACAGCCAATTTAGAAAGGGCATATCTACCTCAATTAGAAGCAGTTATCAAAGTCTTGACCGTAGTGCTTGTGAAAGGATACAGTCTAAAAATAACCCAAGATTTTAATTTTTTCAACACACCTTTATTTAGGGCTGCAACGATTTGCGCCATGCCACGATACAATGCGCATCACGATTCAGTCTACGATGCGATTAATATCGTGATATAGGAAAAATATTTATAAATCGTGTAAAATTTTTACTGTGAGAATTCAATGGCCTATTTCAAGTGTCGAAAACACCTTAACACTTTCTGAAAATAAAAAAAAGTTGTTTTGCTCATGGACTTATTTACGCATTTAAAAGAATATTAGTCTATTTTTATGAAATTATTATTTGGATAACAAATCGCGATACCGACATTGATTGTATCGCTCATCGTGGATTTTTAAAACGTCGCAATTCAGCGATTCATCGATGAAACGTTGCAGCCCTACCTTCATTCAAATGCCACACTACAGTAAAGCATGTGACAACACTCATGGTGCAACCAGAACTAGAAATTTTCCTTTGAAAGGAGTAGAAAACCAACTAACAATTAATTCTGACACAAAATATTAAATTATTTTGAAATTGAAGACATCATATTGATGTTCAATCTGCCCAAAATTTGGATGTTATGTTTAACTCTACTATGGATATGTCCAAACAAATTGTCGCAGTATCAAAGGCATGTAACTTCCAACTGTACAACATTGGTCGCGTACGAAAATACTTAAACACAGATTCAACTAAACTGTTAGTGAACTCATTAATCGCATCTAGTCTGGACTATTGTAATTCGTTACTTTATGGTCTTCCAGCTTCTTCTTTTCGCTCCCTACAAAAAATACAAAACACTGCCGCACGTCTGATCACCAGAACAAGACTACGTGACCACATTACACCTGTGCTCAAATCCCTCCACTGGCTCCCAATTAACAGGTGTATTCATAGTACAAGATAATCCTTCTAACTTACAAGTGTATCCATGGTTCAGCTCCTAATTACCTGAGTGATCTTATAAAAATCAAAAGTGGAGATAGAACAACTCGATCAAAACACGACCTAGTTGTTCCAAAAACTTTTAAAGTGTCGTGTGGTGATATGGCTTTTTCAGTGGCAGGACCCACCCAATGTAATAAACTCCCAGCAACATTAAAGGAAGCCAAAACAGTAGAGTCCTTTAAAACATCCCTTAAGACCCACCTATTTAACTGTGAATACCAAACGTGACAGAGCGGCTCAGTGCCATTGAGTAGAACAGTTCTAGATGAGAGGCGCTATATAAATTCATTATTATTATTATTATTAAAGATCAGGTGGTTTGGATGATGTCACAAATACATTCTTTAATGAAGAGTTGAACTGGACAGGGACACTTAGAGTTCCTGTATATTATCTATATAGCAACAGACAGACTATCTTCTTTAACTGAGCATCTTGACAAACCAAATTGGTTTTCCATAATATCAATATGCTAATAGGTACTATTACAAAGCAATGAAATCCTTATAGTTGGCCAAAATAGTTGTTTGTCTGAAAAAGATATAACACCAAAGATATAAGCATTGAAGAAGGCATACCCTTTAGCATGCTTGAGTATAAATGCATATGTGCATTCAGAAATGACCCCGAGTTCAACCTGCATAGAAAAATTTTTACTTCCAGGAATTTTTACTTCCAGGAATTTTTACTTCCAGAAATTATACTGCTGTTAGACATCTGTTTCTTTGATGTGCCATTATCTGTGGGCACAACACTGTTACATACATATCTTAGTGCTGGTACTAAAATAGCTCCTTTACTAAAAACTATGTTCATCTCAGCTAATTTTCTATCGATTGACCTCAAATAAAATTTTTGATTCATTCAAATTTAAACGCAACCAAACTGTACCAAAAAATGCAACAAAATCAGCAATTTCACATCCTTTTTAAATGCATTAAGTTCAAAGTTATTTCTTGGTCTAATTCATCAATCTACGTCCAGTGATATGTTTTTCCTCCCTGTTCACGTCTTTGTAGTCGTTTGACATTTATAGCCATGTTGATTATGAAGGTAATTATAGAAGTGATTATTCTATTAATTGTTTCTAGACGTACAGACGGACAAATCACTGATCTTTCAGATTTCAACATCTCATTTTCTTGTAATTAAACACTGTCTAAACAATGTCTTGAACACCGTATGATTGGATTTAGGAAACAAAAAGGAAACAGAGGAATTTAATAACCCTGCCATGCAATAAATGTTTACTTCATTTTCAACTACTAATTTTATTTATAATAGTCATTTGTTAGTAAAGATAAGTTTGCCCAAGCCGTCAGTGTTTTGGTTATTCCAACTGTTTGATAAATAGAATATTCTGGTCATTTTGAGACTAAGAGAATAAGCATACACTACCCAAACACAGGGGCGGATCCAGAGAGGGGTTTGGGGGGTCCAACCCCCACCCTGCTCAGCTACATAAAAAAAAATAATGACTTGCATCAATGAAATAACATCCCAAAGTGATCTTACATCAGTATAAAAAACGGTTTCTCTGTTTAAGAGCTCAATTTGTATGTATTTTAGAGACGATGATGGCAGATTTCTGTAACAGACACCTGGCAAACCCCCTCCTGCCAAAATTCCTGGATCCGCCCCTGAAACAGAAACACAACATCGGCTACAATGTGTATATATATATATATCCAAAAATATTAACACAACTGTCTGCACTACTTTTGTTTTATGGTAAACGAAAAGATAAAAGGTATGCCAACACAAAGTGATTTCAAAACTGATTTAATAACATTTTAAAGTACTTTTCGTCCGTCTTGGGACTATTCATAAATAATGTAGAAGGTGTTGGTTAACCAAATTACTAGCTTATAAGAGGTAATTTATTATAAATCTTCTGACAAACAATAAATAAACTTTTTTTAAAACGAAAGCTCCAGTTTCATGAATTGTGCAATAAAGCTAAAGTGTCAACTTTTTTTCTAAAGAAATGAAGTGGTAGTAGTATTTCAAGCACGTTATAGTTAATTTGACACTTAGTCCATCAATTTTACAATTTACACACCTTTTGATTGGTTTATTGACATTTTCAAGCCGACATGTGATTGGTTTACGCTTTCAAGTAATTATTTTTAGCACTCAACTTCTCATGAACAATTTGCCATGAAAATGTGTTCATGACGCCTACTTAATTGTAAAACGTCTTACTCACAAAATTATTGACATCAATAAAGCACGAACTGAGCCAAAAATAAAGACATGTTTCTGCACAAAAAATACTCATTCAATTTTAAAAGTTATAATGGCTTCTTGTACACTCTTGTCGATTAAGTTTAAGATTATCTTTACATATTATTTGCAGACCACCCTGACATACTGGATCTACCCTTGCATGAACTGTACTTAGAATTCATCCATTCATCCAGTTCATGCATTATTTCATTTATGTATTAAAATTGATTTTCAAATTATTATTTGTGGCTTGACACAGACAATTTTATGTCTTTGATCTGCTGAAAAGCAAATTAACGCAAAAGAAATAGGAAAATGTGATTTGATGACCGGGATCGTTTATTTCTCACTTTTTTTTAATTTCTGTTTTAATATTCCCAACATTTGATAATGAAACAAAGAAATACTATGTGCTGCATCAGATAAATGTATTTATAGACCTGAACCAGTAAATCAGCAAAGAAATACTTAACGTCCTACTGTTCTGCTCAAGCTGGGCTGATGAAGAAGCAAAGAAAAGAAACATGCATGTACATGTAAGTTGAAGGTACTATTTTAAGGCATTTTGTTTGTAATTCTTTTATCATAATCATAGAAGACTTTAATGAATGAATAAGTGACACATAAATCATCCCTAAACAGTTGAAATTTGTCAAAGCATTAGTAAAGAGATACACTGCTGTCCAGGCAAAATTCTTCTCCCCTCGGAAACCTAGAACAAAATTTACATGTTGGTCTTAAAATTACCAAACTTAAGTCAACAAGATGTTAAACTCAATTCCATCCCTTTGTTACATTTAAATTTGTTATAAAAAAAAAATTAATTTGAACAATAAATAAAGACTATAATACCATGTTGAATTAGAATACCACAGATTCGAGGCACCGAAAATGCAATAGCAAATAAAATGCCAGGATCAAACCATAATTCTAAAGACAGGAAATCTTGCTGTGTATTATCAGAAATAAAGTTTATATATATTCATAATTTTTAACATTATAGTACATGTAGTCTGAAATAGTTAGAAGTTGTAGCCATGAAACATGTATTATATACATGTATATATATTTATGTCATAGTTTGCTAGTAATCTTACTTCATATCCAATAATAATACACAAACACAATAATTTACCCAATCAAAAAATAATCCAGAAAATTTGTGCTGATGTGGCATGAATGTGACACCAATATATTTTAATAAAGTTGATCATGATTGCATGGGTAGTAAATATGAATGAAGTTTTTACAGTTAAGACGTAAAACTGTGATTCGTTATAGTGGTTTATAATAGTCAGATGTATCTGGAATGGAAGGAAGAATATTAGTCACGTTTTATACAGCCGTTATTATTCTCAACAGGTAGTCAGCAGATAATTACAGACCATTTACATTAATGAGAGAAATTAACGCCTTCAGATGTCTGGTAGTAATAATCTAAACACTTCTTCGACCAGTGACCATAAAACACCAGGCACGGCTCTTTGTCTAAACACTTCACTCTGCAGATTATTCAATAGACATTACCAAATTAAGGTACAACAAGTTTTTGTAAGCTATATGACCACACCATACAAGGTACAACAAGTTTTTGTAAGCTATATGACCACACCAACAGATGAACTATCTGGTGTTCTGGAAAGATTAATGAAACCCTTCCTCATGTACATGTATGATACCCATCAGGGAGTATAGGTAACTGAGAACAAAAGGCACAAAAAAAATTACCGGTAATTGGTTATATTATATAGTAATCAGTTCAGAAGTGGTACCATGTGTTCCAGAATCATTAGGCACTACCTGACTCATGCATTGCATCTCTCGCTGACAGCTAACTAAAAACAATAGGCTTATATATGTATCTTGTTAATTTCTGCTCTGCATGTTTGGCCAAATATATACATTTTGAACAGAAATATTTGGAAAACCTTAAGAAATATGATATTTTGCACAAAATCATGGTTCTTAAGTTGCGAATCTCAACCTATATGCACCTTTTAAATTCTCTTAAAACATATTTTTTAAATTTCAAATATGTTTTTTTAACAGCTAATGTGTGTTTTTAAACGTCTGAAGTTATGCCATAATACAACTGAGCTTTCAATCATTTTTGATTCTCACTCTAGCTGTCAAATCTTTGTAACCTTGCAAGAGATTTAATACCTGTATTACTTAGTCTACCCAGCTGTAATTAAGTTCTGATACAACCTTGAAAAGTAAATTTAATGAAGCAGACAAGAATATTTGGAGACTCGGGTAATGAAATGTAAATTATTGAACAACCCACAGAGCCGAACCAAAGACTCAAATAAGTATTCCTTCACAAAAATCAACTTGGCAAATAGTTTGTGAAGAAATAATTTTATTCCCTTTTCTTGTACAGTTTACACAGTGATTAAGGTCATGATTTTCAACGATTCCCTATAATTACTGCAAGAGTTATGGCCCTTCATCACGTCAAAAGTCTTGTGGACGCTCTTGAGGTCAAAGTTAATATCCGATTGACTGTAATTTTATACACAGTGATTAAGGTCATGAGACGAAGAAGTCTATTGATTTTCAGTGATTTCCGATAATCGCTGCCCTTGATCACATCAAAAAATCTTGTGAACGCTCTAGAGGCCTGAGGTAATATCCGATTGACTTTAAATTTATACAGTGTTTGAGGTCATGAGACAAAGAAGCCTTATTCTTAATCAGATCTTAGTGTATTATAAATGTTTTATTACCGAAAAAAGTAAAAATATGCGACAACTCTTGTTGACTGCCCGGACGATCTAGCTGCTGTGGGCATATATTTCGTTGCCTGGCAACCTATCTTTCATTTTCTTATAAATATATGTGAATATTGCTATTTATTTATTTTATGTTCCTTGTCACCATGGTTGTGTCATGTATATGAATTGTATGCGGCCTGCAATGGGTGTTATGATACAATAAAATCTTATCTTATCTTATCTTATCTTATAAAACAAGAAGGTACATATATGTGTATAATCAAGTACACAAACTTTATTCTTTAGCCGGAGGTGGGGGTGGTGGTATTCTGAATTCTATGTTTAAACAGTCTCCTCAACAAGAAATGTAACAGAGATTTATTGTAATAATAACTTTTAGAAACATCATTATCTCTAGTAGACACACAGCATACATTGTATCTATGGCTCCTGGCATTCAATTCTTCACTCTCATTCTGCTGAGATATAAAACACAACATTTTATACAAATTAGGAAACAAGTAACTGGTAGTTATTTTTTGTGTGTTTTTTGGCTGACTCTTGCAAGCAATATTGGCTTTAATCAACAGATTTTTAAAATACAGAAATGCACATGTACCTCCCTCTCTCACTCAGACCATCTTATTACAACAGAATGGGGTTATATATTTCATCTCCACACAATAAAATCTATCTATCTATCAATACTTGTCATTTAGAGCCACACAGTGTTTTTTTAATTCTGTGTTTACATGCAATGCCCAGAAAGCATGTAATAAACGTCTGTTTTAATTTCACCTAAGTTTGTCCTACTTCTGTTAAGCACTGGCTATCCTATCTGCTAATTACTGGCTATCCACTAGTTCAGTTTTAAAAGTAGCAACAGATTAAGTGATTTTATGAATTACATAGCCATGTTGCAATGATCAGGAAATAGAATTGGTTGTCTAACATATATAACTATGAGTATAACAGAGAAGTTAACAAGAGAAAAGTAAAAACCTAAAAAAAAGCTTTGCAATTTTTATGATAGCCACAGATCAGTAGCTGTTCTCAACAATAGCTTTTCCAAAAGAAAAACTTGGCTGTTGACCAATCTTCTATTATAGGATTCAAAAGGTTTTAAGCAAAAGGAGGGGAGGGAAAAGTGCCATGGCTGGTTCTTGCAATAGTTCCCATTATCTACTATATCAAACATTATTTTGGTTGCCAACAAATCTAAGAAATTGAAAATGCAGAGGTTTTTAAGATCCAACATATTGGGAATGGCCATTATTATACCAAGTGTTAACTCCATGATCTGACTGGATAAACTTTTTTTGAAAAAAAAATAACATCCATGAATAGTTTAAATGTGAAGCAACTGTTTAGGTATCTGTTACTTGAACCGTTACAAGCAAGAATTCTCCTTTAAACTAAGGTTTTAATAAAAACACCAGCAGACGTCACATTATCCTTATTCTATTAGGCAGACGGGTGTTCTATTACAGACTATTTATAGAATTATAATCACTCTCAGACAAAAAATATGGGAAAAACTATGATTATAATTAGCAAACATTTATAGAGTGTACTGTCTGACACCTTGTATTTATCAGGTTATAGTTTTCAAACAATTGCCACTAATATTGATTTCTATACGAGTGAATCTTTAAGAGGTATATTTCAAGGTGAGCAATTAAAGCAGAATCCATAGGCAATAAAATTTACTAAAAAAAAGTATTTTCATAATTGCAAACATAAAAAAATGCAATTTCTTGATAAAATTTATTAAACATTAATTTTCAAACATCGAATGTTGCTATTGTCAACCTGTCAGAAAAATGAAATCATGATGTCAGAATATTTCTGTTTCTAATCTAGAAAGGAACTGTGAAGAACCCTTAAGAGTACCTAGTCCTACGAATGGATTAAGAAAACCAAAGTATGCACAGGAATCCTTGACAAAGAGTATGCAAAATTGAGTTTCTTAAACATAAGTAATAACCAAGTAAACATAGAATAGCAAATGAGTTTACTTTATCTTCAAAGTTGGACTTAATCTGTCCAATTTCTATATGGATTGATGGAAAGTTCAAGTTTTGTGTGAGTTAAGACTTAATACAAGTATGTATATCATCTGATATTTGGATGAACTAATTTAATGGTTTTAATTCAAAATTTTCCATTTTAAATTTTTTTGTAGAAATGGTATAGCCAGATACATGTGTTAGAGTTGTATTTAACAAACTGTTTATCATCAATGTCAATGTCTGAATAACAATGTGAAATATGTCAGCTGTTGGGGTTTTTTTTCAACTTCATTCCAACCAAATTCAATTTTTGTACATGATTTGTCAATAGATAATTGAGCTAATTTTACCAACTGTGTCAATTTCATTTTTTTTACAGATAAACTTTGAAAGCGGTAATATTGTGAAACTAAATTTATATATCAGGATATTATTTTCATTATATACATATATATGATGTACATGTAGAGTCTGAAATCAATGGTAAAATATCTCAAGATCACCAAAATCAGCAATGTCACTTTAATTCAAAATAATTACCGTATCTCTCAGTTGCATGAACTTTATGAAAACAGACTATATTTTTGTTGGCAAATGAAACAGACTATGAGAAGAGTATTACTGGAGTTGAAAGTTGATCTGCGCTATATTCTCATTCGGAGGTTGAATTCTGGAAGAAAATAATATGATCCATCTAAAAATAGACCAATGAAATCAATCCATACAATAAAGGAATTACTCAATCCACCAATCAGAATATATTTTTTTCTCCATTTCTTATCTCTTTGATCTCAGAGAAAGAATTCAATACAAGAAATACATTTGCTTTGAACGTGCTTAAATACAAATTGTAATTCTACCATTTGTAGATTTTATTGGACAGCATGTTCTTTCTCTCACCAATTACGCACGAAATCTTGCGACAATTCCTAGTTAACAATAGGATTTACAGAATTTGTATATTTTTTATCAATCCATTTTTGTTTTTCTTAATAACCTGTAATGAACCAAACATCAAGAACCTGTCTTTTATGTAAATTATTACAATATTTGCGTGGTACCTGATGATGTTATTGTACAATATCTATCATACATGTGTTTTTAATAATATTACTACAGACTTGCTTACTGGGGCAAAAGACTGTTTAACGGTATAATGGAGAAATGGATTTTAACATTAACTAGGTCATTTGTGAACTAACATATGGAACAATTTTTTTTTTTAGATAGAAGCTGCAGTGACTCAGTGTGTATGTGCACTGGACCCTGGTGTTGGTTGATCTTCGGACGTGGGTTTCCCTTTATCAGTCATGCAGGACGAAAGGCCCCTAACAAGGGACAATGTATAGTTGTTTTGATGGGACAAAAAAAATGAGGTCCAATGAACACATTGGCTTACACTTAAAAGATACCTTGAAAATTGGAATTCAAAATAAGAGTAGGCTGTAGTCCGGCATAACACACTGGATATGCACATGTTCATTAGCCCAGATGAAGCTGAACAGTAGGACGTTTTAGCTCATTTCATGTGATTTATGTCATTAATTCACTTGCGCATACAGTTTGTAGTCTTCAACAGTTGTAGAAAACAGGACTTGGAGACAACCAGGTTAGGCAGATGACCTTAGTAGGCCATACAACACTCTATTTAAGGGTATGTCAATTTGCAACCTTTATCACCAAATGTTTTTTCTCCATTTGTTGGGTTAATCAAATGTTTAAGAAGGGTGCATGCCAGTCTTTAACAAACAGCATAATAGCACCTGTGACCTTGATTTTACAGCCAATCAAATGTCTGGAGAACAAAAGCCTTCCTAAAGAATTCACAGAATTTAGAATTTTTAGTTTCCAGTCGACCTATCACAATCAATCCTAAGACCAAAAGTGAAGTAAACTAACAAATACAATAGAACCAAATATTGGTATAATTTTAATTACAAGATTGGCACAATATGTATATTGTTACTCAGAGTACGAGTTACTCGGGTGGTATATTATTACTCATAGTATAATGGGTTACTCGGGTGGTAATTAACATGTTTAACATGTGAGCTCTGGTCCACTTATCTTGTATATCCACTCTTCGGGTAGACACGCATGCTTCGACTAAGATCTTACTGTAAGACTTACATGATCCATTAATAAACATTAAACTTATATCAGTTGTTAATGAATTTACCAAGTATGAAGAAGTATAACAAAGATGGATTTAAAATGAGTAAAAATTATGCGAAATATGTTTTTGGCATTTTGTCTTTTATACATGAAGTAAATTTTTGAATATTTCGTCAACTTTATCCTGAACACATAAATAAATAGGTTGAACCAGTTAATTTACACCTGTCAAAAATTAAACTTAAAAAGCTTAGGGTGGCCACGACATCAAACAATATGGACTTTGTCAAATACTTAACGTTGCTCATGCCATACGGAGGATATTGCTTTAGGAGGTAACCTTTTTGGTCTTATTTCAGCGCAAGATGTATTCCAGAAAAAGGGAGACCAGACATATAACAGATTAGTAGGGGTAATTGGGATTACAGATGGCATAGTAAGTAGTTTATAGATCAAATTATGAAGAACATGACTGGCATTTGATTGAAATGATGGAATGAATCATGAAAAGGGGAATTTGTCTAAATCCGGATAAATGTAACATTAGAAAGAATAGTTTGATTTGTAATTAATAATGCTGTAAAATGACCAATTTAATTACATTGGAAGGTGCATAATGATCAAATTAATAATGTCTCGTTGGCAATAAAAATCTTTAACTAGTCAAAACAATATGTTGGGTGAAACACGTTGTGTTATAAGTAATAATAGTCAAAGCAGTAGTAAGAGGTTTTATTTTTCGTCACTTTAAGTGCTTGTGGGTTTGACATCACATTTTTTTTTTATGAAGACTTCTAATGCTTACTTCTTATTTCTGACTTAAATAGGTTGTAAATTTATTTTAAACTATATAAATTTGCGAAAGATTGTTTGATCTTCCACTAAAAATACATGTTGCTGAAACCGTCTCGCGTCTGTAAATGAAGTGATATTATATTTACAATATTTCCACCTGCCTGCATTCATCCTTTTCTCCTTCATCCCTCACTTCCCTGGTTATTACCACTTGAATAAATACAATATGCATGTTTAAAGCAAGTCTGAAATTGAGCCACCATCAATGTTGGCCAGGCACAATTCCTCTGATGCCTGTCATTAAGGTTTGTCTTGTTTTGGTGTTTTTATTGTTACATGTAGTTTTAATACATGTCTTGGGTTGCTGTTGATCATAAAACCAGTCGTATCACATGACCTTCTAGATTTTTTTTTGGTACTCCAGCTTTCTCACACTTTTATCGACTCCTATGACGTGCACGCAATTTTCGTAATATAAATATACATGTCAGTCCCAATGTTACTGTTGTGTGGACATTATACCCCATTTCTCTCTTCCTTTATTTATATGTTTTAACACTTTAATTTTTACAAGGTATGGTAATTGACATCCCTTGTGTCCACCTCTTACAGGAATTTGGATTTGAAGTAAAATAATTGAATATTTTTTACAATAAACATAGGTACAAGAACATAGAAAATCCATAAATAATGGTATCAAAAATATCATTTGATTTGACAGCAGGGTTCAAGTAAGTATTTTATCAATCTATTAGTAGAACGTAAACAAATTTTATCAATATTTTTAATATTGATATGAACCATCAATTGTTTCTTTCAACCTATAAAATTTTCCACCTGGAATTGACATTTTCTAAATATAGCCTGTCTTGTTTATATTTTCAAATTCAGTTATTATGACAGCTGTGTATTAATCTACCTGCTTTCACCAGGTTATTTTGACTAACACACTTCATCATGTTTTAGTTCTGTGTGAAACACGATCATGTCAATCTATTTGGTGCATCATTAATTCAAACTGTGCACAAATCCATGAGATGAAAATATTGCACAGTGAATTAAACTACATCACGAACCAAATGCTACTCTGCGTGATGACTACATTTCAAATCCTTTATAAAGTAACAAGTTCTCAGAAACTCAGTGGCAGTGCCCTGCTTCAAATATCCAATTTTTACCCTTTCTGATCAACACCAAGATGGAATTATTTCTGTTCATAGGGTTGTTATTATTTTTTAAAGTTAGCAAGATGTGCAATAAAGGAGTATATTATACAGTGACATTTCTATAAATTTATGATACTCTAGGGCTTTGCAGTTGCACACACATATAAGATCTATTCTCTCAAAGTCTCACCCTCTGTCTCTTTACCTTAAGTTTCCCTATCTCTGCCTGTTCCTCTCCTTGTCTCTCTTTCTCTGTCCCTATTGCTGTCGCCATCCCAACCTGTCTTTCCCAGTCTGTCTATTTCCCTGTCTCTCCCAGACTCTGTCTCCCATGTCTCTCCTACTCCCACTCTCTCTATGTCCATGCCCCTCCCTGTTTTCCTGCACTGAAAGTTTAATGTTAACTTGTGTCTTGTGGTAATTGGTGTAGTAGATCATGTAAAATTAGCTTCACATTTCCATATTTACATGTTTTATCATTTTATCTATTGATTTATAACAAGATATTGACCCTGATAATCCAGTCTACAGCTTGTATTTCTGTCAACCAATCAATAACCATGTTATATTGACAAAGTATCCAATTACGCGAGTTGTTTCAAAGTAGAGTAGACAGGCATTTCTGGTTTGTCTGCCTCAACTTTCAAACTCCTTAACCTCTAGTTTTTCAGCGTCACAGATAATGCAGCTAATTTTAGGATCGATCTCGATAAAAATGATCTGGTTTGATACACTGTAAATAGATCTCCGATATCTACAGCATGATTTAACAGCCTTGTTTAACAAGGTCATGAACCAGACGCGTCAAGGGCAATTACTCCATAAAACAGCTTTGATTAAAATCGTGGATAAAAACTACAAATTCCGTTCAGTTAGTTATAAATCATAGAGAAACTTGTGCAAATTATCTGCAGAAATAGAAATCTGTAGCGCGTCTAGCAATGTCAAACTTGAAGGGAATTATTCTAAAGAGACTATAATCAAAACTTCATCTTGGATAAAAAAGAAGAACAAAATAAATGTCCCTTTTTATCCATGTCTTAGAAACAAAATTAACTCCCGGTAATGAAAAAAAACCCAAATATTTATTAAAAATCAGTCAATTATTTAGACGCGCAGTTTCACCTTCATGTAGCTTTGCTCACTGTACTGAAATTGTATGCATGGTTCCTCATACAATATTTTCTGTATCATTCTGTATGCAAGATGAAACGTCTTTTGTTCAATATTCAGATTTGGAAAACCATAAAAGACCTTTCAAAATACCTGATAACTGCTACTTTTTCACGATTTCATCAAATAATGAAGAGAGACATGTGGCATATAAATCTCCAACCTCTGCAGAATATCGATATAGGCCATATCAGACTCGAGACGAGTCAAGGGCAACCACTCTCTAGATTCTTTGATCCCCTCTCATTTGGAAATAAATAACAGTTTTTTATGGCGGTATCCATACAAAGAATCTTGAATAAAACTTCCCTTCTTTAGGAACTTGATTCAGTAAGTGAACAAAAAACATTTGGACTCTTTACAAATCGCAAGACAAAAAGGATTGAAATATCGTCAAAAGATCCTTTGTCTGTGTGTTGTGATCAACCATGTCATTTTTTTCATTCCTGTTCTATCCTTTTAGATCTTAATTCAATCTGATCTCCATGATCGACTTCAATGCTTGGATGTGTGATTTTTTATTCCTCAAAGAATGAATGGAACTGCTTTAAGAGTTTGTGATATTTGAAATATTATAATTAATCATTATATCTTAATTAATTATATGTAGATTATATCTTCTGATGCAATTTCAGTTTTTCACTGCTAAAATCACTGTGACCTGTACATTAAACATGCATTATGCAAGAGCTAAATTTGCCTATTACAAGTCTTTCTTTAGGCCTGAAATGTTATCTAAATTATCAAATAGACATTAATTAACTTATCCAGACCATAACAAACTCTCGATGTCTAGGCTAGCCTTTTGTGTTGGCTGGATTAGATTATAGTACTGATTTTAGTAATGATGTTCGAGGCTATGTGGAAATTTCACCCGCTTAGTTCTTGGAGTGGATCAATTTGACTGAAATTTTCAGCAAATTACCTTTACACTATCTAGTTTTTAACTATTATAGTGAGAACTGCCAACTCTTTATCTAATCTCATATAATGTGTCATTAATAATAAAATCAGATACATGTGATTTGACTTAGTCTATCTGTGTAAAGTGGATGTTGAACTTTCTCTTTTTCTCTCTCATTTTTGGGTAGTGTTCCTTCAATGTTATTTGTTCGTACTCTATTTCTAGTATGTAAGAAAATATATGATCAATATAATGTGATACGTCTTGTTACTGATAACATATACCATTAACAAACAAACCAAGAAAAAATTCCTTCATCTTATTTTCAATCAGCGCATAATGTGGACATAGGAAAATAAACATGGATATGCTTATCACTTTTATACAAGACATGAAAAAAAAGTGAATTGGATTTCAAAGATATCATTAATTCTAAACCCTGTGTGGCATTTAGTTTTAATATGAACCCAACAAGTATTGTGCGCAGTCTACTAAATAATCCAATCAAAAATCAGCAATTTTCGTCAAATATTACATTGTCTATCAAAACAGTAAAATAACCAACAGTGATTTAATCCATTATTGGTTAATCAATGTCCCCGATAAGATAATAATGATGTAATTATCTGATATTCAAGCCACTGTGTTACTTCCAGGTTTGCATACATGTGCATGTATTTTAGAGCAAAAGATACAATTGGTGTATCATATGAACATCAATACGTACACAGGTCACATATACTGTGTTCTGTTTGCATCATCTTGAGAAGTCTACATTATACATGCACATGTATGAAGATACATATTAACATAGAAACTCAGGGGCCTATTTCACGAAATTTTAACTAAGATAAGATCCCAATTTTAGTAATTTGATTGGATAATATTACATTGATTTTAGTGCTTAGCCAATCAAAATTGAAGTATCTACTAAAATTGGATTTTATCTTAAGTTAAAATTTCGTGAAACAGGGACCAGATCTAGAGAATCATTTACACATGTAGATCAATGCTGAAACTCAGATCTTGAGAATCATTACAGATCAACACCGAAACTCAGATCGTGAGACTTATTATAAATCAACTTTTAAACATTTCAAACCCCGAGTTCTTGGGAATCATTATTGGTATTCTCATTACCATTCAGGGTTATGTTTACAAATGCTGCTGGCTTTGGAAAATAAAAGAAGAAGTTAATCAAGTTTATTTGATAATAAAACATAGAAGCATGGTTATCTTAATTTCACCAAAACGGAGAGATAAAAATTAATTGGATTTCATCTATTCAATTATGCTCAAAGGCTTTGATGTATTTATGTAAGTCTGTCACATGTATTTCTGTATTACAACAGTGTTTTTTTTCAATATATTGAGAGCTACTGTATCTTTAGTACATAAATGTCATTAAGTGTATTTTAAATGCTTGAGATCCTTGGGCAAGAAACAAGATCTTTTTTTCCTGTTGACTAGTGAACAAGAATAGATGCTGTAATTGAAAACCAGGCTAGTTCCAATAGTGACCGGGTATCATTCAGATTTGATGAAAAAAGGTAAGAAACTGAGCTTACCATCTAGAATCTAATACACATATTCAGTTAATAGATTGCCATCCAGAAAGTGTTAAATACCATCAAGATTCATCAAAAACCGCCCAGTTTGTGCTACCATTTAGTTTAAGAAATACTGTTTAGTTTTGACATCCATCATCTAGTTTATGACCATTTAGCTTAGTTTTGATATTGGTCATCCAGTTTATAACCCTTTAGTTTCATAAACTAGACAAATGATGTCAAACTAAATGGTAGCACAAACTGGGAAGTTTTTGATGAAACTTGATGGTATTTAATTAAACACTTTCTGGATGGCAATCTATTAACTGAATATGTGTATTAGATTCTAGATGGTAAGCTCAGTTTCTTACCTTTTTACATCAAATCTGAATGATACCCGGTCCCTAGTGATATGTGTGTATCAACAAAATCGTTATGGGCCATAAATAAAAAATTAGGGTTTGATTTTCCTATAACAAAAGGTAGAGGTTTGCAAATTGGAATGGATATCAACCATTCTTTTACCACATACCAGCTTCCTAGCAAAAAAAGTAATTTGAAATAGGAACATACTTATATAGTGATGTTGGCGATCATGGAGACCACAACAAGTATCTGCTTTTCCACCACGCTTATAGTGATCTTGGCGCGCTCTGAGACCATTTTTTGTCGCCATAGCAGCGCAGTAAGAACCTTTGTGACTCTACCACGTTCTCTCAGCTTTCCAGGTCAAATGGCAGAACCTTGGCATTTGTTTTGAACATTCTCAAAGCAAATGCCATGGAGACCACAGCACCATATCTCGCGTCTCCACCACGCTTATGGTGATCCTGCGCGCTCTGAGACCATTTTTGTCGCCGTAACAGCGCAGTAAGGATGCCACTCCGTTCTGACAGGGGTATAAGACTCACCCATCAATTGTATGCATATATAATTATTGCAACTGATCCTGAAAATTTGAAAGCAATTATAAAAATGATGTTGATGGGCACATATTTTTTGCCTGGTAATTCTATTTCAAGTTCTTTGGGGTTGAAAGGTGTCACAACAAAAAACACACATTTTAAAAGGTCATTAACACATTTTGCTATCTTTGCTGAAAAGGCAGTAACTCTATAGAAATAAATCACAAATATTTTCAATAGGAACAATTCCTACTTTCAAAATAACCAAATTATGTTTTGTGCCATAAAAATGGCTTAATGAACAAAGTTGTTAAATGGCATATCAGCTATAGTATGTGTTATCAGCTATCACTGTGAAACTGACATCGTTTAAGATGGGGTTTTTTGACTTTAAAAAATGCTATAGAGTTTGATTTCAAAACATCGTTTGATAATTGACAATAATCGTTTGAAAACTACAAAAATGGTTTAATTAGAACCATAGTTTAATTTAATGGTACAGCGTTTGATATCTCCGAGTGGGGGTTAAAAATGGACGAACCGTCGAATTATGTAATGCGTTTGATTACTAGACATCGCTTTAATTTCTGAGCTGCCGATTAATTTATCAAGTGTTTAAATATTAGACGAAAAATTTATTTGCTCGCGAGTCGTTTATCCGATCGGTTCATTTTGATTACGATTATTTACATATGAAATGAAGTACGAATAAAAAGGGTGGATATAAAAAAATGCACACGAAGATATGCTAAACTTACTGTGGTCGTAGTATTATTATCCATTAAAAATGATGATTCACGGTACCATTGACAAATACATCAAAAATCGGTACGTCCATTGTTATTATACCATCGGAAATCGGTAGAGCACATCCCCGGTGATGTATTTTTCTTTAAATCACAAATGAATGAAAATAGATTTCCACGTGTACACGTGACTAGAAGACCTGGCAATGATTCCACCATTGACAAATACATCAACAATCGGTAAATCACGTCCAATGTTATTATATCATTGGAAATCGGTAAATCACATTCCAGGTAAAGTATTTTCTTTAAATCACTAATGAATGAACACAACTTTTCATCTGCACATGTGGTCGTGTGATAATCTCGCGAGACTTGTATACTGGCGCCAAACGTCGCTATTCGTCGATCTCCATAGACGAGCTATCGCTCAGGGTGGTGCGGGTCTGTTCATCCCACGATCTTTTCACCCTGGGCTGTTTCATCTCAACCTAATTTTTTATCGGACTGGTCATCCCGGGCTGTTTCATTTCGGATTCGGCTAGCGACGTTTCGGATTAATAATTAAAAGACTGTGGAAAATTTATGTGACAGTACAGCCATTTATCTTTTCGTTTTATGGGAGGCTGATAGTTGCCTTATTCAGTTGATCGGCGACTGTTGAGATCGCGATTAACATTGCTAGTTCTCTTTTGTTTTGTTTCATCGGCGAGTAATAAACTAGGTAATAAAATATTGTTGAAAATTTGTGTATATTTAGTAATACTTCATTGTTTTTCTTTTATCAAATAGTAAACGACCTTGATTGACCAATCACTGCTATTTGGTTTTTTTGTGAAACGGAATAATTGCAATCAACACACGGCCGCCATTATCGATGATTGACAACTCACGTTTTTCCTCATCCACCAAACAACCGTAAGATTTCTTTGCACAGCCACAACAATAACATGGGGATTATCGGCTAATCAGCTTTAATTATTCCGCTTTGATCGTTGCTATTTCTAATATTTTCCATAGAAAAACATTGCTTTGTACGCACAAATTTATCGATTGGTATTGCCAAGCTTGTCGAGGAATAATGCATGTCAATGTGCAGCTCGCGGATTATCGTTAACAATTTCTAGATACTTGTAAAAAGAGTGCATGTCGTGTAAATATTTATTTTAATTTTTGTGTAGGTCATTTTCAAATCAATTCATCAGCATATTATTCGTTTTAAACAAATGCATTACTTTTTACGGGAAACGATGATTATCAAAGAACCGCAAGTGCAACTATTCACTAATGATTTAACGTTTGGTGGAGCCTTTCGTGTTAATAAATATTTTCTTTCGTGTTTTGAATTGGCCTATTTCAAATAAATTCATCAACAACATTTTTATATAGATAGTACAGATATAAAAAAAATAAAACGCTCTTTTCGTAAACATTCAAAATTTGAAATTTTGCCGTAGGTTCGTTATGCACAACTCCAGGTGCTGTACTTGATGGCGAGGTGTAAATTATATAATTTAGCCTGCATGTTATTTGTGCGGGGGGGGGGCCTTATTATAAATTGATTTGACAGATGTGTTAAACCTTTCCTTTAAACTTATTCCCCGAGTCAGAAGCGTCACCTACCCAAGTCAGAAATGTCACATACCTGAGTCTGAAACGTCGAGGTTTTATTCTTGAGTCCGAAATGACGCGGGATCGAAATGACAAGTAATCTATTCATTCCGGGCTGTTTCACACACCCCCACCACCGTCCTTGTTATTGTTGTTTATTATAGATTTAACATCGAATACATTTAATATGATATTATGGACAGGTTAATTAAATTAAATTATTTACACTTCATAGGTTGAATGTTGGTTATTAGAATAGCAGTTAATTAACTAAGCTGTACTTATTGTTAAATAAACTGTTAAGCACTTACTTATAGTTAAACAAACGTGTACTTTTTTTTATTTATTATTTAATAACAAGTAATTATTTGTTTTGGATTAGTAATAAAAACATGCGGCGAGGGTTGAGTTGTATTCACACATTTAAGTAAGAAGCCAGATAACCTAACAATTAAAATTAATTACTGATCTATGTCTTCATTGCTCTTCTGTAATATCATTCTTTCACATATAATTTTTATCGCAAATTAGTCGGAATGCTAGAAAGGAATTCCAGGGGGAACGATCAGCTGTCCTCTGCACGTGATTAGAATAGTGTCATGTACAGGCGTGACGTCGTGTTTGATATTCATTTTTATACCGATATATTAGAATCCGAATTCGATGCCTGAACGGCAGTGTCATAAACTTATACAATAAATATAAAGCATGATTTGGGACACGTGTTTTTACTTAGTGGAATCCATGTCACTAAAAAATAACATAAACACTAAAAAATAAACACTAAAAAATAACATGAACTCTTAAAATACTGGAAGAGACTGGTTCACAGATATAAAATTGGAAAACAATCACATATAAAGAACGATTCAAAAAAAATAATTGCTGCATGCAATCACTAGTTTATACATATTATTATAAAGAACGTTTTAAAGACATTTATTTGCAGCATGCACATTAAAAAGAAATCGAACATTGGAATATCATGGTTTATACATATGAATAACGTTTGCAAGAACTAGCGGCATGCAAACCTCTTAATATATATCCCCATGTACATTAATTACAGAAATGGTCTGTGTATACACGGTATGCTGAGCTAGTCACCTTTTGGCCAGGTGAATATACGGTGGAGTCATAAATGTCCGTTATAAGTGTAGATTGATTATCTGTTTGGCCGAATGCTTAGGTTTTTCAAATCCTGGGTGCCATATGAAATGCATATTTTCAATATACATGTATGTTAGCACAGTATGGGTTAATCCTGAGATTGGTCGAAAGCTGTTGTTTTATTAATTATCACCTGTGCTCACCTGTCTGGGTGCCACACAAAATCATGTCTTTGAATATACAGTTGAGTCATAAATATCCTTTTTAATGTGTTTTTTTTTATTTACATTCATTATTTGATTGGCCAAATGCTATTGTTTTATCAATTCCCACTTGTATTTACCTGTCTGCGTTGAGGTGAAACATGTTTTTGTTACGACAAAGGGAGCGGTCTTATAAGTGTGATTTAAATTGATTTTTTAACAAACAAGGACTTTTTATTTTTTTGTGTTAACCAATTGTATGTTTTTACCAACTTCCAACCCACGCAGTGTAAATAATTTAATTTAATCAACTTAATATCATATTAAATGTATTTTACGTTAAATCTGTAATATACAACAACATTGGGATGAAACAGCCCAGGGTGAAAAGATCGTGGGATGAACAGACCCGCACCACCCTGAGCGATAGCTCGTCTATGGCGATCGACAAATAGCGACGTTTGGCGCCAGTATACAAGTCTCGCGAGATTATCACACGACCACATGTGCAGATGAAAAGTTGTGTTCATTCATTAGTGATTTAAAAAAAATACTTTACCTGGAATGTGCTTTACCGATTTCCAATGATATAATAACATTGGACGTGATTTACCGATTGTTGATGTATTTGTCAATGGTGGAATCATTGCCAGGTCTTCTAGTCACGTGTACACGTGGAAATCCATTTTCATTCATTTGTGATTTAAAGAAAAATACATCACCGGGAATGTGCTCTACCATTTTCCGATGGTATAATTACAATGGACGTACCGATTTTTGATGTATTTTAATGGATAATAATACTACGACCACGGTAAGTTTAGCATATCTTCGTGTGCATTTTTTTATATCCACCCTTTTTATTCGTACTTCATTTCATATGTAAATAATCGTAATCAAAATGAACCGATCGGATAAACGACTCGCGAGCAAATAAATTTTTCGTCTAATATTTAAACACTTGATAAATTAATCGGCAGCTCGGAAATTAAAGCGATGTCTAGTAATCAAACGCATTACATAATTCGATGGTTCGTCCATTTTTAACCCCCACTCGGAGATATCAAACGCTGTACCATTAAATTAAACTATGGTTCTAATTAAACCATTTTTGTAGTTTTCAAACGATTATTGTCAATTATCAAACGATGTTTTGAAATCAAACTCTATAGCATTTTTTAAAGTCAGAAAACCCCATCTTAAACGATGTCAGTTTCCCAGTGTATAGTATGTGTTATCATCTATATTTTATTAGATAATATAATCTATGTAGGACTACTGACATATGTTACTTTTATAAATAGAATACAACTTTGACACATTGAATAATTACTTACTATTTTTGGATAATTCTCAATGAAGAAGATGAATTTCTTTCTGACAATAACTTATAAGCAATATATTTTCTTATTTCTAGGTCAAGAATAAAATCGTTGATTTCAATGAATTTTCATTCAAATACTCCGTGTAAATAGATATAATACTTATGTAAATGTTGAGATATTAAAAGTGTGTTGCTGTGATGACATTTTAAACTAAAAATGAAACTAAAATTAGAAAACAGATTTTAATAAAAGTTTAATAGTCTAAAACTTGCCCCCCCACCAAATCCATACATGTATATCACATCAGATCAACTTTATTTTTACCTAAATCAAGGGCGTCATCACCTTTAAAACAGTCTTAAAAAGGAACTATACAAACAACTTATAAAGAATCTGGCCCCGAGTTTGCAAAACATTCTCAGACTTGAGTTAAAAATTTACTCAACTTTCACTCACTGTCTTTGAGAAATATCTTTGATCCAGAAACACAAAATTTGCATATACTTTCTCAAACTGATCACGCAGTGAATATTCGCTTGGCCGCTACAATCACTGATAAGCATGACATCTACGAGGCTTAATGAGTACGGCACATTAATTTTTTTACTCCGACAAATTAAATTCTCACACATTTTTTTGAGGTAAAAGAAAAATAAATAAAGACGTTTGAGGTATTTGTAGTTAAAAAATATTTCTTATTTAGTGTAAATGGGTATTAAAATAAGTAAAATGCATCATTTTTCCCGAAGCAGTTACGTGTTACATAAACATTGCACAAGCCGTTGAGACAATGACTGGCGGCGTGTGCAGTTAACGCATGTGCTGTGGACAGTCATCTGTTACAGATATAATTCGTAAGTAATTCTCTGTGAACAGACTGATACTTTCTTATTGATGTATTTGATACATTAAAACAACAAAAGTTTTACAAAGAGCTATATCTTACGTAAATTAAGGCGAACACTTTTGAGTAAATACAAACTGAAGTGTATATGCTTTGTGAACACTGCACAGATTGCACTAGATCTTCATAAAGTGCAGATCAACAATATATATGAATCAGAAAAATAAAAACATAATTTTAATTAGATAGCCATCTGTTCTGTCATTTTAAATGAATAATTTGTCCTGTACAGTGATTATACATGTAGTTATAAAAACAACAGGTGGGATTAAAGAGACCTTAGCACTTATAAGGTCTTGGCAGGTTGGTAAAAAAAAAAAATTTGATTGGATGTGATTTGACTATATTAGGGTTAAATGTATATATTTTCATTAGGTTGTATGTAAATTGATACGTCGATTTAATATAAGATACTGTAAAAGCACATATCATGGTTATGTATAGGATATTAACCTACCCAAGATTGATATGATAGAGAAGACGCAGGCACAGCCCATGTGTTCTCTATCATATTAATCAGAGGGAGAGTAGGTTTATATCTGACATATGCAATATAATGTTCACCCTTAAATTTAATGGACCCTTTTAAAAAAGGCAACAGTGATTGGATAATTGCTCGACATCACGTGCACGTGTTTGTTTATACGTCGCCATTTTGTAGTAATTGAACTGAAGAAAGCTAAAACAAAATGGATAGTAAAATGAAGTCAGACGAATATTCAATCCTTTTTAGTCATCATATTGACGATAGAATAGATGTGAATGCAACTATGATGAGGATCTATACAAAGCCTGAAGAAAATTTGGATCAAAAGGCAATCTTTTCCGATAATTCTGACAATGAACCGTGACTGAAGGTTACTTTTCGGTATGTTCAGAGAAAGATTTGACCGACTGTTTTGAGTGGACTGTAGCCGTAGCCAAAAATACTTTACAAAGGAACTCTTGGGTGATAAATACTTTCAAGTCTTGGAGTGTGTGGAGAAATGATTTTGGCAGAAAGAAAATTCTGAAAGATATCTTAGACATGGACTAGAGTGTGGATAACCGATTTAAATAAGCCGATAAGTACGCCGTCTATTTAGGTCCTGAATGCTACAAACTGTACCAAAACAATTTTTTTTTTTTATTGTCAAAAGAATAAAATTTTATTTCTGTGTTCTTTGTATTATTTCTATCATCTACGTCTAGTGCGGTTGATATGAGCTGAATATATCGACTTGTAATGACGTCATCAGCGGTTGATATGAAATATCAACCTGTCAGGACGTCATCAGCGGTTGATATGAACCGAATATATCAACCTCTGATGACGTCAGGAGAGGTTGTTATAAGATATAACTGCTATAGACATCAAAGAAAAAACTACAGCCAGTTGTATATATACATGTACTATCTGGTCTTCTTCATCAACTTTGCAAAAGGAAATAATCATACACATTTTATGTAGAATATGGTGGCTAAATGCTGTCAAGTGCAAAATTAATTTTAAAAAATAAAAAATTAAAATAAAACAAAAAGAAACCACATTTCAAAACCACAAAATAACATAAAATTAGAATAAAAATTCAAATTAAATTCAATTCAATTTTTAAAAAGAAAAAAATAGATTCTGTTTGCTGTTAAACCATGTTGAAACATTCCATTGTTATCTGTACCAGAGTTGGGATTTCAAAATTTTTCGTGTCGGACATTTTACCGAAAGTAAAGGGGCATAACTCTTATCGTTATTTAAGCAGACGAATTCATACCACAATTAAAAGTCACATGTCAAAATATTCAAATCACGTGCATAACAAAATTAGGTGAACCTCGCTATTTTTCATATTTAATTCCTGTACGGTATTCAATTCATACCACAACTAAAAATCACATGTCAACAAAATATTCAAATCCCGTATGTAATAAAAATTGGTGAACCTCGCTATTTTTCACACCTAATTCCCGTACGGCATTCAAATTTATGTCAGTAAATGCCGTACAAAATTAAGCATTTTCGTAATACATTGAATGAAAGCTTGCCGATCCTGCTTCGGCATAAAATTCACAACCGTAATATTCCGTTAGATTTACGTGGCAGCAAATGAATGCCGAACTTCCGAAATAAGAATAGTTTGTGATGTCAGAACATCGTTTTTTCTTTATAAAATGTCAACAAAATATTCAAATCTGTGCGTAATAGAAATAAGAACACGGCAGCAAATAAAAGGAAAGCGTTCGAAATAATACTTGTGGTGGTGACAAAAGGCATAGCTGACTTCAGCGTATTGCCGCTATGGCGTACGTGACTTACAGCACACAGCTTCATAGTTAAAGCACTGCCTAATATGTTAAGCAATATTCGTGCGGCGCTTGAGATCACGGGAAAGTGCCACTGTGGATGAGAATTTATATATGGATTCTTAAAAGACGTAAAGGATATCGTTGACAAAATGAATTAGGGTGTTATAAAATAATATACTCTTACGATATGTGACATCTATGATTAGGTGATAGATGCTGTCGGCTCACATCAATGCGATTAAAATGCCCGACAATTGAAGACCACGAGGTAAACAGGTGGATTAAAATTATAATCACTCTTATTGGATTTTCGAATAGTCTGACAAAGGGAAAGCAATGACTTCTGTTGACGATTAGATTGATGAATGGTCCGACAAAGGATTAAGTCAATCAATCAAGGCAGATTAAGTAGTTAATCAAGTTCGGTTTATTGACGGTATAACACAATAAATACGTTGATCACTCAATTACCTAATCAATCCTGCCTATTGTCAACGATAATCGGGTTGAGTGGTAGTTATACTCACAGTACACTATATTAATTTTGGAATTTTGAATATTATTCACTATGTCTTGATGTCCGATTGGGCATATTCCCGGTCGGACAATATTGTGCGTTTGGGAAAAAAATTCGGACAAGTCCGGAATATACGGGCGAAATCCCAACTCTGATCTGTACTCATATAGACACATGCAGGAAGCATCAATAAATACTTGAAATATTTGATAAGAAATTTATAATTTTTGAATATGTATATTGATTGAAAATAATTGTGTCGATAGTGTTACAAAATTAGATATCAATAACAGACAAGTGAATAATTAATCAAATACGTTCTGTGATCACAACATCACACGATGATTCATTTTCTATCTTATCTCACACAAATCATTAAATGATAAATCTATTCAATAACATGTAAATATAATGTATCATATTTCATCTATACACCTATGTAATATATATATAAATAATATAAAATAGACTATCTATCCTGTCCTGGCTGTCCATAATTTACTGGCTAACATTCTGGGGAATTACAGCCAAATACTTGTAATACACACATGACAATAAAATTATCACTATTACATTAAGATTTTCCCCAAATCAGTCTATTTTATTCAAGAGGCAGCCAAGCAATCAACATTTTCTTCTATAAAATAATGACCAGATCATATGACTTGGTTTGATGAAACTTTAATCATTTAAATCTTTTCTTTTGAACAATAACATGATGCATGTTTGACCAAAATTAATGCATTATCAAATAATACTACAAGAACCATCTTACACCTCCACAATGTTTTCGTTTTTCAATGTTAAGACTGATGTCCAAACGAAACATGTACATGTACATGCATATGTATACCAAGGCTTTGAATAAAATAAATATGAATAGTAATAAAGGAAACTATATGCATACAAAGACTTTGATAGACTTAAGAATATAAACGAATGCTAAAAAAAGTCATTTCAAAGTTCAAATAGCTTTGAAAAACTTTTGAAATTTGATGAATATTTGTGTGAGCACTAGCACTATATACAGGGGCGTAGCCGTGAAATATATATTGGGGGGGTCCGCAACTTCGGCGCGGGGGGGGGGGGGGAGCCATAAGTCTCAGTCTTCTGTAAACATTGTTTGGCCTTAATTTACGGGGTTAAACTAAAATATCACACCAATACAACGTTTATCATGTTTACAGACAGCGGCACCGGTCTTCCCCGAGAGGCAAAGAAGCTGGCTTACCCCCACCTAAGAAAATTTTGGAATATTGAACGGCTGCAAACAATTTTTCCTGCTATTTTGGCCCATGAACAAAGCAATTTCAAAGTTGTCTAATATCTAATATAGCCTAATTAAGGTGGCTTGCTGACTCGAATTCCAATCAATTGTTTACACCCACAGCAACTTCAATTTGGTCCAATATAGCCTACCTGGCTGCCCAGAATTCCAAACAACCAATCAATCAGAGCCTCACCCTCACGGAGAAAATTTTGAAAATTTAACCAACGCAAATGCGTTTTCTGCTATTCTAGCCTGTGTGAGCAAGTCCAAAAGTATCCAATGGTTCTGTAACCGAAATCCCACTCTGAATTCCATCCAATCACATTGTTGCAGTTGCATTCACAAAGTAGAGTGGCCCCAGACAGAATGTTTTAATCGATAGTCAACTCAGTACAAATTCGTGGTATTCAGTTAAAAGAAAAGTGAAGGAAAGCAAAACTAGAAATGCCCAAAGCAGGTTTACGGGCGGCCAGTTTTCTTCGCGAGGCGAAGAAGCAGAGCTGACCGTGTATGGACCCCCAAGAAAATTTTGGAATATTTGATGGCCGCAAACGTGTTTTAGTGCTATTCCAGTCCTAAAATTAGTGTTTTATGAGATTTCGGGCACTTTACTTTGCCAAATTTTGGGGGGGTCCAAGTATATTCAGACCCCCCCCAGTAAAATAATTGGGGGGGGGGTCCGGACCCCCCCATGTGTGACGCCCATGACTATATATACATGAGTATCTAATGTTTTGGTTTGTCGTGTTACAGGGTTCTTAATCCATCGGTTATAAAGCATATGACGTCAGAATATGAATATTATCCAATGGGTGATTATCGCTATATAATAACATACAGGTGATATAATCTGTACAGATAATACAACACTTTTATTGATCTAATTATTGGTCAGACCAACAAAATCAATTAATACTATTCTTCATTAACAAGCTCTCAATTACAGTTAATCGTCGGTATATGTGTTAATCACTAGGCTTGTAGATATTGACCGTTTGTGACCTCTACATTATGAAATCAGCAATTCAATTAGTTCTAGTCGCTATATAAGCTTTTATTATTATCCAGGCCTAGGTTCACTATTACATGTAGGAAATGGTAATTTATAGAGTAATTGCAGAATCTATCTTCTAAATGTTTCCAAAACTCTAGATGAACATATACATATACAATATTTGGACTGTAATAAGTTTTGCTGAAACTTTATTAGAATTACAGTGGATCCACTAAATATCAACTTTGATGTAATTTGTAACCTGCAGTTATCATGTTAATGACTTATAAATACATTATGGGAGATTAGACAAAGAGCCAGCAGTTCTCACTAAAACAGTTAAAACTAGATAACGTAAATGGAATTTGCTGAAAATTTCAGACCAATTGAACTGAGAATTTAGCGATTGAATTTTTAAATTGACCTGGCCTGCATCATCATTACTAAAATCGGTACGATAAAAAACATAGTTACGATTATCCATTTCTTGATTTAATCATGAATGCCATGACCTTTGAGCAGAAGATAAAATCCTCATCTGGTCAATACCGCAGACATCGAGAGATGTTATGGTCTGGATAAGTTAATTTATGTCTAATTAATACTTTAGATAACATTTCAGGCCTAAAAAAAGACCTGCAATAGGCAGATTTAACTCTTGCATAATGTATGTTTAAATAAAATAATTCAAACAGCTGCATTTGTGTTGAATTTCCACTTCTAATCATCGAAGATAAATGTACTGATACATGTAGGTTGACATTATTTTAATAGTTTCAAGTTCATAAACAGATTTCTCCAGCATCATTTCAACTAAATTGAAGAGATGTACCCATTTACAGACTTAAAGGACCATTTCTGAATTTGATAACCTAGAGATATTTAACCACTGATTCCAGACTCACAAGAACAATGACAATAATAAGTATAACTGGCAATATCCCTTTCATTAATCTAAGGTACATTTAATCCCCTGAAAAACCTTTTACCCTCTCTGATTTGGATATGCCCCCATCAAAATGAACAACCAAACAGCTAAAATATCAATGACTGCTGGTAGTAGATATGTACAGCTGAAAAAAATTGGGCATTGACAATAAGGCGACTAATACACAATATATAGTAATAAACAACTGAAGAATTAAAGTAATTATTTCAACAAGCACACCTGGTATTCCTGACAAAACATCAATAACCAATCAATACTTAGATCTTGTAGACTTGATTAATTTCTATATTTATTTAGATATACATACACTGACCTAATCTCAAGAGCCAAACAAAGTGATCAATATCAAGAAATAATCTATACAGGGACATCGCTATGTGTTTATGGCTGGTTTCAATATAAGGTGGGTGGGGGTCAACATCAGCAGAAGTCAAAGCTACAGTAGAATATGAGAACTCATCAGAGCCTAGATACGCCTCTGATGGGTCCTAGGCTGCTTGACAAACTCGACCCTTTGCGAAACTGGCTTTAGAAATCACTGCCTTCTGGTCAGTCGGAAGTGCAGTCCAGTGAATGAAATAATGTAAAACATCAATTTTAAAAAGGTCGCCAGATATTTTATGGGCCCTATTTTTTCTTGAGACCGAGGCAGCAGCCTACACTGCCTATTGGGTATTCTGCGTCTGGAACTCATTACAATATATTGAGTCCTCCTCATGAATGAAGGAAACGTGGATCCCTATCCACTGATAAATATCGACATGGGACTGAAATCACAACACTTGATACAATTACATGTACAGACCATATGATATAAAGTGTATGTACATGTACATGTCAATTGTCAAGTCACAAATTATTAAAGTATCGGTAATTTATTCTACAGGACAGTCAGAAGAGAGCTTTTAATTACAAGAAAATCAAATTTTAAAATAAGTAAGCTCAATGATAGGTTAACTTCAAGATGACCAAAGTATGGTGTTGAAGAAACTTTAAACTCAGGAATGAGGGCCTGACAAGGACAGTTGTCTTGTTGTTTAGATGGGACGAAAAACCGAGACCCTATGGTCACATTGGCGTGCATATAAAAGATCCCTTGGCATACTGTATGGCATATAAGTGTTTTCATTAAACAAGTTTAGGAGAAGAACAGTAGGACATTCAACCCCATTTCATTTCATTAAGGATTTGAAAACAAGATGGCAGAAACACTGCTATCTAACTGTATATTACTCTCAAGATGACTTGAATGATTCTTTTATTTAAAACGTATTAAGTACAGATGAATATATACAACAGCAATTTGTTGCTGATCCTCCTGATGCACAGAATCCAGACTCTAATTCAATCCAATCAAACAAGCGACAATGTCAGTCTAACCCGCTGATGTTAAAGTGACATGATAATCAGGTCTTTAACTGCTGATAAAGACTTGATCAGCCAGACTAATCTACTAGTCAATACAGATACATCTTTCTATCTCTGTTCAAATTACCACATCCCTTTCAATGTCTCACAGTCAGACATTGATTGAACTCTCCCCTCTTTTTCTTTCCTTTATAATCTTTGGTAAAAATCTGTTTTTGCCAGATCAAGTAATACCCCAGTCTACAAATTGTGATTTAAATAAACCCAAAGTCTTCTGTCTTCAGATACACAATTTAAATCACTTCCGATCATCAGACCAATTGAATTTTTCCCTGTGTATCACAACTGTCATCTGTTTTTGTCAAATAACTTGATGAAAAATGATACCAAGGTATAATCATCAATTTAAAGTTATTTTTTGGGTCTGTTTTCTTACTTATTGGAAGCGCACGACTCTTTCCGTCGTAGTTTTATAACTCATATGCAATGGTTGACTAGTGACCATCTGGGTTAAGTCAAATTGTCAATTTGGATGTTTTCTTGCAAATTTTAACACGGGGATTAGCACTTTCATGTATTATAAGACATTGATCGAAAGCTGAACCATTTTATTTCCAATGACACGTCTCTGAGCTTCCTACATGATCAAAAAATTAGAATAACATGCAAACAAGATAAAACTGATGGTGTCAAATTTGTATACATGTGCAATTCAAATTAATAATCTACTGGTAAAACTGTACAGTCGTTTCAATTCAAATTGAAAAGGGTTGCACTAGCCTGACAATCTGTCTTGACCTATAAACATGGTCTGAACTGAACACGGAAGTAAGTTTTGTTGTAAATTTAACACTGCTTGAACTCTTTGATATCAAATAAACCATAAAATCCATATACACCAGAGATTAAAACTATAAAGTTTTCTTGTATTTTTTTAATGTAAAGTTTATGAGATATTTTATCTATCAAGCTGTTTTATAGATGCTATTGCTGGTGTAACACAGTAAATGTAAGTGTATATCGGCTCCAGAAACTTTTTCTGCTATACACTAGCAAGAGGTTATTACAACCAAGTGCTAGGGTCACAGAAATATTAATTCAAAGTAGAATTTTGTTAGAAACTTCTGTGGTCATGATGTTAATAGTAAATTTCTGAGGTTATACACATACATGTATATGTAAATGTACATGTACATGTAGGCATGTATACACTTCAGTTGGTCATGATGAAAATGATAAATTTGTGAGGCTTATACATGACAATGTATGTGTATACATGTACATGTACACTTCAGTTGGTCATGAGGTTTATAGGTGTATATACTTCAGTTGTTTATGAGGTTTATTGGTCAAAAAACTTTCATGTAGAAATTCCCATCTACAGTGGCACTTTCCCCGCGATCTTGCTGTCACACGGAAATCATCCCTTACCATATAAGACAGTACTTTCAATGAAATTAGTAATTCGGTTGATTTTGGCGCCAGTGAGTTACATGAACAAGTCATGTATGTGTAAATGGTCCAGTACATGAAGGCCAATTTACTGTAATTTTCTGATGTATAAACGAAGACACGTAATATTGCAGGAATATTATTGGTGTGAATTTCAAGCAGGTGTGAGTCGGCACGTTTTCATTCTATTCTATTAAGAAAACAAGTAATTTTGTAGGAATATTACTGAGTAAATTTGAATACCCCATGGGAATTAAACATACAAAATAGCAAGGTGCACCCATTTTGTTGACACATGGTTTTTAATTGTGGTCTGTCTGAATCCATTTGCTTAATGATAGGAGTTATGCCCTTTTATTTTCAGTAAAAATGTCTGCCACGAAAATATTTTAAATAGCAACACATGTAATCAACATTTCTTTAATACCTAATGAACATCTACACCTACCCCCCTCCCCCGGCCATGTTTCAACATTTTACTTCAATTAGAAGTACCAGGAGTTATTTTGTGCCAAAGGTCGTGATAGACATAATGCCGGACAAACATCCCCTGTTTTCTTCGAATAAGCTTACACATGTACAAGGCACATGTAGCTACAAATTTATTCTCCTGGAAATAAAAACTATATATGTAATATAATATAAATCATGTTTTCCAAATGTCATAAAGAAAATGGTAATTATTGCTGCAATATAAAATATGAATCTGTTCAATTTAAACATGAAAGTAGAAAGTGGGACAACCTGCATAGTTATTTAATATATGTACATGTCAGCACTATCTACATAGTGCACTTAGATAACTAAATCGTACTCACCGATTGTTGTGATCACAGTTAGCGCAAAATAAAACGCTCCAGCAAATTTCCACTGTGTACCTGCCTTATATGGCACAGTATGAATAATATTCCATCGAAGACGGAAAAAATCTGCATCTGTCATGTTGTACTTTTCACGTAAAGCGTGCTCCTCGCTAAGTAATCTTTGTCGATTCTCCACTTCAAATTCTGACTCTAGGGCGTCAAAAACAGCCGCTCCAACTAGTAGATATGTAAACGTACAAACGATTAAAGATAAAGTTCTCACGTTCTGTTTCTTCATTGTGTGGGAAATACACAGTTATTTCCCTTGGTTATCACATCAAGCACACTTATCCCCTTTTTGACCGCATTAATCACAGATAATCAAAAGCAGCTTTAATTAATAAATTCGTAAAGGGTTTTTTTCCATGAAGACGAATTATCTCTTTATTAATATATACTCTCATTGAATACCTTTATCATTGTAATTTTGTAGCCTTGATGAATTTTGTCCCTTTAACACTTAAATCAAGCAGTTATTTAAATTTCTAATATTAAAATGAAAATAATGCGCTTTTTTTTAAAAATCCAAAATCAAAAAATAAAACAAGATTCCTGAAACAGTCCACAAATAATATATTCCTTTAAGTGTCAGTAAAGGAGAAACTTACAATCTTCTTAATTCCCTAAAGTGTCTTCAGTAATCAAAACAAACGACTCGTGGCTTCTGATGTCTGTTACCTGTATATGGATGGAATGCCACACCGATGAATATACCACATGTTGAATTGATTTCTAAAAAAACAAATTATATATATCTCATTAACACACAATTTTCTTGTAATTTATAATCATAGAAACTGAATATTGGCGTAAAAATAGTTATAGAATCCCACACTGTCATATCATTTGGCTCGAAAAACACTCCTGCATCTAAATACTTAAATAGTAATTTCTCTTACTCATAAGTAATAGCATAGTTCTAACTGATTTTAGTTATTGAACTGGAACTACACAGTTCAATGGAATACAATTACTCTGAGTATTACTGAACAACCACTAGATTTCTGTAGTCTTTATCAAGCAAATGATGTACATGTAGAATTAGTCGTTAAGTAATACACAGTGATAGTATTTCATAGTATTGTGTGTTTTATTATTGTCTACTGATAACCCAGTATGTACACACATTTTTTTGTCTTCATAAAAACATAAAACTTACGTCAAATGACAAATTTCAAGAAATATCTAAATTTTAAAATAATTTCTTATACATGTAAGCATAAATTGATAAAAGGCACTGATGAGAAATTTAAAACACTTATTAATATTTCTCCTAAATTAATAAAAATTACCTCAGATGATTGAGAGATTTAAAAAACTAATTACTTAAATATTTCTCCTAAATCAATAAACTTCAAAACACTAACAAATTAACAAATAAAAATTTACCAAAGATCAAAGATATCAATTTAGGGAATAATTACATTTCAGTTGTTCATGTTGAATTAACTGGACTGAATATATATTTTCATACATGTACATGATTATTGTACATTTTGAATATAAAATTTACTCATGCACTTATCTCAAGTGTAAAACTTAAATCGATATTATCATTTTGAATATGGAAATAAATGTTAATTTTACCTTATATTCAAAAGAACCTTTGACTCACAAAATTATCTAAAATGAAAACAATGACCCCTGTCTTCTAAACTCTTTGAAAGCCACTACACATACATGTACATGTACATGTAGCTATGGAGTTGTTCAGATCTATCTCAAATTTTGAACACAATCCAACTTGAATATCTCTTATGGAACAATTGTTTCAAATAGAAAATCTGTAGACCGTTAAAGATCTCTAAAATACTAATGCCTCTTTAAAAATGTAACTGAATCATATAAAATAAAAAATTATTGCTGTGAGATATTTAGTTCTTGTTTCTGGTGAATAATATTGTTTTCATCGAGTGTTTAAAGACCATGTGATCAATACCGCACCATATGTTACGAGATATAAACCTCTATTTTATATATGACAATTTTTCTATAGTTTCAACTGATTGGTTACTGATAAATATCGTTTATTATAATAAATATCTATGCAGCCTCTGAGTTCAAGAGTTCAACACAGTCGATGTTATTATTATTATTGAATTGATATATGTATTCCAAATTAATAAAGAAATATTTGAAACTTAATCAATATCAAACAATTACTGACATCCTATAGAAACTAAATGTGAACTAAGACTTTGTTTCAGTTATTATTTCCATATATTTTTTTCGATATGTTTTATGGTTTATTCAGTAATTTATCTGATTTAATTCATCAGATACATCGTAATTAATTATGTAAGTGATTATCTAATTATAATTAGATTCATACATGTATAATTTTTCTTGGTCTACATGTAAAGTTTCCTTTGGTTGTCAGTGTATACATGTACATGTACATGTAGAAGTAAAGATAGATCCTCGCATCCCATTAATTTCCATAAATAGCCTATTGGCATACTCTTTCTCAGCTAATTCAATAAATCTCACATTTCAAATAAATCATGACCTGGAACCCCCCAAAAATAATTTAAATTTCATTGTTACTTTGGATTCCATATTTAATTATAAAATTCTGACATCCTATTTTAATATTTGCACAAAACATAATTCTGTGCTCTTACCATTATATTTTATTAGATAAATGGAATAACCTACATGTAAATTAAATACTGAAAGAAGCATATTTTCTTGACGCTAATATGTATTTTGATCTTTTTCCTGATATTCAATACATTACATCACACAAAAAAAATAGTATTGAGACTTATTATACTGGATGATATTACAAGTATTTACTGTTATCAAGTCATTAGATTGCATCATGATTCAGTATCAGAACATTGGTTTTTAGAGTCACTCACGAAAATAAAGATTTTGAGTTTTCTTTATAAAGGTACATGTACGTGTACTTGATCTACATGTACATATACCTTCATATTTTCAATTTACTAAAATTTAGGGTAATTAATCTATGGTTTTCAAAATTAAAATATACATGTACATACACATATATATCAGTGTCATACTGGATCTGAAAATATTGGTTGCCAGGAGACAATGAGGCTCACCCATCAATACAATTTTATCATTCAATTTTTAAAATGAATAAATTAAATTTTCAAAAATTATAATGTCTAATGTCTAAGGGGGCCCACTTTCCTTTCGGCAAGCTGACAACCTGGCTGGTCCGTCACAGTATACTGTAAATATACATCAACCTATACTACCTGGTACATGTACATATATCTACATGTACATCAATCTACCTTACCTGTATCTAATTAGTATTATAGACATTTGTATAGAAATTGAACAGTTTGATCTTTTTTTGTAAATAATTATTATGACACAGGTAATACTATTTTCTCAAAATAAAAAAAAAATCACCTGTTAGTATCACTGGTAATCGACTAAGATCTAATCTAGTTTTGATTGAACTTTTTTTCAACTTTGTTTCCTCTATCCAATATTTTGCTTGGTTGTAAATTAAAATGTCACTTAAATTTGCATTTTCCAATTTCACATTAATTGATCAAATATTATACATTGTCAATTTCCGTTTTTAACTTTAACAGAATATCTATTGTTGAATGTGTTAATGCGTTCTGTTATAATTTTGGTTACATTGGTATAAACTAATTTTCAAGTATAATTTTACTTGTTCAGAAAATAAAATTCTAATTTCCAGAATTTGGACACTGATCATACCATTCTTTTTTCTCTTATTTTCAGAAAATTTGAAGCATTTTATCTTGGTGACTAAGATGGCATCTGTAATCCAATAAATTCAACCGTCACTTTTTATCTGAAACCACAGTATCACATATATTCTTGAATCCAAAAGCAAATTACATAATTCAGAGAGACAAATCGAGATTATTTTCTTTCGAATTCTGGATTTATCAAGATAAATTTTGTTACACGTTTCTTTTTTTCCCCCGCTTTGACACAAGCAATGAATTAACTTGTTTTTTTGATTTTTGTACGATTTCTCACAACATACTGCATATTTGAAGATTCAACACAATTGCATAATGGTGAACATTCGGTCGAATTCCAAAGGTTGTTTTTCCAGTACGCTCGTTAACAACTTAATGCCACATCTTTTCAGAGAAATTCAAGTAAATTTCTATATATAAAAGTTGTGATTCACGTCCAGAGGTATTTTAATGTTGTTACGCGTGATCACTTCCTCTTCACTTCAACAAATTTATTTTATTTATTTGATTACAGCTCAGACGTCATTTTTTATCTCCACTTTTCATATTTCATCCCCCAAGGCTTACAAATAAAACTGTATCCAGTCTGAAGGTTTAGAATTAAACTGAACTGAAACAATTTTTTGGTTAACAATTCAATGAAAAAACATTAATTATCTATGTCTTTTGTTTGAAATGTGAAAATATACAATCACATTCCAATTCATTAGTTGAGGACTTGACGATTCTTCTCCTTTCTTAAATTGGCATCTGAAATATAAAAAGAGAATCCAAAATTAGATTGTGAAAAATAATTCAAATTTAAACTGTAGCCTATATTTATTCTACTACATCAAGATGCAAATTGATTTTCAAGAACTGGTTCATGGTTTATGTTTTCTTCTACCAGAAAAGTTTAATGGGGTATTAGAACTTTGAGGAATTTTCACAGGTCGGTAAGAACAAATAATGGACCTGACAGGATTTTACTTTACAGTTACCAGTATATGCAAAATTAGAAAACAGATACATGCCAATCTATCTGTGAGATGTTTGCTTAGATGTAGATGTTTTGCAAATGCAGACATTGTACTGGTCATAAACAGTATAACCTATAGCTGTTGTCAAACAGTTAACAGATGCATGTGAAATGCATTATTTAAGTTGTTTAAATCTTTATTCCCTTCGTTTTGGATATATAATGCTGATCTCATTGAAGTCGAAGTATAAACAGTAATGAAAGAATGGTCTATAATTAATTAGACTGTTAGTTATTATACAAGTGTTCATCTGAAATGGTATTTCGAAAAAAATGGCAACATGCAGTAATTAAGGGGGGGGGGATGGCCTAATGGTTAGCAAGTGTGTGTCATATAAAGGCCTGTCATTGAGTCAACTGGAGTGGTCTTGAATCCCTGTATCAAAAAAGGCCTGTCATTGAGTCAATTGGTGTGGTTTCCAATCCCCGGAAATTACTATCAAAATAACTTTAAACAGGTACAGTCTCTTTCACCAAAATGTCAACTACAGAATTATGACCTGGGTTTGTGATCTTACTGATCTTCCAAATACATGTAACATTTTAAAGGCATAACAGTATAGTGCTTCTAAAGATTTTAACACAAGCGTTAGGAAAATGATATTACGATTATCTACATTTATGTATTCAATGCCTTGGGCAACAACTTTCAACAAGCAGTGATTTTTTAAATTCATCAGATACAATCGATTCTCGGCACTTCATTAAAATAATTGCAAAAACGTTGTACATTTTCCCTCATCTACTAAAATCAACAACAGTGAAACTCAATAAACAAGTTTTCTATTATTGATATATACATGTACGTTATGAAAAGATGGAAAACACATTCGACTGTTGACTGTTCAGCAGAAAATCATTGATTACAGTTAACAACGTCTGCTAAACAATGTTAAAAAAACCAAAATAGTGGTGGTTTCATTTCGCAAGAACTTTATTATCTAGCATTTTCCATTTTAAACAATTCTAAATTCATATGTTGCACAATCGGTTTGAAAAATGTTCTTTTTTAAAGAGAAAGGGAAGTGGTAGAATTTATGACCTCATTGATCAATCAGCAATTTTGAGACCACATACCCAGGAATCAAACCAGGAACATTTTGATGGAAGGAATATCTTTATCACTGAATAGTGATACTAATTTTAATATCTTTTTTTAAATTTTATTTAAAGAATGCATAATTTATTTCTTTACTCTTTATTCACATATACATGTACATGTATACAGACAATATATGGCTGACATTAAGATTATCAGCCTGTCGTCATTACTTTATTACATGTATTTTGATATATATTATATAAAGTTTATAGACTGATTGCCTTAAGCACAAATGGCCTTGCCTGTGTTATAATCTTTGGGTGCCAATAGGGTTACAAAAGTCATTTTGAGCTAGGGTTATAAAATTAACAATATACTCTGACCAGTGCCAATCAAGTGTCAACCGCTTTTACTTTATTTATAGTAAAAAACTTATTAACTGATTCCATTAATTATATTTTACAATGAAACTTTTATATTCTTCAATTCAGCTCGTTAAAATACATGTATTTATTAATCTTAATCTGATTTGACAAAATGATTGCTGTTTCATCTGTATGTAAATTAGTTTCATAAAAAGGCATAACAACAATTACATGAGAGAATCAGATGAGACATGACATGAGAGGAGATCATATGAGATAGGAGAAAGGGTGAAGACCTTTATATGATTTGTATTATGTACATGTATATTCAACGATATGTAAAGTAATATGGAAACCGATTTGGATTCTGACTTTTGATAAACAGTGACCCCCTTCACCTGAATACTGCCTATCAGTAATAACCTCTCCTACCCCCACCCCCTTCATACATGTAGCTCATCCTGTATGAAATTAGTTGCTTGTTCCAATCGAACAAAGGATAGCCTTGGAACACATGTACCTACAAAGTAAACTACTCTGTAGTTGTATTCAGTTGGCACTGTGCTGGAGCAAACCCAAATATCTATGACCTCAAGGCATAGGTTTAAACCATAATACTTTCCTGGACATTGACAATCACATCTTGCCAGACTCAAGGTACAGTAACACAATCTACATTTCAAAGAGTCTAGATGTCTATTATAGAAAACCAAAGCTTCGAAACCCAACCATAATCCATTGAATTTATTAGTTCTATTGCACACTATCAGACTACAAATTTTTGTAGGGTATGAACTACATGTAACATCTTTTTTGCAAAGGCGTTTTATAGCTGAGGCGCTGGAGGCGCCAGCCTCCTTGCGAAAAAAATCAAAGAAGTTGAAAAAATAAAACAGAAAAATACTAAAACCGATGAGAAAAATGAAAATATATCCTAGTTAAGGGGGCCCTAAAGGCAGACAGAAGCCCCTCTGGGCCCAGGAAAGGACCCTCTGGCCATGGGAAAGGACCCTCTGGCCATGGGAAAGGACCCCTTGAGAACGAGTCAATTGTTTTCTAGCAATGTTACTGTCGAATCTACAACTGAATGAGAATAATTGCATTGGATAAAAATCATCAATCTAGACCACCCCCTCCCCCGGGAAGAAGGGCCCTCAAAATAGTATAGTCTCCGCCTTGAAAAACCTTAAAGGGACAATCCCGATAAGAACAGAGTCTCAAGTTTTTATGAAATTTATGGACCAAAATATAGTGGCGTATTTACCTTGTCTCAAAATTCAGCTCAAAATATTGAGTCGTTAGGACATGAACGTCAACACTGCTTATCCGGACACGTAACCCTTTTAAGATTTCGGGACAATTTTTTCATTGGGTGACCTGATAATCGAATAATGTTTCTTGAGAGGTCTATACTGTAAATGACCCATGCCCTGTACTTGATAACAAACGGTAAATTTCACCTACATATTATTTTTATAGAAAAAAGGCTGGTTTTATCCAGATACTGTATAATAAAATGTTCTCCATTTCCAGATGAAGACTATCAGGACCAAAATATAGTGGCATGGTGTATTTACCTTGTCTCAAAATTTCAGCTCAAAATATTGAGTCGTTAGGACGTGAACGTCAACACTGCTTATCCGGACACGTAACCCTTTTAAGATTTCGGGACAATTTTTTCATTGAGTGACCTGATAATCGATTAATGTTTCTTGAGAGGTCTATACAGTGAATGACCCATGCCCTGTACTTGATAACAAAAGGTAAATTTCACCTACATATTATTTTTATAGAAAAAAGGCTGGTTTTATCCAGATACTGTATAATAAAACGTTCTCCATTTCCAGATGAAGACTGTCAGGTTTAAGTTATTTACAAGCGTATCACAAATATCGGGTTAGTAGGTGGGCCTTAGCTTATGGATTTTAAAGGATTTTAACACAAAATTAAACAGTTTTATTCACCAAAAAGTTATCGGGATTGGCACTTTAAAACGCCCCTGCTTCTTTGATTGGGATTTAGTATTGTCCATTGAACATATAAACACAAAGTACCATTTTATGAATACACAATTACTGAGTTTAATACTACATGTAAGTGATGTTTCGACGAGGATACTCTCATCTTTATCAAGCAAATGATAAAAGGAAAATATATACAGAATATGCAACAAAGATAAGAATCGAAAACAATTTACGTTTAACAACCTTGATCAGGGGGCCATTTACAACTAAAGCTACGTACACAACGGAAACTCTTACAGGGATAAAAAGAGTGGAATCCTATTACTTATTAAGATTAATGTATTAACACTATTAACGTGAAACCAATTAAACTAAGCTATAGAAAAACAATAAAGAGAAGTGTGTATGTATGTATGTATGAGTGAACAAGAGTGGTCGCTGACACAGGTGTAAAGAAAAAAATAATAATAAATTAAAGAAATAAAAAAAATATAAAATATATTAATTCAATGAACAGAAAATCATGAAAGATAAAACTTATTATTAGACTGTAACCATTTTTACGGTTTGGAGATATATTTCACAATCCTCCATTTTCACTTTATTGAATCAATATATTTACAGTGTAATTTTACAGTCTAATAATAAGTTTAATCTTTCATGATTTTCTATTCATTGAATTAATATATCTTTTATTTCTTTAATCTATTATTATTTTTTCTTTACACCTGCGACAGCATCACTCTTGTTCACTCATACATGTATATACCTATTTCTAGTTATTCAGAACACAATATGATACATAGAAATATTTGTAGTTGATGGGAATGGAAGCTTATTGACATTATTTCCTGAAGCTGACAAACAACCTCTGGTGACCTAATTCTGTCCTCAATTAAACCCAACTAAAAATGTCTGTTGATTAAACTTTTGAAACAGTATCCCTGGGATGGGTAAAGATGATCTAGTCAAACAGTGAATCATTTGACTATCTGATATCCGCCTAGATAACCAGATGATTCAAAGATTCTTGGCTTTTTCGATCATTATTTCCTTGTTTAATCGAACATAATTCCTGCAAAATATAATTTTCATTAATCTTAATAAAACAAAGGGCCATAATTCAGTTAAAGCCCATTTCATTTTATTAGCCCAGTCGAGCAGAACAGTAGGATGTTAAACCTGCTTTCATATACATGTACATGTATGATAACCCAAAGTTTAGCAACCTTCAATCACAAACAGGTACGATCCAAAGTTTAGAAAACAATACATTGCTATGAAAATACACAGCAGATTTTACTGATACGGTAAGACATACATGTATAATTCAGCTCATATGTGATTTTGGCATGACTTTGGTCGGGACATTTACAGACCCAACCAAGAACACACTAACATCCCAGAGAGGCCATTACAACTTTACAGTGAAATGTAGGCACAATGGATCAATTTCAAAATTCAGTAATGAAAATAGAAGACAAACCTAAGGAAAAATGGCAGAAGAAACATAAAGTCCCACATTCACCTATGCACTCTTTCACAGGAAGATTGCATGGGGTGTACACACAATGTCACAGATTTAGCATGTAACTTCTCACAGGCAGTTGGTGGTGTATAACCTATCATAGGATGCAAGTAATAGCTTAGTTTATTACTATTATTGTAATACAACTAGAAATGTAAAAATATCAAAAATCCAATAAAAGGCACTGAAAAATAGTATCTTTTGTTATTATTGGCCAAATTTGTCTGTAATCAGATAAATGAATTGAACTGTTTGTTTTAATTTGCCGACCTTGTTCAATGTCATAAGTTTTCAACTGGTAATATTAATTGAACTATTTTCTGTTTTTAGGTATTTGTTATGTGATATTTCTCCAATAATTTTTTTTATTTAATAGTAATACCGGATCTTTAACCTTTATGCCATGCTGGTTAAATGAACTAACACCCACAAGATTGGTGTTTTTACATCATTTTATAGGTACAATGTATATGTATATTTCTGTGACAGTTTGCATCCTAACTACATGTACATGTATGTAGCCATTACATATTAGGAAAATATATATATTTGTGAGGTAAATGACTTTTTTCTTCTTCTGACAATTACACTGCATTATTATCTGATTAACATTGTGTCTGACCAGAATGTGTCCAATTTATAGCCAATAACTACTTAAAAGGTACCAGATAAGTATTTTAAATTTGCTCATTCAAGAATATTGAATGGTGTTTTATTTAATTCATTTCCTAACTTAAAAGTTTTCTAGATTATAGAAGAAGAAAGAAAGATTCTGTTAGGTACGACATGCTCTATTTGTTTACATGGCAATCCTAAAACACTAACAGATAATTTGATTGGTTGTCAATTAGTTTAAGCGATCTAAATACTGGTGTAAAAGGAAATATGTCAGATTTTATAATTTGATAGTAACTTTCAGAAGTCTGTCTTCAATTTGAATACTTAAGAGAGAGAGAGAGAGAGAGAGAAATAGAGAGAGAAATGGGGTTTAATATCCACTTGACACAAACTAAGCCATTTTGGGACTAACATATGGTTTCAATTTTATTTCAATAATTCGCCTTTGTGCGTAGGGGTCTTTAGCAGTGGGAGGGAACCAGAGTGCCCAGAGGAAACCCACAAGGTTAAGAAGGCGCCCCTATCTCCATGCCACATATGCTCTCACCAAGAATCGAAACCTTAGCCGCAAGCCAGAGGTGACCGGCAAGCTCGAAGTCTAAGCGCAGCACTCTAGAACACTAGGCCATCCCAACCCCCCTTCAATATCTTTAAACCACTGTGTGAGATTGGCATGTACATGTATTATATGGCCACAATCAAGCCTGGAAATAAGGCACGTGTCACAGACAATGTCAGGCACAGATTCAGACTTTGTCAGGCACAAAACCTCTGGTGCCTGTCATTTTGATGTTATTAATACATAGCACTATAAGTTGAAAATGTCAGGTACTACATGTATTCCTTTAGTGACTGACATTTTTTTCAAGTACATCTTAAACTGTTATCTCCAGGCCGTCCACAATGCTTATTTTTGACAGCCCAAAAAATATATTTGGTTATAAAATGACTTTAAATCAGGTGTTCTTCATGTATGAGAGTACATGTAAGCATATCTGGATAGTATATGACTGTGTGAACTGTCTGGTAACTATTTAAGTATGAAGTATCATAGGTACATGTAAGAACAAACAGGTAAACATAGCATTACTGAGGTCAATATACTCTAGAATATACACAGATTACATTACAGACACATGTATGTAACAGTTTCCAACAGTGACAACTGATACCTGCTAGAAAGTTGAACATCAGCCAGAATTTTTTTTATTTATTATATCATTATATCAACGAATCTGTCTGATGTGGCGAGACAGAAACAGGGTTTAACATCTCTTCACACTAACTAGAACATTTTGTGACTAAATATAAGTGGGGGGTAACCAGAAACCATACTGTAAGGTAAGGAAGACAGGCCGGCAACCCTACACCTTGAACCCAATAGGTATTGCCATCAACAACACATACTCTTAGACCACTCCGACACCTATATACATGTAGCCTCTACATTTGACAAAATAAAATAAATAAAAAAATAAAATACATCTCTAATGTCAGAAAATACCATTAATATAGGACAGAACTGAAAATGTATATTTACAAGTAGTATAAATTATTGTCCCATTATTTTGTTTGATTTACATAGCTAACTTTGGATAGATAAATTAGTTTGAATATGTTTTTACTCCAAATTTATCATCAAATCTACGTTAGATGGCATCTTTAAAGGGACAATAACACTCTTGCTGGCTTGGCAGCTCTAGAAAATAAATAATAGTCTTATTCTAAGCACTAGACGTTTATTCGTCCTACCCGTTGTGTAAATTATCCATTACATCATATTTTACTTGTTCAGAGGGTTCGAAAATATTTTAAAATCCAAGTCACATTTGAAAAGGTTTACGTTAACCTTTTCAAATCATGTAGTTGTATTTTTCCAATTCTTTAAATTAGGTGTGTTAAAATGAAATTTGTATCATCAATTAATTTGAATATTGTAAAATAATACAATTAGTTGGCCAGAATAAAGATTGGGACATATTATTCAATTACAACAAGAGTGTTATTGGGGCTTTAAATAACAAGTGCGTAAGAAAAATAAATTATCTGGATGAAATGTTAAAATAATATAATATTTCCTTTTATATTTGTGTTAATTTTATACATGATTGAATACTTGCTGGAATACAGATAAAAGTTCAGTGAGCTGGAAATAATTGGCATCTAATATCGACATAAATTTAATTAACATCAATACATATATTAAAGTACATGTAGATAAAGTACAAGTACATGTATATACATGTATTCATTCTGGGCAATCATATTTAAAGTAATTAAGGCAGCCTGATCTATTAAAACATTCTTGATTTAGACTTTTCACCATTTGGAGTAAATTGTGGTGCATCAATTTTACTCGTTCTGCCAATCATCACTTTACACGTACTAAACCAAATGAAATTATAATCTGCTGGATGTTTTAAAGTTCACAAAATATTCCATGTTACATGTATATTATTATTGTTGAAATGTTGTTTGTTTCCATTCTTATAATCAAATGTAAAAAAACATTTTGTATAAATGATTCTGCACAAACTTTTTCTGTTTGTCTTCATCTGGGAGCCGTGGTGACTCAGTGAGTAAGATGCTGCTTGGGTTCTCTCCCGGTGTTGGTCAATAAATTTCCTAGCCATTTCTCTGGCACGGTTTCCCTTAGTCAGTCGTACAGGACGGAGGGCCTGACAAGGACAATGTCTAGTTGTTTGAATGGGATGAAAACTGAGGTCCCATTTATAAATTTGCGTGCACATAAAAGAAACCTTGATAGATGGGATTCGAAATAGGTTGTAGGTTGTGCTAGTGATTTTCCCTTGTTGGTGGTGCAAGCTGGAGAGAGAGAGAGAAATGGGGTTTAACGTACATGTACACTCGACACAAACCAGGTCATTTTGGGACTAACATATGGTTTCATTTTATTTCAATAATTCGCTTGCGCGTAGGGGTCTTTGGCAGTGGGAGGAAAATGGAGTGCCCGGAAGAAACCCAAGAGGTTGAGAAGGCGTCCCTATCTCCATGCCACGTACGCTCACACCAGGGCTCGAAACCACAGCCGCAAGCCAGAGGTGACCGGCCAGCTAGAGGTCGAAGCGTGGCACTCTAGACCACTAGGCCATCCCAACCCCCAGTGCAAGATGGAGTGCCTTATAAGGACAGTGACAGTGTCTCGTCATTCGTGGGATGGGATGAAAACTGAGGTCCTATTTGCTCATTGATGTGCAAGTTCCTCATTATCCCAGTCGGTACAGAAAAGTAGGACTTTGAACCCCATTTCATTTCATATTTTGTTTTTGACAACTATTTACTCCTTTATGCACAAACATGCTTGATTCAGTTAGGAAATAGATATAAGAGTAGGTCGTAGTGCAGCTGTCCAGGCAAAATTTCCCTCATAGCAAACTGTATGGTGTATGCCTGTCTTCATTAGTCCAGTTGGAGCAGAACAGTAGGATGTTAAACCCCATTTCATTTCTTTATCGGGCTATGTACATATATGTTTGATGCAGAGTTAGCACCATTTCCATAATCAATGATGTTTTTCTTTAATGAAGCATAAAATTATTTTAAACTGAATGTAGAAATAAAATGTACCCTGATGTATTTTAATGGATTATTTATAGAAAAGTGACATATTTGATAATGCAAATAGACGCGTACATGTATATGAAAGAAGAAATATTTAAATTGGCGTAGCTCCAGTATTTTATTGTTTAATGTAAAACATAAATCCATGAACATGGAATCATCTGTCAACAACATTCTGATATTCCACCTGTATTAGAATTTATTACATCATTATATGGTATCTAATGTACAAAGAAAAAAGAGTGAGAAAGAAGTGGGGTTTAGCATTCTTTGTAAACAAGGTAGTTTTGGGAACAAATAATATATTTCTATCACTACAATTTCCACTCAAGGGGGGGGGGGGTCTTTATACATTTAAATTGGAGGAAATCCAACTATCAAACTCTGTGTCACAAATAAACCAGGGATCGAATACACAAGTTGCATACGGTAGATGTCTGGTCTTATGATTAGGAGGTGTTGGATGGCCGAATGGTTAGGGAGCGCGTGCTGTATCATACGGCCTGCCATTGAGTCAACTGCCGTGGCTTTGAATCCCTGGTTGTGCGTTGCAAGGAGTAGGGTCGCCTGTCCAACCTTGTGGGTTTTCTCCGGGCACCCATTGCTAAAGACCCCTATGCTGAATTGTTGAAGTAAAGTTAAACCATGTGTTGGTCCCAAAATGGCCTAGTTTGTGTCGGATGAACGTTAAACCCCATTTCTCTCTCTCTCTCTCTCTCTCTCTTATGATTAGACAACTGAGTTATCCACTAAATTCAAATACAAATGTACCATGTACATGTAACAAATCAAAACAAGATTAACCAGATCTTTACATATGTTTATATCTACATTAAAAGAGAGATAGTGACAATTGCCGTTATATCTTATTGGTCAGTAGACTGGTACCACATGTAATTAGACACAATACATGTAGGTCTTGACACAACAGTGTGGAGTGTAAATTTTAATGGGCTTAACATCATACTTTTCTGCACCAACTAGGCAAGTGCAGATGGATATAAATTTAATGCAAGATACGCCCACAGTTTGAAAGACATGGGCAGATCTACCAAGCTACATTGTACAAAACGATTTTTCATACATACACAATCAGGGGCCATAATCCAGAAAATGTCACATTCTGATACGTACATGTTCATGTATGTGAAGGGGCCCAGATCTTTGGGATATAAGCATACACATGTATATTTCAAGTTTCATCGAAATTGAATAAAAATTGTGTCCTTTGGAGGGTCCACAATCTTGGTACATGTACATTGTATATTGCGTACTATTATATATACTATTTGCATCATACGGGAAGCAACGGTTTTGTCTGGCAGCTTTGGAGTTTGGTCTAAAATTCCAACTCAACTGTCATTATGGTGTAACAGGTATAGATTTAAACTTTTTTTGAATCAGATAAAAAGGGTGACCTCTACAGGGCCGCACAAGCTAAATCTGGGGCTACACATGTATAATCCAGAAAGTTAAGGTCTGATATGCCCGAATATTGACAGGAACCAAGATCTTTGGAATATAAACATCTATTTCATGTTTCATCAAAATCGGATAAAAAATGGGACAAGTTAAGTCCAGAAACAAACAGAAATACTGCGAGCAACCTACACGTAGCTGAAGAGTTAGTTTCATGTCATATATGTACATGTAGATTGCTTTACACTATTTATACAAAGAGCTCTGGGCACTTTAAAAATTACTGACGTCTGGTCAAACTCTATTACTGGTACATGTAATTGTCAATACTCCAAAAGTTGTCAGGCAACAGAACATACACCTACAGTATGGACAGTCCACAAAGCTTATCGAATATATAATCTTTTATAATTGGAGAATTTACATTTACAAGATACTAAAAACTGCTCAAAAGTAACAACCCTTTCAAGTAATTATCTGAATAATTCAAATTTAACTGGCATCTAGTACTTCCTAGTGCTAAAATAATTTCTATACAAACCCTGTACTGGTAATGAGATGATAACATTAGTTGTTCAAATCTTAAGGACTGGGGTGTTATAATAACATGAATTAGTGTTTCATGTCCAGACAACTATGGTACACAGATTCTTTTATAGATTAGAGCTTTGGTCCAATACAATCTGATTACTTCCTAAATTACTGTCACACACCACTGATGGACACTTCTCAATAAAAATGGCTGTTTGACCACTAGAGCCAGACGCAATGACAAATGTAATGATGATGTTACTAGCAGTGACTGAATGTGGTTGGTTTCAAGTCGGTAGGCAACAATCAGGCTTTAATTGAACATCAAAAACCTTGAAAAAACTATGAAATATCTGTGTCTGCAGATGCGTGAACAGACACATGGACATGTCTAATTTCTATAAAACTAGGAAATATCCCAACCTCATCACAATTGTTGTTAAAGCTACATGTACATGAGCTCTGATGGAAATATGTCCATTAACACAAATACAAATAAGAAAATATAATTTTTTGCTTGATCTGAGCTATTAAAGATGGGCATATGCCATGTAGGGAGCTGTGTGTGAAATTTGGCCCGGGCAGAGGCATTATGGCATTCAAAGTTTCTATTATATGCCTGCCATAGAAAGGACTTGTCAGGTCTCCCCATGTATGTAGAGATGGGGAGACAGATGAGATGACAAATGAGGGCATCCATTACAAAGGGTCATCCATTCAAAGAGTGAAATCAAAAGTAAGGTTTATTAATCTTGAATTATCACTATTCTACAAGTTGCCTTATTTCATTTGAATAAAAAGTTTATCTCATCTGTAAATGTACATGTACATGCTTGAGTCTTCGCAGCATATATAATCAAAGAAATTGCCTCTTGAATGACAAACTTGAAAAAATCAGTGATGGAAGGCAACAGAGGAAATGCTAAAGATGTTTCACTTTGTCAGAATTTTGACCTGTATTGGTCATACATGTACCTGTTGATAACATTTTGTTTGTGGCTGAGAGACAGAAGAAACCAATATACACAATGTACATATACATGTATACATATACATACCCGGGTAAGGTACATAATTTTAAATTCATTTTGCTCTTTCACAATTCAATTTCTTTCGTTTTTAAATTTTAACGCCAACAGATGTTGAAGATTGATGACGCTTTAAATAATAAATGGAAAACAACAATAGAATATATTTTATCATATTTTCAAAGCTTGAACATAAACCATTAGCTTCATTACATTAACATTAAATGTATGCTATCATAGAAATTAATTTATATTTATAAAATATATATTCTATTACATTTAATGAGGCGAAACCATTGTTATACATGTATATCATCAAAAATTTGAATAATATAGGACACTCCATGAAAGCACAGCTCTTTGATAAATGGATGATTTTCAGCAGACAAAATCCACTTGAGATTGGCTAAATGCTGGATGGCACATTATTCGTCAACATCTGCAGGATTGCACATAGCCAGTTTCCTGCATTGCTACTATTGGTACTCTGAGGAGTCAACATGGAGTCAGTAGCCCGGACACTGTTCATCACAAACTCTGCTAGGCTGTAATGCCTGCCAAACACTTGGCCAATTCTGACTACGTGTATATACGAGTTGGTGCTGATTTTCTTGTGTCAGTAAATATCCAGCCTACAGTAATGTCAAGAATCGCATTTTAGCATCAGTATTGAATATTTCACAAACATATGAAAGACGTAAAAAATATAGACAATATTGTAGACAATGTCGCTAAAAGAAAGGTGATAGTTGGTTATGGTAATATACTTTAGTCGTTTAAAGTAAAACTGCTCAAAGTATATATATACGTTTTTAATAAAAGAAAATTGTCATTTCTTACAAATCATTTCATTATGATGTCAGAGACCTTGGACGTGAACCTAAAGGCCATAAAACTGTTCACAATTGTGTAACCACTAAAATACTTAGTGATTTCAGTGTCTATGTGTAATTCTGAACATCAAGTCTGAACATAAGTCACCTGTCACTAACAACGTCAGGCACAAATTCTGGTTTTGTCAGATGTCTTGTCATTTTGTCTGGCACAGATTTCTCTTTTTTTAATGTTTTTATTGATATTTTAAGACATGTCTGGCACAAAGTTATAAATGTCAGGTACTTGTTCATTAGTGCCTGTCAGGTACAAATAAAATCATTACATTTATTTCCGTAAGGATATTTTGTCTCATTTTCTTTAACTGGTTAATTTTTCTGACGGGTGATGTAATTTAGAATTTATTAGGAAGAGGTTTGGTAAATATTGATACATACTTTTGATAAATACTGATTTTCGAATTCTTGACATAAAAAAATTAAAAAGCGTTTGATAATAAAAAAAATGATATAGGCCCTATTTGCAAAAATGAAAAAAAATATCATGCATTAAAATATTGCGATACCATATAATTACAGTATTGTTTAGGCATATTGCAATACACTGTAAATCAGTATTCAGGTATTGTTGTTACATGTCTATTATATATATGCACAGGTGATGTGGTGTAACATTGTTATGGAAATGATTTCTTGCATATTACAGGCAGAAATGCTTGACTAAAGTCATCATGATAATATACATGTATTTATTTTTACTTTTTCAAGCGGCTATCCTGATTTGAACAGAGTTTCAAAAATAAAAGAGTATCATACATATGAAATTTAAGCGCCAAAATATTAGACAGTTTTATTCTCCAACATACATGTATTATCGAGATTGGCCCTTTAACAAAATAGTTATTTGACCAGATGTAAAAGCCCATAACTTGATTTCAGTTTGACAGACAGTGTTGTTCAGAATAACTTTCTTCCAGATGACTTTGGTCATGCAGTGTGTTCTTTGGTTAGTCTCTACCAATATTATCATCCAGAAAAATATTCTGGATGATAGTATTGGCAAACCTCGGCAGATTCCGGTACAATCTAACCTCAGCTGTATGACGAAATCCACCATATTGGAACTACTTTAAAGATCCCAGATGAAAAAATGGCTAAGCCCATATGGTGCCTTGTGTTATTTAGGAAACAAGATGCAATCTTGACAATTGTACATAGCTTTCAATGTCCTAAGCTGTTTGTCTATCCGATTTTCTTTAAACAAAGGACAACTTTGCAACGAAAACTCTACACAATCTACAAAAGACGCCATCTTTGGAACTTTTTTGTAAAACTGGCAAGTTTTCCTGTCAAAGTTAACCGGTATCCGCATCGCAAATGTACATGGGCATAGGTACAAGAATTATGGGATTTATTGCGGGAAGGGGTGCAACTCTTACTTGACTTGGCCAGAAGATACTGGATAATCAACCAAATTAAAAACCAAACTCCCAGTTACACATGGGCAATGGACTTTACGTCAAATATTGACAACTTTCCCAGACCCTCCGGTGCAGGAAAGAAGGCCTGTCAAGGAATAGTGTCTAGTTATCCAGATGGTAGGTAAAACCGGAATCGAATCATGTGTACACAATAACAGCTGAATTCAACTTCTGTCAGGGGAACATTTCACTTATCTTTATACTACACTATAGCCCCGTTTACATTTGGACATGATAAGCGTGCCGTACTGGGCACGGTACTAGGCCGCGATAAATTTCAAGAATTTGACCCGTTTACATTACCGGTCTTGGAACCGTGCCCAGCACGCAAAATGTGGTACTCTTCACAGAAAAGTTAATTTCAGTCCATAAGCAAGTTACGGGGATGAAAACAATTATGGAAGTTGATTTTGGTACATGTAGCCATTTTGACAGAACTGATGACTGAGCTGTCAAAGTTCGTGGGGGAAAAAACGTCAAGGTTAATTTGGCGCATGCGAAGTAATCCGTGCCAGACCAGTTAGCGTTTACACTACGAAAATTTAAAGCGAGTCGTTCTTGGCACTGTTTCGAGACCACCTCACTTCAGTGAGCCAGATTGGCACGGTACTCAATACGGCACATTCGTGTTTGACCCGTTTACACTACAAAAAAATGAACAGTGCCGTACCAGGAACGGTACCTGGCACGCTTATAATTTGTAATGTAAACGGGGTTTATGTAGCCATGTATATGTCTTGTCTTTTTAGCCAGATCGAAGCAGAAAAGTAGGACTTTATAACCCCAAATGTTATTCATCGGTATTTCTTATAATTACTTACTTACTACAAACATGTAATATACTTTGGGGTATTTAATTGTATCAACCGACTACACATGGAATCTGGGATTGTTACTTTAATGATAAGTAAAATCCACATTTAAATACAGTTATTAAGTTTTTTTAAAAATACATTATCCTTGTGATTTAAGCTAAGAAGCAATCATATATTCCGGGGAAATACTAACGCACCACACACAAATATATGTTTATATTATAAATACTATACATGTTATAAAAGCCTATTCCTGTTGTTTATTATATAGTAGTTACATCGATCGGCTTGTTCTCGGCGTAAACGGCTGTAGTAGCACATATTACAAGGAGCCGCTTTAAAAGCAATACAATACCATTCTCGCGTGTGATACTGTCATAAACGCCAAATGGTGGGCAATATCTTAATCCAACCGTTTATCGGTGTTAAATAAAAACAAAAATGGCTAAAACTTACATTCAAGCGATAATCCAGTAAGTTAATCCACGTATAAATCTGCCAGAAAGTTCATTTTGTAAAATAATTCCTCACTTCACGTACATGTAAATAATATCTGCCATATACAGATATTTTGAGTTCAGAGACGCGCGTGTCGCCAGCAATATTATTGATTTATCCACGATCAGGGCGCTTCCGGTTCCAAGCACGCACGCTCTCGTCTGAAGAAGATGGAATCGATTGTATGTAAATGAGCGGCTTAATTTGTGCCACGGTGATATGGATTTCGATGTAAATTTCGCATTATTAATTACGAGAATTTGAATACCGTCTGCAGTTAATTTTGTTTATTTGGTCCTTAAAATTCGAAGGTCATTTAACCAGGGTTCGAACATAGTTGGGTCCCATTTGTGTTTAACCTGATTCATGCATATGTATAAAAATAATTTAATTACTAATTAGATTAAATCAGTGTTGTAATGTAGGCCTGTGCATGGTTACCGAAATGGCGGGGGATTTGTTGCATCAAAATATAAAGTTTCATCATTATTTCGCCGGCGAAATCAAATTTAGCCTACTTGTTTTATTTTTACACTTAACAAAAGTCGCCGTGTTGGGTTTACCCCCTTAAAACTAGAATTTTTTTTTTTTCTCATAGAAATGTTTAACAGTAGACCATTTCATATCATTGATTTCAGAGATTGAGATTTAAGTATCAATCAGTAGACGTTCCACCCTTTTCGTGTGTAGTTTTGAAGGTGACCTTAATTACAAAATTTGAGTAAATTAGAGGTTGGATAAGCACGTGTGACCTGGAAACTGAGCGTTTCATAAGTCCGTTAGATGACTTGTCAAATATTTATAGGCCTGCATATAATCAAGCAAGCGCAAGGCCAAATAAAAATTAATGGTGGAAAGATTGCGGTCCACATCACACACAGAAGTGCATGCTACGTTTCTGAAGGATGGGTCTGGGGGTGGCAGATGTAGGGTGGTGTTGCCTCCGATGGCTATATTATACCACTGGCTTAAAGCCAACCAATCTACAGGAGTTCTTTTAATCTTTACGCGCGCATCATTGGGACCGACGGAAGTCGTTTGTGTCCGAACTGAACGACCAGACACGCTTCCGATTGTTAGTCCCCCACGCGCCATCCCTGACAGCCGAGCAACGGTATTGAAAAATCCCGACTTCTTGGTCTTGGTCTACTCTGAGCTTCAAATTCGGGTCATTCCAGACCCAGAAAGATAAGCATGGAAAACAAGAAAATCTTTGTTTAAAATGATGTAATCACTATTTAAATATTCATAAACTTAATACTTAATTATTAAATAATATATAAGTAAGCTCTTGATGTAATTGTTGGAGATAAAACGAATCGATGAAATAATAACCATACAGATAACGAAGCCATTATACGCCATCTGTTACGTATGTTATGACGTAGCCTGGTCGGAACAGACGGACGGTGTAATGAATTTAGGCAAATCATAACAACAACATGGCTGGAGGTATACACTGTTTAACTCCTGATATTTACTCCAAAACTAAATTTGACTTTAATTTGTTTTTCAGCTATATTCTAGTATCATGGTATAACAAGCGACGTTTACTTGGATTTTAGAAAGATTTTTGTATTGTTGGGTTTTTCTCTTTTTCTTTTTTTTTTTTTGGAGAAAGGGGGGGGGGGGGCTTTTTCTATTGAATTTTTAGCTGAAAGAACACGCAAATCAATAAAAGTGCAATTTCTTACAATAAGACAGTTTATGAAATTCTTATTTCCGTTTAATGTTTTCGCGAAACATTGTCTAGTTTGCGTCATAGGCGTAGCTACAATTTCTCACCGATGGGTGAAAACACCAAGTAATTGCGACAGAAATGTAAGTAGCGAAAGGCAACTGAGCACCAGAAGAAAATTAAATCTAACGTGGCTCTCTGAAGCTTGATAAATACTTTTATTTACGTTTTAAGATAATAGGAGATTAATATATGCTAAAAACTGCATGCACTCAGATTGATTATTCAAAATAAACGTAAAACCAAATAAACGGTAGATATGCTCGCTAAATTAGTTAGCAAAATAGAGCAGCACTATAGTCATCGAAAAATAGCTGGTTGTGTCGACCGACTGAGCCACTTGGGTGGTTTAATAAGAACAGAATTGCATTAACGTAGGGAACTACACATACATAGTTAAACAGCAAGGAGTAAATGTTGTAGGACAGTGGTCAGGCTTTTTTCGGAGAGGCAAATACAACATATGATCTGGACTACGTGAGAATAAATCAGTCATTAATCAGAATACATACTTTACTTGGATAAAATCCACGTGAACGACACAACCCCCTACTTTAAAAATTTCTGGATTCCTGAATCACGAACAACATATTAGCAGGGACGTGTTCAGGAATTGAAGAAGCCGGGTTCCAAGATGACGACAACGTTTGACGTGAGGTCTGAGGGTATTATGAAATAAGAAGTTCCGAGATAAGACTTCTGATCATTTAGATCCATACATGTTTAGGATTAGTGTGGAATGGGACCACACGGCGACAATGCTTAGTCCGGTGGTTCAAGGGTGGGAGGGGGGTCGCTATCTAAGGGAAGAATTTATGAGATCAAGTGTTTTTATAGGGCAGTTTGCGTAGATTTCAATTTTAGGTGTTGATCAGGTGTTTGAGGGGGGGGGGGGGCTTTCCGAGAAACGGGGTGGGATTGGGTGTAGTGGATCCACTGTCTTAAAGAAGGCAAGTCTTTAATCAATACCATGCACAGTCTTCGACATTGAAAAACAACATTGGGGTTGTTAATTTACCGTGTAAATTGGTGATAGATCTTCTCCACAGTGTTTCGGCTCATATCTTAAGCCCCCGTCAGACCGGAGTGGTGACCCTACTGCGCTCTGCGACCGAACGGCGGCTTGGAAATACACAAGGTCGTCGGTAAGCGTGAACACAACGCGGAAAAATGTCCCAAAATTACAACCTTAAAAAAGTCGCGTTCTTACTGCGACCTGTGCGTTTATATAGATTTCTCGCGGCGGGTTCGTCACGATCTCTCCGTACTTATGGCGTTTCGATTGAGATCTATAAGCGGTCATCGCGAACCCGCATCGCTCAACCACACGTCTTATCTGGACTACACGTGCGTTTCCACCACGTGATCACGGCGACTATGCAAGCTGGTTTGATTTTTTTTCGAAATTTCAAGATGACCTTTGAATCGTCCGTTTTCAAAGCAAGTCTTGCATGAAATGCATGGTCGCCATAAGCGAATAATGCAAGCTTGGTAACCGCGCCATGGTCGTATTAAGAACTCCTTACACGTTGTGGGAACCTCATAAAATCGCCATATGCTTATGAGTGAGGTCGTGATGCAGTCGCGCAACAGTGATGGAATCATCGTAACATCGCTATGACAACGCCATAAGGACTCAGAGCGCTGGGTGGTGTCGCGATCAACGCGTGAGGGTTGTGGTGAAGACGCCATGAAGGCACCGTTGCAGATGTTACAATTTTCGCAACGTCTTTTCCACGTGTGTACTGCGCGTGTGCTACGTTCATGGATATGTTACCACGCTTATCGCGCGACCCTCGCGACCCACCACGTTCTCTCGGTTTTCAATGTCATATGACAGGACCTTGGCGTTTGCTTTGAACATACTCAAAACAAACGCCGTGACTCAGCGATCATTGACGACCATGGAGACCACAGAACGATATCTCGCGTTTCCACAGCGCTCAGGGTGATCTTGGCACGCTCTGGAAACATTTTTTGTCGCCGTAGCAGCGCAATAAGGACTTTAGCGACCACATCACGTTCTCGCAGCTTTCCAGATCATATGCGCATGTTCAAAACAAACGTCGTGGCTCGGCGATCATTGGCGACCATGGAGACCACAGCACGATATCTAGTGTTTCCACCGCGCTGTTACCACGCTTATGGCGATCTTGACTCGCTCTGAGAACATTTTTTGTCGTAGTAGAAGCGCAGTAAGGACGCAACTTCGGTCTGACGGGGGTATAACCAAACGACGCTTCGTAGCGGTATCTCAAGGTTTAGTGTTCGGACCTCTCTTATTTACACTGCATACAGAATCCATTGGAAACCTCATTAATAGTTATAATATATAGCACCATTTTTATGCTGATGACACCTCAACACTAACACAGTCAGCAGGGGCGTAAATGTGGGGGGGGGGGGTGGTACACCCCCCCAGCAAAAAAAATAGTCGGTCGCAAAATCAGTGCAGTCGGTCGCAAAGTAGAGGTAGTCGTTATCAAAATAAGTATACGTCACGCTACTCACGCAAAACTTTAGTATAAAAATAGTCGGTCGCAAAATCAGTGCAGTCGGTTGCAAAGTAAAGGTAGTCGGTATCAAAATAAGTACTCACTGTATACGTCACGCTACTCCCGCAAAAAATTAGTGCAGTCGGTCACAAAGTAGAGGTAGTTGGTATCAAAATAAGTACTCACTGTATACGTCACGCTACTCACGCAAAACTTTAGTATAACAATAGTCGGTTGCAAAATCAGTGCAGTCGGTCGCAAAATAGGAGCAGTCTTAGTATAAAATAACCTTGTCAACTTATTATTGAAAAGATGTTGTGTTTCACTCTCATTCTGTTGTGAGTATAATGTTAGTCTTACAACAAAATGTAACCCAGGGAGAAAAATAGTCGGTCTCAAAGTGCAGTCACTGCAGTCGGTCCCAAACACAATGCCAGAAAAGATCCCAAATACTGTATATTTGCGCGAATCCGTGAGCCTAAATTGCACACGTCACTCTTATTCTGATGTAAGTATGTTAAATTGATCTAACAACAAAATTTCACCAAGGGAGAAAAATAGTCGGTCACAAAATAAGTGCAGTCACTGCAGTCGGTCTCAAAAACAATGCCAGAATAGATCCCAAATGCTATGTATTTGCGGGAATCCGTGTGCCTAAATTGCATACGTCACTCAAAACTATAGTATAAAATAACCATGTCTGCTTGTCACTCTTATTCTGTTGTGAGTATGTTGTTCTATAAAATGTTTTCTACCACGGCAAAAAATAGTCGATCTCCAAAAAAAAGTACTCACCGCTGTCGGTCTCCGACTAAATGAATTAATGAAATAAACATACAATCATAAAACAAGCGAAATTGACAGATAAGCCTCAAGATTCTGTCCCATTTCTTATCAACCCCAGTCCCAAATATTTAAAAGCTCTGTTACATATCTGAAATTTTTTTTCGCGCCTTCGGCGCGAGTCCATTATATATGGAAGCGTATAGGGGTCAATAGCGCGATAGATACCGCAATATTAAGTTGATAATAAGTCAATATATTGTGATTTTTCTGCCGATTTTATCTCTGAAAAGGCAATTTTTGCCAAGTTAATTGAATAACTCGCTAATTTGCATGTCGTCATTTTGTTTTAGATGCACACGTCGACATAGCGCATGGCAATATTTTGCGAATATGTCGACATATACTACGGCGAAATGGAATATGTCGCCAAAGCTTCCGAATAGCAATATCTTACCGCAAACGTGTACATTTAAGACGAAATGGGGACATAAAACATAGCGTGTTGACTCAATTACCTAGGCAAAAATTAACTTTTCAGAGATAAAATCATCAGAATAATCACAATATGTTGACATAATACCAACTTAATATTGCGGTATCTATCGCGCTATTGACCCCTATACGCTTCCATAATTATAACATCATTCTTCTACTCGGTTACATATCTGAAATTTTTTCGCGCCTGCGGCGCTCAATTCCATTTTAAAATCATTATTCTACTCGTCAGTTGTCTTATACTGTCTCAGCACTATCATATTCACGATTATAGTGAACTGCCCAGTTTGTAGTACCACTGGTGTGTGGTGCGGGGGTATGTGCATCAGTCGGTCGCATTTTGGCTAAACACCCCCCCAAACGAAATCGATATGTACGCCCCTGACAGTCAGCTCTCCACAATTGGTAATTTGGAAAGTTGCTTAAACGGTATTAAGAACGTGATGTCCACCAACACGTTAAAGGTTAATGACGACTAAATTAGATATTCCGATATCAAATGTAAAAAATTTTGGTGTTTTTTTTATAGAATCATACCTCAGTTATAACTTTCACATAAACAACATCTGCAAGATTTGCCATTTTCATTTATTAGATAATTAAAACATTAATTTCTGCATTGTATATCTATAAATAAGTGCATAGGGTACAGATGGTCAACAGATTTCCTATTTTGCGGAAATGTGGGTGTGGATGTTAATGTTCAAAAGGTAATTTTAGGAACAAATATATTTTAACAGAAATAAATATAGGTTGCTTAGGGTCCTTTCTCACCAAAAGATTCATTTAAACCCATGATTCCCAATCTTTTGATGGTTGTGACCCCTTTTCAGAAATCAGCATCCGATCACGATCCGTCGAAGAACATAGTCGCCTTTTACGATGAAATATCATCATGATTTACATTTATTTTTGTTTTACTTATTTGCATTTCATGAAAACATACGAGGTCTTTCTGAACAGTTCTAAGCTTTATCTGTGAAATCTGTACTAAGTTGATGGTTTCCAGTTGTATGTATTGTCGCCAACGATGTTGCAAGGTCTTGATGCCGTTCAGGGCGAAATTTTGTTGAGCCACCCTAACAAAAAAGCCGTTCAGATCTGGCACGACGTCATCATTACTAGGAAAATAACGAACGGCTAGTTTCTTTTTCTTTTTTTGGACACAAGTCTCATTCGCGGTGAAAATCGGGGCAAAAGATACCCGGATCTGCTTCAAAACGGCGCAGATTGTCACGGAACGACATGAATCTGACATGTTTCGGATCCACATTCAAGAGATTTGGCACCCATCTTGCAGAAATATTTGGTGATTTTTAAGTTATTGGCGATAAGGTGCTTAACCCTCTCATGAGAGATGCCCACAGCCCCGACAATATGTTAAGTGGTCAATCGTTGTTCAATCATTACCATGTCATGCATCCAGGTGACGTGGGTTTGAATGGTTGTCGTTGATGGCCTTCCAGGACGCCGGTAATCATTAAGGCTATATCTGTCACACTTCAATACTGTGGAAAGTGGAGACCATATCGGAATATACTGTGTCGGAGTTAGTCCTTTCAGTTACAGGTACTTGATGACTGCCATATAGTCAATTTTGTCCTTTTCTGTTGATTTCAATGGGTTATAAGTTCACAAGATTATCTGGTACGAGGACAATAATAACACTAAAGTTGAAGTTCTCATGTCTGTGATTCATTTAATGATTGTACTTGTTGGTAGCAAAAGCGATTGGCGACCCCATCTGCGGTATCGACCCAGAGGTTTGGAACCCAGGATTTAAATTATCAAATTTCGTAACTTGTTTTGAATTTAAATGACCCTGTAAAATTATCGTATAAACTAATTATAACCTTACAATAAGGCAAGATGTAACTTGTTTTTAAAAAAATGCACGAATTACTCTCATTAGTCTCATGGAACTAATATTTTATTTTGGACAATTGCTATTGCTGTTGGCATGGATAGTTGTTACAACAATTTCCAGGTAACCATATTTAAGTACATACAATTTGGTATCGAATGAAATCATACAAAAATAACTGTCATTTTGCGTATTTTAAGACGACATTTAGATTATTACGAAAAGTTTGAAGGCTTCTTGAATTCAAAGCAAGTTATGAAATTCGATAATTTTAATGAATCCCTTGTTAGGAAAGGATGGAATATAGTCATTTTAAGGAAAGGTTGTAAAAGACGGTTTTGTCTCCAAAAATACAAGTAGTTGTCCAAGTGGCATCATATACACTTATTTAGAGCTGTACAGTGCTATGATTTTCATGTTTTACAAATCTGTATAAATGACATATTCACCATGTATATCAGCATTATCACATTTCCCGTCCATTTTAGTAATTGTCTTAACCCACAAGACCATACAGTTGTTCAACGGTCAACCTGTATTTACTGCGCTGGAAAGCAGTGTTTTACTAATCTATAAGATGGTCATCATTGATATCAACATCATCCAATATCCAATATCCCGCCAAGTTTAACACCCCCCCCCCCACACACACACACACACACACTTCCCCTCACGCACACTACCTCCAGATTATTTTGCCCCCCCCCCCCAATAAAATCACGCCAATTTTGGGCATTGCTCCAGCACTCAAATCCAAAAAGAAGCCCAGATGTACCATTTTATACGCTTATTTAGTGCAAGAAACTAATGTTTTACTAATGGTCATTATTGAAATCCCCTCCACACACACACACATACAGAATGCAAAATTGTTGCCCATTTATACATTTCTTTTGAGCGGGTCCGTAGCCAGCTCATAAAATTTGGAGGGGGGGGGGGCGCTTTTGAAATGTACGGTGCTATGAATTATTGTTTTTTCTAATCTAGAATATCAACTTTATTTCTCGCCATTTTTAGGTATCAGACTGCCTGCCAACACAGCATACCTCAATCCATACAGCTACAAACAGAATAATTTATTGGTGCATTAATTCTGCTTTTTGTATTTAAAAATTAATATACCGTGGACAATCGATATTTTATAATATTATTGCTTTAAGGGGGTCACCTGTTTTTTCGATTCCATTGGTAATAATCAGGCGCGGATCCAGAGGGGGGGGGGGGGTCCAGGGGGTCCGGGCCCCCCCTGCTCAGGCTTGAAAATTTTTTTATGCGATTTTATTGGCGATTTAGACCTGTTATTTTGGAATTTACCTTCCGGAAATACGCCAGAATGAACCAAATTGAATCTAATTTACCAAATTATCGGTTGAGCGCAATTAGTTAAGCAATTATCAAACTTAGACCCCCCCCCCCCTGCAAAAATTCATGCATCCGCTCCTGATAATGTCGTGCGCGAGGCAGTTTATCCCCCCACCCGCTCACCTGTTTTGTTATTGAACAACTCATCGATTAAAATATAACATTGTATAACACGGGGACGGCCTGGGAAGGTGTCACAGGAATCTTTTATCCGTATATATATATATAATATACCATGTCGTACCAGACAATATATAATACACATAGAACAGGAATGCAATGTCCTTTGAAGATATGTTTTTTCTTCAATCCAGTCGTTTTGATTTGCATAAATACTCCCACCAAACGATATCATCAGGCCCGGATCCAGGATTTTGTCGAGGGAGGGGCCATACATTGGAGCAAAAGGTAATAATCAGGTTTGGTGTAGTCCCCAGCGGAGAAATGCGAAAATCATGTTTATATCATCTATTAAAGGGCAGATATGTGAACTACATCAGTAACAAAGCAAACGAAAACGAAAATCAACTGTCACACTGGGGCTGATGGGGGGGGGGCACGGCCCCCTGGGCCCCCCCCCCCCTGGATCCGCGCCTGACCATAGCCACTTGTTTCCAATATTTACATTATTTTCGTCCATTTCCATTTTGTCCTCAACTCCATGCGTTGACGTCACACAACACACTGAACACAAATTGGCACCTATTAACCGATCCAGCTGGCAACCTGTTCGTTGGCTACCTATTCAGAACAAAGAGAACAGTCGCCCAAACTCATCTTTTTTTATCAACTAATAAAATCCAACGAAATCCAATGAAAGAATATTTATTTATTATCCATTCCTTGGTTCTGAATAGGTTGCTAAACGAGCCGAAGCGAGGGCAGATACATGTAAAATCGAGTCTTCAAAAGGCATTGTATTCCTGTTCTTGTTTTTATCATATATTGTCTGATACGATATGGTGTATGCATATATTCGGATAGAAGGTCAGATTCCCGTGGACGAATTACGATTGACACGCGCTAAAGTTGTGCATTGCCTAAGCTATAAACATATACACAAGAAAGCGCCATGTTCATCATTTATTTCGTGTGCCTGGGGGAGAGGATCACCTAGGCCCCCTATACAGTGGAAACCCCTCATAGGGACAGGCTCCGGGGATTCTGGTTCCAAGTCCGTCCATGGCATGCCACAAACCTGTAAGTGTCCGGTACTGGGCTTGAATAAATAAAATCACACGGACATGTTAACAACCAGTCGATAGATCAATAAATAAGCAAATTGAACAACTTTAATTAACTTGGTGGAAAAACAACACTTAATTAAGGACAGTTCTACAACACTTCATCGGTCAGCGAAACAAGCAATTATTGATTGGTTCCTTCGGCTTATAAAGAACAGTTCGATTGGACGTTAATAACGTTTAATATGATTAGCTAATTGAGAGGAAGTAAAGTATCTGACGGTTATCGTAACAGGCTATAATTTATGAATAATATGTAGAAATCAGTTACAGCAGGGTACTGAAACCAAGTGGTATTGGTAAGGGCCAAACTGATCCCGCAGTGAATATTCGCTTGGCCGCTACAATCACTGATAAGCATGACATCGACGAGGCTTAATGAGTACGGCATATTAACTTTTTTTCTCCGACAAATTAAATTCTCAAACATTTTTTTGAGGTATAAGAAAAATAAATAAAGACGTTTGAAGTATTTGTAGTTAAAAAATATTTCCTATTTAGTGTAAATGGGTATTAAAATGAGTAAAATGCATCATTTTGCCAGAAGCAGTCAGGTGTTAAGTAAACATTGCACGAGCCGTTGAGCCAATGACTACGAGGCGTGCAGTCAACGCACGTGCTGTGGACACTCATTTGTTACAGAGTTAATTCGTAAGTAATTCTCTGTGAAACAGATTGGGTAAGGGCCTGTCACAATCTGATTAAAACACAGATCCTATTTCGTTTCGTTTTTATAGTTCAAAATTTCGTTTTACTTGTCTTTACTGCATTAGGTGTAGGTCATCGAAAGTATAAAAAAACGAAACGAAATATAGATCTGTATTTTAATTAGATTGGACCTGTCGCGCCCTGGATTTATACTGGATTATATAAGAAAGTTTTCAATAGGGCGAAACGAATATATATTTTTTTTGTTGGCAACTTCAGTGTTATACACAGTACTACTTACTAGCCCGAGTGACGTTTCGACTAGGCTTCTCTGATGTTAAGTGAGAATTTATACAATTTTGCGATTCCGAGCCAAACCTGGCCTTTGTCACTAAATGTTTTTTTTTAGCACATTGGTTAATCCTGTCTAACCGTGAGCATGGTGGAATAATTCCTGTAGCCCCGAATTTTGAACGGTTTGGGCTGGAATTCGTCCGTACCTCAACGACACGTAGACTGCCGATGTCTCAGTCTTTTATATCTTTATATCCATTTTGCTTCAATTATCCTGGAGTTTTAAATGAGTGAAAGAGTTGTCGGCAACTTGTGCTATAAATCAAAGATATGCAAGCAATACTATTTAAGGTATGTCATTTACCAACACTTTAAAAACTGAATTTCACGCCATTATCAATAAAACTGAATATTTAAAAAAATAATTAAATTCTGTACATGTGATTTTTTTTCTTTGAGGAGTTGGGGGTTATCCAGAATATGCTTTGAATACACACCTGGGTCCTGTTTCACTAAATTTTTAGTAATTTGATTGGATAATAATAGATTGATTTTAGTGCTTAGCCAATGAAAATTGAAGTATCGACTAAAATTTGGATTTTATCTTTAATTAAGATTTTGAGAAACAGGGTCCATTTATCCACATCCACATACCGGGGGTTTGGATGGTCAAATTGGTTAGTGTGTACGCGCTGTATCATAAGGTATATCACTGAGTCAACGGGCGTAGTTTCGATTTCCCATGGGTACGTGACAATGAGTAGGAATAGGATCGTCTGTCCAGCCTTGTGGGTTTTCTCCATGTCCTACGGTTCCTCCTACCACCAAAGACCCATACGCACAAGGGAAATATTGAAACAAAATTGACTCATATGTTATTCCTGAAATGACCTGGTTTGTGTCGACTGGACGTTAAACCCCATTTCTCCCTATATATCCACGTACCTTTCGATCGCACATCAACGTTTATGCTTTGCAGCGGTTGTCTTCATATACTGAAACTGGAAGCCTGGTATAGCTTGTAATGGTAAATAGTTGATTTCGTTACATTAAATCGCTTCTACTTAACTCCTGGATCAGGAATGGTGCAGACATTGCAACAAAAAATTGAGACAGTGCTAAGTGCCAATTTCTCGTACGCCTGATAATCATAGTACCGCGGTCACGTGACTTATAGCTAGGTTAAAGCACTAAATTTTATTTTCACATGCATGACGCATTGGAATTGTGGAGGCTATTAACTAAGATGTTCTAGTGGAGATGTTTATATCCTATAAATTATCTAGTTTTAGATAAGTTCAACCACCCACCAAGATTTCGATTTTTTTCTCCCTTTTAATTAACAAATCAGCTCACCACATGTGACTTAATGCGGATAACTATTATATTCTAAGCAGTCTAATTATAAGTCCTGATTCTCCGTACAAAAGGTCCAACATATTCACCACCACTGACGTTCGAGTGGATGACGCCGGCGAGTTTTATCAATAGATCAATGGGCGTTGGCTTTGCTTGAGCATGTTCCTGAAGCAACGACCGCGAGTTTTACAATATCTAGACGTTGCTAGACTGGTCTGCAATTACCCTTGGTGAAACGCAGACACGTGAACGATAGCGTCCAATCAGAGGCTGTGACACAAACACACTCAAATCAAACATGGCGACCTCCACGGAAACAATGGCATTGAACAAACCTTGAACTTTGTAACTCCATTATCACGGGTAGACATATTAGCTGGAAGGCGCAAGACTTGGTATTCACGATAACTGAGCAATCTTATAAGTTCCCGAGCTGGGTCAGTAGCCAATCGAAAGGGATTGATAAGATGTACGGAGTTAAAGCGAAATCGGGCCCTTTATTAAAGAGTGGAATTGCTTGAGTGAAATAGCTGTGTTATGGTTGGCGGTTTATAGTACATATTAAGTAAGAACACGACATGTCAATAAAACTTGTCAGATGTTAAATAAAATAAAACACGGAACATAAAACGAAAATAAATATGATTTTAAAGAGATGGTATCTTCAAGCAACGGGTACAGTTCGCCTTTAACCCTCTTTTTTTGGAGTGGTATATATGTTCTGGTTGAGAGGTATAGCTTATTTAGTGGCATGTTTCACACTGTATATATTAAGTGTCTATAAGCGATTCAAGCCTTATTGCTTTTTAATAGCTGCTGGTATGAAACTTCGTAGAGTTATGAGTATATGAACACGATTTGAGGAAACAGATACAAATTAACAGACGACGCATAAACACACATCTTATAGACTGTTTTTGTATGCATAACAAGCATATAAATAGAACTGTGGAGTTTAAGGGTGTGTGTGTGTGTCTTGCAATAAGCCCGGTGGGGTGGGGTCTATTTTAAGGCACAATTTTAATCTCCCTTTTATCCAAAACCAAGCTTGATCATCACCTTGGTTCACTAGATTCATCCCCGCTTAGTAATAGTCAGGCCAGGGATATATGAACGATCGAAGCTAAACATGATGCCAACGGTTTCCGAGCAATCTCCTATGGTGCGTTCAGTCTTGAACCAATAAAATGTCAGGTTTGACATTCACTGCAATACGATAAAGTAGCGGTCCAAGGGAAAAACCAACATGTCATGTCAATAATACAACAGCCATTAGGCCGACATGGGTTAGATGCAAACTGTTCTTCTCTTAAAATATCTATAGAAACAATGTTATGGAAATGGTAAGCGATGGTGTTATGTGCAGTCTAATGTGTCTAATGTTCGTGAACTCACATGCAAGATTTGAGAAATTAAAACTTTTTAGATGGAATCTGGAAACTTTCCATGAAACAATTTCTGCATTTTAGAGTATAAAAAACATGATGCGTCATTACATATGTTAATAGCAATAAATTATACAAGTGGGGGAGGAGCAAATTGTAATACAGTTTTAAACTTACTAAGCTATTTAACTGTTCGAAAAATGACTTCACATTTGTCGTGTATGCAGAATGTGTTAAATCTGTTTTGAACACACCATACCAAATCTGACGCAACCAAGAAGTTCACACCCAAACCTAAAATTATACGGATCCAACGCTAAATTTTAAACGGACAAAATATATGCCATATAGCTTAAAAGATTTGGAATAGAAACTTGTTTTGACTGCTCATGTGAACGGGAGGGAGTAGATTAAGTCAGATGGATTCCATTTGAATTTTTTTTGTAATGTAACTTAAATGTGATATGAAATGTTTTAATTTTACAGAACTGAATTTTTTTCAGAAATAATATTTTTTTTAATACAACTTTTTTTGTGGGAAAAATAAAATTTGAATTATAATTTCGAAGATGTAATGTCAATAGCCGATAAGTCAACAAGGATCGTGACATTTTACCCTTACGTCAATATATCGCCCACAAAACCGAGAAAGATATGAAAAGTATATTTTCGTTGTCCCAAGTAATAGATGACATTTGGAAAATATGCCATTATTATAATATCATCTCACAGAAACTTTACTGAATATATATTGCAAAGAAAGTGTGAGAAATATTTTCATTCGTGTGAGGCAGTGTTTACTGCTAATAAAGATTTGCCGAAGTAAAATGTGTGTACATTAGCTGATTACTTCAAACTGTTTTCATCCAATGTTTCAGGTTATACGAAAGTTAAACTTTTATCCCAAGCCTGTTTTGTTCTCCATCACCGACACGCGTCTTTGCTCTAAGTGGGTTTGTAAAAAGGAGAATTTGAAAAAATAAACATAGACAAGTTTTCAGACCGCCACTCAACAAAATGTGTAGAAGTAATCTGAAATCATCATTCAACCGACACTAGACAACATCAACATAGGGTCTGTGTGATGACTTTGATGCACATACCATTAAGTGAGTGTTGATAACAGTTTTTAAAAACGTTAAAGATCTTTGCTTTTATTCTTCAAGCCAAAGGTAGTTGTGAGTAGCTGGACCAGTAAAGGACGCTGTAGGATGTTCAATGGGTGAATCTTCCAAAGTTCCCTCTCCACGTCTGGACCTGATTTTCCCTTTTTGTGTTGTAAAAAGTTGAGGGCACGTGTTCAGAAGACTTTCTGGTCTGTTTATGAAAAATGAAACTAAAATTAATAAACACGCTGACTTTCACTCAATCTTTCGAAACAAAATTGAATCGTTAGCGAGGGCCTGCCACTACTGTCATTCATGCAAATAACATGTCTATATCAAAGAGGTTTAGACCCTTTAAGTTGATTGTAGATGTTAAAACGTTTATCTGGATCCCCAGGGTAGTTTACCGTGTTTTATAATTACATGATGACTGGCGTGTAAAGATACTCTAAATATATACATCGTATGTCTATAACACACGCTTCTATATCTAACAGGGAGAGAGAGAGCGAGGGAGAGAGACAGACAGAGGAACAGAGAGAGACAGCGGAGACAGGGGGTGGGGGTATTCGCTTAGTCTGAGTCTAGGTCATTATAGTACTAACATATTTATACAAATTTAATAAACGGGGTTCTACTCCAACCGGGCTAATGAAGACGGGCACACGCCATGTAGTGTGTGCTATGAGGAACATTTGGTCCGGACAGTGGCGTTACGGTCTACTCTTATTTCGAATTCATACGACCAACGGTTCTTTTACGTGATTGGTGTCGAAGCACATGGGGTACAATATACTATGAGAGCCAAAGAGAAAGAGAGATAGGAAAGGGGCGGGTGTCGTACTCATGATTTCATCCAAACGTGTAACAATGGGTAGGCTCGCATGCCTAATCCCAGTTGATGCAAAGATTATTATGAAACTAAAACCCTATTTTATTTTCGATTTTTAATATTTTGTTTCAAGCGATAATCCGGTACAATCCCCACTGTCTTATAGAAATAGAAGGTGAACCCACCCAGCTAAGACTCAATCAAAGTGTCACTAATTCCACTCGTGGTTTTCTTTGATTATCATAAAATACTTTCGATCAGTAATAGATACATGGTAGCACGAATGGTTGGTTAGTCTAATCGTTGGATCCAGTCATGACAAGAACATAGGATGGGCAGATCAATTTTTTCTAATTTTACACTCGATTGAAAATAAAAACTCAGTGTAGAAGAATCGTTAAAATTAGATAACCTTTGTTATCACAAATATGCTTAATCCTTTTGGATCGCCTGATACCACCTATCAATGGGTTTATCCGTCAGAAAAATGTCCCATGGTTGGTTCAGCTTGCTGACAGTTTTGGTTTCATCTTTATTCCGGTAATTCGTCATATTTGGTTTTGTTTATGAGCGTTACCATTTTTATCAGCATTGTGTATTGTCTGTGTTGCGTTCCTGGTGCATGGGCAGATTAGATTTTTGTGTAGATAAAAAAATCATCCCTCAACCCCCCGTTTTTTGAGATGAATGTTATTCCTATATCGTTCAAAGTTGCAAGTGCGATTCTGATTCGCATTGGGTATTACTATGCAAAATTAACAATATTTTTTATTATCAAAACGATTGATTATTGTTATTTATAATACTTCTGCCACCCCTTATCACTTTAAAGATGTTACATGCTTTAACAAAGAAATTGAGTTTGCCACGTCAAACTGAAGGCTCCTCATCGTAGATAAAAACAAAAACATTACTATATCTCAACGTTTTTAGCTACGTTCTCGCAGCTATATATTGTGATGTCTTGTGTACTGTATTATAATGTGCTGCTTGACAGTTTATATTGTCTGTATGTATACGTTATTTTTATGTACCGCTATCATTCTGCACACAGAGGTCCATCTACTTCATACATCGAGAATAAATGTCTGTCCTGAATGGCTGCCATATCTAAAAATTAGAATATTGTTTTGTAATACGGTTCTTGTTCGTTTCACATCTGGCATACACACACAGACAGGAGGAACCTATTCAATTTCATTAAATGATGGCATAATAAATACTTCTCAAAATTATCGAAGTATACTTGGTGTTTTCGACTAAAATTGCCGATAAAGGACTTAAAATGTCAGTCAACTAGTATTATAGTGTCTGTTCTCAGGCGGAGCTAACTGTAGACAGGCAGCCTACGTTTAGTATGGTACTGCTAGGTACTGCTTAAAAGTTGATATTAACTGTGCTATGTTTCTGCACTTGACCTTTATATTGCATGTGCTGTGTTTGCAGGGGCGGAATGGGCCCTGGAACCGGTCCGGGCTCCTGTGTCGGGGCGGCCCCTTTTACTGACCGCGGAAATTTTTGAAAATAAACCCCAAATATGCGATTCGGTGGCATATCTGATTATAATCACTGTCAAATAATATATTTCATAAATCGATTAATTTAGGCCAAAACCCCAATTAACCTGAAAGTAATTTACAACCATCAAATTGTTAAATTATCATATCGTCTAGAGTCAAGAGAATTTAAGTGGTTAAAAAATGGGACTAGTTGAGAAAATTTTGACCATTTGATTAACCAGGAATATTGAATAAATAGGAATATTTTCTTTGAAAAATGTCCCATTTTTGTTTCCATATACAACATGATCATCATCGCTCCAATACCACTCCCGCTCCATATAACGTTCAGCAGAATAAGTTTTGTTTTTAGACGAATTGGACAAAACTATTATTCATTTTTTGTCCGACCGGCCCTTCGGTCGTTCGTCCGACCGGCCCTTCGGGCGATCGCCCGATCCGCCCCGTGTGTTTGTGTACTGTTATGCACGGCTTGGAAGTTTATTTTGGCTTTCCTGTGCTGGTAGTCTGTTTGGATTGTCATTCGAGAGTCTGGTCAATGTTTAATAGAGACCTAGGTGAAATTTAAACATAGCCCATTCCATCAAAATGATTTCCAGCAATTTGGCGTTATAAGAAGTTATTTGCCATAAATGTATTAGTAGCCCAACATGTCGATTTTCAGGCTTTCGGGCAAACTAAGATCTCAGCCCAGGCAGCATTGCTGACAATCAGCATCTCTTCTTTTTTCCTGTTAAGTCACACCCACCGGCCTTAATTCCGCCTCGGCGCTGTGTATGTTACTGGGCAGTTATACCACAATTTGAGTGAAAAAAAAAACAAAGTTGAGCAAAGTAACAAAATAAAAATAGTTCTTATCTCGTCTACGCCCCTAGTTTCGACACATTAAGCGATAATACAGGGTAGAATCTGATTATCGCGTATGTATCTTCACAAAAAGTAGTTAACTAAACTTCACAGTTTGGCTGATAACACTTGTATTTATTACAGACCATAGTTCGGCAATTAGATGTAAACATGTTGAAAATGACTCTAGTTGGTGTTATGTAAGATAAACGCTTGACTTGTTAATGTATAGAAGTGTACTAACACCTGCTGATAATCGTAAATTGGTTGTACTACGCCGTATTCTTGAACCACTAAAGAACAATTCCAAATAGCATAAATCTAATGAAATATTAGTTGATTGAGTCAATATCCCTTCACCGAAAAAAATTGTTGTGCATTTGGTCGAAATTGTTGTGCAATTGGTCGAAATTATTGTGCAATTAGAACGAAAATCAGGGACGGATCTAGGAATTTGAAAGGGGGGGGCGCTGCAAAATGAGGACACTGACCACGGAGACGGGGCACGCCGCAGAGATGGGGTGGGGCCCAAAGAAAATTATCCGTCATTTCCTTGCATCTGTAGCCAATTCAAGAGCTATTTGGCTGATATTTTTGTCTAAACGTTCGGAAATCGTAGAAAAATAGTCTCAAAATCGATCAAAAAGCTAGTTGAAAGGCACTTATAGTAGTAAATAAAAGGGCACTGTCGAAAATTAGAGGCGGGGGGGGGGGCCTTGCGCCCCCATTGAATCCGCCTCTAAAAAAGTTGTGTAACTTGACGAAACTTGTCGTTCAGTGAAAATTAGATGAAAGATGTTGTTCAATTGGATGAAAATTGAAGTTTAAAAATTGTCGTTTAATCGGATAAAAATTGAAATTCGGTAGTGTAATACACTTTACTTCCAAAGATGGAAGAATTTATCTTTTATTATCGACACAGCGTCCCGGATGAATTTGAAACGATTTCAAATGCAAGATTGTCACTCATTTGATAAAAAACACATCAACTGATACGTCAGTAAGTGGTGATCGACTGATCATGTATTAAACTTAGGCTGCCTAGATGGATCTCTGTGTGCAAAATAGGTAGATATTTGTCGAACGACTGGCCTACCTTTTGACTGAAACCAAAATTTTATTCCATTGGGGCCAGTGGGAAACGGACCTTAACGAGTGGATTATATTGGAATTTGATTTCAATAGAGCGGCATCTCACTGTTGGCGATATTTAATTTTGAAGACGATCAGAACCATTCCTGTGATTTCGATTGCATCGCTGCTTTGTTGCTCCAAAAAGCTTAAAAACAGTCCGTGTGCGCATTGCGGAAAAATTAGTATATTATATATGTTTGGTTTCGATAAAAAAAATAAAACAGATACCAGAAAATATCTAAATTACATCAACATGTTACTGTACGTGTCTGGCAAATGCCAGTTAAATTATTCACTTTACTAGAAATTGTTTTTGTAATTTTTGACATTTTTCGTCCGTTTTGTTTTTGTAATCGTATTCAGTAAAGAGAATGTCATAAAATATCCATAGTATAGATTTAAAGGTACGGTCGTTAGACTATAAAACAACTTTGACTTCATATAAATTAGGTTTATTCTTTGATTATTGAAGAAATACAATAATAAGTGTTGCGTTTTCATAAGTTTATGTCAGTCGTGGCAAAATATAATTTTCTTTTGTGAAAACTAAAGAATTGTTGTGAAAAATAGAAGGTAAGGGTTCCAAAATAGTCTGAGAACAGAGGTGGATAGAGGGGTATTTTACCGCATTTTCATATTGCAGCCATGCTATATAGGAAGGGATAGGAACCGTCGGTGGATATTGTCCGGTGAGAGACAGTTCCTAAAGGAACTAGCCTAACTCCGTCGTTTTAAGCATATAATAATAATATCTCTAACAGGAATTTGAGTACGAGGGCTGACTGAAAAACTTTTGCCACCAATAAGGACAATCATTGAATAAATATACGAACTGCAACTGTAGAGTTATTATTGTCTTCGTGCCAGACCATCCTATGCGCCTACCCACCGAAATCTTCAGAAATAGTCAAAAGAGACTATAGGGCCGTCATGAAGTACGTGCAACTGAAAAGACTAATCCCAATACAGATACATCCGTTCTTTTTCCACAGTAAAGAAATATAATGAAATGGGGTTTAACGTCCTATTTTTTCTGCCACGAATTGGATTAATGAAGACGAGCATAGGCCATACTGTATGCTATGAGGGTCTTTTACGTGCATGCCAATGCATACATTGGACCGTGGTTTTTCATCCCACCCGAACAGTAAATAAGTGGGTTGCGGAATTTAAGCGTGATAGAGAGATGATGACCAGCGTGCTGGAAGACCATCAGCAGCAACTATTCAAGAAAAAAACATTACCCGGGTGCATGATATAATGATGGCTGATCAACGATTGACCACTCGGCATATTGCATGTGCTGCGGGCATCTCTCCTGAGAGAGTTGAACACATTATCCCCACATGAGTCAGGAATGACAAAAGTTTCTGCAAGATGGGTGCCTAAGATCAGAAACTTGTCAGATTTCCGTCGTCCCGTGACTATCTGCGCCGTTCTGAAACAGATCCCAATTTGACCCTATCATACTTCCACCTATTTTCAAAAATGAAAAAGGAACAAGACGGTCGTCATGTGTTTTAAGGTGGCTGAAGAAAAGTTCTTCCTCGCCGGTATCCAGGCCTCGCAGCATCGTTTGCGAAAGTGTTGCGTCGTTCTGAAACAGACCCCGATTTGACCCTATCATACTTCCACCTATTTCCAAAAATGAAAAAGGAACAAGACGGTCGTCATGTGTTTTAAGGTGGCTGAAGAAAAGTTCTTCCTCGCCGGTATCCAGGCCTCGCAGCATCGTTTGCGAAAGTGTGTAATCATCGAAAGTGACTTTGTAGAAAAATAAATGGAAACACCCGGCTTTGTACAGGTCTTACACAGATAGGTTTAGAATTTTTCAGCTAGTCCTTGTATATAGATCACTTGGGACTAAAATGTGTGGATTTTCTATGAGTAACGTTCATATAAAGCAGAACTACCTAATTATCTGCGATATCACTATTATGGAAGCAGACGTTAAACTGCTACTACTACTACGTCAGATTATTCAAATTATTTTTTCACTTATCAATGGTAAAACCCGTGAAGCAAGGTGTGGGCCAACTCGTGATTCAGCTATAAATTGCATGACATCCGCCGAATCTTGACAGTCACGTTTAAAATCATCCATGGGGACTAGAAGTTTTGCACCAGCATGTGATAGCGGTGACATGCGCATAGACCATAAAAGGTAAAACGATTACGATATGATGTCGCTATTTTGTTGGTGTTGTGTTGCTTGCAGTCCCACATAAGAACCTTTGGAATTATTAGTGAGCAGAAATTCGACCGAGTATCTGTTATCACTCGTCACTTCAGTCATTTATATAGAGGGATAACTAGTGTTTTCATTTTGCGTTCGTCACTTCCGATTCATGAAACCTTTATTACGCAACTATCGTAGCAATGATCTATGTGTTCGAATTATATTTGGAATGTGCTTAACCAGTTCTATATGTGATAATGACCGACACCAATATTGTCCTTTAAGTAGACGAAATTCTCCTTTAGGTTAAGCAAGCATTCAGACAAAACCTTTCAAACGTAACCTCATAAAGAAGCGATAATTAGTTTCGTGTACAACATCATCAGTATTAAGTTATATAGAAAAAAACGTTTTTACAACTCATCTATTATAACAGATTGCATAAATCGTCTGCTTTATCAACTAAAGTTACGCCCCTGTCTGCACCCTTGTAAACTAATAAGATCATAGATTACATAAGCATACCCATCAACTGAGAAAACAGGTCACTAATCTAGCATCCTACATGTTGACTTTCAAACCTAACTAAGTGTTGCCAGGCAACCCCACCAACGTCATTTTGAAATGTGGCTATAAAGAATTCGACTTGTGGAAAAGAATTACACATGCAAATTGTGATAGGATTCATCTTTGCTACACTAGTCGAACAAGCCCACTAAATGTCATGACAAAAAAAATCTCTTTATACCTGTAAACCGGGGTCCATAACTCTTGAGTTACGATAGGGTTTCCCAACCAACAACCCGGAGCTGGTTTCCCAAGGGTGTACCTTTACCCTTCAATATGTTTTGTAGAAAAAATATTTTAAAAGTTACGTTTGTTTTGCTTATACCAGCTAAAATATTGAAATGCTTTCAGAAGAATGATCCGATCATTGGACATCGAACATCCGAACTGTCAAAAGGTCGGCGAAAAAGTTGATAACTAGTTTACTTCTTTCAGGGGGCTGGAATATTCACAATTTTCATTTATCTGCACGCAACTTCAAACCATTAAACAGGAAAGGACCAAGCTGAACCCCAGCAAATTCAATCTTATCAGGATTCCACACGAAACGAATTTCATCATCTTTTCATTTATTTTCAATATAAATTAATTTACGCTGTTATTGTCTAATTTGTCCTACATTTACAGTTGGTTCTGTGTTTCAGACAGACATAGCGTCAAAATCACTCCAACATTATGTAAAAGTATATTTCGTTTAGTGTAAATATTTTAAAACTTCAGATACAAGTCAACCTATCTCCAACATGGTTGTCGTGTTTTGATTGCGGGGTTGTCGATGAATGTCAATTTGGATTTAAACATGTTTTACTGAACAACCGTCGTTTGTCAGTGAATGTTGTTTTCAGTGATAGCACATTCAAGAGGCTAGGGCATACATGCGGAATTTACCGACTGACGCAATTCACCTCGTGAGTATTTGGTTCGCCACAAATTCAGTAAATCTGCTTGAGGAACCCGGGTGTTCCATGTAAACAATACCTTTAGGCACTTTGGAGTACACAGACAGTTGCAACTGCGCCCTTTCCTAATATACTAGATTGTCTGTTGTACTGGCAGTGGCGGCGCCAGGGGGGGACAAAGTGGGGGGGGGGTCATTTGCCAATAAATCTCGCCTGCCCCCTGTTTGCCCCGCCCCGCCCCCCCCCCCCAATAATTTTAGAAAATAAAAAAAATGTGATACGTTTTGGTAATCAATACATTCTACGGTGATTAAATCCCACAACCCCACTCAGTCATAGAATTGCATATTGAGTGATTTTTTACCAGGCCCATCCTGCTGTAAACCTACTTGAGAAGTGCTTTTTACGATCCTTTTGGATATAGATTTAACGCGACAAGAATATGCATTCACTTACACTCACTCCGTTCGTTTGACACCTCCCTCTTTTTTCGGATAAGCTGGTGATATTTCGACGAACATTCTCTGCCCAGCTCTATTTATCTCGACGACCGTCTGAAATGCTACCTGCGACAACCGACATTCCCGGTAGTCTATTTTCAAAATATAGTGGCGAAAATATTCATTAACCTTGAGTCACTGACTCCGCACGTTTGACACTTTCCTCTCTGGTCGGATAAACTAGTGATTTGGCGACAGGCGGTATCTGTTAAGCTCTATTTATCTAGACGATCAACGCCTGAAATACTGCCAGACTGCATTTCGGGCAGTCTACTTATCAAATTATTAGAGACGTCGTTGAGTTTCATTTGACACTTTCCTATCTGGGGTCGGAAAGATTAGTGCATAGGCGATAGACGGCATCGTATCAGTTCATTTATCTCTACGATCGGTGCCTGAATACGGTCAGGTAGCATTTCACACAGTCTATTTTTCAAAATTTTCTTGGGGGAGGTCACGAAAACCCCAACAAGGACTCTCTACTCTGGCGCTCACAAGGGTACTTCGTTGAGGTTCGCACGTCCGTTCGTTTGCCATTTGGGTCTCTGATCGGATAAACTAGGGATCAGGCCACGGGCGGTATGTGGTCAGACTTTTTTATCTCGACGATCGGTGCCTGACTGGATACTGTCAGACCAGACAGCATTTCCGGCAGTCAATTTTTCAAAATTTTCTGGGGGAGGTCCCCCATACCCTTCATAGGTACTCCCTTCTTTGGCGCTCGTGAGTGGGATTTGTCGAGGTTCGCAAGTCCGTTCGTTGACACTCTATCTCAACGATCATTGCCTGAAATACTGCCAGACTGCATTTCCGGTAGCCTGTTTTTCAAACCTTTCTAGGTGAGCCTGTTGTTCAAAACTTTCTTGTGGAGCCCCCCTCCTTCCCCCTAGTTGAAACTCGTGGCTTTGCCCCCTTAACCTTGGACTTTGCCCCCTTAACCTTGGACTTTGCCCCAACTTTGCCCCTCCAACTACCGACGGCTGGTGCCGCCACTGTACACTGGAACATTCTCTTAACTGTTGGCGGGGGTTAAGATCACAAAGTCTGTCATTGGTGTGGTTTCGTCTCCATGCTTGTACGTGACAAGGAGTAGGGTCGCTTGTTCAATCTCGTGTTTTTTGTGGGTCCCCCAATTTCCTCCTACTGCTAAAAACCCAAGCGAATTATTGAAATAAAATTTAACCATCTAAATGACCTCCTCCTCCTCTCTCTCTCTCTCTCTCTCTCTCTCGCGATTTGATATGTCTATATTTTGGTTAAATAAGGAACAGAAAACAGATTTCCAATGTCCTTGTATTACATGTGCCACGTCTGATTGACATAAACCATCTATAGCCTTTAACATATGTGACAGGCAATGTCACTTCTTAGTCCGTGATACGGATAGGACGCCACGACGGTTTATGCAATTTAAGGAATCGATGGAGGAGCGAAACACGAAAGGAAACGAAACGCAATTGACACCCATCAAACTTAGTATTTAAATACCAGTTTCATTGAGGTGGCAACCTCTCTGGCAAGTTCTGTCGAAGAGGCTCTTAGTGTTTGAAACATAAAATCTTTTTTTAAAAACATTTGGTCAACTTTTCGAGTTAAAGTCAATTCAATCAACCAGTTAAATCCAACCGATTGTGTGTTCCAGTGTCCTCATGGTATGCCAAAAATGAAAATCTTCTGAATCTTTCCGGGGAAAATATTTTATCACATACAGCCTATAACCCCTATTGAACATATAGTTACTTTATTTATTACCCAAATCCGGGAAGAGTGGTGCTGGTGTGTTGGTGGGGAGGGAGGGGGGAGAATGGTTAAGAGTCTGAAGGTCTGTCATTGAGTCAAGCGGCGTGGTTTCGATTCTCTGCGTGTACGTGACAAGGAGTAGGGTTGCCTGTCAACGTGGATTTACCACCAATTGCTAAAGACCCCTACGCGCAAGCCATTTTTTTAAACTAAAATTGAACCATATATTAGTCCCGAAATGGCCTAGTTTGTGTGGAGTGGATGTTAAACGGTAGTATCTTGTTTAAGATATGACATTTGCAAAAAAAAGTTATTATTTGTGTAGTGGGTATTCGGGGTATTAGTATTTGTTTAAGTGGGCATTCGGGTATTTCACAAGAAATGACATCCATGGGTATTGATAGGCCTATAAAAGATGGATATAAGGGCAAGAGGAAAAATACATTCATCAAATAAATCGGCTATTTTACTCTAATTATTGGTAACAGAGTACTAGGGGAAGGGGGCATATTTTATATTTTAATATACGGTAATTTTATACCCCAGCTCCCGTTCTTCTTCTCTGCCCTTCCTTTGTGTACGGTTCGTTTGTGGCAAGAATCACACATTCACTGACACAACTTAACAAACCTAGATGGAAGTAAGGGAATTGTTCTAGACAGGATCATTTTTTTTTATTTCTACGGACGGCCGTGCAATACAGGTGATGGGAAGTCTTTACGTAGTCAGTGACATTTCTGCCTGCTCGTCTTCAGATTCCAAATGTCATAGCAATTTGCACTACACATTTACATGTATACACGGGGCGTTGGTTTTTTGGGGTTTTTTTGTTACATTTAAATTGCTGGCGCTTAGGAAATGATAAATCTCGAAAGAACAAAATATCCACCCTCAGTTTTCATATTTAAAAAAAGATGAAAATTTTTATTTTATTTTTGTACGAGAGATGTAAACCGGATTAAAACCGAATAACGAAATAGTACACTTAAATTAACTAAGTCTTTATCCAATATCAGTCTTACAAGCTGAAAACACGAGTTATTTGTCAATTCAAATCAGCATTGATGTTGTTAAATTACCTTGACAAGGTACGTTTTTGATATCCAATATTTAAGATTTAATAAACATTTTACCCGTGTACCATAGTGCGTTTCAGCGTCATTTATAACAGGTGACCAGAAAGAGAGACATATTTCACAACTCATGTCAAACGTCGATGTCATAACTTATCTGAAGAGCAAGCACAATAGACTGGAATAACCAGACGCTATAAATTTCTATTCGGTTGAGACTTGATTTGAAATTAGAGTCAAAACGGAAACGATTGAATGTAAATCAGTTCATTGACAATCAGATTACATTATTATATGCGCTGCGACCCAATTTGGGTAAATTTCTAGATCCCAAATATTAGAGATTTATCTCCTTTAAGTTTCAAATTGGCACCAATTACAGCATAGATTATATGTACCTTTTATCGGAGAACTGAGTTGTTGACATTTTGCTTACATAAATATACCGACAGACTTATTTGTTTTAATAAACCACGTGTTTATTGAATAAAAATTAGAAATTAGTAGCAGTTGAATGGTTATATAAACGTTTTAATGGAGGCCAGTCAGGGCATAAATCTGTTATCACAATAGATATTTATCTGTGGGAAGAATGGGATGACGGGCTCCAAACCGGAAAAGGACAAAGCGCTAATGCGTTTTTAACATTATTAAACCACCCACGTTCGACAAAACGTTAAATGGGATTGCAGACGCATTCAATGGAATGGGTTCTGGGAAATGCTGAACTGATTGTAGTCAATTTCTGTCGAAGTCGTTCTCTTGCGGTTTCTGTGTATATCGACCAAATTACACTAGCCGAAACGAAGTACGTGTAAAGAGACATTTTGTCAAGGGCACCATCGCCCCCGATTGAAAGAAATTTGACATATATTGTTAACCCCCCCCACCAAAAAAAATAAATAAATGGAATTCACCTTCGCATCCACTGAAAAAAATATAATGGCCTAAATATGAGGAGAAAATGTTCTGGGAGTGCTGTGCGGAAAAAGGCGAATCGGACAAATATGTATTCTTCACCGCGATGGGGGTCCACCCACTATACGTTTCATATAATTATTTGTTCACGTTTGATCTGACTTATTATTTCGATTAGTATACGCCAAGCGAGTGTGTGGTCAAAGATTTGTGGTGATGCGATTGATTCAGTAAAAAGCTTGTTATCGAGGATGGTATTGAACACCAATAATAAACAATACTCATTCGAAATAGCCTTCAACACAAATAAAAATTTGATTAAAATCAGCTATTTTTCAATTTCCATTTTAGTTTTCTTTCGTTTTTTAGTTCGTGAAATCTGTCAGGGTTCTATCATTGTTCCCGTTTCTTAGTTGTGTACTTACAGCCAATGAACAATCACGCCAATTGACCATTGCAGACGATGTCCCAATCAAGATTTTTTGAATCTCGTGCTTAGATCAACAAGAATGTTTGCCATGTGGGACATGGGTGGAAACTACTGGTACCCATCAATATTTCTGCGCAGGCGTGTCTCGAAAAGGTGTGTGTGTGTTGTTGAGGGGGGTGGGGGTCGGTTAGTCCTGACTATCCCTCTCATAAATTCATCGAAATAACATTAAAAAAATAATCGTGCCAAACGATGCTGTCTTTTTGGTGTAGAAATGAGTAGAAATAACTCCACTTATTACAAAACCGTTACTAACCTGTAAATCCCCTAATTTGCAATTAAACTGACCCCGAATGTTACTGCACATAGCTTAATATATAATGAAATAAAATGAAATAAAAATGAAACCTTACCACATACACTCGACGCGGTAATTGATTTTTAAAACCTGAATTACTGGGCTGTTTGTAACATGTTACAGTCGATTTTAAGTATATCTGAACAACGTTATTTGTTTGGCGTGGTATTTTGACATTTGCGAGCGGCGAAAAATTTAAGTGGGCCCAAAAACTCGAAACCGGGAAGCATTGCTTTAAACTTTCTGTTTAAACCTGGTTAAATAGAACCGCTAGTATTGCGTGCAGTCGGTGTTTTAGGAAGACAGTTTTCCCACGTAGTATTTAGTGAGATAAGAATCGGACTGGTCAATCCCACCTTCTCTGTTACAATGAAAACATATTAATCACAATATATCTTAATCGCGTACAACATCTGTAGGCGTACTTGATAACCTTAACTACATTTAGTACCGCACCTGTACCTGCAAAACCGAGGCGTAGAAGGTCATATCCGGAATTAAAATGGTTTATGCTTAGAGGCGTCATGGAAAAATAAATACGTCCGGGGAAATAATTACAAGTCTATAAAAAAAACCCTAAAATTTTGAATTTAGAGATATTATCCAGTCTTAACTTATTTACAATTTAGCGTAGAACTGAGTGACAGACATTCACCATTTAAATACATGTTTTATTTTTTGTTTGTCTTCCAGCCAAGGCTCGGGGAACCTCAGAAAACCTTTTAAAAATTAAAAAAAACAAGCCAACAGTGAGGCTGATGTCCCCCGCCGAAATCCCAAAATAAAAAGATGACACATATTAATTAATCGCACATTTATTTTTTTCAAACGTATCCAGCAATCAAACTGTACACGAAGTGTCATCCAAAAGTGTTTTATGAAGAAAAATGCTAAAACCGACGAGAAACATGAAAATGTACCCACGCTTGACAAAAGTGCCCTTCTGTCCAAGGGAAAGGGCCCTCGTGTCCGAGTCAATCGTTTCTATGCACTGTTACTGTCGAATCCATTACTGAATGAGAATGCAGTCATTGTATTGGCATAAAAATCATCAATCAAGATGAACCTAAGTTATCTTGTCCCAAAGTATCAACCAATCAAATTGCTTATCTCTGCCTACCCTAAGAAGAAAATGCTCATCTTCGAACTCCATCAAGGCATTGACCTAATAAGCATACACACCAATTTTGAACATTTTAACTCAATTCGAGTTATTGTGTTCCAAAGTCTCGGAAAATCAAATTGCTTATCGCTCTGCTTACCCTGAGCAGAAAATGCTCATTATCGATCTTAGTCAAGGTATTACTGTAATGAAACTATACGCCAAGTTTCATCACTCTCACTAGAGTCTCGCTTAATTAGAACTAAAGTTATCGTGTCCCAAAGCATCAACCAATCAAATTGCTTATCTCTGCTTACCCTAAGCGGAAAATGCTCATATTCGAACTCCATCGAGGCATTGACCTAATCAGCATATACACCAAGTTTGAACATTTTAACTCAATTAGAAGGAGATTTATTGTGTTCCGAAGTCTCGACCAATCAAATTGCGTATCGCTCTGCTTACCCTGAGCAGAAAATGCTCACTATCGAACTTAGTCAAGGTATTACTGTAATGAAACTATACACCAAGTTTCATCACTCTCACTTAATTATAACTAAAGTTATCGTGTCCCAAAGCATCAACCAGTCAAATTGCTTATCTCTGCTTTCCCTAAGCGGAAAATGCTCATCTTCGAACTCCATCAAGGCAAGGACCTAATAAGCATATACACCAAGTTTGAACATTTTAACTCAATTAGAAGGAGAGTTATTGTGTTCCAAAGTCTCAACCAATCAAATTGAGTATCGCTCTGCTTACCCGGAGCAAAAAATGCTCATTATTGAACTTAGTCAAGGTATTACTGTAATGAAACTATACACCAAGTTTCATCAATCTCACTTAATTAGAACTAAAGTTATCGTGTCCCAAAGCATCAACCAATCAAATTGCTTATCTCTGCTTGCCCTAAGCGGAAAATGATCATCTTCGAACTCCATCAAGGCATTGGCCTAATAAGCATATACACCAAGTTTGAACATTTTAACTCAATTGGAAGGAGAGTTATTGTGTTCCAAAGTCTCGACCAATCAAATTGCGTATCGCTCTGCTTACCCTTAGCAGAAAATGCTCATTATCGAACTTAGTCAAGGTATTACTGTAATGAAACTATACACCAAGTTTCATCAATCTCACTTAATTAGAACTAAAGTGGCATAAAAATCATCAATCAAGATGAACCTAAGTTATCTTGTCCCAAAGCATCAACCAATCAAATTGCTTATCTCTGCTTACCCTAAGCGGAAAATGCTCATCTTCGAACTCCATCAAGACATTGACCTAACAAACGCGTACACCAAGTTTGAACATTCTAGCTCAATTAGGAAGAGAGTTATTGTATCTCAAAAAGTGTGACGGACAGACGGACAGACAGACAGACAGACAGACAGGCAGAAGGACAGACAGACAGACGGACGAACCCATTTTAATAGTCCCCCAACTTTCTTCGAAAGGCGGGGGACAAAAAAAATAAATACATGCAGAATTTTAAAGAGCTTTAATTATAGTGTAATTTAGATCGAATTTTCTTTAGCGAGATGAGTTGGATGTTATAAATTTATTAAAAATATCCAAACCACTTCGAATCTTTCCATGGGGGTAAAAACTTTATATAGTCATCTACAAATTTTATGGATCTTACAAATCTCAGCATGTCTCAAATACGTTTGAAAACTCGAGTTTTTAAATTGGTTGACTAACCAAATAACGTTTGTTTAAACATGTATTATGCAAGAGCTAAATCTGACTATTGAAGATCTTTCTTAAGGCCTTAATAATTATATAAATCTTTGATGATACATTAACTTATCAAGACCACAATTAACTCTCGATATCAACGCTAGCCTGCGATATTTACTGGATTAAGAACCCATTTGCTGCTCAACTTTCATTAAGTTCAATCGCTGAAATCTCGGCGCAGAGCTGAGTAATTTGACTGACTATTATAGTGAGAACTGCCAGTTCTTTATCTACATGTAATCTCCCATAATGTATCTTTAAGGTACAGAAAGCACGTTATGAAGAAATAAATAATAGGAATTATATGCAAGTGCCTAGAATCTAGGAAGTGTGTTTGAATTTACATTTTCTACCAGCTGTTACGATTTGAATACGGGAGGATCGGGAAGTTAATGGACGTAAATCACGTGCAAATATTACGAATATATTCCTTTGACCAAGTATATCAAACTATCGAATTGTCAGTCAGCGCACTTCAATAGTTTTTTTTCAGATGATTGTGAGATGTTGGGCTCTTTGTGATAATGAAGATTTGGTAATCGGAATGTCCAGAAATGGATTTAAAGGTTACTAGTCTTGGTTAACGCCTTAGTTAAAGTAAAAGGAAACTCCAAAGTAACTCAAGTTTCAGTTACACTAATTTGCCAGTGATTAGTTTTTTCCTTTAAAGGGATTCCGAAAGTCAACAACATGTTAATATTATTATTATTACGCAATTCACTAAATCTAATTATATAAAACAAAAACTTCATGGTGAAAGAAAAAACGCCGAATCACAATTACTGTATTCATCTTCAAAGACACAAAAATATGTTGGAGTGTTGGAGTGAGACCACAACTTAAAGAATTGGTGCATCCAAAAGATGAATTTTGTAATTGAACTAGAATATGCACTTATCAAATGAACGCCGATAAATATCACTCCACTGTCAACGATTTATTCCAAAACCCGGCGATATAATAGAATTTTTAAGAATACACAATGATCACATAAACGCACTCAAAGACTGTCATAAAAACTTGCTAAAACGGAAAGAAGAAAAGTCGATCTCCGAAGCCCTTTATTAAAAGCTCAAGCCGAACCATCCTCGACCACCTTATGTCAGGGCTACTATAGCAATTAACAAAAAGAACACGGTACTTTTCAAATCTACTGTCCTCACTTGGCACAACAGCATCGTCCTTTATTAAAGATTCAGGTAAGTTGTGCATGAAACTGCAGACTATTCAAAACTCCGGGAAGATGGTCACATATGATGTTGTAGACCTGTTTACAAATGTACCCAGAGACGAAGCTCTGGAGATTCTAAGCAAGCGCATTGATAGCTTAGATAACCCACTTGAGACATCCCGATCAACTGATAACATCATACTCCTTTTGAAACAATGTATCAATTCAACTTATTTCCCCTGGGGTGACACCCTTAATTTCAGAAACGGTGCTTCAAACGTCTACCACAACATCATCTACTGATTCGGGAAAGTATTATCAAACAACAACATGATTAAGAAATGCTTTTGCAACACCTTTACAACCAACGACCACTGATATAATTCATCAAGGATATCGAAAAAAAGTAACCAACCCATATTCGAAGCCAACAATTATTCAATGTGTACCAGTGTTTATAGGAAACCGACCCACATTTATAATCTTCCCTCCTCTCTACGGCGAAGTCTCATATCAAATCAAAAGTCTGCTAATGCACTAACTAGAAAAAATGTAACCTTCACAAAAAATTAACATCGCCAAGGAAATATTAAGAGCAAATGTTAAACTAAACCCAACACAATCACTACAATCAAAGGGAGCGTATATCAAATTCAGTTCTCGCGTTGTGACTGTTACCTTTGATAAACCAAATGCCCATAGAATAAAATGATAAATAACCACATATCGAAAGCAGCAACCAACAACTCGGCCGTAGCTAAACACTGAAACTCCAACCCCCGCCATAAGATCCAGCGCCATGAAGGAAAATCAACAACATTAGGAGACGCCTACCAGACGAAGCCATTCAGATACCCAACGATGAACAGATACAAAACCCAACGATGAACAGAGATCAATGGTTATCCCTCCTCAGGGCGTATGACAATCTGTATTCTATAATTATTTGCAAATAGACTAAGCATAATACATGTATATTCTATCACAATCATTAATTAATAATCAATATTTGATAACCGTCTCATCACTATTTAAGATTAATATTATGTATAACATACATGATTTTAATCATCTCCTATTGAAAATGATAATTTAATAATGACTTTTACTTTGCTTTTCAGTGCGTTAGGTATGTAGTAATTGAAATATAATGTACTTAATAATTCAGATCTCGTCATTCTTATTACCTGCTTTAACTTAATGGAAGGCGCGTCCCTTTTTAATAAATAAGTGGTAAAGTATTATTTTAATCCGGTTTACATACTATATAGTATTCTTCAAGGGACCATGGATGGTTTGTTCTAATTGTATTTCAGTGAAAACACGTTACCTCAACATGTCTGTGTCATCATCACTAATAATATTAATTAATATTTATTCCAGGATGTTTTGTTTATTAAAACATATCAAATCATTGTCCATTAATCAATTTTTGTTTTATTTTCAGGTCATATTGGGTGTTTTTCTTAACAAGTATTAAACTTGATCAACTTTGAACTCTTTCATAATTGCATAGCGTTAATTAATTATACATTATCTTGTTTTATTTTATATTTTAGGTTTAAATTGATCTCTTCTGTGTTGCTGATGGTATTCTTTCCCTTTTCAGGTAAATTTTTTATCTGGGAAGAGTCATTCACCACAAGAAAATCTTTAATGTACTGCAAATTGATTTTAAGTGTTAAATTTGTTTTGAAAGACATGAAATTTTAATATATATGGAAATAATTGCACTAATAGTTTTTATTATGTAATTAATCCGTGGGTCCAGCTATGTGATTTTTAATGCGAGAAGATAATGTAAGCAGATTCTTTTTTCTCGTTGAGTTTCCTCTATCCGCACTGATGACATCAAACATCAATCAGCCACAACTCCTGTTAAATCTTGTTTTTATTATGACAAAGGAGAAGATGACTCGCCCACTCTCCTCGCGTGCGAATTTTAACATCGTATGGCATTCTGATTTTACCCATTTTCCTCTTTTTATACCATGCCTCGATATAAAAATAACTTGTTTAAATCGAACTGTTCATAATAATCATATCATAATGTATTGGTCGTTAATTTCTTTTTGAAATACAAAACACAGCATTTTGATTTTATCATTGTATGAATATGATAATGACCCGAGAAGCCTAGTCGAAACGTTGCTCAGTAAGAAGCAGTCGTTTTAATTCATAGTGTAAAGAATAGGGTACCGGTATACATGGTGTAAAATCTAGTTTGCCATAAATATTTAATATGTATTCTTTATTTCACTGTTACCCCAATCTGTAGTTTAAGCAGACGTTCCTACAATTCAATACATATGTTGTATCTGTTGCATGTAAGACAAACAGTGGTTTACAAATTTAACTCTAGAAATGATTTATATTATAATTTCCATGGTTCTTGGTCAGAAAATAAAATAACAGACTGACTTTACTATGAAAGTGTAAAACATGGACAGAATAAAAGACACAATAACATGGTACTGTTGGATACATATTCCCTGAGTAGATAGACAAACTTAATGGCCCGGGGTGGGATGGGGAATGTGCATGAAAAGTTTATTAACGAAATGAAATTAACATAACAATTAATATGAAATTAAAGGAAGCAAGTCGCTAATTCAATATTGATCAATTCAAATAAAAATTGATGTTGTTATCGTAACTTGGAAGGGTAGGCTTCTTGTATCCAAGACAAAGTAACATTTTACCATTGGTACACGAATCAGATGCCAGAGTGCTGTTTGTAATGAAGCGACTCGATCAAATATCATGTGTATCAAAGAAGAAACAGGCCTAGAATTTGCAGGTCTAGAGTATAGCTTACATCCAAAAGAGGCTTATTTATAAACTTATCTAGGCCTATAAACAATATTGGGTTGGGGTTTCAGATAGATTAAAACATGAATTAAAGAACAATAGTTTGAGTTAATGATATTGTAGATTTTATGCACCTACAATTCCTTGTAAATGCTCCACAGGTTAGATTTGGTTTTTCCCCTGAGCTGGATATTTAGTTTCAAAGTCATGTTAATTTGGACACTCTCTATCACTGAAAGCTTTCTTTTTATTGTTTTAGTAGAATTATTAGTCTGATATTAACTAAGAACTGCAATTCACTTTGGACTCTTCGGGTATTTCGCCGAACATAATTGATTAGAAATTACAGTAAAAACGGAATCGATTGAATGTAAATCAGATTATATATTGGTATTATATTATTATAGGTTGCGACCCATTTGTGTCCATTTCTAATTGCCAAAGAATAGAGATTTAGCTACTTTAAAATCATATTTTAATAGAATCGATCCGAACTATTAAATTAATATTTCAAATTACCGTTATAAACTTCTAAAGAATAAATTTAATTCAATTCTCTGCAGTCTATGTATGATATAAGTATTGTTAATTAATATCATGCATTGTTACATGTCAAATATAAAAAGTCAAACGTAGACCCTACCTTTACAGGAATGTATAAATCCGTGAATTTGATCAAATCCAGACAGTTAAATTCCTCAAAACTTGTCATATGTATGTTTAATGGAATAAAAGTAGAAGATCACGTTTGATTGTCAGTTCTGTTTTGTTTTTGAGTTTCTTAGTAAAAAAAAAACTAAAAAAAAACACATAAATATCAAGGTCCTGATAAACTATCCTATGTTGTCTGATGTTTTAAGCATCGCAAACAGAAATTATACATGACAGAATGAAAACTATTTTTCCATTCGTCACACTTAATACTAATTTCCCTTCCCTCCAGCACACGACTGCTATTAACCACGTGAACATTAGAACGTTAATCTCAACATCTATATCGTCTGGTCGGTGCACGCGATGCCATATATTTTCGCGCGTAAAGTCTGACGTTTTCTCCGTAGTTAATTCTAATTTTAGTATCAAGTCGTTCCAAAAATAGCCGAAAGAGATAATAATAGATACTTGATGAAAGAGAATTGCCTAGAGTCCGTAGTCTCGATTATCATATAAACAAATTATTGGTCGGTTGGGCGCCATGTATAGTTGATATCATGACGCCAGGGAATTGAGTATAGAGATTGACGGATGATAATGTTAAGTTATCATTACTTAGACTAAAGGCTGGATGTACTTAATAGTACACGTCTGGATTTTCATAAACACTAACAAAGTGGAAACCATTTGGTAACGTACACCATTTTGAATTTAAAAACTGGCCAGCCTATTCACGTAAATCTCAAAAGTAACAAATTAATAATAAGTATGTCTATAAGACACAGTCACCTTGAATCAACCCGGGTACACGATATTCATTTGGTCTTTAACAATTTTTTTTAAATACCAATCAGCGTCAATGACAATGGGGTGGGGTGCCTTGAAAAGCATTAGATGTCATGGCAGTCCGTGGTGGCGCTTTATATATTTTTCAAACGATTTAAGATGAATTAGTGTTACTCGCTTGAATAAGAACTAAACGAATATGCAACGGTAAATGAAAGGGCCTTCGTCGGGATCAATAAATAAGGTTTCCTGGCGCAGAAAATAAGGTTTCCTGGCGCAGAACTTTCTTTGATGGCAGTTCAACGCCATCAAATGGATGAGTCTCAAATACGTCTAATGGGGAACGAAAGGCTTTAGAATGATTCGCAGCAAATATCCGAAAATAACTTCAACAAAATCCCCCAATGTGCATGCAGTTTGAAGCAGCAACTTCCGGTTGGTCACAGAGAACTACCATCAATTGCAACTGTATGCGGGTAGACCCCAGTTATTGGTATCTTCGGATGACTAGGCAGGCTACTCTTTATTTATCAGCGCTACCACAAAAGATGGGAACTGGGCTTGATTCGACCCCGGGACATTCTTTGTCCTATGGACAGATTAGTCATATCCCATTACAACATAACACATACATCAGTTGTCAAACAAACAATAACATTTTATAGAGACTAAAACATAATATCGAGCAGCGCTTTATAATCTAATATTGCATTTGTCATCTAGGCTTCAACTACAAGGATACTTGCACACTAAACTCATTAAAACCTTAAAAACAAATAATGCCGGCATATTGACTTGATTGGTAAATATATCATGTCTCTCAGTCTCGGCTATTATTCAAGATATATTTAATTGACTCGTATATTATATAAATAATTATGTCTGTCTACTACATCGTAAACACTGTTCATCATGTCACACGTGCATTTTGCATACCGATAGTCCATTGACCGATCACGCTATTTAACTGACATTTCGTCTAATACATGTAGTTTAGATGCAGCTTTGGTGGTTGTGGCGCCAGGCAGGGTGAGCTTACTCTTCCGGACACCTGTTGCGACTGTTTGTCGCGTATTTTGTACACGGCGAGCAGTTCATTTGCTGATTATACTCTTTTTCCTCGACCGTTTTTAGGACTTCGAATTTTGACGAATGGTTTATATTGTTCATATACTTGGTTTTATACTTGGTTTTATTTTATTAGATTATCCATTAAATTACTGATTTGTTAGTGTAGTTCTCCTTTGGATACTTTGTGGTGTGATGTTGCTTGTGATCTAGATTAGATGTATATTTTCTGACAAGTTGTCCGGTTACCATTCATTGTTTTAGACCAATGGGTTGGGGATAGGGAAATGGTTTTGGAAAAAGATCAAACCTGGAGTACAAGATCGTCAACACCTTTATTTTTTTTTCTAAATGTGAAGTAATATTTCTAAAGGGACTCATCTGTTTTGTAATAAATGTTTGCCTAACAAAAGGTTTTGCTGAAATACGCATTAAAATATGTAGCTTCATTTGCATTAGTATATAGGAGAAAACACATTTTGGCATGTTTATATGAAAAATACTACTTTATTATTATGTAAACTCATATTGTTGTTTCAATGTTCTAGAACCCGTCCGATAAAGGGTAGTTGTCGTATAATTATTTTGGGACACTTTGACTTTAGACACCAACCTCACTGCTGACGTGTTTGTTTATTTGGGAAAGGGGGGGGGGGGTAAGAAGGGCATTTGCTCCACCAAATGTTTTATTCCACAGCATTTCAGATTTGTAACCTCCCTGTATATATGGGAGTCAAATAGGGAACCAGATTAATTAAAAATATTATGGGAGATTAGATACAGAGCTGGCAGTTCTCCCTATATTAATTAAAACTAGGTAATGTATAGGAAATTTGCTGAAAACTTGAGTCAAATTGATCTACTCTGAACTGAGATTTTAGCGATTGAATTTTCGACCGAGCGTCGATCAACATTACTAAAGTCGGTACGATAAAATCATAGTCTCCATTTCATGATTAAATCATGAATGAAAGTTAAGCAGTAAATTGGATCATAATCCAGTAAATATCGCAGGCTAGCGTTGACATCAAAGGCCTTTTTATTTAAGCAACTCGCATCAACACCGATCAAAGCGTGCATTTATATAAGCGAAGCTCCAACAACGATTTGTCTACAATGCACATTTATTTTATCGATTAGTCAACGCGCGTACCCAACTCGACCAACTCGTCGCGCACAGCACTTTGGTACGATTCGATTTGGTTTCAAGATGGCGGGCGACAGTAGTAGCGGGTAAGAACATTTCGAGAAATTTTTCTAAAATGATGTGAATAAAGACAAAAATATCATTGTTACCGGAGTTTAGAAGTTGTCTATCAACAGGGAAAAGAGGTGTGGATTCTATTGACAGAATAAATTGTTTTCAAATCCAAAATTAAACTTGTGGTCAGCTGTTCGTTAGGGTTTTTTTTGCGAGCATCAATAAGTTCAGCCCGGTCCGCCATCGCTACGGTAATCGCTACGGCGATCCAGGCGTTTATTTAAGGCGAGTTGATTTGTACCACGTGATGATACTCGGCCGTGTAACGCGAGTTGATACGATTTGCTTACATAAAAAGGCCTCAAGTGTTGATCATGGTCTGGATAAGCTAATTATAGTCTGATTAATAATATAGGTAACATTTTAATCCTAAAGAAAGATGCATTATGAAGTCTTCTGGAAAATCTGTAGTGGTCTGATACCATTTGTCTAGTGTTCTTTAACAAGAGTTGTCTTTCTTTAATCGCAACTCATCTTAAATAGTGTAATGAAAAATGCCGCCATTCAGTGTTCATGGAAAACATACCATATTATACGTACATAAAACCAAGTTCAGTGTATGTACACGTGTTTGTGGTGGTGAAGTGTGTGTCAGTAATGAAGTGTAGGGTAGAGACTTTTGAGTGACCAACCTAGTTCTATACGTCTTTGATTTAAACAATAGGCCTACAGTCTGCACCGTTGTGTCAAGTGGTGGGGTTTAGCAAACGCTAAAGACCCCTAGGCGCTAGTAAATTACTCACTGACCCGTAGGTCCCGTGTTCGATCCCGTAACAGAACAGTTGAAATACGATATAAAAGTAGGCCTTGGTTCCACTGTCCAGAAAACATGTTTCATATCAAACTGTATAACGTAGCTATGCCAATCGTCAGTCGCGAAATTTTGTTGAGTAGACGTTCAACCCCACCATTTGTTTTTCTAATGAATGACACCGTTTCATGTGTATTGGCATTCCACCAGTGGGGTTCCCTGTATTAGATAGCCTGCAATGATGATGGTCGCGTGTTCTACTGCCGACATGAGTTATAACTGTCATACCATACATCCACAAGTTCCATCTTATTAAACGGTACGTGAAAGATCGTAGGCTAATAAGGTATGCAATTCAGGGGTTCTGTTAGTGTTGCGCGCTTTTACATTAGGGTCGGTCCGGGTGCTTAACATCTTGGCTTTTCGCCAGGTCCTTCAGTTGTCACCAACTTCTAAAGACCCCCTCGAAATAAAAATTGTAATAAAAATACACCATAATTATATTAGCCTCTAAAACACCATGTTTGTTTTGAGTACGGTACCTCATTTCTGTCTCTCTCCTGATATGTCCACCGTTTATACCATAATCTGTCGTGATTAGATGAGCAAAGTATTAAATTTTGATGAGGGTCTTCCGTTCTCCCAAATTTATAATGTCACCAAATTTAAGAAAAATAATTATGTGGACCCAAGGATAACGAATTAATATATTGATACATTACTCTTAATAGGAAATTTTATACATTTATATCTATAAAAAAATACACTGCTTCGTACACGACACTCGGTACAACTCATATACCTTTTCTATTGTTTATATCTCAGGTAAGACAATTTACACCTCTCACAACAGAAATTTAATGCATAGAAAATTACACAACAGATATAACAGATAGTCCTAGCTTATTCCTGGTCGGATTTAGTCTCTATCGTGACAGCCTTGGGTCTGCGTAGTCTTTTGTTTTAAGACCCCTAATTGCTATGGCTGATTAGAAATGTTGGGGCATGCATGCAAAATTCGCAACTCTCTCCGCTTGGTAAATCAAACGTTTCACTTCATACATCATTTTCTACATGTACTTTGGGGCCACCGAAATCGAATCAGCCTTAAATGTTGTGTGGCGTGTCACATATCACAGTAGCTGTCGTATCACATTATCACAGTAAACGTCGTGTCACATACTCGTCAAATGGCACATGAAAAATGTATTTTGTCAATGCTCAACATACGTGGTTGTTGTATAGTCACGTATGACAATTAAAGATAAATCCCACAAAGAATACCCACAGCAGTTGACGTATCTAGTACGATTCTTGTGATATTACGTGTATACCATGGTCCAATTTCTGTCTGTACATACTTTGTATCTAACAATAATATTCTAAAAGGCATTCTTTTTAACAACGCTGCATTATTCACACATACTAACCTCCCCACACGTACAGAGTATTCACTGGCAAGCGTATTCGTCTACACATGTTGCCGGAGTATCCGCCAGCACACACCTTACTAGAGTGTCCATTTACTACACACGCATTGTCGTTGTACTCGTGTAGGCCTACACACACGTTTCTGGAGTATCCGTCTACACACACTTTACGGGGCTATTTGTGTTCACACACTTTGCGGGTTTTTTTTCGTCTTGACACATGTTGCTGGAGTTTCTGTCTGTATTCATGCTGCTGGAGTATTCGGCTCAATACAAGTTGCTAGAATATTCGTCTGCACAGAGTATTCGCCCGAAAATGCGTTGAGGGTGTATTCTCCTTGGGGTAGTATTCGGGACAATGAATTATATATACATGAATATCACAATTTACTGAAATATTACACATTTGTAATTTCCACATATGCAAAGGGTATCCTGGCCAGTGTAAAGTGTCATTAGCAGTTTCGAGCTGCATGCGTACCGCAAGTCGTAGCAGATGTAATGCTAAACAATGTTTCAGCAATCTATAAGTAAACTGTCGATTCTTTTAGACTCCTGAATCTAGCTCTAAATTCGTGTTAGGGACGCTAGCTCTGTGTGAAGTTCTATGTAGTTTTTAAATTTAGTGATGTTTGTTTTATTCTTCTTTTAATATATCCAAGAATTTTTCTTTGTTGTCGTGCACCCACTTATCAAACGGGCTAACACTACCGTACAGTTTTTTAGTTAATTTCATATCGCCGCCATGTTCACTGACCTGATAGAATTCAAACATTGCAGCTAAGTCGGATGCACCCTTAAACTCAAAATTTTCATAATCCTTGGTCCTTATCTGAAAAAAATGTTAAAATCAAGTTGATTTAAATGATTTCAGTGTTTTAATAAAACTAAATTAGTATTAGTTCCAAGCTTATTTGGAGTCACTGTCGTGAAGGACTTGGCTAACCTAAATTCTCAGATCTGGGCTCTGGTCTAATAGCGTATTCTGTAATGAATAAATCAATCCTAAAGTTTAAAAGCCTCATTAAAAGCTACACGCCGTGTTTTAAATATCAACAAAACCAAGCTAACGGGGACTTGAAAGACTAGTCGCTGTCCCTTGACAGTCTCTCCCCGTCCTGCATCCCTGACAAGGGGAAACTACGCCTGAAAACCCTGGGGAACTTTATCGGTCAACACTTGTCTTACCTACTGGCTTCCAGAGCAATCAACAGAAGAAAAGAAGGGGGTCTAAAGAATCTCGCACCGTTTTAAAGATGCCGCCTGTGAATGCCAAATATTCTATTTCTACATTATTAATTTTACCAAATAACCATTAAAAAAAATCGCCAAACCAGAGCCCCGGGTTCTACTAATTACGTAATCAGATCAGATCCCAATCCTAATTATTTATGACGCCATGGGTGCTCCTTACCTTTGGACAAACGAATCTCTTGTCTTCTATCTGTTTAGTAAGGATATCCGCCATCTGTTGAACGGTTAACCGATCTGCTGATATTCGTATAGTTTTGTTGAGATACTGTTTAGGTCGCGTTATTATGGTATAAACACACCTCCCTACGTCATTAATACTCATACATTCTATGCTGGTGTCGTCTAATGGCAGCGCTGGAAATTTGAATGGTAGAACAACGTTATTTGGAGATTGATTTCTAGTGTATGCTATTGCTTACTCAATCCAATAGCTAAATTAATTATTGTCAATGATCAAAAAGGTGTTCGGGGACACGGCAGCTTGGAGAACAAAACCTTGGCAGGCTAACTTGGAAGTCCATGTTCAACCCCTATATTAACCGAAAAAGTTCACCGGCATGAACACCCCTTGTCAGTCATGCAACGTGGGGACTGGGGGCTGACAAGGAACAGGTAAAATTATAGTCATTCTAATGGGACAAAAAAAAATAGACAGCTGTCCTTGCTCCCCCCCCCTCCCCTGCGGAGTGCATCCCTAACAAGGAGGAACCACGCCAGAAAATCTGGATGACCATTTTCGACCAATACAGAGATCAAATACCCCAGGTTAGCGAACCAGTGTCTTACCCGCTTAATCACGGTGACCATTTGTTGGTGAGACAAACGTGACAGGTAATACATGCTCTTGCTGGAACCCCCGATATCACTTTGACATTTGAACATCTGTTGACTGATACGTTTCTATGGTGAAATCCATATTATACAGATTTTATATCGATGGAATTCAATTGCCAATTTTCCTTGTAGAAACATATCTTTATTGTAAATCATATCTACTTACCTAAAGCGTAGACGTCTGGTTTCACCAGATGAGGTTTAAATAAACTCAATAAATTTTCATATAAAAATGGCAGACGTAGAAATGTGTAGTTTAAAGTATATCCTGAAAACATATAAAACACAGTTTAAGGATTTAAGGAACTTCAGGCAATTCATTGTGTACTTTCCGTTTCCCTGGCATAATGTCATCATCCTTAATCGGATTGGCGTCTTTTCCTGTAAGAGATTTCTCAATAATATGCGTGTGGATATTCGCGGTTGTTATAGTTGGTCCTACATGTAGAAGTGACGTTACTTGAGTTTGTGACAACCTTTGAGTATGCAGCATCCCACCCAACCCAGTGAAAAACAACATACTACACACCAATCAAACTAAAACTGGTTTTTGGCTCAGTGTACATGTATTCTTCTTTATTTGCGTAGCGAGGTAAGTGATATCTGCCAACAGGCGCTCCATTTGATGGAATTATTAAGTGTTAAGTAAGCGTGTATGAGTGTAAATTGAAACACACCTTGACCTGGTGCGCTCTTTTCTACAATATATTCTTCTATAGCAGCTTTAGCCTCGAGGTAACCACAATCCTTGCCTGTAACACGTTTAGAGTTCTCTGCACCTAGAAATATTATATGCTGTACGTCACAGGCCACACAGGCATCAACAGCATTCATGCCCTGTCAATGAAAATAAAACTCATTCAAAAAGTTACCAAACATTCTATAAAATGAAATTCTGTTTAACATCCCACCGTTATCCTCCTATACTGGGTTAAAGAAGGCGTCCAGGCGCCATACAATGTGTTATGAAGGAAATTGTGCCGGGGCATCGGCTTTAAGTCGCCTTGCTCTTATATCGAATTGAAACTGTCGAGTAATCTTTTACGTGCACGCCTAAGTATACACGGGACCTCAGGTTTTCGTCCCATCCGAACTGATAGACCACTGTCTTTGTCAGGTGTTCCGTCCTGAACTCCCTCGGCCAATGCAGAGATCGAACAACAGGGTATTATTTTAATTTCAAATGCTGTAGGTCACTTTCAGCCATGGTATAGGTACATACAGATTATAACTTTATAAATATAAGTTAAAAGGGTGACAACATAACTTGGTATGAAATTACGAGGTTTTTGAATTGATAAAAATAAATGATAGCACATTACCTGGTGAATTTCTTTATCTTTATTAAGATGTTCCCAATAATGTGTTGATAGAAAAACACACGAGGTACCATTCAAAGCTCGTTCTAAACTTCTACTATCATTAAGATCAGCGGTGGCTATTATTACACCTGATCGAAAAGAAGGTGGGATTAGAGTTTAAGAATGAGTCCAAGTTTTCCCAGAGTACCCGTTAATAATCGTGAATCTAAGCACACAAATTAATGGTCAAAATGTCACGCTATAGCCCAAAGTTTGTCTTAAAGTTTCAGATCAAAAGGAGGCAGATCAGCATTAAATTGTAGTTCTCTTTTCTCACCTTGTACATGCCCTTTTGTTGATTTTTTGGTTTAGAGTGGATGGAGAGGGTTTGAATTAACATTTTCTGTCAGGTTTTGGTAAATATTCATGATTTTGAGACGGAAGGATAACAGAGTTATCCGGTTGGTTACCGTGATATGTACGGCAAATAGTTACAAGTTTTTAGTATGCTTCTTCAAGTTTGTGTATCTCAAAATCTTGATCCTCTGTCTGTTTTGAAAAACATTCAGCCCACCGAAAATTTGGAGAGGAGTTGGAGGTTGGTAAAGAGTTTGAGGTTGGTAAAGAGTCCAGAATTAACATTGAAGTCGATGGGGAAATTAATGGTTGCCTGTCTTCAAAATATTAAGCAGTTATCGGATAAGAAATTCCCTTGTTCAATTAACAGTAACCGAAAGTTTACATTTCTGCGAAAAGATATCACGATTAAAATTTTATGGAACTAATGGTTTCTTTGAGTCCTCAACATCCTCCACACTAACTTAACTTATTTGGTTCACATATTTATATCTCAGTCAGATCCTTTAACATCCACATTACTCTGGCAACTTATTTCCGATTGGTCTAACGTGTTATGTTTCCATATTTAATAATTTGTATGGCGGGGCTTGAAACATGGCACAGACAATAATCTACGAGATTCGATTACAAGAGAGGAACTGTTTATAGCAGGCCTGTAGCTAGCATGCTGGCTCCGGAGGGGCAGTGAGGTTTTTAGGAGGGGCACACTTGTTACAGTCTACAGTAGGTATTTTAGAGTTATGGTTGGTAAATTTTCTTTCGGAGGGCAAAACATTTTTTCAGAGGGGCATTGCCCCCCCCCCCCTTTGCCACGGGCCTGGTTTATAGATGCGGCTATGACAAAATTCTACTAAATAACCCGGGATCCTGGAATTCAAATAGATGGATTTAAATTTATGGTACATTACCGTCTTCAGCTAATTGTCTTGCTGCGTCACTAGTTGGTGTTCTTGTTACGGCTTTCACCTTGAACTTTGGTCCAGTTCTGAGCAGTGAACGTATAACCGCCCCGCCTATCATTCCCGTGGCACCGAACACCACAACATTCAACTGATCAATGTCTCGGGAATCAAGACTCGCCCCACAACCCATCCTGAAATAAATAATGTGGCATAAATATTGCAGACTAAAACTCAAATTTAGATTTCTGACTTAACCCACACAATAAAATGTAGTTTATACAAATAAAGTTATTGGTCTAATAATCTTAACGTAAGTATATATAAGGCAATGCGAAGTTTACTATTCTTTCTACTGCAGTTTACGCCACCATCTTTATTGTGTGAGTACCTGGTAGATTATTAATTTCTGCGCATGGACATCTACGTCAAAATGGTATCGAAATTACAATCTAAATAAGAACACGTTTCAGACTATACTTTTGTTGGCGGAGCTGGACCAAGGTCAAACAATGGAAAGTAATTTAGTTCATTTTGAGGCCAACATAATGTGATACATGTCATACAAATATGTTGGTTTCGCCGATATATTACAATTCCTTATAATATATCGACCACGTGTGTAACCATTTTTACCAGACCACTCGTTTGTCGAAGATGATATCCTAACGGTAACCTATATGAGTTAGATTCTCTAGGCTGTCGAAGATGTTTTTTTATTGTGTATAAAACTAATGATAGCAAGGAATGTATTTAATGTATTTTAAATAACAAGCATTATCTATCATATTATACACCAATAATCGATGATTGTGTTATTGTATATCGTAAAGCCATTTGATATAGATGTTCTTGTTTGTCGAAGATGTTTTATTAGAGTATCATGTATGTCGATGATGACATTCCTGCCGATATTATATTAGTTATTAAACCAACAATATGAGAGAAAGGTTTTATTCTTTGTATACCATGAACATACAATAAAACCACTTAGGATTTCCAATATAAATAATATAAAAGTTTTCTTTCTATTGGACAACAATATAACTACTATTCTTAGCAATATGATTATAGTTTTGTTCGGGTCGTAAAGTATTTTTAATATTCACTCCAAACAAAAGGTGTTAAACGGGTGTAATGAAAATAAAGCAAAATATATTTAAAAAAAAAAAAACACTGTAGGGAAGTGTATTATTAAAGTCCAAATAAAATTTCAGTCTTCAGACCGGTTGTTACAGAAAAGTAGGACGTTAAACCTCCGTTATTCCATTCCAAATAACAGAATTTAAAGTAATTAAGTCTCTTACTCAATATCACCCAAAGTCTTACACTTTAAAAACACGAATTATTAAAATTTGTCAATTTAAATCAACATTGATGTTGTTATCTTACCACCAAAAGGTAGACTTCTGGTATCCATAACTTATCTGGGGAGCACGTGCAATAGACTCGAATAACCAAACACCAGAAATTTCTATTCGGTTGAGACTCATGTCGTATTTCACTGGATTTGATATTAGAGTCAAAATGGAAACAATTGAATGTAAATCAGTTCATATACTATCAGATTACAATCCTATTTCATATGTGTTAAATAAGATAATTTTTCTGTTCATATAGCAACACAAGCTAGCAATAGCTTATCTAGTAACTTATACAGTTTGATTATTAGCCCTTTAAAATGATACACTTGATACGATATACAATTGACAGAAGACTCTCTCGTCATAAAATTAAGCTAGTTTACTGTTAGATCATACATTTTATTTATTCCCCGTGCTGTTATATAGTATCTTACGTCATGAACAAATGGAAAAAAAAGACCTACCTATAGACATCACTCCTGTCGTTTAAGAAATGGAAAAAGCCTGGCATGTCAATATAGTAAACAACAGTTGTCAAGTATGGTATAAATATTTAATATACCACACTAAACTTGAAAACGAGGTTAGTGTTGTGAACAGGGTATTATGTCACACATGGTTTGGTCAATAATACCCAGTAAGTAATATATAAAGGGTTGTTAATCACATTATGTATATTACACCCCGTGTTATCAATCTATATAACTCAAATCATTTTAATCTTCTCATCGTGTAATAACATATTATGGCCAATTACAGTTTACACCTTCATTTAGCCACGGTGGCTCAGTGTGTAAGGCGCGGGCCAAAAAGGAAAGAAGCTCGGAGTTCGATCCCGTTGTTGGTCAAGAAAGTCCTCCTGTATTTTCCAGCGTGGTTTCCCCCTTTTGATTGGGCTAAGGACAGGGGGCTGGACAGGGATATCGTCTAGTAATTAGGATGAGACAAAAAACATTGGTGCTTTGTACAAGTTGACATGCATGACAAAGGACCGTCGTTGACATTTTGATGGTTTGAATTCGATAGGGCGCAGCGTGGCCGTCCGGACAAAATATAATTCATAGTAAACTGCATGGTCTATGCCCGTCTTCATTAGACCGTAAAATACAGAATAATAGGGCCTTAACCCCTATGTCGTTCCACATTTAAACTAATGTGTTTTATATAACGGAGATTAACATACCTGTGTAATAATTAATACAACTGAAGGCCGATTTATAACGGCAAATTATTCCGACTGACAAAAGAACAGCCTGTTCATGTAATAAAATATCATAGAACACAATTCGGTTTATAAAATGAGCCAGCGTGATATTATAATTACAAGCTATACGAAATATGGTAGCACCAAACCATGAATCTGATTTAATCAGCATATAGACAACGATTTTATGTTAGTTAATATCATCTAAAAGCTTCGACACTGAAAACACGAAATTTAAATCAACATTGATGTTGTGGTCTTATCGGGAAAAGATCGGCTTCTGATATCCAATATTTAAGATAAAATAAACATAATGCGCTTCGTTGCAATTTGTAATAAAAACGAGGCTAGGCATATTCCACAAGTCGTGTCAAACGGTGAAGCCATATTCTTATCTGCGTAGCATGCGCAATAAATTCTATCGGTGTAAACTGGAATAACCAGACGCTAGAGACTGCCATTCGAACCCATTTACGATTGAATGTAAATGGGTTCATAGTCATTCATATTACATTATTAAAATATGCGTTGCGACCAATTTGTGTCGATTTCCAGGTCCTAAATATTAGCGATTTAGCCCCTTTAAATTTATTCAACTGTCACATGCTTGGTGAATGTATTTAACTCCGTGTGCTATATTGATCTTTTATTATTAATTCTTGTAATCGATTATTATAATATCCACATCAAATAAGTTTCTTAATAATATCACACGTTAATTACGGGTTCCTGTTACTTAATAAATATCATAATGATTGCACAGCAAGAGTGTTTGATCTCTTGGTTGTTCATCCCGTCTTTACACATTCAATCCACCCTTGTTAATCCGGATAATCTGCCATAATTCTAACCGATCGCATCTGCATGCGCCTGTTTCTGCTCCGGCACAATGCGGTTCATTTTGATAGACAATTAAAAGTAGATCATGTGACCTATAAATAATGTACGTCGAATGATATTGATATAAAAAGAAGTAAAACTGTAACGAGGTATCCGATCATTATTAAGTCGATATAATACACGTTCCAAGCAAATCAAATCGTAGTATGGGAAATAAACAAGTAGATTATTTCCCAAAAAGTTATCGGAATTGGCCCTTTAACATGTGCGATTTACTGACTAAAATTGTTGGCGCTGAGGACCCGGAGAAAACCCACGAGATTGTACGTGCGATCCTACTCCTTATCCAACAGCGATGATTCGAAACCACGCCTTTTTCGCAATGACAGACCATATGGTCTAAATCACATGCCTGGTCAGGCTAATGCTCCAAGTCTCTACCTCTAAGTCAACATTAAGCTACTTACCCTTTACCTGTAAATGTTATGTTTTATTAATACCGTGGTTATCTGTTTAATAGTCACGTCGATAATTGATTGTATCGATTACGTTCGGTATTTATGTATTAAAGGTTGTTCAGTTTAGTTTGGTTATGAATAGAATTATTGATTATTAATATGTCTACAATATAAAACAGCATTGTTTTGTTTGTATTATTTCATAATGCTGTATAATACGCGGGCTGGAAGTAACGTTACAAATTAATGAGCATGCCAAACTATGTATTATACTTTGAATATCATCATCCATGCATGTATAACTATTTTTTAAAATAATATTAAAACGTCTTTTTGTTTTCTGGTATTTGATATGTTGTGTGTATTTAAGACGTTGCAGATTATCTGTGGTGATTCTTGCCCCTGTCCGTTATAATCGTCTTTGTCACTCGTTAGACAGGGAATATGTATTGAATAACAATCTGAATAATATTGTTATCAATCCAAATATCTCAAATATCGATGGCCATATTATTATACAGCTTATTGTATCCGAAAACAACACTTTCTCAAACATGCGTCTAGAAACCTCACAACCTTCCACATTAGTTGGTAACTGTTTGCACCCGACGACGTAATTCGAAGATTAACAAAGGACATTTTTAAATAATGTTTTGTATACCGGGGCTTGAATTAATAACATTTCGAGCAAATTAGAATTACCTAAGGCTTATTAATGATGTCAAATTGTTACGACTGAAATAAGCTTATTGTTACTTTAAAGAAGCTAAACCTCTAACTCGGTATTATCCATAATATTTGAAATTAACATTACGAATTAGAATTAAATATTTGGCCAGATCAATCAATGTTGATGTTGTTATGTTATCGTGAAAATATGATATAATTATATTTAAGACACAATTGTATGTATTTTTAATATCAGTACGCAAAGGTCATAATGGTTTCGAGTGGAATCGATAATGAACAATGGCTCACAAAAATAATGAAAAATGTGTAGAACATATTAGCAGAAACAAACTGTCGTTCAGTTTGGACTGTTTTAAAAAAATTAATGTAAATCACTTTATGTATATAATCATCATAATTTCATTAATATGTTGTTTTAGACCCATTTTAAGGTTCCAAAGGATATAGCTATACACCCTTTAAAAGTATGCATGGTTAAACTTATTATCAATATAACTTAAACATAGACACATATCTTTTAGATGGTTGATTCAAAACGTCTACCCTCAAGTTCCGCATGGATGTAAATATAAACAATATTATTTTGATCAATAACAATCGTCTTCAGGTTGCTGGGTAGGCTACAACATAATAATATACGTCTCGTTTAAAAATGGCAACAACAATTTGAATGGATCTATCGCAATCATGGCAGCACAAATAAATTCAATAAATATGCCGACATTACTGAACAAGTATAAGACCTAAATGTTCCCTCACCCAATCAGGTTGACTATGGACTAGCACACTAACCAGGCAGGAAGTCCCGAGTTCCAACAAGAAAGTTATGACGTGTTCTCGTCTGGTGTCCCAATGTTACTGGTGCAGGCACAGGGAGCAGCGTCTAATAGTTTGGATGGGTTAAAAGGCATTAACAATTATAACTACAATAGCTCCACTTGAAAACAGACATCAAGTGATCGAATTGGTCGACATTAATTGACGATTTTAGTCGAAATACTAAGCATATTTTATAGAATTTGGAAAAGTGTTTATTTTGTTTCCATTCAAATGAAATCGAAAATGTTTATTTAGTCTTTGCGGGTATGAAAGGTGTAAATCGAATTAAAACCATATTACACAAAAGTATACTATTTTCTTTACATATTATGGCCAAAAGAGTAGGACGTTAAACCCCATTTCATTTCATTTCACATATAATGGCGGCTATTCAGAGCAGAAAGTTCGCTTTGTGCAGAATGAGGCAGTATTTCTATAATTATTCTATTGATGTGTTTCTAATTTGTTACTAAGGTAGAAATTGATTAATCATCAATTATAAATCACGTCATTATTGTAAAACCAGCGCTTTTTAAACAGAGGTGAGATACAATAACCTATTTCTAGACATATACATGTACATATACAGCCCGCACCTTCGACAAGTCGAAATCTGGTTTTGAAAATAATGGTTACGAAATGCAGTGACTGTATGAGTAGTTCTCATTTAAGGACTTCACACAACATAATTTGGTGTTGGTCAACTTCATAATAAATGTATTGTCTAATGAACATGAAAATTTTTGAAAATAAATTGTTGTTATTTCTAAATAAGCTTATAAAATGGATTAATTACCTGTGAAACATGTGGTCTTGTCTAAATCCTTCTAAATCACACCGGATGCATCACGTGTAAAAACATCCCTTGTAGTCTGTCACTGGCACAATGCCTTAAATACAAAATAGTGAACGTTTCAATAATAGGCAATGCAGTGGAACAATTTTACAAACAGTACATGGAAACACCACAATCGCAACATATGACACAGTCCATCACAAAACAACAACAAAAAAACAATGCATGGATACTGCTTAGCACACTCGCAACATGACATAGAACCAACAGTACATGGATATGGGACAACAGAACAATTTTAAGTTACACATAACAGAAAACAAAAACCCATGGATACAGGACGGGCAATATCAACTTAACAATACAGCAGAATCTCAACATAGAATAAAAGAAACACTAGGTCTACCGAGACGCAGCGCATAATCAGAGCATAGCAATCAGTGCACGACCAACACAGTACAGCACAATCTGAACAATCTGTGGAACAAACGGTACATGGATACAAAGAGCACAATCTCAACATAAAACAAACATAACATGTGTGGATACAGTACAGCACAATTTCCATAGAACAAGCAATGCATGGATACATTACAGCACAATCTCAACATTAGATAGAAAAATGTCAAATAAATTAAGTTATTAATTGCGTAAATTTATTTCACTTATTGCATTAGAATGAAATAGTAATTAGCAAAATGAACAAGTTTTCGTGATCAAGTTTTATATACTTACAGGGTATAATACAAATTCGTAGGTAATCCACTAGCCAATTAATTTCATAATTAATTCATAATTTACCCTCTTAATAATCTTCCTCTTTAATATAAAGACTTGGTGCTATGACAAGTGTACAAGCCCCTGCCACTAAAAACATTGTTGTCCTTTTGTTCTGTGACAAGTTCCTGTAATTAATCAGTAGATAATTAATGTCCTGTGTTAGCACAGTATATAAATATTGCTATAAAACGGTGCCATGGAATATCGTAGACATCATCTAATAGTCACTTAAATAATCTGTTCCAATGCAAGCACAGTAGGCTAATCGGACAACGTGGTAAGGAGCTACTGTTGTTGTTAGGGACTGACAGAAGTTGGTTTGACGCACACTTTCACATTAATATGCAGACAATATTGTAGTCTGTCGTATAATATTGGTATTTAATTATTCTACAAGTTACTGCGACTAATCCATTCCGTTACACACGCCATAATACAGACAGGCTAGCAACTGACTGAGTGGGTTTAAAAGGCACTTCAACACATATTGATATCGCGGACAATCGTAGCTAGCGGTATAGTAAAAGTATACTATATTACAATACCACCACCAGCCTAAGTGAAGTTGCCATACTCTATTACAATACCTTCGCGGTGTGTTTTTGTGTGACGTCACTAAATATGTTTGACAACAATGGACTAATAACTCAGCTTAATACAATATAATACGCCCAACAGTGCGTTTGGGTGACTTGGTCGATATTGTATTCACGCACTGTTTAGCAATGTCTGATTCTAAATATGTCTTTTTAAAAGGTATTCGATAAAATTGTATCACAGGGCCTACCGAATATTAATTTTGGGTACTGCATATAAACCCTAACACAACCCATGCCATAGTCTTTGCATAGGCTAAATCAAACGGCAAAATGTGACAATGTAGGTTGCGTGTAACATGTCTAAATATTGAGTTGGGTGGAAATAATGGATTAGACAGATTTGATATACATGCTTACGTAAGTCGAATTTGCTGAATTCCATTTTACAACTTCCTGAGAAATGGGGCACCCTTACCTAGCAGTGCATTGGGAATTTATAGTTAAACGAAAATGGACCAGTTTTCTAATTCCATGAGTCCAGACATAATAATGGTATAAGAATTTATATAAAGCTATAAGGACCAATGAAATTGGTGCCTGCGATATCAGTTATTGTAGAAGCAGACGTTAAACACTGATCAGGATCACCCCAAACGCCACTACCCCTTTGACCAGGAAACTTTGATTCGCCGCTTATCAGTCTTCACTATATGGTTCCTACTGACTAGACACGTGTCTTGAAAAGGCTCGTCAATAGGTTTAAACATAGGCGTACGAGCCAGGGGGCAGGGGGGGGGGGGGCAGCTGCCCCCTAACTTTCGGGCAAGCTGACTTTTCGGGCAGACAGGTAACGTGAGAAAAAAAATTTTTTCATCTACCTGGCGAAATAAAATGTCCGAAATCTAATAAAACACTAAATTTACGGGCTGAAATAGCGGTAAAACGCCTTTCCGGCCGTCAAATATTCCAAAATTTTCTAGGGATGTCTATACAAGGTCAGCTCCGCCGTCTGTAAACCTGAAATTTTTTCGGGCATTTCTAGTTTGCTTCACTAACTGTCCTTGAGCCCTAATAAAACACTATTTTGTTTCTTCTTTTTATTGAATAGGACGAATTTGTACTGAGTTGACTATGGATTAAAACATTTTGTCTGGAGCCACTCTACACTTTGTGCGACATTTTTCGGGCATCGATTATAATTTGTGAATGCAGCTGCAACAGTTTCATTGGAATTCGGACTGGGATTTCGGTTACAAAACATTGGATACTTTTGGAGTTATTTACACGGGCTAGAATAGCAGAAAACGCATTTGCGGTGGTTAAAATTTCCCATACCCCGCGACGATTGATTTATTGTTTGGAATTCGGGTCAGCGGGTAGGCTGTATTGGACCAAATTAAAGTTGCTGTATTCACAGGCTGGAATAGCAGGATGACGCATTTGCGGCATAGTTAAATTTTCAAACTTTTCCCGACTTCGTGGACTGTAAACGATTGATTGAAATTCGCGTCATCCACTTTCATTAAGCTATATTAGACCACTTTGAAGCTGCTTTGTTCAGGAGTTGAAATAGCAGGAAAACGTGTTTGCAGCCGTCAAATATTCCAAAGTTTTCAAAAGGGGGTGGGGGTGGCGTCTGTAAACCCGGAAATTTATCGGGCAGTTCGGGTTCTGCCCCCCTAACTGTCATCGAGCCCGTACGCCTATGGGTTTAAATCAAGTCTTCTTTGGTTATAAATAGCTTTTATTGTCTTTTTGTTTAATAGAATCAATATACCCGTTGCTTAGTTCGTTCTACAGTTTTAATAAATAAATAATGAACTTATACAGACGACTTAAAGTCCCAATGCGCCACAAATCTAATAAAAAAAATGGAAGGAAAGGTGTTCTTTAATATGTTAGATGGCTTCATAATCCCGATGTCAATAAGATAGACAAGATTCTTCAATGGCATGCTCAGGTTTGAAGGCAAAATGTGATTAGATCAATATAGAGTCTCTAATAATGGGGACTTCAGTAAAATATTATCTGATTCTCATTTTTAGTCCACGTATCAAAATTAATTAATGTTTTGGGTTAACCAAATATTATGGCGTCACTGGCTTCAATCGCAATTGTAAAATGACGTCATGCTTAAAGCTTTTAGCCTTTTATGGTCTATCATTAGTATAACGTTTTAAGGCATTTAAATTAATACTATTTTAGCAATTTGTTTCAGTGTATTTTTTAATATCGGGTTTAGCCCACATTTCTTTCAATAAACTTGTCGATTTTTTCTCTCCGGCACAAAACCGTTCTATTCTGTGACATTCTATTGCAGTGACGTCATAATGCAAACTCGTCGAAAGTGAATGCGTTTATAACCCCAAGCGTGCATGGTAGTGCAAGAATATTCAAGTTTTTAAGAAATATATCCTGGGGAAAACCGTAATACCATGGCAACGGATAAAACCATGTCCGGTGATTTATTTACATCTCCAGACGATTCCGGTAAGAAATTAATTCGTCATTAAATTTATAGTGTTAATTTATGTACTCGAAGACATCATTCGTATGCAATTTCTATCATTCAAACCATATCGCAGTATTTGATTAGGATCTGTAATCTAGATCCAGATTTCAGTGAGAGAGAGAGAGAGGGGGGGAGAGAGAGAGACAGATAGATAGAGAGAGATGAAATGGGGTTTAACGTCCTACTCTTTTGCACCTAACCTGGGCTAATGGAAGACGGGCATACGCCATACAGTTGCTATGAGAGAAATTTTGCCCGGGCAGCGGCGCTACGGCCTACTCTTATATCAAATTCCAACTGCCAAGGAATCTTTTACGTGCACTCCAATGTGTACACGGGAGGGGGGGGGGAATCGGATAAAACCAATGTGGCTTCAAGACATGCGGCGATGCCTCTTGTCAGAAACCCCTATACAGATCGAGGCAGGACAATAGCCGCCAAACAAGTAACAAGACCATGTCACCTTAGTCATTGTTTTCCAGAAATGAAGTTACCCAATCAAACCGGGTAGTGAGTCCACCCGCGACACCGTCTTTATTATAACATCTCTCTATATGTTAGCATTTCTTTTTTTTAGAATGTATCGATGAGTGTGAATTTGAGAAGGATAAACTTGAAGATTTTGATTTTAGAAATACTTTAACATATTGGAAAGTTTTTGAACAGAAGAGGAGACGAGTTGGTAGGCCGCAAGAATTTTTACGTCAATTTTTCAATATGTTTTTGTTTTGAAGGATTTCACCCCACCGCTGCAGGTTAATATTTCACTGTGCCACGACATGTATTATACACCCCCCCCCCCCCTGTTAAATTTTAGAAACCTTGTCGATTTGTTTGATTGCTTGACAACCCGATGTCTTCAAACAGTCACATTCATGGTTTAATTCATAATTCCCAAACCATGTTACTTCGATCCAAGCAGAAAATCCTACATGTATTTAAAATTTGAAAGTACGATAACTGGGCCTGTTTCGCGAAATTTTAACGAGATAAAATCCAAATTTTACTAATTTGATTGGACAATATTGGGTTGATTTTAGTACTTAGGCTATCAAAATTGAAGTATCTACTAAAAATTGGATTATATCTTTACTTAAGATTTCGAGAAAAAGGGCCCAGGGCATTATTTCTATAATTACAGCCAAGGAAGAAGATATCCGAGCTAGAGGAGACTCACAACAAACCCATCAGCAGTCCATTCAACGTGTCGATATTGCTCCAGAACTCGAAACCGACACGGAACAGGAATTGGAACTGGAACAATCTTTGGAAAAATACCAATTTCGTATATTTGTATGGCTACCATTAACCGTTGTAATTATGGCGTATGTCACATTCATATTATTCTCCGATAAAATAGTTTCAGATCTGTACGAAAAGGATTGCGATTGTATCGATATTTATAAATTCTTCCATGGTACACAAAAACCAGATTTTTAAAACGCTGTGCTAGAAGAAAGTGGATGGAATTAAAATGAAGAGATTGTGGTTAAAATGTTTTCAAAAATTCATTCAATGTTCCAAATAAAATAAAATGCACACAAAATATTTTCGTTATTTTATTATTTTTTTTAAATTTATAAAGTCCGTAAGAATCTGTAAAGCTGAATAATTTTAAGTCCTTTCGCTGTCTCTCCTATGCAATGTATTCGAAAGATGATCCGGAATTGCTTGGATTACCGTTTTGGAGTTAGGGGGACTCATGAACACGAATAGGTGATCCTGTTTCAAACCCCGTAGTCGGCCAATAAGTTCTATGGATTTGAAAACATACTCATTTTAAACAATATTACTTTTTTAATACCCCCCCCCCCTTTTTGTCAGCCGTTGAAATATATCTTCTTTGAGCGGCATTTTTGTCAGCGTTGAAATATAGGGCGCGGAGAAATAATTGAGGTGTATGCAGAAACTCCACTATCTGCAATCCCCAATCCGCATGTAAGTAACAAATGTGTTTCGTTTGTCTCAGTGTAACCGAATAATTGTTTTTTTTTATGTTTTTTTGTACGGTATGTTAAAGTTCACCGCGATTCCATGTTAAAGTAGCAATGCTTTTCTATACTGCCCTCACGTCGAGAGATGCCCACATATAGACATATCTCTATTACATAGTGTATTCATTTAGAAGAGAATTTTTAAAGATGATTGGTCGATTTGTTCTCCCCGCACTAGCTGCCTGGGTATCAGGGGCGGAGCGGCCCCTTTTACTGACCGTGAAGCCCGGACGGGAGGGGGGGGGGGGTGCTCTCCCCCTGGATATTTTTGAAAAATGAATCCCAAATTTTGACCATTTGATTAACCAATTAGGGATATTGAATAAGTAGGAATAATTTCATTGAAAAATGTCCCATTTTTGTAGCAGGAAGCGCTGATCGATTCCTCTTGTGGTGAAGGGCCACGAGACACATTGGTATAGAGTGACGAAAGTGAAATTCATAAAAGCTGCTTTTTGAATTTTGGATTCTGGCGTTTCCCCACAAACAGGGTGCAGGTGACTTTTTAATTAGTCAATTTGCGGGCGACAATGTCGGGGGAATCCGATGAAATTTTCGGATGAAATTCGGAATCCCCATTGCAGGATTCCGAATTCTGGCCCACACGAAGCACACTCGGCCCAGAAAGTCTATTATTCCAGGCCATTTTAGACCCCAGTGATGGCGTGGCGGCCTCTTAAAGCCTCCGGCCACATAAAACATTCCCCATATAATGTTCAGCAGAAAAAGGTTTGTTTTTTTTTAGACGAATTGGACAAAATTATTTTTTTCATTTTTTCTCCTTCCGGTGCTTCGAGCGTTGTTCTGACCAGCCCTTCGACGTCCCAATCCGCCCCTACTGGGTACGAAATACAGGAACAAATGGGAAAACCCTAACAATTACACTTGCATTCTATAACAAAGAAATTTTGTTGAAATTACGTGAACTGTTCTGAAGTGTTTACCCAGGGCCGTAACTAGCTCAGAGCAACGAGGGAGTCGGGCAGTGTTCTGAAGTGTGCTAACATTTGGGACAGAAGTGGGTCGCAACGCATATGATACAGTAATATGAATGTATTTAAACTGATTTACATTCAATGGTTTCTGTTTTTACTCTAATTTCAAATCAGTTATGTTCCGTGAAATAAATCGACAGTCTCATTCGGATGCAAATTTCTAGTGTCTGGTTATTTCAGTCTACATTCGTCATTTGATTTGGTGCAATGTGTCTAGCTTCGTTCCCGACTCTCTTGCTAGAACGTGACTGAAACGCATTACACGATTATGGTAGCCTACACGCTTCGTCTACAAATGGTAAAATTTTCATTTTGTCTTAAAGGGACAATAACATTCTTGCTGGCTTGGTAGCTCCAGAAAATAAATAATACCCTTATTCTAAGTACTAGATGTTTAAATGTTCTACCTGTTGTGTAAATTATCCATTACAACCTCTTTTACTTGTCCAGAGGGTTCGAAAATATTTTAAAATCCAAGTCACATTTGAAAAGGTTTACGTTAGACTTTTCAAATCAATGGGTGGAATTTTTCAAATTTTTTAAAATAGCTGTGTTAAGATGAAATTTATATCATCATTTAATTGGAATATTCTAAAATAATACGATTTGTTGACCAGAATGAAGATTGGGACATATTTTTCAGTTACAACAAGAGTGTTATTGGGGCTTTAAATATTGGATATCAGAAGCCCATCTTTTTCAATGCTGATTTAAATTGAAAAATAAAGTGTGTTTTCATTGTTGATGAGTTTGGATAATATTGAGTTAGAGACTTAGCTACTTTAAAAATTGACGGATAATGTATCTATTGATTTTATGATGGGCGGGGGGAGCCGAAAAACACAGGGAAAAAATACAAGCTCCACCCCCCCCCCACCAAAAAAAGAAAAAAAACAACCATCTAAGAAACAACCAAGATCCAAGATATTTAAAAGGGAATAAACAAAACTAAGTGTTAAAACCACGTACAGTCGATAGGCCTATACTGCTATTTAATACTGTTCAAGGGACATAGCTGCATTTTGAAAAACTGTCAGGTTTCAGTTACTCCCCTTCAATTAGGGGGTCATTTCAGGACAGCTTTTTTTTATGAAAAAAAAATATTAAAAATTACATAATTACATATCACACAGTCCAAAAATATGACAAATTCAGATAATTCTTTTGAAGAAAATAATCTGAATAGCACACAATTCTGTTTTAAATGACCAAATTCTCCTTCCGAGAGCCCCATGTATTTCAATCGCAGCCGTTACTCTCACGAGACTATGAGAGAACTGACGAGACAAGAATCCAAAATGTCTGCCAAAATGCAGACGTTTGTGTAAGTGTTTACTTAATGAGGTGTAAATGATGAGATAAAGGCGTTAACTGACTGTTCTTTGATTAGACAACAATCAGTAATTAATGACCTTTTTGAAGCAATAATTGAATTAAGCAGACTATTATTATATTACTTCTATCAACCACTTGAAACCTGGAATTTGAGACGAAATAAAAATATTTTGTCAATCGAAATCGATGTCGTATCGAGTCGTAATTCGTGTTACCAGGATTACGTAGGGGTGGTTTTATATTCTTCATTCTTGTCAACTAAACATATGTCTACTAGTTTTACTTATTGCTTGTATAGCACGACAGCGAGATTGTCATAATTATCATTCTGCAATAATTGCATTTATAATGGCATCAGTTATTTATTTTTTTTTTGCTACGAGTACGACTCCCTTTATTTTATTTTCTTCATTCTTGTCAACTAAACATATGTCTAGTTTTACTAATTGCTTTTATAGCACGACGGGGAGATTGTCAGAATTATCATTCTGCAATAATTGCATTTATAATGGCGTCAGTTATTTATTTTTTTTGCTACGACTCCCTTTATTTCTTCATCAAAGCCTACACTCGGGAGTCCCACACAGTGACACAGTTAATTTATTTCAGTTTTCATATAATGCACCTACAAATAATTCTGGCTGTAAATAGGCCTATAGCTTCATCAGTCATTAATCCTAAAGGGTAGTCAAAAACTAGTAGACAAAAGAAAAAGACAAATCAAATTTAAAATTACTATCTAGGCCTAATTGTAATGTAAGAAATAGTGATTTACTAATGTAAACTGTAAGCTAATGTATTGCATGCCATGGAGTTCAGTGGGTGTATGTTCGACAACCCACAACATCAGTGTTTGTGAAATAGATATCCGTGTCGATAGAAGAAATGGACATTTTATACTTATTACAAACATATACATGTATGACTATCTATAACAATAATGAGTACAATAAGTACAGGTCAGAGTTTTTTTAATTGTGGGTCTTGTACATCTAAGTTACAAAAACTATGAGATCTGTTTTGATGATTTCCAATTTGTCTAGATTTTGTACTGAAAATACTATTGTCTTTCACTTGACAGACCTTCCATTATGTTCCATAATGGTGTGCATTGCATTATATTATAAAAATGATGTTATTGTTTTCGGGTAGTTGATCAAATGGAGATTAAAATTTCTTTATTTAAATTCTTTAATTTTAATCATTATCTAGTATGAAATCCAGTTTTGACCAATCGAACTCCAAAATTCAACTCATTTAGATGTCTTTAAAGTTTAATTAACAATATTAATAATTAAATTAACATGCTGTCAGCTTACTGTGACTTTACAAGGATAATTGTAAAAGAATTGTACTGTGTAAGCTTATGTCCACTAACACGACTTATGGATTGAGAACTACATGTACTGTATTAACAGGGTCTCGGTCTACTACCATCCTGATATTTGATTATTTGATCAGACATGAAGATAAAATGATGGTACACTATGAAGTAAAGACAGTCTTTTTTGTATAATTTCAAGTCAAATAAACCAGCCAGCAACAATTTTCTATCAAAAATTTCTGCTTTGGGATTGGTTATTTTCACAATAGATTTTGGCAGATGGCAATTAATTTATTCTGGTTTTTACTCTAAAAACACTTGTCACAAGGCCAAGCGATATGATATCATTTCACAATTGTTTCTTAAATCACCATGAAGTAGACTACCGTATAAATTTATTTATTGTAATTATGAATAGTTTTATTTTTTATAATTTCAGTTCAAATAAGTTAATGATTGTTCAAGTTATTCGATCATGTTGAATGATGAAACCATAGAATCATGAGTTTTATAGATTATTCTCAAACTGCAGAGGACCATCAGTCCTTGCTGGTTCTAGTACGGCACACTGGAACACATTTATCTAACCAGAACTTTAGTGCTGCTTGGGAACATGTCAAGAAATTATCATGTATCCACGTTCAGGGTCAGAAAAGAAACGTTTATGTACGCTACAAACGTGGGTACCCAAAAGAAAATAATGCCTGGGGCGATTACCAGACACATCGAAAGGTTCTGGGACTAGTCTCTATCGGAAGGTGTTCCTCTGTAAAAGAGTTTGAAGATCTTTTTGAGGATTATAAAAAGATTAAAGATGAATATGCCAATACGATTTATAATTCACGACTGATTGTTTTTGGCATGAACACTGATGGAACCCCAATTGAAAAGGAATCAGAAATTAATAGCAATACAAACTCTTCATCAGGGAAGGAAGAAATAAATTGTGATCGCGGCAATGGAAGTGTCGTCACGGACAAACGAAATGGCCAAATAAATAAAGACAATAAAATACTTGATTCAAATCACAAAGAGATTGAAAAGCGTCCCCATAGCAACAGTTTAACAAAAGAGTCAACAGGGGCTGAGGTTGTGTTTTATCCCAATTTGGAGACTATGACAGATCTTGAGGAAAGGTTACGGGAATTTATCACATCACTATTTTATGTTTTGGAGGGTAAGAGATTAGATCGCTCATTTGAAAGAGCCGACAGATTACAGCTGTTGTGTGCACCATTTGAAAAGAAGGATTTTGTTGGAGTTGACACTGATACAAGGTAATGAAAAGAAAATAAACAAATTTTATTTTATACACCTATTAGATATTGGTCTAAAAGTTATTTAATTATCAGTTCGTGGTCATTTAAAGGGTTACACATTACACACAGTAGGGCCTACTTTCCATTGATTTCGTAAGTCATTTTTACCGGTCATTGGTAATGAAGGTCTGAAGGATAATTGATTTCTGTTAATGAACATGAGCTTAAGAACTTAAATTTTATTCATGTTAATGTTATTACAGCCTGGAAGTCGGGTGTTCGATCTCTGCATTGACAGAGAAAATTCATCAGGATTTTACGAAATGCTTTTCCCATTGTCAATGGTGTAGGACGGAGGGCCTGGCTAGTCAGATGTCTAGTCATTCGGATGGGATGGAAAATCAAGGTTTTGTGTATAGCGCATAGCCCTCTTCGTTAGAGCTGGGTGATATTTCGATATAAAACAGTCACGGAAATAAAAACCGTGAAAAATACCGTCTTCAGAAAAATATCGAAAAACCGAACATACCGCGATATATCGCGGTTTTGATTTTTTTGGGTGATATTTTACATACATATTGAACAAAATGGTTTTTTTTTTATGTTATTTACGATATTTTATTGCTTAGTGATGAAAAAATACTGCTATAAACTCCCGAGTATTCATTCCACAAAGTTTGCAAATGCCGATGCGAATCTTTATTTACGTCACGTGACTTATCGTCCACCTTTCCACCGGTTAGAATTATCCCTGTTTCGGTTCAATTTCTACACATCTTGACGAATGGTGAACACCGATACTTTGATTTTCGAAAGAAATCATTGATTTTAAGATTGAATTAAATTTTAATAAAGCAGAAATATAAATAATGCCAATCACATTGGGTGTTCCGGTAGACTGATTATCATTCAGCGTCGGACGTGTCATGGCCGTCGTGATCGGGGAAAAATATTTGACGAAAACAATGGGCACTTTTTGACATTGTACTTATGTTTTATAGTTTAATTTAGTATCCCTGTATTGAATAATGCATTTTCAAGAAGGCATAAGCTTACTCTTGAATGGGAAAAAACGAGTTTGCAAGGGTAAACAAAGTCCAATCTTACACGTAGCTATAAGTTACGATAAGAATATGCACGACCAAAAGAACAAAAACTTTTTTTATGTTGTTTGGGCTTCCTTCATTCGAAATACATGTATTTTTAATTTGAATAAAATATTATATTTAATATTTTGAATATTAAAATTGTAATAAAAAAACAACTTTAGCAAGTTTTCATGGCTATAGATCTGTGTTTGAACCAGCTTGAATTAATGTTTTGTTAATTTTGTACTGTGTATTTTAAAAATAATATTGACTGGAAATAATAATATTGAGGGGTATTTCCAACTTTTTATGCATGTTTATTTACATTTAAAAAGTGATAAACTGAAAGTATTGACCTTTTATAAAATATCGCGATATAGTGATTATATCGCGATATTTTTTGAAAATATCGCGATATCTATTTCTAGGTATATCGCCCAGCTCTACTCTTCGTTAAATCCTATATCATCATTTCATTTTAGTTATTATGGAATCTGCTCAGTTTCGATAGTTCGAGAGGAGATGATGTGATTTTAAGATTTCCAAATATGGACGTATGGTGATTACAATTCACCCTTTTTGTCAGTCAGTCTTTTAACTTTGGCTTACTCTACAGACTTTAATTCTTTATGGATTCTTTTGATTTCTATTTTGTGTATCATTATTAAGATTATCCCTATCAAATTTGGTCAAGATCTGCTAATTTTTGTCCGAAATATGGATTCAGACTTTGTATAACTATGTTTTATTGTATAAATGTGATTTAGTGTACATGTATATTAAATAAACATGATTCATTAATATTTTTCAGAACGTTTAAAAAGAAATGTACTGGTAGATTACGGAAACATTTAGCTGATTTATGTCTACAAGCTGGCATGCCTGGTGAAGCCATATTACATTATCAAACAGCTATAGATCTGTTACGCTCTGTTAATGACTTTCTATGGATAGGAGGTGAGTCATTTGCTTTTCCTTTCAGTTTGACATACACGTACGAGTGTATGTGGAAGGCGACGTGGCTAAGTAAGACACTGTCTCACTATCCAGGAGTTTTTTTCTGAGAAATTGTCTCAGGATTTTCTTACATGGTTTCCCCCTTGGCACTAGTCAGTAGTTGAGGGAGGGCCTAAGCAGGGTTCAATTTAAGCTGTATCGCAACGCAAAAAGCTATTCAAATCCCTGTCAGTTGGTATGAGAAAGTAGTCCTGCAAGTCAAGATTATCCAGTATGCTATTAAGCGCAATTACCAATGTTTTGTACGTTTGGTTATTTAAGACTACCATGAGCGCGTGCTATGATTAAATGGCACCGTCTGCTAGTTTGAAAAGACAAACACCTGAACAAAATTAGCTACGGTACATTCGTGGATACAAAAATATCATAAAGATCATACATGGTTCAACTATAAACTTGAAACGTCCGGTAGGCCTATTGTAAATAAAGTTTCCTGCAAACTTTGTATTAAGTATGAACATGAATTTATAAACTGCTCCATGCTCGAGAAATTTCAGTAGGGCATTCATTGTCGGAAGCATAGGATCGGCACTTAAGGCAGACAATTTACGCAAACACATTACATCTGATCGACATAATATTATTAGAGCTGTCCAATACAAACTAAGACACGTTATTTGTTTATTTGTTAGGTGTTACATGTAAATAAATAATAAAACAAGACTAAAGATTATAATATTGTTTATTTATCAGCATTGCAAATTTTTGTGATGTACGGTACGGTTTACTGCTCCTCAAATCTGAGCAAATGCTATTCAAATTTCGAATTGATAGCCAAAATGTGAATCTGTCACAAAAATATGCTACTCATTGGTCATAGACTAAACTGAACCCTGGGCCTAAGGTTTCCTCATAATTAAATGTAAGACCCCTGTGGAAACAGTTTATTGGGAAAAATCTATATTGTTTGTCTCTAAAACACAATGTATGTATTGACTGGACCCCAAACCCCTTGGACTTAACATCTGAAAAATAAAATGAAACAAAATGTTTGTATAATTTTACTTATGCTTGTTTGGAATCCAACTGAAATACATGTACTAAGTTCCTAATATGCATATCTTTCACAATTGATTACGTTTTGTTCTATTTTCAGGTTGTTTTGAAGGACTAAGTTCATCGTCTGTGATAATGGCCTATCCTAAAATGGCGACCAATGCGGCTTCTATTAAACGTAATTTATCTTTCACAGATAAACGAGCTGCTACATTAGTCAATGAAAAGACAAGTAGAACAGGTTTGTTTTTTAATTTACAAAGTCAGTAAATGATTTTGTTGCCCCCTGGGTTATATCTACTATGATCTCCCAGTATTTTGTTTACTACAAATAGAGAGTTGAACCCTTCTTTAAATAGATTATTTGTGTTTGAATCAGCATTCATAAATGAAATAACTTTTCACTCGAACGTATATTATGCAAGAGCTAAATCTGACTAGGCCTTCTTTAGGCCTTAATCATTATATAAATCTTTAATGATACATTAACTTATCAAGACCATAATTGTCACTCATGCTGTTGATGAAAAAACGTAAAAATGGAAATCAAGACAATTGATGCTACAGTGGTATTGTATTGCCAATATCTCGGCTCAGGGTAAAAAATTTTCAACATACTCCCTTTTAATAATCTATTTTGTATATTCCTACATTTTAAATATTGTCACTCCTGTCCATCTGGAAATCAGTGGCTTTCGGTAATCTCGCATATCGGAATGTACATGTATCTTCCTGCATTATGGCACCTGATTGTTCGAAATATTGTATTTTTAGCTTGTCACAATTTGTATTATATCACTCTTTCACCCTAATGAAGTTTAAGTTTGAATTTTGTGATGGTAAATGCTGGTTAACTGTTATAAATCAAACTATCTAATCTTACCTAATTTAGTGAGACCCCTTGGCTGCAACATCTAAATCTAATGTAGGAGTTGTCTTGCTGGTTTATCTGGATTCTCTGATTTCTCTGTTTCCTCCAACAGCTGAATACCTTTATGCAGAAGCAAATTATTGAAATAAAATTTAACCATTGAACATTAATTTTGATAGAATTGTGGGCAAAAGAAGAACTCACTTTTATATTAGTGTTATTATGAGTCCCAAAATGACCTAGTATGTGATGAGTGGAAGACCCATTTCAGTTGATTCCATACATTACATAATCTTCCTGATATATTTTACAATTTGACCCATATACATGATTGTATGTCGTACACCACAGTTTGTGATGTATCTATATTTCATGACAAATATTACTGCTGTAGTTTAAAGGTAAAAAGGTAGTTTATACTATTCCCGAAAGAGATACTGCAATTGATCCATATTGCTTCATATACTCAATATTAATTCTGTTGTTATTTCAGCCACTTTATCTAATAATTATGCGAATGGTTTAGATTTAGCAGAAGTCGCTGGTAGTAACCCAGGTTTAAACCCTGATGATATTATAGAGAAATATCGGGAAGCTATCACGCACTATAGTAAGGTAGGCCTTATCCAGTTTCTATGACTAATTAATTACAGTAATGAATCACCATTGATGGTCGGTTTATTGTTTTCTAATCCCATCTTGAATGTAAATAAAGGAGTCTAGATTCAGATCCCCAGTTATCAAACACAGTAACACGAAAAACCTCTTATTAAAACTGAATTGAATTATTTTGTTGTTGTTATTAGTTCAAAAGTGCTGGTATGATTGAAATGGAGGCGAGTCTAAAAGCATGTCGAGTTCTCATTGGTCAACGGGTAAGTAACTAAGTCTTCTAATAACGAAAAAGGTATGTGCCAGGTTTTATTCGTTGTGGTATGACAATCCGACTTCGTTCATAAATTTATGTTCATAGAAGAAGTCAGTGCTGAGGTATAGCCCATCACTGATGGAAATAACACATCAGATCAGACCATTTTGATACTTAATTCAATCTGCAATTTTCAGTTCTTCCATTAAAAAAAACAAACCCTGAAACTGCTCAGTTATAAATCATTCAACTGAACTATGCAACTGAAACGCCCCCCCCCCCCCCCCCCACAAAAAAAAGAACAAAACGGCAAAGTTCATTTCAAATATTATTCAGTAAGGAATGCATTTATGATTATATATTATTTACATATTTACACAATTTATAACAATTACAAAATCAACAATTCATAACAGCTGTCAAAACAAACTTTCAAAGTCATTCAAATATCAATAAATGTCAAAAAATCTCATCCTTCAGTTAGTCAATAATTCTAAATTACAAATCAATAATAGAATAATTATCCTATAATTACAAATCAGCAACTTAATTTACAGTATATTGTCTCAGTTATTGTCTTTCTAGCATTAAATTAAAGTCCATGTCTTTAAACAGTCATCACTTGCTTACACGCAATAACGAAAGCACTTTGATCTGATGCCAGATTATCCAACAAAGTTTTTAAGCCATATTACAAGGTTGATAAAGATCCATGCGAACTCTTTCAATTGTCTTTCCAGTAGTTTTACGTGCAGCTCTCTGTTCACTAACCATCTCAACAATTGGTGTGTATCCAGGAAATTTCTTGATGAAATAATTAGGCACTTGTCGTTTGGTATTGTTGGTACGACTTCTCTTGTTGGCAAACCATGATTTCACTTGAGCTGATGATACTCCAGCCTTCTCTGCTAAATCTTCTTTTTCTTCGTCCGTTGGATATGGATGTTCACTGTGGCATTCATACCAGTCGTTTAAGATATTCTTTGCTGCCGAACTAAGTAGTTTATACTGAGGCCGACGGGAAGCATGTGTTTCTGTAGACGTGTCTGCTCCTTTCTTGCCACGATATTTATATTTGATTGGATGGTCGTTACCAGTGATGGACAGAGTGTTAAAAGATCGAACACGTTTATTTGCTAACCATTTCCTGACCTGACCGTGGGTAATGCCCCCTCTAGTAGCAAGTTCTTCAACATCTTCATCATTTGGATATGGGTAGGTCATGTGTGCGTCGTACCAGTTACTTAGCATTCTGATGGTCTCAGGACTCAGCAGACGACCTGTTCTGGATCTGGTAACAGGAGTCTCCCCAATGGATTCTTTGGATGAATTGGTTTCTGGACTGGTTGTGGAAGAAGAAGCACTGTGTATGGAACTGTTTGACGATGTAGCACTGTTTATGGAACTATTGGAAGATGCAGAAGAACTTGGGGAAATGCTCATGGAACTGGCAGAGGTAGATGTGGAACCTTCTGATAAAGATGCTGATGAACTAGAATATGACTGAGCATCAGCTGGTCTTGGAGCAGTGTTGATTTCGTTGAAGGTGCTGTTGGCAGATGAAGATGCATCTCTTGAAACAAAGGCTGATTTGTGAAGACTAGTGGTAATTGGTGTTGAAGTGGTAGATGGTAATTTGGTTATAATGTCTACTTCTTTTTGTAATTTTTCGACAAGAGCTATCCTTTCTTTGTTGTAATGGATGTTAACAGCATATTTACTTGACTCGGTGTAGCTGGTGCACAGTGATTGATAACGCTGCATCTCTATACGGCCAACTTCCGAACAGTAAAGACTTTCCATCTTTCTACTGGTTTCATGAAGATCTTTATCACCATGCAGACGAAGGAATCTGTCTTGAAGTTGCATGTGAAGTGCATAAACTTGCTGACTTGAAGAAGTGGCGTGATCTCGGGATGTTTCTACTGAACTTGGTGATGTAGCTGACTGAAGATGGTTTAAGTTCCAGTTACTAGTGATCAGACTTGCTGGCACCTGAAGATAGTAAACACAATACAATGTAACCTGTGGTTAAGTTTTGAGATAGTTATTCATTTGAAATTACTATACCTAGTTGGGTATAAAATAGAATTACCAGGTGTTGCTTTAATTAAATGTAAGGATTGGGTCTGTTTTGGTATTGTTTTCCATTGCACTTCACTACTAACAATTCAAACAAAAACAGAAACTAAAATATGTAAAGCAACCAAATGCTTAATATTGTGTAGAGCTTGTCACATTAGAATTGCTAATTGAAATAAAATATCATATCAGCTGAATTCAGTACTGATAACTAGTACTGAAGTAGCACCAGGTGTTATGGAAGAATTGACCTACTCTATCTTGTGCATGACACGTAAAAACAAATGATTGTGGTTTGTAAAGAATCCGTGGCACTCTAAAATTGAATGTAGATTTGTATATTCTAAACAAATAAGAATTACACATACCTGTAAATGATTACATTCTTGTGCAAGAAACTGCTGTAAATCTTGAAACATTGGATGCGATCGTAAACGACTCAAATACCCAGTAGGTGGCGTCACTGCAGACTGATTCAAGGGTGAATAATTGTGGCTCAATGGTGATAAGTTCAAAGATGAATCTCTGGATCTATCAACAGGATTGAATGCAGAGTCTGGACTTGAAGTTGACAAAGACAGTGGTTGATATGGTCGATCAGATGGACTACTGCTTGTACCAAGGGGAGATAACTTGCTGTAATTCAAGGGAGATAAATGTCCTGGTAGCACTGCTTGTGGTCTTTGTAATATATTCACCGGAGTCGAGTGAGACATCGTTGGAAAGAAAGTCAAACCTTGAGAAGACATGATGCTCGGAGGCAGTGGAGAAAACTGTGCTAAACGTTGCCGTTCATCTAAAAACATTGCACCACTGTAGGACATTTTAACACACAGATTATTGTAGAGAACTTAGTAGGAGTATTAGAAATCAGTGAATGATAGAAATGTGAAATTCTTCAGGCCTTATATACCAATATTTTAAAATTTGACTCAAATGGCTTGTCTCAGTGTCAATCATAGGTTGAGAAAGGATTTTTTATTTTTGTTTTTCTCAAGATCCAAATGTGCTTGGAGTAAAAGCTGTAATGATGGCCTCATCTCTGTGTTAAAGGGCCTTGTAACAACACAAGTAGGGAATTTAGAGGCTGGTGGCTTCAATTATATCTTTAGATAAACATCCAATTAACTAATTATCTTAATCTCTTGTGTAATCTTTATTGCACACCTTCTAAAATAATATTTTGCAAATTTCATTTCCAGAAGAAAATATTAAGCAAAAAACATTTTGTTGCTTTAATTTTTAAGTCAACAATGCAGTGGGTTTTTTTAAATATCAGTTTCTTTTTTTGTATGTGCAAGTTTATATTTTTCATTTAGTTGAGGTAAATTTAGCTTAGTAGCTCTGAAAATGATATTCAATTTTGTAATATTTGAATTAATTACAAGAAATAAAGTAGAAGTATCAATTTATTACAAGTCATACAAGTATAAGGCTCATACTCTCACATTAAAATATTTTATTGCAATCAATATGTCCATTTTCTAATAATTACTTTTTTAGAATTAGTTTACTGGATAATCATTTTTTTACAATTTCACATTGCATATTAGAGTATATATTGTTGTCACAGCTGTCTGACTTTATTGTGGACATATATGTTTTGATGCCTGGCATCAATACTCAGTTTTAGACGAAAAGATATAAAAATGACTTTTCTCTGTTACCAGAGTTTTGAAAACGTTCATTATAGATAATCCTGTTTTAAGCTATTCTCTAAACTACCTAAAGTAGAATATAATTGAAGATGCATCATGTAAGATTTAGATAAATACTATTATAATAAAATACTTTATTTCTTATCTTTTTTTGTGAGGATGGGTTTTTATTTTTTTGTGTATTTTGATTTTCATAATTTTATTTGACAATCCCTGATTTCAAATAGGCCAAACTTATTTATGTGTAATGTAATATACATAATGATGTTGTTTGGTCGTCTTTTTGTTTAATAAATTATACACATTTTTGCCTTTAAAATATGGAATCAGTAAAAGCAGAAATGCTTTTTTAGATAAATTTTTATTTGAGATTAAGAAGTAAAAAGTGATTGAGTTGATTAATTGATTGATTGTTTATATAATGATATATTTGAAGCCACCAATAACAAACTATCATAGAGAGAGGCAAACTTTAATTTACTAAATACACATATATCTCTATAGTACCATTAGCTCCAAGCTTACTTATATATATACAGTTTATATATTCTACTTGAATTTAAATATGAAGAATCTATTGTTAAAACGTGGATTCAGCCAACTTTTAATTTGACATTAAAATACGTAGCGAGATACTGCATGTACCATAGCTTTGTTTCCTATTTACTTATTAATATTTGTTGTAATCTAAGTGGATACTCTGTTGACTGGGATGATCAAGACTATAAGGTATATTATGATTAGTAAGGAAGGTGTATAATCAGACAGGGTGGTATAATCCGACAGGGTGGTATAATCAGGGGCTTGTGGCTTCAATTATATTGTAATATAAACATTCAATCAATCAATGATTATAATCCCTTTTAATCTAATATTTTCACTTTTATACAAACATTCATGGATTACAAGCCCACTTTTAAAAGTAAAGTTTTGTGAATATATTCCAATTTCCTAAAGATAATTTTATGTATTTTATATAAAGAATTTCAATGTCTGTATTTCTAATTATCTGTAATACTGTTTACATGGATGTTTAAAATATGTAGAATAAAAGGTATAGGATGCTTTCTGTAAACAATACATGTATGTGTTGTGGTTAAAACCATTTTATAAGAGCTTGATGCAATTAAGATGTCTTCAATTTTATCTTTGTAGAAACATTGAATCAAATAACCAGATTAATACACTTACTACATGTTGCTAGTAATAAATCACATCCAGCAGATTTTACTTGAAAAGAAGGGTGTTGGGATAGCCTAGAGTGCCATGCCTTTAGTTCTAGGTGACTGTCACGTCTGGCACATGGTCATGGTTTCAATCCCTTACCGAAAGAGAATATGTGGCTTGGTGATAAAGGCGCTCTCTCAACCTTGTGGTTTTGCTAAGGATACTCTGGTTTATTTGTGATTTCACCCCCAGTGGAAGCGTATGTTCCACACACAACAACAATGTAACTTGTAAGAATGATTGGTAGTATATGGTTATTTATATTTTTCAGAAATATTTACAAGCATCTGATTTTCTACAGAATGTTGTTTATATAAATCTTCCATCATCTGAAGAAGATAAGGTATGTTGATCAACTCACTATGTGTCAGACGATTCTAGATTAATTATTATACCATAAACACAATAGTAACTTTAGAGTACAATCGGAAGAAAGCAACATCAGTTGAGTAATAAAAAAAAAAATCAACGTAATGATTTGTAGAAAGCGTTATTTTTTTCTAACAATTTGCGGCTACCTCTTTGCAACTGCCACCTTGATTGATTAATATTTTTATTGCCTGTGTCAATTTTAGTTACGAGTGCACAAAATTTTCCTCAGTCCAGATCACAGAAAATGAAAATAAAATAAAGCTGAAGATAATTTCATGAAAACTATGTATTTCTTAGAAATAATAATGGATAAATGTAATATTATATTTTTACATGTTATTTTCAGATTCAGCGATTTGGAACGTTAGCTACGTTATATTCCCAGATTGGGTTTCATCGTAAGGCTGCATTTTTTAAACGTGTTGCTGGAATGCAGTGTGTATCACCAGGAACTGCGGCTTGGCATCAATGTTATTATTTATTATTAGAAACTCTACAAGGTTATAAAATAACTCTTGATCCAAAACATGGTAAGTCTAGTAAATATATCTGCATTATGGCAATGTGTTCAAAATAAGAAATAGTAATCTAGTTTAATTACAATTATAAACAACATTCTGTGTATAAAGTGGTAATACATGTAAAATGTTCCATATGTTAGTCTCAAAATGACCAAAGTACACAATCCAGTGTGCAGAGTATGTCCGATTTTGACGAGATCTTGTGCTGTCATGAAAATCCTTCGTAACTACTGCCGTGCAATCTAACACTGCAAGCGTGAAGTAGAAATATTCCACAAGTGATAAATTATGCTATTTCTAGTCTGACATGTAATTTCAAAAATGTACCATTGAAACTCAAAATTAAAGCAACTACCACACGCGTACTTAGCCACACATATTGTAGTTTTCTCCCTTGCATGTCAGGTATTATCGTTATTATTGAACGCAGATCAATAATAGATTACCGTATACAGGAGAAAGCTGCGTGCATGGTAAAAATTTTGTGTCAAACTTGCGTGTAAATCTAAAGAAATTGTGCATGTACCAATCTCTGAAAAAAATTACTCGAGCATGCACCGGACATACTCTGCAGACTGCAGTACAATAACAATGGAAGTTAAACCCAAAACAATCCTCTGATTTTGATAAGATATCAGTGATCATATACTTATTAATGTGTTTATGTATTTAAGCAAACATTATCCAATTCCTTACATTTGAATGGATGGAAAAATTAACTGTTGTTTTGATGTTCTGAAGTGCTCATTTTCTAATTTTTGTCATTTTGGGTAATAGGAGGAACCAGTGTTGTCTTTCCAGACATTTTTTACTTTTAAAATTTCGTGAGATTTTTCATTTGAGAATAAAAAGTAACTCTAAGTCAGAACCCTATCACATCTATATCTTTTCACATTTTGACTGTTAAATCATGCTACAGTACATATTGGGTTTGTAATAGGTGACTTGATATGTATATATTTCAGATAACATTGATGGTTGGCCAATGTTACATCACAGAATATTAACAGAACTAGTTTACGCAGCTAGACGAATGGGAAATCCACAATTAGCTGTCAGGTATGTAACAATGTCAGGGTCTATACAGATTTGTATATCAAAATTTCATCAACCAAGTGACTTGATAATAGTGATTCTCTGTTAACAGTATAATTTAACTTAAGTATCTGGAGATGACTATTCAGCCACTTGGGGATAGCCTGGAATAGATAGACATGAATCAAAAACATGGAAACTATTTACATTTCTGCTAAAACATACCACAGACTCATATTCAACCAGTTTGATTCATTATAAATTATCCAGGACAGCTCCGTTAAACTTTATTGATATTTTCTGAATTTTGTTTCAGGCACATGTCATTCCTACTCCATACCATGTTTGATCACTTGTCTCCTGCTGATCGACGGGAAGCTATCAATGGTCTGGTGTCCTTGACCTCTAAGTGTGAGGGGTCAAGTCAAGCAATATCTCTAGATAATGGTCATATCCTTCCGCCAGTCCCCTTAACCAAATTCCCTTTAGTGAAGTAAGTCGAAATATGTTTTAAGATATAAAAATGAGATGATATGTTTTGGTTGGATTGTTTTTTTTGCATGTTGGAAATTCCAATTAATCAGTAATATCCCCCAAGTTATCACCATCGTTGTACTCCTCAGGTTCAAACTATATTCTCAATCTTGGTTCCTTTCAATATTGACCCATGTGGGTCTGTTATTTTCTGAATTATGGCCCCTGAGTGTATGAAATTTGTATTTTATGAAAATTTGCGTTTATAGCTTGTTTTCAGTCCATCTCTTGCAAAATGTGAGCTTATCTTGCATGGCAACTGCTTGTTTAAACATAAGACCCAAGTGTTTGTTGTTGCGATATTCTGGAATAGTGTCTATTGTACATCAGTTTAAGGTAACTTGCTGTAAAAAACATTATTTTGTTGCCCACTCTTTGTAAATGAATTTTAAGGGAATTTCGAAGTTTGTGTGATACAATAAGTATGTTGTAACTCTATCCGAAGATTGGACAAATAAATAACAAATATTGCTTCTTAAAGGATAATATCTTTAATCTTATATTATTTCAGATCATTTACATTGATGAATCTACCTCCTCATCTACAACCCTTACAAATAGATAAACGTGAAAACCCTGATAAACCTTCCACTAAAAATATCTTTATATTTACTCCAATTAAAGCAGATAAACCTGCCAATACTTCTCTAACACAAACAGGTAAGTTTGGAATCAACATTCCTCCAATACATTCCAGTAATTCCTGATGTTTTTAGAATTTATATGCTGAAGTATTTACCCAAAAAGTAGGAGAATTTCTTTCCCATTAGGATTGATGACTGCATACATGTTGTGTTATGAGACCTACCTGGAGCCATATAAATATGAAATTTCTTGGTTATTGATTTATGATGCTACTTTCTCTGCCAACAGTGGTATCATTATTATAAATAAACGATAAGATAGTACGAGATAATATATAGTATAACCATGTCTATTGATCGGTGACATGATGTACAACCATGGTGACATGATGGTGACTATTTTGTATGATGATGAAATGTATTTATTGGTGTTTGTAGATTTTGTTTGGGTGAGTGATGAAATGTGTGAAGTTCAGCTACAAGTTGTAAATCCTATGCCAGATGAATTAAAGATATCATACATGGTGAGTTGCCAGCCTTCAATTATTCTCAATTATTTCTGGTAATTCGAACATATTCAATCTAATCACTGACAAAGTCTTGTATTTATTTCCAAAATGTAGCCACTTATTATGATAATTCTAACCAAAGATTATTGGTGTTCACCATATAAGGTTAATAATAATATATTGTTATTTGTAGGGTAAATACAAGTTTCATATAATGTTGTTTGTAGTGTTACTATAAGTTTAATATATTGTTGTTTGTAGTGTTACTATAAGTTTAATATATTGTTGTTTGTAGTGTTACTATAAGTTTAATTGTTTGTTTGTAGTGTTACTATAAATTTAATAAATTGTTGTTTGTAGGGTTACTATAAGTTTAATCTATTGTTGTTTATCTTGTAGGGTTTATTAACAGAAGGAGTGGATGTTGAAATATTTCCATCGAACCCTAGTATACCATCGGAATCAAAACCATGTCTTGTCAAACTCATGTGTAAACCAAAGAATGTTGGAGAAATGAAAATATTAGGTAAGTTTGATTAGCCAGCAAAAGTCGTACTGAATATAGCAGAGATAACATAGGGATTACTTGATTGAGCGTTCCAGTATAGAATTCTCTCAATCCCCCCAAATTTTTCTAGATTCTACTCACACCACCTCGGTAGGTGGGACTGACTGTGACTGGACTGAATTCCACATCACTCGATTGCATGTCTGTCAATTCGGGATGTTCTGGACTGAATCGAGTGGAAGTTAAACCCCATTTCTCTCTCTCTCTCTCAGATACTTCCACTCCCTCATAAATGCAGTGACATGCACCATTTTAATTTTTACCATCATTTTAGAAGAGAGTTACTGGAGTCGAAAGTTAGACATACAATTTAAAAATATTTTTGTTTTCTGTTTCAGGTTACTGTACCCATGTACTGGGTGTAAACAGCAAATGTTATTTACATGATCTTCCACTATTACAAAAAACACCTTTCACTGTACAGATTATCCCCCCTTTACCTCAGATCTCCCTCAAATCCTCGTTACCCAAATCTGCTAGTTTTACATCACTAGGAGAAGGCGTGAATGTTGTAGCCAGTGCCAGTGTTTCTTTGTTTGCTGGGCAGAGGTTGGTAGTCAGTTAAAGATTTAATCCACATGCTAAGACAGAAAAAAATAAGACAATAGAATAAATAGAAAGTAACAGGAGTTTTTGATGAACCTAACTAATGTTGGAACTGGTCAATTTGATATTTTTTTGATCAATATAAGTTTTGTTCAAACTACTTTAAAAAGTCTCTATTTGTGTTTAAGTCTGTAATATTTTATCTTAAAACATGGTTCTAGATGTATTATGCAAGAGCTAAATCTACCTATTGGAGGTCTTTCTTTAGTTTGATATGTTACATAAACTATTGTTTACATGACCAGCCTATAAGACCATCAGATGACCAAGATTTAAATGGATTGAATCACAGTTGCCATTTGATAACTTAATTTGATAATCAATACTTAGTCATTGCTACGATAATAATTAATGTATGCTTTAACTTAAAATACTGATATCTGCGCCAAGATAAAAGTAATTTGAATGAAATTTTCAATATATCCTTTTTTTCATTTTGAACCATTATCTAAATCTTGCATAATGCATCTTTAATGAATTGAATATGTATTATTTTATTGTATATTTATAGTCAAGAATGTATGATAACTCTACAGAATACTGGTGTTTTATCTGTCTCACAGTTATCTGTTATATTGGATAGCAAACCTGAGATGAAAGGTCAGTATTGCTATTATAATCTATAGTCAATTTTCATAGGTTTTCTCCTTCTGCTAAAAACTTCTACGATCCAGTGAAATATTGATATAGATTGGAACTCCATGCTAGTTCCGAAATCATCTAGTTTCTGTCGCAAGGACATAATTTCTCTCTATAAAAATATTTATTCTATAGCTCCAGTACATATACCCACACACAAATAGTCATCAAATTATTTGTGATAATGTCTTGTTCTGCAGGCAATTATAACTATATAATGCCTTAAATTTTATTAGTTAACAGTGACACAAAAGAACTATGAGGTGTTTGATGGATAAGATAAGAATTGGGTATCTTGAACATTTCAAATTTAAACCTAAAAGTAAGATGTTATTAAAGCCCATTTCATATCATCTTATATATAATATGTGTTTATTTGTGTTTATCTTTTCAGAATTTCTGCAGAACGTTTTTTCCTGGAGTGATGATAATATTTCCTCCCAACTTCCCTTGTTGCCAACAACTACTTTATGTTTCTCTGTCTGTCTCTACGGTTACAGTGACTTCATGTCCCCTGAATGCTCGTCATCTGGTAGGTTTTATTTTGATCTGAATTAAACATTTAAAATCTTGAATCAAATATTAAGTAGGGATAAAAGTGCTTGAATAGTATATGCCCATTAACTATATGGAGGTGTTGGTGACTGAATACACTTTAGATCGTAAGATCTGCCATTGTGTCAAGTGTTGTAGTTGTGGATTTGATATTAGTTCTGATAAGAATTCAGGTATTTTTGTGGGTGTTACTATTTCCTCTTATGGCCTCAAGAGCCATGTACACAAGCAAGTTATTATGTATTAAAGATATACTATGTCAGTCTCAAAATTACCTAGTTTGTGTTAAGTCATTTTGCAGATTTTATATTATATATGCTGCCATCTTACCAAATCTTTTATTCATTCTATCTTAGGTTTACCATCACCAGTATTTTCTAACAGATCAAGATCTGATAGTTCTGAAAATCGGGTAAGAAACATATATTAATAAACATTTATTAATAAGTTCAAGATTTAAACTGACCCTTGGTCAGTAATATATCTATAGTAGTAATTGAATATATTTAATTATTTCAGTTATCTGAAGCACTGTTAACAGTTGAATATAGTGGTGATGTTGGATTTAAAGCTGGTTACTGTCGACAGTGTTCTCTAGCTGTTACAGTTGATATACTACCATCCCTACATATAGTTAGTTGGGATGTACAACCAGCTGAAAGGTAAATATTCACTTTATATACACACCCAGTAAAAGAAAACCTAATAAATACACAACAGCATGTCAATCATTGCATCGTTTTGCCTTTTAGTACACACATGGAGTGTGTATGGTATATATGAACCGTGTGAGGGATTGTAGATCTGGAGACGTAATGCATATGGAAAGATGGCTGCTGGTTCCCACTTATCATGGGTATTATATACCATTAAAATGCAGATGTGACGGCATCCTTTGATTGTGGCGTACCATTATTTGATAATGTGCCAAGTGTACATTATTTATATAGTATTAGTTGCAATATTGGACCCACGTGACATATTTCATTGAAGTGCATGTGCTGGATTGTGTCTTTATTTAAGTTGTTTAATGTGTAATATATAGATATTGCCCCCAATGCTATCACACTCGTGCGCTATCAACATATTACTTAATGTCTCACACTCAACCATATAAATGTTGATTAGTGATAAGCATGTTTCATATTACAGTAGTAAAAGGTGTGTTGTGTATAAACAAAGTGTTTTATATTATAACTGTGTTGTGTAACAATAATGTTGTGTTAACACAATGATAAGTGTGTTATGTATAACAATTTGTGCTGTATAATTGTAGTGATAATTAAGTATGTTATGTATATTACAGTGGTGTTATGTATAAATAATGTATGTTTTATATTTACAGTAGTGATAAGTGTGTTGTGTTATTTGATCTACAGAATGTAACTAACCATCAGATAGAGATACAATATAGTGACGATAATGCTCTCATTATAGAACCACAACAAACTAGAAGGTATTATTATCTCCCTTTCTTCATATTAGATATTGAAATTGTCCAAGCTCCTGTGATTGTAACAGCCTGTTCACACTCAAGTTGTTGATTTTACTCTCAAAATCGTTTCTTTTATTTTTTTCAGAATAGCCCTACCGATCTCTAAGATAGAATTTCCTGTTGAACCTGTTGAATTAGAAGAGGTTTTTAATGTAAACAATCCTGTCTGGTCTACAGTTAAAACAACCAATCATTATAGTTCTTATTTAGCTAATTTTATTGACATTCGCTGGTCTATGGTATCCTTTTTATATGTGATCACATTTTATTGTGTTCTTATTTTGTTACTGCCACTGTACGTCCACTGGTTGTCAACTTTCAATCAACCCATTCACTGGTTGTCCATCATCAATTTAACCCATCCACTGCTTGTACATCCTCAATCCAACTCATCCACTGTCACTGACACCCTAACACAATTGTTGGCGTGCCTATTCGTCGATCTTTCGACCCAACTTTTGCTGCCCTTGCGTGTTCAGCCCCAACTCAACTGTTGCCATCCAGCTGATCAAGTGTTACCACACTTCAACTCAACTGTTCCCCCCCCACCCCCTCTGTCCACCCCAACTCAACTACGGGCACCTATTCCTTTTTTGTTAGTAAAGTATATAATAGAATATATTTTTTCCTTAATTATAAAACTAGTCGGCCACTAAAGTACAGGGTAATGTTTGTATAGATCATATAATATGGTCTGAATCACAACTAGAATTATTACAAATATCTTCTATAAGATGGGGTAAGTACATTCTATTTTTTATATTAAAATAATATTCTAAATAGACTGAGGTTTCGTAGGTGTGTGTCAACAATTTAATATATCGGGGACGCACAATAAGGCTGCTGTTGTCTGGGGATAATGTAAGTGGAAACAATCATCATTATATAGTGAACACCAATAGATTGGGGATCCATACTAGATTTAGGCTATAATATTGCATATCCTAACAACACCTCAGCTTAATATATAAGAGATTATACTCAGGACTAACATATGATTCAATTTTATTTCAACAATTCGCTTGAAGTGGGGGGGAATCAGCCACCCAGCCCTGCTTTTAAGTTGAAGCTTTGTAGCCCAATTTAAAGTTATTAGACACTTGATTAATGTAATATGTTAAATGTGACAATTAACTCCTATTGATATTTTATATCATGAAGGTCAGTTTTAGAGATATCCATATTATTTAGTCAACCATAAATACCTACAGGAACTCATTTCACTATCTCACAAATAACATATTTACATATATTATAATATTCTGGTATATATTATAGAGGTGAGGTTAAATGATCAACTATATTTATGTCCTGATGTGCCAAAATTTACAACGGGTGATCTGGTACAAATAAAAACTACCATCTTTAATGATACAGGTATGTAAACATTTATATATAAGGTAAAATGAGTTATTACTGAACTATCTGCCACATTTTGTTTTTCTGATCGGTATTAACAAAAACATTCTTTGGTTTTTTGATTAATTATAGGAAATACCCAATGATTATTCAGTCCCCAATGTTTTTGTGAATTCTGTTTATTTGTTTTCCTGTCTATTGTGGTCTCACAATATCGCTATGTGCTATAATTAAAAGATAGAACTAACATATGTATATATAGAGTAGATACTTATGGATGTAATGTATTTACAGGTGGTGATTGTAGAGATGTTATATTATCTATCCATGTATCTCAGTGTTGTGATCAATCTACAGATCTTATATCTAACACATCATTATCAGATTCAATAGCTCTTATAGATTCTAATATAGCTGTTTATAAACAGGTAAGTAATTATATATTTTTCTATTCATACATCGCTTGCCTGGTGGTTGTGGGATACGGGTTCGTCCCAAGAAAGTTTAGCGGGAGTTTAAAGTTTGGTTTCTTCTTGTCAGTGATGCCTGACAAGGACAGCTGTCTAGTCATTCAGATGAGACGAAAAACTGAGGTTCCATGTACACATTGTGGCATGCATGTACAATATCTTTTGACAGTTGGAATTTGACAGAAGAGAAAGGTCATAATAAGACACTATGTTGAATGCCCGTCTTCATTAGCTCAGTTGGAGCTGAACAGTAGAATGCTCAAACCCATTTCATATAACTTATAAAAAGCCTTGAATTAGAAACTATTATCACCTTCTGTCCTAAAAGCAAAGTTTGTGTGTTTTGCCAAATCAGATAGGTAGAGAGATGGTTTACATTTTGAAGATTATTCTTTGTTTTATTTATAACATATACCTATTCTCTTGCAGCTATCGGAGAAAGACAGTGCTGTGATCGTTTGTGCCTTTATATTTTTTTGTCCGGGACTTTTTACGCTGGATATTTCCTGCTGTTTCACCAACTCAGACTTACATAAACAAACATGGAGGTGTATTCCCATGCCAAAAGTTTTAATAGAAGATTAGACATGTTTGTCAAGTTTCTTATGATGCAGATCAACTTCATATACAACAAGTCTTGTTTTTCAAGTATAATCTAGTAACGTCACTATAGTGGGGTGTATAATATTAATATATAAGTGTCTCACTATAATATGGGTGTATTAAGCAAACTGCATCGATGTTATAGTGAAATCATATAGTTGAAATATAACGCAGATTACATCAAATACTTGTGGTACTAGATTCTTATTCTCGTGGTGTTTTATTATATAGTCTACTCCAAAAGTCTTGGTTGTCAAGACCCATGATTATATAGGGTCGTCATCAAATGGACAGTCCTGTTGATCTTGTCAATAACAGTTTTTTTTTTAAACAACAGATGATATGAATAGTATAGTGACATAATCAAACATCATTCCGATTGTATGCATAAATTTGTAACTATTAGTTCTTCTTGTGTTTACTCAATGGGACACCGTAGGATCAGAATATCCAATCACTAAATTTCATGGAGAGAGAGAGAAATGCAGTTTAATGACCCTAAACACAAACTAGGTCATTTTGAGACGAACATGGTTCAATTTTATTTGTATTTGTGCGTAGGGGTCTTTACTAGTGGATAGACCCAAAGAAAACCTTCAAAATTGGACAGGTGACCCAACGCCTTGTCACGTACAAACTTGGAATCCATAGCATACCATTTGACTTAAGCTCTGTAGTTTAGTTTCTATGAATTGTTTGTGTAAGTGCCTGGATAACCATGTCTGTTTACTTGCCAAGGTTACTGTGGTAAGTGATCATCATGATTATCAAGTCACTCGGTCATTCTCGTGATCATTTACAGGTATGTACAGTGATTTAAAAGTTAAATGGGCAATGTCTGATTAGCATGTATGTGTTTGATTAGCATTTGTAAAGCCACTTTTATCGACATGTATGCTGTTCTGGACTAAATCGTCAGTCCTAGTTTTCATAAAATTTTCTTTTTAAGCTCGGTAAGAGTTACAAATGTGAGTTATTCTGAAGTGGAGTCAAAAATGTTTTATGATATTTGCGACTAGGTCTGTCAAAATACAATACAATATATGTAATTAGTGAACAACATGAAAATGGCAATCAACAAAACTTTATGGCTGTGTTTTAATATAAATTCCAAAATAACTCAAGAGATTTATAAATTTTATCTGAGTAAAAGTCTGAACTTAAATGTTTTAATCCTTTGTGATTGTTTATTAATATTTATAATTTAAATTTAAAATCGTTTAGCATTAAATATTAATTACAATAACATATTTCTTTTCAAACTATATCTAAACCTGCTACTAAAATTTGATTTTTGATTGTAAGTTGTTCTACTTTAGTTGAAGATATGTCGCTATGTGCTGTTTCCTGTGGAAATAGAAAGTTTGAATGGAAATTCCACTTGTTGAATATTAATTATGAAGTTTGAATGATCTATAGTTGTTGATTATTTTCTGCCTTGTGAGAATAGATACATGTATGTATGTTTGAAGTTTAAATCCTCTACAAATAATAATGTTTGTAGAATATTATACATCTGTTGAATAGATGACTATATTATTGTTATGTTAAAGTGCAATAAATACTCGTTTGTTTGTAAATATACATATGTAAATATTGCTTTATATTATTGTTATTAAATTAGGCACATTATAATATACCAGTTATTCATCATCAATATTAGATCAGGTATTATTATTATTATTACCCTTGATTAAACACAACTAAATGATATCTGCAAGTAACTGGATAATAGAGTTGACTTGATAAAGATAATGAGTAGACTTAGTTTGTGTTTTCAAAAGGTGTTCTTCTATACATCGCAAGCATACCATCAAGGGGTGTTATATTATACAAGTATTACTCTAGTAATATACTGTTTCATTGACATTTAGTAATTGAACACATAAAAATAATCACAACAATTGCTTGAAAATGATAGTTGAGTCAATGTAGAAATGAAGCTCTTATGGAAGTACATTAATTGTCATCCATACAACTGTTATGATTGTTATATCATTAATCAGTTATAAATAAATAATCTATCAACTATAATACTGTGCCATACTGTTTACCTAACTGCCTTACCACCATAATATATGCATCAAATATAAGAAATGTAATGGGGTTTAACGTCTTAATTTCTTGAACTATGCAGTATGCTTTGGGTAGACTATGCCTGGACAGCGGCAGCATAACTTACTCTTATTTTTATTTCCAACTGTCTAGGGATCATTAACAAACTACGATTCGTATACACAAGAAGACCCACTGTTATATATGCCATCTCAATGAATAGATGTTTTTTCATGCCACTCTCGTTCCTGCACTATTGACAAAGAGACCAGGATGGAAAACTACCGGAAACTTTCTCATTCAGAACCTCTTGATTATTAACCCCTCACCATTTTTACTGAGTCTCCAAAATAAATAGTTTATTTCCTTTGTTCCTTTAAACTCCAACATCAGTTGGGCTTCTTTTTCAATGACATTTAGGTGAATGTAAAATGTTTTATTAACATCTTGACACAATGAGTGAGTTAAAATATTAATCTCTTCACATACTTTATCTACCATGAAACAATTAATAATAAATTAGTGAGCAGGTTTTACAGATTACAATAATATTATAATGAAGGTATGTAAATATAAGGGAGAGTATATTTATTGTTGAGTATTTGTTCTTGTTATAATCAACCAGGAATTTTATTTATTTTCAACTAATTAATTAACATAAATAAATAAATGTATGTATTAGGAACTACTAAAATATTATTGTTGATGACTGATGTTGTTATATTTAATGTTATTAGTTTATACCCAGACAGATATACTCCTAGTAACCACTACAGATGAGATACACCAGTATATAATATTAAAATATGTAGCTGGTATAAATATTGTTGATGAATGACATTGTTATAATATGTATAAACCCTGTATATAGTCTCAAGATATAAACTATAGGTTGATTTAATCATGTTATTAAATATGTTGAATTAATATTAACTATCATTTGATTGTCTTGTTATTTATCACTGTGCTAGCAAAAGCTGAATTCAGAGTACAGTACTTGAACAATAAGGGCACTGCATGGGGACGCTTGATTATCAAATGGGAACATTACCCTAAATACACACCTTTCAATTGGTAATTGTTCAACATGGCTTTCCCTTGTCAAAGGTGCCAGACAGAGGGCCTGGACAGAAAAGTGAGGTCCTGTGTAGCCTACTTATTGGCATGCAGGTAAAAAATCCTATGGCAGATGGAATTCGATATAAGAGTAGTCCATAGTGTGGCTGCCCGAGCAAAATTTAGCTCGTAACACACTCTATGGCTTATTCCCGTCTTCATTTGCCCATTCATTAATCTGATTAAAATACAGATCCAATTTCGTTTTGTTTTTTATAGTTCAAAATTTCGTTTTTCCTTGTCTTTACTACCCTTGGATCTGGAGGACTTGCCATTTAACTCGTGTTCTGCCTGAAATGAGGGGTCAGCCAATCCAATAGTCTGTCGAATCGACCGTTTGACCTTTTCATGCGTGGAACTGTGGTTAGGTAATTACCAGCGATTAGAAATCAAAACAAAACAAAAGTAGATTTTAAAAAGCGTGGCGGTCGCTAATTGGTTAATCAAATGACTGACGTTATCGGGTCAAATGTCCGGTGCTTGATACCTGACGTCATAGAACGTGAGCTCCCACTATAACTTGTTAGATCTACATGAGTGTAGGCCATCGAAAGTATAAAAACGAAACGAAATATAGATCTATATTTTAATTAGATTGCCCATTCATTAGTCCAGTCGGAGCAGAACAGTAGGACGTTACACCCCATTTTATTTCAATTGTGAACAGAACATGCCCTCCCTCATGTAAAAATCTAGCATGTGTTGATCGTGTAGGCCTATATACCAGTCTTTATTAACATGGTAGACACAGAAAAGTAGTAAAACTCATTTATTTCATTCATTCATTCTTTCTGTATCACATAGAACTGTTGCTTTTTATACTCCCACATGGAAATGTCATCATACGTTGTCGTTGCACATTCCACCCGTCCGTCGTCCACAATTTCTTGTGAACGCCCTAATTGCTAAAGACAATATCGTCATAAGTCAAAAGATCCTGGTCATTTTGAACAATTTCCATTAATTACTACCGGAGTTATGGCCCTTGATCACTTTGAAATATCTTGTGGACGAAGACCACGAGACAAAAAATAAAAAAATAGAAACAATTCTAACCATTTCTGATACATTGTAATTAAATTATTTAATGGGCTATTACTCGTTATAAGATTTTCATATGTTGTAAACGTTCTCTTTAAAGACAAAAGAAAAAAATTACGACAACCCTTGCTGACTGCCGGACGACTTGGCTGTTGTGGGTGTATGGGTGTATCTTTCTATATTTACTTGTATTTTAAAATTCTAGTTGTCACAGTTTATTCAAAACATAATTTAAAGAGTGTGCAAATACGAACATGGCAAAGGTCGGGTGTTCGATCCCTACATTGGCCGAGAAAGTTCATCTTGATTTTCCGGCGTAATTCCCCGTCTCAGTGATGACAAGGACAGCCGCCTAGTCGTTCAGATGGGACGAAAAACCGAGGTCCCGTGTACACATTGGAGTGCACGTAAAAGACCCCTTGGCAGTTGGAATTCGATATAAGAGTAGGCTGTAGCGCCGCTGCCCGGGCAAAATTTCCCTCATAGCACACTGTATGGCGTATGTACGTCTTCCATTAGCCCAGGTTAGGTGCAAAAGAGTAGGACATTAAACCCCATTTCATTTCATTTCATTTCCTAGGTATTTACTGTCATATGCGCACTGTCATCTCAACCGGACAAAGACTGTGGCCTACAGGGGATCCACAAACTTTCAACATAGTACGTATTATATATTAAAAGCAGAAAACGTGTCCTTAAAGCTCAATATTGGGGTCAAATCACATATATTATGTGATTGTGACAGAATTGGTTAAACACGTTCAAAATACAATTTTAACACAGAGATCATTGCTACGATTGGGATGAGTTGTCTGTATAGCAATAGATCTATATGTGTAACGAAGATTTGAAGAAACGAAGGGTGACGCAAAAATAGAAAACACAAACGATAATATTCACGGTTGAATTTCTGCTCACTGATAATTTCTCCCAAGACGAAAAGTTGTCACATGAGACTGAGGATATCCGTAGGGTAAACTATCACCCATATACGAAAATCTCTGGGTAAGCAAGCTAACGCCTTACTGACTGAGTCACCGTGTCTCCCTGATAGATAAAACTATATTGATTAATTTTTGTTATGATTGTTGTAGGTTTATCCATTTTGTTTAAATGGCATAAGTCTTTAATTTCCAAGAAATAAACATTGCTTAAGTCAAGGCCCAGACAACTACAAATAATTATATAAATACATGTACACCATTGTCGATATAATACATAGAACCCACTGTAGTAAGGCCTAGTCAATGTTCCTAGTGTAAAACGATATTTATTATTTTAATTTCGATTAAGTATTTGCGGGACCTGTGTGACGGACACATAGATATAATCTATGGGCTCGATAAATGTTAAGACGGAGGTGGGTGGGGACTGAAATGCGCGAAAAAATCTCCGCGTATAGCCCCCCCCCCCCACTGAAAATTTGCAAAATTTGATGGCCGCAAAAGCGTTTTCCTGGTGCGGATCGTTATAGCGAGAAACTAGCTTTAAGACTGTTGCATTAAAGGAGCTAAATCGCTAACAGTTGGGACCTAGAAACTGACATAAATGGGTCGCAACGCATATGATACTGTAATGTGAATGTATATAAACTGATTCACATTCAATGGTTTCCGTTTTTACTCTTATTTCAAATCAGTTACGTTCCACGAAAAAAGTCACGAGTAACAATTGAATGCAAATTTCTAGCGTCTGGTTATTCCAGTCTACATACGCCGTTTGATTTGGTGCAATGTGTGTAGCCTCGTTCGCCGAGTCTCTTGCTAGAACTGGAGCTGAAACACATTAGGTGCACGATTCGTGTCCCAATGGTAAAATGTTTATTTTGTCTTAAATATTGGATATCAGAAGCCTATCTTTTCCTGTTTTGAATGTTGAAGATTTTGGATGATATTGAGTGAGAGTCTTATTAGCTACTTTAACATTCTATTATAACACCTGACTACATGCACTTGTAGTGATTAAAATGAAACTTCTTACTTCTTACACAGCACTTGAGTAGTAAGGAGTTTTATATTTATCCCATCAAGTGCCCGTGATCAATTTATTATTTATGCATTTGGATTATGATGCGAATTTTAAATTTTTTAATAACCCAAAGCCTTTTATGAAGGGGTGTTCACGTTACACCGGTGTCCCCTTACCAAGACAAATCGAGAAATATCAGATAAATTTATAAATAAAATGTCCCCATGATGGGCATACAAGCTCGGTGAATTTTTGAAAATTTTACTGCCCCAAACGGGTTTTCCTGCCATTCGAGCCCGTGAATACAGCAACATTAATGTGGTCCAATTCAGCCTTCCTTAGGTGACTTACCCGAGTCCGAAATCTAGCCCGTGAATTAAGCTTCCAATAGGTTTGCAACCGAAATCCAACTCTACATGTATGCCGACCTGAATCGCAACCATTCAATCAGTTGCCTTCACAAATAACAATGGATGCCCGAAAATGTCGCAAACAGTTGAGCGGCTCGAGTACGGTGGCTACGGTGGCTGATTTAGGACACGTCCTACTGCTCCTAAACTGGGCTATTGAAGACGGGCATACGTCACACAGTGTGCTATGAGGGATATTTTACCCGGGCAGCGGGGCTACGGCCTACTCTTATATCGAATTCTAACTGCCAAGGAATCTTTTACGTGTACGCGCGACCTCGATTTTTCGTCCCATCCAAACGACTAGACGCCCTGTTCCAGTTAAGGGGAAATGTCAGTCTTTCATAGAAAAGCTCTGTAACATCGATATATACAATTATTAATTCGTATAATAGCATGCGATATACTCCCCACTTAGAAGGGGGTAAATAAATATAACGGGAAATATTTAGTGGAGGTGATGAGCATGGAATGGAGTGTGTGTGGGGGGTGGGGGGTATCCGCTCCGTCACTGCAGCAGATTGAGACACCCAGCGCAAAATGACCTTGTAGTCATCTGTTGTGTACAAACTACAAGTCCAGATTGCATTGCGATATTTTACTATGCCACGGGTAGCTTCCAAAAACTCATTGCTGATGGCACATGGGGTTAGATAGATAACAAACCTCATGTTGCAACACTCCGTGTTTCGAGATAAGAGATGTTCCTATTTAGATCCACGTAGCAAAGCCGAACGCGAATCACACTCGCAAAAAATAGGCGAAATTGACAATATTTTTCATCAAAACAACGATTGATTAGCCCTACTGTTATTTATAACATTTCTGCCACATCCTACTACAATTAAGCAGATAATCCTGCCAGACACGGTTACAAATCCCCTCTTTTTAAATCATAGCGATAGTAGATTGGTTTTTCCGGCATTTCAAATTTACGTCGTTAACATATAAAAACAACGCTAAATTTACTTTATTGTCAATATTAGTTGAAAAATGAATGCCGTGTAATAAGTACTAATAGTATAAAATTAACTTATTTTAAAGATGGTACCAGCATTAATAAACAAATTGAGTTAGAGTACCGGTACCATCAGTCAATCAGTGTCTAGACTAATCGCCTTTTAAGTTTTATGCAACCTAATTAAAATATAGATCTATATTTTGTTTCGTTTTTTATACTTTTGATGGCCTACACTCATGTAGATCTAACAAGTTATAATGGGAGCTCACGTTCTGTGACGTCAGGTATCAAGCACGGGACATTTGACCCGATAACGTCAGTCATTCGAGTAACAAATTAGCGACCGCCATGCTTTTTAAAATCTACTTTTGTTTTGATTTCTATCCGCTGGTGTTAGTATAGACGTCATTGGCTGGTAATATCTACCCACAGTTCCACACATGAAAAGGTCAAACGGTCGATTCGACAGACCATTTGATTGGCTTACCTCTCATTTCAGGCAGAACGCGAGTGAAATAACAAGTCATCCAGATCCAAGAGAAGTAAAGACAAGTAAAAATGAAATTTTGAACTATAAAAAACGAAACGAAATTGGATCTGTGTTTTAATCGGATTGAGTTTTATGGTCAGGGTCGGGTCTACCTACTATAGTACCGGACCGATATGCCTATATACAGGCTTGGCAGACTCCGGCACCTAGGGTCTCGTGGGTCTTCGGTTGTTGGCAAGCATTTACACTAAATAGGTCTACAACATATGTGAACAATTGACCACTTGTTTTGGAAGTTAGTGTCAGAGGTCAAACGAGGGGTTTGCGACCCTAAGACGTCAGACATTTGATTAGCCAATCAACATTGATGTTTCTGATAGATGACCAACAGTTCCGTGAATTTCACGTTAAATTTAATTTACCACAAACAGGAACGGTACCCAGAAAAAACAATCTCAGTGGGCTAGTTTTCGTTAAGCAAGATTACGGCTAACGCTCAGTATTATACTATTATTATGCCTAGTATTACTAATACTAGACCCTGTAGTGGGCCAATAACTAATTAGAGCCTAAAGAGTAAGCCTATCGCGGCAAAGACCGACACTTACAAATATTTTCCCAAACTCTGTCCTTCGATGACTTGGTCAGGCTGCTGCCCAATTCTCCTTTTAGAATTTCACAGTTCTGCTCAACTCCTTCAATCAAAACGCTGCAGGGTTCCACTTTTAGACCCCATTTCGGCTTTTGGTAGACTGACATACGACGCGCATGCTACTATGACATGCGGTATGACGCAGCAAACAAAAACAAGTAAACAATTTTAAGGCTTGAAAATAGCATTTTATTCATAAATACACAGCTAAATCTTATTGTATATATAAAGAATATATCATTTTGTCGTTAATGTTTCAAAAGATAATGATCAAGTCAAACATAACGGCTATAATGCCGACAATTGGGACCTTTCGCATCGGTACAAAAACGAATACGAACACGTCATCAATTCGTGTGTACTTGTGACGTCAATCCGTAATGAGTGTTCGGCCAGAGAAAAACGTTACGCGTGTGGAGCTAGATTCACGTATGTACGCAAACGAAAATGTTTTTTTGTCTCGTACACTGATTTTTCCACAATTTTTATATTGTATATTGTTGATTTGGTAGTGTTTGCAGAATGTGTTTAAATGCAAAATTCTGCTTGATTTGTTGTACATCTAGGCCTACTAAATTATCGATTGAACACTTTGCCTGTAGGCCTACAGAGAAGTTTATGGAATGGAAATTAACCCATCTACCTTTTATCGTACGTCGAATTGCGAAACCATGTGTTAAAGCATACGTATACGAAAACGTAAACGAACATATGTTCGTTTTCGCACCGATGCGAAAGTTCCCTACTATCAACATTTAGACCGCGGGAATGTTTACAGAAGTTTGAATGAAGTTATTTTTACTCTGTGATGAAGTGACGCAACATGACGTCACGAATGGTCGCGACGTATTTACCCAAAAAGATACGAGAAAAAGATATGAAAAACTTACGCTGGCCTTTGTGAAACCAACGTAAATAATTCGTATCTTTTTCGTAAGATTTTTTTAACGTAGTTTTATTTTTTTTTTCTTAAAGTTACGAACCTTTGTGAAACTGCCCCAGGTTTGTGTAATAGTGAAGCGACGTGAAGTTAGCTTGTGGTTCGCTGTTAGTTGTTGGTTATTCGCAACGATGATAGTGTTTTTTTTTTATGAGCATTACACTCTAAAATCTCGAGAAATCGATTTTAACAGGCGTATTCCCTATAAAAAGTACCTTTATTATATTACCAATTCGACATCTAGGGAATAACGAACATTAAACTAGCTCGTTGTTCGTTAATCGCGAAGCTCGAAAACCGAACCCTTGACTAAATTTAATATTGATGCATGTGAAAATTAGTCAAGCTTTAACTACTGACATCTTTCACAACCAGTTACACATCTGCTAATTAATGACTACGGTATAATTTCTGACTACTTTCTATACAATACATACAAAACATTCGTTTAGAATAATAATCACCTCTATGATTTAATGACAATAATTACTATAAAAGGCCCAGGTTCATAAATCAATAGTTAGTGCGGGAGGGCTGCACCACACGCAATTTGACACAAAAAAACAAATTATGGACAAAACATCATACTCAGAGACCACAAACATAAACAACTCAAAAAAGTGAATGGATCCAGGGGCTAGCCGTAAGCGTCAACTGCGCTGTACAGTCCTGGGCCTGTGGTGACACAGACTTCACTCATATTTGAAAACAATTGGAAATGCAACCCGAAAAAATAATTATATAATGTCAGCATGCAAGTATATTGTTGTATACATTCCGCTATATAAGTAACCACACCGTTAAATGTATCAGAGAAGTAAGCCGCGTTCCAAAAAATTAAATGCACCCTACTCTGACAAACTAAATAATTACATAAAATTTTATTTTATCAATTAAACCAGAAATTATTATGATTGTACAAGATAGTCATGTGTGTCGTAAAAATTATCGAAGATGTGAGGGGGTTATATTATATAAACCCTCTACATCAGTTTTAATACTAAATAATATAGGTTTTAAATTTTTTGTTTTCAATGAAGTCATTGATTGTGACGTGTTTTGCATCATACAACCAGCACGTTTTGTTTAACGTATTGTACGAGAAAATATTGCAGGAACTCCTCAAGTCACATTCTACACCACACTTTATTCGCGTTCTTTCAGTGGTGATAAATTTAGCCAAGGTGGTGGAGTATAAGTTTCCCATAGTTTGCCAGGTATTACCCTTGATAGTTCCTGAAAATGGAGTAACAACACAGCACGTCAGGCAACATACCAAAACCATAAGTCCAACAGTAGCATTAGTCTTCGAGTGTAAATTATCATGCGATGAGCCTGACCAGGATGTTCAAAGATTTTCGAGATATGAACACTTTAAAGTCTATAACTACATAAAGGTGCCAGTTGGGTTGTATGCAAATTATGTACTTGGGCATATATATAATGAGATCCTTATCACGCGAAATGGCTCAAGAGCTTCCTATTTTTGTCCAGGACTGGGAATAAAGGGCTCCAAGTGTATTCCACATAGAATTAACCAATTTGGTCCATCAAACTAATCTAGTAAAGTTTAATATAATTTTATGTACATACCGTCCATTTTCTGCTCAAATTTCTTTTCCATTTTCTGCTCAAATCCGTTGTCACAGTGGAAGTCGCCATCAAATGTTGGATGAAAAGATGGACGTTTACAGTTGCAGGTACCGTTTCTGTTTGTTAAATCACAACCGTAAACATCTAGCATGAAATAAATGTAATGTAATATAGAACGATGCGAGGATAATCAGTGCGATCCACATGAATAGTTAACAGTAGAATATCAAATTTAGAAAGACAAAATTATTCCAGTTCATTTCTATAATTGACTTTCGCGTAGTGGTCTTTAGCAACTCGAGACTATCAGCTTACCCGGAGAGGTTGGGCAGGCGACCCTTCACCTTGTCACCAACAAACTGGGAATGGAAACAAAGCGACTTGACTGTATTAAAAGCCCTTATAATCTAACGCACACACGCTAAACCAATCGGCCAACTATCCTCTCTTCATGATGGAAACGCCTAACCGACAAAATATTTTCAACCATTCCACTTTCATCAACAGCATTTCTACAGTTTCTCCTATAACACCATTTATTTAATAAACATTTCCATAAAAATGTTTCAATCCGAGATCTGGTACACGTAGTGTGTATGCTACTACGCAGTATAAAATTATTTTTTTTTTCGAATTAACATTTTTATGCAAACTTTTTTTCGAATTATTAACATTTTTATGCAAACTTTTTTTCGAATTATTAACATTTTTATGCAAACTTTTTTCCGGAAAAAGTACATATTCCACACAAATAATCCGTATACCACCTGAAAGTTATTTAAATTAAGACCCCAATAGATACAGGCGCGGATCCAGAATTTTTTTGCGGGGGGGGGGGCTAGGTTTGATAATTGTTTAACTAATTGGGCTCCCAAGAAAAATTTGGTAAATTAGATTCAATTTGGTTAATTCTGACGTATTTCCGGAAGGTAAATTCCAAAATTACAGGTCTAAATCGCCAATAAAATCGTATAAAAATTTTTTAAGCCTCAGCAGGGGGGGGGGCGGACCCCCTGGACCCCCCTCTGGATCCGCGCCTGAGATAATTAAAGCTTTAAAATGCCAAAAAGAAGTGAAGTAAATATTCAGCCAATTTCAGTATGGGTTTCATCTGTTAAGTCTTCATATTAGGACCACCCGCAGATTCGGTCAAGTACCGATATTAAAAAAAAAATCCTGCATCACGTTCACAACTAAATGTACGCAAAGGGATACCCCATGATTTTCTTGACACAACACCTGTTGATGTTCCTCCGTATGCCCAAATGAATAATCCCACCAATCGATACTTGTTGAAACTTACCTATTTTCCACCTAGCAGATAGCGTGCTCTGTATCGACATCCGTTCGACCATAGCATCACTTTCCATATTGTCCATAGCAACAAAAACACTCTGATGAAGAACCTGTCCATATCCAACTTCTAATCTATTCGTAGTATTCTCCCAGCTTAGCCAAATATCTTCATATCTGGAACACCCTAGAGGATTCACGTAGACTTGAACTGTAGTAGGAGTACTTTCTGTATTGTTGGACGAGACCTTCTGAATAGTTGTACATCGGTTAGAACAATCACCCAAACGTACTTTATAATATAAATGAGCAACATTGGTGGTGAAGATTATATCAACACGTCCACAAGTTTGTATTGAAAATAAAGAAGATGAAACACCAGCCACATCCCAATAGATTGTTGTCTTCTGTAGATTTTCCTTGGTAACAAATGTCAAGTAATCAGCTGAAATCATATCCAAAAATTAACACGTTTTTTTTTGCTAAATAAATGACGTGAAAGGCCTCCTTCAACACTATGAAAGATGCCATGACCGGGAGATCAAGTCAAGTTTGGTTTTATTTATCATCTCCATTAAGTATCTCAAACCACCAATACATTGGCACGAAAGGTAAATTATTAAACAAGCATAAAAGACAAATTATTAAAATCATAAATCGGTTTATTTCTAATCAATCCTGGCCAGATTGTTACTTCATTACACCGTTTAAAGCTAGCGTGTACTAATTACAGTAACGTGACATTTGTTTGTTTCAAATATACCATAAAATGTTTGATGCCAAGCGTATGGTAGTAATAAGACTATTCGCTGTATAAGATTTTCCAGTCTGATTTTCCCTTGTGGGTGGCTCAGACCGAAAAGAAAAAGGTCAATTCGTTCAAAAGGGCAGCGATATTTCCGTTTACTCTTCGTCGAAATCCAAGTTTTCACCTTTATTTTTTTCCCGTTCAACTGCCTGATCATTGCAGTTCTGCATTCCTGCAACACATGCTAAAATAAACCATCTTGATAATCAAAGACTGGGACCGAAATTAAAATCTAGTGCTTAGTGAGTCAGTACCTTATCCACCGAGCTACTTTACCCCACATTTACGCTAAAAGAGCAACTCCCTTTCTATTTGAAAGATTCAGGCACAGCCGTCTTGTGCACTCTCAAAACGATCGGTAGGTTATCTTCCACTTTATCTATGCGGACCCATGAAATGACTTCGGTCGAATTCTTTTACTCGGTGTGTAAAGCACTGGTTCACTAACAGACGTTGGTTACTTACGCATTTCCCATATACCCCTAGCATATATATAGTTGCTGATAAAGATGCGCTGGATATCGGCCAATTTGCCGGCATGGCGATACGTAAGAAATACATTTTCCCCGATATTCAAATCGATTCCAATGGACAGGAAGGTCGAATTCCAGAAAAGCCAGAAGCTTTCTCGCACCCCAAGCGTCAATGGACTAGCATAAGCTTTAGATGGCTCTTGGAAACAGGAACAGCCCATACATGGACGTACACAAGAGAACCTATTACCATCTGCACCAAAAACAATCTCGTGGCCATCATCATCTGTATTATTACCCAAGTATAATAGTACATCTTGTGAGGCATTGACTTTGAATTTGAAATTTTCTCTGTCTGAAACCAGCCAGTAAACTTGATATGAATATAATGGCGGTGTCTCTATTACTACTCCACCAACTTCTGAAATAAATGAACTGATACAGACAGAGTTTAACGTTGACTCAACACAAACTAGGTTATTTTAAAACTAATATGTGGTACAAATTCATTTCTCTTTATCATTGAGGTCTATATGGTGAGGGAGCTCACGAGAACCATTAGAAAACCGCTGAGTTAGACTGGCGATCCAACTCCTGATACAAGGCTTTATAGTCTAAAGCGGACATATTAAGACCGACCGGCCACCCAACTCCCTTGACTAGAGTATGCAGGATTCGATTCTTGGCTGGGATTTAGAAGAATATTCGTGATTTTACAAGTTACGCCTTCACTAGTTAAGAGTAGCATCTGCGCTGCTGTCAACGAAAGAATGTCCAATCGTTCCAGTCAAGTGTACGCATTGATATACAGTAAAAGAACCCTTGAAGCAGGGGCGGATCTAGGAATTTTGAAAAGGGGGTGCAAGACAATTATCCGTCATTTCCTTGCATCTGTAGACATTCCAAGAGCTATTTGGCTGATATTTTCGTCTAAGTAAACGTTTGTAGAGGACATATTTGGGTCTGAAAAAAGGCACTTTCAGCAGTAAAAAAGCCCCCCCCCCCCAACTGGATCCGCCTCTGTGAAGGCTGGAATAAAAACACAAATCGGAACACTACTGTCTGTACCATTGTTTATTTTTATAATTGATACTGAATTTATGTATAATATCTGGACCACAACATGATGTGCTGTCCCTTCACGTTATTGTATGAAACAAAGATTTATAACTTGAATGTACATAATCCTTGATTTCAGAGAAATGGATGCCATTAAAATACAGATCTATATTTCGTTCCGATGGCCTACACTACGTGACGAATTCACAAGTTGTTTTGGGAGGTCACGTCAAAGGTCATACGAGCGATTTTTGACCCTATGGCAATCTGATTAAAATACAGATCAATATTTCGTTTCGTTCTTTTATACCTTCGATGGCCTACACTATGTGAAGAATTGACCAGTTGTTTTGGGAGGTAGCGGCAGAGGTCAAACGAGGGGTTTGTGACTTTATGACGTCAGACATTTGATTAGCCAATCAACATTGATGTTTCTGGTGGATTACCAACAGTTCTGTGAACTTCACGTTAAAAGCAATCCGTAACAGACCGTTATATTGGCTAATCCCTCCCATCACCATAACACATAACAACTATTCCAGATCCTAGTGTTGTAAAGCCAAGTAAAACGAAATTTTGAACTAAGTAAAACAAACGAAGTGTGATCTGTGTTTTAATCAGATTGGTGAAATTGGGTAAAACATCCAATTACGGCTAGAGAAAACTACGTATTGTGCTGTGGTTTTCAACTGGGATTTCGGCGCATCGAAACTACGAAGAACGTCCATTTTTATGCTCGCCGTCTTGCTCCACTAACAAGAGGAAACCACATTAAAAAAAGTGCAGAGGATGCCGCCTATATACACCGCGACTGAACCTAGGACCTTCTTGCTAGTGAACAAACTCCTACAGGAGCATCGTGGCTCAAACTTAATTCAAGTAGTAACGAAACCAAATTGCATTTCATTGAACTACCTCAACCTCAAAGTTCTTAGTGGTGTGCGGATGAGCTGGTCCATGCATTCGACGATTATTCATTAATAGATCTCATTTGGATGTACATTCTCTTATGTCCCGGGTTAATTCGTATGCTTTACCTACCTGATGTTAACAGTAAAAATAGTATAACCTGCATCCATCTCTCCATTTTCCGTGAATGTTTAGAATATGTTTTATTTCTAGAATTATTTGTGTCGTGATCATATTACACCAATCAGAATCAGGATCAGATATTAGTAAACTTAAAGCAGCAGACCTCGTGTATTTAAAGTCAAATGATGATAACTTTAGTCTCAAGTTTGACCAAAGATTTTCCAAATTAATCAAGGGGGTTGACTTTGATAGTAGTGTATATTTTTTTCCAGGTGATAAATAGGATCTCAAGAGCTGTGAACCTATATCCTGTGCATCTATTTAAACCTGTTAATAAATTAAACTGGGACCACTAACCTTTCGAGACTTTTCATAGCTGTGTTAATTATGTATAATTTGCAAACCAGGCCAGGCGAATATTTGTGTAGAAAGAGAAAATGGAACTAGCTTGATTCACCAATTTATGTGTGGTTTTATAGTCGACAGCGAGGCATTAAGTAATATACTGATACTGCATGAGGCGTAATCCGAATGTTGTTTCAATATATTACGCAATGTCTTTAGCTTGAGGCCATTAAACAACTTAAAATACAGACACTATCCTGCACGTGCGTTTCAATTGATTGCGTCACGCGAGTTCAATATTTCTTTTAGTATAGATAATGTACGATTGCCCGTACCTTATTGGAAATAATGGTGCACCAACACCAAAGGATGACGTTACATCAGGTACTTAATGTCTCGTTCTCGACCGTTAAAGCATATTTATTTCCCAGTGGATGTAAGAGGATTTTATTTATATTGAAAATTAATATATGTCATTTTATTTGGGCTTGGAGGGCCCTTGGCCACACTGAGACCTGATACTATGTCCAATAGTCCGATGTTTAGTCCACACTGTCACACCGATACCAAAATAACCCAACCAAGATTACAACTTATACTTTTGATGTCATGGCTATATATATATAGTTTCTTGTATTTTCCAAATAAACAATGATTAAGAACAATACTGTGTTCAAAAGTTTTATTTATTATTTGCAATAACACAACGTGAAGTCCGAACACTGAATGTTATATTGAACTGCTGCTATGACATAGTTCCGGTTGACTGCAGTAACTCACCATATCATATATGGTCATACTTTCTTTTCTGACCCAATTTTCAATTTGTTTTATATAATCCTTATTCTTTGTACAAATCTCATAACACATGTTTCTGTATACAATTCGTTTTGGCGCCCTTGGTTGTGTGTATTCTTCAATCAGGCTGAATTCCGCGTTATTGACCAGTCTGATTTCTCATTGCACAGGGTATCCATGACCCGAGAATTAGCTGACCCTATCATTCGCGGGTATCATTAGACTGTTGTTTGCAAACTTTAATTACTGCATTGGTCGAGAAAGTTCGACGAGATTTCCTGGTGCGGTGCATTGCGGAGGGCCTCACAAAGACACTCTAGTCGTTCGCGTGGGAAGAAAGCCCAAGCTCCGCAGCCGGACTAAATTTGCCTCATAGCACACTGTATGGCGTATTCCCGTTTTCATTAACCCATTCCGAGGCAATATTTCAAAGTACTCCTTAAAACCCACACATTCATGCGATCGCGTTGTAACTGAACTATTACAAACGTGTAAAAATATATATAAGCAATTTTTCATATATGCGAACAGAGTTTATGGTAGATTTTAGCGAACAAACGTTATTTCTTAACACTGCGAAGCAAATACCCGAAGCTATGCTATACGTTGTTGGAATTTCTTTACATAAAGTAAAGTGAAAACGAGAGGGTGTGGGATATTATCTTTAAAATGAAATAAAAAAATACATAAAAACAGCACGTGGTTGAAGGTATTGTGCTTTCATAAAACCTGAACACGTTCTATCTAAACCTATTCATTATTAATTTGGCCTTATAAAACAAAATTACAACGGTTGACGAAACACTTCATTATATACAATTTCATCTATAATTTTTTTGTTGGAAATTACAGTAATATAAAGGTGGTCATTTTAAATACACAATTCAAAGGACAACATAATTCGAATGTCTCCGTAAGTTTGCTTTTAAAAATCTGACTGAAATGATCGAGACTGGCTACTAAAGGTTATTTTACAAAATCATTGTTGCCCATTTTTTCTAAGACCATAAGCGTACAAACCAATTATATTAGCTTGTATAAATTTCTCAATAAGTGGTATCAGGTGTTATAGAAAGAATAAGCCTTTTGTCCGACCGCTCGCGCTCCTTTTGTACCGTTAGAGCAATGGTGTGTGTAAAATGACCATTCTATGTTATTATTCATAAGTTTAATGACCTACCACGCCTATTTGAATATAGTGATAGTGTTTGATCAATATATTGTTGGCTATCTTACGTTCTGGGAAGTATTTAATCTTCCTCAGCTGCCCCGAGGAAACACTGACACAACACTTAACCTCAAGTAGAAGATGCTCAGGGGAGTCGGGCATGCATCAAAAATAATATAGGGGTATGAGGGATAAATATAAAAGAAATAAGTAAACAAAGTTTCAAGATGATCCTGTACATGGAAAACAAGCAATAGAAAAATGGGCGTGGCGATGCCCATGGGGTTAGACATGCACCAAAAACAGTAGGGATCATCCCTAACGTGTAAGGAAACGATAGGGGTGTACCTTATGATACAAAGAATAAGTATGCAAGTTTCAAGATGATACGTTAAGAAATGCGGCCTGCGGACAACAAATAAACAAATACAAGAAATGGCTCTGTCCCTGAGGTCGAGCATGCATAAAAACAATAGGGATCATCCTTAGCGTATCAGGAATACGTACACAAAGTAAGAAGAAAATCCAGCAAGAATTGCGCCCTGTATGCGACCCACATACATACATACATATATACATACATACATACATACAGAGACAGGGAAGACGGCATAATACATCCACATTTTGAATATGGGGAAAAAAAATAATAACTTTTAGAAAAAATAATAACTTTTAGAAAAAATAATAACTTTAAGAAAAAATTAAACTTTTACAAAAAAGTAGCCCAGTCAGAGCAGAATAGTAGGACGTTAAACCCAATTTGATTTTTCCAAAAGTTATACTTTTATTCCGGTGTATCAGAGAAATTTTAACCAACCATCTTATCGAAACATGCATTATTCATATCAAATACTCAGACCTTGAGACATGCCTGGCTTTTTTCAGCGGAGTAAGCATACAATTCACATTATGCCTACGACTTGCAATTATTAGGTCACAATTTGACAATGTTTGTGAAACGCTTTCTTTTTCGTGTTTTGTGTTTCTGGGTTGCATTCTTTGGGATTTTGAGCGAAGCCTGTACCGCTGCAGTGCAGGTCCCAACCTACAGCACACTGAACTCTCCCAGGTTCATCCACCTAATTCTATAGTAACCTGATTTTTTTTTTTCAATATCATATTGCAAAAAGTGACCTACATGAAAATATATATTGACAGATATGCAGATCTACACACCATATCCATAATTTCAAATTTTCATAAAAAACTTGACAAAACAAAACCAAAAAAACAAACAAAACAAAACAAAAAAACAAAAAAAAATCGCTCTTGTCGGTGATTTGAAGGAGCGTTTTTTGTCATATTTCAATTATCCATAAATTTGTCAATTTTGTATGAAAGAATTTACACGTTAGATATGCATATATTATCTATAACCTGTCTTTCCCTGTCTGTCACTTGGTTGGGTATACTTTTTGTGCTACTGACAACACATATATCCTTATCGGTGATTAAGAGGACTGTTTTTGTCTAAAATATCAATTATCCGTAAATTTGTCAAATTTTTTAATGAAACATTTTGATATTGAATATGCATAACTATGACATATCTACTTTTTGCAATAGATTAGGTGCTGCTGACAAAAAGAAACCGTAGGGCCGTTAGTATTGATTACAACGTCCGCCTGTTAGTGTGTGATGTATGCCTTGTGAATTTATGAGGTGCGGTACTGTTCTCCTAGACTTTCTACTAATGTATAATATGCATAAATGTGGGCATTTAGAAACTTGATTTCAGTAAATACCTTTTTGTTCTTGAAATTTTAAAATAACTTACGTTTTGAATTGTTGATTTCACAAATTTATCATTTTGTTTTTGAGCTTACAGGAGAACTAATTTAGAGACGTTAGATTTTAAATGTTGTTACATCCGAAGGAGCATTGTCCTGTATACGAAGAGAGACTAGATTTGATCTATTTTTCCCACCGGGGAATTTACCTCTAATTGTTAAACCAATAATATAAATATACAAAATACAAGACAAGGCGCGAAAACAGATTTTTAAATGATTAGCTATCCTCGTTCAAAATTTTTACGTTCAAAGATAAGGACAATCTTTAGTTTTAATCGACTGTTTGTTCAACATAAGTCAAAAATGAAAATAAATTTACTAGATAAATCTACTAATTGAAAATAAATTTACAAAATGACAAATAAATGATTTACGCTTAAAAACAAGCCACGAAAATTTAAATGCTACAGCATGTCCAACCACAACTGAAATCATAAGTCATTGCTGATCAACACTTTATTTTGAACTTAATCAAATACAACAGTTGTTGAGCTTTGTTACTCGTTTAGAGGGTTGGGGGGGGGATTAAAACACTTTGTGGGCTTATTGCTGAGTACAATCATTTATTTCAACTACATTATTTATCATAAAATACCCCTTTGTACCGAGTACTGTCATCGGGCAAGGACTAGTAATTCTTTTTTAAAACATAATTATTAGTATTTTATATTAGTCATCTTTGTTTACTACTTCTATATCCATGTATATTGACGAAGATGGACTTCGTGAACTTGAAGTTGGGATTATCTCGGCGCTGCTTCCAAGATAACTTGGTACTAGTTCGGATGTGATCAACGTAGAAAATGTATCACTGGTGCTGGCTGGATCCAGAGATTGTGCTTCAGTTGACGATATATCACTAGTCACAACAGCTGTTGCACGGACGACAATTCCCGACGAAACGCTCACGCTACTCACGATGTCAGTCGTGGATGACTCTGGAATTGTTGTTGACGAGTCACTGATGGATGGATCTACGTAGACAGAACTTACTGACAATGATGAGAAGGGGTCCGATGAAGGAGAAAATATTTTCGACGATGGCAATGCCACAGAAGAATCGGGGTATTCGAAGAATGAATCCACCCCTGTTGACATAGCAAAGCTTGTAGATGTAGGTACTTCTACCGAGGAAAATTCGACGGAGGTAGCCATTGATGATGAAACCACCAAAGATGAGTAATATATTCCTGAGGAGTCAATTCCAGCTGTGGTGGTGATGAGTGAAGTTGAATCTATTCCAGGTGTAGTTGAGTCTATCATTGTTAGCGAGTTGCTAACCTCAGAGGAGAAGAGTAAGTCGGAAGACGCGATAATTTGTGATGGGAAGATATCCGATGTATCAGAGCTGCCTGTTGTAGATGAGATGACAGCTGTGGTAAACTCTTCTGAACTTGCATCTATAACGGAAGAAGGATCCAGGGTCGCTGGTTTTCCATAAACTAAATAAAATAAAGAGATATACAAACTAATACTTTTCTAGGTTTAAATTGCAAGGATAAACACAAGTCCAAATGTATACACAAAGTCAGTCGTAAGTCAACATCCACAGATGAACTAAAATGGTGAATGTGTCAATATCGCGAAACAAATTGACAGTTAAACTTAAATAAATCCACTCTTTTATATTTTTTTATCCCACCCATTTGGGTAAATCGTGTGGGTCATTTTCATAGACTTAAGTTGATTTGTTTGTAGAATGACAATCGCTGAAAATTGTACGTATATATCATCTCAAATAAAAGATATTATGCTGTGTTCCACAGTCGACACAGTAAGATAAACGAATGAACACTTTTGTAAACAAAAATTGTATGGAATAAAGTTTGAAGAGCAACTCACTTTCAGTTCGACTACTTCCCATTTCGACTACACCCCATTTCCGCTACAAATTTTATTACACTCAAAATCCTGCCCCAACTAATCAGCATAAACTATTCCGCCGATTAAAAGATGTAATTAATCTAATGATTATTGTTAAATAGCTTATTCATTATATATTACCGCTTGTTTTTTTGTAATATTAAAGCAAAATATCAATTTGTAATATTTGGAGAATACATTGACTTTATTACTTGCTTCTCTGTATAAGATAAATAAAATTGTTTCAAATTCTGTACATTCAGTCTTCGAGTTCACTTTCATTCAGTCAATTTTTTTTTATCTTATTAGAATTTCTTTATAATAAATATTGTTTTTATGAAAAAATCTAGACCACATATTCTGTTATACACCGTAGCCTAAATGAGATGTTTACAGAAGAATCTATTCTTATGGAAGCCTATAACTACCATTCATAATTTCTTCTTTTCGCGCCTTCAAAACACGAACGTTGAAAAGTAGAAGTTACGGCAAAATTTAAGGCGACAGCACGGTAAACAAGCCAAAATGAACAGGAAAAAAGGAAATTAAGAAATAAGACACATAATAGCGCCCCTCTTTATTTCCTAATTTCTTATTTTCGACTTGCATTTTGGCTTGTATACCGTCTTGGCGACTTTCGACTTAGTCATATTTTCGTATTTATTGATGTCAGTAAGAAGGCGGCAACACGCAAACCAAGCCATAATGCAACTCGAAAAGTAGAAATTAAGAAATAAACACACGCGCTATTAGCGACCTAGTTATTTCTTAATTTCTTATTTTCGACTTTCGCCTCAGAAGTTGTATTAGTCTCAACTTTCAAAATCACACTTGAATACGTACAATCAGGGCTCACACTGGCTTTCATTTGTTTTTGCCAAAATGGATAAAACATTTATTCCAAAAAATTATTCATATTTTTTCTCCTCCAACTGGAATATTTAATCAGCAAAACTTATGACAATTTAATTTATTATGTAGGCCTATTATAAAACAATTATCACGAACTGGTATATATATACAATATACAACTTATACCATGCGTTGGGAGATCTAGTAGTTTAACGCGTGCGCGTGATATCACAATAAGAATATAAGATTGTCAGTAGAGTTGCCACGAATTTAGCACCGATGTGTTAATATCTCTGACCAGTGGCGGATTAAGCTCCACCAAGGCCTGGGGCGGCAGTTTCTGGAGGGCCTATTTAAAAAGGCGTGGGCCTAATAAATTTCGGGCCAGGGCCTATGTTGATTCCCGTTGGGCCTAAACCCCACCCCCTAACATTCATTGTCTATGCGTTTTAAATCGTATCAGACAAGTCTAAAAATTTTTTTTACAAAATCTTTTGGCCTGTGGCTGCAGCCTCATCAGCCTCACTGATAATCCGCTACTGTCTCTGACTCCATAGCATGACTTACGTTCGACATTTTGATACATGTACATCGTATATATTGATAACTCGTTTCTGTCCGCGACCATCGAGATCAAAATGTTAAAATAAATTGTCTAAATAACAAGCGTCAGGTTTTATTTTTTAAATTCCATAAAGTCAGATGACAATTATTCTTCTGGTGCACTTAGGCTTTGGGAATAATACCTACCCATATAAGTTCCACCAAACACCAAAAATAGAAGCAGCAACAGTCTTCTTCCTGTAAATATAGAGTATAAAAACCCATCTATAATCACAAACACCTTCTAAAAAATTTCATTATATTCAAAGCGATCCATTTTAACTTAAGTTATGTTATTCAAACTTTAAATTGTGACTTTGCATAGCTAGTTTCATATCTCTTATACAAATGAAATAATGATTCTTCTGTCTCCTTTGTTTAAGAAATGAAATGAATGGGGTTTAACTTCCTACTGTTTTGCTCCTAAACTGGGCTAATGAAGACGGGCATACGCCATACATTGTGCTATGAGGCGCTACAACCATATCGAATTCCAACTGCCAAGGGACCTTTTACGTGCACGCCAATGTGTACACGGGGCCTCGTTTTTCGTCCAGCCTATTCTTCATAAAAGCGTTGTTATGCTCGTACGTGCTTTAATAAATACCAACCATATTTTCATTATTAAAAATACACACTTTGAGAAATATATTGTAGATCTGGCTTGTTATGTGGGGGTGAAATTGTCTCAGAAGATATAACGGATCACCAACAAAGAGCTACTGAATTCGATCCCAGTGTTGGCCGAGCGTGTTCCTTAATTGCCAGAGGTGCAGGGCGGGGTGTCGGTCAAGAAATCAATTGCCTAGTGGTTCGGGTAGGACAAAACGCAAAGCCGAGATCCATCCGTGTAATCATTCGAAGCCTTGAATTCGGCAAAAATAGCACACCACATGGCGAATGCACTGTATCTTTATTCCGTTTGGTATAGACAGTAGAACATTATTTTTCTTTTTTGCTTTTTTTGAATTAGTTAAAAATATGTAAAGTCAAAGGTAAGCTTACCATGAAAATTCAACAACATTCTGCAGTTCTTTCCTATATTTTCCGCAATCAGAAAAATTCCGACTTGATAGAGAGACATACCGTGCAAGAAATGAAGAGCCTACTTATGCTTATTGTCAGATAATTATTTTATTCATATAAATTAATGATATGTGTGATTATCATAATATACAAATTAACTTATATGCAGATTTATATCTGACAGTAATTCTCAATTAATAATTCCATGCTTGGATTAAGTCGGACATAACACAATGACCATTATGGACCATGGAGTATATTCACCGAGAATATTGTCATTTGCATTTATCTATATTGTAATTAATTAAAAATATATCGTTTCCGGATGTTCACATTCACCACCTGTGCATCCTGCATAAAGCAATAAGAACATTTACTTTCCTTTTTATTTTTGGGGTGGCTTATACTGCTCTTTATCTTCGTCTAAACACATTTTATGTATAGACAAAATTTAGTGATCGAGAAAACTTTTTGGATGTGTCACCAGGTTTGAATGTTTTCGGAAAACATATCCGAGGTATTTATCTTCATCCGTGTTTGTGAACACGGGCTATGCATATGCAAAACAGGCTAAAATATAATGACTTATATTGAACAATGTTTGATTGTATATAATAATCACACAAGAGCAGTGGTTAATATAAACTTTCCTCACAAATTTATGTAGATATTTAGATACATATAAACAGATACCTTTGGGAGTCTTCTCAAATTAGAGGTCTTGTGCCTTATATTAATGAAATGTTTATAATTCTTGAAAACGCCTTCACAAACCTGATCACTGGCTGGCCAGATCTTTAGTATACTTATACATAGTTATACTTATACAAGTAATTCACTATATATAGGCTAGGTTTTAGCTTTTGTAGTCCTCCGTTGTTCCATGAAAGGAATTTCAAAGTACGTACATGGTGATTGCTATGGGCCGGGCCTGAACACCACTGATCAGGATTTGTCTGAGGTCTATTTGTGCAATACATTGACTTGTCACTGACTTTGAATTTATAAATATCACTTCCTACTTTAAGACTATTAAAAAGGAAAAGTGTCATGCAATCTGGATTTATTTTTTGATTTTAGCTGGCCCGGATCCAGGATTTTGTCCGGGAGGAGGGGGGGGGGGGGCACAAATTGGGGCAAGGGATAATATGTTGTAACCTTGGATTGCTTGGTTGGAGACAATACGAAAATCATGTTTATATCATCTATTAAAGAGCAGATATGTGAACTACAACAGTAACAAATTTAAAGCAAACGAAAATGAAAATCAACTAAGGCTGAGTGGGGGGTGGGGGGCCGCGCCTGTTTAGTTCATTACTATAGCACATCAGTGCTTTCATAGCCTCTCTAGTTTCCAAACTCTAATCTTTAATTATCCTAACTGCAGAAATTCTACCTTTCTTTCCTTTAATAGCTGTCTGTATTATCCTCTTGTGATTGTATCTACCAATGATACATTTGGGTTTCTGCATTTCATCAGTATCTCTCATATCCTGTAAACCTGTGCCATTAGTCTTCTTTTTCCTATTCTAAAAACATCTTCTATCTGTAATGATTCATCGGACACAGCACCTCTGAACGAAGACCAACGCATCAACCCTATTGGTCGATCGGTGATCCCCAGACAGGAGTAGCCAGGCTGCTGAATGTTTCCCCGAATACCATTTCTCGCCTTTGGGATAGGTACCGACAGCGAAGTTCAACACGTGACCGCCCAACCTCAGGCCTAACAAGACTGTCCGTAAACGCCTAGTTGAAACCGGATAATGACCCAGACGTCCCCGTTAGAGCTGCTGTTTTGAATGACGCCGACACCGTGGAATCCAACTTCAGTACGTTCAGACACCGAGGGTATAGTCACAGCAACAATGGAGAGCGGTTCGGCTCAGCGACGTGTCGCGGTTCCTGTTGCAACAAGACGGTGTTAGAGTGAGGAAATACCGAGGACGAAATGTCAGATTGCGTTGTAGACCAGGTTGGCGTCAAAGTAACTTTAATGATACAAAAATATGAGAATAAATCAACAATAATGTTGGGAACTACATGGCTAGTAACACTATTGTTGTAAGACAATATAGCAGTGCAGCCTGGTGAATGATTTAATATCATTAAATAGGACAGGACCGCTCCCCCTCTCCGCCCCACCCAAAATAACTGGAACATGCGCAATCATTTACTAATATTGGCAGTGCAATGCATATATATCTACAAAGAATAGATATGATACGGTTTTATATCATGTATTAATCTTATAAATGTTTAAATTCTTCTGTACTGGTCTGTTCTGTGCTGTGGCGGGTTCTACTTTCTCTTTTCAGTTAACTTCAGAAATTTCAACACAATCACCTGGGGCTGACTTTCCAAACAAACTGTAAGTTGGATACTCATATAAATAAGATTTGGGCCAAAACAAGTAAACTTGTAAATTGTCTTCGCTCCTTAAAATACAGGTTAAGTCGTAGATCTCTCCAAACCATGTATACCTCATATTCTTCCTCATTTCGACTACTGTGACGTTATTTGGGATGGGAGTACCACCGAACTAACACACAAACTAGAACTTTTACAACTAGATGCACTCAGGACTATATGCGGTGCTGTGAAAGGTACAAGTCACCAAGTGTTATATAAGGAAACTGGGTTTATTACACTGCAGGAGAGAAGAAGACGACATAAATTAATTTTACTTTACAAAATCGTAAACCATATCACTCCCGAATACTTAGTTCAACTGATACCACCCAATATCAATTCCTATCGCCTACGTAACCAAAGTAACATCCCAACATACCTCTGCAGAACTTCTTTATTTTCTTCTTCTTTTATACCATCTACAATTCGAGAATGGAATCTACTCGACCTTTCTACTAGAAACTTACCTACTTTATCTTCTTTTAAATCTAAACTAGGCTGTCTGGATCGAATCATACCTTCATCTTACTACTCTGGCAACAGGAAAAATCAAATTCAACACTCTCGCCTTCGACTCTCTTGCAGCGATTTAAACGGACATCGTTTTCTCGGGCATATTTCTGACAGCCCTATATGCGATTGTGGTCACCCCTATGAAGATTCCGAACATCTTCTTTTAATCTGTCCCTTACGTTAAGATGCAGGAACTGCGACTATATCAAAACTTCCAAAACTTTATCAAAATTCTTATCATTTATTATTCGGAACTGAAAACAAAAATACTTCTGAAGAAATATTTTCTTCAGTACATAATTTCCTCGTGATCTCCAAACGCTTTTGAAAATTCCTTATGAAACTGTATGAAATAATAGACATTTTGGTTGTGGTTTGTACATATCGTGTATATAGTGTATACAGCCATCTTATAATTTAATTGTTCCCCTATTTTACTTTACTGTACTTTTCAATATATATATATATATATATGTTTGTACTTTTATGGAGAGGGGGTCTACATGTATAGGCTTCTGCCTGTTCTCCAATCCAGCTTCTGTGAATAAATATTGTTAAAAAACTCCCAAAAACTGATATCTTTGGAGATATGGATTACAGACTGTACAAGTATATGATTTTAAACGTTAACATGGTGAATTGTTTTAAACAACTAGAAAATTTTTACCTAAAGGAACTGAGGGACAGGCATTAATTTGAAATAATCGCACGAAGAGTTTTTAATTTGAAAATTTCCACAGTTTCAACAAACTGTGGTTTTTACTGCAAGATCTTCGCTTTTCCACATACAACAAGCGGGTTCGCCCCCCCCCCCCCCCCACCCGCGACAACATTATCAAGAGCCGTAACGCTAAAATTAATTAATGGATGAAAACTAAAATTGAAAGAAGAGGTCATTAAATCACTAAGTAGGATCCATCCTTTTCCTGATAAATGGTGTCTGTAGAATGTTAAAGCATGGACATGGGTGACGGTTAGGCCTATATAATTACATTTCAACTTGATTTGTTGAAGTATGTAAGTTGATATTATCTATCAGTATGTAATAACAACCATATCCATCAACATATAAGTAAGCATATACCCAACCAATAACTTATATAAGTATGTAAGATAAGATTATCAAAATAGTATGCAATGACGTCAACAAGCTGCAAAATTAATATTATTGTCAAAAAACATGACGGCTTAAAGATACTTTTTTCAAGAGCCAAATTTGCCCATCGCAGGTCTTGGTTTGGGCCTGAAATATAATAAAAATTATTAATTGGGCATTTATTAACTCGAAAAGACCATAATCAACTGTCGATGCCATCGAATGCTCGAGATCTTAGCTAAATTATAACGGTTCGGTCATTTAATGATTTGATTTAAAATGGGAAAGATAGGCCAAGTCTCGAACCAGTAGTGTTGTTAATAAACAACCAATACACACGTCTTGTCAAGACTACAAACAGTGATGCTATTACAGCCAGAGTGACCAGCCCTTTATATAAATCTTACATAATGCATCTTAAATAACTAATTTGAACATATGAATCTCATATAAGTATATCTGTTGAAATCGATGAGGTTTCAGATACTTTACATACTATGTAATGACTGCAAGCTACAAATATTGTCAAAAAAAGATGACAGCTTAATAATTAATTTGATAATAAGCTTTTTAATCTCATTATGTGGTGTTTTATATACGAATACTTGTAGTAATCAATAACCTTTCAGATACTTTAATATGATGAGTCAATTTTTATTTTTCTAAAATCAGTTTAAAAACAGTGTAGGCTTGTAATGTGACCACCCATGTCTACTAATTCTTAATTGCTGAAAGCCTTCTGGCCCCGATAATATAAGTCCAGCTGTACTGAAAAAACTAACTCCCTCAATCCCAAGCCCTCCCGCCAATTTTTTTTAATCTTTCATTGGAACTCCAATTACTACCTGATTTTTGGAAGATTTCACATAATATCATTGCAGCGTATAAAGGGAAAGGTGATTCACAGTCCCCTGACAACTATGGACCAATTTCATTAACATGCTCATTATGTAAAATACTAGAAAAAATCTTATTCAAAAATCTTTATAATTTCATATAAGAAAATAACCTGCTATATAAGTATCAGTCTGGCTTTCAATCTAACGATTCTACAGTAAATCAGCTTTCAGAAATTTATGATGTTATAATAAGTAATCTTGATAAAGGAAAGCAAATTCGATTTATATTTTGTGATGTATCAAGAGTTTGATAAAGCAGAGGCGCACTATTGATTTTCAGCGCTCCATGATTTGTAGTTATCACCCCCTTTTCCGAAAACCTTTCTAACGCAATAGAGACTATATTTTTTTAGTATATGCCCATATTTCAGCGTAGGCTTATTACCACCAATGATCGTCAGTGCGTCTGTCAGCGCGTGTAAATAAGATAGAGACTAACGTTTTTAAACGGTTTTATTTTTTGAACTTTATACGGGCCATAAGAGGATGATTGCCGCATGATTTGTAGTTATCACCCCTTTCCTGTAAACATCGCCAATGCGACAGAGGCTATATTATGTTTCAAATTTTGTGTGAGGCATTGGGGTGATAAGTAGATGAACATTATCATTAATGAAAATTTTTAAAAAAAATGTTAAATCTGAGAGAAAACTGTTCGGCCACAGAGCAAGATACAATATCTTGGGGACAGCTGCCTAACATTTATGTGTACAAAGAGTTCAAAGAAGAATTAAATCAGAGACTCAACCGTTCGGTCACAAAGCTAAATGATATTTACTGAGCGCCATAGAAAACGCATCACTTAGTTTTTCATATAACAAAATGGTCCTGTAAACATATCTTATTTATTTTGCTTCTAATTGTGAACAATATTCAAATGAGAACACGTCAATAACAACACATTTGTACACTTATGGATGTTTAATCTGTAATCGACGGTACAAAGTCAGAGGGATGAAAACCAAAAGTACGACAAAGATGAATAATTGTCAGTAGCGCGTGTCCTCAACTGGCTCTTACGCACGCTGTGCAGCACCAAGATCGTCCCGAAAGAAATCGGAGAAAAACATCGGCGTAAGACTGGCAGCTTTTTACCGCAATAAGTCACCCTGCATTGTACGATAGTTTTCGGGCATCGATCATTTTATTTGTTTCATCATATTTTCGCGTTGGTTTTATCCCCAGGCAACCTTCTAGTCGGCAAAATAGAGTGCCTAAAATACCAGCCCTTGCGGTCTGGAGCCAAACTGCATTGAACGGCATTTTTCGGGCATCGATCATTATTTGTATCATATAGTGAAACAAGGATCGTAGTCATTCACTGTACTGTAAGCGCGGCTAGGGGTGGGGTGGGGGCTGTACAGCGCAGTTGCCGCTTACGGCTAGCCCCGGATCCAAACACTTAATCTGACACGTTCGTTTGTGATTTTTGCGCATTGTGTCTTGTCAGTACATTTGTTTTTTTTTTGTGTAAGTTATGTGTGGTGCCTTTATTTTTGAGCTGTCGGTTCACTGTTTTCTCGAGACAGGAGAGAAATAGAGAAATGACGTTTAACGTCGACTCGACACAAACTAGGTCATTTCGGGACTAACATATTGTTTGATTTTATTTCAATAATTCGCTTGCGCGTTGGGGTCTTTAGCAGTGGGAGGAAACCGGAGTACCCAGAGAAAACCCACTAGGTTGGACAGGCGACCTACTTTTTGCCACGTACATTCGGTGATTCGAAACAACGCCAGTTGACTCAATGACAGGTCGTATGATACAACGCGCGCACGCTAAACATTGGGCCACCCACCCCACGTTTTCTCGAGACAATTCAGGAAGATTGAATACCTACCAGAACATAAAAGATTAAACGCGGGGTCGCTAACCAGGACGTCTCGGGTTTGCTCCTGTTGTTGGCCGAGAAAGAGTCACTAGATTTCCCGGTCCACATTTCCATTGTCAGTGCTGCAGGGTGGAAGGTTTGGCAAGGGCAGCGTCAAGGACGAAAAACCAAGGTTCCGTGTACACGTCAATACAGAACCCTTGACTGTTGGAATTATAAGTAGGCCGTAGAGCAAAGTTTTCCCCGAACCCCATTTCATTTCAACTAATCAAGTCTCTAAATAATCAAAGCCTTTCATAAGATTTCCAGGAATTTTCTATAACACGGCATTTGATTGGATCTAGTACACCACTAAACATGTTTTATGATGAAGTAGATAAACGACAAAACATGCTGAACATTCATATGTAAGTTAACATCAGTGAAAATGTAAACATTAATTTTATAAATTTATTTCAGTTATCTTAGATGATATGATTATGAAGACAAAGTCACAAATTAAATGAAGATATTTCTCATTTGAATCGTATTCAAATACTTACAAAGGCTTGGCAAAAACAGTCATGCTTGTGTTCTATTTGAGCAGAAAATATTTTCCTAATTTTTGTTATCAAGAAAATTAACATTGCAAATAAACATAATATGAATAGGGGATTCACCTCTCGTCGATAAAATACTACGTTCATTTTGAAAATAACTTCATAGTCATTTCCATTTCATTGGTCACATCTGCAATGCGATGGGCAATAATTGTGCCAGGGTAAAGGAGTTCATGCCTATACTCGCATTTCAAAGGGTCCTTTCACTTTAATGCCAATTTTCATACATGTAAACGACTTTTTTGTGTCATTCGAACGACTAGGCACTATTTCCCCTTGTCAGCGATGTTCTAAAAAATAGTGAAAATTAGTTTCACAATATTAAATACATCTTTAATGGTTGCCTGCGCAAGAGCACCCCCCCCCCCATCACCTACCCACCCACAAATACATGTATATATATTAGTTATGAAAACAAAGGCTGCCTTATAATGAAAAATAACAAATATTTTAATAAAATTTGAAAAAAGTCAAATAATTTTACAAAAACAAAAAAGAAAAAAAAACACGGGTAAAGGTGAGACAATGAGACATCTGCAGGTTGTGAGGACAAACTTCAGGGATTGGAAGCCCATGTCGAGAACTTAACAGTAACAATTTTCAAAAAAAAAAAAAAAAAAATAGAATAGGTTGCTCCTGTAATATAATTTCATTCATAAAATTATGTGCAACGATTTCGAATCAAAACACGCTTCGGTAAAGAATGGGAGATAACTCCTCTCGCACTCTCGTAATGTTAAATCTGTGAAGTAGGACTTGCTGTAAAATATTTAACTGGAATCACCGGCTAGTCATATTCTATTGTTATAAGGCTTCCAATCTGACCACAGTCTTGTCCTGGGAATCAAAACTTTTAATCACAACCACATATATTCAGGTCATGCTAAATGAATGATTTGACTGGAGGATCCCCCTATGCGATGGCAGTTTTTACTTTTGTAGCAACCTGCCCCATAATAACGTATAATACAGATTCTACAAAATTGCATAGTTTCTTTTATTCTGATGATTGATTGGTATTGTATGCATAGGCTTGTTACAAAAATAACAATTTCGATATAATGAGGTAAAAAAAAAGACCCTGAACCCAGTTTGAAAACAGAGGTAATGATATCCCTTCATACATAAATTCTCACATACTACAACCGATGGTTAATTAACCAATCACAAATAAGTACACAATTTACCCGTGCGGTCATTTTATAAATCACAAATGTCACACTGATTAGTTGGGGTGTAATGCTTGAAGCTAAGCGTGGATGAAATAAATAATGTACTGGTTAATAATGCATCACGGTAACGCCCTGATCAACCAGTCTCGTGGTATATCACAAAAGTGTACTTTTAAGGCAAAGCAATGCTGGAGATCGTCTCAAGTTTTTATTTCGATAAATCTGTCTTTGGTCTGTATCAATGTCACTAATATCAGCACCTTCTTTTAAAAGTTTTTTGACTGCTAGGGTATTATTATGTGTTGCTGCGTAAAACACGGGCGTTTTGTTGCTGAAGTCTTTCCTATTCACGTCAGCGTCGTACTGAATAAGTAGTTGTATAATGCTGACGTCACCACGATACGCAGCTAGGTGGAGCGGTGAACATCCACCCGGAAGATTATCTGGTTGTCCCATTCTGAGATTTGCATCAACACCACAACGCAGAGAGATTTTTACCAATTTACGAGCTCCGCGAAGAACGAACGCGTGGAACGGGGTCCATCCTTCTATATCCGTAGATAATACCTGTTTTAAATACACTCTATCGGTCTTTTCCAATAGTTTTGCCTGTTCCACTAAACTGTCCTCGTTTCGTTTCAACTGACCGAGAAACGCAACCGCGTCACCGGATGTAGAAGATGCTTTCAAACTCTTCCTTGTTGTCATGGGAACTGCATCGACCAGCATAACCTCGGCTACCATTGATCAATTCAGTCTTCTAAATATGCAAACCTGAAAAATATAAGAATTAAATGAGTTAATTTTTTCGAATTGAAATGCAATATGTCAGGGCTAAATTTGTCTATTGCAAGTCTTTATTTTGGCTTCAAATGTAATATAAACTATTATTTTAACATTTATTAACATGAGCTCATAATCAACTTTCTAGACCATCGGATGGCAGAGATTTAAATTGATAAGAACGCCCAGGTATTTTTTTCACCAAAAATTAACGATAAAATGGATAGTCGAGACTAAATTTCGCTTGTCCTGTACCGTTCCTACTATTAAGAAAAAATCCTGAGATTTTAGTTCCCAATTTCCGTCAATCAATTTTGTTTAAGTAGGCAATTCATATACTACAATGTAAAGAATTAGCCGAATTACATTGCATTTAGTACTGTTCGCTATATTTGCTTTCATATGAATGATTTTTTGCACACTTACATATACCGTTAAATTTGAAGACATAACCTCAATCCCACGTTTCTGTCCAAAAACGGACTATGATAAACGTTGCTACGATAGTGTTTCACAAATAGTTATTATTCAGTAAATATATATCTAGTAACCGCTTCTTGAAATAGTCAATTTATGTAAGTTCTATGATATATCCTTTAATTAACTCGTCAATATTACTTGTTTTTTACAATAACCATTTTCCTGCATAGCAACCCTTTGGGGTATAATATATGATCTACACAACTACATAATTTCCGTAACTGCAGACGTGAAACATTATCGTCATTGGTTTGGTGATTTGCCGTGTTGGCTAGACGTCAGAATCTGACCACCGGCATGGCGGCATGTTTATGTAAGTTGGTATACAATATCCCCCATGATACGGTATATTATTATACAAGACTTGTTACGTCGATAACGTATAAATAAGATTTCCCGATACAAGAACACTGTGATATCACTTAATTGTAAAAGCGACGTTAAATCAAGTTATTTTACAAATAAATTAACACCTTGATATAGTTTTTGGTACGGTGATAAGACATGTATAAGATCTCTCGTAAAGTAAAAGCTTTCCCTTGCTATGAAATGAATCGTCAATGGTATATCTAATGTTTACAATCAATACATGTATATAAATAAAGCAGGAAAACATCAGGTGATACAGATCAGTGGTCATATTATTCATACACATTCGTTATTCACCCTTTATCACACCACAACTCCAAGTCACGTGATACAGAATGTCGATAAGTTTTTTTAAGGTGTGGTCTATGATATTATAGTTTGCTTTTGTTTAATTTTATTTGTGTAGTTTAAACCTATTTGTCTCATCTTCGTCATACATAATCATTATATCTATTATTATTTAAAGGCACTGTTTCCATTTATACGTGTATATGATTTGTTAATGTATTAAAGCCGATTTTGAACATTTGTATATATACGGTAATGTCGACAATGGTCATTCTTATGACCTAGTAGACAATTCACGCCGATTTTTAGATCACTTCGCAAAGAACCTTTACATGAGTACCCGGATGGTATCTTCCTCGCAAAGATTCCAAACAACGGGGAATTACGATAAGATTATTATTATTAAGATGTATTCCTCGTTGTTTATAAAGCCACAATATGTTTGAAGGAAGCAGGAAAATGAGGGATAGCATATGTACTAAATGACAGCTTACCACTTCCTTATCAATTTTCTATGATGACATTTAAACAACCCCGTACCATAGAATTGAATGAAATCAGAACGATGTGTCGAGATCGAGATCGAGATCGAGAGAGAGAGAGAATCCGCTCAACACAAACTAAGTTATTTTGGGACATAGTTCATGTCTGTTTCACTGATTCCCTTGCGTGTAAGGGTCTTCAGAGAGTAACATCTCAACACAAAATTAGAGACATACATGTGGTTCAATTTGATTTCACCAACAGGAGAACCCCTGGATGGCCCACGAGGTTGGAAATCAAGTTTTAAAGAAAAAAGTCAAGCATACCCTGTCGCGCGCTATAACCCTCATGTTAAATGTTTCATTGGTAAACAAAGCTTTATTTTAATGCCCCTTCCCCCGAAACAAACCGACCTAATCAAACACCTTTTCAGGCCGGAAAGTCGTACTTACCGAAAACACAAGCTGATGGGAAGGCGGCATCATCCATGTCTAATTAAAATTTCACAATCTTTCCTAACTCATACCAGATTTATTGATTTACGCAACAATGAAAAACAGATTTCATACATACGCCCCGTCGAACTACTCATTATTGATTATTGACTATCGATTTATAAATTGATCGATATCAAACAACAGGTTAAATGACTGTAGTAATGACTAATCATTAGATCTAGTGTTGTATATAAAAGTACATGTATTACTCACAAAAAACAATTCGTGTAATGAAGCCGTTGCAGATACGGGTAAATAAAATATAGCTCCAGTACGCAACAATATACCAATATACAGAGTTTTGTCTTCAAATCTTAAACTCGGTTAAGAGATATCACCGATTTTTTTTAAACTACATGTACAAATACACATAGATATTAAATTATTTGTGTCATACATGAAAAAGCCTATCAGTGAAATTGGGGAACGTGACCTTAAAGTGTAAGTGTAAAAAGCGGGCTGTGTATTGTCACCGTGAAACAGTTTATGGTACCCGCAGTGCCTCTACTAACAGCACAATTCTCCCTTCCCCCCCCCCCCCTCTGCGCGGGAATTTCGGTTGTCTTTTTGGTCAAGAATCGCAGGAAGTAATTACACTTGAATTATGATGATCGCATATCAAATTCCCTTTGACCAATGGTCAACTCCTTTCAATTTCAATCAGATGATTTTGACATATTGGGCTCTTTTACTATTAAGATCATCGGATTATTATCAAAATTATGTAATAGGTCAAGAAATGTCATGGATTTAAAATTGAAGTCAATATGAGAGAATTAATGGACCATGCAAATTCTGAAGTAAAAGTTATATATAATTCACCCGAATCAATAATATATAGATAAGGCTAGAATATTAAGGGGCAGCGGCAAACCACAATGACCAGAAGTTAACCTTTAAAGTAGCTAAGTCTCTAACTCAATATCATCAAAAATCTTCAACATTGAAAACACGAATTATTTATCAATTTAAATCATGATTGATGCTGTGATCTTACCAAAAAGAAGGGCTCTGATGTCCAACATTAAGACAAAATAAAACATTTTACCATTGGTACACGAATCGTGTATCATAATGCGTTCCAGCCCAAGTTTTAACTAGAGACTCGAGAGACTTAGACTGCTGGCTTATTTCGCCGAACACAATTGATTTGAAATTAGAGTAAAAACAGAAACCCTTGAATGTAAATCGGTTTATATACATTCATATTCCAGAATTCTATGCCTTGCTACCCACTTGTGTCAATTTCTAGGTCCTAAATGTTAGCGATTTAGCTCCTTTAAAGTTTTAAAGCCCCTCGATGTAGTGCTAAGTTAGTTCTGAACCTCTAGAAACAGTCGCAGCTAAAATGAGCTAGACCTGTTTGAACGATGTTTATAGACGTCAACACCAGAGGAAGTATCGTCTGGAGTAATCACCATGACTCAAGCTAAGAAGATTAAATAGATAATCCATCTGTTTACTTCTAGTTATTAATCCGATTGTACGATGGGTGTCACCCATGTCTTATACATGTATAATTTTAATTTAGATAAAACCTTTGATAGATGTAATAACATTAAACAGCTAATAAATATATTAATAATATACAAAAATGATAAATATATTAATAATATACAAAAATGATATTAATAATATACAAAAATGATAAATATATTAAGAATATACAAAAATAATAAATATAGATCTCCAGAGTGCCAATTAAATATTTAAAAAAGGGCACTAACTCTTAACTGGTTAGCTCTTAGAAAACTTGTTTTGGGGATTGTGTTTTTTTTTAGCATTGTTTAATGAACTGATGATGTTCGTTACTGTTGCGTTAGGAAGTCGCATGGGAGAAATTTACAAATCTGAAATTAAAGGATTTGGGGTTTAACATCCTACTATACTGTGGGAAGTTTCAAGGACAAAGGGCCAACGGCATACTCAAATATCGAATTTCAACTGTCAAGGCATCTTTGACGCTCACTCCAGTATGTAGGCCTACACTAACACAGACCTGAAACCATTTCCATAATCAAGAAGTATATGTCATTGAAAGGGGTGGTTGCGTCCGCTATACGGCTACTCAGCAAACCCCCGAAAAACAATCACCCTTACTTCCGTGAAGTGTATAGTCAGCAGATCAAACAGTCATTGGTTAACTCACTTATTCTTGTTATTTTATTGCCTCGCCATTATATAACATGCAACAGTTTGATCATGCGCAACCTTTAACCTTCCACATAATACAATGAGAACTGTCGCATGGAAACCGCATTGCGCTATATTGCCACATTTCTACTAGCCGTCTTGCAATATCTCAATATAATACAATATTTGAGAATTGCGTAATATTTTGTATACTATAATAAGACATGAACAAAAGGTACGCGAAAAATAACAGACAGGCTATATAGGTTACGATCGGTTAATTGGTGATGTCTCTATAACGTATTATCGCCATAACAATCAATGAAATAAAACCTGTTCTCCTCATCTTTGACAATTAGAGAGTGAAATTTTAATAATATTGTTTCGACAAAACATTAATATTGTTGCAGGCCCAAAAAAATACTAGAAGTAATTTGTGAGTTATATGAAGTCACCACATGTGTAAGTGGTATAAAGTGTTCATGAAAGATTAAGTATGGTCTCGCCTTATGTAAGTTACCGGTCGTATATAGGAGATACACAGTCATGTACTATGTCTATAATATGTTTATATTGTAGGGATATTTTATAGCCTTGCCATTGGGTTTAACGTACGGCTTTTATATCTATTATATATATTATTTATAACTGTAATAATATTTGACCTTGTAAATATATTTATATATGGCTGCACAAGCTTTCTGACGCTCATTGAACTGGAGTTTATGACTAGCTGGCCTGAATTTTAATACTATATTTCGCACACCGTCGCAACGCCATAACATCAATCATCCCCAATTTATGAAATACATGAATGGGACATATCCCAAACTAGAATCCTTCATCTCTTAGATTATCCGTATATATACTTAACATATTGAATTTCATAGCAATGTGTGGTAGAAGTATTTTCCAAGGGCAGCGATATTTCATGGACCATTTTTCGAATTCGAACTGCCAAGGGGTCTTCAACGTATTCGATTACACCCCGCCCCATGTGAACGGCCAAAAAGCACATGCCTTATCAACGCTGTAGAAAGTACCGAACGGGAGATCACAACATCTGACCCAATCTCGAAATATCAGATAAATGGCAGTTCGTTGAAGTCGAATAGATGCTCCACCTTTAATGGTGGAAGTTCTCAAACATAATATAAACAAGCGATACACTGTATCCCTGTCTGTATGTACAACTTATGTTGGAATAAGTAAATATCAATAAAATCCTCCGGGATGCGAAATAGGCCTACATCGTTAGAACCCAGGGCCCTGTTTCACGAAATTTTAACTAAAGATAAAATCCAAATTTTAGCGGATACTTCAATTTTGATTGGCTAAGAACTAAAATCAGTCTAATATTGTCCAATCAAATAACTAAAATTCAGATCTTATCTTAGTTAAAATTTTGTGAAATAGGCCCCTGTTTGTTTACCTTGCAATTTTAAAAACATTGTTTACGACAATGATGACCTTGCTATCAACATGAAAATCGCGACAAACAGTTTACCGAAAAAAAAACGAGGACGCCCGGTTGTCAACATGCTGTGATATATTGTGGTTAATTTCCGGAATGTAATCGCGGACTTAATATCAACAGGATAGATTTAACTTCAGTCAGTGTTGTTCGCTTTTACCATTAAGATTAGGGAATCGATAATCTGCCGCAATGAGGCCTATTTCCGGTCAAATTACTATACGACATGTCTGCTACTTTACGGCTAAATTGATCTACCAGATTTCAAGGACTTTTACATTCTTTACAAAATATCGTTTGAAATGAAACATGAAAATCTGCGATAAAATACATCGTTTTGTTTTAAAATCAAATATTTTCAGAAGTTTCTAAAAATGCAAGTGCTAAGTCTGCCTATTGCAGGCTCTCTTATTATCTGGCTTCAACTGTTATATGAATTATTATTTAGACATTTTATTTACACTGGATGGATGGATGATACATTGAATGTACTGGACCATCTGCACGGTTAACGTTAAATTGAACGTCACTCAATACTTCAAACATTCATAACTACACTCAGGATAAAGTAATTTCACAGGAATTTTCAATATATTCATTTTGCATTATCTAGTTCTGAACTTTTATAGCACGAACGGTCAGCTATTTATCCAAATCTGGGGGAGGGGGTAACGTCCATTCGACACAAACTAGGTCATCTCAGAACTAACGTATGGTTCAGTTTTATTTCAATTATAAGTTTGTGCGCAAGGTTCTTTAGCATTGGGGGGGGGGGGTAACCGAAGGGGCCACAGATAACCTACGAGGTTGGACAGGCGATAAATTACGAGGTTGGGCGGGCGAACCTACTCCTTCTCACGCACAACCGGGGAATCAAAACCACGCCAGTTGACTCGATGACAGACGTTATGATACAGCACGCACGTGCTCGCCATTCGGCCATTCAACCCCGGGCATTCTAGACGAGGGGTCTATTTAAACTGTTCAGCAAATTTGAAGTGGAACTTTCAAAGTAAACAACTAGTTCTTTAAAATATGTGACAGGGCAGTTTTCCGCACAGACCGTCATAAAAGAATCGTACTAATAATGCACGAAACTAGGTCTAAGTCAAGGAAAATATCTCAACACAAGTATTATTGCTTAATATTTATACTTCCTTCAAGAAAGCAGGTCATTTTATCGTCTTTAAGTGTAATATAACCAACAGCTCTTTCATACAAAGAACAAGGAAGGTCGGGTCATTATGAATTTCAAAAAAAGGTTTGAGTCAAAATGGGTACTGTTGTTATTATAGAATTAAACACATTTGAATTTATAAAGACCGTCATAAGCATGGCACAATAACAAACTAATGTTACGTACAACCGAAGAATCGAACCCACGCTAATGACATACCTTATGATACAGTGCGATCGTGCTAATCATTCGACATCCCCCCCCCCAATTCTCGTGAGAATAATTATCTAAATACATTGTACTCGAAGAAATAAAAACGAACAGCAATAAACCAGGGGCGGTATTTATAAAAATTCTAAGAGTTGGTTCCAACTCTTAACTGTCAAAAATTACTCCTAACTTTGTAAATTTTCCTAAGACCTATTTATAAAACATTTTACTTTAAGAATTACTCCTAACTATGACATATATTTAGGAGTCCTCCTGTAGCACTCCTAACTTGTTAAAAGTACTCTTATCTTGGTTAATATGACCGTCCGTGTACGCCGCCTAACAATGTCGAGTTGATAAGGAGATATCGAATGGACATGGGTTTTATTCTTTTTGTGACAGATTTAGTTCGGCATCTACTTACGAGTTCTCCTAAACGAAATTTCTCAATCGACGCTGAGATGAAGATCGCCATTACGCTTCGTTTCCTAGCTACTGGTAAAATGCAACTGTGTAGTGGTGACAGTGAGTAGAGTGATTGCAGAAACGTTAGATGTACTGTCTGATCTGCATATTGTTCAGAGATTCCTATCGATGCCCATATCGCAACAGGAAACTCAACGACACTTGCAGGATTCCCCGGTGTCGTTGGTGTGATAGATGGGACACACGTCCGTATCCTAGCGCCTTCACAAGATGAAGCTGAGTTTGTTAATCGGAAAAACTATCACTCAATCAACACTGAGTTATAAATAACTTCAGGGAATCCCCGGATTTCCCATGGTTACATCGCTAAGAGTTTGGTTAGGACCCAAAGCTTACATTTAGTTAAAAGTAACTCTAAGACCCTTTATAAATATTTCTAAAGAGTAACTTTTAACTAAATGTTGTTTTAGGAAGTCTTAGAGTAAAAGTTATGAAAACTCTAAGAATTTTTATAAATACGGCCCCAGATGTGTATTTTATTACTAATACTGTGCACAAGGGGTTGTCAGCTTTGGGGGAACCTGGAGGACCTGTAGAAAACCCACGAGGTTGCACAGGCGAATATACTCGCTGATTTGTGCAAGCTGGGATTCGAAACCACGATGCGTGACTCAATGACAGAGATAACGATCTAATGCGCACGCCATGGATGATTTGGCCAGCCAACCCGTAATAGACATTAAAGTTTAACTATCAGTTCACTAATTTTAATTTCAAACTTGGCATTCTGTGTCAAACAAAAAACAGACAGTTCAATCGCAACCTAGGCTTTGATAGTGTCATCCCAACACCAATCAAATCGACATTTTTAATTTGGACCAGATCAGAGTGTTAACAACTTTTAAATATTCTTCGGAAGTTGATCTATACAAATATAAAGTATATACAACTGAACAACATCATTGACTTATAGATAAATCAAAAGAGAGAGAGAGAGAGAGAGAGAGAGAAATGGGGTTAACGTACACTCGACACAAACTAGGTCATTTTGGGACTAACATATGGTTTTCAATTTTATTTCAATAAATCGCTAGCCCGTAGGGGTCTTTAGCAGTTGGGGGAAACCGGAGTGCCCGGAGGAAACCCACGAGGTTAAGAAGGCGCCCCGATCTCCATGCCACATACGCTCACACCAGGGATCGAAACCACAGCCACAAGCCAGAGGTGACTGACCAGCTAGAGGTCGAAGCGCGACACTCTAATCCACTAGGCCATCCCAACCCCAAAATACATCAAGAGTGGTATCAGGTGTTCTAAAAAGAGTAAATACTACCGAACCCTTTACCTCTTATTAATAAATGGATTAATAAATATCACACGATTGGTCTATTATAATATAAACTTACTCGTCAACTTGCTATTCCTCAAGGTACGTTATTCTAATACTTCACCATCACTTTTTGCATAGATATAAACTACAAACTTTCATCCATAAATCAACTTGTTGAAGATCTCAGTCGACTTTAACTTACGCAATTGTATACTAAACGTCAATCTTTTAACAAAACACTCCCTGCATAAAATATCATCGGCAGCTATCTGTACATGCAACATTAAAATCGTTTCAAAGTTCAATACCTCAATGGTATTACAACACGTTTAAAAGTCGTTTCCTGTTGCTGTAAACCCAACAACAATAGAGCCAAAACAAGTCAGATTGATTAAGATAAGCCGATTAAGTGATTATCGTTTACATTATACAAATTACCTAAGTTGTTAACAGTTTGCTTTGAATACAGTATGTCCCAACCCAGTTCAGCAATTTTGATAGCCCAGACGTTTATTTACTCTACTGGTCAGTGAAAAGGGATCCTATAATCGGGCCAAAAGTACCAGATGTACCAGAAAAGGGGCTATAAGTAACACTTACATGTGTTGTGTTATAGGCCTCTTCGAAACCAACACGGGCATATTTTTTTCAGAATTCGCTTGGGCGCGATGGGGTTTGAAAAAACGGACTATACCATGACGAGGTCAGGTAGGCGACGCTATTTTGTGACTCTCGTTGACCCCCTATTTCGTGTTATTTACTACCTGGTATCAAAAAGATAATGATACCTTTAATTGTTCACGGTTGTTGTAACATTTATTGTAATCATATGATATATTATCACTCCACCCTGTAGTAAAGTATACAAATGTAACACAAGTTTACCATCTATGTATCAGGTTTTCTGGAATGAGTAACATTACCCCACGACGCATGTCTTTATTTCGTATCGTGTTTAATTACCCCTTCGTGGTCTATTACGCACACCAGTTGCATTTATTAATGGTTGTCAATAACGATTGTTTTCACGCGAACGTCACTAACGATAAAATGCCCAGATAAAATGGTGGTCCTCCTGGTCTTTCTATCGAACAACAATGTGATCAGTCCTGTAACAATAATATCTAATTTATTCATAAGTCAGGGATTATCACCTTACGTTATTCATCAAGTGTCAATGAAGGGAGTTTTACGTTAATCCCAAGGACAACTTGACTTATGGTCGCCGGATGAATAATATATATGAAGTTCTATCTACGACCACGTATACACAAGTCCGGGAATTGTTTAATTGTATACTGACCTTCATGGATTAACTCAAGTTATATATCACCCTAGTCCATTCAAGCATACATTATTTATCTCATGATATCATATTTTATTTTACGTAAATGTGTTATTATTTCCACGATGCATTTGTGTTCTATTTAATGTGATATCATGAATAATATAGAAGTCACGAAGTGGTAGCTGGTTATGTCCCTGATTAAAGTATGGCTCTATTGTTTGAAACATTAAAGTGGATAAAAACTGGCCTAAAAGTTCGCAATTATGTTATTTTACGTAAATGTTTGTAATAAATAGTGAGCGATTAAAGAATTCAATGAATTCTCTCCCGACTTCGGACCCATTGCTATAGGCTCAGGGAGAGGTAAGTCGCGCGACACAAACGTGACCGCTTTTGGTCGATTTTTTCTATAGGAGAGGTATTCCTTGGCAATTACAATGTTCTAGGAAGGATTTGGAGCAAAATTATGATAAATTAATTAGTTTGAATATGTTTTTAGTCCAAATAATATATCTTCAAATCACCCAGTTTGTACGCGGGAATGTACCTTTAAATCTTTGTCTATTATACGTATAAGTAACAGGTAACAATTCTATGGAATACAATTAGCCTATTACAGAGCGACGTTTCGACTAAGCTTCTCTAGTCATTATCATTCATATACGTAAGCAGTCCACGGTTCAGTCCATGGTCGCCCACTCAATTGGTTGGACTGTCTTCCAAACAAGAAGTTGAACAACGTGAATTGTGTATGACGTTGTTCATATTTAATGCCGCGTGTTGCACATTACCATTTGAAGCCATTGGGCAATAAGAAGGCGTTTAAATGCCATGTGATACATCTGCCTATGCGATATAACTGCCTATGGGATACAGATTCATGTGACATTGTGACATGCGTGCCCCTTCCCCTTCTTTCCCCACAGATTAATGATATTATTACCAGGGGCACCACAAGGCATTATTCTGAGACAAAGAGGTTTCATTAACATTTGCATTACTTATATTTCATCATGTAAATAAAATATCAATAAATGTTTGAACGCGCAGGACCATCCCCAACAAGTGCTTTCACCTTTAAAGTAAATCTTACTAATCCAATATAATCCCAACTGCCAAATAAATAATATTTAAATTTATTTCTTATTTGAGGCGGAGTTCGCATATCTAACAAATATAAGTCAACAAGACTTCTAGATTAGCGGTTGAACTCAGTTTTTTGTAAAGCACAGTACTGTTGTCCTGTAGACAACAAGACAACATCGTGTCTGTTACTGACACATTATTTATAAAACTTATCAATCAACGTGACACCATGACATCTGACAAGTTATATTTTTAAATGTCAACTACATGTAAACTAATTTCCTTTATAAAATTTAATATTTGACGTATTTTATTATGTTATTTTTAAAGTTTATGACATTTGTAGAACAGCATGTATATAATGAGCACATCCAGTTGTAAATTAAAGATACATTATGGGAGATTTTGACCAGGAGTTAGCCATTCTTGCTATAAAAGTTCAAAAATAGATGTTGAAACAAGAATATATTGAAAATTTCAGTCAAATAACTTTATCCTGAACAAAGTTGTTACCACTATAATTTTTTACTAGAAATGGTGGTTAAAATCATCGACACCCTTTTCCCACTATGGCCGATTGTTGATTGACAGGCGTTAACTCCACCTACATAGTCTCGATCATCAAGTAATGTTTAAACGGTATCTAGTGAAGCTTGTGTATAGCCTCGGTCATCACTGTCTTTTATGAATAATTTCCGAAAGTATGATGACGTCAACGTCACGGAGAAACCCCACCCACGACGCCATAGTGATTAAATCAGTCGACGAAATCCTGTTTTAATCCGAGCCCAATCCAAGCCATCCGTGGGTCTACAGTGTTCATTTTGGGCTTGTTGTTTAAATAAAGATCTAATTTATAATTTCTATGACATCTGAGGCTCAAAGGAAGACCGACAAAAGTCAGTTTTTGCTCTTCCATAATGTATGTTTAATAGATTCTCAAGTCAATGTTGTTCCCGTTTTAATTAAAACTTTTTGTTATTTCTGTTCAATTTAATCACTTTATAAAAGCGAGAATTTCACGTTTTTGTGTTATATTTTTAATATGTATTAAAATAAATCCTTAAAATAGAAACAGTCCTATTATTGCCGGTTGAGAAATTTCCAAAAATGTAATTTTCAACTTCAAAATCAAACGTTGAAGATAGCTATTGCATTGGGGGGTGGGGGTGGGGCTGGGGGTAAGAAAACTCAAGGGAGGCAATGGTGTTATTATTATCTGTGTGAACGATTTTTAAGTGTGGAAAAAAATGATTATGTTTTGACTCTCTTAGAAAATATGAAATTATCGCTTAAAGGGAGGAAAGTTGCTAACTCAATGTCACCCAAAGTCTTCGACATTGTAAACACGGCTTATTGATTAATTTCAGTCAACATTGATGAAAAGGTGGGCTTCTGGTATCCAATATTTAATACAAAATGAAAATTTTAAAATTGGCACACGAATCGAGTGTCGAAATGCTTTCGAATGCAATTTGTAATGAATTGACTCGATGAACGAGCTAAACATATCCGACAGGAGAATACTAACGGGAATTCTCGTATTTAAGCCCTCTCGTTATAAAGCCATGGGCTCAATAACGAGTTGAAATTTCGAATTGATGTACATTATACTTTTTGAAGAAAGGGCCCATCACTAACATGTTCAAATTAGAAACTAAGCCAAGGGCTTAAATACGAGAATTCCCATAGACTGCATGGAAAGACCAACCGCCAAAGACTGTCATTCAATGTTGACACTTTTCGTATTTCGCCTAACGAAACTACAGTAAAAATAGAAACCATTAAATGCCAATATACATACATTCATATTTCATTATTATATGCGTTGCGACCCATTTGTGTCAATTTCCTTTCATATCTAGGTCTATGACGGCATTAGTATATAATGCCTTAGACCTTGATTAGACAGCCAATAAAATGTCGCCTTATATAGAAATCATTGAGCCAAAGTGGAGTAAGCTGCAGAAAATAAAACAGAACGAAATATTGGTGTAATTCTAATTACATGTAGAACAACGGCAACGTTTCTGAGATGTAGGTTTCCCCTCGACCAATTCTACGTTATCTAAACGAGTTTTAAGGACAACAAAAAAAAAAAAAAAAATTAAATATAGACTAAAATTGCATTAAATAACTTTATAAATTCAGATTACCAGAGAATGAAATGTTTTATTAAGCCCACTTTTCGTTTAATACGGCGCCGGGTGAAATAAAGATGTAGATACAAATAGATTGTTACATAAATCTGACACTATTTTCAGTTAATTGAGCTATATATAAGTCTACACCCTTGGGCTTAAAACGATGTGAATCTATATGTAGTGCTAAAATTTTAATTTTGTAAGAAACATTTGCATGTGGATTATAACTGGCCCTTGAAAAAGCCAAAATAAAATGTTGAATTTGCTTGGTTGGTCTGATGCATAATGTTAATTTGTAGCATGAACTTTTGAACTTTGAACTTGATTACAGGCGATGCAAAAAGTTTGAAATAGTCAATAGATATAATATACAGATACATGTATAAATGTTATGGTAATAGATGATAATAAATGATAATACATAGATGATAATAAAGTATATAATCCAAGAGAAAACCCCAACACAATACATATTAAACGATTTTATTATAGTACACACTATGAACGATAGTTCTCTCATTTCATTGGGCAATATCAATATTTTCTAAAATAAAGCATTTTTCTAAATTATTTTTTTAGCAGATGAAATGGTCCAACAATAACGCGAAATATATTATCTACGGAGAAATGTATAAGCTGGACACCACAGCGGAAAGTTATGTATATGATGCCATTTTTATTTGACGCGTGTTTACTGATTGGGGTGTTGGGTAGCTGAATTGCCTAACACATTGGAAATAGATACGTGGGGAGGTATCGATTCCCAGTTTGTGCCTGTAAGGTAGCCTGTTCAACTTCGTGGTGAATTTTCTCCCGATCCATCGGTTTCGTCCCACATGCCCAAATGAAGTATTGATAGTTCCAAAACGAGCTCTCTCTCTCTCTCTCTCTCTCTCTCTCTCTCTCTCTCACTTACGTGCTGATAATAGTATATCCACGACCTGGGAATTAAGTTCCACCCGGACGACTGTGCGCTATACTTTGCTCCCTACCCCCGTCTTGCGCAACATTCTGCTATTCCGTCGAATTGCATGTCTATATACCCTTTGTTTTAAACTCGGAAATGGAAGAGAGGGAAACTTCAAATCTTTCAAAGTACGACATCGGTGACATCAGCATGTCTAGAAACAGTACGCATACACTGCCCCGTGTACGATTCTAGTCAATACTCATAGATATAATATGACACACGACCATCTGTCCAGACACGATTTCTAAATGCCATTATCAACTGGATTGACCTACATATCTGGATATCATTTACTACCAGATTTTATCAGATATTGAATTTAAAGATTAATAATGGCTAATCATATCTTCTGTGCATATTAAATATTGATATCAACAAAAAATATAAGCCAATTTTAACTCATCATCACGAAGGCCTACGAGCATGGAATATAAATCACGATAATTTATGCAATTACTTATAATTATAAACCTTATGGTCTAAATTACACTAATTAGACCACTTGGCCACCCAACCTAGTATTATTATAATTTAATAATACCATACCTTTTGAGCTTCAAATGTCTTTAACTGCTTCTGCACATTTTCGGTCTTGACCTGTGTAACGATGAGGTTATTGTTTCTGTTGGGCAAGTCACGATCTAAACTCGGTTGGCTAAAGTGTTATAGTGTCTCGCCTTTTAATGTTAATTGCTGACAACCCAAATTTGACAGTTATACAAATCAATATAACAGGCGATTGTTACAAATCGAACAACTATAATAAAGTTATTTACGCCAATCCCCTCTAAGTTCTTATACAAATACCATTCAGTTCCTTTAAATCCAAACTTGTAAAGTGAAAGTTCAAAATTGAATACTGCTTCTAAGAAGTTGTATGTTGATCCCTCTTTATGTTGGTCTATATCTATCTATTGAACACATCAAACACTAGTATATCCGGCTTCCAATGGCATGGTTTACTTACACTTACAGTACATACACAGTGCTAGATTCTTATTCATACTATTATAATATAACAGTTTGATTTTCACTGTTCATTTGAATATAAACACATGACCCTGTAAGTCACGAAACGACCTTGTCGCGTACCGATTTTGTCAGACGATATCTTCTCTATTATCAAGTAGTTTTATTGAGTATAGCCGTTTGTTTACACGGTAGATAAAAAGCAATATAATGTCTTATCTGTCTATTTTTGGCAACAACAGCAGTCGCGCGAATTGTCACCTGAGGTGTGACGTCACTAATCCAGGTTTCCCGGTTTGTAGTCTCGTTTGTCCTTATATCAAATTGAGAAGAGATTAAGACTGCGAACTCACGCCACTTGACTCAATGACAGACCTTATGATACAGCGCACACGTGCTAACCATTGTTTTATTTGTAAATTATGGAATTTACTTTGATGATTTACTTTTATAAACGGTCTATAGAAATAGTACATTGTTTGATGTTAAATAAATAAATAAATAGATAGATAAATAAGTAAACAATGTTATGTTATGTTATGATGTTTAGTTTATATAAATAAATTTAAGATAATGAATCTAAGTTATCTTATCATTATGTTTATAATTGTCAATCACATATGTATATTTTTATTATAAATAAATATAAACACATACAAATGTCATTGTGCACTGGCTAGTATTCCTTCAAAAATAAATATAGGGATCGTGCACGATGCAGGGTATGTTTAAACAATTGTTTCAAATTAAACTAGTCACGATTATCGTAAATGAGGCAGCGTATGATTACCCTACTCATTGTCACGCACAAGCGGGGAATCGAAACCCCGCCACGACTGCCAAACGAAAAGGCTTGCCAGCTTCGGAGGTTCTGGGGCTAGTATTTTCTTTATTGGGAGCACAGTAAAAAAAACAACAAAAAAACGCAAATAATTCAAAGCAGCGCGATTTAATGGTTTGCCATTGTGAATATTCAATTAAACATTGAGAAGATTAGATACATACATCAAAAACTCATTGTGTTATTACAGACACTTTTGTTTTCGATTTGTGTATATTGCCATTTTGGTAGAGGGGTTGGGATGGCCTAGTGGTCTAGAGTGCCGCGCTTCGACATCTAGCTGACCGGTCACCTCTGGCTTGCGGCTTTGGTTTCGAGCCCTGGTTTGAGCTTATGTGGCATGGAGAAAGGGGGCGCCTTCTCAACCTCGTGGGTTTCCTCTGGGCACTCCGGTTTCCTCTCACTACTAAAGACCCTTACGCACAAGCGAATTATTGAAATAAAATAAAACCATGTTAGTCCCAAAATGACCTAGTTTGTGTCGAGTGGACGTTAAACCCCATTTGGCCCCTCTCTCTCCCCATTTTGGTCTAAAATTTAAAAAATAAATTGTAAATTCAATTGACAAAATAAGATACACAGATTGCCAGTCTACCAAATCTTATAGAGGTTTTATAGACTAGCTTTCTCTTTCACCCCTTTTGTATTTCGATTTTTATTCCCGTTTATTTTACAATGAAAGAAATATGTATGAATTTTCATGTTTTTGTGACTATTCATGATCGTAACTTGAAAGGATTATGGAGTGAATATATTTTTACCGGTCAATTATATTTTGGTAAGGGGGGGGGGGACTGTCCAACCTCGTGGGTTTTCTCCGATTTCCTCCTACTGCTAAAAACCCCTACTCGCAAGGGAATCAATCGAAATAACATTGAACAATATGTCAGTATCGAAATGACTTGGTGTGTGTCGAATGGAGTTAAACCTCATTTCACTCTTTTGTCTGACAGGCCGGTCTCCTCTGGCATGCGGTTGTGGTTTAGATTCTTAACCTCGTGATTTACACCGGATACTCCGCTTTCCTCCCACATGAAAGACCACTGCGCGTGCTCTAAGATAATAAAAAATGAAAATAAGACAAGTTGTCTGCGATATCATCGTCGGTGAAAGCGAACGTCACACTGAACATATTTTAAAACTATGGTGGTTTGCACTCGGCAAATCTCGACAGATTTCGGAACCTACACTGTACATCTAGTCTCGGCTGTATGACGAATTCCGCCATATTCGAACTACATATTCGAACTACGGATGAAACATGGCTGCGCCCATGGTGTCTTGGAACTAGGTCCTACTTTAAAGGTCCCGGATGAAACATGGCTGCGCCCATGGTGTCTGGTTTGTTTGTAATAGTGTCAAGTTTTCCAGTTGAAGTAAACCGGCAGTCGCATGTATGGGCGTAGGTACATATCACTTACTGTCATACAGCCGAAACTAGATGTAGGTTCCGAAATCTGTCGAGATTTGCCGAGTGTGGTGGTTTGTAGCTCGTTTTACCCATAAAGGGGGATAACTGCATTTAAGGTTCAGACGCGAGACTCATAATTCAATCGGCATTGATTTCATTGTTAAATCCGTGACACATTTTTGAACATCCCAATTATTTAAAACTTTATACCCATAGAGCTGAGAATTTCACAGTCACCTGATTACAGCATTTAGTGGTATGGAGTGATGGTGCGGTAATGTCAAATAGTTTCATAATATACCCCTACCTCCAGTTGTATGGAGAGATGGTGGGGTAATGTTAAAATAATTTCATGATTAACCCCTCTCTAGTGGGTAACGTTAAATTAACCTCATGTGGCATGGGGAGACAGTGGGGTAATGTTAATATAATTCAATGATTAACTCCTCACGACTAGTTGTAGGGAAAGATGGTGATCTAATGCCAAAATAAATTTAAATTTATCCTTCACTTGTGGTACGGAGAGACGGTGGGGTAAAGTTAAAATAATTTCAAAATTTGTGTAAACATATGTAATAGAGATTGGTAAGTTTAAAAGATGTCTCATATACTGTCTTAATAGATACGATCCTTGTGCCAAAGGATGTCATTATTACCCTGATTATAATTACATATGTATCAAACCAACATAAGCTTTTATTTCTAATGACAAATGAACACATTTGATCATTCTTTTGCCTCTTGTATATTTAAGATGTCTGTATTAAGAAAGAGCTAATTAATAATGGTATTATAACTTTGTAACTAGTTATCAGTTTTCTTGTTTTATTTTTATTGATTACACTAATGTGAAAAGTCGCCATCGGCTGGTACCCACCTTTTACTTTTATGTAATAATTGAAAACGTTTGTTTACATGGTGATACGTATATGAAATATATTTATTATTAGTAGTAGTGTAAAAATGATGTTGTTTTAAGTATTAAGAGGGGAGAAGCTACAAATATAAACACTGTCTGGGATTATTGTTTTAAACCATATTGTTTTAACGTATCATTTCCCATGGCGGTTTTGTTCTTTTCATTAATTGCATGACGGTTCTTCACATTAATTGAATAACAGTTCTTTACATTAATTGCGTAACAGTTCTTTACATTAATTGATATTCTGCTCCAGAACCGTTCCCTCTACTTTGTGCGACTTTTTTGGGGGCATCGATTATTTTTTGTGAATGTAGCTGCAACAGTCTGATTGGATGGTTAGAATTCAGAGTGGGATTTCGGTTACAAAACCATTGGATACTTTAGGAGTTGCTTACACGGGCTAGAATAGCAGAACACGCATTTACGGTTGTTAAATTTTAAAAATTGTCTCTAAGTAACGTAAATGTTTCGGCTCTGCTCTCCACTACGTTACTACTCGCCCTTATAGACAACTAGTATGAAAATAAGGCTTTTCCCTCATCTCCGTTCTAAGACTATTTTTGAATCCTTACCGTCTATTTTTCACCGTGATACTGATAACGCTTTAGTCGCCAAAAGGAATCATTTCTTGTCACATCCGACACAAATTTTTAAAAATCCAACACTATTTTCATGTAGAATTAAGCGATACAAATAGATAAACAACTTTCATTGGAATGCAGCCGCCATTTTCAATCTTCTGCTCAGCCACTATTCCAAATTTCGGAATGGAATTTTACCGTAAACGAAAATTTGTGCTGTACACGGTCACTAAAGTTTTTTTTTATTCAATATGCGTGATTGATTAATACACAAAATCTATAAAACAGAACAATGCATTATATTGACCTTCATAAAATATTTTAAATAGTCTATGTGTTATTCCATGTACAGCGAGAATTTTCGTTTACGGTAAAATTCCAGTTAGATTTTCAAAATTTTCTCCCAACGGTCCCATATTCGTGGACTGTAAACGATTGATTGAAATTCAAGTCAGTCACCTTAGTAAGGCTATATTAGACACCTTTGAAGTTGTTTTTTTCACGGGCTGAAATAGAAGGAAAAAGTGTTGGCAGCCGTCAATATTCTAAAATTTTCTTTTGGGGGGCGGGGGGGTACAAGGTAAGCTCCGCTTCTTGCCTCTTGAGGAAGATCGGTGCCGCTATCTGTAAACCTGAAATTTTTTCGGGCATTGCGGATTCTGACCCCTTAACTGTCATCGAGCCCGTACGCCTATGATTACAGGCCACTGAAGTTGTCCGCAATATGCGCGGACATTTGCGGTTGTATCAGTACGTCTGGTATGTCTAAGCCATCTCAAATCATCCATGTCAGAGATTCGTCACATATATGACCTCTCACCCAGTACTGTGATTGGCTAATGAAAATCGTTCGATCGAACAATTCCCAAAAATTCGCTGAGGAGGCAATCTCTGGGTTTTCCACGCGAGCAACTCCGTCAATATATACGACTTCAATGAAATAGATGGTCGCGCAAAGTATAAACGGCCATTTGCCGGGTTATGCTACCTTAGTCCAAAACCTTGTGGGGAGCAATAGAAGCCACAGATATTATTCAGATTTGGTGTGAAACACTGGGTTTATGAGTGACCGAAGCATATCGATATTCAGTGCTCGACAGTCGACAACCGTCCGTTTCAGGATCATCAACACAGATTATGTATCCTAGTCAGCTATAGCCTCTTTTTAAATACAACTTTAAATCATTCAGGCATGTAATTTGACAGAACACGATACTTTTATGAAAATAATATTAGATTTAATTATAATAATAATAATAATTCTTTATTACCTTGACAGGAATTCGTAAGCATAGACAGGAGTTGAGAAATATAATACAAAATAATAAATAGAAATAAATATTACATAATACATGGATATATGTTGACAAATGACAGCCTATTGCATTTCGTCAGATATTGCTTGGTTTAGTATGCATATGCTTTGGGGGATAAACGATGACTGACATCTTTTTGTTTTAAATTTTGGCACTCTGTAGCGACGTCCTGAGGGTAGTAATTTGTATTCACTATAAAGAAAATGTGTTTCATCAAAGGCTATTTTTTTGCCCACATTTAATACAAATTTATTGTGCAATCTACTGAGTGGAGTGTGCTGAACTCCTGAAATTTTGCTTGCCGTGTTAACAATTTTGTTTAGCTTAGCTTTGTTTTGGACGGTGAGGGAGGGATACCAACATTGAATATAGAAAAACAAAGAATGCTTTGTATAAATGAAGAGTAAAAAAGTGAAAGTATAGTTTGGTTGACGTGAAAAGATCTCAATCTGCGCATGTAATAGAGGCGCTGTTGACACTTTTTATACACTGCGTTTGTGTTTTGGTTACATTACATAAAATTTATATAGCGTAGTTCTCCTACTGTGTAGAGGTTATGTGTAATTTAAATGTTTGTTGCTGTGTACAGGTTATTATTATGCACAGGTAATGTGTAATTTATAGGTCTGTTATTATGCACAGGGGTAATTTAAAGGTCTGTTATTGCGTACAGATGTGATTATTTGATGAAGCAGTGATTAATGACTTACTTCTAAAATAATGTTTTATTTTTATTTTAAATTAACTGAGAAAATATACATGTACTATCGCTGTATATAATAGGCTATTAATATACCACCAATATTCAAAGTTTATTGGAACAGGTATACGTTAAATAGTAATTACTATGTTAAATGTTGCATACCTTGAAATATTACCAAATACTACAAATAGGCCCAAAGATCTGTGTTACAGGAAAAATAAGTTAATTGTGATCTCAAAACAGCTTTTTTTCGGACTTTCAACAGCTATTCTCCTGGAAAAAATTCACTATTTGGCCGACATTCATAAATCTTTTTTTCTAAGTTATCTTCACAATATGTAAATTATGGTACGACCATTCAGTTGGCAGAAAAACAAGAACTTTGTGGTTCAGCAACCGTGTACGGTGTGATAAAAACCTTAAGTACTATATAATATGATCCTGGAACTCGATGCGCAATTGTCTGTGTTATATGACCGTCAAATTTCATGTCGATTGTACTTGAATGAATTGTCGAAGAGTGTCTTTGTCAATAAGAAATTTCGTTGGTGGAATACACTGCTGGATACATAGTGTGTAGGGTTGATCTCTAAGCTTTTACCACCTGGTTTCTACGTTAGAATATACCCAAATCACGCATATTAACTTATTTGAGGTTACCAGTAGTCGCTTAAGCCCGTCGGTACATGGTGGATAAAGCACTGTACTAAATATAAGATTGAGTTATTTATCTGTTGATTTGGGAATTCTATTAATACACATTTCAATCGAGCATAACCATCAACATGTTTTATATATATTTGTTTTAACTTAAAGATATTCTAGATAGTTATATGGTTATTTGACGTTGTTTTACCAACCGTCAAATGTAACTGACTATTTCTTTGTTGGATTAAACTCCACGTAATGTTAAAAGTTTCTTCAGAAACTGTGACGGCCAGCAGTGGACATTCGACGCCTTTATCTTGCAAACACTTCAAACCATCCATCCTGGGTAATAAGTTAAGATGACCAGAAGCTCGTATTATATTCACGTTACCAACTGCTAACGGTAACATTCCATATAGATACACGTCATCAATCCAGAAAAATGGCACGGTGGAGGAAGCCTGATACAGTTTTGAGATCATATCGCTGCTAATTATAACAACAAAACCGTAACAATAACGGAATGGATAACGCTTGTAACCTCTGAATTTGTTCTCGGGTACCGACCACTTTCCCGTACGACGCACGTGACCTCTAACTCCACCTCCACAATACAGAGTCCTGGAAAAATCTCTAGAACTAAAATGACCCAGAAAACGCCACATATCAAAAGCCACGTCATCATCCATTTTAATGACGTATTTCACATTTCGACAGAAGTTTGAAACCCAGTGTAAACCCATGACGCCTTTATACGTTAAGTTCTTATAGTCATCCACAAACGCACCTTGCACCGAGTCGCCATATGTTCTGTGTTCTTTTAGAATCAGATTCTGTGTTTCTTGTTTCTTGACACGACCTAACAAAAACACGATACGCACTTCAACTGGTCGAAACAGCTTCCGGGATCCAAAACTGGACCGAATGTTTTGTCGCCTGATAAAATGATCCGGTGATGTATGGACTAAGATAACTACCATTATCCGAGTCGTTTCCGGACAGATTGAAACATTATTTAATATGTAATCACCTGAAAATATCGGATTCTTTGGTAACTTTATATCAATAGATGTAATGTTCAGTTTCTTGGATAACTTCGTTTTAGAAGCAGGAGTACTTAGATATTTGGAAAGCTTCACACCAGACGAAGAAATGTTTGCATTTTGGAGTATACTTATTTTAGACGGAGACATATTTTGAGTATTTTTAGAAAATATCGTTTTGGCGGATGACACATTTCGGTAGAATTTAGTTGAGGAATTTCTGTGGTAGACTTTAGTTTTTGCATTCTTAGAGGCCTCTGGTGTGTAGTGATGAAATCTCGAATCAGCAGCATTGGTCAAAGATGACTTATTGTCCCTACTTTTTAAAAGTTGTGGGTGTTTTTGATGCCATCGTATCGAAGCTGCACTTTTCAGAATGGTATAATCTGCTGTATTCTCAAGTGTCTTCTGGTAAACTATACTTGAATATAATATTATAATAAAAATGATAGAGGTGACTTTCAAATATCTCATTACACATCTTCTTGCCTTCCACTTCATGCTCGTTCAGCTGGAAAAAACACAAAGTAAAATGAACCTGTATACGAACTGGGAGATGGGGTAAAATGCGACTATAAAAGACGGTGATTAGGGTACAGGGCCATGCATGACTTACGCATATGGTGAACAAAACTCACGAGAAAGACACACGATGCTTACGTAACTCTTAAAGGACCGCGGTGTTTTAATCTTTTTTAAGTCGGATCCATTTGACGGAGCACGTCACCATACTCCGCCCAGCGTTTCGTTTGATTAGAGGTAATCCTTCTACACACTGCTATTATGAGTGGATATTGTTGTTTTAAATTTTGATTGGTCAGTAGTCCGTCTACCAACCAATCACTAGCTGCCCTACAAAAGCTTTACATATAAAACGAGTGCCAATATTGGACCAAATATGTTTACATAACGTTACGTCATGGCTCACGATTTTGTTATGCCCAATTAACCCGTGCATAGCAGAATACTACAGTAAAACTAATTGCGTGACAAACGAGGCTATCAAATCGAATGAAATGTAAACAATACTGTTTGGAAACGAACATACTTTCACCGTTTTTAATATCTTAAATCACTGTCCCAAGTTTTAGGGAAGACCAATAAGGACTGTCATGTTGCCTTACTTAAGTGATAGCTTTCATTGAACGGAAAGAATAGACACACTCCCGCATAAGTTCAACAAACAGACGCTATTCCAGCAATGGCCAGAGAGGGATTTCTCGGGCCATTGCTTCGGGAATATGGCACGTAATTGGCTTGACATGTTAATAAGTTATGTTTAATTTATACTTTATGTAAGATTTAAAGCCAGAATAAAGACATGCAATCGGCAGATTTAGTTTTTACATAATGCATCTTTAAGTATATTACAGCAAAGATATCGGTCTGTAGCCCCGTGTTTACATTGTAGATTAGGTTCATAGTAAAATCACACCCTACTTCTTACAAACTAACACAGGATGAATATAATATTTTCAAACACAGAATGATGTGTCCAAAATAAATTGTTCTCGTTAACATTATTGTCCGGAGCATATTTTCATAGAATGTCCTTTAGATGTAGCACGCATTGGAACTGGGTGAGACGTTGGGCTTGAAAATCGTACATTATTAGTAACGCATATACTTATGTGGTATTGAAAATATACCAACATTGTATGCTCAATATTACAATCAACATAATATAACTTAGACTTACCTAAGGGGAAATATTACTTTTAAGAACAACTGACATTTATTATGGGTACTGATATACACCGTATGAGTGTATGAAGACAGACAGACGGGACACACCCCCATGTATAGGCTACATTTAAGGGATATTTATGCGGAGCTCGATTGGGAGCACGGCCGCGAAGTGCGATCTCTGCCGCGAGAAGTCGAGATTCTGAATGGCCGCAATAGGCTTCCACACATAAGTCTGGTAGCCACATTGATGAAATATATCTTCTTTGATTGGCATTTAGTAATTGAACATATGAACACACGGTACAATATCTTGTGTTCATATGTTCAATTATCAAATGCCAATCAAAGAAGATATATCATTTTCAGCAGGCATCAACATGTATCAGTGCCTATCTTATATTATTGGCATAGTTTTGTATGACTTGTATAATTGTATATGATTTGATATAATTGAATACTACGAAGTATACTTTAATATGACTTGGTATAGCTTTATAATGACATGATATAGCTTAATATGAAATAGAATACTTACACACATACGACTAAGCACTGCTTATAATCCAAGTGTTTATAGATCCGTTGTGTTATATGGAATATGTAGACTGATCCAAATTCATGGATAATTCATGGATATACGTGCCTACGCAATATTTGACTCTACATTTAACATTCGTTTGGATAATGTGGAAATTACGATCATATCCAATTCAGGTCTTTTGTTGAGAAAGTCAACCAAGGGGAACATAATTATTGCAGTGGTTGTAGCCAATTATATAGGTTAAATGCGTCAAATGATATCCACATAACTTGAAATGCAATAAAATGAAATTGGGTTTTAATGTCCTACTGCTCCGCTCCGACTGGGCTAATAAAGACGGGCATGCGCCATACAGTGTGGTACGAGGGAATTTTGCCCGGGAAGTGGCACTATGACCTATTCTTAAATCGAAATCCAGCTGACAAGGGGTACATGTTTCATCCCATCCGAATGACTAAAAACCACGGTAGAAAATTCCGATGAGCTTTCGGATCGAACACGCGATCCCCAGGCTACAATTGAAATGTGCTATATACATTAGAAAACAAAAACATTCATAGAGATAGAAACATTATTTACCATAATGAGACTTTTGATACTTCTTTAATCTTTTATTTAAAGAGCATCGTCCCATTTTCTGGACACGGTTACAAAACATAAAGTATGAATTGAATATAGTAATATAATGAGAATTTATCAGTCATAAGAAGGTGCCTGGATGTTCTTGATAAATTCAAGCTAAATTTAGCTCTGAGGTGTTTGTCACTTATCTTTACTAAAATGCCAGCTTCCACAACCCAGACTCATATCGCCAAAAATACAAAGAATGGAATTTAGAGTAATATTTTGTGTATTGTTTAAATAATTAAAATTTTACATTCAACAAAATTAATGAATACACAACAATTAGCTTATATGTTTTCTCGCTTATAAGCTATAACTTCATAAAAAATATCCCCCCCCACACACACACACACGCGCGGAAGACCATGTTAATTAATTATCGTATTGATTGTTTGTTTTATTTGGAATTTTTCAATATATTCATCGTGCTCACTTAAATAATTTGTGAACTAATTAGTTATTGGATACAATCCAGGATCTTGGAAGTGTTACTGATTATCTTACAGCCCCGCCCCTTGCAGATAACATTATTTTGACGTGATAGAGGATATTGCTTTTCATATGTTTGTTTCAAATTTGGTGTGAAGCATTGGGTACAACCGGGGACGACCACTACTGGTATTCAGTGTTCCAGAACTTTCCCTTACGGATTTATTTCAAATTTATTTTGTGTGAAGTATTGGGCTCATGAGATTACAAACGTTATTGATACCCAGCCTTCCATTCGGAGTTATCCCCCTTTTTCGCATTTCTTGTAAACGCGATAGAGACTACGACTGTCCAACGTATTTTTGTTTATATTCGATGTGAAGCATTGGGAAAATGGAAGGATGAACCCTATATTATGTGAAATATAGGCGTTGTTGCATGGCAGCCATTTGTTCAAAGACGATACGTCTACTGACTGTAACATTTACTGCGAAGGAAACCTAACAAATGTTAATCAGGAAGAAAGTTAGATTAATTGAAAGCAATAATGTAATGTATTCATTTCTAGAAATTCATCATTTTATGCACTGTAAAAGTTACATGGCATTTTAACACCACAAAATAGAAAGCATACAGAACAAGTTAAATTTAATCTTCAAGCTTTATATTAACATATGTAGCTTCTGACTGAGAAAGTTCCTCGGGGGTTCAAGCAAGTTAAACATGAGCAATAGCTCTAGAATAAATTAACAGAAATTGCCGAAATTAAATTTTTTTATCGTTTTATCAATTTAAAATTTGCATGTAAATTTAATACAGATCGGTTAATAACTTTAGTCGTTAGAGCGTTTACAAGGTTAAAAAATGCAAACAATGGTCATAACTCTCGAAGTAATAAACGGAAATTGTTAATATCAACTTACTAATTCCAATAATACATATACATTTCATACAGATCGGATGATAGCTTAAGTCGTTTGAGCGTTAACAAGAGTCAACAAAGTGAAATTCAATTGGATTGTTTGTTACAAACGGAAATCGACGAAATTCAGTAAGATTTTTTGTTGGATATATTTCATACAGATCGAATTCTAAATTTTGTTCAACAAAGTAAAACAAGGACCATAACTCTAGAAGGTAACGGAATTTGCTGAAAATCAATAGGATTCTTTGTTTTGCTAATTCAAAAAATGCGTATACATTTAATACATATCGGATGATAACTTTAGTTGGTAGAGCGTTCAACAAAATGAAACAAGGACCATAACTCTAAAAGTAATTAAGGAACATTGTTGCAATGTAATAAGTTCTTTGTCTCACTAAACAACATCGACAAGTTTCAAAAATATCAGATAATAAATGTAGTTTGTATACTGATCACTAGGAATTGTGGACGACGTACGGACGAAAGCGACGGCAATATACGACCAGTAACAGTCTTATGAACGTTTCGTCAACACAATGGGGATCCAGAACGTCCCGAATCGACAGAATTACAATCGAGTGACGCGGAAATGGGTCCTCTCACAGCTGAGGTGGAGTGAGTAGAATCGTGACGTATTCCTAGGTAAAAAATATGTTTCAGCAGTCATGATTGGTTGAGATATTTTTTATACAGTCGACGCATGCGTTGTACTCCGAAATTCTCCTTTTCACTCGATTGACACCAGTTTTGGAATTTATTAATCTCCCATGCTTTTGTCATTTTGAGGGGAGGTAATTCCGATAGGGACAACGGGTTTCCGCCGATCCTACTTCCAATTCCAACTGCCAGGAACAATTTCATTGTCAGTGCCTTTGGTGCCACTCCTGACATTCGTGCATAAGAGGCTAAGAGATGTTAAACAGCATTTGTGGTTGTTTGTATAAAAACTTTATCTAATAAACAATGAACAACAACAATAACATGACAAACATATCAACAAACTATATATTTCTCTAATTTTATATCTAATTAAGTATAGTAAATAATTCAACTCCGGATATAAAGGATAAACCGAAAGGTATCACGTATTGGTCGAAGCTTCTATAATCATTATTTTTAGATCTATATATTACTTTTCCTATAAAAAATTTAATGGAATCATGATGTAATTATTTTCACGACGGTGATGGGAAGCCTCGAGAATAAAGACTATATCTAACGATTTCGCTTTTTTAATATATCCACTTGACGAAATGACATCACTTTCAATAACTTCCAGCTGTAAGTGTTTGAATGTAAGAAGCAGCATACGAATTTAACGAAATAGCTTCATTGTACGGAAATAAAATAACAGCATATACACAACAACAAAAGTAGAGCAATTATATTTTCGACAAAACCGAGAACTTTGGGAAATATCAGGAAATTACTCGGTTTGCTAGATTGCAAAAATATAACAAAGACTATATAGACCAAAGAGCCAAAGCTATAATAATAATGAGACCCTATTTCTGAGCGATAATTTTTCGGTGGATATATTTAAATATAAAGGGTATATATTTTCCATGAAACCGTCGTTACCAAAACATTTTAATACGTTAAGTAAAATGTTTTCTTTCTCTTAAAACATTAAAAGGGAGAGCTAAAACAATTGAGCTATTAAAGTCTCATTTGAACACTATATACATATGATTTCGTTATTCGGATAAATGGATATATTCTCCTCATATTTAATGACATATTCATTCAAACATACTGGGATAATTTATTCAATCAACTGAACTCATTTTCATCTTTTGAAAACGATATAATAATATGATGACTAGGAAATGTTAACCAATATACTCGGTTCATCTAATATTACACTTTTAGAATTTCAATTGTTGATGAATAATAATATTATTGTTGCTGTTATCGCATACTTCATTCACAACTGTTGACCAATAGACTTTTAGTTGCTGTTGAATAAAACACTTTTTATTGTTGTCGGGTTATTCATTCATAACTGTTGAGAAAAACACTGTTAGTTGCTGTCGAATAATAATAGACTAATTATTGTTGCTGTTGTCGGATAATTCGTACACAACTGTTGATTAATACAGTGGCTATTAAATATCACACTTTTTTAATGTATAATTGGTTTACTGTTGGTAATTCATAGATGTTGTTGAATATTTATTAAAGTTGCTGAGTAATTCAGCTGTTGAATATCAGTTGTTGTTTAATAAAACACATCCCAAATAGTTGAATATTTATCAAACACAATAAATAGTCGTTGAATATTAATAATTGTCCCTTAATAAAAGCACACATAGTTGAAACACACTTTCAGCGGAACATATATCAATCCTTTGAAAGTAGGAAACGGTGGATGCTGAAAAATGTCTCAAATATAAATGTACGACATATATGTACTACCCATGGCAGTTGAAAAATATAATCTATTTACATTATTACACCCACGCGATTATTACATAAAATTTTAATTATGATATTAAATACATTATATACAATAAACATTATTTCCAAAGTATACATAATAATTTATTTTACAACGTTGACGCATTAAATATTATTTAATGTGTTAATACGTTAAAGCTCCAATTATACATATAATAATAATACATCTATATTCTTTAAAGTATCATTTACGTGGCCATCAAAGCTAGCATATTTAAACAAATCAACTCCCAGAAGCTTGACTCATAGATCTTTACAGTCCGCGCACAAGGTATACATGTAGCTTGGCAACGTTACTCAGACGAGGCAGATTCAGATACTAATTCAGTTAGGCTTTTTCATGGATTGGTGATCCATCCAATCCATGAATTCTAATTAGATTTACGAATTCTAACTAGATTTACGAATTCTAATTAGATTTACGAATTCTAATTAGATTAATTCTAATTAGATTTACGAATTCCGAATTCTAATTAGATTTACGAATTCTGATTAGATTTACGAATTCTAATTAGATTTACTAATTCTAATTAGATTTACTAATTCTAATTAGATTTACTAATTCTAATTAGATTTACTAATTCTAATTAGTTTCACGAATTCTAATTAGTTTCACGAATTCTAATTAGTTTCACGAATTCTAATTAGTTTCACGAATTCTAATTAGTTTCGCAAATTCTAATTAGTTTCGCAAATTCTAATAAGTTTCAAGAATTCTAATTAGTTCCAAGAATTCTAATTAGTTCCCCGAATTCTGATTAGTTTCACCAATTCTAATTAGTTTCACCAATTCTAATTAGTTTCACCAATTCTAATTAGTTTCACCCATTCTAATTAGTTTCACCAATTCTAATTAGTTCAACAAATTTGAACCAATTCCATGAAATCGGTTAGACACCGATTGGTCAACGAGATTTACCTCAGTTTTAGAGTATAAAGAGATCTATCCAATCCACACGTCGTTTAATCACATCCACCGTTTAAAAACATAATAATCTGACTGGTCAGATTTGAGCGAACAATCCACACACTCGATATTATTAGATCCATAAAACAGTTAAATGATTTGATATTCTATTTGGTAAGGTAGGTCGTGAACAGTCGGTCCCAGCCAACACATTCTGAAATCATTTATCTGTTTGGTCAATTGTCAGAGAACTGACGGCCTTGGCCTTCCCCATTCTTTCATTAACTTTACAAATAAAGTCTAACATTCTAATAATCTGATTGGTCAGATTGAGAGTGAACCGGCGATCTGTCCAATCCTCGCATTCTAATAAGATCCATATGTCTATATGGCGATTTTCTGTCCCAAGATGTCGTGGTTCTTTCATCTGAAGATAGAAACAAATATACGATTCATTCAGATATTAACGTATGTCTTATTTCTCCCGGGGAATCACGTGGCTAAGTAAGTAAGACGCTGGCTCGCTAGCTTGGAGGTCGGGTGTTCGATCCCTGCATTGGCCGAGAAAGTTCATCCAGATTTTCCGGCGTGGTTTCCCCTTGTCAGTTATGCACGACGGAGGGCCTGACAAAGACAGCTATCTAGTCGTTCAGATGGGACGAAAAACCGAAGTCTCGTGTACCCATTGGCTTGCACGTAACAGATCCCTTGGCAGTTGGAATTCGAAATAAGAGAAGGTCGTACCGCTGCTACCCCGGCAAAATTTGCCCCATAGCACACTGTATGGCGTCTGCCCGTCTTCATTAGCCCAGGTTAGAAGCAGAACAATAGGACGTTAAACCCCATTTCATTTCATGACATTTATTTCTCCCCATAATAATACCAGGATGAAAACCAATATTCCTGATTACATCGGTGATTTCGGGGTACTTAGGCAATCTGCCAACCATTTTTTCTAACACTTACATTTACCATGCAGAGTAAAATCTGAGTTTTTAGGCGGGTAAAGATAGCAATATGAGAGGGGGGACCTAGAACAAACTGCAACAGAAATCGTTTCTGTGGGAACTGTTCCGGTGTGGTCTCTAGTACTTCCATAACAAAAGCGGCCATTATCGGTCTTGGGGAAATTTGCATAATTAACATAAATCCAAGATGGCCGCCAGGAGACCAGAAATCGCCAAAATCTCCGAAACGGTTGACTTTAGCGCAAATAAATGTATTACCGACCTATAGGAAATCGATACTCGTGAGTTCAAAAATGCCGACATTTTTTCCTCCGACCGTATTGTAACGTCGTAACGTCATTTTGACGGCATTACGTTGTTCTCGTGACGTCATTATCAAATTTTATTGTCACTGCGCTCGGAAAACTGTTGGAAATAACGAACCACTCAGGCCCGGATCCAGGATTTTGTCGAGGGGGGGGGGGGTATAGATTGGAGCAAAGAACATATCTTCACTCAAACTGAAACTATATATCATTGTTCATCTGTAGTCTGAAGCCACGGTGGCTCAATCTGTTGCAGGAAGTGGTCAGAGAAAGTAATGCAAGTATAGTCTATACCTCCAACTGAAGATGCTGCACATTAGTCAGGTCAAAATACAATTTAACCCTCAAAAGATTGCTACAAAGGGTTTCGCAACTGATTCTGGTAGGCTTCACCTACGCAAGTAGGACACTCGGGGAAGTGTTTTTATAAAGATGACACCCAAGGTGGCCACCGAAACCTCTTAATGTTTATAACTCTGTAACTATCAACCCCTAGGTTTTGGGGAGCAGAGAATAAACCAAGATCATTAAAAACGACGTTCGCCTGAAATAGTCCATTTCAACTGTTCGGGAGGAATGCAAAGGCTATCGATGCAGCAGCAGATGTAATGGAGTCTACTACTGTATGTGGCACTTGCCAAGCTGAAAACTGTGACAAACCAAACAACACCCATGAGGTCGATACAGAGGAGGAAGACACTTAAAACTGAACGCTCTGAAACTTATCCTATGGACAATGGTGTTTGTGTATTAAGTGATAGTAGACAGTTGAAGGTTGTGAATAACCAAAGTTTTCTTAATGTTTTTCTTGTCTCCCCCCCCCCCGAACCTTGGTATAGACATCAAAATCATCAAATTTGAGTCAAGGGTTATGGACTATTGGCATTTGGAGGTGTTGAAGACAATATTTGACAGCATATTGACCAACATCATTTTTTTATGATCTTAATGTGTTCTTTCCTCCCATAAACCAAGGGATAGACACCAAGATCATCAAAGTTTGGTTGATAGTTACAAAGTATGAATATTATGACGTCTCGTTGGCCATTTAAAAAAACTGTTTCCGGCGGTCCTACTTTGGTAAACTATAAGTACATTTTATGTTATAAACTAGACTAAACCCTACCAGAAGCAGGGGAGAAATACTTGGGAGAAATACTTTCGAATAAATACTTGGGGGTTGAGGGGGGAATTTCTATATATCGACTTGATTACAATATCGCAGCTAACTAATGTGCCATCGGGTCCAAACCGGGACTAACGTTGTCACAGAACGAAATCTAGAACATTGGGATTGACAATTTTCGAGCAAAAAATTACGTTGCGAAGACAATGGACAGCCCTCGTGTGCCCGAATCACTGCTGAAAATCATAAGTTGTAACTGCAAAGGGGGTGTAATTCCAAGCGATGTAGGCCGTAAGCATGGCTTGGCTTACACTGTTGGATGTGAAAAATGGATTATATCTTATGCAAACTCCAAAACAGTGATAATTTATTCCTCTGAAGATGTGGGCGATATTTTCTATTTTGGGTCTCATAAATTGGCTCTGGAAACATCAGATGTGTTCTGTTTATTGACATTTCTAAGATGCCGATTTTCTATATTTTTGTTTTCAGGTCACGGTGGCTAGTGGATAAGGCGCTGGTTCGCTAGCTTAGAGATCGGGTGTTCGATCCCTGCATTGGCCTAGAAAGTTCATCTCGATTTACCGGCGTGATTTCTTCTTGTCAGTGATGCAGGAGGGCATGACAAGGACAGCTGTCAAGTCGTTCGGATGGTGCGAAAAACCGCGGTCCCGTGTACACGTATATTGAATTCCAATTGCCAAGGGAACCTTAAAGTAGCCATGTCTCTAACTCAATATTATCCAAAATCTTCAATATTTAAAACACGAATTATTTGTCAATTTCAATCAAATTGATGCTGTGATCTTATCGGGAAAACGTGGGCTTCTGATGTACAATATTCAAGACAAAATAAACATTTTACCATTGCTACACGAATCGTGTACCATAATGCGTTTCAGCCCCAGCTCTAGCAAGAGACGCGAGGAACGAGGCTAGAAACATTGCACCAAATCAAACGGCGTATATACACTGGAATAGTCAGACGATAGAAATTTGCATTCGATTGAGACTGTCGGCTTACTTCGCCGAACATAAACGGAAACCATTAAATGTAAATCAGTTTATATACACTGATACTACAGCATTATATGCGTTGCGACCCACTTGTGTCAATTTCTAGGTCCCAAATTAATGTTAGCGATTTACCTCCTTTAAATTGCCAGGCGCGGATCCAGGATTTTATTAGGGGGGGGGGGGTCTAGGTTTGATAATTGCTTAACTATTTGCGCCCAACCGATTAACGGGGGGTTTGGGGGCCCTCTCCCAGAAAAATTTGGTAAATTAGATTCAATTTGGTTCATTCTGACGTTTTTCCGGAAGGTAAATTCCAAAATTACTGGTCTAAATCGCCAATAAAATCGCATAAAAAAATTTTCATGTCTGAGCAGGGTCCGCCCCCCCCCCCCCTCTGGATCCGCGCCTGATTGCACGCCAATGTGTACACGGAATCTCGGTTTTTCGTACCACCCGAAGAACTAAATGTTGTCCCTTGTCAGACCCTCTGTCTTGCACCACTGACAAGGGAGAACAACGCCGGAAAGTCCCGATGAACTTTCTCGGCCAACTCAGGGATCAAACATTGAATCCCCAGATAAGCAAGCTAACGTCTTACTCACTGAGCTACCGTGACTCCAGCTATAGATGAAAGATGGTATTTAGTTTCAGTTTGGAGGAAGATGTGTTCTTTTTTACAAATTATACAGCCGTTCGTGGTTTCCAGCAGTTTTCCGAGTGCAGTTACAATTAAATTGGATAATGACGTCACAACGAGCAAGACGTAATGCCGTCAAAATGACGTTACGACGTTACAATAAGGTCGGATGAAAAAAATGTTGGCATTTTTGAACTCGCGAGTATCGATTTCCTATAGGTCGGTAATACATTTATTTGCACTAAAGTCAACCGTTTTGGAGATATCGGCGATATTCTGGTCCACTGGCCGCCATCTTGGATTTATGTTAATTATGCAAATTTCCCCAAGACCGATAATGGCCGCTTTTGTTATGGGAGTACTGGAGACCATACCGGAACAGTTCCCAAAGAAATAATTTCTGTTGCAATTTGTTCTAGGTGCATTTTTATCTTTACCCGCCTATTTGGACAGATTTTAAATCATCGCCAAAATGAGTCTTAGGCAATAGAAAAAGTCATATTCTGCTAACCCTGGCGTCGCACCCCCCCCCCCCCATCTCAACATCCATCCTAACGCCATATAAATAAGAAACATGCCAGAGTTTATATAAAAGTTCACATTTTACAATAGGTTTTCATTGAGGACCAGATCCCAATTTCGTATAAGTAATAGGCATACGGGTAGCGCCGTACGCGATATTGACAACTCGTGGTTACCGTTTATACGACACAATTTATTGGTAGCATTACTTACCAATAAAAGTATTTTTGGTTTCCATGGTGAATGAATTCATGAATGATTTTCTGAATCTATAAGCACGCCTCTTGACATTACCCAAAAAAGGAGCGGTAGAGATAGTATAGAGGACGGGGTTAATGGCGGAATTTAATGGTAGAACAAACACAGCTACCCAGGCGTAGACCTGAAATGGAATGGAAATATTTATACGTTTTTATTCATTTTTTAGGAGCAGAACAGTAGGACGGTAAACCCCATTTCATTTCATTTTACTTTCAGTTTTGTTGGCGGCGTGGCTCAGTGAATATGTCGCTTACTCACTATTGATCCCGTGCATGTACACGTTGACTGCAAGTTACAAAATCCTTGACGCTTGGCATTCGATGTAGAGTAGGCAGAAACATACGCCCAGTTGGTTTAGAAAATACGCTACATCCCGCTGTATTCAAGGATAACATAGTAAGAGTGTAACCGCAGTTACAGATCAAAGTGAAGGGATAGCTTAGAATATCTAGTATGCTATAGGTGTACAATGGATTATATTCCCAGCAGGGTTATCCAACAGATGTTTTTGTTGATGCACAAACAAATCAGCAAATATGAACGTGGTTCAAGAACTAATTCCACATTACCTGTTTAGGAATACTGGCACCACCAAGTGAAGCATAACCTAATAGAATAATAGGTACCCAGCAGAAGAAGTCGGTCATTACAATCAGAGTCATTCTTCTAGCCATAGCAGCATCAGTCTTTGTCTCTGTGGCACGAACAGCACTGCGTGTCCTCTTAGCAACAATAAACATCCAAAAATATGACAGAAAAATCACAAGAAACGACACGAAATTGAGCACTAGGAAGACAGCCACAGAATACTCCCAACCAGGTGGACTGGACGGGGTGATGTGGAACGCGAGACAAACTCCAGATCGGCCGTAGAAGTTGGTAAAGTAGTCCAGACCAATTAACGGAATTACGGCCATGATGAAGACCACGAGCCACACACATGCCATAACAAACATGGCCTCCTTCAAACAGAGCCTGCGCATTTTGAGCGGGAACAGAATACAGATGAGACGATCAAGGGTTATAACTGTCAAGGTAAATACTGAGAGTTCACTGGAGAATGTGGAGATGAAACCAGCAAAATGACACAAACTACTCTGTCGCCATGTTTTATCGTATGATATGTAAACACCACGATAGTAGGAATCAACTACAGCTATTATCAACAGATAGACTCCCATGAAAAAATCACCAATAGCCAGATTCGTGATGAGAAACGAATGAACCTGAAATAGAAAAATACTATACTATGAAGCACATTTAACAAAACAAGAATACAAATTCTTATATTTTATATATATCCCCAACCATGTTGTTCTGTTAGGTCGATTTGTTAATGACTCATTCCGCTGATAAACCAATTCTTTCAATAAAGCTTTTACAATCTCCCGAGACGTGTATCAGTGCTGATTCAGTTCAAACTCTAAAGCTAGGCTGACACTTGCACAACTTTTGGCCAGGATTTTGTCGTGCCCATCAGTGTCCACATTGACACGAACAGGCACGACGAAGTCACGCATAGTTTGCGCATTGTTTGCGCACTTCCCGCATTGGCACGATGAGTTTGCGCAAATCGGATTGTGCTTTAGCCTTTCACCTCTGTCGTGCCACTATCGTGTATAATAACGTCATTTTACGACACTACATTTCACCAACCTCTTAGCTTTTCAAGACTATCGTGCATAATAACGTCATTTTATGAAACTATATTTTACCAAACTCTTGGTTTTTCACCACTATCGTGCATAATAACATCATTTTACGGCACTATATTTCACCAAACTCTTGGCTTTTCACCACTATCGTCCTAACGCCATTTTAAGACACTAGATTTTGCAATCTGTCGTGTTTGTGACCCATATGTCATTTAAACGGCAGTACACATGTTGCTACCGTTAAACGACAGGTATTCGGATCTGTGCCGTAAAAATACCATGATTGTATATACTCATACCTTGCCACCGCGTAAATCTCGAGCTCTCCAACCAATGACCAGTAGATTACCGAACCCAGCCACCATACCCAGAATCCAGATGGTAATTCTTAGTATATAATTAGACATAAGATTCTGACATGATGAGAATTCATCAGGTTCAGGATAACATTGATCCACCATAGTAGCTACTAAACAACAGAACCTAAACTCATCCGTATATCTGTAAAACAGCAACAAATTATTGTCATGGAAACCAAGATAATGATTCAGACAACACAGGGATTAATTTATATCTGAGAATTAAGATAGCGTTGCATAAATGAAAGCTATAACGTTATATCCATACAACTTAGATAATGTTATATCCATAGTTAACGCGATAATATTGTTAATCTAGAAAACATGTTCGGGAGAACGGAGTAACGTTACATTTCGGAAATCTAGACAATGGTTAAACGTAGAATCTGATTAAAATGGAGTATAATAGCACCAAAGTAGAACTTTTTCGATTCTGACTGGGTGCAGTTTTCCATCCATTGGACAAAAACAAATCCCACCTGGATAAAGTTATTATGTAATACCACGGAAACCACTATTAAGCTGTCATACTAAAAGTCTATATAAACTTAACTGTCATCTACTTACAGTGTTTTAAGTTTAGGTATACCATGGAAGACATTTTCTTGTATCATATCCACGTCATTATGGGAGATATCACTGAAAATATTATTATATGAGTGGCAATGATCACCTGTGAAGTCAACGTTCAAGATATAACTACGTATATGGTTACTAGCTTGAATAAATATATAAATAGTTTAACATTAAGACACTTACAGTAAATATAGATTCTTGAGTCCATTAAAAGCACCATCGTTTATAAACTGGATATGATTTCTAGATAAATTACTGAAAACATAAAAATAACATTCAATACTGAACCCAGAAAAGAGAAGAAAAGATAATCATTGATTGGCATCAATGGTTATCCATATTTTTAATCATTCCAATAAGACCTAAACGGAGATAACCGATTAGAATAAACAATATAGGTTGTCAGCGAAGCATACGATTTTGTAGCAATGGAATAAACCTGATCGAAAAACAATGGAGGCCAATAAGATATTTCCTTTCCTGGCAGAAAACTGTGTTTAGCCCTGCGGGTGAGACCAAAACCCGGGGTCCGGTGTGTACGATGGTATGCAAGTATAATCCCCGTTAGAATTTGAAAACAGAACAAACCGTGGGGTTGGACGTTAAAGTTGATTTCATTTTCTTTCGAAACGAAATTTTACATATTACTGATTTAGACGAAACAAACCATGAAAACCACCCGATTCAATAATCATATTGATCTAATTCAATAGTTATATTGGTTAACTTACAGATTGAAAACATTCCGTAAACCAACGAATGCATTCTGGGGTAGAATATGAAGATTTTCATTGCTCAAATCACTGAAATATAAACGAAAGGTAAACTATAAATACAGCCAACATTAAACAACAAATTCAGAAAGCCATAAAATAATTCTTACATATATGACGTTTAAATCCTTTTGATTATGATCTTAAAACCATTTCTCCAAACATTTTTTTTTCAGCGTGGCTTTTCATTGTCATCATGGTGCAGGGCGGTGGTCGTGACAACAGAAGTGTCTTGTCCATCGGATGGGACAAAAACCTGAGGCCCAATGTACATATTGATATACACGCCAAAGAGTACGCCCTAGTGTCGCTGTACGGGCAAATTTCCCCCCATAACACATTGCATGTACCTGTATAATTATTTAATTGATAAAACAGTAATATAAGAATGATGTAGATATATACTTACAGAAATCTAAGATGTGATAAACCAACAAATGAATCAGGATGTATATACTGTATCTTATTGCCTGTTAGATATCTGTAATAATATTTTCACGTTAAAATCACAACACTTTAATTTTATTAGTTGAGTTTCCATGGCTGACAATTGAACGCCATTAGATAAAGCCAGTCTGTCTATCCAGATATTTAATATGTGATATAACCAAAGTGTTTGATGATGGAATTGAGGGTAGGCGGGAAGCTGTATCCTTACGACCCATTATTAACATATGCCAGACTACTAAGATGGTATTGGAAGTAGGGTGCTATGATCTACAGACAGAATTAGTCGGGGCATTCGAAAGATATAAATGGTTAGAGACAAAGGGAGGTAATTTGAATTAATACGCGAACCTTAGACAATACACAAAATCCTTACACCCTCTCACCTAATATCTTTATAACAGTTCGAATTAAAAAAAAAAAACTCTTTATAGACGTCATCGCATACTTACAATTGTCTTAGATTGGATAATCCAATAAACGTTTCGTTTCTGATTTCAGTTAAATGATTATTCCGCAAATCTCTAAAATGGAAACGAAAAGAGCTAGGTTATATAGAACATTTACTAGTGAATCAACAAGCCAGATCATTCTCTTATATTATAAACTGGCTGGTTTATAAGAAAATGGCAGCAGAATTATTATTGTATTTGTATAAGAATTGTAAAATCAAAAGGAACCAAAGTTAATTTTAAATATTTCATAAAGTATTTTTGAGGAGTTTATAATGTCCGTGCTTTATTTATACACTGTTTGTTCTTGGAGTATTTATATTGATGGGTATAATTATATTAATGTATGTGCTCCTTTCATGTATTGGTTGTTTCTATGTTTTGTTGTAGATTTTTTATTTCTTTGTAAAACAGTACTTACAGTGTGGCTAATCTCCACAGGGACTCGAAACATCTTTTAGGTAAAAAATGCAGATTGTTGTTACTTAAGTCCCTGTGAATAAAAGTTAAAAGTACACGTATATGTCAAACAATATAATCATCTAAATCCGTAGTCCAGCCGACTGATGCGAGTAAAGTTTCCGATCTCCAGAACAAGTAATTGTCCTATCGTTCAGCGGTAATGTAAACCTGAATAATTTATTGTTATTAATCATATTTTTGATAATACTGATTGTTGAATATGAATTTTTATTTATAAGTTTCTAATAAGCGCTTGTCTTGAGTAAACCGAAATTTATACAAAAGATTTATAGCTATCATCAGTTTGAAAACGCTGATTTATCTTGTTATAAACTACAACACATACATATGGAAGGACATAAATTTGCTTGAAAATATTCAGAGAATACTCTGTGAAACGGTAATTGTTCTTCCAGAGTATGTGTTATAGTCTAATTGCTCTATTTAGTTACTAAATGCCTCTAAATGCTACCGATTTTAGTCTTTTAATAATTGCGGCCCACTTTGTTGGGATCAAATATTCTTTGACATAAGGTTGCCGATCGGCGAATTTCGAGAGTTAACCTCTACCATGATTGTCGTGTCCCATGCGCATACCGGGCAGCTGTCGGAAACCCATCAATTTTAGGGGCCATATTTTTAATCAATTTGAAAACAAAAAATAGGTTGCCAGGCAACGAAACATACGCCCACACAGCAGCCAAATCGTCCGGGCAGTCAACAAGAATTGTCGCATATTAAGGAATTATCAGAAAATCATTAGAATTTGTTTGGTTTTTATAATCAAACGGTTTTTTTTTAAATCAGATAATAATTGTGACCTCCAGAGGCACCACAAGCTAAAAAGGGTGATTTTTCGTACAATCAGGGGACATAATTCAAGAAGTAATGACCCGATGGGCGCAAATATCGAAAGGAACCAAGATCTTTGGGTTATAAACATACCTGTCAAGTTTCATCAAAATCGATTCAAAATTGTGACCTCTATAGGGTCCACAACCTTGATATAACATATTTTCACACTATTCGTGTACAAACAGCGGCCATTTTGTCCGTCAATTCTAGTCCGGTTTTCACGTAATTCAAACTCTCTCTTCATTACCATGTAACGGTGATATAGTCAAACGTTTTTTAAATCGGATAATAATTTTGACCTCCAGAGGGACCAAAAGCGAACAAAAGCGATTTTTCTGACAATCTGGGGACATAATTCAGGAAGTTATGATCCAATGGGCGCAAATATCTAAAGGAACCACGATCTTTGGGTTATAAACATACATGTCAAGTTTCATCAAAATCGGTTCAAAATTGTGACCTCTATAAGGTCCACAACCTTTACATAACATATTTTCACAATATTCGCGTACAAACGGCGGCCATTTTGTCCGTCAATTTTGGTCCGATTTTCACACAATTCATACTCAACCTTCATAACCATGGAACGGTGATATAATCAAACGTTTTTTTTAAATCGGATAACAATTTTGACCTCCAGAGGGACCACAAGCTAAAAAGGGCATTTTTTCGGACAATCAGGGGCCATAATTCAGGAAGTTACGATCCAATTGGCGCAAATATCGAAAGGAATCAAGATCTTTGGGTTATAAACATGCATTTCAAGTTTCATCCAAATCGGTTCAAAATTGTGTCCTCTACACTGTTCACAACCTTGATATAACATATTTGCACACTATTCGCGTAAAAATGGCGGCCATTTTGTCCGTCAATTTTGGTCCGATTTTCACGAAATTCGAACTCGACCTTCATAACCATGGAACAATGATATAATCAAACGGTTTTTTAAATCGGATAACAATTTTGACCTCCAGAGGGACCACAAGCTAAAAAGGGCAATTTTTCGGACAATCAGGGGCCATAATTCAGGAAGTTACGATCCGATTGGCGCAAATATCGAAAGGAACCAAGATCTTTGGGTTATAAACATGCATTTCAAGTTTCATCCAAATCGGTTCAAAATTGTGTCCTCTACACTGTTCACAACCTTGATTTAACATATTTTCACACTATTCGCGTACAAATGGCAGCCATTTTGTCCGTCAATTTTGGTCCGATTTTCACGAAATTCAAACTCAACCTTCATAACCATGGAACGGTGATATAATCGAACGTTTTTTTTAAATCGGATAACAATTTTGACCTCCAGAGGGACCACAAGCTAAAAAGGGCGATTTTTCGGACAATCAGGGGCCATAATTCAGGAAGTTACGATCCGATTGGCGCAAATATCGAAAGGAATCAAGATCTTTGGGTTATAAACATGCATTTCAAGTTTCATCCAAATCGGTTCAAAATTGTGTCCTCTACACTGTTCACAACCTTGATATAACATATTTGCACACTATTCGCGTAGAAATGGCGGCCATTTTGTCCGTCAATTTTGGTCCGATTTTCACGAAAATCGAACTTAACCTTCATAACCATGGAACGGTGATATAATCAAACGGTTTTTTAAATCGGATAACAATTTTGACCTCCAGAGGGACCACAAGCTAAAAAGGGCGATTTTTCGGACAATCAGGGGCCATAATTCAGGAAGTTACGATCCGATTGGCGCAAATATCGAAAGGCACCAAGGTCTTTGGGTTATAAACATGCATTTTAAGTTTCGTCCAAATCGGTTCAAAATTGTGACCTCTAAACTGTTCACAAGCTAAAAAACGTGATTTTTCGTACAATCAGGGGCCATAACCAATGAAGTTACAGTCCGATACATGCCAATATCGAAAGGAACCGAGATCTTAGGGTGATAAACCTATGTTTTAAGTTTCATTGAAATCGGATAAAAATTGTGACCTGTAGACTGTTCACAAACAATTGTGAACGGACGGACGGACGGACGGACGAACAGGGGCGACGACAATATACGTCCACATGAAAATGTGGGCGTATAAAAATTATTGAGAGATTAGCCCCCAGTACATGGCTTTGGGGCCTAAGATTTTGAAGATTACCCTAGCTACTCAGATACACAGGTAGGATTTCACAAAGTAATAGTCTGTAACGCGTCGTCATTATCATAGAGGGGGGGGGTCAAGATATCCAGACTCTTACCAACTAGTATCATATAGTATAGTGTAACAAAAATGATTTTCTGTCAATACGTACCACATCCAATACGTTTATATTAATGTTTAATCCCCGAATCTGATCAACAAAGACGTTGTGGTAGATATATTGTCTCTCATAAGGCCCCTCGCTATCCCCATACCCGTGACTAGAGGAAAATGACAGTGTGGTGTTAACACAAATTCAGCAAACTTGGAAATGATGACGGATATGACAGATCTTGAAGCACCAGGCTAAAGGCCTGCCAAGACTATAGGTAAACCCATACTGTCCACCACTGCCTAGAGATTCGTAAAGCAAGGCTGAAACTTGCGCGATTCCGTGGCACGCATTCGCACGACTCGCATTGTTTATGCACTTTCCGCATTGGAAATGATGACGGATATGACAGATCTTGAAGCACCAGGCTAAAGGCCTGCCAAGACTATAGGTAAACCCATACTGTCCACCACTGCCTATAGATTCGTAAAGCAAGGCTGAAACTTGCGCGATTCCGTGGCACGCATTCGCACGACTCGCATTGTTTATGCACTTTCCGCATTGGCACGACGAGTTTGGGCTAATCGGACGCTGTCGTGCCGACTCGAGTCGTGTCAATGCGTGCCACGGAATCAGCCTTTACACTACTGATGTGGAAAAGGCGACAATAAAAAATAGACACTGGGTACGAAATAGAAAACAAACTATACTTACAAGTAAGTGAGCCTTGGAAAATCTTTAAAGGTATCTTGAGAAATAGAAGCGTTCAAGTTATTACCAGACAGACGACTGAAATATCAAAACAAAAACGACTTGGATCAAACTGCCTCAAAGGAAATGACTTAGTTATATCGTCAACACATTCCCCTACCAATTTGAAAGTAACATACCGATTATTCATTGATGAATGTATATTGCCCGTTTCTATGCACAGAAGGAACCGGTACGAGTAATCATGTTATATAGAAATGCATGCTTTTAATTTCCAGATATAAATGTACATAAGTTGTGCTTATCCATTTCCATTTCTGCCTATGACCAATATTTAAAGGCTATTTCTTTTTATTATTCTGTATATACAATGAACACTATTTTAACAGGTTAAAATCAATTTCTATTCAGTGAGTACTAGTTTAACAGTTTAAAATCAACTCAGCGTTATAGTTAATAGACCAAAGTTTATTCATTGAGTCCAGATAACACTGCTAACCATTCAGCCATCCACCCCACCCCCTCCGACGCGTAAAGGGAAGACGTCGTATTTACTCATGGTTATCGACCGATCAAATAATATGTTTAGTGGTCATATTTTTTTTATTATTTAAATCTAACTGTTGTTATAATATTAGATTATAAAAATATAAAAGGGGCGTGGTCGTGTTTCTAATATATTAGCTTTTACCTACAACTTGGTTAATGTGTTGTCTATAAAGGACGGTAACTCTGTGAAGTTCCGATTCTCACAATCCATTTCTTCGTCAACGCACGTGCAAAGATCAGATTTATATGGACAGCTGTAAGCTGAAATATAAAAGTTTAACACAACATTTAATCTATACACTACCTTTGAAAACGGGAAACACGGTGATTCGGTAGATACAGCGCTGGTTCATTGGTCGACAGTCGAAACAAGAGTAAGTCCTATCCGGACAAAATATCACACATGCATGATCTATGACCGTATCTTGTAGCCGATTGGTTCAGAAAAGTAAACCGCAATATCCAAATATTAAATTACCGATGGATTCGAGTTGGAATTGAGAAGTCTAGGCTATATGATATGAGTGTTGTATTATGACTGCGGAAAAATAACTGATGCTTACTGATGACCTAAATGATTCCGGAACCGAAACTTAAAATGATGCTGTTGTATTTATACAATAATTTACTGAACAATGATATGATGTCGGCAGCAAATACGGCGGGATGTTCGCGTTTACTTAACAGGGGATGTAGATGTTTAGCCGTTACACCAGGATATGATTGGTCAGATATTAATACAGAGAGTAAAACTTACGACAGTTATGTTCATCCCAATACGTCATCTTACAATCCAACATTCCATCACATTCCTGATTATCATCGATACAATACGAATTACGGCATTTAAACTGATCGGGTAGACATTGGTGATTTGCTGAAATTACAAACGATCCTTTGTGATTGCCAGAAATCAAAAGCAACTATTTCCCGATTAGTTCATATCAAAAGCAACCTTTCTGAGACTAGTAGATATCAATAACAACCATTTTGTGACTCGTTGAAATCAGTAGCAATCGTTCGACCCACTGAATTTTTTTAGCCCCAAATTTTCAAATAAGTCAATATAAATTAAACAACCGGTTGCTGATATCCTCGCCGGCTTAAATTCACGCAAGTGCTTGTTCAGTCATCGATTTAAGAGTGCTGTTATATAGTAGTGTCTGGTTTTGTATGCTTGTGATATTAGCGTCTATGGACGGAAGAGGTCGTTAACCGGTGTAAATCCCCAACAAATTTTGTAGATTGCGTAAAAGGTAAGGACTAAGGACAATAAAGACAACACTTTCTGTCTGAAACCAATCAAGTGTCGATTTTAGACCACATACATAATGGTCTTTAAGCTAAGGAAGACTAATATGAGAATATAATAAAACTTACAGCAGTTGAGTAAATGAGAGTAATCAGAACAAACATGTCTGCCACCAGCTTTTCCGTTATAACAATAATTCTCTTGTGGTATACACTGACCATTAGTACACCTATATTCTCCTGGTTGACATTCTCCACGGGCTGTGGATATAAAACACCAACACATACATTGGTAATGATACATGTGTTCCATGTTAGGTTGTACGAAACAAACAGATTGAATGTACATGTATGTCTGTCATTGGTGACACGAGAATGGAAGGCAGCAGATTATGAATATCGATAGACATTGATCCCATTTTTTAAAGCCAAATATGAAAAAAGTCAATTAAAAACTAAAGCCTTTATCGTGATCACAAGGTTTTTTCCCGAAACGGAAAGTCACAGAATGCTGAATATCGGTAGGGTTCGTCTTCTCATGACCCCAATGCTTTCTACAATAAAGAAATCCGTTGAAATCTATAGTCTTCATATCAAATTGAAAAAAAAAGAAAGAAAAAAATCTTGTTACAACTGTAACTTTTCACGTTAGACTAAATAATATCGATAGGGTTTGTCGTCTCATGGCCCCAATGCTTCAAATCAAATTGAAAGAAATCTGTTCGTCAAAGGCGGGATTCCAGAAGATATGGTTCATTTTCTAGTGACCCCATTGTTTAAACCGAAGTTAAAAATGCGTTTAAAATGTAACGTTCACAAGGTTTACAAAGGCGAAGAGGGCGGTAAGTACAGACCCGTGAGGCGTGGAACGCTGATTATCGATAGAATTTGTCCTCTGATGACCAAATTTGTAAAATCCGTTACTACGTAGCTTACTTTGCGTTCACAAAGTTTTGCGCAAGGGGTGAGGTCGAATACAGTTCATCCTCTCATAACCATCATGCTTCACATCAAATTTGATAAGAATCCGGCAAATCCTAGTCTCTATCACGTTCACGGACCAATTAGTGACGAACCAATGAACAGAGTGAGATACACCAGGCACACAGTCAACCATGATTCCGAGACTCGAAACATGAAAAGTAGGAGTATGGTCAATCTTTAATCAACGACAGATCATGTGACCTTAAGAATATACACCGTCCACAGGTCCACCCCACGACAACACGCCTTTAAAATACAGAAGACAATTATAACTTACAACAATTCAACTCGTCTGAATTATCAGGGCAATCATTCCAATAATCACACCAATAACTGTCTTTAATACATTGACCACTGGCACATTTCTTAAAGTGAGCTAAACAACCATAGTTCCCTGTAATATAAACAGTTTTATCTGATATATGGTGATGTTGATAGCATACTGTACTCTAGTCAGCTTTTCCCAAAAGGTAATGCATCTGAAACTGTCCTGTAAACAAATACCCACGCCCTTTTTTCTAGGCTGTGTTCTGTAGATCACTATCTCATTCTATATTTATCAAATCCACACAAGAGGATGGGTGTAACATATTATTTATTAAAAATACATTGTATTTATATCTATGCTAGTGGTTGAGAATGTAGAATGAAACCGATGGTGAAGACAGTGGGTTATCTGAGACCAGAAACTTTGTTTAGACGAAATGGAATTTTGAGTATGTGTGACGAGGATTGGGGCGTGGGGCACGCCGGGCGAAACATTTACATCCGCAGTAGAGGAAACATCGGGTGAGTCGGGTACATAACGTAACAAACTTCAGTTTTGATGCTAAGGTCGTTTTAGGTGATACAGGGACCACAGATGGTACATACCACAATGAGCTTCGTCACTTCTATCAAAACAATCCATGTGACCATCACATCTCTGATGTTGTTTTATACACTGATGGTTCATACACTGATATTCATCTACCTCACAACTAGGAAAATCTATAATATACAAATTATATTACACTTATAATGTAACAAATCATATATTATACATATTATATTACACTTAAAATGTAAGAAAACAATTATATAATATACAAATTGTATAACACTTAGAATGGAGGAAAACAATTATATAATATTCAAATTGTAGAACACTTAGAATGGAGGAAAATAATTACATAATATATAAATTGTATTACACTTAGAATGGAGGAAAATATAATACACGTTGGTGATTATAAAGACAATGGGCCAATTCAGTTGGATAAAATCCCCATGTACAGATGCTAGCCGAATCAACCAATTTACTTGACAAACAAAGTTGTAATAACCAATATGATAACTCAAAACACCCTTTGACTGAAACGAACATTAAAACTTACTGCAGTTCTCCTCATCTTCGCCACCCAGACAATCTGCGTAATAATCACATCTAACACTATCAGGTAAACATCTTCCTTCGGGACAAACAAAATGTTTACCAGCATCTTTAAAGTTAGTACAACCATCTTTGATGTCACCTGAAAACAACACATTATTTATATAAATTATAATGCTGTTCCAAATTATCATTTAGAGTATACAACAGTACTAAAAATGTTTCTTTGCTATGTGAACTCCACAAATGAGACTTTGTACCCGAAACAGTAAGTATACTATGTTTGTATTTATGAAATGAACATCGGGATTTCTTACATTAATAACGACAGGAACAGTTCTTGTGATTTAGGCAGGAGTTGTTACCGTGATCCCAAGTTGTCTCCCTTGAATTCATCCTAAAATAAGATACGTATTTCTAATATTTCTCATTGAAAACATCAGGAATTTATTAATTAAAAACATATTATTTGTACTTACTACAGAAATATTCATCAGCTCCAGTGTTGGTATTTTTACAATCGTTATGGCCGTCACATAGATATTCTTTCCTGATACATCTGTGCTGTTTCTTACACATATATCTCTCATTGATTTCACATTCTTCACTGGCTAGAGCTAAAATATAAATATCTCATATACAAAACTACTAAAACTATAAAGACGATCGAGCACTATGTGCTATTCATTTGGGCTATGTTTCAAACTCCTTGTGAAATGGTTAGCGTGTGCGCGCTGTATCATTAAGTCTGTCATTTAGTCAACTGGCGTGGTTTAAATTCCCTGGTTGTACGTGACAAGGAGTAGGGTCGCCTGTCCAGCCCCATGGGTTTTCTCTGGGTCCCCCGGTTTCCTCTCACTGCTAAAGACCCATACGAGCAAGCGAATTTTTGAAATAAAATTAAACCATGTTAGTTCCCAAAATGACCTAGTTTGTGTCGATTGGAGGTTAAACCCCCATCACTCGCTCTATATCTATCTACCTATCCATCTATCTATCTATCTCTTACTCCTTAAAATTACGCACATATAATTTGTATATTATTTTACCAGAAATATTCGGTACAGTGAAATCTACCGATTCCTGAATTATTCCAGTAACCCATCATCAGTTGATATATAGAGTAGATAGGTTTATTGTATTTATTATAGCAGATGATTTGTACTTACTGCAGTTGTTTTCATCTTCGCAGCTTTTACAATCACATTTACCATCACAGATATTAGCCTCATCGATACATCGGTTATTGTTACATTTAAACTGTGTAGTTGGACAATCACCACCTATAAATATAAATACACCACTTAAGCTACCTGGCAGCGTTGATTAACTCGAATAATGTGTATCTCGAAATAACCTTTCTAGCATAACGTCGATGAGGAATCAAAAATTTGTGTCTGGGTAATGCGAAATTGACCAGGAGAGCCAAAAATCAAACAAAAGTTATGAATCAAAATGTCGTACAGAAACGTCACGTCAAATCATCGTACGTAAAAAGACGTATTTTGAAATAGTTATTTGCTATTTAATTCAGCAAAGACTAGATCAAAAGATGCGAAAAATTTCTTATTCCGATGAAACAAATTAGTGATTTTTTCAAAACATACAAGATACGACCATTTGACACCTCGCCGACGTATCATTTCATCATTACGGTATCTTATTGAATAAATCACATTTTGATGGTAGCATTTAGACAAAAGTAATAAGAGGTGAAAGACTTGTTAAAATTCATCAAATTATTACAACCACAAATAAAAAGTATGACCCTCACCACTGTAGCTTCAATTTATTTAAGCGCTCATATTAATTTCGTTGGTGCAACATATTATGTATTTCGATATAATTAAAAGCCACCGTAAATATCACCAATAAATAATACTGCAATACGTACATTGAGCCTCGTCCAAATGTGTAAAATGACAGTCAACAAAACCGTCACACACCCTGGCCCGGTTTACATATAAGCCATTCGGACACCGGAAGTGAAGCTCTGAAATGAAAACCAACATTACAAACAAAGCAGAACAATACTATTTGGTATATTAATGTTTTATTACGTTTTTATAATGTTAAAAGGTATCTGATCGTCCTGAATGCACGTCGTCTCCGTTTGATTGGTTACAAGACTGTAGTTTGCTTGGTGGGAATTCGGAGTTTTATCATCACTTTAATGAGGGGAAATTTTTATAGACATTTTATCAAGATTTATATTCATCTACCGATTGCTGGGACTGATATACACAACTCTTGTAATAGTCTCTTACATTTTAATACAGTCAGTTCACACCATTCTATAACTTTGAACCGACGACCTTCACAAATGAACATTAATGATATACTTGGAAGGTTAATTTAAATTTGTTCGCCAACTAAAATCTCGTTAAAAATGAATTATTTCAAAGAAGTAGAAACAAACTTGTTATTAAATTGATTAGCTTCTTTAGTGCTTTAATCCATCGTTTAATTCAACTGTGCATGGGAATTAGACACCCATTTGTGTCTCAAGCGCAATCCGTGATCGATTAAGGGGAAATAACCCACGACTTCTTATTATCGTTTAGTCTTCATATCAAATAAAATCTATACATCATCGTGGATATGGAATAAAGGAACTTCTGAAATGTTCACTGGCTTTGAGATCCCTCTACATCCTTTGATTTGAACTTAATGCCATATTTAGATGATATATGGAATTGTCACAAAATAAGACTTGGATCAACCAAATCTTGTTTATGAGCAATCGAGAAAAAATTGGCTCATCAGACGGGTTATTATAGATTGTATTCAATCCCGTAAGGCCATCATTACCTGTATTTATAACAACGATGGTGATTGGTGGATCATTTAGACAATAACTGATGTAATGTTTTTGAATGACGTCTCCACTGGGCCATTACTGTTAATAAGTGGTTAAAGGGACGTTGTTTCCCTTTTAAAGTGACGATTTACTGTTGCCCTTATTTTTCTAAAGATGATACCCGAGGTTTAGCAGACACTTAGGGAATACTTACTATACTGTTTGTGAAACCACTTCTCGGGTACTAGGCATTATTATTCGAAATAATCCCAATGGAGAAGAAAATTTACTTAAAGCTTTGTATACATGAAATTTGGAAAATTGAACTGAAACAAGGGTTACATATTTCACCTAATAATTTCTGACTTAATAGCCTGTTCCAATTTGAATTGTCAATTCTACATTTTTGTTTGATTCACAGTCTAGGTCTACAGTCTTGGAAAAGTCAGACCTTAAATTCCATTTCAATGTTTTGTTATTATTTCTTTCAAATATCGGTATACTATGTTACATTATGCTATGTTCAAGTCACTAATGTAACTGTGTAATATCTTCATTTTTGTAATCATTTTTTATTTAACTTATTGTAGATTGTCTTTAGCTAAGAGATGAACATAATCTTGGCTAGAATTTAGTGCAGGGGTGGCCAACTGTCGGTACATGGATGATTAAAAGTGTCGCATTTTATTATTTCGTGTTAACCCTTCGTTTACAATAATCTGTTTTCCATAAAAAAAGAATATACGGTTAATAAATTAAACCAGGATCTGCAGATGGGCTTTTGCCCAACAATCGTCCGGTAACTGCTCACTAATACGCTCTGTGTGGTACGACGTTATGCTTGTTTTTTTTTCTTATTTTTTCGAGAATTTTACATCTTGTTACTTATGATTATGTCTATAAACATATTTTTATAAGACTTAGTGTTGTGGAGAGCATCTGAAAATCAACGCATGGTTTGTTAACGGTTGGTCACCCTGTTTTAAAGAACTGTTATTATTCATTTGATACCACTAACACCAATAGATGGCGGGATAGAACAACGGTTGGGTAACTCGAAAATCGCTCGTTCCATAGCAGTTCCAAGTGAAGTCCGAGATTCCACAATTAAGAACATACGTCTTGGTCCGGGCTGGGATTGGAACCAAAATATTTTAGTCAAGAGTTCGGTACGATTATCGGTCGACTACCACGATTACGGGTTATGTAACCTTACCACAGTTGTTCGGTTCTTCATCGGTACCATCTTTACAGTCAACTTGTTGATCACATAGATATGACATGGGTATACACTGGGAGTTATTACATCTAAACTCTGTTGTAAAACATTCTCTACGCTCTGAAATATATCATATATCATAACACTAATTGCTTTTGTGAAGCACTCCCTTCGCTCTGAAATATACCATATCATATCATTACTTTATACGTTGATGTAAAACACTCTGAATCTGAAATATATTATACATCCTTACTCTAAACTCTGCTGCAAAACACTCTCAACGCTCTGAAATACATCATATACCTTTAAACTATTGTAAAACATTCTCTAAATCATACATAATTAACTCTACACTAATTTAAACTATCAATTTAAAGTCTGTAAAATAAATAGTTTTTAGTTTCTTCTTCACAAATAGATCAAGATTGACATATGTGAAAATTATCATGAAGACTGTTTCATAGATTTTCAGTTTGTGCTCTGAAAGACCCGTTGATGCATTATGCAAGTTAAAAAAATCGTTCCGATGGCCACCTGAGACGTTTTCATGCTATAACATTTAAAAAAGTGGTACGGATTTTCCGGCGAGGTTCCACCATGTCAGTGGTCTGGTTCGAGTCGGGCGAAAAACCGAGGTAAACATTGACCTGCACGAAAAACGAACCCTCGACATTCAAAATAGAGGTGGGTCGTAGTGCCGACGTCTGAGCATAATTCCACTCATAGCACACTACACTATGGCGTTAAACCCCAATTCGTTTCATTTCATTTCATAAAAAAGGTAAGAACTGGTTGTTTGGTATAGTTTCCATACAGTTTTAAATCTTCATATATAATATATTACCGACGAGGACAAAATAAACTGTAGAAACGTGGAAGTAATAAATCTAGAAGTTGAACAGGCAACAATGGGTTGTTATTATAACCTGGTAAATATCATTGAAAGAATATAAAATATAAAAAATCCCCACCATTTTATAAGTCATAGTTGAGTTATATTATTGATGATAATTGTTTCTATCGCAAAGTAGATAATTCAACAACTGTACTATAAAACAATGATACACTGTAAAAAATTTCAGTTTTTTTATGTCGCCGAATTCCGTAGTTTAACACATTTTTTTCTGTTAATTGATGGATTATTTGAGAAATTGTGTTAAAAGAGTGAAATATTTCTTCAAATTACGTGTTTTGTGTAAGTCTGTGGAATATCCAGTATTAAACAGGATACTTCCGTTAAATTTGGGGATATAATATTTTATTCCCTTCTACGGACTTAACTCTGTTATTTTACGGAATGAACGGTGGAATGAGAGGACAGTTACGTGAAATTCAGAAATAAAATGTTTCATTCCATTATATAACGGACTATTTCTGTTTTCAAATGCAACGATAAGAAATCATATACATATATAATAATTCCTAATGAGTATCATTTTATAGTATTCATTTCAATTTATTAACCATAATATGAAGGATCATATTATGTAGAGTTTGGTATATTAATAGTTATGTATATCTAATTTCCATTATTTATAAGATCTATAAAGTTTTTTCTCATTCATCATACGGTAATCAGATTGTAAATATTTTCATAAAGGTTTAAATACAATTTTCAACGCTCAGCGAGAATAGGTTTTATTGACCGGTAACCAAGTACGCTTAAATCTGGATAATTTAACCGATTGGCCGGTTTGCCTCTATGGCAGAGTTAACATATCTGCACGTTGATAATACCGCAAACTTACATCTGAAAGCCTCTAACCGGTCCTAACACAGACCATTATTAGTTGATAGATACGGCCTTTTCTCGATGAGGGTATTCTAATAAATGTTAGCGGAGAGAGGTTACGTAAATATATCGCTAACACTTCGGCGGAAACGGGCGTTAAATAAAGCTATTTCGCACATTCTATGAAATATTGATTTAAAAATGGAATTTACGTTATTGAGGGAATTTCTGTAAATTACAGGAAAAACAAATACGGATAAAATTTTACTGGTAATTTTTGTTTCCGGAATTTTTTCCGTTTTTTCACGGATATTTTTGTTACAGTGTAGGAGAAAACAAGAATTGCAACAAAGGATTGGTATTTTGAGAAAATTGTTAATTCTTCGTGTTTGGTTTGGCATTTCTCTCGTTTTGCAACCAGATAGCAAGTTAAAGTGGAAATCGGAAGTATAGGCTGAAAGTAGTAAATTCAAATTCAAACTTTATTTCAGCTACTTTACTAACGAAAAAACTCAACAACATTTGATTAAATTTTGATAAATAGTAATAGTAACATATTATATAATTTAATTAAATAGTTTGATAAATAGTTTAATAAATAGTGTGATAAATAGTTTGATTAACGGTGTTGAAAGTATTTATTTTAAGTGCTAGGGAAGATAATTTAAATTACGTCATACTTATATTCATAGAACGAATAGAGATACATTATTTTCGACTTCATTATTTCGCTAAAATAGTGCTATACCTATGTTGGAAAAAGAAAATTAAAATGCGAAACTGATCAGCATTCACGTACAAACCCGGAATCGAACCCACGATGACAAGCTGTGTGATTTATAGCACACACTTAAGACAGTTCGGTCACTGACACATCGCTACATGTCGAATACAGAATAAGTAAACATTATCTGGAGAAGACCCACTTTAAAGGGGGAATAGTTGTCTAGTAATTTGATAAGAGATAGAGACTATTGAAGAATATTTAGGTAAGCGCATTAAAGGATAACAAGAGATTAGAAACATATGGTGTGTAAGCAAAACTATACGACGACTTAACGAAAATCGTTTCTATTGTCGATATCCCATAGAATCCATGCCCTCAATATAAGGGCTTCGGTTTCCTACATGCCCATGAAATGAATTGTGTCATCGTTAGACCTAAAATTGCCAAGTTTGTGAGGAATCAACAACATATTTTTTCCCCTAACGCCATATGAAGGTTCTTTTTTTTTGGGGGGGGGAAGAATTCTGACAGATACTCTTATTTCCAACTTCCCTTTAAGGTTGAAAATCAACTTTATAAAATCTCATCATCGAAAACTTAAATTGTAATATTATGGTTTACTTGAATAAAATATTATTCATACAGCAATACTTTCTTTGGAGAGCTGTTGCGAAAACCATTACTAATAATAATCTCTTCCTATGTCTTATTTCACATACTAATAGATAACAATAAACCGGATGTAAGATGCTCAGCGCAACGATTTAGGTCTAGAGGCCATCCAATCCAATGTGAAAATAATAATGTACTTACTACATCGGATTTCATCAGAGTTATCACCACAATCATCCACAAAATTACACTCGTTATATCGAGCTATACAAAAATGGTTGTCACATTTGATGAAATTTTCAGGGCAGATGTGCGTCTCTGAAAATGAAAAAAAAAGAATTTTAATACTAAACGGATGTAAATGCGCTGTGAAGACTCCGAGCGGGACTCCGTTGCAAGCTATCATATTGTGAATAGTATTAAGAAAGTTTTGACCAGTAAAAATTCCATCGATCTATGTTGCTTCATATGAAACAAGCCAATCGCCATCTTTAATTGCCGCAAACCAAATTGACGAGCTGATTTTAATCCGCTTGAATCCAAGCTTGGAGTAAACCAAAAATTGGTATTTTGATTTTGTTTCTTACAAAATATTAATATGAGTTACTTAACGTGTTGCCAATTGGCAAACAAAATACGATAATAATTGTGCCACCGTCACAAGCTCAATCCCTACGAAGGAATTTTGCTCGGACAACGGCGTTTTCGCTCCAGAATTCTTTTACTTTCACGTCAGACCTTAGAATACGTGGAGAAAACCCACTTTTTATCATTTACAGTTCATGTCATGTGTTAGAAATGTATAGTCTTATGGTGGTGGTGCGAGTGGGAGTTTTTGCCTGGCAACATAAGAACTTGTTTTTTTGGGGTTTTTTTTGTCCCATGATCCGTACGACTCGAGGCTGTTTTAGACAACCCTTCCCTGTTCTGCATCAAAAACGATGGGCACGGCGCTGAAATAACACGAGGAACCTTCCCGACCAACGCCTGGATAGAACCCGGGACCGTCAGGTTAGTAACCCAGGAAAAAGAGAAAAAACTCAGTCACACAGACCTCCTCTTCCTAGGACACCTAGCAATCCACGGGAAAATATTATCATTGTATTTTCTAAACTCGCCAAAATAAACCAACCTAGTGCGCAAAAGTTATATCATTAATGTAATCAGTCTGATAGAAATTTGAACGACTGAAAAGAAAATATTTTTGAAATATGTAGGAAGCGTTAACTTTCTAATAATAATCGTATTATAAAACTATTAAAAATATAAATCGTACTTAGATTTCACCTATTGATAAAACACAGCCACACATCTGAGCTATCATTTGCTACATTTTACCCATTATATCATCATGGTTAAAATAGACAAAAAGGAAATGCTGTTAAACTTCAAAGACTGCGGCTAAACTAAGGGGGTTTCGAACTCTCTACACGGTTCAGAAAGTCTATAAATCTTTAACTAAAACGGAAAAAACACAGACGGAATTTCAGTGACTTACAAGTTCAGCTGGCACAAATGACGTAATAAATCTTTTCACTCTTAAAGAGAACTTCCCTCGTACAAAATAAAACATATCCAAACGAATTTGCTTGAAATCAAATCTCTCTCAAAACTTTTTTTGTATTTTTCAGAATGTATTTGTCATTACTTACTGTCCATTTACCATACATATTGGGGCCTAAGTATGGTTTTGAATTATTTTCTGCCAACGTCTTGTTCCAACCGTATAATTGTTATAACACAATACGTTAACAACCCTCAATGTACCCTAAACCGACTCCCTATATCGGGTTGCCAGTTAGTGAAACCCTGACAATTTTGGCCAGTGCATGCGCCATGGGTGATTTCCGGATATCCAGTACATTTCTAGTACGATTGGGTGTTTTTTTTATATACTATGCATATGTAACAAATTTGTCAGACTTTTATTGGAAATAACCACCCAATAAATTCTTTTCTACAGACGGCAACAGTCAAACCATTGGCAGGTAAGTTTTAAATATTAAAGGGGTGGTCCATCGGTTTCAATATTCTAATTAAAAGAATGGAACATCTTTTATAAAAATTGCAGGTGATGCTACCCTTAATTACAGAATGCATTAAAGACGTAATCGATACTACTACATATTTTAACGCATTAAAGACGTAATCGATACTACTACATACTTTAACGCTGTCAAAATGGCGATGTTTTAGTAATCGGTAAACTTGCAAGTATATTTTGTGAGATGAAATTAGCTGGTGGTCTTGTTTCTACCCTTTCCAATTGGCACTCGATGTAAATGGTTTCGCCAATTATCTTTAATTTTGTTTGGTGTTCGATGGGAGATAACCAGGAATTTGTCTGATTCTAGTACCTTTGCATGCAATAATATCATAGATTATTAATTCGGCAATTTACAAATTACAAATGTTTGAAATCCCAATTCATAACGTATCCGTTTTTCCATCCTTTGGTTGTATATACACATACGCAGATAGGTATTAGTCGTATTTTATTTTTGTACGATTCAGAACAATGCAGAAGAGGAAGCTTCTACAATTTTCTGATGTTCTTATGAATTTAACTGGAACTGTGCTCATATAGTATCTAATGGCAACAAATAAACAATCCTTGGAGAAAAGCACCGCGGAACTCTCAAATTCAATAAAAATTAATGATAAATAATTGCTGTTTTACTATCTTTTAATCATTAAATATTGATAAGAAAGGATGGTGCATCTTCTTTAATTTGTGTCCCTTTCACAGAATTAATATACGGATCTACTGCCCACTTACACTCTAGATTAGATTTTGTACCACAGTTACTTCCAAACTGTGATAAATAGGAATTATTTATAAGGTTAGATGGTGGTTTAAATTGGAATTACTGGGCTGTAAATTGTTTTTGTTTTGTTTCGTATGTCAGATTAGAATGTCCACCTGAACAATAAATTCGTAAAGGTGGACATGTAATCCGGGTTGATTGTCGAGAATATCTACATTAAGGTAATGTGGCGGATGTATTTGTCAACCGGTTAAAGAAACATCCATGACATTTAGTTTCTGTCATTTAGACAAATATTCTGCCAATATTAGTCTGGATGGATTGTTAACATTTGGCAATCACTGGGTCATTGGCTAGATTATCAGGTCTTGTACGTTATCACGTACAAATTCCATATTTTTCAGTCAGAGAACGTAAAAGGGGAGATAAACGGTCCCAAAACAAGATGATTCAAAATGATTTCCTTTTCAGAAAAGTGGATAAATATTATGAAATACTTACAGGTAGTTAGTAATAGTTGGTACATATAGACACGTTATTATAGAATTTATATCGGAGATTTGAGTCAAAGAATTTTCGAGTGTCAGCGACGGCCAAATCTTGCTCCAGATGCATCCAAGGGTAAAATCTTTTCTTGAAATCACCACTACAAAACACTGGGATTTTATTTAAAGAGCTCACCCCTGTTAAGCAACCGGTGGTGGAAATTTTCTTGATTTTACTGTACTCTGGATTGGACGATGAGAATGGACACGCAAAGTAAAAAAAAAAACATGTTTTCTGTCTCAATACAGCAGTGGCTAGAGAGGGATTTCTCGGGCCATTTCTTCAGGAATGTGGCGATTAACCGGTATGTGTTTGTAATTAGTTGATCACTGTTTTCTAGCCAATGAATGACTACTGGTAAGATTGTGAAAGGTATAATAAATGTACACGATATATTACAAGATATGTGCCAGGGATCAGGAAGCGACCAAATGAGTTGGTAAAACGTTGTAAAAATCGCACATTTTATTATTGTTACTTTCAATGTAAATTCACAGAGCAACTTAATTACTTACCACAGTCTTGTTCATCATTTCCATCTTCGCAATCCGCGAATGTATCACATCTTCTGATAGCATCTATACAGTGCGTATTGTTACACTGAAACTCATTCGGTAGACAACCTTTTGAAATAATAATGATATTATATAAAATACAAATACAATAGATCGAATGGTCGAACCATTATTGTAATAATAATAATATATAAACATCATTATTGTAATAATAATAATATCTCGAAGACTGATAATTACAAGTTTTTATTATTTTGTGCCGTTTCAAAGAAAGGAATGCAGTTAAAACCACACTCCAGATTAACTGTTGTGCTGCTCTACATAATATTTATAGACTAATTGTTTCGAGCGAGGTTCTTCGGTTGTGGGACAGAACTCACCCTTTGCATAAAGTATGGCAGTGGATGCTTTAGACTATTTGACCCACTTACCGCATATTTCAACGCTTTCATCTCTACCATTCAAACATTCACTGATGCCATTACAGACAAGAGATTGATCAACACATTCGGCGATCTCCGACTCCAGGTCACACTTAAAGCTAGATTCCAGTGAACAAATCTTCTGTTTTTCTTCTTCTTCCATGCTAATCATCTCTACACCTGAATAATATAAAAATTGCAATAATTAACAACTTGGAAGGGATATTACATATCACAATATTCAATAACCACGAAGCAAATTAATCATGATGTAACACATCACCTCCACACACAACAAAATGCATAGCTATGTGTGGATTTTATATAAATGTTGCCATACCTTGCTTAAAAGCAGTATTTGAGTCCACTATAAAGATACACAAACTGTAAGTAGCATTCCAATAAACATGTAACTATCCCCTATACATTTCAACATAACATGCTTGGGGAATTAATGGTGGTCTCATTCCATATTATATAGCAATGTTCATAGATCCTAAACTATCGTGATAGCTAGACAAAGGGTCCTGTCATTGTAGGAGTATGGACTAAGACTAGTAATTATTTGCCCTCATTTCACGAATGTAGTGCGATTTATAAATAGACAATTTTTCCCTTATTTTTTTTCTCCCCTCTTCCTGCATTTTTGGGTTGACTTTTTGGTCTAGAATTGGAGAAAAGGCATCAAATTTTCAATTTCATAGCAGTTTTGGGTAATACTGAGGATATTACAGCGGAGGGATAGGGGGTATAAAATGTCTTTCTGCGGAGCAATCATTGTGTCAGAAGTGAGATTTTCACCCCAATCAACTTAAAATCCCCGTAGCAAAAAATCTAAATGGTCACCCCCCTACAAACTTATGATGAGGAGATTGCCAAATGTGGTCCCCATCGTGCCTAAAAAGATTGGAAGCAACGGAATGTTGAGAAAAAAACTACAGCCTGTGATGTTACAGGCATTTAACATTGAAGTCAATGGGCAAATAATTAGTCTGAGTCCGTATGTTATCATCGAGTTAAAGACTTGTGTTCGAATGTTGGTGAACTCAAGCAATGCAGTGTAACAGTTAAAGATACATTATGGGAGATTTAGCTCTTGCATAATGTATGTTTAACTAATTAATGCAACTAATACCATTTTTAAAATCGACTGAAATCTTTAAGACGCGAAACTCAATTTCACAAAAGATGTTATAAGATGTTCGTTACCGTGAAATCCTCAAATAAGAATTATTCTGTGTTAAAAACACTCGAACAAATGAATGTTAGTTTACATTCGGAATGCCAGCCTTTCCAGCCAAAATGAAATCCAAATTTTAGGCCAATCGAATTGGAAGATATGTTAGTTCCAAAATAACCTAGTTTGTATCGAGTGGACGTTAAACACCATCTCTCTCTCTCTCTCTCTCTCTCTCTCTCTCTCTCTCTCTCTCCTGGGTGATAAATGATATATGATATGACATGGATTGAACCATAATTGCGAATTGGTATCAAGTTTTCTCGAAAGATTAAAACCACCATGGCTACTTTTAACTAAATGTTGGATATTTTTAGTCAGTATTTTTCGATTTTGAGGGTACTGTAGATTTGACCGGACAACTGATTGGAAATGTACCATTAGATATGAATTCCCTCAGGAATAGTGTGACTGTTTGTTTTAATGAAGAGGCGAAAAGAACAAAAATATTGGGTACTAGTGTAATAATTCATCCAATATTTACCGATATACCGTCCGCGTCCAGACAGAACAACACATAACGTCAAGTCTTATCGTTAAATATTAATTGTTACGTCAACGTGTGTCGTTCTGTCGTATCATCTTGGGACGGCATCATTTATATATTACAAGAAGAAGACTCTTCGTCTGTGTTCAGTTGTCCTTGATGTCACTCAGATACCTTGGTGGCCATTTTGATGTGAACGTCCCTTGTTATGTATATAGGATTGGAATATCGACTTTTAGCTTTGGATCATGATAATGATAGTAATGATAGATCAAGTACTAAACTGTCAAGATAGTTAGGGTTAAGTAGCCATAACAATCGTACATGATACAGGGCATGGTTGCTATTTCTAGAACACCTGATGCCACTTCTAATTCACTGGGGACATTCAGGTACGTAATGATCTTACGTTGACCTTATGGATTTAAACAAAAAAGCTCGTAAGCTCGTGAATACTGGATACTATTCTATTGAGTTTCGACATCTGGAATCCAAGTCCAATATTATGCCGCCAGTTTTTACTATTTGTGGAAGGTGATATCAGATAGGCCTACCCTAGTAGACTGTAGTAGAACATCTGATAACATCCGTTGTCGGCAAAATTAGTATGTTTTTTTCCTTTTAACCTCGATCAGTAATTGTCACAGACGAGAGCAGGAAAAGACGGAGGAAAAGCAAAACTTGATATTAATATCTAACTGTCAATCAAAGTTAATCAAGAGGTCAGAGGTCGGCAAATAATTGAAGGCTACATTTATAAAGTTATCACTGGTTGTTTGTCTAAACCCACCTCCAGGAATTGTGTCTGTATCAGATATAAATATAATCTCTGTCTCTCAAGTGTCTATATAACATCTATATAATATATTTACATAGGTCTCTGGCTTATATAGAACACGTCACAGTTGACAGTAAACCCTAATCTGATTTCTACGTTCACACGCTCTTACTCCCGTATATGAAATTTCTTGTTTAGGTCTAAAAAGGTGTTGTATAATATCTATCTTGTTGGTTCAAATAAGGTGTTGGATCGCGTTGATCTAATATATTATTTTGGTTAGTAAAGAAACAAAATCTATCAGATTAAATCGAGAAATCCAGTTAGTTTCGCTGTGATTTAAATGTTCGACAATACAATATGTGGCACACTAACTGTTCTATTTGGAGGTTTTTGCCTATATTTTTCCGCTTGTTCTGATCTCGAAGAAGACTGTTCTTCTTGTTATTCGCCTAGAGGTCGGGTGTTCGATCCCTGCATTGGCCGAGAAAGTTCATCTCGATTTTCCGCCGTGATTTCACCTTGTCAGTGATGCAGAAGGAGGGCCTGGCAAGGACAGCTGCCTAGTGGTTCGAGTGGGACGAAAAACCGAAATCCCGTGTACACATTGGCGTACAGGTAAAAGATCCCTTGACAGTTGGAATTCGATATAAGAGTAGGCCGTAACGCCACTGCCCGGGCAAAATTTCCCGCATAGCACACTGTATGGCGTATTCCCGTCTTCCATTACAAGAGTAGGACGTTAAACATCATTTCATTTCATTTCATTTCTTGTTATTCGTGTTAAAAAAGGCCTCCTCTCGCATTGTCGAGTTTAAAAATTTTACTAATCTTTACTTGGACAATACCAAAATATAACGCCACACTCTGGATAATTCATGACAGATTCTGTTATACTTATATTTAAAATTTATTGACAATGTCGCTATCATATCATATCGATAACATATCGTAATAAGACATATATTCATGTGAGAAGCAGTAGAACGGATTTTATTTTCATTCATTTCTAGTTGTCAACTCAGTTATAATACCGCTAGCATCCTACACACCCGATATCCTTAAAGTTTGTAGGGAAAGTCCTTGCAGCTTATAGGCATTTCTTCCAGATATACCATGACCCAGTACAAGGCATTCTCAGACTTAAGTTAAGAATTTACTCAACATTCAATCATTGTTTATGAGAAAAATCTTTGATCCAGAAACATAGAAATTTGCACATAGTTTCTTTATTGATGGATTTGATACATTAAAACAACGAACCTGTTATATATTTATATTTTAGTTAAGATAAGACGAACAATTTGGAGTAAATTCTTAACTTAAGTGTGGGAATGTTTTGTGAAATCGGGCCCAGGTCTTGGTGTTTATAGAAGTCTAGATTCGACTTAAAATAAGGCGAACAATTTGGAGTAAATTCTTAACTTAAGTGTGGGAATGTTTTGTGAAATCGGGCCCAGGTCTTGGTGTTTATAGAAGTCTAGATTCGACTGTAGCTATATGAATTTCACACTTTACCATGTTGGGGGGGGGGGGGTGTCCAAATGGTTAGCGTGCGCGCTGCATCATAAGGCCTGCAATTGAGTCAACTGGCATGGTTTCGAATCCTCGGTTATACGTGGCAAGGAGTAGGGTCGCCTTTCCAACCTCTTAGGTTTTCTTTGTCCGTTTTCCTCCCACTGCTAAAGACCCTATGCGCAAGCTTATAAAATTAAACCATATGTTAGTCCCGAAATGGCCTAGTTTGTGTCGAGTGGACGTTAAACCCCCATCTCTCTGGCCAACGGATGGCTTGGATTGGGCTCGGATTTAAACAGGATTTCGTTGATTGATTTAATCACAATGGCGTCGTGGGCGGAGATTCTTCGTGACGTTGACGTCATCATACTTCTGGAAATTAGCAGCTCATCACACTGCCTTGCCTGTCATACACACTGTCGTTATTATACGCGCTTCTGTCACTTGCGTTTCAGTAAAATTTGGAAATTGATAAACATCGCAGCTAACATTACCCAAGTTGAATTGCAACCCCATCGGATCACTGTTTTCTATTCGTCTGCTTAGGGAGTCACTTATAATTTATTTACAATGCTGCCTCGTTGATTTGTTCCATTCCTTTCAAACTTTAAAATCCTGTGGCAGACTTTCTCTTCTTATCTATATATTAAAAGTCTTAATTCGAATTTGTAGTAAATAGTAAATGTAATAGAAATTGAATTGCAGTCCCGTCTTTAGCTTTATTTAACGTTTACTTCCACCGAAGTGATATCCGGAGAGCATGTGCAATATATCTACCGGTGAAGACTAAAAAAAAAAAAAAAAAGACGCTTGAGAGATTTCCATTCTAATTTGAAATTAGAGTAACAACGGATATGATTGAATGTAAATCAGTTTATATACATTCATATTGTATTATTATATGCGTTGCTACCCATTTGTGTCGGTTTCTAGGACCCCAAAATTAGCGATTTAGCTCCTTTACACTATGTCTACTATAGTGATTAACCTAGTCTGAACGACTCGGTTATTTCCTTCGATTCCACTTGACAGAAATCCCACGGTGTGGCGAAAGTAATTAATACAATAACACCCCATATCTACAATAACACCGTGATCGAGACTTAATTAATAGTTATCCAGACGTGAATGTCACAACCCTCTCGTGTCTACGCATATTATAAACTGGATTGGGCCAATCATTTTACCTTCAAGATACAATCTTACTGTTTCTTTACATTATTTAGATTCATGGGTTTAGTTCGCTTGGCATAGTGATAATTCTAGGAAAGACTGTTCCCGTATTTTTACTCAGGAAGGAATGATTACAATTTAAGTGTAAACCTATCTGTATTTACAAAAAAAAAGATAAAAAAAAATGAGATCCACATGTTCTGGATTGTACACATGTAGTTGAAATGGAAGTGGTCTATTTGTTTCCATATTCTCAAGATAACTAAATAAACTGCTAGATCTGATCTGAGGTAGAATGATTAATCATACCCTGCCTCGTGCACCACACGATCATGACAATAATTCCCAAGAAGATTCGGGATGTTTGCAAGCTCTGTTTTGAGATGACTGTTAAAGCGTTACTAGTGTCGAGTTTCAATGATGATTAGGGAAATATTCTTCCCCGCAATGAATTGTTTGTTTCAAAATTACCATATTATTGTGTTGGTAACAAAATGAATCCATGTCTTTCCATTGTGAAATTTAACTTTGAATAAAGCCCGACCAGGCCAGGGTTTGTATCCACGATGATGCTAATTGATAACTGAAATAAAATGAGGTCTAACGATTTACTTTTCAGCATACACTGGATCTCGTTTTTTATTATACAAGTCGGAACGACTATATACCCTTTACTTGCAAGACTCTCTGTCCTACACCAAAGAGAAACCACTCTGATATATCCAGAGGCACTTTCTCGGCCAACAACTGGAACGAGTCCCAGGTCCTCTGGTGAGCCAGTGCCTTACTCTCTGATCCACGCTGGCTCTCCCCAACACAAGAGAATTACAAAGATACGTAACGTCTATGCCTATAAGTCCTAAACTTAACGAGGACAACGGATGGTTTCGAGACTAACATATGGAATAATTTTGCGTGAATAATTTGCTTGTGCGTATCAGTTGCATTAACCGAACAAAAGTCACTAGGTAAGCAAGGGAACCATATTCCTTGTCACGAGGAAGCATAGGATCGAACACGTGACTTAAATAGATAACATGCCTTATGATCTTAAAAACGCGCGCTGGATAACTCCAACCTCGTGACATACAGAGATTTCGATAATGTATTCTTTTTATCAATTTATACTTTATTTTATTAACAACTACGAATACTCGTATATTATAGAATTGACGAAGAAGCAAACAAAGTAAATACTTCATTTTAGAAGTGTACAATATTATTCGAGCATGTGTTTTGCTTGAATAACCACCACGCCACTTCAATTCATTGATTCCGTTATCAAAACGATGTAAATGAGTTAAATGTAATTCAGAAGTGATATAAGATGCTTGGGGTTCAGGTTTGAAGAAGGTGATTATTTTACAAGTTACTTTATAAGAGGTATAAAACCCCGGAGGTGAAAGGGTTAATTAGTCACAGTAAAATCATTATACTTATAAGTGACTATCGTGATGACATGCTTCTTTCACATCTGACTCTACATCAGTCAATGCTGTGACAGTTTACTCATGTCGAAATTCTAATATTCGATAATTTATCACGTGTCAAATGGCTGACAAGCCATGTGAAGTATCGTATCAATAACCAGTTCTTACAATTCCCAATCCTACGTTCAATATGGTAAGTGGCTGCTATCGCCTATAGCAAATCGGGATGGTTCATTGTCTATTTATTACTAAATAAATAATATACTATTCACGCAAGCAACACTGCCAAAGTCCACAACATCCGATGGTGTGACAGTTTGCAGCTTGCAAGAACCATTGCGGTGAGAATTGTTTAAAGAATATTCGACACTTCATCGCTTGTTTGTAACCATCATCCAACTTGTTTGTGACCATCATCCAAGAAGTTTGTCGGACGCTGTTAAAGTCCGAGTATACCTGCTTCCGTAAGTCATTTGAATGCGTCAGTATTGTTTAATAGCTTCATACTTCGGACACCAGAGGAAGTCCCACCACGTATTTCAGAACGACGAAAGCTCAATGCATCAACCCAATTTTTGGCGCACCGCGTGCACTACGGGGATCCCGAGAATCCAAGTGTGTAGTATGACCTGAGGTAAATCTAGACAAATGTTGAACAACATTAGCAGAAAAAAACCTACCCGTAATTCCAACTGAAAAGTCGTTAATAACTTCACTAACTTTTGCATTGGGTGGAGGATCGTTAATCTTTAGTTCACGAGTTTATTTTGGTTTTAAACCTGACTGAATATTTGAACTAAAGCGCTCCCGGGACATCCAAGCAACATTATTCAAGAACAATATGTGCCTTCTATTTTATCTGTTGATCTAAATTTTTAATAAAAATAACATCAACTGTTTAGATAGAAAATGAATGATTTGATTTTGACCAGTACAACTTTAAAGTGATAATTGCATTTTTTAAAGTCATAATATGTTTAAAATAATAATATGTTTAAATAAAGCCTTGAAATAATGGCAGCTTTACACACAACCCCACCTTATTAAATAATAATCCTAGACTTAGTTTTCAAGTGAAAAGAAATGATACAATTTCCAAATAATTTCCAAAACTATTTCAGATTTTTATGTGAATGTTTATTAAGTGCTAGAATGATTTCTTTGATAGTATAGGACTAGTATTGATTTGACAACCTATTAAGTAATAGATATACAAATATTTATGTTTTCACTTTCTTGGGAAATGTGCAATTATTGCTTTAATACGCGCCCTGTTAAAGATGTAATGTGTTTATTGCTGCAAATCAATAAATGTCTACAAAAAGAACATCGGGAATACATCTTTAATACACGTTCGTTTACGACGTGAACTGTAATATCAATGCATTTCTACATTAAGAATCAATGAATAAAAATGAAATGAAATGAAATGAAACATATCGAATTCTAACTTTAATACACATGCCGTTAAAGATAAGTAAAGTCTATTATCATATAGCAGTAAGTGCCTTGGGAATACAACTTTAATACACGTGTTGTTAAGATAAGTAAAGTCTGTTATGATATAGCAATAAGAACCTAGGGGATGCAACTTTAATACATGTGTTGTTAAAAAAAGTAAAGCCTATTATCATATAGGAAGAACCCAAGGAATACAACTTTAATACACGTGTTGTTAAAGATAAGTAAAATCTGTTACTATATACATATCAATAGAGTAATCTATCTAATTTGTTTTATTGTCTGAGATTTAAGCCAATTGTTTTACGTGACTTAATATATAAATGTTGGGATATATCGATAGACAACTCAGTCTTAAAATATAGAAACACACTAAATACTGTCTTCATCTGGTCTCAGTGCACATTTCATACACTCTTTTCAGCTTGTCTTTCAGCTCCAAGGCCAATCTGAACGACAAACACCCTACCTACAGAGAAGTGACTCTAACACAGTGAATAGCCATGACATCCATGACGTTATCTAAACGTCACAGGTCATGAGTTCACATCAACAAACAAAATGTCAACATTATAAGACACAATGTTACATTGTAAACAATAGCCTTCCTGCAGCCTTTAGGACTGTATAATCCGTACAGTCATAACGTCTTATCGCTTCTTCCAATGATTTTTCACAAAAGTAACCTCTACAACTCTTGATTTGACGTCGGCATATTGGCACTATTTTGCGCTTCGGTCGTGTCTATTTCAGATATACATACTCGACTTTGTTAATGTTTTTAGCGTTTAAAATTTAACGCAATTTTTTAAAAAAAAAGAAGTCAAATTCTGGCTGGGATTACTGAGCAAAATGGCCATTTATTGTATACGTGCGGAAAAAAAAAGCCAGCTACCATTTAATTTACGTATGTTAGTTACGTACGCTCCAAGACTAGCAATTACTTCCCCTAAATCATGCCATGACAGTGCAGTTCGTCAGTTGATAGCAATTCTATATTTCTCCCATTTGCCCCTTTTAACATCGTAAATTTGTTTACTGTTTGGTCTAGAATGGTAAATTAAATGAAACGGGGTTTAACGTCCTACATTTCTGCACCAACCGAGATAACGAACACGTGGAATATGATTTTGACCGGGAAGCTGCACTACGATCTACTCTTATTTAGAATTCCACCTGCCAAGGATTAAAATAGCAACCGATATAATTGATACTACTCATTGATACTTTATTATCCACATCTCGGCTTAACTAGTAACTATATGGTATCTAGTATAAACTGTTTAACCCTTGTGGGTACAATCACACAGCAAGCAACATGAGGTTCATTTGGACTCAGTTATAATTCGATTTTATGTTTACCTACGCGTATATTTAAATTTAAAGGCAGCGGTGTGGATTCTATTTGCATCCATATGTGACATCTTAAAAACTAATAAATTGTTATCCAGAAACATTTTAGTGACAAATGGAGAAAATTTAATAGTTCTCACAAACTCGATACCAATTATGTACTATGTGATAAATAGGTTAAATGACAATTCACACTTGATACAAAAACCATTTAATGGTTGGAATTTTTGGTATTGGTAACGTGCAGATGCTAATGAGAGAATACTCTGGCATGCGCAATATAGTATCATACTACAACCAGAAAAGCAAATTCCGTGAGTTATCAGTTGGTTCAGGGTGCCCAATCTTCCTGCCAAGTCGTAGATCCGAATTGCACGTAAAATAACCGTGGGAAGCAGATAGATACTTGTCTTCTGGCTGTATCAGAGAGAGACAAAGTCTCTAAATTTCGGAATGCAGTGCATAGTAGTTATTACAAAACACTATAAAACATGTATATGGGGACCGTGTGCACGGACGAGTGTTAAAGGAACACGAATGTTTCTATGGGACATGTGACCCTTTCTGATATACTATTAGTAACACTGGAATTTCTTTTGTAAATCCAACATTGAGACTGTGACTTGATTTAGTAGGAAACTCATAATGGACATACTAATTTCCAAAAGAAACTAAAAAAAAATGAAATGAAATATGGTTTAACGTCCGCCTGTTCTGCTCCTAAACTGGGCTAATGAGGACGGGCATACAGTGTGCTATGAGGGAAATTTTGCCCGGCAGCGGCGTTACGGCCTACTCATATCAAATTCCAACTGCCAAGGGATGTTTTACGTGCACGCCAATGTGTACATGCCACCTCGGTTTTTCGACCCATCCAAACGACTCAACTGCTGACCTTGTCAGGCCTTCCATCCTGCATCACTGACAAGGAGGAATTACGCCGGAAAATCTGGATGAACTTTCTCCGCCAATGCAGGGATCGAACACTCGACCTAGCGAGGTCGGGTGTTCGATCCCGACATTGGCCAAGGATGTTCATCTAGATTTTCCGGCGTGATTACAAAGTAAGTTAGTTAGTACAACATTGCAAAGATGAAATTGACAATATTCACAACTACCGTTGAAAATAATTCCACTTATAGGCCTATCTAACGAATGGAATTTTCATTTAAATGCCCTTGGGATTCCAACTCTGGGAAAGTTGGGAAAACTTTCATTGTTCTCCAGGTGAAATTTATTATTCGAAGTGGCTTCTACAAGACTATATATTTATGAAGAGGGGGCAAGCTGATCGGGGATACTATTTCCAATATGGCAATTTCGCCAATCAAATGGTCTGTTGCGTTAAGTTCTTATCGTGTGGTGCGCGGAATTGTGGGTATACATTCGCAGCAAAAGAAAACAAACTAAAGCAAAAGCTGTATTTGCGAATAGTCACTTGGAATTTTAACGCTGATTGATTAATCGAATGATTGACGCCATAGTTGCCCGTATGACCACTGACGTGACCTCTCAATATAGCCGATTAGATTTGAATGTAGTGGAGGATATTGGAAGTATATGTATTGAAAAAAGAAACGAAATGTAGATCTGTAATTAAATGAGATCGGGTTTTTATAGTAAGTTAATTTGGGTCACATTATCATTAGATTTACTGAGTAATCCACTGCTCTTAAACAGGTTTTATAGAGTTTGTTCCCACAAGTTTGGGGCCACGGTGGTAAAGATAGTAAGACGCTGGCTCTCCAGCCTGGAGGTCACTGCTCGATACTGGTGTTGACCGAGAAAGTTTTTCGGCATTTCCCAGCGTAGTTTCCCCTTATCCGTGGTGCAAAATAGAGCTATATAGTCGTTCGGATAGGATGAAAAATCGATGTTCCGCGTACACATTAAAAGATCCCTGTATGTCTTCATTACTAGCAGAACTGTAGGATGTTAAACTCTCGTTTAGAGGGTAATCAGACAATCACATTGAAATTTATTTTGACTCACTGTATGACATTACTTAATATCTAGAAAAGTAATATCAAGGACAGAAAGACTAATGAGCTCATAATAATAATAATAAAACCCACGTAAACCTTATGGCCATCTTGGATTTAGTGATTAAGCTGTTGCACTTCAACTGTTTCTAATTAGTTGCGCTCTAGTTTAGAGACAAAAACTGTAAATGGTAAATATTAAATAGTTAATTATTACTTTCATCAAGTAAACACATGTAATTAATCTCTAATTTAAATTAATCTTAGACTCGTGTAATTATCGAACCTGTCTACGTGCATGAATGCATGTTTCACGAACACCAGCTATAATATACCGAATCTTAAAATATAATATATATACATGTATGTATATATTTCAGTGATGAAGTTGTAGTTCGCTTCAATACTCTAATCAACCCCACCCTTAAATGGCTAATACCTTTTTAGTCAAAGATGATTTATGAAGAGAAGGCAGGTCGTTCTCTATAAATATGTGTATTTAGCCGTATTATAAGTCATATTGTTATAAAATAGGGGACCAAAATTGGAATTTTTACTCGTTGAACTTAAAACCGGAAGGCAGTTATACAAACCCACCTAGTTTATCAAAATCCGTTAGAACAGAAGAAAGTTATCACGTGTACCACCAACCCAAGTGGCCTGGTGTGGTTATTTAATAGATATCTATTAGAAAGACTGCACCTTTATTTTGTTGGATATGGGATGCGAACTCCTTTCACTGTTCTCACTCGCGATTATAAGTATGGAAGCTTATTCACTAACACTGCTCTAGGATATTAACTTGGGTAAAAGCTGACGTTAGCCCCAAGTTAAAAAATAGTAATAGTCCTACCTTACTAAAGGCAAATAGCGTTGAAATATAATCTGTAATGGTTTATTAAACATTATTTGAAAGATAGTAAATGTATATATTGTATCTTTGTATACCCTGTGCAATCTTGGACAATGAAAACTGAAGGTCACCTAGAGAAGCCAGTTTGGTATTCTTAACAACATTTAGACGGTTTTTACATCTGAAACAAAGATTAATGGGCATTTTTCACGCAGGTGGCTTTCCCGACATCAATTAGAAAGTGCAGCAACCCAAAGGAACTCTATAGAACAAAGACGTAAGATGAACATATCAGACAAAATCAAGTGGTACAAACTACATAATTAATCAAACGACTGATAGATACAAGTGAGACAAAGAGTTAAAACAATTATGCAGACAACCAATGAAATACAAGTGAGGCAAATAGTCTTTTATACAAAAAACTGGTGAGAAATATGTGAGACAAATAATAGTCTAGACAATTATACAAACAAATTGGTGAGAAATGTGCGAGACAAATAATAGTCTATACAAACAAACTGGTAAGAAATACATATAATCATACAACTAAAAAGGTGAACATACTGGTGAGAAATACGTATAATTATACAAAATATTGGTGCGAAATACGTATAATTATACAAACTAACTGGTAATCTATATAAATATACAAACATCTGTTGGGAAATTCGTGGGACAAATCATTAAAAGTCTACGCAAGTATACAAAGAAACCGGTGCGAAATACCCATGGTATTAGATGATCAACCGGTATGAGCATATAATATAAAAAAGTTAGCGATAATCTGTGGAGAAAAAGCCCAAATAAATATAATGCGTGCGCCTAATTCTTAGAAGAATTACCTTTGTCAACATAACTAAAAACACGTTTTAAACGGATCTGTTTACAAACAAATATCAAGGTATTTGAACAGAAAACAGAACATTAACAACCAGAATAATTTAGATTACTTATCCAAAGGTTGTCGCCCTTTGAAATATAAATTCAGATTGAATTCTACGATTTTAAAGTGTCTAGAATTAATTATACAGAACCCCCGTCGAAACGTCACTAGAATAAATTCTTCTAGTAACTCGTGTCCATATAACTGTGTCATGAGTTAGAAAAGATTTGCCTCTGCAGGGACTGCTTCGATATTGAATAATATATTTACTGTCAACGTATATACGCTTATATATATACAAGAAAATATATCCTTGGAGCAAGAAACAATTTTGACGCCTTTCTATTTTTTATTTTATTTTTTTTTTGTATATCAATCACATAAATTCAATTATATATAGGTGTATATAATAATATATGTAGATGGGCCTACGCATGTCTCAAACAATTAATGACAGAATTTATCTTGTGTTTTTTTATAACGGTAGCACCGTTAATAACGGACAGGGTAGCTAATGCTAGTAAATGGATCGATCAATCTTTCTTGTACAAACATCCCATACCGTGAATACATGCACAAAATAACATCAAAATAAAAATGCAGAGAAGAGATAACGGATCTTTTAAAGCGCAATGGGGCAGACAGTTAAATAAACACTAAACTTTTCCAGGTTGAAATTTAGCTAAATTTAGCTATAGCGTCTTTAAACATACATTATGCAAGAGCTAAACCTGCCTATTGTAGGTCTCTATTTAGGTATATGAAATCTTATTTAAATTATTTAACTTATCCAGCCCATAAACAACTCTCGATGCTATCGCTAGTCTACGATATTTACTTGATAAGAATCCGATTTACTGCTCAATCTTCATTCATAATTTAATATGAAATGGATAATCGAGACTGTTTTTTATGTACCGACTTTTGTAATGATGATCGAAGCTAGGGCGAAAATTCAATCGCCAAATTCTGGGTCCAGGGTTGATCAATTTGACTGAACATTTCAGTAAATTTCCTTTACATTATTTAGCCTAGAACTGTTATAGTGAGAACTTTGTGCTCTTTGTTTAATTCTCGGTTCAGAGTGCAACAATCAGAAAAATAAATCAGCAAATTCCCTTTACATTATCTAGTTTTTAAGTATTATAGCGAGAACTACCAGCTCTTTATCTAATCTCCCATAATGTATCTTTAAGCGATTTGACGAGTTTGATATAACACCATTAAACATGTTCTAGTCTAAGACACTACAAGAGCGATCGTTATCTCAAAGTTAAAAGTATGTAAATTTTTAATGTAAAGACTGTAATTGTTATTATGCAATTATCCATCCAAAAATTAGAAAAAAAACCGAAATGTCACGAAGATTGGACTTTCTCATACTTTCTTATTATGCAAATATCCATCCAAAAATTAGAAAAAAAAACCCAAATGTCACGAAGATTGGACTTTCTCATACGCAAATGACTACAGAAGTACTGCAACTTGATTGTTATGAGGGCATCAGGGTGACTAAGTTTGTAAGACGCTGGTTCGCTCGCCTGGAGTTATAGTGTTCGATTCCTGCATTGGCCGACAAAATTCATCCAGATTTTCCGGCGTGTTTTCCACTTGTCTGACAAGGCCACCTGTCTACTCGTTCGGATAGGACGAATAACCAAGGTTCCGAGTACACAGTGGCGTGCACGTAAAAGATCCCTTTACAGATGGAAGTCGATAGAAGAGTAGGCAGTAATGCCGCTGACCTGGCAAAATTTCCCTCATAGCTCACTGTATGACGTGTGTCCGTATTCATAAGCCCAGTTCGGAACAGAACAGTAGGACGTTAAACTCCATTTCAGTTCATTTTTGATTTGTATGAAACACATAAAGATAGCGAGTTGAAAACAACTGAACTAATGTAAATGGCTATAACTTACGTCAGTTATATAAAACCTTTATTGTAGCATTTTGCGGCTTTAAGTTACTTAAACCAGATATAAAACAGATGGTGTCTTAGGGCCAGAGTTCCACAAACATGCCGCCATATTTCTACAACATCCAATTAAAATTAATCTTGTATTGAATCAATTTAATTCAAAGAAAAACATGGATAATGTTTCTTTCTCTGTGCTTTCGTCTGGTTTTATTTTTAAGTTTTGAAAAAAGAAATATAACTATAATCTGGTTATACTTCAACCATTCGCTTTATGTTCTGAAATTCAAGCAGGCTGGCGAAGATGTTCCAGGTTCAATCTCGCTGTTGAAACTACGACGTGGTTTCTCCTCATTAGTGTTCTAGCCCGAGGGGCCTGGCAAAGAATAGTGCCTAGTCGTTTGGATAGTACGATAAACCATATGTACATGGACTTGCACGCCAAAGATCTTTGGCAATAGAGATACAATGACGAGTGGGCGGAAACGCCACTGTCAGGGCAAAATGTCCCCTGTAGCATACTCTATGATACAATTCTGTCTTCATTATCCCTGTTGATACAGAAAAGTAGGATGTTAAATCTCATTTAATTTTAGCTAAGTTGTAAACCATTCGTGCTAACAGAATTGAAAATGAAAAAAAAAAAACCAACAAAAAATGAAACCGCAGCAATTTCTCTCTGTCATCATTAATTTCGAGTGTTTTCTTTATGTAATGCATATTGAACACATTGATATCTCAAATTAGTCACTGTCTCGAATTCATACCAGAATTCAAATAAATCAGGGTTGCGACTATTCCTAAGACAAATATTGTCTTTCAAAAGCAAAATAACGGATAATATATTATAATCACGAACATTGAAGAACAAATCTTGATTTACATGCCATGGTGAATGAATAACTGTCATTTATATTTACAATATATTTTAGTGACATTTATTGTAATTACATTTATTGTTTTCAATATTAAACCAAACATTTTAACTTTTCTTTATATTCACAATTATATGTGCCTGCGTACCGATACGGTGCTGAGATTTAATCTAGTGAATCATAGAAAGGAGTGACGGAAACGCGATTACTATATTAAGGACACATTATACCACTTCTCATTTGAAGAGATCGCTTCTGTCTTTTAATATTTTTCTTTAGAATAGTGGTCACATAACCTATGTCGGTTTTAAAAAAATATTAAATTAAAATGATTGACTGCCCTCTCGTTACTTTACGATAATTAAACTCATTTATTCTTTCATCAAATTGATGTAATATGGCGGGAAAATGGCTTATTACAATTAGTTACGGAGAGGGCGTACAATTAAATAGATCTTCGGATTCTACCTCAGAGTGATGGTTATCATATGACACAGTTCTACCCCTATGTCACCATATATCAACATTTCTCAATACACAAAATAATTAAAATATCGCAAATCTTTTATGTACAAATGTACAATATTCCTCAATCCAACGATGCTTGAACTATGAAATCATGAAAAAATCCATACTCTGCGCAGTGTTGCGTTTGATTAGAGGTAATCCAACTACACACTGCTATTATGAGTCGATATTGTTGTTTTAAATTTTGATTTGTTAGTAGTCCGTCTACAAACCAATCACTATCTGCCAATATTGGACCAAATAATTTTACATAACGTTACGTCATGACTCACGATTTTATTATGCCTAATTAATCCGTGCATAGCAGAATACTGCAGTGATACTAATTGCGTGACAAACGAGGCTATCAAGTCGAATGAAATGTAAACAATACTGTTTGGAAACGAACATACTTTCACCGTTTTTAATACCTTAAATCACTGTCCAAAGTTTTAGGGAAGACCCAGATTAAACGAAAGACTGTCATGCTGCTGTACTTAAGTGATAGCTTTCATTGAACGGAAAAAATAGACACACTCCCGATAAGTTCAAGAAACAGACGCTATTCCAGCAATGGTCAGAGAGGGATTTCTCGGGCCATTGCTTCAGGAATATGGAAAAACCCAAGATTCGTCAATAATGACGCCAATAGACACATTAGTAGAAATTACGATTATGAACAATCAAAGGTAAACATCCATAATGCCATTATTTACGTGGGCTGGTTTCCGTTTCTACTTCGACGTGTACACACTCTTACCAACGATGGTGTAAGGCCTGGATGCCGTCCAGGAAGAAATGTTCTACAGCCACCCGAAAAGTCGTTCATGACGTTATCTTTACTATATAGGAAAATGACGATTTCCAACCTAAATCATATTTGTTCTCCTTTCCCACGAGAATATATGGATCTAAAAAAATTGTCACCTCTAAAAAGAGAGGCGTGCGCCGGGTGCGCCCTCCCCCTCTGGATCCACGCCTGGTGTTCTCTTGAATGGTTGCTGTTCCGGGAGATGAGTCATCGTCAAGTGTCTCTCTGTCACGCTTAAATTCAACAGCCCACTTCTTTACTGTGGAAAAGGAAGGGACACCATCCTATAAGAGTCACAGAAATGGGGCTTAACGTCCACTCGACACAAACTAGGTCATTTCGGGACTAACGTATGGTTTAATTTTATTTCAATAATTCGCTTGCACGTAGGGGTCTTTGGCAGTGTAGGGGCGGGCGGAGGACCCGGAGAAAACCCACGAGGTTGGACTGGACAGGCGACCCTACTCCTTGTCACGTACAACCAGGGAATCGAACAAACGCCAGTTGACTCATTGACGTACCTTATGATACAACGCGCAGGTGCTAACGATTCGGCCATCCTACCCCCCCCCCCAAACCAGAGGAGATCATTGTTTAAATGTTTATTTATTCAAGGAAGTGTGGGTATCTATCTACAATTAAAATATCAAGGTGTTGGGATATAGTTGATTTACAAAATGGCAGCAAAAAATCTCCTCTTTAATTACTGCATTATTAGTAGCTAATAATTTGTTTACGAGTTGTGCGATAACACATGCCCAAGGACACCGCGGATGGTAATCTTCACACGGTGTATATACTGTCGGGCAATTGTACTTAGTAGTCAACAACTAATAACCAACCTGTATGTTGCTCTTTTCATGTTGACAATAATTGAACAACAAGTAGGATATCTCCCCAGGCCTTGTCGAGTCTAGAGTAGCAATCATCGTATAACAAGAGAGAGAAAGGAATACATCAGGTTTCAGATCTCGAGTACACAAGACGAAATTATTTTCCCGAATAGCAAAATTTATGAGACTATAAACATACCATTTGTCACATATTGACCTAACAAATGCCCCCCCCCCCAGTAAACAGACGTGCCCCACCAGTCCAGACAAATCATCCCGAACTGGTGCCGCAAGACTTGTGGGGGCTAATCATATCCTCGAACATCAATGCCCAGTCGAGTAACCAAGTTACACGTGATCTCTTGTATATATACATCGTAAGCAACACACAAATTTCTTCGACTGAGTATAATCGCAAAATTAACGATATCTGTGGTGATAGGACGATGTTACCATTTTATATCCCATAAAAATGATTTGCTGCAAATTCTCCGACACTGAAGAGTTCAAATTGGAGGAGAAGAGTCATGCCTTGTCCTCACTTTTGGGCGAATTTTTCAGAATAGCATCATCGTGGAGTCCAGTCTTAACTGAAGTCGATTTATCATAAGCTCTTCGTGAGAAGAAGTAAGATTAACTGCCTAACATTGTAGGGTTTCCCCGGGTACCTTTTAAAAGACATTGTAAATGAAATATAATATGTATGTATATTAAGTCCTCAAATGCCCTAGTTAATGATGTAGAAATGCATGACCTCGCATGCAAAATTTCATCAATATCTTTAATACCAGGCAAATATTGAATCTGTTTAATGTGAAATGTGCAAAGATGAAATTAATGTGCCTTGGGTATGAATTGAAGTAGCTAAATATCTAACTTAATATTATCCCTTATCTTTGACATTAAAAACACGAATTAGAATTTAATATTGGTTCAGTACAACCATTACTGATGTTGTATTATTACCGTTAAAATATGAGATCTTATATAATAATGTCCAATATTTAAGTCACGATGACTCTTTTAATATTAGTGTGCCACGTCGTTTTCTCTGTGCTCTTGGGCTCCATTTGTTATAAGTCGACTGCAACACATTTCGCCGAACGTAACTGATTAGAAATTAAAATATTTTTTTTTTAAAAAATCTTGTTCGTAAATAAGTTTGTGTAGATTCATATCACAAAAATATTTCCCCTCTACCCATTTTCGTCCATTTTAGTTTTAGCTAGCCTTTAACTAATTGAGTGGTCAGACATATTTCATATTAAAAATCACATCGTGTTTGGGCCAATTTTATTGAGGATCAGGGGAGGGGGTACAGAAACGGTGAAATGGACAGTCATATCGATAGGGAAAGCTTCAAGTGGCCGTTTTTCGCTAATAAAATGTCCCTTAAAACTCTTCATAAGTCAGCTGTTGTTTGAAGTTTCAATGTAAGTGTATACATCTGTGGTTATTTTAGATAAGATATTCAAACCTATCAACATTTTATTTATTATTTTTTGGCATAAGAATAAAACTGTCTTTAAGAGCGCGGGAAACAACAAACAAGTACTACATATAATATTTCTATATTATACCATTATAGTGTATCATGGAGAGAAGAATGTTGCCATATCATCATGTTCCTTTGCAATATCCCCCGTCCTGCACCACTCTCTCAAATGAAAACAATGATAGCAAATCTCGAGGATTATTAATATTGTGTACACGTAATGTGTGACAAGGTCTGTCATTGGTGGTTTACGTAATAATACAAACGTGGGTGGTTTTTACAGAAATTTATACTTGTATACATGAACTATTTGTCAGTTTAATAAAATTTGTTGGATTATTGACGATACACATACAAAGGCTTTTCCGTGACAGTTAATTTCAAAAGAAAAGACGCACATCACAAAAAATACAGATACTTAAATAAAAAGACATAAATGTCAGATAAACGTTTTTCTTTCTATAACAATCATATCATAAAATGTTTTAAAAGTTTTCTATAAATCTATTTCTACACCGGATTTCCGCTTCCAAACGTCAATTTTAAAAGGCATGGATCTCTTTGGTGTAAGTTGAAAAATATTATTGAATAATTATGGTTGTTATGAATTGTTATTTTGATTGGTTCGCGGGTAATGTCTAACGTATTGGTTGGTGCCCCCAAAGATTAGACCGGAGTGTGGGGATCGGCTGGGCTTGTTTATTAACCTTAGATGTTTTTCCAAATTTGTCGACTATTTTTATGTAAAGCCATGAAATTTCAACAACGACATCGTCATACATCTGTAGAAACAGACCTATGACGTATTTGTAGGACTATACCGCATTTGTAGAATATACTGATAATGCATAGATTTTAGAATACATGTATATTATCGGTTGCTATTAATTGAAAATGTCATTTAATTATGAATTTATTCCACATCGTAACAATCAGGGTGGGTTAGGGTACTAGGTCTACATATTAAGCACGGTATATATAGCAAACATGAGATATGCGCCAATCCTCATGGTGTCAATGGTATTAAGTATCGTGGAGCAATAATGCGATATATCTTAATGCTGGAGGATCAAGACAGGGTTTAGGTAGAGGCCGTGGGTTATGGTTAGGTTTCGGTATTAAACTCTTGAACAAACTTGGTATCAAATACCGTACAGACTTAGACTGAGTAAGGTATTTGCTACATTTACAGGATAAAACAAGCTGACCACGTCTGATCTCACTGTTCTCAATTGAATAAAGCAATCACGGTTTGTCTATCTCTAAATGTTTATATGGATATACGATATATCAGTTGTTTATTTTCAATTAACAAATATGCTTGACTTTATCGCCTCCTCTCTGTTTTGACATATACTTTATATAGATATGAGTTGTTAGTTCAGCCTAGAATTGCATTTATATCACACATAATTCGACAGCAAATATAAACTTTATACAACTCCATAAATATTATGAATTTTACAGACATTTCGTGGGAAATTAGATTGCATGAACGTAATAAGCACAACTTAAATCATTTTTTTAAAGACAAAAGTCAATTTCTACATTTTCTACGGCACCATAGTATCGGGTTGGTCTTTACCGTTAGCCAGAAAGAAAATTAAACAACAATCACTGCTCTTTACAAATGTCAAAACGTTTTCCATGCGCCACACAAAGTGGTATAATGCATCTGTTGACATTTGAACACAAATGTTTCCAAACCTTTGAGCTACTAGCCCTTTAGGAGACCTTCGACCTCACGGTCAATTTAATCACGTTCTGGAGTTCCGTTATACTGTGAGCGGTTGGCCGAGTGGTGTAAGCTCACGCTTCGACTTCAGGTTTGTACGTAACAATGAGAATAGTCGGCAGCCTCACACCTGAATTTTCTCCTGGTTCACAGCTTGCCAATTATAATTTCAGGAGTTCGTGTAGATAACAACGTTATGTTTTATTTCTGTATTGGTACAGACTTAAAGTTTTAGAAGATGGCGATCTCTGTTTCGATACCATCCTTCGTCTATCTCAGTTTATTTGTTGTGTTGAGCTAGACGCTAGTCTTCCATCATGACCTCGACCCGATAAAGCCGCCATATTGCTTGAAATAATATCACGTGATACATTAGTTTATTTTTTTAAAGCTGAAATGAATCAATGTAAAATATATATTTAGTTTAAGTAACTGTATAGACTGGCATTATGTGGAAAGTGTATTTGGCACATTTCCTGATAAAATGTTCAACATAGTTAATGTTTTATCATTTTGATAGAAGAAACATTCATTCTGTTAGGTTGCACCCATCTTTACTTTATCAAACAGCTTCACTGTAATACGTACAGTCGCAGCGATATTATTTGACTATCGAGGATGTACAGATTGGATTTTGTTCAAAATGCTGAGGTAAATCTGTCAATCCAATGTTCATAAATAGCCATTGTAACGTAACATGCCAACCACACATGAAAAAAGACCCCCCCTCCTCCGAATAACTGCTAAATTCTGGATTACGTACGTATTGGCTACTTTTGGATAGATAAGTCTCTTAATATCAATGACATATAATGTTATAATAGGAACAGAATAAAATATAGGACCATGGATCCCATGGTCAAAATCAATTTCTATGAAACAAAATGCTGAATATGTGCACTAGTAATCCTGGAACGTCTCAGAAAGAATAAACGCACCCATCCTCGTGCTCTACATTCGTCCTATCTCAAAGTTGGTATGTGTAATTAAGGAGATTCGAGTATAAAAAAAACTACGACTTAGCTTAATTGTTAAGTCCTTATCGTTCATGACAGAAGCGGTCCCAAACTTGTTCCGCCAGACGTTGTACATATTTTTAATGCGCCGGGTTCCAGAAGTAAGAATCATGTAGAGTCACTGGATACTACCGTTATTGGCAGCGAAATCATAATACCTCGATCATTAGGATTGAGATACCCCGCGGGTTAAGCACTTGTTGTCAGTCATGTAATATAATAATTCCCGAGTAATTAATTTTAAAAGGATTTGTTTTTCCACTCGGATTGGTAAATACCTCCTTTTTGAACAATTGAAATGATTATGGCTTTCTTGTGAGCGGCACTGTGTCTAAAGTACGACCCATGATACCAGTGAGTTGAATTGTTGGGTTGTAGGCGAACTGAAGATAGACGTCATTAGCTATTGTTCGGTCTTTCCATGGTGAGTCGACTGTTTCTTTTTCAGATGGTTCGCTCGTTTCTGGTGTTTAACGCCTTCTTCCACCAGGGGTGATATCGTAGAACTTTCGGGCAAGCCGACTTTTCAGACAGACAGGTAAAGTGAGAAAAAAAAAACTATTTCGTCTACTTGGCAAAATAAAGCGCCCGAAATCTTATAAAAACATTTTACGGGGTGGAATAGCAGTAAAACGCGTTTGCGGCCGTCAAATATTCCAAAATGTTCTTAGGGCGTCTACATGCATACAAGGTTAGCTCCGCTTCTTCGCCGCTGTCTGTAAACCTGAAATTTTTTCGGGCATTTCTAGTTTTGCTTCCCTAACTTCCCTAATAAAACACCAATTTTACTCTACTTTTAATTAAACACCACGAATTTGTACTGAGTTGACTATGTATTAAAACATTTTGTCTGGAGTCACTCTACTTAGTGCGACATTTTTCGGGCATCGTTTGTGAATGCCGCTGCAACAATCTGATTGGATGATTGGAATTGGGAGTGGGATGTCGGTTACAAAATTATTGGATACTTTTGGAGTTACTTACACGGGCTAGAGTAGCAGAAAACGCATTTGCGGTGGTTAAATTTTCCAAATTTTCTCCGGGGGAAGGGGTGGGAGGCTCCCATAACCCGCGACGATTGATTGATTGTTTGGAATTCGGGTCAGCAGGTAGGCTGTATTGGACCAAATTGAAGCTGCTTTATTCATAGGCTTGAATAGTAGGAAGGCGCGTTTGCAGCAGTTAAATTTTCAAAAATTTTCCCGTCTTCGTGGACTGTAAACGATTCATTGAAATTCGAGTCAGTCACCTTAATGCAGCTAGCTATATTAGACCACTTTTAAGTGTTGTCTTTTATGCATCATGTCTGGCATCAAATATTGCTGAACTATTTTAATAAAAAAGAAATTTCGTAATTCAAACAAAGATGTCAGGTTCCTGTTGATCATTAAACATCAAAACGCTTGGCCTTCTATGCTGTGACAGTGTTCAGCTAAATTTTTGTTAGCTGTGACGTCATGATAACGCCATTAAGGTGTTTAATAAAAAGCTTTATCTATATATGGCTTCGGTTCGACACATAAAACTTTATAGGTCTTCCAACTTTCGAGCTTTTAACACAAAGTGAACAGCTACTGGACAGGTATAGGATAAATCAATAAAAATCAAACACTAAATATAATTTAATGGTGGCATTTACCGATTGGGTACAATAACAAAAGTACACTGTAAAAACGTTCGTTTTATATCCGGCCAAATTGCATAGTTTAAAACTTTTATTTTGTTAATCGATTTTTTATTATTTTTTTTTGAGGGGGGGGGGGCAATGTGTTGAAAGTGTGAATTCAAATTATGTTGGGTTTTTTTGTATGAATTTCCTTGCAATTTATTGATAAAATGTTTTCTTCCATCCTGTAATGCACTTAATACTGTTTATTTTACAGGATAAACAGTGGAATGACCAGGATTTACGAATTATTTCTGTTTGCACATGCGAATTTCACTCGGAGAATCTCCCATTTTGAATATAATTTAATATGTAGCACGTGGTGCACACACATTATAATTGTTTGATTTTGTATTTTTGACAATTTCATAGACTGTCCCCTTCGACGAAATGTGAGCCATTGTTAAGTAGTGGGGACACCTAACGATGTTTTAAAGAGTTAAAATGACTCAAACTGTAATATTCGTCTTGTTTTTAATTATCGTAATACAAGTATTATTAACGGGGTTATTTTGTGGTAAATGGGTTTCAAATATGTTTTAATAATGTTCTAGAAACAAAATTTTCTTTATTTGCCAATGGAATTTATGTTAATTGAAGGAATTAAATTACAGGAAAAATATAAATACGGATAACAATTTCCTGGAAACCTTTGTTTCTAGAACTGTTCATGTTTTTTTTTTCAAGTACTTTTTTTTGCTACAGTGTAGAAACAATGATATGGGAAAATAATAACTGGTTTATTATACCCAAAACGGCGTTATGATAATAATATACAGGCCTTTCGGTTTATTAAATGCAATTGGTGCTTGATAAAGATAAAAACACACTCACCGAAACGGCATGTCTGTGTATATGATAAATCAGTCATTGCTGCCCAATGTAATTGTTATGGGTGTGTTAAACTCTAATTTAGCCACATCTTTCTATTGACCCTCTAGTCTAGATTGTTGGGTCTTTAACCATGTATTGTTATTGTAAATTACAAAAACTAAAAACTGAATTCTGATGAATCTGTTGACTAAAATCATCTCTTTTATTTATTACACGTGGGTTTAAGATTAAATCTCATGCTTTTAAAGGATCAATCAGTCCATTTATAACTTTGTCATCATAAATGGTTAATAGCTTAAACGATTAACTTTACAAATGAATTAATAGACCACAGATTAGCATGTTTACTGAGTACACTATCTAGATATGTATTGGACATATCTACAAGTACACGATGCACTTGGCGTCTATGGCGGTCATGGGCCTCGTGGTCTAAAGCTTAAATCTATGCGAATCATGATTTTTGTTTTTCGATAATTGTACGTGGTCTAAACCGGTACCCCTGTCGCCAAGTAAGTTAAACGAAAATGAAATAAAATGGGGTTTAACGTCCTACTGTTCTGTTCCTAACTCCGCTAATGAAGACGGGCATACGCCATACAAGGTACTATGAGGGGAAAATTACCCGGACAGCGTCACCTAGGCCCATTCTTATATCGGTTTTTCGTCCCGTCCGAACGACTAGACAGCTATCCTTGTCAGGCCCTCCGTTCAGTATCACTGACAAGGGGGATGGGACCACGCCGGAAAATCTGGTTGAACTTTCTCGGTCAATACAGGGATCGAACACCCAACCTCAAGACTAGGGAGCCAGCGTGTTACCCACAAAGACACCGTGATCCCCAGTAAGTTAAACATTATGTTTTTCAAGACATCAGCAGGTTTGTATTGCGAGAACGTTAACCCCCCCCCCCTCTGCATATAATCCATCCAAAACGACCCCAGTCGAGCGAGATTATTACTTTTATATCTTATGTCTAACACACTATTTGTGTAAAACTAATCTATTTTATAATTCTTTCTTTCTTTCAACTACACGACTTTGGACTAAATCTTTCTATATCTTATTCAGAAACGTTATTCATTTTAAAACCAAAAACTCTCCAAACATGATCATTATGAACCTTCTTATTACAATATTTGAAAAAGAGAGGTTCAAATCAACCCTTAAGACATCGTGTATCAAGCAGTAATCTAAATGGACATGTATTTTTAAGACACAATTTTGAAGAGCCTTGTCACTTTCTGTTGATATATGTCCCTTATATTCAGATGCACGAACTACAACCATAAAGACATTACCAACTGAATATATCAACACAAAATTTCTATCGTATGGCTCTACGGATATTTCACTTGAACAAAATAAATTAATATTTTCTGAGGTGCAAAACGTTTTAGAAATACATGTAATAGATTTTAAGATCTGTTATCGTCATTTATCGTTACCCATCACTAGATTCTGTTTACATATTAGTACACTTTCGGGCAGATATAATGGACCAGAAAATATTTCGATATGGGTAGCCCATGGTTGCTTTATTCACTTTACCGCAAGTTCACACTAATTTGACTGATGCTAATTATCAAAAACATTCTAAATCCCCTCAGATGCCAGTGACGCCACAGTTATTATGTATAGCAAATAACCTTTTTTATTTGAAAAATATTTTTGTATACTTTCAGAATTTCATTAATTAACAAGGCAATATAATAATTACGACTATATACATGTATTTAAGTAAACTAATTGTAAATATATTGTTTTGTTGAAGGGAGAGGGGTGATATGGGCCTAGCCTGTTCCCCAATCCTAGTTTTAAAAAAACTCTCTTGTTCTTATAGAACATAGAGCAGGTTTGCACAATGACTCGCCACGTGTTGACCGCCACCATGGCTAGACCACCCTCCTCACACCGCCTTTAAAACTACCACAGTTGGGTTTTTTTCACACTCTATTGAGAAATGGAAGATTCTACACGGTAGGCCAACATGATATCAAATAATTAATTGTACCAGAAAATAAAAACAATGAACAAAACTTGGCAATTATTATCTTGGTGTGTTTTTTCTCAAATTTATAAACCATTATGTTGAATAATTTCACCAACTGAATTTTTTTCCGCCATTTTCTTGGCAGACAATAATTCTGAAACAGTGAAACTTCTGAATTGCCGCCAAATTATTTTTTTTCTTTTTACCAGCAATGGTGGCTGTTTATAAAACAGATTTACAGTAATAATGACACTCGAGGGTTATACCTCAAGTAATTCACCAGATCTGGTTATTTTTAATATCGTCACCCGCCATTATGTATAGACTTAAGTCAAGTTATACATGGTTATTATGAACATGTAAATGTCTGCTAATTCTGTTCAATATTAACCCCTTTCCTTTGGAAACTGGGGCACGAGGGCCTTATTCGTGTATATATCAAGCTACTGACGACTACAAAAACAAGGCCTTATTTACCTTATTAAATCAAAGAGACGGGTGAGCCTCTGTTTATTACCTTTATTATATCAATAATATTAAGTCAAACATGTGCAGCTCCTTAGGCCAAGGTAACAATTTTAAGAAAGCAGAAAGCAGTGGCTTTTTTATTTAACAGACTAACATTTTTGACATTAAATATATTTCTTCCGGTATTTTTGGTATGTTTTCAAATCGACAGTTACATATTTTAGATGTCGACTGTCGAGGAAATACATTTTTAAAATATTTTAGATGTCGATTGTCGAGGAAATACATCTTTAAATGGGTATTTAACTACCGCTGATTGGAAACAAGTATAAATAATACTGACAGTATAATGGATAATGTAGTTTTCTCTTTCTCTAAAGTCACCTGTTAAGGGCCCTAAAAACTCTGAGATCTAATTAATTTCCACGAAATAACTTGGAAGTCATTTATAATTGCCTATAAAATAAAGTACCGCCTTTATTTGAAATGTTTCCATGACATTTAGTAATTGAACAGGGTATACGCAGGATATGATTCTTTGGAATATGGGACATTGGGTGACTGAATGTTTTAACCCATGCGCTTTAGATCAATAGGTCTGTTATTGAATCAAATTGCATGGTTTCAGTACGTGTCAAGGAGTAAGGGTGTCTGTCCAAGCTCGTGGTTTTCTCCGGGTACACCCTCCCACCACCCGCAAAAGATACTTGAAATAATATTTTCCCGTGTGTTAGTTCCGAAATAATCTAATTTGTGTCGATTTGACGTAAAAAAAAAAAAACAACATTTCTCTCTCTCAGTGGAATACAATTGCTTTTTATTACGGTGCGGCGTTTTGAAAAGTATTCTGTCGGTTATTGTCATGTAAAATTACACTGACTGATCGTAGACGGACGCCGGCGAAAATATTAAATGTGCATTAGAATAAAACAACACATTGCTCTTCATCATCATCATTGAGAATTTGAAAAGCAAATCATGTGCTAGGTAGAAAACAAGAATATAATTTTTGGTTTATTTTGTTTAATTGTAAGAGAAATAATAATTAATTTATTACAGATGAAGTACTAGATCTGTTTGACAGTTTATAATAAATCGACATCTTTTGTATAAGTGCCATTTCCTGTTGACTGTCAGTTAAATGACCTGTCATATGACAGTGACAATATCCCTGTCATCATAATAAACACGTCAGTGTTTCCATATTACATTATACCGGGGTCACAGACAGGTCGATAGGACACTTCCGTCGTGATGAAATGTATTGATTAATACATGCATGAGTCCATCCTGAATGGGATTTAACGTGTCGCTGGTTTCAGACTGTTTATCTCAGTATACATCATTGTGTCTATCAGATATACAAACATGAAAACCGCTTTCGATGCATAGTCTGTACAAACTGTTGGTATTTTGCCCCGTGCCTGGTGCTGGACGGAGAGTTTGGCAAAAAACAGCGTTTAGATGGGACGAAAAACTGAGGTCCCGTGTACACATTGGCGTTCACGTAATATAATCCTTGGCATTTGCAATATGAAAAGGCCGCTTTCCTGACAAAATTACCTTCATAGCAAATATAGCATTTCGTATACCCGTCTTCATTATCGCGATTTTTGCAGAAGAAAAGTAGGACGTTATACCAATTTTCATTTACAGCCCAAAAGAGAAGATGGTCTATAATTTCAACCGCAACCGAGTATGGATGTTGCCGAAGATATGTGTCACTCCGCAAAGGAATGGTTATTTTCACTGAATTACAGAGAAATTTTTTGAAATGGCAAAGTTTCAATTTATGGGATTTTTTTTTAAAAAAATCATTCGATATGCGTAAAAAGAATTCAGACGTTTTTGCAGTGATATTTGAACCAAGAGTAATGGAGGCGGAATAAAGCAAAGTCTGTTGGGGATTGATTTTGAACATGAAAATATCAATATGTAGCTATTGGCTGTAGTTAATTACTGTCACCAGACATCAAGGAGAAGTGTTATTTTTAGACAAATCAAAGACGGATATATCAATAACAGAATATTGAAGAAGGTTTTAAGTATTTAGAAGTTTAATTAGTATCATTTAGCCTCCAGGAGTTAAAGATCTGGATTATATAAAAAAATAATCACTTTTACAGTTACTTTAATTATTTTATTCTCAACTTCTGCTTTGATAACATTCATATACAGTTGTATTGAATTGGACGCACCTGGAGTGTACTCGTCCTGTCCTATGATGCATTTAATCTACGTCACTACGCCTTGGGTTAAAATACAACTACTATTGCATAATACAGTCATAATAATTATAATATAATGAGAAATGTATTATAAAATAATGATGAATGTATTATAATATAATATAATGATCTTATTATTGTGTTAGATCTACATATATTGAATCAAACACAAATGGGATGTATTCCCCCTTTCACATGGTGCATTTATTCTACGTCACTACGCCTTGGTCTGATAATCTAATTAGGGTATTGCCAATACAGTCATGAAATATAACCCTGGAAGAAATATGCCCGAAACATTAAACATGATTATCATGAAACATCTTGCCCACGTTTTAATCAAATGTGGGTACCGCCATCTTTACCCACCCATGACATATAGACAACGAAAGGTGTGGAATGGAATTTTGACGTCTCCTCCAAAGTGCTTACTCATTGACCTTCTTACATAGAAAACGTCCAAAGAATACAACAGTCCTACTGTTCTCTTATAAATTGATAATAAATGTATTTTATCACCCAATAACACATTTGACAGTAGATATCGCTTGTATGATAAATTACATAATCTACTGCTAAGGAGATATCGCTTTACATGAATTTGATTGGTCAATCAAAAAGGAACTACTTTCATTTATTTTAAAGAAACCACTTATTTTAGTTTTTTAGTTAAAAAGAAACTGTTTTTATTTAATTGACCTTGAAGGAAATACTGGGTCAATATATAGGACTTAGCAATAGCTAAACTGCTGTCAAAAAACTGATGTATCACTACGCTGTAATGTAATTAGATTCTTGAAAGTAAAATCTATACCAAATAATTATATTTATTTATTTGTGCATGTAAGAAAGGATTGGGTGATAAATAAAATCTCCAACTCGTGTTTTTTGGATATCAAAAAATATCAACACTCGTTGATAAAGTAAAAAAAAAACTCGGCAGTGGCTCGGTTTTTTTCACTTTATCAACTTATGTTGATATTTTATGATATCAAAAAAACACTCGTATGATATTCTCTATATAATAATATAAAATGATAAATGAAATTTAACGATGATAAAACGGAAGTTATCTGAATTTTTGAGGGTTTTATAACAACACGTGTAAATTTGTGAAGCACTTGTGATTACCTTAACGTTATGTAAAAATCTCATTCCATTTCAAAACGGAGCTAAATGTCATTCAGTTAATTAGGTATTGAATCGGATCAATGTTGTTTGGGATGCACAGTTTTGATTATTGATGGGCCAAGCTTTAAATGAGTAAACTTTTGTTTCCAAAGAAAAAAAAAACAAACCAGCCCCCACCAACCCCACGTCCATGAATAAGTGAGGGCATTAGAATTTAGAGATCCTGCACGGCCCATACTCCGTGTTCTTACCTTCGAAGGTATAGTTAAAACTCAAGAGTCTACGGCGGCCCATTTAGCGAGTTAGAAGACATCATCATTGTCGCCATTACAAAGTATACAGTTATGTTTTTCTCTTCTTTTTAAATTAAAATCGTACACGTAGAAAGGCGGAATTGGCCCATGTACTGGATATTTATAAAGAGAAAACCCACGGTGTGATGAATAATGGGGAAAAGCGACTTGATCCAATGTTCTCAATCACGACAGAAACAAGCTCTACGTGACGGCTGATCAATCGGTACTCTACGGTTACTAACAAGAATAGACTGTGTAGCTGGTTTAAAGATAAAGCGAGGATCAGTGACAATAATTGAATATTGCTAAGTATTACTCCTGACACGCTAGCCTTTCGTCTGTGCTCTGTCAGAGGTCTTGATAGACGCTTTAAAGGGAGACGTAGCTTTCGACTCTGTTACTCTGTTATGTGGGTCATAAACTCGTGATTAAAGCAGCATGGGTGCTGTTAAGATCTTCTAGTTCCGGTTATTGTTTGCGCTTTTGAACCCCCCTTTCTGTTACAATTTTGTTTACAGTTCGATTCCCAGCTTTCTGGGTAGAACAGCGACACATCGTGGTAAATGTCAAAGTTATGCTTGCTTAAATTATATTTCTCATATTTAACGACTTCGGTGCCACGTATGATCCAAATTAAAATTGTAAATATCAATAATGGGAGTTTACGAAACGTGGAAAAAGTGATATAATCTCAAAACAGAATGAAAATTGTAAATGCTACTTACGGCACCTCTATTTATCTCATTAACCAATTACTCACCTGAAAGATACAAATAACAATCATATAAATATAAATGGTGTAAATTTACAAAAATACTACATACTACATGCACCTTTCGTATTATCGTTGTTCATATCAAGATAGAATTCTGATTTATCAGGGTTGTTGGGTGGTCGCACATGCGTACTGTAGGTAGATCATTAAGTCACGCCCTTAGCACACTCGGCTAATCTCGACAGATTCCGTAAACTACCTCAACTACATCTAGTCTCGGATGTATGACAGTAAGTGATATGTACCTACGTCCATACATTTGCGATGCGGCTACCGGTTTACTTTAACAGGAAAACTTGACGCTATTACACAAATTGGGAACCTATTCGGCTAGCGACCTATTCGACCGATCGAGCTGCAACCTGTTCGTTGGAAACCTATTTAGAGTAAAGACAACAGTCTCTATTTATCAACCAATAAAATCCAACGTTATGTCTATCAAATGAAAGTAGAATATATTATTTTTTTATCCATTCCTTCAGCTCAGAATAGAAGTGTAATTTCGTCATTATCTGACAGCTGGATCGGTCGAATAGGTCGCTAGCCAAATAGGTTGCCAACTTGTGTTTGGAATGGGCGCAGCCATGTTTCATCCGGGACCTTTAAAGTAGTTCCAATATGGCGGAATTCATCATACAGCCGAGTTTAGATTCCCGAAATCTTACGAGGTTTGCCGAGTGGTCCTTAGCATTTTCTCTCAATTTCAAGGTTTCGACATATTAATACCCAAACTGATCCCGCAGTGAATATTCGCTTGGCCGCTACAATCACTGATAAGCGTGACATCGACGAGGCTTAATGAGTACGGCATATTAACTTTTTTACTGCGACAAATTAAAATCTCAAACATTTTTTTGAGGTAAAAGAAAAATAAATAAAAACGTTTGAAGTATTTGTAGTTAAAAAATATTTCCAATTTAGTGTAAATGAGTATTAAAATGAGTAAAATGCATCATTTTGCCCGAAGCAGTTCGGTGTTAAGTAAACATTGCACGAGCCGTTGAGCCAATGACTACGAGGCTGGCAGTCAACGCACGTGTTGTGGACTATCATCCGTTACAGAGATAATTCGTGCGTAATTTTCTGTGAAACAGATTGATTAATACCCTATTGGTTTTAAATATCAATTTTGTCAACAAAATTTCAGGAAATCTTTTTCGTGGTCTTATCCTGCTAATATTTTGTACATAGAGTGGTGTAAGGGGTAGGGGTTGGGTTGGGCTGGGTTGGGTGTCGAGTGGTAAAGACCTGGCAACTTTCATCCATTGACGAGGCAGAAATTAATCCTACTCTGTAATTATCGTCAATAACATGACCCCCTTCCAATAAATTACAAATATTACTTCACTAGCTCACAATTTATTGTCTAGGGGATGCCCCCCCCCTTCCCTGCCTCCCACACACACGCATATAAATTTCGTTACACCGGGATGAATTATTTCAAATTTTTAGACGACGTTTCTTTAATGGTAAAACAGTTATGAGAAACATAAATATTAAAAGTTTATATTATTGTTCCGATTTATGTTCACTTCTAGTTTCATAAAAACTTCCAATCAATCTACCAAAATTATACACATATCATTTGGGTGTTGAACTCCCATTGGTTGCATCCATCAGAAATTATAAACGTCAAATCAGTTGTATATTCTGAAGGCCATTAAGGCTTCTGGTATTTTATGTATTTTCTGATCTAGGCGCATATCGTACATGCCGTTTATGTTATTTTGTGCCCATCCGTGCGTGCCTGGTGATCAATTTTATCCATGCCTAGAATCTCTTCTAGTTCGAGTACTAGACGTCAGGAAAGAAACAAAAAACTAGTTAATAATTCGTCAGGTTCAGTATTACCAATACACCGTCCCCGACTAGACAGAACAGCATCTGATGTCAAGTTGTATCGTTGAATATTAATAGATACGTCAACGTTTGTCGTTCTGTCGTATCACCATGGGACGTTATCATTTATATATTACAACATAGCCAATTTTCGACTGGTTTCAATTGTCCTTGATGTCATTCAAAAAGAACAGCAGACATTTTGATCGTTAGTTACAGTGTCTAGGTTTATTATATATCAGTTTTTAAACTGCCATGGGATACTATATTTTATGAATCAATCTGTACACACCAGATTAGTACCACCCGAACCACTACACATACATTCTTTGTGCGTTCCCTATTAAAAGTAGAAACTATGCGAACGCTGTACTTGACATTAAATTTATTATTTATTTAGATGAGCATGTACGATTAGATAAAGAGTCGACAGCGCTATAATAATTGGAAAAAAGATAATGAAAACAGAATATGCTGAAAGTGTCAGTCAAATTGCTTCACTCTGAACCGAGATATTAGCATTTCAATTGTAGGCTAGCATTGATCGTCATTACTACCGTTGTACGATAATAAACAAATTCTCGAATATCCATTTTTACGTTATATCATCCATCATAAAGCGTATTCAAATCCATTAAATATCGCAGGCTAATAATGGCACCGAGGGTTGATTAATGTATAATTAATAATTTAGATAACATTTAACGCCTGAAAAGTCCTACAATGGGAAGATTTAGCTCACGCATAATGTATGTTTAATACAATATCTGTGTGTTATGTGTATGATGTATTGTTCAGTGGTTTGTTTTCTGGGTTTGTGTGTATAAATGTTATACATGTATGTGGCGTTGTTCTTCTGCAATTCCTATTAGAAATATTAGATCACTCTTTCCGAACAGCTGAAACTACATGCTATAAATAGTATATGATTGGGTAATATATGTAGTGAAGATCTACCGGGTGCACATTGATTCAAATAAACAATAAACGGAAAACAGATAACCCGAGGACATTATTATTAACATATAGGTCGAAGTGCGTTACTTGAATAAATGAAATGAAATGAAATGGGGTTTAACGCCCTACTTTTCTGCTTTTTAACCTGGGCTAATGAAGATGGGTTACTTGTATAAGATTAAAGAGCAATTTACTTGAATTTAATAAACGCCGCCATTTAAAAATCGTGTGATTTTTCATGGTTTTATTACCCAGTCATTGTATTATTGTTGAGACTTACTGTATGTGGTTTCTTTTTCTGCTGTGCGAGCTCACTCCACGATAAACAAAACTCGTTAGCAACCCCAATATGTTTCTGTTTTTTTTTTCTTCGGAAGTGTATGTACTTCACAATATATTTATTCTCTGTTAGAATATCCATCATTGATTGTTACAGACGTGAGTTGTCATGGGTATCATGGGTAAATTGGTATAGACAGGGAGAAACGAAACAAACTTGATATTAATATCTACCTGTCAATCAAAGTTAATCAAGAGGTCATTGTATAATTGAAGGTTATGTTGACAGAGTCCGCAAAGGTTGTTTGTCAACAAGTTGGGCTGTCGGAAAAGTTTGACTGCTTCCGTCGTTTTGGTGATTTGCTCAATTGGAGTGAGGTATCATTACAGGAAAATCAAGGCGGTATTGATGTGTGTTTTTGTATTGGTCCTTAGTAATTGTTGTAGCAGGAAATCCTGGAGAAAACTCGTGTGGTCGTGGGGGGGAGGGGTATGTGATTAGGAAACTGGAGGTCTAGCGGCTGAAAGGCTGATAATTACCCCCACCCGCATTGCACGCAAAGTACTCTCCCAGCAATAAAAAAGGACCTCGCCATGAAAAGCGGAAGACCCTTTACCATATGCAGTATCTACAAATGCAAATACAACTATTCTCCCGTAATTTGCAAAAACATAGCAAGTCAAATGTTGGTGACAACTGAGTTAGACCCATATTTGGACTTAGTACACACATGTGTTTTTCTCTTCAATGAAAAGACTGCTAATAATCTTTATCTAGAAAGATAAAATAAAATTGGTTTATATTCAGTAGCTTAATTTTGAAACAAAACAGTTTTCCTTTATTTTTTTAAATCTACCGTCAACAGTGTTACTAGGTTTTTCCAGATTACGATAGCATTGTGTTCCTTGTAGATTCTGTCATACAACACATTCTAGGTTTTCTTTTATAGTGTCACGTGGCAGTAAAACATGCATTTTGCAAGAGCTAAATCTGCCAATTACAAGTCTTTCTTTAGGCCTGAAATGTTATCTAAATTATCAATTAGATATTTTAATATTAACTTATCCAGACAATAATAAACTCTCGATGTCTAGGCTAGCCTTCGATGTTGGCTGGATTAGAAACCTATATCCTGCTTAACAGCCATTGATTATTAGATTTAAAACGTGGATAATCGAGACTATGCTGTTTTTATTAATGATTTTAGTAATGATGGCGAAGGCTAGGCGAAAATTTCACCCGCTTCGTTCTTGGTTGATAGTGGATCAATTTGACTGAAATTTTCAGCAAATTACCTTTACACTATCTAGTTTTTAACTGTTATAGTGAGAACTGCCAACTTTTTTTTATCTTATCTCCCATAATGTATCTTTACCTAAACGTCTATATAATATAATATCTAGTAGAACACATGGTATTTGGCAATAAGTGGTAGTTTTATTTCCATAATTACAAATGTCGTCGAAGAAATATAATTTTCTCGATGTTACATAACTAAACATGGTATTGACATCGCAAGACCATGGGGCGGTTGAGATAAAATTGTGGATTTCATTGAATGTTACAAGTTGATTTGTTTTGTGCAATAATTATCTGTTTTACATCCATAAAAAAATCAATTAAATGTCGTGATACGAACGACTTTTGTGTAATCCATAAATATTTATAAACTGAAACTTCAAGACAAATTTTTAAACTGAAACTTCAAGACAAATGATCATCGACCTCATGTTCTATTCATACTGTTTAACTGTTTTATGTTTCTCCAAGTGGATTAGATTGTGAAATAGCAACCATGAAAAATGACTGAGATTTTTCATAAGTTCGATTCAAATTAAAAAAATTGATACAAAAATCAATGGACATTTTATTTTTATTCGAAATGCCAAAAGATAATTTGGATTTAATAGTATCGTTTCAAGGAGACGTTAAATCCAAACCCTTTCCTAAAAACGTCTAGTCTTCAATAAAGGGCGACATTGAAGCAAAAAGCGGTCTCCAGGGACCAAGGTCGCTTTCGATATATACATTTTTCTCATTATTTTGAGTGTTTTTTACTGGCCTAGTGAATCTTATCTTTACGAGAATACATAAAGCCAATGTTGGGACATAATCGATTGCATGTTCCTCTGTCGACACACAGTAAGCTAAACACGCGGCTAATATTACTGGAAAAAAGACGAATTCTATCCAAACAATATGGGGTTTAACGTCCTACTGTTCTGCTCCTAAACAGGGCTAATGAAGACGGACATCCACCATACAGTGTACTATGAGGGAATTTTGACCGGTCAGCGGCGCTACAGCCTTCTCTTATATCGAATTCAAACTGCCAAGGGATCTTTTACATGCACGCTAATGTGTACACGCTTTTTTATCCCATCCGAAAGACTAGACAGCTGTCCTTGTCAGGCCCCCGTCCTGCATCACTGACAAGAGGAAGCCAAGCCGAAAAAGCGGGATGAAGTTTCTTGGCTAATGCATTAAGTAAATAATATGTTGGGTTTTTTCATAATCTTCTCAACAATTGTTTGCATCACGCCTGGTCGCTTGTTCGCGTACTGTTGTCTATTAAAACCTCTAGATTCGAGGAATGGACCCAATTTTCACAGTATATCTCTCAATCAACGGATTGTTTTGTAAATAATATAAGACTGAATTGACCAGTTAATTTTAATAACGTAGAGAACTCTGTATGGAGCTTGGTATCGGGGTTTTTAACTGTTTGATTGTAAGGTTAACAAAGATACAATCAAACTGTACTCATCTTTATTACCAAATTTCTCTGATTTGGTGGCTATATATACACCATTGAACGGATTTTTCAGTCTATAATACAAGACGGAATTGACCAGTTAACTTTAATTAAGATAGAACTCTGTATGGAGCTTGGTATTGAGGTTGATAACAGTTTGATTGTATCAGTGATTATCTATAAAGAATGCTCCCCACTAGATCCAGACAGAGTATAATTACCCACTTCTAGTTGTCATAATACACTCGTCTAAAATCATTAATGAATACTTTATTCAAGGATTTATCTTCATTAACTGGACAAATTGTTTGTGGACAACGTTGTTCATTCTTGTTATCTAAGATCTGTAAGTACACGTGTAGCAACATGTTTGGTCTGCTGCCTTTAAAGAATTTTTATTTTTTAATTTCTGCTGGGACACTAGATGAATACCAGACACCTGATACAATTTATTATTCTTTCAAAATACTAATTACTGTCAGAAAATAGTATGTATTGCGGGGGTTTGAATGGATGGAGATACCGAAGACCTAACCCGGGCTACATAAACTCAAGGCAATATGATGTAGTGATTCATGAATAAGTTAATAAACCATAGATAAATCCATAGTATACACTCTACTCAATATTATCCATTTACTCGTACGATATGACTAATTGATAGATTACACGAAACACTGGTTTTAGAACTGACAATTTTCAGGAGGCTCGGTAGGTCATCGAACAACTCCCAGATACATTAATCTGTCCAAAATAGTTCTATTCCATTCAATATTTACAAAGTTCTGATAACTTGTTGTTTCCTCAATGTACGCCGCTCGAGCGTAACAAGGCGCAGATAAACATAATAGGTCGAGTTTATCCAATTGAATCCATGTCGGAGCGTTATCTAGCATTCGTATTTTGATTTTGTTTCCGTAATTAAATGACAACTAATCAATCTGAGTACATATTTAGAAATTAGACATTTTAGAAAACACGCAAATTGCGCAGCGGTCCTCTGCAATTTAACTCTTATTCTTTTTTATATTCATTAAGATATCTAACTTCCGTCAAATAAAGTAGTACGTGTACGTTGATTTAATGTGTTATTTAGAGTTATGGAATAAAATCTCTTTCAAAAGATTAATCATAGGTCAGATTGTTAACTAATTTTAGTTGAATATCTCACTGTTATATCTCAACATAAACTTTAATTATAGATCTAAAATTAGAAACAAACAGATTGACATCCCACTAAACATATCAACATATCAAATCCAATGAAACTGGCAATTTTATACTTTAACAAAATCAAAAGAAATCTAGTCAGTTCAGGTCTTTGGAAATGTCCCGCAGGAATTTAAGTTCCAATCAATTTTACGTCATTGAAGTTTTTATGAGTAGGAAAGTTCACAACATTGATTAGACTTGAAAATGGCAGAATTTAAAACAAAAATAAAAGTTGTGACTTCCATACAATGGGAATTATTCACCTCCAACTATGTTAAGTTGTAATAGCGTGGCTTAATTTTGACAGATTTTTTTGTATAAAACATCACCTGTTAAAACACTATCTTGCTAAACTGCCAAGCTATATTAATTCTGATAATTTAGTCCAGCACGCAATATTGTAGTAAGTCATAGTTTGCTTACTGGGCACGACCGCGGGTGAAGTATCATCGCTTCTATCAGATGACAGAGAGAGAGAGAGAGATAGAGAGGTGTGGAGGCGGTGTGTTTGCGGGGTGGGTGGCCAAACGTTCACTTAACACATTCTAGGTCATTTTGGAGCTAATCGTGGAATTTAACCGCTATCCAATGAACAATAAATCGTCCCATAAATTTTAAGCATGGGGGCGTTATTATCGACATGAAAGCCCAGTGCAATTCTTTTTTTCCCGCGAATTTTGAAGATAGTTTATTTGATTTAAGTGACGTAAAACCACAGACAACAACGTTGACCTATTGGGAAAGACTGTTCTTTTGTTCACATTGTTCAATTTTAAGGATAATCATATTGTTCTATTTTAAGACCATTACCACTGGTTTATGATAACAAGCTTCTCTCCTGCGAATTGGTCCTTTGAGCGACTGGTCATTCCAGCCTGTTTGAAAAGGGGACCATTCTCCGTTCATTTTACGCTTTAATTATTGGAAGCCTTAAGCCTTAATTGATTTGTATGTGTTTTTAAAAATGTATTTCAACTTCAAAAATGACTAAGATGGAACCAAATTGGCTATTATATAAATATTCCAACCCTTGCGTGAGTATGATGTCAACATTGTCATTTTGACGTGAAAATCGGTCTTCTTTTCTACGTCATATTATTATCATTTCTATGTTTTTAGAATATGTCACTGTCATTTAATGTGAATATTACTCCCACGATCCGTTGTATAATATTCTCGAAAAATGTCAAACTGTCCATATAGCAAATATTCTGAGATCCCCATTGGAATGAATTAATTGATTTTGTTTTTCCATGGGTTTTCAATAATAAAAAAAAATATGCAAGCAGAATTTCATGAATATTTGTTGGAAAAAGTTTCGAAACTATACTTTAATTGAAATAAAACATCAGACCTGTCTCGGGGTGAGGGTGGGGGACTAGAACGCCAGGGGAAGCGGGGTTTGACAATCTGTAATCTTTTCATATCGATTCCCGCGACAATTCGTAACAAATGCTCGCTTCTAGAATTTCATTGTTAACTAGATGGTCTTATGTTTGAAGCTGCGGTTTTTTGTTCGATAATCGACGTTTTAGTTTAAATTTGGGCTTACTGTGTCGACAGTGGAATACAATATCGGTTATATCTTAACGTGGATCTTGTCGACAAATGTTCAAGGGAGGCAGACTTGATACTGTTTCACATGCGGAAGTTGTGCATAGAAGTTAATTCATATCAATTCTGTTTAGATTTAAAATTAAATTGAAGAGTGCTGTATATTCATATTATATTGTTTTTGGTAGTTTGAATATAGTTTACGGTAGTTCTGTATTAAGGATCTTTGACGGTCGAGGAATTACTTCAGAATTGTTTTTCAGGGTGGGGAGGGGGATTTCTAAAATGGCTTGAGGTAAGTCCTGCACATAATGTTTACACCTGATCCATCCACAGACCTTTTCTGACCAAACTATCTGTATCGTCAATTCGTGATGTTACGATGGAATGTAATATAATAAAAAATGCTATCTGCTAATGAAGGTTTCACATCACTTAGATAAAGTCATCGGTGAAGAGAGCATATTATGACAGGTCGAAAGTCGTGTTGATTGATTATAACTCACAAGTGATTTAAACTACTATGTTTACTGTTGATCTTGACGTATTGAAATAGGATTTTAAGATATCAACACATTTTAAAATAATGCGTTCAATGAGGTCGCCCCAATATTGTTGGTAACACCCACCCCATCCATCCCTCAAAAGAACCCACTTCATTTCAGGTGTTTAGTAACAGTGTCACTATATGAATAACTACCAATTTAAAAAAAAAGTATATTTTTTAACAATTTTATGACGAGAGAGAGAGAGAGAGAGAGAGAGGGGGGGGGGGGGGTTCGTCCATACGAAACAAACTAGGTCATTTGGGACTAACATGATTATAGTTTAATTTTATTTCAATAGTTCGTTTGCGCGTAGGGGTCTTTAGCAATGGGACGAAACCGGAGGACCAGGTGAAAACCCAGGGGTTGGATAGGCGACCCTACTCCTTGTCACGTACAGCCGGGGATTCGAAACCACGCCAGTTGATTCAATGACAGGCCTTATTATATAGCGCTTGCGTGCTAACCATTCGGCCATCCCCTCTTTAAAGAGAAAGTGAATTAAGTATTTTAGTGAATAAAACTGTTTATTAGTTTGTGGCAGAATCTTGAAATCTATATCCTGTGCAACGCTGTCATATGAGTTCAAAAACATCTACACATCCACGCTGTACAATATGTGTCAAGATTATTGAGTTTATCAAGTAATTGTTTTACTTTGAATATGTTTATATGTCGTACTAAACATGGTATACACCAGTCCGCACCCGCGTGGGTTCTATCCGCAGGAATCAGCACCGTGCTGTACCAAAACAATACACCAACGCTTGCCAACACAGCAAGTTTATCACGTAAGCAGTTCAAGTGAGGACAAGTTCTATTGCCCAGGTGCATTCCCCATACTGTACTTGAATATTACATGTCACCAAGGTAAACAGGTGAGAGGTTAGGGTAAGGGCAAGTGTATATAGTATTCTATTATCCCAGTCCACTTCCCGGATTGTACTAGACACCACGAACAACCACAGAGAAGCAGCTGCAATAATATTGTACCAAACAATGACAATATAGCACCAAACGATAATTTTCTATTTAAACACTTGCGATATGATATTCAAACATAAATATGGTGAATCAGCCAAGATTGCTCAGATTCGTTTATCTGCATCGAAAGTGTGTATTTTTCAGACAAAGTCTTGACCTAAACTGTCTCCAGTTTAAATATACTTCCATCCTGGAGAATTCCCTCAGCACATTGTCTAAATGACAAAAGAAATAATGCCCGAGTATATGGAACACATGCGTCGGAAGAAATTATGTCATCGTCGAATGTCTATGCACGATTTCTGGATAGTCAACTCTCTGAAAATAGTTCTTGTAATTTACTATATCACGAGTTTTTATTGGTGGGTAGATCTGTAGTCGGCCAATCCGTCATCTCAGTTCAAATGTCAGGGGATACTTTCCGCGCACTCCAACGTGTAAAAGGATGGACTCCAGTGTTTGGATGCAACCGATGACCAGACAATACTTTGTCTGGCAAGCCAACAATCCCTAGTCTGGCCTGACTTCAAACCTAGGAAATGTTAGTCGAGAATTAAATGTTCTAACACCTCGACTTCCGTAAATAAACGACACATTAACCTGCTGTGAATTATCAACATATTGTGATTGTAATAATTATTATTTGCCCAGCCATTTCTCCCTATCGATAGTCCATTTTAAACGACCATATTATATTATAGCAATGTACGACTTAAAATCTTAAGAACACGATACCAACTACAGTTCTAAACTTTACAACGATTGTTTAATTGAAAATTATCTAACGAACTTTATCTATTTGAAATGAAATGAAATGGGGTTTAGCGTCCTTCTGTTATGGTCCAAACTAGGATAATGGAGACGGGCATAGGCCATACAGTGTACTATGAGGGAAATTTTTCCCGGGCAGTGCTAAGAGATCGTTTACGTACACGCCAACGTGTACTTGAGACCTCTGCTTTCGTCCAATCCGAACGAGTAGACAGCTATCATTGTCAGACTGCATCACTGACATGGCGAAACCATGCCGGAAAATCGGGATAAACGTTCTCGGCCAATGCAGGGATAATACACCCTACCTCCAGCCTAACGAGCCAGCGTCTTACAACTTACCCACCGTGATCCCAATATCAAATGAACTACATCTTTTTTTAATGCTTCGAGACAGGACACCGTATTACTTTTTTTTAAAATTTCTATTGATATACTGTTCTGTAATAGGTTATTTGTGAGGCTAGAAAGTATGTCTTTGTGTTAACAACTTATCAAAGACAATTCGCCGCTAAATAAAGATATTTCGCAACCCTTCAAAGACAATTCGAACAATGTAATATTAGATGCACTGTTAATTCATCATCGGACAAAGCACGAGAAAATAATATCACATTTCAAAGAAAGTGTATAGAACAATCTGCTCACTTTGCAAAGAAAACCAATTATCCGTTTTATTAAGCAACTCTGGAAGAAACGGAGAAGTGTATCATGAAAGTACAGTATGGATGTACATTTGCTGCCTACAAATAAAATGTACCTAGAATTGAAAGGAAAAGCAGAAAACAGCCGATCGGCACCAATAGCTTTAAATACTCCCATGCTAAAATGGCGCAAAGTACGATTAATTAAATACTGCACACGAATTAATTGTCACTTTATGGTACTGTTTTGTATTTAGAAATACTGATTCCTTAATTAGATTATCAGACCAAGGCGTAGTGACGTAGAATAAATGCACCATGTGAAAGGAGGAATACATCCCACGTGTGTTTGATTCAATATATGTAGATCTAACACAATAATAAGATCATTATATTATATTATAATACATTCATCATTATTTTATAATACATTTCTCATTATATTATAATTATTATGACTGTATTATGCAATAGTAGTTGTATTTTAACCCAAGGCGTAGTGACGTAGATTAAATGCATCATGGGACAGGATGAGTGCACCCCATGTGCGTCTAATTCTATACCTCCATATGAATGTTATCAAAGCAGAAGTTGAGAATAAAATAATTAAAGTAACTGTAAAAGTGATTATTTTTTTATATAATCCCGATCTTTAACTCCTGGAGGCTAAATGGTACTAATTAAACTTCTAAATACTTAAAACCTTCTTCAATATTCTGTTATTGATATATCCGTCTTTGATTTGTCTAAAAATAACACTTCTCCTTGATGTCTGGTGACAGTAATTAACTGCAGCCAATAGCTACATATTGATATTTTCATGTTCAAAATCAATCCCCAACAGACTTGCTTTACGCTTTGTAATGTTCCAAGAATTCAAATTCTGCTACTTTAAAAAAACAACATATTACTCACTAAAGGTCTCGCCCTCTTAAATTGATATATAGCCGTTCGTATCGGACTGAAATCAAACCGCTCGTGTACGTAACAGATCCATTAGCCATTACAATCCAATGAAAAGAAGAACGCTATTCTCATAATGACCTATTTGGCCGGGACGTTGAACACCGTGTCATACAGAAGTACACCAATTATTATAATTATGCGAACTGCATGAATGAAAGGGGTACACGCAAGCAAACCCGACTTGTTCACGACACCATGATTGGAGCCGCAGTTTGCACCACTGATAGCAGGGCAACGAGACATGAAATAAAACTGGAGCCACGATAAGAGTAGTTAAATATAGGCCACAGATCACAAATTATTTCCCTATTGACTTGAATGTTACTTTTCGTCTCTAAGACCGGCTCTAATTTTTACACAAATTTTCGTTGGGTAGAACGATTGTGGAAACTTCAAAATCAGTTATGGTTCATCATGGAAAACTTGAGATGCACCCCGCGCTACATTTCAACCTTACAAACCTCTTAACTCTCATTTCTTTCCGCCTCCAAATATCATGAATATTCGCAAAACATTCTACGAAAAAGATCGCTATGCAAAAGGATGAAAAGAGGAACGGATGGGGTGGGGAGTAAATATAACTTTCGCGCTTGTTTCGTCGGTAACCAGCGTAGGAATAGTAACCAGCGTAGGAATAATTTGTTAGCTTCGTGGCTAGGTCCAAAATATATCAGCTGTTAGTCTGTAAGGGACGTAAATAATCTAACGGGGGATTAAATCGAGTCTATAGTCTTGGTTATCTGTAAATGTAATAGTATATTCTACTAAAGATTTCAAAGATTCCGATCCATTTTGAAATTACAGTGATGACCTTGACGACCACAAGCTCTTGTTTGTGTGTCTGTGACCCGCTGTAATGTAATATGGAACACTCACAAGTTTATAATGGCGACAAGAATATTGCCACTGTCACACAACATGTCATTTAACTGACAGTTAACAGGAAATGGCACTTGATACACAATTCCGATTTATTACGACCTGTCAAATAGACCAAATACTTTATCGGTGATAAATTATTTATTATTAGTAATACAATCAACGCAACGGAATGATAAGTACATACAAAAATACATACATATTTTCATGCTCCTCGCAGTGTTTCGTTTGGAAAGAACATCCAGATCAACACTGCTGGACTGGCTGATGGTTCCTATATCAAATTATGACTGGTCAACAGTTGGGTGAACAACCCATTCACTACAGTGTAACAAATCAATCAGTATAAACCATAGCTCATTTAGGAACTGTCTCTGGGCGAACTATGTCTGCTGACAGTTCCTTCCGCTTGCTATATAGCTGCAATATGAAAATACGGTAATATACCGCTCTTCCCAATCTCTGTTCTCAGTTTATTTTGGAAAATGTACCTTCTATTTTTCACGATGACTGTTTAATTTTCGCAAAAGGAATCATTTCTCGTCATATCTGACACAAAGTTATTATAATTCAACACTGTGTTTAAGTCAAAAATAGCGACCAAATAAACATGCGATCTGCGCATGTTCGGGTCTCATAATGTTTGTACAGACCAAACGTATGTTTTCAATCGCAGAATTCTACTTAAAAATAGTGTTGAATTATACTATTCAAAAAAAGTAGGGGATATTTGATTTTGGGGGCATAATACTAAAATATGCAAATTACTACGAAAAAAGTCACTATAGAACCTAACAGAAGAAACATTTCCAGTTACATGTGACGCCCAAACGCACCAATAGCTACCGCATGGAATGCAGGTGATGCTTGGGATCATCATGGGGGTCCAACCCAAGATTTGCACGACTCTGACTTTGAATGTTACAGTCATTGTGGCATTGAATTCCAGGGTGGAAACATCAGTTTAATTGTTTTAGTGACCAGAAAACAAATTTTGATATGCGTCGGCTTACCCAAAATGAAAGGTTACGTGCCCATGGCATGCTACAGATCGGCACAACACAGGCGGTTGTGGCGCGGACGATGAATGTTTCTCAGTCTGTCATAAGCAGGCTATGGTCCAGATACCGTGATACACAATCTGTGCAGGACAGACCACGTTCAGGTCGACAACTCAAGCCCAAGATCGATTTATCCGTACCTTGGCCTTGAGAAATCGTGTCATCACAGCAAATCAGATCAGCGCTCGTCTTCAAACAGACACTGGTGTTTAAGTGAGAGGCCAGACGATTCGGAATCGACTGCATAGGGGTCACCTTCGCGCCCGACGTCCTCGCGTGATCCCTTGTTTGAGAGATCATCACATTCAGGCAAGACGTCGTTGGTGTAGGGATCGTCAACACTGGGATAATCGACGCTGGAGCAATGTGATGTTTTCAGATGAGTCAAGATTCACTGTTGATTTTTTGGACAGACGTAGGAGGGTGTGGCGTCGTCGAAACGAGCGCTTCCAAGGGGTTAACGTCATCAGACATGATCGATTTGGGGATGGTTCTGTTGCTGGAAGAACGGCTTTACATGTTGTTGCAGGGCGTGTTACAGGCCAGTACTACCGGGACAACATCTTGGCAGTCCATGCTGTGCCGTTCGCACGACGTCATGGCCGCCGTTTCATCTTCCAGGATGACAACGCAAGATGTCACAGGGCCAGGATCGTTACAGGTTACCTCCAACAACAGAACATCACCTTGGCCAGCACTGAGTCCCGACCTCTCCCCTATCGAGCATGTCTGGGACATGCTTGGACAGAGGTTACGTCAACGTCAACAACGTCCTGCCAATGTCCAAGAACTTGCTGCTGCGTTGCAACAGGAATGGGACAATCTGGACCAAAATGACCTTAGACGTCTCATTAGGAGTATGCCACGTCGGATCGCATGTAACTTTGCGTTGCAACAGGAATGGGACAATCTGGACCAAAATGACCTTAGACGTCTCATTAGGAGTATGCCACGTCGGATCAATGCTTGTTTGGCAAACAGAGGAGGATTTACCCGTTGCTGACTTTGTTGTGATGCTGTGGTAACTTTGCTGTTTGACCCCGGGTATTATTTTACCCTTATAATGGCCAGTCTGTGCCTTACTTAGTCTAACGATCATTTGGAATAAATCGATGAATTTGAACTTCATTTCATTTTGTCATTTGTTTCTTCGTCAGTTTCATTAGGTGACTTTAATAACACTTAAAAATCAAATATCCCCTACTTTTTTGAATAGTATATTATGACTGTGTGTCAGCTGTGGCAAGAAATGATGCCTTTGGCAAGCAAAGAAGAATCGGAGTGAAAAATAGTCGGTAAGCATTAAAAAAAAGCCATAGACCAGAGGTGAGGATGAGCATTATTTCATATTGTAGCTATACAGCAAGCGATAGGAACTGTCAGCGGACATGGTCTGATCAGAGACAGTTCCTAACAGAACTAAATAAACCAGAGCTTTAAATCTGGTAAAGACAAGACAGTTGTGTCTACATTACATAGAATATTGGAGGAAAAACACTTATTGTGTGACAAACGAGGTTATCCAAAACGACTGCAAACGAATTCGAAGACTCTCCGAAATCTAGAACCTGTTTTTGTGTAAATGTGGTGAAGTCCCCCTGCACTAACTTCATATTTTAATACATTTAATCAACAATCTGAAGTGATAGGGAAGATCCCAGATTAAAAAGACGCCATATTACTTATCTGAATACAATCCCACTACAACTTAAATTAATGGAACTCAGGTGAAATTTGATTGGACATTATAAATAGACAAACCCCAACTTTCGGCTCCATGTGTAGCCATGACTTGAGATTGAGAGTGATATCTTGGGACAAACTGCGTCAGGAACATGACATATTTTATGTTTATCCAGGTCGACGCTCTATTGTTTCGTTGCTGGTGCTAAAAAATCAAATATTGAAATAAATAAAATCCACCTTGTCAGTTCTAAAGAGTTAAATATTGAATTATTAATACATACATAAATACATTATATTGTAAAATGATTTATTACAAAAGTGCATACAAAATCCATTTGTAGGTGCATTTCGTGTTCATAATTCATCTTTTAAAATTATTTATCATATTGATTTTCCGTGGATGAAACTGGTTAATTGAGGGGTAGTGTGGTGAGCAGGTAAAGTGTCAACAAGAGTTATACCCCATTCCATTAATATAAGATGGAATTAAAATCGATTTGAATTTTGTCGGCGATATCACTTATGTGGAAGCAAACATTTAAGTTAAAACATCAGGTAGTCGATCCCTGCATTGGCCGAGAGAGTTCATCCAGATCTTTCGACTTGCAAGGTTTCTCCTTGTCAGTGATGCAGGACGGGGGGGGGGGGCGGGGGCGTGATAAGGACAGCTGTCTAGTGATTCGGGTGGGACAAAACCCCGAGGTCCCGTGTACACATTCGCGTGTACGTAAAATAACCATTGGCAGTTGGAATTCGATATAAGAGTGGGCTGTAGCGCCGCTGCCCAGGCAAACATTTCCCTAATAGCACAATGTATGGCCCCTCTTCATTAGCCCAGTTTAAGAGCAGAACAGTAGGACGTTAAACCCTATTTCATTTCATTTCATTGATCTTTACTGGGCCACTTCAAATGTTATTGCATGTAAGTTTGTTTCTTTGGTTTAAAAAAAATAACGAGGTTAAATGAATCAAAAACTTGGCACGGGATTTGCATGTTCACCATAAACTTGCACTATATAACACGTGCAAAATCTAACTTTCGTCTGCATGATGTTCTACTATGGCGTAAATCAATTTTATAAACAGCCGGCATTACTGGTAAAATAGAATTTGGCGGCAATTAAGATGTTTTAATATCTCATCATTATTGTTTGCCAAGATAATGGCCGTAAAAAAAACACCAGTTGGCACAATTGTTTAACATAAATTTATTTCTAATGGTTTATAATTTTTATAAAACTCAAAACAACCCAAAACAGACTTGATAAAATAACTGATAAAATGACTTAAAGTAATTATGGTAATAAATAACTGATAAAATGTTTGGAAATAATTGATTAAATGTTTGGAAATAATTGATTAAATGCATAGTATTAATTAATAAAATTAGAATATTTTTTGTTTTGAAAGCGCAATTTTTGTACTACTGGTTTGCTAACGCCCACTTTCCAAAACGGTTGGTCAAATGCAAATGTGACCGTTCCAGCTATCCAAATTCTAAGTCAATCAACCACTCTAGTTGCTACATGTTCAGATTAAAAGTGGCAGTGTATTGGTAAACTAAATTATTTTGATATTATATTTATTATATAATTACGCCAATATTGGTACCGTTTACAGTGACTGGTTATATATATGGCTAGGGGCAATAGTCTTCTGACTGATAGATAAAAAAAATATTATAGACAAATAGGTCATTGCAGAAGGAAATTCCTCTCGATACCCGTTCAGAAGGTGGACAAAGCTACCCAAGCATGCGCATTTGGAAATGACCGAACTTCAAACTATCGTACATAAATTCTTCATTAGCGCAGTTTGGAGCAGAATAGTATGACGACAAACCCCATTTCATTTCATTTCATTTCCTTACCCACTTAGCCACCGTGGCACTAAAACTACATGGACGTCGAATGGTATTAGCTTACAGAACATGTACCATTATCAGAATTTTTTTTTTTTCGTAGTGCCAGGGTATATCATCCTTATTAGAAGTTAGGACAAACTGAACGACACCTAACAATGTAAACAAAGAGACAGCAGGCGATATCATGTTGTAGAGAAGTGATTTTCAGTCCATTGTAAACAATATTTTATACATCATGGTGATCCTCACAATGATATTTAATTTAGTAGCAATATTTCAATGTATCTTTACCCCCATTCCACCCTTTACTTACGCTACATCTAATTATTGTATATTAAATTATGATTTGGAATCCTTAATCGCCTGTCTGAAACTTTTCATCTACATATAGCATATAGATTGTAATCAACGTCTGCGGGCTAAATCGCTTTACATACCATATTGTTTTTGTTTATGTACTAGATTAAAAGTTGTGCCATATGTAACACGTCATCATATATAGAACCACCTTATTGCCATCCGCCATTAGATGATCACATTCCAAATGACAAACTTTATGTACCTGTATATATTACAGAATGTGAATCTTCATTTCGGTAATGGGATTTTATCAACCATTAAAGATACGATATTGAAGATAAGATAAAGAGCTGGTATTTCTCACTATAGCAGTTAAAATCTAGATAATGTAATGGGAATTTGCTGAAAATTTCAGTCAAATTGATCCCGTATGAACCGAGTTTTTAGCGATTGGATATTGGGATAGCCTCGATCATCATTACTAAAGCCGGTAGGATAAAAAAAAAAACATAGTCCCGATTATACACCTTTTTATTCAATTATGAATGGAAATCTGACAGCAAATCGGAACATAATCCACTAAAAATCGCAGGCTAGCGATGCCATCGAGGCTTGATTATGGTCTGGATAAGTTAAGTCTAATTAATAATTTAGATAACATTCCAGGCCTAATGGAAGACCTGCAATAGGAAGATTTAGCTTTTTCGTAATGTATGTTTAAGCATTTGAACCGCGATTCATAAGTCATCATACGTTACATTAATTGTGTTGTAATTCATGTTGATCTAGCAAGAATATAGAAATCCTAAAAATAATCAGCATTCATCTTTTCATTGATTTATCCACGTAACTATTAAATAAGTAATTATACAATTATCGCCCCTGTATAGTAATACCATAATTACCTGATCGAAGTGTGTTAGAGGTGTTCATTGATGACGTCACTAAGTGTGGGGCCTGAACGAAAGAACCGGGAATTTTTCTGAAGAATGATCAAATAGTTATCAACCATTATCGGTCTTATTTTACAATATAGAATCATAATAACAATAATTAAATCAACAATACCACATCTTTCAATTTAAGTTTCTCTGATTTAATAATTGCTAGTCCTGTTTCCCCCAGTAATGTAATAATCACAATATTTTAGATCTTCATACGAATTTTCTATGGGAGTCAATTTATCTGTTAAAAAACTACAGTTTAAACGATAAAACCCTTTGAATGTATGGATACCGCATATCCATTGTTTTCATTTTTAACAGATTTACTGTTACTAAATTCATGCTGTATTTCACTACGTACAATGACAATAAGTGTAATGTCGTTTCAAAAATAATAATGAGTCAGATCTGCCAATCTATTGCTGAGATATATATATTTTCAAAAATTGGGTGAGCTTAGTTTATATATATATCAAATTAATTAAATTTATTTTATTGCAGAAAGTTCCAATGTTTGACAACCCCAAATATTAAAATTTATTGTTTTTTCATCCGTTTGGGGTCCATAACAGGTTTTAAAAGCATTTTAATGATTAAGGAATTACAGAAAACAGTGTTCGCAAATAGCAATAAGCTGCTGTCTATACCCATAATAGCAGCGTTATGTGTCACAGACGCATTTCACTGAAACAAATCTACGATACAAGATACAAGTATGTTAAACTTTTGCCAACTTTATGTACAGTTTGTTCCCAGATTCCCCTGTAATATGCATTAGACGATTGACTCAGGTCCAGCAGAAAAATCTCAGGAAAGAATGGAATTTATACAGACAAAAGTCTGGTAGATAATGTGAATTCCTTGGTTCTACACGCCCAAATCAACCGAGTCTTCTGTAGGAGATAGCCTTGAGACTAAATGTAAAGGCCGCCAAACCAGTGGTTTAGATATTCTACGAACATTCTGAAGCTACACAGGCTGCGGGGAAATGGCATAATGCAGTAAGTCTCAAGTGGCGAACCACCTGACCAAACTAGATTTTGTCGTTTGATTTTAACTATTATTAGTGATGGGTGTCGTGTTCAGAGTATATATAGATCAATGGGATTTAACGTCCACCGTCCACCCGACACAAACTAGGTGTTACACCTCATATTACGCATGCTTTATTCTGCAATAATTTGGCTTTGATTTAAATATACATAAAGGGAGAAATGGGGTTTACCGTCCACTCGACAAAAGCTTGGTCATTTCGAGAATAACATGTGGTTCAATTTTATTTCAATAATCCGCTTGTAGTTGGAGGCAACTGACGGATGCGGAGAAGACCCACGAGGTTGGAGTTCGAAGTACAACTAACAAATTTTAATATTACCTGTACTGTTATATCACGGCGGACTGTTTTTATAAATTAAAGATGGGTGCAACCTGACAGAATGAATGTTTTTGCTATCAAAATGATAAAACATTAAATATGTTGAACATTTTTTCGGGACATGTGCCAAATACACATTCCACATAATCCCAGTACTTAAACTAAATAATTACATTGATTCATTTCAGCTTTTAAAAAAAATAAACTAATGTATCACGTGATATTATTTCGAACAACATGGCGGCTTTATCAGATCGAGATTCAAATTAATAGGAAATGTGAATCTATCTCAAAACAAAAACTGAGTTTAAAGTAAGTGGAGGCAATGGGATATGTTTACTCTGTTTAAAACATCTGACATCACTTCTTATTTTAAATAATGGCTTATAGCTATATTAGTATTAAAATGATGAAATATATGTGTATGTTATGTACATAAGTTAAGTAGGTGATTTCCCCCTTGTCAGTATGCAGGATGAATTTTATGTCAAGGAACATAGTCTAGTCCTTCGGACGGATAAGAAATGAAATGGGGTTTAACGTAGTAGGACGTTAAACCCCATTTCAATTACATTGCCCTTCCACGTATATCACCCCAATTGTTTACGTCGCAATTAACCTGTGACCGCTGGCAATCCAACCGGGTCACACTATCAAAGAGGTAATGGGCGTGGATACTGCTTTCTCTACCCCCCACCCCCCACCCGACCCCCTCCTTACTCTCTTCAGAATTATAAAGAATCAAATCATAAAGACCATCATCACGGCATGTATTTTTTGTGATTTTCTGCTATAGAAACCTTTCATCTGCATGTCGAATCGTGTCCTATTTTGTTCGTTCTCATTAACAAATTTCAAAAATGGAATGAACTTCTGTGATTTCTTGTCCACATATTAATTATTAACTAATCTTTGTATTCAATATGAAAAAGAAAAATGGAGATTTGTTTTCAAGAACACGAAAATGTCTTTTTTCTCATTCTGAAGACTTCTTCCTGAAACTGTCGAATAAAAACATGAAATTTTTATATATTTTTACTAGAAAAAAATGTTTCAGGTTTTTTGGGGTTTTTTGTAATGGAAAATACAACAAATTATATGGCTTCAGAAATTTGTGACATAAATCTGAAGCAACATACTGCTATTAACCATTTGCCTTACATATCATCCTAACCAACATCTTCGCTTTGTTATCCTTCCGTCTTATAACCGTCAATATTTTTTTTTTTTTTTTTTTTTTTTTTTTTAAACAACTTTATTAATAATAACCATTCCTTACAGTACAGTTCAGCAGGAATGTATAATAAAATTTTACAAGTATATTAGTAAATCAATACATCACATGCTGAAAGACCGTCAATATTTACCAAAATCTAGCACATCTAAACTCTTATTTGATTAATTTGTTTATTTCGTGCAATGTTTATTTTCGGTCTTGTCCGCAGGTTTGTCTTGTAGATTTTTGTTTTGCGGTCCCCCTGTACTTACTATTAGATTTGATGCTAGCTAGACAAAACAATAAACAAAAAAATCTACAATGTTATGTTTAAGAGGATTGATGGACTGCCCAGAACGGCAACCTTTAATCTCTACCCCCCCCCCTTCTCTCGATTGGACGTAACCTCATCTCTCTCTCTTCCCCCTCTCCCTCGCTCGCTCTCTTTTCACCAACGCAAAGAGCAACAGACGGACAGGATTTAGTTGCTAAATGTCAAGGAAACTTGCCCTACGGGGATTACATAGTGTGAAGATCGCCATCCACGATGTCCTCGAGCGTGTGGTATTTTCTCGAAGGCAATTTGAAGGTTACACGTTATTCGGGATTTGGTATTCAAATAACCCAGCCCGTTATTCGCGAACGACGAATAACGAGGCAGCACGGCAAGTTATTCGGTATTCTGGAATTCGGCACTCAAACATCCAACCATTCCCTCGGTGACACCAATCGTAGGAGTAATTGAACACTGGGTGGCCGACTAGTAGGGGTTTGTCAGCGTGCACGGGGCAGTTAAATCCAGCACTCCCATGCTTTATTGCCGAATTTCGAATACCAAATAACATGATGACTCGTTATTCTGGATTCGGCAATGACGTTGAACTTTGGGTTGTGGACTAGCAAGGGATTCAACAATAAAACAGACCAGCCTACCATGCATCCGACTATGTCCTCGCTACCTACGACTATAGACGTAAGTGAAAGTGGGATGGCCGACTAGCAATTAAGGAGACAACCGTTTGTCAAACTAGTTTGTTGTCGTTCATAGAACAGTCCTCTCTCTCAATCACTTGATAGTGCACATAAAAGATCCAGTTGGAATTCGATATACGAGTAGGTGGTAGTGCCGCTGTCCGGGCAAAATTTCCCTCATGGCACAATGTATGGCGTATGCCCGACTTCATTAGCCCAGTTCGGCGCAGAACAGTAGGACGTTAAACCCCATTTTATTTCATTTTCTCAATCACCTGCGTTGTTGTCAAATCCCGAATGCCGAAGAACCACCTAGCACGTTATTCGGAATTTGGCAGTAAAACAAAACAAAACTACCTCCCATTCGGCAATTACCTCGCTACCTCCGACCGTAGGTGTAAGTCTAAATTCTCAAGATTCGCGATGGTATTCTACTTGTTGTTCAGCAATTGTCACATTAGAGTGTTCGGTGTCCGAATTGTTAATGCGAGCGCGTTGTGTCATTTAGTCATGTGGCGTGGTTTCGATTCCCCGCTTGTACATCGTCGGTCTAACCTCGTGGGTTTTCCTCGCGTCCTTCGGTTTCCTCTAACACGTCTTCTACGCACAAGCGAGTGGCGTGTAGGCTGGTGTGTTGCCATCAAGTTATTCGGGATTCGGCACTTAAACAGGCCCTCCTACCATGCATTCGACGATATCCTCACTACCCCGACACGCAGGTGAATGCGAAAGAGGATGACTCATGCACGTCAACAAACCAGTCAACATCCTACTGCTTGACAAACGGTGGTCTTCTGGTATAGTCTGCCACCCCTATGGTTGAATGCAAGGTAGCCCGATCTGTTTTACTCCCAGCACGTTATTTGGGATTCGGGACCCAGGTGAGTGCGGGGTGGGACTGTCTCATTCACGCTAGCACGATAGTCAACATCATACTCATTTGACAAAGGGTCGTCTCTAGTCGGCCAACCAAAGTTCACTTACCCCTCCCGTCTTCCGCATTAATTTCGTGTCATTTTGTTTGCCCCTTCGGTCGGGGTAAGCGTGGAAATGGTCGGATGCAAGGTAGACCGGTCTGTTAGTGCCGAATTCAGAATAACGTGCTGATTCGTTATTTGTCATTCAGGAATCCCGAAAAAAGAGCTGACTCGTGTTTGTTATTCTTATTCCGAATAAAATGCCAACTTCACGTTGCCATTCTGGAAGACAAATTATTAGATAAAGAGATTTAATGCTGCTCTTTTCCTTAACAAAATGTGATACCCCATTCGTTATATATAACCAATAGGATACATTGACCATAATATTTGAAATGTAGACAAATTAACATAATTAAATACACGCTTATTTTTCCTATCCAAATAAAAATGGAAAAGCCATTTTAAAGGATTTTAATTCTTTCCGTTCACAGTATTAATAGATATGCAGAACAGATTCGGCCCTTGGTCGATTAAAAATATTCTCATAAATTCATCAAAGGCAAATTCACATAATAGAAAATAGTACTGGATGACACACATGTGAATCAAACAATTTAAACAAAATAAAGCAGATATTATTCTATTTCAGTAAGAAACGTTCTGGGCATTTGATTTAATAATACTACCCTTGACCTTAATTTTACAACAAATGAAATGTCTGGAAAATCAAAGCCTTTAAAAAGATTTCGCGGAATTTTCGGCATCATGGGTTGACCAATCACATTCTGCGCAGTACAGGACGCACTTGCCAAGAACTACCTTTAGACCAAGATGCAATGAAGTAAAGAACCGATAAATGAAACAGGATGCCAAGAATTTATGACATATATGTTGTTGTATCTGTATGTCATAATTCATGCATCGTTTGGATGATGACTAGTGCACATTTGAGCATAAAACCACAGTCCATAATTAAACGATTAATTGAAATTGAAACGTTTATGAATTAGTTTGTGATTTTTATTAAAAGTTTGCTACTATATTGAAGAATGTTGATTTCTAATATAAAAATGATGAAATACGAGTTGAACCTACCACCAGGGGGCGTTATCGTATCATTAGATCTAAAGATCTACTTGGCACGCCTACTTGGTAACTAATGAGCCATTTTCCCGCCATAGTTCAGTCAATTCGATGAAAGTCGAGCTGATAGTATGACCAAGGAATAAATGGGTTTAATTATTGTAAAGTAGGGGGCGTGGGTGTCTATCATTTTAATTTATTAACCGTACTGTGAATCAGGTGTATAATGAATTCCCACTTTATCTTCTTTGAAACCAAATCTTCTCTATTAATTACCAATACTTGTACTAGTTTATTAACTACCAATCATTATAATGAATGTCAAGATAGCGATCGAGTTCCTACAAAAAAGAACCACCCGACAATTAATATAAAATATATAAAGTGTACAATTTTCCAGATTAAACTGCCTGACAAGGACAACTGCCTAGTCGTTCGGATGGGACGAAAAACCGAGGTCCCGCGTACATATTGGAGTGCACGTAAAAGATCCCTTGTCAGTTGAAATTTGATATAAGAGTAGGTCTTAGCGCCGCTGCACGGGCAAAATTTCCCTCATAGCACACTGTATGGCGTATGCCCGTCTTCCATTAGCCTAGGTTAGGTGCAAAAGAGTAGGACGTTAAACCCCCATTTCCAGATTAAACTGCAAGTTTAGTCTTACACAACTATATCGGTCCAAATATTATTAAAAATGATCAAATCTAAAATGGAGAAAAAAAGACAGGATATTAATGCGAATGACCCCTCTTGATTTAAAATGTGGTAAGCAATTATTACCCTGAGACAAGACTATAACATTTAAATAACAGAAAAACAATCCCCTTTAGTGTATCTGAGGACTACCGTTTATAAGTCCGTCCGTTTCTTTGGAGATTTTCTGTGAGAGCCCCTGGCCAGAGAGCTAGTTATTAGTAATATTACAGGGAGACAGAACCGTTACCTGAGGTCATAATGAATACAGACATCATTAATACTTCCAAATCACTAATATTTACTTTTCATTATAACAAAAAAAAAATTAATTCTACAGATTTTAATCTATTAATCCATTTCACAGATAACAGTTTTCTTTCATCCATTTAGGTAAAGCGGCACTGTAAAACCATAGCAACTTTACTAATTGTCATTATCGACACCGGCTTATGTTACAAAATTTTCTTTCTTAATGACATTACAACCTCTTTTATTTAATCAATAAAACTGTCGAGTTATATGTTGATTTGTTTTGAGAAATGGGTATTAAAAATTTCATACAATGTTTCATTTTTATCACATCAATGAAGATACTGACGAAAAAAAACATTAATTTATGAAACTGTTTGTCTGTACATCCCTGTTCTATACCCCATAGGTCGTGTGTCAATTAGTCAAATCAACGAAAATAGATACCACCCGCTTTGCCTCTGACACTTTGAAGAAGTATACTAGTAAAGAAGAAAATATCTACCGTACGTTCAAAATAACCGAGTTGTCATCATCCACATCAAAACGGATTATAGACCACCGATACAACAAAACAATATCACCAAGCAATATATATTAGGGTGGAAAGGGGTGGGGGTAAAGTAGAAGGAAATATTGTGGTTAATATTTGTCTGAGCTAATTTTGTTTTTGACTATCTTGGTTCAAATCTGGTTATCTCAATTTCTAATACGTTCATATATTACAGTTGTTAAGCTATAATCTTCACCTTTGACATTAGATACATTGATAAGAATAATTAGCTATTTTATCTTTCACCGTCTAAAGTGTTCCATTTTCTCAAATGGTTCTGCGAATTAATACCACCATCTTCTAAATAATGATGGGCCCCTCAAAATATTTTTGCACTGAATTATTATAAGTGGCCTCAGTTCAGTATGTTGGGATGGTTATTATCATTAGTGACCCATATCATGATAATCTGGTTAATCATTAGTGACCCACATCATGATAATCTGGTTAGCAGTACATAGGTTCGTTATATTTAAATGTGTGTGTGTGGGGGGGGGGGGGGTAACGCGAGTGCGTTCGATAATAAGGTCTGTCATTGACTCAAGTGGCGTGGCATTGGTTCCTGCTTGTACGTGTCTAGGGATAGGGGTCTGTCCAACCTCGGGTTCTCCGGATTCCTCTCACTGCTAAAGACCCATACGCGCAAGCGAATTATTAAAATAAAATTGAATCATATGTTATTCTCGAAATGACCTAGTTTGTGTCGAGTGGGCGTTAAACCCCGTTTCTCTCTATATATATCAGGTGCGGATCCAGGATTTCAGAAATGGGGGGGGGGGCTGCTGCATCTAATTGGGAGTCCGAAGCCCGGCCCGTGATTGTTGAGTGGAAAAAAATGCCCACAAAGGCTAATTTAATACTAGTACCGTTTTCTTTCCCGCGAGGATATATGGAGAAAAAAAAATTGTTCGCAACCCCCCAAAAAAGAGGGGGTGTGCGACGGGTGCACCTCCTCTGGATCCGCGCCTGACATATTAATAAAGCCCAAATTATTGCAGAATAAAGATTGCATAATCCGTAGTTTAAGACTATACACAACCTTCAGTATTTTTTTGAAAAACATTTTGGTCCAACGACTATTTAAGTCCACCATTTCTAACCATTTAAATATTCTATTCACACGACCATCTTTACGTGTCTTAAATAATAAATAAAGTAATAACAATTATGGTATTATCTTATTTACGTGCTTATTCACACCACCATGTTTGTGTATATCTACATTTTATATGCTTAATAACACCAACTTCTTTACTGTCGTAAGGCGAGAATTTCATATTTTCTAAGAAAGTCAAAACACAATCATTTCTATGTCTTTTGCTCAATAGGTTGTCAACTCACTATTATACGATCATGGGCATTATTCCCCACACTTAAAAGTCATTGACACCGGGAATAATAACACAATAACCTCGCTTGTTTTTCTACCCCCATGGAATAGCTATCTTCAAACGTTGGAATTCGAAGTTGAAAATGATATTTGCCAATTTCTCAACTGGTAATAATGAATTATTGGATTAATAGGATTATCCTTTAATAAGGTCGGACTGATTATAGATACCATCTATTTTAAGGCTTAATTTTAACACATTTTAAAAACCTTACTTAAAAATATGAAATTCTCGCTTTAAAGTAAAATAAAAATATTAGTGAATAAAGAACATTTTTAATGTGCTTAATACCCCCAAATAACCTTTATATTCATAGTGCATAATTATTCTGTTTTACTTTTGAAACGTTTATATATATACCTGAAAGATCTGGTTTCATACCATTAGTTATTTCAGGAACCGAAAACAAGCTAAATCGCGACATACATTATTTAACAGTAAACTAACTGGCTGTGTGAGTGTTATAAATAAAATAAAACCAAGTACGAACAATCCAAACCATTAGACAGAATTCTAAGTCCTAAAAACGTAATTAGGCAAAATAGTGTAATCAGCAAATGGACTGCTCCCCGTGTAGAAAATACACGACAAACAGTGGTAACAGGTGTCCGGAAGAGTAAGCTTACCCTGCCTGGCGCCAACACCCGTCATAACTGCATCCAAACTATCTCGGTAAAATAGCCTGTTTTAAATAATATAAATATATGTGCCTTATTTATGTTAAATTTCTTTTTAATAAGCAAACTGTTCCTTTAATCTGTTCTTTTAAATGTTGACAGTTAAATAAAACCAGACCAACATTTGCTTAAATTAACATTTTCCATATTTTAATAGCAATTAGATTAATTAAATAATAGATTAGTTTTAACCGATTTAATTGGTTGCTGTATAAATATGGCGGAATGGTTGCTGAACTTTGAACCCTCGAAAACGTCATCTGTTTCATATCTTGTCTAATCAAACTTAATGGAGAACTATTTTTATTCTATAGCACCCTATCAAGGGAAGTGCATTAACTATTTTAATTCATGAAATATAAAGACGTTTTTCAATATTAATAAGATAAAGAAGGTATGTAAGCAGAATGAAAATATAAATTGGCAAAGAAAATATAAATTTGAAAAGAAAAACATGGCTTCTGACCAAACTGTAAAACGAAATCCACAGATTTCTTTTCGTTAAATATATTATTTTAAATTTTATACCTATTCCTATGTTCAGCTATTGCTTGTTCTGTCCTTTACAAATTCAGATATTCATATGTTCTGACAAGAGTCATATAATGATGACAAACACCTGAATCATTTTCGGAAAAGTTATAGGTCTCAAAGCTTACAACGTGGTGATTTTTTTAAATTAGACAAATCTGTTTATTTTTTGTCAAAGTTATTCGTATTCCATCCTTTCCAGTTGAAAATTTTAGGTCTGGTTCGGCTAGTGACGCCATTTATTTAAGTATATTCATGTATCTTCTAGTGACGGTTTTATATTATTATCATGAATACGGTATTATTGTGAAGTGGATGTGGGAGTCCTTGAAATTGTCTAAATGTGGCTGCCATTGTTTTTCCATTTATTGTTAAACTACAGAAAACAGTGAAGCATCTTATAACTAGTAACACTGAAAATATTTTGATAGATTAATATATTTATTAAGACAGGTGATCACCTCAATATAACGATATAAGTACACTATGTATCTACTTTAACGGTATAGATCTTCTTTAAGATAAACTCATCTCAAGGCAACCATTATATACAGGATCGACCTACCTTCAGATACAATCATTTCAAGGTATTTTATTGACAAATCATCTCGGACACCTGACTGTTAAATTAACCAGAGATGAAATAAAAACCTTTGATAATCACTGTCTGGGTGCACTTAATAAACTCAAACAAATTACCCCTCAAAATGCATTCCGAGTAGTATCACCCCAATAGTACCGAGAATCGCCGTAATGTGTATCTCATATTTGAACACGAGATCATACCTTTTGGTCAATATTCATTGATATATGCTATATCAGTTGTGCTTAAAGCGAGAATTTCATATTTTTAGGTTATATTTTTAAAATGTATTTAGATAAAGATTTAAAATATAATTATCTATAAACAGTTCTACCTAATAATCCTATTAATCCTATAATTCACTATTGCCAGTTGAGAAATTGGCAAAAATATCATTTTCAACTTCAAATTCAAACGTTTGAAGATAGCTATTCCATGATGGGGGGGGGGGGTAGAAAAAGAAGGTAGGTAATGGTGTTGTTATTTCCGGTGTGTATGATTTTTAAGTGTGAGAATGATACCTATGATCGTATAATAGTGAGTTGACAGCCAACTGAGCAAAAGACAGAAATAATTATGTTTGACTTTCTTAGAAAATATGAAATTCTCGCTTTAAACATAGTAATTCTGTATAGCGTTTAATTAAAAAATTACATGTACTATGTTTAAGCACAGCGATAAAAATGTGTTTTCAGTCTTAATTATTGGTAAGAATTGAAGTCAAATTGGCGCCAAAATTTGCATCAAGATAAACATTATGGCAAATTTAAAATCCCGTCGCAGATAGCATACGTCATTAAAAAAATGGCCCAAGATTTATATTGTTAACATGATGATGTATTGCTTTCCTATGTTTTTATTTGCATTTATTTTTGGACAAGAGAAATAAATGGAATAAAGGTATAAATAATAAATACAGGTGGAACATTCTACTTGTCAACATAAAATTAATGGTAGAAGTATAGTCTTACTCTAGAACTATTTATTATTATAAGCATCGGTCAACATAACAACCTATCTATCTATATTTACCATTAGCTATACCATAGTTAAATGAACCGTTATATTTACCGTTTATCAACGATAATAATTGATCTATGTCGAACTGGAGTTATTTAAAACGGCGACCATGACCGACAGATGCGAATATTAATTATTTATATATACTGTCTAATATTTGGTTATTTTGGTGACTACTCGATCAGTTCATCGGCCACGCAAATAGTTCGCTTAGTGGGTTTTTTTTTGTTCTTATTTTTTCTCTAATCAAAGTGAATTATTTTTATGGAAAATATTGTTTTAGTTCGCTAGTCAACAATTCAATCTGTATATTAAAAGCCCGCAAGACAATCTTTGAAAATAGAATCATCAAAATAACTTAGCATACCATACAGTCAAATACAGTAGCACCGGGTTCGAGAAACCTTTAAAGTGGACAGTCCAGTAATATATCAATAGGGGGGCGTATATTATTATTTTACCTTGATTTGTTAGAAACAGGCAATTACTGCTGTTTTCATTTGTTACGCGATATTCGATTTATTGATGAAATACGTGTTAGCCAATTATAACTTGACATAAGCAATACCCCTTTCCCCAAACAGCAAAGATTGTATTGAATTTGAATTTTAGTAGACCAAGTAATAGGCCAGGTGTGCACCTTAATGGGGTGATTAATCTACTCTACACGAATCGCTTAAACCCTAGAATCAGAGAGTTGTATGTCCATTCAACAATTTATTTCTCAATTCACAGATCATCATTTTTAGAATGACGATCTCTTTAACGAATGAGGTGATTAATATTTCTAATCTCGTTGATCAATGACAATTTTACTACCAAAACATTATTCTAATCAACGTCAAATAGTGTTGTGCCAGATACTATACTACTAAACTGTGATCTATTACAACCAAATAGTACTGTGCCACGCACCTTATTTATTGTATTGTGTTATTATAATAACTTATTGAGATCAGTTGTAACCAACTAGTTCTGTGCCTTGCTTACCATCGATTCGGGGATCACGACGGCTGAGTCGTTAAGACGCTGGATTGTTAGCCTGCGGGACGGGTGTTCGAGCCCTGCATTGGCCGAGAAGGTTCATCCAGATTTTCCGGCGTAGTTTCCCTTGTCTGTGATTCGGGAAGGAGGGCTTGACAAAAAAACCTAGGTCCCGTGTACACATTGGAGCGGACGTAAAGACCCCTTGACTTGGAATTCGATAATAAAAGTAGGTAGTAGCGCTACTGCCCGGGCAAAATTTCCCTCATAGCACACTGCATGGCGTATGCCCGTCTTCATTATCATGGTTTAGGAACAGAACAATAGGACGTTAAACCATATTTCTCTATTTAACGTTCGCTTCCATCAATGTGATATCGCAGACATTCTATAAATAAATATTATTTATTACAACCAACTAGTTCTGTACCTGATGCCTTGCTTGTAACTTATTGCATGCTACAATCGCCCCAATCTGTACTAGGAATAGGTATGTGGTACAACTAGATACTATGCTTATAACTTATTGTATAAGTTGGGTGCCGATCATAATTCTATCAAATGCAGCTTACTTTGTCTATAGCGTATCCTTTATTGAAAACAAGCACCCCTCCCCCTCTCTCTCTCTCTCTCTCTTTTTTTTTCTCTCTATCCCTCTTTCTCTTACAACACGAACTTCTATTAATCACAACAGTAAAAATGTGCGCGTAACATTTGGAATTGATTTCCTGCAATGGTAATATTTGAGATGTGTAAAATAAAAACTGTCTGTCGACTTCGTTCTAAGAATGAGTTCTCTAAATTAGGCTTCCGGATTAGTTCTCTAAATGAGAATCAGTCCGTTTTAAAATCCACTTGTTTGGGTTCCAATGGAATTGATTTCAAGTTAAACTCTAAATTGATTTGAAATTAAATTTTATTTGGCTGAATACACCGTCTAATTATTGTTTAAATTGTCAATTTGATCTCGATCCAACCATTTCTAACTTATTTAACTTCCACCTCCATTTTAACAAAGGAAATAAAAAACGTCTGGATATTCTTGCAGTAGCCAACATTTACTAAAGCGACAATGCCAGAATAAAGATTAGATTCAGCGTCTTAGACCAATACACAATCAAACGTAATTTAATATTTTTAAAAAGAAATCATAGAATCATTTAAGTCAATCAACTCATTTAAAATTTGCATTGCTTTCTGTGATTTCACGCCGACATCTTTTTCGGTCAGGTCAAGGTCGTACAGTAAGCCCAGTCGTTACGGAGATATATTTGTGCTTTGCTACAGCCTTTAATTCCAATAGTACACATCTTTTTACTTTTCAGAAACGATACCCACTTTACAATAATTTCATCTCTTGTAAACCCAGCAAACTAAAATAAAAAGTAAACTAAATTGCGAATTCGAGACAGTTTAAAAAAAGTAATGGATAAAAAATACCCTACTATATAAGAAGTTAATGTGTTCTGGAAATAGTAAGCATGCTCTGTCGTGTGGACGACAACCTCGGTATCTGTTAAAATATAAAACTATCCTATATCTTATAGCAAACATATTGGTCTGTATAACGGTGAAAACAAATACTAGATTCCATTACATCAGTGGTTCCCAACCTTTTCCTAGTTGCTACCCCATTTCGGAAACTTTCATCTGATTGCGACCCGCGGAGAACAAATAAAACAAATCCTACAAGTTGTGGGCTACAGCACAATGTGGAAATAACTACTAAAGGCTGATCACAAACGACAAAATAAAATTTAAAAAAAGCGTTTAAAATGCATTAATGGCTTAAACGGCTATCGTTCAATTTGAGCTCTTACGTATTCCATCGAACATAATTGATTGGACATTACAATAATTTTTCTTCCAAATATTGAATATAAATCATTTAAATACATACATATTACATCAATATGTACTTTCAGGATCATTTTTGTTTATTTCAAGGTTCTAAAGAATAGAGCTCCAAAGACAATAAATCTGTAAATAATATAGCCCCCCTTTCAATATGTAAAACGAGAGCTAATTATTATCTATATTAAATGTGTGTTGAGTCCAGATGTAGACAGTATTTAGTGTGTTTCTATATTTTAAGACTGAGTTGTCTATCGATAAATCCCAACATTTATATATTAAGTCACGTAAAACAATTGGCTTAAATCTCAGACAATAAAACAAATTAGATAGATTACTCTATTGATATGTATATAGTAACAGACTTTACTTATCTTTAACAACACGTGTATTAAAGTTGTATTCCTTGGGTTCTTCCTATATGATAATAGGCTTTACTTATCTTTAACAACACATGTATTAAAGCTATATCCCCTAGGTTCTTATTGCTAACAGGCTTTACTTAACAAACGCGTATTAAAATGATATTCCCTATATAATAATAGACTTTACTTATCTTTAACAACACGTATATTAAAGTTGTATTCCCTGGGTAGTTACTGGTATTTAATAAAAAAAACTTTACTTATCTTTAACAATGCGTGTATTAAAGTTGTATTCTCTAGGTACTTACCTGTATTTAATACTAGACTTTACTTATCTTTAACAACACGTGTATTAAAGTTGTATTCTCTTGGTACTTACTTTGATAGATAGAGGGAGGGGAAGAGAGAGGGGGTGAAACCGGAACTGGCGACCCTACTCCTTGTCACTTACAGCCGTTGAATTCGCAACCATGCCAGTTGACTCAATTCATTCGGGTAGCAACTATAATACACATGTCACAAGAACATGGAATAAAATTACTGTTTAATACAAAATTACTTCAAGGGAGATAATTTACAAATTGGCAGTAATACACAGATATCATACTGAAGAGCATAGTATCTTGTTCAATCAAACCTGACTTGGTCTGGTGTTGTGCAGTAAAGCTCGGCCTGTATCAGCAAAGTCTGCATCCAATAGTAAACATCAAAGACGGAGTGTCCCAATGTGTGGCTTGGTGACAGCATGACATTTGAAAACGATAAATGGCGGATGTATATCAAAACAAGTTTTCAGTAATTTAAATCATTGTTACCCATAGCTATTGTTATAGTGGCGTAAATCCTTTCGAAAATACTTTGTTAAATTTAATTTAGAGAAACCATAACTCTTGCCGTCTGATCTTAGTTGCCTTATATAGTCAACCAATTAGCTAAATACGTGAAGATCAGTTAGACATACCAACCTCGTTCAATAATCAATTATAAACAACTTAAGCAAGGAAACAGATTTAAAAATCACTTTAATAACACTCAGTCAAGTTTAAACCAGTTTGATTAACGATTTTAGACTACTCAAATGGCTGCTTTTCCCGCCAATACTTCCTCTAATGCAATAATGGCTGAATGAATGGCATTGCTAATGACCTTTCAATGAGAATTAATGGTTCTTTTTTAGTACAGGACTAAGATAGTTCTCTCGCTTTATTTAATATCTGTCTTTTTTTCTTCTAACATTGTCTTTCATTTGTCTAAATTTAACTCAGATCACGCTACAGTGTTTTTTTGGATTAAAGATACACGTGGTGTATTCATATAGTGGTTTGGGGGTCACGTGGCTAAGTGGATAGGACGTTGGCTCGCTAGCCTGGAGGTCGGGTGTTCGATCCCTGCATTGGCCGAGAAAGTTCATTCAGATTTTACGGCGTTGTTTCTGCTTGTCGGAGGGTCTGACAAGAACAGCTGTCTAGTCGTTTGAATGGACGAAAAACGCAGGTCCCGTGTACACATTGGCATGCACGTAAAAGATCCATTGGCAGTGGGAATTCGATGTAAGAGTAGGCCGTAACGCCGCTGCCCTGGCAAAATTTCCGCCTTCATTAGCCCAGGTTTAGGAGCAGAACAGTAGGACGTTAAACCCAATTTCATTTCAGTTTTCATTTCGTATATGCTTTGTTGAACAGTCTTTAACGAATATACGAAGGGCTAGGAACTAACCTGGTCTGACGCCACGGACATAATTTTCTCTGGTAAATTTACATTGATGATGAGCGATCGAGTGCAAATATTATTTATCCCGCTTTCTTTGGAACATTTACACGTTGGTGTGAGGTGGAATGACAGTTTTCTAGCAACGTATCTTCAAAATAGATTTTAACCGTCGAAACAGTGCCAGGACTATGCGTATGTAAATTAAATGTTAAAAACAGTCAATGCCAAATAAACATTTCCCGATATTTTGATTCTGTGTAGAGGCAACCACTATGACAAATGGTCATCCTTTCCATTTCACTCAATTCCTATATTACAATTCGGGCTTTCAGTTTCTCGAAATAACGTTTGTATATGGGTTTAAGAAAATTTGCAGGGGTTAACAACTGCTCTGGAATTAAAGTTGATGATATATGATGCTAATTATTTTGATCATTATAGATGGAAACATGTAACGCGTGTTCCGAGTAAACCAATACAGAATCGTTCAACAGTAGGTAACAAACATTAGCTCTGTCTACTGCGGTGATTAACCCAATCTGAACAACTCGGTATTTTTCACTTTCACATGATAGAAATCCCGCGACGTGAAGATAGTATGGAAGCCTATAACTACCATTCCTAAGTTCAACTTTTCGCCTTTTTGAGAACACGGGAGGTCGAAATGTGCTTGTTGTGGGTTCTGTCGTCTTACAATGTTCGACTTTTCGAAAGTAAACAACCCATATCTGCAGCACGATGGCGTAATAATACTTAACGAGATATGATTGTCACAACCTTCTGGTGTCTATGGAACTGGATTGGATTTTTGATACCACCTTCCAAATCAATCTTATACTAACGTCTTATTGATATTCTGTGGTTTACACCGAAGTAAATGGCTACATATCATTTATATGCTTTACCTGGACCCCATTATCTAATTTGCACAGTGACAGTTTATCGTCCACACACGCGTCTCTTTATACCATAAAGTATTCTTTGAGTCACGAAATCACCTTTAACCCCTTGAATAATCTTATCCCCTTTCACTTTTATCCCAATTATTAGAATGTTTTCTCAAACCCAATCAAGGTTGAGGGTTAACTTAGTTACGCAGCCATCTTACATAGCCCCTGGGATAAAGTTCCACTAAAGTGGCTTTTGAAAATGAATTACTCAGGTTAAGAAAGCTGGGTGAATTGGTAAAGTATTGACATGTTGATAAGAATGAATTACTCGGGCTAAGAAACATGTTCACATTATCCTGGTGCTGACATGTAATTGAAAGGTGTCGGAATACTGTAACAGATCACAGAATAATTATTAACTCTTAGTAACACATCGTTAAAGATGGTACTCGGAAAAATTATCGTCATTTTACTCAGTCCATAAGTTGAATTATGTTAGCTTGACTGCAGACAATTGCCGGGGAAGGTCAAATTTTAAAGCAACTAAACTATACATCAATCGACAACGATTCCTTTACGCATAGGCCTACACACTAGACTCCACAAGCCTCACCTATGACAACTAAAAACTGCGATTTTATATGGAGTAAACACTTCAAATTAGAAGTATGGTTCTCTAGGTTTCTTCATTTTGACTAGATCTCTGTCTGATGTTCTAAAGGAGTTCATTGTGATTCAAAAGTGATATAAGGTGCTAGGGGTTCAGTTTTGAAGAAGGTGATTATTTTATAAGTTATTTGATAAAATTCCCCCCCCCCCAAAAAAAAAAATCAAATGTGCCCCTCCCCCAATATTTCGCCAACAAAAACGATTTCTTATGCGTGTTCTTAGCCGGCCACATCCTCAGCCCCTATAAAAAAAATTCCGTACCCCCCCCCCCCAATTTTATGGGCTTGGTACAAAACCCCTGGAGTTTGAAGGTTAATTGGTCACCGCAATTAAGTCATTATACTTTATAAGCGACTATCATGTCGTCTTATTTTTCTTTCTCCATATATATCTCATTGTTCATCCATCAATGTCGAAATTCTAACGTGGGATTTCATGTATCGTAGACATCTTTAGTTCTTACAAACCGAACGGACAATCTTTGCAATATATATGACTCAAGCAGTCGCATGACTAGTGAATGGTGTAGAGAATAAAACTGATGGACTTGCTTACTCCTCGTATACCACCAAATGACACTTCTCTATTGAAACGTTCATTTAGCTAATCAGTTTGTAGTACTTTTGTTGAAGACAATCCAGTGTCTGGACCCGCACTTGAGTAAAACAACCCTTTCAGACATTTTTAAATACCGAATCAAAAATGAAATACTCTCAAACACTTTGTGTATCGAAAGGATCACAGAAAGGGATTTAAGTCAGAGGCGATTTAAAGAAAGCTTGGCGTGAAAATATAAAGCCCAACCATTTACAGTAAGTATCTTGTTAAAGAAAACCCACTTGTCCTTCATATCAGGTCACCGTACCGAAGGGTACCAGAAGAGTTCACCAAGGAAATGTACAAAGGACACAAACATATATAATTCTGTGATATATACTCTGTTGATTTGTTACCGCAAGATGCACAGAAAATGACAGACAGCGTAACACCCAATGATTTATCTAATTTAATATAAAAAAATCATTCAAAATAAAATAAAAAAGATATAGATGTGACTCACGAAGTTTCTGTTAGACAAGACTTTCGTAGATTTATTTTTAATGACTCACCTGAAAGGAAAGATTACAGTATTACACATTATTAAAAAAAATTCATTTTAGACATAACTGGGATAATACACGATTGCATCGTTGTTTCCGTGTGTTGATTTTTATGTAATGACATGTACAACGTATATGCGAATATGTAGTCCCAGTCGCATTACATTGCCAATAATCAAAACTGAAAATTTTTTAACTTTTCACCAAAGCTAATCATCGGCGATACCGAAATTTCACTATCATGTAAAGCACGAAATCTTGGTTTCATCATGGACAAGAAAATGTCACTCATCCCACAGGTTAACAATACTATTTGTAAAATGTACATGAGATTAAAGCCAATATCCAGAATCGGGAGGTATCTTACTAAAGATTCATGCACTAGACTTGTATTATCGCTGGTCAGTTGGACTATGGAAATGGACTCATGGCTGGCATTCCAGATTTCTCCCTCAACCGCCTTCTAGTATAAAATAACTGAGCTCGACTAGTTGCCAAGTCATCTTCAAGCGCTCATGTATCAGTTTTCGGATAAGCTCCCTCCTACGTGTAACAATTATTCACACTCTACAAACAGGAAAGATCGAATCTTCGTTCGTCCACAGATGCTACTTTACTCTCTATGCATACTTACAAGAGACTCAGAGGAAAATTATATCTCCCTATAAATGGTACCCATATGTGGAACAAGCTACCAAGATCAATTACAGCAATTTTAACTTTTGTTAAATTTAAATCGGAGTTAAAAACACACTTGTTTAAATATTATTACAAACTGTGATGTGACGTTTGTTAAGCGCTTAGAAATATCACCGGATATAATGAAGCGCTATAGAAGATGAATAATAATAATATTAATTTTAGTCCAATTTTAGTCTATTTTTTACTATCTGAACTATGACTAATAATGGTTTCCCCTAGTTTCACGATATGCTTTGTCAACCTTTCCCCACTTTTGCATGGTAATTAGTGTTGACTTTTTGGTCTGAACTTAAAAAGAAGAGTGTTTGAATTTAAATTTTCAGTCACCATCAGTTAATGAGACACGTTCGGCTGTTTTTGTTTTCATAAAGAAACAGGTGGTCGTTATAAAAATTGTTATAGGCTAAGAAATAGCTCTGAGTTAACACTGAGTCCAACTTGGCATTCTGCACGTTAGGGTTAGGTACCCATGATCATGGTCGGACTGTAACTGTTATATTACTAGCCTGATCGCTATTAATCCTGATGTTTCATATTATTTCCGTTCTGAGGCTAATCACACGCTGAATCGCACCGCAACTCAGATCGGCATGCATACAGTGGGATTTGGGTCACAAAAAGATTGGCAACTAGAATAGCAGAAAAACACATTTGTGGCGGATATATTTTCAAAATATTCTCGGGGTGCGCGAGCCCCCCATACCCGGCGACGATCGCTTTATTGCTTGGGATTCAGGTCTGGCAGATAAGGTAAGCTATAATACCACATTGAAGTTGCTGTATTCGCGGAAGATCGAAAAGCAAGTTTGCCGCAGTTTCGGGTGAATTTTGTTGTGTGACCTGATTATTGATTCCCGGTCCTTTAGAGGTCTTTACAAAAAGACCATGTGCTGTACTTGACAACGAAAGGTAAATTTCACTTAGACATTATTTTTATAAAATAAAAGTCATGGTTTATCCAGATACCGCATAATACAACTTGTAACACCGGTCTCCATTTCCAGATGAAGACCGACGGGATTAAGTTGTTCGAAAACGTTTCACATATACACTATTCAAAACAAGTAGGGGATATTTGATTTTTAAGTGTTATTCAAGTCACATAATGAAACTGACGAAGAAACAAATGACAAAATGAAATGAAGTTCACATTCATCGATTTATTCCGAATGATCGTTAGACTAAGTAAGGCACAGACTGACCATTATAAGGGTAAAATGATACCCGGGGTCAAACAGCAAAGTTACCACAGCATCACAACAAAGTCAGTAACGGGTAAATCCTTCTCTGTTTGCCAAACAAGCATTGATCCGACGTGGCATACTCCTACTGAGACGTCTAAAGTCATTTTGGTCCAGATTGTCCCATTCCTGTTGCAACGCAGCAGCAAGTTCTTGGACGTTGGCAGGACGTTGTTGACGTTGACGTAACCTCTGTCCAAGCATGTCCCAGACATGCTCGATGGGGGAGAGGTCGGGACTCAGTGCTGGCCAAGGTAATGTGGTGATGTTCTGTTGTTGGAGGTAACCTGTAACGATCCTGGCCCTGTGATATCTTACGATGTCATCCTGGAAGATGAAAAGCGGCCATGACGTCGAGCGAACGGCACAACATGGACTGCCAAGATGTTGTCCCGGTAGTACTGGCCTGTAACATGCCCTGCCACAACATGTAAAGCCGTTCTTCCAGCAACAGTGATGCCTCCCCACACCATAACAGAACAACCCCCAAATCGATCATGTCGGATGACGTTAACGTCTTGGAAGCGCTTGTTTCGACGACGCCACACCCTCCTACGTATGTCCAAAAAATCAACAGTGAACCTTGACTCATCTGAAAACATCACATTACTCCAGCGTCGATTATCCCAGTGTTGACGATCCCTACACCAACGACGTCTTGCCTGAATGTAATGATCTCTCAAACAAGGGATCACGTGAGGACGTCGGGCGCGAAGATGGCCCCTATGCAGTCGATTCGGAATCGTCTGGCCACTCACTCTCGCATTCCATGCGGTAGCTATTTGTGTGTTTGGGCGTCACATGTAACTGGAAATGTTTCTTCTGTTAGGTTCCATAGTGACTTTTTTCGTAGTCATTTGCATAGTTTATTATTATGCCCCCAAAATCAAATATCCCCTGCTTTTTTTTTTATAGTATATATGGACAGTTGCTCGGCCCAAGGTAGAAGATTTTAAGGGATATTTTAACACAAAATTAAGCTGTTTTATCCCCCCAAATATTATCGGGATTGACCCTTTAAATTGATTAAAATTCGAGTCACCCACCTAAAGTAGGCTATATTAATTAACCACTGTTTTGCTGTATTCGGGGACTGTTTAAATTGCCATCATGTGACAAACCCGTGATATCATTGTTTATCGTGTATTTTATACACGGTGAACAGTCTATTTGCTGATTACACTATTTTTCCTCTATTGTTTTTTAGGACTTCGAATTTTGTCTAACGGTTTGGATTGTTCGTACGTGGTTTTATTTTATTATCTGTGAATCCATCGCTAATGCAGATATATTACATAATTATGAGTCATAGGCAAAAGTGGTTTTCACACGTTCCGCGTGAACGGGCTTACATAAGCTAAGATGCTTTTACATACCTCATTTATAAAAAAAGTTTCAAAACGTACATGGTTTTGACTTTACAACATTATATCATTAATCGCTGTAGAGTAATGTTCCATGTGTATAGTTAATTCTTATTTCAAACCACTCTCATTTTACATATTCCAAGGCAAACTCTTCAGCGTTGTCATTGTTATATGTTATGTTTGAATGATATGGTGGATGAAAGCGTCCATTTCGATCGCCGTGATATAGATGAAATGCGAGAGTCGCCATTAAGCCAGCACAACGAAAGAGGCTTCGAACTGCGACTTTTTCGTCGTACTGGGATTAACGGCCACCTGAGACTCTCTAGATGCCACGCGAGAGTCACCATTAAGGCAGCACAACTAAAAAGGCGACGATCAGCGACCTTTTCGCCGTACTGGCTTAACGGCGACCCGCGACTTTCACAAGTAACCGACGCCCGTTTCGGCGATCTTTTGTCACGTTGGCTTAACGGCGGCTATCGTCTCAGGTTTTAAAAGTACAAATGCCTGTAACACATTGTAAGTTACCCTGCTGTGACTGAAAATGTTTATTTATCATGATCCAAAGCCAAAACCCACCCAAAATATCCTCTATTCTGAGATTCTAACAAGGAGTAAAATAAGAAAGCAGCCATTGCGCATGTAATTAACTTTCAGCTTCCGAGAGACGAAAGGGTCGCCGAAAAGTCTCCGATAACGTAAATTAATTGCCGCCTTTTTCGGGGACCTTTTCGTCGTGTTGGCTTAACGGCGACGATCTAAATGGACGCTTTCAGCCACCGTATAATGACGTATGCTGGCACAAGCGCGTACAGCCACCCACAAAGCGTCGTTTGTACGCTTGTTAGGTTCAATATTGAATATTATTCATGTACAAACAGCCGTTTCTTTATTGCGTTTCTTTCCAGTGATGTTAGTGACAGAGTAAGATCCATCGAACCTTGTCTCAAAGTAATATAGCAATTTGTAATTTACAATCCTCGGAGACCCAGACGGAACAATGTTTACTTTGTCCTCATAATGAACATGTACAAATACTAATACGGAGAGACTTGATTAACAGAGTCTAGGGAATTGATGCGGATGTCAATGGGATTACTGCACGGAACTTGTTAATCAAGTCTTATGACGGATGAAACATCATTTTATAATTAACTACCAAATGGTCCAGCGTGTCCAATACTGCAAGGTCAAGGTGCTCATTGAGGTCCATACGTCTATATGAATGCACATAGAGTGTGGTAGGGGCAACACAGAGGCTCGGCACTTTGGTTCGGCGTTAATTCGATGAATACATATAAGACAAAACATTCTGTGCCAACAGGGGAGATGCCCCTCCCCGCCCACTGTTCGGACACACACCTACTAGTTATCGGGTCCTCCGATAGGTAAACAGTACTAGGAATAAATAGGTTTTATCAATATCATATTTGGATGGTCTTCTCCCTTTAATTGCAAACAGACATTGGCAGTTGCCCAATAATTGTGTAGTTTCGTATCCATTTCTTATATCATTAATGACAGATCATGTATATTTTTTTTTCAAGGGGGTTGTTTGATGGCACGATGGTTGAGTTGTTTTGGCACTAGATTAAAACCCGAATGAGATGTTTAAAATTGCTCATGACATAGCAGTAATATGTGACTCTCGATAAAAATTGTGAGTGGTAAACGAAAATATATCTACCATAAAATTTGTGATTTCAAGCAGTCTACTCTTGATAAGATTTTGTCAAATGATTAAATCAAAAAGATCATTTTCTCCAGGGACATCTGAATCTCTAATTTAATCATTTGTTGAATGTCTTTTAAAGATATAGTTCAAGGTATCGTTTAATTCTCAAGCTCCGTCGTATAAACATCGGATTATTATTTAATGCATTCGTCGGGTACCGTGACTGCTCTAGTCGACGTAGATTACTGATAAAGTTATCTTCAAGCAGAAGGTTAACGACTGTGGGACACGAACGACAATATTAAAATATGATATTTATTAATGAAGCGAACTGTCACAAACGATAAATATGTTAAAGCCAATAGTTCTCAATGAAACATACATGCTTTTACACATTGTCTACAAAATTATGGTTAATTGACAGGAATTTAAGGTCTGGTCAATACGTTACTTCCGTCATTTTGAAACTAATATAGGCTACGGTTAAATTGCATATGATGTTTAGTTGTGCAATGCTAGTAAGATGAATTTTGCCTGGACACGGGCGTTTTGCCTATTCTTCATCGAATTCCATCTTTCGTGTGTTTTTTTCGTTTGCACGCTAATGTGTACACGAGTTGACCTCTCTTTTTTTCTATCCCATCCGAATGGGTAAACTTGTACGATCACAATGACTCTAGAAACATATATATTATCAACTATATTGGTATATTTGTCACATATTTTGAATACCCCAGTGTAATTAAACATTATTATTTTACCAACCGAACAAGAACTCCAAGGCGCAAAAGACTTGATTATAAGGAAATAAATAATTATTATTGTCGTTCTGTGAATTAAAAATAGATACTTAAGAAAACAATGGAAAATCATAAATTCATGACCCGGATTCGAAAGTCTTTTAACGGAAATTAACGACTCTCATTATTTTTAGAGATAATGGGTTATTTGTACTGTGAATAGTATAAGCAAGTAGATTTCGAGACTAACATAGTATATATTTTTATTTCATTCATGTGCTTGTACGCGTGACTATGCTTGAACTGGGGGAAAACCGGAACACCCGGAGAAAACCTAGGAGGATTGACAAGCACCCCCCCCCCCTTGTCGGTGTACTGCAATATGGTGTCGAGCTTTTTGTTTTTTAATTTAATTATAATAGAACCGACATGACAAGTTGTGGTACTAGGATATTAAACTTCATTTTTGGCAATAAATCTGCATTCACAACTTATAAAACACGGCTTCTTATTTTAAAATGATGATTGTGATGGAGTGGCGGAATGGTGCGTTTTAGAATCCTCTCGGGGTTATTTTGGGACTAACATCTTTACTTGATTAAAAAAGGTGCAAATGTTTTTTTTTTCAGAAAAGCTATAATCAATGTCAGGTATTCAGTCGCATTGGACATTGCTCGGATTTTACGTCACCATCGGTGTATCTCTGGACACTAAAATAATCGAAAGAATATGTATTCACTCACACCTATAAACTAGTTTTACGTTATCTTTAATCTTTTGATGTACATATAACAATATTGAAAGCGACATTTCATTAAAATTGTTAAAATGTGTCATGAATATTCATAGGCCTAAACTAAGAAAACACAATGCTTGCAATCTCTCGGGAAATGATGCGACGCCTGCGTGCGATTTTGTCATAGTTGGGTCATGTACGACATATTAAATTCACATAAACCATATTAGCTATGCGAGAATTAAACCATTATTAGCTATGACATGATTTAACTAGTGTTAGCTAGAGGATGATTAAACCATCATTAGCTATGGGAAGATTCACAATTAAATGAAAGTGGTATTAGCTTTTCCAGAAACGAGTAAGGTTACTTCGCATCGTGCACCACATGGAACAGTATATTCCTATGCCCAGCACTGACGTATCAATAGTAGACTTGACAATGCTCTCCATGGCGTGATAACTCAGGGCCTGACAAGGAACAATGTTTAGTCTTTCTGATGGGACACAATTCCGAGGTCCCGTGTACCCGTTGGCGTATACGAAAAATAACACTTGACTGTTGGAATTACAAAGTAATGTAGCTTGTAGCACACATTATATGACGTAGGACAGTCTTCGTTATTTTGGTTGGTGCTGGAAAGTACGACGCAAAACCCCATCTCCATATGAAAAATGATGATCTGAGTAATTCTAGTAATTTGTCGAGCGCTGAGAGAGAAACTGTTTTGTTGCAATTTTACCTGACTTTGGAAAATGGTGACCCATGTAGGTTCATGCAGCGATGTAATAATTGTTCTAGTAATTTGTTAAGAGTAGAGAGAAGAAAGATCACTCGACTCTATCAATATTTATAGTAGAATTAGAAGTGTAATAAAACAGTTTAGCTCCCAATACAACAAACAGTTAACCGTCTTTTAACACCCGACATTAACGTCAAGGTCCACCAAAAACACAGGTTCGATATCAGTTGTCAACTAGGCTTCGTTTTTTGATCCGACACGCAATGAACTACACTTATGGATTCAACATTCATTGGCACTACAGTTATCCGTCCACCGCTTACTGACGCTACGGTTATCCGTCAAACGCTTATTGTCATTGCGATTATCTGCTCGACGTCCATTGACTCTACGATTATCCGTCTAACGCTCAATGACTCTATCCGTATAACACTCAATGATTTTACGATAATCCATCTAACAGATACAGGTAGGTGTTTTGTTAATCTCCTTGCAACAATTTCAAAACCCTAATTAGGGAGATAAGTGTCTATAAATCTATTTTTGTTAATTATATAAATCTATTTTGTGTATCGTTGGTTTCGAAAATCTCAAAAATACACCAAGGAACTCAGACAAAAAGAGAAATGACAATGAAAACTGTGATATTGTTTCTTTTGTTGGTTGTTTTTACCCCAAGAGTGGATCGTCTGATCTTTAACTTTTAACTTGTTGTAACATAAAATAGGCCGTCTGCTTTGGAAATCAGGCAGGGTAAAATTCGCCTACCCCGTATGTGAACAGGTAACCCTTATAGTATGAAATGAAAATGTTGGAAATGACATAACCGACGGGAACGTCGCTTTTCGGGTACAATTCACTAACCCCGTATTGAACACCTAAACATAGTATAAAATTTAAAAAAAAAATTGTCTCAAATCAAAGAATTGCTGAGTTATCAAAAAAATTCAATTCTTTCCATCCTATAGAGCGATAATCAGAACAAATCAGTTCCAATAGCTAGGACAGGTTTGATGTAATTTGTATTGACAATTGATGGACGTATCCGGACAAAATTCCTCTTTGTACCACTTGTAACCATAAGTACTGACATAGAACAATCGATTGTTAATCTCATAATGGCCATGGTATTTTGTCGGATTCAAAATAACATCATTATTAAATCTAAATTGTCATAAGATTCAATTATACAAATAATGTATCTTAAAAGTCAGAGCGTATTTGAAAATTTATTCCAAATCTAATGCAAGATAATCATAATATCTAATGTGAGATAAGCATATAATATCTAATGTGAGATAATCCTAAATATATAATGTGAGATAATCATAACATCTAATGTCAGATAATCATGATATTTGAAGTCAGATAATCATAATATCTAATGTGAAATAATCATATCTAATCTCACAGACAATATCTAATGTCAGATAATCATAATATCTAATGTAAGAAAATAGTAATATCCAATGTTAGATAATCATAAACTATGTAATGTCAAATAATCATAATATCTAATGTCAGATAATCATGATATCCAATGTCAGATAATATTAATATCTAATGTCAGATAATCATAATATCTATTTAATAGCAGATAATCATAATATCTACTGTGGGGTAATCATAACATCTAATGGCAGATACTCATAACCTCTAATGGCAGATAATCATAACATCTAATGACAGATAATCATAACATCTAATGGCAGATAATCATAATAACTAATGTAATCCAATCATATTGTATCAAATGTCAGATAATCATAACATCTAATGCCAGATAATCACAATACGGTACTCATAATAACAAACAATTACTCACACAGAATGAAATCAAATCAAATGAAAGGGGCATTGGCTATGCCGTTTGTTATGGGGAAAATTTTGTCCGTGTAACAGCACTATTAAATACATGTACTCTTATTTCAAATTCCAACTGGCGTTATAATCTGGTAGATGTTTTTCAAATGTAATGGAATTTAACGTCCTACTGTTCTGCTCCTAAACTGGGCTAATGAGAGATATAGAGAGAGAAATAGGGTTTAACGTCCACTCGATACAAACTAGGTCATTTCGGTACTAACATATGTTTGAACTTTATTTCAATAATTCGCTTGCGCGTAGGGGTCTTTAGTCGTGGGAGGAAACCGGAGTGCCCGCAGAAAACCCACGAGGTTGGACAAGAGAGAGAGAGAGAGAGAGAGAGAGAGAGAGACATGGGGTTTAACGTCCACTCGACCTTACTACTTGTCACGTACAACCGGTTATTCGAAACCACGCCAGGTGACTCAATAACAGGTCGTATGCTACAGCGCCCGCACCTGGGCTAATGAAGACGAGCATGATTTTAACGGGGCAGCGGCACTACGGCCTACTCTTATATCGAATTCCAACTTTTACGTACACGAGACCTCGATTTTTCGTCTCGTCATAACGACTAGACAGCTGTCCTTACCAGGCTCTCAACCCTGTAACACTGTCAAAGAGAAACCACTGCGGTTTGTTATTTTCAAACAAAATAATAATTCCAACTAGAGTGTGTAATGATTAGTGACAATAGCTTTTTACATTATTTCCGCCTATATTTATAGAGCTTCAAATTTTAAACTATGAAAATTAGAAGAAAAAAAAAAACCGGAAGCTACACTGCGTTATGCACAACATCTTCACTGGCTAAAACTTCAGTAGGGGACCAGGCAACATTTATTCCTTGATTGTAGGTGATGCTAGTTTAAAACCATGTTGAAAACACACATTTAAAAGTCAACAATGTCGAACATAAAGTTCTTGATACATAACTTCGAGGTAGGCGGTGTAATACGACCTTTACGGTGTTAAAGCTCGCGAGTAAATGAACTCTGGTAATGACGGCGTTTTATTGAATTTACGACAGAGGTTTGTGAAGATCATGTGGTAGAAATTGTTGTGGACATTAGCAGCTAGAAGACAGAGTTATTGATGATCGTGTCTACTCGAAACCTCCAATACCCTGTCAACTCACGGGATACTCGTCATTTTATAAGAAATGTTTTTCTTTCTGTATCGGTAATTCTAAATATATACTGGCTTCAAGATTGCCTCAAAAATGACTTTCTAATGTGGATAATTGAAATATCCATTTACATCTGCGCAACATGTAACTTACTTAAGTTTCCTTCCTTTTGTCTATCAATGTGGATAATTGAAATATCCATTTACATCTGCGCAACATGCAACATTCTCAAAGTTTCCTTTCTTTTGTCTATCAATGTCTTTGTATAGTTTCGTTTGGACATTAGTATCCATCCTACTGAGAATTATATACTTGTTTTAAATACATTTTTTATAAATTTATAAATTTTAATGGAACGACGAGCGACAGAAGAGTATGATTAAGACGATGAATAGGTGAGCGATAGATTCCGCTAAGCAGCTTGTATTACTTAAAGATACATTTCTTCGTATAAACTCGGTGATTTGATGGGATTTGAAGAAAGCTGTATGTTTTAGTCAAGATATACAACTTGATTCAAATCCCACTCTAAACATTCTAATCGCAAGAAAAGTAGCCAATGCCACAAGAACCTATTTTAAACAGCCTTGGTTGTCGTATGACTTGATTGAAGAAAAATCCGTGTCAGTAATTTGTCGCTGCCCAATTACCATAAATAATGAAACCTAAGTAAATTCTTGAATTCACCCCTGTGAACTTCTTTTTCTACAGATTAAGTGTAGAGTATACTGGACGTGTAATTCACCAAATGTTCTTACAAGCGCTATCATTAACGAAGCGTCCTTTAAGTCAACCGGGCAGACATGCTGTTGGTTAATGGCGCCTTTACATGTTTGTCCCGTGGGCAATCCAGTATTGTTTATATATTATAACAATTATGTTATACATTTATTAAAATTAACTATAATGTACCTTTAATGTAGTTTCCAACATGAACCAGAATTTAATTTGTTCTTGTCATTAGAAATGGGCACGTCATTCTCGCAAATAAAAGGATAAAGAAAATAACTTTTTCCTTTATTTTAAGTTAATTAAAAACATATATTCCAACTGTCAAGTGTTCTATTGCGTGCACGTGTGCAAGAGAACATCGGCTTTTTGCACACCCGATAAATGGCCGTCCAGGAAACAAACTTAAGTACGGTTTTTAATGATACACGTAGTTCAGAAGATCAGTTTTGTAAAGGAAAAAAGGCGGAAGAATACTTCAAACCTTTTAAACTTCCAAGTCTAAATTGGGTTTTACATGGTAGTGACGTTTTGTTTTTTGTTTTGTTTTTTTGTTGACATCTAAAATTGTAAAAGTGACAATCTGTCGTTCCTGTTAAAAGTTTTCGAGGACAGAATACAAAAAATTTGAACGAAAATAACCAACATTAATGGTTAAAATGAAATAGAGAAATTAATCGAACTGCTTGGCCAATTTTTTAACTGGTTTTCGTTTAGTTAATAGATTGCGTTAATTGAAATTGGGCATTTCCACGTTTTTGCCTATATAGGCTAATGGCATGTCCATAAAAAAGTATAAAAAAAACTCCTCACATTTTCCTTTTCTTTATTTAAAACTGATCCGTACTTAAATTGCTGGCTCTTAACTTGTTGCGATGCGAGCCGCGGTTACCCATTAAGAAAGACGTTGGCTCGCCAACTTGGAGGTTCCGGTGTTTGCCGAGGAAGTTTGAGGGAATTTTTATATGTGGTTCCCCTGGATAGTTAGCCCTTGCGTACTGTATCATAATAAGGGTTGTCATTGAGTCAGCTAGCGTGGTTTCGATTCCCCGGTTGTCCGTGACAAGGAATAAGATCTCTTGTCCAACCTCGTGAGATTTCTCCGGGTTTCCTCCCACTGCTAATGACCACTACACTCAAGCGAATTATTGAAATAAGATTGAACAATACATGTATGTTAGTCCCGAAATGACCTAGTTTGTGGACGTTAATCCTACCCTTACGTAAGTAGAGTACGATCTTAAATAAGTCTAAGTGACTGACAAAGTCTTTAAGGGCCACTAATTAATAATCCCAGGGCTTCAGCTACATACAAAAAAATATATGCCTTGGATCAATGAAATTACATCACACAGTGATCCTACATCATTATAAAAATGATTTCTCTGTTTAAAAAACACAATTTGTATGTGTGCCCATGTAATTTAGAGACGATAATGGCAAATTTCCTTAACTGAAACCTGACAAACCCCCTCCTGCAAAAATTCCTAGATCCGTCCCTGAAGCCATCCATTTGTCCTGTCGGTACCACGTTTTACCACTGTGTGTTCTGTGCGCCTTTTGTTGCGCAATTATCCTGACTCCTGAATAATGGTATCTGTGGTACTTGGAACATCTGTCTGTGTGTGTTTGTGTTGAAGGGTGTTATCACCAACACTAATCAATACAACTGACGATTAAGATATTTTATAGAATATCAGACGTTAATTACCATTTGCTATTTGGTTTTATTGTCAATAAATTTTGGAGGCAATATGTCTACCAAAAATATGTCGCTTCTCAGTTAGTTCTTAAAGATGAATATGATGACGACGACGATGGTGATAATTATGTTAGATTTCCAATAGTAGAATTATGTCTACAATATATCACACTCTTCCTTTTTCTCTAAACAATGATGACTTTGATGACGACGAAGCTGATAACCAAGACGATGGTGATATAAGTGTCAACGATTATTTTGATGCCCAAAGTTAGTTATTAGATCCACAAGATAATGGTGACGATAATCTAAGACGGTTATGATATTAATTACAGGGGGAAAGGGGGGGGGGGGTATTCCAAATATAATGTTTTCAATGGTGATGTGTGGGGCATACCTGGAATCGAACATACCCTCGCACCCCGTAATATCAGGTTCACATCTTACGGTCACGCACGTAGTTCACCGTAGTAGGGGCGTGACCGTAGTAGACTACAGTAGACCTTATTTAAAAGTAGCAAGACGTAGTTAATCTCAGTTATAAACGTAGTTTGAAATTCAACAAACCCGTGATTTGATCGTTGTTAGCCCTCAAAATGTTCAACATGTCCAAATATCTCTACGGTGATCTCGGATGCCAAGACCCTACTTTGACGCTGGTTTGAACGCACTTGGTCGCAATGACCCGACTTGGCAGTAGTGTTTACCCTATAGTTGACTTGACCATAGTGTTTACTGTATAAGTTGATCATAGCAACAAGGCACTACGAGTGACCGCAAGATGTGGCCGCAGCTTTAAGCGTTGGTCGATCAATCTAAATTTTAATCACCTAAATTTATTGTAACAGTGCGATGACTAACTTCTGTGCGTCAGTAAATAAATATTTAAGTTCAGATTAAAGATGTATAGCCATTATGAAAAAGCATCTTGAAAATTGTGGAGTTCGCTCATTAAATCGGTCTGACTGTTGCCAATAATGACTAGGGGGTAGCTTATCAATGGGAAAGCCACAAAGTGCACTGGGTATTATTCAATCACCAGATTTCCGGGTAAACGCGAATGATTTTCCAAAAATCTTGAATAATCTTATTTTTATCTGTGTCACCGCTTTAAGGCACCACAGTTTACTAATGATCGATATTGTTCAGAGAATATTAATGAATGTCTAGAACAATAAAAAGCGGGAATCAAAAGACGTATTGACACATTGGGGAATGGACGTAAATAGACGAGTTATTAATTCCATATGTACCACTATTTAATAATAAATATCGATAAAATGGCGGAAAATACTATAAAATTGGTGAGAAGGTGAGAAAGTCGACCGCTCGTGTCAAACCTTATAGATATATTCTTTTTAATTTGAGTGAAAATATTAACATTTGGGTCGTTTGATCGTCTTCGTCCAATTTCAGCATAAATCGTGCCTAGAACACCCGATAGAACTGACTGAATAACCCGGTGGTCTCCTGTTGACCGAGGCAGTTTCTCGAGACTTTTGGGTCTGATTTCTTCATGCTGGGCAGGCAGGGAAGAGTGGCTAATATTCGGATGGGACGATGAGCGGAGGCTCCATGATATTTGGTGCGTGTGGATTGTGGATGGCGTGAGGAGGTGGGTGGGGTACCGTTATTCGTTAAATCCCTTGTAATTTCTAGTTTAGGAGGTCCAGGCGGTGTGTGAGTTGGTTGGGGGGGGGGGGAGGTGGGCGGTGTTGGCTCACTTCCGAGAAAACAATTGTGAAAAATCAGTGTGTGTCAGTGGTGATTTATGGCGGTTATCTCGACCCGAAATTTCCACGTTTCCGCCACTGTCCATCGCTATCGTTAAGACTTTTCTTCATTTATATTTTGCCCAGCAGCAATTCTAGTTGACATGCAAGACAGGAGAATTACAAATTCCACATTTAATAACCAATATAGTAAAATTGGCGGGAAAGTTAGTAAGTCGATCACACCAATGACGAGCTCTTCCGTAGAAAATTAAGTTCTTTTTTTTGCCTCTCAGCGATTCCACTTTGACGCGTGAGAGCAGAAATCAAGATGAAGTTGTGTGATTTAATTTAGAGATTTCTGGAGCAAAGGAGAAAATAGAATCAGTGTCGGGGATCTTGTTGCTAAAAAGCTATGTAAATGCAATGATTTCTTTTGATTCGGACATGTTGGAATTTGCCCCGTAGTGGGGAATTAATGACATCGAAGATATCTAAAGCGCCAACAAAGGCCAGAACTCGAGCGGGATTTTAATTAGCTGTGGTGCCTCGCCGAATCATTCAAATATCACCTCCTATAGCCGACAGCTGTTAACAGCTGGATACACAAAACTACATGTACAGTGTAGTATACATGCTGGTAATAAGACACCTGGATAAACAAAGCTATAATGCATAATTCTATGCGCAAGTACATTATAAAGCTTGGAATGGGCGGGAAAAGGCTGAAGTTTAATGTCAACAAGTACAAACAAGTCACCATGTTATGCATTATAAAACAACATGTTACCTATCTTTATATTTACGAAGAGAGAAGATGACCCACTGCTCTTTTTTCGACAGCGAATTTTAAGTCCGTGTGTGTGTGTGAAATAGCTTTATTTAACGTCCGCTTCCATTGAGGTGATATCGCAGACAAGTCCGTGTTGTAAGGTGACATTTTATACACAAGAACTTTTTATATGTTTTTTTTACCCTTTTTATGCCTCTTATATAAGTACAAAACCTTTACTAAAGCAACCTGCCTATCATATCATATACGTTAAAATCGTAATATACAGCAAAATGTTACCCAACAGCCAATGATTACTCCACGTACAGACTTTCTGGATTGGTATTTTGAACTTCCAAAGTGTATGTCAATTAAAAATTGATGTTATGAGTATCTCACATGCTTTGAGGGGGGGGGGATTTTTATCAAATTTTCCTGGATATGTTGTTTTTTTAATATCCATTTGACCTACCTGTCGTCTATCTTTGGTTAGTATATTGTTTTTCTTATTTAAAGGGAAGCGCAGGAGCACTGCACAAATGAAAATGAAATTTTGTTTTACAACCTACATCTCTGTATCAACTGACCTTATGGTCATATGTGTAAGAATGTCATGATTAAAATTATAGAGCTTTTTAAGACTGACCCAGATAATGGCAAAAATGATGCCATAAGAAAAGCAAATGAATCCAAATGGATTCATACTTTAAGAACTTTCGCACCGGATGGCATTAACGATAAGATGTAGTACCGAAGGGTCCCCCACTTTATTGTCTAGTAAGATTTTATATAGTTCCATTGAAAATGTTCACTAAATCTTTGTTGAACTAACTAAATTTTTATTCATTGACTCTCAGAGCAAGAAGGTTTGCATCGACATTGGCTTTTACGATTACTACTCATCGAATTCCAACTGCTAGAGGATCTTTTACATGCACACCAATATGTATACGGAGCCTCGGTTTTAGCCCCACATGAACTTTCTTGGGATAGATCTCGGAACTCACTAGTTAATGACTCGGCGCCTTATTGTTTTGACAAAAATAGTCCTCCCCGTGCATTTTCCTTTAAACGTCTGTGGTGAATTTGCTGGTAACAAAACAAAATGAATGATTGGTGCCCCTATGGCGGAGTTTCTTCATTGATAAATCATGACACATACTTTAAGCAGTTGTAAAAAATCGTCTGGTGAAAATAAACAATAAATTGTAATCAAAAGAAGGAAACTGTCAAATAAATACATACCATTCAAGCTGTGACTACTGTCAGAGAAGTTTCGCTGGCAGATGCTTGCGTGTAAGTCGAATAAAAAAATCAGCCGTATAAATGGCAGTGCAAGCCGCGGTTTAAAGGGACACCATGCAAAATTTCAATTGTGGTGAGTTTCTAAACCTTTACAAGAAAAGCTACGCACTTTTCTTAGATTAGTGTCATACAACACGTGTAACCGATTTCAGCAAATAAAAGCATCGCCATAATTAAGATATTTTTAATGGTCAGAGAGTAAGAATCGTCCGGAAATCTATACACCCCAACAACTTAACAAATCCCATTAAATTTATGTATCTGGGCCCGGTTGCTCAAAACTAAGTTATTTTAAATTGTAACGGATCGTTATCTTTGTAACTTGTCGTGTGTTAACGATCCGTTAAATTTCGGTTGCTGGACAGTCAATTTCATTATCCGTTCGCTAACGGATTCATTAAAGTTAATCCAAGAGAAGACTGTTTGTTCATTGGCTGAATTTAATTTTTTTAATTTCAATGTATAACAACTTCATAGAAGTTACTATTAACAAGAAACCGAAGACAGCGAGGCAACTGTGCAGTCTGTTCACAAAACTAGATTAAAGACAAAAGGATGACTGTAGAATTTACAACAGAAAAAAACTATAGAATACTTTAGTTTTTCCTTTAGAAATTTTAGCGTAAATCTGTAGGAAAAATTATGGGATTTCCACTACAGAATTATGGGGCCATTATTTCCAATAGTCCACCAAAATTCTGTAGAATAGTATGGAATTTCATCCTACAGAAAATGGAATAGGTCCGCATCGCCCAATACACTAGAATGTTCTATAAAAAAACTACATTGGTAATCCATGACTTTTTGCTACAGCCAACTAATGCCACCATTAAACAGATAACGGAGCCCCAAACCCCCGTTAAATATAACGCCAAGTTAACGGCACATTAATGTTAACGGGACTTCCAGCGAAAGTCTTTCTCTCTGTTAAAGTTAACGATGTTAACGGATCGTTAAAAGGTAACGGAGCTTTGAGCAACCGGCCCCTGTTCATTACAAAGATTTCTCCTGTTACATTTCCGTCCTGCATCGGCGCAGTTGCTTCAAAATCGTTCACTACTAGTTTCTTTTCCAGTCAGTAAAATCGATCTGCATCATGTTGAACGGTCACTCTTGTTAGTAAGTGGTTTTAAGCAATAGCACATTTTATAGGCACTTGGTAGTAAGTTAATTTTAAAGGAGCTAAATCGCTAATATCTGGAACCTAGAAATTTTCCCAAATTGGTCGCAACGCGTGCCAATCTATAGCGTCTGGTTATTCCAGTCTACATTATTGCGTATGTTCTCCATGAACCACTGTCTAGCCTCGCTCTCCAAGCCCCTTGCTAAAAATGGGCCTGAAACGGATTATAGTATTCGTGTACCACCGATAATTTGTTGTTTTTTTATTTTGTCTTGAATATTTGACATCAGAAGTCCATCTTTTCCCGGTAATATCACAACATCAATGTTGAATTAAATTGACAAATAATTTGTGTTTTCATTGTCGAAGATTTTGGATGTTACTGAGTTAGAGACGGTGTATTCCCGCGAAGGCGCAGTTACACAGCGTGACCAAAATTAATCCTCCCCACGAAGGCGCAGATATCAACTTGTCGGCTTTCGTTTGAAGAGAGACATGTTGTTATTAGGACCCAATTAACGGTGTTACATATTTTATCAATTTATGTTCACTCGCAATTTTATTCACCAATTGGCAACTTGTGATGAATATCATCAAATAATCCAAAGAGTGTTCACTTATTCGTTCACTCTCAATCAGTGTCATTTTTATACGCCCACATTTTCATGTGGACGTATTATACCGTCGCTCCCGTTTGTCCGTTGTCTAAAAACCAATTCCCTCTTTATTTGATAAAGAACTGAGTAAGAGTCGTGGCGGTGAATGGACAGATGATATCTTTGCCAGTCAGATACAATTTTTGTAGACGGTACCTTCTACGTAACTCCCAGGATATTTTACCAACTCTACACAATACACGGCAGCATTAATGGCTAACTTTCCCCTTAGCATTTTTTTTCTTCCTGACAGATAAACGCCAATGTATTCGCATAATTTTTGATATAGCATAGTTATCTTTTACTTCCTTATATGGCGAAATTAAATTAATTTTTGTTCTGGTATATTTATGGTTTTATTTCGTATGCCAAAAATGATGCTAAAATGTTGGGTAATTAGTAACATTGGGGATTATGAAAGTGTAAATTCGTATCATAACAATCTATAACAACGTTTTTAATCCATTTTAATCGATAGGAGCTGGATTCCCGCGAAGTCGTCGAAAACGACCTCTTTTAATCCGTTATGGTCAATAACTGCGCCTTCGTGGGAATAAACCTTAGAGACTTAGCTACCTTAATTAACATAGGGTTTAATGTTTTACCTTTCCTGAACCTACTGGACAAAAGAAACGCGGTGGTAGTACTAGTATCTACAGTAGTATTTGAACGACATTTAATATTTTGGACATAATCAAATAACCCATTACAATTACTATGATTTATTACACTGCGGGGGGCCGGGTGGGATGGCCTAGTGGTCTAGAGTGCCGCGCTTCGACGTCTAGCTAGCCGGTCACCTCTGGCTTGTGGCTGTGGTTTCGATCCCTAGTGTGAGCGTATGTGGCATGGAGATAGGGCCGCCTTCTCAATCTCGTGGGTTTCCTCCGGGCACTCCGATTTCCTCCCACTGCTAAAGACCCCTACGTGCAGGCGAATTATTGAAATAAAATTAAACCATATGTTAGTCCCGAAATGACCAAGTTTGTGTTGAGTGGGCGTTAAACCCCATTTCTCTCTCTCTCTCTCTCTCTTACACTGCGACTTTTAACAGGATTTCATAAGTCCTTATCAAGCGTAGTTTTAATAGTCGTAGCAGTATAAGTAGTGGTTGTAGTAATAATAGTAGTTGTAGTAGTAGTAGTAATGGCGAGTTTACAGTTAAACGATATATTATCATTCTTGTAGCATTCTAGACCTAATTACCTAAAACTCATCTTATACATTAGGGAGGGGTGGGGGCGGGGTAGCTTCTGTTTTTTTTTAAAACTTAATTAATATTTCACACTTATACATCTAATAACTTAAGTATGATTACATTATAAAGTACGTGTTTTTGTAAATTATTAAACACATGTACCCCGTAATGAAAACAACATTTACAGTTGAATGTCAGTTTTGGTTATGTCAGCCACGTCAAATCGGTCGTTTCTGTGGAATAAAACATGAACTGATTTTGAATACATAATTTCATAATTCGTCGGTCTTCACATTCTGCGATAGACCAAATATTATGGTATGATGGAACCGACAAAATATCATCTACATGTAAAACTAATACATATTTCATTAATAAAGATCTGAAAACAGCGCGTGGCTTCAATACTTTTAATACCAAACGCATTTTAAATCTTAATTGTTATTTTGGGGCACCTTTTTCTTGATACAATAGACTAAATATGAACTAATTTAATGTAAAGAAAGTTCTCTTCGGCCCACGCCGAGACACGAACCTTGGCCGCTCGACAACCTAGATGCTTATAAATAGCGCTGTACTATGCATTGGCCCCAAAAGATGGCATCTGACATGTACGTGTAGTGTATAACTGGGTTAGCAGTTAGAAAGTGACTATCTTAAATTTTTGGGAAAGTTCCATTTTTCTGTGTAATTATAAATAGACGAACATGAAAAGGGTCGACCATTGTTTTAGCAACACGAGGCGTTGGCGTGGTAACACAACACAAAAATGTATATAAACGTGATAAGTACGTCATCAGTTACAGTGTACACACCTGCAATTTGTATAATTTATTCTCAATTTTACGTCAAATTAACCAGTTAAAAGCTGTAATTTTCTGTTTTAAGAAATCTTAGTAACGCCCCATGTTTATCTGCTACATATAATTTATCGTCTAATATTTTAAAGGACCAAAAAAACAATATTACCGTTGAACGATTTTCACGGGTTTTGATTTGAACACTGGCACCCGTTTATTTCTCAGCTGGAGTAAACAAACACAGTTTAGAACAGAACGAAACGAAATGGTTATGTATGACCAAATCAGTCACCTACATGTATTACTGTGGTGACTTATCGTTTGGGACACGAGTCTAGATTACTAAGTGAATGTATACCTTGTCGTGGGTGTAGATTGTCATGTATTGTTATGACTTTACGTTCATGGCCCCTGGACAATTGGAATTCGATATAAGAGTAGGCCGTAGTTTGACTGCTCGGGAAAATTTCCCTTATAGCACACTTTATGGCGTATGCCCGTCTTCATTAGCCTCGTTTAAAGCAGAATAGTAGGACGTTAAACACAATTTCATTTAATTTAATTTTTGTATCTGGTAAAGGGAATAAAAAACAATTACAGCTGCTATGATGTTTTTGTTGTATTTTGCAGAGATTAAATTACAAAATAGTAAAGTAAGGTCTGTATTATTTATCTAAATGTGTTAGATAATGATGTGATGAAATTGTCTTATCTAGGTGAAGAGTATTGAAATACGATAACCATTATTTTATGACCCATCTCACGTGATAGACGTTACAACAAAATAATATTCATCTTATCTCGAAACCAGCAGGTGTCGAACGTTTATCATCATATCTTCAACATTTCGTATGCTTCAAATGCATCCGTATTTTCGTTTTGGCAACCAAGCCAGAATTATATTTAAAGCTAGAGCGACTCAGATGATAATTTTAAAGGCCCCCCGCACGCGAGCGCATTTTGCGTACGCATTTAACGCCGCGCTAAATGTGTATGCATTTGACGCAGAAATACGGCGTCCGCACATGAGCCGAAAACGACGCTGCGCGAATGTATGATACAAAATGCGTAGAATTTCGAGACCGCTGCCATTTTCGGATGAGTGGTGGTCACGTGAACGACACACTTGTCGCAGTAGCTTTCGCGCCGCATCGTTTTCGGCTCGTGTGCGGACGCCGTATTTCTGCGTCAAATGCGTACGCATTTAGCGCGGCGCTAAATGCGTACGCAAAATGCGCTCGTGTGCGGGGGCCTTAACGTATTTCCAAATTTCCGAAAAAAGAAAATTTAGTATAAGACTTTGAAATTATATATATGTTCTCAACACAAATAAATATTTATCGCATCAAGTAAAATTGGCCACTCCAGAAATAAATGTTTTCTGCGCAAAAGCAAAAGCCCTGAAAAAAGGAAATTTGGAGTTTTCCATGTCATGTTACCCAAAGCCACAAATGTCATTAAAGGAGTGGCTCAGGTGAAAAATTATGTTGTGGTTGACAACCCTAAAAACATACAAAGACAATTTAGAAGTATAGTCTCCCAAAAAAACATAAATGATTATTTATAGAGTTAAAACATTTGCTACTTCAGCTCAATACAAACTAGGTCATTTCGGGACAAAAAAATGGTGATTTTGTATACACCAATTTCATTCGTTAGCGCACAAGGGGTCTTTTGTAGTGGGTAAAACACTGGCGAACCTGACCCATTGCGTAGGTGTTAGGTCACTGCCCCACCCCACCCTTCTCAATGCTGAATTAATTAAGTTTTAACATGACCTAGTTGCAATGTAATATGAATTAATATCTTATTTATAAAATAAAGCTGATGAAGACGCTGTGTGCTATTTCATTATTTAATCTCGATTTTATAACATAATTTATTCAAAATATTGTATAATATAAGTGAGACAGGTTATTAAAAGAACGTTGGTTATAATTACAACATATGGCCGTGTTGATATCCTAAACTAATCCTGATGAATTTGGCAAAATCGAGCAACCGCAAGCCACAACTTGAAAAAATAGAAATAGATAATAAAACAAAGCATACCCTGTGTCACTTGCGACATCTATGTTTATTATTTTAATGAAAGTAATGGCAACTAATTAATAAAAATTATGAACCTTCTCTCAGATGGTGTTATAAGAAAAGCGGAATGTGATATAAACACAGATCAATTCAGTTGAATTAAAAATGATACAAAATAAAACGATTTTTAAGGTACCGTAGACATTTTACATAGATGATTAACCTTTATGTGGAGAGGAAGATAGCCTGGACAGCGGCATTTTCGCCCACACATCGTCGAGAGATCTTTCACGGCCACGCTATTATTTACACGATAGGACCACAGACAGACCAAATTTGCTGTATAAACGAAGATAGTCTTGCCAGTAACAACAACAATAACAGAAGAATCTGTGTGATTTATAGATACGCATATCGTATATTTATATGGTATATTAATGGCGCGTGCAGAAATAACTTATCTCGCCATATATCACAAAACGTTCTATCTCAACTGTGTATTTTTCTCGATTTTTGTTTTGACGCATTAATGAAGTCTTAAGCAGCTGTTAATGCTGGGAGAAAAGAAATTATGCTGAACGCCTTTTCAACAAAACGGAAAGAAACGCTAAAATCCATTGAACAAAACCAAACCATCTCGCGGCTAACATATTATGATTGTGTTCATTGGACAATTTTAGTCAGTAAGAGGGGTGGGGGTACATGGATCGAGAAAGCGAACTGGTTGAAACATACCATTATATTTTTTTAATTGGTTAAATATAAGCACGTTCCTGGTCAGACTTTTTTCCGCCCTCGCTTGTCATTTTCCAAACATTAAAATTTCATTTACGTGCACTTCAATGTGAACATAAGTGAACCTGTCTGATTTACGTCTCTTCCAACCGACTGAGCAATATTTCACTGTACTGAAATGAGAAATAGGCTTGAGAAATCCCCATGGTTTGAATCCGGAACAATATAGTCTGGAATTAAATTTTTCCGTTCCCCAGCCGTTCTAACCTACAATTCGAGCAATCAGTGACACTGATGACTGTTGCAAAGTGCTAGGACATTACCACAAATTACACTTAAAGGAATACAGTTTTTGTTTTGTTTGTTTTTGTTTTTTTAAATGAGATGCGACTGTCACTAATGTCTTTCGGGAATGAGAAGCGGTTTATATTGGAAGCGTGGCACTTACATTAAGCTACTTCCCACATATACAGACGTCATGTCGAGGTGCCTGTTCAACGTATTATAATAAATCAAAATATACATAACTTGTCGCTGTGATATCACCCATTATATTACCCACATACTAAACAGGTTTAATACCGAATCTGCGCTGATCCAACACTGAAAGCACGTCATAAAATTTAGCCAACCTTCTTTTTAATTCACAGCTTAACTTAAACATTCTCTGTTAACGTATCAAGCACCAAAACAATAACTGTGGTGTGTATAATGCGCTAAACAACAGCTGTGGCGTGTATAATGCGCTAAACAACAGCCGTGGCGTGTATAATGCGTTAAACAACAGCCGTGGTGTGTATAATGCGCAAAACAACAGCCGTGGTATGTATAGTGCGCTAAACAACAGCTGTGGTAGATATAATGCGCTAAACAACAGCTGTGGTTATGAGTATAATGCGCTAAACAACAAACTGTCCGAGAGGAGGTAAGGAACCCTAAAACAGATTGTCGACACCCAAGAATTCAATTTAAGAATTGTCATTTCAGAAAAATCGATTTGCGCTGCCTGTTCACCATTCAAGATGTTTTTATTGTAAAATATATCTCTTCAAGGCTCGTGCCTATGGCTTTATTAATCATAATTCGTCGTTTTTGTTGTTTTTTTTTGTGGTTGATTATCCAGTAGATTGTCGACAACTGACCGATACCACCTTACGTTGTGGATTATGAGGTTCTGGGTGTTGGAAACTGTCAGGAACGCGAAGTATTGCACTACTTAAATTGGTGGAGATGCCGGTAACATCGTCACAAAAGCGAGTTCAAAAGAAAATGATCGCGCTATAATCTATGGTGCTGTACTAAAATGTGCTTTAGATAAGCAATCTTGGTCGCAGTGTATACAGTTTATTCCAACCTTGTTGGTTTTCTCGGGGATTTCCGGTTTCCTCCCACTGCTAACGTCCATTAAAATTGAACCATATGTTAGCCCCGAAATTGTCTAGTTTGTGTCGAGTCGATGTTAAACCCCACCTCCCTCTCTCTCTCTCTCTCTCTCTCTCTCTCTCTCTCTCTCTCTCGTTTATACCAGAGTATCCGGACTTTATCAACGCATGCGCAGAGATCATAATAGTTATACCATTCTAATTGACCCCCAACCAAATATTTAGCTTATTTGTATACGCTAATAATATGGTCTTTTGATTAAAATATTTTTTTCTAATAACTTCCGCCCATAATAAAAGTAATTGTATCCAAATATTGCACATGTAATTTTACAATCTCGTCTTATTCTGAATTACATTCTCTATTGTTCAAATAGATTATAATAGAGAGTCCATTAGATCGACATTAAAAGGCATTTGGTGATATTTTATTTCCAGACAGATTTTGTATCATTATTATAGTGAACAATAATAAATGCGTTATTAAGCCTAAAAGGTTCTTTTCATAATTTTAAATTAATTTCGATTTTAGAAATTTACAACATCTGTAGTATTTCCCCTGAACATCCATTTCTGGTGCGTTAATAATATAACCGTTACTTTATTAAAGGTGAACATCAAATTTAACGGGATATTTTTTGGTAAATGTGTGTTACAGTATGTAAATCAAAGCCAGAACCAACGTAACTGATTGCTAAATTAATTTGCATAACAGTGAGAAGGCGTATAAGTAACTTGTTGCTTCGAATACAATAGTCATGGTTATCCAGGTAAGTACATGGAATGGGTTTTGGTACTACATTTGGATTTCTATTTACTGGAAAAAGTATCACAGAGTTTCGGTTAACTGCTGGGGACTAGTGTAACGTTTTCACAAAGAATTAATCAGTTGTATCAAGTGGTTTAACTCCACAATTATATCATTGGTGTTACAAAATGCGAGACAGGCGAATAAACCCATAGTTGAGATATAGGCCTTACAATTAATTACCAATAAACTTCTAGTGCCATGCCCCTTAAGTAAGCATGTAATGGATTGTACGAAAAACCATTGAGAACCAAGTAGAGGGTTAATGAAATGAAATGGAGTTTAAAGTCCGACTGCTCTGCTCCTAACCTGGGCTAATGAAGACGGGCATACGCCATACAGCGTGCTAGAGCGATAATGAAGACAATGGTTTTCTGAGATTTGAGCTTCACTAACTAGATCAGCTTGGGACTAACATAATTCGTTTATACTACCGGGGTCCTAATCAGGCAGGGGAAACCGCGACGTTTGACAGAATGACATATGTTATGAACACGTCGAAAAAATAACTTGATCCGGATTTGTCAAGCCCATCTTTCACTTACCTAAGAAGCTGATAAGGAAACTAGGAAAGTGTACCTGGTCGTTCGAGCTTTACTCAAAACAGGTGACTACACGTCCAAATTCGCGTTCACATAAAAGAACTCTTTACAGTTGGAAAAGAGAGTAGGCGGAGAACGGCACCACCCGGGAAAAATAATTTAAGTTCGTATTATACACTTAACCATAGACTTAGGAAATTTCGTTATGTTTATATTGTCTAGACTAAAAGCAATTTACACTCAATTTAATTTTAACAAGAAATACAATGTAGCTTATAATTCCAGTTGTGGTTTTATTCAGAAACTACAAAAAAAACCGTAAGTCTTTAAGGATAAGGGATCCTGATAAGAAACGTGTCACATTAAATACGCATGATGTAAACATAATTTAAAGGATAATCTTCAAAGGATTGGCTTTAATACATCGTGATATGTACTACAATACATACGAAATGAAATGGGGTTGAATGCCCTACTTTTACTACAATACAAAGCATTAAACTGTTCAGAAAGAGAGACAGTCATTTTGAATTGGTGACACACCTTGTGATGTACAGGACACGCATTGGACCATTCCGTAATCGTTAATTGACATATTAATAGATCCAACCTGGACATACTAGAATGTTCCTTTAACACGGTCGGCTATACACATGGATAAATCCGCCCAAATCAGTCATCAATTTGTTCTGTATTCTAATCATACGAAAGTTACACTGTCTGTCTACAGTAAGCTCCTCTTGAGAACATACACGAAGATGATTAATCGACTATTTCAGTCAAAAACATTAAGTTTACTTTCAGAATTTCAAGAAGTGCTTAAATTAATAAAAATCGAAACCGTTTATTTACAGGTTATATGTATGAAAGATGTAAAACGGATTAGAACCGCATTACAAAATACTAATCTTCTCATATGGTGGCCATTTATGGCAGAGAGCTTTTTCTCAAAGTAGACATATCTCTGTGTTCGAATCAGCAAAATTTTAGAAACAGGATGTAAAATCGCGACATGGGATAATTCTAGCAGTTAGATAGTGGAACTTCGGATATTGTAAATTACCTTCAATCTGTGTACTTGATGATTGAGTGTCAAGTCACTACATTACCATGTATGGAAGCGTATAGGGGTCAATAGCACGATAGATACCGCAATATTAAGTTGATAATAAGTCAATATATTGTGATTTTTCTGACGATTTTATCTCAGAAAAGGCAATTTTTGCCGAGTTAATTGAATAACTCGCTAATTTGCATGTCGTCATTTTGTTTTAGATGCACACGTCGACATAGCGCATGGCAATATTTTGCGAATATGTCGACATATACTACGGCGAAATGGAATATGTCGCCAAAGCTTCCGAATAGCAATATCTTACCGCAAACGTGTACATTTAAGACGAAATGGGGACATAAAACATAGCGTGTTGACTCAATTACCTAGGCAAAAAGTAACTTTTCAGAGATAAAATCATCAGAATAATCACAATATGTTGACATAATACCAACTTAATATTGCGGTATCTATCGCGCTATTGACCCCTATACGCTTCCATAACCATGGACCTTCTTTGGTCCAGTCAGATTCCGGTATCCTGATATTCCGGAAAGGTTAAGGCATCATTGAAAGATATGGCACGTTAATTAAGCTTATTCAACAGGCACATTGCTTTTAAAAATCAATTTAATATGGCGTCTTTTTAGAAGTCTTATTTTTTCCATTATCAATATAGATCTACATGGCGGAAACAGAGTTTAGGAAGTATATTTTCAAACTAATATGTGTACGTATAATAATGTTGATAATAAAAGGGCATTTTAGTACCTGAATTAAAGTGTGTATAAATGTTACACGGTGATGAGTCTATGTATTGTATAAAATGTCGTGACTGGACTATATTTCATGAACTGTTTATAGGTTTGACTTTTCATTATATATAGGTAATAATTACATGATATTGTATCTTTGTCTGAGTCCGCCATATTATCCATTAGACCACTCGTAATACTGACAACATCCCATTAAACAGACGACGATGAACGCCTTTATACGACAATCATCTTACTAGACAATGTTTCGTGTACATTAATGTAACTCTGTAAAGTTTATTAAGACTAATTACCATAGCATGTTAATATCCCAATGACATGGCCGAGTCACGGTTTGTTGAAGGTGCGACACTCGGTATTCCATGGAATCTCCGATTTGTACCCTGAGTATTGGCCGTGGTACAAGAAAGTGAAATAACGCAGGCAAGATACAAGAAGCACGCAGTTGGAAATTATAAAATTCGATGATAACACAGTCATGGTTTTAGGAATGCGCCGTGATCTCGTGACATAATGGTGATGGTTAATTTTATTGACAACATTTCATTAGGACTACAATATCAGCTAACGCAGTCATGATATTATAGATGTCTTACACATTACGAAGATGACAAGATTTTGTTTGATTGCTTTGTGGAACTCGATCTTTAGTTTAAATAAATATTTAATGTCTTGTTTTGCTTATTGTATGTATAAGTTAATCTGAAGTCAAATAAATAAGATCGCCGGCAACCGTGAACACAACGCGGTAAAATGTGAAAAAAATTACAAACTTGAAGAAAGTCGTGTTCTACGATATCACCCTAGGTGGAACTGGACGTTGAACCCCAGTAACGAACGAGCGTTCTCGCAGCTTTCCAGGTCAGATCGCAGAACCTTGGGGTTTGTTTTAAACAAGCCCAACATGAACTTAGTTTAAATAAATATTTAATGTCTTGTTTTGCTTATTGTATGTATAAGTTAATCTGAAGTCAAATAAATAAGATTGCCGGCAACCGTGAACACAACGCGATAAAATGTGAAAAAAATTACAAACTTGAAGAAAGTCGTGTTCTACGATATCACCCTAGGTGGAACTGGACGTTGAACCCCAGTAACGAACGAGCGTTCTCGCAGCTTTCCAGGTCAGATCGCAGAACCTTGGGGTTTGTTTTAAACAAGCCCAACATGAACTTATCAAATTATAACTCATGGTCTCTGATGCACTTATATTCGTCTAATAGAATTTCGCATAAATAATCAAATTTGTATTACAATATTCATCAACTTTATATTTAAACTCTATTATGACACGTCGGGACTTCCATACACGTTGAAATTTACTTTAGATTTACTGTAGATTTATTCAAAATATTTATTTGTTGGCAAATAAACTCATATTGTTCTTTTTCCCCCAATTAGCTGCTCAAAATTCCAATAACTCTTCGTCAAATAGAATTATTAATACGCTAATGGAGACATCATTTGTCTACTTACTTTATTTTTGCTGCCTTTTTATTTTCTCTTTAATTTGAAAAAAGCTAATTAAAAACAAGGAAATAACAAATATACAATTAAACAAATTAATGGGTAAAACAAAAGCAATAAATGTAAATTCTATTGATTTAAAAATTAATTATAAAGATATGTTAATTACTGCTTCGGCTTATCTAAAAACCTAGTTTGATTACCTTCCATTAACTTTAAAAAACGAAGAAAACGACAACAAACAATGGACTAACCAATTTGTAAATACAAACATTGATTGTGTGTCGTATTTTTTTAAATTAAAGTCCTATTGTCCTTAATGCCTCTGGTCGCCATTTTCAATTTTCGAATAAATCTGATTTGCTACACATAAAAAACCTCAAGATATGGAAGAAGGAGTCGACTTTTCTTCTTAGCCAACGAGGTTCCATTCCCGAAGAGCGAGAACCAAGATTGAAAAAAAAAAGTTTTATTACATCATACTGGTAGGGATGGGATAACAAATAGGGTTTTTTTTAATTCTTTAAACGCAAAGTGGTTTTATAAGCGAAATATACCGAAAATAACTAATTTGACAATATTTTTGTCAAAAAGCCAGGAAAGTAGGAAGTTAAAGCCCAATTTAATATAATTAACAGTTCATTAGTAAAATGCCTATCGCATACGTATATCTCAGCATTATTCCAATTGACCACCGGAAGTGGTAGATTTATTGCTTGGATTTGTTTATTTTGTAATACATATATACCAGATACCAGTTCTACAAAATGGATACTGAATAACTCTTGTTATGTGTCGCCCCATATTCCTGAAGCAATGGCCCGAGAAATCCCTCTATGACCATTGCTGGATTAGCGTCTGTTTCTTGAACTTATGCGGGAGTATGTCTATTCTTCCCGTTCAAGTTCAATCAAAGCTATCACTTAAGTACAGCAACATGACAGTCCTTCGTTTCATCTGAGTCTTCCCTTAAACTTTGGACAGTGATTTAAGGTATTAAAAACGGTGAAAGTATGTTCGTTTCCAACCGGTATTGTTTACATTTCATTCGACTTGATAGCCCCGTTTGTCACGCAATTAGTTTTACTGCAGTATCCTGCTATGCACGAGTTAATTGGGCATAATAAAATCGTGACCCATGGCGTAACGTTATGTAAACATATTTGGTCCAATATTGGCACTCGTTTTAAATGTAAAGCTTTTGTAGAGCAGCTAGTCATTGGTTGGTGGTCGGACCACTGACCAATCAAAATTCAAAACAACAATATCCACTCATTACAGCAGTGAGTAGTACATGTAGGATTACCTCTAATCAAACGAAACACCGCGTATGTTGTCGCCTGGACTAACACAAGTCCTGCAATGTGCACGACCGACCCGTAGCTAACCGGTGCGATATTTTGGTGTCAAAGTTAGATGTAGAGTTTTTAGTGAGATGTAGAGTGTAGTCCATTGCGGATTGTGAGTACATGGTATATCCAATATCCAAAAGACTAAACAAAACTTCAGCGTTTAACTACCAGACAATGAATATGTAACTTTATGCAGTCATTTAGAAATAAAAATTAGATCGTCCAGTCATTTGTTAGCATGTAGTAGATTGGATCACCAAGTCCGTTGTTAACTTATAGATTAGATCGACCAAAGTATTGTTAAGATGTAAATTGATGTTGTTATGTTGTTAATTCTACAGCTGTTTATTTTGGAAAACTTGTGGGTGGGCCGTGTGTTAAATAAGTGGTAAGTAGCAGACGGTATGTGCCGGCAGTCATTTTTGACGTAAAAACAATTGAGGTAAGAATTGTATTACCTGGTCGTGTTTTACATAACTTTACCTGCCAATATTAACACCGTCTAAAACAATTTATTTCTCTTAATCTTGGTCAAAATAAAAATCGCCGAAATCCGTTTAACATTTCGAAGAAACCAGTTTACAGGACAGCTTGTCCTATCAATACTTTATACATGTATTTTACAACATCACATGGTTTAGTTCATCAAAAGATATAAGAGCTAAATCTAAGTATTGACCTCAAATTAAATGTATTATAAATAATAGATTAGACATGACAAACCCATATTCAACTCCCCAGATGACCCGATGATCGCAGTTTTTAGTGAATTGTAACAATGAAAATGGAGACTACGCTATTCTTCAAATGCTCAAATAAAGTATTCCTTTTTCATTTTGGTGGTAGGGAAGGGGTCTGTCATTGAGTCAACTCCCCAGTACGTGACAAGAAATAGGGACGCCTGTCCAACCTCGTGGGTTTTTTTCAGAGTCATCGGGTTTCCTCCCACTACCAAAGACCCATTCACGCAAGCGAGTTACTGAAATAAAGTTGAACTATATGTTTGTCCCGAAATTACCTATTTTGTGAATTTTAAAGTCTTATTGGTGAGTCAGCGCTTTAGGCACCGAGACACCACCCCACCACACCCGTACTATAAAATAGGATCGCTGTAACACAGTGTTGGGATAACCCACCATTAACACACCATATGGAAACATTGGATACCTTTTGACCTAAATTGAAGGAGTTTGTGTGAACTTTCCCGTGATTTGGTGTTAAACGTTTCTGTCGAGTTTCTTCTTTTTTGTTTCTGACCCTTATCACAAGTTACTTGTGAGTTCGAGCCCCAATTCGGTGTAAATAAATATTGTTACTAATCTGTTGATCTCTCGATGAACACCAATCATATATCTTTAAGAATAGCAACTACTAAATATTAGTACTTTAGTCCCGGATTAGACAGTCAAATTATTTAACACGTTTCTGTATCACCAATGTAATCTGCGATCTGCGATTTACTGAAGGGCCCTATACAGAAAAGTTTAGATGTCTATATCCCCCACCACTGTTAAAGATAGATGCGCGCTGATAAATTAATGAATTAAGAGCATTATAATAGTTTCGAAGCTATAAAGTTACGCTTGAGTGGATATAACACCCTCGTCTTCTACATTTGAGAAGAAAAGAACTTAACGAAGTCTTCAGTTCATTCCAATGGGAAATGAAATGGGGTTTAACGTCCTACTATTCTGCAACGACAGGGATAAGGAAAACGAACATAGAGCATCTTTGCCCGGACAGCGGTACTACGGTCTTCTCTTATATCGAATTCCAACTGTCAAGGGGTATTTTACGTGCACGTCAATGTGTACAAGGGACCTCGGGTTTTCGTCCTACCCTAACGTACGCATCACTGACAAGGGGGAAAATCTCACTTGGAATAATCTAAATAAGATACTTTTATATTGTGGATCATGAAGTGAGTAGTAGGAACCGTGTAAAAAGAATCTTAAAATGGTAATCTAACAACGATTACGACGCAGCTATTAATTCTGGAGTTGATTGCCGCAAGCGATAGACACATGCCATTCCTAGAAATTTTCACGTGCATTTCATGTGCGTTTTCACCGCAGGATATCTTCACGTCTCAATGAAGAAATCACTCATATAAAGTTTTGGCAGTTGGTGTGGAAACGGTGCCAGATTTTCTGAACAGGTGGCAAAGCAAACAAATTCTATTTCTACAACTCATAGACACACTGTAATCGGTTACAAAAATCACAATTTAAAGTTGCTAACACCCCCCCCCCCTTGATTTAGACCCAAAAACATATATTGAATGGTCTGATATATTATTTGGATTAGAATTGGATAAAACCTTGTTTCGAAAGATTTAGCCGAAGTCTGGTTTTTCACACAAAACAAATCAATATATATAATCTAATTAAATCAACAATTTCGACAAAATCAAAGAGGTCAAGCTTTTTAATATACTCATGGATAATGCCCACAAATCTATTCAATTTAACAATTTCCGACAAAGTCAAAGAGGTCTAGCTATTTTAATATATACCGATGGATAATGCGCACACATTTTCAATGCGGTTGTTTGTAGGAATAAACCATTCACTGAGACTACCTTAGGGGTGGGTGTAGTGCACGAGGCATGGTATATGAATGATTACACCCCTTGTAACACTTCTTAATTTAGGAGTTTGCGTAACACAATTTTACTTCTGATAAAAGTCCTTCTACATATAGCGGGTTGGATGCGGAATGGTTAGCACGTGCGCGCTGTATCCCAAGGTCTGTCATTGAGTCAACTGGCGTTGTTTCGATTCCCTGGCTGTACATGACAAGGGTAGGGTCGCCTGTCCTCATGGGTTTTCTCCGGGCTCTCCGGATTCCTCCCACTGCTAAAAGACCCCCACGCTAGCGAATTATTGAATTAAAATTGAACCATATGTTAGTCCCGAAATGGTCTAGTTTGGGTCGAATGGACGTTAAAGCCCATTTCTACAAATGCTGCATATTCTTCGTCAGATTAACGTCCCCATCCACCAGAGTGATTACACAAACAAGTGAACCCTCCCGAGTAAACATGACTTAAGAAATGCTGGCAATATTACGAAGAGGAACAGGTGGTAAATTCGGCGGCGAAGAATTTCTATTTTTATTTGAACATCATCATGGCGATAGATAAGATAAGTCAGCCAAACTGCCAAACTCAATCTATGATACTACATTTACAGTTTAAACTAGTACTACCCTTCAACAGTTGTAATAAAAATACCCTCGATAAAACAAGATTATTAGCACAGATACAGTGAGAGAGAGAGAGAGAGAGAGAGAGAGAGAGAGAGAGAGAGAGAGAGATGGGTTTAACGTTCACTGGACACAAACCAGTTAATTTCGGGACTAACATGTGGTTCAATTTTATTTCAATAATTAGGTTGCACGTAGGGGTCTTTAGCAGTGGAAGGACACCGGAGGACCCAAAGAAAACCCACGAGGTTGGACAGACGACCCTACTCCTTGTCAGGTACAACCGGGGATTCGAAACCCCACAATTTGACTCAATGACACAGTTAGAAAGTGTGTTTTATGTTCTTTTAAAATTCAAATAATAAGGAACCAAGGTTTTAATTTAACTGTGGTCGAAGTAATAAAACTTTTTATTCATAAAATTAGGAACTCATAGTTGTGTACGGAAACTTCTAATCGGATCTTGTTTTTTATTGTCTCATCCAAACTATTTGTAATGGAAATAGCTTCAGGATAAGTATTATGGTATTGATATTGTGTGTGTGTGTCTCTCTCTCTCTCTCTCTCTCTCTCTCTCTCTCTCTCTCTCTCTCTCTTGAAAATATTATTTTAAAACACAGGTGTAATCAGTTCATGAAGAAATAATAATTTCCTTGGTATTAAAATAATCTAAATTGAAGGAAAGTTTCATCAGATAACCGACATTATTTTTTTTATTCTAGTTAACTCGCCCGAAACCGGTTCTCTTTCAGTGATAAAATAATACCAAGCGGAAAAAAAAAATTAGCTAGACGATTCAATCTCGTACCACAAGTCAAATTGGTTATTCTCAAATGGACACATAAAAATGAAAAAGAAAACAAATAGAGTACGCATAAAAGAAACATGGCCGTATATCCACGGCATTGAACATAATAATACAAATAACCGTATATTTCTTAAAATGGTATGCCGTTATATGATTGTCGAGTGGGGGTTAAACCCCACTTCTCTCTCTCTCTCTGTTGTATGTCTTTCCTGCAACACTTGTAAAATCAATTTGCTTCCTCTTGACTGATAATTAAGATTCTAGCTTTGGACAATGTTTTACATTCAAATATGATAATTAGTATTAGTTTAGACTAATGTTAGAGTTTGTTTTAAAAAAGAGGAAAACCACTTTCCTTAAAAGCTTTTTAATGATTTTTCATTAGGTATCATAATTGAAATAAATTTAAATCTTAATATTCAATGGGCCGACACTTAACTTCACTTTATGGTAGTCTGAGAACACTAATTCTTGTCATTTTAAATAGAGAAAGAAAATATTTTTGTTATCGGAAGACAGCGGAGAGATAGAGGGAGACGAAGGGCGGGGGGGGGGTAATTCAAGCTGACATGCAATTATATTTAAATATTTATTTCAGTAGTGGGAAATGGCGATTCTACTTCGTGCCAGAACAAGCCTGTGATCTCGACAACGGCACTTGCATCGATGACAAACAGTTGCGTAGAATCTAAAGCGTATGTGTTATACCACTCGCTTTCCTGAAACACACGGAACAACAGTGGCTAAGTGGGTAAATCCTTGACTCGCGAACCTGGAGACCCCATGTTCGACCTCTGTGTTGACTGAGAAATTTCATCGATATTTTCCAGCATGGCTTCCTCTACTCAGTAATGCACGACGGGGGGGGGGGGGGTATCGAGAGACAACGTATAGTCGTTTGGATGAGACGAAAATAATGTAAAAGAACCCTTAGCCGTCGGAACTTAGACTGTATTGCTTTTTATTGGCCCAGTCAGTGCAAAACAGTATTACATTAAGCCCCATTACATTTTTTAGGCCTATATTACATGGTCAGTATTACTTCGGTATAGAATAAAAGATGGAACAGGCCGTTTAATATACGTACTAACTTAATTTACTTGATTAACACACCTAGAAGAGAGAGCGAGACACAGTCTACACACACAGAAGAATATGATTCGAGAAAAGCTCTCTGTAATGAATGATATAATGATATATTGAACAGGTGTTATTTGTAATAACATATATATGGCAAGACTTACTTAACCTGAAAACAAACTAAACTAACATACTAACATTAACGTAACACGTGTTAAAATGTAACTTTAAATCCTCGACCAAAAATCATCACCGTTGTTGATGGCTTTCCTCGTTTGATGATCTGATATGGATAAAACAGGGGTCTGTTTCGCGAAATATTTTAACTTAGATGAAATGCAAATTTGATTGGGTAATATAAGATTGATTTTAGTACTTAGCCAATCAAAATTGAAGTATCTACTAAAATTTGAATTTTATCTTACGTTAAGATTTCGAGAAACAGGGACCAGGTTTCTTGTGGTTTTGTATATACACCATATTTGGAATAAATACTTTATGTAATTACTTACTGATAAGAGGGATACTTTTGATACATCATTAACGAGCAGAAATTGGTTGAAAATATTAAGTCGTTCTTGTTTGGTTTCACTCTTTTTTGTGGTGTAGCCTGGCAAAGGGCAGCGTTTAGTCGTTCGGTGGGACGAAAAAGAATCCTCCCTGACAGTTGGAATTCGACACTGGCATCGAACACGGGACCTCCAGGTTAGCGAGCCGACGTCTTACTCCCTGAACCCCAACGGCCCCTTACCCCGGACGGAGAGGAAAAGTAAGAAGGTAAGCCTCATTTCATTTCAGAAGCGGTTCATCAAAGTTTTCTAACATTATAAGAAGCCTACCTGAACTTCTATTCGGGGAATGTGTATTGAAAAGAGTAAAATACGAATCTAGCCTTACAAATAAAATAAATCAGTCTCAGGGAATACTGTATAAGACAGGATAAAATAAAAATGAAATGAGGTTTAACGTCCTACTCTTCTGCGCGTAATCTGGGGTAATGGAAGACGTGCATACGCCATACAGTGTGCTATGAGGGAAATTTTTCCCGGGCAGCGGCGCTACGGCCTACTCTTATATCGAATTCCAACTGCCAAGAGATATTTTACGTGCACGCCAATGTGTACACGGGAAAGCTAGCGGTTGTCAGTTTACTATTTCAGACTTACATATTATATTATTTTCTGTGGTTTCGTTTGCGTTGGGAACGAGAGAATTTAGCGTGAATACGTCTTATTTTAACATTCCAAAAACACATACGATAAATGAATTGACTAGATATCTAACGTGTGTTCATCTACTTATGACGTCATATACCACGAGGGAAGGGTCTTGGCTTTAAATTTCAACGAAGATTGTTTTTGTGTGATTTTTATACACATAATTTACCATAATATCGGATATGTAGTTATTTAACAAATTTTCAGGATGAAAAAATAGTTGACGTATGATGTCAATATGGACATCAAAATAACATCTTCTTATAGCGCATTGGCAATCGCAAGGAAGAAGGGTTATTTTTATATGTAAAAAAGTAACATAGTTCTTGGCTTTCTATGTAAATATAGATACATGGAATGAAATTGAGTTTAATGTCCTACTGTTCTGTTAGGCTAATGAAGACGGACATTCGCCTTACAGTGTCCTGCGAGGGAAAGTTTTCCTGGGAGAGAGAGACGGAGAGAGAGAGAGAGAGAGAGAGAGAGAAATGGGGTTTAACGTCCACTCAACACAAACTAGGTCACCTCTGGACCAACATATGGTTTAGTTTTATTTCAATATTTCGCTTGTGCGTAGGTTTTTTTTTAGCAGTTGGGGGAAACCGGAATGCCCGGAGGAAACCCACTAGGTTGAGAAGGCGCCCTTATATCCATGCCACATACGCTCACACCAGGGCTCGAAACCATACTCTCACGTCGAATTCTAACTGCCGAGAGATATTGTAGACGCATGACAATGTATACACAGGATCTCAGTTTTTCGTCCGACCTGAGCGACTCTACCTTATCTCTTTCGGAACTGAAATGAAATGGGGTTTAACATCCTACTGTTCTGCTGCGACTGGGTTAATGACGACGGACATTCGCTATCCAGTGTGCTATGAGGGGAAAGAGTGTTCGTGGACAGCGGCGCTACGGCCTACTCTCATGCTGAATTCCAACTGCCAGTTTATGGATAGTTTAACATCCTACCATTCGGCTCCGACTGGGCTAATGAAGATGGACATACGCTATGCAATGTGCTATGAGAGAATTTACCCCGGACAGTGGCGCTTAACATACGCTTATATCGAATTCCATCTGTCAATAGATCTTTAACGTGCACGTCAATGTGCACAGGACCTCATTTTTTTCCCATCCGAAAGGCTATACGTTGTCCCTTGCCAGTCCCTGTCCCAAAGACAAGGATAGTCCAAATGAACTTTCTGTGCTACAACGCAGAGACCTTGAGGTTAGAGAACCAATGTCTTATCCACTGATCCACCGTTGCTCTATATTTAAGAAGTAACATAATTTATACTTGGGATCATAGGGTTTATGGCGGTGTGGAGAGAGAAATGGGGTTTAACGTCCACTCGACACAAACTAGGTCATTTCGGGACGAACGTATGGTTTAATTTTATTTCAATAATTCGCTTGCGCGTAGGGGTCTTTAGTAGTACCCGGTGAATATCCACGAGGTTGGACAGACGACCTTACTCCTTGCCACGTACAGCCGGGGATTCGAAACCACGCCAGTTGACTCAATGGCATGCCGTATGATACAGCGCGCGCACGCTAACCATTCGACCCCCCACCCCCACACACATGACGCGGTATAAAGCTAGTAAATCAGGGATATTATCAAACAAAATACCACTATACAGTCACTCGTTACAGGTGAATCTTACTGGAAATTTTCAAACATTTGAAGAAGTAAGTAAATATATCTCCCTATAATAAAAAACACAGAACGTAAACTTGGCTAGTGTAAGAAATTTAGCTTCTACTTTTAAACATATTTTCCAAAATAATTTTTTCTCTGTTCATTATGTTGACTGGCACATGAAATAAACCGTCGTTAAAATAATGTAAATCATTCCGCCTTATCGTAAAACAGTTCTTTTCATCACTTAAACCTGGGCTTAAGAGGTTCAACGTTATATACACACCTTGCTTATCCAGTTGAACAATATTTATAGCTAAATGTTATGGCTGGTTATCGAGACTACCTTAATGTATCATATGGCAGATAAAAAAAATGAAACGAAATGTACGTGTATTCATTTAAACGATTTTGATTGCTTGAGCCCAATAAGCACAGCGTACTGTTTTCTTAAATCTATCCGGGTAGGGGCGGGTGCTGTGAAATAGGCTGGTTACTGTAGGTAGCGGGCGGGTGTCATGTAAGGTGCAGGTAACTGTAAATAATGGTGGGTGTTGTGTATGAGGCAGATCACCATGGATAGTGGCGCGTATCGCGTATGAGGCAGGTAAATATAGGTAATGGTGAGTGTTGTGTATGAGGCAGGTCACCATGGATAGTGTCGCGTGTCGCGTATGAGGCAGGTAACTACAGGTAATGGCGGATGTTGTGCATAAGGTGGGTCACTATGAATAGTGGTGGGGGTCGTGTACGAGGCAGGTAACTATAGATATTTGTGGGTGTCGTATATTAGAAAGCTTACAATAGGTTTGTCGTGTTTGAGACAGGTTGCTAGTGGTGTATGAGACTGCAAGCTATATGTTATGGCGGGTGATCGTACATAAGACATGCTACTGTAAATAGTGACGGATGTCGTGTATGAGGCAAACCAATATAGGTAGAAGTGGGTTTCATGTAAGGAGCAGGAGCGTATGAATAATGATGGGTGTCGAGTATGAAACTGGTGATGGTGGATGTGAATTATTGGATGGCAATCTGTCTTCTATGGAATACGACCGAGTTGTGTTCCAAAGTCTTACAGTGAACCAAACATGAAACAAACGGGGCACCACGGTCTATTACCTACAGCTTGTCGTGGTCGCTACCTTTATGCGGGTGAATGTTAATGATATATTTTGTGAGAAAGAGAAAGATAGATTCGGCCATGAAATGCCATATTAGAGAGCATGGTATTACCAAAGATAAACTTCTCCAGAATGACAACACAAAAACTACCAAGAAAAAACATAAATATACAAATTGTACTACCCGAGAAGGCGACTCATACAAGAAATGATGTTCTTCATTTAAAAATATAAATAGATTATTATTTAGAGAGTCATTAACATGACAAGCTCAAAACCAACTCTCTATAACATCGGATGACCGAGATTTTAAAAATATTTAACGATAATGAACTATTTACGCTATACTTGTATCTTCAAACTAATCAAATAGTCATAACTTTACCGCCTGGAGGTCGTGTGTTCGATCCCTGCATTAGCCGAGAAAGTTCATCTCGATTTTCCGGCGTGATTTCCCCTTGTCATTGATGCAGAAGGAGCTCCTGACAAGGACAGCTGCCTAGTCGTTAAGATGGGACGAAAAACCGAGGTCCCGTGTACACATTGGAGTGCACGTAAAAGATCCCTTGGCAGTTGGGCAAAATTTCCCTCATTTCACACTGTATGACATATGCCCATCTTCCATTAGCTCAGGTTAGGTGCAAAAGAGTAGGACGTTAAACCCCATTTCATTTCATTTCATTTCATTTTCATAACTTTACCCCAGCTTAAAGTAAGTTGAAGAAATGTTCAATATAATATATTCACTTTTTGTTATCTATTTTGGAAGTATTATAACAAGAATTCCCAGGCCTGGGGCCAGTTTCACAAAGCAACTTACGATGAAAAATTTGCGTAAGTTTATCGTAACATAAACTTACGTAAAAATCGCGTTTCACTAAACTTCTTAACTTACGAAATTCATAACTTTTATCGTAAAGTCTACGGCAACTCTAACCTTGTCGTAAGTTGGAAATTTTTCGTATCTTTGACAAAATGAACGCCTCTATACTTTATGCGTATCAGGGGGTAGTTTCACAAAGCATCTTACGATGAAAAATTTATCGTAACGTAAACTTACGAAAAAATTGCGTTTCACTAAAATTCTTAACTTACAAAATTCGTAAATTTGATCGTAAAGTCTACGGCAACTCTCACCCTGTCGTAAGTTGGATTTTTTTACGTATCTTGGACAAAATGTCCGCATTGTTACTTTATGCCAGTGGTTCCCAACCTGTGGTACGCGAGCACTTTCGGGGTCATGAACGTTTTTTAGTTATTTTTTACTTCACAAAAATGTTTATTGCCTAACACAAGATAATACCCATTATTTCCCCAGTCTGTATATGTTACTATTCTTATTATTATTTTGTATAGGCCTACTTACTTATATTTTATCTCTATACTTCTTTATCTATTTCTTGATTGATTAATCTTTTTTTGGGAAAGAAACAGATAGCCCACAGCCCTCACATTGAGTTGGTTTTTTGTCCCCCGCCTTTCGAAGAAAGTTAGGGGACTATTAATAAAATTGGTTCGTCCGTCTTTCTGTCTGTCTGTCTGTCCGTCACACTTTTTGGGACACAATAACTCTCTTCCTAATTGAGCTAGAATGTTCAAACTTGGTGTATGTGTTTATTATCAAAGATGAGCATTTTCCGCTTAGGGTAAGCAGAGATAAGCAATTTGATTGGTTGATGCTCTGGGACACGATAACTTTAGTTCTAATTAAGTGAGAGTGATGAAACTTGGTGTATAGTTTCATTACAATAATACAATGACTAAGTTCGATAATGAGCATTTCCGCTCAGGGTAAGCAGAGCGATACGCAATTTGATTGGTCGAGACTTTGTAACACAATAACTCTACTTCTAATTGAGTTAAAATTTTCAAACTTGGTGTATATGCTTATTAGGTCAATGCCTTGATGGAGTTCGAAGATGAGCATTTTCCGCTTAGGGTAAGCAGAGATAAGCAATTTGATTGGTTGATGCTTTGGGACACGATAACTTTAGTTCTAATTAAGTGAGAGTGATGAAACTTTGTGTATAGTTTCATTACAGTAATACCTTGACTAAGTTCGATAATGAGCATTTTCTGCTCAGGGTAAGCAGAGCGATACGCAATTTGATTGGTCGAAACTTTGTAACACAATAACTCCCCTTCTATTTGAGTTAAAATGTTCAAACTTGGTGTATATGCTTATTAGGTCAATGCTTTGATGGAGTTCAAAGATGAGCATTTTCCGCTTAGGGTAAGCAGAGATAAGCAATTTGATTGGTTGATGCTTTGGGACACGATAACTTTAGTTTTAATTAAGTGAGAGTGATGAAACTTGGTGTATAGTTTCATTACAGTAATACATTGACTAAGATCGATAATGAACATTTTCTGCTCAGGGTGAGCAGAACGATAAGCAATTTGATTTGCCGAGACTTTGGAACACAATAACTCTCCTTCGAATTGAGTTAAAATGTTCAAAATTGGTGTGTATGCTTATTAGGTCAATGCCTTGATGGAGTTCGAAGATGAGCATTTTCTTCTTAGGGTAGGCAGAGATAAGCAATTTGATTGGTTGATACTTTGGGACAAGATAACTTAGGTTCATCTTGATTGACGATTTTTATGCCAATACAATGACTGCATTCTCATTCAGTAATGGATTCGACAGTAACAGTGTATAGAAACGATTGACTCGGACCATTTCTCTTGGCCAGAGGGGCCCTTTTGTCAAGCGTGGGGGCCCTTTTGTCTGCCCCTAACTAGGGTACATTTTCATTTTTCTCGTCGGTTTTAGCATTTTTCTTTATAAAATACTTTTGGATGACACTTCGTGTACAGTTTGATTGCTCGATACGTTTGAAAAAAATAAATGTGCGATTAATTAATATGTGTCATCTATTTATTTTGGGATTTCGGCGGGGGACATCAGACATACTGTTGGCTTGTTTTTTTAGTTCTTTTGTGTGTTCCACTTGTAAAATTATTCAGATAAAGTGCAGCTATGACGGATGTGGCGCCAGACAGGGTAAGCTTACTCTTCCGGACATCTGTTACCACTGTTTGTCGTGAATTTTGTACATGGGGAGCAGTCCATTTTCTGATTACACTATTTTGCCTTTCACGTTTTTCTAGGACTTCGAATTCTGTCTTATGGTTTGGATTGTTCGTACTTGGTTTTATTTTATTTTATCGAATTGAGTTTTTCTGGAACCAGGTGGTAGCCTACGTGGCGACTGTACGGGACCTCCAAATGGTACTCTATCACAAAAAGGTTTGCAACCATTGTTTTATGCGGATCGGCAATTCGGCGAGAGAGAATATTTAGTGACACCCGTACGGACGAGGAGTTAGTGTCACGTAATGAAATGAAATGGGGTTTAACGTCCTACTCTTCTGTGCCTGACTTGGGCTAATGGAAGACGGGCATATGCCATACAGTGTGCTATGAGGGAAATTTTGCCGGGGCAGCGGCGCTACGGCCTACTCTTATATCGAATTCCAACTGCCAAGGAATCTTTTACGTGTACGCCAATGTGTACACGGGGCCTCGGTTTTTCGTCCCACCCGAACGACTAGACCGCTGTCCTTGTCAGGCCCTCATTCCGCATCACTGACAAGGGGAAACCACGCCGGAAAATCGAGATGAACTTTCTCGGCCAATGCAGGGATCGAACACCCGACCTCCAGGCTAGCGAGCCAGCGCCTTGCCCACTTAGCCACCGTGATTCCCTAGTTTCACGTAACAAACTTGATTGGACCAGAAGGCAGTAGTTGTTCACTGTATTAATGATGATATCAAAACCGCAACTTGCCGATCGAAATCCTACTGTACAACTTACAAGTCCTGATTGCATTACAGTAGGCCTACTATGCCACACCTAGCTTCCAAAAACTCATCCACATGATCACGGGGTTAGTGTACCATCAGTGTCTAGAGTAATTTATCGTGTTTCACGAGCAATAACAACGATTAATTATCAATAAATTTCCCCTAAAGAGTGGGCCTACGCCTATCGGGGCAAAGACGGACACAAATATTCTCCCAAGCTCAGTCTTTCGATTACCTAGTCAGACTGCTGCTCAATTTTCCTTTCAGAATTCCACAATTCTACGCCCTCAATCGAAACACCGAGAGCTGTTCCAATTTTGTTTTCGATTTTAATTTTCATGCTTTCTATTTCGGCTTTTGACAGACTGACAGACGACGTATGCTACTGTGTCTCACGCGCTATGACGTAGCAAATAAAAACAAGTAAACAAAAGGTATGAAAATAGCTTTTTATTCATAAATACACAGCTACATCTTAGCGTATATATATCATTTCATCGTTTATGTTTCAAATGGTTAGGATAAAACCCACCATAACGGTTATAATGCCGAATTTGTCAACATTATGACTGGGGGAATGTTTACAGAAGTTTGAATGAAATGACGTGGCGTATCTACGTAAAAAGATACGAGAAAAAGTTAAGAAAAAACTTACGCCGACCTTTGTGAAACCCGCGTAAATAATTCGTATGTTTTTCGTAATTTTTTTTTAACGTAACTTTTTTTCTTAAATTTACGAACTTTTTTAAAACTGCCCTCAGGAACTTCGTTGGGAGAGAATACTCAGTGATAGATTAAACCCTCCCGACATCCATACAGACGAGAAGTTAGTTTCGCGGTACAGACTTGATCGGACCAATATAGTACATGTTATTAACTGTATTAATTATGATATCGAAACCGCAACTCATCGATCGAAATCCTTGTCATCTGTAGTGTACAAACTACAGTACAAGTGATTGCATTACGATAGGGGTGATCACGTGGCTAAGGTGCTGGCTCGCTAGCCTGCAGGTCGGGTTCGATCCCTGCATTGGTTGAGAAAGTGATGCAGAACGGAGGGGCTGACAAGGACAGCTGTCTAGTCGTTCGGATGGGACGTAAAACCGAATTCCCGTGTACACATTGGCGTGCACGTAAAAGATCGCTTGACAGTTGGAATTCATTGTAAAAGAGTAGTCCCCGTCTTCCATTAGCCCAGGTTAGGTGCAGAAGTGGGCCTTCGATTGAAGGCAAGCATTTACACTACAAGTAGGCCTACAGCATAGTATTTAATTTGATTTATCACAAACAGGAACCTAGGAAAAATAATATCAGTAGGCTAGTTTTCATTAAACAAGATTATGGCCAACGCTCGGTATTACTATTATTATGCCTAGTATTGCTACTACTAGACCCTGTAGGCCTACATAGCTTACAAATATTCTCTGACTTTCGATGACTTGGTCAGGCTGCTGCTCAACTGCCTCAATCAAAAAGCGGAGAGCTGCAGGGGTCCAATTTTAGACCCCATTTCGGCTTTTGGCAGACTGACAGACGAAGCGCATGCTACTGTGACACGCGCTATGACGTAGCAAACAAAAACAAGTAAACAAAAGGCTTGAAAATATCAGTTTATTAATAAATACACTGCTAAATCTTAGCTTATATATAAAGAATATATCATTTCGTCGTTTATGTTTCAAAAGGTAATGATCAAATCAAACATAGCGGCTATAATGCCGACATTGTCAACATTTAGACCGTGGGAATGTTTGCAGAAGTTTGAATAAAGTGACGCAACATGCCGTCATGAATGGTCACGACGTATTTACGAAAAAAGATACGCGAAAAAGTTACGCCGGCCTTTGTGAAACCGACGTAAATAATTCGTATCTTTTTCGTAAGTTTTTCTTTACGCAGTTTTTTTTCTTAAAGTTACGAACTTTTGTGAAACTGCCCCCTGCTCTTTATCTAAATCGTACATAATGCACCCTTGAGGGGGTTATTATTTCTTAGTTTTCAAGAGTTCCTTAATTCTGGAACAGTGTATTTGAACAATAATGTCTGCAATGGTAAGATTCGAGCGTTAAACTATGGAAGCCATTATTTGCTACATTTAAAGATGTGAGTTGTTAGATTTCCCTACTGACGCCGGGCATTAATAAATCATACATCAGATATATCATGCCTTGAGTGGTAAACAGGAAGTTATTATTTTCTACTTTTAAAGATGCGAGATGTTTGATCTTGTCTCGTAAATCTACACCTTCTTTATAAATATGATCACATTAAACACCTGGTCCGTCTTCACATGATACACTTAAATTGATAATGAGAGAGGAAGACAGAGAGAGAAAGCGACAGAGAGATGTGGTTTAATTTTATTTCAATAATTCGCTTGAGCGTAGGGGTATTTAGCAGTAGGGGGAAAACGGAGGACCCAGAAAAAACTTACGTGAATCGAAACCATGCCAGTTGACTCAATGACAGACCTTATGATACAGCGCGCACACTGTAACCAGTCGGTCATCCAACCCCCGTCATAATTGGCTACATATTTGGTTATTATAAGAATTCTAAAAAAAATTCTAAGGTAAGAACATTTCAGTTGCCCTGGTACCAGAAAGCCTTATGTGTACTTTAAGAAAGAAGAAAGAATTCTATATCCAAATATGTCTGATGTCTTGGGGCTAGAATTGATGATGAGAATATATTTTGAATTAAAGCTGATCGCTCAGATAAATTATTCAGTGTCTTGAATTCACTCCATTGACGTCTAAAATTGATGACCGAAGTACAATAATTCGGGTACTATTATTACAACATGGCCGATCGTTCATTGAATGACATAACTAATTACGTGGCATAATTTAGTAATTGGTTATATTAAATGAAAACACAAAAATCTCATGGAGCACAAGAATTGAATTTACTAGATGTAACGTTTCAACAATGATTCGATAGTTATGAAAGACACTATTGATTCTGCTTGCACCGTTGTAACAACTCATACATGGTTATATTGTTCTACTAATCTGTCTGTTGGTGGTTTAACGTCTGCTTCCGCAATATTCAGTTAGGACATAGATTTACATACACAAACAAGACACATTTCTAAGTGATAATTAAGGGAAACCACATACTGCCTTAAGTTGTAATTACTTAACTTAAAACCAGTGAAGTTAGGCTCGTTTGATTTTGTAGACCTCTTCACACAATGTACCCAGACCAGAAGCCCCACAAGACCTCCGTCAGTGGATCAATGAACCAGAGTTTCCACTTGACATCAAACTCAACACAGACAGTTTAATCAACGTAATAGCTGAATGTATTATTATGTTTTATTGAACGATGTAATCTCCTGGCTAATCTCCTTTGTTTTCTTCCCTTTTCCAAAATTTCCCGCGGAGTGCTAAAATAAACCAAATTTCAAGATTAATACAAGACTGTCTGGTTATGTGATATTTCTCTTGAATATATCCCAGCGACAGGTGGTATAAGGTATCATGAAAGAGTAACATATCCTGCATCCTGTAGGATGTGACCAAATTCACTCTGTTGGCCTACTGCGCTCTGTGTTTGTTCGCTTTCAAGGCCTTATCCAACAAATTACTATAATATTACCTGGCTAGCCTCGGATGATTGGTACCCCTATTTATGTCAACCTTTAAATTACCGTTTTATATTGGATACACGGAATGTAATAGGGTTTAATGTTGAGTCAACCCAACACTTCGGTCATTATGAGACTAGCAAAATGCCATCCCGACACTTGTACGATTTTTGTCACCGCAATGCAGCGATGCGTCGTGGCACGGCCTGTCATTTCAATGGTAACCGTGTTTACTCCTGTCTGTGCATTGTACACGCATAAGTTACACATTGTCTACGCAATGCGCGACGAAAAATGAGCGGCACTGGTAAGCAATGGCACTAATGGTTTGTTTACGCATGGTTAAGTATTGTTAGTACATTGTTCAAGTCTACCGCTTGTAGTGGATGTCCATGGCACGCACTGACTCGCATCCATACGCATCTTCGACAGTGTCCGCCTCATGTTCGCAGTGTCCACAGATGGTTCACGCGAGTAGCACGCACATGGCACAAACATTGATGTGTGCCGAATTTTTGAAAATTTCAAAGTTCTCTCCACATGACATGCACGCGTTCGTTCCAGAAGAATTTAATCATTGATACGCCGAATTGTAACATGCTTCAGTGTAAACCCGGCTTTTTGATTGGTCAATTAGACACTGTCTATTGGACAATAACACCCCTCTGTTTTAGTAATGTCTTTTAAAATCCTAAAAAAGCATGTTACAATGTCGATAAACACTTCCAGTTTCGCATTTAGAGGGGTGTTATTGTCCAATAGACATGTCCTGAGATTTTACATCTCAGGACATGTCTATTGGATTTTACATCTCAGGACATGTCTATTGGACAATAACACCCCTCTAAATGCGAAACAGGAAGTGTTTATCTCCTAAGTGTGCACCATTGCGGGAAGTGTCAGGGTGGCTTAATATGTTTACTTTTATTTTCTATTGCCATGTGCGTAATACAAGGGAGTCGACGTGTCTATGAGTGGTCCTCTTTTTTGTCCCATCCGAGAGATTAGTCACAGTGCATGGGTATTGATTTGACTCTATTTAATGTGTTGTTTTGGCGGGTTTTGCCAAATCTATTTCGTTTAAATGCCAACTTTTGCTTCCGCCGAGTAGAGTGATGGCGCCTAAATAACAAAACAGTATAATAATCCCTTCCTTATGGCTTGTTTTGTGGTCCAAAGGGAAAGTCCAAAACATATTTGTAAATACCGTGTGGATAAAAGGGAGGAGCTTAATGTTTTACCCCTCGTTCCCTCCCTCCCTCCCCACCACCCTGCCCCCTCCCCCATCACCCCCCCCCCCCCTTAGTTTAGAGATAATCCATCAAATAGTATTGATACATTTCGATCTTGCACGAAGATATAATTTAATCAGACAATATAATAACTATTCAGATCTGTTTTGGATTGAAATAGTTATTTCAATTAATGGATGAGCTCGTCGCAGATTAGTGACCTGTTGACAGGGTCTACTTAGTACTTATTGGGTCGCTACAGATTAGGCAGTTACAGCTTTCTGATTTGCTGAGAGCGACTATACATTCATTTGCAAAGCGTTGAGGAGTTAAGAATGGTCAGATGAGAGTTAAAAAGACACAACTAGTTGGCTACAGATAGCTCGAAAGAACAAGTCCCTTTGGCTACAATCATTTTAATTTAGTCTCATCCTTATATTGCAACTTTCATAATTCCCCGCTGTCGGAATTTTAATGTCGTTTGGTGAAAAAGCAACACGCGTGAAAGGTTAACATCGTGAGGGTTCTAATTTCTAAGCCAGTAAGCTCTCGAAAAATACTGTATAAAATATGTCTAAAACGCCCGACATAACCTCCCATAGATCTTTTTGATTATGCAAAAATAGTCCTACCGAAGTCCTTTGAGTTTTGTGTGTGTGTGTGGGGGGGGGGGGGGTCCAACATGGAGAAGAAAATTGACCTATAGAAACGAATGCCCGACTCGTTATTTATCTGCCTTATGAAACTTAAGTCGGTTTTGCATTTTTCAACAAAAAAAATCGCCTCAGTATAAATCCCCAACTGTATAAAGAGATAAGACAGATGTTACTGTTGTTAGCCCTCGGGGTCGATGCACCGTAAAACATTATAGTTTTAAGGATTAAGAAGGATACCGTGCTGGACTTAATGCTTGCCCATGGCGTATTGTCCATCCGTGCACACCTTGACATGACATGAAATATGTTTTAGCAAGATGCGTGCGTGGAATTGCCAAAAATAGTCATTAGGAAAAAAGACTTTGCGATAGTTACTGTTCTAACTGGGATACAACAAAATAATTATATATGAACAATGCACGGGTTAATTTGAAATGGACACAAAGTCAAGTAATGAAGGTTAAAAGTGTCACATTTTCAGGAGTTCTTGATACCATTATTCATCTGTGGGTTTTGCACGTGGGAGCTGATTCAACTGTATAATTTGCCATGTATAATTCACTTCGGAATAACGAAATACATAATCAATTAAGCAATATCTTTCAAGTTTGAATACCCTGTCCACCACACGCAACTCGCCCATCGGCCTACTGTGATAATCTTTGGCATATCAGTTTATATACGTACGCAAAATGGTAAATATTTGATACTCAATATGGAGATTTTTTTAATGTTATTGCCACGTCGCCACAATAGTTGTAATGTTTCTAAGTTTAGTCGATTAGTGTGATACATAATGCTGGCTTGTTACAGCTACTTGCGTTACATCAATTCACCTCGTCATTTACATGTCAACAGATCGGGCGTCTGTAGTTGCTCGAATTTTAATGTGTCTGTGTATTCATTTCCAGTCTATGCATTCATTATGATTATCTACAGTATATATAGATACATTGTTTGAAATGCTACATGAGCGTTACTCAAGCCAAATGGTATAAATATTAGACGACATGGCACCTTGTCGATGGTTATATAAGAAATGAAGTATGGTTTTCCAGACGAAATGTCATGAATTTTCATATATATTCTAATAAAATATTCATGGGAGTTGACGCGGCTGTCAGTCGACATGCCAACTAATGTAAAACCATATATCAAACCTTTTGTTTTTTTGTTAAAGTAAATGTGAACTGATTCCATGTTCCCGCTTGTTTCAGATCATTCGGTATTAGCCTTTTGCACGAAACGTAGGTTCCTTCGCTATTTAGACATATGTGATGTTTTTTTTTTTAATCCTGAGCAGATCTTAAGAACCATTTAATATTACTTCCCAAAACAGAGAAGTACTGAAGTATTATTTAAACTTTTCCTTTCTATGTTATGTATAAAGTTGGTCTTCGTCTAATCTGATCTCAAGCGTGTAGTGGACTTCTTTTCAAGATCAGATCTGTTCATGATTGTACGAAACTGTATCCACCCAAGATCCAATCTGGGTGTCCGTCTGTGTGAACTTTCGTCCCTATTCAAATACAGAACTCAATAACAACCATGTTTTGTTTTATTTTTCACAAATATTAGTTCAAATGATGCTTTTAAAATTACTCAATAATTTGTAAGAAAGGTGATGATTGTTTTCATTTCTAACGGTTACCGCAAGAAACTTCATAAAAAAAATCATAAGAAATTATGTCAATATACATGATTTAATGTGTTAATTGTTTTATTTTGTCTATGTGTTGATTGTCTCTTATTCGCTGGGAATGATAAAACTAATCGAGAATTTATGGATTAAACTGATTATACCATTTATCTTTGCTGGTTGGCACATGTATGACAAAACCAGTTGGACTGTACAGCCGTGTGGAACCCTGAGAGAGATACGACACTTTCTGATGACCCTTGTTAAATATTTATGTACACATTTTTTATTGTTGCTATAACAATTTAATCTAAAGCCCCCGCTCTAAATTAAAGGGCCGTTTTTCTGTAAGTTATCGATGCATGTCAGATGTGTAAGTATCGTCGCCTATCTAACCGGCTTGGTTTGCCTCCGGAACTCCTTCAAAGACATCTGCTCCGACTTGGCTAACGAAGGCAGACATGTGCTATTAGGGAAATTTTGACCGAACAGCAGCGCTACGGCTTACTCTTATATCGAATTCCAACTGCTAAGGAATCTTTCACATGCCTGTCAATCGTTTACGCGCACAAAGAAACTCGCTTTTGCGTAGTATCTGAACGACTAGTCAGCTGCTCGGACAGCGGCGCTACGGCCTTACTCTTAAATCGAATTCCAACTTCCAAGAAATCTTTTACGTGCACGCCAATGTGTACAAGGTATCTCGGTTTTTTGTCGTATTCGAATGACTAGACAACTGTTTTTGTCAGGCCCCCGTCCTGCACCACTGACAAGAGGAAACCACACCGGAAACCCGATGAAATTTTTCGGCCAACACCGGGATCGTACCTGGGATCTGCAGGCTAGTGATCCAATGCCTTACACACTGAGCCACCGTGGTTCCCATGACGCTATGGAGGAACGATAACTGACATTTACAGAGTTCACATATAAGTTAGTTATTTATTGAATTGTTTTATCTAGACATGTCAACAACAAGCTTGGTGTCTTGCTCTTTATCATTCGAGGAGATATGACATAACCTTCAAATATAATATCAACTGAACACCTTCCCATCAAGGTTATTTCTGGATTAAAATAACAGCATTTATTTAACAATGACATATAAAATACATACCATTTTACATATTTAAATATAATAAAAGCAATTATTTAACATCTGTGGTATTAAAAGTGTTCTCTTTTTTCTTCGATAAAGTAACTGCGTGTCTTTACAGAAATGGAGGTTACTTACAATAATATTCGATATAACTACACTGTCGGGATATTCGACCAAAACCAGAAGTACGAGTAAGTAGCTTTTATATCTCTTAGAACAACGACTGTCAATTGCCCGGATGACGTGGTGTCAGATTTTTACTGGGTTACTACATGGTAATTGATCCCAAAACAGGAAGTTCTTCAGTTTGTCATTCTTGGTGTTGGCACGAAATTCGACATTAACAGAAATACAACGTAAACATTTCATTCTTGGTGGAAGGAGTTATCAGACATACACGAACGTATTTTTGTTCTGAAGAAGTGGTAACAACCAGCTTCCATACTAGTACCACCTGACACGGATCACGTTTAATCGAACATTGTCGTAAGCACTTAATTTTTATGCCAAATGACCCAGAACTACCTCTCTAACGTCAAAAAACGAAATCTTGAGACATGTGGTTATCAGATAAGACACGGCCCAGTGACACGAAAATTAGCATATTTGACCATCGATCTAAAGATTACATTTTTTGATACATTTTCCTTGTAATATTTTTGAGCTTGGCCCATTTTTTTCATTACTTAGACCCTTTGATGTCATAATTCTAAGATATCTGTGATGACGTGGCATTCAGTTCCTGGTCCACAGTACGCCCGCACTTATTGACAATTTCAATTGAAGGTGAAACGACCCGTTCTCCGGACTAGACCATGTGGGATTTTTTTAATACTAGATAATGGATCAAATATAAAAAATCTTCAACGGCTGGCCACTTTTAATAACAGTTTAGATTCCTCCACAAACTGACTAACCTTTATAGAAATGTTAAATCCCGAGGGGTTGTTTTCTTTATAGTTAAGCAACAATAAACCTGGTGATCCATAAACGCTTTACAAATCACAGATATGATAAAAAAAAATATACAGCATTTAACTCAGTAAATATTTTCTCTATGATAGAGAACTCGCATCATTATCTTAATGAACATTCTGTTTCATTCACAAACAAACTGATTAAAGTGAATAATCAATTGAGTCGATATTTTTTTATTGAATAAACATTGAATAATTAATTAACTCAATGGTATTTTTTTATTTAATAGACATTGAATGAATCTAGAATGAATCCTTATTTTAACGTCAGAATCAAAAAAAGGAGACTTTTTAAGAAAAAAGAAATATTGTAGACCTGATTCACTAATTTACTAATAACAGTCAGCTGAGAAATGTAAAAGAGGATTTATATAAATACATTAATTTCTGCTTAAAGCGAACGGTCGTTATAACATAACATAAATTTTCTTGAAAACGACGTTTGGTTTATGCTGGTAGTTTAGTTTATTCTAGATGTTCTCTAGATAATCATGTTCCTGAAACAACGGCGGCTGCGAGTTTTACAACATCTGAACGTTGCTAGATTACTTCCAAATTCAAGAACTTATAGCTACTTTATCAAAAATTACTTGAACAGTAGCGTCCAACATCTGGAAGTTGCTAGATTACTTCTCAATCACAGCTACGTTACCTACAGACTCGTGAACTGTAGAATCCAATCAGAGGAGGTTGTAGCACAGCGACCGCCACGGAACCTTTGACACTGAACCAACCTTGAACTTTGCAAGACGATTATCGCAGGTAGACATGTTAGCTTGAAAACACAAGACTCACAAGCTGTGCCTGTACCCAATCGAGATTAGTGCCTGAATATGCAGGGTATCACGTGAAGGCCTTGATAAGATGTACGTAGTTAAAGCGAGATCGAGCCATCATTGTCCGTAACCAGGAATTCTCTCCGACTTTATTTAATATTTCAATATTTTCCCCCTTTCTTCAGCTGTGGGAGAAAATCACGAAGCTCACGGGGTAAGGAGTTGCATCATAGCAATTAACCATAAGAATACAACCAAAATACTGGTTACTGTATCACGAATTTAAACTGACAGAGGAAATCTCATATATATTTTTTAATATTTATGTTGCTATACTTATGTTTAATCCTAACAAATTCATAGATTTAAGATGATTGACCACTAAATAAGAAATTAATGTGCTTTATGTGTGCTGTAGGAAGTAAGATTGCAAATGATATCGTGTATTTTATGAAATATATTCATAAATATAATATAACTTTAAACATGATTTCACAGAACAACTTAATTCAAAAATGTATTTTGACCTAACTCAAACAGGGTGAGTCTTATAGAATGTATTCTACTCTGCTAATAGTGGAATCCTATCTGCAGATTTACAACAAACTAAGAGAATAATTCATATAATTGATTGCATAAATGATTGATTCTGTATAGTATTACCCTCTTAAAACCACAGCAATCCATTTACAAATCATCAATATATTCTGCTTTGAAAAAATGAGCTTCCACTGTTTCGTAAATTGTTATGACTCTGTTTCATTTAGACGCTAGGACACCATTTTGTTCAGACGTCTTGGTGCCATTTTATTCAGACTCTTTTTTTCGTTTATTTCTAAGTTGTGCTTTCTGTCTATAACATGATGTGCGTTTGGGTGATAAAATCGACAAAGAATCGATATTCAACAGCTGTAGATTGTTTTAGTGTAATCCAAAGACCAAATATAAAGTCTCTTGTGTTCATGGTCGTTGTTTTATTTCATATCAAGTTTATCTGGATTCTATGAATACTTAGGAAACGTGAAATGATTTACTTTGCGCATGTTGTTAAAAAGTAGTCTCCCTTCGATAATTTAATATGTTGTGCCCAGGGCTGGGAATGTTTCTCCTGCATGGAACACCTTATACTGCTCTCCGTTACTGTTGATGATTTTTAAGTAGCTGTGTACCCATTTGTGACCCTTTCTAGGTCCTAAATAGTAGCGATTTATCTCCTTTCACCACATGGGGCTTACTAAAACAGCAATATTTTGGAACATAACAGTCGAAATGTTCTAATCGGCATTAATTGCTTCGTGTGACTACGTTTTTATTTATGCTATCCTATTGACCTGTAGTGTTAGAAAGGTCATAACGTAATTAATCAGTAATGGATCATTTATCACAGCTTTGTTTATTACTCACCTTTAGGTAACAACCACCATTTACCGCCAACAAAACCACAACAATAGAATTTATTTCAACTGGATTCAGATCAATCAGTTTTTATTATACTAAAAATGGACTCGGATCAATTAAGTCACTTATACATAAAACCAGCAAGATTTAGTTGATTAAGATCAAACTGTTCAGTGGGGTTGATTTAACGATTTTGTGACGATTAAACGATTAAATTTCGACCCAGTGAACTGGAGTAGCTCTGCTCCTAATTTAAGTTTGGTTTAGATTAAAACTATCTACTCTTAGAAGGCCAATCGGTTATATCCAAGCACTGATTTAATTTACAGCTCCAAAAGGTAAAATTTGTTTGATTTAAGTAAACAACGAAAGTGTCGATTGAATTAAATTTAACTTAGTGATTAGCTTTGCAAACTGGGAATATACGTTGAACAATCGATGGTTGAATGCCACTGAACCTCTTTGATTTAAGTCAAATTAAATTATTGAATTGTGAAAAAAAAATGAACTAAGACAGATTGTCATCCCACAAAATAAATCAACACGAAATCCAGGGAAGTCAACAATTTTAGGGTTCACTCGTATTAAAGTGCTATTTTAAGTCAAAGATGGGTTGCCAGACAGCGAAACAGCCTCCCACGGCAGCTAAATCGTCCGATTAGTCAACACGGGTTGTCTCATAATATTTATTTTGTAGGTAATTGGGGACATTTTCAAGACTGATATCAATTCGTGCAGATCAGATTATAATTTCCGTCATTCAAGCGTTCACAAGTTTCTGCAAACTGAACAAGGGCCTCAACAGGTTGTCTGGGGTTTAGCCAATTGAAATATTGCATAGAAACTTCATACAGACAGGATCATAACTTTTGATGTTCGATCGTTCACAAGGATCAACAAAGTGAAGCAAGGGTCATATCTCTAGAAGTAATCAACGAAAATTGTGGAATTTAATTGTCTTCTTCGTTTCAATACTTCAGGTAATGCCTATAAATTGCATATAGATCGGATGATAACTTTTGTCGCTCGAACGTTCACAGAGCTAACAAGATGAAACAGGGGCTATAACTCAAGACGTGGTTAACGGAAACTGCTAAAATTCAACAGCTTTTTTATTGTTACTAACTTAGATAAGGTACATAGATTTCATATAGATCGGGTGCAACCAGTGAAACAGGTGCTTCTTTATCCCATTAATAAAACAATCAGATGATAAATGTAGTCTGTATGTGTAAACAATAAATTGTGGACGACTGACGGATTGACAGACGGGCGGACGAGGCGACGACAACATAAGACCACACCTTCATATGGCAACGAAAATGTAATTGTATAGAGCCCTCTGACAATGAGTTTTGCAATAACAACCAATTTTTCAACAAAATTAAATTATTGCAAAATGGCTTTCTTTGCAAAAGTAGAACGTCTAGGGAATTGTTTTTCAATTAAAAAAAAAAAACATTTTTGCAATAATTTCTTTTTTGTGTGTTATTTTCATCATCACCATGAAAATTTTTTTCTTGTTTACCATGATGGTAGTCAGAATCATTATTGATGTGTTATGTATCACACAATATCATTAACAATATCATTTCCATACCCAGTTTTATGTATGTCACAACAGTTTTGTTTCTGGGGTGGGACAAGCGCGGATCGAAGATTCACTATTTGGTGATAATACCATCTCGAATTCCGGCTTGTTTTGAGATGGGGGTTAGAGAGAGATCGAATCATAAACAGTCCATATATAGGTAAATTGCTGTGCATAATATCTTACAGTATTTTTCAGCAGTTCGATCTCTTCTATGTAGAAGTAGCTAGAAGATTCAATTAGTTGTAGATAATGTACGTAACAATGGCTGAAATACAATAATACTGTTTGTTGCGTACACGTACGGCATAAACGAGAAATGGTATCAGTTATTCTAGAAATGAACAGTACGTATTACTTATCTGTTACATATACTGTATCTTAGTTCTAGACATTTGAAGCACATATCTGAACATCTTTGATTTTTGCTTCTGTACAAAGTGGGTCCAACCTAATACAAACATTTTCATTTTTTTAAAATCTGCTAAAATTCTAATTGCTGGTTTTACTTCCGTGCCAAGAATGTTTTGAAAAATGCCAGTCTCTCGCGAAGATTGGTCTAAACACATATATCAAATTCTGTTTTTATAACCCAATATTACATGTATCACATTGAATAAACTACATGTAAATTGAATTCTAAGACTCTACCATAACTTGGATCTGCATAGATAATCACAGCTCGGTCGCCAAAATCTACATCCCACCCCTCTTTCTTCAATACTAGGCAAACGAGCAAACGAAATGAAATGAAATAATGTTTTATGACCACCCGGGCTACATTGCGCCAAACATAATAATATGATGTTCTTTACGAGAGAGAGAAAGAGAAATGGGGTTTAACGTCCACTCAACACAAACTAGGTCATTTCGGGACCAACATATGGTTTAATTTTATTTCAATAATTCACTTGCGCGTAGGGGTCTTCAGCAGTGGGAGGAAACCGGAGTGTCCGGAGGAAACCCACGAGGTTGAGAAGGCGCCCCTATCTCCATGCCACATACGCTCACACCAGGGCTCGAAACCACAGCCGCAAGCCAGAGGTGACCGGCCAGCTAGAGGTCGAAGCGCGGCACTCTAGACAACTAGGCCATCCCAACCCCCTGTTCTTTACGAGACAAACTATACATTTATCACAAAATATACATTTATACACATGAAATCACAGACCAATATATCACAAATCATTAAAACAATTTTAAGATCCAATATTAAAGGTGAACACATATATTAAAAACTTTAAAAGGTTTAACATCTCTCCACATGCTTGAGAAAAAACGAATTGTGCATTGACTGACAATTGTAAAACCGTGGTCTTCACTCGATAACAATCTGCTTTACTGTCAAATGAAACTTGACAGCTCTCCCACACCGGTTGAGGTTCATACTTTAAAATAGAAACATGACTGAAACGTATGAACGCGACACAGAATAACCTGACTCCCTTGGTGCCCTTGACTCTATGCCTGGCCTGATCCAGTCAAGTGTTTATTGTCTTTTAAAGAGTCGTTATCAATCTCCCCAAGAATCTAGATGGAAATTTGTTTAAAATAATGGAAATCATGGGAGGCTATCTTAATTATAGTAAGGTTAAAAATCTTTGAAATCACTAACCAAATATTACTACTATTTATCTATTAAAACAAAGACTTGGAATATTTGCATACAATTTATACAGTGTAATTTTATGGTCAGATGGCAAACAAACATGCCAACTTTTGTATCGATAATACTTTTTCAAGATGAGTATATCTGGAACCACTTTCTGTCCCAAAACCTAAGTGCGATACACACAAATATTTATAGGTAACAAGAGCGATCGAATACATATTTTTTTTTAAATGTGAAATTAACTATCCAGTTTTAAAATGTTATACGGGAAGTATGCGGGCCTATTCGATTTTTCGCTAAGCTTATACAGACATATATTATTTATAAAGAAATCATTCAGATACATTCTATGTTTATGTTATACACTGATAATTCATTGATAACAGATTGAATATTTTACAATGAAAGCATTCTATTGCATGTTTATAATACCAACTCGTATCTTACCACTCTACTGTCATAGTGCACACCTACACGTAGCGATAAGAGCGTGTATATATTTGGCTCAACTCATGGCGTCTTACGAGAAAAAGAATCTTTGGGATTATTCGAGCCTAGTTTCCACTATTCAGGCGTAACGTGTTCCGGACTGACTTGGAAGTAAACGATATTTTTGCCGAATGAATTTTAAAACGCTACAATCTGAGTTAAACTGCTCCCCCCCTCGCAGAAAAAGTAACATGTTAGTCGCAACGAGATGTTAAAGGTCACACAACGAAATATTAAAAAGGCTACGTGTCCCGTTAAGCAGTTCTGAACTGAAATCTCGAGACAAGGTAAATACTCCATTTCTCTGTATATTGGCGCTTAAATTTCATACGTTATCACACTTATTTTTGAGATAGTCCCTTTAAATCTGATCTTGGTCTTTTTACTGTGTCTTCACGGTTTTCCAGCTATTTTTGTTTTAAGTGATGACTGTGATCGTGTGGATCAGTAAGAAACACTTTAGCAACCTGTGAACATTTGCAGACTAGTGGCAGACAGATTAACAAGAAGAAAGTTTGTTTTGGTCGATGTTCATGGTATGCTTTAACTTAATGTCTTCATCAATAAAACTATTCGTAACGGTCTCTTCTCACTAGACTATCTTAAGTGTATGACCCGTGGGTGGCTTTAAGGGTATTAGAAGCAAATAATCAATGCGTTTGTATGAAGCGGAGAGCAGAAAGGCTTGCGGCCTTCTGAAATTGCAGGTCCAGCATATCGCTTTTATTAGGGACAAAGCATCGCCAATTTTAAGTTTTTGTAAAAAAAAAACATTGATACCATTTCATGGCTCGCAGTAAATCGTGGCTAGTCTTTAAGATCACCCCACGACAAAAGGGGGATTCAGGTATAAAAATTCATTTTGGAACGAAATGAAATCGGGTTTTGCAGTAACCGCGCTAAGAAAGACGGACGTAGGCTACGCCATGTATACTGAGCGCCATAGAAAACGCATCACTTAGTTTTTCTTATTACAAAATGATCCTGTAAACATATCTTATTTATTTTGCTTTTTATTGTTAACAATATTCATATGGGTACATTTATGGATGTTTAATCTGTAATCAACAGTACAAAGTCCGCGGGGTCAAACCCAAAAGTACGACAAAGAGAAAACAACGATGGAAAATCCCATGGTACTTTTTAGCTACACCGTGTGCTATGTGGGAAATTTTGCACTTTTGTCGCCTTGGCGCGTTGATATATATACCGATATATTGGTCCAATAGCGTTGTTTTAAAGAAAATTTTGGGCGGCCCAACTACGTAAACACAACCCCACATGGTTTACTCGATCAATTCGTTTTGATATAAGAGATTCTACCTTCCAGAAAAGTCATTGACTTGTACCTGTCTACCATAAGACTTTTAACCTATGACCTCTAGGTATAAAGAGGTGAAAATATTTATTCTATAGATACCATCAGAATATGATCCTTGAGATATCAGATATAATGATTACATGGTGCGGGATTGGTATGTATCAAAGATAAGAACTTCCGGTTATTAGATCTAAATAATTCGGTGGTTTATGCGAGAAACCTTTCACATTGTATATATTATGTGTCATATCAGAAGTATTTAGGAAATTGATATATTTATATATATATATATAACAGTTTTCATTGTAATGATTGTATCGTGTAATGTTGATGGTAATAGCGGATTGAAAATATAGGCCATTCTTTTTTTCTTCGTGGAAGCTAATGTAGTTCGAGACGGATTTCGTATTGGAATATAGCAGTGGCAAATCAAAATGGTCAGTCAATTTCAGAGGGGAGGCGTGATTGTAATAATAGTGCCAATAATTTGTACACAAACAAAATGTAAACTTGATATAAAGACAACTTAGATGGTTACCGTCTACAGTTTGCCACTGAAATTCAAGTTCAAAATTCCCCTCATTTAGAGACTATCCGTATTAAAGGAATTAATTGGTTTAACGTTTCGTCAGTATTTTAAGACTAACATGATTATGATAATTTTTATTTACATGATTGCTAACGTGTGCCCACTTTTCTCCAAATTGAAACCGCCAAGGGATATTTTATGTACACTTTACTAATGTGTACACGTGACGTCGCTCTTTTTGTTCCAGCAACATAAGAATTACCCTTGACAAAATTCTTTCCGAATTCCTAAATCTATTAATCAGCCTTAAGGTTTTGGATTCTTCCGATCCAAAGTATCAGCCATTCACAAGTCAATAACAGAGCATTTCATTCTTCCGTAAACTCAAATCCTGATTTGTTTAAACTTTGAATGAAGAAAGAGAATCTAGATTATCATTACTGGCAACCAAACACGTCCCAATGATAACACTGTCACGTGCTCTCTTTTACCAGAATTTTACGTAAAATGTAATTTGAAACGTTTTAATTAGTTAATCTATCTGTATTTCTCTGACATAATTCACACCTGGATAAAGACCACGTATCGGTATAATATAATTACTATATAATACACTCAGCTGATTTTGATATTTTAAAATAAAACCACGAACTCAGTAAAATGCTAACCGACACCCGTGATACGTTCAAATGGTTAAATTAACATATTGGGGCATAAAAACATTACGCATTGCAACAACAACCGGTATAATACAACATTTGGGAATTAATATAATCATCGACGTGGCATTATCATCGAGTCATCGAGGAAGTATTATCATGAACGATGAGCTTTGTGTAGTGTTTTTGGTTTGTTTTTTTTTTGTTTTGTTGTTTTTAAATCTCGGCATTAGACGATTTATTCGGTTTTCATCAGAGAGAGAGAGAGAGAGAGAGAGAGAGGGGGAGAGAGAGAGAGAGACTTTTTTTAGTAAACGAGAGAGGAAGAGATGAGGGTGGGGGTGAGGGGGGGCTGTGATAACGTCCACTTGACACAACTTAGGTCACTTTAGGACTAACACATTTTTTTTCAATAAATCGCTTTCGCGTTAGGGATTTTAGTAGTGGTGAAACTGGAGGTCCCGGTGAAAACCCACGACATTGGGCAGGTGACACTAATTCTTGTCACGTACCTACGGGGAATCGAAACCACATCACCTGACTCAATGAAAGGCCTAATGAGTAACCTAAGCGATATAAACTTTAATTCCTTTCCATGTTTATTTCTGGTGTGATTTAATTCAATAAGAAATTATATGGATTTAAATGATGATGTCATCAATTACATGATTTAATTTTTCTCGTCTATAATGAATGCCTTTGTGATATTAATGATCATATTGAGAATTACTACATTTTATATACAACTCATTACATTAATGACAAACGATGTACCAGAATACTAAGCATTAAACAGTTATGTGTGTGTTGTGTATCCCTGTGCCAAATGGGTGAATAGTATTCATGGTACGAATCAGAGGAACGAAGAAACCAACGACCTCCGAATAGGATTTTGAATAATTGATGTTGAATGCTGTGAGATTATAATTTAAACCAACTGCATCACCATTACTGTAATGATTCTAACACAGTCATTCTCAATATTAATATCATACAAACATACAATTGAAGTGGGCGGTTTAAGCAGCTTTTTGGTGTTACTCCAGAGGATATGCGGAAACCAAAATCTCATGAGATATGAAATACATATTATAAGTATACATAATCACTTACATTTTGAGAAAAAGTTACAAAGAGACACACGCAACCCTCTTGGGGCACCATTGAATTATTATTATTAAAAAAGAAAACCACCGGCATGTAGTTCGGAAATCTGTTTGTGTCCTAATATAGCGACGTCTCCAGCAATCTTCTTGATTTCTAATAACACACATTTTGTACAATGAACTGTGATCCAAGCACTATTCTACCTTGCTGTTGTTCTTGATTTTATTCGTCTTTTGATGATGATTTTCGCAAAAAAAAATAACGGTTGCACCAATTCATGTACGGTCGACACAAATCATGGCGTGATTTTACCTTCGATTTTCGTATGACATCGCAATTCCCAGTGTCGGCGATGAGGTCATTCTCGGTTACGGGTCCACCAGTACGCCCTTAATTAATTTTACGTTACCGGGATTCTCAATCCATCCCAATCGTGCTGGTATCAGTCATTCAATACAACTTGTAACCTCAGTGAATTAATATGATTATTGGCATATAATAGGCTACGTAGGCCTATTATCATTAAACATCAACATGATTTTACCTTCGATTTTCGTATGACATCGCAATTCCCAGAGTCGGCGATGAGGTCATTCTCGGTTACGGGTCCACCAGTACGCCCTTAATTAATTTTACGTTACCGGGATTCTCAATCCATCCCAATCGTGCTGGTATCAGTCATTCAATACAACTTGTAACCTCAGTGAATTAATATGATTATTGGCATATAATAGGCTACGTAGGTCTATTATCATTAAACATCAACATGGTGACACGTGAGATACAAAATTAGTGTTGCTGTTTGTTTGTTTTTTCTTGCTGTTCGATAATTATTTCAAAAGGAACTTATTTCATATCATTTCATTAAAACATCTCATTTGTGATTGGGAGAAAATGGAGATTAAAGGTAATTACTCCTTTCCAGATTTTGGTCGGTTCATAACAAAATAATCTGGGATTTGAAGTGATTTAGCAGTCTGTATACGTAGAATATAAACGACCCCGTTTCTTGTCATTTTACTGACAACGATAGTGATATGAGGTTATTAGCAGACCGACAGAGGATATGATTTAACACGTCTATAATGGCGCAATAACTATTGAAACCTTTTCTCAAAACAATATATTCATTTATTCTTTGTCAAATTCCCTAAATGCGGAGAGGAAATTTATAAAGAAAACCCACCGGACACTAAGGTTAGAAGATCAGTACGACCATCTTCTGTAATTAAAGATACATTATGGGAGATTAGATAAAGAGTTGGCAGTTCTAACTGTAATAGTTAAGAACCAGATGATGTAAAGGGAATATGCTTAAAATTTCAGTAAAATTGCTTCACTCTTAAGCCAAAAACGCTTATTTTAAACTCTCTGTAGTCTCGATTATCATTGTTAGCGCTGTCAAGATAATTTACAACGTCTCGATTATCCATTGTTGCGTTTAATCATCAGATCGGATTCAAATCCACTGAAAGTCGGACAGATTAGATGGCACCGAGAGTTGATTATGGTCTATTCATGTCAATAAATGTATATGCATGTTTAAGAGAAACTACTTTTAATATTATGGTTTTAAAAACGTATAACATTTTCTTCACGGCGATGCCGCTCTAATTAATGTGTATTAAATTAGTACTGCGACATAAAATATCGGTATTTTTGTTTCTTCTTTTTACTAATAACATAAAATGTAATATCTCTATACCGATATTAAAAATATTTACAACACTTGTTTTAATTAACGATAACAAATCGCTATTTCATTCGTATTCTATCTAAATCATACGATGTCTTTTAAATTGTGCATCCAAATTTAAGTGTTAAAAACTACATTACCTCCTAGAAAATTGGTTATAGTAACTGAACAAATCTGACCAAACCCTTTGTTATGTTAATGGAAAGTGAAAATAGATAAATATAGATATTATGATTTAATGTGAGAAGGTCAATTTGCGATTTGTAAACCATGTGGCGTAGTCTGCAGTCATGGTTTAGAAACTGATGTGGCGTAATTTTGTTATATTTTGTATTATCGTAAAACCCCACACATATCCGGGGTAGGGAGGGACTAGAAAAAAAATGGCCCACTTTTTATTTCAATACCTCTTGAATAAATTTTATACTACCATAACAATATGTTGTTTTATACATAATATTATAGTAACAAATTTTATACTACAATAAAAAAAAGTTAATAGAAATTTAAAATGGTTAATAACAAATCCATATGGTTAGTAACAATTTTACATGGTTAATACCTTTTCACATGGTTAATAACAACTTCACTGGGTTAATATAGAATTTAACATGATTAATAATTTAAAAGGGTTAATAACAATATCATACAGTTAACAACAATTTCACATGGTAAATAACAATGACATACGGTTATTAACAATTCCAAATGGTTAAAAACAATTGCAAATGGTTAATAACAATTCAATACAGTTAATAATAATTGCACATGGTTAATAACAAATCTAAAAGATAACAATCAAAATTATGCGCAAAGAAAACCAACTTTACTATTATACACTTTGCAACTTAATTGTATGTACTATGTATCTTTACATAAGATTTTCGGAACGTATCCCTGGTAATAAACAATTCAATATAATACAATGAATTCGAAGAAAAAGACCCCATTAAAGGGGTGTTAAAACTCACACCAAGGAAAGAAATATAACTAAGTCAAATCACTCAAATCGTTGAAGAATTTTTAGTATTTGGATAAAAATTATTACACACCTGTAATTAAAAGATCAGAGTGGGTCTTACCTGCTGCTTTCCCTGTCCCTGATAAACTTCCTAGAATCCACAGGACGAATAATACACATTTCCAATAGGATTTACAATCTCTGCACATTGTTATAGAAATAGTTTCGCTTCTCTTTAATAAAATGTTCCTATCCTTTTACGACCTTATCAGAATCTTTATTTCGACCTTTTAAAAGATTATAAATATCGAGGAGAGCTATCTCGACTTGAATTCTGGCGTATTTTACACACCTTTAAGAGAAGCCAACACCTCCGGAATAAACAGTAGTATTATTCGCATTGAATACCCGCTACTGTGGAATAACAGCGCAAGACTTGACGTACACGATATAGTACTCTATGAAGCGCGCGCCACTCATTCGCCACGCGCTGCCGTCAAATATTTCTTAGATTTCCACGTGTGTGTTGAAAGCGCCGCCTGGAATATCTTTCACGCTTCTTAGAATGCCAACATGCAATGGTTTTGTAATAAAGACGGTTAACTGTTATTAGTGTGTGAGTATGACAATACGTTAGGGAAATAAAAGACGTTTGTCGAGTAATTGTTTTACTCTTGTAACGAACTGCACAACGAAAGACAGTACAAAAGAAATATCAACAATGCAGGATATGAGTACAGTTAGACACATATTCTCATTGCCGTAGAAAAAGGTTGACTAAAATAGTTCCAGCTCCGTCTGGAAGTAAAATAAAGGAGTAGAAGCTATATGCTTAGAATTTGGATGTCTTTTGAAGACTTTTTATTCCAAATTTTGTACATACCCTACCACTTCTCACAAAAAATACTGTTTACCTACTGAATATATACGATACCACTGCGCAGTAATGAATGTCGTGCTCTAAGCAGGACACGCTTTTGGTACCAATGGAGGTTTACAAACCAGACAAAAAAAAAACTGGGTTAAAGAGTTGAATTATTATGAGGTTTTAACCACACCGGGGCACCGTATCACTAAACCGTAATGTTTTATAGTGCTAATAGTCTTAAATATCTTGTTCAGCTAATATATCAAACGATATTAGACACGACAACATGTATAAACTTTTCAACAAGTGTACTTCAAAACATTATTAGACATCAATATTATCACCAAATCGTTCGTTATTAAATCATAAGCGCTGTTAATGGTTTTAATATAGGTACATGAATGAAGGTTAAACACAGAGTTTAAGACCATATTATTATTATACAATCCAAAATATTGTTATCAAAGATTTCTTTTTGCTCCAAAATTATTCAGAGTGATCAAGTGTAACGTTATTTAAAATTTACGTCTTCCATAAATAAAATAATAATAATTTTGCTGTTTGGGGTTATTTTTTGTTGTTGTTGTTTTTGTGAGAGAGGGCGGGGTTACTGTATAATCTGGCGTACTTAAAGATGCATTATGTAAGCTTTAGATAAAGAGAACTTCTTTCGAGGTATTGGAAATGAAATGAAATGGGGTTTGACTTCCTACTGTGTTGCTCCAAACTGGGCCATACAGTGTGCTATATCGAATTCTAACTGTCATGGGATATTTTACGTGCACGTCAATGTGTACACGGAACCTTGGTTTTTCGTCCCATCCAAAAGACTTGACAGCCATTAGTCAGGCCCTCCGCTCTGCATCCTTGACAATGGAGAATCACGCCGGAAAATCTGGATGAACTTTCACGGCCAATGCATGGATCGAACACCCGACCTCCAGGCTAACGAGCAAGCGTCTTGTCCACTTAGCTTAATAAATAATAATATGTCCATTTATATAGCGCCAAATCCACAAAATCGTCCTCATAGCGCATACAACAACTATACACCGTGATCCCCTCGTCAGTCGATCAGTCGAAGCATTGGTGTTTGAAGATATAGCAGCAAAGATTGTTTATAATCGTAGCAATGGTGCTTGAAAATCGAGACTCAATTATACATTTTAAAACAAATTAATAAATGGCAACCGTGTTTCAATCCATTCAAATCACGACCATTCTATAGCCCAGAGAGTTGATTATGAGCTTGTCGTGTTAATAAATGTCTAAATAATAGTTTATATAAGATTTGAAGCAAAAACAAAGATAGGGCTCTTACATATTGTATCTTTAACGACCTAATAACGCTCTTTTCGATTTTAAGATCTTTAAGATCGGTGTAATACGTGAACAGTTCAAATTTAGCCCCTACTTAGTCCAGTCGGTCGTGTATCAGCTATTTCTAATTACTCCAGCTGAGCCTTCTAAATATAATTGTGCTAAGGACCATAGAGAACCCGACTGACGGACGGTAAGATAAAAAAAAATAATTTCCATTCCAGTGGACTAATATTAAGGATATTATAAAGTGACACCAGCTTGTTGGTCTCGCTGAACGTATTATTTCCAATATAGAATAATGGGAATTGGATATAAAAATTCAAAATAAACTAATTTACTCATAATACAATATTCTGTCAATACCCCTTTAACTCATATATCCGCGTATTATCTTATAAACGAAAAATTCAGTTTCATAACTTTCATGTCCAATCGCGGTTACACGGTGTTACACTTTCAGATAAACGATAAAAGTTGAGGACAGCTATTATCTCTGAATTGACTCCCTGATCTATGTAGAACAGTTGTCAAGTCTCATATTTTCGATTTGCTTTGCTATCGTATGAGATTTTCGCGTTCTTCCTGCCGCGTTGTTGGACCGCCATTTTATTCTGTCAATCTTTAAATTGACCATTCACATCTTTAGAAAAAGCGAAAAATCGTTAAATTGACAACATTGTTAGAACAATATATCGATATGTAAAGGTTTCATTTACATCGCTATACACACGATTATATCTTACCCCGTTTAGTAATAAAACACTTCACCGTTTTATAAACGTAAACACTTCTTTCTATGAGGACGCTTCCTCAAAATTTAAAAGTCCTTAACTTTAACTTACATCTACACCAAAGTGTTAATTCAAAATACAAGATTTTAAATATTTAATTGCAACAACTACGGGATAAGATTAATTAAATACTAGAATACAATTAATGAGGTGACATGTACGAGATTTGATAATATTGAAAATTGACCTTATTGCCATGATCAGCACTTCCGGTGATTATCGAAAGGTAAATAAAGATCCGGTATTTGGAGGTTTTGATATAAATTGGTTCCTACATATATTGGTTGTGGGGCAAATTCTTTTCTATGGAGTACATATTTTCCAATCAATAATTTAGTTAGACGTTTCCAGTTCCACACTCAATAGAGTGTGTTAAGTGTGAATACACATTGGATAAAATTTATAATGAAATATTAGATATAACAGTTAACTGTAAAACATAGTAAGTAATATGTCCTATGTTTAATTGTCAGATATCTTTATTATGCTTTTCGGCACAAGGTTTCGAAAGGTCAGTTACAAAGTGTATTCAACGTAAAAATCGTTCAACAAAAAAAGCAGTTCCAAGGAAATATGGATGCTGTATTTACTATACATATGCTAAAGCAGAGATAGTTTTTAAAATTTGAAGTATTGTTGGTTGTAGTGTATGTATTCGGGCATCTCAGTGAGACTTTGTGATTTCCAATGTTGTGTTGTTTAGCCAACAGCTGCGCACTGCCTAATGGTATATTTGCATCATATTTTCCAAAGTCAGTATATATACTAAGCTACTTTTTCGTCTTTTCAAGAACCCCTATTTCAGGTATCGGAACAAGTTTTGTCACTTTACCTTACCCTTAAATTTTAACCACAAAAAATCTGCCCCAAAGTGGCGCATCAAGATTTAAACACCATTTTGATTCGATGATTGGCTATTTCATGATTTTGTCCTCTTCTGTTTTCCAGCCATGTTTATGGTTTCGCTCTATTTCATCCATTTAAAAGTTTATACAGAGTTTTATTATCGATCATTGCTTCTATTCAACGTTACCTAATTTATTTTTTTAATGTTAACGCCGGCAATTTTAATTTGACTAAATTGTTCTCGGAAATAGAAATAGCCCTTAGGTGAATTTAATTAAATTTAATTCAGTTAACATGGCATGTTATTACGTTTACAATCAAACGTAAACAAAAGGTGTTTATTTTTAAATCATAATGAAAACCAAACGTACTCACTTTAAAGAGGCTGTAGAATCTACCTTTTATCATTACTATGCAGTTACATCGTTCATATGTTATTACATGCCAAATCTGAGACAAATCAGTGGTTGTAGAAATTGTATCTTTCAAATTAATAGTCATGCGTATTTAATTCTATCCAAGGAAATTAACCGAGAGTATGTGAGTAGGTCCGTGTTTGGATTTTTTTTAATAATTAGGTGAATCTATTTTGAATGAGATATTACAAAATATTAAATGAATACGAGAGATTATAATTCATAAGCGCGTTCTCTAGGTTCTCAGTCAGTCCACAATCGAGGTCCCATTTTTATACGCCCACATTTTCATCCACATACGTCCACAATTTGTTTGAGGAGACTCTAAAAGTCACAATTTTCATTCGATTTTGACGAAACTTAAAATATAGGCCTATCTCCCAAATCCTTTAGATATCGGCATATATCGGACCATTTATCTTCATGAATTGTGGCTTGTGCACGATCTAGAAGTCACAATTTTCATCTGATTTGGATAAAACGTGAAAAGCATATTTATTATAACCCAAATATCTTGGTTCATTTCTATATTCGTGCATATCGGACAATAACGTCCAGAATTATGGCCCCTGGAGGTCACAATTATTAATCGGACCAAAACTGACTTCGTTTATTTTGTCCCATCCGAACGACTATACGTTGGAAAATAGAATGAGCTTTTACGGCCAAAACCATGATAAAACATGGGACCTGTAGTGAGCGAGCCTGCGTCTTACTACTTTACAGCGGAAACCATTTTCATATTCGTACACAATTACCTCTGCCCACGATGAACCTTGCGCGATGTCCCCAAATGTATGGCGGGGGAAAGCGGCAAAAACCTAATGCTATGTAGAAATGTCTAATTCAAAACACACATGTAACATAATGCCATACCAAATACCTAAAACGTCTAATGCAAAAAACAAAATACAAGAAACCTCTAATACAAAATACCTCATACGTCTATTGCAAAAGACAAAATACAAGAAACCTCTAATACAAAATACATATAACCTCTTATGCCCAGTTGATTTTACAATCTGAAACATCTACCATAAGCATTACATGACATATCTCGTTGTCATTACTTACGTTTCTCCACTGAATTATCTTTATTTAGGTCAATGTCAAGGTCACCGAACACAACTTGGCGACCTATTCGGCTAGCGAGCTATTCGACCGATCCAGCTGTCAACCTGTTCGTCGGCAACCTATTCAGAATTAAGACAAAATTAAATAGGTTTTCTAAGTATTATCAGTAAAAATTGGCACATTCATATTAAAGGGGTGCACTCTCTTCCTAAATTTTAAAGGGAAAAACTGTTAATATCCCGTGTCAAAATTCGGACCATCGTACAAAATTCTGATGATCCAACTAAATATATTCTAAAAGGTAATTGAATAAGCTTTCTAAAAATCAGGTTGAGAGCGCGCCCCTTTAATATGATTGTGCCAACTTTTACTAATAATATTTAGAAAGCTTATTCAATTACCTTTCAGAATATATATAGCTGGTTGCTAAGAATTTTGTACGATGGTCCGAATTTCGACTCGAAATATTACCGTTCTTTCACTTTAAAATATTGAAAAATTGGCTATGTTCAGGTTGAGAGCGCACCCCTTTAATATGATTGTGCCAACTTTTACTAATAATATTTGGAAAGCTTATTCAATTACCTTTTAGAATATATTTAGTTGGATCATCAGAATTTTGTACGATGGTCCGAATTTTGACACGGGATATTAACAGTTTTTCCCTTTAAAATTTAGGAAGAGAGTGCACCCCTTTAATATGAATGTGCCAATTTTTACTGATAATACTTAGAAAGCCTATTTAATTACCTTTCAGAATATATTTAGTTGGATGTCTAGAATTTTGTACGATAATGCGAAATTACATCTCTATTCTGAACTAAAGGAATTGATAAAAATAATATATTATTCTACTTTCATTTGATAGACGTAACGTTGGATTTTATTGGTTGTTAAAAGATGAGTTTGGGCGACTGTTGTCTTAATTCTGAATAGGTTGCCAACGAACAGGTTGCCAGCTGGAACGGTCGAATAGCTCGCTAGCCGAATAGGTCGCCAAGTTGTGTTCGGTGACCTTGACATTGACCTAAATAAAGATAATTCAGTGGAGAAACGTAAGTAATGACAATGAGATATGTCATCTAATGCTTATGGTAGATGTTTCAGATTGTAAAATCAATTGTGCATAAGAGGTTATATGTATTTTGTATTAGAGGTTTCTTGTATTTTGTCTTTTGCAATAGACGTATGAGGTATTTTGTATTACAGGTTTCTTGTATTTTGTTTTTTGCATTAGACGTTTTAGGTATTTGGTATGGCATTATGTTACATGTGTGTTTTGAATTAGACATTTCTACATAGCATTAGGTTTTTGCCGCTTTCCCCCGCCATACAAATGCAGTGATAATCTAGAGGTATGATTGTTTTGCAAAACTGTTATTTTTCGTTCATTGATCTTCAGGGGGTTGGGATGGCCTAGTGGTCTAGAGTGCCGCGCTTCGACCTTTAGGTGGCCGGTCACCTCTGGCTTGCGGCTGTGGTTTCGAACCCTGGTGTGAGCGTATGTGGCATGGAGATAGGGGCGCCTTCTCAACCTTGTGGGTTTCCTCCGGGCACTCCGGTTTCCTCCCACTGCTAAAGACCCCTACGCGCAAGCGAATTATTGAAATAAAAGTAAACCATATGTTGGTCCCGAAGTGACCTAGTTTGTGTTGAGTGGACGTTAAACCCCGTTTCTCTCTCTCTCTCTCTCTCTCTCTCATTGATCTTCAGTTTTTACAGTAGGGTTTATTCGTTTAAAATACAGTGAGCTCTCCAGTGAGTTTATTGCAACATTTACTTCCAGAAACTTAGTCACTGAAGCGATAAGGTACAATTACAGGTCATAATTTATGATTTATTCATAATACATGTATATGAAGTATATGAAGTATGACGTTTAATTTTTTTTTTACCTTACACTGGGCTTTATTAGCGATAAGGTGCAATTAAGGGTTATAATTTATGATTTATTCATAATAATCAATTATGACGTTTATATTTTTTTTTTCCTTTGTTTGTGTGGGGAGTGGGGAATGAAATGGAGGTTCAACATCCTAAATGTGTCTTTACCAATTGGGCATTACTTAGCTACATACTTTAGTTGCAGAACATTAAGACGGTAAACCCCATTCCATATCATATCATACAAACATGTAAGGGTGGGAAAGAAATTGCAAGATTGATATAATTGGATTGTTATAATAAACTGTATCTTTAATCTAAGTAGAACAATAACATGGATTATCTCCCTTTAATAACGGCATCCGTATACATAAATCATGTATTTTATCATAATCTCTATCTATCGTCATTGATTTACGATTTTGTTTATTCCATATTATTAACACCATAAAGAGATTTGTCCATGCATACTACCATTGTTTCTAAGTAACTTTCAGACGACAGCGGTGGTGTACGAAGGATCAGTGGTTTTTTTTTTAGCTCTCTAACGTTGAAAACACAGCCAATGTCAGATCAATATCTCAACAGAAGTAAATATTTTTACCTTTTCTCTCTTCTTGTTTGTTTGTGAGTGTAAACTGTTGTTCATGACCGTAAATTGACGAAGTTATATGGAAATGACGACATTGTTCTATAGTTATAGTTTCATTTAAAACTTCACTAATGTGAATATTGAACCATCGATCGAAGAATATGACACACACTACAAAGGGGGCTGATCCTGGGCAAAATTAAAGGTTCAAGAGATCATATGAAAACAGATTTGGTTATGCACTGTATAAGCATATAGTAATTGCAAACTTAAAATTCCTGGACCCCCGCACTCTCTCCCCCTCTCTCTCTCTCTCTCTCTCTCTCTCTCATTCACTCCGCGATAATCACCAATCATCAATTTACTTAATACTGTTCCATACCTCATTTCCTTTGAAATTTGTTCAGATTTTTTTAAGTTATGAAATTGTGATTTGTGGTTGTTACCTCTAAGCCAAGTAAAGCAACTATAAGTCTTTAATGAATTTACCTGGCTGTTTAGATGTCTCGTTACTCGACAATACCACTAGTACGAGGCTATTAGGCAAGTTTTATTGGTCCCAATCTACCCTCGAGGCTAATCATATCGGTTGTCAATTTACTTGGAGCACCACCATATCAATTCCATATAACAACTTTACAGATCCCTCTATAGGAAGACAATTTGTAATATTACAGACGGTGTTACACTATTTAATGACTTTCTGAAAAAGCTGCAATTGCATTAGCTGCTATGATTTGCAATGCAAATTTGAAATGATATTCAATTGTCGATTTATTTTTAAAGTCACTCTCCTTTTATAGCAGTTCGAAGTTTGGATTATTGAACCCTTGTGACCAAATACAATACTACCATCGTTATTTTAGACTTGTAGGATGCACTATACTAGATAAGACATACGGGCTTATTATTTGTTACGTATTTAATAATACTGTAGGTCCTTTAGTTTAAATATCGATTTCCGGAATTACATGTTCAGGGGATCGATTACTGTTAAAAAGCTTAACAGACCAGACAATTGGCATAATATCATATCATGCGCTTAAATTTTTTTTAAAAAATTAAAAATATTTTGCATTTCGATATAAAAAAAACTACTGTTGTTTTTTATGTAACTAAGCGCACCTGTGTATAAAAAAATAAATTCTGTATTTCTGTAGTTATCTAAGGCAGAAAGGTAACGGTGTAATATCAGTAGAATGCTTTCAGGAACTATTCACTTTAAAATGTTTTAAGTAAATAGTCACTTTAACATGCTTATCTTGCTTAACAACTACGCATATTCCTTTTTATTTCCCCATCGATTCCTGGTAAAAGAATTAATTATTTTTGTTTGCTATGAAAATATAATATTGTCCAATAATAGGAAACAGATTGGCTTTGAAAAGAAGAGCAGTAGCGGCTTTTCCCGACATAATCACCTTTTGATAAAGCTGAAGAAGTCTGAGCTGTACTAACAATAAACACAGTAGCTTAATAAAGTATTGTATAATTTGGTCTACGCTCATCGTCATCCAAATGGGGCTTAACGTCAAAGCAACAGAAAGTACGTCATTCTGGGACTAAAATGGTATTTTTTAATTTCAATAACTTCAATGACGTTATGTATAGGCTATGTAATTCCACTAAGAGAACTTTTAATCGCCCAACTGTTATCTGTTGTATTTATTTATGTGTTAATTTTTCTTGCGGGTTGCTATTTCCTAATTTATTAATGGTATGGTACTGACTCAACCCTTGTACCAATCCAAACCGTGCACCAAATCAAACCGCTCAATTTAATAAATCATGACATTAATTTGTATAATGTTGAAATAAGAACTCACAGAAAGGCCCAGAATTAACAGATGACCTCACCCCTCCGTTGGTTAGTACGTAGATATCTGTGTTTACTCTTAACTGATTTATTTCCTGCAAAATTTGATCAAAATACTAATAGACAAAAACAATAAATTTAACACTTCATGGCCTAAAGCAACAGTCACAGATACCCTTTAGTGAATAAAATTGGGTTAAAAACTCTTTATTCTATAGTCCTTTGTAATAATCTTTGAACTTTTTCCGAAGAAATACAAACTATAAGTGTCTGGATAAACATAGCATTATCGGGATTATAGCCGGATTATAGTCTGGATAAACATACCATTATCGGGATTAAAGCTGTAAGGGATCGACGCGATTATCGACGAGTGAAAAGTGATCGTCTGTTATTAGCCTACATCTTGGACGGGACAGGGGCGAGGTGGGTAATTTGTATTTATCAAGAACCAAAAACATTAAAAGCAATGGTGGTCTGCTTCCAATTGTACAACGCAAACATGTTATCTCCCCTTAAGCCTAAATTCGCGCCGAGGTAACTTCTGAGAATAAGACATCTCGGACAGCTAAACCAATGTTAAGTGAATAATCATCAAAACTCATCCTTGACACCTATCAAAACATGTAGCTATAAATGCATCTAATAATAAACATTTCGTTATTCAGGATGTTCATGTATCTATACATTTTAATTACGTAGCTTACGTCCTTTCGTCTAATTCGTTATTTGTTACAACACGGTAAGAAATGTTCCTATTGCGCAGTGGTTGATTTATTTTGTTTTATAGCCAGAAATGTCGCTGTCGGCATTGATTGTTTTACCACTTTAGGTTTTATTTGAACCAAATTTTATTGTAAATGGAATATATCGAAGGGTCTATGTGGTTAGTAATACACTGGCTTGCTAGCTAGGTGGTGTCGGATTCGATCCAGGTGTTGTCTCAGAACGTTACTCGGAACTTGCCTTGCCAGTGGTGCAGGGCGGAGGACCTGTCAGTGGTGCGGGGTAGAGGACCTGTCAGTGGTGCAGGGCGGATGGTCTGACGGGCACAGTTGCCTAGTCATTCAGATGGGACGAAGAACCGGGATTCCGTATACACATTGGCATATTCATAAAATATCCCTTAACAGTTAGAATTGGAAATAAAAGTGTTCGGAACTTACACCCATAACCCTAGCCCGTCTGCGTTAGCCCAGTCGGCGTAGAAAAGTGGGATTTTAAACCCCATTTCATTTTATTTTATATGGCTTTATTGGTCACATTTTTAGCCATGTAGTAATCTGTGTTTATAGGCCCGTTAACGATTTCTTGACGCAAACTAGATTATTTCGAGACTAACATCTGTATTTCAATTTTTGTTTTTTCGCTCAGATTAAAAGTTTAAAAACGCATACTGGTCATTGTTGTGACGGACATTATAGGAATTCTTTATAATATATATAATTAATATCTGAAGACGCCTATAGAGGGCTGACAGCTAGCTCATATCATATAATGTATATCAGATTGAAGTGGTGAATTTTTTACTTAGACGTATTTTTTTACGTATTTATATATTGTAACATTTGATGTATATTGTATGTAAATGATGGTATAGGACGACATGCGGTTGTAAAGCTATCTCACACATATAAACATTGTTAAAATACATTTGATTCAGTCAGGCATGACAGACAGACATCACAGATGACGTTGAGTGTCAAGGAAAGCCATATTTTTCTTCCTGGTGAAAATTCATTTAGCTGTTGATTTCAAGACTATGTTTGATTGTAAGAAATTTGGATACATTCTGCTCCGAACTGGGCTAATGAAGACAGAACAGCGGCTCTACATCGAATTCAAACTGTCAAAGGATCTTTTACTTGCACGCCAGTGTGTACACAGGTCCTCGGGTTTCCGTACCAACCGAACGACTAGGCAGTTGTATCTGCTTTCCTGGTACTAGTAAAGGCTTCCGTATGCCGGCAACTTCTGAAATAAAAGTAATCTACTTCTTTAAGTGGCATTTAGTAATTGAGCAGTAACACAATAACACTATTTATGGATTAACAATTACTGGTTTATTAACATGCAACGTTTCGACGATGATACTCTCGTCTTTATCAAGCATCATCGTCGAAACGTTGCATGTTAATAAACCAGTAATTGTGTATCATAAAAAGTAATCTAGTTTATGTTGCGTGGTCGTTACTCCCCATTCTCCCCTATTCTTCACTATCATATAAGCTAATATGCGATTAAGACCGAAGATGCAAAATATTAGCCACCAGTCTTGCACATAAAGGAGAAGGATTGTTATACTGATCAATCAAACACACCCTTAGATTATTATAGATCCTTTATCAAGGTATTTCAGCTGTAAAATTTGGTATCACGTTCTACACCTAAAGATCACCTATAGCTACATCCGTGTTGATTTAATTCAGATCAACATGGTTTTTTACCCATTGAGTTTAATGTACATTATGGTCTATTTACCCGGGAGAAGGGGTGGGGGGGCATGGCCCAATTGTTAGCACATGCGCACTGTATCACAAGGTCTGCCATTGAGTTAACTGGTGTGGTTTCAATTCCCCGGTTGTACGGTTGTTTACTCCGGGTCCTCCGGTTTCCTCCCACCGCTAAAGACCCGTACGCGCAAGCGAATAATTTAAAATAAAATTGAACAATATGTTAGTCCCGTAACTATCTAGTGTGTGTCGTGTGGACGGTAAATCCCATTTCTGTCTCTCTATTTACGCGGTTTTACATTGGCCTGAACATTTTTTTACCACAGATGGATCCACCCGTGGATGTGTTGACCATAAACATTTGTAAGCTTACTCTTCTAGACACCTGGTACCACTGTTTGTCGTGTATTCTGTACACGATGAACAGTCCATTTGCTGATTACACTATTTTGCCTCGACCGTTTTTTTTAGGACTTCGAATTTTGACTAATGGTTTGTATTGTTCGTACTTGGTTTTATTTTATTCAAACAGGAAGTAGAATACTAGCTAAAGTTTAATCATTTTAATCACCACACGTTTCTCCTTTACCAACCACCTGTGTTCTTTTTTGATTATAAACGAAAAAAAAATAATTGAAGAAATTATCTTGTCTTTTGCCAGAGAATAATTGCAATTATTAATCTGCCTCTTTACTCCTTGAAATTTATTTTTCAAATACGCAGTCCCCATTGTGGAGTTAGTCCATCCATCAAATTGGTATGATATTACGCTGCTACACCTTTAAAATATGGGTTAAAACAGACGTAGTCTATAAAAGATAATATATTGTATTTACATCCTGGTTGAAGATAATAGACCTATATAGAAGAAAAGATATGACCACGGTTGTTGATTTTGGTATATGATAACTGACTATTGTTAGCTCGACCCTTCAAAACACAAGCTTTAGATAAAGGTCAAGGTACAATCTTGGTTTGACTTGCATTGCATCCCACCCAGTCTTCCTGAAATAAAATTATTATATGTTCAGTTTGTTAGATGATATGCCTGTTATTTATTTAGAATATGCATAAGAGGAGGACAAAATATGAAGTGGTGTTGTATTTTCTCCGTGAGCGTGGATTATAATCGGATTTATATCTGAGATAGACAGTACGTTGTGTTGAAATTGACGCGAAGTAGCCGCAGGTGAGTGGTTAAACATTGGCTTTCAACTTGTTATTTTATTTTAAACGTTATATCGTTTGATACTAGCTATTTTGGAGGATTTTATATTGATATTATATCGTACTGTAATATGACGTTCATGTCTATGTAGGCCTACAGAACGGGAACTCATTTGGTCGAGAAACCAATTTAATGAAAATTGAAAAACCGGTATATAAGTCTGATTTTATTAATAATATACTTATTCACTTAGGGTGTTAAACAATTAAACAACTTTATCATTATCATGTGTAATTAACTGAGAATCCGTTATACTTTTTCGGAGAAATACAAACTCCACATTGTCATTGTGAAAGTGCCTGGATACAATTGATATCCAGTCAACCATGCTAGTTCATTAGCCCAGTCAGAGCAGAACACCAGGACGTTATACCCCATTTCATTTCATTTCCTGTCGGCCATACAGTTGAAGAGTGAACTCCATGAAACTCACTTACGTAACTCAGTAAGCATTTTAACAGTTCGGTATTATGTTTCAGACATGTTAATTTGTCTATATTATTGACACATTTTCAACCAAGGTAAAGGTAAATAGTCTACATTGTCACATTGTCTCGCTTGATTTACCTGCTTAAACCTACTTTTATTAATGGTGGCATGTGAAATCTGATACTCTCACATTAAAGGGCCGTGTTTTTCTGTAACGAAGAGCTTATTTTAACTATAGTTGGTATGGATGCAGCGTATTAAGCGATGCATTGTATGTAACATGGAGCTTATCATATATTCATAGTTATGAATGACACTAGAGCTTGGAATTATTGAGTTTCATCCCCATATTTATTCTGTTTGAAATTGAGACATTTAGTCCGTCATTCAGTGAAAATTCTCAAGTGAAAATTTAATATATGATTGATGAAAATGTAACGAGGAACTATATTATGAAGCATAAAGGGGATGTAACGGTTAATTAAAGCAGTCGGTTTTGTGTAACGGTGTCTTTGCTGGTTCGATTCCCCCTTACGAAACCCTGTTTACCCTTTTCTACAGGACGCACATTGACATACAGGGCATAACTCTGTTTTGAAAGTGAAGCAGTGATGTACGGTGTCGCGGAAGAATAGTCCCTATATTAAAGGGTGTGTGTTATAGGATTTTCTTGGTTTGACTTCTGAGTATACGAACTACGTTAAACGACCTGTATGAAACGAACTATACGTAGGATACGACAGCGTATTGTTTAAATGTGACGAGGATTCATAAGGTTTGTGATGTGTTATTTTAATCCTCACTGTGTTATAACATAAATTATTTGTCCTTGTCAGGCCATAATAATAAACAGTATCAAAACTGGTGATACTGCGCTCAGAGTAGGCTCACTCATCCTTGAACATCTGATTCCATCTTTTCTTCCTTAACCTCTATAGTTTAACATATTAATGCTTTGCTATGGATATGATTCTGATATACCACAAACATTGAAACTATCTAGCCTAGAATCAGATGATTTAAAGCATATAAATAGTTATACATAACAGTTTCATACCCACCAAAATAATAGAATACCGACTTTAGTAATGATGACCAAGGCTAGTCCGAAAATTCAATCGCTAAAATCTCGGTTCAGAAATTTTTATTTAGCAAATTCCCTTTACATTACCTAGTTCTTAACTATTAAAATGAAAACTGCCAGCTCTTTATCAAATTTCCCATAATTTATCTTTATTTCATTTCATTTATGAATAATCTTTTTAAATTTTAATTTGGATATCTGAATGATATCGGGGAACAGATGTACCCTATATAAAGGACAATGTCATTCTAACATACCTTATATACGATATCGTGCACGGACGTTAAGACCCAGAAACGAACGAACGAATCTAATAGACGTCATAAGCAAGTTTTCATATTTTGTAATATTCATATCAGTGAATACGTGACATGTACGGTTGTTGTTATCTGATCTGAGAAGATAAATACATGTTAACCGAGGAGTTTGTTTACATGGATTATTGCATAACTTGACCCCCAAACATAGATATATATGTATGCAATTATACATTTATGCACTATAAACGTGTACATAAAATATTTTTATGACTGACAGATGCTGATAATGTAATGTAGATATTGTAAATGTTTTATATAGTCAGGTTTTTGCAGTCTTACCTTCTTTGGGTACATTTTTAATGTAAAATGAGAGAGAGAGAGAGGGAGAGAGAGAGAGAGAGAGAGAGAGGGAGGAGAGAGAGTGGGAGAGAGAGAGAGAAGAAAAAAATGGGGTTTAACGTCCACTCGACACAAACTAGGTCATTTTTGGACTTACATATGGTTTCAATTTTATTTCAATAATTCGCTTGCGCGTAGGGGTCTTTAGCAGTGGGAGGAATCCGGAGTGCCCGGAGGAAACCAACGAGGTTGAGAAGGCGCCCCTATCTCAATGCCATATATAAACGCTCATACACTTATAGACAATCTATATATGGACAATCTATGAACAATATGATTTGGATTTAAATCATGAAATGATAATTAGAACATTAAACAGAAAAAAAAACTAGGAAACAAAAGAATTGAGATGTAATATGATTGTATTTATTGGGATATATTTACATTTTTATACGCCCACATGTATGGCACACCACAGAAGATGACAGAGTGACCACAGGGTCCTGCACATGCCAAATTTCCACCCGGATACTTGCGGCTGGTCTGCTAGCGACCAAACCCTACGCTCCGTACATGCCAAAACATGTACGGCGGTTTGTGAGTTAAGTCTTATGTCTATTTCCGTATCTGGGTTACACCATTACATAACTTTATATATGTCAATAAATTTGAATCGTTATGGTACAGTGCTATCACACTATAGGTATATTTGTTTGTCAGATTTATATAAACAATTAAATGTAATTTATAAAAAAAAGAACCCTATAATTTCACCCACATGAAAGATTATTCTCCGATAAGTCGGTTTATTATTGTGTATAACCACATACGATATTTCAATTAGGTCAGTCAACGGAGACGACTTTGTAGTAATTAGACAATTGATAATGATCCTCCGAGCTGAGGGGCTTAAGAGGTAAACTTTAGATATTTGGGATCTTTTAGTTTATTATCAATCGTGTCATGATCGTTTGCCCAAATTTGGGCCTCTTCACTTTTTATCCATTTATTTAGACCATCCCTAGATCGGCGTTGCTTCTATCAGAAAGACTCATTTAAAGTCTTTGCACAAAGAGAAACCCTTTATTATAATTAACACATTTTAAAGATGCATTTTGTAAGTTTTAGATAATGAACTCATCATTCTCGCTATATAGTTACAAAATGAATGTATTGAAATGTATTTCATTCAAATTACTTTATTCTGAGCTACGTTATCAATATTTGTATTATAGTTTTAACAAAATGTGTGTATTTATTGTTTATTATAGTAACCACGATGCTGGTTAGTGGCTTCTCCATTTTTAAATTAAACCCAATTAAATAGTCGAATCGTTCTAATTTACTTAAAATCGGAACCATTCAATTGTATCGTGGATTGATATTGTTCTTGTCACGTTAATAAATGACTAATAAATAATTTATATGGAATTTAAGGCCTGAAAAAAGACAATGGGCATATTTAGTTCTTCAATAATGCCTCCTTAATAGTCATACTGTAATTTGATTATTTATTAAATCTACTATTATGGTAAGCAATTACATAAAAAAAAGATCATAGAAGAAACATAATTACACTTAAATATTATTATATTAAGAGTGTTTTTATCTTTAATAAAAGGCTTTCTCCAGGTGAACAGAACGTGTTGAATGTCTCCGATATCCTCAAAAACATTGCTATATCATTTAGTTTAAGGTTGCAATAGACTTATAGGGCGCGACGAACTAGATGGGCAAATAAAAGAATTCAGTGCACAAATCATTTCAAATGATGAGATTCATAATCGTATTCAAATGCTCTCTTTTTTATAAACATAAAATCGAAAAAAAAAAATAAACACATGATAATTGACAAAATAAAACCAAGCATTGACAAAATAATCCGGATCTTTAAAAAATAAAAAAAAATGAAATATTTAAAAAGAAAAAAACACACACAAAAAAAAGAAAATAATTGTCAATAATTTGCACGGAATGAACGAGCAGTTCACGTATCTACATGTATATTCACTTAAAAACCTATGGTTTAAAATTTGTTTACAATTATATTCCCAATTGAAATTTTTTGGCATATTTTTTAGCAGAAGAAAAGTATATTTCATTCTACATTATTTATATTTACCAGTGTTTAATGGGTGTGTCTTTACCCAAAGAAGGGCATTCAGTCGAAATATTGCACTTAAATGCACGTATCAACATACCTATTTTGTCAAGCACCTTAAAGCCCCAATAACACTTTTGTTGTAACTGAATAATATGTCCCAATCTTCATTCTGGTCAACAGATCGTATTATTCCAATTAAATGATGATATAAATTTCATCTTAACACACCTATTTTAAAAAATTGGAAAAATTCAACCAATTGATTTGAAAAGTCTAACGTAAACCTTTTCAAATGTAACTTGGAATTTAAAATATTTTCGAACCCTCGGGACAAGTAAAATAGGTTGTAATGGATAATTTATACAACAGGTAGGACACTTAAACATCTAGTACTTAGAATACGGGTATTATTTTTTTTTTTGAGCTACCAAGCCAGCAAGAATGTTATTGTCCTTTTAATATGGTGTGCCTATATACAGGAATATGACCTTCTATCCGTACATGCATACACCATACCGAACTAGACAATATATATAATAAAAAAGAACCGGAATGCAATGCCTATTGAAGCCTCGATTTTACCTGCGCTCGCTTCGGCTCGGTTTTCTTTTTCAACAATTCGTAATGTTAGGCAATCTAACCTCTGCCAATTCACTCAGATATGTTTTCTCTTCAATCTAGCATTTTTGATTTTTTATTGTATTTTGTCTAGTGCGGTATGGTGTATTTAGGAGATAAACACTTCCTGTTTCGCATTTAGAGGGGTGTTATTGTCCAATAGACATGTTCTGAGATCATTAGGACCCGTAGCGTCGAGGGTTCTAGTGTAAAATCTGAGGACATGTCTATTGGACAATAACACCCCTCTAAATGCGAAACAGGAAGTGTTTATCGACATTGTAACGTGCTTTTTTAGAATTTAAAAGACATTACTAAAACAGAGGGGTGTTATTGTCCAATAGACAGTGTCTAATTGACCAATCAAAACGCAGGGTTTACACTGAAGCATGTTACAATCATATATATACGAATAGAAGGCCATATTCCTTTGACCTATATAAGTGTCACCAATTACAAGCTTAAACAATAACTCATTTCTGTTCATGAATATTGGAGCCAAGGCTTTATCTGGCCTATTTATTTCTTTTTTTTACATGGATGGGGAAAGAAAGCTTAATCGTATAAATTGCTGTCTAACCCTTATCTGTGGTTTACTCCACGTTTTGGAGAATACAGAAGATTACTAAATATTTGGAACACAACTCATACTCTTTGTATGTTGAATATCGTCCTCAGAGGTATCCCATTTGGATGGCCGAGTATTTTGGAATTCCGACTGAATGTTTGCAGATACTTTGAACACAATAACCTTGATTTTAATTGAGTGATGAAATTTATTTTTATTACATCAATACCAAAGCAATTTTCCCGTAATCTCGAAAAACCTAGCAAGTCAAATTTTGGTGAAAATTGAGTTAGACCCATATTTGCACTTAGTACACAATGTATATTATAATAATAGGTCTTTTTCTCCTTCACCGAAAGGGCTTCTAATTATCTTCATCTAAAAAGACAAAATAAAATTGGTTTTATATTCAGTCGCTTAACAAAACAGTTTTCCTTTGTTTACTCAACTCTACATTTAACAGTGTTACTAGGTTTTTCCAGATTACGGGAGATTTGTCTTATTTCATCTGCAACCTGAGTTGCCAGAATATGATACATGAAAGCGAGTGTTAATTTGTTTAAAACGTTATCTTACGTTGCGTTCCAGCCATGTCGCATTTACGGTTATTGCGAGCTTTCGAAATGCAAACTGCATTGTCATGATGACTAGCTAGTCTACAAGTAGAAATATGACTTTTAATACCATTAGGGGGGTTGGGATGGCCTAGTGGTCTGCAGTGCCGCGCTCCGACCACTAGCTGGCCGGTCACCTCTGGCTTGCGGCTATGGTTTCGATCCCTGGTGTGAGCGTATGTGGCATGGATATAGGGGCGCCTTCTCAACATCGTGGGTTTCCTCCTGGCACTCCGGTTTCCGCACACTGCTACAGACCCCTACGCGCAAGTGAATTGTTGAAATAAAATTGAAACTATATATTAGTCCCGAAATGACCTAGTTTGTGTCGAATGGACGTTAAACCCCATTTCTCTTTCTCTCCCCCCTCCCTGTCTCTCTCCCTCTCTCTTTAATACCATTAGATAGTTATTTTCAAGTAGCACACTCGTAGTTACGGTATCTACGACATGGTCCAAACGCTGCTTTCCTTCTTTTAAACTACCACACCAACATAGATACAGACATGAAACATGCCTTATTTTGTTATCTTATCTTTTTAAACTACAGACCAAGTCAAGGGCTAAATCTATGATATAAGTATAGCTAGACAGAATGTGGTGTTAAAGATGGCGGCGCCCATACCTGATTTGACTCTTCTGCAGGAAGTGACGGGATCAAGTATCCTTGACGCACTCAAAACAAACTATGAACGTGAAATCATTTACGTAAGTACACCCGGACATCGATCAGGTTAGGTGCATCTACTTATTATTTTCTATTGATTTCAACCAATCACTGGAGTATAACGTAACTTGTTTCTACCCAGAAACATCGATGTCAAGATGAAATCTAAGCTAGATTTCCTGGTTTATCTGATACAATCGTCGTCATAGCCATCAAGATACACTTCCAGTCTTATTTTTGTCACATTTAGAGAAGGAAAATATATATTAGCCCTCTGAAGCATTGGGGTAGAACACTGGTTAGAACACTAGCATCAGACAAGAACCTCCCTCGCGAGTTTTCAAGCCTTGTTTTCAATTGTTGGGGTGACACCTTCAAAGCCGACTAGTCATTCGCATCGTACGAAAACTCGATTTGTAGTGTACGTAAAAGAACCCCTGGCTCTTCGAAGAAGACCAGGCGAAAACGCCGCTATCTGGACAAAATTCTCCTCCTCGTATTAGTTTCTTTTTACCGACCGCATGTTAGATTAAAATGCCTTATGTTGACGAGATGTGGACCCTTTTCATTATTTTTTTATGTCTATTTATTATTTACCAGGTATATATTGGTGATATATTGTACAGTATTAACCCTTTCAGACCCATGCCTATATACGGTCCAGAGGTAAGTTGCAATATCATATTACTTTATTTGCATTCATAGATATATGTCTATTTATTATGTTATCATAAATATATGTTTATTGTTTGTTTGGATAAACATTATTGTATTATGCAATTATGGATATTAAATGATAATGGAGACGTTTGTGCGAATATACCTTTTATTATTATATAATAATGGAGATGTTATTTGCGATTATTTCATGATGTAATAATGGATATGTTATTACGGATATACATTATTTTATTATATAATAATGGAGATGATATTGTGTAATATATATTATTTTATTATATACTTCTGATATATAGGTATCTTATGTGTTTATTATAAAACTATTTATTTTTTAATTATGGATCTGTAGATAGGATATAATTACTGTGAGTTAAAAGAATTAGAAGATAAATTACCACATATATATGGTACAACTCATCGAGTATATAAACATCTAACTTGTCATAACTTACCACAATGTGTTTTATTACGCGGTTACTCGGGTTCAGGTACGTTAGTCAACATCTAGTCCATACTTCCTTAGCCGATATCTAGCCCAGAATCGGAGATCTTCTCCGTTATTTACTTGATTTCATAAAGAAGAGAGATAGAACAGGGCGCAGGGTTCGCTAAAACATGTTAAGTTACGTCGGGAGTAACACAAGTTTTAATCAACCGATGCATTTAGGAAAGATGGCACCAGTTTCAGCAGGTGTACAATGATAAATGTAATAAAACCGGAAGCGGGCTATTGGATTGGCCAGTAGACTACATGCGTATTGGTTTGACCAAACTAGATGGGATTGAACAGCATCATAAATAACACCGATAATACATTCACTGAATTGTTATTATTGGTGGCTATATTCACTCAGTTAGAATTGAAGTTGTTATTGGAGATCCGGTAAATATTAGAAAAATTAACTGACATCACATTTTTATTTCAAATCAAGATGGCTTCTCCATCAGTAATTAAATGTCGACAACAAGGTCGATACGAAGCCTTGGCATTAACACCGCCTGTCCTTAACAATACGGGGGGAGGGGAGGTAGCATGCGTGCGCTGTATAAATAAGGTCTGCCATGGACTCAACTGGTGCGGTTTCGATTCCTGTGTTCATAATGGAAACCCGTGTTCGTAATACAGTGTAACAAATTTAAATGGTTAAACCAATATGTCAGAATTAACAAATATGTTATTGTATTTTAAAGGTAAAACTGAAAGCTGTAAAATGGTGATATCTCAGTTAGTTAGAGAATCAGAAAATGTCGCAAGTGTCCCTACTGGTACCACTGGAACCAAACTTACAGAGGTTAGTTATAATAGTTGATATATATGTGCAGGACAAACGTCCTGCCACAACCGCCCGGATAATTCCACCCAATTTCCAGACAGTGATCACGTCTGGGAATATCTAACCACCGATTTGGAACACGGGACAGCGGGAATATCTAACCACCGATTTCACGTATCAATTGGGACCTTGCCCTTCGCCACATGTACACATTGAAACACGTAAATGAAATCGAAAATGAGCGAGCAGAAACGCCACTTTCCTTGTAGAATTCTTATACCATGCATTATACAAACTACAAGATGTTTCTATCAAAATGACTGAATGGTTTTGTTTCCGCGATATTTAACCCCATTATATCTCATTATTATATTTTCAGGCGATTCATCTACTGGATGCGTTTGGTAATGCTTCAACTCAACTGAATGAAAACGCGAGTAGATTTACTAAAGCTGTAGATATTTTATTTGATGAACGAGGTATACTTGTTGGAGGTATGTTCAATACACGGACGCTTGTTAATTTGAAGACCTCTTTTGTTAAAAATAAAAAAAAATAAAAAACACGATTTAAGTTGCATTAAGTTAGAGCTATAGATTGCAAGTCTTTATTTTGGCTTTAAATGCTCAATAAACTATTATTCTAACATTTATTAACATGCCAAGTCAATGACCAACCCTCTAGATTAACGGATGGCTCCGATTTTAAATCGATTAGAACGCTTCGCCTGTTTAATGATTTAATTTAAAAATGGAGAAGCGAGACTACGTCTCGAATAACCATTGTCATGATAATACCCGAATGGTTAGCGTGTGTGCGTTGTATGAGGTCTGTCATTGAGTCAACTGCATGTTTTCCCTTCTTTGAAACGGCGGATTGGGTGGCAGAATGGTTAGCGCATAAGGTCTGTCATTGAGTAGCTGGCGTGGTTGCACGTGACATGGAGTTGTGTCGCCTGTCTAACCTCGTGGATTTTCTGTAGGTCCCCTTGTTTCCCCCTACTGCTAGAGACCCCTATATATGCAATTTACAGAAATTTTAGAAATAAACTTAAACTATGCGTTAGTGCAGAAATGATCTAATTTGTGTCTAGTGGACGTTTAAACCCATTCTCTCTCTCTCGTTATTCTATCGAATGGATATTTAGTATTCTTTTCCTCTATTTTCAGCAAATATAGAAGTCTATCATTTAGAGAAGTGTCGTGTTTTATGTCCTTGGGAAGAAGAATGTAATTTTAACATATTCTATCATTTACTAGCAGGATTATCTACATCAGAATTACGTAGTTTCTATCTACAGGGCGAATATAGGTAAATATTTAATAGTTTAATCATTCTGCGTGTTCTTCTTCGTCTACTTCTTCTTTCAAAAGTTTAAGAGTCTGCCAATTCGAGTACGTTGACATGAAACTTGTTTTAGGACATCTGTGTATTAATTGACGGACTTGGATTGTAAGTTGATTGCGATGACGCAATGCACCATAATGTTAAAAAGAAATGAAATCATCGGAGGTAAAATTTTTAATTGTTGATTTTGTTAAATAATTGAAATATGTTAAAAATCGAAACCACAATGTAAATTATTTTGAACAAATGGAGTGAGGGTATGATGCTTTTGTGACCACATATAAAATATGAAGATGTGAACGGAATTATTTTATCCAAACAAAACGACTAGACACTCCTTATGGAATTCTGAGAGCAGTGATATTTTCATTAATGTATCCTTTATTAAGAAAAATCTCAATCTTGTCTTTCATCATATTTCAGATTAATCTCACAAATACTTAATAAACCCGTATTTCAAGAAGAAGCTGAGTTTGAGTTTCACAAAGAAAGGTTTAACTATGTGAAAGAAACGATTGATACGTTAGGGCTTAATTTCCAGGTAAATTTTATATATTGATTTATTAAAGCACAAGAAATCAATTGCTGCCTCGAAGGGATAGTTAAATGTGTGCGCTTCAGGTCGAATGGTCAGTTAATATTGTTCGTTTTCTTGCCTTGATTCTTGAGTTTCCCAAAAATAAATCGATTACTTCCTCACGGGAGATTGGGTGGAAGGATAATTTGACCCCCGATTTAGATAGCATGATCGGTGAGTGGTTTGTTTTTTCCCACTGCTCGATTTTCCAGACTAACATCCAGTCAATAGTTAATGGCATTTGGTCAGCCACATTTCGGCTTTCCTATAAGTTTGGTGGGTTTGGTTATATCGGACAAGTAGGGTTGTATCTACTACCTATGAAGCAATTCTGCTTGCCTCTGTCGATAACGTGTCTAGTTGAGTAGTTTTCGTATATATGTTTGTCCGAGTATGTCCTATTTAAGGTGACTACCATTTAAGATCCCAAGAAAGCATCCCATTTATCCGGGTTAGAATATTTAGGAACAAACCGAATAAATGCTGAACCCAGAATGAATCTAGATTCACACTCCTTTACCTCCTCTAGCACTAACCCTACTGCATCCTGCACCCTCCTCTCCACAACATTATCATTCCCTTGAGTACCTAAGCCTACCCCCCATCCCAATTACTCATTACAATCTCTTTATAACTGATCCTTTCTTAGTTTATGTTTTTCGTTCTCCCCTTCTTTATAACCGTATAGTTTGTTTTATTATCTTTATTCGTTGTAATACTGTTTTCCTGCATCAATGAAAAGGGTTTAATGTCTGCTTTATTTTTTCATGTAGTTGACCCGACATAGAAGTGACGATCTGAAGCTTATATTCGGTTTATTGGCGGCCATACTTCACCTGGGTAACATACAATTCTACACAGATCCGACAGGTGGCAGTGCTGTGGCTAATCATCCAGAATTAGACATGGGTAATATTGACATAATTGTATGAATGATTATATTCTTTCATTATATCCCACGATAGCGAGTAGTATATTTGAAAGACTCGATACAATTGTGATCATCATACAGACTTTAATCATACTCTTTTTTATAATTCCAGCTTCCAGACTTCTGCTTGTAAATCCGCAAGAGTTATCTTCCTTATTTTTATCTGTAACCACGTACATTCATGGTGAGTGCATTTTAACTCAAACTATTAGTGCTCCAGGTCGAAGGTTTTATGGGAAATAATTTACGGAGGAGGACAAGAATAGATTATCGTGATACAAACATTTTTTTTAATAATCGACTTAATATATTAGATGTTACAGAACGTAACACAGCTAGGTCTGTGAGTATGCCCCCAATCACCCTCCCCCGTTAAGGTGTTTCGTACACGAGATAGTTTATCTTCTTTTGACATTGCTACGCAGCTAGTACTTTGTATTTAAACCGCAACTTTGTCAGCGACTTTATGTGTAGAATATTAAGTAGATTGGGCATGGCAGTGTATGGATACAGTATTAAAAGCCGGTACCGGGTATATTTTGTGTCTGTGTGTCTCTTAGGGTGGATGGTACTGATGTACATATGGTATGGATAACCCATAGAAAACCACAAAAGATTTGCAAAGTGGCGAAAATGTGAATAGAAACCCATAAATCGACGACAGATCATAGTTGAAATAAGGAAACCCCAAACGCTAAGGAAGGTTCCCAAACGTGTGGTAGAAAACACGACTCTGGAATCGAGGATAGATCATAAGTTAAGTACATATTCACTATAAGCATCCATTAATCATGTTTTAGGTGCTTGTCTTTATGTTGGATTTTACATTCTAATTTTAGGTCGTCCTGTAAACAAACGAACTACAAGTGAAGAAGCAGTGGGAATTAGAGATGTTTTATTACAATCTATTTATAACAGACTCTTTGATTGGTTGATTTATCACATCAATATGTCCTTATATCCTTCCGGGTTAAATCATATAGCAGATCTCCAGTGTATAACCGTTGTGGATCCACCCGGGTTTGAGGCTAGAAGTCAGAACAGTCTGGAACAGCTTCATATCAATTTACTATCTGAACAGCTACATCAGTACATTAATGATACAATCTTCTCCAAAGAATACGAGGACTGCAAGCGCGAAGGTGTTAATCACCCAACGGTTGTTTACTGCAATGATAATACAGAGTTGCTGGAATTATTAGATTTGGTAAGTTCCAGAGTCATCTCCTTGGTATTTCATTTTATTTTTTTTTTTTTGATAACAGGTCACTACCAAATGTTTTATTGCAAAATTTACTGAGCGCATTATGCTCCACGAATGTCATGGTAGGTCTTGACCATCTTAAAGAGGCATTATAGTAAAAGCTATATCTGTCTATTGTATGTCTTTCTTTTGGCTTTAAATATTATCTAAATTATTAATTAGACATTTAATAGCATGACAAGACCATAATAAACTCTCGGAGCTCCGATATTAAGTAGATTAGAACTGGTCGATCATCTAATGATTTGATTTTAAAATGAAGAAGACTGGAAATGTCTAGTACGATGGATACCCACATCTTATCAAAACTACAACCATTGATAACTTCGCTAAAAATAAAGTAATTTAAATGAAAGCTTCAACATGTTTATGTTGCATTAATTTTTGAAATATTATAGCGAGAACGACCAGCTCGTGATGTAAACCTTACATTGTGACTCTCTAAGTTACATCATTTTTTTTAAATTGAGCACATTACCCAGATAAGATAAAAATACTCTTCGCTTGTTTTTGTATTTAACCATCTAGATTTTTATCAAAGAACACCTTTAAAAGATTAAAATGAATATTAGCCCCCAGGTGCATTGGGGTCCTAATTTGTATAAATTGTAATGGTACTTTCAATGACATAGGCCTTCCCGCTATCCCACCAAGTTTTAGGACGTAACATTCTCCTTTCTCGAATTCCACTCAAGACGAATTCCACTGCAACCGAATTCCATCCGTAACGAATGCCACACCTGACGAATTCCAATCCCGCCAAACCCTACTCATGTTTGTTCCCTGTATTTGCGTGCTAAATTGTGAAATTGAATTTTGAAAGTTCCAAATTTTATGTAATTATTTCATACTACAACTTTAGATTTTCGGCCACATATATAAGCGTTTATATTTTTTAGAGAGGTGTGGTTGGTATTATAGAGGCTATTAGCGCACAACCAACAGGTAATGACATTGTCCTCCTAGAACGACTGAATAAAACCATGAAAAAGAGAAAACAATACACAGGAAATAAGATAGGAACTTATTTTACTATACATCATACACCAGCTACTGTAAGTATTCCCTTGTCATTTTCATTTGCTCAATTAAATTTACCTAAAGTTGAAGGATTAATTAACCTTTTTTGAACACCTGAACTGAAATGAAATGGGGTTTAACGTCCTACTGTTCTAGCAAAAACTGAGCTAATGAAGACGGGCATACGCCACACAGTGTGCTATGATGGAATTTTTGCTCGGCGCTACGGCCTACGCTTAAATCGAATTCCAACTTCCAAGGGATCTTTTACGTGCTCGCCAATGTGTACAAGGGACCTCGGGTTTTCGTTGCATTCGAACGACTAGACAGCTGTTCTTGTCAGACCCCTCCTTCCTACATCTCTGACAAGGGAAAAACCACACCGGAAAATCTGGATGAACTCTCTCGGCCAATGCAGGGATCGAACACCCAACCTCCAGGCTAGCGCTCCAACGTCGTACCCCCTCAACCACCTTGATCCCTCTTCTGGAACACCTTATACCACCCTAAGTATTTTCTCGTGGAAAGTGAACGCAGCCAATCATCCGCTATTCATGAATATTTTTGGTCGGTCCCAGCTATAGGTGGCGTTAGGTTTATACATTACTCAAATTTAAACAGGTTATTAGGAACGCCGTGTGAGTGTTACAATTCTGAATGATTCTGAGTTCTTGTTATTTCTCATTTTTCTTTAGGTAAATTATAGTGTTACTGATATCATCAGAAAGAATCGAGATAACGTACCAGTAGCTATCAATGACGTCATGTCTAGAAGTACTAACCCTCTTGTTTCACAATTGTTCTCGGATGTATCGTAAGTAATCAATTCTATTGTTTCACAATTAATTGTTATCTGAAATCTAAGTTAAAAGTATACCAAAAGGGATTACTTTCCAAAAAATTTATTTCTGATAATTTGATTTTCAGGAATGATAACCAGGCGACTCTCTCTCAAAAGTATCAGGTAATTCTGTTGTACATATATAGACGAATTTCTGTCTGGACCGTTTAACATTTTTATTATATCCACATTTTATTGTATAGACAAACTAGACTTCTAGACTTATCGCTATAGATATATATGTATTATAATAATTTTAAAATTATTAACATTTTCGATACATTAACATCTAGACCTGTGCTTATTTCGAAAAACGTACAGTGCCATTTTGTATTTGATAATGTTAACTATCTTCTATCCAGGATTGAGCTCTGGAATATCAGTTCCAATCACAACTTTGATCTTGGCGGAATATCGTCGGATTCTGGGGTCCATGTCATACGCAGGACAGGGTCTTCGAGATCTGTACTGTCAGTTTAAAGGTCTCTATCGATCTGTAATATATCCATATTTCCTTACACGCATTCCTCTCTGTCTTAATTAGCCCTGATTTGAGCTGAAAAGCAGTGCTTAAACTCAAATTCATTTCATTTATCTTTTTTTTTCTTTTTTCTTTTTTAGCTGTCCAGTAGTAAACTGATAGAAAAAATGAAAGGAAAACAGTTGCATATAATAAGGTTCGAAAAATCAAACAATATCCCTGTTTCATTTCACTTGGTATTTAAATCATTTTTATAAGACAAAATTTGCATAATTACAAGTCACGTCAAATTCTGATAATAGAGACTTTTGGCAAGTGCCATTTTCCCTATCCGTATCACGTATCCGTATCGTATACGTGATACGTTGCGTGAGAGTAGTTTTAGAGTTTTGGCAGACTCTCGCGTCGCGTATACGTATGGGTCACTGAACTGAGCTTAGTTCTATTACAGCATGATGGCAGTTATCTACCAAGATCACCATCACTACTAGTCAAGTGCCTAGCCTACTATTTCCCAGAGTGAGTGAAGTCGCTCGACAGTCGCTGAGCTATTAAAAAAAAAGAAAAATTAATGTCATATCTTATTAAAAAAAATCGTTGACTTCGACTCGACAGTAATTTTACCATAGAATCACACCATTTACAGATTTGGAAGGTCCAATTTCTACTTAAATTTAGCACGTAGTTCAACCATAATACAAACAGACAAGACAGGTGGGAAAAGTATTAAAATGCCGATAAAAACCCATCAAAAATAATGATTAAATTCCTGTCTTTATTATGGTTACATTCACATCAAATATACAGCTTCGTGTTCTAGAATACGCAAATAGGTTCATAAAAACGGTATGATACAACGTTTCAGTGTCTAAAAAGACGACAATGTTATACGGACCTTCTCCGTATGAAACCTGTGCGGTACGGCTGCCTTATCCGTGTGCCGTATCACGTATGAGAAATACGCACACACTGATGACGTCACACGCAAAATCCATACGTATACGTGATACGTACTAGGAATTTACGCTTGCCAAAAGTCTCTAATGTTTCCAAATGTCTTCCTTGAAAGCCAGTTAACAGTCCTTTATATTTATTTATACTGTATTCATTTTTAGTTGCATCAAACCTAATCCTGGAACAGAACCCGGTTGTTTTGATCCTGCTTATGTCATAAAACAACTGGAAGTGACGTCAGCTATAGAACTAGTTAAGATCAGAAGAAATGGTTACTCAGTTAGAATGTCACAAGATGACTTCCTTTATCGGTGATTATTTAATTATCTGTGTTTATATTTGACTAATGATTGTTGTCTGTATCGTGGTGTGATCATCCCTAATACACACTTACAACTGCTGGTCCGTAACAGTGAAATTGCGTCCAGTGGCGGACAGATCGCCGTAACATTACTTGAAGACGATCCGATTGCCACCTGCTGATACACGGTGCAAATGAAATGTTTAATACAAATACGTTTGTCTTTGATTGATTATGAAATTAAAGTAACTTAGATTAATGTTATGTAAAGATGTTTTTCACGGATTTATTCGGTTTAAATTTTCTGATATCGCTAACACGTTGAGATAAAGGCTTATCATTAAATTACGACAATTAGCAATAATAAAATATCATGTAATCGAAAATAAAAGCGGCGCAAATTCTATAAATTCAGAGACAAAGTCGTGTAAGACTAAGAGTATATTATGTACCGTATTACGTGGGCGTACAGAAAAAAAACATCTAGACATTCGAGGCAGTATAGTGTGTGTCGGAAAGCGAAAGCGTACATCCTGGACTGTACAGAATGGAAATTATCTGCAAAGTCTGTCAACATACCAAACAGGCCCGTAGTTAGCAGAAAATTGTTAGCGGAGATGTGGGCAGAGACTTGTGGGGCACCGATGTACACAGCGATCTGTACCGTGGACACGCCTCCCTTCGGAGAATGGTCTAGGGTACTCTCCGCCAGAAAATTTAGAAAATAGGGCATGCACCTCAAAATGACGGACTACTTCAATATGAATTTGAAATGAGCATTATAAAAATTTGAAAGAAGGACTACGACTTTACCTATAATAATTTATGTACCTATAATGATTTATGAGATAAACTAAAAGTTTGCAATCGGATTAGGTGCGACGTGTTTGAATTTTGAAATGATGTATCAACTGCTTCGATTGCAGACAGTATATAAAGGGAGATAACTAGGAAGCTAACTATGAGGTTTCAGACTACTATTTTCTTTTTCTCTCCTGAATAATTACCAAGCAATACTCATCTCGTGGTTGTTCTTCTAGAAAAGACAATGGCTACATATAGACGGAATTCCTTAAAATCAATGTCATTAGGTACAAGCCTTTGACCATATTGTTATTATTTCTTGTTTCAGATATAAGTTTATTGGACTGCCATTGACAGCCAGTATTAGATCTATACCCGAAGCTTGTTATCGTATTATACAACGATGCGGTTTAACATCAGTTTTAATTTTAGTAACTCGGTCTATGGTAAGTCTTCGGGACACATGTCTGTAATACATTCACAAACTCTATGGTAAGTCCACGGGACAATTGGTCGTAACATAGTTGCCCACCCAGTCTCAATGGTAAGTCTTTGAAGGGTTACTCTGTGCGTTTATTTATTCACTGCTCCACGAGAAGACATCATGATCTACGGAAATGTCGCCCTATCAAAGCGAATACGACGACCGCCCGACTGATGGACAAATCTGAGAATTATTGTCGCCGTCGTGCCAGATGCGTAGGGGTCTTTAGCAGTGGGAGGAAACCGGAATACTCGTAGAAAATCCTACTCAGACGATCCTACTCCGTGCAACGTACAACCGGGGATTCGAAACCACGCCAGTTGACTCAATGGCAGGCCGTATGATACAGCGCGCACACTCTGACCATTTGGCCATCCAATCCCCCTTATTTTTGAAATACATGTAGATCTTCCATATTACAAGCGTTTTATCTGAGATATAGACATTTTAAACTTTCAACGTAAGACCCGTTCGAATGTACAACTTGTCGTGGCAAAGGTTTCTTCATAGCACACTGAATGATGCATATCTACATTAGCCTGGTTGAAGTAGGAAAGTAAGACTTAAAACCCCAATTCACTGTTGCATTCATTCATACAATTCTTATATATTTGTACTTTTTGGGTTTTTTCGTGCACCTTACTCTAAGTCATTTAATTCACTGGATAAATAAGAGTCTTAATATTGTGTCAAATGAGATAAGTTAATTACATTGATTTTGCTCTTTAAAGACACGGTGTCATATTTACTCTCCGTTTACTTCAGGTATTTATGCAGTATTGGCATGTAGATAGATTAAATGAACGTTTAGCTGAAGAAGTTAGAAAAGTTATTATAGTACAGAGTTGTATCAGGCGATATTTCGTTCTAAAATTTATACGTCGTTTATTACGTAGATCTGGTCGCAGAGACTTCACAAGACAGGTAATGTAACCTCCAACTCAAACACACAGAAACTTCATGATCAATGTCGATAAAACTCTTCTGTCAATGAAATCGATAATGATCAATTATTGAGCAACCGAACTCCAGCATCGGTGTGTTGCTGAGTGGCATTGTTGGGTAAAGAAGCTAAATTATGTATTTTATTTGTTTAGGATAGTCATAGTAGACGAGATGACCGGGGATATTATGGTGGAAGATCTAGAGATCAAATAAGGTAACTATATGCTATGATTTTCTGAATTATAGCTAATTTATTAACCCAGACAAGGAAAGGTGACGATGCAGTTATCAAATAAGATATCAATTTAAAACTATTTCAATATGTATTTATACTGCGATAGTAGCGCTTTAATACTCCAACAACCCAAAATGTCCAATATGCCAAATTAAATATAACGTTTAGAGTATACAACTACAAACAAACAAATGAATTTCTATTTCTTAAAACACATACTGTCCAAGAAACTTTCAAGGTCATAGTCATTTAAAGTTTATAATGTTTCTATTGACTTTACGTTGCACTCTGCATGTGTGTTATGTATTGATAATAAATTATGATTTTTTTTTTGAATTTTTTTTTTGTTTTCGTGCAATCCAAACTATTCTGATAAGCCGATTTAAATATAAACTACATTATTTTCCCTACGAAAGTACGTGTTTATTTACGTCTACGATATGTATGCGAACACTATTGATTTTTTGTGGCTTTAATAATGACAAAACAAAAGGTTGATCTTCCTGAACACTATTACTGTACTGTATGTTTATATATTAACAGCAGAAATCGAGGTAATGGTTATACGAGAGACAGATATTTTAATAGAGAAGAATATAGTTCTGTGATACCATCAACTTTAACAGGACTCACAGCATTTTACCAGGTACACCAACAACATGATGATTTTAACAGGACTTTCCCATTCTATATATGCATTATTCATTGACATTTAAGATAAAGCGGATTTTATTTTATTTTATTTTATTTTATTTTATTTTTTTTTTATTTTAGGTATATTTCTCAAATTGTGTTTTTTACTGTAGAAATTATATTTTTTATCGGAGTGAATGAATGTATCACATCAATCTTGACACATTTCAAGTTGTATTTCACTGGGTTGCATTAAACGCAAGGGGCATATAACTAAACGCGGTTAGTGAGATGTTGAGTGGACGTTAAACCCCATTTCTCCCTCTCTCGGTTAGTGAGATAGGATTCATGTTTATTTTGAATAAGACAAAGTTGACTCTGTTTCACTTCTCCAATTTTAAACAGATAGATGGTATTTTACCTTTACTAAGCCGTGTTTCCAATAACAAATTTCTTTTTTTTAGGATCAACTAGATCGTGTATTAACGAAAAGAAACAGCCTGGACCCTATCACTTGGTGTAAACTGGTGTATTTAGAGAGGGATAAAGAATTGGCTAAATTTTACATCACAGAACATGAAATACGAATAGACGGCAGCCATGAGGAGTATGATGTCCAAAATATAGGCCTCGGCATTTTCCGTAATCCAATTCGTGATGACGAGACCCGTGCAATTAGATCGTACATAAGAGAGGTAACGTGGATAATGAAAAATAAATAAATATATATATATGGTTTAGCTAATAATAGAAGCAGGACCAAACCAGCACTTTATGTTTATGGTCTGAATCGTCGATGACAATTTTTCGGACAGATCATTCAGTGCACACTGTCCCCATCTCTCATCACAGTGAAGAATTCTTTGGCTTCCAAAGCAACCTGATGGCCCCCATCAACGATTTGAACATTTACCATATTATAAAAAGCATGTATTTATAAATATCATTCATGTGTCGTATTGCAAATCGCCATAATAGTAATCTTGTGTGCCCGCGGCCACGTGCATTGTCTCTCATTATAGGCTAATGACTGGCTATGTGGTAAAGTTAGAATTAACCCGCCCGCTGCCACAACCAATTAGTTTTTTTTTTTATTACAGGGATTGAATTTAAAACGAGACCCAGAGGGAAATATATGGGCAACACGTCATTGTGACGAAGATATAATTGTCCATGGTTACAGAGATCCGGCCAATCACTGTCTATCTGCTGATATCATCTTAAACCGTGGCAGGATTCCCTTCAGAAATCCGATAAAGGTGAGGAAGCTATTATTTGTAATAGCAGTATTGTAGCCCATTGATCATGCTTACGGCAGGATAAACTTAAAGGTGCTCCATTGTCACCATCTTCGTATCCCCAATGGTATTGTATACCGTTCAACTCCACTAACCCCTGGAACCATTGACGGTGCTTTCGTGTATCCAGATTATCTGCCCTTGATAACATTGGCCACAACAAATCAAAACACAGTTTACATACCAGTCTTGGTATCATTGTATACGTGCGCCATGAAAAGTAGTTTGTACACTCTATTATGAGACGGGTTGCAATAAATTTGATGAAAAAGAATGGAATTGCACATGAAACTGTGTCCTTTTACGCGATATTGTCGCTATTTATAGCTAACTATGTCGATAGATATGACGTATATGCAATCAAATGTGGTTTAGTTGCCTACTTTTCTGCCCCAATGACGTAGATGGCATAAGAAGGGTGCCACTGCTGGACGATAACGTCAGAACCCAAGACCACCACCAGAGTTCCATCACAACGATTTTTCATTAAAAATGCAAAGGTACAAATAGATATGCCAACTCTTGAAATGAACGTGAAGTGATATCAAGTGTTCAAGAAAGAGTGTGCGTTAAGCAATTCTGCATTTTTCTTTTTTTCCCCAGATATTTGACGTGAATGAACTAAAAGGCCATATAGGACTAGAGATGCAGTCGTCCATGTTTAATAAAGATCGACTGCTACATCTGTGTGTCGTCTGTTTGAGTTTTGTTACCGAGGGAAGGGAAATGTTAGAGACGCCATGTTGGTTGTGTGTAATAAACCTAATTGCTATAGATATGGTGGAAAGTCCGGATGGTATGTAATATATTTAGTCTCGTTAATCACCGACTCTCTTCGGTTTGCTCTATTTTTATTACCATAAACTAATAAAGTATGAAAATGACACGATACGTAAATTGAATTCTGTTCAAAATTGTTAGGGCTTGGTGGACAAAGGGTTACCCAAGACGTACGGATTTCTCGGGGATTTTTCAACCTGACTTTCCCTTGTCAGTGGTGTAGGACAGGGGACCTGGCAAGGATTGCGTCTAGCCTTTCGGATTTGTCGAAACTGAATCATATTGGCGTGAACGTAAAAGAACCCTTGTCAGGTGGAAATCGATATCCCAGAATCTGATCCCAGAATCTGATGTCCCCGTCGTAGCACACTGTATAACGTATAGCGTATATACCCATCTCCATTAGCTAAGTCAATACAGAACCGTAGGCCGTTCAACCCCATTCCATTTGATTTCAATTCATCTGACCAAATATTTTGTTTTACATAGTACATGTTATATTAAAGGGCAATATTGGTCTCAGTCATTATTACAGTACATGTGTGATAGACCTGGCTAAATACATTCCAAATATAATTTTAACACAAGGAAGTACCGGACAATCTAACACAATTAAAACGACATTGTTAGTCTAATAATGTTTTAACTAGACTTTATATTTGATCTTGTAGTTCTTAGAGATGTACAGAAACACTTAACACAGTTAAAGTTGGAGTCTAGAGACTATCGAGAAATACGACAGGAAGAAAATATATTACACAATGAAATAAAACAAAGGGTAAGCCATCATTAAATATATTTATAACCCGATAGAAAGAATCCGCGATGTACATATTGGGTGGATCTGGTGTGTTATTTATACGTATAAGTTCTACTGGGAAGAGTCATCGACGATGCGGAAATCCCGGTGGCTTCCGATGATTCCACGGGACTCGATGTTTCCACCTATTCCCACGCCACCTGAGGTTCGTCAATTTCCATCGGTAGTACACCCCGAGGCAAATTATGCCCCTTGGGACCTTGGCATAATATTAGTGATTGGATATAATGTATATACAATTTGGTTTCGAGATGCATTATTTAGATAAAAAAAAAAAGTGGCACAGTTATTGCTAAGAAAGAAGAAAAAGGAAAATTGAATATATTGAAAATGTCAGCCAGATTAATTTAAAGTTATGAATGTTTGAAGTTTTAACAAGAAATATGATAAATAGCCTCTAGTTTAAGTACTATTTCTACGATACTAAACGTAGTCTCTATTTTGCATTTTAACGTTTAACAAAGATATCGCAAACATTTTCTAATCCACTGCATATCTCAACCGCCCGATGACTAAAGAGTTGATTATGGGTTTTGTGTCAATAAATGTCTAAATAATCAATTTTATTTTAAGATTTTAAGACAGAAAATAATTCTTAAATAATGCAGTTTTACCTCTTATTAATGTATCTTAAAACGAAAGTCAGTTTAGTTTTATCTCATATTTGCATGAAATCAACTTTATCCCAACATAGAATCTTCCCAATTTAAGACCCAGACACCTGCCCACTAGATAAATCAATATGGCACATTGAACTTTTACCCAAATCAAAATTTTACCTTTATAAATTAAAGATTTTGTTTTCCAGCATCATCGGCCATCTTGGTCTAAAACAAATCAAAGAAAATCTCTAGAGTTCAACGAATCCTCACCTTCTAAATTACGTATGGAACTGAGGAAAAAAGGACAAGTTATCAAACAACACATGAACTATAGTTGGGATGAACAATACCAAAGTAAGTAGCGTTAAATATGTAAACATGTATTATGACAGGATAAAAAGTCAAATAAAAGTATTAATATGGTTGAATCATTTATGTCGTGACATCCTAGGTATTGGCTGTGGCACCCAGTTTGGGGAGGGGGGAGCTCTGGTCATAAAAATTCTACAAAATTTTAAATTTCCATGCGTGCATTTTCAGTCTATTATATCTAGGGATGGAACTGCAACGATTTTAAGATTAATTGTCGTTGATTTTCTTCTCAGATAAAAATAAAAAGTCGTTGGAAGAGTTACAGAATCAATTCTCAGACGAGACACCAGCAGTCGATTACTATGATCCGACTTACGCCAGGGAGCAGCCATATAGCCAACGTAGCATCCAGTTAAACGGGAGACAGGGGTACGGTCAACCACAGCGTAAAGATTGGGCTAAGATCAAGGTTCATTTGAAGAAAGATGACGCACGTTTAGAACACGAGTATCAGTATGACAGAAGACCGTCTCATATCATGTATTAATAATGGACATTATTGGGTGATTTCACTCATTGTAATATAAACGGATGACATCATTCAAAAGTAACTTATTGGGATCATAAACCTTTAGCTATCATTAAGGTAACTGAATCGTGTGATATAAGTTACAGTAACAGCTCCGTTTGGATTGGATGTGCAGTATTGACGTACTGGTTGTGTTATGTACTACTGAGCAGCAAGACTTGTAGTCTGATGGACGCCATGTATAACCTTTAATTTATGGAAAAGAAGCAACCGTACAACCAAAGTAACGACATCAAGTAAATAAAACCAGGGCCTTGTTAGCCTTAAATTACCTATTTAGAGTTTACGATCATACATTACACAAACACGAAAGGAAATCCAACATGGTGTGATTGAAAAGCATTTACGTCGACTTTAATGTAGTATATCAATTTGATTTGCCGGAAAAGAATCCAAAATTAGTCCACTAAAGTGAAAACGTTGTTCGTAAGCGTCCAGTATAGGCTATAATAGAGACTTTTGGCAAGCGTAAATTTCTAGTGCGTATCGCGTATCCGTGTGGATTTTGTGTGTGACGTCATCAATGTGTGTGTATTTCTCATACGTGATACGGCACAAAGATACGACAGCCCGTATCGAACAGCTTTCATATTGACTTAACGCACTGCGAGATATTGTAGGCAAGACACTTGACTAGTACTGATGGTGATCTTGGTAGATAACTGCCACCATGCTGTACAGAACTATGCTCTGTTCAGTGATGCATACGTACGTGGAGCAAGAATCTGCCAAAACTCTAAAACTACTCTGACGTAACGTGTCACGTATACCATACGAATACGTGATACGGATAGGGAAAATGCCACTTGCCAAAAATCTCTAATGATTACGACTTATATGTAATCTTATCCGTATCTTAACAATGGATTTGCAGATATGTCTCAAATTATGCTTACAATCTAACTTGAACAGTATAGTGAAATCACGGCAAATCGAAACTTATTTTTCGGCCACCGGGCAGTACCCTCATAAGTTCTAATTAGGAATTTCTCTTTAATATTATAGTTCTTGTTATGTTTCTGCGCTAATTCTGCTGTGTTTAAAGTTACTTATAGTGATATAGATATTGTGCATTTTTCAGAAAAATGTTTAAGATTGTACACGCTGATATGTATATTTAACATTTAATCAAGAAATCAAACTATCAACGATAGATAATCTCAAAGCAGGATTAAAAATAGGCCCAAACATACATGTAGCACTGTGTTTTGTCATATTCAATATATCGTGTACAACGGATCCCGAATGTTGAGAAATTACCAATCCACCATAATGTTAGTACATACTTAATCATACATTATGCAAGAGCTATATCTGCGTTTTGCACGTCTTTCTTTGGGCCTGAAATATTATATAAACTATTAATTAGACATTAATTAACTTATCTAAACTAAAATCAACTCTTGATGTCAATGCTAGTCTGCGATATTTGTTGAATTATGATCCGATTTGCTGCATAACTTTCCTTCGCGATTAAATGATTAAATGGATAATCGAGACTATGATTTTTGTCGTGCCGACTTTAGTAATGACGATCGAGGCTAGATGAACTTTCATTCGCGTAATTATCGGTTAATAGTGGATCAATTTGACTAAAATTTTAACTATTATAGTGAGAATTGCAAACTCGTTATCTAATCTCCCATAATGCATCTTTAAGGGAACTAAACCATGATTGGACTGATGTTCATATTAGTAATTAAACGTTCACAATAGTGTAGTTTGTAGTGGATTGAAAATCGGCCAAAATGACGACCAGATACTTGAATGTCTTGTTTATCTACCATTTAATTTTTTACTGGATATTATTATGTAATTATATATGATAAAGAGTAAATAAACCTACAAATATATAGTTGAATGCAATATACACATTTACGTGATAGGGTGGGGATTGGCGCAACCATTTTGTGTATACACAGTTTTAATTAATTGCGATTTAATTAAGATCACTGAAGATAAGTTTCAAAGTATATATGTCTTGCAAATCAAATGATGTGGTATCTCGTAATCTGCTATGATCTGACAAATATATGAAATAGTAGGACTCGTTATCGCTCACAAATATGGCACCTAGACAACTGCAGAATATGAGGTCGGGGATTTAATATTCCAGTATTAGAATGTAAAAAAATAAGCTTTATTTTTTAAAAAGAAATATAAATATCCTTGGTGTTATATTACCAGGAATTGTATTATTATAAAGGTTTGTGTTTCCTTTATTTATCTGTGAGTAGTTCAAAGATATTTTTTGAAGGTCGCACTCATTGAAACCCCTTAAAATAAATCCGCTGACAGAGTGAGAATTGCTATAAAAAGATGACCCACAATTTGATGAAACTTAATGGTGGTCTGATTGTGGTTGCCTCCCTTTTCGTCATTGCAAGGAAATATGATTAACGTCAAACGTTTCTGCACCAGTTGAGCTTGTGAAGACGGACACGCGCCATGCGGTGTGCTATAGAGGACAGTGGAGTTTCCACCTACTCTACGTGTGTAACGGGGATATACATGTAGTCAAACGGTTTTTTAATTCGGAATAAAATTGTGACCTCCATAGTGTCCACAAGGAATCAGGGGCTATAATTCAAGAAGTTATGGTCCAATGTGCCCGAATATCGAAAGGAACTGCGATCTTTGGGTTATAAACTTATATTTCAAATTTCATCAAAATCGGATTAAAATTGTGACCTCTACAGGGTCCACAGCCATATTTTTACACCATTCGCGTAAAAGTGGTGGCCATTTTGTTCAGCAATTTTGGTCCGATGTTCATGAAATTCAAACCGAACATTCATATAATGTAACGGTGATATTATCAAACGTTTTTGTTAAATCGGGTAATAATTGTGACTTCCAGACGGACAACAAGACAATAAATGCGATTTTTCGTACAATCTGAAGCCATAATTCAGGAAGTTACCAACCGATATGCGAAAATATTGAAAGGAAACAAGATCTTTAGGTTATAAACATGTATTTCAAGTTTCATCAAAATCGAAATAATAATTGTGACCTCTATAGGGTCCACAACCTTGATATACCATATTTTTACACTATTCGCGTACAAACGGGGCCATTTTGTTTGTCAATTTTGGCTCGATTTTCACGAATTTAGATTACCCTATAACGGTGATATAATCAACCGTTTTTTTTTTAAATCAGGAAATAATTGTGGCCTCCAGTGGGACCATAAGCTAATAAAGGCGATTTTCGTTCCATTCGATGTGCCTGAATATCGAAAGGAACCAAGATCTTTGGTTTATAAAGATGCATTTCAAGTTTCATCAAAATCGGATCATAATTGTGACCTCTAAAGGGTCCACAACCTTGATCATGAAAATCCAATGATTATTGGCCGATATCAATCCGAGTTTAACATCGAAAACTGGTATTGACCACCGGAAGTCAATTGAGACTACTTCCGTTTATCTTTAAGTGCAACATAGACGGGTGGGCATGATGGAAAAAAAAGAAGAAAATGAGTCAATCAAAAATAATTCTAATCGCCTTAGCATATCACAGATGGGATCGGCATAATGATAAAATACGTAAATAGACTTTAGATTTTGAAAATCCAACCATTATTGACGGAGATAGTCTGTCTGGTTCTCGTTCAGAAGGGTCCCGATTTCAAAAATGCCTCTCCCATAGGGGTCAAGGGGTCGGAAAATTTGAACCCCAACATTTTTAGATAGCTTGGTCCCCAAGCAACCTAAAACAACAACAAAAATCAATTTTAGCAAACAAATCCTACGGGAGCTGTTTTTATGGCATGTCATACCACACTATAAGTCATGCAGTGTGCTGTGAGTGAAATTTTGTCCGGGCAACGTTGCTTTGCCTACCCTTATATCGACTCCCAACTGTCAAGGCCTATTTCACGTCTACGCAATACGCCCTGCAACACTGAAATGGGGAAAACTTGGTCGGAACTTCTCGATCAACACCGGGGGCGAACCCGAGATCCCCAAACTCCAGACTAGCGAGTTATCGTCTTACTCACTGTGCCACTGTGGTTAATGGGTGTTTATGGATTACATTAAAACACAATTAGATACAATAACGGAGACTCCCATTTAAATTGTTTCTGGGAGATTTTATGGCCAATGATTAGCGCGTGCGCGATGTATCGTGGGGTCTGTCATTGAGTCATCTGGCATGGTTTCGACTCCCCGGTTGTATGTGACAGGGAGTATGGTCACCTGATCAATGTCGTGGGCTTTCTCCACGCCCTTCTGTTTCCTCTCATTGCTAAAATTGAATCATATGTTACTCCCGAAATGACCTAGTTTTTGTCGAGTGGAAGTTAACACCCCCTCTCTCTCTCTCTCTCTCTCTATCTCCCTCCTCTCTCCCTCGCTCTCTCCCTCCCTCGTCTTCTAACCCTGTGCTATGTATGCTATGTATAATATACAATTACAAGTCCGAGTAGTAATAGTGCACCTGAGGATACCTCACTTGCCCCTTCATCTATTGTTTAGAGTCTAGGTCCACCAGGCCATGACTAATTCACCAACAAAGGGGGTTTAAGGGGATTTAAAGTATAGTCTGTAACAAGTTTGTGACAGTTCAACATAGTAAATAAATAAATAAATACATTTTTATAGAATAAATATCTATAAACAATTTGATAAACATGACAATTCACAGTCCAACAAAATTCATAACAGTGTTGAGGTATTCAATGGGGGTCTTGGCACCATTTATTAATAAATTCTTCTCTCTCTCTCTCTCTCTCTCTCTCTCTCCAACGATTCTCTCACCAAGGCGGCGATACTTTCTTCTTTTGGGAGCAAGTCTGTCCCCAGATTCTATTTGTCTGATGGTTAGTTCTACATTTTTCTGTTCAGTCTTTATCAAGTCTAGGAAACGCTAAATAATTTACACAGAACTTGCCAGCATTTTATTAAGAAGGATTAAGAGCTCATTAACGCTGAACACTAGTGAACAGTTCTTGAGTGTCTACTTTTAAACAGACTATATTTTTAAGGTCAATTAAAGGAGTAACAATCTGCCGAAATAGTGGGAACACACTCCGCGGTCTACTAACCTCCTAAACGTTTATCAAAACAATCAAATGTGGGGACAGTGAGTTTAAACCGTGCGCCTCAAACATTATATTTGATTGATCAACATAATATCTGTATTTAAGTAGGCCAAGAGGAAAATACGTGTGTTTAGGGTTACTATAGAAATAAAATGAAATGGGGTTTAACGTCCTACTCTTCTCCACCTGACCTGGGCTAATGGAAGACGGGCATACGCCATTTTCCCCGGGCAGCGGCGCTACGGCCTACTCTTATATCGAATCCCAACTGCCAAATGCGTACACGGGACCTCGGGTTTTCGTCTCATCCGAACGACTAGGTAGCTGTCCTTGTCTTGTCCTCCTACTGCATCACTGACAAGGGGGAAACCACACCGGAAAATCTAAATGAACTTTCTCGGACAATGCAGGGAGCGAACACCCGACTTCCAGGCTAGCGAGGCAGCGCCTTGCCCACTCTAGTTTTAAGTTCAATCTGTTGTACAATAAACAATTATAAAATGTGGCCACTAGTGATTTAAATTAAATAGTTAATTAAACGGTAAATAAAAGTAACGAGTCCAGTTAATGCTATTCAACAACTATACATGTAACTGTTACTAAATATAATATTTGGGTCTAAGAATTATTTCTAAATAAATACTCAAATAAAAACATGTCTGCCAAGCATCATAATTGTAATGCTTGGTTACATTATATACATGTAATTTAAAACTATTTTCCGGCGATTTTGGCTCTATCAGATAGAATGTCGATCAGGTAACTATAAACACATAATTTTACACTTTATCATTTGGCCTTGTCATTGTGTCTTCGGGCGTTGACGGCTCGTAACGCTTGATGGATCAATGAAATGGCTACGTGTATACAACATTACCGAAGACGGGAACAGGTAGCTTGCGACAGCAGGTGCATGGATGCAATTATGGATATAGATCGCGGGATATCGGAATGAAATTTATTATAATGTATTTAACTAAATGAGGTAAGTAATGTGATAATGTATATTTCGGTTATGTTCTATTTTTAGTAAAAGGCGTGGGGGATCATGTAGGATGTATAATTATATGTAGGTCACAGACACTGTCTTGAGGTGCATAATACATCACCCAATAGGATATGGGTCCATGTCATACCTGTATACTCTTATATTATATGAATTACTTATATCTATAACTGTAAACCATTGCATATGATTTAACACCAATGAATATAATGTATGTGCCAAATGTTACAATAATATGTATATTAAACTCATTACACAACAATTTGACCAAATGGAAAATTCGGAATGATTCTGTTTTGCAGTCCATAATTTCCTCGATATCTCATAACGGTTCCCAATAGATGAAATATACAATTGTTGATGATATGTAACTATCATGTATATAGTATAAACTATCATGTATATAGTGTAGTCATCTAATTGTACTTTAATAGTTTTTTCTATAAATGTATTTTATTTTGTATAAGTAAAGCCACCTTGATTGATTTACATCCCCAATTTCATTTTCACACCTCAGTTGTTACTTAACACCTATACCTGATTGGGCAATAAATCAATCAAGGTATGTAGCTGTGTGTCTGCAATAGTTTTACTCCTCCCAGGCGCGGATCCAGAGGGGGGGGGGGGTCCGGACCCCCCCCCCCCCCCCGCTCAGACTTGAACATTTTTTATGCGATTTTATTGGCTACTTTTAGACCTGTAATTTTGGAATTTACCTTCCGGAAATACGTCAGAATGCACCAAATTGAATCTAATTTACCAAATTTTTCTTAATTGGTTGAGTGCCTTTTATTAAACCTAGACCCCCCCCCTGCAAAAAATCCTGGATCCGCGCCTGCCTCCACCTATGGCGTGTATTCTTGTCTTGTCCATTTCTTTGATTATAATATCATAGTTTAGACTGGTTTATTTTCATATAAAATAACATAAATTTTAATTTGTACAAATTCGCTGATGAAAAAAAACACGTCTAGTAAACGAGGCATTTTTACCAAGCCTCGTTCTGAACAAAATACCTCGTTCCAAAGACAGGGCAATTTAAAAAAAACTCGTTGTATCTAAAATTCCCGACACGAAGACTATTGGTAAAGAATGGGCTCTAAATAAACGAAGGATTCCAGTTGAAGTCGTATCGACTACTGTCTAAAATTAATCGATAAAAATTATTGTCCATATTTTAAGAAAGATACCGGCATTTAAAAATAAATTAACCAATAAGGAAGTAATTGTCTTAAAAAGGACCATTAATTTATCAGCAATTGATTGACACAGTGAGTGTATTGGATTCATAGCCTGAATTATCATAATAACAAAACTTTATGGATTGACTACTTATTGCATTACATGCAACATTTCCGTACACTTACACGTACCTTTATCAAGCAATGATCAATATTGTGTGTGTCTGAAATAGCTTTATTTAACGCCCGCTTCTACAGAGGTGGTATTACAGGCACTGATGTTGTTGTTTATGTTGTTGTTTATGGTATTGCAGACCATACTATGTTGAGGGCACTCTCTCACGGGGGGGGGGGTTGGGGTATCAGCTCCTTGTCACCGTAGGTCATGGCCAGAGGGGCCCTTTTGTCAGACCTGGGGCCATTTTGTCTGCCTTTAGGGTCCTCCCTCACTAGGGCACATTTCCATGTTTCCCATCGGTTTTAGCATTTTTCTCCCGTTTTTTTTTCAACTTCTTTGATTTTTTCGCGAGAAGACTGGCACCTCTAGCGCCTCAGTTATAAAACGCTTTTGTCTATTTAGGTTTAATCTTCGGCTTTCCAAGGCTTCCTACCTTACTCTCTTTTTACTGTAATATTTTAATAGCTTGACGTTTATTAGTTAAAACTTAAATATAGTATTTAAGATCCTATGTGCGTTTATAACAAACAATCTGATCTAATGAGTATTCAAATCGACCAAATAGACTTCAATTATAGCAAATTGATGCTGAGATTGGAATTTAATGTTTTCGCTTGCCACAAATAAGAAAGCAAATACTACATGTATGGGGGGGGGGTTGAATGGTTAGCACGTGTGCACAGTATCAGAAAGCCTGTCATTAAGTCAACTGTCGTGGTTTCGAATTCCCTATTGTACGTGCATGACAAGGAGTAGGATCGTCTGCCCAACCCCGTTTTTTTCCAGGTCCTCCGCTTTCCCCCCCATTGCTAAAAACCCTTACACGCAAGCGAATTATTGAAATACAAAATACAAAACAAACCCTAGTGGACGTTAAACCCCATTTCTCTCCCTTGAAAGGATAACACTTCTTTGATGTTTATTTAATAACAAAATAAATAAATTAAATAATTCACCACTAGAGAGTAAATACGTTTTCGTTAATTAAGTATGTCAAGGTAGAAGAGGTCTTGGTGGTTTTCTCTACACGATTACGATCATACGATACACCCACCACCACCCCCACCTAAATCCAAGGTTTGAAATTGGCGGATATTACGAAACTAATCTCTGACACCGCGACACGCGACAGCTTGTGACCAAAGGCTATCCCATAAATTAGAATTAGCGTCTTGTTATAGACTGGAAGTTGAAATCAGCCTTACCATGAAATTGAAATCATCTAGCCAATGTTTTGCATAGGTTAGCCTATAGCTCCTTTTAAGGCTTATTCTCAAGTCTTTAGTGCAAATTTTACCAATCAAAACATATTTTAGGTAATCGGATTTATACTGATATTAAATGATCTGTGCTTTTATCTATTGATCGCGACGCGTGTCGTGCACGAAGCAGTTTATGATATCTATTGTGAAGCGCCAACATACAAACGAGGGGAATTGTTTGATTAATAAAGAAATTTGTTTGAAAGGGGTCACTGCGGATTGGGACCTAATCTCCACAGTAAAACAGCTTGTATTTTACGTTCACAACGTACTATAAACCCAGATTAAATACAGGCGCGGATACAGAGGGGGGCGCACCCGGCGCACGCCCCCTCTATTTTTTGCAGTGGCGAACAATTTTTAGCTCCATATATTCTCGCGGGAAAGGAGAACAAAAACAGTTGAGGTTGGAAATCGTAATTTACAGTACTAGTATGAAATTAGTCCTTGTGGGCATTTTTGTCCACTCAAAAATCATGGGTCGGGCTTCGCACTCCCAACTTGGTGCAGCACGCCCCCCTTTCTGAAAATCCTGGATCCGCCCCTGAAATATGTTGCATAACGGGATTTAAATCTTAAACCATTGTATTCAGTTTCACAGTTAATCGCTGGCATCATCTGCGACGTTTCACATGTTGGCGTATATTATGAATTTTGTTTCAGATGGTTTGATTGGACGACTGAAACCAATAGTCCCGTGTATCATGAACAGAAAATAGAGTTACAGTTAGTCTTTGAGTGTATTTATCTCTGGTCATTGCTTGTTTACTATTGTGCTGGACCAGTTACATCGTGTTCAATCGTTTTGACACCGTGTCTTTCTATTTCAGACATTGAGGAATGCGAGGATGGTTGGTGACTGAGTCGACGTAATATATAGATTTTGAATATATAGATTTTGTTATTCTGTAGGTAATTTTATATTTTTTTTAATAACATAAATGACTGTATTTAAGCGTATCGTTTATTCCGTCCTTGTTTTGTTATATTGTTATATAGTTCTTTAATGACGTATAGTGAAAATTGGAGTCAATATATCATTTTCTGTCTCCGCTAAATCGCTAACAAGAACGAGGAGATCCCTGGTCCGGATGTTGGTCGAGAAAGTTCCTCGATATTTTCCGAAGCGGTTTCCCCGTGTGCGTGGTGCATGGCGGGGGAGGGGGTGTGCATAGACCATGGTCTAGTCTTTAATGGAACAAAGAAGTCTACTTGATAGTTGGAATTTGGAATAAAAGAAAATAGTATAGCGCTACTCCCCGGGCAAAATTCCACTCATATAGAACATTGCATTGAATATACCAGTATTCATTAATTCGACTGCTGCACGAAAGCATGACGCTAAACTCAATATAATTTCCAAAGTCTTATCATGCTCATGAAACACGGCATATTCCATGAAACAGTGACATTAAGCCCAGAAACTGTCGCTACGACCTACTCTTGTTTCATTTACCAACTGCCAATGAAAATGAAATGGGGTTTATCTTCTGCTCCGACTGGACTAATGAAGACGGTCAGACGCCATAAAGCGTGTGCTATGTGAAAACGTTTACCCAGACAGCAGTGCTACAACCTACTCTTATATCAAATTTCAACTGCGAAGTGATCTTTTACGTGCACACTAATCTGTACACGGGACCTCGGTTTTTCGTCACATCCGAACGACTATGCGTTGTCCCTTGCCAGGCCCTTGATCCTGCATACTCCGCGCAGTGTTGCGTCTGATTAGAGGTAATCCAACTACACACTGCTATTATGAGTGGATATTGTTGTGTTAAATTTTGATTGATCAGTAGTCCGTCTACCAACCAATCACGAGCTGCCAATACTGGACCAAATATGTTTACATAACTTATACGTCATGACTCACGATTTTATTATGCCTAATTAACCAGTGCATAGCAGAATACTGCAGTAAAACTAATTGCGTGACAAACGAGGCTATCAAGTCGAATGAAATGTAAACAATACTGTTTGGAAACGAATATACTTTCACCGTTTTAATACCTTAAATCACTGTCCAAAGTTTTAGGGAAGACCCAGATGAAACGAAGGACTGTCATGTTGCTGTACTTAAGTGATAGCTTTCATTGAACGGAAAGAATAGACACACTCCCGCATAAGTTCAAGAAACAGACGCTATTCCAGCAATGGTCAGAGAGGGATTTCTCGGGCCATTGCTTCAGGAATATGTTGATCCTGCATCGTCGACAAGGATGAACCACGTAGGAACGTAGGAACACTGGACATCCAGGTCTTACTCGCCGAGTCGCCGTAACACCCAATTTTCAGTGGAGCGTTAACGTAATGCCAATGGTGTACACGGAATCTTGATTTTTCGTGTATCGTATTAAGTAAATAGCCCCCTATTTCTTGCTGTTATAACCTACGACAACGATTTATTTTTTTTTTTCAAATTAGACGAATGGGCGGAGATAATTATCATGGTTGAATCTAAATTCAAATTACATGTAATGTATCGACAAGCCTGGAATTTTTGGTATTTACAGGTTGGTCTGATTCAACCAATCAAGATCTGAATGTACAAAATTCACAACATAACCTACTGATGATCTAACCCTCAATTGAAAAATATAAGTAAAATCGAAGTGTTTGAGAATAAAAAATACTTCCACTGTGTTAAAACGAATCGTCGGGCCATTATATATATATAATAATTAAGTAAATCAAAGTATTTAAGAAAAAAATCCATTTAAAATTCAACTTCTAGCTAGTACTTGATATATACAGGAAAACATTTTTTTTAAAGATATTTCAGGCTTTCAATGTATAATTTCAAACAGAGACATCTGCGATTACTGTTTTTTTTTACAGATAATTAGTATTGGTCTGCCATTTTTTAATTAATATAGAATTGATAAATATTTAATTATCAAATCCGTTTTCTGAAATATATTGATTCTAGATCCAAGGTAACGGGCCATATAGAATAATAACGAACATAAATATAGATAGTGCTTTTAGTTCAAGGTATAACAAAGCAAATTCAAGATGATCAACTTTTTGTTGCAGTTTGCATTATAAATTGATAATACTTATAATATTGATGATTGCTGAATCAAAAGGCATCGCAGTTAATAATTATATGTGAAAGACGAATGTCGTATATATGGTAATAATTAGTAAAAGACGAATGTCGTATATAATATGGTAAATAATTAGTAAAAGACGAATGTCGTATTTATGGTAATAATTAGTAAAGGACAAATGTCGTTTTTATGGTAATAATATGTGAAGGACGAATGTTGTGTTATTATGGTAATAACTAGTTTCCATGACTTTAAAATACAAATTATAGTTTATATCGAACACGTTATTGTAAGTAATACAAACTGTGACCGATGTGCGTGACATCTGGTGTACCAGTATGGATTAACGACAAATTAAGTAAACACTGTGGGTTTTTTTTAAAACTAGATAATGACTTTTTTTTAGATAGTTGACTGTTTTTTTACGGTTGCGCTTAGATATTAAGCTCTGTCATTGAGTCAAGTGGCGTGGTTTCGATTCCCGGCCTGGTCATAACAAGGAGTAGGGTTGCCTGTACAACCACATGAGTTTCCTCCGGGACCCCCGTTTCCTTCCACAGCGGAAGTAGTGCCTGAAGACATTGTTAAAATAAAATTACCTAGTTTGTGTCGTGTGAACACCCCCTCCTCTCTCCACCTCTCTCTCTCTCTCTCACTCACTCACTCACCCTATTCTCCTTTCTCTCTATTCTCGTATTGTCACTTTAAAACCAGCTGTTCAACCTATTGATTCTACATGAATTTATTTCTACTTATAGATGAAGCAAACAAATATGTTGAACATAGTTAAACAGATTTTGGGCCAAAACTTATCCAGGATGGACGTAGAACCGGAGAACTACGACCCGCACACAAAAACGCACGAGGAGATTACGTTACCGCAGCTTACACTGTTCCTATTATGGATTGGTGCAACTCTCTATTACACCTTCAGAGTCAGAAAGAGAGAAAATGGGGCGAATAGTGTGCAATCCTTGGATATTTCTGATGTTGAAAAAATTGTGCAAAATTCTGATTCCACCCAAAACCATGAAAAAGCTATAGACATAGGTGGAGAAGATAAACCAACTACTACTGTACAGAAACCGAGTTCAGGACCGATAACTCCATCACTGAATAGTTTCCTGCAACATGTATTTATATTTGGTCTAGTTATGGCGTATTTTTATTTATCTGATTATAAAAAGGTAAGAGTTTGATTGGTACAATGCACTTGGCAGGTTATCATTAATCCCTATTGAATGGAGTTTGAAAATCTTGTCCACGTTTCACCTAGATATAGCAACCTTACTTAGTTTAATAGACAATGCATTCTAACTGCAGAACACATAGTAGGTCGATCCTACTAATCACTGACAAGAATAGTTTCGTTTGAATGAAGACGCTTTTTAATAATAACCCATTTATTGTCAGTATCGTCCAAAGTATTGCAAAGATACATATTTTACACATCTTATCCAAAATTTGAATGATTTCATACAATGATTGAATCTTGTAAACCGTGGATAGAATGGGCCTTACTTATCACCGACAGGAGCGTTTGTTTACCGGGGTTTTTTTTGACCAAAATAAAACTCAAATTTACAATTTTCATAGGATCAGAATAATAATATTATCCAACATTTAAATGATTTCATAACATATTCTTTATCCAGTGTGATTTCTAATTTTCCGTGTCGGTATTATTTATCATAATTTCAATTATCCATAATTTTATCAATTTTTGACATGACGTACACGTACATATCTCTAGCATACCTTTCCTTGCAGCCACGTTTTGGTATTCTTGTTACATAACGAATTGAAAACAACAGAATTCTTAATCTCGTTCATTGCGGTAACAGATTGCTCTTTTTGGATGTTAAACTTGGCTGAAAATTCTCGCTCTGTTCATTAACCATGACACTGAAAAAGTACTAAAGAAAGACATGCAATAGGCAGATTTTGCTCTTGCATAATGTATGGTTAAATAAATATGTGCAAAAAATATTCCATTATCTTTAATAAAACATTATAAATAAACAAATAATTTTTAAAAACGAAAGAGTAATTCAATAAATCGATGACACGAGGTTACGACAATGATCACGCAATCGTGTCTTAAACATGCATTATGCAAGAGCTTAATCTATCTATTGCAGATGCTTCTTTAGGCCTGGAATGTACTATCAATAAGATATTTATTAACAAAACAAGACTATAATCAACTCCCGATGGCATCGGATACTCGAGATTTTAACACGATTAAAACGTTTCGCCATTTAGAAATTTAATTTAAAAATGGGAAAGCGAGGCTAAGACTCGAATATACCAGAATCCTGGTTACCACTATGCACACATATTGTCAAACTTTAACTACAAACAGTGATAATTGGGCTCAGAATGCAGTAATTTGAATGAAATTTTCACTATTTTTATTATGTATTTTTGAATTATTATAGCAAGACTGATCAACTCTTTATTAAACTCTTAAATAATGCATCTTTATGTTTACTGTGTCGTGTTTAGCCCTAATAATGTTGAAATGATGAGTTATGAAAATGGCGAGTTTTTACATAGCTACTACTAGCAACCCTATAATTTTCTGTAGCGCCATATTTTACCATAATAAGAATTATCATTACGAAACTAACTAGCCTTAATATGAGAGTCAATTAAAAGTAACACTAGAGACAGAACAAAATTGAAAATCAACTTCAAAATGATTTATTTAAAGATACATTATGGGAGATTAGATAAAGGGCTAGATAATGTAATAGGAATTTGAAGAAAATTTCAGTCAAGTTGATCCACTTGAGATTTTAGCGATTGAATATTGAGGCTAGCCCCGATCATCATAACTTAAGTCGGTATCCTTTTTTTTATTTAATCATGAATGGAAGTCGAACAGCAAATCGGAACGTAATCTAATAAACATCGCTGGCTTGTGTTGACATCGAGAGTTGATTACGGTCTGCATAAGTTAATGTTTATTTAATAATTTAGATAATATTTCAGGCCTAATGAAAGGCATGAATTGGCAGATTTAGCTCTTGCATAATGTATGTTTAAGAATAAAAAGTCGTACAAATTAGCATTTTTACATGTAAACAGACAATGTATACTATATGCACGTAAGACATTACAAGCACTGAATACGCATCACTGGTTAAAAGCGTATCATGCCATGCAATCCACTCTCAACAATCAATACACGACAACAGCACCACATCAGAACACAGCATACAATCTCTGTTAGATATTTAACAAAATAGGCATGAATACAACATGAACAATAATAAGTGAATACAGAATAAATAAAATTTGACAAGCAGAACAAACTACTGCATTTTTCGTTATCTATTACGCCCCGTTAATAATATTTTATACGTGATTGTTACTATGGTTTTTGTTATATTATTTGATTTAAGATATCGATCTTGTTCGCGCGCGCTGTTGCTATTCATTGGAAAAAATCATTAAACAAATGAATATATTTAGTGGAAAATACAACATAAGGTTCATATCGATAAATACAATAAGAACACATTCAAGTTATGAACCGCATTCTTACTTTCTTGAAATTATCGCTTTCGCCACGTGATTAATCGCCATGTTTATAAGAACTCATGTTTTCTAGTAGGCCTTTAAACAAAATGTTTGTTTAAAGGCCTACTAGAAAACATGAGTTTTAAAGGCCTACTAGAAAACACGAGTTCTTATAAACATACATTAAGCAAGATTTAATTCTGCCCATTATAGACCATTACGTAGACCTGACATGTTTTCTAAATTATAAATTAGATATTAATTAAGTGAACCAGACTCTAATCTCGATGGCATCGGATTTTTTCTTTGGTCTAATATAAGATCCATCTGATTAAAACACAGATTATTTCACTTCGCTTTTTTATACTTTCGATGGCCTACACTACATGAAGATCTGATCGGTTGTACTGGAAGGTCGCGTTTGACCCAATGACGCCAGACAGTGATTAACCAATCAGCGTCCACGTTTCTAGTGGTTTACCGTCTCGCCCTAACATACCCTTTCTTCGACTAATCCCTCACCTGAACCAAAACGCCGGTAATACAAGGGCTTACTGATTATTCCATTTATTTAATGTACAGTTATTCGCTATATTTACATAAGGAATGTAGTCGAGATATATTTTTGAACTACAGTTATTTCCTATATTAAAAAAGAATATAGTCGAGATATATTTTTATATTGCAGTTATTCCTAATATTGTTTATAGTCGAGATGTATTTTTCTTATCATATACTGTAGTTATTTCCAATATTACAAGGAATATAGTCGAGATATATTTATTTTATGATATATTGCAGTTATTACCAATATTACATAGTCGAGATATATTTTTTTATTATATATTACAGTTATTTCCAATATTACATAAGGAATATAGTCGAGATGTATTTTTATTCCTGGTATTTCTAGTATTTCTTATCTCATGTACCTTCTCCATTAAACCAACAGCCGATACTATACTCGGCAGGTAAGCATTTACATCAATACTTTTTATCTCATTCAATGTCGAATTTACTTATGGGCAAGGTGAGCCCCCCCCCCTCCCCGAAGCAACATCATAAGGAGTCCTGTCAACCCAAACATTACACTTTTATTAAACTATAAACTGTAACAATCTATACACCGTGATCGGTTATTTTACCGTTTCCACATTATTATAATACGAATTGCTTCTTTAACTTTCTTTGCCATGATTGTTTTGTGTATTTCAGGGATCAAACGGAGGAATGGAAGGGTTGGATGCAGATAATGTTCGTCTGGTATCATTATTTTGCTGCCAAGGAGTGGTATAACTGGATTCGTGTCTATATTGCATGTTATGTTTGGATGACCGGATTTGGTAAGATACATATCATAATTATATGAATACAAGATTTTAAATGCCATCTAAGACAAGAAGTCGTGTCGCCTGTCCAACCTCGTGGGTTTTCTCCGGGTCTTCCTGTTACCTCTCACTGCTAAACAGCTACGTGCAAACGATTATTGAAACAAAATTGAATCACATGTTAGTCCCAAAATGACCTACTTTATGTCGAGTGGACGATAAACCCCATTTCTCCCTCTCTCTCCTTCTATCGCCAGAACTTATATGCCCATAAACTGTAATTTTATGTCACTGATTTCAAGTGTGGTCTTATGGCGGGCGTTAGATATATTCGGAGTAACTACACAAACACATAAGATATATACTATTCAAAAAAGTAGGGGATATTTGATTTTTAAGTGTTATTAAAGTCACCTAATGAAACTGGCGAAGAAACAAATGACAAAATGAAATGAAGATCACATTCGTCGATATATTACAAGTGATCGTTAGACTAAGTAAGGCACAGACTGACCATTATAAGGGTAAAATGATACCCGGGGTCAAACAGCAAAGTTACCACAGTATCACAACAAAGTCAGTAACGGGTAAATCCTCCTCTGTTTGCCAAACAAGCATTGATACGACGTGGCATACTCCTCATGAGACGTCTAAGGTCATTTTGGTCCAGATTGTCCCATTCCTGTTGCAACGCAGCAGCAAGTTCTTGGACATTGGCAGGACGTTGTTGACGTTGGCGTAACCTCTGTCCAAGCATGTCCCAGACATGCTCGATGGGGAGAGGTCGGGACTCAGTGCTGGCCAAGGTAATGTGGTGATGTTCTGTTGTTGGAGGTAACCTGTAACGATCCAGGCCCTGTGACATCTTGCGTTGTCATCCTGGAAGATGAAACGGTGGCCATGACGTCGTGCAAACGGCACAACATGGACTGCCAAGATGTTGTCCCGGTAGTACTGGCCTGTAACACGCCCTTCAACAACATGTAAAGCCGTTCTTCCAGAAACAGTGATGCCTCCCCACACCATAACAGAACCACCCCCAAATCGATCATGTCTGATGACGTTAACGTCTTGGAAGCGCTCGTTTCGACGACGCCACACCCTCCTACGTCTGTCCAAAAAATCAACAGTGAACCTTGACTCATCTGAAAACATCACATTGCTCCAGCGTCGATTATCCCAGTGTTGACGATCCCTACACCAACGACTTCTTGCCTGAATGTGATGATCTCTCAAACAAGGGATCACGGGAGGACGTCGGGCGCGAAGGTGACCCCTATGCAGTCGATTCCGAATCGTCTGGCCACTCACTCTCACACCAGTGTCTGTTTGAAGACGAGCGCTAATCTGATTTGCTGTGATGACACGATTTCTCAAGGCCAAGGTACGGATAAATCGATCGTGGGCTTGAGTTGTCGCCCTTGGTCGACCTGAACGTGGTCTGTCCTGTACAGATTGTGTATCACGGTATCTGGACCATAGCCTGCTTATGACAGACTGAGAAACATTCATCGTCCGCGCCACAACCGCCTGTGTTGTGCCGATCTGTAGCATGCCAAGGGCACGTAACCTTTCATTTTGGGTAAGCCGACGCATATCAAAATTTGTTTTCTGGTCACTAAAACAATTAAACTGATGTTTCCACCCTGGAATTCAATGCCACAATGCCTGTAACATTCAAATTCAGTGTCGTGCAAATCTTGGGTTGGACCCCCATGATGATCCCAAGCATCATCTGCATTCCATGCGGTAGCTATTGGTGCGTTTGGGCGTCACATATAACTGGAAATGTTTCTTCTGTTAGTTTCTATAGTGAATTTTTTCGTAGTCATTTGCATATTTTAGTATTATGCCCCCAAAATCAAATATCCCCTACTTTTTTTGAATAGTATAGTTCGGATTTCATGTATCGTCGGGGAAAATGATTGACATCTTAACTTCTATATACGAAGAATGAAGACAATTCTACGAGGGAGATAAACCATATGAAAGATATTCCAGGAAAAGTATGTAGTATTAGGTCAACGTTGCAGCGTCGTGTGGAATTCTTTCAAGACAATGGTCTAATGATCTTAGATTGTCTTGCTAAGGATTAGAAATGTTTTATCTCCATCGAACATTTTAGATCGCACAATGAAGTGATTCAGTGGTTTTGTGGGCGAGATTGTTTAGCTTTCCTCTTTTCCGATTGATATTGGCAGCTCCATGTAATAAATCGAACCCCAAATCCGTTTTAACATTCATTCAGAAGGGATTGAAACCCGAGGTCCAGTGTACACACTGGTGTGCTACTAAAAGTTCCCTTCCTATTGGAATTCGATATAAGAGTAGGCTTTATGTCCGTCTTCATCAGGGACAGGCAGTAGGACGTTTAACTCCCTTTTCGTTTCATTTTAGCTAAAGAAATGTGAGTCCAGATAGCAAAATACTAATTTGATATCGATAAAGAAGTTATCTCCCCTAATTGGCCGTTGAGTACAAACAGATAGGCATAATGTCTGTCAAGTTTACTGGACTGTGGGAGGGGCGAGGGATGTTGTGTCCCGTGTACCAATTAACAATGCATTGGATGATGCCTTTGCAGTTGGATTTAAAGAAGAAAGGACAGGACGTCGATGTCTTGGCAAAAAGTTCGCTCCTATGCATTACTCTTACCAATGTACAAAAACAATAAATTTGTATTTTTCTTTTGAAAGTTTAGGTTCAATCTGACATGTTTTTCTTTTTTAAATTTATTTCAGGAAACTTCTCCTTCTTTTGGATAAAGAAAGATTTCTCCATGTGGCGGATGTTAAAGATGTTGTTCCGATTGAATTTTCTGGTTATATTTGTGTGCATAGTGACTAAAAATGAGTACATTCTCTACTATATCTGTGCCATGCATACCTACTGGTTCTTCTCTGTCTATTTCTTCATGAGAGTTCTCTCCTCTTGGAACGAACACAGAATTAAGATGGCGATGAAATTTGGTGCCTATATTGTCTTTAATGCTTTGTTGTTTGAAATACCCGGTGCCGTTGCGTTTGTTTTTAGACCCCTGTGGTTCATATTTCAATATCACGATGGAAAACATGATATAATGCATGAATGGCAGTTCCGGCTTGGATTGGATCATTGGGCCTGTTTGATTGGGATGTTATGTGCCTATAATTACCCTCACTTCGAAGCTCTAATTAAGTATCTGGAGGACATTTCCTGCTCTCCGTCGGAACTATTACGAAAAAGAATAATACGTGTTGGAATGATTGTAACGTCAATAGCCGCCTGCATAATTTGGTATTTTACCATTGCAAAGCAAGATAAATGGGACTACAACAAACTTCACCCATACACGTCATTCGTGCCAATATTAGCTTATATTGTTTTGCGTAACTCATTTCCTATTTTACGCAGATATCACGTGCATATATTTGCCTGGCTAGGGAAGATAACCCTGGAAACATATTTATCTCAGTTGCACATTTATTTACAATCGAACGCTAAAGATTTATTAGCATATTTTTTCTTAGAATCTCCCAATTATCGTCTGCTCAATTTTTCATTAGCCACCATTGTATATATAGCCCTATCTTACGTTTTATTCAAAATAACGAACAATTTCAGTTCATTCCTGATACCAAAAGATTTTAAACTTATTTTTAGATATATCTGTATAGGGGCCGCTTGTTTTATGATTTCATTCACCTTGGCCGCCATTTTGAAATTCAGCCATATTATGTGATATATCACGGTTGTATTTAAAACGCCCCCAAACTAATGGAACATTATCATAGCAAAAGTTTTCAGTTGGCCCGCCACCTGGAATATACTAAGTAGAATATTGAAACATGGGAGCTTTACTGTTTGAAGGCGTGCCTTTTTTGTATTTATTATTATTACTCTTTTATTAAATCTTTTGCCCCTTAAGAATAATTTTGAACCCACAGAAATGTGGTTTGATACCATCACACTCGTCGTGTTTTGGCATTTTATTGACAGCCATTTTGAAAGTCTGTTATATTATTATTTCATATATAACGTAAGCATTGGTTGCAAACTTTAAAATTGTTTTCAATATTGCCGACTCTTCGAATTTTTGTAGATACGCTGAAATATACCAATGAGAGTATTTTCTTTTAGACATAGAATTAAACGGTCGCATTATTGATTTCATTGGGCTTAAGATTTTTACTTGTTGTGTGATATTAAACCCTGTCTCTACAAATTAAGCCAATTCTGTAATTATATCCAAAGAATTAAACAGAAAGTCTGCTTTAAAAATACAATATGTACGATTTAGATGAAGAACTGATAGTTCAAAAATAGATAATGCGAAATCAATATGCAGTGTTGACAAGATATATACAGTGATGGTTTATTATGGTAACCACGCTACTGGCATATTCAAGTAATAGTCTTGCTTCTCGAATTATTAAATCAAACCATTCTAGTTAAAATTTCGAGCATCCAAGGGCAGCGAGAGTTGATTTTAATCTTGTCAGTTTAATTAGTGTGTGATTACTAATTATTTAGATAAAGGCCGAAAGAAAACCTGAAATAAACAAATTTAGCTCTTGTATAATGTATCTTTAAATATAATATTTTATAACATATCATACATCAGGTCTAATTAATCTGATTACCTTTTTCAATCAACTGCTGAACTTTGAACCCCCAAAGTCACGTGATATTTATTTACTTTCTTGTTTTTGTATACGTTATCGAGACAACGATGCACGCATTGGCGCGCACAAGTTTTAAAATTTGGGGGTAAATCAGTTTAAGCATCTTAAATTTACCCTCGGTTTGCCACAGTTATCTACCCGTAGTTACTTAAAGATACATTATGTGAGATTAGATAACGAGTTGGCAGTTCTCAATATAATAGTTGAAAACTACATAATGTAAAGGCAATTGCTGAAAATGTCAGTCAAATTCCGTCACACCACTCGCATCTTATATATTACAAATGTTTTCTTTAATCGATGTGAAAAAATACATATATGTTTGCTGTATCAAATTATAACAAATCAACATTTTATTCATTATGACATTATTTGGTGAAAAACCGACTTTTCGTGTACGCAAACTTTTTTGTTTTCGTGCACATAAAGATAACCCTTGGGTTGGAATTCGAATTCGAAACGCCGCGATACCATGTCCTGGTCTGAATGGCTCATGTCCGTTTTTAGGGCCTTAAACATTGCGTTACGAATGTTTATAGATGCATCGATAACTTCAATATCTTTGTTTCAAGAAAACGCGATCGTCTCACATATAACAGCTATATATTCTTTTTATTTTATTCGCCTGATAGCTTAGATCAAATTAGACACATTGTGTATTGAACTGAGCTAAAAGCTGATTTCAAATCATATTTATGTTTGGTACTTGCGAGTTATTTAATATTTTACGGAACTAATTAGTTTATTATTAAACTGGATAGTATTAATTAGATAGGTTTAATATCCTCTTATAACTGTTAATCTTTATATGGTTCTAACAAGTTCGATATTGAACTAGGGTTAATATACCCTCTGGGGTATGTAGTGGAACCAGAAATGCTTTTTGCACATGTTTTAAAATTATTTTAAAGATTTCATATTTTGTTTATGTTTTAATGCGTGTTTTAGTATTAATTCGCATTAAACTTAAAGCCCCAATAACACTCTTGCTGTAACTGAATAATATGTCCCAATCTTCATTCTGGTCAACAAATCGTATTATTTTACAATATTCCAATTAATTGATGATATGAATTTCATCTTAACACACCTATTTTAAAAAATTGCAAACATTCAACCAATTGATTTGAAAAGTCTAACGTAAACCTTTTCAAATGTGACTTGGATTTTAAAATATTTTCCAATTCCCTGGACAAGTAAAATAGGTTGTAATAGATAATTTACACAACTGGTAGGACACTTAAACATCTAGTACTTAGAATAAGGGTATTATTTATTTTCTGGAGTTTCAAAGCCAGCAAGAATGTTATTGTCCCTTTAAGGAATATTTGTATTGTTGGGGGAGGACTAGATGGGTAAATATGAAAGCAAATTCTGATAAGTACAATGAAGTAAAGTGGACTCTGAGAATTTAATAATGTACACAGTGCGTAAAATATATGAGTTTACATGAATCTCAGTTACAATTTTTGTTGTATATTTTTTTAAATAGTAACTTATATATTTTAATTTTCACTATCTTAACGATAAATGCTTTACTCCAAGTAAGTCAGTTTTATAAGGCAAGTGTGTTTTTGATTATTTTTTTAGGATATATGTGATAATGTTTCTTTGAATATAGTTTCAACTATGAAACATCTCAAAGAAACATGAGTATGACTGGAGGATTTATAGAGTAGCTCAAAGTATATTATAATGAAGATACTATAATGTTTGTTTAGTTTTATTTTAAATATCATATGGAATTATTATATATTGTTAAACATTTGAGGGATTTATATATTTATAAAAATGTTATACAATTTACATACATTTACTGTTACCTATTGTTAAATATTTGAGGGATTTACATATTAAAATATGTGTTAGATTTATGATATAATGTTTGTTATTTACATGACTGAAGAGTAGGCCGTAGTGCCACTATCCGGGCAAAATATCCGCCACAGCACACTGTATAGCATGCCCTCATTCATTAGCTCCGTGGGAACAGAACACTTACTAGTAAAACCCATTTCATTTTCATCTCAATTTGTCAGACTGTGATGATGGTGCTCTTCAACAGTAGCGGATTATCAGTGAGGCTGATGAGGCTGCAGCCTCATTCCCAAACATTTTGTAAAAAAAAAATATTTAGACTTGTCTGATACGATTTAAAACGCATAGACAACGAATGTTGGCCCTGACCCGAAATTAATTAGGCCCACGCCTTTTTAAATAGGCCCTCCAGAAACTGCCGCCTTGGTGGAGCTTAATCCGCCTCTGCTCTTGAACCCGGTAAACACTTAACCCCATAAACGTCTGGCGTCTGCAACTCATGTCAGAAGTCATCGCTTAATTTAACATTTTCGTTTGTTAAGAGATCTGACGCTTCTGTAGCTTGTTCGTAACTCAGAAGTTCAATACCAGCTGTTTTTTATGCGGTTGTCCCCCTCCACCTCCCAACCCACAATGACAAGTACAGTTCTAAATCTACTCGTATTCTTCTCTCAATTTAAATCACGTATATAATAATGATTAAATGGGTATATTTTAAGTACGGATTTAAAACACAGATAAGAAATATTATTTTTCTTGATTATTGGAAGATCACGAGTTGTAATAGAGCATGAAAACTAAATTGCGTGAATGGGAACCTGTGTATCCAAAGAACACCCTTAATTTGGAAAGCGAAAATACATTCGTTTCAAGATGATCTAAGTCGTCAACATGTACCAAGTTGGGCTCACCAGTAAGTAATCCATAAAAGTAAACCATTCAGAATTTCCATATTAAATGTTTGAGATGATATGTCAAATCTCTTAATATATTTGTAAGTAGTAGAAATTAACGTCACTCGACAATCGTAATAATTATTCATTTCCTTTCACTAGATAGATCCTTCACACGCCCAAACCACGTGTCTTTTTAAATGACATTCTTAAAAGATTCAAACTAAACTCAATTTAATAGAATATATAAGTTTGCTTCCTACCGAAATTTGTATCATTTGGATACAACCTTTTTGCACTAACTTGGGAAAACAATAACGTTATTAATAATAATAATAATAATTTATTTATAATGCGCCTATTACCAATATAAAATACTGCTCAATGGCGCAGTTAACATTTTGTGGATATCACTCATAGAAAAATAAAATTAAATTAAATGGATGATAAAATAAGTAAAAATGCCATGTTATAAAGCTTATAATAAAATATGACATGTAAGAAACAAATTAAAATAGCTAAAAGTAATATAGGATAAAATAGAAACATTACCTAAAACATAATAAAATAAACTCGAATACATGTATTAAAAGCCATAGTAGTCAACAAAAAAGTGTGTTTTTAAATTGCGTTTAAAACTTTCAATGCTATCAGATAGTTTAATTTTGAGTGGCAAGGTATTCCAAAGAAAAGGAGAAGCATAGGAAAAAGAGCGTTTACCATAAGATGTGGAAGGATAAAAAGGTGTAAGCAAGTTGTTATTTTGAGATCGGAGTGTGCGGGGTGGAGTATATAAGGAGATGAGAGATTTAAGGTAATCTGGCGAATTATCTGAATTTAATGTAGAGTACGTAAGTGTAAGTATTTTGAAGGTGATACGGTGTGATATAGGAAGCCAATGTAGATCATGTAGAACAGGGGTAATGTGATCGGGGGGTTTAGTTCTGGTAATGATTCGTGCTGCTTTATTCTGAATTTTTTGGAGGAGGGATAACTTATTTGCAGGAAGATTATATAGCAATGAATTACAGTAGTCCAAACGTGATGTAACAAGAGTATTCACAAGCATTTTACAGGTTTCAGTGTCATTGAAATTTCTTATCCGGCCTATTCTATACAGTTGAAAGTTTATTGATTTACACATTGACGATATATGGTTACCCATGTTAAATTTACTATCAAAATAAACACCTAAATTTCTAACATTATTAGCAGACATTATTAGTTTTTGATTTGATCCAATAATAAGCACTTCAGTTTTATCGTCATTTAGTTTCAGGAAATTGTTTGCCATCCATTCTTTTATTGCTAAGACACAGTTTTCAAGGTTGGAAATATCACTTGATTGAGAGTCTGGTGTGATAGTTAAATATAGTTGTGTATCGTCGGCATAGCAGTGATAGTCTAGATTATGGTTTCTAATAATATTACCTAAAGGTGTAGTGTAAGCTGTAAACAGAAGCGGACCTAATACCGATCCCTGTGGCACGCCAAACTGGAGATTAGCAATTTGCTGTTTTCTGTTATTTAGATATGACGCAAACCAACTTAATGCACATCCTTGAATTCGAAATCGACTTTCGAGTCTTTTCAGTAACACATTCTGGTCAATGGTGTCAAATGCGGCACTAAGGTCTAAAAGAATCAATACTACAGCGTTTTTACCATCTAATCTACACAGAATATCGTTATAGACTCGAAGGAGGGCTGTTTCTGTACTGTGGCCAGTTCTATATGCTGATTGAAACTGATCTATTGCTTTTACTTTTTCGCTTCACCCGGTACTTTTATTGTGTTCTGTAGCTATGTATCACACAGTCAACATTTATCCATATAATGTGGTTATTTTACATGTGATCATGGTTATATACAATGATGTTTTCAATGCGCGACCAGTTGCATATTTAGAGGCACGGCTCCAAACGTTTCGGCTTCAAAGGAATCCATGTTGTTGATACTAAACGTATTAAAAATGAAGAGCAAAAGGGGAGAACGATCTAATTCTCCTTTTCAACGAACCCCAGTTAATGGCGCCATCTGGAAGCAAATTGTATAAGCTTTCTGTGGAACAATCAATTTCGGGTTAAAACGGTCGGAGTAACATCGAACCAAGGTACATCTGAAATGACAAATACGTCCATCATACCCTTTATTTGACCTTAATTTGGTTGAAAAGTGAAAGTCAGTTGTTATATTGGTATTATGATTAGTATTAAACATCATTTTGAAGTTGTAATTAAACCCACTTGTTGTTCAGTTCGCGGAAAACATTCTCATCCAAAAGTTTGGGGGTTTTTTTATGCGAAAAGAGAAAAAATGTGACTTAGATCGTTCTACCCATGAACTCTTCAAATACTTTTACCTTGATGTAATACAAATGCCTTTAGAGTAATGTAAAAAGCTATACATGTACCAAGAATTACATATGTCACAATTCTATGGAATACAATACTGAGCGACTTGATAACGACTAGATATCAAGTATAGTCGGCAACGTTGCTCAATAATAAGCAGGATTGTAGTTCATCGAATTTTATCATGACCAATTTTAAAAGATTCCATAGTCGAGTATAAGCGAAAATTTCAGTAAAATTGATCCACTTTGAACCGAGAACTAAGCTGATGAAAGTTCCGCTTAGCTTCGGTCATCATTACTGAAGACGGTAAGACAAAACTAATAGTTTCGATTATCCATCAATTTAATCGTTGATCACGGAGGAAAGTTTTGCATAATCCAACAAATATCGCAGACTAGCCTTGACATCGAGGGCAGATTATGATTATTAATAGTTTTTAAAACATTTCGGACCTAAAGAAAGAGCTACAATAGGCACACTTCGCTCTTGCATAATGTATGTTAAGTAATTCTTCTTTGATCGCCAAAAGGAATCATTTCTTGCCACATGTGATATAAATTTAAAATAATCAAACACCATGTTCATATTATTGTTCGAAACAAAAACAAACTTTATTTTTATCTGAGCAAGAACCATATTAAATTATATACATTCCGCCACACCACATATATACAAATATTTTCTTTAATCGATGTGAAGAAATACATATATGTTTGCTGTATTAAATTATATCAAATCAACATTATATTCATTATGACATTATTTGGTGAAAAACCGACTTCTCGTGTGCACGAAAAAAAGTTTGTGTACACGAGAAGTCGGTTTTTCACCAAATAATGTCATAATGAATATAATATTGTCTGTTTTTAGGGCCTTAAACTTTGCATTACGAATGTTTATAGATGCATCGATAACTTCAATATCTTTGTTTCAAGAAAACGCGATCGTCCCACATGTTACAGCTATATATTTTTTTTTATTAGATAGGTTTAATATACTCTCAATATCCGGATAAATGATTTTAAGGATTAACTTAAAATCCGTTATCAAAGCTCAACTGTTAGAACGTTTACGGTAAAGTATATTCGAACCACGTGATTATAATGACGTCAGTCTTCGCTGTGTTCCACATTATATTGACGTCGCCTTACGTGAGTAACATCATTGACAAATTGTGAAACAATTTAATCCACTTTGGAATTTATTTAATACCGCACATCGAAAGGCTGTTACTTTTATCCTGGAACAGATCAATTCATTACATTTTCAGGTCTGTAGAACTTTATTTATTTATTTATTCACATAATAATCTATATAGCACCTAAAGGCTATCAGTATTTGAGCATATTTCTATCTTATCTTTAAAGTTATTTCATTCACCACTGCCCATTATGCAGGTCTTTGGATTGTATCTCCATTCATGGTCATTTGAAAATGTAGACTACTCATGTATTTGGGCCTACTTCTAATGTTCTATGTAATTTTTTAATCCCATCGGGCACACATGCACGTCTCTAGTGTTTTATTTATCACTGCCCGTTATTTGAGCATATTTTTATCTTATCTTTAAAGTTATTTCATTCACCACTGCCCATTATGCAGGTCTTTGGATTGTATCTCCATTCATGGTCATTTGAAAATGTAGACTACTCATGTATTTGGGCCTACTTCTAATGTTCTATGTAATTTTTTAATCCCATCGGGCACACATGCACGTCTCTAGTGTTATCTTTATCACTGCCCGTTATTTAGATCTGTAGGCCTATTCGATCCCATATCATATTATTTTAGAGCTAATTTTAAAGAAAATGATAATGTTTTATTTTGTGTTAGAAGTCATTCTTAGTTTGTTGACCGCATGGGTAGTGAAGTTGACCTCACGTACCGGTTGACCTTAATATTGAACCGTTAGTTCATACTGGTCTGAATTGGTGTCAAGGTAATATTTTGGCGTAATATAATGTGCCATAATACATAGTAGACCTAGTTCAAATAAATTCAAGGTCACGGAAGCTACCGGGTGCACTGTCAGCAACAATGTTAATATAATTTTATTAATAATTTTACTTAAAGGACTGGTCTTGTTTAATAAGTATCGATATCGCACAGAAGCTGTCAAGTGCTAGCTTCGTCTGTAACCAGATTATTTTAAAGGGACTAGCACCCTCCATATCTCTGTTCACATTTACTTGGTCAATTAAATAATTAAATTAAGTTTCAGATTAGTATAAGCAGCTAAAATGTGGAAGTCAAATAGAAAGAGATCGACCGTTAAAACTTATTACAAGTAAAGTTCAGCGTCTCAAGTAAAGAGTTGACAGAACACAGTAAGGATGACAAAAATAATATCCCTACACTGAAAGATTGATTGAGCCTGTCGGTGTCCTAACATCAGTTGTTGAAACCTCATCTATCGGTAATGCTTACATTTACTCTAATTCCCCGTCACATATTCCCAGACCCCTGGATGTAATACTGCATACTCTAATATTCAGTTAAAAATCATCCAAGGCTAGTTTATCGATTTAGCCTTAGCCTACTATTAGATGATTCATCCGTCACGCGTAGCAGCAGATTTATAGCAGATTTATAGTGCAGTCATCTTTCTGTAGAGCCATGCAAAACTGAAACTAGAATAACCTCAATAGATGTATGAACCGATGGGGCCTCGTATACTTATGTCAATAAATGTCTTCGTTGCCATAGGGACTACCCAATTATACACTGTCAGACATCCACAACTGCTCCAATTACCTGTCGGCACCCAATATTCCTAAGTATATACTCCACGAAGAATGAGGAGTAATAACCCCTTCAAATGCTCCAATTACCTGTCGGCACCCAATATTCCTCAGTATATACTCCACGAAGAATGAGGAGTAATAACCCCTTTAAATGTTGTTAATAAGCCTTAATTTGAAAATTGATAGGTTTACCGTATTATTGTTTATGATCTAATCTGCCACCGTTTTTGTTTCATGAATTAGTAGGTAACCTTATAATCTATCAGATATATGGCGGAAAGTTTTTGTTTAATTTCGCCAGTTCGATTTGATATTTTGAAACCACTGTGTGGTTCTTATTCACAGAAGGGAGACGCGTTCACACTTTTATGCAGTTTTAAATACAGGTTTCGCTTAGAATATACTGGCCCGCAGCTGCGCCAGTTTTCCAACAAATCAAAAATCTGCAGAAAATATTTTTTTGTGCAAACCTGGAAGAATTTAATTGGTGCCATAGAGGCGGGTAGAATGATTCAAGACCCTTGTTCAACTTCTTACAGATTTCTCCTATAGGTTTGGTTCAAAGAAAAAAAAAAAAAAAAAAAAAAAAAAAAAAAAAATCGCGGGCGGAGACTAATTACGGTACTCACTTATCATATCCGCACGGCAAAAATTTTAACAATTTTATTGATGACGATAATGCCAGTGTTAAATATTTGTCTTTTTAAAGATAGCATCCTACGGAGAAAATGCAGTGTTAAGGAAAATGGATATAAAACCCGCTTTCCGCTTGCCTTCCGTTCATCTGGGCGACTTTGATTTTCTCGGTATTTATTTTAATAATTATAATTTCATAGAAAATGTCTGCCAATGGGATGCACTGTATCGTGTTCGTTATTCAAGACCCTTTCCAGATATTGTCAATCGGTAGTTATTTCTCAATCTGAACTGCACAGCATTGATCATTACCCAGATAATTTTTTATTTTCGCGAGGGTCAGTAATTTCTGAGATTGTCAAGGTCTCGTGTATGCGAATCTCTGTTGTTCTCATAGCAGACGATAAAACAGTTGGCCTTACGTTTTAGGTTTGAGTATTAATACAAGAAACACGCAAATACAAATGTCAAAATAGATAAACTTGTCATTTTTGAATCGTGAATTAAACATACATTATGCAACAGATAAATTTGCCAATTGCACGTCTTTCATAAGGCCTGAGATGTTATCTAAATTATTAATTCGACATTAATTAAATTAATTAACTTATCCAGACGATAATCAACCCTCGATGACTTCCCTAGCCTGCGATATTTACTGGATTACAACCCTATGAGCTACTTAACGTCCATTAACAATTTTGTTTTTTATCGTACCGACTTTAGTAATGATGATCGAAGCTAGACTCAAAATTCAATCGCTAAAATCTTGGTTCAAAGGGGCTCAATTTGACTGAAATTTTCAATAAATTCCCTTTACATTATCTAGTTAATATTTTATACCATACGAGTTACCGGAAGTCTGAAAGCGACTATTATGGTCCGGCTTACATTTTTGGACTCATTTAATTGCGTTTGTTATATCCCAGACCAGCGTTGGTTGTCAAATACATATTTACAATTACTTACAAATACTGGCGGTAACAGTGATCTCGGTTGCGGCGCGTACCTTTGTGGTCACTGGTTACAGTTCAGACGGCCTGAAAGCGGGCCAATCAGGATATAATGCGAGATATGACATCAATTGAACTGATTCCAACTGTTTTTGTCTTTATTACATGGTTTTCATACCTCCAAAATAAATGTGTCGCTCTTCTTCATGTTGATATTCATTCATGTGTGGGTGTCGGTTATGAATAAACAATCGTCTAAATCGCACAGGGTTGTGTCACTGTTACAGCCTCTTGTCTTACAATAATTTTTGTACAATATCCGTGTCTTGGCTGTATATATCTCTTCTAGATAGCGTTTGGACATTACAGCGGTTTGGCCACTACAGATAGCAGATATAACTTCTTATATAGTTTTCCGGTTTTAGTTTTCATAGCCAGATTAATAATCTTCCTGACCCAGCAAATTCGTGTTTGTTTAAAAAGATCCTTGAAGGTTATCTTATCCATAGGTCCGACAACGGACACTCGTTTGCCAATTATTAATTAACATTATAGAGTCTCTTGGTAATGTTTGCAGTCGACTTTTCCTTGGCCGTGCATGGTTGTTTAGGATTGGTGAAATCACATTTTACCTGAGAAATACCCAAAATTACCACCTTACATTCGATAATATTCATTGTCTAACCGATACTTTAAATATTTTTCTTGCTTGGTCAAAACCGATCAATTCCGAAAAGGGACTGAAATAAAACTTAATAAATTATAGGACGAATCACTTGTCCTCCAGGCACAGGGATACTCTTTAACCACTTTGATAGCAACGCTGTTACTGCCAACCAATTTTCAACGGTAAACTTTATGGGTATATGCGTGCGACTCAATATTCAGCCCATTTTTTCCGTATTGCCTTAACATCATATATAAGATATGGGGCGTTTGAAGTCAAAAACCTACCAGAGGTATCTTTGATGTTAAATTGAATAATGTATCAACTATTAGAATTTGAACTGTTTGCTTTGCTAATATACTTTGATTTCAGGCTCAAATAACGTTTGGATTTAGGGTTCTTCAATTATTAAATATGCTTTCATCACAGCTCGTCTTCGAACAGGATGTATTTTATCTAGATCTAAAGCGAATACATACTTATATATGATGGCAGTAATTCGTTTCGGTATGAAATGGAAGATATGATTCCTCGCATTAACTCCCAAGATTTCTCATACATGCATACATGCATCGGGCATTGGTCGGCTATCTTCGCAACAACTTTGTGTGAATTGGGCAGGACGACTGTTATATGGTCACAAATTACCGAGACTAATCGGGCGTCACTCTCGGCCCTCGGGACACTCGAGCCATGGGCTCTACCAGGAAAGGAATAAACAGCGCCAGTTTTAGGTATATAATAAATAATGACGGTCGTTGTGTAACTTGTCCGGATATAATTGCGGATAGTATATATATCTATATGTATAAATTTACAGATGATGGAGTGCAATATCGTTAGGTACCCTTAAAGAGGGAATTTCATATTTTCTAAAAAGTCAAAACATGATTATTTCTATGCATTTTGCTCAAAATGTTGTCAACTCACTATTATACGATCATGGGCATTATTTTACAGATATTAAAATCGCTGACCCAAGAAATAATAACACAATTATCTCCCTTGTTTTCCCATTCCCATCCATGGAATTGCGATCTTCAAATGTTTGAATTTGAAGTTGAAAAATGATATTTTTGCCAATTTCTCAACTGACAATAATAGTGAATTATAAGATTATTCTTTAAAAAGGTAGGAATACGATCATGGGCATTATTTTACAGACATTAAAATCGCTGACACAAGAAATAATAACACAATTATCTCCCTTGTTTTCTCATTCCCATCCATGGAATTGCGATCTTCAAACGTTTGAATTTGAAGTTGAAAAATGATATTTTTGCCAATTTCTCAACTGACAATAATAGTGAATTATAAGATTATTCTTTAAAACGGTAGGACTGTTTATAGATACAATCTAATTTAGGGCTTTATTTTAATAGTACATTTTAAAGATATAACTTAAAAATATGAAATTGGTTTCCCGTATGATTGGTCACAGTTGCAGCTTCGGGCGCACTTTGTGGCGGTTGACAGTGTCTCGAATTCTTCTTAACACTGTCAATTTGGCACACTCAGCTGCCCTGTGATATCTCACTCTGGTTTCTGTAGCCCAGATACCAGCGGAATAAAAGATATCAATAATATGCATGGAATGGCATGCCATATAGACAATCTGTCGGTGGCCATTATTAGTTGAATTAGTAAATATATATATCTATCAAGTTACAGTTATTGGTGAAGTTACATTGGTATTATATTGAAGAGAAAAGTTACTTGCAGAAAATAGTATGAACACTCTGTGAATTTTGTGATATTTGGAACGGATTATTAGTAAATACCTTAAATGGGTTATTATCAGTAAATATTGAACTAGAAGTAAAAATTCACGTTAATGAGTTATTATCAGTAAATATTAAACTATCAGTAAATATTGAAGTGAAAAGAATGTATGTTGAACTAAAGTGTATAGCTAATGTATAGCTATTAGTAAATATTGAGTTGAACTATAATGTATAGCTAATGTATAGCTATTAGTAAATATTGAGTTGAACTATAATGTATAGCTAATGTATAGCTATTAGTAAATATTGAGTTGAAATATAGTGTATAGCTAATGTGTAGCTATTAGTAAATATTGAGTTGAACTAAAGTGTATAGCTAATGTGTAGCTATTAGTAAATATTGAGTTGAAATATAGTGTATAGCTAATGTATAGCTATTAGTAAATATTGAGTTGAACTATAGTGTATAGCTAATGTATAGCTATTAGTAAATATTGAAAAGTAAGTAAAACTTGATCTGTCAAGTTATACTTCACCAATTCAGCTGTGACTAATCATGCCAATAAATCAATATTCCCCAATTTACTCGTTTGTCTTTGATAAATGATTTTAAGGATTAACTTAAAATCCGTTATCAAAGCTCAACTGTTAGAACGTTTACGGTAAAGTATATTCGAACCACGTGATTATAATGACGTCAGTCTTCGCTGTGTTCCACATTATATTGACGTCGCCTTACGTGAGTAACATCATTGACAAATTGTGAAACAATTTAATCCACTTTGGAATTTATTTAATACCGCACATCGAAAGGCTGTTACTTTTATCCTGGAACAGATCAATTCATTACATTTTAACCCATCCCATCCCTCCCACATGTATCTATGTTGCTGTGCTGTCTCTGCGTTTCATTTTATATTTTCAGGTTAATCCGATAATTGGTGTAACACAATTCTACTGGCGTTCCAGTGTTTTACCAGGACAGAGGTTATCAATGCATATCCATGTTTAGCAGTTACTGGTGCTGCTCGTAGGTTCTGTATCCCAGACACCGGCACACTCAGCTGCCCTGTGATATCTCACTCTGGTTTCTGTAGCCCAGATACCAGCGGAATAAAAGATATCAATAATATGCATGGAATGGCATGCCATATAGACAATCTGTCGGTGGCCATTATTAGTTGAATTAGTAAATATATATATCTATCAAGTTACAGTTATTGGTGAAGTTACATTGGTATTATATTGAAGAGAAAAGTTACTTGCAGAAAATAGTATGAACACTCTGTGAATTTTGTGATATTTGGAACGGATTATTAGTAAATACCTTAAATGGGTTATTATCAGTAAATATTGAACTAGAAGTAAAAATTCACGTTAATGAGTTATTATCAGTAAATATTAAACTATCAGTAAATATTGAAGTGAAAAGAATGTATGTTGAACTAAAGTGTATAGCTAATGTATAGCTATTAGTAAATATTGAGTTGAACTATAATGTATAGCTAATGTATAGCTATTAGTAAATATTGAGTTGAACTATAATGTATAGCTAATGTATAGCTATTAGTAAATATTGAGTTGAAATATAGTGTATAGCTAATGTGTAGCTATTAGTAAATATTGAGTTGAACTAAAGTGTATAGCTAATGTGTAGCTATTAGTAAATATTGAGTTGAAATATAGTGTATAGCTAATGTATAGCTATTAGTAAATATTGAGTTGAACTATAGTGTATAGCTAATGTATAGCTATTAGTAAATATTGAAAAGTAAGTAAAACTTGATCTGTCAAGTTATACTTCACCAATTCAGCTGTGACTAATCATGCCAATAAATCAATATTCCCCAATTTACTCGTTTGTCTTTGATAATTTCCATATTGAACTAGGTTGATATACCACCGCCTGATGTAATGGTACCAGAAATGTTTTTTGCACATGCTTTAAAATTATTTCAAAGATTTCATATTTTGTTTGTGTTTGAATGCATGTTAAAGTATTCATTCGCATTAAACTTAAGGAATGTTGTATTGTTGGTTTAGGACTAGACGCGTTGTGAACCCTTTGTAAATTATTAGTCAAACGTGATGATCGTGATGTGACAACAGTTATGTAATCAGGATGTGACAACGTCTGAACAACAGCTTTGATTAACTCAACAGCACTCGACAATCGTGATATTATTCATTTCCTACATGTATACGAGATCCTTTACACGCCCAACCACATTTTTATTCAAACTAAACTAACTACAATGTTTGTATCAACTGGATAGATACAGTCTTTGGACTTATATGAAACAAAAAGAAAACAATAATGTTACTCGTTGAAACTGATCATCAGTGACCCGCGGTGGTTCAGTGCGTAAGACACTGATACGCTTACCTGGAGGTCTATTTTCGAGGTTTTCTTGGGTGGTTTCCCTTCTCCGTGGTTTATGACGGAACTTTGTGCAAGGGACAATTATTTATAGTCTTTCGGTGGGACAAAATATCGTTTACACCCCCCCCATGCCAGTTCCTTTGTTAGAAGATTAATTAACAATTAACGATGCAACAATGGGGTTTAGTTAGGATTAATTAAGGGTCTACCTGGAGATTAAAACAGTTCCCTGAAAGACAGTTCAATTCAATACTATTCCATTTCACATCTTATTTTTTATACATTTTTTATACATTTTTATCATTTTAGCATAGAATGTACAAGTTATCATTTAAACATTTCCCGTAATCATTTTCAATTCACTTACAAACATTTTCCTATAAAATATACATTTTCAGTAATTATTAAATTAAATTTTACAAGTGAGAGACAGCATCTCCGTACTGGATGACGGTGTAATACCAATCTATCTTCCATCTCCCGGTACTTCCTTTCTCTGGGATTCATAGCGGCCGAACACAGATTTCTATACCGTGAAACTGACCAACTTTTAATTATAATCCGTTAAGCATTAACTGTTCGGGGATTAAAAACTGGCATAGTGGGGGGACCCCAAAATATCATGGCACCCGAGTATATTTTTGCATGTACGTAAAAGAACCGTTGTATATTTTCATTTCGATATCCTAACGCCGCTCTCCGGATAAAATCTCCTCAAAGCAATCTGTATGACGTATGCCCGTCTTCCTTAGCCCAGTCGGGGCAGAACAGTAGGACCTTAAACCCCATTTCATTTCCTTTTAATTAATGTACTATTGTTTGTACTTTTTGACATTGTTCATTGAATATATACAATGTTGACACTAATAAAAAAATAAAATTGCTTGCAATTACATTATGTATAAATTCTTTTGGTACTTTCACTGTATCACATCGAGACACCATGTACCAACATAAACCATGTTTATCTGACGTGTGATCATTGTCGGAGACGGATGCTCTCAATGTACGACCAACTGAATATTCCTGTTTCAAACGAATCAACAATGTTGACACTAAAAGTATTGCGAAGCCTTCACCTTAATGTAGTACAATTTATGTAGCTATACCAATTAATTAAAACATACGTTACAATTCTATGAAATACTATTACCAAGCCTAGTCGAAACATCGTTCAGTAATAAGCAGTGGTTGTATTTCTTAGTGTTGTGACATATGAATTTCGGAGTTCAATTTCTAAATTTTATCATAAACAATCTAAAAGATTTAACAGTCGTAGTCGTATATAATCGATCATTCATGCGCTAATAACCCATTTTATTTCCACATCCAAGAACCCCTAAAGAAGCATGTTGAAGTCTATGAATACGGCACTTGTTCTTACTTTGTCTATTATAATTTTTCGAGCTCATTCTGATTATCACGAAAAGGTTTTTATCACGAATAAGGTTTTATCACGAATAAGGGTTTATCACGAATAAGGTTTTTTTATAATAAATAAGGTGGGTTTTTTTATCATAAATAAGGTTTTATTAAGAAAATGCTCACTGTACACTGATCCTATGACCTGCAAGCTAGCGAACCAGGGTGTTACTCACTTAGCCACTGTGGCTCTCGGAGCAGAAAAGTTGGACGTTGAACCCCATTGCATTTCATTTTCCGACTCTTCTGCACCAATCGGACATACGCTATGCCCAGTGATAGGGTGGAAATTTTCATGGGACCGTGACATTTCATCATCGAATTTCAACTGTTAAAGATTATTTTATGTACATAGTAGCTTGTTTGTTTTTTTTACCCATCTATAATACTAGAAACGTTGCTTTGCCAGGCGCTTTGTCCTGCACTACCGGAATAGGGAAACTGCGCTGCAAAATCCCGGGGAACTTGACCAACACCAGACTCCGTGTCCTTCACGACATTTTATCCCGATAACACGACATTATGACATTTTTATCCTTTCTGGATGTCGGGTTTATTTCGTGTAGAGATTAAAATGTCGTGATGTCGGGTTGTCGCTTAATAAAAGCCATCACAACATGATACCAATCAGCCACCATAAGTAACGTAAATAGCAAAGGGCCAAGGTTGTACTTAGAGGGGATCCTTGGTGTTTACTAGAAACACGATTCGGATATCAAACGACTGTGCAACTGACAAGGGTAAATCGGGAACTTTCTCAAACAACATCAGAATCGAAGCCATGAACTCTTACCTTGGTAAGCGAGCCAGTGTCAAAGACAGTCAAAAATGGGTGACATAACAATACATTAGCTACCAGTGACCCTGGAATTCCACGAATATTCGAAATTCAATTCTTAAATTCCGGATGTAACGTCCTTTATCACGCAATATAAACTGGTGATAAGCCAAAATTTACAATGCTCGTATTTATGCAACATATTGATAAAATTAAACGATAAATGATGTTATAACAAATCATTTCATGTTGTTGGGGGTAATGTTTTCATTCCAAATATAAGTGGAGATCAAACAATTCTTATGAATCACCTTTCAAACACAGGTTTAAGACTTGATATAAAAGTGCCCCGTTTCTCATTGTTAGAAAATAGCACTTTGGTTTAAACAGTATTTTATTCAATAAACTGAATCCAGAGCCTATATAAATAATCTCCAAAAATAGAATAGATAAATCTTATATTTCTCTATAAATTAAAAATTCATCGTTAAATATACAACTTTTATTGTTCGAATAAACACCTCGTCGCTGCTGCGAAAGGCCGTCACTTTCAACATCAACTGGTGGGCAACAGACGGGTAGAAAAAATAATTTTTTAAATTACAAATAAACTTTTGCAATGCACTCCTTCATCAAACCTCCCGTCTGGACAAACCACTGATCAATCAACGCAGTCATTTTCTGATTCCTTCAACAAAACAGTATCTTCTGTTAGAGATCAATAATGGCCAATGCAACCATGGGCCCGTTTCACAAAATGTTAACTATGATAAAATGCAAATTTTTGTACATGTACTTTGATTGGATAATATTTGATAGATTTTATAGTGTTAAACCAATCAATATTGAAGCACATTTGGACCTTTAGTTGAGATTTCGAGGAACAGGGCCCTGGCTGGCTTGAACCAACCAGACACCGTCGTCTGTAACGAGAAATATCGCTGGAAAATCGGGATGAGCTTTATCGGCCAATGCAGGGATCAAACACCCGACCACCGGGCTATCGAGCCAGTGCCTTATCCACTTAGCCACGTGATCCCCAGTTCGTTTCTGGAGTCCACATCTGATATTATTAAAGCATCTAAGTGACTCAGGGGTCAACCTAGACTATACAGCCATATACTGATTAACTTGGTTAAATTAAAAAAAAGTTAAATAAACAAATTCTGAAAGATTATATCTGAATGGGCGCCCCTTAAAAGGATAATATCTAAACCAATCAACACCAAGCATGTCTAATTATGTCTCGAATCTTAGAAACCACAAAGCTTTTGACGCATACTTCCGATTGATCTCGTCATCTGTATATTAAGACAATTCACACTACACTAACATCAGTCAGCTGGATCCCTTGTTTTAACATGTTTTTATTATGACAAAGGGGGGAGATGACCTGCTCTCATTCTTCACAATGATTTTATAAGTGTGTTTTAAATTGAATTTTTAATATTCAAGGACTTTTTATTTTGTGTTTTTACAAATTTTAAGGAGACTTTTGATATACACGGACCTTTCCTTTTGTGTGCTTTTACCAGTTTAAAACCAATTAAGTGTAAATAATTGAATTAAATCACAGTTTGTTATAAACACGTAAGTATATTAATATTAATAAAATTGTGTAATTTAAAGATGCATTGTGCAAGACGTAAATCTTCTTATTGCAGATTTTTCGGTTCAGAGAGAAGTAATTTCGACTAAACTTTTCGGCATATTGCTTTTACATTATCTGTTTTTTAACTACTATAGCGGGAACTGCCAGTTCTTTATCTAATCGTCCACAATGCCGATTTAATAATGAAATCGAAGCGGATGATGAAAATCGATGATCGGAGACGACATTATTTACGATCATTGAAATTCGGTGACAAGTAGTCGAAAACCCCGCTGTATGAACAAAATATCCCCCACAGCACTAGTATATCTCCGTATTCATTATTCCAATTTAATGTTTTATAGAACAATAAACTTATAATAAATATTGGGTAAAAGCTTCAAATCCTTCTCAAATGACTTTTTTCGCGAGGAAATACCCATACTATTTTAAAAAATATAATTAAAGAAAACATGTTTGTTTCACGTGCGAAGCTGGAGGGGAATTCATTGCACACAAAAAAAAGCGATGTTGACTTTAATCGCTATCCATAATCCATAAATATCGAGCCTCGTTAAATTCTCGGATAATTCACTGACCACGTCTTTTTCCGTGTTTTTTTTTTATCTCACAAAGTGCTGTACGTGGGGGATTTTGTCAACCTTGCAACTGAAAGCAACTGGCGTTTCGGCAACTGGGAGCAACTGAAAGCAACTGAATGCAACCGCAAAAAGTCGACCTTTCTGCAACTCGTTGCAACTAGCGGCAAATAGTTGCAGTCGACATGAGCGTTCTTGCAACTGAATTTTGTGTCGAGTGGACAGTAAACCCCATTTCTCTCGCTCTTGCAACTGGAGCCAACTCGTTTCCATCGGAATAACATCACGCGATAAGAGACACGTGTCATGTGACTTTATAAATGCGTGAATGGAAGCGAACGAAGGCACCCACTTTTCAAATGTTGATGATGTCGACAATAATAATTATACTAACAGAATTGTAGTAAGACCGTTGTGTTGCTTCTTTTAAGTTATTCGCCATTTTGTTGATCATGTTAAGTGTGATCGCTATCAGTTCTGAGTCGACATAAGCGCTCCGAATTCAGTTGCTCCCAGTTGTCCTCAGTTGCTGATTTGATCGACATAAGCACTCTTGCAACTGACTGCAACTAGTTGCTTTGGGTTGCAAAGTCGATATAAGCCCCGCTTATCTTTTCATCAACATACACATCAAGCGCCTAAACTCTGCACGTAACCCTTGACGTGACGCGCGCAGACATTCCTAATCGTCGGGCTGCCGATTAGGGAACCCATTATATTTTTGCCGTGTATGCCTTCCGTGTTTTAAGGGAATCTAGTACTTTTCTAGTAAGATTGGATATTTCTACTTTCAATATATACCAAAGTTACTATGCTTTTATTTGAAATAACCATCCGACAAATACTTTTTCTGGGAAAATATCTTTAAGCAGATGATTGGATTTATTGATAATTTAACAAGTTAATAATGAGAATTATAAGCAATTATAAATCAAATATAGAAAAATATAATCATATTTGATATGAAGAAATTGACACAAATGGCTCGCAACACTTTTAATATTGTAATATGAACGTATATAAACGGATTTGCATTATCATATATGTTCGGCGAAATATGATGGAAATCTCAATCGAATGGCGCCTGGTTATGCCAGTTTACATTATTGCGAATGCTCTCCATATAAGAATATGCTAGTCTCGTTCTTTGAGTCCCTTGTTACAAATGGGACTGAAACGCATTATTGTAAACTGTTTATTTTGTCTTAAATATTGGATATCAGAAGCCCATCTTTTCCCGATAAGATCACAACATCAATGTCGTATTAAATTGACAAATAATTCGGGGGGGGGGGGGGGGGGTCAATGTAGAGTTAGAGACTTAGCTACTTTATGTCAGTATATAAATAACTAATTTTGAGTTTAATTTTCAAGATGTTGTTTCTATGTATGAAATATAACTTCTGGTAACAAAAGTTAATTCTGTTTCATTTCTTAAATTATGTAATTATTCATAAGCCTTTAATTATGCTGGTGAGAGTTTTGTATTTATTCCTATAGTCTAATATTTCATGCATTTTCGCATTGGATGAATACATGAACTATATGGTCACGATTGCTAAGTGGATGAGACGCAGGTTCGCTAGCTTGGAGGTCGGGTGTTCGATCCCTGCATTTGACGAGAAAGTTCATCTCGATTTCCCCTTGTCAGTGATGCAGAAGGAGGGCCTGACAAGGACAGCTGTCTAGTCGTTCGGATGGGACGAAAAACCGAGGTCCCGTATACGCATTGGAGTACACGTAAAAGATCCCTTGACAGTTGGAATTCGATATAAGAGTAGGCCGTAGCGCCGCTGTCCGGGCAAAATTTCCCCCATTGCACACTGTATGGCGTATGCCCGTCTTCCATTGGCCCAGGTTAGGTGCAAAAGTGTAGGACGTTAAACCCCATTTCATTTCATTTCATATTTTCAATTGTAGAATTACAAAAATCATAATATAAGCGATTGTGTTGGTAAATTATATCTTGAATACATTTCTAATGAATGAATCTATTTTTGAATTTTACTTATGCAGTGTAAAAATGTGTTTGACTTGGTATAGCGGGGGATTTGTCTAGTCTTTTTTTTTTAATAAATATCTTTTGTGAACTATGGCCCCTGATTGTCCAAAAAAATACGCCTTTTTTAGCTTGTGGCTATTCTGGAGGTCAAAATTATTACGCCCAAAATTGGCTAACAAAGTGGCTGCCGCTTGAACGCATATAGTGTACAAAATATGGTATATCAAGGCTGTGTACCCTGTAGAGGTCACAATTTTGATTTGATTTTGATGATACTTGAAATACATGTTTATAACCTAAAGATCTTGGTTCCTTACGATATTTGCGCATATCGGAGGGTAACGTACTAGATTATGGCCCCTGATTGTTCGAAAAATCACCTTTATTAGCTTTTGATCCCTCTGGAGGTCACAATTATTACCCGATTTAAAAAAAAACCCGTTTGATCATATCACCGTTACACTGTAATGAAGGTTCAGTTCGAATTTCATGAACACCGTACCAAAATTGCCAACAATGGCTGCCACTTTTACACGAATACTGTACAAATATTGTTTATCAAGGCTATGGACCGCCTGTAGATGCCACAATTTTAATCTGATTTTGATGAAACTTGAAATTCATGTTTATAATCCAAAGATCTTGGTTCCTTTCGATATTTAATGGTAACTTCATGAATTATGGCCCTTGATTTTAGGAAACATCACAGTTTTTAGCATGTTATCTATCCATCTCTCGAAAATGTAAGCGTATCCGTTGGTTGTTATATAATATTTCTAAAGACTTATTACGTGTTTCGGACCTACGGTCGAAAAAACCCTTCTGACCGCGTTCTGAAACTTCTTGAAATTACCAAGGCCTTCTGATTTTTCCCGAACATAGATAGTTCTCTCAATTTTAAAAATAGACCAAAAGTGACCCACGCCATAACATTTTTAACCGTTTGTCCGCTATATTGGATTTTCAAAAAAAAACACTTTATTTTCGAAACTTTTTTTTGAAGTTAACTCCAAAAGACAATTTTGTATCCCGATTTTGTTTACTTTCGGTTACTATCTGCGGACCTTAGCTTTGAATGACCCTCGAACTTTGTCTACTAACAATTAATATCAAAACTTATACTCCATAATTCATGGTGGAGTGTTTGTGTCTCAGCTTATTCGATACGCGAGACCTTGTTCTTTCTATTCTGATTTTTTAAGTAGATCGAGACATTTGTCCACCAAGCTTCAACTACAAGGATACTTACGCACTAAACTTATAAAATCCTTTAAAAAGTTTTATGGCCGTCATATTGACTTGATTGGTAAATATAACATGTCGCTCTCAGCTATTATTCTTGATATATTTAATTGACGCGTATCCTATTTACCATCTCTCTGATTATGTCTACTACACCGATAACAATGTTCATCACGTGCATTTTGCATACCTATAGTCCATTGGCCAATCACGTTATTTTACCTACATTTTGCCTAGTAGTTTGGATGCAGCGATGGCGGGTGTGGCGCGCCAGGCAGGGTAAGCTTACTCTTCCGGACACCTGTTACCACTGTTTGTTGTGTATTTCGTACACGATGAACAGTCCATTTGCTGATTACACTACTTTGCCTAACTATTTTGCCTATTACGTTCCTTAGGACTTCGATTTTTGCCTAATGGTTTGGATTGTTCGTACTTGGTTTTATTTTATGTTGACGTGACAAGGCGTGACCTTACGTGTCTTGACGTACCGAATTTGCTTATGTGTTCATAAATTTTAGTATTCCATATACATGTATATTCCGACTACTATATCAGTTTTGGCAGATCTTTTCACGTCCATTTTTACAACGTTTGCATTCTGTTTTGTTTTTGTTTTTTGTTGTTTTTTTTGTCAGTTTTTTTTTTATTTTTTTTTTATTTTTTTATTTTTTTATTTTTTTTTTTTGGGGGGGGGGGGGTCTTTTAAACTATAATTTCACTCGACCCCACCCTTACACTACCATACTGTGTTTGGTAATTTTGTTATATCAAGTCGCAAAATAACAGTACTTCTGTTTCAGATTATGGCAACCACGTTGAAATCATCTCTAGCTATATTAATGTTGTTGAATGCAGGTAATTTAATAATTTATTACAATATATCGTTTCTATAATAAAAATATAACACTAATATTTTATTCAATTATCTTCATGATTACATCAAAATTTGTATTTATATTTTTTCCTGGTTACGTTTTATGGGCATAGTATATACATAATATATTGAATTGGGGGGGGGGGGGGGTCACGTTACGTGACTTAAGCGTGAAATTGAGCCCGCATTCAGTCTCCGATTGTGAATTTTCTTTTAAAAAAAACTAGTCGTTTTTGTAAGGGAGACAATGATAGGGTTCCCCATGCGCCGAAAATTTCCCTTACTGAAAGCGGAACTTAACACAGTGAATGTACACGCTTCAGTGTCTCGTCTATCACCTATCACAGTCGTAAAAAATCCATTGTCGATGATTCTGAATAGCAGCAATATTTAGCTTTTTGGTTATTACAGGAGCTTTCGAAATTACACTTACTTTTGATTTAGTATAAATAATATCTCCGAAACACCCCAGTTGCCTACCGTGCGTGTTTCGAAATTCAGTTTCTTGTTCCAGCTTTCTTGAGTATCCCGGGCCGTCAATTAGACGGAGAATCGTCGGTGGTTAAGCGAGACTAATTTTAGAACCAAGGCACGTAACCTATTTTTTGTATAGTGCCCAAATGTTTTGCCCGACACTCGTAACCATTTTTCAGTCTATTAATTATCATTATTGTTATCATTATTTTTCGATTTACATAGCGCTTCATTATACATGGGTTCAAAAACAATTTTTGGAGTACATGTAAATATTATTTGAAGTTAGTTTTAAAGCGCTGGATGGAAGAGGACTCTTAAAGAGTTTTTGGAAGATCACTCCACAGTTCAGCTGCTCTGACGACGAAACCATATTCACCATAACGTCTATTATATTTAGGAATATTTAGGAATCCTCGATATTCTACGATCATTTGAAGAACGAAGGTTGGGTCGCCGAGAAGTATAGAAATTAAAGAGTTCTTTAATATAAAATTGTAGCTTTAAGGTTAGAGCGTATTCTCGAAATAGCTCTCATTTGAAGATGCATTTTCCACGATACTATTCATTCCGGAACTGGGACATAAATTCATCGGTCACATAGCAAAGATTTTTAGTCCGCTTCTTGGGAAATATAGAGCAATCATCTGAATGGAGTCAGCTTTTAAACAATTTATTGGATTGCGATTTTGATGATATGAAAAGAAATTCGGATTTGCCATCGCTAAGTTTTAGCCTCTTTCTGGTCATCCACCCTCGAATGTCATTAAGACAAGACTCTAGTCTACTGATAAAATTCTTGGCAGCAAGATAATTGTTTTGTTGAAAGTAGTCATATATTTGGATGCCATCAACAAAGCTGTGGTTTTGTACCCCATGTCTTCTTATGATTTCACCGATTGGAAGAATGTATAAAAGGAAAAGTAGAGGTCTCAATACAGTTCATTGTGGAACACCTATCCTAAAAGTACAGGGTTGAGACACATACCTATTTATTTCCACCTGTTGTGTTCTATCTTGAAGATATAACTTTATCAATGGTTAAATGATCATAGCATATTTAGTACAATATGACCGTTTATTTAGTGACTATAAATGCGTGGAGCTGATTTAAGGATTGGTATTTAATATATAAATATTGCAGTGTAGTTGTTGGCGTATTAGGAGATAATTATTTATGGTGAGGCACCCTAGCATTGAGGGAAAATACCGCTCTGGTGGGACTTTCCATCCACACGATTTGTTACGGTTGATTTCATAGATCCGCGGTTAATTAGAAGGTGTACGATAATTATAATCACAGACACACATAAAATGAATAAAAGTTTTGGAATTGTTCTTTTCTAAAAGCAAAAATATATAATAGTCAATTGTATTTGAGAATAGAGCATGCATTCTACGTGATGTATCTCGCGCAGTGACGAAATATACCAGTAGTCAGACTGGTAGTAGACCTATACTGTAGTCTGTCTTATAGCCGCAGCAGAACTGTGTTAAAAGATAGTTCACTACCCAGTATATCAATCATATTTAAAGAAAATACAGGTAGTCATTCTAGCTCCTCAAACCTTTCTTTGTAAAGTGCTGTATTTACCTAATCGTGTTGGCATTTATGTTCATCAAAATATAAGTTGCATTACCATACCTAATGAAATGATAATTGGGTCTAATATTGGAAAGTTAGAGTCTCTGTGTTCGGTAATAAAGATCACTGAGCGTGACAACGTCTGATTATTTTAGGCGCCAACAATACTTGTTACAGACTGTCCATATTTGTGTTTCCCAACAAAACTAATTTCTCTGATAAAGTTTCTATTTTAACATACCCGTTTTTGTTATGGTTGTGTTCGTAAGTTCAAAACCATATTTCTTTTTTGTTTTTTTAGGAATGGTGGTGGTATCAGTGGATGTATACGGTTGTTATCATCAACCCGACTCGCCATGTTCTAATTTTACTATAACTTGTCAGGGTAGTGCACGTATTAGAATGTATAACCTGCAGTACTATACCAAACCACCGAGTACCATCTGTCCACCACTACAAGATGAAGATGATTGTAACACGGGTCTATGTTGTACCAGGAATTCTAGTGATACGCCAGTACCATTCAGTCAACAAGAAAGTTTATCTGTTTATACAGCTTGTACTAATCAACAATCCTGTACCATCACCTCTCCTTATACTCCAAATAGTAATAGAAATTATCATTTAGTACATTATGGTTATCATTGTACCCCTGGTGAGTAATCCAAATGTAGTAATCATTTAGTGGCAGCTAGTAACTGGGTAGATTAATAAACTCTAAGAGAGAATACTCTTCGATGTTTCGTCTTCATAAATCAGCAGTCGTTCCATGAGTATGTGGTATAGTTTACCAATTATAATAATATTTTAATTATTTAATATTTCATGCAGTATCTTCTAAAAAAAATACTCCCACCACATCTTCTAGATGTGTGCCCGAAAAGAAAGATAAATGGCGCATGTGGCATACTATGTGCCCAGAAGATGTAAAACGAACATGTTGATATAATGAATGGAATCTTAGGATAAAATTGGTCTTCTTTTTTTTTTATTTAAAGATTTGTATATTACTACGTGAACAATTTTCGTTTAAAGTTTTATGTTCAATGTTTCTGGAGAGAGAGAGAGAGAGAAGAGAGAGAGAGAGAAATGTGGTTTAACGTCCACTCCACACAAACTAAATCATTTTGGGTAAAATTTTATAGAGTTGTCGAGTTATCGTTAAATGTACAGTTAGTTGTCTGGGTTATTGTTAAATGCGTAGCTTTAACATGTTATAATTTTAACCATTTATCCGAGGCATCATCGTGAAATGAACGGTTTTAATCTAAGTTATCGTCGTTAGTGCAGAAATTAGCTACACCCCAACCCACAGAAAAAGCACTTTGGCATTTTATAATTTCTTTAACATGACAATGTGTTACAGAGAACCGTATCTATAACATTAGAACAACTAGTACAAAATCAAGTGAAAGTGAATTTTTCTACCTGTATTATGGAGATAAAGCCCCACCATCTACAGACTCATCATGTTCTTGTACTATAACTGGTAATGCGTATCGTATCCTGTATATCAGCTTAGGTGTTGAAACATGCCATAGAGTACATGTATTAGCAGACCAACAACCTTTATTTAAGTGCACGGGGAAACCCGTGTTTATTCCTACGAGAACTAGAGTATATCTCCAATCCAAACAACTCCAGATCAATATCAACCAATACAAACACAGCTATGGTGATGCCATATTGATACAGATGATAGGTACGACATATTTTATAAAACACTTTTATGGCAATTTCGTTTTATTTGTCTGTACTACACTAGGATCTGGAAGAGATGTTATGTAACCTGCGTTCTGGGTAGCATGAGGAATTAGTCAATGAAACCATCTGCTACGGCGACTTCTTGGACTGCGATGCACGGAACTGTCGGTAAACCACTAGACACGTCAACGCCGCTGATTGATCAATCAATGTCTGACGTCATTGGGTCACAAGCCTCTCGTACGACCCCAAGTACAACTGACCAGATCTTCATGTAGTGTTGGCTATCGACACGGAACAAAATATAGATCTGTACTTTTATCAGATTGAGTAAGCTACTGACGTATCTAGAAATAATATGACAATATGAGCATTTACTGCTTCAATCAACTCTATGATTGATATACAACTTTCTTTGGTTACGGCATAAGAGATTCAAAACTGCTGTTTGGTATCAGGATTATATTTAGTATCAGTACCAAGTATAATCAACAAAGGGTATATTTAGATTCACTAGTATACACATTATGTACATATTTAGTACAACATGGTATACAAATAGTATCAGGAACGCATTGTTCTCGTAAGGTCATAATGTTTATGATGCCATTTTATTGAGGGTGGGCTGAAGTTCAATTCGCGAGTTATGGGTTGGCCCCATCCATTGCGCATGTGACTAGCATGAAACAGCTTAATATTATTTCTACATATGCAATTCGTGGGGAATATGTTATCATGAGACAGGCGAACATTTCACTAATATCTGTCTCATGAACATTTTCTGCTCTATTTGTTGCTGGAACAGGTCCGGTGAATGTGACATGTGATTGTGAAAATGTCGGTGAGTATATATTGTACTTATACAGTGTCTATATATTCAGATGTTCAACTAATATGGCAATATTTGACGATGAGAAGAAACAACTGGTATGGGCTATTTCTTACCATCGTTTCTTTTCAATAGGAAATTATAACGTTGATTAAGTTAGCTACGGTTGAGAGTAATTTTTGTTAGATCTTACGTGCGTAAATTTTGAGGATATAACTTTCAATTTGTGACATCACTATGTGAGTTTCTTTGTCGTGTTTTTGTTTTATCATAACTGGAAATGTAATGACCTTCGTTGTTACAGTGATTATTGGTCCTGACCGGTCATGTCTTTTCTTATTATAGTTAAAGGTGAATGGGGTGAATGGTCTTCATATAGTCCATGCCCTGTGCCATGTGGTAGCGGAAATCAGACTAGAACTAGAACATGTAACAAACTTGCAGATGATGCTACAAACTGTGATGGCATTTCTAATCAAACCATATTATGTAACCAACTGTCATGTTCGGGTTTGTATTTTTATATTTTCAACATATTCTCTTTATATATCTTTTGTAATTTTAAAATTTTATCAGTTTTTATGAAGACTTTATTACTCAATCAGAGTGATACCTGATTCTGCACAGTCGCCGTTCTTGTGTCTTGAAATTTACTGGCTGACCAGATGAGATGATGTTTAAAGCTAATTTGAAATTACATGTACTGGAATATTCCATTTAATTCTGATCTATCTAGTAAAAACAGAGAGTGTTTGTCACTACATATGTATTGAAATATTCGATATTAAGAAAAAAAAAAACAATATTGAACTCTTTCTGCCACCGTTTGTTGTCAGTAAGAATTTGTAACGTTGATGATGTTAGCAACGGTTGAGGGGTATTTTTGTTAGCTCTTAAGAGCGTAGATTTTGAGGATATAGTTTTCAATTTGTGACATCACTGTATGAGTTTCTTTAATGTGTTTTGTTTTCTTCAACTGACAATGTAATGGCCTTTATATACGTACACTATACGGCTAACATTCGTTGTTACAATAATTATTGATGCTGACCGGTCATGTCTTTTCTTATTATAGTTAAAAGTGAATGGAGTGAATGGTCTTCATTTAGTCCATGTTCTGTGTCATGTGGTAACGGATCTCAGACTAGAACTAGAACATGTAACAACCTTGCAGATGATTCTACAAACTGTGCCGGCATTTCTAATCAAACCATTTTATGTAACCAACTGCCATGTTCAGGTTTGTATTTTTTTTTATTTTCAACATATGCTATATACATGTCATTTGCAATTTTATTGGGTTTTTTTTTTAAGACGTTATAAATCCATCAGAGTGATATCTGATTCTGCACAGTTGTCGTTCTTGTGTCTTGCCGTCTCATCCAGCAGAGTATAATAGTACACGCAGAGTGAATGTCACTTTCTATCAATACTGACATGTATATAGCTCTTGTTTAAGAATATGTATCATGTTGTTCGTCACGGTTCATCTGTACAAGTCTGGGTTTAGTTTCAGATTTTCAAAACCAATATTTCACATGATAATGTTCAGGTCAAGTTTTCCACAAATACTATTTATTATTACCTCAGCGTTCCATTTGAACATAAAAACTTATATTAATCAATATCTTAGCTTGTCTACCATATCACCTCAGGAACGAACACATATCTTAGGTTCAAATCCACCTGGGATTATAATCGTGGTGTCTAAACATGCAATTTCAGTTTGACTTTTTAAACGGAAGACAGAAAACTTTCAAGTTGGAAACATATCGGTTTATATAAGTTGGGAAACATATCTGTTTATATAAATTGAGAAGGATAACAACAATCGCCATAAAATATTCTATTCCTTGATCCTGCTAATGTAGGTTTAGACAAAAAGCTGTGATTTAAGTGTTTGCTTAGTGCAAATTTTGAAGATCCAAGAAAGTCGTCATATCATATTTGGCGGAAGAGTTTCATGCCAAAACTGCGAAGCTGCGTTAGTAAGAATTTACGCAAATGTTGGTGCTTTTGTCCGGGTAGCCCACATCTATGTCAAAGCTGCTCCAAATGTGCCGGGCTACCGGAACTTTACCGAAATTTAGAGAGCACATTGAAAATATCTATTCAATTCTATAATGTATCTGTGCCTCCCTGTTTCCTATTTTGTCATGGGTATACATCCATTAAATAATCAACCTGTTTACGGGGAAAATTATTGCTCAAAAACATTGCATCATTAAACTTTTATAATTTGTAAAATCTTGAACACCATGTTATCGTTTATTAAATGAGATTCATGGTGTCTGGAGTAACTGGATCAGTATGGTAACTGTTCTGTTACATGTGGCCAAGGAATACGGATAAGGACCAGGCGATGCAAAATAGATCCACTAACAAATGACGATGATAACTGTACCGGTAATGCTTACGAGAACATGCCCTGGTTCGTAGAAATGTTCTACAGGAATTTGCTAACTATAATTACGACCTGGTAACATTCTACAAGATTTTGACTTTCATACAACACAAACTGGATCATTTCGTGAGTAAACATATGGGTTGATTTTATTTCAATAATTTGCTTTGGGAGGAAACCGGAGGACCCGGGAAAATCCACGGGACCGAAATGCGACCCTACTCCTTGTCACGTTTAAGTAGGGGATTCATACCACGAAACTTGACCCAATGACAGATTTTGTAATTTCGTGCACGCGTGCCGACAGACCCCACCACAAAACTCAGAACCAGACAGTGCAACAACCCAACACCGATAAATGAAGGGGCTAGTTGCACTGCTCCGTCTTACATGAACCTGCTGTGCTATATTTCTACTTGGGCGGTTATGTATTATAAATATTAATTTTTATTATATACGGGTTGTTTTCTAAATGTCAATGTAGCATGGTATATATTTACAGGGCTGTATGTATTATGGATTGTCCCAGGTGTTGCAATATTGGCCATCCTTGCATTCGCAATAATATGGTAAGCTAAACAAAGATTAAAACATTACAAAAGATATAAACATTATAAAATACGGGCCCGTATCTACAGGGGGCGCGGGAGGCATACCCCCCCACCCCCGCGCGTGAAATGCTGCCACCCCCCTCAGAAATTGCTAACAATCATTACAGTATACATAGTTCCTTATATTAACCTAAAAAAGCTAAAAATATTTTGTTTGAAAACTTATTTTAAAATGCTTATAGAGGCCTAGGTAACTACATAGCATAATGATTACAACAGTCTGTTAGAATGACCTTTCCGAAAATTTCCTCAAAATGTTCGAAACCGAAAGGTTATGCCCACCCCACCCGCTTAATGGTGTCTAGATACGGGCCTGATAAAATACTGCCATTATTATAAAAAAAAACTGTCACTGCTTTGAAACTAAAGTTATAAAATTATTTCATTGGCAGGTTTATCCGATCAATTCGAACTCGAATCAATACTGCCAGAGTTTATGACACAACATCACGACAGTCTACTGATAATTCTCCCAACCATGTGTATGCCGAATTCCAACCCCGGATAATTGACGATGATCACGTGTGCTCACCTTACCTGGCGCTCGTAAACACGACCAATGAATATGTACCACTCAATGCAGTAACCAGGGATGACGTACATTATCGGGTATTACAACCACCGAGGGGTAATAGTAATCCAGCCTCCTTGTCAAACGTTTATGTAAGCAATTAATCACAGATTTATCAATATCAATTCAGACCTCGTGCTGCTAAATAATATTCATCACTCGCCACTAAGACCAGGGTCAAAGGAAATCTTGAATCGAAATTGGTTAAGTAATATCCAAAGGCAAGTTTAAGTGAGAAAACTCTACTTACCGGTAACTTTAAGTAACTCTATATGAGGTACTGTAAAAGTTAGTCGTGGTTACTGTGGCTTCTTGTGTTCAAAGCACATAATGTAGTTGCAGGCCCATATAGACGACTGTTTCGGAGCAAAGACTGATTTGATCCATTTGACTTAAAAGCTACAAGACTTTGTGTCATTGGTAAGATGATGTAAGTTTACAATATCTGACATACTACCATTATTCGATATCGTCAATTGAAATCAATTAAATCTATCACAACTTTACTGTTCCTGCAAAGGATGGGTTCTATCATTTATAGTCATAATATTTCCATGTCCTGCAATAAGATATTTCTACAAACATTTTCAAAGCAGTGAAAATGTTTCCAGCGCGTAGAAAAGGTTTTTCATTGGATTTGCTTTACCGTAGTTCTCAGTTGTATTGCTGAATGAATCTTTCGTATAGGTACATCGCTAGAAAAAGGTATAAATTAACGAATGGCACAAATAGGCCATCATAACGTTTTTAGGACTTCGAATTTTGCCAAATGGTTTGGATTGTTCGTACTTGGTTTTATTTTATTTTTATCTTATTTAGATACATTTCAATATTCATACTTGTTGTTGTTATTTCTATGTATTACCGTGTTATTGTATGTAGTTAGTTGCGTATAAATATCATGTTAATGCTGATATTAATTGCTAGATGTTTGTACTTTTGGATATATTAAAATATTTGTTTTGTGTGTTAGCTGCTTAAAGAATTATTATATCTAAATATATTACTATGTTATTGTTTGCATGTGCTTGCTGGATATCTAGGTATATTACTATGTTATTGCATGTACATGTAGTTGGTTATAGTATTAGATATATTACTTTGTTTGTATACTGTTTATAGTATTGTTATATAATATGTATATACATGTGTGTTATTGTGTGCAGATGGTTACAACTAAATACTAAATACACTATTGTTATGATTTCCAGGCGCGGATCCAGGGGGTGGCCCAGGGGTCCGTACCCTCCACCCCCCCCCCCCTCACTCCGTCAGCACCTGTGACATCTAGGCGTTTTAATATGTTATTGTTCATATTTCTGGGCTTGTAATATTATCTAGGCGTTTTAATATGTATATACATGTGTGTTATTGTGTGTAGTTGGTTACAACTAAATACACTATTGTTATGATATCCAGGCGCGGATCCAGGGGGTGGCCCAGGGGGCCGTACCCTCCACCCCCCACTCCGTCAGCACCCGTGACATCTAGACGTTTTAATATGTTATTGTTCATATTTCTGGGCTTGTACTATTATCTAGGCGTTTTAATATGTTATTGTTCATATTTCTGCATGGGCTTGTACTATTAATTTGTCTAGAGCTCCGCAGAAGCAATTTTGAGAAAATTTACACTTAAAACCCTAAAATTTTGTCTTTCATCGACAATGTCAACATAACCACAATAAAAGATACATGTTTTTGTTATTGGCGTAGTTATTTATGTAGTTATCTCCGTAGTTGTTAATTGCACGTCATTAAATGGATGATCTGGGCCCTGTTTCTCGAAATCTTAACTAAAGATAAAATCCAATTTTTAGTTGATACTCCGATTTTGATTGGCTAAGCAATGAAATCAGTCTAATATTATCCAATCAGATTATTAAAATTTAGATTTTATCTCAGTTAAAATTTCGTGACACAGGCCCCAGGTTTTGAGCGATGAGGATGTGGGTTGAATTTTCATGGTCTTGATATCCGTAGATAGAAAAAAAGAGATGGGGTTTAATGTCTTATTGTTGTACTACGGCAGTTCTATATTTAAAAAAGACGCGGGGAAATAAATATATAGCACCACGCCCCCTCTAAACTACGGCTACTTTTTGGGGAGGGGGGGGGGGTAACATGGAGAGTGTTTGATTGGTGCATTCTAGTGACTATTCATTCAATCACCCAACCACGTCATTTCTTTTAAGAACATGCTGTTGGTCTAACGCCTTGAAAAAAGATACATTTCCACAAGAGTAGAGATCCCGAATACATAATCGTTGATTGGAGAATATGTACAACCAATCACAAACTTTGTACTCATTACATGAATGAAGGTTGGCTTAAGTTCGGTAACCTTTTTACTGAATGACGACATCCGGGTGCCACTGAGTCGATCTGTGTGGGAGGTTTGTCATGTGGTGAGTTTATCAGTGACTTTGGGTCCTGATTTATACTTTAGTATACGTTTGTGCAAGATATCCCATTGTAAAGGGAGGCTCCACGTTCCCAGTTAGTCTCAAATATAATATTACCTGTGTTTACGGTTACCCGACCTACCCTATTACCCACAATCGCCGACTTTAAACTCGGTTCTCATTCTCAAGGCCCAATAACTCGGTCTTGGCTTGATTTTCTCTAAGTAGATTTCCAACATTGAAATTTTAGTATTATTTACAAAAACATGCTAGCAGATATATTATAAAAATACTAAAATTTAAAAAAAAAAGCCGACCGATAAACCGACCAAGCCTATGTTTTGGATTAGGGCTCTTTGGTATGTTCTGTATCCAAGTCACCGTAAACACAGTATTTTTTTCCTTGGTCTTATTGTGGAGCCACAGGGGCTCGGTGGGCAAGCGTTTACCTTGCTAACTATGAGGCTTCGACATCGACCCATATGCTGCCCTGGCAGACAACTAGTTTGAACCACACCAATAGATGAAAATTCAGTTCTTTGATAAACTTTTTTTTAAACTTTATCAAGGTTGGCGTAACATTCCTTGATAATGACGTAATGGTAAATTAACAACGCGTTCGAACAATGGGAGAAAACTCGCATCAACCGATTTCACACGTCTGGACACAGATGGAGGCAGACCACCATTAAATTCCACCATCTCGGTACCCTTCTATCTCTGTCTCTTTTCTCCCCTTTTGCGTGCCTATTTTTGTTGATTTTTTTGGTCTAGAATGGACGAAGAGGGTTTGAATTAATATTTTCTGCCATGCTTTGGTAAATATTTATGATTTTGTGGCGGAAGGATAACAGTATTATGAGGTTGGCTACGGTGATATGTACGGCAACTAGATACATGTTTTTAGTATGCTTCTTCAAGTTCGTGTATCTCAAACTTTTGGTGGTCAACCCCATACAAATTTTAGTGCAAAGACATGTTCCTCTGTCTGTAGTGAAAACCATTCAGCCCAACGAAAATTTGGGGAAAATTTGGAGGTGGGCAAAGTGTCCAGAATTATCATTGAAGTCAATGGGGGAAATTAATGGTGGTCTGCCTCCAGATCACCAAATACGGTTAAGTTATTTCTGGCCTTTCTCTCCCTTCCCCCTTTTGTATGGCGATTTTTGTTGACTTTTTGGTGTATAATCGAAGGAAAGGGTTTGAAAATACATTTTCATTAATAGTGCTCATATGCGTTTATAATGGAAGAGCTGCTCATTTCCCGAAAGCCCACATTTTACTTGCTGCAGAACCCCCTCTAGTTTTGCGTGTCACAACTTGCCACGGTCCAAAGGTGTTAATTCCTACTGCTGAAGTAAATGGTGGTCCTACAGTTAACCTGTCCAGAGGCAAATCAGCTATTTACTGATACTCAAAGTTTCTTCTAAGTGTTCTACAAATCACACAGTGATGTATCAACGAGGAAATTGAGCATGTTACTCCAATAATCCATAATCCTTCTGTACGAATGGCAACTGCTGTTAAATGTCTCCCTTGATGTTTTATTAACACATGGAAGTGAAGTATAATAAGCAGAGATGCATGATGGTTTTTCGGGGGGATAACCGGTTTGAATTCAGCAGTTGTCGTGTCCATTCAGTGGGTATCCATTTGCTCACTAACGTGTAGCTCGCGTGTTTGATCCCTTCATTGGCCGAGAAAGTTCAAAAGTTCATCAAGTGGAGAAGGACAGGAGGGGGGGGGGGGGCAACAAGGCACAATATATAGTCGTTCCAATGGTAGTACGATATAAATGAAATGAAAGGGGATGCCGCTGTCCGGGGAAAATTTCCACTATACCCCACTGTATAGCATGTCAGTCTTCATTAGCCCAGTCGGAGCAGAACTCTAGAACGTTAAACCCGATGTCTAAAGTTATCGCTTAATTTAACTTTGTCGTTGAGTGATCTAACGCCTTTGTCATAATTCCTGTAGCTTGTTCAGAATTTGGAAGTTTTGTGTTGGGGTGGGGGGGTGGTGACCAGCTGCTTCTTCTCCACAGTTACCTCCCCCGTCCCTCAACAACCAGCAATGACAAGCACAACACTAATCTACTCTTAAATAGTATGTACATAAGGACTGCACTACACGCAACACAAAAATCTACAAGATTATCCTGCCGACAAGAAAGAAAAACAGACATTGCAAAAAAATAAACAAATATCAAATCCAGGTGAATGGATCCGGGGGCCAGCCGTAAGCATCCACTGCGCTGTTCAGTTCCGTGCCTTTTATGGTACAAGCGTCACTAAAAATTATTAACAAAGGAAAATTTCAAATGTTTAAATGAGTGTATTTCAAGTCTGGATTTAAAACATTGAAAAGAAGCAATACTTTTCATGATTACTCGAAGATCGTGAATTTTAATGGGGTATAAAAAAAACTAAATTGTTTGAATGCGGGGTGTTTAGAAATGGGAACCTGGGTATCCGAAGAAACCCTTTAGAAAGCGACAATACATTCGTTTCAAGATGATCAAAGTCGTCTTGGTTAGTCCACATTGCCACACGCAATCGGTATGTATCGGATTGGGGTCACCAGTAACCCATAGAAATAAACCATTCAAATTTCCATATTATAGCGGGAATTTCATATTTCAAAACATAATTATTTCTTTGTCATTTGTTCAAAAGACTGTCAATTCATTATTATACGATCATGGGCAATATTTCCCAGGCATTGAAATCAGTGACACAGGAAATAATAAAACAATTACCTCCCTTGTTTTTCCATTCACCTCGATGGAATGGCTATGTTCAAACGTTAGAATTTGAAGTTGAAAATTATATTTTTGCCAATTTCTCAACTGGCAATGGTGAATTATAGGATTAATATAATTATTCTCTAACTAGGTATGACTCTTTATAGATACAATCTATGTAACTTAAAAATATGAAATTGCAACTTTATATTTGGTAATAGCACACATAGTTGAGATGATATGTCAGATCTATTAATACATTTATAAGTGGTAGATATAAATTAATACAACCTCACTCGACAATCGTAATAATTATTCATTTCCTTTCGCAAGATCCTGCACAGACTCAAACCACATGATCCAAACTAACTCAATCTTATATAAGCTTTGGAGACAGGGGGGAGAGAGTGAGAGCGAGGAGAGAGAGAGAGAGAGAGAGAGAGATGGGGTCCACTCTTAAAAGATTCAAATTAAACTCAATCTTATACAATGAAATGACCCTGGATACAACCTTGGAGAGAGAGAGAAGAGAGAGGGAGGGGTTTAATGTCCACTCGACACAAACTAGGTCATTTCGGGACTAACATATGGTTTAATTTTATTTCAGTAATTCGCTTGCGCGTAGGGGTCTTTAGTGGTGGGAGGAAACCGGAGTACCCGGAGAAAGCCCACGATACAGTGCCCGCACGCTATCCATTGGGCGACCCCCCCCCCCCCCAACAACTTTTGGACTAACGTGGAAAAGAGAAACGTTACAAGTTGAAACTGACCAAACTGGTGTTGTGGCTAAATGGCTAACAAGCTGGTTCGCTAACCTTGAGGTCTCGTATTATATTACTGTGTTAACCGAGAGATTTCTTCATCTGGATTTTCTGGCGTAGTAACTCTTGTCAGTGATGGATAAAACACAAGATGAGACGAAAACACAAGATCTCATGTACACATGGCAGTTGGAATTTGATATAAGAGTAGACTCTAGTGCTGCTCGTCGGTCAAATTGCCCCCATAGCACACTGTTTGGCGTGTGTCCGGCTTCATTAGTTCAGTCGAAACGGAACCGCAGGCGATAAACCCCTTTTCATTTTCATTTTAACACCACAAAATAACACACACACGGATGTATGCTAGATTCTTCTGTTATAGTAATTATTAATGTATCATTTGACCACGTGTACCAACATGATTCATTTGGTCGTTTTACATGTGATCATTGTTATACGAGGATGTTTTCAATGCGCGACCTGTTGCATATTTAGAGGTATGGCTCCAAACGTCTCTGCTCCAAATGAATCCCCGTTGTTGATACTAAACGTATTACGAATGCATTTACCTTAATGTAATATGTAATGTAAATATACATAGCGCCATAAAAAAACACATCACATACGGGCCCGTAGCCAGCTCATAAAATTTGGGGGGATACGGAATGGGTTTTTTTTTGGGGGGGGGGGCTAAGGAATGTTTTGGAGGGGCTGAGGATGTGGCCGGCTAAGAACACTCCTAAGAAATCACTATCTTTGGCGAAATATTTGGTGGGGGGCGCTAATTCGATTTGGGGGGGGGGGGGTGGGGGGGGGGGGTAATTCGATTGGGGGGGGGGGGGTAAAAGTACGGCAAAGATGGTTAATTGTCAGTAGCACGTGTGTCCTCCGCTGGCTCTTAAGCACGCTGTGCAGCACAATTAACCATCTTTGTCGTACTTTTGGTTTTGACCCGTCTGACTTTGTACCGTCGATTACAGATTAAACATCCATAAGTGTACAAATGTGTTGTTATTGATGTGTTCCCATTTGCATATTGTTCACAATAAGAAGCAAAATAAATAAAATATGTTCACATTTTGTTATACGAAAAACTATTTGATGCGTTTTCTATGGCGCTCAGTATATGAACTGTTGGTATTTGATGATATTTTTTCTGTACCTTTGGCGCCCACACAAGTATTATGTGAAAATGAAAATAACTTCTTAATTTTCAAATATATTCCAAAGTTTTGTAAAACTACATACCAGGATTTACCCCTCTAGCAACCTTATTCCGGGTGTAATACCCTTTAGCACTTAATATAAACCAAGAATAGCCAAAACTAACAATACTCACATTCATGCAATATAAAATCAAACGATAAATTATTTAATAGCACGTCATCTCCTGTTGTTGAAGATCGAGACATTCTTATAAACCACTTTTACAAAACCTTTTAAGACTTTCGTGACTAACATAATATGGTTTAACTTTATTTCAAAAATTCGCTTGCGCGTAGGGGTCATTAGGGGTGGAAGGACCCGCGAAAAAAAACGCTCCTTGTCACGTACAACCGGGTTTCAAAACCACGCCAACTGACTCAATGACAGATACAGTGCGCGCACGCTAACTATTCGGCCATCCCCCTACCTACATGTAAGTATTGATATAAAAACTATTTTCCATAGTTAAAAAATGGTACTATGGTTTAAACACCATTTTATTCAATAAACTAAATAAAGGGCCTATATAAGTCCCCCCCCCACACACACACACACACACAACACACACCAAAACAATATAATAAATCTTATATTTACAATAAACAATATATATATGTCATGCAGAGTAATACTAAGATATATATATATATATATATATTACATGCACATATTCCTGTTTAATTATGAATTGAAAACAAAAAGAAACCCCGAAAAATATTACATTGGATAATCATATTTTCAAATGTCAGAATCTTTTACTGTCTGTAATGTATTGTTGCATTATTTCGAATATTTTAGAATATCCCGATTGAGCTCGTGTGGTATATTTAGTTTATGTATGTAGATGATTGGACCTGTGGTTAAGATGCCATATAATCTTCGTATGCCCCGCCTTACAGATGATAAATCCCGAACAAATAGTATAAATATGGTCATGAATAACACGGTTTATATATTATGTATGTATGCCATATCATTAACGGAAACATTGTCTATATAATTACCAAACGACATAGAAATGTTTAAGCGTGCCATATTTAATTCTCTCACACTCCAATGTTCATATTATAATAATTAGTTATCCATTGGCTGTCAGAAATATGCATAACACAAAAATACATTTTGTTTAATTATGACAAAGCACAATTTATTGAAGATAAACATACACAAACTATCCGCAAAATCCAGAGCTTTTATATGTTAATTCCTCCTTGCCAAAGTGGCTGAGTGAGTAAGGAACTGGTTCACCAACGAAAAGGTCGGTCGTAACCCGTCTTCCGTACAGAAAAGTAGGACGTTAAACCCCATTTCTTTCATTTCATTTTTGCCATTTGTCTTTATTTTCCTGTAACTATATGTATATACAAGCACCCATTACATATTATTGTAACAGGGTCACAAGTACCGAAGACATGTTGCTGACAGTCCCGCATGCCTCTGTGGTCACTTCTTTGAAGATCCTGATCACTACCTTTTGCAATGCTCTTTACATTCAAAGGAAACCATAGACAAATTACAATACAACCATAAAAACATAAACTGTCGCTTGTTCGGATCCACAAATTACAGTACCGATGTAAACAACAATATGTTTAATCAAGTCCACAAGTTTATTGACATGTCAAACAGATTTTAAATTTAGCTCATTAACAGCTTTATTTTACAGTATTAGTTTTAATTAACGTGGTGATTTAACCCATAATATATATCATACATTGCTATATTTCTTATTATATATGTCTTATTATATTTAGGTATGTGTTTGCCATTTTAACTCTGTATATACAACCATTTTGTTCCTTTGTTATAAAATTATGTATGTATATTATCTAGGGAGAGGGGTTTTACATAGGCTAAGCCTGTTTTAATTCCCCAATCCCGTTCAGACATTCTGAATAAATTATTGTTTATAAAAAATAAACGGCTTGGGGTGAGCGTTTAGGAGGGGGTAAGCTTTTCAGATTCTGCTTCCCCTAACATTTATCGAGCCTATGGCTACACCCCATACCCCCACAACACAACCCCAAACAATTACCATGTCCATGCACCACTGTTAATCATGTTGATAAATTTAGTTTTTATATTACATATTTTTACTTTAGTAGAATGGATTATATCTGAATAGTCATCGCTTAAGAAGTATATTCCTCGATCCGCCAATCAACATCGAATATGTCTAATTATGACGCAAATCTTATAACCTACACAACAGACGTATACTTCCGGGTGGTCTGGTCGTATATATGTAACAAGACAGTTCACACTACACAAACCAATCCATTGTAACACAGCTTATTATAAAGACGTAAGTATAATTTTACTTAATTGAATGGTGTCATTTAAAAATACATTATGCAAAAGTTAAATCTTCCTATTACAGGTTTTTCTTTTGGGCCTGGTATGTTATATAATCTACTAAATACACATTTATTAACATCACAAGATCATTATCAACTCTCGATGCCATTTGGTCGATACGATTTTAAACCGATTTAAATCCGATGTGCTGTTCAACGGCCGCTGATAACCGAGGCTTTGTTTATTATTGTAATAACAGCAACAATGACGATCAAGGCTACAGTGTCATCGAAATAAGCTATTTTCGACTCAGTGAAGTCATTTGACTGAAATTCACATTACATTATACATTTTTTTAACTATTATAGCGAGAACTATTTACATAATCTTTATAATGCCACTTAATTAATGGAATCTAAGCGAATGAAAGAAGTGAAAACTACAATTGTATTGCTTATACTTCACCATTATGGTAAAGCTGGCGTTTTTTTTCAAATATCTTTTAGTTATACGGGATATTACTAAACATTTATCTACATTTGTTTTAAAGGGACTATCCCAATTTGAACAGAGTTTCAAAAATAAAAATCAGCGCCAATATACAGAAAAATGGTGTATTAACTTTGTCTCAAAATGTCAGCTCAAAAGTTAGGTAGTTTGGACTTGAACGTCAAAACTGCTTATCCGGACACGTAACCCATTTCAGATTTCGGGTCAGTTTTTTCTATGGGTGACCTGATAATCGATTACCATTACTTTAGAAGTCTATACATTCAATAACCCATATGTGCTGTACTTGATAACAAAAAGTAATTTCTTTTCCTACACATTATGTTTAATAAAAAAAAAATTGTTTATTTTCAACCAAACACCGCATGATATCGAAGGTAAATTTCACTTATATATTATTTTTATAAAATAAAAGTCTGGATTTATCCAGACACCGCATAATATAGCTTGGGTCACCGGTCTCCATTTCCAGATGAAGACTGGCGGGTTCAAGTTGTTTGAAAACGAATCACATTATATCGAGTTAGTTGCACAGCTCTAAGGTAGATGATTTTAAAGGACTTTTACACAAAAAAAGCAGTTTTATTCTCCTAAATATCATCGGCATTGGCCCTTTAATCAGTTTTCACACTTTTATTTTAGTATTCCACTTCTACAACTGTTCAATACAGTTTTTATCAATATAATTTCACCCCACCCTTCTCTTACAGTTCCATAAAGCGTTGGATGATTTTGTTAAACCAAGACACAAAATAACAGTACTCCTAGTTCAGATAATGGCGACCATGTTGAAATCATCTCTAGCTATATTAATATTGCTGGCTGCAGGTAATTTAGTTAATATATCGTTTCTATAATAAATATAACACTAATATTTTGTACAATGATTACATTATATCGAGGGGGGGGGGGCGAATGGTTAGCGTGCGCGCGTTGTATCAATACGACCTGCCATTGAGTCAACAGGCGTGGTTTCAAATCAGCGGTTGTACGTGCCAATAAGTAGTAGGGTCTCCTTTCCAACCTCGTGGGTTTTCTCCGGGTTCTCAGGTTTCCTCCCCTGCTAAAGACCCCTACGCGCAAGCGAATTAATGAAATAAAATGAAGTCCCGAAATGACCTAGTTTGTGTCGTGTGGACGTTAAACCCCATTTCTCTCTCTACACATATTATATCCGTATTCTTTCCTGTATAATTTTTACAGATATATTTTTATTAGATATATTAACATATATTGACAAGGGGGGTGCTAGCGACTGAAATTTGGCCTACTTTTAATCTCCAGATAAGAACACGGCGTTCCCGTTTGACATATTCCACAAGTCATATCCTATCTGTGTAGAAATGGTAAAATGTTAATTTTTGTCTTTCATATCGCATACCAGATGCCTACCTTTTCCCGGTAACATCGCAACATCAATGCTGATTGAAATTGACAAATAATTTGTGTTTTTAATATCGACGGCTTTGATGATACTGAGCTCAAGACTAATTAGTTACTCTAAATGTATTACTGGCGATTGAATGCAATACTTAAGTACATATTTCACTATTTGAAAAGAATTTGCCTCCAAATTTATCGAAATGATAATATGTGTGTGAATTAGTTTTATTTAACGTCCGCTTCCACCGAGGTGATATCGCAGACAAAAATGATAATATACGCTATTATTGCTTTTGTGTGGGAGACGATTAGGGGAAAATACAGCTCTGACGAGATTTTCATTCTAACGATTTGCTACGGTTCATTGACCCGAAAGTTACGTTCACACAAAGCAAAGCAAAAATATATAATTATCAACTGGATTTGATGTACCTAGCGCAGTGACGAACATATACCGGAAGTCAGGGTTATATGGACACAGATCACCAAATAATCATGGGCCGTTACCCACGAATGCAGGGCCAAAGTTATTTTTAGTCTTCCTCTCACTTTCCCCTTTCTGTATGGCGATTTTTGTTGACATTTTGGTGTAGAATCGAAGAAAAGGGTTTGAAAATACGTTTTCCGGCAAGTTTTGGTGAATATTTATGATTTTGAGGCGGAAGGATACTAGTCTCGGTCACCCAGAACCCCCTAGTCTTCAACGCACGGATGGTCTGGGTCGGTTCTCAATTATTGACGAAAATTACTGGATAATCTACCACATAAAAAACCAAATTCCCGGTTACGCATGGGCAATGGAACCTTTTGACTAAAGTCTCTGTAAGTGATAGATATTATGAAGCCGTGCCGATTTTGATAGATTCTATAAAGCGAGGATAAAATATATCCCACAATTCACTTAGCACATCTATTATTAGAAACAAAATAGAGACGACACAACAGCATGAATCGCGATTAAGGACAATAGAGACTTTTGGCAAGCGTAAATTTCTGGTCCGTATCGCGTATCCGTATCGATTTTGTGTGTGACGTCAACAATGCTTGTGCATTTCTCATACGTGATATGGCACACGGATACGGCAGCACGTATCGAACAGCTTTCATACGGAAAAGGTCCATGTAACATCGTCGTCTTTTTACCATACTTTTTGCTACTTTTAGACGCTGAAATGTTGTATCATAGTAGACACTTGACTAGTACTGAAGATCTTGGTAGATAACTGCCACCATGCTGTATTTGAACTAAGCTCAGCCCAGCTACCCATATGTACACGACGCGAAAATCTGCCAAAACTCTAAAACTACATTGACGCAACGTATCACGTGGCGATACGGATACGTGATACGGATGCGGAAAATTCCACTTGCCAAAAGTCTCTATTGTGAGAAGCCATACGTTTGATTCATGACGAGAGAAAATTGCCATTTCAATTAAAACTTTTAAAACAAATTTTTAGAGAGTGTCATTGTTGACAAGCGAGATTTTTTGATAGATTCAGTACGTGGTAAGTTAAAAGACTGGATAATCCAGACAATGACCGACTTTCTGTCAAATTTTGAGGATCCATCCAGACTAATATTCGTAGAATATTTGTTTGGATGATAAGAGACTAGAAGGATACACGAGTTGTGAGGTTGGTTACGTTGAAAGGGAGGGTCGAAAATTACTTGTTTAGTTGTCTCTACTTCCAGCTTGTGTATCTCAAGTTTTCCACATCTTGCTCCATCTCTGGCAGAAAGCGTTCTACCGAACGAATATTTGGGAAAAAGTTACAGTCGATCTAAGAGACGAGAATTAACATTAAAGTCAATGCGGAAATAATTAGTGATCTGTGGCCATATAGTGTGGCACTGTGTAAATAAAAAACATAATTCACTACTCATGGATCAGTTTGTCCATCATCATTTTTATACGCCCACATTTTCATGTGGACGTATATTGTCGTCGCCCCTGTTCGTCCGTCCGTCCGTCCGTACGTCCGTCCACAATTGTTTGTGAACAGTCTACAAGTCACAATTTTTATCCGATTTCAATGAAACTTAAAATATAGGTTTATCACCCTAAGATCTCGGTTCCTTTCGATATTGGCATGTATCGGACCGTAACTTCATGGGTTATGGCCCCTGATTGTACCAAAAATCACGTTTTTTAGCTTGTGAACAGTGTAGAGGTCACAATTTTGAACCGATTTGGATGAAACTTGAAATGCATGTTTATAAACCAAAGATCTTGGTTCCTTTCGATATTTGTGCCAATTGGATCGCAACTTCCTGAATTATGGCCCCTGATTGTCCGAAAAATCGCCCTTTTTAGCTTGTGGTCCCTCTGGAGGTCAAAATTGTAAACCGATTTTAAAAACCGTTTGATTATATCACCGTTCCATGGTTATGAAGGTTGAGTTCGAATTTCGTAAAAATCGGACCAAAATTGACGGACAAAATGGCCGCCATTTGTACGCGAATAGTGTGAAAATATGTTATATCAAGGTTTGTGAACAGTGTAGAGGTCACAATTTTGAACCGATTTGGATGAAACTTGAAGTGAGTGCATGTTTATAACCCAAAGATCTTGGTTCCTTTCGATATTTACTCCAATCGGATCGTAACTTCCTGAATTATGGCCCCTGATTGTCCGAAAAATCGCCCTTTTTAGCTTGTGGTCCCTCTGGAGGTCAAAATTGTTATCCAATTTAAAAAAAACGTTTGATTATATCACCGTTCCATGGTTATGAAGCTTGAGTACGAATTTCGTGAAAATCGGACCAAATTGACGGACAAAATTGCCGCCATTTGTACGCGAATAGTGTGAAAATATGTTATATCAAGGTTGTGGACCTTATAAAGGTCACAATTTTGAACCAATTTTGATGAAACTTGACATGTATGTTTATAACCTAAAGATCTTGGTTCCTTTTGATATTTGCGCCCATCGGATCGTAACTTCCTGAATTATGGCCCCTGATTGTCCAAAAAAATCAAAATCGCCCTTTTTAGCTTGTGGTCCCTCTGGAGGTCAAAATTGTTATCCGATTTAAAAAACCGTTTGATTATATCACCATTTGATGGTTATGAAGGTTGAGTATGAATTTTGTGAAAATCGGACCAAAATTGACGGACAAAATGGCCGCCGTTTGTACGCGAATAGTGTGAAAATATGTTATATAAAGGTTGTGGACCCTATAGAGGTCACAATTTTAAACCGATTTTGATGAAACTTGACATGTATGTTTATAACCCAAAGATCTTAGTTCCTTTCAATATTTGCGCCCATTGGATCATAACTTCCTGAATTATGTCCACGGATTGTCCGAAAAATCGCTTTTGTTCGCTTTTGGTCCCTCTGGAGGTCAAAATTATTATCCGATTTAAAAAAACGTTTGACTATATCACCGTTACATGGTAATGAAGAGGGAGTTTGAATTACGTGAAAATCGGACTAGAATTGACGGACAAAGTGTCCGCCGTTTGTACACGAATAGTGTGAAAATATGTTATATCAAGGTTTTGGACCCTATAGAGGTCCCAATTTTGAATCGATTTTGATGAAACTTGACATGTATGTTTATAACCCAAAGATCTTGGTTCCTTTCCATATTTGCGCCTATCGGGTCATTACTTCCTGAATTATGTCCCCTGATTGTACGAAAAATCACCCTTTTTAGCTTGTTGTGCCTCTGGAGGTCACAATTATTATCTGATTTAAAAAAAAAACGTTGGATTATAAAAACCAAACAAATTCTAATGATTTTCTGATAATTCCTTAATATGCGACAACTCTTGTTGACTGCCCGGACGATTTGGCTGCTGTGTGGGCGTATGTTTCGTTGCCTGGCAACCTATTTTAAAAAGAGAGATGGAGTGTAACGTCTACTCGACACAAACTATGACATTTTGGGACTAACATATGGTTCAGTTTTATTTCTTCCTCTACCGATATCCAGAATAGCATTGTGGCGTAACAATCCGTCTGTGGCGTTTAAGAAAATGTTATCGAGTTTAAATATCCAGAGGTCACTGACTGATTATTTTTACAGTCAGTCTTATGGACTGTCCATATTGGTAGTTCGAAAAAAAAAATTCGGATAAATTTACTATGAAATGAAATGAAATGGGGTTTAACGTCCTACTCCTTTGCACGTAACCTGGGCTAATGGAAGACGGGCATACGCCATACAGTGTGCTATATCGAGGTAAATTTTGCCCGGGCAGCGGCGCTACGGCCTACTCTTATATCGAATTCTTACTGCCAAGGGATCCTTTACGTGCACTCCAATGTGTACACGGGACCTCTGTTTTTCGTCCCATCCGAACGACTAGGCAACTGTACTTGTCAGGCCCTCCTTCTGCATCACTGGCAAGGGGAAATCACGCCGGAAAATCGAGATGAACTTTCTCGGCCAATGCAGGGATCAAACACCCGACCTCCAGGCTAGCGAATCAGCGCCTTATCCACTTAGCCACCGTGACCCCCATATTCACTATGAGCTTGTGAGTTTAAAAATATATTTCTGTGCCATTTAAACCGACCTCTATTTTTTTATAGTAATGGTGGTGGTATCAATGGATGTATACGGTTGTTATCATCAACCTGAGACACCATGTTCTAATTTTACTATAACTTGTAATGACAGTGAACGTATTAGAATTCACGCCCTGCAGTACTATACCAAACCATCGATTACCAACTGTCCGCCACTACAAGTTAAAGATGATTGTAACACGAGTCTATGTTGTACCAGGAATTCTAGTGATACGCCAGTACCATTCAGTCAACAAGAAAGTTTAACTGTTTATACAGCTTGTACTAATCAACAATCCTGTACCATCACCTCTCCTTATACTCCAAATAGTAATATAAGTTATCATTATGTACATTATGGTTATATTTGTACTCCCGGTAAGTAATCCAATTATATATTCGTGCGGTATTTTCTTAAATATACTCCTGCCAGATTTTGTAGATGTGTGCGCCCAAAAGAAGCATAATGAACATGTTTATATAATGAACGGAATCTTTGAATAAAATGAGCCTATATATGTTTTTCTATTTCTTTAATGATTTATATATTGCTACGTGAACACGAACAATGTTTTATATTCTATGTTTTCTGGAATCGATGGTCCGTTATCGTGAAATGTACTGTTTTATACACTTATCTGAGGTATCGTTAAATGTACTGTTTTATACATTATAGTTGTCTGGGTTATGTTAAATGTACTGTTTTAACTGTTTACCTGAGTTATCGTTAAATCAGCTTCAAACTGTACAAATTTAATCATTTATCTGATGAGTTATTGTGAAATGTATAGTTACCCGTTGTCAGGGCTGAAATTAGCTACCCCCTCGTTCCTTTTGGAAATGTCCTGGAGCGAACGATATATTCGTTACCCAGTTGCTATCCGGCCTTCTATAGCTGGCGACGTGGAGTTAGCCTGTTGTTCGTTGTTCGGTATTCGCGAATAACGAACAACGAGCTGGTTTGTTGTTCGGTATTCATCAGATATGGAATTAGTAATGTAATAAAAGATTTTTGCAGGGAACACACCGCAGGCGGGTTTTTATAAGCCTAACTGGATTATAAAGCTTCAAAATTCTGGGAAATAGATTCTCACAACTTCTCTTTCTATCCGACGATATGGAATTAGTAATCTAATAAAATAACTTTTGTAGGGAACACGCCATAGGCGGGTATTTATGAGCTTAAATAGACGACAAAACTTCAAACTTCTGGGAAATAGATTCTAACAACTTCTATTTCTATCCGAAGAAAGAGTTGTTACACATTGGCGAATAACGAACAACGAGCCAGTTTGTTGTTCGGTATTGGCGAAAAACGAACAACGAGCTGGTTTGTTGTTCGGTATTCACCGCATGTGGAATTAGTAATATAATAAAGGTACTTTTGTAGGGAAGACACCACAGGCGGGTTTTTATGAGCTTAAATACACAATAAAACTTCAAACTTCTGGGAAATAGATTCAAACAACTTCTCTTTCTATCCGAAGGAAGAGTTGTTACATATTGGCGAATAACGAACAACGAGCCAGTTTGTTGTTCGGTATTGGCGAATAACGAACAACGAGCTGGTTTGTTGTTCGGTACTCACCGTATATGGAATTAGTAATATAATAAAGGTACTTTTGTAGGGAATACGCCGCAGGTGGGTTTTTATGAGCCTAAATGGATTATAACACTTCGAACCTTTGGGAAATAGATTCTAACAATTTCTCTGTCTATCCGAAGAAAGAGCAGTTTCATATTTGCGAATAACGAACAAAAGTTACTTTATTAGATTGCTAATTCCATATCTGGTGAATACCGAACAACGAACAACCAACAACAAGCTAGCTTCACGCCGAACAACAAACTGGCTCGTTGTTCGGTATTCGCGAATACCGAACAACGAACAACAAGCTAGCTTCACGCCGCTTCTATAACTGCAGTATGAAAATACCGTTCTTCCCCACCTCTGTTCTAAGGCTATTTTTGAATCCTTACCTACTATTTTTAACCTAGATTCTACTTTATTCGCCAAAGGAATCATTTCTTGCGACAGCTGAAACACATTTATAAAGATTCAACACTATTTTCAAGTAGTATTCTGCGATTATTAACATACATCAAATACGTTTAAACTGAAGAGACATCACGAGACCCGGACATGCGCAAAACACGTGGTTATTTCATCGCTAAATTCTACTTGAAAATGGAGTTGAATTATTATACATTTGTGTCAAATATAGTGAGAAAGGATTCCTTTTGGTGGAAAATAAAGAATTGTGGTGACAAATAGACGGTAAGGGTTCTAAAACAGCCTGGGGAATAGCGGTATTTTACCGTATTTTCATACTGCAGTTATAGAAGGCCGGATAAGAACTGCCAGCGAAAGACAGTTTTGAAAAGAACTAGCTACACCCCAACTTCGGCATTATAAATATTATGCTATCTATAATAGTTGTATATTTTCCCGGTCTTCATTTGCCCAGTCGGAGCAGTGCAATAGGACATTAAACATTATTTCGCTCATTATTCATTTCTCTAACATATGTTACAGAGAACCGTATCTATAACATTAGAACAACTAGTACAAAATCAAGTGAAGCTGATTTTTTTTACCTGTATTATGGAGATAGAGCACCACCAGCTATAGGTTCATCATGTTCCTGTAATGTAACTGGTACTGCAATTAGTATCCAGTATATCAACTTAGGCGTTGAAACATGTAATAAAGTAACCGTGCTTGTACATAATAAACCTCTATTTAATTGTACGGAGGAACCAGTGTTTATTCCTACAACAGTCCTTCAAGTCAAGTATCTAGAGATCAAAATCAACCAATACAAACCCAGGAATGGTGATGCCATATTGATGCGGATCATAGGTACGTCAGACTTTATAAACACTTTATCTGTAGCAAAACACCGACTTATCTAATAGAAATAATATGACAATATGAACGTACACTGTCTAAAAGCAACTTTCTTGTAATGGCATAAGCAATTACACACTGCTATTTATTATCAGATATCCGGTTTATGTTTGGTATCAAGTTTATATTTAGTATCAGGTTTATAGTAGTATCAATACAAGCAATACTATCAGGAATTCAATGTACAATGTATATTTACTACAATGAATTGTATATACCTAATATACTATGCAGTGTCATGTACATTATAATAATATCGGGTTTATATTTAGTATCAATAGTATGTATACACATTATGTATATTATTAAGTACAATATCGTATACAAATAGTATACAAGTAACAAGTTTTTTGTTTGTTTTTGTTGGGGGGGGGGGTACAAATAAATGATACAAGTTACCTAGATCTAGACGGTTGAACATTAATTCTCTATTTGTCTTATACCCCTTTTGGTTCTATCTATAGATGCGGGGAACGTGTCATGTGATTGTGATAATGTCAGTGAGTATATATTGTATTTGTACAGTGATAAATTCCAATATTATATCCTATTTAAGTTTACTTCATTATGTTTATGAATTAAGAACACAATTTGGTACACACATGTGTATTAGATGATGAGATCCAAACATTACAAATTCTTTCTTACCATAGTTTACTAAATTGTAACGTTGTTTCTTTTTTACCTCTTACGTGCGTAGATTTTGAGGATATACCATTCTGGTTAAAGAAAGTCGTAGCACAGCTTGCTTTGTCGTGTTTTTGTTTATTATAACTGGTAATATATTGTCCTTTATATTCGTACATAGTGCGGCTAACATTCGTTGTTACAATGATTATTGATGCTGACCGGTCATGCGTTTTCTTATTATAGTTAAAAGTGAATGGAGTGAATGGTCTTCATTTAGTCCATGTTCTGTGCCATGTGGTAGCGGAAATCAGACTAGAACTAGAACATGTAACAAACTTGCAGATGATGCTACAAACTGTGCCGGCATTTCTAATCAAACCAGATTATGTAACCAACTGCCATGTTCGGGTTTGTATTTTTATTTCCTCCACGTGCTCTATACGACATTCCATTCGCAATTTATTATAAAGAAATCTGATTATCTGGACCCTATAAATATATGTTTTAACACCAAGCTGAGATACTGATAGATATAGGGTTTAGTAATTTTAAAGATAGCCGCCATCATATATTTGGGAGAATTCATACCTTGCTGGATGGTATAGTTCTATTCCATAGTCCTGGTAATTTATGTTTAGACACCAAGTTGCTATCTAAAGTGAGTTTGAAGCTGTGATAGAAGTTTTTGTTTAGCGGAAATCTTGAAGATCCAAGAACACCGTCATAATACATTTGAAGCTAAGAGTAGTTACTGCCTGACTAACAACACAACACTTTAGACGATACACTGAGCCTATACATTGAACAGATCTTTTTAATTCAGTTAAGCACGGTCTTTTTTCTTCCTTCGTCAAGGATACTTCAATTAATTGCTTAGTTGGTTCATACGGCAAATTAAACAACAAGAGACGTTCCTGTTCAAAAAATTTCATCATTAGACTTTTGTTATTTATAAAATCTTGAACACCTTGTTATTGTTTTGCTGTTTTTTATTACAGAGATTCGTGGTGTCTGGAGTAACTGGTCTCAGTATGGCAACTGTTCTGTTACATGTGGCCAAGGAATACGGATAAGAACCAGACAATGTATCATAGATCCACTAACAAATTTTAATGAAGATGCTAACTGTACTGGTAATGCTTATGATAGCATGACGTGCAACGAACTCGCGTGCCCTGGTTTGTAGAAACTTTCTTCAGGAATGTCGATATGTTGTGACCCGGTGACTCTCTGCAATTTTTGCTTTTTTTGTGAGAGAGAGGGAGAAGGGGTTGGGGTGTAACGTCCACACGAGACAAACTAGCTTATATGGGGACTAACATATGGTTCAATTTTATTGCAAAAGGGGTTTTTAGCGTTATAGTGGGAATGGCGTACAAACGGGGAATCAAAACCACGCCACTTGACTCAATGACTGACAATAGGATGCAACGCGATAACCATCGGTCACCTAAGTCCCCGATCAGATAAGGAGCTGGTAGTTCTACATCTCTCGCTATAATAGTTTTAAAACATAGATAATGAAGGGGGAATATGTTGAAATATCGGTCAAATTACTTCACGCTTGGTCAAGTTAGCGTCGCTAGAAGAACAGTGTAGCATTGGTTGTCATTGCTACCGTTGCTAAGGTTATTAGCAACATCATCCATTTCTAATTAATCATTAAATAAATCTTTAATTAAACATGCATAATGCAAGAGCTAAATCTGCAAATTGCAGGTATTTCTTTAGGCCTGAAATGTTTTCTGAAGTATTAATTAGACATTAATTAACTGTTCCAGCTCTTGCACAATGCATGTTCAACTATATATAAGGATGCACATATAGAAATTAACAAAATACTGTAGTGTCTACAAAAAAACCTTCATGAAAATTGATACGTTACCAATGGCTGTATAATAAATAACCGAGATTTCATGTAATATTACAGGAGTGGATGGAGGATGGAGTGAGTGGTCATCGGTCAGCAACTGTTCTGTTACATGTGGTGGCGGTACTAAACTCCGGACCAGACAGTGCAACAACCCAACACCGATAAATGAAGGGGCTAATTGCACTGGTCCGTCTTACAAGAACCTGATGTGTAATACTTCCACCTGCACGGGTTTGTAATTATATATATTTTTCTTGATTTACATTACAAGATTTCAGATTGATTGTACTGTATAACATAAAAGTGGTTAACGCTTGTGCTTGAAATCACTAGTCACGTCTTTTCGATTCCCGCTTGTACATGATAATGAGTAGGGTTGCCTGTTCAAACCTCGAGGGTTTTCCACGAGACCTCCGGTTTCCTCCCACTACCAAAGACAGCTGCGCGCAAGCAAATTATTGAAATAAAATTGAACCCTGTGTTAGTCCCGAATGACCTAGTTTGTGTCGATTGTGTCTTAAACCTAATTCCCCCACCTCCCTCAAAGAACAAACGATGGGATTCCAAAATGGTTAAATAACTTCCGGGAAGAAACGTTAAATAATACTAAAAATGAAGCGGCGATTATCTGACTTCCTGTCCGATTTGGTAGCATACAATTAAAGCAATTGTATCTCCGTAAAACTATGCCCTTTTAAATTCAGGCCCTGGAAATTCGATTTATAAATATTTCAAATGACCGGTTGTGTTAGAATCTAGTTATTCCCTGTATGTTATAGGTAATAAAATCTATCTACATCCTGCACGTTCTAGATAATAAAATCTAGCTATTCTCTTAAAGCCCCAATAACACTCTTGTTGTAACTAAATAATATGTCCCAATCTTCATTCTGGTCAACAAATTGTATTATTTTAGAATATTCCAATTAATTAATGATATAAATTTCATCTTAACACACCTAATTTAAAAAAATTGGAAAAATTCAACCAATTGATTTGAAATGTCTAACGTAAACCTTTTCAAATGTGACTTGGATTTTAAAATATTTTCGAACCCTCTGGACAAGTAAAATAGGTCGTAGTGGATAATTTTCACAACTGGTAGGACACTTAAACATCTAGTACTTAGAATAAGGCTATTATTTATTTTCTGGAGCTACCAAGCCAGCAAGAATGTTATTGTCCCTTTAATGTTCCAGATAATAAAATCCAGATGTTCTTTTTTAGGGTTTCACACTGCGTAGCTTGTGTGAAACACTATTGTTTTTGTTAAAATTCTTCTTATTATTATTCTTCTTATTATTATTTTTTTTTTCCAATTTGCCTATATCTCAGGAACTACTTGTCGGATCGATGCAATGTCTTGAGTTTTATTGCGAAAGTGGGTGTGACTTAGAGATTAAAGCTATTTCCGGCATTCTGCGACAATGCGAAATGTCCGAAATCACCGAAGTTGTCGTTTTTTGAAATATTGCCGTAATATTAACAACAATTGTTGGATTTTATCGTTTGACAGTTTTTGACATAGCCAGAGACATGGCACATAGCTACGGGTCTTTAGAGTTTTAAATTTCACCGCATCTTCGGAAAAATAAGGCGCCAAATTTTGAAAATTCAAATTTTGACAAAAAACTTTTTTATTAATGAATATTTTTTAATGACATTTTACCAAGGGTTAAAGGGTCGTCTGATTTGGGCAAAAATGTGAACATTTTTTTTTTGGATAATTTTCCTTGGTCGCTATTGGCTAATTCAGTTTATCGGTTCTATATAAATTATTTATTGTCCGATTTGTATAAAACAAAGTTTATATGCTCCATGGTCCAAAATGTCATTTTTTTTGTTACCGGCAAAGTTTCCTGTCGGCACCGTAAGTGACGTAAATTTAGCAAAAACTACAATTTTAACAGTTCGGTACCACTTTTTGAAAGCAAAACTTATTTTTTTCAAATCTAATATGACTGAAAAGATGTGCCATATAAAGGCGCACAAAACATCGCGCTCATTTTTTTTAATTTCGATTTCGTTTTCGGGCAATTTGGATTAAAGGGTGAAAAAAGGTGTCAAAATAAGCTATTTACAACCCATCCAGCGTCTTCATATTAAAAAATATATCTTCGTAACATTCATAATCTCGTAGCAATAACCCATACGAAGAGAATGTATGTGAAAATTAATTTGTAATATGCGCAGTTGCCGAGAAAAAGTCAATTTTGCATGAGTCACTTTTCACGTTATTTTGGCTGTATAAGAATCAATTATTATGTGATTTTCAATTTTCTTTCACCATTGGATGCCTAATGCCATAGTGGACAAGGTCAAACCATTGTATCTCATACGCTGCCACCGGAAATGACGTCATTTGCTCAAAACTTAATTTTTAGCATTAAAAAACAATATTTTATTCAAATGGGTCGTACTTGTTATTTTTTTTCAAATTATGATATTTGATTCTATTCATAAAATAGAATGAACCCATGCGATCATACAGATATCATAAAACGGTTTCTAACTTGTACGGTTGCAGAGAAATGGGCGATTTTCCACAAGTCACTTTTCCAGGATTTTGGTCTATAAAAGTGTCAGTTATTATTCGATTTTCATAAAATTTTCACCATATGATATCTTACGTCATTTATGATTTCATAGAACTAATTTAACATTTTCAGTATCACCGGAAGTAATTATATTTTGGTAAAAACTGTATTTTTAGCCTTCAAAACAGGTATTTTTTTCAAATGAGTCTGATTTGTAATATATTTAAAATTATGATATTTAGTTCGCATCAACTAATAGAATGAACCCATGCAATCATTCAGATACCACAAAATGGTTTCTCACTTGTATAGTTGCAGAGAAATAGACGATTTCCTACAAGTGACTTTTCAAGGTTTGGGGTCTATAAAAGTGGCAATTCTTATTCGATTTACATAAAATTTTCACCATGTGATTATTATTTCTGATTTTAAGAAACTAATTTAATATTTTCATTATCGCTGGGAGTACTGTGATATGGTCAGGATCACTTACATGTAACACATGTATAAAATGGATTGGTTCCTGTGGTAATTAGCACATATCGTAACTTCCTGAATTAAATTTGATTGTATGAAAAATCGCTTTTTGTTTAGCTTGTTCACTATCCATCGCTTGCAAATTGTGTTTGTTAATTTGTTGGAAAGATTTATAAAAAAAACCTCAGACCCATTTGTGGGCTATGATCTAGTATCTTAATGTTATTTATTACCCGTCGGCGTCAGTGATTATGTGCATGTCGTGTATCCTTTAGTACGTTTTTCACATTTGGCCAAAATGGGGAAAAGAATGAAAGAAGGGATATTATATTTATTTCATGTATTAATCAATGCAGACTTTTGAAGGGTCAGATTAACGTGTTTGTCTTTATTTAAATGGTGAGCGTAGTTTGTTGATGCCCAGTCCACAATATTATGGACACGGTGCGCTTTGGTCTTGTGCATCGATCTCCCAAGCAGAGTTGTCTTCGCTTGCAGTTCACACCTTGTCTCAATTGTCATTTTTTTTGTTACCTATAGTTTTATCTGTCGGCACCGGAAATGACATAAGTTTACCAAAAACTACCAAAATCTACAATTTTGACAGTTAGGTACCATTTTTCAAGAGAAAATATTATTTTTTAAAAACTTGATATAACAAAAAGAGTGTGCCCTTTAAAGGCGCAAAAAAGTGCGAGCTCAGTTTTTTTTAATTTCGATTTCATTTTCGAGCAAATTCGATTAAGAGTTGAAAATAGGTGTAAAATTGACCTTTTACAACCCATTCAGGCTTTTCAGACTTTAAAATATTTCTACGTAACTTTTATAAACTTGTAGCTTTGATCCATACGCAGAAAATGTATGTTAAAATTAGTTTCTAATATTAGCAGTTGCCGAGAAATGGGCAGTTTTGCATAAGTCACTGTTTTCGTAATTTTGTCTGTAAAATAGTCAATTATTAATGGATATTCACAAAAGTGACATCATTTGATTCAAAAAGCAAGTGTGCGTCATATCATGTTGATTACTATTTAAAATTGACACCGGAATTGACGTCATTTAGTCAAAAACTCCATTTTTAACTTTTAAAATCGATATTTTTTTCAACCAAGAATTATGTCATATGTAATAATAAAATTAACTTTTGGTTTAAATTCACATATTGACAAAACTCATATGCTCATACAGATATCATAAAATTGTTTATAACTTGTTCGGTTGCCGAGATATAGGCGGTTTTCTACAAGTCACTTTTAAAGGTTTTTGGCCCGTAAATGTGTCAATTATTATTCGATTTTCATAAAAGTTTCATCATTTGATGCCTAATGTCATAGACGATATTATATACTTAATTTAACATTTTAGTAACACCGGAAGTAATGTCATTTTGGCAAAAACTGTATTTTTAGCCTTCAAAACAGATATTTTATTCAAATGAGTCTGTTTTGAAATCTTTTTCAAATTATGATATTTGATGCCAATCAACAAATAGAATGAACCCATACGATCATACAGATACCACAAAACGTTTCCTAACTTGTACGGTTACAGAGAAATAGCCGATTTTCTACAAGTCACTTTTCAAGTATTTTGGTCAATAAAAGTGGCAATTATATTTCGATTTACATAAAATTTTCACTATATGATAGCTTATGCCATTTCTGATTTCATGAAACTAATTGAACATTTTCATTATCACTGGAAGTACTGTAATTTTATCAGGCTCAATTACATGTTACAAATGTATAAAATGAATTGACATTGCTGGATTTTTGTTGATTCTGTTTCCCTTTTATTTGATGTGTGCAATGTTTATGTGGAAATCTGTTTATCGGTGTCATTGGTTCAAGGGCAACATGGGAGCGAAAGTGACATAAGTTTAAAGTTAACGTGGCACCAGTGAAACCCGTCATTCCTGCATGCAGGTCTAGTTATAATTAAGATAATAAAATGTGTGATTTGTATGATCCAGAGCAAAATAGTTGCTCGTGCTATAACCTAGATAATATAATATAGTTGCTCTCTCTCTATAAACCAGATAATAAAATATAGTTAATGGTTGATCTCTCTATAACCCAGAAAATTAGATAAAATTTGTCTATAATCTAGATAAATAAAACATAGCTACGTACCCCAAGAATAATCTAGATAATAACAGTATTTTACTCTAGATATACAGTGGCTTGCAAACTGTTAGTATCATTATGTATATACAAGTGTAAAGGAAAATCAGTTAGCCTACAACATACATGTATATTTTCGAGATGTCAATGTACCATGGTATATTTTTACAGGAACTTACGTACAATGGATTGTCTCTGGGGTTGCAATATTGGCCATCTTTGTATTCACAATAATATGGTAAGCTAAATAATAATTACGATATAGAAATTAAACATACATAAACATTCTATGATATCGCTAGCCTGCGATGTCTATTGGATAGAGTCCCGATTTGCTGTTCGACTTCCATCCATAATTAAATCCAAAAAGGGATAATCGAGACTATGTTTTTTATCCTACCGACATAAGCAATGATGATCGAGGCTAGTCCCAATATTCATTAGCTAAAATCTCGTTCATAGTAGATGAATTTGACTGAAATTTTCAGCAAATTGCCTTCACATGTATTTAGTTATTAACTATTATGGCGAGAATTGCCAGCTTTTTATCTAATGTAATTTCCAAAAATGTATCTTTAAATAAAGTTATAAAGTATACAAAACTTATAAACATTATACAAATATCTAATGTAATTTCCAAAAATGTATCTTTAAATAAAGTTATAAAGTATACAAAACTTATAAACATTATACAAATATTATAATTATTTCAATTTCATCGCTTTGAAACTTAAGTTATAAAATGATTTCATTGGCAGGTTTATCCGTTTAATTCGAACTCGAATCAATACCACCAGACTTTATGATACATCATCACGACAGTCTACTGACAATTCTCCCAACCAAGAGTATACCGAATTACAACCCCAGGTAATTGACGATGATCATGTGTGCTCACCTTACCTGGCGCTCGTAAACACGACCAATGAATATGCAGAACTCAACGCAGGAACCAGGGATGACGTACATTATCGGGCATTACAACCACCAGAGGTTAATAAAAGCCCAGTGCCGTTGTCAAATTACGTTAATGTAAACAATCAACATGTTAAACCGGAAGGCTTATATATTAACACAGTGCATGGACAGATTTATTAATTCAGACCTCATGCAACTAAATAATGTTCATCACTGGCCACTAAGACCAGGTTTTATAGTCAAAGGAAATCTTAAAGGTATATCAAGGCAAATTTTAGTTAGAAATAACCACTTAACTTTAAAGGATCTAAATCGCTAATATTTGGGATCTAGAAATTGCAGACCCTAATGGGTCGCAACGCAGACAATAATGTACATGTACATGTAATCTGATTGTATATCAACTGATTTACCTACAATTCTGTTCTGTTTTGATTCTAATTTGAAATCAGTTATGTCCAGCGAAATACGGCATGAGTCTCAACGTTATGGTGTCGCCGTTTAACATTGGGTTGTGGAATATGTCTAGCCTCGTTCTTTCTGGTCACGTGTTACAAATGATGGTGAAACACATTATGATACATGATTGCTGTACCAACGGTAAAATGTTTATTTTGTTTCAATTATTGGATATCAGAAGCCTACATTTTCTTTGTAAGGTCAATGTTGATTTGAATTGACAAATAATTAGTGTTTTCAACGTGTAATACTTTGGATGATATTGAGTTAGAGACTTAGCTCCTTAGTGTAGGAGCGGAGATTGTAACAAAGACAGTGTTCTTCATCACCAGCTTTGACATTGTGGTGCCATCTTTATATATAATGTTCGTATTGCGTAATCACGTTTCACACGACTGTCATATAATAATGTTTGAGGCTATATATTTGTAAAACTTGACACTGTGATGACATTTCATTGGAGATTTCACCAAAAATACATATTTTTATTTGAATTAGCTATTGATAGGAAGTAGAAATGTTTGTATATAAATTTGCAAATATATGATGACGTGCTACCAATGTTTTACAGTTGTTCTTATATTATTTATTGTGTTTTAACTGATAGTATTTATTCTGGTAGAGAATAACGCCAGGTTCATCTTTTCTCCATATGTAGTGCAAATATGTGCAGTCAATGCCAGGCTTTGGAGATTCTGAAATGACAGAATTTCTGCAACTAAAATATATTAAATCATAATTCCATGCGCTACAAGCAGTGAAATGTTTCTACCGCATAGAATTTTTTTTTTTCTTTTTTTTGTTTTCTGCTGCTGCTTTACCATAGAATCTGTTCCATATGAGGTAAAATTACTTGAAATAATTTAACGGTTGGCACCAATGGGCCATCGTAATTATCTTATTAAGATCAATTTCTATATTCGTATTTGTTGTTGTTATTTCTATGTATTATAATACTGTGTTATTGTATGTAGTTAGTTACGTATAAATATCATTTTATTCTTTATACAAATCGTTAGCTGATTGTACTATTAGAACAGCGTTTCATCCCTATCCCTATTTCTCCCTAGCATTTATAAGCTTCGCTTTGTAATTAAAAGAACTGGTAAATGATACACTTGTCTGTCTTGTACTTCGTCAAACATAAAATGAACGCAGGCGGCAACCATGTGACGTCGACGTCATAATATAATTATCGAAATTACGCTAAATTTCAATGCTTTGATAACGGATTTTAAGTGAAGGCTTAAAATCATAGATATATTACTATATTATTGTGTTTGTGTGCTAGCTGGTTATAGTATAATTATAATATAAATATAATATATATTAGGTGTAGTTGGTTATATTGGGGTGTTTTAATATATCATTGTTAATATTTTTGTACTTGTTGTATTATTCTATCTAGACTCTCCAGAAGTTTGAGGAAAGGGGTATTCATTTTTACACCCATAGGCCTAAAGACGGGAGAAAAATGCTAAAACCGATGAGAAAAAAGAAAATGTACCCTAGTTAGCGTGTGCCCTAAAGGCAGACATAAGGATCCACTTCTGACAAAAGGGCCCCTCTTGCCACAGGAAAGGGCCCCGAGTCGGAGTCAATCGTTTTCTATACACTATTACTATCGAATCCATTACTGAATGAGAATGCAGTCATTGCATTCTCATAAAAATCATCAATCAAGACCCCCCACCCCTCCATCTCGAAAGAGGGTCCCCAAAATAGTATAGCCTTCGCCATGATAAACCTTAAAACGCCCCTGGAAAGAATGGGCAGGGTGATTGAGGGGGGCAGTTAACATAAATAATTGAGGGGGGCAGTTAACATAAATAGATAGTGTTTGATTGGTTTATTCTAGTGGCTAATCATTCAGTCACCCAACTACGCCATTTCTTTTAGGACATGCAGTTGGTCTAACACCCTGAAAACAAAACATACACACAAATGATATAGATCCACATAAATGCATGGCCTTTGATTGGATAATATGTACAACCAACGACAAACCTTGTACTGATTACATGAATCATGGTCGGCTTAAGTTTGGTATACATTTTATTGAAAAACGGCATCCGGGTGCCACTGTGCCGATCTCTGTGGGGGGTTTGCCTTGTGTAGACTGGTTCAAACAGACGCTATTTCGGGATTATTTTAACAGTATATGATAAGACTTATCATCAAAACTTCATTCATCAACAATGGAAGTCTGACCACATTTGATTTTTGAGGATATATAACCATTTGGAAATATGTTATGAATGGCTCAAAATCTACCCGGCTTCCATTATCAAGAGAGTTATCTCTTAGTGAGAATAAGAGTTATGTCCCTTGGTTGTGCTAAAACAAATTGATCTTAGCTAAGCACGTCCCTTGTGGTGAGTTTATCAGTGACTATGAGCAATAAATTGTAATTGAGTATACGTTTGTGCAAGATATCCCATTGTAAAGGGAGACTCCACGTTCCTAGTTAGTCTCAAATATAACATTACATGTGTTTACGGTTATTAACCAAAATCGCCGACCCTAAATTTCCCAAATAGCAGGCTTCATGACGCATGCCTGCTCGGTGCGGAACAGTAGCGCACTAAACCCCCTTCATCCCCAAACTTGGATCGACGGAATATTATCGCAGAATAAATCCGCCATTTGGAAAAGATTATTTCACTCGTCCCGTTCTTGATTTGGTATGGTTCTAGGGTAACAACCGAGGTAAATGAAATGAAATGGGGTGAAACCTCCTACTCTTCAGCTCCTCTGGGCTAATGAAGACGGGTATACGCCATAGTACAGTGTGCTATGAGGGAAATGTTCCCTGGACAGCGGCGCTACGGTCTCTTATATCGAATTACAACTGCCAAGAGATATTTTACGTGCAATGTGTACACGGAACCTCGGTTTGTCGTCCCATTCGAACGACTAGACAGCTGTCCTTGGCAGGCCCTCCGAACACCCGAGGTAAGGAGCGTCACTTAAATCAAGTGCATGGTCTTTAATTAAAAACAAAAGCTGTACAAACCTTATATGTATCACATACAAGTCGAAGTAGATCTGTCGTAGCTGTTTTTGTCATACTCTCAGTATGGACCTGTAATGCGGAAGAGCATATTCAATGCATAATTTATAAGATACATGTACTGTGGCTTTAAAATATAATATAAGTGTCCACCATTATATTTTGAAATATATGAACCTACATAAGTAACGCTTGTATTTCTGTATATCACTTCATTCATCGTAACTAACCGTAAGCACAGGAGGACCGCACCACACATAAGTAAACATCCAAAAGACAAACCCTTGGACAAGACACACAAATATTTGCAATCAGCTTATAAATACATAATCATATAAATACAGCATCACAATTTCCCGTAGTTGTCTCCCTCTGCCAAAAACGCATCGCAAACAGGAAATATTGGGATAAAGATTTGTTAGTCTCATAATACGGAATTTTAAAGGGAAAAACAAATTGAAAAGCTTTTATGTTTTTTACTTACACCATTTAAGACGATCCACGGTACATAATATTGTGACGGTGTTAAAGATTTGGTTTTATTGGCGGCTACATGTATTAGCATAGTACCTTCATCTCCTTTAGCACACGTCATAATCTCATCGATGTTAATAGCCTTGTTCAATGCACACTGTAATAAAATCAATGTTTAAATCCGACTTGAAGTGTTCTAATATTAAAAACCAATCTCAATAGATAGTAACCAGGCGTTAAAATACCAAATCATGTTACTGAATTCGGCAAAGTTGAGCAACGAGAGCAATAGAACTCGGGCTGAAGAGGGAGGGGGGGGGGCTTGTCTCTTTCGTATCACTTTTATCGTCCTGTTGAAAGTGACGAAGTGCTTTTACCACAGCTTACGTACGTTAATATTTTCCAGTATTTGTAATCCACGTTCATTACCTCTCACCAACTTTTTGATAAGTTGGGGGCGTGGCAGTGACAATCTTCATAATCTAAACCCCATGAATATCATGGTACGATTAAATTCTACATTCAGTTTAGATTCCAAATATTTACGGAATCAACATCGGAATTGCAATGAAGATTTTGAACCTGTTAAAATATATGTGAAGTGTTAAAATAAAAGACGTGGCAGCGAGTGTCCCAGTAGAAGGTAAAGGTGTTCTGTCTTTGCAATACATTCGTATCTAATATGTAAGTGGATTTCTACCACTGTAATTATTGCGTCGAATCTCCTTTAATGAAATTTTCCTTCATTTGCGACCTAAATAAAACAAAGCATCTATAATCAAACTAGAAATATATGTTGTATTTACTTACTGCTTTCGCGGCCTGTTCAGGGCCTTTAGTGATATTTTGTTCAACACAATAAATGTAGGGAAAATATGCATCAAAATCTTTCAGATACTTTATTGCACAAGCCTAAAAACGAAAAGTATAACAAAACAACAAGTTCTGCTTTTTATAGAACGGAACCGAAAAACAACATCAATAACAAAACAAAATGTTTTAGGTTAAGCGAGAATCATCCTCAAAATCTGCAATTGCCTAAATACAACCATTGTTGGTTTTTAAAGCACATAACAATTATTACAAAACAATAATTAGTTACATAATACTACACTGACTTATTACAAAACAACCGTTTTAGCTATATAAAGCACTTATCACATAACACCAATTGTTAGCTTTATGTAGCAAGCGACTGGATTAATATAATTTTAGCTACTTTATCTACACAGAATTATTGCAAAACATCCATTGAAAGCTCATAACAGTAAAATAAAAACGACACCCCTCTGCCATTGGAGATTTTGTGGATTTCATGTTTTTTATGTTGACTGTTTTTCCTCTTTCCGACTGTCTGCTTTCGTTCAAAATGTTACGTTAATAGATAAAAGCCACGGTTGGAACATAACCGATTGCGTTTTTCTGGGTGTAAACGACCGTGGCTCTAGTTTTGAACAAGCATTTACGGATGATGCTAGCGTATTTTATCATAACGGTTGTCAAGTGGCGTTATTTCCATTCCGTGCTTGTACGAAATGACCTACTTTGTGTCGAGTAGAACTTAAAACACATTCCTCTGATCAGGTCTGTCCATGTTCGATACTATTTTATATCTAAGTCAAAAAGGTTAAACTCCTCTAAACTAACCTCTATAACGTTACCGTAGCATTCATTAGCACCATGTTGACATCGAAATGTATAACTTCCATTTGCCTTTTTTTCCTTAAAAACAAAAAATAATAGAATGTGAATACAGGAAATAAACATAACATAACAAACACAGCGATGTCATTTCCAATGAACATTGAATTTAGAAAAAACTGTTTGGCTCTGCTTCGTTGCCGAATGACTGAAACAACGTATTAAGTCTTGACTACGTAAGGCATCTCATAAACCAGGACTTGGGATAAATAAGACTAAATAGTTAACGAATAACAACGCGATTAAGCTCAAAAAAGGAATAAAAAATGACTATCCGAAACTTTTGTTAAATTTCACCCGATTCTCGGTTCAAGAAATATGCCGAACTATTTCGGTCAGTATGTATGATTCCCCAACGGTAAGAATTCGCCATTCCTACCAGGGGAAAGCTTTCGTAGATTTCCAGAAATGGGGGTTGCGTCATTCGCCAGTCCCACCAGGGGGAAAGCTTCCGTAGATTTCCAGAAGAGGGGGTTGTGGCTGTCGATCAAATGGTGGTCATCCTGGACTTTCACGTGACATTTAGTTTTTCACTTTTAACATTGATCCATGCTGTCTAAATCACCTAAAGTGTATATGTAATTTGAATATTATATAATGATACATACCGAAGCATTACCATATGGTACCAGCGTAATGGAGAGAATTTCTTTCACCTTTTGGTAAGCTGGCCAGAGTTGATTAATAATAAAGCGTCTACAATATGGACATAGAGACTCATAATAAAGATCTACTTTAACTTTAGGGGCTGCTACAGAATCTGCTGCTAAAGACTTGGCGTCCAATATAGCAGGCAAAGCACCCAAGACTGTAAAGATTAAGACTGTCTTCATTTCAGTGTCTGTAAAAGTGAGTCACTTAACTTTCTCTCAGAAGCTTATCTATATCGGATATCTTTATGTGACAAAAAACTGTGCCATTTCTTATCATGAACTATTTAATTGCACGAGACGTACCTATGATCGAATGTAAACTAGGAACTACATATAGAATTAACAGGACGCAGCCCACCGTTAATATTCTACGCTGGTTATCCAAGAATCTAGTGTCCTTCGCTTCCTTTCACCGTTCCCCGTTTTGCATGTCGATTATTATTGATGGTTTGATTTTGAAATATATATTTGAATATATATTTATTTTTAACCAGGTTTTGCCAAATATTCATAATTGCAGTCTAAACTGTCTTATAGATTATAGAATAAACATAAAATCAATTGAACTCATTTTCAGGTTGACATGTTTGCATTCTGATATGAATGGGTTATTTGACGCGCCATGTAGCTTAAAACGGCAATTTCATATTTTTTAGTTAAATTTTTAAAATATATTAAAACAAAGCCCTAAAATAGATTGTATCTATAAACAGTCCCATCTTGTTAAAGAATAATCCTATAATTCACTATTGCCAGTTGAGAAATCCATAATCCAAGACGTTATTGTCTAATGTGTGCACATATATCCAAAGGAAGGACCTGCGATCTAACAGACATAAACACATATGTTCAGTTTTTATTAGCACGCATAAGGCTCATCGCTGATTTCGACATAGGCCATCGAATGTTATTGGGGATAGGGTGGGTGAGATTAGTCTTATCACCCAATATCTTATTTGACAGTAGATATCGCTTGTATACTAAATTACATAATCTACTGCGATATCTCCTTAGGAAATATCGCTTTACATGAATTTGATTGGTCAATCAAAAAGGAACTACTTTCTTTTATTTTAAAGAAACCACTTATTTTAAATAAAAAGTGACTTTTTTTTGTTAAAAAGAAGGAAATACTGGATCAATATATAGGACTTTGCAATAGCTAAACTGCAGTCAAAAAACTGATGTATCACTACGCAGTAATGAAATTAGGTCCAGTAAAGGCGAAATTTATACCAAAGAATTATATTTATTTATTTCTGCATGTAAGAAAGGATTGGGTGATAAATAAAATCTCCAACTCGTGTTTTTTGATATCAGAAAATATCAACACTCGTTGATAAAGTAAAAAAAAACTCGACAGAGCCTCGTTTTTTTTACATTATCAACTTGTGTTGATATTTTTTGATATCAAAAAACACTCGTAGGAGATTCTCTATTTAACCCTAATCCACAATCTTGTCAACAATTACTGACTTTTATTACATTTCGTGACCTATGAAGAATTAGCCTTAGCCTGTTGTCCTCGTAGTTTTGATTGAGGCAGTGGAGTTCAGTGAAAGTATAAAATACGAAACAAAAGGTAATCTAAATATACTAGGCTTCCTCGATCAATCTAACACTTGCTAAAACAAATAATTTGAAAATATATTGACCACGTGCCAGTAGATTTGATGGCATTTTGAGTTCATTGTAAAATATAAAATAAGAAACGAAATGTAATCAAACTATACTGGGCTTCCCCGATCAATCTAACCTTTGATAAAACAAATTAATAACAAAATAAAACTATCTGGACAAATGGAAATATAAAAGTTGTTTATTTGAAAATTACAACGGGGGATATAATATTAGTATTATTGGCATAGCTCATAAAAGTCAAATATTCAAAAATAATAATGTCAAAATAAAAACAAAATAAAAATTTGGCCACAATGACAATCACCTTTCGCACGTGTATAACAAAACAGAAATAAATACCTCTATACACGGAGGGTATAATATTAGTATTTGTGGCATAAAAGTCATATATACATAAACAATATTGTCAAAATGAAACTTGAAAGATTTAAAAGTAAAACAAAGCAACAAGATTTATACATTCTACATGTGCATTACTAAAACAACTATATAGATAATCGTTTGGTGATTAGACATATTCATGGAACATAATGAATATAACTATTAATAAAACTGATCAGATTTACTAAAATTAAGTGCATTCTTAACCTTTCGCACGTGTGAAATACCATATACACCCTTTATCAAAAACAATCTAATTAAACGCAGATCTTATTTCGTTTCTTTTTGTATAGTTTAAAATTTCGTTTTATTTGTCTTAATAACACTGGTTGAAGTGAGGGGTTCGCCAATGCAACGCCCTGTGGGAGAGACACTAGAAACGTCAACGTTGATTGATTAATCAATATCTGACGTCATAGGGTCAAAGGCCACTGGTACGACCCATGACGCAACCCGTCAGTACAACGGATCAGATCTTCATGTAGTGTAGGCCATCCAAACTAAACGAAATAATATACATCTGTATTTTAATCAGATTACCTTAAAAATGAAATCTATCTTTAAAAATATGAAGCAATGGGATGAACAACATATCAAATGAAGTATATTTTTTTCTCTATAAGCAATATTTGTATTCAGATTTGTATATGGATATCGAATTGGGAACAAGCATAGCCTATATTATAATCATAATGCATTACAATAAAATTAAAATAAAAAATATATTTGATGATTTTTATTCATGAAAATGGAGAAACATGTCACCGAACTTTTAGTGAATGAAGCCTGAGCCCTAAACAAACATCTTATGGATTAAGCACTTCTATATTTTCCAATGTTCACCCTTCCCCATGTTTGTATGGTTATTTTCATTTATTCTTTTTAGTGAAAAAGGAATAAGAACTGTTGAATTTGAATTTTCTGCCATGTTTAGGTGAATAGTCAGGATCTTGAGACAGGATGTAAACTGACAGACATGATATCACAGCCTATAGACGGTGTACCCCCTTCAATATTTTTATCAGACGATTATGACAAGTTAGGCTCTTTGTGGTTATAAAAAAAAATAAAATATGTTCAAAATATGTTACATGACAAGAAATTGATTTCGAAAAAGAACTACTAGACCTTATTGGTTGCTAGGGGGCGCTGTGTGAGTTCATTATACTTTACTTTGGGTTTGGTATGCTGGTGGGGGTTCTGTTTTTCCCTGGTCCATATAAACACCAATAAATGAGCCATCTTCGTTAAACTTCCCAATATCCTCCCCATCACCGTATTCATTTAAGCTCTCGTCATCTTCGAAGTTGACCGGATCTTCTGTTAACTGTAAAGGTTGTCTCTTGGGTTCAACGCCATTGATCTCTCTGGCGATGGTAATACATGTAATAAAATGAAATACAACGAAATTGGGTTTAACGTCCTAATCCGACTATGATAATAATAATAATACTCTATTTACTTATATATGTGATGTCAAGTACCAAAGGATCATCATATTTCATAAGGTTGCTGATATAATAACTTCATACATTAGGACAACTTATACAAATATCAATGCAATAAAAGTCACTATATGTACTTACGCCTGGGGTAAATCGGGAAATTCATAATATTTGAGTTCCTGTTTGGGTTCATTCCACAAACCCTTTTCCTTCTCGTCAACTGAAATTTATAAACGTATATGAAAACGTATAAGTTGCAAAAGCAAATTTAATCTCTAGACGAAACATACCATTTAAGATGATACAATGTGTCACTTAACCTACATCGGAACTACTTAAACACATCAAATAGTTCCTAATATTTAAATAACCTGGAGGAATTTTGAGACTAACATATAATATGATAAATTTTGTTACTGTGCTTACGTCAGCACTATTCTGTTAGGGTTCTCCCCGGACTGTGGCCCAGTGAAACCATCATGAAAATGCTTACCGTTATAATCAGTTTTACCACAACAACAGCAATAAATAATAATAGCTATGATAGCCAGAATTACTAAAGCAAGCAGTATATATAATAGGTTCCACCAATTAAACGGACTGCTGCCCCGTACAAATTCTTCCTTATCCTTTTCTAAAAACAAAATAAAACAGAATTACAAAATAAAGAACTATATTGTTATGATCAATGTTTACGATATAATACTCATTTATGTTATTGAATGCTGCTGTTATCGACTAATAATTATCAATTTTACTGGCTAATAATAAACACGATGATTGACTATTACCAAACATTATCATTGAATAACACTGTCATGAAATAATAAAACATTGTTATTGAATAATATAAAACACGTCATTGAATAATATAAAACATTGTTATTCATTAATACAAAACATTGTCATGGAATCATACAACACATTGATTAATACCAAAAATTGTCATGGACTAATAATAAAACACATTGTCATAAAAAAAATACATAACATTGTCATTAAATATTAATTAATGAATTAAAATCATCTCATTTTTTTTAAAAATAATCATCGTATTTATCATCGAACATTAATCGTTGTTTTTACATGAATAGAATGAACTTTTGTTATCGAATAATAATTATTAGTTTATTTGAAATGATTTAATATCCTCTGGGAAACGATACGTATCCTCTGGGAAACGACACCTAATGTTGCCAGAGCAACAACAACATAATAGGAGAAACGCTATATAAATACAACACAGAAAGAAAGAGAAATATACCTTGAACAGTTGTAGAGATATTCTTCCGTTCATGGAGATGAAATATTTCTCTGGTGTAAACACCCAAAATTTGTCCGTATTCCTCATCCGTTAAACTCTCTGTGTTTATATATGCGGTATTGGCCGTTTCGTTGTAAGTTACAAATGGTGGTCTGTCCTGGTACTCTTCGTCATTGAAATACCACTTGTATTGAAGGGTCCAGGCGGGATCGGACTCCGCTATAAATGTCAAATCTATTATATCGCCTTTCATTATCACTTGAGTCTCCTCTGGATGTCTAATAATTTCAATGGGCTCTGAAAGGAAACCAGTAATGTTTAAAGTACAAGTGTGATTTAAAACAAATTGTTGGAACATATATTCTATTGATAGTTATTAAAACATTCAATTATCGTTACCAACAAATCTTTCTAATTTACATGTATTTACAAGGGACCTCGATCTATCGTTCTATTTGGGGTTGACTATATATGATGCTACCAGATCACTAAGGCAATCATTGCTACCCACTGCCCAGACCAGATGCGGCAACATGTCATATGAATTAGTGTTCATAATTAACTATGTAAAACTATCGCGTACAGCTAACTCTATAAATTAGAAACCGGCTCGTATATGAAATTGCAACTGGCTCGCCTATATATTGGAAACCGACATACATATGAATTAAGGACTCACCTATAACGTCCAAACATCCACTACCAAAAGTAGATCCCTCTGAATTGGTAACCTTACACTGGTAACATGTAATATCATCTGGTTTTACCAGATTAGTTACGTTTAATATCTGACCGTTATCCTCGAACACATATTTCCCACTGTTAACTACAAATACATAACACAGACTCGATCAATCCAGTATCTCTTTTGTATTAAAGTGACCTTAACACAATTTATTCACTAAGTCAAGCATATCATAAGAACAAGTCTGGTTTGTCTTCCCCTGTAACACAATACCACTGTCTGGGGTTTGCTTTAGGAATTATTTTATTTTTGTACTGGAATACATTAATCCCTTCCAAAGAAGTCCAATTAATATAATTGCACAGAGGTCCAATTATAATTCTTTGGACGACCACAATTTTTTTTCAAAAGCTATCTATTAATTAGCTAAAGAACATATCCAACCGAGTATCTTTCCTCAGAATGTATGTCACTACTTAATTTTTACAATTTCAACACGGTACGATCTGTCAAAAGAAAACATGTCCTTCTCCAGTTACATGCCGGATACATGCTTGAACATACAGAAATAACGAACTGATGGATACGCATTATCATGGCAACAAACGTCTCGAGCTATCATCAATGGGGCTATTGATTAATATCTTACCTTTAACTTGCGATATTGGCTCGCCATTTTCAAACCATTCAGGGGGTGAATTAGGCCCCTCCCTGGCACTCGGGCGCGTTTTACACATCATTGGAGCAGTTCTTTTTTCAACTATGGTCAGTGTTGACAAAGCCTTGACCCATATTGGTCGTGCTGAAATAAAGAAAATTGTTCTAATTAAAGATAAGGTATACTTTAAAGAAATTCGATTAGTATTGACAAACAAAAGTACAACACAAAGTGGTGACAGCTGTACTGCAAAGAATAAGTCTCTTATATAACCTCGTCTGTATTTGGATTTCAGAAGCTGGGGCTATTGGATTTAACATGTGCTTTGATCCGTAGACCATCGATAGAGTCACTGACCCACTGGTTTTAAAAACAAACGTACAACAAACTGTTGTTAGGCTTTTCAACTCCTTTGGCGAAAAGTAGTAACTGGTGTTTTAGAAAGAGTGCGCATATTTATTTTATGATCAGTAGTGGAATACCGCGTTTTATCAGTGAAATAAAAGTGTTATTCCACTGGCTAGCAAAGTAGTCCATGTTGTTTTACCTAAAATGATTGTAAAATTATAAAATAAATGGAACATTTGTCGTTTTGTCGTGAATAACATATTTTATTTCATCTCTAAGCAAGAAAACGTTTATATTTTCACGAATGCTACTTCTTGTTTCTCGTTATGTTATTCACTCTAAAACGACAAATATCCTCTATATACAAACTCGTACACGACTCATATCACTACTTTTATTTAACTAGATCAATGATTTAGATCAAGAGGTCTATTTTAAAGATAATAATGTGCACCGTATATTTGGAAATAATTACGTAGATAATTAGCATATCATTATCAATAGAATCGGGTCTTGGAATCGTATGTACATGTTGATCCTTTCTATATGTATACACGACCAAATCACCAAAATAGTACCAGTTTTCTTCTGTTCATGTAATTGATCCACATTCACCAGAAACGCCAATCGTGTTTGAGAGGCAGGTCCAGCGTAGACTAGGATTTGGGGTCAGCCCCCACCCCGTCTGTAGTTAATGCGAAAGGATCTAGTTTCTTGTCGGGGATATTCTAGCTCCAATATAAAGCGTTGCTTCAATGATAAATAAGTGACCTTGAAATATCAAGGTTGTTGTAGTTTAAATGAAATTGTGGGTACTGAGAATCAGCAAATAAAAACTTACATGTAACGTTTAAGAAAGTTGATCTGTCATCACTCCCAACTTTATTAGTACCACTACATGTATAAGGTCCTTCATCTGTTTCAACTACCTTATTAATTCTTAAAATTCTGTGTGATTCCTCAATAAATTCGTATCTGTCTCTTCCACTCGATGGGATTTCTTGTTGATCTTTATCTTTCCATGATATTGTTGCCAGGGGACTGGAAAAGTAATTTCTTAAAGGTACGTATCGTATTATCGGACCTACGAGTCATGGCGCGGTTTGCTGTCTGTTCGGCGCTTATAGGTCCGACGTTTATTGATTGGGTACTAGGATGGAGTGGAACGTCTCTAGAATGTGAATTTAGATCATCTTCAGATTAATGTATTTTAAAGAGGCTGAATATCTAATTTCTAAACAAACCAAATTATTCTCCTTGAGTCTAACTAACGTTTACCTATATTTAACGAATACAACTAATGACCCCCGCCATGAATTCCTATTATAATCTCAATGAATAATTGATATGGTTTGTACTTACTTGCCACTGAAGACACACTCTATATCAACATCATATCCCACCAGAGCTTTCTGGGTTTCCTTGTAATAGACAACGTTTGGTTTTCGGTCAGGTAACGCTGTAAGACAAAAATACATAAATAGACCGAGTCAGTTTTATAACACCGGAAGGTTCCGAATTAACAGTATTGTTATCGAATGTCTTACTGTCGATTCTGCCATCCCGACTTTTCTGCTTCAGGTGTGTATATGTCTGGTTGTTCGCATATACAGTTCACAGTTCAAGGACAATTATTTGTTCATTCTTTCTTGTATATTTGCTCCGGTTCAAATTGTATTTGAAAAACGTTTAAAAAAATCAATCAAATGTGTATGTGTTAAAATTACTCTAAGTCAGCTACAGTAAATGAAATGGTGTCTGAGATGTGTTTGACCAGGTCAATCACCTTGAGATGTGTTCAAAAGAAATGGGAGTTAACGTCAACTAGGCTAATAAAGACGGAAATTCCAACTATCAATGTGTACATTGTCCTGCACCATGTCCTTTAAAGTTCCAATAGCATATTTTTAAGTTATATTTTTAAAATGTTAGAAATAACGCCCTAAAATAGATTGAACCTATAAATAGTCCTACCTTGTTAAAGAATAATCCTATTAATTCTATAATTCACTATTGCCAGTTGATAAATTGAAAAAAATATCATTTTCAACTTCAAATTCAAACATTTGAAGATGGCCGTCCATGGAGAGGAAAGGAAAAACAAGGGAGGTAATTGAGGTACTATTTCCTCAATTAGCCTGTGTCAGCCTTTTTAATGCTCAAAAAAAATTGCCCATGATCGTATAATAGTGAGTTGACAACCTTTTGAGCAAGAGACATAGAAATAATTATGTTTTGACTTTCTTAGAAAATATGAAATTGGAACTTTAAGTCAGTTCGGACATCAATGCACGAGCAATGTGTAGTGTATATAATGTATATCGGATTCATTATAACCCATGAACAGTGCTTTGTGTATAACAAAGAAAGTGGTAATTATCTAAATCATGAAGGCCGTGTGAACCGTTTGAAAGCCAGTGCGAGCCCTGGCTGTTTCTTTTGGAAGTTGTCACCTAACGTCATTGCATTCGAGATATACTTACGACTTAGTTCTGTAACGTCTAAAATCTTCCCACTACCTAATTTGATGAAATTCAATTCACGATTAAATATGGCACATTTGTATTCTTGCCCGGCTAAATCATCAGCTTTCAATGCGTAGGCGAAATGAAGACTTCCTGAAAAATACATAATATAAATAAATTGCATGAAATAGTCACGTTTCAACATCGTTATTTTCGAATGTAACCACCTTAGTGCAGATATAACACATACACTGTATATTTCATTTACAATTAACGGTAGTTATGTCCAATTAGGAAATTGATATGTGAATTCCAATTTTGGGGGGTAAATTCACAGAAATATTTATTTGATCAAAATATGAATTATTATACTAATTTATTTGTTTTATAAAATAAAAGGTTGAATTGGGGAGAGCGTTATATGTATCTCATTAAAACGAATGTTTGAGTTACTGATTACGCATGCGTAGGTCGTTTTTTTTTTATTAAACATACTGATTACTACAGTACCAATTAGACAAACATTATAATAATCATGAGCATCCTTGTCCTTTTATTGTTTTAAGGCAAAACGTACATGAAACAATATACGTGTACTGTTTTACGGCACTGATACAATATTATATATATACTGTTTTACGGTACTGGATCAAATACACCCGAGTACAACAAACCTAATTATTGAGTATTATATTTATCCCACCATGATTCTGTGCTGCGCCAATGACAAGGAAGAGTACGCCGTTTTCTCCCCACACCGGGATTTAACACATCTAATGTGTTACTCACTGGCCCACCACGGCTCCTTGTAACTGATTTAAAGTTTATTTTAATGATATATTAGTTCAAATACGTTGACCTTATAGTATAGTACACCTACCTTCAGCATCTATAGCTATTCTAGTATCTTGGATAACTTCGCCACCATCTTCGTCACCTCTATACCATTTAAACTGTCCAGGTGGATTACGAGATGGTGCGTCATCGCATGTCAGTTTAACCGGTTCACCTTCTTTAACAGATATTCTCTGAGCCGGATCATTATCCCAGGGGTTTAAAACTAGAGAGCAAAAAAGGGGAAATCCTTTTCTAATCTAATAGCATTTTTTTCTCTTTGGAATCAACACAATTTCAAACACAAAAAAATAATACCAATTATTTTGTTATCCATTTAGACCTGTATCTAAAGAGTAGTGGTATTAAGTGTTCTAGGACGAATAAATACTCTGTGCCTCTGCACAAAATCCGTAACTACATAATATAAGTTATCAGATCGGTGGAGGGATGGTTTGCCTTTTATATGTGTGGGGTAGACTATAACCTGAAGGACACTGGCTTTGTGAAACTGGGAAATTTAAAGGATGATCTAACAAGCTAAGTAGGCATAAATAGTATACACTTGGATAATACTTACAAGCTACCTCGACTGTTATGATGGCTGAAGCAGCTTTTATAATTTTACCCCCAATTCGATTATAAGCGTAACACTGGAAGTCACCAATTTCTCTCCGAGTTAGCGATTTGATTCTAAGTTCACCGCTATTACTATCCTCTTCTATATGTTCATTATCTGCTATTTTGTACCCATTCCATTTCCACTCATATCTGAAATATGGCACCAGTGGGTTTATTTTTCAAACACATAAGACATATACATGTAGAATCACTTGGTTGATTTTCAATCGCATCTGCACAAAAGAATGACTGACACAAGCAACGTTTTATAGCAGGTTCATCCCGTTGTTCCACAAAACCAATTTCTAAAGTATTGACATCTATATTAACGGCAGTTAAAGAAGGTATCCAAAAATACTGTGACAAAATATACTCTCGTAGTGGTATTAATCAGATGTGGATATTAAAAAATTCCAAAGAATTACTTGATGGTTTATAATCGAGATCACTTGCTTCAGTATCCTCTATACAAACGTTTGACTTTTCTACATTGTACACGAAAATTCCCCATAGTAAATTAAAAGCTCGATTAAAAACATTATTCACAGTGTCTTTTCATCAAAATCAGGAACTACTATATATAAATATCTAGTTGTTAATTACAATTCCACATATTTTGTCAAGAAATATAGTGATTCAAAAAATAAATTCTCCGCCAACAAGATAATTCAGATGTTGGATTTTTTAATTTATAATATCTTTGTTGAATTTGGAGGGGAAATATATCAGCAAGTGGTAGGTATCCCCGTGGGTACCAACTGTGCAGCTTTGCTTGCTGATTTATTTCTCTATTCTTACGAAGCCGATTACATACAGGCACTCGTAAAAACTAATAAACGATTAGTCAGACATTTTAATTTCACTTATGGATAGATCGATGATGTTCTATCACTGAACAATCCTAAATTTAGTGATTACATAGAATTCATATATCCTGATGAGCTCGAAATTAAAAACACGACTGACAGTGACAATCACGCTTCCTACTTGGATCTGCGTCTCGATTCTGACAATTGCCATAAACTTAGTGTTAAATTGTACGATAAACGTGATGACTTTGACTTTCCGATCGTTAACTTTCCATTTATTAGTAGTAAGATTCCAATATCACCAGCTTATGGAATGTTTGTGTCTCAGCTAATACGTTACACGAGAGCTTGTTCCTTTTATTCTGATTTTTTAAATAGATCGAGGCATTTGTCATCTAGGCTTCAACTACAGGGATACTTATGCACTAATTTTATGGACGTCATATTGACTTGATTGGTAAATAAAACATGTCTCTCTCGGCTATTATTCAAGATATATTTTATTGACTCGTAAAGTATTATCTTCCTAATTATGTCTGTCTATTACATCGTTAACACTGTTCATCGCGTGCATTTTGTATACTGATAGTCCATTGGCCAATCATGCTATTTCATTGAGATTTCGTCTAATAGTTTGGATGCAGCGATGGCGGGTGTGGCGCCAGGCAGGGTAAGCTTACTCTTCCGGACACCTGTTACCACTGTTTGTCGTGTATTTTGTACACGGTGAACAGTCCATCTGCTGATTACACTATTTTGCCTCGACCGTTTTTATTGGACTTCGAATTTTGACTAATGGATTGGATTATTCGTACTTGGTTTTATTTTATTTGACATAGGATTTGGATTAAATTAATTTAGGAGAGAGAGGGAGAGAAAAAGATTGTGTTTAACGTCCACTCGACACAAACCAGGTCATTTCGGGACTAGCATATGGTTTTAATTTTATTTCATTAACTCGTTTGTGCGTAGTGGTCTATAGCTAACCATTCGGCCATCCAACCCCCAATTAATTTAGGACATAAATATTGTATTAAAAACATTAAAACTTACTCAGCTGATGGGTTAGCGTGTGCTTCACATGCTAATATGACTTCAGCACCATCTTGTTCATATATCGTCTGCGATACAATTGGCTTTGTAATAATTGGGGGGAAGTCTCCTGTAATGTTTTAAAATACTACATTAATATATTGAGGATTCTAATAAAGCACATAACCTTATATATCAGATAGATGTTAAATATATTATACTATGCTTTTTTAATCTTATATAACATATCAATTAAAATAATAATAATATGCTGATTTAAAAACATAAATGATAAGCTTTATTTAGATTGATAATTATGTAAAACCTGTTAAATGTATTATGCACTTTTACGGGTCCAAAAAAATACTTATTCCACAGTGTATATAATATATTTTATCGCTAAATGGTGTGGAAGAACTAAAGTAGACGTTAATATGGACAGCAGGAATGGGATGTGTATTTGTGTTGGGATGTGTATTAAACCATAAAACATTCGGTCTGTGTGACGTCACAACTGTTCAGAAGTGCAATTTTTCATTTAGAGCTTTTTAGGACAGACTTATTTAATGAGAATGAACAAAATAAAGACACCAATAAAGCGCATAACACAATCTACACGAAATACTGTTTGCGTTATATAAATTATTGTGTGTTGATTGATAATAAAACATAAAACATATGCAAGACCAAACGGGTCTGTATTCAGTGTTCTTAATGCTTAATTCATAGTATAGTCCTTAATTCTTATTTCTTCATTTGTTGTGGTATTTCGACAGGTGTACAAGAAGAACTCTTTGCCTGTTTAATAGGATTGTAACTATTAATTTGTTTTGTGGACTAACAATATGTCTTCAATGGCAGTTTTACGTCTATATTTACAGTTGGGCCGTTCTAAATGTTTAGTTTCATCACTCAACGTTTCATTTAACACAGGATCACTGGTTGATGTCAGATTATACCCCTTTATAAACACCAGGTTATGGTACGAAATGAAATGAAATGAATTGGGTTTAACGTCCTATTTATGGTTTGAATATCCATTATGGGAATGTTGGAGACCACGGGATAACGTCAATCTATTTTTCCGACGATATCCACTAAAAATTATATTTTGACTATTGGTTAGCATAGATTGTTCTTGAAGATATCAAATATAAACTTACTGTCAACGCCATTAGTACCAGCTATAAGACAGGTAATACCAGCCAACAGGTATATTTCCATCACTCCTGGTGGAACTGTGTTGTTCTTCTAGTCTAAATATAAAACATACATGATTACACACAGGATAACATAACATATCAATAACATACTAGTGATTACAAATATGTTGGGGAATTGTTAACTCTTGATCTTTCCGTCCCACAATTATTGATATTCGATAAAATCTGGCAGAAAATCAAACTTCATTATTCTAAACTATAAAATAAAGTGTAAGCCTCTAAAGTGGGGTTTATGTCGGCCTTGCAACTGAAAGCAACTGACGTTTCGGCAACGGGGGGCAACTGAATGCAACTGAAAAAAGTCGACCTGAGTGCCTCTTACAACTAGTTGCAGTCAGTTGCACACATGTTCAACTTTCTGCAACTTTATAAATAAGCAAATTTTAATGGAAGCGAACGAAGGCACCCACTTTTCAAATGTTGATGATGTCGACAATAATATACTAGCAGAATTGTAGTAAGACCGACCACACCTTTGTGTTGCTTCTTTTAAGTTATTCGCCAATTTTTTGATCACGTGATGAATAAATTAACAGTCATGCAACTGACTGCAACTAGTTGCTTTGGGTGACAAAGTCGACATAAGCCCCACTTAACAAGGAAGATATATGATTCGTGGAAATATGAGAGACAGGGGTCATTAACAAAAAAATAATAAATAATTAGTGGACCAACTCTCGTTATTTCGGAATAATTATGTCATGTAGTAAATTTCTGATAAATCTCAGTTTCTGCTCTATTATACTGCTGGGTGTGTGTAGTTTAAGGTCTGGTAACGGGTGGTCATCGGAAGACATTCCATGCACTTCGACATTATTTCATATTTTGCAAGCGCTATTATAAAATTTCATCTTCGGCGATGGCAAGTAAAGAGAGCCTTTTCGTTGATGTGGATTAAAAACCCGATGTTCACGTTAAATACATCGTACCACCAATATCACTCCGCCCGGATTGGAAACGTAACCATAGCACTGGAAAGTCTCTTATGTTAGTTGCAAAATGGCCCAAGTACTTCTTTTTAAATTACATGTAATTCCATTCGTCTTACTTCGTGTGTTATCGTATAAATATCACGGTAAACAGGTATTATGCGCATGCCATGTAAAAGACTCTGGGTGATTAAAGAAATTTGATGAATATTCACTTTAACAGATTAGATATTCCCATAAACAAATATAACTTTAGTGTTCTTTCTCTCATTGAAAAACCAAACATTAAAAAACAAATCCTGTCCGCCTTTTCTTTTGTTGGATTACAAGTATTAGATGACTTCACATCCGTTATATATACATTCATTATGATACTTAAATCCAAAGCCAATCGCAGTCAGGAACGGATTGAGCCATCGGACAACAAATGAAAAAATTATTTGTCCAATTGGTCTAAAACAAAAACTTTTTCTGCTGAACATTATATGTGTGTGTGTGTGGGGGGGGGGGGGGGGTACTGAACCGGCCATTAAGCAATGATGATCATGTTGTATGTGGCAAGTGGCTTTAACGGGCCGCCACGACATCACTGGAGTTTGGAATAGGCCGGATGTGCTGGGCATTGGGCTGGAATTTTTAATCCTGCAATTTTCATCCGAAAATTTCATCGGATTCACCCGACGCCGTCGCCCGCGAGTTCACCTGTAACCTACTTATGAGATTTGGCAGAGATTATAATCAGATATGCCACCAAATCGCATATTTAGGGTTCATTTTTCAAAATTGTTCCGGGTCAGAGCCACCGGACCCCCCCCCCCCCCCGCCCGGGCTCCGCGGTCAGAAATAGGGCCAATCCGCCCCTGATCGCAGTACTCCACAATATTTTACCCGGCACATTGATTGGCAATCCATGTTATCCTGCTCTAATTGTATAATACATTTACACGTACATTGCTTATCATGACTCACACTAGGGTATGACTCTACGGAAATATTCTCTCTTTTCTTTTTCCTTGAGCTGTTCCCTTGTTGTTAAGTCTATGATTCACACTATGATATAACTTTACGGAAATATTCCCATTTTATTTTTTCCTTGAGCTGGACTCGTATTGTTCGTTGATTTTTCATATTAAGTAAAGTCTACTCACTCTATGATATAACGTTACAGTCGGACTGCAGGCTTGTAATAACAAAATATTCTGTACTAAACATTGGTTAGCCATTGACAAACGGTGACTGTCGCTACGTTATTTTTGTTTTGTATAATCGAGGTAGGGCAGCTCAAACCTAATGAATAGTTTATTTGGCATACCTACATTCTTTCCAACAACTACTTCAGCCGTGTCCTATATAACCAGTGGCGGAGCGACAGATTAAGGGTGGGCGATTAAAGACTGATTCAATATTATTTTACTGCCGGGTTTTCATCTAAAATAAATTCTCTTAGCTCCGATTACACTGTGTAAGGAGATGTATAATTTTAATGTATCAAAATAATAATCCTTACTTCACAAAACGTGGCCTTGGGGAATATGCAGAGAATAACGTTTTCGTGATATCTATAGATGAATGTTCGGCAGGGTGCCTTACAGTTTTTTTTTATGATTGAAGAATTGAATAAGGATACGCCACATTTAGTGAAAGTTACACGCGAATAGTGTGTCATTACGATTCTGCAATTTTTGGACAACCTTAATGTAAACAGAATCATAAATTAGAAGTATGCCGTACAGATACATGCGTACTTTATCTTTTTTTAATATTTAACTGTTGAAATAATAATTTCTTAAAATTAGTATCAAGGCAATAAAACTTTAGATATTTAGGATTTATGCATACTTTGGTCATTGTCAATACGTTCACCCCCTCTGACAGTAACGCTTACCCCGTAATTCAGTGCATGCTAGTTAAGGTGTAACGCCCTATTATCAACCAAAAGACAAGTACCTTTACAATGTATACAGTATTTGTGTATTTGAAGAAGAGTAAAACTCGTGAACACTAACTTGAAATCCGCGTACTATTACCTATTGACGTCTGTAGTAATGTAAACAGTGTAAACGAACAAAACACCCACTCACAACTGTATATATATAACATGTTATATTCTAACATGTTCATACTTCAAATAGAAAATTTTACTGATACATTTCAAAACTTAAAGATACATTATGGGAGATTAGATACCGAGTTGGCAGTTCTCGCTACAATAGTTAAAACCTAGCTAATGTAAAGGCTGTTTACTGAAAATTTCAGTCAAATTGATCCAATATTAACTTAGAACTAAGCGAATGAAAGTTCCGCTTATCCTCAGTCATCATTACTAAATTCGGTAAGACAAACCCAGTAGTCTCGGTTATCCATTTTTATTGGTAAATCACAAGGGAAAATATTTCAGCGAATCGAACTACAATCCAACAAAAATCTCACGCTAGCCTGAGTAGCCTCGACATCGAGAGTTGATTATGGTCTGAATATGTTAATTAATGTCTAATGAATAGTTTTTATAATATTTCAGGCTTAAAGAAAGACCTACAATAGGCAGAGTTTGCTCTTGCATAATGCATGTTTAAAGTAGCATAAGCTAAATTCTGATACATGTCTCTTTTATATAACATGTACGATATGCCATTATATTTTTGATATTTCACTGAAGAATGGATGGATGAAATGGGGTTTTAAAATTTCGACAACATGTGATTGCGTGATTGTCCGGAGATCAATGTCCGCCTTCTACTCTTCGAATGTCAACTCCAAGGGCTGTGGTGCCCGCGTTTTCGGGTATCTTTATAACATAGGAAATACACAACCAAATAGTGAACAGATAAGCTATTAAAACACATATTATTATCCTATTTCGTTTCGTTTTTTTATAGTTCAAAATTTCGTTTTACTTGTCTTTACTACACTAGGACCTGGAAGAGTTGGTATATAACCCGCGTTCTGGGTGATGTAATGGATTAATCAATGAAACGATCTGTTAGGGTAAATTTGGGATTGATGTGCACGGAACGTTGGGTAACCTACTAGAAACATCAAGGCCGATTGGTTAATCAAAATCTATATGACGTCCGACGCGACCTTCTACTGCAACTGGTCGGAACTTCATGTAATAGAGGCCATCGAAAGCATTAAAAAACGAAACGAAATATAGACCTGTATTTAAATCAGATTAGTACGGAAGCGTAATAGGGCCACATATTATTTTTTTTTATTACATTTTCAATTTTTCAAGTTAGTAACTTGAATTTTCAAGATATTAACTTGAATTTTCAAGTTAGTAACTTGAAAATTCAAGTTAGTAACTTGAATTTTCAAGTTAGTAACTTGAATTTTCAAGATACTAACTTGAATTTTCAAGATACTAACTTGAATTTTCAAGTTACTAACTTGAATTTTCAAGTTACTAACTTGAATTTTCAAGTTACTAACTTGAATTTTCAAGATATTAGCTTGAATTTTCAAGTTAACTAACTTGAATTTTCAAGTTAACTAACTTGAATTTTCAAGTTAACTAACTTGAATTTTCAAGTTACTGTTATATTATTAATAAGGCGTTTTGATCTAATGATATAGTATGTCATGCAATGCTTTAGTCAATGGACGGCACGGTTATAGACCTCAATGACAAGGTCCGGGAGTAGCCTATTCGATCACGCAGGTTTCCCCCCTGCAGCGAAATTACTCCCCGCGAATTATGGTGTCGACGTACCATAAAACACCATTTATTCATTCATTCATTCATTTTAACAGTATTGAGCCCTATAGAAAACCTTTTTGAAGTACAAAAAAAATATTAAATGACAAATCAAACGTCCCAGTTCCCAGTTCTAAAAATAGTCTTTAGTGACATAATACACGACATTCTCCCCCCCACCCCCGCCACATGGATATCTGCCCCCGGATAACCCCCCTCCTTTTTAGGACTTTTACTCCCAGGACATTTCCTGCTGAAGACATCTTAACTCCTAGGACATCTCCCCCCGGACTTTTACTCACCAGACATCTGCCACTGGGACATTTACCCCCACCCCCTAGGACATGTACCCCCAGAGTTTTACCCCCTTCCCCCGACATTTTTCCTCTGGAACATCTGCGCCCTAGGACATGCCCCCTCCCCGCCACCCACCCTTAAGAGAGAGAGAGAGAAATGGGGTTTAGCGTCCACTGGACACACATAAGTTCATTTCGGGATTAACATATGGTTTTAATTTTATTTCGATAATTCGCTTGCGCGTAGGGGTCTTTAGCAGTGGGAGGAAACCGGAGGTGCCCGGAGGAAACCCACGAGGTTGAGAAGGCGCCCCTATCTCCCTCCATGCCACATACGCTCAGACCAGGGATCGAAACCACAGCCGCAAGTCAGAGGTGACCGGCCAGCTAGAGGTCGAAGCGCGGCACCTTAGACCACTAGGCCATCCCAACCCCCATCCTTTAGAACTCTGGACGTGTAAAATAATGCACTGTAAAATAATTATACCTATTTTACATTGTTTCTTTGAGTACCTCGTAACACCCTTTAGAACCCCGGACGTTACGAGGTACTCCAAGAAACAATGTAAAATAAATATAATTTTTTTCAGTGCATTATTTTGCAGGTCAATAGTACAGAGTTAGATAGTAGAATGCGTCCATCGCCATATTCCTAGCGTGTCGTAGTAGCCGACTCTTGGGGAGAGGTTCGGGTGACCGATAAGCTACGCCTTGGTCTGCCATCAATAATGTCGAGGGTTCGAGTCCCATTCTCTGCTGTCTTAGTGACAAGGTGCAGGAGCAGCCTATCCGATCACTTAGGGGTACTCCCAGAACATAAGCAGATTATCGGCGATAACACGTAGATTACAATTATTTAGGGATCGAAACCACAGCCGCAAGCCAGAGCTGACCGGCCATCTAGAGGTCGAAGCACGGCACTCTAGACCACTAGGCCATCCCAACCCCCACATTTAGAACCCTGGACGTGTAAAATAATGCACTGTAAAAAAATTATACTTATTTTGCATTGTTTCTTGGAGTACCTCGTAACACCCTTTAGAACCCTGGACGTTACGAGGTACTCAAAGAAACAATGTAAAATAAATGTAAATATTTTACAGTGCATTATTTTACAGGTCAATAGTACAGAGTTAGAAAGTAGAACGCGTCCATCGCCCTATTCTTAGCGTGTCGTAGACGCCGACTCTTGCGGAGTGGGTCGGGTGGCCGACAAGGTACGCCTTGGTCTGCCATCAATGGTGTCGAGGGTTCGAGTCCCATTCTCTGCTATCTTAGTGACTGATTTTCAAGTTACTGTTATATTATAAAATAAGCGTTTTGCTTTAGGCAATGGACGGCACGGTTATAGACCGAGACACAACGACATCTACCCTGGGACTTTCACCCCCTGGACTTTCCCCCTCCTTAGAACATCGTGTAACGTCCCCCCCCCCCGAAGTATTAATGAAGTTATAACCGACTGTGATGTATATTTGGTCCAGGCTTTTATCTGTTACATATCCGTTACATTTCTGGTAGCCTATATGTGTGTCAAGGTTGCTGTGTGGGCGTATTATCTTTCTTGTATGCCATTTTACTACCCGGAATTTTCAGGTTATTGACTTACAGGCTTTAAAATTTAGAAGATAATAAATTAATGACCCTATTACGCTTCCGTAGAATTAACTGAGGCGGCGGAAAGCGCATTGCGTTTATACTCAGCTCTGATAAAGAAAAACAAAACATGTCTTCTCTTCATAAACTGGCAGTATTGACCTAAATAAATGAAAGTTGTTTATAGCACGTCGGCACCGTAAATCATGTCAATCTACGTGTTATCGCCGATAATCTGCTTATGTTCTGGGAGTAACCCTAAGTGATCGGATAGACTGCTCCTGCACCTTGTCACTAAGATAGCAGAGAATGGGACTCGAACCCTCGACATCATTGATGGCAGACCAAGGCGCAGCTTATCGGCCACCCGACCTTCTCCCCAAGAATCGGCGTCTACGACACGCTAAGAATAGGGCGATGGACGCATTCTACTTTCTAACTCTGTACTACTGACCTGTAAAATAATGCTCTGTTAAAAAATTTATACTTATTTTACATTGTTTCTTGGAGTACCTCGTAACGTTCAGGATTTTAAAGGATGTTACGAGGTACTCCAAGAAACAATGTAAAATAAGTATCATTTTTTTACAGTGCATTATTTTACACGTGCTGGGTTCTAAAGGGTGGGGTGGGGTGGGATGTCCTAGTGGTCTAGAGTGCCGCGCTTCGACCTCTAGCTGGCCGGTCACCTCTGGCTTGCGGCTGTGGTTTCGATCCCTAAATCATGTCAATCTACGTGTTATCGCCGATAATCTGCTTATGTTCTGGGAGTACCCCTGAGTGATCGGATAGGCTGCTCTTGCACCTTGTCACTAAGATAGCAGAGAATGGGACACGAACCCTCGACATCATTGATGGCAAACCAAGGCGTAGCTTATCGGCCACTCGAACCTCTCCCCATGAGTCGGCTTCTATGGACGCATTCTACTATCTAACTCTGTACTATTGACCTGTAAAATAATGCACTGTAAAAAATTTATATCTATTTTACATTGTTTCATGGAGTACCTCGTAACGTCCAGGATTCTAAAAGGTGTTACGAGGCAATCCCAGAAACAATGTAAAATAAGTATAATTTTTTACAGTGCATTATTTTACACGTCCTGGGTTCTAAAGGGTGGTCTAGAGTGCCGCGCTTCGACCTCTAGCTGGCCGGTCACCTCTGGCTTGCGGCTGTGGTTTTGATCCCTGGTGTGAGCGTATGTGGCATGGAGGCAGATAGGGGCGCTTTCTCAACCTCGTGGGTTTCCTCTGGGCACTCCGGTTTCCCCCCACTGCTAAAGACACCTACGCGCAAGCGAATTATCGAAATAAAATTAAAACGATATGTTAGTCCCGAAATGACCTAGTGTGTGTCCAGTGGACGTTAAACCCCATTTCTCTCTCTCTCTCTCTAAAGGGTGGGTGGCGGGGAGGGGGCAGACTTGTCCTAGGGCGCAGATGTTCCAGAGGAAAATTGTCGGGGGGAGGGGGTAAAACTCTGGGGGTAGATGGCCGGGGGGGCGGGTAAATGTCCCAGGGGCAGATGTCTGGTGAGTAAAAGTTCGGGGGGCGATGTCCTAGGAGTTAAGATGTCTTCAGCAGGAAATGTCCTGGGAGTAAAAGTCCTAAAAAGGAGGGGGGGGCAGATATCCATGTGGCGGGGGTGGGGGGAATGTCGTGTATTATGTCACTAAAGACTATTTTTAGAACTGAGACGTTTGATTTGTCATTTAATTTTTTTTTTTGTACTTCAAAAAGGTTTTCTATAGGGCTCAATACTGTTAAAATGAATGAATGAATGAATGAATGAATGAATGAATAAATGGTGTTTTATGGTACGTCGACACCATAATGCGCGGGGAGTAATTTCGCTGCAGGGGGAAAACCTGCGTGATCGAATAGGCTACTCCCGGACCTTGTCATTGAGGTCTATAACCGTGCCGTCCATTGACTAAAGCATTGCATGACATACTATATCATTAGATCAAAACGCCTTTTAATAATATAACAGTAACTTGAAAATTCAAGTTAGTTAACTTGAAAATTCAAGTTAGTAACTTGAAAATTCAAGTTAGTATCTTGAAAATTCAAGTTAGTATCTTGAAAATTCAAGTTACTAACTTGAAAATTCAAGTTACTAACTTGAAAATTCAAGTTAGTAACTTGAAAATTCAAGTTAGTATCTTGAAAATTCAAGTTAGTATCTTGAAAATTCAAGTTAGTAACTTGAAAATTCAAGTTAGTAACTTGAAAATTCAAGTTAGTATCTTGAAAATTCAAGTTACTAACTTGAAAATTCAAGTTACTAACTTGAAAATTCAAGTTACTAACTTGAAAATTCAAGTTACTAACTTGAAAATTCAAGTTAGTATCTTGAAAATTCAAGTTACTAACTTGAAAAATTGAAAATAGAATAAAAAAAAAATATGTGGCCCTATTACGCTTCCGTAGATTAGTGAACAGAAGCCTATAAAGAGTATTATTTGGGTTTGTAGAAAACGGATCCACATTAATTTCCATTGTTAGTTGGTGTACGACATTTTTAGTTTCCTATATGTGACGCATATACAGAATTGTTATAAATATATTAGTTTACATTTTTTTAACGTATTGTATATTGTATATTTTATGTAGATAGAGTTGAAATAGAGTCAACCCCGTGTTAGTCACGTTCCCATTGGCATGCAGGCAACCAGAAGATAACTATTGAAGTTGTTTATTATATATTTTGAAACCCAGTGTATTTTGTATGAAGATACCGGGTGGTTAAAAACCAAACGAGTACACAGTTTAAAGTGGAATAATTTAACGTTTCATGTGATAAAGTGTGCCTGTAAACATGATTATGTTAACACTATTCGAGTGATGGACCTACAATTTGGAGCGGAGTTCAAACATGGCGCAAGGAATGGGAAATGTGAAGGATAATACGTTTTGAATTATCCAACTTTAAAGAGGGTATTCGCTTTTTGAGGGGATGGGTTGGGAGTCACCCATTGTATGTACATAAAAGTGCTGTAGCCCGGCAAAGCCACTCTAAAGAATATTTCCTTGACATTTGAGATCCTGAATAAATAACCAGTCAAAATCTTGAATTATACATAACCATTGCCAGGAAACTGAAACTATCAGGAAACAAATTATTGTTACATCTTATAAGACAACTACAGAGGAAAACATTTTACAGTTTACACATTTTAATGGGGTACAGTTTAATGGATCTGGTGAATAATAAACACCGTCCCCAACTATGTCATTCAGCGCGATATCCTTCATCAATTTTATAGCCAAATGAACGTTGTTTTAGTAAATCCATTTTAGTTTTTGAAGTACAACAATTTAGGGATATCGAGAGTTCATGACAGTATCTCACTCGGCTAATCTCGACAGATTCCGTAAACTACGTAGACTACATCTAGTCTCGGATGTATGACAGTAAGTGATATGTACCTACGCCCATACATTTGCGATGCGGCTACCGGTTTACTTTAACAGGAAAACTTGACGCTATTACACAAATTGGGAACCTATTCGGCTAGCGACCTATTCGACCGATCGAGCTGCAACCTGTTCGTTCGAAACCTATTTAGAGTAAAGACAGCAGTCTCTATTTATCAACCAATAAAATCCAACGTTATGTCTATCAAATGGAAGTAGAATATATTATTTTTTATCCATTCCTTCAGCTCAGAATATAAGTGTAATTTCGTCATTATCTTACAGCTGGATCGGTCGAATAGGTCGCTAGAAAAATAGGTCGCCAACTTGTGTTTGGAATGGGCGCAGCCATGTTTCATCCGGGACCTTTAAAGTAGTTCCAATATGGCGGAATTCATCGTACAGCCGAGTTTAGATTCCGAAATCTTACGAGGTTTGCCGAGTGGACAGTATCTAATATCACGTAATTACTGGTGGGATAACTCTAAAGCTCATGTGGAGGCAGACCACCATTAATTTCCCCATTGACTTCAATGTTAATTCTGGCCTCTTTGCCCACCTCCAACTTTTCCCCAAATTTTCGTTGGGCGAAATGCTTTTCACTACAGACAGAGGAACAAATGGCCATGTCTTTGCACTAAAATTTTTATGAGGTTGATCACCAAAATTTTGAGATACACAAACTTGAAGAAGCATACTCAAAACATGTATCTAGTTGCCGCACATATCACCGTAGCCAACCTCATAACTGCTATAAATAGACGAACTACAATTTGGGTACCGAGATGGTGAAATTTATTGGTGGTCTGCCTCCATGTTGTCTGAGATTTGTTATTATCTCCCCATTGACAATGTTAAACTATGCCATTCCTTGTTGTATAATATTTTTGGAATATTCCTTGTTCTATAATCTTTATATCCACAGTAAAAAGTAAAGTGTTGGGTGTTGACCATCTCGAACTTTTATATCCACTGGCTCATGTTCGTGGGTGATATCAATGATTTACGTCCCGATACTCCCCCCTGACAATTATCTATTAGGACATATCTATTAGGGGAAGTGTGTGTGGGGGGTGGGGGGGGTACAAAATCGGTGAACTAACAACTGAGGAGAAAATAATCACCAATATTTTGCCAGATGTATATTTCTGTGTATAAGTAAAAGCTCACTTGTTCTATGCTTAAATATCTATTTATTGTATCTTTATTGGTGATGTTTGCGTGTACTTAATTCTGTAATTATATAGTAGAAAAGTGTGATCGACTGTAGCCTACCCGATTCTCAAGTCCCAATCAGCGTGGTTGGTAGACATTTGTTTCGAACTTTAGGCATTAGAAAGAGTCACTGACCCAGAAGTGTGCAAAAGTAACCCGTTAAATATTACCCTTTCATGAGTCATGAATGCACCCCGCTGAATAGATTTAGGGTTTTCTGAATACAGTGACACGGTTTTCGATTCAAAGTGAATAATCCCGGCGAGAGGAAAAACTATTTATTAAAAATAAAACCCTTTTGCTATACAATGTATTATACTGTACGAGAATATCCGTAGTGATCAAGTTATATATCCTTGCGTATGTTTTCATGTATGAAAAAATTTATGAGTGATTATATATGTTATAGTTTAGCATAGACATCATTCATAAGCTAATATTTTTGTGGGCAATGTTTTCACCAATTTCTCTTATATAGGTTATCGAATATCCCTTTAAGGCTTCATTCATGACTCAGAAACATAGTATGAATAAAAAATTCTGAGTTTTCCTATGAAAGTTTCGTCTATATATAATCTTAGAATAGGAATTGTGGATGGTGTCCGTGAAATGTGTTCATTCTTGTGGTGATTGTAAGCATTCTACAACTAGCTTAAAACAATATAAATCAATGTTTTATTTTATATCTATTTTTGCAGATCATGTATTTGCATTTCTCAAAATAAAACTGCAGGGTTTCAAAGTCTGTCGAATTCATCTGACAAGGTGGTTTTCCAGTACCTGTCAATATCGTGAAGTTAGAATAGCGGGGCGATGTAGTGACAACGGATATCCAGGGATGTAGATATCAATTTATTCTCTCCGACATTATTTTTATCTGAAATGAAGGCGGTATGATAGGTCCGAGAGCAGTTGTTTCCTGTCATTTCAAATGGATGATCAAAATTGATAGTGTGCCCAGTTGTTTGGACAGAACGAAAAACCTCGGTCCATTGGCGTTATGCATTGGCGTTCACGTAAAATAATTCTTTATAGTTGCAAATCGGCAAAGGCTAGGCGAAACTTTATAGAACTAAAAACAACAACATAACACGAGACTCTATTCCATTTAAAGCAAGTTGAAGCGATATTTATGGGATAAATTACCGGCGATGTTGATAAATAGCAAAAAGGCGATATCTACCAGGTAATCTATTATTTCGTGAAAATGAAAAGAGTTCTTAACACTGAAAATAAACAAAAACTTACTTTGTAACTTAAATCACACAATCTATTCCAAATAGTATTTTGATATATCCAAGTAATCCATATGCCTACACTTGAAGATTCAAATATTACATATTTTAAACACATCAAATCCAAATATGTCTATCCGTTTGTAGGTGTGAATTTAATAGTGGATCGTCCCAAAATGACGATCAACCAAAACGACGCTAAGCAAATATAAGCGGATGAATCAACGCAGACAGTCAAGTTATTCATAGACTATTATATAGACTTTGTTTGTTATGCGTACACCTCAGCGGGTAGTATTGTGTATTGTAAAAAAAACCTTTTAAGCATTAAAAAGAAACGAAACTCCTAGTTATTGTCACCAATACAAGATTATGTCCCCAGATTCAAACATATTGTGCACTAATTTCGATACGAAACAGAATGAAATGGTGTCAACACAATACTTAGGTCATTCAAAATGAAATACTGCCAGTAGGTCAAATTTTCATATGCATTACGGGGAGGGGGGGGGGGGCAACCTGTGTCGGTCAGCGGCGTGTCCGCCCACTCCTCATCCGCGTGTGGGGTTTCTAGTTGTAGTGGTAAATCACAAGACCCGCAAGGTTGACATTACTATCATACTTCATGTCACGTACAAGCAGGAAATCGAAAACACGCCACATGCCTGAAACCGGACAAATGAAAATTAATTGATTTTCGGTCGAGTATTTCGTGGAATTCAAATGATTTCCAGTCGATCATTTCCTATTACCATAAAAAAAATATAAAAATTTCAAGCATTGTTATCTCTCAAAATACGTTGTATCACATGTGATATGCATATCATGTATCATGCATGATACCCGTCATTAATAGTTAACTGAATATCTGCTAAACTGGTCGTAAATATTTTTCATACTTTTATAACACATTTTATACTGAAATAACAAGTGAGGGATGAAAATAAAATATTATAACTGGGTTCTAAATCTGACCAAAAACACTCACATATATGGAAGGATAACATAAGTATCTTATTGGTTTCCTAAATGTTTAAATGATACAAACGTAACTTCCGCCCCTCTTTTTTTAAGGTAAACAACAATTCCCCATAAGAGAAATAAACTGAATAAGGGAACTTGAAACCCCGATTGTGTTGTTTGTCGAAAACATAAGCCTAATCTTGTTTGGCCGATTTATCTCTCAAACGAACACAGTTTGAAACCGCCGGTCGTCGATGATAGTTGGCGGTTCCAGGCATTCAGATGTAAGCCTGCAGTACTGTCTATTGCAGGCATTGAAACTGATTTAGAGACAGTCCAGCTAACACTGGCCAATCGGTTCAATTAAGCGTCTTCAAGTGACCTTGACTACGGCATAATATTAACCTATGGCCGGAAAGTAAAAATATTTTCAATACGTTTATGAACATATACTTACAATCTGATTAAAGTACGATGAATAATTATACACGTTATAGGTCGTATAAATAAAGGAAATTAGATATACATAACATGCAGTATACAAAATTTCACAAAATGTGATTGTCCATATTATGGTTAATAAATTAGAATGAATACTTTTAGAAGATAGTTATTAGAAATGGTTCGTTGCTATGGAATACTAAAATAAGATAAGAGACAGTAAATTTACCTTACCGATAAGTAAATTTACCAAATAATGTGAAAAAACGTAAATCTGTAAAGTTACCTTCTGGTTTTGCTATTTTCAGTGCAATGTTGAAATACTTAATTAATATGTATTTTTACCGTGGTTTAATGTGCCTTTGATTTCATCAAAATTCGTTGTAAAAAGAGACTGAAACTTGGTAAATATACATCATTTTTGTAAATATTCCAAATATTTTATGGCAAAAAAAAAAAAATTAATTGCTGTAATTTTACTCATGTTTCTAACCTGAAAGTTTAAAAAATATTGCGAGAAGACGTACAATCTGTAAAATTGCATGCTGGGAGACAATAAATTTACCGAATACGACAACTACCGATATTTCTTTCGACCTGATATTTTATATAAACTATGACATAGGCATTTATTAACATGAAAAGACCATACTCAACTCATGATGCCATCTTAGGTGTCAGATTTTCATTGGTGATTAAATTCACAAAAGGATAATCGTGACGATGTTTTTATCGTACCGACTGTTGTAATACTTATCGAGGCTAGGCCTAACATTCAACCGCTAATATCTCGGTTCAGAGTGGAACAATTTGACAGATTTTCAGCATATGTCCTTTACATTATCTAGTTTTTAACGTTTAGGTTATATTTCTAACCTAAAAGTAAATCTACAAAATAATGTGAATAAACTTAAGATCTGTAAAATTACATGCTTGCTTATTCATTTTCCATTCTGTTTGTAAATATTACATATGTTAGAATGTATTTTTACTGTGTCTATTGTAAAAAAGACACGAAACTCTGTAAACATACATGAAAATCCGTAAACATACACGAAACTACTATATTGACGCGAATATACCTACAATGAGGGTACAAAAACTACTTGTAGTACTGTAATTTTACAAAAATTTCTAACAGTGTAACCTCAGGACAAACAAGAGCGACCGCATCTGCACTTGATCATCACTTCCGGTTACGCCATTTGCGAAAAGGGTAAGCAACAGCGACCTCTGTTGCAGCAGCGATTCGTCAACAGCGTAGAATCTCAGACCAGACAGTCAGTAAACGCCTACGTGAAACCAGATTACGAGTCAGACGTTCCATATAATTGTGTCATGTGTTATTCTCATCCAGTTACTAAATGCCACAATTTGTGACCATTTTTGTTGAGATTTTGATCTAGAATGGACCAAGAAGTTTTGAATTAACATTATTTCAGGTTTTGGTAAATATTCATGATTTAGGTGCGGAAGGATAACAATGATAACTGGTTGGTTCCAGTGATATGTACGTCGAATAGTTTACATGGTTTTAGTATGCTTCTTCAAGTTTGTGTATTCTAAAATTTTGAAGTCAACCTCATACCAATTTTCGTGAAAAGCAATCAGCCCAACCAAATTTGGGGGAATGTTATGAACAGGGCAAAGAGACAGAACAAAGGGGAGAGGTCAACGGTGGTCTGAATCCAACTACGCGTATGGAAGTTCCCTCCCTTTAATTAGCAACATTACAAATAGAATTGAATAATTTCACCTGACAACCGGCCAGGCGTTTGTGTTTCAAAGGCTTGAGATAACTATTGAACACTAGAATTGAATATTTTTATTCACTATCATTGAAGGTCGGTTATTGGCAGCAAGGTATTACATATTTACCCTTAACACAATGATAGGTTCTTTTACATCCAGTTTATTCTATTCTATTGTTCAAAAGTATAGAACTCGACTTCTTTAACAAAGCTCAATTAAACATACATTATGCAAGAGCTAAATCTACATATTGCAGGTCTTTCTTTAGGCCTGAAATATTATCTAAATTATTAATTAGACATTAATTAACTTGTCCAGACCTTAATCATCTTTCGATATTTACTGGATTAGGATCCGATTTGCTGCCCAACATTCATTCATGATAATGATGATCGAGGCTAGGCCGAAAATTCAATCGCTATATCTCGGTACTGAGTGGGTCAATTCGACTGACATTTTCCACAAATTCGTTTTACATTATGTAGTTTTTAACTATTATAGTAGGAACTACCAGCTCTTTATTTAATCCCCCATAATGTATCTTTAATACGTACATGTACAATTTAAGGTTAGCTCTGTGAAATTTTCTAGTGCATTATCCTGTTCAATGTCACTGATTTCATCGTAAACAAAATAATAAAGTAGTACATATAAACATAGATATACTGATAACATATAAGTCAGACTGGTTATGTACCCTTTTTATGATTTCATCAAACAATGAAAAAAATAGTATTGATAATACTTAGATTAATACAGACAATTGGGACACTAAAGAAATAATGAATTTAAAGGGGAAGACAAGCGATTTTCAACAAGGCTTCCATAAATCTTAAATATATATTGTTAAATAATCCCCGCTGTTACACAAGCAAAAAAGTTTTTGTAGGCGCGAACTTGATTTCTATTTAAACCGGAAGTGACATAGTTGGTTCAACACGCTCACTGGGCTCTATAGTAAGCATACAGATTTGGCATAAGTTTACTGTCAATCAAACCACGTGATGTAAACAATTAGCCATGCGACGTGAATTGAGACACCGTGTACTGTTCAGTATGAGTGAATTTACGTGGCGGCTTTTGTACTAAACCTTAACAAAACATAAATTCTTGTTTATAATACCCTAATAGACAGCCCATTTTATCAGATTTTTGGTAAAAAGTCCGACGCGTGTACACAATACTGCAGTACCCAATCTGCATGCTTACTATAGAGCCCGGTGAACGTGTTGAACCAACTATGTCACTTTTAATAAAAATTGATTTCACGCTTACAAAAACTTTTTTTTGTTTGTGTAATAGTAACAGAGGAATTTTTTTACAATATATATCTAAGATTTATGGAAACCTTGTTGAAAATTCCAGGGCTAACAATTTAATTATCCGGTATCTAAATTTTCTATAGATAGCATATAGAAAAGATAGCATATAGTGGCGTACCAGACATGTATGCAAGTAGTTGTAAAGTTTAAGTGGGTTATCAATTCTGTGGGTCAGTACATAAACCTGATAACACATATAAATTTGAAACTGGTAAAATGAAATTATTTGAGAAATGAAATCGGTTTAACGCCCTTCTTTTAACCGGGATAATGTGAATTTATGAGACAAAGTTTTTCTAGATCTCATAAAGACAAAGTTTTTCTAGATCTAGAAAAACTTGGGTCTCATAAATTCACAGCTATATCTCGAGATCCTAATCGCCTGATCACCACCCAGATTCAAAATCAACACAAAAGACCGGTGAAGAAAAACTTAAGTCTCATAAATTCACAACTCTGGTGGCGACTCTCCCCCCCCCCCTTTCAACCACTGGACTGAGAATATAAATGCCGGTCATTATCACATAAAAGATCTTTCTCCTCGGTATGCACTTTAAGATAAACCGAAATATACAAAAAAACAACTCAAAGGTGGATTGAGAGAGATATACTTCCGATAGCAATGGTAAAATTAGACGAGTAAAGGTGAACCGCTAATTAAATTCAGTACATAAAACATTACTTATTTGAAAGAAAAAACATAATTGGTTAGATAATCTTCTGATGTTGAAGTAAGAAGAGAGAAATTCATATTAGATAACACCAGTAAATAATAAACTTTGCTGCATTTTTAGAATTATGTTTTTAACTATTCATTTTGGACATATAGTTTTTAATTAATAATCGACATTTGTACGCGTCTACATGTTGACGTCTTACGCCGTCGCCACTGACCGTCAACAATTGGCCAGTTAAATCGTCAGTTTTTCAATTCAGCAGAGGTCGAACCCTATCGAGATTCAACATTCTGTACCTTCTATACTTGAGTTGTGTTTAACGCCATAGAGGCCCTAGTTATTGTGTTTTCAAATTAGTTGTTCATCCTTGGTATCACGAGAGGACGAACCCTATCGATATTTGGCGTCCCGGGACCTTCTTTGATTGGTTTATCCTCCGTTATCCTGAAAACTTTGGTTACCCAATAGAGGTCTTAGTTCAAAGGAATTTCTTTTTCTTTTTTTTTTTCGACGTTCCGCACTCCGCGACGCTTATCCAGCGTTATTTCCCCTTTTAGTGAAAACCTTGTTAAAGCTATAGTGGTGAGGCACCATGGCCTGCAGAAAATGAACTCTATTGCTAAAGGACATGGATATAATGCATAAATTAATAATAATCTTTCTCTCTCTAAACATGTAATACCCGCCCTACGTAGCCACCATTTAAAAAATAACTTCTAAAGCCTTTAGCCTCAAAATCATAAATATTCACCCAAACCGAAAATGTATATTCAATTCCTTTTCTTCGTTTCTACACGAAAAAGTCAACAGGAGGGGTCGCTATGCAATAGGTGGGAAAAGAGAAAGGGAGAGAAGGAGTTACATGTATAATAACTTTGACACTAACTTCGTGGAGAACCAACGTTTGAATTAATGGAGGGCTGTGCCATGTATTATGACGAAGCTTCAGTTATCAGCAAAAAAGCCTTTTATGTTTATCATGTATCCTGACAGTAGAATCAAAATAATATAAGTGAAAAAAATGATGGCATTTAAACATTCTGCTTTATGTACAGCGGTGTATCTCAGGTCCAAGAGCCTTTTGGCCTAAAATTCCACGTCTTTCTTATTTAGGTAATATTTGAGTTCTTTAAAAACGCATAGAAAATACTCATAGTTTGGAAGTTTTTTTTAAAAAACTAATATTAATATTATTACTGTGTCATGTAAAAATGAGCACATGTAATGTCTTTCAAAATGCCAGTGTAGGAATTAACGGAGCTGTATCCATATTGATAGTTCTATAACTTTTTGTTCCAACAACCATTTGAACGCGTAGAGATTTCTTTTTTGTCCCCCGCCTTTCGAAGAAAGTTGGAGGACTATTAAAATGGGTTCGTCCGTCTGTCCGTCTGTCTTTCCGTCTGTCCGTCACACTTTTTGGGACACACTAACTCTCTTCCTAATTGAGCTAGAATGTTCAAACTTGGCGTATGTGTGTATTAGGTCAATGCCTTGATGAAATTCGAAGATGAGCATTTTCGGCTTAGGGTAAGCAGAGATAAGCAATTTGATTGGTTGATGCTTTTGGACACGATAACTTTAGTTCTAATTAAGTGAGATTGATGAAACTTGGTGTATAGTTTCATTACAGTAATACCTTGACTAAGTTCGATAATGAGCATTTTCTGATGAGGGTAAGCAGAGCGATACGCAATTTGATTGGTCGAGACTTTGGAACACAATAACTCTCTTTCTAATGAGTAAAAATGTTCAAACTTGGTGTATATGCTTATTAGGTCAATGCCATGATTGAGTTCGAAGATGAGCATTTTCCGCTTAGGGTAAGCAGAGATAAGCAATTTGATTGGTTGGTGCTTTGGGACACGATAACTTTAGTTCTAATTAAGTGAGAGTGATGAAACTTGGTGTATAGTTTCATTACAGTAATACCTTGACTAAGATCGATAATGAGCATTTTTTGCTCAGGGTAAGCAGATCGATAAGCAATTTGATTTGCCGAGACTTTGGAACACAATAACTCTCCTTCGAATTGAGTTAAAATGTTCAAAATTGGTGTGTATGCTTATTAGGCCAATGCCTTGATGGAGTTCGAAAATGAGCATTTTCTTCTTAGGGTATGCAGAGATAAGCAATTTGATTCGTTGATACTTTGGGACAAAATAACTTAGGTTCACCTTGATTGATGATTTTTATGCCAATACAATGACTGCATTCTCATTCAGTAATAGATTCGACAGTAACAGTATATAGCAACGATTGACTTGGACACGAGGGCCCTTTCCCTTTGAAGCATTGGGAACACGCGAGGACCAATTGGTGTTTTATGATATTATTGCCACTTTAAATTGTGCTACGTGCTAAATCAATTAGTTACGTTTTGACCTTTAAGGTGAATAAATAATTAGCGCGTGTACCTGGTATCGTACAATGCTATGCTCTATCAGCAGTTCCTATAGTTTTATAAATATAACACATTTTACGCTACAATCTTTACTACACAATGCAATACGTAAGCTTGGGCAATTTATCTGCCAGCTGTGCAGTGAACTATACGGTCAGTGTTTTACCTACATATACTAGACATAAACTGGATAAGTAGTGTATATTATATCTATATATAGATGTTATAATGTTTATCATAGTTAGTGAAGTTATTGACATCGAATTTATAATGTATAATGTATGTAAATAAAATATTTATATACTCTTGATATATACCTGGATACTTACATATTCTTGATATTATACCTGGATATATACTTATACCTGAGTGAAGAAGAACAGTAGGACGTTGAAGACAAAATTTATTTCATTTAGTGTATCTGAGAGGGAACAAGTCAGTGAAAGAGTTAAGACTAAGGATTAGTATATAACCCAATTATATACATGTATAGGTAAGTACGTCTGCTCTTTAACCATGGGCTGGTCTTCTAAAACACCTGGTATAAAACTACATAGAATAATATTCTCCTGAATATTGTGTAATACGTCAGTGTATATATATATATATATATATATATATATATCATCTGGAATGATACCAAATGATGCTATATATGTGAATATTACATAACTATGATATACTATCATCGTGTATATTTTGATACAAGCAACTGATGATGCAATAATAATAATAATATCATTGCCTGTATAGCGTATAAACACTGTTTCCACAGTTTCTAATGCGTTTTCAGTTCATTAGATTTGTTCTCGATGTCAATATCACCAAGGACCTTCAAAAAAGAAAAATAATCAGTTTGTTCTTAAACACAGAGCTATTCTAGACGTATATGTGTGGTGGGAGCTGATTCCAAAGAAATGGCTCTGAGTATGAAAATGCACGTTATCCAGTCCCAAGATATACCGTGTTACACAAGGGATCTTCAATCGTTTATCAGATGAACGTAAATTTCGGCTAGTAGTATAAGATACTAGCATATCTTTGATGTAGGTGGGTTATTGTGAATTAAGAGCTTTAAAGTAAAGGTTAATAATAAAATCTTGAAATTAATTGGTTGTTTAAAGGGTAGCCAATGTAATGATGATACTGTGGCAGAGATGCTGTCAATTCGTCCTTTCCCTGCGAGTAATCTTAGTGACGTCATAACAAAGAGTAAGAGCTTGTGTCAGTAAAAGAGTAAGATGAACCCCTTTGAGGTTAGGGAGGGTATTACGCACTGAAAGATGTATTTAAAATTGAAATCCATGCTCTCCTCCCACTGCTAAAGGCCCGTCCCTACGCGCAAGTGAATTATTCAACTAAAATTAAAACCATATGTTAGTCCCGAAATGACTAGTGTCGAGTGGTTGTTAAACCCCATTTCTCCCTCTCCAAGGTCATTTTCATTAATTAATGACCCCAAAGGTAATGATGCTATTGTTTACACAATCCCAGCAGATGACATCCCAATAACGCAACAACAACATCCAAGGAATAACTTCGTTCAGGTCAAAAATAATGTGTAATGCGACATCAAATTAAATGGAAATGTTGCTTTTCTTTCGCCTTATATTATTCAGAAAAACACACAAACTTTGGGGTTAAATGGTGTCAATTATTCAGAAATAATTATGGCAATAGATTATTGAGGCCATTTATTTTTGAATTTGTTTTTTGTTAGTGTTGTCTGGAGGGTCTATATTATAATTTATTCACAGTTGGAAAAAATGAAGCTGCAGTTATCTCCAGTTTTATTGGTCATTTTACTCAAGAGTCAATACGCTAGGACTGGCACCCGAGTTGCATTGGCAACGTGAAGTTGGCACGTTATTCGGGATTCGGGATTCAAATAACGAATAACGAGCCAGACGAGCCAGCTCGTTATTGCTGGTTATTGGGGATTCGCCAATAACGAATAACGAGCCAGCACGTTATTCGTGATTCGCCTCTAAAAAAGAGCGGTCTACCTTCCATGTGACCTAGATACCTCCTAATCTAGGGGTAAGTGAACGTTGGGTGACTATTTCCTCGCTACCCCCGACCGTAGGGGTAAGTTAACCTTGAGTGACCTACTAGCAAGGAGACGACCGTTTGTCGAGCGAATAGGGCGTTGACTGGTTTGTTGGCGTGCACTGGGCATTCCTTTTCTGCACTCACCTGTTTTATTGTCGAATCCGAAGTAAAACAAGACCGGCCAACTTTCCAACCTACCATTTCCTTTATACCTCCGACTGTTGGGTTAAGTGAACGTTGCGTGGCTGACAAGCACGTAGACGACCGTTTGTTATGCGAATAGGGTACGAGACAGTCCTCTCACTGCAACCACCTGTTTTATTGCCGAATCCCGAATAACGTGCTGGCTTGTTGCTCGGGATTCGCGAATAACGAGCCAGCACGATGTTATTTGAATCCCAAATCCCGAATAACGTGCCAACTTCACGTTGCCAGTTGGATTACGTTAAAAACGTACCTGGTTCGGCTTTTGACATCATCCAATGTCTCGCCAAAACAGTACTTTTGTTTATCATTTGGTAATCTTCATTTCTATGGCTAGTGAACCAGCGTCTCACCCACTTAATTATATCGTGACCCTCGGGAGCTTAAGTAGATTTCAGAAGTTTCAGTGTATAACTATGGCCCCATTGCATATAATTATGATAATCGCCTCAATATCGGAGCACTGTCATCCCTATATGTGCGTGTCGTTTCTGCTATTGTTGCTGATAAGTGGACCCATCCTTTTGAGTTTCATTTAATACAACTAGTACGACTAGCCCAATCCCGGTTAATCCAAATTCTTTTTACGGACTACTGGTAAGAATGGCCTGTGTTTGAATTATTTATTACCAGCTTTGCTTCATAAAGCACCGTGTGTCCGACACGTGTATGGTGTCTAGCTCTACAGAAATAGAAATAACAATCAACTATGATCAATTACTATTAGTTATAAAATTAGCCATTAAAGTTAGATTGATATAGATGTGTGCTATAAATATGTGTGCTAAATATCTTTTACTTTAGACCAGGAAGTATTTTGTTTCAACAGATGTCCTAGTCTGTTACACAGAACAATGTTTGAACATATAAAACACACAGTAAAATATAAAATAATCAATGAGAGCATGCACATTATTGAGATGATCATATGATCCGTTCCGTATGAACCGAATTCGGGCGTTACAGCGCATCCTTACAGTAGCCTTTATCTGCAAGATAATTCGATTAGTAGTTTTATACTGAAGGTTCAGACTTGTATATTTCTAAAAAAAAACCATCGGGTCAAATGAAATATGTCAAGACATATCAGACAAAATATAATCGAAATATATATATATTCAGATATGGAAATACCACAGTTATTAAAATAGCACAGCCCATCCCCGTCGAACCAATAGTGACACCCCTCCCTCCACTATGGCAAATAAATAGAAGATCGGTTGGGTTCACGTTTGACGTATTTTGCATTTTCGCATTTTAGAGGCGTTAAGGGTGATGAGTTAAGTTGATTGCTATTCCATCTTGTAGTTTTTATGGTAAACCAGACTTTAATTAACTTAATTATTTGGACTGACCACAGAAACAAAACCGTTTTGGTTGATATTTCTTGCCACATTATTTTTCCGCTGCTAAACAGTACAAGCACTAATTGGAAATAGCAGAAAATGATCTCAAATTTCTCAAATGATTTCGGTAGAAGCACCGATTCAATGTAATAAGAACAGGGACGAACTAAGATATGAACGCTATTCCCTTGAATGAAATGGGGTGTAAAGTCTGACTTTTCTGCACTCACTAGACTAATACTTCTGTTCTACCAAGTTGTTTCACAGAGAATTACAACAATCTTCTAATATCTCTGTCAAACATGACACATCACGCGGCGTCAATCACTGTTTCTATAGCGCGTGCATTGTTTACATAAGACGTAACTGTTTCGGGCAGAATGATGCCTTTTAGTTATATTAATACCCATTTACACTAAATAGGAAATATTTTACCTACAAATACTTCAAACGTCTTTATTTATTTTTTAATACATAAAAAAATGTTTTAGAATTTAATTGTTGGGGGAAAAAGTTAATATTTGGGACTCATTAAGTGGCATCGATGTCATCGTTATCAGTGACTGTAGCGGCCCAGCGAATATTCACTGCTGATCAGTGTGCTATTCTACAACCTGCTCTGAAACTATTGCGCACAAGATTCTTCAATCACGTGATCGACTATATCTCTTATATAGATTGTTTCATTAAAAGGTTATAGGTGCATGACGTAATAAGTGGAATAAAACATGGCCATCAGAAATTCTATTTTATGTTTTGTTTGTTATCATACCTACCTCTTCTTATCATATATTGGAGAGTTCAAGGGTGGTGTCAGTGCTCTTGGTTTACATTAACTCTTTTACTGTTGATCTGGCGCCAAGTAAAACAATAGGTATACATCTAACATAAACTCCCAGTTTATGTACAAACCTGTTAATTCCAGTGTCCCAGATATATAAAGACATACTCACCCTATTATGATTGGGAGTATTGTCAATTTTTATTCACGATAATTGACTGAACATCTCTAATTTCTGTTCGAAAATAAGTTATTTGTTCCAAAAATCTCATTTTGCCAGAAAAACACACGTTTTGAGACATTAAATTAAAGTGGGCTGCAGCAGCAGTCATAATAGCGACACCTACTGTAGCGGGGTAGGGATAAAATAGTATGTTAGGCTACATGTTGTTTTAAATCGTAATGAATAAGTTTTCAAATTATGTAGGGCAGTAAGATGGCGCCCATGTGGCTGCACATGTGAAAGAGCTCTCACATATTGTTAATTTGTGTCTAAGTTCTTGGATTTACATTCTTAAATTTTGGATCTGTGTATACCTTCAAGTTTCAAGATCAGCAAAGGGATAAAATTGTCCCTCAAAATCTGTGTTTTGAAGTGGAATTTGAAACCAAACAACTTGTGATCTTGATTTAGTTGAAGCCTTGAATTCCCTTGATTTTCACTCAGAGGATTAATTAGATCTCGATTTAGTTGAAGACTTGAATTACCTTGACTTTCACTCAGAGGATTAATTGGATTTCAAGCTGATTAATGTATTTTGGTGTTAACCTATTGTTATTGTATCATGGTTTGATCATCATGATCACCTACTCACAAGCACAACTCATGCACTTACAACAATCATCAACTATAAGAACACTATCTCACAATGATTTTGTATGTCTTAAAGAAATTGGTATTCTTAAAAAATTTAGAGGGAAGCGTTCTGGCGCTCAGAAGCAAAATGAATCTTACTCTCAGGCGCTTCCAGGGTCTTTGAAAATAGGTCTTTGGAATGCCCAGTCTGTTAGAAACAAAACCCTTGAAACATTTGATTGTATAACCGATTGTGAATTCTTAATAACTGAAACATGGTTGTCTCAGAGTGGTGACGAAGCCAGGTGTGCTGAAATGACACCACCGGGTTTTATGTGTGTTCACGCTCCACGAATAACTGGTAGGGGGGGGGGGTATAGCTGTTATTTTCAAGGAACACTTGCGGCTACAGAGGCTTCAAACACCGAAAACGTACACATCTTTTGAACATTTATCATTTACCATAAAATCTGCATCAAAAAACCTAAAGATAATCTGTATCTACAGACCACCCCCTTCAAGAAAAAACAAGTCTACCGATTCAGACTTCGTAACTGATTTCAATAATCTCTGTGAAGATCTTGATTGCAATGATAACATCCTAATTGCTGGAGATTTTAACGTGCATTTTGATTCTTCTAATAACAAAATTACAAAACGTATCTGCGAGCTTCTGGATATTCACGGCTTGGTGCAGACCATTACTCAGCCGACACATCGTTCAGGGCACACCTTGGACTGGGTTGCTTGCCGTAATCATGAACTTATTCATAATGCGGATGTCATTGACAAGCTAATGTCTGATCATTTTGTTATATCCTTTAATTTTAATTTCTCAAATACTTCACGTAAAAACCGGAAAATATGCTATAGGAACTTCAAATCCATCAATTTTGAAGAATTTAATATCGATCTTCTAAACAGCACTCTATTCACACAATGTTCTAATGATGGTGACCATATGGTAGCTGTACTCGATAAAACATTACTTGACCTCCTTGATAAACATGCACCCATCCAAACCAAAACCATCAACCATTTAAAGAAAACACCATGGTATGATGCGTCTGTAAATGATGCTAAGCGAACACGCCGAGCAGCTGAAAGGAAGTGGCGTAAATCAGGGTTAGTGGTACATAAACAAATTTACACAGAGTCTCGAAAACATTTTATGAAATGTGTTAAAAATGCCAAATCACAGTATTTCAACGAAGAAATATCATCATGCTCACGAAATCCGAAATTATTGTTCTCAACGCTAAACTATTTACTGGGAAAAGAAAAGAGTGTCATCCTTCCAGAGGGAGATGATAGTACTGTTGCTCAAAATTTCAGTGATTATTTCATTGATAAAATCGATAAGATTCGTCATGGTCTTGGTTCTATCAACGCACAAGGGTGTGATGACAGTAGGTTCGTAGTTCCATCAATTCAATTTGACTCCTTTAATCCAGTCTCACCTGAGGAGATAAGGAAGATAATATGTCAATCCAAACCAACGTCTTGCTCCTTGGATGTCATACCAACACATTTCCTGCTTAAAATTCTTGATACAATTTTACCCATTATTACTAACATCATAAATACGAGTTTGCAGTCTGGAATAGTACCGGTATGTTTTAAAACTGCAGTAGTCAAACCACTTATAAAAAAGTCGACACTTGACCCACAACTACTGAAAAATTATCGACCAGTATCAAATTTGACCTTTCTGTCTAAAATTCTGGAGAAGGTTGTCAAGCAGCAACTTCTTAGTCATTTAGAAAAATTTCAACTTCTTGAGGAGTTCCAGTCCGCTTATCGCTCTGGCCACAGCACTGAGACAGCACTACTATGTGTTCTTGATGCCATAAAATCATCTGTTGATGAAGGAAAGATCGGAGTGCTGGTCCTTTTGGATTTATCAGCAGCTTTCGATACTATTGACCACGGCTACCTACTGAATCGACTTTCATCAGATTAAGGACTAACTGGAAACATTCTAAAATGGTTTTCACCCTATCTCACAGGACGATTTCAGTATGTTGAAGTTAACAACTCCTCATCAAGTCATCAACAACTCGTATGTGGTGTTCCCCAAGGATCTGTCTTGGGCCCGATAATATTCACAATGTATACTAAGCCGTTAGGCAAACTTATTCATGGTGACAATCTGCTGTATCATTTTTATGCTGATGATTCTCAGCTCCTTGACAGCTTCAAGCCACTTCCGATCGATCAAAATGCCATCATTAAGAATCTGGAAGGGTGTCTTGAAAATGTCAAAAAATGGATGTCATCCAATATGCTTAAACTCAACGATGAAAAGACTGAGTTTCTTCTGGTGGGTCCTGCCAGCAGACTTAAGAAATGTGACATTCGAAAGATAAGCATTGGAAACACCGAAATTCCTATGTCTAAATCTGTGAGAAATCTTGGAATTCTTGTCGATTCTCGTCTCAGCTTTGAAAACCATGTGAACAACATTTGTAAAATATGTCATTTCCATCTCCGAAGGATAGGGTCCATTCGTCATCTAATAACTGAAGATGCTGCTGCAACCTTAGCTCGATCCTTCGTCCTGTCCAGAATAGACTATTGTAATTCAGTACTAACTGGTATTACGAACGAACAGATTTCAAAACTCCAAAGATTACAAAACCGTGCTGCTTACATTGTCACAAAAACTAAATCAAGATCACACATCACCCCAGTCCTGAACAAATTACATTGGCTCCGTGTTCGAGAAAGGATCAACTTTAAAGTCTTATCGTTAACATATCAATCGATAAATAAATCCGCGCCAGGTTACCTTCAAAATCTAGTATCACTGTATCAACCTAAACGATCATTAAGATCAGAAGGGAAACTATTATTAGATGTACCTGCCTATAAATTTAAATCTTTTGGGTCTAGAACTTTTCGATACAGTGCATCAATTGTTTGGAATACACTTCCAGAAAATATCCGACAATGTGAATCTCTGTCGGTTTTTAAATCCAAAGTGAAAACTTGGTTATTTAGTCACTATTATTAACACTCCAAAGTGAGAACATTTTCCAGCGCCTAGTGCATTCCCTAGTGGATTGAATAGCTGCGCGATAAAAATATCATTATTATTATGTCCAACCTCGTTGTTTTTCTCGGGTTCCTCCAAAGACAACGCGCTAGCGAATTATTAAAATAGATCTGAACCATAGGTTAGCCCCGAAATGACAACACTGGTTTAACTTCACTTGATAGTTATATTGTTCTTTAAACATATCTTGTACAAAACCTGAAACCTAAGACTCCGTAGTTAGCTTGTGTTGAGGAAGTCATGGTCCTAGCATGGCTGGACACTCTTGGATGTCAACTCCCAGCTTACATGACCCCTGTTCGGTCTTAATTCAGACGCTCTTACTTGCATCATAACTCAGGCCAGAGGTAATGACTAATAACTACCACTCTACCGTGATAGAACAGTGCCAATGTCACCAATCTGTGGGTCATAATTACGATGAGAATGTTTTATCAATTTCATGTATGGAAGGTGTTAATTGACATTTTTCTACATAATCTCCAATTATGTAAGACCATCTCTCTCTGTCTGTCTGTCTGTCTCTCTCTCTCTCTCTCTCTCTCTCTCTCTCTCTCTTCAATTTATCATTCTTATTTCGCAATACGCTTGTTTGTCCACTAGTGTGGGAGTGGGGATCGCTACTACGCCTATGCATGATCACCTTAACACAAACAAACAACTATAAATACATACAGATCAAAGAGGTTCTACTACTCTGCTCCTAAACTGGGCTAATGAAGATTAGCATACGCCATACAGTGTGCTATGACGGAAACTTTACCCGGGCAGCGGCGCAACGGTCTACTCTGATATCGAATTCCAACAGCCAAGGCGTATTTTACGTGCACGAACATGTGTACACGGGACCACATTTTTTCCTCACATCCGAACGACTAGACAGCTGTCCTTATCCCCCGTCCCGACCACGCCAATTCAGGGATCGATCACCCGACCTCTAGGCTAGCGAGCCAGCGTCTTAACCAGAGATCCAGAGATGGTCAGCACATATAAAATACCCAAGAATACGCATAAAATGAAATATAGCACTATCAATCCTAGTAGGATATTATAATTAACAAGAATCACTAGAACATTAAAGCCCCAATAACACTCTTGTTGTAACTGAATAATATGTCCCAATCTTCATTCTGGTCAACAAATCGTATTATTTAAGAATATTCCAATTAAATGATGATATAAATTTCATCTTAACACACCTATTTTAAAAAATTGAAAAAATTCAACCAATTGATTTGAAAAGTCTAGCGTAAACCTTTTCAAATGTGACTTGGATTTTAAAATATTTTCGAACTCTCTGAACAAGTAAATAGGTTGTAATAGATAATTTACACAACAGGTAGGACATTTAAACATCTAGTACTTACAATACGGGTATTATTTATTTTCTGGAGCTACCAAGCCAGCAAGAATGTTATTGTCCCTTTAACAGTATTAACAATATGAATCTATTTTCAAATAAAATATTAATATTGGCAGGAAGTCATATGATAACTGTTTCATTGTCGTCATAAATCATTTAGACCCAACAGAAAAGGATCAAAGTTTTAACACCTATACGTAGTTAGAAGCAAGAAAACACAGTAACCCCCCTTAAGATTATTATGGAATCGTCGTGCTCGGGTAATGAGTGGTTAAGACATCTCTATGCCATAGATTATGGTAATATCTTTCTATAAATGTAAACAAAAATGGAGAAGTGCGCATAGGTGATAAGTAATGTTCAAATGAATCTAGGAATTAAAATCCAAATGAAATGAAGGTACATTAACCGATACCGCATGAGCTATGTTTAAATTAAACAAGATACTTGAACATTTGAATTTAACGCTTTTTATAGCACAGTAATCATGAATTACATTGTAATTCTTGATTTGTCAACCACATTTAAAGAGAATATCCCGAGTCTCAAAGTATAGAGTCGTTTGGAAGTGAACGCGAAAACAGCTTATCCACACACTTTTAAGATTTCGGGTCAATTTTTGCGTTGAATGACCTGATAATCATTACACCTCCTTTAGAAGTATATACAGTGCGGGACCCATGTGCTGTACTTGATAACGGAAGGCAAATTTCACCTACACCTTATTTTTATAAAATAAAAATCTGCTTTTATCCAGATATAATACAGCTTGGAACACCAACCGGTCAACATTTCCAGATGAAGGCCGGTGGGTTTAACTTGTTTGAAAACGTATCACATAATATTGAGTAAGTTGCTCAGCCCTAAGGTAGAGAATTTTAAGGACTTCAAAGGCCACTGTGGTTCCTCATTTCGACCATCCTAGTTTTAACTAACATGTTCAATTGCAACTGCTGGTCACTGGAGCGTGCCATATTGACGTCACTCGGTGTTTCGTTCAAAGTTTGCTGTACCTCAGACCCCGAGTTCACAAAGCATTCTCGCTGTACCTCAGGACCCCGAGTTCACAAAGCATTCTCAGACATTTCAATCACTTTTTATGAGAAATATCTTTGATTCAGAAAAAAACAACTTTGCATATAGTTTTTATTGGTGTATTTGAAACAACAAAAGTTTTATAAACGACTGTATGGCAAGGAATTTTGAGTAACGTCAGCCAAAGAATCCTTTGTGAACTTGGAGCCAGTTGACTTTGTTTTACTCCGAGGTGTTAGCATCATTACGGGGTTCAATTCTAATCTTATGTTCTCTCCTTTTGAACAGTTTGCTTGTGACCACTTTGTCGTGATAATTGATCTAAATCCTCTATAACCGGATTTAAGGACAGTGGTGCTTTAAATACGCTACGTGCCTATGCAATGATGGATACTGTGCCACGAGTGGCGTGAGCAATGTCAAATAAAATCCACGATAAGCATTTCGTGTCGTATTAAAAAGAGCTCTATTGATTTTATCATGTATCATTAGCCATAGCTGTCAGTCTAGATAGTGACTTTTCTTCTTACTGACTTTTCTTGTGTGGAAAAACATGTATGTCACGATGCTCATAGAGTTTTAAAAAACGCAGCTATACATGTATACTTAGCGTCCATTTACATTATTTAAGAAAGACGGCGGTCGAAAACGGTAAGGTTACGTTTTGTTTTTTATTCTTTCTCAACAAACTATTCGATTTGTTATTCATTAATTAAAAAGCGCAGTATAAAGATCAAATTTTCGTCATTATTGTTGTAACTATACTTACGTCATTGTTCTTAAAAAAGGTCGGTTAGATGATATTTAGATGTCACATACTCTCATTACTGTAAATGCGACAACATCTTTTTCTACTAGGAATTAAGAACTTTACACTTTATACGAACACGGTCGTGAATGTCTTCAGTCATTCAGCTATTTCATCATTGGACCATTTTATTAAGAGAGATTATACGCTAATTATTTGATTGTGGTGCTAGTATATAGTTTCTATAAAACCTGATACAGCTTATTTATTGAGCTCATTATAGCGAATAATTTCTTAGTATTGCTAACATGGTCATAAGAAACGGTGAAGTATTAGTGTTTGCCTATATAAACTTACACTACAAGTCTAAACGTTTTTTTATACCCCAACATTTTCAAGTGGACGTATATTGTCGTCGCCTCTGTCCGTCCGTACGTCCACATTTTGTCTGTGGGCCGTCTACAAGTCACATTTTTTATCCCATTTTGACGAAACTTGAACTAGGTTTATATCCCATAGATCTTGGTTCTTTTCGTGGTTCTTTTCGATATCCGCATGTATCGGAGCGTAATTTCATGATTATAATACCCGATCGTACGAAACATCATGTTTTTAGCTGTAAGTTTAAAACCCAAAGATCTCACTTCCTTTCGAAATTCTACGAAAAGTCGAGCTTTTAGCTGGTGGTCACAATTTTTATCCGGTTATAAAACCCGTTCAAATATTGAAATCTTGGTTTTAATCGTGGGTTAATCGTGGTGACCCTATCATGTCTTATCTTAAGCCAGACTGACACTTGCACGATTCCGTGGCACGCATTGGCACGACTCGAGTCGGCACGACACCGTCCGATTCGCGCAAACTCGTCGTGCCAATGCGGGAAGTGCGTAAACAATGCGCAAATTATGCGCAAACTATACGTGAACTCGTCGCGCCAGTTCGTGTCAATGTGGACACTGATGGGCACGACAAAATCATGGCCAAAAGTCGTGCAAGTGTCAGCCTGGCTATATATTGAGGTCAGTCGCATCGTAATGATCGTATCGAAACGTACCCCCGACGTGTCTGCACGTACCCGATCGTGGATCCAATTGGGATAATCCTATCGTAACACATCGCACTGTCAACACGATTGCTACGACTGACCTTAATATTAGACCTGATAGGATCACCACGATTTAAAGCACAATTTCAATCGTAGCGCGTATCGTGATAGTGGTAAATTAGCAGTAAAGCTAGGCTGACACTTGCACAACTTTTGGCCACGATTTTGTCGTGCCCATCAGTGTCCACATTGACACGAACTGAAACGACGAGTTCACGCATAGTTTGCGCATTGTTTACGCACTTCCCGCATTGGCACGACGAGTTTGCGCAAATCGGACGGTGTCGTGCCGACTCGAGTCGTGCCAATGTGTGTCACGGAATCGTGCAAGTGTCAGCCTTGCTTAAGTAGATAAATAAACTATGGAAGCCTGTAACTACCATTCATAATTTCTACTTTTCGCCCCTTCAAAACACGAAAGTCGAAATCAAGAAATTAGGAAAAAATGTGAGGCGCCAAGACGGAATACAAGCCAAATCAACTCTAAAATAGGAAATTAAGAAATAACACACAGCGATAATAGCGCCCCACGTTTTTTCCTAATTTCTTATTCTCGACTTGCATTTTGGCTTAAATACAGTCTTGTCGACTTTCGACTTAATCTTATTTTTGTAAACACGAAAGTCGAAAATAGGAAATTAGAAAAAAAACAAGTTATTTCTTGATTTCCTATTTTCGACTTTCGTCTCGGAAGTTGAAGTAGTCTCTGCCTTCCAGGTCACATATGAATACGCACAATTCCGGTTACCCACAATTCCCGTTAACAAAAATGTATGTGTTATAGAGTCTACAGTAATGATGGCGATTATTTTATAATTAAAACATATTTTAATGTAAATAAAATAGTTTATGATACAGGATGAGAAACTTTATCAATAGGCCAGTCTATCTTTAAATAAAGTATATATACTACATTATTGTAACTATTAGCTTAATGGGATACAATGCTTCAACTTGAGAAATACAGCTGGCTTCAGTACACTCAGATGGGTTCATGGTTTCTCAAAATGGGTGATTATGATTGGTTTGTCCTTATCCACTTACCAATCAGCTGGGTTTGGTACCCAGTTCATTAACACACAGTAATAAACAGGTCTTCCGGTTTTCTATCACTCTGGACAGGTAGGAATTTTTCTCACAGTAAATATGTGGTCAAACCTCTTTATTAATTGCAAATCCATTGTGTAAAATTGTTTAAAAATTATTTAGATCTTCATTTAGTAAGTAGAATTTTCTAATTTTGTGTATAATTTTATGCTGATTTTTACTGATCATCATGGTCCTCAAAGTTCTTGTTTTTGGTCATCCCTATGTCCATCGATTAGAATCATTTTGTGCAGAAATTTATTTTATCTTCTGTTTTTAAGTGCAGTGTATGGATGTCTTTGTCACCGTTTTATATAGTGATTTATTTTTATCTTCTGTTTTTTAAGGGCAGCCTATAAATGTCTGATTATTTTTTGTTTCCGATTATCTGAATTGTGCGTATTCAAATCTGGAAGGCAGGGACTACTTCAACTTCCGAGACGAAAGTCGAAAATTGGAAATTAAGAAATAACCCGTTTTTTTCTAATTTCGTATTTTCGACTTTCTTGTTTACAAAAATATGACTAAGTCGAAAGTCGACAAGACGGTATACAAGCCAAAATGCAAGTCGAAAATAAGAAATTAGGAAAAAAAGAGGGGCGCTATTATCGCTGTGTGTTATTTCTTAATTTACTATTTTCGACTTGATTTTGGCTTGTATGCCGTCTTGGCGTCTCACATTTTTTCGTAATTTCTTATTTTCGACTTTCGTGTTTTGAAGGGGCGAAAAGTAGAAATTATGAATGGTAGTTATAGGCTTCCATAATAAACAGACCACACTCGTAACGCATATTTTGTTACTCTGGCCCTCGTAATGTTCCGGAGCCTCTGTAAAGACTGTTAATTTCTGTCATTGGCGTCTAGCCGATGAAATGGATAGTCGGGACTATGTTTGTTATTGTACCGACTTTAGTAATGATGATCGAGGCGAGACCTAAAATTCAAAAGCTAAAATCTCGGTTCAGAGGAGGATCAATTTGACTGAAATTTTCAGCAAATTCCCTTTGTATTATTTAGTTTTTCACTATTGCCCCTTTAAGTAATTAAAATCAAAGGGAATGTTAAAATTGACATCAAAACAATGCGTTAAACTTTTTTTAGGTAAATATTTAAAGGTACTAAACCATCAACCCAATATTATCCATAATATTTGAAATTAACAATACGAATTGGATTAGAATTCAATATTAGTCTATTTCAATCAATTTTGATGTAAAAATATCGGATCCTTATATCCAATTTAAGATACAATAAACAATTTAAAGGGGCTAAGAAATTGACAAATAATTCGTGTTTTCAGTGTCGAAGATTTGGGATGATATTGAGTTGAAGACTTGGCTACTTTAAAATCAGTACACGAGTCATTCGTAATAAAAGATTTACAAAAATATATCATACAAGACAATGCGGAAGTAATTAGTAATGGTTGATTCACAAACAGCTAAATAATATTATTTATTTATTTATTTATATATTTATTTATTTTTTTTAAAGGGGGGTGTAGCGTGTTTGATCTGTCATTCAGTCAAGTGGCGTGGCTTTGATTGCCCACTTGTACGTAACAAGGAGTAGGGTCGGTTGACCATGCTCGTAGGTTCTGTCCGGGACCTCCGGTGTCCTCCTAAAGCCAAAGACCGCGTACGCCAATATTGAAATTAATCCATGTTAGTCCCAGCATGAACACTATTTCTGGACTGTTTATGTATTTCAGTGAACATAACCCATGAGAAGTTACAAGAGAACTTTAAATTTTAATTAAATTACCTGTAAAGAATTAAATTGTAACTGTTTATCTCATTCGAACGATATAATTATCCACTAAAAATGCACGTAGACAGAGCAAACCAATTATTGAATTTCAGTTTTAGAATCCAATATAATTACTCATTATTATTTTTTTTCTTACCTGACCACCATTTTAAGGGGGTCGGGATAACTCTAACGCCAACTTTCTGTCCTGATTCACACAATGTCGTATATGATCTGAAATTTTATTGTAATGGTCTCGTATATTTTAGAAGACTAATATTAATTTATTCTTCAGGATCATGTTCTGTTTTGTTTTACGAGACTAAGCTAAACTCGTGATTTTATTCTTGAGCATTCTGTTTTGTTTTACAAGACTAAGCTAAACTTTTATACGTTTTTATTCTGGAGAGGTGTGTTCTATCTGAACCATAAAGTTAAATTATTTAGGCTAACTCTATTTATTGCATGTGGCTGCATACAACTTTTATATCTTACGGTGATATTTTAAAGAATTTTAAGCTTTTTATACATACTATACTTATTTGCTGTACTCTATATTATACATATCATGTGCAATGCTATTCGATATGCTGACCTATGAAGGGGTTAAAACATTGATTACAATTGCTCAATGTATACAAACATGTGTAGCCATAAACAGAAAACTTAAACGTAGTGTGTGTTATTTATGAAATTTTCTTTAGGTGAAATAGGTCAGCAAGTGCGTGACGAGGAATAACGACGAGATATGCAAATGACAGGTAATAAGCACTAAAGTCGATCAATACGCTATTCACTGAATGTGGCCGTGTGTCAGTACTGTGGAACGAACCCTCAATGTAGGTACCATTGAAAATATTATTTTGTTCAACGGCGCAGCGGAGAGTTTGCCTTTGTTGTCGAGACGTCATTCTGTGGGTTTGCTTTTTTGCAAGGTGCGTGCGTATCTCCACGACACTGCGGCGTTGTTCTTGAATAAACTTGCATAGCATGTCTAAACTATAATTTAGTTTTGCACCTATATATCGTTACCCCTTTTTATTTTTCCACATTGTGTTAAATTTCGAATCACATATGCCCTACTGACTGTTACCCTGAAAATGTAACTTCAGCCACACGTTTCAGACTGTAATTGTATTTAAATGTGATCGTTAGATGCACAGATGCAGCACTTTTTCGTTACAATCTGGTCGTTCTGCCATTTTAGTTGTCCTTATTGGTTTTTTGTCGGTCATTGGTCCATTTTTTAATATACATGTTTCCTATGGGTTTCACTTTGCAGAACTATTACATGCCATATTTTTATTAGAAATAATTATCCTATAATAAATACTTTCGTAGGAATGTATTGTTAAACTTGCATATTGGTTAACAAAATGGCGACCACAGAAGCAATTTTCAAGACTCAATATAAATGGCTCTGGTGCTGAAAGGCCTATGCTTTTGAGCATCAGTATATGGTCTATCTGGGAATAAACGGACGTTGTTACAATCCCAGACTTGAACTTGACATGTCCTTTTGTCGCCCACCATCCCTCCTTTACACCCACACCAACCACACACAATCGTGAAAGCGAATTATTGAAATAACTATATGATATCATATTCAATATGTCCTAGTGCGTTTAAAGCAAGTAAACGTTATACCCATTCAAAACCGTTTTAAAGGACAATTTTAGTGTCAGTCATTATCACATATGTAGTATTACTGGTTAAACACTTTCCAAATATAATTTTAACGCAAAGAACATTATTAAGATAGATGAGTAATAAAGGTTTTATGAATCGGAAGTGACGAACGCCAAAGGAAAACACGAGTAATCCCGCTATAGGAAAACACGAGTAATCCCGCTATATAATTGACTGAAATGACGAGTGAAAAAAGATACATGGGAGAATATTGGACAAATTTTTGTTTTATTCACGGCAAATGTTGAATTTGATCCCACCAAACTGCCAACTTATGTGAAATTTACGGCGACGTGTAGAAGATTAGGGGTTCCAGACTCCTGCGTATTTGTATCGTTGCACGGATGTCAAATCTGTGGATATTTGTTCTTAACTAAACACTGATTGTTTGCAAATAATTAGATCACTAGGAAATAAGTGACTAGGTATGAGATCTAAATCCAGTTCTATGTTAACATAGAATTTTTACCACTGTTCAATGTGCCCCATTATGTGGTTAAACCTGCCCCGACTATTTTGTAAAGAGGGATACATTGAACAGTTAATTATCTTCAGTAAATGAGCGCAAGGTTAACTGCATTAAGATCTCATTCTCTTATCTCTGAACTCCTCTCAAAACTTGACCATTAAAGCTGATTTGAATATGAAGTCAAAACATAGATTCAACCTCGGTGTTGCATTTTTTCAAATCTATTATTTATATGTACATGTATATGCCATTTTCAATAGCAAATCTCGCATTGATTTGTTCAGATCTACGTTCAGGGGCGGGCCTTGTCGAAACTTTATGACATCCCAGTAAATTTACAGGGTAACTTTTCCTGCTAAACGGTCGCGTGTCAGTCCATGTAAAAGCCTACACAATGTAAATGGACGTTTAAACTGGGAAAATAAGACCTGTCTTACCTCGCTACAATCAGTATGGGCGACACAGCACGCTGTCAGAAATACGTCACCCCCTGTCAAGTAGCTTGGGCGCCGCCATTACAATCTAAATATTGGTCAACACACAAATTTAAGAACGTCTGTGACATGAAGACGAAACGACGGAATTTAGGAGAAAAAATGGAATCTCAGAAAAAATCAAAATTTTAAAATGTAGGCAAAGCAATAAATGTCTGAAGATTCTTTTATTTTCAGAGATTTCAATTTTTGTTCCCCTGGTTATCTAAATTTCGTTTCGTCTTCGTATCGCCGACCTTCTTAAATTTAAACTGCAATGGCCGCACCCAAGGTACTCGACAGGGTAGGGTGCCTTTCTAACAGCGTGTTGTGTCGCATATGCTGGCCCTGGCGAGGTAAGCAAAGTCTTATTTTCGCACGAAAACGTTCCTTTACATTGCACATGCTTTTACAGGGACTGATACGCGACCGTGTAGCAGTAAAACTTCGCTTTGTAAATTTACTGGTGTGTCAAAAAGGCCCGTCCCCGAACATAGCGAGCGCGTGTAACAGACTTACGTTCAGATCTGAATTACGTAATGATAAACATTAACCCCAAATCCCCCAATTACCGTTAGTAGAATATTAAAACATTGATATGGTAATTGAAAATGATGTGGGAAGTTGAGATTCACTAAGTCTATAACGGAATGAATATATATATATATATATGTAATTGGGTTTTTAAGAAGCTACGAGGTAACTAGACACTATGATTCTATATTAAAAAGCGAACAGCCGTTTTTTTTTTTACATTAAAAAAATCAATCGGTCAATCTATTGTTAGCTGTCTTTATTTGCTCAGTGATGAAAACGCCATGCTTTCAGTTAACTAGGTCAGCAGTGTTTATCTAATGGTTTTTAATTGATTTTCTTCATATGATTTACTACTAATTCATAGCATATTTCTCGTTATTATATGTTATTGTAAACCCATTCACCATTAATCAATTCTATGGTCACATATTGTAGTATGCAGACTAACATATCTAATCTATAGTTTTAAACCATGCGTCAACTTTTGAATTTTGAAAAAGGTTGCTCATGAACTGATAATTTCTCTAGTTGGTTTATTATTTCCTGCTAATATTTTTTATTCGCGTATTTTTCTTACATTTTTATAAACATTATTTTATTCAATTTTAAGATTGGGAGACAGGCAAAGCCTATATAATCCCCCTAAACAGTAACAAGAAATAAGACAAAGAAATAAATCCATGGTAAAATTTTATCTGACGGTCGATAGTTATTACAACTGGAATTTAAAGGGAGAGTCTAACTACTATGCTATTTCCCGTGAAGAAGAATATTGACACTGTAAACAATCAATTCCCAAATTACTGAAAGATAGTTGAAGGTATTTATTTCATCCTTAATGAGATCAAATTCCATTCTTACAAATGCCTAGACAAAATGATGATAGTTACGTAAAAATGGTTCACCATCATTTTGAGCACCTTTTTACTGTAATTTAACGTTAGCAATTTACGCTAAATTTACGTCAAGTTTACTTTGAATAATCATGACTTTCGTTAATATTATGTTAAATTATCGTCTTTTTGGACGTTACTCTGTCGAAAAGTTTTCGTTTGATTAAATCAATTTCCAACGTAAATCTAACGCCAAAATTGCACAAATTATAGGTAAATACGCGTTAGGCTAACACCACAAGATACATTCAAATTTGAACAGTTTATATCCTCGGCAATCAATTTTATATACCCTGAAATGTTTGCAATTTCTCCAAGCGAGTAAAGCATTGGAATAAAAAAAAATTGTCAACACATAAAAGATCAGCCTTGCTTATCCTAACCTACGGTTTCTTGTTATGCCCCCCCCCCATCCAAAATGAGATCACAACATAACTAAAATAACATGAACTCTAGCATTGTGATTAAAGTTTCTGGTTCTTATTTGGGGTATCCCTTACAAACTGCAATTGCCGATGCGCGACCCACAAAAATATTTATGGACTGTATCATTACCTTTATTCGGCGATCTGGACTCATGTTGCATAAACATGCATTAAGCAAGCGCAAAATCTGCCTATTGTAGGTCTTTCTTTAGGCCTGAAATGTTATAAAAACTATTCATTAGACATTAATTAACTTATTCAGACCATAATCAACCTTCGATGTCGAGGCTAGCATGAGATTTTGTTGGATTGTGGTTCGATTCGCTGAAATATTTGCCTTCGTGATTTACCGATAAAATGGATAACCGAGACTACTGGTTTTGTCTTACCGACTTAAGAAATGATGACCGAGGCTAGGTGGGACTTTCATTCCTTTAGTTCTAAGTTCATAGTGGATCAATTTGACTGAAATTTTCAGCACATTGCCTTTACATTAGCTAGTGTTTAACTATTGTAACGGTTCTAAAGTTTTAGCAGGTGTTAGGTGTTAGTATTCATCAACGCTGCTGAACGTATTAGAATAAATTAAATTCAGATATACATGAATTTAAGAGAAATTATCGTACTCAATTTAGAATAATTTTACACTGGTGTTCGTTAACTTTCTCGAAAACCACCAAAAAAATGTACTACTTCAAAATTAAAAGTAAAAACATGCACAATTCTGGTATGTTTTGATATATTTTGCAATCAATTTAAATATAATATTCTGTCTAACTGACAAATTCTCAAAAGGTTTAATGCCACTGTTTCGTCGTATATGTCATGAATTTTCCAAATCAAATGCCTATAGGTGATGTTAGGACTTGCATCTTTGTCAATTAAAAACTCACGATGGATAGCACTGCATTTTTTGCTTTGATCTTATATAAACTATTCTTAGAGGGAGAGATATCAGCACTATACTTCTTTCCCGGGTTTGGTATTTTTAAACATATTTCTTTTAGTATACGAAAAGAAATTAGAAAATAAGCTCAAGAGAAAAAAAAAATCGATAACTATACATTGTATACGAAGGGTTAACAAGATCAGAACCTACACACTGACCCAGTAGCCGACAGAACTGTATACACCACATTGTAGCGTGAATGGGCCTACTTTCAAACAATGTCAGTAATATAAGGAAATATGAATCGATAAAAGGTCTACATACTCTAATTATAGTTAATAAGTTTATATAGAGTTGTGCTATTTCTGAATGCACGTTGATTGTGTATTAATGTATATTAAAGGGACTTTCCCGATTTTGACAGAGTCTCGGAAATAAACATATGTGTACGTATGAAATTTAAGCGCGAAAATAGAAAGGAATTGTGCATAATCCATTGTTTCAAAATTTCAGCTCAAAATATTGAGCCGTTTGGACGTGAACGTCAAAACCGCTTGTCTGGGTACTCACTCGTGAAAGGTTTGGGGTCAATTTTTTCGTTGGGTGACCCGATAATCAATTGTCGTTCTTTTAGAGGTCTATACAGTGCATGACAAACGTATAGAGGACATTAAGGGCTTTTAACACAAAGTTAAGCAGTTTTATTCTCCAGAATATAATCGAGATTGGCCCTTTAATAGGAAGAGGTCGAAAAAGTTCTAAGGCTATCTGTGAAAGACATGTACAAAGTTCTAAGGCTATCTGTAAAATACCTGTACAAAGTCGATGGTTTCCATATATTTTTCTGCACGGTCTCCTTCGGGGTGTGCACACTTTTACCAACGATGTTGCAAGGCCAGAATGCCGGTCAGGAAATCATTTTCTTCAGTCACTTCCCTCACAACTGACATGACGTCATCATTCTAGGAAAATGACGACCGCATCGTTCCTTTTGGTGGAGGTAATGACGGGGTTAAAACGGCGCAGATTGTCACGGGCGGTTTGGAGCCTGACACGTTTCTGGTTCGCAGTCAAGATCTTTCGCGCCCATCTTGCAGAAAGCTTGTCATTCCTAACTCGTTGGTGGTGATGTGCTTAATCGTTGATCGGCCATTACAATGCAATAATGTTTTCTTAAATGGTTGCTGCTTGTGACCTTCCAGAACTCGGGTCCACATCAAGACTCTCTGTGCGTACTTAAATTCCGCAGCCACCTCTTTACTGTGAAAAAGAAAGGCGCATCATCCTCTAAAGTGGAGACCATGTCGGCATGTATCTTTGTTGGTTGCAGGTACTTGATGACTGCGCTATAGTGCCTATAGCCAGTTTTGTCTACTTCTGGTGATTCCAATGGGTAAGTATACGAAGACAATCATAAAACTAAACTGCAGTTCTTATGTCTATGATTCTTTCAATGATTGTACTTGTTGGTGGCAAAAGTTTGTGTCAACTCAATTGATCTGTCCTTTTCAGGCTTAGAACTTTTCAGTCAGCCCTGGTACATAATCATCTATGTATACTGCCTTTGAAAATTCTCGTCGTATGAAAAGGGGAACCAAATAGATACGTAACTAACTCTTGGTCCTGGGTTCAAACATGTCTTGTGTTGCACCCGTGGGACTAACGGCGAACAGTTGAGTGCACTTTAAAGAAATGGACAGTTGGGATTCGAAGAGTGAATGAAAACGCCGCTATCGCGACAAAATGATACTCGCTAACATTGCCCACGTTACCGTAGAAATACCATGATATGTTAGTATCGAACTGATCAAAGTATTGTGTTGGCGAGATGTTGAACTCCAGTCCCATCCTATCATATTTAACTAGTCCCCTTTAATGCCTTAATTACGAAAGAATAAATTTAGTCAAAGAAGTGACGCACGTTTTCACGTGTATTCTCAAGTGTGTATTTAGTTCTTTCCGGTCATTTAAATCATACCATCAGGTTTACTGGGGTTTTTACGTCATATATACATAATTCCATGATCCCGAATCTTAGTCAGCAAATTAGAACGTGTTTTTCAACTTAAAAAGAATCTCAGGACAAAGACCTCGTGTTGTCCTGATCTCAGACCAGACATGATGTAGAGATTTGCATCAATCCATGGCGATTTTTGTTCTCCAGAGTTCGTTGGCACTTGACATTTCCAATGTAGAATGTTTCCGTGTAATGTCACGTCAGATAATCATATTAGTCTGTCGCGAGGACACTCATAGGCTATAGACCGTTCACATGTGTTTTCATGACGGCCATTATTAAAGAAGCAGTATATTCGATAGGTGTATATTGGACATATGGATTCGATTTTGCTATGTAGACCTATTATGTTGAGTTTGTGCATGTTCATATTATTGGATTGTGCGTATATAATTCTCGTTAAATAGGTAGAGATCGATTCCGGGGGATAGTGTAACACAATGCCGTATGTCACGGTTATAGTAACTACACACTATATTGGTATCTGCTTTAGGGGACTATGGTGCGAGTAGATCTGTTTAATGTCATAACCAAATCATTATACATCAGACTGTCAATTCTCTCAACATTGACATGTATGTTAAATCCATGTTATTTCTTGGTCTATAACATTGTTTTTAACATTCCAATGTTCTTAAACATACATTTTCTTAAGACCTGAAATGTTATCTAAATTATCAATTAGACATTAATTAACTTATCCAGACCATAATAAACTCTCGAAGTCGAGGCTAGCCTTCGATGTTTGCTGGAATAGATTCTTATATGCCGCTTACAAAAGTGAATAATCGAGACTATGCTGATTTTAGTAATGATGACCGAGGCTAGAGGGAAATTTCGATCGCTTCATTCTGGCTCATAGTGGACCACACCAACAGGGCTAATGAAGACGGGCATACGCCATGCCGTACATAAGGTGCCATGACCTACTCTTACATCGAATTCCAACTGCAGGGGATCTCTTACGTGCACGCCAACGTGTACACGAGACCATAGTTTTTCGTCCCATCCTAACGACTAGACAGCTATCCTTATCAGGCCCTCCACCCTTCATAATTGACAAAGGAGCGACCATGTGAGTTCCAGACCTACAAGGGAGCCAGGGTCTTACTCACGTAGCCACCGTGGCTCCCAATAGCAATTAGTAGAATGTATAAGCCATGACGTCGTAATTGTAAGGGATTTCTCTATTAAATGTCTGTTTTCCCCATACCCCACCCCACCCGCCTCAAAATAATGAATATTGTCCAAAAGCTGTTTGGGGATATAGATTCGAGACCCCCTCTTCATCTTGTAATAGATATTGTCACAATAATACTTGTATATAAGCTTAAAACTTATCCTTTTCTCTGATAATACATGTAATGTATACGACAGTAACTTTCTCGTTCGTCTTTAACGGTTGAAGAAACAACGTGACATCTTGATAGGTTTCTTCAATACTTCGAATGTCTACTGACCATCTATTTTTGGTATATAATAGGCTAACGTGTAATATGACTATCAGTTTAGGTTTTTTTTTTCTTATAATAGAACTGACACATTAAAATGTGTAGACATAGGCTATAATTACAAATTTAAACCCGATTTTCTCTATGATGTTATTCGACCACCAGATGGGTGTGTCTGAATAGAACTAAGTACCGAAACAATTGTCTTCCTGGATTGGTACTAGCCATTGACGTAACAATCAAGGTTCTGTTTGATGCTGTCATGGAAACGTGACCAATATAAACTCCCAAACTCCTGAAATTCTCAGAAAGTACGAATTAAGTGTTATTGTTTAATATCATTCATTCGATACTACCCACTTATCTCTTCCAACTTGACTCTATGATTTAGATGTTACCAGGAACGAGTTAGGTGTAAAATATCTCTCAAAACCTGGTCATCTTTTGGCCTGGTGTCCACAGATTTGGGTGAGTTGTGTTTCGTACATTTGCATAAATGACAGTATTAATTGAGGATGAATTAAATAACGAGTGAAGAACAATCTGGTTCCTCGTTACATAATTCCTAGTAGTTATATCATGGAATTAATCGTCGAGTCATCATATATTTACAGATCGGTTTTATAAATGGGATGTGACTTCAGGCAATAGCATCCGTTCGTTGTCATTAAAACAGTTTTGGCTACATGATGATTACGTTTTGGCATAAATGGTGCTGTAGGATATAGAGGAAGCGAGCATTGCTCTTGTTTTTCTCTGCTAAAAACGCCCGGAAACTAAATATGTCTGAAAATTAACACATGATTCACGTGATTTAATCGTATGAAGAATGAACTCGCGCAATTAAACGTATGACTCTTAATATAAACCCGTCGTAGTTGGACTCGCGACAGAATTGTCGTAAAAGGTATGTTAAGTTCATTATCTAGAAATCTGGTAAATTTGCGACGAAGCTGGTGTTAAAGGTATGTTAAAATTTGTCATCCAAGAAATTAACTTCTTGGTTTAAGTTCGTCTGGATTTTACTCTGACCAATTGTATAGCACAATTTCTCAATTAAATTAAATTCACTTTAACTGCGTGTAATTATGGTTGGTCAGCATTAAGTAGGTATTGTTGTGGATATATTGCCTTGTTATATTTTCACATTTTATCATTGCTTGATAATGACTAGAGAGGTTTAGTCGAAACGTCGCTCAGTAATAAGCAGTAATTGTATTCCGTAGAATTGTGAACTGTATACTCCAGTTCAAATACTAAATGTCGTTGAAACAATGTTTTATATTATATTGAAATCGATATATGTTTCTAGAAACAGCGTAACCAATTGTACTAAACTTTAAGTCTAAGAACCGTTCGTTAGCGTTAATGATTTTTTGCCGTTAATGGAAAAAAACAACTTTTTTCCTGGCACCATCTGAGCCGAATAACAATTATTTCGGAAATAAAAACTATGAAAGAGAAAAACAATCGGAGGAAGACAAATCTCCGCATGATGCTTCTTGATCGTGATGACTTTAATCCTCTACATCTGTCACTCGACAAGTGGGAGTGATATCTTAATCCGTACTTAAGCGTGTCCTTGTAGATTTGTAATCCCTTGCGTGGTCATAAGATAATCATATACCTGAAGCATGTTACAAGAGTGATCAGTGTTATTTTTCTTTGTGAACAGGGGTCGTTAGTTTTTCTATTATATTTTTTTATAAAAAAAAAATAAATAAATAAAACTGCTATTGGCATACGGTATTGAAAATTCTATAGAACTTCCAGACACGAGGCTTTGTATTTATAATTTACTTTTCCCTTTAAAGAATGTTTGTCGTATGGTATTGCCAACTAGTATAACGGGTTTTTATGGGATCCAGCAAGATATAAAGTATTTTGTTTTCATCATACGTTAATCAGATTATAAGTATTTTCATAAATCTATAAAATATATATATATGTTGAACGCTCCGAGTGTACAGGTTGCATTATCTGGTAATTAAGCACGCCAATTCCGAATAGTATAACCGATTGGCAAGTATAAGTCGGTTTGTCTCTATGGCAAATTAATATTAGCGCAAGCTTACATCTGAAAGCCCTAACCGGTCCAATCACTGGTGATTCGCGGTTTAAGATACCTTGCGCTCATCTATCGATTAGGATATTCCGTATTCTGATATTAACGGGACAAGAATGCGTATAAAGATTCAGCCTGTTTCACAGAGAATAATGAAAGTCTTTTTATATCTCCGTCAAAGATAACTGTCTTCAACACGTGTAATCACACCACGCGGCGTCAATCATTGGCGCGTGGGTTGTTTACATAAGACGTAACTGCTTCGGAAAGAATGATGCCTTTCACTTATTTTAATACCCATTTGCACTAAATAAGAAATATATTTTTACCTACAAATACTTCAAACGTCTTTATTTATTTTTCTAATACATACAATGTTTTAGAATTTAATTTGTCGGGGGAAAAAAGTTAATATTGGGGACTCATTAAGTCGAATCGGCCTAGCGAATATTCAGAGTGGAGGCGGGTGTTAAATACACGCGAAAACAGTCAATGGTTAATTCAATGAAATTTTTATCACTTTCATGCTCACGAAACACAAATTACCAGGATTTTATTTTTCTGTGTTTGAAAATGAAATTTATACTAATTAAAGGAATTTCTGTAAATTACAGAAAAAACAAATACTGATAAAATTTTCCTGGTAATTTTTGTTTCCGAATTTTTTTACGGTTTTTGACGATTTTTTTTTTTTTAATACATTGTAGGTCGTTAATATCTCCGTCAATACTTGACTGTATTAGACAGACTATTTTGTTAATGCGAATTGTATGTATTCAAATGTGACCTGGAATGTAGGGACTACAACAACTTCCGAGGCGAAACTGGAAAAGTCGACAGCACAACAGCAAGCCTGTGTTAATTTCCTAATTTCTACTTTTCGAGTTGAAATTTGGCACCTGGGCTGGGCTAATGGAAGACGGGCATACGCCATACGATGTGTTATGAGGGGAAATTTTGCCCGCCAATGTACACACGGGACGTCGGTTTATCGTCCTATCCGACGACTAGACAGCTGGCCTTGTCAGGCTCTCCGTTTAGCATCACTGACAAGGAGAAACCACACCGGAAAATCAAGATGAACTTTCTCGACGAATACAGGGATCGAACACCCGACCTCCAGACTAGCGAGCCAGCGCCTTACCCACTTAGCCACATGATCCCCGAAAGTCGACAAGACGGTATACAAGCCAAAATGCAAATCGAAAATTGGGAATTAAGAAAAAACGAGGGGCGCTATTTTCGAGTGCATTTTAGCTTGTCGCCTGACATTTGGTCGTAACTTCTACGTTTCGACTTTCGCGTTCTGAAGGGGCGAAAAGTAGAAATTGTGCATGGTAGTTATAGGCTTCTGTATAGTAATGATTGAAGCTGGAAAGCATTTGATTTTAAAATCAAACTGCATTTTTGGTTGTTTAGTTTCAGATCTCGTACTCGTGAGGGACGGTAACTCTAATTATTCCGCCAGATAATCTCTTAACTGGTTTAAACATGTCGTAATTAACTTTCAGAATTCGGTCCATTACCAATATAAGTTGATTACGACAGGTTTGAAACGCGTATGAAATAAATGTGATATTCCGTCACGTGGCCTTAAAGGGGGTCATCAGTGATAAATTACATTTAAAAGATAAGAATAACAATGACCGTGCTCCGTGCTTTTCGTTTTGCAACTTAACAGTTTGTCTTTTTATAAACTTATCGAACCCGCCTCATCAACAGTTCATTAAGTGTCGGTCTCGTTAGCAAGTACCAGCGATTTTTGGCATTGGTCTACAATTTTAGCTGGCATTCTTTTTTTTACTTTGTACTTCAAGAAACCCGTTGAAATAACAAATATCATTTCCCACTAGAGCTGTCGGTGGCATTTCTCATTACCAGTACGCAATATTAATACGTTTTTTTGACTAATGATAGGTTCAACTAAGTAGTTCAAATCAAGTGCAATGTGTTGATGTAGATGGCTGAAAATCTGCTCGTTTAAATTGCTTAATGATGGGAAAATTTCAGATTTATATGGATTTAGCAAATTTTTTTGACCTTGTCTTCATTTCTAGGAATCGATTAAAATTACGTAATATCTTTTTGACTGATATGGAGGTCAGTGAGCCTATTATATCTTACTTGTCAATTATAGTTCAAAAAGAGAAAGAAGAGAGCGTTAAAGTAGATAAGACACATGCGTGTCAATAAACGTTGACATATAACGCAGACAAACCTGTGTGAATGGGGTAAGCTGTGTGATGAAACAGCAGACAGAGTTATCTGTTAGTGCCATTAGAAACGTTTACTGTGTTGATTCTATTTAAGATTCGGAAAGTTTACATATCTATCTATTTTTACATTTCTTGTTTGTGTTCCATTGACTGTTAAAGATCTACTGTATATACGTGCGTAGATAATAACTAGGTCGATATAGAAGTGTTGATACTGACTGAGACATAGATTACCGCGTAGTTGGGTACTTAAGTTCTCAAATTCACTATTCTCGTTATTTCTTACTTATGGATAATTGTAGCGGTTAATTCTGAAGATGTGTACCAGCACTGCTATTCATAACGGGAATGCGTATTGATAGTATATCAAATAGGTAATAATTGAATTTATATTTTAATCTTTCTGAAGATTCTATAAAGAAGGGATAATTGTAATAATCTGGGCTCTGTTTCACTAAATTTTAACTAAAGATAAAATCCTATTTTAGCAGATACTTCAATTTTGATTGGCTAAGAACTAAAATCAATATAATATTGTCCAATCAAATAACTAAAATTCAGATCTTATCTTAGTTAAAATTTTGTGAAATAGGCTCCGGTTAAGAGCTATGTTAGATAAAGAGCTGTAATAGTTCAAGCATAGATAATGAAACATGAATATATTGAAAATTTCGGTCATAATACTTTAGACTGAGCGACGTTTCGGCATGAAATCGTCTAAACTCTCTCCCAGCCGATTGCCGATTGACAGTTCATATTCTCGGTTGTCAAGTACACATTGGTACGCTATTTAACGAAGTCTCCATGTTCAGTCCTTCAATCGACAGTCTACGTGAGTGGCGGTCATATTAGTATCGATTAACTAGCATTATGGCAGATGTTGTCTAATCCACTCATGGGTTGATTATGAGCTTGTCATGTAAATGATTGCTTTATATATGATTTATAGCCAGAAAAAAGAACCGTAATAGGTAGATTATGAGCTTGTATATAATATGCATCTTTCACGAATATTTGCCTATGAATAAATAATAGAGTAAATGAATTCAAAATGATCCGGTGGTAATTAAAATAATATATTATAATGGCTGTACAATTTCAATATTAAAGTATAACAGAACGAAACCAATGTATGCCATACATTGTATTTTTAATCATAATGTTTCGGGTTTGATTCTAATATAAGATATAAGAAAAAGCATAAAAATCAGATGCCTCTAATAACGTGTAGCAAAATTTTGTTATTTTGGCGTTTGATGTTTTAATTATCATATTTTGTACCAGCATAAAATGCAATAATCATGTATTTTATATAGTTTGCCATTATGCACCATTATTTTGTTTTTAAGGGAGCTACATCTCTAACTCTATATTTTCCGGGGGTTGGGATGCCCTAGTGGTCTAGAGTGCCGCGCTTCGACCTCTAGCGCTATATATATATATATTTATTTTCCATAATATTTGAAATTAAAAATTTGAATTCAATAGTTGTTTATATTGATGTTGTTATGCTGCTACGAATATATGGGATCCTAATATCAAGATTTAAGAAACAATTAACATTTTATAATCAGTACACGAATCGTGTGTTCTATGACCTCGGTGCCATTTACAATAAGGACAGAAAAACATATCTTACAAGAAAATACGGAAGTGATTCGTAATGGCTGATTCACAAACGCGAAAATAATAATAAAATAAACGTGTAGAATTGACTAAGCAGACGTAAATCATTGTCGTTCAATTTGGATTGTTCAGTTAATGCACTGACTATTATTGATTAGAAATGATATTAAATTGAAAAACTAAATATAAATCACTTAATATACATTCATATTGCATTCAAGTGATATTTTAGACCATTTTCGTCTGTTTTAAGGTTCTAAAGAATAGAGCTATACGCCATTTAAATGGTTCTATTTTTTTTTTCATAACTCACATTAAAGTAACGATACTCCATTGAATTTAATTTGTCGATAAAATATCGATTTTCTAATTGCTTAATCCACGTTAATAGCTACACCGACTGATTATTAAATATACAAACGCTAGATAATGTCCCAACTTGGACTCATCCGGATTTAAAACAGGTCTATCATTTAATGTTCATGGACAAGAAAATGTCGGACTTATTGCATAACGAACAGCATAGATCGATGACATTTCAAAACCGCATATCTTTGTAAGTACTGAAATGAACTGAATCATTTTGCACACATTATTAATATTACATAAATGTTGTATTTAAATAGCCGAGCTTTCAGCCACTAGAACTTAGTATGTGTACTTGATGGTAAATTTAAATTTCTAGTAATTTTGTTTACTGAATAAAACCTACAAAGAAAACAAATGGTTATCATTTTAAAAACAAAAATATAATAAAGTGTACAAAGGAAGTAAAGTTTCTGCTGACGGTAGGCATGGTAATGTTTTCTAATGATTCGATGACTGGCTTTGTATATAAAAACCCGTGGATAAACGACACCCTTTCAAAATATCCAGAATATTAATTGACATGCACTTTTTTTAAACCTGGCAATTCTGTATTAGAAATAAAAAAAATGATAAAAGAACTGACGCAATTCACCATATCGTTTCTTTAAAGCTAGTCCATATAAATGCCATCTGTGTTTATAGTGCGGAGGTTCAATGCCCTCAAGGTGTATGTAAGAACCATTTGTCGATTCAGTTGAAACCAGATGAGCCTAATAATGAAGCCAATAAATACCGAAAGTTGGCCCAATTTAAGTAGATTTCTGGAAATAATTATTTGGTTTAAACGAACGTCGTATCCTTAATTAGTGTCGATCTAACATTTTGAATTAATAAGCCCGGAAAAAAATCTTCCTGAATTAAAAGCTGTACTTCTGTAGTCAATATTATAAGACAGTGGATGAACTTGCTCATTAAGATTGCTGCCTTAAAAATTCAATCGCAACGAGGTTGTCTTATCACTTACCACCAAAGGGGCCATTTTAAGTTTTATACTAAAGGTTAGTGCCAGTTGTCAAGTTCATAAATAAATAATTTTTACCACTAGAAACATCAACGCTGATTGCTTAATCAAATGTCTGACGTCATAGGTAAAAAGCCGCTCGTATGACTCTGGCGCAACCTCCCACTACAAATTTTCAGATCTGTATGCAGTAAAGGTCATCGAAAGTATTAAAAAACGAAACGAAAGATAGATCTGTATTTTAATCAGTTTGATAACATTTTGGAAAAAATTAACACAAGTACAACAATACTATTATCTGTGGCAACTTGCCATGTACACATTGCCTGACATACTGATCTATCTGGAGCGATAGATTTATTTTAAAACTTGTTATTGCCAGAAAATCTTTGAACCAGAAGTGCAAGCTCGGGTAATGAATAACTAAACTCAGTATTAAAGTGGACATAGTGAATTTTCTTTGACTGACCATTCCAATGATAGAGAGAATATTTGAAATGAAAGTCGTTGCTACTAAATTAGAAAAGGAAAGAGGAAAATATGTGTATGGTGATGCCTTGGATAAAATATGACTACCAAAATGTATCCAAATATGTAGTCTGTAGCAGTGAACGAAGCTGCAGTATTTGACTTACTACACTCCATGTGGATTTCAGTTTTGTTTAGGCGTTGGTTTTCGCTAGCACAAAATGGCAATTTCAAATACATCTGTCGATAATTATTTCCAATTTCAAGTCTAATGAACTAGGAAGCTACGATCTTAAAAAATAATCATTTGATGTTATGAGATTAATAGCCGACTTTATAACACCCCAAATATTCGTTGGCTCATGTATGTACATTCCTGCTGTAAAACTAGTTCTGACCAAGAATCCTGATTATGTGACGGAACTTTGGCTCATTGTATTTTTATTAAACATACATTATGCAAGAGTTAAATCTGCCTATTGTACGTCTTTTTTTAGGCCTGAAATGTTATCTAAATTATTAATTAGACATTAATTAACTTATCCAAACCATGATCAACGCTCCATGTCATCTTATGCGTCGGATTTTCACTGGATTTGAATTTGATCTGCTGCTCAACCCTCATGGATGTTTAGTTTATGTTATTTTGCTTATAGTATGTCGAACTTTGCGATTTAACTTTTTTGATAATGTAGTTTATAAAGGATGTAAATACCCCTGATGATGACCAGCGACCTTAAAATAGCAAGTGCTTTCAGGAGTTCCCCTTTCTTTAAACATTATAAAGATAAAATGGGTTTTTCAAAGACTTCATATCTTTTATTGAACATAGTAGTCCCGGACACTGCTGTATCATTGTGTTTGTTATTTCAGGTTGTCATGTTCTCCATTGAGAGAATACCAGATTGTGAAGGGTCTACTATAAAATTAGGAGTGGTAGAGGAAGGCTACACGGCACCATGGCCCGTTATGGCTGAACAGTCCATTCGAGTTTTAAATCTGAAATTTAATTCCAATGACATTATTCTGGCAGGTTATGCTAAATCTGGTAAGCAAGGCTGGGATAACCATTAAGTAAACTAAGCACATGCTTGGGGCATCATGGACAGGTTGCACCACAGAATTCTGCTTTGTTATATGATAAATTTAAATATTTAATGTAAAATGTAAAAAATCAATTAGGAACTATTAAAATAGTATTATGCAAGAGCAAAATTATTGCAGGTCTTTCTTCAGGAATGAAATGTTAACTAAATAATCAATTAGACATTAATTAACTTATCAAGGCCATAATAAACTCTTGATGTCAAGGCTAGCCTTCGATGTTGGCGGATTAAATTCCTATATCCCGCTAAACGGCTGTTGATAATTAAATCAATCAAGTGGATAATCGAGACTATGCTGTTTATATTAATGATTTTAGTATTGAAGACCGAGTCTATGTGAAAATTTCACTCGCTTCGTTCTCGGCTACTAGTGGATCAATTTGACTGAAATTTTCAGCAAATTACCTTTACACTATCTAGTTTTTATCTTATCTCCCATAATGTATCTTTAATTAGTTTTCACTGTTTATTTCTTTGTCTCAATTAATAATTACGCATATAAACCTCATCTTGACAAATACAAATTTTGGTCGAAAAACGGCAAATTATAATTTCATCAGCGTAGAATTATTAACACATATATAAGCGAATATTTAATGAATTAAGTGAATAGAAGACATGTCTTTAAATGGCATTTGAAATATACACCTTTCTCGTATTATCAGCACGAGGCGTTTCTCAATCTGATTAAAATACACATCTATATTTCATTTGGTTTTTTGGTGTTTTTTTAACTTTCGATGGAGTACACTACATGAAGATCTGACCCATTGGTGCTATAAGTCATGTCGGAAATCATACGAGCGGCTTTTGACCCTATGACGTCGGACATTGATTTCATTACCCTATTGTCAGGTTAGTGCGCAACATAGAATATCGCTTAAGCCTTCGAATGGTCCCACGAACGGAGGTCCCGTGTATATTATTGACAACATGATAAAGTAGACCAGAGAACCGCCGCCCAATCAAATCTTTAGCCAGTTTGTTGGAAGAAAGTAAGGCGTTAACCATGAATAAATACATAACTCGATTGTCTCGATAAGCTGCTGTCGAGTCATAGCTGCTTCGCGCACGCATTTGTAGAACCATACTTTACTTTGCTGTATTTATACATGCATTTAACATGAAAGGGACACACCTTTGACAAATTGGGTAAATAAACGCCTGTGTATATGCACAGGGTGTCTTCACTTACACAAAGTTCATCACGAATATTTTATTTTACTTTGCAGGAACACATTGGGTTTGGGAAATCTTATCCATGTTACTGAAAGGCAGAGCAGAGCCAGCTCAATCCACCAAAGAAATGCTCATGTTTAGTTTCGGAACACAAGAAGGATTTGATGAAATTCCTTCACCTAGGATATTTAATAGTCATGCTCATTATAGTGGAATGCCTTATGTGTTAAGACCAAACGTGTGTAAGGCCAAAATAGTATACCTTTTAAGAAATCCTAAAGACGTTTGCGTGTCATTTTACCACCATCTTCGGTGTGCCAAAGATTTTGATTACCACGGGTCATGGAATGGTTTTTATTCGCTATTTATTCAGGGAAAGCGTAAGTATAGTTATTGTAGTAAATGTGGTAAAAATTAACACCTGATATTACATGTAACATAAAATTTGCCTACCTAGCCGTTTTGTGAACAAACGCGGTCGTCTCTTTTAATGCCCTCTTCAATTGTTAAATTTAGTTTAATTTCTTACTTTTTTTCAACCGACATAAAGCCAGTTTGTGTGCTTTATGTGGAAGTTTTTTTACGGATAGCCTAGTGTAAACTGATCGTTAACACAGGACTTCGGTTTTCGTCCTCTCCAAATAGGACCTCAACCCTCTACCACCTACATGAGAGGGATGACCAGGCTTGCTATTGTATAGGTATCGTGAGATATATTTTTATACGTCCACAGTTCAGTGTGGGCATATTATTTCTCCGCGCTGTCCGTAAGTCAACATTTGCTCGTGATCATGATAGAGGCGACGGATTCCTTTTAAAGTCTGTCCTCCGCGACATTCCCTTTCAGAATTATGCCCCTTTATTCAAAAACCAGGGGAACGAGATAGAGACCATAGTTGTTAACGGATTATTTTCAAATTTGGTGTGGAGAATTGGGATCTGAGAGAAAGAACCCTGTTGATTTTAAACAATTTAAGAATTTCCTGTGGTCAAAATTCAATAATGTTCGATAGACAAGCTGCTGTGTGGGAGTAGTTTCGAGCTTCGCGTGGATATATTTACTTCTGTAAATGTAGATAAAAAGTTTTTGAAATTTTGTCGAAGCGGATATCATGGACCAGGTATATACATACATGCATAATCTTTTGTTAGAAGGAATGATATCACTTTTCAATTTGAATGTACACACAGCTAGGAATAAACGTATTGCAACAAAACGATCTGTTTCAACATTTTCATCTTCTGAAATTGCATGTATATAAATATTACATTAATTTCAGTTCCTGGCGGTTCATGGTTTGATCACATTGTGGGCTGGCAAGAGGCGATAGAGTCTACAACAGATAGTCCTATATTACCAGTATTTTATGAAGATCTCAAGCAGGTTTATTATAATATGATTCTAGACAGCTTTTTTGTGTGTAATACTAGCAATTATAGTTTCTTCATACGGACAGCCATAATATTGTTATTATGTACTACGCATTTGATAACACATACAAAGGGAGATAATGCTAAAAAATCAATCATGTTTTGGATGCAGACCACCATTAATTTCTCCATTGACTTCAATGCTAATTCTGGACTCTTTGCCCACCTTCAACTTTTCCCAAAATTTTCGTTGGGTGAAACACGTTTCACTACAGACAGAGAGAGGAACAACTGGCTATATCTTTGCACTAAAATTTGTATGAGGTTGACCACCAAACTTTTGAGATACACGAACTTGAAGAAGCATACTAAAACCATGCATCTAGTTGCCGTACATATCACCGTAGCCAACCCCATAACGCCGTTATCCTTCCGCCTCAAAATCAAACCCTCTTCGTCCATTCTACAAAAAATCAACAAAAATGGGCATGCAAAAGGGGGGAAAAAAAGACAGAGAGAACTGCTATAAATAGACGAACTACAAATTGTGGGTACCAAGATGGTGAAATTTAATGGTGGTCACCTTCCTTTTAATACGCCCATATTTTTATGTGGACGGATATTGTCGTCGCCCCGGTCCGCTCGCACGACCGGACGTCCGTCTGTTCAAATCTAGTTTCTGGACACTCTACAGTTCACAATTTTTTCTACGATTTTCCCAAAGACATCGGTTCCTTGTGATATTGGCATATATTGGACCGTAACGTCATGGACCAATTTAACACATATATTATTTATATCCCAAAGATCTCGGTCCGTTTTGATATTTGCGCATATCTGATCGTAACGTCATAGATTATGGCCCCTATGGGAATGCATATCTTGTCCAACAAAAGGGCACTAAAAGAAATGTCTGACCAAATCTGGGATTAAAAATTGTAAAGCCGGTTTGAAATTCTTTGATTCAGTGGTAGCACCTATTTTATATTGCATATGATCGTTGCATACCGGAGAAAAGATTAGAGGTGAAAGTGGTCGATATAATTTGTATGTACACTATATATGCAGGCCTTTCAAATATTTTTTAAACTGAAACAAACGGATGATATGGATAATCGAAATTGTGCTATAAAATGTTGTTTAAACAAGATTTCTTGGGTAGAGGTAGAAAGGGTTGGTACACTTCTGTTAATAATGTTATATATAAGTATGGTTTGGGGGATGTGTGGATTGTTCAAGTGGTAGGTAGCATATCACATTTCATGTTTGTCTTCAAAAAACGTCTCTTGTGATACCAGTCTACAGTCTTGACAATCAAATATTAACCAATCAACTAAATGGGCATTCTATTTTATCATGAAGTCAGATTTTGAATGTGAGAATTAATATTAATCTATCCCAATCACTACGATTTTATTTAGCAAAATGAAACGAAATGGGGTTTAGCGTCCTACTGTTCTGCTCATTTTATTTAGCAAATTTTAGATGTAATTTGGAATGTGTACAACACGAGTACCGTTTCATATTTGTTTGTCCAATCCTGCAAGATAAAACAATCAACTTCCTGCCGAAATATTGCAAACCGAAATGAAATGAAGTCGTTATTCTTATGTAAAATCTAAAATGACATTAAGAATCTTTGTGTATATATCACAAAGGTATGGAAATAAGGGAAGAAATACTATCAATATTATCTAGATGTAAAATTTCAATTTTCTGTCTGTATTGTGTGCTGTTTGATTTCTCCATTTATATTGCTTTTTGATACAGATAAACATGAAATATAAAGCGCCTCTTTGTTTATATTGCAGAACTGTACTTATCAGATTAAAAGAATGTCTGAGTTTCTAGGGTTTAATTATAACAATGATTTTTTCGAGGAAATAGCTGAAAAATGTAAGCTAGAAAATATGAAAGCAAACGACCAGAAGTTGAAAAAACAATATCCAATACACACATCTGAAGATGGTAACAACTTTATATTTAGGAAAGGTAACTGTTTGATATTATCCTATTGTTACCCCCAATGAAAAAATGTAGTACTGACTAATGAGACCAGAAATATATTAAGTAGACTATTCAACATTACCCATTTCCAAATCAGACCATAAGATCGTTTCTATAAGCTATTATATATTGGGTATACTTCTTTTCCAGGTATTGTCGGTGATTGGAAAAATTGGTTTACAGTTTCACAAAATGAAGAATTTGACCAAATCACCCAAAAACGGTTACGTGGAACGAACGTAAAATTTCAGTATTCCATAGATGATAAACAAAATTTTCAAAATTGATGTTTAATTAAGTGTTACCAGTGACCTCTGTAACTGTCCTTTTTGTCAATTATCCCAAACTGCCAAATTATAGGTGTGCGCAAAAAAGTCGTTAGACCACAAACAGGGATAATCTGTTCATTTATGTTTAAAACTTGTTATTGTTTTAAGATTTTATAGATGATATTTTGCCTTCCAGATCTAATTAATTGTAGGAATTGCCCAAGCTTCTTGAGGATAGTGACATGTGTTCTTATAAAAATGAGAAAGTTACTCTTAAATATATCTCCAAGATACATTAATTAAGAGTTTAACAAAGAGTCAGTCATTTTTGCAATGATAATTCAAAAATGGGTGATAAAAAAGAACATATTGAAAATTTCAGTCTAATTACTTTATTCTAAACGGAGTTGCTACTGTTGGAAATTTGAAATAGAAATGGGTATTAACTGTGTCTGCATCGTCTACGAGAGTTGCCGATCGTTTGATCGACAGACGATAACTACACCCACATATTCTCGATTATCAAGTAACACTCTCAATGGCAATGGTACCCTCACTTGGCAGGCCTTTCATCACTAGTTTCTGGTAGTGACGTCAGCGACTAACGGTAAACGTTAGCTTGATCAGCCATTTATTGTTTAATTTTAAATTGAAATGAAATGAAATGAAATGGGGTTTAACGTCCTACTCGTCTGCGCCTAACCTGCCTGGGCTAATGGAAGACGGGCATACGCCGTACAGTGTACTATAAGGGAAATTTTGCCCGGGCAGCGGCGATACGACCTACTCTTATTATATCGAATTCCAACTACCAAGGAATTTTTTACGTGCACGGGACCTCGGTTTTTCGTCCCATCCGAACGACTAGACAGCTGTCCTTGTCAGGCCCTCTGTTCTGCATCACTGACAAGGGGAAACCACGCCGGAAAATCTAGATGAATTTTCTCGGCCAATGCAGTGATCGACCAACCGACCTCCAGGCCAGGGAGCTAGCGCCTTACCCACTTAGCCCAATTTTAAATTTTAATAGACGAGGGTCAACAGAGCTGATCTTTAGCTTGTTATTGAAATAAAGCGCTGGTTTGCTATCCTGGAGGTCGGGTGTTCGATCCCTACATTGGCCGAGAAAGTTCATCTCGATTTTCCAGCGTGATTTCCCCTTGTCAGTGATGCAGAAGGAGGGCCTGGCAAGGACAGCTGCGTAGTTGTTCAGATGGGACAGAAAACCGAGGTCTGCTGTACACATTGGAGTGCACGTAAAAGACCCCTTGGTAGTTGGAATTCGATATAAGAGTAGGCCGTTGCGCCGCTACCCGGGCAAAATTTCCCTCATAGCACACTGTATGGCGTATGCCCGTCTTCCATTAGCCCAGGTTAGGTGCAAAAGAGTAGGACGTTAAACCCCATTTCATTTGTTATTGAAATAAAGATTTAATTAATAATTTCTATAACATCTGAAGTCTAAAAAAGACTTGCAATAGGCAGATTTAGCTCTTGCATAATGTATGTTTAAGAATAACATACAAAATGCATCTATGCTTTATTTTTTGGTCAAATCTTAGACACCAGTATATAACGACAAACATAATTTGTTATTGGATATAATATATGTATTATAACAGTATAGAATATGTTCTAGGGCAAGGACAATGTTGGCAATACCCTGCACATTCTGATTTTTATAATCAATCGATTGTTATTACAAGATCAAATGAACATTTGGATTTGTTTGTTTTGTTTCGGTTTGATCATGAGAACGTCCAGAAGCTCTTTGGCCTAAGTTTTGCTCAATCTACAGTGAAACTGTAATAATCAACCAGGCGAACATATCGTGCCTTTTATCGTTTTTCGTGTTGTAATATGATCCGAATTTTATTATTTCTTAAATTATGTTTTAAGAAACTTGATCAAATAGCTAACAGTTCTTAGATGATTTTAGTTTTGAGGTTAAGCTTTTTTTCATGTTGATGAATTTATTAATGTTTATAATGGACGAGAGCCAAGATGGCTGACGATGGGAATCGCACAACACGACGGCCATTTCATGACTTAACAATATTCATAAGGTGATGATGATATTGCCCTCGATGTAGATTAAAGTTAAGACACCCCGGGATTAAATAACTAACAGTTTAGGATCCTGCGGGTTATTTATTTTTTTTTTCCTTATATACGAAGGGAAAGTAAAGCTTTTCTGGATATATTTTAATTTATTAATGTTGACACGAAATCCGTTTATGTTTTGTGCCTCCTTGAGGATAGAATTCCGTATTTTGGGGCTCGATAAATCAATATAGCATCAAAGGGATCAACCCTCAACATCGCCTATAACATATATCGGATTAAATTTTACCAGAGGTTGTGATATATATTAACTACTAAAATTTCATTATAAATCTGTTTTAATCACCATTTCATATTTCAAGCTAAGTATAATGGATCCTATCTTGTCACCGTTTCAGCTCAATATTCGACTTGATTACATATCCAATAATAAATGTCTATTTGTAAATCATCTCCAAACAATTCAGATTCCTTTTTGCATTCAAAATGGGGCATATCACCTATTCTAAATCTATATTGAAATTCTATTTGAGCATATTTCCCTGTTTTGACTATGATGCTACATTTTGTAGTCGCTAATTATTTAATAAAACGAGCATGAACATAACTATCACTTTATAACACTAGTTTATTTGTTATGTTATTGAAGTAATAGTATCCCTCAACATGCCCAAATGCCATCGTTTATTGATAAATCTAACGTCCCTTTAAATGCAAAATGTTTATATTGTATTTTGTTGTGTTTGTAAAACATATTCCGATTAAATCATCGAATAAAGAAATTATTCTGTCTGTTGTGTAGGCCTATGTTTTTATAATATCTGTAAAGAACATTGCAGTCATCCATTTTCTTTATTTCCTCGACGTCGTACATGGTCATGGGTATTGAACAGGCCCGATGGAGTAGGGGGCTAGGGGTGGGGGTCTAAGAACCTAAGATGGAAGCCCCCCCACCCCCACATCAAGAATTGCTTCCGCCGGCCCTGTTGAACAGTGTGCTCCGTAAATATTGACACTAACTAAACATCATTATGAAGTATTATCTTTTGATCCGAAAATTGACGCTATTGCACCCTCGGAATAACGCGGAAAAATCGTCCAATAATCCCATTACAGATTTTCTGCGACGATTTTCCCAGAGAGTAACAAACATTGAGCCCATTCACGTGGTGATGCATTATAATATTTAATTATAATATTCACAATTAGTTATCGATTAATACTTGAAAATAGCTACACCTGGCAGCCCAGATAAGAAATAAGAGATGTTATACTGTATTTTGGGCGTGTCTGTTAGGGGTAACCCATCGTGGGCATTCGGGATTTCCGTGGTGGTTGTACTGAACAACTTCAACCCAGTGTTAGGTGGTGGTACAGATTTCTAGCCTGGCTGTGGTCTGGGGGCATGGTATTCTGTGCATGAAATACCATACAACAGGTACCCACACACTTACAATCTGAAAAAAAAGTGGCACACTTTTCAGCTAAGTTCTAAAGTTGACCCTTCTCCCACTCTATTAGTTTTTCAGGTGAAACTAAAGGCGACTTATCGTACATGTAGCACATCAGTAGATCTCAATGTTTTTAGCTACGTGCCAGATTGTCTGTGAAATTGCTGTATACTTACAATGGCAGTGACACTGGTTAAGATGTTCTGTTGATGTATTAGGAGCAACCGGATATGCACCCAGATAGTTTACAATAATCAAAAAGTCATTGGACTTTCCAATAGTCCCGTTCTCCGTTCTGTAATATTGAGAATGGGAGATAACTCCAGCGTGAGGGACTAAAACTTTTAATTGCTTCCCCTGATTTTTTCCCTTTTTCTAGCAGTACTTTCTTTCTCAACTTTGCATGGCATAGTTTGTTGGCCTTTTTGGTCTTGAATTAAAGACGAATATTAAGTGGATAGTCAAAAGTATTACGAAGTAAACAGACTCGTATTAAGTAAATCACGCCAAACTATAACCAGCAGTTGCCAGGCAAGATATTTTGCAAGATATGGATAGAGAACAAGCCTAAAAAAAAGATTTTCCTTACAATAAGGAGTCACAACCCATATATTTTAAGTTACATCAAAATCGGGTGAAAATTGTAATTCCAGAGGGTCTTCAACTTGGTATTACATACTTTTGTACCATTTGAGTACAAGGAGGGCCATTTTGCAAGGCAGTTTCGGCCCGATTTTCACGAAATTCGAATTAAACTATTAGGGTGTAAAGGTATTACATGAAAAAAAAAAAATTTAAAAACACGCATAAAATGGTCCACAAGCTAAAAATGTGATTTTTAGTAATATAATCCAGGGAGTTCCGGTCCGATCTGCGCAAATGAACCAAGGTCTTCGGATTACACTGATAGGTACATTACATTACAAGTTACAATGTCCACAACTTTGATTTTTCGTACAATTAGCGGTCATATTCCAAGAAGTTACGACCCAATCTGTGCAAATGAACCAAGATCTTTGGATAATACTCCTACATTTCAAGATAAATTAAAATAGGATGACAATTGTGAAAAGGAGAGGCCATTTTGTCCGACAGTTTGGGTCAGATTTTTACGAAATTCTAATTCAACCATCATTGATATGTAACCCTATTGCATTTATTGTTTTATCGGTGTTGTGAAAATAAAGCTGTTTTCACACATGGATGGGGGCAGGAGCATGCCTATGAGACTGGTCAATCATTTTTTTCACAGTGTGGATGAAAGATAAATACATGGGAGATAACTCGTTAAGTCCTACAGTCCAATTTCCGACTCCGGGATCAACTCGGATCAAAGCATGTGTGCGTGTGTGTGCAGAAGTCAATAATGGGGAATAGAATATTGGGTTGGTCAGGCACATTACCTTTTTATACGCCCACATATTCATGTAGACATATTGTCGTCGCCCTTGTCCGCCCGAACGTTCGTTCACAGTTTGTGGACACTCTACAGATCACAATATTATATTTATTTGATTTGACGAAACTTGAAATATAGGTTTATAGGCTAGGCTCTAGTTTAAATAGTGTAAAGTTATTTTTTTAACCGGTTGAGTTTCGTAAAATCAGACTGAAATGGCCCGTCAAAATGGCCGCATATTGTACGAAAATAGTGTAGAAGTATGTAATATCAAAGTATTTGACCCTTTAGAGGTCACCATTTTTATCCGAAATTTAAAATATATGTTTATATCCAAAAGATACGAGAGAAACACCTGTAAGATAGGCAGGGTACACTTACTTGTCACTTGTCACTTAATGGCAAACCACCCAACCACCCTCACAAACACCAGCTTGGAAATTACCCAATTTGTAACATCTTCCGTTCACATTTTGGCTTTCCGATCCTTGTGAATGTGATATCGGACGAATTGCCAATGGCTTTTTAGAAAGCTTATTACATTGTTCGATTGGACCTTAGATAGAAAATTGTCAGAATCTGGATTTTTCAACACCAACTGTAAAGTTACTCCCACTTAAATAAGTCGGGTAACAATATTTTAACTCAGCTATTGTTCATTAATTGTGTCACAAGAATGAAACCTATAACCAAATTTTAAATCATATACATGTATTTTATTTTGGGCTAAAGTTATATTTATTTTCAGTGTGTTTTATTGATATAGTCTACATGTATAATATGGAGAAATTACAGCCGGCCTAATATGGCGTTCACGTTAAAATAGCCTTCTTTATTACAGCAGAGTATAGTCTGTTAACATATTCGATTTTAACTGGTTCTATTATGTTATCTACTGTTTGACTATGTACAGCTGTTGTAGAATATGTAGGATTGAATAATCGTTATTATTAACTTTAGCTAAACTTATCGGCATTTTTTTGTTTCAAACGTCTACCGTTCTGCTGTAATCCACCTTTTTTCCAATTATTAGTAAAACAGAATCTTCTTCCATTAGTGTTGAAGGTCCTTTGCATCTAGGATGATATCCCATTACCTGCAAAAGAATAGTTATGCGACATTTTGTTCACCAACCGGGCTACTGAAGATGGATTTGCGCCATGCAATGTGCTATAAAATATCATTAATAATATCATACGTCATACATGAAAGTGTCCAGCCTTGCATTACCTTGTCAGTGATACTATCCTCCTCCTATTAGACTAATTAAGATGAGCATACGCCATACCGTGTGCTATATGGGAGATCTTGCCTGGTAGAGGCACTTCGAATCTGCCAAAGGATCTTTAACGTGCAAGTAAAAGTATACACGGGTCCTCCCTTTTACGTCTCATTCGAACGACTAGAGGCTCTCTCTGTCGTACTCTCCCGGTCTCCGTTCTGCAGACATGAGAAGGGCGCAGCATGCCGTAAGTCCCGATTAACTTTCTCGGCCAGTGCAGGGATCGAACGTGTGACCTCCAGACTCACTTAGCCATCGAGGCGTCTTGTCGTTCGGATGGAACAAAAAATAAAGGTTCCTTTCGTTAAACACCCCTTGGCAGTTGAAAATCAAATAAAAAAAATCATATAATACTGTGTTGTCGGGGCAAAATACCCCTCATTGAATAGTACATGACGCAGGGCGTCCTCATTATCTCGGATCGTGAAGAAAGATAAGTTGTTTACTGACATCTTCATTATCTCGGTTCGTGAAGAAAGGTAAGTCAGGCGCGGACCCAGAGGGGGGGGGGGGTACAGGGGGTCCGGACCCCCCCCCCCCCCTCCCGCTCAGACTTGAAAAAATTTTTATGCGATTTTATTGGCGATTTAGACCTGTAATTTTGGAATTTACCTTCCGGAAATACGTCAGAATGAACCAAATTGAATCTAATTTACCAAATTAATCGGTTGAGCGCAATTAGTTAAGCAATTATCAAACCTAGACTCTCCCCCCTGCAAAAAATCCTGGATCCGCGCCTGTAAGTCGTTTTATTTCTGACGCTTTATTTCCATCACAAATTATTATTAACCAGTTAATATTATAGGGAAAATGTTATTGTTATATAAGGGTTTTTAGGGGTTGTTGTCATGTGAAACCGGGGCTTTTTTATGACCATCTTAATATCTACCCACGCGTTCTGCATGAGTAATTTATCTCAACTGCTTGCGGCTACCGTGTTATGTGTTATTATTATCGTTATTTATAGCAGCATAGAAATGTGTGAAATTACCATAAAAGGTATTTTATAAAGTTAGACAATTATTATTATATACTGGTGGGACAAAACATTATGCGGTTGGAAGGGTGATCTGATACTATTGAGAAATAGAGGAGAGAGAGAAATGGAGGAAGTAACTGGTTAACATCTACACGACATAACATAATATCGTTTAATTTTATTTCTGTAATTCTCTTGGGCGTAAGAGTATATAGCTGGTCAGGGACTCTACTTCGTGTAAGCTGTGCATCGAAACCACACCACTTGACTCATTGACAGACCTTTTGATCTAACGCGCACGCGTTAAACCATTCGGCCACCCATTCCCCTGATCTGACTGTTAAGAAATAGTAAATCTGATATTGTTCCAAAATGACTTCGGTTTCTGAAATCCACGTACAAAATATCGCTTAAAATAGGTTTACTATTTATAGATCACTGACCTGGTACCATTTCTCGTTAATTTGAGTAGTTCATATAACAAACGAATTGTTGTTGTGCTCTGTATTTCTGAGATTATTGTCACATGTGGCTCGTATCAGTTTCTCTGTAAATCAGTATAATCTACTTACAGGGTAAGATAAACATCTCAGTGATCTCACGGGATTAACCCCCAAAACACCTTTAACCTACCCCGAGGGTATATTAGTCTGGACATTGGTCAACAGTTATACTTCACTGACCACTCGCTGGTGTCAAATATAGTCTCCATTGACAGAAACCAATATGTGAGTCTACAGCTTATCCCCTTTCTTTCTCCCCGAGTTCTCCAGTTAGCCCTAACGCTACACACACCCCTCCCCACACACACACACTCACCCACCCCACCCCTTCCCCTATCTGCAAGTCTGTCTATTCTACTTCCAGCTAATCTAGTGTGGTGAATTACACAATAACTACTATTTACAATAAATCAGTATATATTTTTTTCACTTTTGAAATATATACTACTATTTACAATAAATCAGTATATATTTTTTTCACTTTTGAAATATATGCGTGCGATCTGCATGGTTTGTTGTGCGCTTAATTTTGAAAATTGGATAGATAAACAATTAGATACAAAGTCCAAATCATCTAAAGGAGATGTGGGTTTCATGCTTCACTGATCACGAACCACGTATGAATACTGATGATTACTGCCAATGATAGAGTGGTTCAAGCTAAAAATGTTTTATAACAAACAGACACTATTTCGGGACAGTAAAGACATTATATGATAAGACTTACTATAAAAACTTCATTGATCAACAATGGAAGTCTGGCCACTTCTGAATTTTGAGGATATATAATCATTTGGACATATATTATAAATGGCTCAAAATCTTCCCGGCTTCCATAATCAAAGGAGTTATCTCTTAGTGAGAATAAGAGCTATGTCCCTTGGTTGTACTAAATAAAATATGCTCCAAGCTACGCACGTCCCGGAAACGAAATAACTTGATCGCAGACGGAAAATATCGTTTATTTCCATACTGCAAAGTAACCGAATACACTCTATGAGACGATTGGATTTGACATATGTACGCATGCGCGAACGCTTCGTTGTTTTAACAGTAAACCCGCGCCTTCAAATGTCTTTATATTAACCGTGTTTATAATGCTACAGTAGAAATTAAAATACATGTTAAGCTGGAGATGAAAAGATCGGCATTTGACATGAATTATTTCAAGATTAGCCTCATACATATATTAAAATAAACAGTGCGTTTACTTATTTATACCCAGACACTGGCCTATTTATAACGGCATGTTATACAGAGGGAGCGAGGGTGAGAGAGGGGTCTATAAATCTAAAAATGTAACATTTTAATGTTTATCTCAAAGATAACTAAATATTATATTGTGCAGTACGATGTTTGTTATGAAAAATAAATTGCCGGGTAAAGTACGAGGAAAATATAATGACATGTAATACGGGGAGTGAGAGAGACGGATAAAAACCCCAATAAAACTATTAATTTAAGACTTTATTTTTTGTCCCTCAGATAAATAAATATTTTGTACTGCATGATGTTTGTTATGAAAAAAAAACACATTGCTGGGTAAGTGGCGTATGCGCCGAGTCAGCGATTATTGCGTATGTACCGAATTTAGAGCCAAATTTTGTAGTTTCGTCTGTAGGCCTATAAAGGGTGGTATTTTTCGCCGACTTCAAGGTTTCCTAAACATGTGGACACCGACGCGCTCACGTGATATTCTTTGAACTGTAGATTTTGATGGAGTGTAATTATATTTTCTTTTTCCGCGAGAGCCAAACATGTGGTTATAACCACTGCTACGTTACCATTGGAAACGTTTAGATTTTTAAGTTTCATGACCAAATTATGGCATTCTGCTGTGTATCTTTGATTTTTGAAATCATACTAAATTCCTTCGTTCATCTAAAAAGGTTTGGACTTGCAACCATTCTTTTTACCTGCCAATTGTTTTTTATTTTCATTATTAGCCTTCATGCGAATCATTTCTTTTTTAGTCTTCGGAAGTTGATTTTTTTTTTTAAACTTGGTGATTGTGCTTTTATGACAATCGCCGCAAATACTTTTCTTTCTATCTAAATCAGTTAAGGTCGCATCGTCAGATGTCCGAGTCTCTCTGTTTATTAAATTAATTTCACTTGTGTCTGCCGATGGAGTAACGTAAACTATCACGGAAAAAATGGAGTTTCAAGAAAATCATCGTATGATTATTTTCATACCTTTTAGTGGACTTAACCTTACTTTTACTCACCTTCCTAGTCTTTGTCGTCAGTCTGGCCAGTCTATTTTGAATGTATTTGTCACCAAAAGTCACACAGTCGTCATGTAAAGCAGTCATGATAGACCGATGCTCCGAAGTTGTCGGGAATTTATTAACATTTGTCTAGCATAAAGCCTATTTGTGATTTTTGTCATAGGTAGTTTGTTACAGTTCCCAAATCATAGGGGTACTTGTCCAATCCAATGCTGGATAGCAAATCATCCGTGGACGATATCTTGCAGGGCTCAGTCTCAAATCTAGAAAAAAATAAGTCCGTCGATCAAAGTCTATGGCTACAGGATGGTTAGATAATATACTATGATTATAAAAATAATTTACACCATGTTACCGAAAAGGGTCTGGAAAATAAAGACTACAAATAAAAAGTTTGTTTCGGTTATTTTCCGGTCTCAAATAGTTCTGCGTATTTAGAGCTAACACATATTTATTTCCTAACCACAATAGTCGCCAGCGTAAACCAAGAATGTAGCCACTTAATAAAAGTAAATCTCGAAAGGTTGTAGTGAATTTATCTGGGCGCTTTCACCTACTTGAAAGTTAGAAATGAAACGAAGCTATTATAGCTAGCTCTGTATTTAAATCACCAAAATCGCCAAAATCAAAAATCAAATCAAGGAGTGAAATCGAAATTTTTGCTCACGTTCGCTATTAAATAAACACGTAAGTCGAAGCCCGTAATGAGTGTATTTTTTACTCCGCGTTATATACCAATACAGGTTTGTAAAAATACCTCATGTGACGTATATTTGCTGCGACTTCCTAAACCACGTGCGCGGCGCTAACTTCTGCTCACTTCAGAAGATTTCTCGGCGGAGCAATCACACAGATAAGCGGGTCAGTTTTTATAAGGACAAATACTGTGTCTCTGAACCACTCTACCAATGACCAGGTATTATGTTTGGTTGAATGGTCTAGAGCGAGACATAAAATAAAATAGTAAAATATGGATACCCCCACGAGGTGTTAACCAAGTGTTGTTTCAATATATTACGCTTTTTTTTAGCTGAGACCACTAAACAACTTAAAATACAGACACTATCCCGCACGTGCTTTTCAATGAAATGTGTCACGCGAGTCCAGTATTTCTTCTAGTAAAGGTAATGTACGATTGGCAAGTTGCTCGTACATTATTGGGGATAATGGTACGCCCAGGGGCGCCCGAACGGCGCGAGGCCCAAGGTACCAAAAAGAAAGGGGTCCTGGGTGGTCCCCCGCCCCCGCCCCAGCCTCTAGAAAATTTTGAAATTTGTCAATTCCGGGAATGCTGTTTACAGCGCCTCTAGCATTCCTAGATTACATGATAATAAGAGTGCGAGAGCCGGTTCGCGGCCGACAAGAGAGCAATTACATAATAATATCTATCATTTAAAAATGAATAGACTATTGAAAAGGTTGAAAACTTTCATCATTTGGGCATAGGTATAAATGTTTACCCCAGAAAAGGACAGAGTAACATTTTTATACCCTGGTATCCGGGTTCCGACGCCCCTGGGTACACCAACATCAAAAGATGAAGTCACGTCTGTATTTTAATACTATATACGGCGATTATTTGACCGACAGCATTCTATGTAGTAGTCGAGAGGTAGAATCTATGCTAATCGTTAGTAGCTGCTGGTTAGTGACGACACAGTATGGTATTACAGCATACTGACTTTGGTCAATTGTTTACTCTGACAGAGCAATATGTTTATTTATACAAATTCTTTACATATTATGTTATATATGAGGCCATGTACCATAGTCACCAATATACACATTATGTATTATTTATAACTATATTCTATATAGATACGCGTTGTTGTATAGAAGGTATTGTTTTAAATACCACGATATCTACATTCAAATATCGCAAGGAAGGGCGTTTAGTCCGATTGGTACAGAGAAAACGTTAAACTCCATTTCAATGGATTGCTTTAATTGGTGTGATTAAGTATTTCATTGTGTTTGGTTGCTCAAATTATGGTTAACAAGTCCAAAACATATTTAACCTTTATAAATTTAATAGTTACCAAACAGTTCAACGATTTAAATGACAAATCAAACATTATGAATAAGCCCTTTGTGAAAGTATACATGCTCATATATTATTGATGTCTAAACCAAGTAGCCGTTGACGGGCGGATTGGGTCATCGGGCGATCGACCGAAGGGCGGTCGGACAAAAACTGAAAAAAATAATTTTGTCCGATTCATCTCAAAAAAAACCTTTATAGTCTGGAATGGGCTGGTATGATAGACTTTCTGGGCGGGGTATGCTGGGTGCGGGCCAGAATTCGAAATCTTGCAATGGGGATTTCGATTTTCATCCGAAAATTTCATCGGATTCACCCGACACTGTCGCCCGCAAATTTACTAATTATTAAGTCACCTGCACCCTGTTTGAGGGGATATTAATTAACGTATTATCATTGATGATAAAATGATAATACATGTACGTTAATTAATAATATGACGATATGATAATTTCACAAGTTGATGGTTGTAAATTACTTGCAGGTCGGGGTTTTGGCCTAAGTTAATCGATTTATGGAATATATTATTTCACAGAGATTGTAATCATATATGCCATCAAATGACATATTTGAGGCTCATTTTTCATAAATATTTCCAGGGGGGGGGGGGGACCGGGCTCCGCGATCAGTAAGATGGGCCGCTCCGACACGGGAGCCTGGGTTGGTGCCTGGTCCCAATCCGCCCCAGGCCGTTGAATAACTGTTGCTTTGGTAGCCAGGGTTAAATTCCTAATTTCCCTGTTGCTTCAACATGAATACGTATAATAGCCATCTTCATGGTTTTATAAAATCCAAAATTAAACCACCAATATGTGATCTATTGTTATATGGGGGTTTTTTCTATGTGTCCTAATAATATCTGGATTGCGCCTGGAACCTTAGGCTGGATATCCTTTGGCAGTATTTGATTTACATAACGATGACATGATTTTAAACAATTTTAGGATTAAATTTGGGAATCTGCGATCTAAAGAAAATTTGGGTTGTGATACGAACAGGGTATGGGGACATGTTGTCACCAGGAAAGTACGAAAGTGCCTTTTAATTAAAAAAAAAAAATCACTTCGCTATATGCGCCACATTCCAAATAAATCACTAACGGTGAAATGACCGATTGACCCCATGTGACCAGTTATCGGACATTAAAATCCATGTAATATGTATATTTGATATTATATAGGGAATATTGAATGAATATTATAATGTAAGCGTTGACCTCAGATGACCAGCAGGCGCGGATCCAGAGGGGGGCGCACCCGGCGCACGCCCCCTCTATTTTTTGAGGTGGCGAACAATTTTTACCTCCATATATTCTCACGAGAAAGGAGAACAAAAATAGTTTAGGTTGGAAATCCTAATTTACAGGATTAGTATAAAGTTAGTCCTTGTGGGCATTTTTTCCACTCAAAAATCACTGTTCCGGGCTTCGCACTCTCAAGTGGGTGCGGCACGCCCCCTCTTTCTGAAAATCCTGGATCCGCCTCTGACCAGTCCTCTATTAGTAACAGGTGAATAACAAATTTATATTAAATATGTTACTATTAATAAGGTTACATGTATAATATGCACGAGATAAGCGAGGTGTGGTACAATAATGCTAGGTGTGGTGTAAATATAGATAAGCGTGAAAGCTCCATTTAATGGCATGCAGGGAGACAGAGGAACAGAGACAGAGTGGAGGGGGAAGGGGTCGCAAAATCTTGTCATTAATGTCTATACCGACAGAATGTATTCTGCATTTGTAAAGAATCTACACCCAACATAGCCTACTATATATAAGCTGAATGCATGCTGAATTTGTAAATAATACAGATTTGAACAAATAAACACGCCTGTAACTCTTTTTTATCCCTTGTCACACGCCAACAACGACTTTTCTTTTTATTAAATATGGAACCAGACAGATCGGTCAAATATTTGTACTATTTTCATCCAAAGGTTCGTGTAATTAAGCACACCAAACTCATCGCTGCCATCTTGGATTTGTAACGTCATATTGATGCGCAATTGTCCAAGTTTAAAACCTGAATTGACGCCGCCATGTTTTGATCATGTGACGTGAAAGGTGACGTAATCGACTGGTGAATCGGGCGAAGCATTCGGCTGGTGTGTCCACCCATTCGGCCGAATAAAATTCGGCGCCGATTACCATTCGGCCGAACCATTCGGACGAATGATTCGGTCGGCCGAACCATTCGGACGAATGATTCGGAAAATGTGTCCACTGCATTAGGCTTTTTTCGAAGTGTGTCAACCCAAAGAAGAATTACGGTAACAAGAACAAAAAGAGGAGTAGCGCCTTGGGCCCACTTCCTGGTCAAAAACACCTAATGGCGAAGATTAAGTGTAAAAATGATAATGGGAAATAAACAAGAACCTATGCAAATTTATGTTGCTATAAGTGGTTGATTTAAAAACGTTTGGATCAAAATGACCACTACATTTAACATTCCACCATGGTGGGCTTTAATAACACGCCCTGCAATCACAAATAAACATTTATTAGCCTACGTTTGTACTATCTTAAAGTATACCGATTTTATAGGGCAATAAAATAAACGTTGGACGTTAAACTCCCTTTCAATACCTTGATAAACATGCAAGTATAGACTGCATGATGACTGCTTTGAAGTATAGTGTTTGAAGTATAGTCCTAAATGAAGTTTGGACACGTGGTATCAGCTGTCATGAAAAATACAACTAGGTGGAATTGTTACCATTTGGTCCATAGAAAGCACGGATTACTTACTAACGATCGCTAAATCCCGAGTAATACTATTAGAATATTTTTTTAATTTTGTCAATTTTCAGTCTACGCTGGAAGATATCTTGTGGATAGATAACCCTGTAATCTCTCTCCGTTCCCAAGATGTCCGTATCTTTTAGGTGTGTCGTCGATTAATGTGCTGTTGTGCTGTTGTCTTAATTGGTGTATTATATCGGGTTGGTCACATTCATGTAATCTCGCCGGTTTCCTTTGGGACATTCGGTTTCGTTCCACTACTAACTAGCACTGAAATATTGAAATAAAGAATCAGTCCTGGAATGGCCTCGTTCGCGTTGGTGGGCGGTAAACCTCCCTCTTGGTCTCCATGATATAATTTGATGTAGCCTACACTGGACTAAGAATGAGTCGTGGGAAATCTAAATGTTTTCATATGACCTTCTCACATTTACTAATTCTAGCATATTTTTGTGACGAGTGATTATATTAACAGTCCGAAAAATATTAAAAATATCAAACTAATTAAAACCACTTTAACCTTTGCAACAATGCATATTACACCATGCCACTGTCAGTGGGAGCAAGCATGATATATATAGTATAGTGCAAGCAAATATCATTTACAGAGATGGGGGAAGTGATGAAACCTTTGACCCCCTGATCGAGCAACACCAGTTTATGTGATTTGGTGAGAATGTACAATAAACACTTTCAGTCTAAATTTTTATTTTTTCAGGTTCTTAAGAAATGGCATATATTTCCAGTTAAAAATAAGTTCTCGGGTTGTAGAGAATGATGTAACTAACCTCGGGGGAATATCTATTGTTTTTGCAGTAATTGGATTAACCAAGTTTGTGAATAAATGTCTGTAATAAATAGACAATCTTAATTCATTTCGTTCTACCAATCTGGGCAGTTATCATGTTAATAACAAGGACTGGCTAATGTGAATTCAGTAATTTAATCGGGGAAATCAAAATTTATCTGAACCCTTCCTATCCCATTCCAGTCGCACTGTGTGTAATTCATTAAGTTCAACCAGTCTTTTCTATTGTTATGTTAACAAGACTATTCTATCCAGGATTTCTAATACGGAGAGTGTGGATGTCTTAATGAAGTAGTTTAGAAGAGCGAACCTTGGTTAACCCCAATAATACAATACAAGAATATTACAAGAACAATAGACATCTCCCAATAACTATTCGTGAGTCACTGGTGACATAGATCTTGACAAATGGTTAAATAATCGACACCTATTACTGTTCTCATCTGGGGCCGTTTCCATCCTCACGGCTTGGTTGATTGAAAGACGAGCTCCCATCTTCACAAGTCAGATACTTATCAGCTTGGTTGATCGAGAGTCTATGCTTCATCCATTCTGTCATTGATAAGGGGCATTAAAGGATGGTAGTGGTGGAGATACAGGGGTTGAGGGGTCGAACGGTAAGCGATTACACTAGGTTCAAATTCCTTTAAACAAATCACAGACATTTCTTAAAGGCACGATATTATAGCGTCATCATATATTATGTTGGAATCACATCATATTGCTTGCCACGGACAAACTTTGGAAACATTTTACTTTTTCTTACTATTATATACTTTATACTATTGTAAGATCAACGTTTTTTGTATGTTTTTTGTATGTATGGGAGCGTTTTGTTTGTTAAAAAAAGCACATTGATTAAAAAAAGATGGTTTGATTTGTAGTTTTTAGAGTAGGCATGAGTAGAAGTCTTTATTATATATGTATTTAGCAGAGGTGTGTGTTCAGATGTGTATATACATGTATATATACTTTAATATAAACAAACCATGTGTGTATAAACATATCAGCTGTTAACCAGTGATTTTATTACTATACGAAGTCAGTGTGGTTCAGTGGTCCCTATCCAAGGGTCCAAGTTATCGATTCTGGTATTGACCGAGCAAGTATCCGGGGATATTCCAGGGAGACTTCCTCTTGGTGGTGGTGTACTTATTTTTAAAATTAGCAATTTGTAACCTATTTTAACAATTCTTTATTCTTTAAGATACTTGACACAATCCGTTTCATCTAACACGGCAAATTTTGTTTCTTATGATATACTTAGTATGAGATTTCCTATTTATCGCTTGCCAGAATAGACGTTAGCCCCATTGTACGGGCATACATTCCTCCATATCACGCTGCATGGCGTACGTCCGGCCTTATGTGCCCTGTCGGTTCAGAACAGTGGGCCGTTAAACCCAATTTATTAAAGGACCGATATTCCGGAATAAAAGGCAGCTATAAACGTGCAGCCCATACCCAATAAAATGTTATATGACCAGCAAACATATTGGTAAACATGTTAAAATGGGCGACAACTAACGTATAAATCATTGTAATCTAAAGTTTACATTCTATTCATTTCTTTGTAATCGTCTGCCGACTTGTTTGATTATTTAAGTATATATCAATATCACCGGGTTTGTCAACAAGGCAATGTATGTGGGGAAGGAGGGTGGGGCTCTTTACATGTTGATGTAGATAAAAATTGGTAAAGAATAGATAAATCAAAACTGGCTTAATATATTAAAACAATGAAAAATTTAAAGTATTTTGCGAGACAAGAAAACGTATACTCCTCCCCCCCCCACACTAGCTTCTTAGTTGGGGTTGTTGCAGATTCTTTACCCTGTTGATTATTTTTTTTTAAATAATATTTTTCAACAAATTTCGAAATAAGGGGATAATTAACTTGCTGAAAATAGTTCAAAAAAACTTTTTAGTCATTAAATTACTACACTAGGGCAATGTTCTTTAATAAACAATCACGTAACAATAAATCTAGATAATATACTTTTGTGAAATAACCCAAATGCATATAAGAATCATTTTCCTTACGATACTACTATACTATACGGTCAGTTTAGTTCCATGTTTTCTTTTCATATATTGCTTCACTTGTATTTTGATTGTCGTAATGAAACATAATGTCAGGGAGTTTTATAACAAAATAACTCTCCGTTCTAATTGTATCTTATTTATTTGTATATATTTTTTTTTACTAGGGCGGATCCAGGAACTTTTGTGGGAAGGGTTATGCTGGGCTCCCATAAAGGAAATTTTACTTATTATTGATCAGGTTGTTTGGTCGATGGAGCATTGTATTGTATGTTACGTGTCCTACCATTTTACTTGCACGGGTGTAAAGGTGTTTTATGTAACTAAATACGACAAGGAACCATGCCAAACCGTGGGCATGGTAGGCCTAAATATCATAATGGAACACTCACCCCTATACAGTATAACAGTTGAAATAATTGTTCATCATTTTATTATCAATTTCTAATGACTGATTTTTCAATAGAAGAATGTTCGACCCAAAAATAAATTCGCATTTTACAACTGGGCGAGATCTTTTATTCTACGGTCATGAACTTTGACACACTGTGAGGTTATGTTTGTCCAACCGTGTCGCACTCTTCAAAAAAGAACCGGAGGATTAGTTGTGTTCTACGTCACCAGTCTTGTGAACTGGCCCGGATGTAAGGTGCGCGCTTACCTGTGTTTTAAGGGTGACGCTTTGAATTTAGCCGACATTCAAACTGATTATTAACGTAAGTAGTTGAATTTAAATGTTCATTTCTGCCGAACATACTCAATTAAAATAGTTTATTTTTATGCTGCACAAGCTTGACTTCGAAATGAAAGGCGTGAATGTGCATCGGCGACACTGTTAATGTGCTAGACGAACGTGTCTCGATCCAGTAGTACGAGGCATTGGTTAAAGTTACCTGCAAAGCGGGTGAGTTGGTGACCCAACCAAGCATAGTTTTTGACCTAAATTATTCTTTCTAGAGTTATTTCCAATCAGGTACATGAGTCATATAAATGGAATTCAGATTTATTGATATATCCAGAGAATAATTCATCTATATCTGACTGTAAATAACTGAATGTAATAATAAATGTATATGCACATACCTTAGGATACCTTAGGATCATCTATGGACGCAGGCGTTTCCGCCTCTATATCCACCTCTTCTTGTTCAATGTTTTCTTGTCTGTTTCTTTGTGCGCATTTTCCTATTAGTTTTATGTCTTCGTTATGATCATATTTCATCTCCTGGTTTATCCAAAATTTGTCTAATCTATTTTCGAATTGTTTCACGGTCTTTGCTGCAACGACTTCTTGTGGTAAGTTATTCCAGATCTCCGTTATTCTATTTGTAAAGCTGTGTTTTCTTAGATTTGTTTTGCTTGCCCTTTTTTCTAATTTTAGGTTGTGCCCTCTTGTATTTGTGGATCTTGTGTTCAATACGAGCAGATCATCTGCTACTTCCTGATCGTATATTCCTGTCAATATTTTATAAACTTCTATCATATTATCACCGACGCTCTCTTCTCGGGGGGCTATTCTTGTTGGTTTGAATATGCACCCAGGTGATACATATGTACATATGTAATATTTCATACATATGGATGAGCTAGGATTGGGGGTGTAGCATAGCTCATTCGTAGAGAAGTATTCTGATGAAGGCGGTCACTGTTCAATGTGTTCATTAAAAGTCCAAGTCCAAATCCATTTCAATATTGCTTTATATACAGTTTAAAAATACATTATTTACAAATTATATACAAGGCATTCGATCTCCTTGTCTGTGTGTGTCTCCAATCTCTTCTGCCTCTTGTCTGTGTGTAGAGGTCTTTTAAAGACACAAATTAGCATATCCACAAAGGAATACTTTCAACAAATCAAATTAAAGATAAGATTAGGGATAAAACAAATCAAATAGAAAGTTAAACTAATATATAAATTTCATTGGTTGAAAGTTTCATAGTGAAATATAATTTATAGGATCTAATAAGCTTTAAGCCATAACAATTAAAAAGCATTGACACTTGATTGGCATTCATCAGACTGCATTGTTAACTGTATAAATCTTTGCTCAAGGTTTCTCTAATAATAAGCCTACTGGCATCCAAAGATTATAAAACAGTCAAAGCCAATCATGCTTTTAGGCAATTACTTTAAATCAAAATATTGACATTAAATGCAAGGAAAGACCAACTGATAACCTTAATATTAGCTATATTGTCTAAATGCTTATTAAATAAATTCTGTATATTCTTAAAAATGAAATTTGAAAAAGAAGTAAAATTCCGTATCACTATTTGGTGATAAATGCCCCCGTCCTGAAAAATTCATGCGTCCTCGCATGATATATATATATATACACAATATACTTGATGAAACTAATAATACATAGTTAAAAGAAAAATATATGCTTATATTTAAAGATTTGTTTAAAGTTTTGTATCACAATATCTTGAGTGAATTATGTTGTTATATGATTATACAGGCTAAAGTCACTTATGTAATCCTTTGTTGTCGCCTTATGTATAATACATTGTTGTCACATACATAAATATCACTTGCAATAATTATGAGAAAAAAAAGATTTTAAGGAATGCAAAATTCCAATTAAAACGATCTTCAGTCAGTAATCAAACTGAATAAAAAATATATGAAATTTAAAAAGTCAATGGTAAGAGTCATATAATAAAGTATTAGCACTATTCTGATGAAGTTTCAATATCTTCACTTTTAAAGTCTGCGTCATCGGAATATTTATAAATTGTGGAGGTAATGATTTCTAGCAGTAGTTGTTAATTGATTGTTTCCAATGCAGTCCACATACACATATTAGCTATTTACACGGTTATATAAAAAATAATTTCTGCTGCAACACACAACTTTAATGAATTCACTGCACTTTATACACAAAATTTTATCAGGAACATACTTTAAATCTCCAGCAATATCTGGAAAGTTACAATTTACTAGATCAGGGATTATGACTAAGGTCCACCATTCATCTTATTGGTCTAGCACATTTGGTTATCTGGTTACCTTGCAGTCTGTCTGGTGATGAACCATGCGCTAGTACTTCTTCTTCTTGACATGGAGAAATCTCACTTGGTTTGACAAAGTCAACCTTGCCCAGAATTGAAGATATCAGCTTCAAACTTCTTTGGTCCAGTCTGTTATCAGAGATGTTGTTCAGCAAGATCAAACCTGAAATATCTCTTGACCATCTCATATAAAAACATTCAATGTGTGACAATAAATCAATTATATTAAATAATTTTGAATCAAAAGAATGTGGTCATTCCTCGTACTCAACCTGACTAAATGTAATACCATTCTCACTTTCCGTTCCAAATATAATCATGTATTTCTTCATCACTGTCAAATTGTCAAGACTGTGCAAAGGCTCAGAAGATACTCATTTCTTTTATTCTTTTTTCCCATAAAGTATTATGCAATATTTTAGTTACTATCATGATCATTTCTTATTCTTATGATCATTTCTTATTCTTATTATGATCATTTCTTATTATGATCTAATTCATTTTCTTATTTATTCTTATATATTATTTATGATCTAATATTGTCATATGTCATTTATTCTTTATTCATTTTCATGTTATAATTATTAAACAAACAAAAAAAAATTGGGGGGGTATTTTTGACAAAATGTGAAAAAGAAAACAATTTATATTTATATATACATATCATTAAGTATATTAATAATCATATTGAGAACTTTTATTTTATTTCATGAAAAACATAGTAATGTTGTTATTATCTTATGTTTAAAATTAAAAGAACTAGATCTATGTGGTCTAATCAAACTTTGTAAAAGTTTGTAAAATGATTACTCAGTGCTTTACACATTGATCGTCACCAATATGGCACAGCGCTGGCGTGTCAGTCAAAAATGGAAGGCCAGTTCACCTTGCCTGACAAACCTGATTGTAGCTATATAACAATAATTTTAAAAATAACTTAGACACACAGACCTTTTTCTTTCTTTTTTTTTTTTGAAAGTAATATAATGTAATTAATATGTGGAAATTTTAAGGGTGTTAAATTTTAGTCGCTTTTTACGACACGCAATTTAACCAAACGTTGGGCCTACTCTTGTCCCCGGTCCCACAGGGGAACAAAGTGATAATGTCTATAGTATTTGTTATAATAATTTTTTTTTTTTTTTTTTTTTTTTTTTCAATGTAATGAATCTGTTCTAACTTCCTTTGTTTTTGTACTGTGTAATGCAGTTATAGTCTGTGTAACTGCCTTGTGTACCGATGTAATCAACGCTTTAAAAGTTGCTGTGGAAACTGCTTTATTGTATTGTACATGGTTAAAAAGATCATTAGAAAAATAATTACAATAGTCTGTTAGATCAGATATTTCCTTATAATTATTGTTACAGCGATTGTCACAATGTTTTGATAGGCTCTCTATTTCCATCCAAATGTGGTCAACTATTTCATCAAAATTCTGGCTTCTCTGTTCATGAAAAAGGTTTTGTCCCTCTTCTATCCGTATCTTTAATCCTTTATCCATTTGCATCATTTTTCTTTCAAGGCCTGTCTTCATGCTTCTCATATCACACAGCATTTTAATGTTAGTGTTGAGTTTGAAGTCAGCCATCATTTTTTCTAAATCTTGTTTTGTATTTTGCTGATGTTTTATCATATTCACATTTGGTAAATTTGTTGAATTTTGTGATTTGGTGATATCTTCATCCTTCTTGACAAAAAATTTATGGTTCCTGAGAGGGCGCTTCCGTTTCTTACCAGCTTCATTTCTCGTAATGTGGAACTCCTTGCGTAATTTCTCAGGTATTTGTTCTGTAAATTGCCATTGTGTTGATCCATCAATCAGTTTGATTAGATATGACTTTCGGCCCTGGAACTGTGCTGCTTTAATGATTTTTACAATCTGTGCTTCAGACAACATTTTTGATTTCGACACTTGAGATTGTGTTTGTTGCTGTGAATTAGATTGTAAAGAATCATCAGTAGCTTCGTCCGTAGATTTCTGTTCTGTATCTTGTTCCTCTTCAAGTTCTTCTGGATTTAATTCCTCTTCGGACTCAATAGGTACATTTGTTGGGCGTGTTGCAGGGTCAAAATATTTCTTTAGACGATTGGCATTTGTAAGATATTTCAAAGGTTTGTCATCAGAACATCTTCTAAGTTTGTAGGTGTATTTTGGTCCAAGGTCTACAATGTAGTAAGGTCCGAGCCACTTCTTGCAAAGTTTGGGTGCTAATCCTACCTTGAATTTTGAACAAAACAACCATACCTTTGTTCCCTTTTCAAAGCTTGGTTCTTCCGATTTCTTATCATGCTGACCTTTGTATTTTTGTTGAGCCCTTTCCATATTCTCTGCTGCAATTTTTCTGGTGATTTCTAGTGTTCAATGACTTTCGTTAGGTAGTCCTTACTTGATCTTGGTAGCGTTTCTTTGGGTATTAACTGTGAATCAAGCGGAACCCGCATTTCTTTCCCAAAAAGCATTGCGAATGGTGAGGAACCAGTTGACTGTGTGGCTGGACTTAGTCTGTAAGCCATCATGACACCTGGTAGTAAATCTGGCCAGTTGGTATGATTCTCATCGCAATACATCCGTAATGACTGGATAATGAAGGAATTCATTCGCTCACATGCTGCATTGGTCTGAGGATGGTATGGTGTGGTATGGGTTCGCTTGACCTGAAACAATTCTGAAAGTGCCTTGACCAATGATGACATGAAATTTTGACCGAGATCGGAGCAGAGTGACTTTGGAGCTCCGTACCTGGTAAATATTTCTTTGTACAGTACATTAGCAATTTCAGGAGCCTGCTGTGTCTTTAAAGGAAATGCTTCTGGCCATTTGCTAGTACTTTCAGCAAGTAATAGAACATATTTGTAACCATCTGGTGTTGGGGTTAACTGCAATACATCCATATGCCATCTACTGAAAATCTCGTTAACTGGTAGAGGATTGAGTGGAGTTTTCTTTCCATGGAAATTTCTCTTACATCTTTGGCAATCTTCACATGTCTTGACATACTGATGAATATCATTGAACATATTGCGCCAGTAGTACTTCATTCTGATGGTTTCAAATAATCTCTCTTGGCCTTGATGACATCCACCAAAATTTGAGTCATGGTATGCAATTAAGACATCATTTTGAAGTGCTTTGGGTACTGCCAATAATTTTCGAAATTTTTCCTCCTTGTTTGGGCCTTTATATTTTAGTTTCCGCATATAAAACAAGATTCCATCTTCTAATTCATAATCTTTGGACCTAATGTTAATGGATTTCGCCATTTTCTCGTCATCAGGCAGTATATTACTTTCTTTAAAGATTATGATATCCGACAGATCTTCACAATTACGTTGCAGGTGGCATAAATTTGGATCATTTAATATTGTGCAAGAATTGTGATTACCTTGATCATCTGGAACATCCGCTTCGTCCATGGCTGCAGCGACTAGTGGAAGAGTGCATGAGGAATGCTGCACTTCATATCGGTCTGTCTCATACTCGAATGTGTAGATTGTTTCTAGCTTTTTCTCCTTGCAGCAATAGACTGGCTGATCCTCAAGGAACTTATTTGGATTGTCTGATGGAGGGTAGATTCTTCTTGATAAGCCGTCAGCATTTCCATTCTTGGAACCTGCTCTATGTTGGATGTCAAAGCGATACTCTCCTAAAAGCATAGACCATCTTCCAAGGCGACTAGTTTTATCCTTAATGCTTTTTAACCATTTGAGAGAAATGTGATCAGTAAATACGAGAAATTCTTGGTTAACTATGTATGGCCGGTATGTTTTTACAGCTTCGATTAACGCAAGGCCTTCTTTTTCAGAAATTGACCATTTCTTTTCAGCCCCATGTAATGCTCGACCTCCGTAAGCAACCACATATTCTCTATTTTGATCATCCTTCTGCCCTAAAACAAAGCCAATAGAATCATTAGATGCATCTGTTGAAATAATAAATTGTTTTCTGAAATCTGGAAATTTTAAAATTGGACCTGAAGTTAGATGCTTCTTAAGATTCTCAAATGCAACATCACATTCTTTTGTCCACAGAAATGTTGCATCCTTTTGCAGTAAAGCATTTAAAGGAGAGGCAATCTTTGAATAATTTTTGATAAATTGTCTATAATAGTTAGAGGTTCCTAAAAAACTACGTACCTGTTTCACATTCTTTGGTGTAGGAAATTCTGTTACTGCTCGTATTTTGTCTTCATCAACGCTAATGCCTTCTTTACTTAAAATGTGTCCCAAATATTTAACTTTCTTCTTAGCAAATTGACATTTTGATGGTTTTACTGTTAGATTAGCTTCGCGAAGTCTGTTGAAGATTTGCCGTAAATCATTTAAATGAGATTCAAAGTTTTGACTAAAAATGATTAAATCATCTACGTAGACTAACGTGATTTTCCAATTTAGCCCTCGCAACACGGAGTTCATCATCATTTGGAATGCGGCCGGCGAGTTACGCAAGCCAAATGGGAGCCGATTAAATTCAAATGATCCTTGGTGCGTGACAAAAGCAGTTTTGTGCTTTGTTTCTGGATCTAATTCCTGTTGCCAAAATCCTGATTGCAAGTCTATTACCGAAAAAATAGTAGCGTTTGCAGCAGCAATGAGATCTATGGTGTCTGATAAGAGTGGTAATGGATGTGTCATAGGTACTGTGACTTGGTTTAATTTTCTATAGTCTACTGCAAACCTATGACTGCCATCTGGTTTCTTAACTAACACAATTGGAGATGCCCAACTACTGGAAGATGGTTCTATTACACCGTTGTCTAACATTTCCTTGGTTAATTTTTCAGTAATACCCTTTGCCTCAGTACTTTGTCTATATGGCCTTGATCTAATTGGTGGTGCATTATTTGTATTAATTTTGTGCATATATCCTTTTGCTTTGCCTAATTCTGCTAGATTTGTTGCAAATATATCTCTGTATTGACCTAAGAAGCCTAGTAATTTTGTCTTCTGTTTTTGAGATAAATCAGAGTTTTCTAAATTGAATCCCAAAGACTTAGCTACTTCCACCGATTCATGTTCTGGACACTGGATACTTGAGACTGTAAAATTATCATGATTTTGTCTATCTTGCTCTATGTCTAAAATATGATCTTTGTTTATGATATGAGCTTTCGCTATTATAGTATTAGCTTTAATTTTAATTTGTTCCTCTGAGGAATTTAAAAATCTAACATAACCTCTATTAACATTTGTTTTAATGATACTTTTACCACCTAATAAATTTTTCTTTTTTTGAATTCTCGATGTGGGTTCAATATATACAATTTCATTTAAAGGTATTTTGGATATTTTAGCTGGAATTAATATTTCTGAATAAGGATCAATTGATATGTCTTTGATGGTCCTTACGAATCCCACTTGATGTTTTCTATATCCCGGGCAAAGTATTTTATCTGATGCCTCTTTATTTGCACTGGGTTGTACTTTTACTTTAGTACCTTTATTTTCTATTGTGCTATCTGGGAGTGCATATGCCACGTGAATTAATCCTTCATTTAAAGTCAAAGTTTTGTTTTTATGACTAATTTCAGCATTTGTATCAATAAGTAAATCATTACCAATTATAAAATCATGTTGAATATAATTAAAGATGTAAAATTTATGAATAATACTAGTGTTGGAAATTTGAAATTCAAGTAGAGTATTGCCTACTACTTTAACAGTTTGACCCCCGACACCAGAAATATAAGTTATATCAGACGATGATATTTCTGCATCTGGTAAAACTTTATCTAACAGTGATTTGGAAATACAAGATATGCTCGCCCCTGTATCAATGAGACTTTTTATGACAGTATTGCCTAAAGTCACATTTACAAAATTTTTATTTAGGGAAGCGATAACATTTATATCGGTAGTCGAAGATTTGGTATTACAATCTAGTTCCTTTGATTGAGAATGACCCATCTTAATGATTTTGACTTAGGTTGAAATCAACTAGTAAATAAGTCTATTATCAAAAAGAATGATAATTATTGTCACACACTAAATGTAAATTTTCGAGAATGGTACAAGAAATAGTTGATTTAACTTACCAAACTAATTCTCTGATCTCATATGAACCAAATTTAGGAATCCACTTGTATCTCCAATCTGTTCTTGAATGTCTTTGTTCAAACCATTAGATCTTCAGTTTTTCTCGCTTGGCATGTAAGAGGTTCCGAATCTTCAATTCATCTTCCACCATTATATCACCGACGCTCTCTTCTCGGGGGGCTATTCTTGTTGGTTTGAATATGCACCCAGGTGATACATATGTACATATGTAATATTTCATACATATGGATGAGCTAGGATTGGGGGTGTAGCATAGCTCATTCGTAGAGAAGTATTCTGATGAAGGCGGTCACTGTTCAATGTGTTCATTAAAAGTCCAAGTCCAAATCCATTTCAATATTGCTTTATATACAGTTTAAAAATACATTATTTACAAATTATATACAAGGCATTCGATCTCCTTGTCTGTGTGTGTCTCCAATCTCTTCTGCCTCTTGTCTGTGTGTAGAGGTCTTTTAAAGACACAAATTAGCATATCCACAAAGGAATACTTTCAACAAATCAAATTAAAGATAAGATTAGGGATAAAACAAATCAAATAGAAAGTTAAACTAATATATAAATTTCATTGGTTGAAAGTTTCATAGTGAAATATAATTTATAGGATCTAATAAGCTTTAAGCCATAACAATTAAAAAGCATTGACACTTGATTGGCATTCATCAGACTGCATTGTTAACTGTATAAATCTTTGCTCAAGGTTTCTCTAATAATAAGCCTACTGGCATCCAAAGATTATAAAACAGTCAAAGCCAATCATGCTTTTAGGCAATTACTTTAAATCAAAATATTGACATTAAATGCAAGGAAAGACCAACTGATAACCTTAATATTAGCTATATTGTCTAAATGCTTATTAAATAAATTCTGTATATTCTTAAAAATGAAATTTGAAAAAGAAGTAAAATTCCGTATCACTATTTGGTGATAATATCCCCCCTTCTTCTTCTATATGTAAGTGTTGGCATTTTCAGTTTTCTCAGTCTTTCCTGGTATTCCAGATTCTTGAGGGACGGTATTAGTTTTGTAGCTCTTCTTTGGACGTTTTCAATTGAATTTATGTCATTCTTTCTATGTGGTGACCAGACTGCTGCTGCATATTCTAGGTTTGGACGTACTAGAGCTTGGAATAAGTATTTAAAAGTGGTTTCGTCTAGGTGAGTGAATGTTCTTCTAATCAGCCCCATTATACTGTTGGCTTTGTTTACTTGCTGCTGTATATGTTTGCTGAAGTTTAATGCCCTATCAACTAACACCCCTATATCCTTTTCTCCTTCTGAGTATTCTAGTATTATCTTCTCACCATTTTGATTGTAGAGATTATATTCTTGTGTTGTTTGTTCCTCTTTGAATTTCTTGTTGGTGACTCTAACCACTTTGCATTTGTTTGGGTGGAATCTTAGTAGCCATTTGTTTGACCATTGTTGTAGTTTGTCTAGGTCATATTGTAGACTGTTGCTGTCATCCTTGTTCTTTATTTCAGCGTATATTTTGGTATCGTCTGCAAACAAGTAGGTTGGTGCTAAGACACAATCTGGCATGTCGTTTATATAGATAACAAATAATATCGGACCTAGTACACTGCCTTGTGGGATTCCGCTGGTTACGTTTTGTTGTCTTGATTCGTGTCCGTTCACTGATACTTTCTGCTTTCTGTTATTTAAGAAGTCTTCTACCCAGACTATGATAGTTTTACTTAATCCATAGGAATCTAGTTTCTTTATCAGCCTCCTGTGTGGGACCTTATCAAATGCTTTCATGAAATCCATGTAGATTGCATCGATACTACCTCCGTTGTCTATTATCTCTGTCCATTCGTCCATTACCTTCAGTAGTTGTAGAGTTGTTGATCTTCCCGAAATGAATCCAAATTGTTTTTTGCTAAATAGTTTATTCGCCACCATATGCTTGACTATTACAGCTCTTATTTCCTTCTCCATTAGTTTACAAGCTACGCTTGTTAAACTTACTGGCCTGTAGTTCCCCGGGTCTGATTTGTCTCCCTTCTTGAATAGAGCTATTATGTTCCCAATTTTCCAAAGGTCTGGGACTTTCCCGGATTGTAGTGATGCATTAAAGATGATTGTGAGTGGTTTGGCAATTGTTCCATGTAGTTCTTTTAGTGCTTTTGGATGTAAACCATCTGGTCCTGTTGACTTTGTTGGAATTAACTCTTTAAGCAGTTTTGTTATGTCTTCTTCCTTTATTGGTAGGTTGATAAACTTCTGGTGTATGATTCTTTCCTCTATTCCAGGTATCTCTCCCTCTGGTTCAACTGTGAAGACGCTTGTAAAGAATTCGGCTAACACCTCTGCTTTCTCCTGTTCACTCTTGGTTGTTTTTATCTCGCCATTTTCTTGCTTCGTTTTTAATTCTGCTATTCCTGGTTTGGTTTTTCTTTTTGAGTTGGCATATTGCCAGAATTTTTTGGGATTGGTTTTCGCATTTTTGGCTATATCTTTTTCCATATTTTTTTTGGCCTTCCTAATCAGACTTTTCACTTGATTTCTAGTTTTAATGTATTCCTGGTATAGTTTTCCATCTTTTGTTTCCATGTATCTTTGCCAGCATCTGTGTTTCTTTTTTATTCTTTTTACTGTTTTATCATCTAAGGGAATATAGTTGTGTTTTTTTGCTTTATAAGCCTTTTTCTGGTCTATTTTTGGTATAGATTTCTCCTTAGCTTTGTTGAATTTTGCCAGGAACAGGTCAAATAGTACATTCGGATCGTCTTCTCTCAGGTATTCCTCCCAGTTTATATTCAGATCATTAGCCATTTCTTGATAATTTCCTTTAAAAAAGTTCCATCTGTCTGTTCTGTTTGTTTCGTAGTCTATGTAACAATTGTACCTAAAGTTTAGTACACAATGGTCGCTGTGACCAAGTGGGCTGTCATGTACAACTTCATTTATCATTTCTTTCTCATTTGTAAATATCAAATCAAGTGTGCTCGGTTCATTGGTTCCTCTAGTCTCATCTCAATACATGTCTAAAGCGTACAGGTGTACATGTGGTCAAATGTAAATTTGTCTTTATCTTCTTTCGAGTTTGACTTGAGTTTTCATGACTATATACACTGGAATGTTTATTTATTACAGCATTTTTGTATTGCAAATATTTAATATATTAAATACATGTATTTGTTGTAACCTTGTGTTCCACTAATATTAACAATACTGGTACAGCAGTATGAATTGTAATTGCAAACTTAAATTCATCCTGTACAGTGTATATCCATTTCAGCAAAAGGACAATACATGAGTGTATGGTAGGGCACTGTTGGTGGCAAATAATATAAATATGTAACTGGTCAACATGTTAAAAATGAAATTAAACAATTTGCCACAAGCCGTGACAAAGAAAATTTTGCCCAGATAGTGGCACTACGACATACTCTTTATATGAAATTCCAACTGCCAAGGATTTTTTTTTTTGTGTGCAAGCCACTGTGTACAATGTACATCCGAAGAGCAAGACACTTCCACTAACAAAGGTGAACAAAACCAGGCAGTTATAATTATGTTTGAACTAAAAGGATATAAACTGTAGATTCCCTGTAGTTTCATCCAAGCTTCATGAAATTTGTGCCAAGTCTTTGATTTTAATTGTACATCAAGGTTAATTTTACTATTTTATTTACATTGCCAATTTCTCAAAAATGTAGTAATAACAGAAAATACATGTCATGACTTGATATAAAATTTTCACAACTATCCAACAATAATATTATATATTGTACATAACCATGGAGGTACTAATATTAGTATAATAGGAGAAAAGTGTCAAATTTTTAATAATAATAATAGTATAAAAGGAGAGGATATAGTGTTCAATAATAATAGTATAAAAGGAGAGGATATAGTGTTCAATAATAATAGTATAAAAGGAGAGGATATAGTGTTCAATAATAATAGTATAAAAGGAGAGGATAGTGTTCAATAGTAATAGTATTAAAGGAAAGATAGTGTTCAGTAATAATAGTATAAAAGGTGAAGATAGTGTTCAATAATAATAGTAGTATAAAAGGAGAGGATAGTGTTCAATAATAATAGTAGTATAAAAGAAAAGGATAGTGTTCATTAATAATAGTATAAAAGGAGAGGATAGTGTTCAATAATAATAGTATAAAAGAGTTGTAGTGTTAGATAAACATACAATGTAGTAGTATAAAGGGGAGCCTTAGTGTCAATAATACTATAGAAGGGGAGCCAGCTTAGTGTCAATAATAATAGGGGGGTGGGATGGTCTAGTGGTCTAGAGTGTCGCGCTACTTCTAGCTGACCGGTCACATCTGGCTTACGGCTGTGGTTTCGATCCCCGGTGTGGGTGTATGTGGCAAGGAGATAGTGGCTCCTTCTCAACCTCATTGGTTTCCTCTGGGCACTCCGGTTTCCTCCCACAGCAAAGAACCCTGCGTGTGCACTAAGATAATAAAAAAAAAATGTAAAATAGGACTTGTCTGCGATATCACCTTCGGTGGAAGCGGACGTTAAACGCTAAGAGCAGGGTGAAATAACCCAGGGTGAACTGGTTTGTTGGAGGAAACTATGTGGATTGATGTCAAAGATAACCCATCTCTGTGTTTCTGTCTATTGTTCACGAACCCATCCAGTTTATTTGTGGCACTGTTGCCTGTAGTAGAAGATGTTATTCAATGTTTACATAGAGATTTGTTGACTTGTCAGACAGGTAGAAACCCCTCTTTATACAGATCAATACTAGCAACACTACATGTACCTCCTCTTTTTATAGTCGAAATAAATTAGAACCTGTACAGTTCTTTGATATACATGTAATCAACACTCTAAACAGATCATATAATTAAAGATCATATGTGCGAGGGCTGAATAAGGAAACTTAATAGGTCTATATACACATTTGTACATGTACAGTAAAAAATGGCTGCAATGACAGAACAACTTCTTGGTTCATGGTTAGGCTGTCATCAACATGTACCAGTACAAATAGAATCCCCCAGCTTCAAATAAGTGTGTGCATGAGAAGCACACGTTGAACTGTCTTGTAAAATGTTACATAATTGGATGGATGATAACAAAATAAATCAAAGGTACTAATAATGTGTTATGTTATGTTTACTGTAAAACGAGTCTTATAGAGTTGTATTTTAAAGAATACTTTACAAAATTCATCTCCATAGCATTGATAATCATGTATGATACTCTCGAAAGGGCTGAAGTATTTCCTTTCGATTTTTCACAGAAACATTTTGTAGGATTTATCATACACGTGGAAATGGTAAGAGAACATGTAAGTTACCCCACCCAGGTTGTATGATGTTTTGACACGTAACCTGTGTTAAATGTTATAGTTAATGTTAGTTATATTGTTCTATACATGTATTATATTATGTGATGAGTCAATTAACACAAGTCAATTAAGTACTGTTCATTTAATTACCACCCCTGATTTATTTAAATGCATGCAGTGACAATATACATGTAACAATAATTAACTTGTAGCAATTTTATAGAATTATGGTATGTATGGGACAATCCCTGGTGGCAAATGTATCTAAAGGATAGCACTGCTGAACAGTTTTTATTGGGACATCCATTTTCAGATTAAAAATACATGTGACCACCATGTACATGTCCACATACATGTACATGTACCACTGATCAATTGCTAACTGGCAGTAATAGGGGACAAACTTGAATTGGGCACTAACTATGGTTATTAACTGTTGACTTACTGAAGTTTATGTACTGGTAGTTTATACATTGATACATATTTTCATATTAATGTCATTTTAATAAACTTGCACTCTATATATGTAGATAGTCTCCAACAAAAACTCTGGTTATTAACAGTGGCTTGTTGAAGCGTAACGTCTCTTTATGTACTTCGACTTGAATTTCTATTGATTGAGTTTTGAGTCATATGACCTGAAATTTTAACCTGCACATTTTGTTATAGTTGTATAATAATATACATGTATTCAAGTTTCACAGATGACATCTTTAATTTGAATTGAATAATATTTAACCATGTCAATTACACAACACAATGTGAGCTAAATAAACGTGAAGCAAAAGTCAAAATTACAGAACATTGACAATCAATGTTAAAGTTACATGTAATGTCAAAGATATTTGCAGTCAAATAAAAATATATGTCATGTATAATGTTGTTTGTTAAAGATTTAACATCTAAGACATTAAATATGATATTATCGAAAGGTGGATTTGATTAAATTATTTACACTTAAAGGGACAGTCCCGATTTGAGAACAGAGTCTCAAAAATAAAAGTCCGAAATTTAAACGCCAAAATATAGGAGAAGGGTGTATTGACCTTGTCTTAAAATTTCATTTCAAAATATTTAGTTGTTTGGACAGGGATGTCAAAACTGCTTATCCGGACACGTAACCTTTTTAAGATTTCGAGTCAATTTTTTCGTTGGTGACCTGATAATTGATTCCCATTCCTTGAGAGATCTATGTAGTGAATGGCCCTTGTGCTGTACTTGATAGCGAAAAGGTAAATTTCAACTACACATTATTTTTATTTAAAAGAAAGCATGGTTTTACGTACATGTCGCATATTACAGCTTGGGACACCAGTCTCAATTTCCAGAAGTGGATTGGTGTTTTTAAGTTGTTTGAAATGTAACACAAATTCGAGTTAGTTACTGGGCCCTATGATAGACGATTTAAAGGGATTTTAACACAATGGGTTGAAATTTGGTAAAAAAAAACAAAACAAACCACAATTAAAATAGAAAAGTCTGTGTATATTAAGTCAACTTAAAATTTGTAAAAACTCCAAAATAAAAAAAGTCACTTTTAAACACACTTAGAATATACACACTTGTAAAAGGGCTGTTGTGAGAAGAGAATGTGGGTCATCTCATCCTTTTGTCATAATACATGTGAAAACAAGTTAAAACTGAAATTCCAGCTGACCTATGTTTGGCGCCATCAGTGCGTAAAAAGAACCTGACATTGAGTCACGGTGGACGGTTTCAATTCCCTGTGTGTACGTAACAAGAAGTAAAGTCGCCTGTCCAACCTTTTGTGTTTTCTCAAGGTCCTTCAGTTTCCTTCCTTTGCAAAAGACTCCAACACGCAATCGAATTATTGAAATGAAAATTGATCCATGTTCGCCATTTCGTTGAATAAAGCGCCTCTTGAAAGAACATATGAACTAAATGCAGCGTAAAAGCTTGTATACAAATATTTTTTATTGTTTGTTGGTGAGGGCTTCAAGCATAACACTGTAGTTTGGAAAATACACAATACCCAACATATTTCAAAGTTTATAAGGAATTTCAGATTACAGATTTATACCTTGACCACATACACATTTGTACATGTAGCAGCATATACATATAATTATCTGGGCCCTGTTTCACGAAATTTTAACTCAAGACAAAATCCAAATTTTAGCAGATACTTCAATTTTGATTGGCTAAGAACTAAAATCAATCTAATGTTGTCTAATCAAATAACTAAAATTCAGATCTTATCTGAGAAATAGGCCCCTGGCCCCAAGTTCACAAAGCATTCTCAGACTTAAGTTGAGAATTTGCTCAACTTTGAATCACAGTTTATGAGAAATATATTTGATCCAGAAATACAAAACGTTACACATAGTTTATTATTGATGTATTTGTTAAATTTAAACAATAAACTTTTTTTAAAGGCTATACATGTACATTAGTTGAATGAGACAAACAATTTTGAGTAAATTCTCAACTTAAGTCTGAGAATGCTTTGTGAACTCGGGGCCTGATAAATACTTCCTGATCGAGGCTGCATGGTAAATATTTGAACCAAGTGTGAAATAATTGTAAACTTTAATCTTTCCTTCTTTTTTTTTGTCAAAAGAAAAGTAGTGAATTTTGTTGTTCATGTATTTTGTTAAGTGATTGAAAAACACATAATAAATCAAAGGTTTCCTTCCAATATATCAGATAGAAGACAATTTGTTTACTGATTTTATTTTCATTTACATGTATGACTTAAACTGTCAACAGTTAAACACTAAGTTATTTAAATCAGTGTACACATTGGCCGAATCAATCTGTGGCAAATTGTCGGGTGGACACACTAGCCGAATGATGCGCCCGATTAACCAATGGATTGCGTCACATGATTAAAACATGGTGTCATCAATGTCTTCAAACAATCACGTGATTTCTCGATATGAGTGGCGATTGGCTAATGAATTCTACATTCGGCCAAATGCATCGGTGAAGCGGACACACCAGGCAAATATTTTTCGGCCGATTAAATTTGCTGAATAATGTATATCAAACCTGTTTGATTCGGGCGAATGACAGTGGACACAAAAGACGATTTTTGACGCAGATTGATTCGGTCGAATCATTCGTCTAGTGTGTCCACCACTTTACATTGGCTTTGTCTGTAGACATGTGTTTTTAAGTGTGCAGTGATACCCACTACAAATCAGTGCACAAAACTTACATTTACAGGGAAGTAGATTCTTTCCTTGTGTCCCTTTCTACTGAAGATTATACATGTAATATGGTTGCCTCCCATTTCATTATGTTTTAGTCCATGATGTAGCATTACTTCTACTTGGGTTTTTATTGTCAAGTTTATAACCCATGCAATACATATTTATATCTGAAAATTATTTGAATTTTTTCATAGTACCATAATGTAGGTTATTTTTAGTGCCACAAATAGTTCAAAGGCATGTAGAATTTATGTAAAAATTTGGTTTTTGATTTTATTTACTACATGTACTGTATAGCAAATAAAGCAGGTTACATGTACATGTATTTGTGTGATTAACTAACACTGGTCAGTGAAATGGTGACTGCAAAAATTAAGGAGAGGTTGAAATATTTGCAGAAATGAAAAAAGTTATTTTTCCCAGAAATATTTTGATATAGAAATTTATGGGCAAATGTATCTTTATCTGAACATAAATGTACAATTTTACATGTACCGACCCGACCACCATCACTTGTTTGATCATCTGACCTTTAACTGTGAAAAATAATTGGTGGTCTCTTTTTTTCAAAGTGATTTACATGTACAAATACATTAAAATATCCCACCATGATTTTAATAATTCACTGGCTACTTGACCCTCTACTTGATATTTAAACTTTTATAGATATGCAGACTGAAGGTCATAGGTTAATCACGGCATTGTGTCAAAGGTCAGAGGTTAACAAGTGTATGTTGAAGGTTAAATAGCTAACCTGCAACATGTGTGCAATAAAACAAAGATGTCAACCATGAACTAAAGTAATTTTTGTTTGAATATCTGTGATTTTAACATGCTGTAAGAATTGAGCATTTAGCAGAGTATGCAAGATTGCAATGAGAAGTGACAAGGTGTATAACTTAACCCTTTCGAATTCCTTCCTGCAGTCCTTTGGTACATGTACATGTACATGTATGATCCAATGACTGCCCACTATTGGAGTCAAGTACATGTACCTCTCGAAGGTATGCTCTGATTTTTGTACATTCCTTCTACAGAAGAAGGTTCCTTTATATGTGAGAAATTTTTTATTTAATGTATAATTAGTACATACATGTATTATATACTTGTCTTAAAAAGATTCCATAATGATAATTAAAATCCAGATATGACATCACCCTTTGATGTTGGAGTACATGTACCATTTATTCAAATAATCGTACAGGCAACTTGCCAGTCATGCTTTATTTATACTAGTGAAATATTGGACTGTATTTCACTGTAAAAGCATGGGCGGATTGTCTGTATTTTAAGTTGTTTAATAGTCTCGAGCTTAAGACATTGCATAATATATTGTAAAGAAAATTCGGATATGACTTATTGGTTGGCTCTGGACCATTAAACAATACATATTAATGTTTTATACATGTACCTGTATATAGGTTAACATAAAATGAAAACGATATGTACATGTACATACTGTTATAAAGTAATATATTATGTAGAATAAATTATGGTTTGATTTATACTTTAATAAACCCTGTTGGATCAATATTTAAACAATACAGTATTATCACAGACCCCTGCATGTATGCTGATAATATTGTTGTCACTTTCATCCAGTAGACACTCCTGGATTAGGCCTAAAAATGATATCTTTGTCGCTATCATCCAGCTCGATACATGTATGTTCATGTACCTGTATGGTTGTTGTAAACACTTTATCGTACATGTAGCCTAACTTGTATGATAAAGCATACATGTACAATTCTTGGTCCAAATCTGGCCGAATTAGAGTTCATCAAGCTGTGCACTACCTGTGCTGTAACAATTCTTGGTAGATTATAAATGTAGTTTATCCTGTATCGTGATGGATGGAGATGAAAAGGGTCTAACACATGTACATGTACTGTAGATCATGAGGCCTGTTTCCTGTGCAAGCCTTGGGTTCAAACCCTGATTACCAACCGTTTAACTAATCATGTGGGGTGACTTTTACCCCACTTCAAAGACCACCCACGGCACATAAGCATACATGTATATTGTTAAATAAAAATATACCGTACATGTACATTAATGTTAGTCCTAAAACAATGTAAAGGAGTTACATGTAGGATCGAGTGAGTGTTAAATCCAATTAATCATTTGTGAATTAAAAAAAGATCTCTGTAATTTGTGAAAGTCTAAAATCTCTCTCTTGTGATACATGTACAAGTACCCTGTTATAGATATGGTGAAGGGTTTGGTAAATAAGGAGAAGCATATCGTAATGAGAGTGATTCTTTTCATAAATGATGAGGAATCTGTTCTGTCCCTCTTCCGCTCGACGCACTCTACATGTATGTTTTTTTGTGTGATCATATTGTAACTACATGTCCATGTGATTCCAATTATTCATCAAGAAATGAGTAGATCTGTTCCCTAGTCTGTATAATACATGTAATACAATCTACACAAAAAAACAGCTAATTCCTTTGATGTTGTCATATCAATCATTTTATTAATTTCCCCTATATTATATTCTCTATTACATGTACATCAATTAGGTTTGACTGATTGACTGCCTTGATAAACTAATTTCTTTAAATGTATATACAATATCTTCTAATCCATTCGTAATTAGCTGACTATAGGGGTGAAATCTGAATTAAATGAAACGGTCGTCAACCTCAATTTTATCTGTGGAAATACATTTACATGTACTGGTAGTCATTTTCTTTGACTGTTCAGTCATACAAAAGAACATTCATTTAGATAAGTTTCAAAATAATCTAGATAAACTGGAGCCACATTCTATTCTGTTCTGCTGACTGTTAAAAATAGTTTCTCCAGTTCTATAAAGTTTGAAATGTATAATTTGATTGGAATGATAACAGCTTGGTTGATGTTCATGTACATGTGTATATTCATGTAACAATCTATTACATGTACTTAGGGGTGGATCCAAGGGGAAGGGGGTCCAAATCCAACTCTGTTCAGCTACATGTACATAAAAAAAAAAATTAATGCCTTGCATCAATGAAATTAAATCACAATGTGATCCTACATCATTAAAATTATGATTTCTCTCTTTAAAAAGCTTAATTTGTATGCACATGCCTATGTACATGTAATTTAGAGACAATGATGGCAGATTTCCTTAACAGGAATCTGGCAAACCCCCCTCCTACAATAATTGCTGGGTCCACCCCTGTATACACATGTATCATTGCAATAATAGTCATGGATCACATTCCCATCTCATATGACAAGGAAGGGAGAGAGAGAGAAATGGGGTTTAACGTCCACTTGACACAAACTAGGTCACTTTGGGACTAACATATAGTTTCATTTTATTTCAATAATTCGCTTGCGTAGGGGTCTTTAGCAGTGAGAGGAAACCGGAGTGCCCTGAGGAAACCCACGAGGTTGAGAAGGCGCCCCTATCTCCATGCCACAATACGCTCATACCAGGGCTCGAAACCACAGCCGCAAGCCAGAGGTGACCGGCAAGCTAGAGGTCGAAGCACGGCACTCTAGACCACTAGGCCATCCCAACCCCCCAACAAGGAAGGAGAATCGCGGTCACATCTTTTCTCCCAGATTAAATATTCCATAAATTTTTCTGGATTCACTTTAACGAAAAGGTTCAATAAGCACTATTCAGTCCATACACCCATCCCTTTTTAAAAAACAATTTCTTTTTACATTGTGCGCATGTCCCTTGTGCCTATCTCAAATAAATAAACCAGTGACAGTGTATGAATACATGCATACTTAACAATGGACAAATAAAATATATTAAAATCATACATCTTCACAATTTTGTCTTTGGTGCTTTATGGTGGATAGGCTACATGAACATTGTAAGTAATGTTATGAACAAGAACTTGTGTCATACCAATGTTCTAAATGGTTTTCCCAAAAATAGTTTTGTATGCAGGTAAATTGTTGCTGACATTAAGAGTGTCTGATTTATTAATAGTATAATTTGATTGGATGTTAATACAACATTAATTCAATCTCTTGTTTCGATAAAAGGTATATAGCTAGCAAAAGGTATATAGCTAGCGTGTCATTGGTTAATTAATTTGATGGACAGCTAGGTTAGTAATTTGACATCTCTCTGATTTCATGAGAAAATAAGGAGAATACTTAGCTGCTAATTGGAACAATTTCCTATGATCCCAATGTATCTATAACATTAAAAAGAAAGTAAGTTTTAATTGTTTGATTGAAGGAGCTGTTCTTTTCTTTATAATTAAATAATTTTTACAAACACTTAAATCAATGTGAGTTCTGAGCTTTATTCACAAGATATTTGAATAATCAGTTACTCCTAAAAGATTTGTTTTGAGCAGCTGTTAAAATCTCTCTTTCTCCCTCCCCCCCACCAATCTTTAAGTAGCCATATTAGAATATTGACATGATGCACCGTTATAAAACAAGAATATTAATGTATTTATGATTAATCACTGTTTTTCATCCATGATGCCCAAGATTGTAATGACTAATTAACCTCTTATTAATCAGACCCCTTCATATAGTCCATTATTAGAAATCAGATAAATTTAAGGCCAAACTAAAAACAGGTTTTGTTTCTCCAAATTTTTTAAATTTATATGTTTGACTCTTTATCAGAGCATTTTAAGAATCTTTCAACCAATTGTTTCTATTCCTCCAGCTTAAGACACACTAGACAAATTTCTGCCCAAATCATTCAGCTGAATTATTCTAAGCTGAATTGCAGTCTCCAGACAAAGGAATTCGGCTGATTTAGTGGACACACAAGGCAATTCTCCGCCTGATTCACCAGTCCATTGCACCACCCTTTAGGTCACAGTTAAGATTAGACGTGGCAACCACCATGCATCGGCGCAGAAAGAGGTGGGATGATTTGGAGTGACTGAAATACAATGTACCGTGATCCGCCCCATAAGTTGTTTTTAAAGCTGTGATAGTTGCCATTTTGTCTTTAAAAAATCTTTTGACTTTGTCATTATAATGAATTCTACAATTATGCCCGCAAACCCGACACACTAGGCAAAATTAATCACATTGAATGAAAATTCACCGAAAATATAAAACATGTTTTATTCGAACAAATTCAGCATCAATTTATTCGCCTAATATGTTTCCAGCTTTTCCAGAACACCGATTAAATGTGAGGTGTGGATCTTAATCCCCTAACTAACAATGGAATTGAGTTAGACACAGCTAATAAACAATACAATTAATTCTTTCACTTTGTCTTGAAGAAATATTTTTATATGATTTGGCCTGTAGCATATTAATTACTGGTAATTGATTATTTAAGTTATCATATACGGGCTGGTTAAAGAATTCGACAGCCATGAAGATGTAAGTGGATCAATTAAGTAAGGCAATCCGATCACCCAAAGTTCTGTGGAGTTCTCTATTTTGAATGATACGGATCTTGAACATTGAAGACAAACAAAATACTTTCCCTGTCCTATTTTTCTTCCCTATTTACTTTGTCTTGGAGAACATTTTTGTATGATTTGTCCTGTATAGCTAACCTTGATTAACCAATACATGATTGATTAGTGAACTAATGCAGTTAGGAAAATTTCTTTGTTTTATTGACATTGATTTTAAGCAGACATGTTTTAGAGGAGGATAATCCAGAATATTTTTACTTAGAAATGGGAACACTCAACATTTAGGACTTGAATTTGAATTAAGATACTTTTATTTCGAGGCCACATGTACCCAAGCAGATTATTTAGTTTTCGCTGTTCAATGTCAATTACAACTTTTGAAGTTTGATCTAATTCTTGTTTAGTATGAAATATTGAAATATATTATTTCAAAGAAATAAATATTGAAGAGTTAACATAAAGAAAATACATGTATGCAGGGGTGGATGTAGGGGTGGTGACTAGGGTGACTAATCACACACACACACAAACACCCTTCCCACCGGTGTATAGGAATCCTGGGTTCTACAAGCTTCCACCGGGACACGCACATACATGGTCGTATATATATGATATAGCACATGGTGCGCATATATCAGGCATACAATCAGTATCTATGTTACTAGCGGCAGAAATTTGGCACCCATCGCTCTGCGGTCAGTGAGACAAAACATGGGTTTGTCACCCAACATCCTGGATCCGCCACTGGTATGTTGATTTGAAAGATTTAGTTTCCTGAATCTAAAAATAGACTGAAACCTTTCAGTTCACTTTGCATATTAGTAGAGACTTAGAATATTTGAATAGTAAAATCAGCATTTGCTGTGACTACACTACATACCCATTTTGTAGCATACAGTGGTATTCTTTATGTCCCAATGTTCTGTTTGACCATTTATATAGTCTTGTCTCAGTGCTATTAGAGCTTACAAGTATTTGTAGATGAACAATTTGGCAGTTCCTTTTGTTTTATTTTGTGTTTTGTACATTGTATAAAATGAAAGTAAAGATTGATGAATTAGAATTAAGTGATTTATGATTGTGGGTTGAAGAGTTTATTTGAAATTGTCAAATTTATGTTAGATTAATGGAGAAATCCTGATCGTAACACATGTGTTGCTATATTAAGGCTATATCCTATCTCAGTGACACCTGTGTTTCTATAATAACTACTATATCCTATTCTAGTCCACCCAGCTTAAATTACCCGTAGAAAGTTGTTTTGTTGAATCAGCTATTTTATCTTAACAATAACATTCTTACCACTTCTCCAGGGATGCATTCACTTTCATAGTAGTTTTATTATCTATTATACTTAATATATTTGTGTTACATGTGTGCTGCCGCCATTTTCTTGTCTGCAGCTCTATGCGATTCTCTTCTGCTTACTAGTATAGAAAGGTTGAAGTATATTGCATACATGTAGGTACATACATGTAAGCGGTCTTCTCCTGCAGCAAAATTTCTCAGATCTTATGTACATGTACCACCAATCCTAAATTAGAATCAAAGTCTATACAAAATGACAAAATGTAGTGTTATTAAAGTTATATGTGCATAGTACATGTACATGTAGTTGGACAATGACCGAGTCAGATATGAATAGGTACAGTGTACATGTAATATAAAAAAACAATTTGATATGTTTTGTAAGAAACCTCATAATAATTATATTGTGTTGGGGTTTATTGGTCACAATATTTTTGTTATGGTATATATATGTTTATTGGTGTATAAAAAAAAACGTATAGAAGAGTTGTTTTTATCAGCGAAGGTTTTATTGAAGGTCACTGAACACAACCATACTTGTATTACAAAGCTTAAGATAACAGAAGTGTTAGGTAAAATCATTTCATATTAGATACATGTATTGTAGATAAATGCAAAATCATGACTTTAATAATAATGATTTATTGGGGATACGTATACAGTATGTACATGTAGTTAATTTTAAACAATCTGTTTATGTGGGTCTTAATTTAAAAAAAGAATTGAAAAACCTTGGTTTGTATTTTTACATGAGGTTGACATCTACAGAAACCATTAGTTATTTTCTGCCTAGTCTTTTGGAGTGGATGTGAAACTTATGAACATGTATGCATGTATACACATTTTTGTACACATAAACAAACCCATATCAGTGCTAATTGGGAAAAAGATTGCGAGAATAAAAAAAACAGGGCTAAGGGTTTCCTGGATTGACATGAAAAGTTCTGCCTACATCATGTACATGTAGTTGTTTGATTGAATGAAAAAGTCATGTACAGTCCACACGTGCATCATTTGCTGGCATGCGAAGGAACCCTTAGAAGTTAGAAATCAAAAGAGGGTTAGCAGAACAAACACTTTAACTGTCTGGGAGAATTTGTATTCTCACCTACAGTCTCACTATGCACACTTACATGTATAATGTAAATTACCGAAGTACAAGTATAGTGTTAACAATGACAAATGACATTTGATTCCAATCTTTTCTCTCCAGAACAGTGAAGATAAATTTATGGGATAAAAATCCAAAAGAATTGTTTCTTTTTATGAAACTTAAGGTATGTGGGCATAGATAAATGTAGTCATCTGTGGTATTCCTGCTAATGTTAATATATGTTTGAGATCAGTGATCACACAATGGGTATTACATGTATTTATATAGGCTACATGTACAAGTACCATACATATATGAGTTATGATATATACATGGTCAATGTCCTGTTATTTACCTGAAGGTAATACACACCCATGTTTTATAACAAAATATCTTCAAATCGTGTGCTGGGATAAATAGTCTGTTTACTTACATGTATATCTGTTGGGCAGTACATTTATAATACGAAGAGCTATTTTTCCATACTAGTACCTGTAACAGGTCATGAAGGCTACAAGTATGCCAAATTATGGGCATAAATTGACAGTTTTGCATGACCCCTCCCTCCCGCCCAAATGATTAAATTACATATCCATGATCTTAAAACAATAATTCATTTGTGCTTGGATTATTAATAAAGAGAGGACAATGGTGAAAGGGGGGAGGGGGCAGTGTGGTGGCATAGTCTACATAGTCTAAGAAAAAAGGTTAAGTAATATACATGTATGTATTGGGAAAGTGTCCACACTTCCTGCATACACCGGGTACAGATGAGTGTCACATACTCAAATCCTTCCTTTTAGATACATGTATGTGTCCGTATTATATAATTTGAGATGGTGTTATTAAACATGTAACCAGCAGGATGATAATTGAAATAAAAATAGAAACCATAGTATAAATATTTTTGTATGTTAATATTCTGGTTAAATGGCAGTGAAATTCTATCTATGTTATAATGATAAAGTTAAATAACAGACCAGATTATTTTTTAAGGATTTTGATACTGGTAATGCAAATTTTGACATCAGCAAACTAAATATTCTCTACAGAGGCAGAACAGCAAATATTGCTCATTGTAGCATTATGATGGCTGGGTTTTCTACGAAAAAAGGCGCCAACTGAACTCTTGTTTGCCAGGACTTATTGTACCATGTCCCCTTCATTGATATATATGGTACATTGTATCTAGAATAACATCATCTCAAATTATTTTGAAATGTACACATGGAAACAAGAATCGCGTAGGATCACATATTTTTTACACTGATACATGTATATAAACAGAATCAAACAAATGAGCCCCCCACTGTGAATTAAATTACTTAAACGAAAACCAAATTACAGATCTCTAATTTCAATTTCTGACTTGTAAAGGAACAAGTAAGTTAAAGGGACAATAACACTCTTGCTGGCTTGGCAGCCTCAGAAAATAAATAATAGCCTTATTCTTAGTACTAGATGTTTAAGTGTCCTACCTGTTGTGTAAATTAACCATTACGACCTATTTTACTTGTCCAGAGGGTTTGAATATAATTTAAATCAAAGTCACATTTGAAAAGGTTTACGTTAGACTTTTCAAATCAATTACAATGTAGTTGAATTTTTATACGCCCACATTTTTATGTGGACGTATATTGTCGTCGCCCCTGTCCGTCCGTCCGTCCACATTTTTTTTGTGAACAGTCTACAGGTCACAATTTTTATCCGATTTCAATGAAACTTAAAACATAGGTTTATCACCATAAAATCTCGGTTCCTTTCGATATTGGCATGTATCGGACTGTAACTTCATGGGTTATGGCCCCTGATTGTACGAAAAATCACGTTTTTTAGCTTGTGAACAGTGTAGAGGTCACAATTTTGAACCGATTTGGATGAAACTTGACATGTATGTTTATAACCCAAAGATCTTGGTTCCTTTCGATATTTGCGCCCATCGGATCGTAACTTCCTGAATTATGGCCCCTGATTGTCCGAAAAATCGCTCTTTTTAGCTTGTGGTCCCTCTGGAGGTCACAATTGTTATCCGATTTAAAAAATCGTTTGATTATATCACCGTTGCATGGTTATGAAGGTTGAGATCGAATTTCGTGAAAATCGGACCAAAATTGACGGACAAAATGGCCGCCGTTTGTACGCGAATAGTGTGAAAATATGTTATATCAAGGTTGTGGACCTTATAGAGGTCACAATTTTGAACCGATTTTGATGAAACTTGACATGTATGTTTATAACCCAAAGATCTTGGTTCCTTTCGATATTTGCGCCCATCGGATCGTAACTTCCTGAATTATGGCCCCTGATTGTCCGAAAAATTGCCCTTTTTAGCTTGTGGTCCCTCTGGAGGTCAAAATTGTTATCGGATTTAAAAAAACGTTTGATTATATCACCGTTCCATGGTTATGAAGGTTGAGTTCGAATTTCGTGAAAATCGGACCAAAATTGACGGACAAAATGGCCGCCATTTGTACGCGAATAGTGTGAAAATATGTTATATCAAGGTTGTGAACAGTGTAGAGGTCACAATTTTGAACCGATTTGGATGAAACTTGAAATGCATGTTTATAACCCAAAGATCTTGGTTCCTTTCGATGTTTGCGCCAATCGGATCGTAACTTCCTGAATTATGGCCCCTGATTGTCCGAAAAATCGCCCTTTTTAGCTTGTGGTCCCTCTGGAGGTCAAAATTGTTATCCGATTTAAAAAAACGTTTGATTATATCACCGTTCCATGGTTATGAAGGTTGCTGTAGAATTTCGTGAAAATCGGACCAAAATTGACGGACAAAATGGCCGCCATTTGTACGTGAATAGTGTGAAAATATGTTATATCAAGGTTGTGGACCTTATAGAGGTCACAATTTTGAACCGATTTGGATGAAACTTGACATGTATGTTTATAACCCAAAGATCTGGGTTCCTTTCGATATTTGCGCCCATCGGATCGTAACTTCCTGAATTATGGCCCCTGATTGTCCAAAAAAATTGCCCTTTTTAGCTTGTGGTCCCTCTGGAGGTCAAAATTATTATCCGATTTAAAAAAACGTTTGACTATATCACCGTTACATGGTAATGAAGAGAGAGTTTGAATTACGTGAAAATCGGACTAGAATTGACGGACAAAATGGCCGCCGTTTATACACGAATAGTGTGAAAATATGTTATATCAAGGTTGTGACCCTATAGAGGTCACAATTTTGAATCGATTTTGATGAAACTTGACATGTATGTTTATGACCCAAAGATCTTGGTTCCTTTCGATATTTGCGCCCATCGGGTCATTACTTCCTGAATTATGTCCCCTGATTGTACGAAAAATCACCCTTTTTAGCTTGTTGTGCCTCTGTAGGTCACAATTATTATCTGATTTAAAAAAAAACCGTTTGATTATAAAAACCAAACAAATTCTAATGATTTTCTGATAATTCCTTAATATGCGACAACTCTTGTTGACTGCCCGGACGATTTGGCTGCTGTGTGGGCGTATGTTTCGTTGCCTGGCAACCTATTTTTTGTAATTTTTTAAATTAGGTGTGTTAAGATGATATTTATATCATCAATGAATTGGAATATTGTAAGATAATACAATTTGTTGACCAGAATGAAGATTGTGACATATTATTTAGTTGCAACAAGAGTGTTATTGGGGCTTTAAAGTTACATTTACACTTGGATCAAGTGTTATCATGAAGGGAAGTTGAATGATTCATCAACTAGTATTTTCACAATGGATCACACCTATGTCTAAAAGCCCTGAGCTCTAGTCCATCTGACACTGATAGATTTTGATATGTTACAATACAGGTAAAAAAAATACCCCTATAGCCAGATCCCCATGTATGAGCGATTTACAAGATGTCAACAGATATTACTAACTGAAAATCACTGTTTACAATGAGTCATAACGAAGTATATTGTCGTCTGTTTCGGGGGACCAATAACTTGACAATTTTGTGGGTATTATATCTAGCTATGAATCATAAATTTATACAAGGATAGATTTTTTGTACTTTGGATATTTATGAAGTAGGATGGGAAACAAAAAATACAAGTTCAGGTAGCTAAACATTTAGTTATGATCAAATTAAAAAAAAATAAATAGATAAAAAATTCATTCAGATGTTCGATTAACAATGCCTTTTTCATCACAAGCTGTGCATTAAGTTGCAAGATGTTTCTTCAAAAATTTTAAAAGCAAAAAAATGATTAATTACCAACTATCAACAGCACCATGTGTTTCAAAATATAATAGAAAATTTCGCGCTTTTTTATTAAATGAAGAAAATAATAAAAAATAGATTTATTTTTCCCTGGTTCAAATGAAGATCGTGGGTATGAATAAATTAAAGGGGTAAGCATGTAATCTATATTTTAGTATAAAAGATGTCAATAAAATATGATAGCATAGTCTGATGAATGACCCACCGATCATGTACATGTAGACGAAATAAAATAAACACAATGACTTTATTTTGAACATTTTTGTTTATTTATTGAAAACAGTATTTTGAAGTGAATGAATCGTACAGGGATATATTACGAGTTAAAATAGTACTGGTACATATATTTGAGAAATTTATTGATATTTGAAAGTTGAAAGATACATGTATGTAGTTATTATTGTGCTGTGAAAATTTGATATTTATTGTCATTAGCTGAATGAGAAGGCAGGTGGCCCATTTGGCCTGGGATTTGGAAAGGCGCTTCTCCTCCTGCAACAGGTAAAGATTATTGTACATGTAGGTAGACCATAACTATTTTTATATAATTTGTTTGTTTTATTTTATTCTGTTCAGCCATTTGTACATGTACATCAGTGTACACTAACCAGTGCATGCATATATGACCATACATGTATCTAAATCAAATACATGTGTAGCACTGATTACAGATAATATATACTGAGCGTTTAAATATTTACCATGTGATCTGTGGTAAATTATACAATCCAACAGTTTAGTTTGTCCATAATATACATCTACAGGTATTTCACTTTTACATGTGCTTAATACAGATTCAAATGTGGCAATTCAATTTCAATTCCACTGTTACAGCTAGGATAAAAAAAACAATAAAAGATCATTGAAAATATACAATAATTACTTTAACAATCAGTAAGATTTAGATATGTTTTTACCTACATTTTGCCTAGTAGTTTGGATGCAGCGATGGCGGGTGTGGCGCGCCATGTATGTTGTACACGGTGAACAGTCCATATGCTGATTACACTATTTTTCCTGATTACACTATTTTGCCTATACCGTTTTATTTATGGAGAATACTGTCGGTGTAGGCTGTCATTGATAGTCCATTGGCCAATCACGCTATTTTACCGAGATTTCGTCTAATAGTTTGGATGCAGCTATGGCGGGTGTGGCACGCCGGCAGGATAAGCTTAATCTTCCGGACACCTGTTACCACTGTTTGTTGTGTATTTCGTACACGATGAACAGTCCATTTGCTGATTACACTACTTTGCCTAACTATTTTGCCTATTACGTTCTTTAGGACTTCGATTTTTGCCTAATGGTTTGGATTGTTCGTACTTGGTTTTATTTTATTTCACACCATACCAAGTATACAAATGTCTCAGGTAATCATTATGTCAGTAGGTACATCACATTGTTGTATATGGTGACTGACATTAATTACTGTATTTAACTAAAGACACCATAAGCTCTATACTGTTAAATAAATATATTATAGGAATTCTGCAATTTTATTTTTTGTTTCGATTACATCTACATGTATTGGCCAGTAATTACCTGTTTTTTGTCTGTTGTTGGAAGGGTTTCAACACTGATCTATCATACATGTAGGGACGCTCATTGGTGTTGATTGAGTTTGGTCGTCAGCTTTTACCTTGTGAGTTTTCTTCAGTTATCAACCTATAACCTTGTGATTTTTCTCCCACTGCTAAAGAACCATACTCATTAGCAAATTATTGAATAACTCCCTCCCCTCAATTTCTAAGTAGGGTCCAAAAACGTTTTGCACCACTGCTACACTTTTCAAGGTTGCACTTTACATCCCACCTTTTCCGCAATCATGTATCCACCCATGATTATTGATAAAAGATATAAAAGTTAAAAAAAAAATAATATGGAATTAGTTTACAATATCAGTTTAAATTAAATTCTTACTGACTTTAATTTCAAAATTTTGTTTATGTCAACATGACAGAGAAATATGTTAATTGACTGAGAAACAATGGCAATTATGTCATTCAGCTTAGATTATCTCATCCTGACCCCTAGTTATTTCACATGCCTCTTAATTCAACTTTGACTTTTTCCTGTCAAAATTGAAAATAACTCTAAACATAATACTGCATGTATACATGTATGTAGTTCTAACCGTAGTACTCTCATTATTTCACACAATTTTATTTATTTGAAACTTCAAATTGGTAGGAAAGTATGTAATACATAGTCATCCAGGAGTGTAACTAGGGGGCACGGATAGTAGGCAGGGGTTACTTCTGGGAGATAATACTCTAAGAGAGGACGGTTATGGGGGTGAAGGGTGGGGGGTGTAATAATGAGGGAGGAGGGTACATGTATGAAAAATAATTATGGCAAAATTGTAATAATGATGGGTTTATTTAAATTGTCATCTGCCCCTGCACAGGAAGTTTTGAGATAAAACTGAACTTTGATGATTGAATTCAATAAAATGATATGTACATGTAGACTGTTTATCTACAACTCAAGGACAATTCGTCCCAAGGCAACTTGTCCCCGATGACAATTCGTCCAAGACTATTTGTTCCCTGGGACTTTTCGTCTCTGGACAACTCATTCCTAGGACAATTTGTCCCCGGACAATAATAATGGTAGTTCCATTATCAAAAACTGAATTAATCTTTACCTTTTTAGCCAAATCGCAGTTTTGTTTCTAGTTGTTCCATTGTTTTACATTTACATGTACATGTAGTATTATATCTAGGTCCCAACTTAATGTTTTCTGGAGTTTTTTAGCAACATTTTTTTTATGTTACTGTCTTATGAAGCTTTTAGAAATAGTGTCTGGGCTATTTTACTGTATGATTATTGTTCTGGTGACTTCATCACTTTTTGGGAGTCAAACCATCATTGGATACTTTGGCAAACATGGTACAGTTCTATAAAAAGGATCATGCGTTTAAATGGTTTCCCCACTATGGATTCATTTGGTCTGTGATTGAAAATTGAAAGAATGGGCTCAAGAGAATGCAGAAATTAGTAGACTAAGGGCCGAAAGAAGGGGATCTACTGATTTCTTCTTCCATTTAGCGTTCATATTTTTTTTTAACAATCTTGGGACGAATTGTCTGGCAATGAATTGTCCGAAATTGAATAGTCCTGGGGAATGAATTGTCCAATGGGATGCATTGTCTGACGACAAGGTATCTTGGTATGAGCTGTCCCTGGATGAATTGTCCTGTACCCTTTATTACGTAATCAGAGAAAGTAAAAATAAAATTTACTTTTGCTTTATTACAATTTACATTCAACGCCAGGTCAACGACTTGTACATGTTTTTCTAAGGAAGTCTAAAGTTTATTAAATATGATATACGCATAATCTCCAAAATGAATAAGATTTTTGTTGTTGTAGAAGTGGAAGATAATGCTTCTTTACATGTATGTCAGGGAAGACTACATTATTTAATTTCATTATTTAGCAAAAACTCTTGGTATTCTTTTTGTCTATTAGAATGAAATCGTTCAACCGTTTTCTTTTCCATTAATTATCTCAAGGAATTCTTTTATGAATCGTGAAAGATATCAATGGTAAAATCTCTCGGCAATTCCTCTGAGAGGTCCACATTCAAAGACTGAATTATTTATCGTGATTCAATATCAGACAATTCCACTGCACTTAACAGGATACATGTAGGATGGCATGTGATGTTTTTGACTGCTTCCTGGTAGTGTTGCAGGAAATGAAAGTAATTACTCAAATACTCCAAGGTACCTGACTGCTCAAAAGTCATTTTCAAACAGACTCCTCTGCCTGTCAATACCATAAAGAGCCAATGGCAGTCTCTGATACAAATCATTAGCAACACATTCTTTCATCTCTACTCTTAATATCTGTCAACTATCTTTCGATTGATTAGTTTTATGGTTATTCGTGGGAGGAGGAAAGAATAGCTGTTCTATTGTTTACTTGTGGCCAGGATAAAGAGAGCTGTTTAGTATTGGCATGTCAGTATACCACCAATGTCTATTGTTTCTATAGAGAAACGTTGAAGGTTAGTTTAAAGAGAGCTAGTCAAATAATTCTGAAGCTGTGTTGACAGTATAAAAGAAGCAGACTATTTTTAGTAGGGAGTTAAAAGAAATAGCTATTTCTACCATATATTGGTTCCTGCAGTTCTTTAATAGTATCCTGTTAGAGTAATTGGCACTGGTCATGTGGGGTGTGGGAGGACTCATTTTAACAACCTTATATGGATGGTGATTCTATGTTGAATCTTCTTCACATTGAGTCACGATTGTCTAAGCTGGTGACGTTGTTTACTTTCTTGGTTTTAAGACATTGGAAGTTGCCACAGTTTAGTTTCCATTTATTGATGACTGCAATACATTTTATAATCACATTGAATTCGTTAAAATTTGTCTGACTCTCTTTTGTTCGTTTGTTCATTCGTGGATTGTCTGTATGGATCAATACATTGCAGCTTAAAGGATTATTGTCGGTGTTAAATGTGCCGTTTATCGGAAAATCATCACTCAAGTAAATAGACTAACCGCTGTGGTGTTTATGGATTAACAGAAGGTAATCATTGATTCATGCATCCACTGTTTTGGTGTCAAATGAGAATGCAACTTGATTAAAATCAGATTTTCACTTTTGGCATTTTATATACATGTACTGTATTTTATATTTTTCCATACTTAATTTTAAGTGGAGATTTTCTAATCGTGCATAAACGTTGTCTGCTGATTTTTTTTTGTACAGTAATGTCTTGTTGGTCGAAGGTAGCTGATTTCAGCCGTTTGAACAGCAGACGTTTTGAATATTCTTGTATGTTAGATCTTATGCTATGTAGAAAATCAAAACGAAATAAAGATACGATTTTGAAATAATCCTAGTCATTTTTGAATTACATGTACATACTTGTATATTGTAAACAGTATTTACCAATCCTCCAAAACTTGGTCGAGAGATGATTGAATAACTCAAATTCATCAATTGAACTCAGTGTCATGATTATATGTGACTAGGAATGGAGTCGTCCATTTGCATACTTTTTACATTACATAACATTAAGATAACATAAAGTTAGTTCCAAAATGACATAACATTGGACTTAAAACATACCATTCCTCCATTCCACACATGACCCTGGGTCCATCCAAGCCCTACATGTATTGTATTTCACACTGTTTACATTGGTTTGTGATCTGTAATCAACATTGTCTGTTATTTTGATCAAATATGTTCAGCACTATAATGAAATACTTTGGATTTGTTGAAATTGATTATTGAAAGTGTAATGAAACATTAGTAATTTTGAAATGTATAAATGGTATTATTTTTAATGATTTATATATTTATTCTTTTAGAGTATTTGATGGACAATAAAACAGTGGATTAATGTGGACAAGATTAAAGGATTAACAAGGAGTAATAATTATATCACCTGTATTGATTAAAGGTAAGAACAAATACATGTATATACAATTGACAATGTATAATAAAACAATAAAACTATTACGTGTAGCTTCACTAATCCAGGTTTAAGTCATTCCTTGATTAATTTTATACATTAAGAAGTGACAAGTTTCTGGCAGGAAGCAGAGTAATACATGCTTACATTCTAGAACCTTTGGGACAGGTACTGTACATTTCTGTAAACCACATCCTTTCTGAATTTTTTAGAACACATGTATGTGGCTATGAAATGTTTTGGGTTTTTCAAGCTTTGCCTATACTGTGATCACTAGTTTTTTAAAATTTGCCTCAAAATGAAAAGTTCAGGAATATTTTTGAGATGACTGGACATGAATGTGTAGAATATTGATTATGATGCAGAAATATTAAACATGTAATAATCATTTACTATTGTGTAATGATATGAATAGTCAGCATTAATCATCATTAGAATATGTGACCTAACTGGACAGTCATAGGGTCATTTACTAGTAAGGTAGTTTGTTATATGACTGGCTTCATTATTAGTATGGGAGTGGAGTCAACATACATGTGTACCCTATGAATAAACTTTATGGTATTACACGTTGATCATAAAAAAAACCTTGAACTTAAACCTCATAATGTACATGTAGGAGCTAAATCTTCCTATGGCAGGTCTTTCTTTATCCCTGAACTGTTTAAACTGTTATATAAGTTATTAATTGGGCATTAATTAAGATACCAAAATATCACAATCAACTCTCGATGCCATTTTGTGGTTGATGTGGTTACCATAAAAATGGACTATCAAGGCTAGATTATGGTATTATTGTGGCAATGGTAGCAATGACAATGGAGGCTAGGCTACATGTATAATTGTATTACCATTATCTAGGCAGTAAAGTAATTTAATTGATATTTTCAGCTGTATTCTCTTTTCATTATGGGGGGTTGAGATGGCCTAGTGGTCTAGAGTGTCGCACTTCGACCTCTAGCTGGCCGGTCACCTCTGGCTTGCGGCTGTGGTTTAGAGCCCTGGTGTGAGTGTATGTGGCATGGAGATAGGGGCGCCTTCTCAACCTTGTGGGTTTTCTCCCACTGCTAAAGACCCCTACGCGCAAGTGAATTATTGAAATAAAATTAAACCATATGTTAGTCCCGAAATGACCTAGTTTGTGTTGAGTGGACGTTAAACCCCATTTCTCTCTCTCTCTCTTTTCATTATTTATTTTTTGATCATTATATCGAGAACTGTTGACTCTTTATGTCATTTTACCTAATTTCACTTCCAATATTTGAAGGAATTTGTCTTTTTTATTGGCGAAGAGCTTTAATTTGAAAGGGATAAGATCATGGTGACTATTTTAACATCATTCATATATTATCAGGATTTGTTAAGCAAGCATACAAATTTATGCACATAAACACACCCCCAATTGACTTATTTGTTTCTGGTAATCAGGATGATCAATACTGTTTGGAAATGTGTTTAAACACAGCCTGTATGTGTCCAAAAACTCTACTGGTAAACAATATTGATTTTAATCAGAAATAAATGACATATTACATAATACACAAATTACGTGTATCATCAACATAAATCATAATGTGGCTACATGTAGTAATTGGACAGTATATGTAAGGTTAATATCTGCATTATATCATAGTTATTTAAGAAAAGATCAACAAACAATTACTTGCATAAAAATGAATTTATTGGCGATGATATGGCACAGCTGAGCGATTTAACTTATTATTATATTTGACAGCCGTTAAACTAGTTTGGCGTGTCCCATGTCCATAACCATGTGTCCATCCATAAATGCTGAAGCCTTCATAGCATACCAAGTTTTAAATTCCAAACACTAAAACACCAATAATTACCAATTTTGAACACATTAACATATATACATTACACAGTTAAGTGATCCTGAGGCGTGACAGGGAATCACTTTGACGTGATCCTGAGAATCAGGGAATCAAGCCAGGAAAGTTTTCTAATTGTGTTGCTTGTTATACGCCATTCCACTCCACTTCACTTCAGCCGTACCGGTGTTACCTGACACTAATTCTTCTGGTCTTCAGGAAGTTTGTTGAAATCCCTTAAGTTAATTCCTTTTTGTGGTATCCACTTCCATTTAGTCACAGTGAAACCTGTCAAGTAGGCCTACTTGCAGTATGTAACCTGAAAATATAGAAGAACATTCTCGGCAGTAAACTGGTCAACAAGTAAAGAAAAAGAGGGCTGGGTTGGGAGGGTTTTGCAAGAATTTTAGATTTGATGAGTTACAAATTGGTTGTAAATTTAAATTTCTTATTAACATGGAAAATTGAACCACCTTTTACTTTCCATAAAAGTTTTAAGAGGAAGATTTATGCCGCCCCCTGGATTATCAACTAGGCTTAACAAGAGAGATAACTCTCTTTTCCTATAAGTTATATATTGTGATGATCTAGGCTACATGATTGACCCAGTTTCTAATTTAGGTCACATGTCATTGATAAATATTACTGAGTCGGGAACAACCCAGTTGGATCTCTCCTAAATAAACCCATCTATTGAACATACAATAGATGTAATTATTTAAGAAAAGATCAACAAACAATTACTTGCATAAAAATGAATTTATTGGCGATGATATGGCACAGCTGAGCGATTTAACTTATTATTATATTTGACAGCCGTTAAACTAGTTTGGCGTGTCCCATGTCCATAACCATGTGTCCATCCATAAATGCTGAAGCCTTCATAGCATACCAAGTTTTAAATTCCAAACACTAAAACACCAATAATTACCAATTTTGAACACATTAACATATATACATTACACAGTTAAGTGATCCTGAGGCGTGACAGGGAATCACTTTGACGTGATCCTGAGAATCAGGGAATCAAGCCAGGAAAGTTTTCTAATTGTGTTGCTTGTTATACGCCATATGATTCCAATAATGGGCATGTAATGACCGAATTGGGATCACCGCCATGATGAGGAATCAGAGACGCTTCATAATGGGGGACGAAAGCAACACAGAGCTAAGCTGGCCATATCAAGAATTACCGGTACATTTTCTCCATACAAAACAAAAATTAAAATGGATAAACATTTCCATTAGCCAAGTAAAAATGCTCCAAAGCACCTTGAAGTGTATTAATGAATATACTGTTACCAATATCAGAAAGATGAATGTTGTCACTTTGAAACAAGTGACTAATGCCAAATTTTATATCTGGATATCGAATATATGCGCCACCTAATTCCAATATTCTTTTGGCTGCAAAATTATTAAGTCTGGACCTTTGTTTTGATAAGGCCTTAGCATCTACCAGAAATTTACGGGGTAGGATTTGCGACCACACTATGAAAGTATTTGGAAACCTATTTATAATAAATTGAAATGTTGTCCTTATTTTTCTACGGAAATCTGCGACATTTAATGTTCCAAGATCATTACCCCCACAGTGAATAACCAGTATATCTGGTGGTGTTGATTCTATTGTAAGTAGGAATGCCAGCTTTTGTTCAAGATCCTTGAATTTAAGACCACTGTAACCCTGCCACCAAATATTCATATTCAACCGATCTAAACCAAGGTTTAAGCCACCAGGCCTTGTACGGGCATAAGTGGCGGCCTTTTTCATGATAGACGACCCGACACACCAGATTCTTACATGGCTTTTACCTGAAATTTTCAAATTAAAATGAGGGTATATTAGCAGTGGGGATTCTTATGTAGGATTTGAAGGCTTCTGACTTCCACCTTCCTGCACTTTGAATGGTTTCTTTGGTGTGACCAGCAATTGATGCAGCTGTAGCTGCACCTATTCTGAATGAATGTGACTTGTAATTTCTAGATTCCACCCCTAATTGCCTCAAACTTTTGTTTAGCACTCCTGTGAATTGACATCTAGTTAAGGGCTTGGTGTCGAAGTGACAGAAAAGGTGACCGTCAAATTTAGGTCTTGATTTTAAAAATTCAAACATGTAAAACAAAGGACAAAGTGTACCATTTGCTTTTGGAATTTTTATTTTTGTCCCCCGACTAACTTGATCTGTTTTAGAGTGACGAAGATGAATTATAATTTGAGAATGGGTTAATTTAATGTCATGAATTGACAGAATTGTATTCATTGAGTTCCCCTTTGATAAAACTAACTCTCCCACTCGAAAAAACCCAAAAAATGCCAGTGTATAAACAGCTTGAAATAATTTTGATTCGTATAGATTGGTACATATTATTGGAAGTACATGAACTATTTTTGAAAGTAGAGGAAGTGTTATAGGAAGACGTTTATCAATTGAGGTCCTTGACCGCCTCATACCTGTCAAGAGTTTTGAAATTATAAAGTTTTGTGTGATATCCTGCTCATTCATAACTTTGCATTTAAAGGCAATTGCTGAAATGTAGGATCTAACTGTAGAATATGTTAAATTCCTCAGAGAGAGATATCCAATAAAACCCACCACATGATCAAGCAAAGGTGGCCAGATACAGGAAAGTATATAATTTGATCTATAATTTTCAAAAGATGTTAATCCAGTCTCATATGCTGCATGGGTGTTTTGCGATATGGATGCATCTAACAAACATCTGACTTCAAATTGGATATCATTCTGTGAAATAGTACTGGTATCGGTTGGGGATCTTCTTTGGCCTCTGGAGCTTCTTGTCGGAACTTTAACCACTGTTTACGAGAAATAAGATCTGCTATTTTATTATCAATACCTTTAATGTGCTTAGCCTTAAATGTAATATTACATTTTAAGAGGACAAGAACTAAGGGACGGATTAATTTCATAATTTGTTTTGATTTAGAAGTTTGTGTGTTTAAAATTGTTACAAGGGAAAGATTATCTGTGTGAAATAAAACTTTTTTATTTGTTAAATATTTCGCCCAGATAGTTACTGCTAATACAATTGGTATAAGTTCTAATAGTGAGATATCCCTCAGGATTGGTTCGCCTTGCCAAGATACAGGCCACTGAAAGAATACCCATTCTGATTGAAAATATGCTGCACAACCTAGTTTGTGAGAACCAGCACTGTCAGTATACAGTCTTAATGTTGTGCTGTGTGACCAATTTTCCTCGGGGAAATAGGTAATACCATTGAAGTCATTCAAAAAAGATAACCAGACGGCCATGTCCGACTTGATTTCTTGGGTTACTCTTATCTTATAATGTGGTTTGTTGATCCCTGACATTGCATCATAGAAGCGACGATTGAATGCCCTCCCCGCTCTGATAGCTTTGCAAAAAAAGTTCAACATGCCAACTAGAGATTGTAGCTCCTTTAATTTGATCTTTTTGCGAGCTAAGAACATACTTAGTAGTGCTCTTAATGTTTCTAATTTTTCTTGAGGAATTTTTATTTGGGATGTCGTTGTATTAATTTCTAGGCCTAAAAATAATAACATAGTACTAGGACCGACTGTTTTGTCATCTGATAGCGGTATCCCCAAATCTTCACATAATGATTTGAAATATGTCATTAGTGTTCGACACTCATCCTGTGTTTTCCCCATGAAAATGAAATCATCTAGATAATGATCTGCACCAACTAACTTGGTTGTGTGTATAATTAACCAATTGAGGAAAGTAGCAAATTTTTCAAAAATATTACAGGAAATTGAGCATCCCATTGGAAGACATTTGTCCAAATAATATTTATTCTTGAATCTGAAACCTAAAAGATCAAAATCTCCTGGAAAAATGTTAATTAATCTAAATGCAGACTTGATGTCCATTTTACCTAAGTATGAAAATTCATATTTTGAAATTTTATCAATAATCTCATCGAATGATGTGTAATGAACTGTACATAAATTAGGATCAATGAAATCATTTACACTGTTATTTTCGGGATAAGACAGGTGTGTTATCATTCGCCACCCTCCATCTGATTTTTGTACTACACCAATTGGGGATATGTGCATGTTAGATATGGGAGGATCTTCGAAAGGACCTACAATTCTGCCTAGACCAATTTCTTTAGTTATCTTTTCTTGTAATTCCTGTTCATATTGCCCAGCCGAAATTAGATTTTTACATGAAGTTTTAGTTCTGGGACCATTATACTGCAAGTGAAATCCCTGTAAGAACCCCTGTCTTAATTCTGCTGCGTGTACTTTATTTGGATATAAGAGTAGATATTGTAGAAGTTTTTCTGTTTTAATTGGTGAAGCGCCGAGGGCCCAAATATTTGTTGTTTTGGAAAGTGTTGGCTTGTGTTGGATTTCTAGTTTGCATGTTTCTGTTCGAGTTCTGAAAATTGTTGGCTGGTCTTGTTCTGTTTGAGTTAAATTGGGGACGAAAAGTCTGATATGTTACACTTTGAGGATTATAAGTGTTTTTTAAGGGGCAGAAAATCTTTGGGTGTTCATTATTGCATTGAATACAACAATGTGCATATGAACATTGCGAAATGTGACAAAAACCTTTATTGTTATACTCAAAACATTTTCCAAAAGTAGAACGACCTTTAGTAGAAAATTGAGTCGACTGGTTCGTCACTGGTTCAACATTGGACATGTACAGTAACCAAAGCTCGTAGTCAATGTTACCCCATGAGCCGGATGGATCATTTGCAAGTTTTAGTCTAAATTGTTCGTCATATGTTTTCCACCCCATAGTCCTAATCCTTGAAGCCCCTAATCGGATAGTGCTAATATATTTCAACATATCCTGAAATTTAGTAGGATGAACTGAGGAGTATATACTTAAATATATTAAGAAGGCGTCAGTCCATTTTTCAATATCAAAAATTTTTATTGTTGACTTCTCTTTAGTCATTATTTCCCCATTAGGACCTAAGGATAGTCTCCTTTCAGAGTCCTTTTGTGTGGCCAATAATGAAGCAAGATCGACATAGTCACCATGACAAATCTTTTGCTTTATGGTTGGTGAAACCTGTGCTCCCAGAGCGCTATGGATACTCTGAACTTGCAGTGGGTTACTATTTACAGAGTCTAAAAAGCGCTCATTTATTGTAGTACTCTGAGTCTGATTAATATTAACATCAGTCATATTAATTATTTCATTACCTGTATCAAGGTTTGCTGGTTCAGAAAAGGCCATTGGGGATGATCTGCTAGCAGTAGGCCTAGTGGGTGGGTCTACGGAGATAACTTCCTTTTCTACACGATTGTTATTTCTGCTTTCTCCTGTCTGCCTTTTGTCAGTTGTGGCCCGTCGACCCTGAGCATATGGGCTGGAGCTTGGGCGAGATAACCGTTTTGTAGTTTTGCCTCTACCCATAGTGTCACTCAGTTTTTAGCATATATGTAATAAAAAGAAAACAATCATGAAAGAAAACCAACAGACTATTATCCTGTTGGGCGTTACCTTAATTTGATGTAAAATAGAAATGCTCAGAGGAAAGGAAATCAAGATACAGAACAGATGATGTTAAAATATAAGCTGAAACTAAATCTAAACCATCCACTTAATTGTATGCCTTTAAATTGATATCAAATATTACATATAGGTTCCTGAGCCTTAATGCTAGCCTTTTTGCAAGAATTTTAGATTTGATGAGTTACAAATTGGTTGTAAATTTAAATTTCTTATTAACATGGAAAATTGAACCACCTTTTACTTTCCATAAAAGTTTTAAGAGGAAGATTTATGCCGCCCCCTGGATTATCAACTAGGCTTAACAAGAGAGATAACTCTCTTTTCCTATAAGTTATATATTGTGATGATCTAGGCTACATGATTGACCCAGTTTCTAATTTAGGTCACATGTCATTGATAAATATTACTGAGTCGGGAACAACCCAGTTGGATCTCTCCTAAATAAACCCATCTATTGAACATACAATAGATGTAATTATTCAAAACTGTCTACATTTATAGATTAATCAGTGATCCTGGTTGTCAAGATTCCCTGTTTCAAATAAAGATGGTATTTTTAGCAGATAGTTTAAAGGGACAATAACACTCTTGCTGGCAATTGGCAGCTCCAGAAAATAAATAATAACCTTATTCTCAGTACTAGATGTTTGAGTCACCTACTTGTTGTGTAAATTATTCATTACATCCTATTTTACTTGCCCAGGGGGTTCAAAAATATTTTAAAATCCAAGTCATATTTGAAAAAGTTTATGTTAACCTTTTCAAATCATGTAGTTGAATTTTTCCAATTTTTTAAATTAGGTATGTTAAGATGGAATTTGTATCATCAATTAATTGGAATATTGTGAAATAATATAAATTGTTGATTAGAATAAAGATTGGGACATATTATTCAGTTACAACAAGAGTGGTATTGAGCCTTTAAATAATGGTATGTTCAGTACATGTTTTATATATGAATGGTTTGCTACATACATTGTACATAGATTAAAATTAAAGTATTTCTTTTTAATTTATGTAGTAGATGGTTGAAATAATTTATATGCATATTGCATACTTTTTATTGTTAAACAATATACACAGTGATTCTTGTGAACATATATGTATATTGAAATATAGACCCAGATTTAGGATTTTAAGAAAAATTCTAAGATATACGGAAACTAGAAAATAAATACTGTTAGTTTATCTATTTGCATGTAAGTACTGGATTTCCTGCATGAGTTTGGCGCCATGTTGGTTTTGTGAGTCAGGTGCTGGATTACTAGCCAGGAGGAATGGATTTTGATCCTGGTGTTAATCAAAAAATGTCCTCAAGGTACCTTTACTAGGAATAGTATATGTAATGCAGTCATTGATTAGATGAATTATGCCATTATTTGGTCTATGTTAAACAGATATGTGTACCTGATAATATGAACTTGTGTTTAGTAATCAGATGAATCTAAAAGTATTTTTATAGATGAATCTGTAATTTATCCTTTAGTCAATATTGATAGAGTAAAATAGTCAGTTATTATAATCAGGTTCTAGTATTTACATATTATAACTATATTGTCATTATGAAACACGGTGTGTCAATAACATATTATTTATTGTCTGGTCATTGTATTGAACATTTATCAAAATCATCGTAATCAATTATTGTATTCTCCTTGGGTCAGAATAAGTGAGAAACATCCCTACATGTATACAGAGCAAATTCCTATTCCATTTCGCACATAAATGTAAACATAAAAATAAGGATATGGCTGTCTTAAAATGACTGAAATGTTTTATTGATGAGAAATTAAGCCTTATTCTATTCTTATACAGTTTTCAGTTTTATAATAGGAGGGAGTAATGATAAATAATGGAACAGCTGGTTGATATCAAATCAATACATTGGTAATAATATTACTGTAGCTGTTATCCTATTGTCTGCTGCTAATTAGGATTTTAACTTCTGTAAAATGGCTACTTAAAGTTACATTATGGGAGATAAGATAAAGAGATGGCAGTTCTCACTACAATAGTTAAAAACTAGATAGTGTAAAGATAATTTGCTGAAAATTTCAGTCAAATTGATTCACTATTAGCCGAGAAAAAAGCTTTTGAAATATTCATAGCCTCGGTCATCATTACTCAAATCACTAATATAAACAGCATAGTCTCGATTATCCACTTGATTGATTTAATTATCAACCGCCATTAAGCGGCATATACGATTTTAATCTGCCAACATCGAAGGCTAATCTTGACATAAAGAGTTTATTATGGTCTGAATATGTTAATTAATGTCTAATTGATTATTTAGATAACATCTCAGGCCTAAAGAAAGACCTGTAAAAATCAGATTTTGCTCTTGCATAATGCTATTTTAATTATAAATATCTTAGAGATTTATCTATTTTGTCAGGCAATCAGGTTAGTTTCTGGTTAAGGTTAAATCGAAAACCCAAGTGAACAAAATTTCCTCTGTTTGTTCATTCTCTTCAAAACTCTTCAGCATAGCAGAGTTCTTGTAACTTTTTCAAATTTGCTGCTCTAAATTCTCCTCCTCATCCTCCTTTCATACCCATAGTTCAGCTCTGAACGTAGGTCTCATTACACTCGCCAGTACTACGTTCAGGTCTCGTGCCATTCAATACATGTCGAAACCGGAATCTGACCCAGTCAATTTTACTGTGCCCTCTAATACTGCCTTCCCTTTATACATGTGGTTTAATCCTACTGTCTTCATTCATGCTTGATGGGTCCCTATCAGGAGCAAGTGAAGGGGTCTCAATGATGAGCTTTTTGTCATGGTTTTGAGTTTTTGTACCACCTTGAGATTTTGTTCCCCGTTACAAATGGCAAAAAATCATAATCTTAACGAGTGTCAAACATATACATGTACCATAGGGCAGATGCTACAAATTGACTCTATAGCATATTCCAAACAGCGAAATATTACCCAGTGGCGCTGGGAGTGACTGCCACCCCACCCTCTCCCCTGCATACACACATAAGTAATAAGTATTATTTTTTGGCGGCCTGGACAGGATTATGTTCCTCATGTAAACCTTAAAGGCCCTTTGTTGAACAGGTACATGTAGGCCTACACCAGAAAGTCTCAAAATACATTTATTATGCATGACTCTGTACATTATTAGCAAGCAGCATGTAAAAAAAGAATTCTGTTGAATTCCTAGAGCAGTAGGCATACATGTAAAAGACAGCTCAAAATAAATATCCTTGGACTGAACAAATGGAACCATGGAAAATAAATATTACATGTTCATGTACTGGATATCTGAATCTTATATTAAGATGTTAAGGCCAATTCTTTTCATTTCCTTTTCCACACCCTATTATCGGAATATAACTTCAAACCAATTTTTGAAGACAACGCCATTAACTGTGCTTCAGAATTTTAATTGAAAAATTTCTTTGTCTTTTTACAATCTTGACAGCCAATTGGACAAGCTGACACAGAGAGGTGATGAAATCTTAAAATAAATCTGGACAAGACTCTTGTGATAAAACTGACAGTTGTCTTGTCAATGGCTTCTTTAGTTGCAGAAAGAACCCATTTTAATTCTCCAAGAGGGTTGGGTCAGTGGATCCAGATGATAATGATAATGACTCATGCCTTATTATTTCAAGGGAAAATTCCAACAAAATTCTATAACAACTGGGAGAATTGTTTTAAAAAATGTAGAAGTGTTTTGTTCAGTGTACAATACATGTATATGTAAAAAAAGAAAATTTTGCTTTGTCTTTATAGTACCTTAAAGTGTACATGCATAAACTGTGTTGACTTTTGGTACAGTAATAAGATAAAAAAAAATTAAACTGAAGTTAGTAAATTGTAATGGAAATACATGTATGACACCATATCAACCCAATCCATTATTTAGATTTGGCTTAAATCTGAGTTTTATATACTAGTGTTAAAATTTTGTGTTTCTGCTTATTCCTGACTGGTTTGGAATTTTCTTATTGAATATGTTAGTCTTACACTAAGTGCTAATGAATATCATTGTAGAAGAGAACCAATCAAAATATCATCAAGTGACAATCGTCTCTTACTGAGACCACTTAACAATCATGGAGATTTAATAAGAGTTGTCATAGTAACTGATAAATCTTATGGACCACCATTTTTGTAATTGCCCAATTTTCTGACCAGTTCTCCTGGAAAATGTTTTAGATTTGTTTTATTACACTATAATTTAATATAATTACACTTGTCCGAAGTGTACCCTGCGGCAAATCACTAAAACAATGTCAATCTTTACCTCCAAAGCTTTTAAGAGGAATTTTTGAATGATTTATTTTGTCAGCTGTTCTAAATACATTTTGATCAAATTTGCTAATTTCTAGTGTCATTATTGATTTAAAAGCTTTTAAATGGCATCTGGATTATAGACAATATTAATTCATGTTAAATTTTTATGAACTCTGTACTGGTACATGTTTTTGTGCTGACAGTAGAACACAACCTGGGTGACATTCTGGATCTATATACATAATGAGGACAGACTGTCATCCAACAAAACAATTTACATGTACATGTAACATACAGAATCTGATGAAATTGACTAGCCATTTTAAGACTTGCTGGACAAATTTCTGGAAATGAAAATTAAACCTCATACATTTCATAGAAATATCCTTTCTTTATAGCTATGAAACTGTCATTGACTGCTAGCTGGATGAGAGCATGTTCACAGCTGATGAAAAATTGGTAATTAAATCACACAGTATCGCAGCAAATACAGGCCAGCCAGAAGATACCTAATATTAGTATTTGATTGGTTAATTTCATTGCACACTGATTTCCATCAAGTTTGTCAGATCTAAATTCTTATGCGATGTCTCGGAACATTAATAATTAAATTTTAAATGAACTGTTGTCCTCTCAGGAATACCTTTTCTTTTAAGGAATTTTAAAAAGTGTTTCACCAGTTTGAAGAGTACATGTACATGGTTGCCCTTTCTTAAAAGACAGCTACTAAATTTGACACCTGGTCAACATTTTGCTTGCAATGTATGTGTTCTTTTGAGACAAACGTGTAATATTTTGCTCTAAAGTCATTAGCAACGGTAGAGTAATTTATTGTCGCCCACCTTTTGAAGAAAGTTGGGGGACTATTAAAATGGGTTCGTCTGTCAGTCCGTCCGCCACACTTTTTGGGACACAATAACTCTCTTCCTAATTGAGCTAGAATGTTCAAACTTGGTGTATGTGTTTATTAGGTCAATGCCTTGATGGAGTTCGAAGATGAGCATTTTCCGCTTAGGGTAAGCAGAGATAACCAGTTTGATTGGTTGATGCTTTGGGACACGATAACTTTAGTTCTAATTAAGTGAGATTGATGAAACTTGGTGTATAGTTTCATTACAGTAATAACTTGACTAAGTTCGATAATGAGCATTTTCTGCTCAAGGTAAGCAGAGCGATACGCAATTTGATTGGTCGAGAGTTTGGAACACAATAACTCTCCTTCTAATTGAGTTAAAATGTTCAAACTTGGTGTATATGCTTATTAGGTCAATGCCTTGGAGTTCAAAGAGGAGCATTTTCCGCTTAGGGTAAGCAGAGATAAGCAATTTGATTGGTTGATGCTTTGGGACACGATAACTTTAGTTCTAATTAACTGAGAGTGATGAAACTTGTGTATAGTTTCATTACAGTAATACCTTGACTAAGTTCGATAATGAGCATTTTCTGCTTATGGTAAGCAGAGCGATACACAATTTGATTGGTCGAGACTTTGGAACAAAATAACTCTCCTTCTAATTGAGTTAAAATGTTCAAACTTGGTCTGTATGCTTATTAGGTCAATGCCTTGATGGAGTTCGAAGATGAGCATTTTCCGCTTAGGGTAAGCAGAGATAAGCAATTTGATTGGTTGATGCTTTGGGACACGATAACGTTAGTTATAATTAAGTGAGAGTATTGAAACTTAATGTATAGTTTCATTACAGTAATACCTTGACTAAGATCGATAATGAGCATTTTATGCTCAGGGTAAGCAGAGCGATAAGCAATTTGATTTGCCGAGACTTTGGAACACAATAACTCTCCTTCGAATTGTGTCAATATGTTCAAAATTGGTGTGTATGCTTATTACATGTAGGTCAATGCCGTGATGGAGTTCGAAGATGAGCATTTTCTTCATAGGGTAGGCAGAGATAAGCAATTTGATTGGTTGATACTTTTGGACAAGATAACTTAGGTTCATCTTGATTGATGATTTTTCTGCCAATGCAATGACTGCATTCTCATTCAGTAATGGATTCGACAGTAACAGTGTATAGAAACGATTGACTCAGACCCGAGGGTCCTTTCCCTTGGCCAGAGGGGCCCTTTTGTCAAGCGTGGGTTCCCTTTTGTCTGCCTCTAGGGTCCCCCTAACTAGGTTACATTTTTCTCGTCGGTTTTATTCAATTTGAAAACATTTATTAAAATTCTATTCATGTATATAGATATACATGTAGATAAATGACTAAGGCAAGGTATAGAATTTTAAATAGACATTGATATGAACCTTAGAAGACTGTTTACATGTACATTTATCTACTTTTTTATGGACTATAACTTTTGGTCCATTCATTTTGCTGTAACTTGAATTGACATGTTAGTCTCAAAGTGTGAAGGTTAAAATATCTCCCTGAAGGTAGCTGATCTTTTCTAATTATCGATTATTTATATGGACATGTGAAACTGGTTTTGAAATCTAGTCCTGTTTATTCATTATTAATTTGATTCCAATAAATAATTAAGAGAGATGTCGGTTTGAACGTAATACAGGACGTTTATTGTTTTTCAGTTTATAAATAATCCACAAAAGAATGTCATTTTACCCAATCTTTAACAAGTAGACTAATACAATATACTTTAAAATATGGGACAAAAGACCGGGGTCCTGTCTACACATTTACATCCACAATAAAGATTCCCTGACAGTTGGAATTTGATGTAAGAGTATATGTAGTATGTACATGTACAATGTAGGCCATGCCGCCATTGCGACGCTGTCAGGGCAAATTTCCCTCATACATGTATCAAACTGTATGGCATACATTTGTACATGTATGTAGACTAGCCAGGTCAGAACAGTAGGACTTTACACCCCATTTCATTTCTTGTTGATTACATTAACTGAATGAAATTGAACCAGGTTTAGACTGATATTTGTTTTAGAGATTATAGTTTGCATGATATTAAAAATGCATCAAATTATTATCAGAGACTTTAATAAACAATTATTTTACCAAACTTTTATTTCTTTTTTCTATATAACATATTTTACAATCAGTAATAAATCAGGGCCTTGTTTCTCTTTATCTTAACAAAAGATAAAATCTAAATTTTAGCAGATACTTCCAATTTTTATTGGCTAAGCACTAAAATCAAACTAATATTATCCAATCAAATTACTAAAATTTGGATCTTAGTTAAAATTTTGTGAAACAGACTCCAGAGATAAAAGTTTATTTCATTTTATGTATTTCAGAAGTATTTACTCATTTTTAATTTGTTGTTGGATATTCATTGATCAATATTGATTGTATTAAAACAAATTATACACAGGAATCAGTCTGCTGTCAAATTATATCTGTGACAGCTAGATACTAATTCGGATTATTTTTAAAAAATGAATTCACAACAGGAAAAATAGTGTTGTTAATTTTAACATGTAACCGTCTGTACTAACATATTTGAGCAAGTAAAAATTCAGGTTAAGCCCATATCCACACTCCTTGTTTTCCTGACCATTCGATTGCATGGAATCTTAGACCAGAGAGTGTGCAAATGCCTATGTGAAACCAGATTACGAGCCAGACGTCAAATCCGACTTCATGGGGTTCAGACCCAAGGGTGTGGCCGCAGCAACACTGGAGAACATGTCATTGGGTTCAGATGCATGTTGCAGTTCCTGTTGCAACAAAGGGATAGTAGAATGAGGGTATATCGACGACGAAATGTCACCTTGCGTTTCTGTTTTGGGAGAGTATATTATATTGACACGACAGGAAACTCCATTCTTTTCTGTTTGTTCAAGGTTTTCTAAGTCACTTTTTACATTACTATAAAAAAAACTAATAGATTTACCGGCATTAACAAATGACCACCCGCTCAGTTTATCCTGTATTAATGTATTATTTATATTAATTATTTAGCTGGAAAACCATAAAGTTAGTGAATTAATTTATAATATTGTTAGTCATGCATGTCCAGGTATTGTTAATGTGGAGTGTGTATTTGTATCCATGTTTCACCAACTGATAATGTGTGAAAACTCTTGTGTTGATGGATAGTAGACTAATGCTCCATGGTACGATTGTGTCATATGAATAAATTTGTGGAGTTTTATGAACACAGGTATATAATTTTGCTATATAAACATTTTTTTTATCAGAATGAACCATTTGAATAAATTAATTATTGTTTATGCAAGTGTCTAATCCAAGTTAAAGATTAGAATTTTGTGTCTGGGTATAGTTTAAATGCTACCATAAAAGAACAAAAAAATGGTTTTAAGTCTTTTCTTTATCCTGTTGGACCACAAGCTATTGTTTACCCATGTGTCTAGCCAAAGTTGGTAAATATATATTTTCTCTTAGTATTGATTGATTATACATGTAATGGTTTATTTATGTTTTCTTTCTTGACTTACTCAAATTAATTACTTAATCATGTAGTCTAGATTAGACAGATTTAACACTTGTTGGCTATTGCATTTTAAAGTCTGTTTAAGCAAGACTATATGTACATGGCCAGTACCTATCAAGGTGTCAGACTCCCTTGTGGTCATTAAATAACCATAAATATAGCTGATAGGTTGCCCTTAAGGGGTACTAAGGAGGTAAAATAATTATCCGTTAACAATATGTAATTATAAGGTGTTACGATCGTTATGTAATATTACTCAAATCCCTTTATTATCTACTGAAATAAAGTGATAAAGAGGCTGCCAATAAATATAGTAGATCCCCTGACATATTGTTTCCATAATGCCCTGACCTTTGGCCTCGAGGTGTTGACCTTTCACACCTGGTTATGGGGTCCATGTAAACAAACCAGCTACATGTACATGTAACTAATAAGATAGCCAGCACATACATTTATAAAATTAAATTAACCACTTTGAATAAAAATACTGCCATTGATTCTAACTTCTGGAGAAAAAGCTTACATTTTGGAAGCAAGCAATGCTTTCTATTATCTTGTAGGAGATTTTCAGATTGAATATTTTGTTACATGTACATGTTGTGTTGTGCAGATAATAATAATAAATCCATTTATGTAGCTCTAAAGTCCACTTTCTGTCGTGCTCATAGTGCTTACACAAACAAAGTTATGTTTTATAGCTTTTATATAGGTTATATTATAGCAATAATTTGTGCCTCGAACAAGGCAAGCCTACAATATGGGGACTGTCTTGGCTAAAATGTCCCCGGTTTGTCTTTGGTCATGAGCTAGCCTAGAGAATGTGTCTACAATGATTGGATTAATGAACATTGATGTGCACATGAAGAAAACCCTTGTCAGAAATGTCCTTCTCAGCAGTGCACATGCCAACATTGTTAATAAATAATCCATTCCACTTGGATAGGGTTATGCTGGCCAAGTTAAAAATTACAAGGTATGACTAATAAAATGAGTGGGTTTTAAAAGCTCTTCATAGATAAAGATAAAAATTATCTCTGCTCAATGTCAAAACATTCTAGACTGTTTTAAGGGCTTATTTATCAAACTTTTAAAACATAAGAGGTCATTTCTATGGTTTTAGTTGTTAGACAACTCCTACATTATATGCAAACAGTGGATTTAAAATTTACATGTCTTTGTTGGCAGGCATGTCTCCTATAATCGTTGGACTGTACAGAAGTTTAGGAAGTACAATGTACATGTAATTTTATGTGTTTTAAAACTGGTATTGGTGTATTTAGATTGACCCTTGATAGTTCAGTTTTATTTAAAACTTTATTTTGCTTGTCAGAATATAAGAAAGATAATTGCAGTTTAAAATCCATTCATCAATGACTACATGATTGACAATGTACATTTTATATCTTTTTCAATAATTCAGTTGCATGTCTGATTTTTCAGTCTTCAGACAAAACAAGTTTCGACAGGAAGCCCTTGTCCCATACTGTACAAGCATGGCATCAAAAATATTTATGCAGTAAAATAAAATAAATTTCAAGACCCTGGTAAATGGGGTTACCTATCCTAACATATGATGTCTCTAGTTTCCTCCCTACAAAAATTATTGTAATACAATACAATGTATATACCATGTTATTCCTGGAATCAACTGGTTATTTAAATGTTAATCCACAGTACATGTATGTCTCTTCCTACAAATTTGATAAGGATCAAAAATATATATACTTATCAAATTTTATGTACATATATTCATTTGTTCTGTTTTGTATGATGCTGTCTCCATTGAAAATTTTACCTTCAATGTTGAGATTTGATTAATTGTACACATATGTTCCTGTGTTAAAATAATGAATCGGATTAATCCAAAACCATGTTTTGTTTTAACTTAAATGAAGATATGGTTGATATCCTGTTAGACTTGTAACTTGTAAAGATGTGTGGGTGGGCTATCCTAAATCCTTCCTATATATATACATTTAGTGCTTTATTGCTTGTTGAATCATTGACAAAAAGTACTAATAGTTCTATAATTATTACCTTTCCATTGAGTAGAAAACTAATTATAGACTGATTCCATGTTATTGAGTGCCATCTGCATTATTATTGGAAACTACATTTACATGGATTTTACCAGATTGTGGCATCTGATATAGTTTCTAGTCCTTTTAAAGAGCTCAGAAAAATTGATGAATAATACATGTAACAAACAAAATGTCAATTGAATATATGTTTTCGGATGGTATGCTATTGACAATATCTATATTTATAATATGTAATTGTGACTGTGTAATGGCTGGTGTTTATAGGATTGTCCTAGTTTATGATATACACTCCACACTATGTGATAACCTACTCACTCAGGTATTTCCCTCACCCAGCTCTCTACACCTAATGAGGTCATCTTTACAATGTGTTTAATCATAGTGGTGGTGGCTGTGCCTTGAAGGCGGCTCGGTCAGTTACTAGTAAAACTTCAGTTGGAGTAAATTTGTGTTGTGTATATATATCATTTGGAATATCATTAAGAATTTACAGGTAAATTTACTGGGTGTTTTTCTTGTGTTTAAATTTCAATTGGATATTACAACCCTACCTGTGTTGAATCATACAACATGTCCTGTGTCCATTTCATTTGTTACTGTTTTTGGGGATATCTACTTTGTTTTCTCTGTGAACTAAGGAAACATGATAAAACTATGGATTTTAATTCTATATCTAGTCATTTGGATATTGAAAGCGTTTGGTGGATTTGTCTTGGTCAGATGTCAAAGGGAAATATTTTTATTACTTTAATTTTCGCTGAGAGAAACTACCGGTATATGATTCATTTTGAAGGAAGCATGTCTCCTGTGAGGTGAGCTTTTCAATGAATTGTACGGAAACAGATTGCATTAAAGAAAGTATTGATAAATTGTGAGTCATTATCTTTTTGACAAAACATGATTGTGTCTCATTGAATATTTAGAAAGTGTTTTTATTAAGTGTCTAAAATATTTTTATCATATTGAATCTTCAAGGTACTGTATGTGTTATCTTTATACCCTATTGAATTTTTACACTTTAAATCGGTTGATATTTCTACTTTTAAGGCTTAGAAACCAACATTGCAGTGCTTGTAGATGTTTTGTAAAACTTAGATTTAACGTTGACTACTTTGCCGTGAGACATCATTGTTTAAAGTACATGAAATATTTTCCAACAGTTTATTTGATAGTATTTAGGGTACATGTATCAGTATGTCACGGTTGAGCTGGTAGAAAATTACCCATTCAAAGTCAATCGACCATGTCAAACACTCATACTTGTAAGTCCTACCTTATTTCCCCTTGTACAGGTTTATCCTCCTGATAACAACTACTGTAATCCACAACAGCTCAATGTAATTTGTAAACCTTATTAGGTATAATAGAGTTCCAGATCTGGGATCTCACCTTCAAAGATGCACAAAGATTTGAACGTTGTTGTATTACTATAATGTTTTTAAATATTAATAGATTGGGTGAAGTTACAGTATAAAATGTTTGATGTTTGCAAAATATATTCAAGTTCAAATGACATAACAAAGTTATAATTTTCAGTAGTTCAATCGGCAGTCTGTGTGAGTGATGTTCATATATCTAATCCACTGAATATCTTGGCAGTCTGATGTTCTACAAAGTCGTTTATGGGTTGTGATGGTCATGTACATGTAAATATAATAAATAACCATTTATAAAACATTTGGTATCAAAAGACCTGCAATAAACATATTTAGCTCTTACATGATGTTTCTGTAAAATATTGCTTATCATCATTGATTACAACATGAAGTTGAGTTATGAGTCAACCTCTGACATGTGCATGTATTTTAAGGGATTTTTTCAATAGCTTAAGGGTAGAACTTAAATGTATATGTAATAATATTAGTATCAAATTTTTTCCTTCTAGTGAGAATTTGTATGATCTATTTGAAACTTTCTCACAGTTGGACATTTATAAATATTAATGTTACAATCGTGACATTTACGATTTTTATGATGAGTTATGTCCCTTTATCTCTTTATTGAACTGTCAGTCAGCATGAATGATTGACAGTGGAGGTCACCACCTAGTGGGAGAAAGGTCACAGCATGGAACTTCAACAGTTTTGTTGAACTACGGGGAAACAAATCAAAATAGTTGCACTAATTTCATATTTAATTAGAATTTTAGAGTTTTGTGATTACAATTCATGCAGAATGAGGATTTGCAAAGCCAGTTTAAGAGATTTTATTAATTTGCTTCTGAAGTAAGGTCCCTTGGCACTAGGAATTTGATATAAGAGTAGGCTGTAGTGCTGCTGTCCTTGTAAAATTTCCCTCATTGTACACTGTATGGTCTATGCCCATCTTCATTAGCTCAGTTAGGTGCAGAACAGTAGGATGTTAAATCCCATATCATTTCATTTCTTTCACGAAATGTGACTGACATCTGATTTTAATCAATTAGTGATGACATAGATTTTCATTGCAAAAGGTGTGTGAGACTGATTTATGGTTTCTTGTTGTTCTGCAACTCCATGTGTATATATGTAAATATGTCAACAGAATCCCAAATGCTAGCATTTGACTATCATAGTGGTTACATTTCTTATAAATTGTACATGTATTGAACACGTCAATACTTATAATCTATATAGATGCATTCTTGAAATTCCATTAGTCTTGCTTGATAGAAATAATCTATATAATTAAAGACCACATAAAATAATGATTTTTAATTGCATATATTGATAGCTAAGGGTTACTACATTCATTTTACGTCAAGTTCACTCCAATCTGATTAAAATTAATTGAGATATTAACGTTTAAACATCAGACAGCCAAAAACGGTTTTCAAATTTTCAATTACAACCTTTATCCGGTTGATTGGCTGGTGACGTCACAGGCACTACACATAATCTATACACATTATCTATACAATATATCACTATCTGTACGATATATCACTGTATACACACCGCCAGTTAACACGTGTGTATTTGTCGGTCCAATTAACATTTGACTGGCGTAATCATTAACTCGTAGGCTACATATCACTATACTATATAAGTCAAAGCATTTTCAAAAGCCAACCTTTCTCGTCTTAGGTTGTAATAGATTATATATTTGTGACTAGAATAGATTACAATTCACTAGTTGATCAACATCTCCAGCCCGTAAATCAGTACGTAATATTTTAACACGGTTATCGGTAGTCATATCGACAAATAAACCGACAGAATGAAGCGACACAAGACGGTGCAGATAAAAACAACATGTGTCTTCTAAAGGTGCGGCAAAAGGGGAGGGGGCGAATAGAAGAGCCTCCTAAGCTGGTATCTCAGGTACACGGTAACGTCGCATTCTGATTGTGAATTAAATAATAAAGTAAATTGTTTTTTTTCTTTATATTATATAAAATTGTATATTATTAATATTACATTGGTAGCTTAGTAATTTGTAAAAAGAAGGCATAGCCAACTTTCCTGTCATATGCGACATGCTTTCAGCATGTCTGTTATTGGTGTAAGTGACCATTTTCAGCTTTTTCGCGCCAAAATCAACCATTTTACACATTTCTTAGTAAGCCATGCCTAATATGGTAGACGAAGATTTCCATGTGACATTGAGATCGTGTAACGCTATTTTAGTGATAACGGAGCTTTTTGTTATAAATACAGAGTAATTATTCGACAAATACGAGTGAATTTGAGTCATGTTACTTTCGCTATTACAAACTATCGAAGCTATCGATAGTTTACTTGACTATCGCAATTTTTATCGATAGTTTCTTTTTACTATCGATACACACTATCGACAGTCAAACTATCGCGATGCATCGATTGTTCGATGTATCGTTACACCCCTAATGATTATTATTTGAAACCATTTCGTTTCTTAAAAGCCGACAATTGATTATTTCTATCGGCTTAAAAGATGTTCGTAGCGCCTGCTATAACAATTTCACACCAATCTTGTCTCAATCAGAAGCCAATTATTGTTGGCTTACGGTCGGCTTATTCTGATTAAAAAAAAAAACACATGGGGAATATGGCTACAACAACTGTCTTTATAAAACAAATTCTAATTTACAAAACAAATTTTTCCGTAGTCAATTGTTATTTAATTAGGGGGATTAAAGAATCAGTCAGGCGTTAACGAATACACACGCCGGGTGTATATAGGTAATTAAGGAATAAACATCCCGAATATGCATTCGGTCACTGTGACGTCACTGGCGTCTGAGGGGATTAAGAGTGTTTTCAATAATTGGCCAAGTCGTTTTTACGGAAGGTCTATATTTGCGACTTTGAGTGACGATATCTGAATTAATTTTCATCAGATCGACGTTAAACTGCCGTAAAATGCATATAGTAACCAATGTTAATGAGCTCAATGAATTCAGTTTTCTCATTTTATGTGGTCTTTAAATATATACGGTACTGTTGTTATATTGACTACATCAGAAGAGATATTGATGGTACATGTAACTAGTAGGTACATGCATCAACAAACTGCTGACTACTACTTGAATTGTATTACTGTTAAAGCTTCTATATGTGAAGATCATTTGAGCATTAATTACTTGTATTGTAAACTACAGTATTATGAAAGTGGAATCTCTGACAGAAATATCATTCCAAAAATGGTTCAGTTCCATCAGTATGTACATAATCAAAGGTACATGTACATGTATGATGAATTGACAATCTCTTAACATTTGCCTTAAAGACAATAAAAACCTTATATTATGGTCAAAATCTGAACTGTGTAAAACTCAATAATCATACTCTAAACAGCCTGTTACATGCCAGGAACTATGCTGAGAAAGGAATAGTTAATTTTTGTATGCTCACATTTTCATGTGGATGTAAACATGTCTATATTGTCGTCCATCGTTCCAACATAATAATATGTACACATGTATTTACAAACGATATCACTTTAATTAAATGATAGGTTTTTAGCTACATGTAGCTCTTTGGGATTTGTTGACAATGATTTTAATTTAGAATAAACATCTTTGCAGATTGTAGGCATTTAAGAGGCCTAACAAGCTCCCATCTGGACATCGCTAGATTACTTTACAATTATCGAACTTATAGCTACATGTCCCTTTACTGCAAACACTAACACCCACAGATAAAATATAGCGACCTCCCTGGACCTGGAACTTTGCATTTCGATTCTCACAGGTACACATTTTAGCTGGAAAGTGTGAGACTTGTTATTCGTGATTATTGATGAACCGGATAGGCTCTCATGCTGGGTGATTTTCCAATCAAAATTAGTGGTGAAATAGGCAGGGGATTAAAATGAAGGCCTTGGTAAGAAGTACAGAGTTAAAGCAATTCAAGCTTTCTTTTGAAGATGGGTATATACACATGTAGGCTTTGAATGACAGATCTTATTTGAATTTTTAAGAATGCTGTAATGCCAATTCATTGATATTTAAATTTATTTGTTTTTATTTCAGTTTGTTGAGGTGGTGTTAAGGAGGAGATAACTCCTGTATTAGTAGACATTTTAACAGCAAGTGAAAGGAGATGACATTTATGAAAATGCACCGGTTATTAATTTTCAGTATTATGTTTTGTATATCTTATGGACAAGAAGCCAGTAAGTGTTTATTTATTTGTCTTTTCTCTTGGACAAAAGTCACATTGGTTTTTTGATTAGGATACTACACTTAAACAAAAATATTGTATGTTTTAATCCAGCCGTAGGCTGACTAGAACCTTTACAATGTGGGATCGATAGAGAAGTGTGTCTTGTTTTTTAGATGGCATATAAAAACATGGTTTCGTGTTAAAATTGACAGTGTAATGGGAGGGAGTGCGAAGAAGGTACATGTATAGCAGAAATATTGCAGTGATGATAGACCCACTCCGCTTGCATTGCAGACGCTATCAAGGAAACAAAATTGCTATATTTTACTCTCCAAATGGCTTTAGGCGGCTTTAGCTGACAGACATGAAATTTGATTTAATTTGATGTGTTTAGGAGTGGACTAAAGTGTAGTATTTAGAACAGGGACATTTAAAATTCCTGTCAATAACATTCAAAAGAATGTCAATCAAATTGAAATGGTAAAACTATAATGTAGGTCTATTATCAAGGAAGTTTGGTAATGTCCATTTAACGTATAAAAATGTGATTGTCAATTACAGGACCTCATCCTCCAAAGATTACAACACCTGATGTCGAGGAAAGAATATATTACAAAATCAATGATGAAGTAATATTAGCATGTCAAGCAGAAGCAAATCCTAAAGCTCAGTAAGAGAATTTTAACAAATTTATTATATAGTTGATGAAGCACATATACAAGGGGGCTGAATCAAAGAACAGTTTGATTGGTTCTATTTGCTTGCCATACAATTTGGACATGATATTCCGTCCACAGTGAGGCATTGACCAATCGGCTCCAATTACAGTTTTTCGTGGATGCAGTGCATAGCACAACCACTCCTTATAGTCAGCAAAAGGGGTTGGGAATTGGGATGCTGTGAATTAAATAACTCGAATAAACCATGTAATAAGATGTAATATGATATTTCGTTAGTTACAGATCATTTAAACACTCGTTTTCTAACACAAAACACACTTTTTGAAAACATTACTCAGCTGACTGAAGGGGGATATACATCCCGCTTCTTCAAGCGATGGGGGTACGTGCACTCCCTGCACCCCCCACTGGCTGAAACCCTGGTTGTGGGTGATCTTGTCATTGGTAATCTACAGTCTTTGATTTTTATACACCTACTGTACATGTCTATTGAAGTCTGGTGATATATTTCCGTCATTCCTGTACACTTTTGGTTGTGGACGTTTAAGTGACCATCCAATTGACTTGAATTCTATACAGTATTTATGTTCATGAGATGATGAATCCTATTGAATTGCAACAATTTATCAAAGTTGTCAGCCAATTGACTTGAAATATATAAATAGTCTTTATATTCATGAGCCGAAGAATCCTATTGATTGACAGTGATTTCCAATTTGTTGTAATTTTGTTTTGATTTGACCATAAACTTTGATTTGCACATGTATACACTTTAGATATTAATGAGATAAAGAAGCCTGCGATAATTACTGTCAAGAGTTTTCCGCCTTGATTAATTTGATTGCTCTGGTAACTTACATGTACGCTGTTGACCTATATTTTTTGTTGCTTGGTAAATTATGTTTACAATATTTGTTCAGTTCATGACATATTTCCATCATACAAGTACAGTAATTGATTCAAACGTTTCATCAACTTTGTTTAACCCTAGATAATTGGATGGTTTTAATTCTGTTTATAGATATGAATGGACAAAAGACAATGAGGCTATAACAAGTGATTTTATAAAACAAGATCCAAATACTGGTGAACTTCAGATAGCCACTTTAACACGTAGAGAGACAGGAGCATACCAGTGTTTTGCTTCTAATCAAATAGGAAGTAAAACAATAAAAGCCATGTCACCCATCATAACAGTAGACTTGGCATGTAAGTATATGTATACCTAGTAGAAATAAACTAATTGTGTTATGTCAGCAAATTATAAAATTAAACCATGTGTTAGTCCCAAAATGACCTAGTTTGTGTTGAGTGGGCATTTAACCCCATTTCTCTCTCCTTTGCTCAATCCTGGTAAACTCTTTTTTGTCCCCAGAGATGGTGCAGATGATCGTTAAGAGACAGTCTTGGTGGAGTTAGAGACATAAGATTTTTTTTTCTGTAAAGGCTAAGCAGGGATAAGCAGTTTGTTTGTCAATGCTTTGTATACAATAACTTTGATTCTAATTGATGGAGAGAGATGTTGAAACTTGGTGAATTGTTTCCATATTTTATGCTTATATTACAGATCTAGAGAGTTGGGACGAAACAGGTCTACCTCCTCCAAGAATATCAGCTATAGAAGGGGAAGCAGTTCAGCTGACATGTGATAATGTACCTGCATGTAATCCACCTGGACAGTTTAAATGGTATCAAGGTGATGATGATAGTAGTGAAGTTGTGCAGAACGAAAGAATAGCAATAGATGCAGAGGGTAAGTATGCATTGGATGTTAGTGGAATTACATAGCAAGATTATTATAGGGTTTCAATGTAATATTGATATTACTACATTTGTCTTATACTGGGATCCTTATCATGAATAGGGGGGTCACGGTGGCTAAGTGGATAAGGCGTTGGTTCACTAGCCTTGAGGTCGGGTGTTCGATCCCTGCATTGGCCAAGAAAGTTCATCTCCAATTTCCGGCGTGATTTCCCCCTTGTCAGTGATGCAGAAGGAGGGCCTGACAAGGACAGCTGCCTAGTCATTCGGATGGGACAAAAAACCGAGGTCCCGTGTACACATTGGAGTGCACGTAAAAGATCCCTTGGCAGTTGGAATTCGATATAAGAGTTTGTCGTAGCGCCGCTGCCCGGGCAAAATTTCCCTCATAGCACACTGTATGGCGTATGCCCGTCTTCCATTAGCCCAGGCTAGGGTGCAAAAGAGTAGGACGTTAAACCCCATTTCATTTCTTATCATGAATGTCGCTAAAATCATCAAGCACAGTGTTATTACCAAGATGTTAATAGTACTATTATTGAAATAAAATTAAACCATACTTAGTTTGTGTCGAGTGGACATTCAATCCCATTTCTCTCTCTCCCCCTTATTAAATACTGATAGTAAATTTGTAAATACAGAACTATCGGGATGTATCCACGAAAACAACAACTAGCTCTTTATATTTATAGTAACAAATTATTATCTTATTATATATTTTCAGGAACTCTTCATTTCGTTTATGTAACAAAAAGTGACGATTTAAATGGAAAAAAATATCAATGTGCCATTTTTAATCGTCATCTCAATTCCATCAATTTAGGCAGTGGGAAAATTTTGGAAGTTACGAAACTAAATCGTAAGTGTTTAAACTAGCTTTCACACAAATAAAATAAATTATCTAGTAAAATTTTTACTAACCGGTCAGCGTCATTTGGACGTTATGACGTCAAGTGGTCAGGCTAAAAAAATAACTAACGTGAAATATTTTGTATGCCTAATCCAATCGATTACTGCCGAATAATTATAAGTGATAGACTCTTGACACCAGTAAAAAAGTTGAAGAGGATAAGTTGATCTATAATTTGCATATCATTTTAAATCATTTTCATCAGAAATATCGTCTTCAAAATCGGTGTAATCTATATAATCCGAGTCAGAATCAAATATAGGCATTTCAATGACTTTGAGGGTCTTTAACATTCCTGACATCGTTAAATTATGTTTTTTGTCAAAAAATGTTGAACGAAGACATGTTTTGCTCAATGTTATTGACAAGACAACTTCCTGTCCGAGACGCATGCATGGCGATATCAATTTAAAACGAAACTAAATACTCAAATGCAGCTTATAAAAAAAGGTTCTTGCTATGGTCGCAATTGTGTGACTGTGACCACTTTTGGATATAACGTTGTGGTGCAAATATGCGACCCTGACCGGTTAACAGAAAATGGTTCTACAGCTCACAATTTTTATCCAATTTTGACGAAACTTGAAATATTGGTGTATGTCCCACAGAACTAGGTGCGTAGGAGAAACTTTGTTTATTATCTACAAAACAGACGACCTAATTTTGTTTGAAGGAACAAATCTTTTAATGGTTTTTATTTATATTCTGTGTTCCAGCAATCCCAGATAGAGCACCCAGTGTGTTATATAGCAAATCAAATCAGAAAGCACTTATTGGACATTATGTTGACATAGAATGTATCTTTGGTGGCAAGTAAGTACAAAGTTATTTTTCAGTATTTGATGTTGCATTATGGCCGCTGTCGTTTTTCATGAATTGATGTCATATTATGGCCGTTGTTATCTTTAATTAATTGATGTCATATTTTGGCCCCTGTTATCTTTGATTATTATGATGTCAGATTATGGCCCCTTTTTTTCTTTGATGATTTGATGTCACATTGTGACCTGTGCTATATTTGATAATGGCCCCTGCTATCTTAGGGAAGTCTAGTTGAGTAAGTGGGTAAGGTGCTGACTCACTACTCTTGAGGTGGCAGTTTTGTCAGTGGTGCAGGATGGGGAGGGCCTGACAAAGAAAATCTAGTCATTCTGATGAGGTTGAAAAACTGAGGTGCTGTGTACCAGTACAAATTAGAGTGCACATCCTCGAATAGGCCAGTTGTAACAGAACAGTAGGACGTTAAACCCTGTTTCATTTCATTTCATTTCTTGTTATCTTTGAAATCATGCTATAGCCCCTGTAATCTTTGATCTGAGGTCACATTTTGCCCCATGTTGTCTTCAAATATTTGATGTCACATTATGAATCCTGTTAATTTTTATGATTTGTTGATATTTATGGCTTTTGTTAATTTTCATATTTTTATACGCAATATTGAAATGTGGTCGTATATTGTCTTTGCTCCCGTCCGTCAGTCGGCTTAAGTTGATATATGATTGACTTTGAATTTTTACACAGTGTTTAAGGTCACGAGATGAAGAAACCTATTGATTTTCAGTGATTTCTTATAATTACAGCCAAAGTTCACTCCCTTGATCTTGTGACACTCTAGAGGCCAAACTTATCATGCCAGATTTTAGTGTATTATAAATGTTTCATTATCGGAAAAAGTAGAAATATTTATGCGACAACGCTTGTTGACTGCCCGACGATTTAGCTGCTGTGAGCGCATGTTTTGTTACCTGGCTACCTATCTTTATAGTAGGTGTGGTGACCTCTCCTATTTTTACAGCCCCTTGTTATGTTTCATGATCTAAACACATGGCTTCAACAATATTAATTTTTTAGACTCCCAAAATGTATGTTTTTGAAAAGATTTGTAGGTGATCTAATCAGGGGGATCACGTGGGTAAAATGCTGGCTCGCTAGCCTGGAGGTGGGGTCATCAATGCCTGCATTGGCCAAGAAAAATTAATCCAGATTTTCCGGTGTGGTTCGGCCTTGTCAGTGATGCAGGATGGAGGGCCTGATAAGGACATCTGTTTAGTTGTTTGGATGGGATGAAAAACTGAGGTCCTGTATGCACATTGGTGTGCACGTTAAGGATCCCTAGACAGATGGATTTGGATGTAAGAGTAGGCCGTAGTGCTGCTGCCTGGGCAAAATTTCTCTCATAACACACTGCATTACATATGTCCGTCTTCATTAGCCCAGGTTAGGAGCAGAACAGTAGGAGGTTAAACCCCATTTCATTTCATTTCATTGTGATCTAATCATAAGTATTAAAAAAATGTTTTCCAGGCCGATACCAGCTATATCATGGAAAAACAATGAATTAGAACTAATTACAGGTAGTAGCACTGATAAATATGAATTTATGGACACTTCACGACGAGTTTTACGAGTTAAAAATATCCAGGAGTCTGACGAAGGAAGTTTCACTTGTGAAGGTGCAAATACACAAACCAATTCAGCAATAACGGCTCTTAATGTCACATGTAAGTAACAATTACAGGTTCTAGAAGATTTGTTTTTGTAATGTGTGGAGCATTGGTGTGGAGAATTGGTTTTCACCTTTCTGCAACCTTTTTTATATGCCCACATTTTCATGTGTATATATTTTGTAGTCACCCCTGCCTGTCTGTCCACAATGTAAGTTCTAAAGAAAGACCTACAATAGGCAAATTTAGCTCTTGAATAATTTATCTTCAAGGATTATTAGTTGATTTCACTTACTTAATATAGTTATGCATGTATTGTTTCCATAAGTACCTTCAATTCAATTATTTGTTTGAGCACTTGGTTGTGAGGAGATATTTTTGTTTTCTGTGCTGTACATATTACGATATGAGTGACACCACATACAATATATGGTTCATATTTATTTATTCCAGCTCGTCCTATCTGGGAAAAGGCTTTATCGTCAATTACGGTTGCCGCAACAAAAGAAGCTAGTATGACTTGTCAAGCAAAATCAGTAATAAGGGAGAATCCACCAGGGCCACCAGAATGGTTTGAAAATGGAGCCTCCATTCCAAATGATAAATGTAAGTTTGCAATACTCTCTTACATCTAGCAGTTAAATAAAATAGTAACATTTAAAGCTGAACTCCGGTTATAAAAATATCAAAATAATGTAACAAAAAAAAGTTAAGCCCTCAAGCCGCCATACTTGTTTCCAATTTGTGAAATAAGTATGGCGAACATGGAGGCTTATGACCTGGAAAGGTTAGCCGATCTCACTTCTAGTTTGTTTCTTGTCAGCCAGCTATACACATCCGGCTTTATTCTCTTCACACGGTTCACTGATTGCTGTATTTTTCCCCAACAGTATACCAAATTATTGAAGATTGAAAATGTCTGATCAGGTAAGACTGTAAATAATTATATGAACTGCGTCTACTACAATATCAATTTTTTCCTCCTTGGTAAAATGGAGAAAAAAAACCCATAACATCAATAAATTTAGCACTGTCAAACACTCCCCAATGAGAGCCGCCCCAAAACATGTAGGTATGTCCCTTGATCGTTTTCATGAACGCTATTCAACATGGATGAAGAAGACAATAGTTCATATAATTATTTACAGGCCTACCTCATCAGACATTTTGCAATCTTCAATAATTTGGTATACTGTTGGGGAAAAATACAGCAATCAGTGAACCATGTGAAGAGAATAAAGCCGGATGTGTATAGCTGGCTGACAAGAAACAAACTGGAAGTGAGATCGGCTAACCTTTCCAGGTTATAAGCCTCCATGTCCGCCATACTTATTTCACAAATTGGAAATAAGTATGGCGGCTTGAGGGCGTTAACTTTTTTTTATTACATTATTTAGGCATTTTTGTAACCGGAGTTCAGCTTTTAGCTGTTGTAAAGACAGTTAGTGTTTTTTCAAGGAGTTTACGAAAAATGCCTTGCTCTTGAAGAAATAGGTCAGCAGACGCGGATTTAAGGTCTATAAAAAAAATCATTATATGACATCAACTTTATGTTGTCTTGAATAAAACTGCTTTCCATTGAGATAACAATAGGCGAACTACTATAAACTGGTGTATTCACAAATAAAAAATTAGTAATTCAAAAATCCTGTGTAGAATCAAGCTGGCATGAAAGACTGATGTTCAATTTGATTGTTCACCTGTTTCGGAGACATATTGATTAGAAATTACAGCGACAAAATTTAAATATCGAATGTAAATCACTTAATATACACTTATAATGTACATTAATATTTGCTTTTAGGCTCATTTTAGTGTTATTTGAAGTTTCCCCAAAATTTGACCAATATTACATGACCTTTGACCTGTATTTATCTAATTCTAGTTGAGAGTGGTAAATATGTGTTCAGTGATAATCAACAGATATTAAAGGTGACAGATCTTGTAAAACCAGATGATACTACATGCTTTCAGTGTAAAGTTACCAACTCGGAGGGTTTTCGATTTGGTGATGGATGTCTGGATGTCATAGGTAAGTTCTAGTCTGTTGTTATCAAGATAGTAATTTCATTTGTATCATGAATCTATCACTGTCCATATGTGTCATGAATCCTACACTGTCCATTCATATCATGAATTCAACATTGTCTGTATCATGAATCTAATACTGTCCAATCTTTCATTAAGCTAGCAGTGCTTCATTTGTTATAATTTATAATGTTATAAACATCGATGAGTGGTTAAAGAGTTGAAAAGCAGAACTTTTGTACTTAAATATAAAGTGGGATAGTTGCATCATTGTCCATTCGTATCATGAATTCAAAATTTTTCATTCATATCATGAATTCAAAATTTTTCATTCATATCATGAATCCATCAATGTCCATTTGTATCATGAATCCATCACTGTCCATTTGTATCATGAATCCATCACTGTCCATGTGTATCCTAAATCCATCACTGTCCATCTGTATCAGAACTCCAACACTTTCCATCAGTATCTTGAATAAAACTCTAACCATTTGTATCATGAATCACAATCGAGCAATTGGTTACTATAAAAAATAATCTGAAGCAGGATTGTGTCATTTCTTTCCTTTACTTATTTTCTTTTTTCTTCTTTTTAAGAACCCATCGTGATTACATTAAGACCTCCAGCTGTTCAAGAGATAACGAAAGGGGATATCGTCAATTTGACCGTTATTGCCGAGACTAACTCACCGTTTGAGATTCGGTATAAATGGTTCTTTAACAACCAGACTTATGATGATATGCCACCTTTTGTGATTTTCAATGACACATCTAAATCTGCATACATCAACACAGAGGATTTATCGTTTGAGAATTATCGAAAGATTAATGGGACGTACATAAGGATGGTGTATAATGCACATGAAACAATCAATATTACAGTCCAAGTTGTCTTGAAAGAAGTTGCAGGTAAGTTTGCTTTAACTTTTTATTTGAATGGCCAGTTTCCACATATACATATTTTTATATGCCTGATCTCGGAACAACTTGAACGATTTATAGAGAGGGGTGTCTATATGCTTCTTCCTGTTTTCCAATTCTGTTTCTGGAATGAATATTGTTTAGAAAAAAAAAACTGTTACTGCTTGCTATGAAAAAAAAACCCTAGCTCTCTTGTGTACACACGTTAGATTTTTACATCGGCTTGATATCTTTTTTGACTGAACAAATCTACAATTAGTTGATAATCCTAATACAGATTATCTACATGTTTGTGATAATAATAATGAATAATAAAAATATGTCCATTTATAAAGCGCCAAATCCACAAATCGAGCTCATGTATACAGAACGTGAGTAGATACATGTATACAGAACATGAGTAGATGCTTTTATCATCTGATTAAATGTAAGAAATTTCGACAATTTTATTTCATAACAATAATTTACATCTTTTTTTAAAATGTACATCTTTTCTATATTTATACTATATTTCAATATTGCAATGGAGTGAAAATGTATACATCTACTTTGTATTTTAGTTGTTGGGCCAGCTACAGCTGCTGCTCCTGATCTGTGGTGGATAGCATTAATTATTGGTATATTATTATTGGTGTGTGTTATAGTTATTATCTGTGTTGTCTGTCGACGTAAAGCTCAGGAGGGTGTTTATCCATGTAAGTACACTTGAATTTATCACAAACAAAATAGAAGTAGGGATAGCATATGATCAAGTAGGTTGTGGAAGTTGACTAGAGTGCCTCAAGAACTTTCAGCATTTTTTGTTAGATAACGGGTAATGACTGAGATGGAATGTATAAATTCCAAGAGTTTTTTGGGGGTTTTTTGATGGAACTAAAGACTGGATACAAGTAAAGAAGCCATGACGGTAGGAATTAGATGTTAAAGGGTTCAAAATTACAAACTAAACCAACCTCACATTATTAGGCAAGTGGAGATTCAGGTTTGAAAATATCTGACCACCTGATTTCTGAAATGTTTCTTGTCCCCATTTTCATTATCCGTGTTGATGCAGAAGAGTGGTATGTTCTTCTCCATTTTTGGGGGTTTGTTTCTTGCCAATAATTGTTTTGTGAGTCGCTTTTTCTTTCGGCAAGTTGAACATAATTTGAGAAGGCACTATATATCAACTTTGATTACAGAGAGATTTCTCTATGATTGGATGGGACTGGATAAGAATACTACTAAAGCAATGTTCTTGTAGGCTTTGTGTGGTTTAAAAAGCAACTTCTTTTTTACTAACAATTTGAACTTTGTAAGAATTTATGTTATATATCCTTATTTGTGATTGATTGTATTTACAGTGGATAAGAAAGAAAGAGCCAACGATTTAGATCCAGAGAAAGATTTAGCTGATAGTGGATTCCATGATCTATCTCGAGCGTAAGTGTTTACCTGTTGTTTCAGAGAGCCAGGGGGGTTCAGTAAGTAAGACTTTGGTTCGCAAACCAGAGTTAGCCAAGATTGGTAGGAAAAACCGAGGCCCTGTCTACACATTAGTGTGCACGTAAAATAACCCTTGATAGTCAAGATTTCAATCCTACTGTTTATCATACTATAAGCATTAGTCAGAGTTTTCATTACTTTAGTTGCCCCCACATTAGAAACTTACAAAGGTGCTTAAGAAAAAAATGTGAATCGTTTTTTCAGCACCCCTGCTGAAAAAGAAAAAAACACTCAAACGAACAAGACGATTCAAATTCAGATTTTAGAATCAACCAAAAATAACATTATATCACACTCCATGACAATTTAATATTTTTATTTTCTAGTGATGGCAATTATTTATTTTCTTGTGATGACATTAGTTTATTTTTTTTCTACTGATGACAGTTGGTTATTTATTTATTTTCTACTGATGGTAACGGTTTATTTATTTATTTTCTAGTGATGATAATGGTATGGAAAAGAAGGGAACTCCATTACAATTCACTGAAGAGCCTTTAAGTTACGAAGATGATGACAGTCTTGCAGAATATGGTGATGGAGAGGATATGGGAAAATTTAATGAAGACGGTTCTTTCATTGGTGTATATATGGACAAGAAACAACCAGCGCCACCTGTGCGAAACGGAAACGAAACCCAGATTTAATTAATCTAACCTCAGTGCTATAGACTATAATGTTACTATATATACCATGACCTTATGACCTTCATTCAATCGCTGCCTTGCTCATTTCTATATATGAATCAAATGTTGATGACATCGGATCATTTCCAGGATATAGATTATATATTGGAAACATTAACAATGGAAATATTTTGTGGAAAAATGGGCTTAGTCTATTTATTTTCAAAATGGACTGGTCTTTAAGAAAATCTGGCTGATATTTTCTGAAATAATTGATTGCTTATCAATTAAAAATATCCAAAATACTTGAAGTATCTTTGATACACACAACCAGTATTAATTGATTTTCATGGTTTGTTTATCTCTCATAAAGATTGATTGCTTTATGTACGGCATGTTATAAATATATCCGAGACAAATTGATGGTGAAATACAGTCAATTAGTTCATATGATATATTTGTTGTGACATGTTGTCATGTAATATGTTGTCATAGTATGCCATTTTATGCAGTGTCACAAGATGATATATTGGGAGTGACATCATGTTGTAGTGTTCTGCATTACAAGTTGTCACACTTCGTGACATCTCATACAGTGCTATATTGTGACATGCTATCTTATGTTATGAGATAAATGTCATGCTATAGGTGGATGACATGTCATCCTATGCTGCATCATGATGTATGTCATATCATGCTAAGTTTTCTTGTGACATGTCATGTGACATCATGTTGTCATTTAAGCGTCAAATTAGAATGTGTCACATGTTGTTTACTTGTGACTTGAGGAAGACATGACATTTAAAATGTGTTGTGGTTAAAATTTTATTTTTTTGTGAATTAATATAAGTATATTTTATTTGTATATTAAAGAATTTTAAAATTTGAATTTCAATGTGAAATATCATATATATTTGATAAATTTTCTTTGAATAAATTAACTGTGTATGTAATAATTTCTTGGATAAATCCATTATTGAATTAATATTTATTTGAAAGTAAGAAGAAAAGATGTTTGATACACAAGAGAAGAATAGAATTTGTTTTACTAGGAATCGCTCAAATATTTTGACTAGCTACAACTACATTCTAAGAGAAAACCCATAATTCTCTACATGAAAAGAAGATACTATGAATAATAACATACTTACAAACAAAATATGATCTTAAAACTAAGAGTGACCAGTCATATCCTAGTATTTCTATCTCTCTAAAAATCTTAGCAGTTTCAATTAGCATTTTCATTCTTTTCTGATCTTTTCTTATTTAAGATTATTTGATTGAAATAGGGGAAAATATTGAGTTATTAGTTTTTGATTCAGGAATTCTGATCATTAAAAGTTATTACTAATTTTTTTTGATGCAAAGGTTAAGAAAAAATAAATTGCAATTTTTAGTTGGCTAGTCATTTTGTAAACATTCATAATCAAATTAAGATATGGTATTATTTTTCCAAGCAATTAGTCTGAAAAGTTCAAATTAAGAACTTTACAATTATCTATCATGTTGTATAGTTGAGTATAATGGACATATATTTGAAGGTAGCCATTGCATGAAGTACAGTCCATTTTCGCCTTCACTTTAGCCTACAACTAAGTTAGTTGCTTGGTGTCATTCTGTAGCATATTGGATTAGCAAGACCTGTGTCAATTTTATTTTTCCATTATCTCAATTTATAGATCAATTTTTAAGTGTTTTACACATTAAAAAAAACTATAAAAGTTTACTGCATTTATTGTGTTTATGGTTAAATTCTATGAAATACATGATTTTATTAGCATGAAAATGACTGACAATAAATTCTGCTAAAAAAATTAAGGATATCAAACTGTTGATTTGGTGCTTCATAACAATAAGCTTCATCTTTGTATGATGTAATGAATTTATAAGTTTACCTATATGATTTACATAATTGGTATTCACATTAGTATATCTAATATGTTATTAAATCCCATTAAGAAGGAATAATTTTTGGGTGGTCATATTGGTAAAAGAAATTGCTGTTGTATGGGATATAAAATTCATGTAAGATAAACAAAATGTGTGAATGTTTTAGTTACGTTGTGTTAGTGCTATTTACATTTAGCCCAGATTTAGTTTTAGTTTAGTCGCTATAAAACTCATTTGATCAAGACAAAAGCAGTAGCATTGTTTGTGTTTGGCTTTAGTATATGAAATAACTTTATCAACAAAAATCTTGTGTGTGTGTGTGAGACTTAAGTATAAGTGTAGATATTTTGTTTGTAAAGTTTTGTATCTTAAAAATGAGCTCATTATACAATCGAAATTGCAAATGTAACATCAATTTTTTTACGCAACATGTCGCTCATCTGTTTATTGACATCTATTTTCACTTTTATCAGACCTATTAATCTAACTTAGTTAATATTAGTACAAGTTTCAATTTCATGGTCAACATTTTAATTTTGTGACATTTTCTTTTTTCAATAGTCATTGATTTACATATTTTTGTATGTATATTGAATTCAATTTCTTGCGATATCATGCGCCACAAATTTGAAAAAAAAGGCGCCTTTATCAACATATGAAAAATCCTATGATTATGGAGTCATAAGGATACCAAAGTGTGAAAATAGTACTGCCAAGTTTCATTACAATTTATACATTTTGACCTATACTTCATCTCATAAAGACTGTCTTTATATGTTGATAAATTATAGTATAGAATTAAATAAAAATATATTCTTGTATATAGTGTATATAAATTAGCGATTCAGAATTCGCCACCATTTTTGTCTGCATCTAAAGAAGTTATTTTGATGTAGAAAACGTGGTTGAGAATTCTGCAATTGCATTTGTTATTCCACAAACGACTAATAATATGCCCTCCGTGTATATAATTTATCAACAAATTTATTTATTTTTGTTTTTTTTTATACACGTGCGAAAGGTGTTAGTCTTGTGGTAATTTTTTCGTCATTTTTATTCATATATATATATATATAGATTCTATTTACGCTTAGGTTTTTTTTTGTGAATTTCATTGTATCATGATTTTTTTACGTGTACCAATTTAATCATTTCGACATTCCTTACAGTTGTATTTGAAGTAAAATTAGAAATTAATAGTTTTGGAAAACCTTCATTAAGAATTTTGGAAAATCTTCATTTACAAATTTTGGAAAATATTCATTTAAAATTTTTGACAAATCTTCATTTACAAATTTTGGAATATCTTCATTCAGAAATTTTAAGATTTGGAAAAATCTTTGTCATTCAAAGTAATGAAATCTCTTTGATATGAAGTTTAGTAACATAGAGGTGAATCATAGAATTTGTGATCTTATTTTAATTAAAATGCCAACTTATGAAATCGTGATGTGATTCAAAATCAATTGGCCTCAGATAGCTTCAGATTTGGCTTCTGTGAATATTTCATAAGCAGCCACCCATACTAATTCTGATAAAGCTTGTCATTTAGTTTTTATTTGTTTTTTTTTAATGATTAACTTTAAAAATAAATTTAGAATTGAAATGCAGAATTTTTTACAATTTGAATAAAAATCATTCCATCAATTTAATAATTAGGCTCATTCCATAAATTTTAAGTGCTGTATGTTTTGTGTATGAACACCCCTCTTGATTATAATATTATCCTCCTTGCATGTAATATGGATTAGTCCATATGACTATAGAGTGGTCTTACATAAGATATGGAAAGGAAAGTATATTTTTGAAATGTTTTTAATCGATTTCATTATGAGTTAGCTTTTATTTGCATTCCATTAATAAAAATAATAATAAGATAAACATTACTAATGCTGTTACAACTCAAACCCGATGTTAGGTTTCAACTGTAATATCTCATTACTGAACCAAATAAATCTGGATGTTGGATGTATTTTTACTAGACCCTTGTATAGTGTAAAATACATCTATTCTTTGAATTAAATTTTATCCATATCTGACATTTGTAAACTATAATAAAACAGTAAATTCGAAATGGTTTTAGAATAATTTTTTTCTTATGTAAATGCAAAATTTTATCTTATTTAGATTCAGTTATTTTGGTTTCTGTACAAATTAAACTGTTGTAATTTGAAATCAGATTAAAATCAATTATATAAATCATAGAATTTGAATATTATATAATTGTAAAATGTTTGGGTTATAAAGTGATTAACTTAAAGAATAAGACTTTAATGTACATTGATAAATTGTCATATTGTCATAGAATCATCCTTCACCATCTTGACAAAACCAAAACACATGAAACGTTCAGACATTTATTTTGTTTACCATATCTTATGTTATCATATTTGTCTGTTATTTTGTCATTCTCCTAAAAGTGTTCAGTTATTGAAATTATTGATTGATTTTTTACACTTCATGAGATCTAACATATATGCATGTCTTGGTGTGCTTGGAATAGCCATGCTTTTATTGGTAGTTTACAGTACACAACTATGAACACCACACATTGATAGAAGTCTGTTAAAATTCAATATTGGGAAATGAATTGAAAACCTGTAATAAAATGAATTGAATTACATCTGATTTAATCTGAAGGGGAAAAAATGTTTGGTTTTGTCAAGAAAGGTTGTATTTTAGTATTAGTTATCATAGGTGTAGAGATTTTTTGCTTGCCACACAAACTAACATTTATATCGGAGGGATCCTTTCCACGTATATTTTATAAATTGTTAAATTCTTTTTATAAATATGTCAAATTAATTGACAATAAAAAATCTCCCTTCTATTTACTTGTGTTTTTCTTTATTTTTATTACTTTATTGTTCTGAAGTACATGTTGGCCACAGTTGTTTCTGTTATCAGGGAGGAGGGGGGGGTTGTTTGGCGAAAGGTCAGCGGGTACGCACTGTGAGGCTGTATCATAAAGCCTGTCATTGAGTCAACTGACGTGGTTTCTAATCCCTGGTTCTGTGTTTTCTCCAAGTCCGCCGGTTTCCTCCCACTGCTAAAGCTAAAGACTCCTACGCACAAGCGAATTATTGAAATAAAATTAAACCATAATATTATGTTAGTCCCAAAATGACCAAGTTTGTGTCAAGTGGAGGTTAAACTGCATTTCTCTCTCCCTCTTTTCTGTTATTGTGCTGGTAAATTGTCTGTTGTTCTCAAATGACACAATATCTCCCTAATTCAACTTCCCCAATGGGGGATTGATAGAATGGCCGAATGGTTAGCGTGTGCATGCTGTATCATAAGATCAATCAATCTCGATTCCCTGTCCAACCTCATGGGTTTTCTCCTGATTTTCCAGTTTCTTCCCAATGCTAAAGACACACAAGAAGATAGGCTGGCACTGCCAGGCAGGATACGCCCACATTTTCGAGAGATGGATAGAGAACAAGCAATATGGAAAGTGATTTTTCCTACATCATTAAGTCCTGTATTTCATACTGTATTGGGAGCAGCCATTTTGTTGGTCAGTTCCAGTCTGATATTCATGAAATTCGAAGTCGACAATGATTATGGTGTGACGGTACACAACCTAGAAATGTGACTTTTCGTCAAAATCGGATAAGAATTGTGACCTGTACAGAGTCAACAACCATGATATACCATATCTTTACACTATTCGCGTACAAACGGCGACCATTTCGTCCGGCAATTTTGGTACCATTTTCACGAAATTCGAATAATTCAGGAAGTTACGATCCGATATGCGCAAATACCGAAAGGAACCAAGATCTTTGGGTTATAACCAGGCATTTCAAGTTTCATCAAAATCGAATTAAAATTGTGACCTTTACAGGGTCCACAACCTTGATATACCATTTTTTAACAGTATTCACGTACAAACGGTGGCCATTTTGTATGGCAATTTTGGTCCGATTTTCCCGAAATTCGAACTCAACCTTCCTTACGGTGTAACGGTAATATAATCAAGCGTTTTTTTAAATCAGATAATAATTGTGACCTCCAAGCTAAAAAAAAAGGCGATTTTTTCGTATAATCAGGGTCCATAATTCAGGAAGTTACGATCCGATATGCGCAAATATCGAAAGGAAGCAAGATCTTTGGGTTATAACCTTGAATTTCAAGTTTCATCACAATCGAATCAAAATTGTGACCTCCACAGGGTCCACAACCTTGATATACCATTTTTTAACAGTATTCGCGTACAAACGGCGGCCATTTTGTATGGCAATTTTCGTCCGATTTTCCCGAAATTCGAACTCAACCTCCCTTAGGGTGTAACGGTGATATAATCAAACGTTTTTTTAAATCGAATAATAATTGTGACCTCCAAGCTAAAAAAAAGATAGGCTGGCACTGCCAGGCAGGATACGCCCACATTTTCGAGAGATGGATAGAGAACGAACAATACGGAAAGTGATTTTTCCTACATCATTAAGTCCTGTATTTCATACTGTATTGGGAGCAGCCATTTTGTTGGTCAGTTCCAGTCTGATATTCATGAAATTCGAAGTCGACAATGATTACGGTGTGACGGTACACAACCTAGAAATGTGACTTTTCGTCAAAATCGGATAAGAATTGTGACCTGTACAGAGTCAACAACCATGATATACCATATCTTTACACTATTCGCGTACAAACGGCGACCATTTCGTCCGGCAATTTTGGTACCATTTTCACGAAATTCGAATAATTCAGGAAGTTACGATCCGATATGCGCAAATACCGAAAGGAACCAAGATCTTTGGGTTATAACCATGCATTTCAAGTTTCATCAAAATCGAATTAAAATTGTGACCTTTACAGGGTCCACAACCTTGATATACCATTTTTTAACAGTATTCACGTACAAACGGTGGCCATTTTGTATGGCAATTTTGGTCTGATTTTCCCGAAATTCGAACTCAACCTTCCTTACGGTGTAACGGTAATATAATCAAACGTTTTTTTAAATCGGATAATAATTGTGACCTCCAAGCTAAAAAAAGAGGCGATTTTGCGTATAATCAGGGGCCATAATTCAGGTAGTTACGATCCGATATGCGCAAATATCGAAAAGAAGCAAGATCTTTGGGTCATAACCTTGAATTTCAAGTTTCATCACAATCGACTCAAAATGTGACCTCCACAGGGTCCACAACCTTGATATACCATTTTTTAACAGTATTTGCGTACAAACGGCGGCCATTTTGTATGGCAATTTTCGTCCGATTTTCCCGAAATTCGAACTCAACCTTCCTTAGGGTGTAACGGTGATATAATCAAACGTTTTTTTAAATCGAATAATAATTGTGACCTCCAAGCTAAAAAAAAGGCGATTTTGCGTATAATCAGGGGCCATAATTCAGGAAGTTACGATCCGATATGCGCAAATATCGAAAGGAAGCAAGATCTTTGGGTTATAACCATGAATTTCAAGTTTCATCAAAATCGAATCAAAATTGTGACCTCCACAGGGTCCACAACCTTGATATACCATTTTTTAACAGTATTCGCGTACTAACGGCGGCCATTTTGTATGGCAATTTTCGTCCGATTTTCCCGAAATTCGAACTCAACCTTCCTTAGGGTGTAACGGTGATATAATCAAACGGTTTTTTAAATCAAATAATAATTGTGACCTCCAGAGGGACCACAAGCTAAAAAGGGTGATTTTTCGGACAATCAGGGGCCATAATTCAGGAAATTACATTCCGATAGCCGCAAATATCGAAAGGAACCAAGATCTTTGGGTTACAAACATGCATGTCAAGTTTCATCAAAATCGGTTCAAAATTGTGACCTCTATAGGGTCCACAAGCTAAAAACGTGATTTTTCGTACAATCAGGGGCTATAATCCATGAAGTTTTGATCCGATACATGCCAATATCGAAAGGAACCGAGATCTTTTGGGGATAAACCTATATTTCAAGTTTCGTCAAAATCGGATAAGAATTGTGACCTGTAGAGAGTCCACAAACAAATTGTGGACGGACGGACGTCCGGACGGACAGGGGCGACGACATAATACGTCCACATGAAAATGTGGGCGTATAAAAAGGAGATTTTGCATATAATCAGGGGCCATAATTCAGGAAGTTACGATCCGATATGCGCAAATATCGAAAGGAAGCATGATCTTTGGGTTATAACCTTGAATTTCAAGTTTCATCACAATCGAATCAAAATTGTGACCTCCACAGGGTCCACAACCTTGATATACCATTTTTTAACAGTATTCGCGTACAAACGGCGGCCATTTTGTATGGCAATTTTCGTCCGATTTTCCCGAAATTCGAACTCAACCTTCCTTAGGGTGTAACGGTGATATAATCAAACGTTTTTTTAAATCGAATAATAATTGTGACCTCCAAGCTAAAAAAAAGATAGGCTGGCACTGCCAGGCAGGATACGCCCACATTTTCGAGAGATAGACAGAGAACAAGCAATACCGAAAGTGATTTTTCCTACATCTTTAAGTCCTGTATTTCATACTGTATTGGGAGCAGCCATTTAGTTGGTCAGTTCCAGTCTGATATTAATGAAATTCGAAACCGACAATGATTATGGTGTGACGGTACACAACCTAGAAATGTGACTTTTCGTCAAAATCGGATAAGAATTGTGACCTGTAGAGAGTCCACAACCATGATATACCATATTTTTACACTATTCGCGTACAAACGGCGACCATTTCGTCCGTCAATTTTGGTACGATTTTCACGAAATTAGAACTCAACCTTCCTCATCAAAATCAAATTAAAATTGTGACCTATACAGGGTCCACAACCATGATAAATCATTTTTTTAACAGTATTCGCGTACAAACGGCGGCCATTTTGTCTGTCAATTTTGGTCCGATTTTCCCGAAATTCAAACCCAACCTTCCTTACAGTGTAACGGTGATATAATCAAACGTTTTTTTTTAAATGGGATAATAATTGTGACCTCCAGAGGGACCACAAGCTAAAGAAAGGGGGATTTTGCGTATAACCAGGGGCCATAATTCAGGAAGTTACGATCCGATATGCGCAAATATCGAAAGGAAGCAAGATCTTTTGGTTATAACCATGAATTTCAAGTTTCATCAAAATCGAATCAAAATTGTGACCTCCACAGGGTCCACAACATGGATATACCATTTTTTAACAGTATTCGCGTACAAACGGCGGCCATTTTGTATGGCAATTTTCGTCCGATTTTCACGAAATTCGAACTCAACCTTCCTTAGGGTGTAACGGTGATATAATAAAACGGTTTTTTAAATCGAATAATAATTGTGACCTCCAGAGGGACCACAAGCTAAAAAGGGTGATTTTTCGGACAATCAGGGGCCATAATTCAGGAAATTACATTACGATAGCCGCAAATATCGAAAGGAACCAAGATCTTTGGGTTACAAACATGCATGTCAAGTTTCATCAAAATCGGTTCAAAATTGTGACCTCTATAGGGTCCACAAGCTAAAAACGTGATTTTTCGTACAATCAGGGGCCATAATCCATGAAGTTTTGATCCGATACATGCCAATATCGAAAGCAGCCGAGATCTTTTGGGGATAAACCTATATTTCAAGTTTCGTCAAAATCGGATAAGAATTGTGACCTGTAGAGAGTCCACAAACAAATTGTGGACGGACGGACGTCCGGACGGACGTCCAGACGGACGGACGGACGGACGTCCAGACGGACAGGGGCGACGACATAATACGTCCACATGAAAATGTGGGCGTATAAAAAGGCGATTTTGCATATAATCAGGGGCCATAATTCAGGAAGTTACGATCCGATATGCGCAAATATCGAAAGGAAGCAAGATCTTTGGGTTATAACCTTGAATTTCAAGTTTCATCACAATCGAATCAAAATTGTGACCTCCACAGGGTCCACAACCTTGATATACCATTTTTTAACAGTATTCGCGTACAAACGGCGGCCATTTTGTATGGCAATTTTCGTCCGATTTTCCCGAAATTCGAACTCAACCTCCCTTAGGGTGTAACGGTGATATAATCAAACGTTTTTTTAAATCGAATAATAATTGTCACCTCCAAGCTAAAAAAAAAAAGGCGATTTTGCATATAATCAGGGGCCATAATTCAGGAAGTTACGATCCGATATGCGCAAATATCGAAAGGAAGCAAGATCTTTGGGTTATAACCATGAATTTCAAGTTTCATCAAAATCGAATCAAAATTGTGACCTCCACAGGGTCCACAACCTTGATATACCATTTTTTAACAGTATTCGCGTACTAACGGCGGCCATTTTGTATGGCAATTTTCGTCCGATTTTCCCGAAATTCGAACTCAACCTTCCTTAGGGTGTAACGGTGATATAATCAAACGGTTTTTTAAATCGAATAATAATTGTGACCTCCAGAGGGACCACAAGCTAAAAAGGGTGATTTTTCGGACAATCACGGGCCATAATTCAGGAAATTACATTCCGATAGCCGCAAATATCGAAACGAACCAAGATCTTTGGGTTACAAACATGCATGTCAAGTTTCATCAAAATCGGTTCAAAATTGTGACCTCTATAGGGTCCACAAGCTAAAAACGTGATTTTTCGTACAATCAGGGGCCATAATCCATGAAGTTTTGATCCGATACATGCCAATATCGAAAGGAACCGAGATCTTTTGGGGATAAACCTATATTTCAAGTTTCGTCAAAATCGGATAAGAATTGTGACCTGTAGAGAGTCCACAAACAAATTGTGGACAGACGTCCGGACGGACAGGGGCGACGACATAATACGTCCACATGAAAATGTGGGCGTATAAAAATTATTAAAATAAAATTGAACCATGTGCTTGTCCCGAAATGACCTAGTTTGTGTCCAGTGGACGTTAAACCCCATATCTAACACCAATCGTCCACCAGGGCTATTTATTGACCATGATGCACACCACTCGTAAAGTATTTGAAATTCAGATATAATATGTTCCCACACTGGCTAGAATTCTTTCATCAGAGTTAAAAATAAAGTTGTTACTGTATTTTAAATATTGGCATAATTTGTTGGATGATAAAATGTTTTTGTGGAAAATCTTACGTCTATATAAGCCAACGGTACACATAGACTTGGGTAGTTTCCAGTTTCTGTATATCGGTTATATTTCCCAGAAAGATATATCCCCCGCAATACGATATCCTTCAACAAATTCAGTGCAAAAATAACACTTATGTTACCGGAACAATGTTCAAGTTTGAAGTAGTCGTAAGTGTCATAGATTGCTTATTGTTAATCCAATTACTTTATGAACGGATACAATACGCAAATACCGGTAGTACTATACAAGTTTATTTAGTTTCACTACACCAAACCAAACAGTTGAACTTCTAAATTTAAAAAAAGACCCAAATCTTCACAATAACCAGCTTTAACGGGGGTATAGTGGTGCTCGTTATTGTCATGGGCGTATTATTTCATCTGGTTGACAAAATAAAAGGTGCCGAAATCGAATAAAACACTAAATTTTCTTTCTTTTAATTTTAATACCACGACTTTGTACTGAATTGACTATGGATGAAAACATTTAGACTGGAGCCATTCTATTTCGTGCGATATTTTCGGGCATCGATTATTATTTGTGAATGCAGATGCAACAGTCTGGTGGCTGGAATTCAGGTCGGCATAGAGTGAGATGTCGGTAACAAAATAGTAAGTGGACAACTCTGAAATTGCTTAACTCACGGACTTAATAGCAGAAAGACGCATTTGCGGGGGTTACATTTTCAAAGTGTTTGCGGGGAGGGCGAAGCCCCTAAACCCCGCGACGAATGATTGGTTGTTTGGGATTCAGGTCAGCCATCTAAAATAGGCTGAAATTGCTGTATTCACTTGCTGGAGTAGCAGGAAAGCGGGTTTGTGGCAGTTAAATTTTCTCCGTCGACTGTAAACGATTGATTTATGACCAGGTAGTATTACGTCCATATATGACCAGGTAGTATTTAATACAGCCATTCACCCAGTATTAGAATTTAGACTGACACCACAACTTGGCTCCAAGATGGATTATCTAGTCAGTTCTCCATGACCAGCTGCTAGGATAGAGATTAGAGACAATAGTAGTAATGAGATAATCCATCTATAAACACATAATCAAGGCCATGGAGTCACCTCAGCAAATGGATGAATGGATGTCAATTAAATACTACCCCGTACTAACAACTATAAAATATTATTAAGTTTAAATATATATATAATTGTTTATTGTTACTAAGCAACCTCTAATGTTATATTAGAGGAATGATTGTAGATTTGGGACAGTTGACCACAGGCAGGCAGTAGGACATACTGAAGGGCAGGTCTCTGATAAGTTATTTCTTAGATGCTGTTCCTTATTAAGTCACCTAGCCTGTGGGTCAATAGTGTGTATATATTATTATTGTTAATAGTGTTACAGAATATAAGTTATACCAAGAACAAGTGAGTTGTTGAGTTATTAGATGTTCAATCTGACACCCCCAGCTAGATTGAGCATATAACCCATCATCCGAAGGCTGGCTATAAGCGAGGTCCATAAACCCCGGATGATATATGGTGGAGATAAGGAAAGAGATCTGATTTTTTTTATGTTTGTTTAAACACATGTTATATTGGCTTACATTGAGGTATATAGAGTCAAATGGCCTAGCTAACCAAATGATTCAACATACAGAACTGCTTATATATCATTGGTGACGATCAGTGCTATATAAGTACTATAACAAAATTTAATTTCTGTATAAGACAACATCGATCTCAGTCCTTCAAACAACTGCCCATGAGCAACTCGTTCCACTTATAAGAATAAACCAAAAGAGGGTTCAGAAGATACATGAGATGAGAACATGAGTCCAAAATTGAGAAAGCTATATTTATCTGATATGGAGGCTATTGTGGTAATTGACATCACACCTATTTTACTGGTGATCAATGATGCACATTCCTATATATATATATTTTTTAATTGAATATATGGTCATAATATTAGTGTTCATACTTTACTTATTATATTATATTATTATAATGCTATTGTGTTAATATACATCACACCTATTTTACTGGTGATCATGATGAACAGTCTTATATTTTTTATATGTGTTCACAATATCAGTGTTCAGACTTCACAATTACTATAATATATTATTATAATGCCATATATATAATCGTAACGTGTCATTCTAATTTTTAAGGCAGATTTTAATAATGCCTAACAAGTGACTAATGATCGAATAGCAGCAGAAATTGGAAGAATAATCCTTTATTGTCTGACAGGCAAAACAAGATCAGAATAGAGCTGTACAGCATAGAGATAGTAATTATTACACATGTATATGCATTTATGAAGCATGGCACATTTTTGTTTTCTTCTTGTTTTTTTGTTTTTTTTTAAATTGAACGGTAATCGTTTATGCCTACTTAATGCATTTTATGTTTTTTTTATTTAAATTATTACGTTGTCATTTTTATGAATCCTTTACTAACTACTGTAGGATATGTTTTTATGTCTTAAATATTGAATATTATATGAGGATCCTTGAGTTTCATGTCAAAATAACAACATCAATATCCATTTAAATTGATAAATATTGAACTCTGATTCATCTTTGGAAAATTGAATATTATGAAAAATGTTGAGTTAAAAACTTAAGAACATTGTCTTGAGTGTCGGGTCGACACTTAAATAGGGGGCGTCCATATATGACCAGGTAGTATTTAATACAGCCATTCACCCAGTATTAGAATTTAGACTGACACCACAACTTGGCTCCAAGATGGATTATCTAGTCAGTTCTCCATGACCAGCTGCTAGGATAGAGATTAGAGACAATAGTAGTAATGAGATAATCCATCTATAAACACATAATCAAGGCCATGGAGTCACCTCAGCAAATGGATGAATGGATGTCAATTAAATACTACCCCGTACTAACAACTATAAAATATTATTAAGTTTAAATATATATATAATTGTTTATTGTTACTAAGCAACCTCTAATGTTATATTAGAGGAATGATTGTAGATTTGGGACAGTTGACCACAGGCAGGCAGTAGGACATACTGAAGGGCAGGTCTCTGATAAGTTATTTCTTAGATGCTGTTCCTTATTAAGTCACCTAGCCTGTGGGTCAATAGTGTGTATATATTATTATTGTTAATAGTGTTACAGAATATAAGTTATACCAAGAACAAGTGAGTTGTTGAGTTATTAGATGTTCAATCTGACACCCCCAGCTAGATTGAGCATATAACCCATCATCCGAAGGCTGGCTATAAGCGAGGTCCATAAACCCCGGATGATAGATTGGTGCAGGCGCGGATCCAGGATTTTTTGCAGAGGGGGGGGGGTCTAGGTTTGATAATTGCGCTCAACCGATTAATGGGGGGTTTGGGGGCCCTCCCGCAGAAAAATTTGGTAAATTAGATTCAATTTGTTGCCTTCTGACGAATTTCCGGAAGGTAAATTCCAAAATTTCAGGGGGGGTTGGGATGGCCTAGTGGTCTAGAGTGCCGCGCTTCGACCTCTAGCTGGCCGGTCACCTCTGGCTTGCGGCTGTGGTTTCGAGCCCTGGTGTGAGCGTATGTGGCATGGAGATAGGGGCGCCTTCTCAACCTCCGGGCACTCCGGTTTCCTCCCACGGCTAAAGACCCCTACGCGCAAGCGAATTATTGAAATAAAATTGAAACCATATGTTAGTCCAGAAATGACCTGGTTGTGTTGAGTGGACGTTAAACCCCATTTCTCTCTCTCTCTCCAAAATTTCAGGTCTAAAAATCGCCAATAAAATCGCATAAAAAATTTTCAAAGTCTGAGCAGGGGGGGGGGGGGCCGGACCCCCTGGATCCCCCCCTCTGGATCTGCGATATTAAATCATTTTGGAGTTGCTGTATTCATGGGCTGAAAATGCTGTATTGCACTTGCTGGAGCAGAGGCGGATCCAGTGGGGGGGGAGGGGTGCCCCACCCCTAATTTTCGATAGTGTCCATTTTTACTGCTGAAAGTGCCATTTTTACTGCTGAAAGTGCCTTTTTTACTGCTGAAAGTGCCCTTTTTCAGACCCAAATATGTCCTCTCCAAACGTTAAATAGCTCTTGGAATGTCTACAGATGCAAGAAAATGACGGATAATTGTCTTGGAGGACCCCCTCCCCTCAACCCCCTCCGCCTTTTTTACTGCTGAAAGTGCCCTTTTTCAGACCCAAATATGTCCTCTCCAAACGTTAAATAGCTCTTGGAATGTCTACAGATGCAAGAAAATGACGGATAATTGTCTTGGAGGACCCCCTCCCCTCAACCCCCTCCGCAGTGCCCTCATTTTGCACCCCCCCTCCTTTCAAAATTCCTAGATCCGGCCCTGTGGAGTAGCAGGAAAGCGGGTTTGCGGCAGTTAAATTTTCTCCCGATGATCCCGTCTCTGTCGACTGTAAACGATTGATTGGTTGATTGGAATACGAGTAAGCCACCTAAATTTAGGTGATATTAAACCACTTTGAAGTTGCAGTATTCGTTGGCTGGAATAGAAAGGAAAACGCATTTGGGGCCAACAAATTTTCCAAATAAACTTTTTGGGGCGCGGATGGGGGCGGGGGCTACACGGAAAAGATCGACGCCGCCGTCTGTAACCCGAGATCTTTTCTGGCCTTAAACCCCCCCACCCCCCTTTAAACAGTCATCGAGCCCCTACGCCCATGTTTATGGTACATATATCTCAATAGCACTGTAATCATGAAATTGACAATTTGCAATATGCTTTGCACCCTTAAGATAAGGACAGCGACTTTGACATAACATGAAATGTAATGGTGCTATTTAGTTTCTATATAATATGGTGCAGTATCTAATGATGACACTTACAATTAATAAATATCATATTTATTATGGATGTTACAGAAATATAAATAGATTCTACGATTTCAGGACGGGTACACTGTTTGGTTGAGCTAAAACTAGAACCCCTTCTTGAAAATTGCAGGAAGGTCAAAGTTCACGTGTCCGTATGCCATACAAGCCACACACATGATAGTACCATTGTCAATGGGAAGCATGTGGACGAGGCGTATTTTTGAAGGAAAATGGAAAAAATAACGCTGAAGTCTAAATCGGATGGCGGAAAGCCCTGTTGTTATGGAATGTGTAATAGTGATACACGATACAGACAGCGTGAAGACATGAACGGCGTCTTTTTTATTCCCTTTCCCAAACCGATGACATAGGAGAAAAGATAGGCTGGCACTGCCAGGCAGGATACGCCCACATTTTCGAGAGATGGACAGAGAACAAGCAATACCGAAAGTGATTTTTCCTACATCTTTAAGTCCTGTATTTCATACTGTATTGGGAGCAGCCATTTAGTTGGTCAGTTCCTGTCTGATATTAATGAAATTCGAAACCGACAATGATTATGGTTTGACGGTACACAACCTAGAAATGTGACTTTTCATCAAAATCGGATAAGAATTGTGACCTGTAGAGAGTCCACAACCATGATATACCATATTTTTACACTATTCGCGTACAAACGGCGACCATTTCATCCGGCAATTTTGGTACGATTTTCACGAAATTAGAACTCAACCTTCCTCATCAAAATCGAATTAAAATTGTGACCTATACAGGGTCCACAACCATAACATATCATTTTTTTAACAGTATTCGCGTACTAACGACGGCCATTTTGTCTGTCAATTTTGGTCCGATTTTCCCGAAATTCAACCTCAACCTTCCTTACAGTGTAACAGTGATATCATCAAACGTTTTTTTAAATTGGATAATAATTGTGACCTCCAGAAGGACCACAAGCTAAAGAAAGGGGGATTTTGCGTATAACCAGGGTCCATAATTCAGGAAGTTACGATCCGATATGCGCAAATATCGAAAGGAACCAAGATCTTTGGGTTATAACCATGAATTTCAAGGTTCATTAAAATCAAATTAAAATTGTGACCTCTACAGGGTCCACAACCTTGATATACCATTTTTTAACAGTATTCGCGTACAAACGGCGGCCATTTTGTATGGCAATTTTGGTCTGATTTTCCGAAATTCTAACCCAACCTTCCTTACGGTGTAACGGTGATATGATCAAACATTTTTTTAAATCGGATAATAATTGTGACCTCCAAGCTAAAAAAAAAGGCGATTTTGCGTATAATCAGGGACCATAATTCAGGAAGTTACGATCTGATATGCGCAAATATCGAAAGGAAGCAAGATCTTTGGGCTATAACCATGAATTTCAAGTTTCATCAAAATTGAATCAAAATTGTGACCTCCACAGGGTCCACAACTTTGATATACCATTTTTTAACAGTATTTGCGTACAAATGGCGGCCATTTTGTATGGCAATTTCCGTTCGATTTTCCTGAAATTCGAACTCAACCTTCTTTAGGATGTAACGGTGATATAATCAAACGTTTTTTTTAAATCGAATAATAATTGTGACCTCCAGAGCGACCACAAGCTAAAAAGGGTGATTTTTCGGACAATCAGGGGCCATAATTCAGGAAATTACATTCCGATAGCCGCAAATATCGAAACGAACCAAGATCTTTGGGTTACAAACATGCATGTCAAGTTTCATCAAAATCGGTTCAAAATTGTGACCTCTATAGGGTCCACAAGCTAAAAACGTGATTTTTCGTACAATCAGGGGCCATAATCCATGAAGTTTTGATCCGATATATGCCAATATCGAAAGCAGCCAAGATCTTTTGGGGTTAAACCTATATTTCGAATTTCGTCAAAATCGGATAAGAATTGTGACCTGTAGAGAGTCCACAAACAAATTGTGGACGGACGGACAGGGGCGACGACATAATACGTCCACATGAAAATGTGGGCGTATAAAAATGTCAACGATGGATAAAGGCGTGTGGAAGATCGGAAGAAACATTAAACGTTACAAAAATTAAACGCTGTACATATATACTATTCAAAAAAAGTAGGGGATATTTGATTTTTAAGTGTTATTAAAATCACCTAATGAAACTGACGAAGAAACAAATGACAAAATGAAATGAAGTTCACATTCATCGATTTATTCCAAATGATCGTTAGACTAAGTAAGGCACAGACTGACCATTATAAGGGTAAAATGATACCCGGGGTCAAACAGCAAAGATACCACAGTATCACAACAAAGTCAGTAACGGATAAATCCTCCTCTGTTTGCCAACTAAGCATTAATCCGACGTGGCATACTCCTAATGAGACGTCTAAGGTCATTTTGGTCCAGATTGTCCCATTCCTGTTGCAACGCAGCAGCAAATTCTTGGACATTGGCAGGACGTTGTTGACGTTGACGTAACCATGTCCCAGACATGCTCGATGGGGGAAAGGTCGGGACTCAGTGCTGGCCAAGGTAATGTGGTGATGTTCTGTTGTTGGAGGTAACCTGTAACGATCCTGGCCCTGTGACATCTTGCGTTGTCATCCTGGAAGATGAAACGGCGGCCATGACGTCGTGCGAACGGCACAACATGGACTGCCAAGATGTTGTCCCGGTAGTACTGGCCTGTAACACGCCCTGCAACAACATGTAAAGCCGTTCTTCCAGCAACAGTGATGCCTCCCCACACCATAACAGAACCACCCCCAAATCGATCATGTCTGATGACGTTAACGTCTTGGAAGCGCTCGTTTCGACGACGCCACACCCTCCTACGTCTGTCCAAAAAATCAACAGTGAACCTTGACTCATCTGAAAACATCACATTGCTCCAGTGTCGATTATCCCAGTGTTGACGATCCCTACACCAACGACGTCTTGCCTGAATGTGATGATCTCTCAAACAAGGGATCACGCGAGGACGTCGGGCGCGAAGGTGACCCCTATGCAGTCGATTCCGAATCGTCTGGCCACTCACTCTCACACCAGTGCCTGTTTGAAGACGAGCGCTGATCTGATTTGCTGTGATGACACGATTTCTCAAGGCCAAGGTACGGATAAATCGATCCTTGGCTTGAGTTGTCGCCCTTGGTCGACCTGAGCGTGGTCTGTTCTGCACAGATTGTGTATCACGGTATCTGGACCATAGCCTGCTTTTGACAGACTGAGAAACATTCATTCTTTGTCCGCGCCACAACCCCCTGTGTTGTGCCGATCTTTAGCATGCCAAGGGCACGTAACCTTTCATTTTGGGTAAGCCGACGCATATCAAAATTTGTTTTCTGGTCACTAAAACAATTAAAGTGATGTTTCCACCCTGGAATTCAATGCCACAATGACTGTAACATTCAAAGTCAGAGTCGTGCAAATCTTGGGTTGGACCCCCATGATGATCCCAATTTTAGAATTCACCTTCCGGAAATACGTCAGAATGAACCCAATTCAATCTTATTTACCAAATTAATCGGTTGAGCGCAATTAGTTAAGCAATTATCAAACCTAGACCCCCCCCTCCCCTGCAAAAAATCCTGGATCCGCGCCTGCTTTGCCCCCATTAACAATTTTGGGCTAGCTACGGGCCTAAATACCCGTGTGAGGCGAACTATATTTTAGAGTGTATGTTTCTTTCGTGGGATTCCTTTTCTTGTTGGTGAACATCTTGTAATTACCAGCGGCTACCAGGCAGGAATACGGTCACATTTTGCAAGAGATAGAGAACAAGCTAAACAAAAAGCGATTTTTGATAATCTTTGTCATTATATTGTTACATTATGTATACAGTAAAGTTTATGTATTGATATTTTTTCAGTTGAGTCGTTTTAAGCGAAAGAGGAAGCCACCAACACCAAGGGCAAAAAATGTAAAAATCCAAAGGCGAGAAGTAATAGCAGCAGAATGTTTGCTAGAATTGTTAATGTGCATGCAGAAAACGGAATCAAGTGCCGAGGTGTGTTGAAATATGTGAATATTAAAAGTTAATACTTAACACACAAGATGATTAAACGATGCAAATGTTTGCTTATTTTATTATATAAATATTTTATTCATTTGTTCAGCAGATTACCAATGATATTTCTAATGGACTAGGTCATTTCGGGACTAATTAATTTTATTTCAATAATTCGCTTGCGCTTAGGGGTCTTTAGCAGTGGGAGGAAACCGGAGTGCCTGGAGGAATCAATACATTGGTAATAATATTACTGTAGCTGTTATCCTATTGTCTGCTGCTAATTAGGATTTAACTTCTGTAAAATGGCTCCTTAATTATAAATATCTTAGAGATTTATCTATTTTGTCAGGCAATTGGGTTATTTCTGGTTAAGGTTAAATCGGAAAACCCAAGTGAACAAGATTTCCTCTGTTTGTTCATTCTCTTCAAAACCTTTCAGCAAAGAAGAGTTCTTGTAACTTTTTCAAATTTGCTGCTCTAAATTCTCCTCCTCATCCTCCTTTCATACCCATATGGCTAGATCGTTCAGCTCTGAACGTAGGTCTCATTACACTCGCCAGTACTACGTTCAGGTCTCGTGCCATTCAATACATGTCGAAATACATGAGCTTTGTGTCATGGTTTTGAGTTTTTGTACCACCTTGAGTTTTTGTTCCCCGTTGCAAATGGCAAAAAATCATAATCTTAATGCTTAACGAGTGTCAAACATATACCATACGGGCAGATGCTACAAATTGATTCTATAGCATATTCCAAACAGCGAAAATATTACCCAGTGGCGCTGGGAGTGACTGCCACCCCACCCTCTCCCCCGCATACACACATATGTAATAAGTATTATTTTTTGGCGGCCTGGACAGGATCTTGTTCCTCATGCAAAATCATAGATCACCATACCCTTGTTCATAAAATGTAAACCTTAAAGGCAACTTGTTGAACATGTACACCAGAAAGTCTCAAAATACATTTATTATGCATGACTCTGTACATTATTAGCAAGCAGCATGTAAAAAAAAGAATTCTGTTGAATTCCTAGAGCAGTAGGCATAAAAGACAGCTCAAAATAAATAATGATCCTTGGACTGAACAAATGGAACCATGGAAAATAGATATTACATGTTCATGTACTGGATATCTGAATCTTATATTAAGATGTTAAGGCCAATTCTTTTCATTTCCTTTTCCACACCCTATTATCAGAATATAACTTCAAACCAATTTTTGAAGACAATGCCATTAACTATGCTTCAGAATTTTAATTGAAAAATTTCTTTGTCTTTTTACAATCTCGACAGCCAATTGGACAAGTTGACACAGAGAGGTGATGAAATCTTAAAATAAATCTGGACATGACTCTTGTGATAAAACAGTTGTCTTGTCAATGGCTTCTTTAGTTGCAGAAAGAACCCATTTTAATTCTCCAAGAGGGTTGGGTCAGTGGATCCAGATGATAATGATAAAATAATTTAATATGACTCATGCTTTATTATCTCAAGGGAAAATTCCAACAAAATTCTGTAAAACAACTGGGAGAATTGTTTAAAAGATAGGCTGGCACTGCCAGGCAGGATACGCCCACATTTTCGAGAGATGGACAGAGAACAAGCAATACCGAAAGTGATTTTTCCTACATCTTTAAGTCCTGTATTTCATACTGTATTGGGAGCAGCCATTTAGTTGGTCAGTTCCAGTCTGATATTAATGAAATTCGAAACCGACAATGATTATGGTGTGACGGTACACAACCTAGAAATGTGACTTTTCATCAAAATCGGATAAGAATTGTGACCTGTAGAGAGTCCACAATCATGATATACCATATTTTTACACTATTCGCGTACAAACGGCGACCATTTCGTCCGGCAATTTTTGTATGATTTTCACGAAATTAGAACTCAACCTTCCTAATCAAAATCGAATTAAAATTGTGACCTATACAGGGTCCACAACCATGATATACCATTTTTTTAACAGTATTCGCATACAAACAGCGGCCATTTTGTCTGTCAATTTTGGTCCGATTTTCCCGAAATTCAAACTCAACCTTCTTACAGTGTAACGGTGATATAATCAAACGTTTTTTTAAATTGAATAATAATTGTGACCTCCAGAGGGACCACAAGCTAAAGAAAGGGGGATTTTGCGTATAACCAGGGGTCATAATTCAGGAAGTTACGATCCGATATGCGCAAATATCGAAAAAGAACCAAGATCTTTGGGTTATAACCATGAATTTCAAGTTTCATCAAAATCGAATTAAAATTGTGACCTTTACAGGGTCCACAACCTTGATATACCATTTTTTAACAGTATTCGCGTACAAACGGCGGCCATTTTGTATGGCAATTTTGGTCTGATTTTCCCGAAATTCGAACTCAACCTTCCTTACGGTGTAACGGTAATATAATCAAACGTTTTTTTTAAATCAGATAATAATTGTGACCTCCAAGCTAAAAAAAAGGCGATTTTGCGTATAATCAGGGGCCATAATTCAGGAAGTTACGATCCGATATGCGCAAATATCGAAAGGAAGCAAGATCTTTGGGTTATAACCATGAATGTCAAGTTTCATCAAAATCGAATCAAAATTGTGACCTCCACAGGGTCCACAACCTTGATATACCATTTTTTAACAGTATTCGCGTACAAACGGCGGCCATTTTGTATGGCAATTTTCGTCCGATTTTCCCGAAATTCGAACTCAACCTTCCTTAGGGTGTAACGGTGATATAATCAAACGGTTTTTTAAATCGAATAATAATTGTGACCTCCAAGCTAAAAAAAAGGCGATTTTTCGTATAATCAGGGGCCATAATTCAGGAAGTTACGATCCGATATGCGCAAATATTGAAAGGAAGCAAGATCTTTGGGTTATAACCATGAATTTCAAGTTTCATCAAAATCGAATCAAAATTGTGACCTCCACAGGGTCCACAACCTTGATATATCATTTTTTAACTGTCTTCGCGTACAAACGGCGGCCATTTTGTATGGCAATTTTCGTCCGATTTTCCCGAAATTCGAACTCAACCTTCCTTAGGGTGTAACGGTGATATAATCAAACGGTTTTTTAAATCGAATAATAATTGTGACCTCCAGAGGGACCACAAGCTAAAAAGGGTGATTTTTCGGACAATCAGGGGCCATAATCCAGGAAATTACATTCCGATAGCCGCAAATATCGAAAGGAACCAAGATCTTTGGGTTACAAACATGCATGTCAAGTTTCATCAAAATCGGTTCAAAATTGTGACCTCTATAGGGTCCACAAGCTAAAAACGTGATTTTTCGTACAATCAGGGGCCATAATCCATGAAGTTTTGATCCGATACATGCCAATATCGAAAGCAGCCGAGATCTTTTGGGGATAAACCTATATTTCAAGTTTCGTCAAAATCGGATAAGAATTGTGACCTGTAGAGAGTCCACAAACAAATTGTGGACGGACGGACGGACGTCCGGACGGACAGGGGCGACGACATAATACGTCCACATGAAAATGTGGGCGTATAAAAATGTAGAAGTGTTTTGTTCAGTGTACAATACATGTACATGTAAAAAAGAAAATTTTATAATAATGCTTTGTCTTTATAGTACCTTAAAGTGTACATGCATAAACTGTGTTGACTTTTGGTACAGTAATAAGATAAAAAACAATTAAACTGAAGTTATTAAATTGTAATGGAATTATGACACCATATCATCCCAATCCATTGTTTAGATTTGGCTTAAATCTGAGTTTTATATACTAGTGTTAAAATTTTGTGTTTCTGCTTATTCCTGACTGGATTGGGATTTTCTTATTGAATATGTTAGTCTTACACTAAAGGCTAATGAATATCACTGTAGAAGAGAACCAATCAAAATATCATCAAGTGACAATCCTCTCTTACTGAGACCACTTAACAATCATGGAGATTTAATAAGAGTTGTCGTAGTAACTGATAAATCTTATGAACCACCATTTTTGTAATTGCCCAATTTTCTGACCAGTTCTCCTGGAAAATGTTTTAGATTTGTTTTAGTACACTATAATTTAATATAATTACACTTGTCCGAAGTGTACCCTGCGGCAAATCACTAAAACAATGTCAATCTTTACCTCCAAAGCTTTTCAGAGGAATTTTCAAATGATTTTGTCAGCTGTTCTGAAATACATTTTGATCAAATTTGCTAATTTCTAGTGTCATTATTGATTTAAAAGCTTTTAAAAGAAATTATGAATTACAATAATGGGATCTGGATTTTAGACAATATTAGTTCATGTTAAATTCTTATGAACTCTGTACATGTACTTCATATGAACTCTGTACTCTTGCATGTTTTTGTGCTGACAGTAGAACACAAGCTGGGTGACATTCTGGATCTATCTATACATATATATTGAAGACAGACTGTTATCCAACAAAACAATTTACATGTAACATACAGAATCTAATGAAATTGGCTAGCCATTTTAAGACTTGCTGGACAAATTTGTGGAAATGAAAATTAAACCTCATATATTTCAAAGAAATATCAATTCTTTATAGCCATGAAACTGTCATGGACTGCTAGCTGGATGAGAGCATATTCACAGCTGGTGAAAAATTGGTAATTAAATCACACAGTATCGCAGCAAATACAGGCCAGCCAGAAATATACTCTTCAAAAAAAGAAACGCACAACCCATTTTTCATCATTTTTTTATTTGAACCAGGTCTTTGTTTCGGTAAATCTTACTTGTTTTTAATGCCATTATGTAAGGATAAAAGAAATTCATTATTGATTTTAAAGGTAGGGTCACTAATTGTGACTCGTCATCCTTTTTGTCGAAATTTTTTGTCGCTTGATTGCACCAAGAAACATGAATTTAACAACTTCGCGAGCTTTTCGCATGGAACCTAAATCTAAGGTCTTTAAAATCCCGGGGTTCTCGGTTTCCAAATCAGTTGCACATGTAAACACTCAAAGACCCAAGTGATGCCACATCCGAATGAAGACCAACGCAACAACGCCATTGGTTGATTACAAGCAGATGTAGCCAGGCTGCTGAATGTTTCCCCTAGTTCCATTTCTCGCCTTTGGGATAGGTACTGACAGCGAAGTTCAACACGTGAACGCCCAAGCTCAGGCCAAGCAAGTGTGGTCCCACTTGTCCTGGGTCGTCACTTCCGGTTACGTCATTGGCATAATTGGTTTTCAACAGCGACCTCTACTTCAGCAGCAATTCCCGGACGGCGTAGAATCCCGTACCAGACAGTAGGCAAATGCCTACGTGAAACCGAATAACGAGGCAGACGTCCCCGTTAGAGCTTCTGTTTTGAAATATGCCGACGCCATGAAATCCAACTTTAATGGGTTCAGGCACTGAGGGTATGGTCACAGCAACACTGGAGAGCAGTTTGGTTCAGCGACGTGTCGCCGTTCTTGTTGCAGCAAGGCGATAGTAGAGCGAGGATATAATGACGACGAAATGTAACGTTGCGTTTCTTTTTTGGGAGAGTATACTTAACATTAGTCTTTGATTGGTTAATTTCATTGCACACTGATTTCCATTATGTTTGTCAGATCTAAATTCTAATGCTATGTCTCGGAACATTAATAATTAAATTTTAAATGAACTGTTGTCCTCTCAGGAATACCTTTTCTTTTAAGGAATTTTAAAAAGTGTTTCACCAGTTTGAAGAGTACCGGTACATGTACCATATACATGTACATGGTTGTCCTTTCTTAAAAGACAGCTACTTAAAATTTGACACCTGGTCAACATTTTGCTTGCAATGTATGTGTTCTTTGAGACAATCAAGTAATATTTTGCTCTAAATTCATTAGCAAAGGTCATTCATAGAGTAATTTATTCAATTTTAAAACATTTATTAAAATTCTATTCATGTGTAGGAGTTTTCATTTTTTGAAAATCCCTTTATCACAAAACTTTCACATGACATGCTTCAAAACTACATGTAATATTAAAAACACTCTATACTTTTATGTTTAGGACCACTTGCGTATAGAACATTTGTTTGTTTACCATATTACGTGAATAATTGTCAATATTCATTATTTACCTGTCAAAAGTCGGCCATGCTTGATTCGCGACTTGAGCTTTTGCTAAGTGTTCTATGATTGGCTACACGCGACCAATCAAATTGGCGTTTAATTATATACGTTCAGCGCTGATCGCACGAGCATTTCGCTGGTAAGAGGGTATATAAGCAGCCGAATTCATCATTTGCATTTTTGTCTGCGATATCACTTCTGTGGAAGCGGACGTTAAAACACCAGGTAGTAGTAGTAGTAGTCGCTTGCATTTGTACCGCGGCCCGGGATGAATTTTGGTACGGGAAAAAGTAACTTTTCCGCCATGCTAATAGATTATATTATTTACTTTAGGGATTTATTTGTCGATGATTTAAGAAGTATTGAAACGTCGTGATCTGGTTAGGTTTAAGTTTGGAATTTTTCACGCTCATATTCGTTTAGCATTTAAAGTGGCTTTCGCATTTTCTAATATTACTGCGCCTTCGGTTCGAATAGACCTTTTCACGGTTAATGACGCCATCTTGGATAGGGGGCAACGTCACGCATTGTTTACTTCCGGATAACTGTTTAGCGCGAAATTCGTTCTCGTTTAGCAGACGCAATCCGAGAAGGTTTTTAACAATTTTTTGACGGACGATGTAGAAAATTTCCATACTGAAAAAAGGTAAACAATTTTATATTATTAAAATGTCTAGTATTGCACTATTAATATTAATCCACCGAGTCACGACGAGTGCTATTTATAGCAGGTGCGCATGGTATGACGGTAAAAGTAAAAGTCGGTCAGTGTGTCACAAATGTCAAAATCATTCACGATACTTCATATCTACTTGTAGGCTAGCCAACACTATTTAAACAATTTTATTATATTAAAATATCGAGAACATCCCTCCAACACCACCCATCCTCAGAGTCAGGATGATTAATATAGAGTTATATATAATATAGCAGGTGCCCGTGGGTAAAAAATAAAGTTAAGAAATAGGCCTAGTCGGTCAGTGGGTCACAACTGTCAAAATCATTCCCGATCGCTTATTATTGTTTACGTTACACGTAGATCTAGTTAGTCTAGGCCTACCCATGAGGTCTTTAATTTTGTTATAAAAATGCATTATGCAGTTGTATTAGCCACAATAAATTTGTTACCTGTATAATATTAATAGGCAGGGCCTACTGGTACATTGACAATTTCTTTTTCAGATGTGTTCAGTTTGGGCCTAAATTTAAAATACACTACCTGGGCTATAACATGTATCAGACTTTATTTATTAATAATTAAACCACCTTTATGTGATGGTATGGTAAGTTCAAGGATTATATTTTTCCTACCTTTTCTGCTGCTATTCTGAGTACTATCCAGAATAAATGGTTTTTTTTTTATATGCAAACAATATCATTTAATTTTAATATTATTAAATCTAGTACTTTTATTATATCCTTCTATTTCTGCGATCTGAAGTAAATGTTGTGTTGTTTTATTAAATACACCCCTACATATGATGTAGTGAAAGCATTACAAAAATTCCTTATGCAGTTGTAGTGGCCACAATAAATTTTTTACCTGTATTTTGGCTTTCTTTTAAAATACTCAATAGGCCTACTGGTACATTGACAATTTCTTTTTCAGATGTGTTCCGTTTGGGCCTAAATTTAAAATACACTACCTGTATGATTGACCGTATTTATTAATAATCAAACCACCTTTATGTGATGGTATGGTAAGTTCAAGGATTATATTTTTCCTTCCTTTTCTGCTGCTATCCGAAATAAATGTTTTTTTTTTAAATGCAAACAATATCATTTAAACATGCATTATGCAAGAGCAAAATCTGCCTATTGTAGGTCTTTCTTTGGGTCTGAAATGTTATAAAAACTATTAATTAGACATTAACTTCTCCAGACCATAATCAGCTCTCGATGTCGAAGCTAGCATGAGATTTTTGTTGGATTGTAGTTCGGTTCGCTGAAATAGTTTCCTTCGTGATTTACGAATAAAAATGGATAATTGAGACTACTGGTTTTGTCAGTAATGATGACCGAGGGCAAGCGAAAATTTCGTTCGCTTAGTTCTAAGTTAATAATGGACCAATTTGACTGATATTTTCAGCAAATTGCCTTTACATTAGCTAGTTTTTAACTACATGTATTGTAGTGAGAACGATCTGCCAACTCGTTATCTAATCTCCCATAATGTATCTTTAATATTATTAAAATATCTAGTACTATTATTATATGCTTCTATATTTCTGCGATCTGAAGTAATGTTGTTTTTTTTTATCAAATAAACGCCTACATATAATTTAATAAAAACATTAAGTAGTAAGCTGTACAAATCATTTAAAATGAAGGCAAGATTTAGATCACGGAATTTCATGAATAATCATTTATATTTGTTTTTACTGATATTTTAAGCTTGTTTATTGTAATAATGTAAATCTATTTTTTCTCTTCAGCTTATAAATGGTTTATAAATATATAATTGATGACAGATACGTCCACCATATTTTTTCTTCGTGAGACTACTACCATTGAAAATTGCAATTTAGTATTAACCATTACCATATTATGCTTATTAACCATTGCTGTACTATACTTTAATAAATATGTTCATGCTAATAAACCATTATTGGATTAGTCTTTAACATATCATGTTTGTTATTATTGCTGTACCATACCTTCATTTATTTTCACACTATTGTTATTATTATAAACCATTGTTGTGATATTCTTCTTTAACATATTATGTTTGTTATTATTGCTGCACCATACTTTCACACTATTGTTATTATTATAAACCACTGTTGTAATAATCTTGTTTAGTAAGCATATTATGTTTGTTATTATTGCTGCAACATACTTTCACACTATTGTTATTATTATAAACCACTGTTGTAATAATCTTGTTTAGTAAGCATATTATGTTTGTTATTATTGCTGCACCATACTTTCACATATTTTGACACTTATTAACCATTTAAGCACCATTATATTAGTCTTTAACATATTAATATTAACCATTTAAGCACCATTATATCAGTCTTTAACATATTAATATTAACTATTAAGCACCATTATATTAGTCTTTAACAGATTAATATTAACCATTTATGCACTATTATATTAATCTTTCACATATTAATATTAACCATTTAAGCACCATTATATTAGTCTTTAACATATTAATATTAACCATTTAAGCACCATTATATCAGTCTTTAGCATATTAATATTAACTATTAAGCACCATTATATTAGTCTTTAACAGATTAATATTAATTTTCTCTGGGTCCTCTGGTTTCCTCCCACAGGAAAAGACCTCTAAGCGCTTAAGAGAATTATTGAAATAAAATTGAACCATATGTTAGTACCAGTACTACCTATTAATCTTTTATATATATATATATGCTTTCCATTATGTATGGATTATAATAGTATAATCCATCACATTAATGGTTTAATGTTTACTTCATATTTCCATTAAATAACATTTTCATCTATATTTTATAATGGGAGGTGGGGATCGTTGTTCAATTGGTTGTTGTAATAATGACAGGCGTTACCCTGAAAAATTGATTATAAGGTCCCATGTGCAAATTCTGCAATTTCATGGCATGCCAAAAGACCCCAAACTGCGAGAAATATGGCATGATAAGATAGCTCAAGGGCGGGTGGGTTATGCGCGAGTCAGTAACGCAAAGATCTGCTCCAACCACTTTGAGGAAGGGGAAAGAACTGCAAGATGTCCGATTCCAACATTATTTTTAACCCCTAGTGATATTTCAATATGTAAATCACCGCAGAAAAGAAAGGAAAGGAAATATAACGACCCAGGTGTTTCTAAAATAAAGAAATTGAAAAATAATATTGCTGATACAATTAATGTCCCTTTTACATTATGTATTTCTTCAATCCAGCTTTCAAGGGATGCAGATGTACGTTTTTATACAGGCTTTGACAACACAGAAGTTTTTTATTCAATTTTCAGTTTCCTTCGACCCAAGGCAATAAATATGCAATATTGGAAGGGGGTTGTGCAAACAGCAAAAGAGACACCAACACGCTATTCTACTGATAATTCTGAATTTAATTTGAATTATTTAAAGCCTGGTCCACGAAGAAAACTTAAACTCGAAGAAGAACTTCTATTAGTATTAATGCGTTTAAGATTAGGACTTTTAGTCCAAGATCTTTCCTTTAGGTTTCAGATTTCTGAGGCACTTGTGAGTTCCATTTTTATTACTTGGGTTCGACTAATGAGACTGGAACTTAGTCACCTTATAATTTGGCCTTCAAAAGAATGTATAAAAGATAATTTGCCTTCATGTTTTAAAACCTTTTATCCAAAGGTAAGATGTATTATTGATTGCACAGAAGTTTTCTTAGAAACCGCATCAGGCTTAGATTCACAGGCACAATGTTGGTCCGAATACAAACACCATTGCACGCTTAAATTTTTAGTATCTATAACACCTAATGGTATGTTTTCGTATGTTTCCCCGTGCTATGGTGGCAGGGCCTCAGATAAGTTTATATTTAATGATTGTGGCTTTTTAAAATTGATTGAGCCTTATGACCAAGTCATGGCTGACAGGGGATTCAAGATAAAGGAAGATTTAATGATGGTCCAAGCTACGCTGGCTATTCCTCCGAGTGTTGTTAGTAACTTGCCCATGGTCCAAAGAGACGTAAAAGAAACATCCAGGATAGCCAATGTTCGCATTTATGTTGAACAGGCAATCGGTCGTCTCAAGACTTTCCGTATCCTCAAAAATGAAATTCCCATAAATTGCCTTCCTGTTTGTGATGACTTGGTAATAATATGTTGCGCACTGTGTAATTTAATGGATCCACTTTGCTGAATTAGCTGTTCACCAGATTATAAAAGTAAGCCAGATACCTTTTCATTTGTTTTATTAATATTTCATTATCACACATATTGACTGTATCATCCTTTTAAAGGTAACAAAATAGTTACAGATATAGTCAATTAACCAAATTAACATTATTCAAGATCCAAAATCTGCCTATTGCAGGCCTGTCTTATACAATTTAAAGACAATACAATACAGTGGACTCTTGTTACTTCCAACTTCTGAATACTACAGCAATGTGTGAAATCCGCTTCTTAATAACATACTGCATTGTTATTTTACAACCATCTCTAATTGAAATTTTATTGTAAATATTTGCTATTTAAATATTTGTATCATTTTGTTTAATTTCGAATATCCTAATTTAAATACATGAGTAATCTAAACCCTGTTTTGTTTTTTATATGACCACATTTAATTGTGGTCATATATTGTCGTCACCCCCCGTCGGTCCGGCGTCAACAATTGCTTGTGGACGCTCTAGAGGCCAAAGTTAATATCCGATTGACTTTAAATTTATACACAGTGTTTAAGGTCATGAGACGAAGATATTGATTTTCAGCAATTTTGGATAATTAGTGCCAGAATCATGGCTCTTGATCACTACAAAATATCTTGTGGACGCTTCAGAGGCCCAAGTTAATATCCGATTGACTTGAAATTTATACACAGTGTTTAAGGTCATGAGACAAAGAAGCATATTGATTTTCAACAATTTCTGATAATTAGTGCCAGAATTATGGCCCTTGATCACTTCAAACAAAAAATCCTGTGGATGCTCTAGAGGCCAAAGTTGTTGATATTAAATTTATACACAGTCGTTAAGGTCATGAGACGAAGAAGCCTATTGCTTTTCAGCGATTTCAAATAATTACTGCCAGAGTTATCTCCCTTGATAGTTCTTCAAAAATTCTTTGTGACGCTATAGAGGCCAAACATCATCCGATTAACTTCAGATTGATAGACAGAGTTTAAGGTATTAAAACGAACAAGTATTTTGATTTTCAATGAATTTTGATAACTGAACAGCTAAATCCATGATATTAAATGTTTCGTATACTAATTGTTAGCGTGGGGCAAAACTTTATAAAAAGCAAACAAATTCTAATGATTTTCTGATAATTACAGAAAGAAATGTTACTCTTAATCAGATTTTAGTGTATTACAAATGTTTCATTACCAGAAAAAGTAAAAATATGCGACAACCCTTCTCGACTGCCCGGACGATTTAGCTTCTGTGGGCGTGTGTTTCGCTGCCTGGCAACCTATCTTTATTTTTTAGACTTGGAGGCATGGTGGCGAATGGCGCCTCACTTAAGAAATTGTCAGGGTTCGATTATGTCCGCAATATTGGATTTTGATTAAATGGCCTACATAAACTTAAAAATGCTAGAAATGTTAATTATAATTTGGGGGAACTTAATTAAGTGCGCTGTTAATCAGATTATTCCGAATTTTGGTCAATATGCCATTAAAATTACATGTTCCTGGCTTTTATTTATCTTTTGATGAACAATGGGCACACATGACTAAAAAGCACTCCATTTAGTGCCATTCTGCTTACTTACTGTATAGAGAGGCATATTGCATACATGTAATTGAGCTCAATCTCGAATTTGAAAATTCATAACTTTGGATCTTGTTGGTATATTTGGACGAAATAACATTTTTTGAGCGGTAGCACGATTTACCCAATTCTACCCAAATCCACCATTATTTCAACTGATATCACAATAATTTATATCGATATTTGATAATATACCGTTATTTCTGTCACCTCTAAGACAGCACTTGGTACATATATATATGTATGATCTTTGAGTTTCCCACGTCAAATCCACACTCGACAAACATGACCGATTTCGATACGCTACATCTAGTACTTACGGTACAATACTCCTGGCATTGTGGCAAATTAATATTCCGGCATATCGTATTGATCCTGCACGATTTTGGAATACACAGAGTCCACTATATAATGATAACTAATAAGAATGATGTCTTTTGTTAGTAATGGAAGCATTTACAAAATGGGGTCATTCCATGTCAACAGGACCAATAGTGGTAATATGCCCCCCTTCAATAAAAACACACTGAGATATATAGCCTTTTTAAATTAGGGTAACAGGTACTGCAACGGACTATAAATATATTGAAATTTTTTTTTCAGGTTTTCAATTGCTTTAAACTTACATTTCGAATAGGAGTAGAACTCTCTAACTTCGTAATGTAAGACAACTTTGGTGTAGATTACAAATTGAACAACACACTAAATGTGTGATTCAAACTTTTTAGGTCAGCAGGTGGAAAGATAGGTTGCCAGGCAACGAAACATACGCCCACAGCAGCTAAATTGTCCGGGCAGTCAACAAGGGTTGTCGCATATTTTTACTAATTTCGGTAATGAAACATTTGTAATACACTAAAAACTGATTAAGAGTAACAACTCATTATGTAATTATCAGAAAATCATTAGAATTTGATTGCTTTTTATAAAGTTTTACCCCACGCTAACAATTAGTATATACATGAAACATTTAATATCATGGATTTAGCTGTTCAGTTATCTAAATTCATTGAAAATCAAAATACTGGTTCGTTTCAACACCTTAAACTCTATGTATCAATCTGAAGTCAATCGGATAGTAACTTTGGCCTCTATAGTGTCACAAGAATTTTGGCCTCTAGAGCGTCCACAAGATTTTTTGAAGTGATCAAGGGCCATAACTCTGGCACTAATTATCGGAAATCGCTGAAAATCAATAGGCTTCTTCGTCTTATAACCTTAAACACTGTGTATCAATTTGAAGTCAATCGGATATTAACTTTGGCCTCTAGAGCGTCCACAAGATTTTTTGAAGTGATCAAGGGCCATAACTCTGGCACTAATTATCGGAAATCGCTGAAAATCAATAGGCTTCTTCGTCTTATGACCTTAAACACTGTGTATAAATTTAAAGTCAATCGGATATTAACTTTGGCCTCCAGAGCGTCCACAAGATTTTTTGAGGTGATCAAGGGCCATAACTCTGGCACTAACTATCGGAAATCGCTGAAAATTAATAGGCGTCTTTGTCTCATGACCTTAAACACTGTGTATAAATTTAAAGTCAATCGGATATTAACTTTGGCCTCCAGAGCGTCCACAAGATTTTTTGAGGTGATCAAGGGCCATAACTCTGGCACTAACTATCGGAAATCGCTGAAAATTAATAGGCGTCTTTGTCTTATGACCTTAAACACTGTGTATAAATTTAAAGTCAATCGGATATTAACTTTGGCCTCTAGAGCGTCCACAAGATTTTTTGAAGTGATCAAGGGCCATAACTCTGGCACTAATTATCGGAAATCGCTGAAAATCAATAGGATTCTTCGTCTTATGACCTTAAACACTGTGTATGAATTTGAAGTCAATCGGATATTAACTTTGGCCTCTAGAGCGTCCACAAGATTTTTTGAAGTGATCAAGGGCCATAACTCTGGTACTAATTATCGGAAATCGCTGAAAATCAATAGGCTTCTTCGTCTTATGACCTTAAACACTGTGTATAAATTTAAAGTCAATCGGATATTAACTTTGGCCTCTAGAGCGTCCACAAGATTTTTTGAAGTGATCAAGGGCCATAACTCTGGCACTAATTATCGGAAATCGCTGAAAAACAATAGGCTTCTTCGTCTCATGACCTTAAACACTGTGTATAAATTTAAAGTCAATCGGATATTAACTTTAGCCTGTAGAGCGTCCACAAGCAATTGTGGACGCCGGACCGACGGACGGACGGACCGACGGACGGACGGACGGACGGACGGGGGCGACGACAATATACGACCACATTTCAATGTGGGCGTATAAAAATGAACAAGTCCCTTTTTTTTCACAATTTCCACAGCCTCTGGCAAAGTCACTGCTGTATACATAACCTCCCAAATTGGCACTGTTAAGTCGGTTGAATATATATTTGGGAGGTTATGTATACAGCAGTGACTTTGCCAGAGTCTGTGGAAATTGTGAAAAAAAAGGGACTTGTTCATTTTTCCACATTTTGCCACCTGGAGGCCTAAAAAGATTGAATCGCACATTAAGTATGATGCTAAATTCGTAATCTACACCAAAAGTTGTCTTAGATTACAAAGTTAGATAGTTCTACTGCAATTAGAAATGTGAGTCTAAAGCAATTGAAAACTTGAAAAAAAAGATTTTAATTCATAGTCCGTTTCAGTACACTTATTTAAAATGGCCATATTTTAGTGAGTTTTTAACCAAGAGAGCTAATACTTTCAGATTTGTTAGCTTAAGACCATATACTATAACATATATTTTTTATAATTTTTTGGGAGGGGGTCATGTTCCCAACCTACCAAAATTGGGTCCAGTTGACATGGAATGACCCAATGCACTATTTTACAGAGTGATCAAAAGTAATAACTTAGCCTTGTACCAGTGAAGATACAAACAACAGAATGTCAAGTTTGCAAGTCATAAATCAACAGCTATTTGAAGGCAATTTTCACATACCCATGAATCAATCGATGGGTTATTCATTATTCCAACACATGCCCAGTGATGCCACAAATCGCAACATTCACATAGAATTGAATTATCGTCAAGTTTTGAAATTTCTTCCGTTTGCAAACATACATTTTCGCATTTTGGACAAAAGTATAAATGTTTTGTACCAAACAAGTATGGTATGACATATATATTAAAAAAAGTATGTAATTTATCTTGCAGTATCAACCAGTGAGGTAAATCAAACAAAATTTTTAATATTAAAGATCCTTTAGCTGACCAAACAACAAAATAGGAAAATTTACAGTTTACTATGGCCATTTGAGATTGAACTTGGGTGTAATATTTGTGACTTTTTTTTAGGACTAACTTACCATTTCTGTTTTCAAGGAAATCAGTTTTCTCCCAACCTTGCGTAACTGATTCTCCTGACAGAACATACGGACATTTTATTTCAAGTGTAGCCCTGCCACAGCAGCTACAAGTAACTATGCCGTCAGGAGAAGCAGCCAAATAAGGTCTGTCAGATTTAATAAATACCCCACAATTTGCTATTTTAAAATTCTTATGATTTGAACATTGAACAAGAGAAAAATATGTCTTAGCATTTGATTCATTCAATAAACCATATTTAATAGCAGGTAAATATGAAATTGGTTTACTTTTACCCATAATTTTACATATGATATTTGAAATTACTATATTATTATTATTTGTATTACGATTAATTGAATCAATTTTAGTAGATATATCATGCATTAAGGAAGATGTCAGTCGACCCTTCCTTTGACTCACCCATAGTTCCGAAAGATGTTGACTCCGTGTATTTTCCTCTATAGAATTAATTACATCAAGCTTAATATTTGCTTGTAAATATTCACAAAATTTATTAGGAATACCCCCCATACCTTTAAAATTATGAACAATATCTAAAATATTTCCAGGGATTATATTACGTGGGGCAGATGCTGGTAAACCCTTAAATAAAACACAATTAGGTTTTAATTTATGAATATTGAGAAATAAATCCTCAATTTGCTTATTACTAACAATACGTTCATCCTCTCTTCTTGGATCAAAACTACACCTAGTCTGCATATCTATACCATGATTTTCAATAATTCCACCTAAATAAGAATGCAGAAAAATATGTAATAAATGCATAATGCATTGCACAAAAACACCAATACCTGTAGTTAATTTAAATAATTTGGTACATATACATGTATACTTCCATCTGATTCCCATCGTTCAATGTTGTTTGGCTCCAGTGGCTATTGATACCAACAGGTCTAAATACTGAAATTTGATACAAATGGGTTACAAATAATTACCGGTATATCTGAAAAACAAACCCTGGAAAAAAAATCAGTTTGCGTAGAACATTTTAATGTACAAATAAGAATATCTGCATAAACAAAACCTACAAATAAAAAATTAAAAATCAGTGCATATAACATTTTAAATGATAATGTTTATTACTAGTATTCTACTCTCTAAAGAAATGTGGAGGCTTAAATAAAATAGTTGTTTCCAGATAATCCTGTTAAAATGCAAAGTTATTATTTCTAACAGTTAGTTAAAGTGAAGTACAAGTAAAAGTGATCACAGAATTTCAGGTTCAGTCTATTGCTCATAGTCATAAGTTGGCTACCAGTGTGTTTTCAAGGTTGTTACACAATAAAAAAAAATATTTTATGATCAGTAGTGGTATACCGCGTTTTATCAGAATACTGCGTTTTATCTATATATTTATAGTAATAAATTAATAAATAATAGAAATATATACTGATATAGGTAAACATTTCAGCATATTGTCAGTTACCTGAGGTTTTTCTTCTGTTGTCTTGTTGAATACGCATTGTTTGTATTCTGGATGGAACTATATTTTTCCGGGTACTCTCATTCCATCCGCATGGAAGTGAGGTACAGGACGGATTGGTATAACCCATAGTATTAGCATATTCTAATTTATATAAAGTACTTATTATATGATTGCAAGTTTGTGACATTCCTGCAATGCAGCTGCACCAGCAGGTTATAATTGCTGGAGTATTATCAAATACAATCCATACCTCATGTGGGCCATTTCGGATGGATTGCGAAGGCGTTACCTTAGATTTTATTATAATATTGTTGTCCAAACGAGAACTAAAAATAGTATCCACAAAACCAGACATAAAATAGGAATAAGCTTTGTGGGTCTTATATTGACCTATAAAATCCACATTGTGGTCTTGGGTAGATAAAATAAATGAAAATATTTTTCCTATATCAAATATAGGCCAATCTTTAACATCAGATGACCATTTTTTAATATCAATTGAAAAGGGGTCAATTATTCCAGCTTTTAAAAGCCTGGCATTATACTCTTTTTGTAATTTTTCCTTTTGTTCTTTTTCGCTTAATTTAAGGGCAGTTTTGTTCTCCCAAGCAATAAAACATCTTGAAATTAGCTGTTGCTTATTGCCAGTGGTTGCTACACCTCTGACATGCAAATAATCTTTTAACTGGTTAATGCCAAAAGAAGCGAATTCTTCATAAATAGAAACAGACTCATCCACCTGGTGTGCCATTAGAATTAAATTGATGAGGGGTATTAAAATAGTATATTGGATATTATAATTAATATAGAGATAAAATAACTCCCAGGATGATGTAACAACTAGCAACAGTTAATCAAGTTATATATTAATATGTTAAAGACAAGTATAATGGTGCTTAAGTGATTAATATTAATATGTTAAATACTAATATAATGGTGCTTAATGGTTAATATTTATATGTTAAAGACTAATATAATGGTGCTTAAATGGTTAATATTAATATGTTAAAGACTAATAATGGTGCTTAATGGTTAATATTAATATGTTAAAGACTAATATAATGGTGCTTAAATGGTTAATATTAATATGTGAAAGATTAATATAATAGTGCATAAATGGTTAATATTAATCTGTTAAAGACTAATATAATGGTGCTTAATAGTTAATATTAATATGTTAAAGACTGATATAATGGTGCTTAAATGGTTAATATTAATATGTTAAAGACTAATATAATGGTGCTTAAATGGTTAATAAGTGTCAAAATATGTGAAAGTATGGTGCAGCAATAATAACAAACATAATATGCTTACTAAACAAGATTATTACAACAGTGGTTTATAATAATAACAATAGTGTGAAAGTATGTTGCAGCAATAATAACAAACATAATATGCTTACTAAACAAGATTATTACAACAGTGGTTTATAATAATAACAATAGTGTGAAAGTATGGCGCAGCAATAATAACAAACATAATATGCTTACTAAACAAGATTATTACAACAGTGGTTTATAATAATAACAATAGTGTGAAAATAAATGAAGGTATGGTACAGCAATAATAACAAACATAATATGTTAAAGACTAATTCAATAATGGTTTATTAGCATGAACATATTTATTAAAGTATAGTACAGCAATGGTTAATAAGCATAATATGGTAATGGTTAATACTCAAATTGCAATTTTCAATGGTAGTAGTCTCAAGAAGAAAAAATATAGTGGACGTATCTGTCATCAATTATATATTTATAAACCATTTATAAGCTGAAGAGAAAAAATAGATTTACATTATTACAATAAACAAGCTTAAAATATCAGTAAAAACAAATATAAATGATTATTCATGAAATTCCGTGATCTAAATCTTGCCTTCATTTTAAATGATTTGTACAGCTTACTACTTAATGTTTTTATTAAATGTAGGCGTTTATTTGATAAAAAAAAACAACATTACTTCAGATCGCAGAAATATAGAAGCATATAATAAATAGTACTAGATATTTTAATAATATTAAAGATACATTATGGGAGATTAGATAACGAGTTGGCAGATCGTTCTCACTACAATACATGTAGTTAAAAACTAGCTAATGTAAAGGCAATTTGCTGAAAATATCAGTCAAATTGGTCCATTATTAACTTAGAACTAAGCGAACGAAATTTTCGCTTGCCCTCGGTCATCATTACTGACAAAACCAGTAGTCTCAATTATCTATTTTTATTCGTAAATCACGAAGGAAACTATTTCAGCGAACCGAACTACAATCCAACAAAAATCTCATGCTAGCTTCGACATCGAGAGCTGATTATGGTCTGGAGAAGTTAATGTCTAATTAATAGTTTTTATAACATTTCAGACCCAAAGAAAGACCTACAATAGGCAGATTTTGCTCTTGCATAATGCATGTTTAAATGATATTGTTTGCATTTAAAAAAAAAACATTTATTTCGGATAGCAGCAGAAAAGGAAGGAAAAATATAATCCTTGAACTTACCATACCATCACATAAAGGTGGTTTGATTATTAATAAATACGGTCAATCATACAGGTAGTGTATTTTAAATTTAGGCCCAAACGGAACACATCTGAAAAAGAAATTGTCAATGTACCAGTAGGCCTATTGAGTATTTTAAAAGAAAGCCAAAATACAGGTAAAAAATTTATTGTGGCCACTACAACTGCATAAGGAATTTTTGTAATGCTTTCACTACATCATATGTAGGGGTGTATTTAATAAAACAACACAACATTTACTTCAGATCTCAGAAATAGAAGGATATAATAAAAGTATTAGATTTAATAATATTAAAATTAAATGATATTGTTTGCATATAAAAAAAAAACATTTATTCTGGATAGTACTCAGAATAGCAGCAGAAAAGGAAGGAAAAATATAATCCTTGAACTTACCATACCATCACATAAAGGTGGTTTAATTATTAATAAATAAAGTCTGATACATGTTATAGCCCAGGTAGTGTATTTTAAATTTAGGCCCAAACTGAACACATCTGAAAAAGAAATTGTCAATGTACCAGTAGGCCCTGCCTATTATACAGGTAACAAATTTATTGTGGCCAATACAACTGCATAATGCATTTTTATAACAAAGTTAAAGACCTCATGGGTAGGCCTAGACTAACTAGATCTACGTGTAACGTAAACAATAATAAGCGATCGGGAATGATTTTGACAGTTGTGACCCACTGACCGACTAGGCCTATTTCTTAACTTTATTTTTTTACCCACGGGCACCTGCTATATTATATATAGCTCTATATTAATCATCCTGACTCTGAGGATGGGTGGTGTTGGAGGGATGTTCTCGATATTTTAATATAATAAAATTGTTTAAATAATAGTGTTGGCTAGCCTACAAGTAGATATGAAGTATCGTGAATGATTTTGACATTTGTGACACACTGACCGACTTTTACTTTTACCGTCATACCATGCGCACCTGCTATAAATAGCACTCGTCGTGACTCGGTGGATTAATATTAATAGTGCAATACTAGACATTTTAATAATATAAAATTGTTTACCTTTTTTCAGTATGGAAATTTTCTACATCGTCCGTCAAAAAATTGTTAAAAACCTTCTCGGATTGCGTCTGCTAAACGAGAACGAATTTCGCGCTAAACCATTATCCGGAAGTAAACAATGCGTGACGTTGCCCCCTATCCAAGATGGCGTCATTAACCGTGAAAAGGTCTATTGTTTCGTATTTATACTCGTCGATCATTGGCGCGGGGTCGGCATTTAGCTGATTCGGTCTTGGTTTTTCGGGTCATTAGTTTTATTGTGCGAAACTTTGTGCAAACCAGTACCTGCATTGTGTCGCGTTTAAATGACTGTGCCTGATCGTCTGAATTTTACTTTGCTCAGAGACAATTCTGGCATTTAGGACGTGGTCTCGAACGGGTGGAACCAGTATTAATATAAGCGGAAAGACGCGTAAAATTTGTACTTGTTGAAAGTTACTGTGAAACATTATCATGGAATCTCGAGACTGCATTTAAATTAGGTGTTTTACTAAAAACGTACTTTGATATTCATCTGGATAAAGTTAAACCCTTATCTTGTATTTTGAAATCCGTTTCATCGGTTAGGAATAAACTCCTCCATTCATCCATTCATTTATTTATGTATTTACTTGTTACCCAATTGTCAGAAGTTACAATTGGTATAATAAAACTTTATAATAATAAGTATTGTTGTTTTCTCTGAGTTGATGTTTGGGGCAAACCACTGAGCATCCAGTATACGAATCCCTGTTTCTTCTGAACAAACCTACAGTTGGAGGTTTTGTGTCTGGTAAAAGGGGTGGGACTTATTTTGCCCGAATTTAATCTGAGGGTTGGGACGCGATTTTGTACATGTAGCCTTTACACCCCATTTCATCTCTGGTTGATTACATTAACTGGATGAAATTGAACCAGGTGTAGACTGATATTTGTTTTAGAGATTGTAGTTTGCATGAGATTAAAAATGCATCAAATTATTATCAGAGACTTTAATAAACAATTATTTTACCAAACTTTTATTTCTTACATGTATTTCTATATAACATATTTTACAATCAGTAATAAATCAGGGCCTTGTTTCTTGTTGTCTTAACAAACGATCAAATCTAAATTTTAGCAGATACTTCCAATTAGTTTCCTCCCTACAAAAATTATTGTAATACAATATATACCATGTTATTCCTGGAATCAACTGGTTATTTAAATGTTAATCCACAATACATGTAGGTCTCTTTCTAAAAATTTGATAAGGATCAAAAATATATATACTTGTCAAATTTTATGTACATATATTCATTTGTTCTGTTTTGTGTGATGCTGTCTCCATTGAAAATTTTACCTCCAATGTTGAGATTTGATTAATTGTACACATATGTTCCTGTGTTAAAATAATGAATCGGATTAATCCAAGACCATGTTTTGTTTTAACTTAAATGAAGATGGTTGATATCACGTTAGACTTGTAAATTGTAAAGATGTGTGGGTGGGCTATCCTAAATCCTTCTTATATATATATATACATTTAGTGCTTTATTGCTTGTTGAATCATTGACAAAAATAAAGTACTAATAGTTCTATAATTATTACCTTTGAGGAGATAAGTAATTATAGGCTGATTTCATGTTATTGAGTGCCATCTGCATTATTATTGGAAACTACATTTACATGGATTTTACCAGATTGTGGCATCTGATATAGTTTCTAGTGAAAAAAAAAACCCTGATCAAAAAATTCATGCATTGAACACATATAACCATAGAAATTAAATTTACTACAATATGTCTTTTCCCATTCTGTTTTATATTCAAACACCATTAAAATGAAATAGTCTCGAACTATCAAATTTATGATATAGGGACGTAATACATGTATATATATATATATGTGTAATATCAGTCATGAAACCAATGACAATATTTAGTCGGGCCACAATGTCCTTTTAAAGAGCTCAGAAAAATTGATGAATAATACATGTAACAAACAAAATGTCAATTGAATATATGTTTTCGGATGGTATGCTATTGACAATCTATATTTATAATATGTAATTGTGACTGTGTAATTGCTGGTGTTTATAGGATTGTCCTAGTTTATGATATACACTCCACACTATGTGATAACCTACTCACTTTACAATGAGGTCATCTTTACAATGTGTTTAATCATAGTGGTGGTGGCTGTGCCTTGAAGGCGGCTCGGTCAGTTACTAGTAAAATCCCACTTTACCCCTATGACCTTTCTCAAAGTGTATGGTACTGAGGAATACATATTTTGTCATTGGCAGCAATTTTATTACAGAAAGAAGCAATCATAACTTTAAAAAAACATACAAAGTAATACAACGTAATACATTGTTCATTAATATTGTAACATATATACATACATATGAACTCCCAAACCCAAAAGAGAATAGGATTGGGTGTAGGTGAAAGTTAAGGGTAACACATAGCTTATTTAGGTAGCGAATTGGCAAATAAGCGAGTTGCCTGCAAGCGCTGAGAGAAATCTGAGTCGACATAGCGTTAATTTGTAGCAATCACTAGACCAAAAACCTAGGCGCTGTATGTCAGTATCTTTGAGGCCTATCGAAAACCCCCACGACGCAGCTCCGCGACGGAAAGAGTGGCCCCCAAAAAGCGAGGAATCCATACCCATGGCACGCAAAGCTAGACGGAATGCTCGGAGAAAAATTACATAAGTAAGGCAACGACCATCATGTAGTGTAAACAAGGGTGAACTAGGGGCACCAGGCACTGACAAGACTTGGTTAAAGGGACAATAACATTCTTGCTGGCTTGGTAGCTCCAGAAAATAAATAATACCCTTATTCTAAGTACTAGATGTTTAAATGTCATACCTGTTGTGTAAATTATCCATTACAACCTATTTTATTTGTCCAGAGGGTTCGAAAATATTTTAAAATCCAAGTCACATTTGAAAAGGTTTACGTTAGACTTTTCAAATCAATTGGTTGAATTTTTCCAATTTTTTAAATTAGGTGTGTTAAGATGAAATTTATATCATCATTTAATTGGAATATTCTAAAATAATACGATTTGTTGACCAGAATGGAGATTGGGACATATTTTTCAGTTACAACAAGAGTGTTATTGGGGCTTTAAGTGCAGACGTGGGACAGAAGGGGTGGTTGGGTAAGTTGGGTAGGATAATAATAATTGGTTTTGACCGAAACTGTAGCGTTTTTATACGCCCACATTTTCATGTGGACGTATATTGCCGTCGCCCCTGTTCGTCCGCCCGTCCGGACGTCCGTCCGGACGTCCGTCCGTCCACAATTGTTTGTGAACAGTCTACAGGTCACAATTTTTATCCGATTTCAATGAAACTTAAAATATAGGTTTATCACCCTAAGATCTCGGTTCCTTTCGATATTGGCATGTATCGGACCGTAACTTCATGGGTTATGGCCCCTGATTGTACGAAAAATCACGTTTTTTAGCTTGTGAACAGTGTAGAGGTCACAATTTTGAACCGATTTGGATGAAACTTGAAATGCATGTTTATAAACCAAAGATCTTGGTTCCTTTCGATATTTGCGCCAATTGAATCGTAACTTCCTGAATTATGGCCCCTGATTGTCCGAAAAATCGCCCTTTTTAGCTTGTGGTCCCTCTGGAGGTCAAAATTGTTATCCGATTTAAAAAAACGTTTGATTATATCACCGTTCTATGGTTATGAAGGTTGGATTCGAATTTCGTGAAAAACGGACCAAAATTGACGGACAAAATGGCCGCCGTTTGTACGCGAATAGTGTGAAAATATGTTATATCAAGGTTGTGGACCCTTATAGAGGTCAAAATTTTGAACCAATTTTGATGAAACTTGACATGTATGTTTATAACCCAAAGATCTTGGTTCCTTTCGATATATGCGCCCATCGGATCGTAACTTCCTGAATTATGGCCCCTGATTGTCCAAAAAATCGCCCTTTTTAGCTTGTGGTCCCTCTGGAGGTCAAAATTGTTATCCGATTTAAAAAAACGTTTGATTATATCACCGTTACATGGTTATGAAGGTCGAATTCGAATTTCGTGAAAATCGGACCAAAATTGACGGACAAAATGGCCGCCGTTTGTACGCGAATAGTGTGAAAATATGTTATATCAAGGTTGTGGACCTTATAGAGGTCACAATTTTGAACCAATTTTGATGAAACTTGACATGCATGTTTATAACCCAAAGATCTTGGTTCCTTTCGATATTTGCGCCCATCGGATCGTAACTTCCTGAATTATGGCCCCTGATTGTCCAAAAAAATCGCCCTTTTTAGTTTATGGTCCCTCTGGAGGTCAAAATTGTTATCCGATTTAAAAAACCGTTTGATTATATCTCCATTTCATGGTTATGAAGGTTTTGTATGAATTTTGTGAAAATCGGACCAAAATTGACGGACAAAATGGCCGCCGTTTGTACGCGAATAGTGTGAAAATATGTTATATAAAGGTTGTGGACCTTATAGAGGTCACAATTTTGAATCGATTTTGATGAAACTTGACATGTATGTTTATAACCCAAAGATCTTGGTTCCTTTCGATATTTGCGCCCATCAGGTCATTACTTCCTGAATTATGTCCCCTGATTGTACGAAAAATCACCCTTTTTAGCTTGTTGTGCCTCTGGAGGTCACAATTATTATCTGATTTAAAAAAAAAAAAAACGTTTGATTATAAAAACCAAACAAATTCTAATGATTTTCTGATAATTCCTTAATATGCGACAACTCTTGTTGACTGCCCGGACGATTTGGCTGCTGTGTGGGCGTATGTTTCGTTGCCTGGCAACCTATTTTTAAAACTCTAAGTGATACGAGGGTACCCCATGACTGGACAATTACGTCCATGCGTCGGATATGTGTATTTGGATCAAAGAAACCCTTAACTAAAAAGTTATTAGGCCGCAAAAAGCCAAAGAAACCTAAGAGGCAAGCAGCCCAAAAGCACTGATTGTTATGTACCGATAAATCCAAGGACGAACGAATACTAAGTAGAATTTTTGGTGTCACCGGGGACTTGCAGGATTGAGCGGTGCCAAGTTCACGTTTGACCCCTGTCAACATAGTTTTGATAGACCAGTTCTGAGATATCGGATCCGTTAGTCCTTGGGATTTATGCAAGAGCGAAATAATATGAATGTACGTTTTAACAGAGCTATAAGCAAAAGACTTGAAGTCAACCAGATATGCTATGTAGAGTTCAACATTATCGGGTGAGATGGGGACCGGGTTCACATTATAAGTTACACAAAATGTTAGAAATGTTTTCAAATGTGTCCGGTATGTGCCCTTCGTATTGTTAGCCCATCCCTGTCTTTTTAATCTCAATACACTTTGTTGGAGGTCTGATAGGACGTGGTCTGGTACTCCACCTAGAATTATAAAAGGCAGGGGATACATGAGTTTGTAACTCGGCAGAGCTGAACCCATAAAATTCATAGGATCCAAGCTTGTCATAAAGACGCGCCAGCTGGCCAGGTTCGTGAAGCCTTGAAGCAGCGTCTGCTACGTCGTTAAGACAACCTGGTACAAACTGGGCTACTATATCAAAATTGTAACCGGCCGAAATCCAAAATAGGACACGTAGGCAAAGCATAATGACAGGGTTCCTCGATGAACCTTTGTTTAAGACACACTTTGTTGTCAGATTATCAGTTTTCACTACCACTTTCTTATTAGACCACAAGTGACCCCACCGTTTTGCGGCCAATACAACAGACAGAGTTTCCTTAATGATGATGTGTTCATTCTGAAATAAAGGCCTATCTAACTGCCAATTCACATAGAAGAAATCTCCAGAGTAAAATGCACCACCGCCCTTTGAAGATGCATCGGTTTGAAGTCATCGAACTGGTACCTTGTCTAGGAATTTAACGGTGCCATTAAATAGTTTCATGAAATTGAGCCACCATAGTATGTCTTTGAAAAATTCATCCTTGATTGGAGTAATTATGTCTATCATACGGCGAAGGAAAATTCGTCCACCTTTAACAACTTGACATGCCCAGTTCAGTTTTCCACATAATGATTGAATTTGCTTGACACTTGCCCTTTTACGACCTTGAAATTTTAACAGAGAATCGATAAATTCGTGTATTTTAGTTTCAGGCAGAGTTAGGCTCAAAGCGCACGTGTCAATTTCAATTCCAAGAAAAACAAGACGTTGGGCAGGACCTTCCGCCTTTGGCCAACTGATATTAAAGCCTAGCTGGCATAAAGTACTTAATAATAAGAGTAAACTGTTGTTGCAAGTATCAAAATCATCCTCAATGATGAGGAAATCGTCCAAGTACACAATACACGTCACATTAAAACGCTGTTTCATGATGTAACACACGGCAGAACTTATACGTTGGAATATCATAGGACTCCGTTTATGTCCAAAGGGGAGCTTACGATCGAACATATAGGTGGGCATGTCGTCTCCCTTAAAGGTCCACTTCAATCCGGTAAGTATTTGATCCGACGCGTGACACTTTACTGTTCTATACGCACATTTTAGGTCGACTTTTGCAAGCCAGCTGGAAGGTTTGATCAACTTTATCGCATCACGCAGATCCATATAGCTGCAGGGACTGTCACTAGCATAACTGTTTAAGGAGATGCCCTCGGGTTGACTAGCGTCATGAATGAGTCGAACTCCGCCATCTGATTTTGGAATTGCCCCAATTGAACTGACAATAGTAGGCTTAGTCCTTGTTAGAATGTAGTTACCAAGGGCAATTTCAGTTTTTATTTGTGCCTCAACTTTATCTCGTAATTGATAAGCGGATGAATAATTGTCTCTCTCCACGGGTACATAGGGGCCATACATATCAGATAAAACAAAACCATTGGCTATGCCGTCCAGGAGTAATATTTTTTCGCAATAGTCATCCGGTAATAAAACTTGCCACATTGAATAATCTAAGCAGTTAATTTCTCGGACGCTTGGCGATAGGGGAGACGACTCGTTAAACACTATGTTTGGGGTGGTAGGGGCCTGGGGCCAACAGAGTTTTTTGACACGGCGTTACCATTTTGATGACCTGATAAAGCCGAATGTGTGGGTGACCAACAAATAGCACAACAATGCACCATCCTACATTCGAGTCTATTACACAAATTGTGATTAAAGTTTCAACAAATCTCCCGACCATCCGGCAAGAATGGACCCCTATTACGTGTTGATTAATATGTGAATTCTGAGGCACAGGTGATCGGTATGGATAGAGTCTAGTTTTGGTATATGGGTTGGCTGTAATATTTGCTTCTTGAAAAGCTCTAGCTGTTGAGTGGTCCCGTTTTGGGACAAGTTGGAATTCTCTGAGATCCTGGCGATGTGTCCCCCAATCAAAAACTTCAGCTGATTGCTTTTCACGGTACTCCTTATCGTAAAGTAAAACTGAATACCAATGATATTTTGATGACAAACGATGTATATCTGCAGTATATTTTAGGTAAAAGACGATGTCTTCCTGTCCAATGCTTTCAGTTTTAATCAGGTCCAGTAGAATGGAGGTATTGGCATACCCCCATTCCTCCATTTACACTTTATCCAATGTTTTACGTTTGGCAACCCGGAATTCTAACTCTGAACCAAAGGTATATGTGCTGTACTGGGGAACTGGATCGACCCATATGTAATCAAGGATCTGAAGGGCTTTAGATTTTGCAGACAACTTATTGCTGGAGCGGGTGGAGACGGCTTGTACGATGTCCGAATTGTCAAAAGCTAGTAAGCGGGAAAGCTCACCTGGTGTCTTGATCAACGTATTCCCTTGCGTAGCAGGTTCGGCAACCTTAGTCTCTAATAGTTCGGCTTCATTTAGCGGGGTCTCTAGTTGTGCAATTTTCTTTCTCTCTGCTTCAATCTTTCGTTTTAGAATTAATATCTGGCTCCGTTGACTCAATGAATTCAATTCTGCCTCTAGAGTTTCACGAGTATCCACTCGTCCCACTGAGTTGATGTGCACCTCACCTGGCATCGACGCACTACCACTAGTTTCTATCTGATTATTCTGAGATACCGGTTTTACGGATGTCTGTGGGTCCAGCACCGCTGTGTCACTAGGCCTACTGTTCGCCATGCCGCCAGATTTTCTCGACTGTTCGTCAGCATGTTGGTCTGTTCAGCTTAGTTCCCCTTCGCTGTCTGACTGATGATCCTCCAGTGATTTGATAATGTCTGTCATATTCCTACCTGAATTCACTCGACGTTGTCTTTCTTTTGTCGACATTTCAGAGCGAAAAAACAAAAATGAAAATAACTGTGTTTAGAATAATGCAAAAAGGCAAGCGTCACCTATCCAGGCGAGGACATTCACAACGAGGCAAGGGCCAAGGACGTTATATGGTAATACGGCGGGCCAAGTTCAATTTCAGTTCTAAAAACAGATTTCTAAGAAATCTTTAATCTCATAGGGCGTGATGGATGAGAAGGATTATATGAATATATAGCCCGAGGGCTCGAGGATTTATATTGCATATTTCTCATTACTCGGTTCTAACCATGCACACTCGCTCAAACTTAAAAGGTTAAAAATAGCTCACTGCAGCAGTGTGTATACACACCTGATGACACGTAACCACACCACTATATAAGCGATCACAACACCTTCAGTATTGTCTTTTTAAAGGTTTGTTGACAGCCAACTATAGCACTGGGAGGGCTCAAGGGTGGGAAGATAAATCCTCGAGCCCTCGGGCTATATATTCATATAATCCTTCTCATCCATCACGCCCTTCGGGCGCTTGGATGAGAGTGGGATTATATTCCATATAAGCCCTTCGGGCCTCTCGGATTTATATTGCATAGTTTAAAGGGCTGTCAACAAATGAAATAACAACTAAAACAACTTAGTAGTTTATTTATTCCACAGCCAGCACAATTTTTCGCCCATACTGATGGTAAAACCTGGCGAAAAAATAACTGCAGATTTTCAATTCTGAATGTGAACAAACAGCATTAAATGCTGATGAAGTTGATGTCCCTCTAATTGAATGAACTTTAAAAGTCGAAGCATCAAAACCATCTAATTACTATCATATTTCTGATAACCATCTAGCAACAGATCCTGGAGCTACAGCCTTCTTCGTATAAAAGGAAACAAATCCTTTATTCGATTTACGGTATTCTGCTGTTGTATGGATAAAGTAAAACAGGGACAGATTCTAACATCTTTAAAATTTTAACCCTGAATAACAATGTTGAAGGACGAGAAGTTTTCGAAACCTTATTACTTGCAAGGTTATAGCAGAGCCTGAATCATATAAAGCATTAAGCCAAAAGGCTGTGAAAATTTGATATCTCTGAGCTGTAGCTGAAGCCAACAATCTTAACTGTTTTATATGTACATATTCTCAGAGATAAATCTTGCAATGGATACAGCGTAACCAAAAATTTACTTATAATGCAGCATTCCAAGTAAACAGATATCTGGACTTAGTTGGATTATTATCATACAATCCTTACTTGAATCGACCAACCAACGGCTGATCCTTCAGGACAGAATTGCTAGAGCCAATACATACTGTTCGTAGTAGATGGCCACTAAGAATTGATATTCCTCTATTAGAGAAGGATTGCCAGCTATCCTGCATCCTGTTCACTGTTAGATATAAATTCTTCCCTCGAAGAGAATAAAAGGCACCATTGAGACTTATAAACACAAGAGGTCCTTGCGAACAAGTAACCGAACGGGGTCGGCTGTGAGCATGATAGTAAAATGGATACCATACAGGAGTTAACCAGCCTGGAATGATTATGACTGCTTGATCTACTCTCTTTTTAAATACCTTTGCCAGAACCCCTAATATCATGCTGAAACATATATGGTTTATATTTTGTCTCAGATATAGAAAAGCATTACATGCTTGAAAAAAGGGTCTGGATGTCAAGATACATAATTTGTATTAAGCCCGGAATCTAACAGATCAACATCGGGTATGAAAAGATATACTCATATAACTTTCATTTCAATCAACTAGAAAATATTCTAAACAAAATGTCAGTCAACACATTAGATTTTCTAGCAATATGTTTGGCTGACAAAAAGTTTCCTCTGACCGAAAACCACAGCCAAAATTTCTTCAGATAATTCAATGAGGTTACCAATAGAACCACCCTGATTATTTATATATAAGAAATAACAAAGTATTGTCAGACTTTATACAAACATGTATTAATAAGATGACCACAGAGATACCTGAGCACTGAATATTGCTCAAACTTCTAAATAGTTAATATATATTTCCTTCCTCTGAAAGATTCAAATGGTCATTGCTTCGGAAATTACCCAAGTGGGCACCCAATCTATCCGGGAAAGCATCTGATGTTATGAACCAGGATAACTAGGTGAATGAATATAAAACCCAATATACATGTATATATAAACCTTAGATATCCACCATTCCATTCCCAAAACCATTGCCTAATAAAGCTATTAAGAATGACATCATTATCATAGCCGAAAATACAGTGTGACAGAAATGTATTCTTCTGTTTGTTTAAAAATTGGATAAAAATAATGGAAGTAAAATTGCAGTTCTACCAAAGAAACACGGTCCAATGAATGGTGGCTCATATGAATTGACAAATTTGAACTAAAAATTTCCTAAGCCATTTTATTTATTTTGGAGACTTGCTCAGATGTCAACAAAACTTGATAACTTTCAGTATTAAATATGAAGCCAAAAACAGAAACTTTTTAGATTGCTCTAAACACGATATATTCTTATTCACACAGAAATCTATCTAATAAACTGATAGCTGTTCGTGTATTTATAATACCTTTCTTAACTGAACTTGTCGCAGATAAGAATCATCTATGTAGATATAATGCTCTGTTTCCTGCGCCAAGCAAACATAGTTTTGAGAGTTTTTGTAAAGATATGTGTAACCGACTAAAAGTCGAAGAGGTAAACATGTGAACTCATAAACTTTATATGAAACTTAAATATTTTCCATGATCAAGACAGCGATTGAAAAATAAGCATCTTTAGGGCAATAACTGTATCAATGGCTTTCTTACATGTCATTTTATTGACTTCCCGTCTATTAAAGACATCTGTTCAAGATAAAAAAGCAAGCTATTTCGAATAGCCATCTGAATAGGAATTCGAATAAAGTCAGTCTTGTAACCACTTACGACAATCAAAACTCACTGACCTGAGGTAATTGTGACCCGGTGATATAAAAATTTGAAATTTTGCTCAGCATAAAACGATTAATTATTACTTTCACCGTCTAGTGGTAGTTTTGGCGAGAGAACCTGCCTCTCGCCCTGCCCCGGTTGGAGAAAGGGCAATCCGGTGGTAATATCTATTGCTTGAAGTTTTGACCTAAAAACGATCTTCTGTCGTTTCTTTTTAAAATCTATCCTATTAGAAAAGCTACCTCAGGATTAAACAAAGTATAATCAACAACCCTTGTGGTTGGCAATATATTTCCTGAGAAATAATCTATGTTTCAGAGACAACTTTAAATGGACACTGCCTAAAGTTATGATAGAACCTACAATATAGGACTTGACCTCAGGGTCAAAATTTATTTAAAAGAGGCATCAGACGAGATAAACCCAGACCTTACTCCTGAAGAGAACAATCCTGAGCCACTATGGGCAGGACGTACCACATATCCTGGTCCACCAAAGGTGGCAATGATCTCTTGCATTCAATAATTAATAGAGGATAGTAGAAAGTCAATTTCTTTATCTTGACCTTTTTATTGGTAGCTAGTTTGATCCTAAGATCATTAAAAACATCATCACCCTAAAAGATTTTGGGGATATCAAACTCGGGCTCAGGCTATGAATTCATCAAGCAAACTTGCAGAATCCATGATATGCAATACCTTATTTACTTAAGATGTTATTGTCATAATACTGATCATCATAATGTACTGGTACCACATCTTCAAAACCATGTGATGCAGGCCTATTAGCCAAAAAATAAAACAGACTAATTTATTTATTTCACATCCATTCATACATTAGTATACACATCTTTATTATACATGTACAACTGTATTTACTGTATCATCAAGACCTGATTATAAGATAGATTGTTATTAAATTCGCGAAAATTAAAGGTTATCCAGAAACCCTGGTTTTGAAGAGACTCAAATTCGTTTTTCTACTAAAATGATATCGCCTCAAAGCACTGAATAATAAAAAATCCTGTCATGTCATAATCTTGAACTTTCGTAGGAGTTGGCCCTGTTGACCTATTATTTATGTAAATTAATATCATTTGCACTATGATTCAAGCCTATAGCAGGAGCCGTAACGGCACATTTTGTCGTAACGACATTATTTGTTGCAGGCTTATAATAACAATCATTTTATAATAAGGTGCATGTATGTTTCAAGCCCATAGCAGGGGCCGTAACGGCTCATTTGTCGTGACGACATTATTTGTTGCAGGCTTATTTAAAATAACAATCTTTTTATTAGATAGATGCACTATGCTATAAGCCTAGGCTATAGCAGTGGGTCGTAGCAGGGGCCGTAACGGCTCATTTGTTCCTGACGACATTATTTATAACAATCTTTTTATTCCATCTACTCAAATGCTTATTACTATATAGTGATAATACTACTGGTGTAAGGATAACCGTCTTTATTTATTGTTAATAAAGTTAACATATTATGAGGATGACCAAAAACACCGATCAATCAATGAACTTATGATTTCTTAATACAATCAATCAATTGGATTATATTATTGGACAGACTTTCAAAACACTAATACTTTCGATTTTCGTTTACGAGATTTACAGGCCTTTTTCGACCCTATAAGTTATGTAATATAACGAAAGATTTCCTTTATAACAACCGTCTTTACTTACGGGTATGTTATTATAGATTTAGGAAGTATAACTACACAGCCATTGAGGTGTACATACATCTCCATGTACATAGCACATTACGGTACTATTATTACCTCCATCATCGGAATGTTGTCAACATCCGGTTTCTTCTCGGATGTCCTGTTCATTCAATGAATCATTGTGAATAAAATCTCTTATCTAAAACGCCGTATTTTACGACATTTAGATGTAGAATATCCACGTCTGTGGTTACGTTATGATCATTTAAAAGATCTGCATCGCAGAATCCCTCAAATTCGCTTTCCTTCCATCATAAAGAATGAAATAAAGTCAACACTACGTGGTGACCGCGACGTCAATGTAAAATCAGCGATTCTACCTCTATCATTGTCTATGAAGACGACGGAAGGTAGCCTATAAACCATAAAAATGATCAACACAAACTAAATACAATTAAAAGAAAAAATGATAACAGCGTTATCAATAACACACGAATGTGCACGGTCCAAATCAAAAGAGAAAAAGACAATACTGAAGTTGTTGTTGTTGTTCTTGGTGTTTAACGTCCGCTTCCACCGAAGGTGATATCGCGGAGCGTCCGAAGTGTTCAATGCACGAGCGTGGGTGTTTATCTAACTTGACCCCGAGGTCAAGGTCGATAACTGATTTACACACTGGATTCTTTGTGTAAGGAGTTGAATGAAAATGGATGGGTACAAGAGAGACGTATGTTTATCACAGGCCCTTTATCACACATTTCGTCTGTAACAGGTACCAATACATTATTTTGCACGTCATATATTGTTTACTCAGCAAATTGTAGAGTGGGTAAATAACTGAATATGTGTATACCTGTTTATTTACGATGCATACAATTCAGATCATTCAAATGTCAAATTTTTGAAATGCAATTTTAAGAAAGTTGGATTGGTATATGGATAAATGTATTTTAAGCCTATTTCTTGATTTCGGGTTTTCGACACTATTTTGTATACGCCAGCATGTCGTATATTGTCCTCGCACCCGTCCGCTCTTTCTCACTTTGGAGGCTAAACAATTCTGGTCACGCGAGAAGAATCCTCTTGATTTTCTATGATTTCCGATAATGACTTCCAGATTTATGGCCCTTGATATTTAATGTTGTGAGTACTCATACCTGGAGGCAAAACAAGTATGACAATTAATTAATGGGTTTGTTGTTCGTAATTAGATTTTAGTGTTGTAAATGTTTTCCTTACCGACAAGGGGGGGTTGATGCCCGGGTGGTAAGCGCGTGCGCGTGGTGCCATAAGGTATGCCATTGAGGCAACTGGCGAATAATGTAATATTTTATTTGGTGTGAATGGGGTATGCTTCATTGGCTGGAATACGTTTTACATTCATGATTCGCCAGCCACTGAACAAACTAACAATGTGTTAAAAAAATAGCATATGTGTGATGATGTAGAAATGATATTTTACAAGATTACAATTATCTAAAAAAAAATGGCCAAACAGAAATTTATCCCAGTTCACTAGGATTTGTGTATTTGTTTCCTATACTGTTGAATGCGTTTTCTAGCTACCGATATTATTTCACAATTAACACTGAAACAATATCTATTTATTGTTTTAACTACATGTACATGTATTTATCTTTTTTTAATTAACACGATGTTTCTTGTTATTTCTAATACAGTGCATGCATTAAAATGCATGGTCTGTTTTGACAATCACCGGGTTAGTATGCTGGAGTGTTCATTTATATGAACACCTACTTTTCCTCAAATGATTACCTGTGCACGTGCTAAAACAATACAAAACAGGTTGTTCAGTAACTTGAACACCCGAGTCGGAACAAAGGGTCCAGTGTGTAAGTATATATATATCATTTGGAATATCATTAAGAATTTACAGGTAAATTTACTGGGTGTTTTTCTTGTGTTTAAATTTCAATTGGATATTACAACCCTACCTGTGTTGAATCATACAACATGTCCTGTGTCCATTTCATTTGTTACTGTTTTGGGGGATATCTACTTAGTTTTCTCTGTGAAGTCAGGAAACTAGGGGGTGGGTATTGCCAAAAAAATCGTATTGCGATATATTGCGATACGATTTGTCGTATTGCAATACATATTGCAATATATTGTGAAAGTGTTAACTCCAGATTTATTGCAAAAATACAGCCTTACATGTATCTCATACATGTAGCAACACAATCTGTTTCACAGAGAATTACTTACGAATTAACTCTGTAACAGATGAGTGTCCATAGCACGTGCGTTGACTGCAGACGGCGCCAGTCATTGGCTCAACGGCTCGTGCAATGTTTACTTAACACCTAACTGCTTCGGGCAAACTGATGCATTTTACTCATTTTAATACCCATTTACACTAAATAGGAAATAATTTTTAACTACAAATACTTCAAGCATCTTTATCTATTTTTTCTTTTACCTCAAAAAAATGTTTGAGAATTTAATTTGTCGGAGTAAAAAAGTTAATATGCCGTACTCATTAAGCCTCGTCGATGTCATGCTTATCAGTGATTGTAGGGCCCAAGCGAATATTCACTGCGGGATCAGTTTGGTAGCAACACTGAAACTCATGTGAAGGTCTTTGAACATGCAATTCCTCTATTGTACAACTAGTCAACTACAAGAACAAGATATCCACAAAACCCATGTTTTTATTTACCTCACTTCTGCGTTACATTTATTGCATAATGCAACATTCAACATTAAACGCCTTGAGTCAATTAAAAGATTAGCTACCCTACCCCTATGCTCATTAAATCAGCAGGGCCCATCTCCCAAAGCCAATTAGAGGATTATTGTTAATCCTAATCAATCTCGAAACCAGAAAAAGTTTTGAAGAAATTTCTCTGGTGAATCGGGGTAGCCATTTTCCCGGAAAACGACATGTAATTCCTACGCGCGAAATTTCTCGTTTATTTGCGTCGTACGCCCCTGATTTTACGTGCCTGGATGACCGAATCACTTAAAAATATACCCACGCGTAGAAAAATAGATCTTTACAAAAACTTGAATTTGTTCGTTTAGGATCCAATTTTTTTATGTCAGCGAGTTGACTTTGACTCAAGGATCATTTTACAACAAACGAAACGACGATCCGACCTCTAGTTTTCTAGAAATCGACCCAAAAAGATTGACCAATCAGAGGTCAGAGTGGGCGGGGCTTAGGTTTGAAAAAAATTGGAAAAAATGGACGGTCTAATGTGCCAGAGGCCTTCGGCTCCGCGGCTACCTCTGGGAACGAGATTGAATCCTAATACCCTCTACACAATTGAAAATAACTAAAAAAATATTTTCTATACATAAAAATGTAAACATTGTCGTGTTCTTCCCAATGATATAAAATTCAATTGTACAAAGTAGCATTTTATTACTATAAATTATATTGAAAAGCCAATTATGACTTTTCTCTATCATATTGGCAAAATAACGTGAAAAAGTATCCCTTACGATTTTTTTTTTAAAAAATAAAACAAAAATATAGTACTTCGTGTTGGCAGCAGTGTTCAAAGTAAATACAAATATAACTTTTAAAAAGAAACATCACCCAAATCAAATAACGGTTACTTCTTCGCCTACGGCATTTAACATTTCTGCCTTTCTTTGGATTTATGACGGGAATTGTCGTTTTCTTTGCTTCATTGAAAACTTCGACATTGTAATTTTCCTTAATTTAGCTTGTATTAAATGCTAAAAGTTTTGATTCAATTTAGCTTTCCAAAGTCGAGAATTATTAGCCGTAAGTTTTGTTATCATCTGTTTGATCGAACGTATCCAAGGTGGCGGCGACACGTTTGATCTCGGCTCGAGGAGACGCATTCTTCGCATCATAACGTAAAAAAAAATAATAAATAGTTGATTTCTTCGACATTATCATAGTCCACAATATGCCTGGCAGTAAATTATAAAATCTGATTCTATTTCACTCTAAATATCATATAATTATTAGCCGTTAAGTGACAGCGTGAAAATATTGGAATAGCGCCAAAGTGATAGGCACGGTGTGAATTTTCACCTCTGACCTATTACGTAAATACTGAAAGATCCGGTGTTGAAACATATATTTCTTATTGGATGATTAGCGAATTAAACATTTCTTTCCATCGCGGGTTGTACTTTTATCACCCAATCACCATTAATTAATGAATTAGAAACAATAGAAATAAGTTGATTGATTTCTCGCTTGGGTTCGCTAATACCGTTGCCAAGTACGAAGGGCCCGCGAGTTGATTCGCTACCGCCAGGCACGTGCCGTCAAAAATGCGTCAAGGAAATTCTCAAGTTTTCAATAGAATTGACAATCTCGCGGAATATTCCGATGATTATTAGGGAAGTTGCCGATCGTATTGACTGAACCGGTTCTTGGACGTGTATCACGATATGATGTATTGGCAAGTTTGAATCGCAATACACCGGTATACCGGTTATATCGCCCACCCCGGGGCCCGAAACATGATATTACTATGGATTTTAATTCTATATCTATTCATTTGGATATTGAAAGCGTTTGGTGGATTTGTCTTGGTCAGATGTCAAAGGGAAATATTTTTATTACTTTAATTTTCGCTGAGAGAAACTACCGGTATATGATTCATTTTGAAGGAAGCATGTCTCCTGTGAGGTGAGCTTTTCAATGAATTGTACGGAAACAGATTGCATTAAAGAAAGTATTGATAAATTGTGAGTCATTATCTTTTTGACAAAACATGATTGTGTCTCATTGAATATTTCGACAGTGTTTTTATTAAGTGTCTAAAATATTTTTATCATATTGAATCTTCAAGGTACTGTATGTGTTATCTTTATACCCTATTGAATTTTCACACTTTAAATCAGTTGATATTTCTTCTTTTAAGGCTTAGAAACCAACAGTGCAGTGCTTGTAGATGTTTTGTAAAACTTAGATTTAACGTTGACTACTTTGCCGTGAGACATCATTGTTTAAAGTACATGAAATATTTTCCAACAGTTTATTTGATAGAATTTAGGGTACATGTATCAGTATGTCACGGTTGAGCTGGTAGAAAATTACCCATTCAAAGTCAATCGACCATGTCAAACACTCATACTTTTAAGTCCTACCTTATTTCCTCTTGTACAGGTTTATCCTCCCGATAACAAACTACTGTAATCCACAACAGCTCAATGTAATTTGTAAACCTTATTAGGCATAATAGAGTTCCAGATCTGGGATCTCACCTTCAAAGATGCACAAAGATTTGAACGTTGTTGTATTACTATAATGTTTTTAAATATTAATAGATTGGGCGAAGTTATAAAATGTTTGATGTTTGGCAAAATGTATTCAAGTTCAATTGACATAACAAAGTTATAATTTTCAGTAGTTCAATCGGCAGTCTGTGTGAGTGATCTTCACATATCTCATCCACTGAATATCTTGGTAATCTGATGTTCTACAAAGTCGTTTATGGGTTGCGATGGTCATGTACATGTAAATATAATAAATAACCATTTATAAAACATTTGGTATCAAAAGACCTGCAATAAACATATTTAGCTCTTACATGATGTTTCTGTAAAATATTGCTTATCATCATTGATTACAACATGAAGTTGAGTTATGAGTCAACCTCTAACATGTGCATGTATTTTAAGGAATTTTTTCAATAGCTTAAGGGTAGAACTTAAATGTATATGTAATAATATTAGTATCAATTTTTTTCCTTCTAGTGAGAATTTGTATGATCTATTTGAAACTTTCTCACAGTTGGACATTTATAAATATTAATGTTACAATCGTGACATTTACGATTTTTATGATGAGTTATGTCCCCTTATCTCTTTATTGAACTGTCAGTCAGCATGAATGATTGACAGTGGAGGTCACCACCTAGTGGGAGAAAGGTCACAGCATGGAACTTCAACAGTTTTGTTGAACTATGGGAAACAAATCAATATATGTAGTTGCACTAATTTCATATTTAATTAGAATTTTAGAGTTTTGTGATTATAATGCATGCAGAATGAAGATTTACAATGCCAGTTTAAGGGATTTTATTAATTGTCCCCCGCCTTTCGAAGAAAGTTGGGGGACTATTAAAATGGGTTCGTCTGTCTGCCTGTCTGTCTGTCCGTCACACTTTTTGGAACACAATAACTCTCTCCCTAATTGAGCTAGAATGTTCAAACTTGGTGTATGTGTTTATTAGGTCAATGCCTTGATGAAGTTTGAAGATGAACATTTTCCGCTAAGGGTAAGCAGAGATAAGCAATTTGATTGGTTGATGCTTTGGGACACGATAACTTTAGTTCTAATTAAGTGAGAGTGATGAAACTTGGTGTATAGTTTCATTACAGTAATACCTCGACTAAGTTCGATAATGAACTTATTGAGTAAAAATGTTCGTCTGTCTGTCTGTCTGTCCGTCACACTTTTTGGAACACAATAACTCTCTCCCTAATTGAGCTAGAATGTTCAAACTTGGTGTATATGCTTATTAGGTCAATGCCTTGATGGAGTTCGAAGATGAGCATTTTCCGCTTAGGGTAAGCAGAGATAAGCAATTTGATTGGTTGATGCTTTGGGACACGATAACTTTAGTTCTAATTAAGTGAGAGTGATGAAACTTCGTGTATAGTTTCATTACAGTAATACGTTGAATAAGTTTGATAATGAGCATTTTCTGCTCAGGGTAAGCAGAGCGATACGCAATTTGATTGGTCGAGACTTTGGAACACAATAACTCTACTTCTAATTGAGTTAAAATGTTCAAACTTGGTGTATATGCTTATTAGGTCAATGCCTTGATGGAGTTCGAAGATGAGCATTTTCCGCTTAGGGTTCTATTGACTACGATCAGAAGAGATATTGATGGTAGCTAACGTAGGTACATGCATCAACAAACTGCTGACTATACTACTTAAATTGTATTACCGTTAAAGCATCTATATGTGAAGATCATTTGAGCATTAATTACTTGTATTGTAAACTATATATAGTATTGTGAAAGTGGAAACTCTAACAGAAATATCATTCCAAAAATGGTTCAGTTCCATCAGTATGTACATAATCAAAGGTACATGTACATGTATGATGAATTGACAATTCTCTTAACATTTGCCCTAAAGACGATAAAAATAGGTTGCCAGGCAACGAAACATACGCCCACACAGCAGCCAAATCGTCCGGGCAGTCAACAAGAGTTGTCACATATTAAGGAATTATCAGAAAATCATTAGAATTTGTTTGGTTTTTATAATCAAACCTGTTTTTTTTTTAAATCAGATAATAATTGTGACCTCCAGAGGCACAACAAGCTAAAAAGGGTGATTTTTCGTACAATTAGGGGACATAATTCAGGAAGTAATGACCCGATGGGCGCAAATATCGAAACGGACCAAGATCTTTGGGTTATAAACATACATGTCAAGTTTCATCAAAATCGATTCAAAATTGTGACCTTTATAGGGTCCACAACCTTGATATAACATATTTTCACACTATTCGTGTACAAACGGCGGCCATTTTGTCCGTCAATTCTAGTCCGATTTTCACGTAATTCAAACTCTCTCTTCATTACCATGTAACGGTGATATAGTCCAACGTTTTTTTAAATCGGATAATAATTTTGACCTCCAGAGGGACCAAAAGCGAACAAAAGCAATTTTTCGGACAATCAGGGGCCATAATTCAGGAAGTTACGATCCGATGGGCGCAAATATCGAAAGGAACCAAGATCTTTCGGTTATAAACATACATGTCAAGTTTCATCCAAATCGGTTCAAAATTGTGACCTCTATAAGGTCCACAACCTTAATATAACATATTTTCACACTATTCGCGTACAAATGGCGGCCATTTTGTCCGTCAATTTTGGTCCGATTTTCACGAAATTCGAACTCAACCTTCATAACCATGAAACGGTGATATAATCAAACGTTTTTTTAAATCGGATAACAATTTTGACCTCCAGAGGGACCACAAGCTAAAAAGAGCGATTTTTCGGACAATCAGGGGCCATAATTCAGGAAGTTACGATCCGATTGGCGCAAATATCGAAAGGAACCAAGATCTTTGGGTTATAAACATGCATGTCAAGTTTCATCCAAATCGGTTCAAAATTGTGACCTCTACAGTGTTCACAACCTTGATATAACATATTTTCACACTATTCGCGTACAAATGGCGGCCATTTTGTCCGTCAATTTTGGTCCGATTTTCACGAAATTCAATCTCAACCTTCATAACCATGGCACGGTGATATAATCAAAACGTTTTTTTAAATCGGATAACAATTTTGACCTCCAGAGGGACCACAAGCTAAAATGGGCGATTTTTCGGACAATCAGGGGCCATAATTCAGGAAGTTACGATCTGATTGGCACAAATATCTAAAGGAACCAAGATCTTTGGGTTATAAACATGCATGTCAAGTGTCATCCAAATCGGTTCAAAATTGTGACCTCTACACTGTTCACAACCTTGATATAACATATTTTCACACTATTCGCGTACAAATGGCGGCCATTTTGTCCGTCAATTTTGGTCCGATTTTCACGAAATTCAAACTCAACCTTCATAACCATGGCACGGTGATATAATCAAACGTTTTTTTAAATCGGATAACAATTTTGACCTCCAGAGGGACCACAAGCTAAAATGGGCGATTTTTCGGACAATCAGGGGCCATAATTCAGGAAGTTACGATCCAATTGGCGCAAATATCGAAAGGAACCAAGATCTTTGGTTTATAAACATGCATTTCAAGTTTCATCCAAATCGGTTCAAAATTGTGACCTCTACACTGTTCACAAGCTAAAAAACGTCAGTTTTCGTACAATCAGGGGCCATAACCCATGAAGTTACGGTCCGATACATGCCAATATCGAAAGGAACCGAGATCTTAGGGTGATAAACCTATATTTCAAGTTTCATTGAAATCGGATAAAAATTGTGACCTGTAGACTGTTCACAAACAATTGTGGACGGACGGACGTCCGGACGGACGGACGAAAAGGGGCGACGACAATATACGTCCACATGAAAATGTGGGCGTATAAAAAAACTTTATATTATGGTCAAAATCTGAACTGTGTAAAACTCATAATCTAAACAGCCTGTTTACATGCCAGGAACTATGCTGAGAAAGGAATAGTTAATTTTTGTATGCTCACATTTTCATGTGGATGTAAACATGTCTATATTGTCGTCCATCGTTCCTACATAATAATAATATGTACACATGTATTTACAAACGATATCACTTCAATTTTGTCTCCTAACTTTTACGGTAATATAAAGATAAGCCCATATCATTTTATCATGATTTTTTTCCGTAATTCTCAATAATGTTAAGGAATTGAAAACATGTGGACCAGACAAATGTAACCTAATCGCCCGTTTTCATCAGGGTAACGTGTTACATAGTGTGAGAGACAGTGATAGGTAAAAGATTATAATTATCCTATGACCGCATGTGTAATAAACTCTCCACTGTTCTCTAATTGACCACACTATTGTTCATTTAATAAAGAACCAGATGTTGCGATATGTATAATGGTTAAGTTAAATAATCCGCTGATCACTAATGACGTTTACTAGCGTTAGCTGTCACACATCAATTGTTCTGTAGCGTGCCATATGCTTATAGTGAGATAATCTATCAATGACAAATGATTTAATTATGTAGTCTTTACATAAGTGTTTTTTGTTCCATATTATTAGTTACCCGTGTTATCAAAGTGAATTTAGTATAAATTGGCTTTGGTTTTTCATGTAAATGAGACCAGCTTTGGCGGCTGACCAGATACGACTTTATAGTATATCTAGTATGCTAGAATAAAATGTTGCATCCAGATCATGTTTTATTTCTGTTAACTCAAACTATGTTATAATTATAATTTGGTGACCGTGTCCAGCGAACAACTGTGGTTGTATGGAAAGATACAGAATAGAGTAGTGGCAGCCGAATTCTATCCAGTTTGAACCAAGTACAGAACCAGTCAAAGTCAGAAATGGAGGCGACTGTTTTTACAAGGAATTTACACGAAAAAAACAAGACGTTACGGACACAGAGGACAAAACGACTGCATGGCCATACAAGAAAAAAAGAATCAAATGAACTGTAAACAGATAACATGTACAATATTGTAGTTTTAGTATAAAGGTGAGTCATTTTGCTTTAAAAGAATATAACTGATTTTTGTCTAATTTTTGAACACATCTTTTGGCATATTATGAGAAATATTTAGGTTACTAGAAAAAGAATAAGTACCTATTCTTAAAAGAATTGAAATATTTTGTGGTTGTCTCAAAGATTTTTGTAAAACGCTCTTAAAAGACGTATTCTATTAAGTTTCGGTTTTGATTAAAGAGACAATCCCAAAATTAATGTTTTATCTTCCTATAAATATATGTTTTATGTATATATTTTTCCCGATAATTAATGGGATGTATTTTATTGAATTCCTAAAATTGAGGAACATGTACATGTATTTATACCTTCAGAGGAAGGGATTAGCTCAAGTTAAGAGCATTATGGTTGATTTTTACTTTGTGTTGTCGTTTGTTTTGTATAGGAAGATGAATCATTTGAAAATTTGATGCGTTATACAACAGAAAATATCTTATTGAAGATAATTATATGTGTTCAAAACATTCATAATCCCTTATCTCGAGTAAAAGCAATTTGGCAAGATCCTAATTGTGTATTATTTGTAATTCTTTATTTTACGGTTTAATTGTTGTGTATTTTAAATATCAGTTATTTTTTTACTCATATCAACTTTAAAATAACAAAGAAGTCAGCGCAATGTATTCTGCTCTGACCGAGATGGTGTCGGCAAAGACCGAGGGCGAAATTACGCTACAAAGAGAAGATATTAGCTCCACACCACCAAAAGAAAAGTTAATTTATCCTACGTTAACTTTGTCGTAAGAGGAAGAAAATTGATACAAATGATATACGGAACAAACTGGCTGTTCCAGTTATAGGAAATATAAATAGTTCCTGTTGAATCATTGTCACGGACCTGGCATAGACCGCAGCAGAAAGAGTTTATTTGAATCCCGCCTTCAACTACACTTACAGACGAACCGAGACATTATTATGGGCACTGAATGATACTGCTTCCCAGCGGTTACATAAATATGGGAACCAAATGTTATTCAAAGTAGTACTTAAAAGATCATTCTTCTACTCGGTTACATATCCGAAATTTTTCGCGCCTGCGGCGCTCGATTCCATTTTAAAATCATTCTTCTACTCCTCAGTTGTCTTATACTTTCTCAGCACTATCATATTCTCGATTATAGTGAACTGCTCAGTTTGTAGTACCACTGGTGTGTGGGGTGGGGATATGTACATCAGTCGGTCGCATTTTGGCTAAACACCCCCCCAAACAAAATCGTTATGTACGCCCCTGTACTAGGCCTATCTCTCGACTTGGCATTTTCACTGCTTGATTTGTCCGCCATTTTAAACCACGACGTAATTTTACGATTACAATAAAATAAGTCTGTACACAAACCGAATATGAGTATACATAACAGTAGCCATGAATTCGCGTTCATCTTGTTTTAGTTGATTTATTAACGAGATCCCATCCTCGTCGCCATGTTTTCTGTCACGGACCTGGCATAGACCGCAGCAGAAAGAGTTTATTTGAATCCCGCCCTCAACTACACTTACAGACGAACCGAGACATTATTATGGGCACTGAATGATACTGCTTCCCAGCGGTTACATAAATATGGGAACCAAATGTTATTCAAAGTAGTACTTATAAATATGAGAAGAGTTTATTATAACAGTTTAACAATAAGAGTTACCGTACAATTTTAGGACTTCACATAAAGTTAGTTTACTATATAGTCTGCAACTACGTACACACTCACAGTGTCATCTCAAAACGTGGTTTCTTATTACGTTAATAAATAACCATTCAACACTTGGGTTTAAATACAAAAGTTACCGTAACACTATTACATTAACACAATGTCATCTCTCCAATTCTAACAGGAGGGCTAACCGCCGAAAACTACTGTTTACTATTACTATTCTCGATAAAACATAAAGGCTAGACTGCCAGGCACACACGCCATGTTCCTCCCCGGAACGCGCTCTTCTTCCCTTCGCGCCAATAATATCACATGACTCATTATTATTCATTGTTATGATTGCATCATCAAGCAATTTGCAGCTAAAATTAGGTCAATTACTGGGTACGGGTCTCACAATCATCGTTGAACGGGCCCGTCCGTATATAGAAGATCTGAATAGATGTGCCGATAATTGTGTGGATCCTGTTGTTGCTGTTGTGTGTGTTTTATTTTATTCTGTGGATAATTAATGTACACTGTGAACTATTAATGTGTAAAAATTGGATCATCATTATAACAATTTTTCAGAAGAACTTTTCAAATAATTTTTGTTATTCATATATATATATTACTTTTTATATCCATTAAGGATAGGGTGATTATATCCATTAAGGATAGGGTGATTATATTTTTTTGTTTGTTTCACAAACTGTTGGCAATGGAGGTATTGTTACGTAGTGTGAGAGACAGTGATAGGTAAAAGATTATAATTATCCTATGACCGCATGTGTAATAAACTCTCCACTGTTCTCTAATTGACCACACTATTGTTCATTTAATAAAGAACCAGATGCTGCCATATGTATGATGGTCAAGTTAGATAATCCGCTGATCACTAATGACGTTTACTAGCGTTAGCTGTCACACATCAATTGTTCTGTAGCCTGCCATATGCTTATAGTGATATAATCTATCAATGACAAATGATTTAATTATGTAGTCTTTACATAAGTCCTTTGGTTCCATATTATTAGTTACCCGTGTTATCAAAGTGAATTTAGTATAAATTGGCTTTGGTTTTTCATGTAAATGAGACCAGCTTTGGCGGCTGACCAGATACGACTTTATAGTATATCTAGACGTATGCTAGAATAAAATGTTGCATCCAGATCATGTTTTATTTCTGTTAACTCAAACTATGTTATAAACGTGCTTGGATGACTGAAACTAAGTGTTCATGTAATCATGAACTGTGCATGGTTCTGAGACGAGACCAGTTATTGCATCGCAGTGTAAATGTGAACAGTGCAATTTCTTGAGAATTTTATTCCGGCCTGGAATACGTTACGTTTATCATTACCAAGTGTTATAATATTAGCCTAATTATTGTGAAACAGGGATTTGCACTACTGTAGACCTACATTTGCTATGGGCATGTTAGTAACCACCATTATACTGCTTCATATCTACAACCATCTCTTTTTCTGCTAATCAATTTTAAATTTGAAAATTTGAATAGCATTTCTTGAGAAATGAAGAGCACCGCTGTTCTGATTCGTTTCCTGTTATAAACCTCATTAACAATACTTTAGTTTTATCAACAACTATATTTGGGAAGGTAATGTATTTGGTTGTCTTGATGTTAGAAAGTAATTTTCAACACAGTTGCCTCTCAACACAGTTGCCTCAAACTCTTTAGCTTGTGGCCACTCTAATTTCAAAGGGTTGCTTCTGACAGGTCTGTGTACCGTTTATTTTACTTTCATCCTTCTTGCTCGTTACTTGACAGTGTCACCAGTTTCTAACTCATATGCCAACCACTTACATTCTCTATCATCCCTATGTATCCATGAATGAATCCTGGCCTGTTTTATCCCCATACTTTTTTAGACAACATTTTCAATTTAACGGGTACAAGGTAATGGTAATGGTACCTTGTACCCGTTAAATTGAAAATGTTCATATGCTTTAGGTTGTCATGAATACTATAAGAAAATCATGTTGTATTGTACAGGAAGATACCAATAAAAAATGCGCAGGACGTAGTTACCTAACACCTCACTTACATGTAGGTAGCAACCAATGGTAGCATGGCTTGATTTACCAGTCATATTGTCCCTATTGACGAGGGAGATAAAAAAGAAGGAAGTTTCTGTGAAGATAGCACTGGAATTCAGTTGGAATTGTTTGGTTAAATCGAAACTATGTTGTAACCCAGGGTTCACTACAAAGACAGAAGCAGTTTTCAACTGAGGAATTTTAATAAAAATATTTAATTTCGCTTTGGACTCTGGGAATGGAATTTTGACTATAGTCAATAAAATATTTCTATCGCTTGCTGAAACCAATTGCCTTTTGCGAAGCGATACCACTTAAGGGAGCTAAATCGCTAATGGGTCGAAAGCCATATAATAATGTAATATGAATGTAAATGTATTTACATTTAATCGTTTTCGTTTATACTCTAATATCAAATTAGTTATGTTTGGCGAAGTACACCAGAAGTCTCAATTGAATCACAATATATATATATATATATAGTGTCTGGTTATTCCAGTCTACATAGTATTTATTGCTCTTGCTCACCGTTTGTGATGTAATGTGGAGTATACCTAGCCTTGTTCTTTGGGTCCCTAGCTGAAAATGAGCCTGAAACGCCGTATAGTACACGATACATGTACCAATGGTAAAAACAATTATTTCGTCTTAAATATTGGATATTAGAAGCCCATCTTTTCCTGGTCAATGTAAATTTAAATTGACAAATAATTTGTGTTTTCAACTTAGCTACTTTAAATTGAGCCCTGCTGGTTTTATTATATTAATGTTACCAGACTCATAAAATGTATTTATTGAATATCTTACCTTTATAGCCCACTCTATACAAACATGTTTCAGATATACATGTGAAAATTTTCAGGAATATAACCATGTTGGAATGAGTTATAGCCAACTCACCTTTTAATAGTACTGTAGTTGTTGTTGTAGTTCGTTGTATTTAACGTACGCTTCCATCTGGGGATTGCAGACAATATTTTGGCTTGTAGCTGTGGCTTGTGCTAGATACTCTTTTGACAGTGTTTAAGCCTCCAGCCAGGTGGATGCGCTAGGAACTGTTAGCATGGGGTTAGAACTAGAAGTCAAATAATTCCTAATGATAATTACTTCATATTTTGTTACTCTTTATTAATTTTTAGTGTCTTGTAATATGCGACCACGCTTGTGAACTGTTAAGATGACTTATTTGCTGTGCATGTAGGTTTCGTTGCTAGGCAACCTATCTTTTTACTTTGGCATAAGTAGACTAAGGACCTTATTGAATTCTAAAATTTCTTGATCGTGAACTACAAACTGATTTCACATTAGTGTTTTTTTCCGCTCCAGTTTTTGATTGCTACACTGATTAAATGATAGGTTTTTTAGCTACATGTAGCTCTTTGGGATTTGTTGACAATGATTTTAATTTAGAATGAACATCTTTGCAGGTTGTAGGCATTTAAGAGGCCTAACAAGCTCCCATCTGGACATCGCTAGATTACCTTACAATTATCGAACTTATAGCTACATGTCTCTTTACTGCAAACACTAACACCCACAGATCAAATATAGCGACCTCCCTGGAAACCTTGAAATTTAACGGACCTGGAACTTTGCATTTCGATTGTCACAGGTACACATTTTAGCTGGAAAGTGTGAGACTTGTTATTCGTGATTATTGATGAACCGGATAGGCTCTCATGCTGGGTGAATACCCAATCAAAATTAGTGGTGAAATAGGCAGGGTATTAAAATGAAGGCCTTGGTAAGATGTACAGAGTTAAAGCAATTCAAGCTTTCTTTTGAAGATGGGTATATACACATGTAGGCTTTGAATGACAGATCTGTAATGCTAATTCATTGATATTTAAATTTATTTGATTTTATTTTCAGTTTGTTGAGGTGGTGTTAAGGAGAAGATAACTCCTGTATTTGTAGACATTTTAACAGCAAGTGAGAGGAGATGACATTTATGAAAATGCACCGGTTATTAATTTTCAGTATTATTTTTTGTATATCTTATGGACAAGAAGTCAGTAAGTGTTTATTTATTTGCCTTTTCTCTTGGACAAAAGTCACATTGGTTGTTTGATTAGGATACTACACTTAAACAAAAATATTGTATGTTTTAATCCAGCCGTAGGCTGACTAGAACCTTTACAATGTGGGATCGATAGAGAAGTGTGTCTTGTTCTTTAGATGGCATATAAAAACATGGTTTCGTGTTAAAATTGACAGTGTAATGGGAGGGAGTGCGAAGAAGGTACATGTATAGCAGAAATATTGCAGTGATGATAGACCCACTCCGCTTGCATTGCAGACGCTATCAAGGAAACAAAATTGCTATATTTTACTCTCCAAATGGCTTTAGCTGACAGACATGAAATTTGATTTAATTTGATATGTTTAGGAGTGGACTAAAGTTGTGTAGTATTTAGAACAGGGACATTTAAAATTCCTGTCAATAACATTCAAAAGAATGTCAATCAAATTGAAATGGTAAAACTATAATGTAGGCCTATTATCAAGGTAGTTTGGTAATGTCCATTTAACGTATAAAAATGTGATTGTCGATTACAGGACCTTTTCCTCCAAAGATTACAAAACCTGATGCCGAGGAAAGAATATATTACAAAATTAATGATGAAGTAATATTAGCATGTCAAGCAGAAGCAAATCCTAAAGCTCAGTAAGAGAATTTTAACAAATTTATTATATAGTTGATGAAGCACATATACAAGAGGGTTGAATCAAAGAACAGTTTGATTGGTTCTATTTGCTTGCCATACAATTTGGACATGATATTCCGTCCACAGTGAGGCATTGACCAATCGTCTCCAATTACAGTTTTTCGTGGATGCAGTGCATAGCACAACCACTCCTTATAGTCAGCAAAAGGGGTTGGTAATTGGGATGCTGTGAATTAAATAACTTGAATTAACCTTGTAATAAGATGTAATATGATATTTGGTTAGTTACAGATCATTTAAACATTCGTTTTCTAACACAAAACACACTTTTTGAAAAAATTACTCAGCTGACTGAAGGGGGGTATACTTCCCGCTTCTTCAAGCGATGGGAGTACGTGCACTCCCTGCACCCCCCACTGGCTGAAAACCCTGGTTGTGGGTGGTCTTGTCATTGGTAATCTACAGTCTTTGATTTTTATACACCTACTGTACATGTCTATTGAAATCTGGTGATATATTTCCGTCATTCCTGTACACTTTTGGTTGTGGACGTTTAAGTGACCAACCAATTGACTTGAATTCTATACAGTATTTATGTTCCTGAGATGATGAATCCTATTGAATTGCAACAATTTATCAAATTTGTCAGCCAATTGACTTGAAATATATAAATAGTCTTTATATTCATGAGCCGAAGAATCCTATTGATTGACAGTGATTTCCAATTTGTTGTAATTTTGTTTTGATTTGACCATAAACTTTGATTTGCACATGTATACACTTTAGATATTAATGAGATAAAGAAGCCTGCTGACTTTCAACAATTTCCGATAATTACTGTCAAGAGTTTTCGTCCTTGATTAATTTGATTGCTCTGGTAACTTACATGTACACTGTTGACCTATCTTTTTTGTTGCTTGGTAAATTATGTTTACAATATTTGTTCAGTTCATGACATATTTCCATCATACAAGTACAGTAATTGATTCAAACGTTTCATCAACTTTGTTTAACCCTAGACAATTGGATGGTTTTAATTCTGTTTATAGATATGAATGGACAAAAGACGGTGATGCTATAACAAGTGATTTTATAAAACAAGATCCAAATACTGGTGAACTTCAGATAGCCACTTTAACACGTAGAGAGACAGGAGAATACCAGTGTTTTGCTTCTAATCAAATAGGAAGTAAAACAATGAAAGCCACGTCACCCATCATAACAGTAGACTTGGCATGTAAGTATATGTATACCTAGTAGAAATAAACTAATTGTGTTATGTCAGCAAATTATAAAATTAAACCATGTGTTAGTTCCAAAATGACCTAGTTTGTGTTGAGTGGGCATTTAACCCCATTTCTCTCTCCTTCACTCAATCCTGGTAAACACTCATTTTTCTCCCCAGAGATGGTGCAGGTGGAGTTAGAGACATAAGATTTTTTTTTCTGTAAAGGCTAAGCAGGGATAAGCAGTTTGTTTGTCAATGCTTTGTATACAATAACTTTGATTCTAATTGATGGAGAGAGATGTTGAAAGTTAGTGAATTGTTTCCATATTTTATGCTTATATTACAGATCTAGAGAGTTGGGACGAAACAGGTCTACCTCCTCTAAGAATATCAGCTATAGAAGGGGAAGCAGTTCAGCTGACATGTGATAATGTACCTGCATGTAATCCACCTGGAGAGTTTAAATGGTATCGAGGTGATGATGATAGTACTGAAGTTGTGCAGAACGAAAGAATAGCAATAAATGCAGAGGGTAAGTATGCATGTTAGTGGAACTACATAGCAAGATTATTATAGGGTTTCAATGTAATATTGATATTACTACATTTGTCTTATACTGGGATCCGTATCATGAATGGGGGGGTCACGGTGGCTTCATGGATAAGGCGTTGGTTCACTAGCCTGGAGGTCGGGTGTTCGATCCCTGCATTGGCCGATAAAGTTCATCTCGATTTTCCGGCGTGATTTCCCCCTTGTCAGTGATGCAGAAGGAGAGCTTGACAAGGACAGCTGCCTAGTCATTCGGATGGGACAAAAAATCGAGATCCCGTGTACACATTGGAGTGCATGTAAAGGATCCCTTGTCAGTTGGAATTCGATATAAGTGTTTGTTGTAGCGCCACTGCCCGGGAAAAATTTCCCTCATAGCACACTGTATGGCGTATGCCCGTCTTCCATTAGCCCAGGCTAGGGTGCAAAAGAGTAGGACGTTAAACCCCATTTCATTTCATTTCATTTCTTATCACGAATGTCGCTAAAATCATCAAGCACAGTGTTATTACCAACATGTTAATAGTACTATTATTGAAATAAAATTAAACCATACTTAGTTTGTGTCGAGTGGACATTCAATCCCATTTCTCTCTCTCCCCCCTATTAAATACTGATAGTAAATTTGTAAATACAGAACTATCGGGATGTATCCACGAAAACAACAACTAGCTCTTTATATTTATAGTAACAAATTATTATCTTATTATATATTTTCAGGAACTCTTCATTTCGTTTATGTAACAAAAAGTGACGATTTCAATGGGAAAAAATATCAATGTGCGATTTTTAATCGTCATCTCAATTCCATCTGGTTAGGCAGTGGGAAAATTTTGGACGTTGAGAAAGTAAATCGTAAGTGTTTAAACTAGTTTTCACACAAATAAAATAAATTATCTAGTAAAATTTTTACTAACCGGTCAGCGTCATTTGGACGTTATGACGTCAAGTGGTCAGGCTAAAAAAATAACTAACGTGAAATATTTTGTATGCCTAATCCAATCGATTACTGCCGAATAATTATAAGTGATAACCTCTTGACACCAGTAAAAAAAGTTGAAGAGGATAAGTTGATCTATAATTTGCATATCATTTTAAATCATTTTCATCAGAAATATCGTCTTCAGAATCGGCGTAATCTATATAATCCAAGTCAGAATCATATATAGGCATTTCAATGACTTTGAGGGTCTTTAACATTCCTGACATCGTTAAATTACGTTTTTTGTCAAAAAATGTTGAACGAAGACATGTTTTTCTCAATGTTATTGACAAGACAACTTCCTGTCCGAGGCGCATGCATGGCGATATCAATCTAAAACGAAACTAAATACTCAAATGCGGCTTATAAAAAAATATGTGACTGTGACCACTTTTGTATATAACGTTGTGGTGCAAATATGCGACCCTGACCGGTTAAAGGTTAACAGAAAATGGTTTCTTTTGTGGAAATTCTACAGCTCACAATTTTTATTCAATTTTGACGAAACTTGAAATATTGGTCTATGTCCCACAGAACTAGGTGCGTAGGAGAAACTTTGTTTATTATCTACAAAACAGACGACTAGTTTTGTTTGAAGGAACAAATCTTTTAATGGTCTTTATTGATATTCTGTGTTCCAGCAATCCCAGATAGAGCACCCAGTGTGTTATATAGCAAATCAAATCAGAAAGCGCTTATTGGACATTATGTTGACATAGAATGTATCTTTGGTGGCAAGTAAGTACAAAGTTATTTTTCAGTATTTGATCTTGCATTATGGCCGCTGTCGTTTTTATACGCCAACATTGAAATGTGGTCGTATATTGTCGTCGCCCCCGTCCGTCCGTCGGTCCGGCGTCCACAATTGCTTGTGGACGCTCTACAGGCTAAAGTTAATATCCGATTGACTTTAAATTTATACACAGTGTTTAAGGTCATGAGACGAAGAAGCCTATTGTTTTTCAGCGTTTTCCGATAATAACTACCAGAGTTATGGCCCTTGATCACTTCAAAAAATCTTGTGGACGCTCTAGAGGCCAAAGTTAATATCCGATTGACTTTAAATTTATACACAGTGTTTAAGGTCATGAGATGAAAAAGCCTATTGTTTTTCAGCGATTTCCGATAATAACTACCAGAGTTATGGCCCTTGATCACTTCAAAATATCTTGTGGACGCTCTAGAGGCCAAAGTTAATATCCGATTGACTTTAAATTTATACACAGTGTTTAAGGTCATGAGACGAAGAAGCCTATTGATTTTCAGCGATTTCCGATAATTAGTGCCAGAGTTATGGCCCTTGAACACTTGAAAATATCTTGTGGATGCTCTAGAGGCCAAAGTTAATATCCAATTGACTTTAAATTTATACACAGTGTTTAAGGTCATGAGACGAAGAATCCTATTGATTTTCAGCAATTTCCGATAATAAGTGCCAGAGTTATGGCCCTTGATCACTTCAAAAAATCTTGTGGACGCTCTAGAGGCCAAAGTTAATATCCGATTTACTTTAAATTGATACACAGTGTTTAAGGTCATGAGGCAAAGAATCCTATTGATTTTCAGCGATTTCCGATAATAACTACCAGAGTTATGGCCCTTGATCACTTCAAAATATCTTGTGGATGCTCTAGAGGGCAAAGTTAATATTCGATTGACTTTAAATTTATACACAGTGTTTAAGGTCATGAGACGAAGAAGCCTATTGTTTTTCAGCGATTTCCGATAATAACTACCAGAGTTATGGCCCTTGATCACTTCAAAATATCTTGTGGATGCTCTAGAGGCCAAAGTTAATATCCGATTGACTTCAAATTTATACATAGTGTTTACAACAAGAGACTAAGTCGTCTATCGATTTTTAGTGATTTTCAATAATTGCTGCCAGAGTTATGGCCCTTGATCACTTCGAAAAAATCCTGTGGAAGCTCTAGAGGCCAAAGTTAATATCCGATCGACTTTAAATTAACACACAGTGTTTAGGGTCATGAGACGAAGAAGCCTATTGATTTCCAGAGATTTCAAATAAGTATTGCCAGAGTTATCTCCCTTGATAACTTCAAAAAATCTTGTTACGCTATAGAGGCTAAACTTACCATCCGATTGACTTTAGATTGAACAGCTAAATCCATGATATTAAATGTTTCATGTATATACTAATTGTTAGTGTGGGGTAACACTTTATAAAAAGCAATCAAATTCTAATGATTTTCTGATAATTACATAATGAGCCGTTACTCTTAATCAGTTTTTAGTGTATTACAAATGTTTCATTAGCAAAAAAAGGAAAAATATGCGACAACCCTTGTTGACTGCCCGGAAGATTTAGCTGCTGTGGGCGTATGTTTCGTTGCCTGGCAACCTATCTTTCATGAATTGATGTCATATTATGGCCGTTGTTATCTTTAATTAATTGATGTCATATTTTGGCCCCTGTTATCTAATGATGTCAGATTATGGCCCCTGTTATCTTTGATGATTTGATGTTACATTGTGACCTGTGCTATATTTGATGATTTGATAATGGCCCCTGCTATCTTAGGGAAGTCTAGTTGACTAAGTGGGTCAGGTGCTGACTCACTACTCTGAAGGTGGTAGTTTTGTCAGTGGTGCAGGATGGCGGACAAAGACAATCTAGTCATTCTAATGAGTTGAAAAACCGAGGTGCTGTGTACCAGTACAAATTAGAGTGCACATCCTCGAATAGGCCAGTTGTAACAGAACAGTAGGATGTTAAACCCTGTTTCATTTCATTTCATTTCTTGTTATCTTTGAAATCATGCTATAGCCCCTGTAATCTTTGATCTGAGGTCACATTTTGCCCCATGTTACCTTCAAATATTTGATGTCACATTATGAATCCTGTTAATTTTCATGATTTGTTGATATTTATGGCTTTTGTTAATTTTTATATGTCCACATTCATAATGTGAACGTATTATGCCGTCGCCCCTGTCTGTGTGTGTGTGTGTGTGTGTGTGTGTGTGTGTGTATGTATGTATGTATGTGTGTGTGTGTCTGTGGTTCGCCTACAGGGCGCAATTCTTCATGGATTTTCTTCAAACTTGGTATACTTATTCCTTATACCCCAAGGAAGATCCCTATTGTTTTTGGGGCATGCCCGACCCCCAGGGGCCGAGCCACGCCCATTTCTAGTATTTCTTTGTTTGTCGTCTACAGGCCACAAATCTTAACTTATAATCTTGAAACTTTGCATACACATTCTTTGTACCCTAAGGAACATCCCTATCGTTTGGGGTGTATGCTCCACCCCCAGGGGCAGAGCCACGCCCATTTTCTTTTCGCGTGTCTTTGTGTCGCCTACAGGGCGCAATTCTTACTGGATTTTCTTCAAACTTGGTATGCGTATTCCTTATACCCTAAGGAAGATCTCTATTGTTTTTGGTGCATGCCCGACCCCCAGGGACAGAGCCACGCCCATTTCTAGTATGTATTTGTTTGTTGTCTACAGGCCACATTTCTTAACTTATAATTTTGAAACTTAGCATACACATTCTTTGTACCCTAAGGAGCATCCCTATCATTTGGGGTGCATGCCCAACCCCCCTGGGGCAGAGCCACACCCATTTTCTTATCGTGTGTCTTTGTGTCGCCTACAGGCCACAATTCTTATTGGATTTTCTTTAAAACTTTGTATACTTACTCTTTATACTCTAAGGATGATCCCTATCGTTTGGGGTGCATGCCCAACCCCCCAGGGGCAGAGCCACGCCCATTTTCTTTTTGTGTGTCTCTGTGTCGCCTAGAAGCCGCAATTCTAACTGTATTTTCTTAAAACTTTGTATACTTACCCTAAGGATGATCCGTATTGTTTTTTTGGTGCATGCCCGACCCCCAATGGCAGAGCCACGCCCATTCCTTGTATTTATTTGTTTGTCGTCTACAAGCCACATTTCTTAACGTATCATCTTGAAACTTCGAATGATTATTCTTTGTACCCTAAGGAACATTTCTATCATTTGGGGTGCATGCCCAACCCCCAGGGGCAGAGTCACGCCCATTTTCTTTTTGTGTGTCGCCTACAGGCCATAATTCTTAATCGGTCATCTTGAAACTTAAAATACTTATTCCTTATACCCTAAGGATGACCCCTTTTGTTTTAGGTGCATGCCCGACCCCCATGGGACAGCAACACCCATTTCGTGTATTTGTTTGTCTGTCGCCTACAGGCTGCATAAAGATGACTCCTATTGTTTTTGGTGATTTCCTAACCCCCAGGGACAGAGTCATGCCCATTTTTACTTCGTGTCTATGTGTGTTGTCTACAGGCCACGATTCTTAATGGATCGTCTTTAAACTTGGGATATGTATTCCATATAGCCTAAGGACGTCAACTGCATGTCCCGACTCACACAGGCAAGACACGACCAATTTTTGTGTTTGTCGTTTACAGGCCGCAATTCTGAATGAATCAGCTTGGTACTTGGTTTATGTATTCCTTATAACCTGAGGGCGTCCACTATTGATTTTGATGAATGTCCCGACCCCCAGGGGCAGAGCCACGCCCACTTTTTGCCTTTAGTGTTAGGAAGGCACAATTCTGAATGGATTATCTTGGTATAGTTATTCCTTATACTCTAAGGACGGCAACTATTAATGTTGGTGCACGACCCTCAACGCTAAACAAACCAAACGCCTAGCCTTCTTGACAAAGTACCATATCAATCAAAGCAGGAATGTGGACGTATATTGTAGCGTTAGCGTTATGTTCATATTTTTATACGCCATATTGAAATGTGGTCGTATATTGTCATCGCTCCCGTCCGTCAGTCGGCTTAAGTTGATATCCGATTGATTTTGAATTTGTTCACAGTTTTTAAGGTCATGAGATGAAGAATCCTATTGATTTTCAGTGATTTCTTATAATTACAGCTAAAGTTCACTTCTTTGATCTTGTGACACTCTAGAGGCGAAACTTATCATGCCAGATTTTAGTGTATTATAAATGTTTCATTATCGGAAAAAGTAGAAATATTTATGCGACAACTCTTGTTGACTGCCCGACGATTTAGCTGCTGTGAGCGCATGTTTTGTTACCTGGCTACCTATCTTTATGGTAGGTGTGGTGACCTCTCCTATTTTTACAGCCCCTTGTTATGTTTCATGTCATGATCTAAACACATGGCTTCAACAATATTAATTTTTTAGACTCCGAAAATTTGTGTTTTTGAAAAGATTTGTAGGTGATCTAATCAGGGGGATCACGTGGCTAAGTGGGTAAGACGCTGGCTCGCTAGCCTGGAGGTGGGGTCTTCGATGCCTGCATTGGCCAAGAAAAATTCATCCAGATTTTCCGGTGTGGTTCCCCCTTGTCAGTGATGCAGGATGGAGGGCCTGATAAGGACATCTGTTTAGTCGTCCGGATGGTATGAAAAACTGAGGTCCTGTATGCACATTGGTGTGCACGTTATGGATAACTAGGCAGATGGAATTGGATGTAAGAGTAGGCCGTAGTGCTGCTGCCTGGGCAAAATTTCCCTCATAACACACTGCATTGCATATGTCCGTCTTCATTAGCTCAGGTTAGGAGCAGAACAGTAGGAAAGTTAAACCACATTTCATTTCATTATGATCTAATAAGAAGTCTTAAAAAAATGTTTTCCAGGCCGATACCAGCTATATCATGGAAAAACAATGAATTAGAACTAATTACAGGTAGTAGCACTGATAAATATGAATTTATGGACACTTCACGACGAATTTTACGAGTTAAAAATATTCAGGAGTCTGACGAAGGTAGTTTCACTTGTGAAGGTACAAATACACAAACCAATTCAGCAATAACGGCTCTTAATGTCACATGTAAGTAACAATTACAGGTTCTAGCTTTGTTTTTGTAATGTGGTGTGGAGCCAGGGGCGTAAATGTGGGGGGTGTGGGGGGGGGTGGTACACCCCCCCAGCAAAAAAAAATAGTCGGTCGCAAAATTAGTGCAGTCGGTCGCAAAGTAGAGGTAGTCGTTATCAAAATAAGTATACGTCACGCTACTCACGCAAAACTTTAGTATAAAAATAGTCGGTCGCAAAATCAGTGCAGTCGGTTGCAAAGTAAAGGTAGTCGGTATCAAAGTAAGTACTCACTGTATACGTCACGCTACTCACGCAAAAAATAGTCGGTCGCAAAATTAGTGCAGTCGGTCACAAAGTAGAGGTAGTTGGTATCAAAATAAGTACTCACTGTATACGTTACGCTACTCACGCAAAACTTTAGTATAAAAATAGTCGGTTGCAAAATCAGTGCAGTCGGTCGCAAAATAGGAGCAGTCTTAGTATAAAATAACCTTGTCAACTTATCATTTTTGAAAAGATGTTGTGTTTCACTCTCATTCTGTTGTGAGTGCAATGTTAGTCTTACAACAAAATGTAACCCAGGGAGAAAAATAGTCGGTCTCAAAATAAGTGCAGTCAATGCAGTCGGTCTCAAACACAATGCCAGAAAAGATCCCAAATACTGTATATTTGCGTGAATCCGTGAGCCTAAATTGCATACGTCACTCTTATTCTGTTGTAAGTATGTTAAATTGGTCTAACAACAAAATTTCACCAAGGGAGAAAAATAGTCGGTCACAAAATAAGTGCAGTCACTGCAGTCGGTCTCAAAAACAATGCCAGAATGGATCCCAAATGCTATGTATTTGCGGGAATCCGTGTGCCTAAATTGCATACGTCACTCAAAACTATAGTATAAAATAACCATGTCTGCTTGTCACTCTTATTCTGTTGTGAGTATGTTGTTCTATAAAATGTTTTCTACCACGGCAAAAAATAGTCGGTCTCAAAAAAAAAGTACTCACCGCAGTCGGTCTCAGACTAAATGAATTAATGAAATAAACATACAATCATAAAACAAGCGAAATTGACAGATGAGCCTCAAGATTCTGTCCCATTTCTTATCAACCCCAGTCCCAAATATTTAAAAGCTCTGTTACATATCTGAATTTTTTTTTTCGTGCCTTCGGCGCGATTCCATTATAACATCATTCTTTTACTCGGTTACATATCTGAAATTTTTTCGCGCCTGCGGCGCTCGATTCCATTTTAAAATCATTATTCTACTCGTCAGTTGTCTTATACTTTCTCAGCACTATCATATTCACGATTATAGTGAACTGCCCAGTTTGTAGTACCACTGGTGTGTGGGCGGGGGTATGTGCATCAGTCGGTCGCATTTTGGCTAAACACCCCCCCAAACGAAATCGATATGTACGCCCCTGTGTGGAGCATTGGTGTGGAGAATTGGTTTTCACCATTCTGCAACCTTTTTTATATGCCCACATGTGTATATATTTTGTAATCATACCTGCCTGTCTCTCCACAACATAAGTCCTAAAGAAAGACCTGCAATAGGCAAATTTAGCTCTTGAGTTATTTATCTTCAAGGAATATTAGTTGATTTCACTTATTTAATATAATTATGCGTGTATTGTTTCCTTAAGGGACTTTCAATTCAATTATTTGTTTAAGCGCTTGGTTGTGGGGAGACAGTTTTGTTTTCTGTGCTGTACATATTACGATATAAGCGACACCACATACAATATATTGTTCATATTTATTTATTCCAGCTCGTCCTATCTGGGAAAAGGCTTTATCGTCAATTACGGTTGCCGCAACAAAAGAAGCTAGTATGACCTGTCAAGCAAAATCAGTAATACGGGAGAATCCACCAGGACCACCAGAATGGTTTGAAAATGGAGCCCCCATTCCAAATGATAAATGTAAGTTTGCAATACTCTCTTACATCTAGCAGTTAAATAAAATAGTAACATTTAAAGCTGAACTCCGGTTACAAAAATACCGAAATAATGTAACAAAGAAAAAGTTAACACCCTCAAGCCGCCATACTTGTTGACAATTTGTGAAATAAGTATGGCTGACATGGAGGTTTATGACCTGGAAAGGTTAGCTGATCTCACTTCCAGTTTGTTTCTTGTCAGCCAGCTTTACACATCCGGCTTTATTCTCTTCACACGGTTCACGGATTGCTGTATTTTTCCCCAACAGAAAAATAGGCGAACTACTATAAACTGGTGGATTCACAAATAAAAAATTAGTAATTCAAAAATCCTGTGTAGAAACAAGCTGGCATGAAAGGCTGATGTTCAATTTGATTGCTCACCTGTTTTGCAGACATATTGATTAGAAATTACAGCAAAAAATTAAATATCAAATGTAAATCACTTAATATAGACTTATAATGTACATTAATATTTGCTTTTAGTCCCATTTTAGTGTTATTTTAAGTTTCCCCAAAATTTGACCAATATTACATGACCTTTGACCTGTATTTATCTAATTCTAGTTGAGAGTGGTAAATATGTGTTCAGTGATAATCAACAGATATTAAAGGTGACAAATCTTGTAAAACCAGATGATACTACATGCTTTCAGTGTAAAGTTACCAACTCGGAGGGTTTTCGATTTGGTGATGGATGTCTGGATGTCATAGGTAAGTTCTAGTCTGTTGTTATCAAGATAGTAATTTCATTTGTATCATGAATCTATCACTGTCCATATGTGTCATGAATCCTACACTGTCCATTCATATCATGAATTCAACATTGTCTGTATCATGAATCTAATACTGTCCAATCTTTCATTAAGCTAGCAGTGCTTCATTTGTTATAATTTATAATGTTATTAACGTCGATGAGTGGTTAAAAAGTTGAAAAGCAGAACTTTTGTACTTAAATATAAAGTGGGACAGTTGCATCACTGTCCATTGTCCATTCTTATCATGAATTCAAAATTTTTCACTCATATCATGAATCCATCACTGTCCATTTGTATCATGAATCCATCACTGTCCATGTGTATCCTAAATCCATCACTGTCCATTTGTATCAGAACTCCAACACTTTCAATCAGTATCTTGAATAAAACTCTATCCATTTGTATCATGAATCACAATCGAGCAATTGATAACTATAAAAAATAATCTGAAGCAGGATTGTTTCATTTCTTTACTTATTTTCTTCTTTTTAAGAACCCATCGTGATTACATTAAGACCTCCAGCTGTTCAAGAGATAACGAAAGGGGATATCGTCAATTTGACCGTTATTGCCGAGACTAACTCACCGTTTGAGATTCGGTATAAATGGTTCTTTAACAACCAGACTTACGATGATATGCCACCTTTTGTGATTTTCAATGACACATCTAAATCTGCATACATCAACACAGAGGATATATCGTTTGAGAATTATCGAAAGATTAATGGGACGTACATAAGGATGGTGTATAATGCACATGAAACAATCAATATTAGAGTTCAAGTTGTCTTGAAAGAAGTTGCTGGTAAGTTTGCTTTAGCTTTTTTTTTGAATGGCCAGTTTCCACATATACATATTTTTTGTTAGCCTCGAGTTGCCTGATCTCGGAACAACTTGAACGATTTATAGAGAGGGGTATCTATATGCTTCTGCCTGTTCTCCTATTCTGTTTCTTTTTTAATCTGTTAATTCTTAAAAAGATATTTCCATTTATTTGTGTATAATTCTGGAGATATCTCAATCTCCATTTTAGCATGCTCTACTAAAAAGCTTTCATACTTATTAATATTGAGCATTTCGTTTCGAAGTTTAGCCCGATATATATAGAATTTAGTTAAAATAATTACATGATTAATGAAAATCCATTCAGTATTACTTATATAATTTGATTTGTTAGTTAGACCAAGGTGTATTATATGTGTTTTTATATTTATCTTTATATTACCACGATCTAGGATAGTATGAAGATGATTCCATATTATTTGTGAAAATGTGCAAAGGACAAAGAGATGTTCTACATTTTCTATATTAGATTCACAGAAAGTGCAGAGTGTGTTATCAACTTTTCTAATTTTGAATAATTTATCATTTGTGAATATAATCCTATGTAGATATTTGTATTCAAAACTCCTCAGTTTTGTACTAAGACATACAGTGTTTATTATTTTGAATATATTTTCTACGTCTAAATCACTTAACTCGGTATCTAGAATGTGTTCCCATTCTTTAATGGCTTTTGGCCTGCTGAACTTTGCTTGTATTCGGCTATCATAAATATTTTTTTTAGTTTACGTTGTGAAAATGTGGATTATATATTTTGTGAAAATTAGTATTTATATCTTCCAAGGGAGTTCTATTACAATTAAAATTTGTATGTACCGCACTTTCAAGCTCACTCGCTTCCTGTACATACTGCAAGATACACTTTTCTATTCCTTTTAAGATAAATTGATGTTTTTCTAAATATTGATTATCGATCTTATTTATTTTATCAAAATATTCACTAACGTACTGAATATTATTGTTAAAAAGAAATTTTAAAAATATAGTTTTATTATTAATCTTTATATTTGTATTATTCCAAATAATTTGATTTTCAGTGTGGACAATGTTCTTTATATGCGTTGTGTAGATTGTATACCAGTTGGCATACAGGTTTTTATAAAAAGGAATTTTTAGATTTAACTTATCTGGAAAGTTGCATGCAGGTAATAAATTTCCACCATATTCAGCCATAATGAATTCATATGGTATGAGCCATGTTTGTATTGGTGACTGATATATTTTTTTAATCCAAAAAATGCTATTACATATTAGGATTTCTTTTAAGTCAATCATTTTTAATCCGCAATTTTTATTTTTTTGTATAAGAATGTCTCGCTTTATTCTGTCAGGACCGTTCCATATAAATTTGTAAAAAATTGTGTTTAGTTGTTGAATAGTAGAATCCAGTACTGGATTAACAGTGGCCGGGTAAAGAATTCTTGGAATGCAGAAAGTTTTAATTATTTGTATTTTTCCAATTAAAGATAATTTATGTTTATCCCATACTTTTAATATTTGTTCTATTTCATTTATTTTATTTCTAAAGTTTAATTCACTAGTAATTTGAGTATCTTTTGAAAAATGGATCCCGAGGATTTTTATAAATTTTTCGCATAATACTATACCGGTTGATTTTAATTTTTGCATTAAATTCATATCACAGCTATTTAAATCTATTGCTTCTGTTTTATTAACGTTAATTATAAGCCCCGAAACTAAACCGAAAAGTCGCAAAACCTCAAGCAAATGTCGTGCAGAGCTAAAATCTTTTAATAATGCCGTTATATCATCAGCAAAGGATACAACTTTTATGGATTTTCGACCAAATTTTATTCCCTTTATATTTATATCGTCTCTAATAGCGCATAACAGCAGTTCTATGATCAAATTAAAAAGATTGGATGACATCGGATCGCCTTGTCGTACACCCCGTTTTACATGAAAATAGGGGGTTGTAAATCCATTGTTTATTACACAACAGGTGATATTCTTGTAAAGGGTTTTTATCCATCTAATAAAGTTACGTCCGAAACCGTACGACGATAAAGCTTGTATTAAAAAGTTATGGTTTATGCTATCGAAGGCTTTTTGGAAATCTATAGCCAAAAGAAAGCCTATAACTCTTTTTTGTTTCGCAAGATCAAAACAGTCGGAGATAATACGGGTATTTTCATGAATGTGGCGACCTGGTATAAACGCGGATTGATTTGGGTGTATTAATTGGTTCAAAAATGGTTTTAATCTATTAGACAAAACTTTGCTTATCAGCTTCACATCGACATTAATAAGCGTAATGGGCCTCCAGTTAGTTAAGCATGTTCTATCTTTATTACCTTTAGGAATCAGTTTAATAACTGATTGACGTTGTGTTACGGATAAAGATTCTTCTTCAAAGCTACAGTTATACGAGTCTAATAATAATACATAAATATCTGGCCAAAAATGTCGATAAAATTCAATTGTGATACCATCATTTCCTGGAGATTTATTTATTTTAAACGAGTTTAAGGCCTTCTGAAGTTCGAAATAGTCAACTTTGAATTCAAATAAATCCTTCTGGTATTCATTTAGCCTTTCTACGGGTCTAAAATTTGTTATAAAATTGTTTTCCTTTTTAGAAGACGTATCTTTCGACGCATATAAACTTTTATAAAATAGAAATATTTCATCCGAAATTTCAATGGGGTCAAATATAGCAGAATCGTCTGATTTTTTAAGCTTATTTATTGTCGTAGCACATTTTCTATCTTTTTCTAAGTTTAAAAATAATTTTGTGTTTTTTTCACCATTTTCATACCATTTTTGTTTAGATCTAATAATTGCTCCTTGCGTCTCATCAATGTAAATGTTATCTAATGATTGTTTAACTTCAGTATATTGATCATAAAGTTTTTCGATAATTTTGTTGTCACAAGGTTCCTGTTTACTGATAAGGGATTCAATCTTGACCAGTTCTTCAATTAGACTATTTTTTACAGCTTTTTTAAGTTTTTGTTTCTTTTTGGAATATCCTATAGAAGATTCCTTTATCTTAAATTTAATGAAGTCCCATAAACCATTTTTATTTTGTTTGTCAAAATATTTACTTTTCCATATCGGTATTGATGATTTTATCATTTTAGTATATGTCTTGTCTTTTGTTAGCGAAGAGTTAAATATCCACAGATTTGGTCCGCGTGGATAATTGTTTATTTTGATATGTAAATGAATTGATGAGTGATCAGTAAAGGAAGTTGGCTTTATTGTACATGATTTTATACAATCTTGAAGTTTTTCCGATATCAGCCAAAAATCAATTCGACTTTGTATCAAAGGCTTCCTTTGTTTCCAAGTAAAACGCTTATTATTTTGATTTAGATTTCTGAATATATCTAAGAGGTTAAAATAATTTATTATATTGAATATGGCAGTTTGGCCTTTTCTTTTCATTTTATAATTGCCGCCATATCTATCAAGTTGAACATTTAGGACATTATTAAAATCTCCGCCAATTACCATTGAGAACGTGTCAAGTTCACTACATAACTGTTGTAAAGATTTAAGTAATCTTGTATAATAAGTGTACTGGTCATTGTCAGATATAGGGCTATATGTATTGACTAAAACTAAGATATCATTATAGATACTTATTACTAAAATGTTAAGATAACCTTTTTCATCGGATTCGTTTTTAATAACATTTATGTTATTGTTACTTTTTAAAAAAATAGCTGTCCCTGCTGAGTTGGTTCTACTATGAGAAAACAATATGCGATCAGCCCATTCGTTCTGCCAATCGTTTTCATCGCATACACTGCTGTGAGTTTCTTGAAGGAAATTGATAGCACATGATTGTTCGTTTAACCAATTAAATATCTTTTTTCTTTTTAAAGCATTTCGAATTCCTCTTACATTGATGGACAGAAGTTTAATTGACGTCATTTAATATTATTTAAAAGTAAATAAACAAATTTAAAGCTATGGAGGAGATAATAGATCTGTGTGTAGGGAAGCCCATTTTGAGAAAATAATTGTATGTAATAATAATAATAATACAGTAATAACAATAAACAAAGCATAGTATTTACAATCATAATTACAAAACATGTTGAGACTGAAACAGGCTTTTGCGAAGCTTTGCTATGTACAGAACGAGTCACAATTAGAAGAGAAACATATATACAGACACATGGTAGACAACTAGTTAAATAACTTGTGAGCAGAGTAATGCTCATGTATTACTCCTTTGGCAGAAAAAAAAAAAAAATGTTTAAGTCAAAAAGCTGTGGATGTGTATACTGTGCTGGTTGAGCGTACAATTACTTTAAATAATAACAAGTGGTATTATACTGAGTAGCTTTACAGTATTCACTGCAGTGATAGACCTATTGAATGCAAATATCATATTATGATTTTCATACTTTCAGAACTGTACCTTGCAATTTACAGGTAACTCAGTATATGTATGTGGTTCAGTAGCTACGTAATATTGGCATGATGTATTGTAATATCAAGATTATATAATATATTATATGTCTAAGATAAGCCATCGCTATGTATAATACTTCGTAGCTATTGGTATATTTATAGAGTGACATGCTAAGTAGTTTTATAGTTATATATTAACAGCATTTATCAAATTCAATTACCAGACATATTTTATGCAAATTATATTTTAATTGAAGTGTCGCCGCTTCGTCTGTATGAGAAACATGACACTGGAAAATACTCTACACACCTTAATACCAAATTTCATGAAAATAACAATGTGATAGTTATATTATTAAATGCATCGTGTTGTAACAAAATATCAAGGAGGTAAGATAAAAGTAGTTTCCATTTATCATTATGCAATAATTTCTTATCGAATAGATGTAGGAGTTCAATACATTACTAGGTACCAGTATTCACTGGACAAGACAATGAGTATATGATTTTCATATTGAGAAAGATTTTATCATGCTGGAAATCTAATGAAGATTTTACTTTTCAGATTTATGAAATGTCTAAATAAATTTATAAGTTTACAGCATCTGATACCATTTGATATCTATTTGAGTTTTGGTTTACATTGCCGACTGTGTCACTTAATATCGCCTCTTTAGGTGTAGATGTTAAACCCATATCCATCAGGGACGGTTATCTCATATGATGCGTGCTAATATCCGGTAGATAATAAGTGTTATTAGGGTGTTCACGAGTTGCAGACGACGCTTCTGGGCGACCTTGACCTTCTCGCTGATCTGCGTGTAGATGTCGTCTGGGGTTTACATTGTTTCTAAATGATAGCAAATCATCTTCACGTGTAATGAGATGTTTGCGGCCGTCAAAATTACTAACAAATATCTTCCCGTCGTAGGTCCAACAGTTTTTGGATAACTTTATCTTTAAATAGATCACGTGTTGATTTGTATAATGCTGAGCGGGTTTTAGTTAGCGCCTCATTTATGTAAACCTTAGTTTTGTTCTGAATATTGTACTCCTTGAGATTTTTTTTATTTGCATATACTGAAGCCCTATCACGATAGCTAATAAAGCGTACTATGATATCTCTGTGAAACTTGCCATGTTTATCTCCAACTCTGTAGGTACGCCCAATATGTGACTTGTCAAGCTTGGTAGCACCATCTGGTAAAACATGATCGTTTATTAAAGACAAAACAATATCATCAGTGCGTTCGTCAACTAACTCGCTGATGCCACTAATCTTCAGACACGTACGTCGGGAATATTGCTCTAGATCATCAATTCTTGATTCAAGATTTTCAAACTTTTTCATTAAATTCGGTTAATATTTGAGGTTTAATTGAGTTCATTATGTGGTTAACAAACACGTCACGTTTTAGCAACTCAGCCAAGAAGGATTTTATTGAGTTATCATCCTGGAAGTGTCTAAAAATTCATTTATACTGGTTGATATGTCCTGGTGACTCCTTTTTGTCTTTTTAGCTTTGTGGTTCGTCATTTTAGATATATTTATGTAACAAGAAAAACACTACTAACCAGTGAAGACTGACTGTAATATCCAGAAGTGATTTACTATGAGTACTGTTTATGTGACACAGAAACAAATCTTCATCAATTTCCACATTTAGTCGGAATATTACAATGTTAATCTCGTAAAATCCATCATAAATGTCGAGAAGAAATAATTCACACAAATCTAGGAATATCGATAAGACTGACTGTAACCAATCACTCACCCACACTTGGACACTTAGAAAGTACTACTCAGGTGAACAGATTTAGCGAGCAGTTTAAATTGACACAAAAAAAACCTCACGTTTTAACAATATCGCATAATTGTAATTTGATAATTTACATCAGAAATGGCACAGTATAACATATCCAGAAGTATCAGAACTTTTTAAGGCTCTATGCATGAGATTATCACTAAGAAATACATTTTTCTTCTCTGCCAGTGGAGTGTGTCAACTTTAAGCCGCCATGTTCGATCTAAGCTATTCTGTTTCTGGAATGAATATTGTTTAGAAAAAAAACTGTTACTGCTTGCTATGAAAAAAACCCTCTAGTTCTCTTGTGTACACATGTTAGATTTTTACATCGGCTTGATATCTTTTTTGACTGAACAAATCTACAATTAGTTGATAATCCTAATACAGATTATCTATGTAATAATAATAATGAATAATAAAAATATGTCCATTTATATAGCGCCAAATCCCAAATCGAGCTCATGTATACAGAACGTGAGTAGATACATGTATACAGAACATGAGTAGATGCTTTTATCATCTGATTAAATGTAAGAAATTTCGACAATTTTATTTCATAACAATAATTTACATCTTTTTTTAAAATGTACATCTTTTCTATATTTATACTATATTTCAATATTGCAATGGATGAAAATGTATACATGCCCTACTTTGTATTTTAGTTGCTGGGCCAGCTACAGCTGCTGCTCCTGATCTGTGGTGGATAGCATTAATTACAATTATCTATCATGTTGTATAGTTGAGTATAATATTTGATGGTAGCCATTGCATGAAGTACAGTCCATTTTCGTCTTCACTTTAGTCTACAACTAAGTTAGTTGCTTGGTGTCATTCTGTAGCATATTGGATTAGCAAGACCTGTGTCAATTTTATTTTTCCATTATCTCAATTTATAGATCAATTTTTAAGTGTTTTACACATTAAAAAAAAACTATAAAAGTTTACTGCATTTATTGTGTTTATGGTTAAATTCTATGAAATACATGATTTTATTAGCATGAAAATGACTGACAAAAAATTCTGCTAAAAAATTAAGGATATCAAACTGTTGATTTCGTGCTTCATATGTTTTTTTATACACGTGCGAAAGGTGTTAGTCTTGTGGTAATTTTTTCGTCATTTTTATTCATATATATATATATATAAATTCTATGTACGCTTAGGGTTTTTTTTGTGAATTTCATTGTATCATGATTTTTTTACGTGTAGCAATTTAATCGTTTCAACATTCCTTACTTTACAGTTGTATTTGAAGTAAAATTAGAAATTAAGAGTTTTGGAAAATCTTCATTAAGAATTTTGGAAAATCTTCATTAAGAATTTTGGAAAATCTTCATTTAGAAATTTTGAAAAATCTTCATTTAAAATTTTTGGAAATCTTCATTTAGTAATTTTGGAAAATCTTCATTTAGAAATTTTGGAAAATCTTCATTTAGAAATTTTGGAAAATCTTCATTTAGAAATTTTGGAAAATCTTCATTTAGAAATTTTGTAAAATCTTCATTCAGAAATTTTGAGATTTGGAAAAATCTTTGTCATTCAAAGTAATGAAATCTCTTTGATATGAAGTTTAGTAACATAGAGGTGAATCATAGAATTTGTGATCTTATTTTAATTAAAATGCCAACTTATGAAATCGTGATGTGATTCAAAATCAATTGGCCTCAGATAGCTTCAGATTTGGCTTCTGTGAATATTTCATAAGCAGCCACCCATACTAATTCTGATAAAGCTTGTCATTTAGTTTTTATTTGTTTTTTTTTAATGATTAACTTTAAAAATAAATTTAGAATTGAAATGTAGAATTTTTTACAATTTGAATAAAATCATTCCATCAATTTAATAATTAGGCTCATTCCATAAATTTTAAGTGCTGTATGTTTTGTGTATGAACACCCCTCTTGATTATAATATTATCCTCCTTGCATGTAATATGGATTAGTCCATATGACTATAGAGTGGTCTTACATAAGATATGGAAAGGAAAGTATATTTTTGAAATGTTTTTAATCGATTTCATTATGAGTTAGCTTTTATTTGCATTCCATTAATAAAAATAATAATAAGATAAACATTACTAATGCTTTTACAACTCAAACCCGATGTTAGGTTTCAACTGTAATATCTCATTACTGAACCAAATAAATCTGGATGTTGGATGTATTTTTACTAGACCCTTCTATAGTGTAAAATACATCTATTCTTTGAATTAAATTTTATCCATATCTGACATTTGTAAACTATAATAAAACAGTAAATTCGAAATGGTTTTAGAATAATTTTTTTCTTATGTAAATGCAAAATTTTATCTTGTTTAGATTCAGTTATTTTGGTTTCTGTACAAATTAAACTGTTGTAATTTGAAATCAGATTAAAATCAATTATATAAATCATAGAATTTGAATATTATATAATTGTAAAATGTTTGAGTTATAAAGTGATTAACTTAAAGAATAAGACTTTAATGTACATTGATAAATTGTCATATTGTCATAGAATCATCTTTCACCATCTTGACAAAACCAAAACACATGAAACGTTCAGACATTTATTTTGTTTACCATATCTTATGTTATCATATTTGTCTGTTATTTTGTCATTCTCCTAAAAGTGTTCAGTTATTGAAATTATTGATTGATTTTTTACACTTCATGAGATCTAACATATATGCATGTCTTGGTGTGCTTGGAATAGCCATGCTTTTATTGGTAGTTTACAGTACACAACTATGAACACCACACATTGATAGAAGTGAAATTGAGTCTGTTAAAATTCAATATTGGGAAATGAATTGAAAACCTGTAATAAAATGAATTGAATTACATCTGATTTAATCTGAAGGGGAAAAAATGTTTGGTTTTGTCAAGAAAGGTTGTATTTTAGTATTAGTTATCATAGGTGTAGAGATTTTTTGCTTGCCACACAAACTAACATTTATATCGGAGGGATCCTTTCCACGTATATTTTATAAATTGTTAAATTCTTTTTATAAATATGTCAAATTAATTGACAATAAAAAATCTCCCTTCTATTTACTTGTGTTTTTCTTTATTTTTATTACTTTATTGTTCTGAAGTACATGTTGGCCACAGTTGTTTCTGTTATCAGGGAGGAGGGGGGGTTGTTTGGCGAATGGTCAGCGGGTACGCACTGTGAGGCTGTATCATAAAGCCTGTCATTGAGTCAACTGACGTGGTTTCTAATCCCTGGTTCTGTGTTTTCTCCAAGTCCGCCGGTTTCCTCCCACTGCTAAAGCTAAAGACTCATACGCACAAGCGAATTATTGAAATAAAATTAAACCATAATATTATGTTAGTCCCAAAATGACCAAGTTTGTGTCAAGTGGAGGTTAAACTGCATTTCTCTCTCCCTCTTTTCTGTTATTGTGCTGGTAAATTGTCTGTTGTTCTCAAATGACACAATATATCCCTAATTCAACTTCCCCAATGGGGGATTGATAGAATGGCCGAATGGTTAGCGTGTGCATGCTGTATCATAAGATCAATCAATCTCGATTCCCTGTCCAACCTGATGGGTTTTCTCCTGATTTTCCAGTTTCTTCCCAATGCTAAAGACACACAGGAAAATTATTAAAATAAAATTGAACCATGTGCTTGTCCCGAAATGACCTAGTTTGTGTCCAGTGGACGTTAAACCCCATATCTAACACCAATCGTCCACCAGGGCTATTTATTGACCATGATGCACACCACTCGTAAAGTATTTGAAATTCAGATATAATATGTTCCCACACTGGCTAGAATTCTTTCATCAGAGTTAAAAATAAAGTTGTTACTGTATTTTAAATATTGGCATAATTTGTTGGATGATAAAATGTTTTTGTGGAAAATCTTACGTCTATATAAGCCAACGGTACACATAGACTTGGGTAGTTTCCAGTTTCTGTATATCGGTTATATTTCCCAGAAAGATATATCCCCCGCAATACGATATCCTTCAACAAATTCAGTGCAAAAATAACACTTATGTTACCGGAACAATGTTCAAGTTTGAAGTAGTCGTAAGTGTCATAGATTGCTTATTGTTAATCCAATTACTTTATGAACGGATACAATACGCAAATACCGGTAGTACTATACAAGTTTATTTAGTTTCACTACACCAAACCAAACAGTTGAACTTCTAAATTTAATAAGAAGACCCAAATCTTCACAATAACCAGCTTTAACGGGGGTATAGTGGTGCTCTTTATTGTCATGGGCGTATTATTTCATCTGGTTGACAAAATAAAAGGTGCCGAAATCGAATAAAACACTAAATTTTCTTTCTTTTAATTTTAATACCACGACTTTGTACTGAATTGACTATGGATGAAAACATTTAGCCTGGAGCCATTCTATTTTGTGCGATATTTTCGGGCATCGATTATTATTTGTGAATGCAGATGCAACCGTCTGGTGGCTGGAATTCAGGTCGGCATAGAGTGAGATGTCGGTAACAAAATAGTAAGTGGACAACTCTGAAATTGCTTAACTCACGGACTTAATAGCAGAAAGACGCATTTGCGGGGGTTACATTTTCAAAGTGTTTGCGGGGAGGGCGAAGCCCCTAAACCCCGCGACGAATGATTGGTTGTTTGGGATTCAGGTCAGCCATCTAAAATAGGCTGATATTGCTGTATTCACTTGCTGGAGTAGCAGGAAAGCGGGTTTGTGGCAGTTAAATTTTCTCCGTCGACTGTAAACGATTGATTGGTGCAGGCGCGGATCCAGGATTTTTTGCAGGGGGGGGGGGGTCTAGGTTTGATAATTGCGCGCAACCGATTAACGGGGGGTTTGGGGGCCCTCCCGCAGAAAAATTTGGTAAATTAGATTCAATTTGTTGCCTTCTGACGAATTTCCGGAAGGTAAATTCCAAAATTTCAGGGGGGGTTGGGATGGCCTAGTGGTCTAAAGTGCCGCGCTTCGACCTCTAGCTGGCCGGTCACCTCTGGCTTGCGGCTGTGGTTTCGAGCCCTGGTGTGAGCGTATGTGGCATGGAGATAGGGGCGCCTTCTCAACCTCGTGGGTTTCCTCCGGGCACTCCGGTTTCCTCCCACGACTAAAGACCCCTACGCGCAAGCGAATTATTGAAATAAAATTGAAACCATATGTTAGTCCCGAAATGACCTGGTTGTGTTGAGTGGACGTTAAACCCCATTTCTCTCTCTCTCTCCAAAATTTCAGGTCTAAAAATCGCCAATAAAATCGCATAAAAAATTTTCAAAGTCTGAGCACAGGGGGGGGGGGGGGCGGACCCCCTGGATCCCCCCCTCTGGATCTGCGATATTAAATCATTTTGGAGTTGCTGTATTCATGGGCCGAAATTGCTGTGTTGCACTTGCTGGAGCAGAGGCGGATCCAGTGGGGGGGGGGAGGGGTGCCCCACCCCTAATTTTCGATAGTGTCCATTTTTACTGCTGAAAGTGCCATTTTTACTGCTGAAAGTGCCTTTTTTACTGCTGAAAGTGCCCTTTTTCAGACCCAAATATGTCCTCTCCAAACGTTAAATAGCTCTTGGAATGTCTACAGATGCAAGAAAATGACGGATAATTGTCTTGGAGGACCCCCTCCCCTCAACCCCCTCCGCCTTTTTTACTGCTGAAAGTGCCCTTTTTCAGACCCAAATATGTCCTCTCCAAACGTTAAATAGCTCTTGGAATGTCTACAGATTATGGTGGCTGATTGGTATCATGTCGTATTGTCGTGATGTCGCCTTTCATAACGCGACAACCCGACAACCCGACATCACGACATTTCTACCCGACAACACGACAACCCGACAACCCGACATCACGACATTTATACCCGACATTACGACATTTTTACCCGACATTACGACACTAAAAATGTCGTGATGTCGGGTAAAAATGTCGTGATGTCGGGTAAAAATGTCGTATTGTCGGGTTGTCGGGTTGTCGTGATGTCGGGTTGTCGGGTTGTCGCGTTATGGAACAAAAATCTGGCCATAAAGAAAATGGTTGATCAAGTGGAAGTAGATTCACGCTCACATTGCAGTTTGAGTTGCATTCGTATCCATTTGTATACGTCCACATTCATAATGTGAACCGTCTTCATTAGCTCAGTCGGATCAGAACAGTAGGACGTTAAACCCCATTTCAGTTCATAATGTGAATATATTATGCCGCCGCCCTTGTCTGTGTGTCTGTCATTGAGTCAAGTGGTGTGGTTTCCAGCCCAAGCTTGTCCATGACAAAGAGTAGGGTCATCTGTCTAACCTCGTGGGTTTTCTCCGGGTGCATGCCCTACCCCGCGGGGTGGTGCCAATCCCGCTGTTTTGTTATTATTTTGTCTGTAAATATTCTACAGGTTGCAGTTATTAACTTCCACTTGATCAACCATTTTCTTTATTGCCAGATTTTTGTTCCATAACGCGACAACCCGACATCACGACAACCCGACATCACGACAACCCGACAACCCGACAATACGACATTTTTACCCGACATCACGACATTTTTACCCGACATCACGACATTTTTAGTGTCGTAATGTCGGGTAAAAATGTCGTAATGTCGGGTATAAATGTCGTGATGTCGGGTTGTCGGGTTGTCGTGTTGTCGGGTAGAAATGTCGTGATTTCGGGTTGTCGGGTTGTCGGGTTGTCGCGTTATGAAAGGCGACATCACGACAATACGACATGATACCAATCAGCCACCATAAGTAAGCCACCTAAATGTGATATTAAACCACTTTGAAGTTGCTGTATTCGTGGGCTGGAATAGAAAGGAAAACGCATTTGGGGCCAACAAATTTTCCAAATAAACTTTTTGGGGTGCGGATGGGGGCGGGGGCTACACGGAAAAGATCGACGCCGCCGTCTGTAACCCGAGATCTTTTCTGGCCTTAAAACCCCCCACCCCCCTTTAAACAGTCATCGAGCCCCTACGCCCATGTTTATGGTACATATATCTCAATAGCACTGTAATCATGAAATTGACAATTTGCAATATGCTTTGCACCCTTAAGATAAGGACAGCGACTTTGACAAAACATGAAATTTAATGGTGCTATTTAGTTTCTATATAATATGGTGCAGTATCTAATGATGACACTTACAATTAATAAATATCATATTTATTATGGATGTTACAGAAATATAAATAGATTCTACGATTTCAGGGCGGGTAACACTGTTTGGTTGAGCTAAAACTAGAAACCCTTCTTGAAAATTGCAGGAAGGTCAAAGTTCAAGTGTCCGTATGCCATACAAGCCACGCGGGTATGATAGTACCATTGTCAATGGTAAGCACGTGGACGAGGCGTATTTTTGAAGGAAAATGGAAAAAATAACGCTGAAGTCTAAATCGGATGGCGTAAAGCACTGTTGTTATGGAATCTGTAATAGTGATACACGATACAGGCAGCGTGAAGACATGGACGGCGTCTTTTTTATTCCCTTTCCCAAACCAATGACATAGGAGAAAAAATGTCAACGATGGATAAAGGCGCGTGGAAGACGGAAGAAACATTCAACGTTACAAAAATTAAACGCTGTACATATATGTGTAGCAAACATTTTGTGGGTGGAAACGGCCCTACAATTGTCCGTACCAACATTATTACACACGCAGGAGCAGGTGAGAGTCAAATTTACAACAGCTGCCCGCCTGGAAAATTTTGGCACCCCTTTTATACCTTGGGGAAAATCGGCTTCCTCATTGGGCGCCAAATGACGCAATACGAGACCAACGACCAACGTCTCCATAATAGTATGGGCGCCACATTAAGTCGAGTGACACTGGTTGGGCGCCAATGACGATATCGGCGCCTAACCAATGCCACTTGGTTTTATGGGCGCCTCGCCAAATGGTGGGGCGCCTCATAATGACCCACACGATTAACACCACAGCAGAAGGGGCGCCCAAACGGCTTGATCTGTGCGGCACCTTATCCCGGAGAGGCGTCAATAATGACATGAATGGTGGGCGCCTTAAAATGACGGGCCGCAAATAGTGCATAATGCTGAATCAGATTTGGTGGGCGCCCACAACTTCTTCAATGGGACTTCAAAAACGGCATGATTTATGGGGTGCCTCATTCCAGGGACGTGGAATATAAACGATTGATTGGAATTCGACTCGGTCATCTAAGTTAGGCTATATCAGACCACCTGGGACTGGAATAGCAAGAAAACGCATTTGAGGTCGTCAAATTTGTCCACTAGGCTAACCCGAAACCCCGTACGCCTACGGAGAGCACTCTATAAATCCTTCCGCGGTGTAGGTACATCGGCGCCCACAGAAGCCCCATCGGCGCCCCCGGAATTCTTTGCCCCCCCCCCCTCCCTTAACAATTTTGGGCTAGCTACGGGCCTGAATACACGTGTGAGGCGAACTAAATTTTAGAGTGTATGTTTCTTTTGTGGGATTCCTTTTCTTGTTGGTGAAGATCTTGTAATTACCAGCGGCTACCAGGCAGGATACGGTCACATTTTGCAAGAGATAGAGAACAAGCTAAACAAAAAGCGATTTTTGATAATCTTTGTCATTATATTGTTACATTATGTATACAGTAAAGTTTATGTATTGATATTTTTTCAGTTGAGTTGTTTTAAGCGAAAGAGGAAGCCACCAACACCAAGGGCAAAAAAATGTAAAAATCCAAAAACGAGAAGTAATAGCAGCAGAAAGTTTACTAGAATTGTCAATGCGCAAGCAGAAAACGGAATCAAGTGCCGAGGTCTGTTGAAATATGTGAATATTAAAAGATAATAATTAACACACAAGATGATTAAACGATGCAAATGTTTGCTTATTTTATTATATAAATATTTTATTCGTTTGTTCAGCAGATTACCAATGATATTTCTGATGGACGTTATTGTATTTTAAGCATGTGCATACACTATTGAATACTTAAACTATATTGCATCAACACACTAACCGAAATAATGAAAACGGGGATGCGCCATGCTGTGTGCGGTCACAGAATTTTTTCTTGTACGCATCAACCATTTTTGCCCTCGCCCCTACGCACCCCTGATTGGCTGCATCATTCATTGAAAGTCTATAAAATGGAAGCGGGTGTTAGATAAAGCTATTTCATTCCAACGCATCCCGTTAATATTTTAAGACAAATAGTATGTATATTTGGTCTTTAATAACAGTGATCGGTGAAGTATAACCATCTAGCAAAAGCACGCCCGGGGGGGGGGGATTAAAGTTGTGTTAGAGGTTACTGAGATGTTTATCCTACCTGATAAGTAGATTATACCGATGTACAGAGACACTGATACATGACACGCTCTAGAACGACTGATCTGTCCGAAAATCTGACGAGAGAAGAATAGTGTTTAGGACTAGTTTTAGTGAAACGTCAGGTTACTGTCACATCACATGAATTGAAGGGACTCGATTCATACTTGTGTTTAACTATAAAATAAACATTTAATTGGATGCTTATTGTTGGTTTGCCCTAGATAAGATCTAACCTTGCCTGTCTCACTAGAATCATTTTCTTTGAATCCGTAACCAATTTTTTACTACGGGTTTTTTTTTTCTTGCTGCATATGACATTCGGGGTCATTTTGTAGGCCATTTTTTTTAGATCCTACGAACATCTGGAAAATTGCAAAACGCAATATTTATCAATCCAGTACAAAGTAATGGCAGAATTAGTGGGAAAATTACACACTATTTGTCCTCTTAGCTTATCTGGTGCCAAAGTAGTTACACCAAATTTTCTATTTTGAGATGGCAGACAGCGCACTCTGGCCATGTTAACCGTTCTGTTTCAGATGTTCATAAATTTTCTCAAAAATGGTCCCGGTTGTAAATTCGATCAAGAAAAGATAGTCACAGATTCAAAGAAATACTCTACTATGTGCTTGCCTGTTCCTTATCTATATACATGTATATATACCCGAATATTGGAATTTCATTGAAGAATATCCAGTTAGGCATCTTTTAGTTTCGAATTCTCCCAATAAAGAAATACCGGTATACCCAAAAATCCACGGGGGGGGGGGCAATAATGTGTTTATACGAAGATACAAATAGAATTTGAAAGATTTTATATTCAACTTTTGTGTAGCCTATTGAGGGACCCAAGGATGAACACAATCTGGATCAGTTAATAAAAGATTATTTGTAGTTCCATAAATTTGAACGTATCAATCAAGTGCATATCAGTGAATGACAAACAGAATTATATCCGACAGCTAACAATACTCAAGAGAGTAATGAAGCTACTTGAATGGTCAGTACTCAGGCTATTTCAGGACTGTCCATCGTTTATTTTTAATCTAATAATCACTACAGGTACCATAACCCGCTCAGTAAATAACACTTTAATATCAACTAATGTCCAGAAGTCGTCATAAAGTAGTTCCATTGAGTGTCCATTTAATAAACCTAATCACCGTCGACGGGGTTTGCTTTCGGATGTTTGATGAATGACAAAATGAAGTGAAATGATATGGACTCGGGTTTAGCGTCTGTTCTGCTCCAAACTGGCCTAATGAAGAACTCTATCTAATTTCAACATTATTCGATTGCATATTTTGAAGGCCCTTTCTTTCTCAAATTGAATGTTTAAACGCGATTCATCCTGAAACAAAATCCCAAACAATTATTGTAACAAAGTTTGGAGCGTTCACTTGAGCATTCTAATTAAAGAATATTCAACAGTTATTTGGCCGGGTACTGCAATATTACACGTTGCAGGATAAGAAGGTGCATATGAGAGGAGGAAGTCAACTCTACTTTAAAGTTCCAATTTCATATTTTCTAAGAAAGTCAAAACATAATTATTTCTATGTCTTTTGCTCAAAAGGTTGTCAACTCACTATTATACGATCATGGGCAAAATTTTAGAGGTGTTAAAATGGGTGACACAAGCTGATTGAGGATATAGTAACTGAATTACCTCCCTTGTTTTCCCATTCCTCACCATGGACGGCCATCTTCAAACGTTTGAATTTGAAGTTAAAAATGATATTTTTGCAAATTTCTCAACTGGCAATAGTGAATTATAGGATTAATAGGATTATTCTTTAACAAGGTAGGACTGTTTATAGGTACAATCTATTTTAGGGCTTTATTTTAATAAATTTTAAAAATATAACCTAAAAATATGCTATTGGAACTTTAAACATTTTCTCTGTTTCGCTCGCGAAAACAACCAGTCCTGTAATGTGTATTCAAGTTATAACTGATGCGAGTGATGATAATGAATATTTAAGAACATTTTGTGCAAGGATGCTGTTGTTAACCATTCCAGTTTTCAGACAATAAATAAACAAAGGTATTCTTAATGCTCAATTAATACTGAATTTAACCCGGTGAGTAATTACGGATATCACCGAAGCTATTAAAGACAGCATCGAAGCTATACGGACGATAGTTGTTCAAATCTAGCAATTATCTCCGTCGTTTATCAAGTCCCTGATTAGATTGGTTGGGTTAGTTAAATGCAACATCGTGGATAGGGCTAATTAATATCATCCTCATTAATAACATCGTCATTAATTATCCATACGTTCTATTAACATACAAAAGAGCATTACCAATAATGTCCGGAGAAATGGCTTGGATGGGTGGTGATTCCAAAGAGCAACAGCTGTGGTGCTTAGTTTGAAGAGGTCATCGAGATTTTGCGACGGTATCGGATTTGATTTGGTTCCCTATTATCTTTTAATTACAAAAAGTGATTTTAGTGATGACATCATTGCAAGTAAAATATGTCGGTTTAAAATACAGATGTTACGTCATATTTTGATATTGGCGAGCTATTATTTCCAATTATGTACTGGTAACCTGCCAATCGTACATTATCTATACTAGATGAAATATTTGACTCGCGTGACATATTTGACTGAAAAGCACGTGCGGGATATTGTCTGTAATTTAAGTTATTTAATGATCTCGAGCTAAATACATTGCGTGATATTGAAACAACACTCGACCAACGCCTCGTGAAGTATCAATATATTACTTAATGTTTCGCTCTCGACGACTAAACCATACATGATTCAATACATGATTCAGTACAGGAATCAACAGACCATCATAAAGTACCACGTAAATAGGAAGCCGCGGAGGCTCGCTAACATGAAGGTTTTGTGTTGGCTCCCGGTGTTGGTCGAGAAAGGGCAATGTCTACACATTCAGATCGGACGAAAGGCCCGAGGTTCCGCGTAGACCTACTCACTGGTGGCACATAAAAGAACCCGCAACAGAAGGAATTCGAAATAGGAGAAGCGATATTATCGTTTTCCTGTCAAAATTGCCGTCATAGCACACCATGTGGCGTGCGCAAAGTGGGACGATAAACCCCATTTCATTATAAAGTCTGAAATGAAATCGCTCTCGGAACCCACAATTTGTTAATATACTTAATGCGTCCAAGATTACAGAGGTGTCGTTAACCCCACCCCACACACGAGTTCATGTGAACAAGCCACCACAGTCCGTGACATTAATATTATCAAGCTGTCACTTTAAAAGGAACAAATTCACACCCTCCATCTTTCGTGGATTCTTGATATCGATAGCCACGACATGTTTAACTCTTTGTAAACAGGTGCAATCAAAACATTCCCCGAAATAAAAAACCTCTTGAATGCATCACAAAACTAACTTTACATCAAAAAAAATTTACTTTTATTACAAAGAAAACCTTTTTGAGTGTTACAATTATCATATCATATAATAAGTCCTAGAACGTAGACACTCTTTCAATCTAATTAAACCTAGAATTTATATTCGTTCCGTTTATTTATCATTTTTGTACACCAACGAAAATTATAACTTTTGGAGAGAGAGAGAGAGAAATGGGGTTTAACGTCCACTCAACACAAACTAGGTCATTTCGGGACTAACATATGGTTTAACTTTATTTCTAAAATTCGCTTGCGCGTAGGGGTCTTTAGCAGTGGGGGGAAACCAGAGTGCCCGGAGGAAACCCACGAGGTTGAGAAGGCGCCCCTATCTCCATGCCACATACGCTCACACCAGGGCTCGAAACCACAGCCGCAAGCCAGAGATGACCGGCCAGCTAGGGGTCGAAGCGCGGCACTCTAGACCACTAGGCCACCCCAACACCCCTTATAACTTTTGGTTTTGACCTCTCTGACTTTGTACCGTTGATTACAGATTGTGTATAAATGTGTTGTTATTGATGTATTCCCATTTGAATATTGTTCACAATAAGAAGCAAAATAAGTAAGATATGTTTACAGGATCATTTTGTTATACGAAAAACTAAGTGATCCGTTTTCGATGGCGCTCAGTATATTATTGGATATTTCGATCAAATTTAGGGTTGAGGGGGATTTAATAAATAGTTATTTAGACAAAGTGTTAAAACTATAAACAAAAAAGTTGTATTTTAAAATTTCTTTAATTATAAATAATGCAGTTACGGTATGCAGGTGGTGGGCACTGCAACTTTTGCCCTGGGGCAGCACAAAGGCTTGTGAGGGCCCTGCAACTGTCGGAAGAATGTTGTTTGGGTTTGAGAGAGAGCGAGAGAGAGAGAGAGAGAGATAGAGAGAGAGAGAGAGGGGGAGTTTAACGTCCACTCGACACAAACTAGATCATTTTGGGACTAACATGGTTTCATTTTATTTCAATAATTCGCTTGCGCGTATGGGTCTTTAGCAGTGGGAGGAATGACCAAAAAGACAGCTCTAAGATGTATCACATTCTTAGATAATTGTGTAAATCACCAACACCTCTGTTCGGGGTTCTCAGCGCCAGCCATTTCAAGGCAGGGAAAGTGTTGTCAAGTTATTTGGATGGTTTGAAGAACACATATCCATCCGTATTCGTTTACATTTAAAGGAACATAAACACATAGTTGACAGTTAGAAATCAAAGAGAAGACATTGCATATAATACACTGTACATGGAACCATAGAAATAACAAACATCCTATAATGATTGAAATATTATATTGACGCGACACGACACCCCTTTTTTTATGTTTGTTCAGGGTTTTCATAGTCATAGTCTAGGGGCCTACTAAGAAAAATGATGGAATTAGCGGCATTATCAAATGACCACCTAGGCCTACTAAGTTTTATTCTGGTATAATGTAAAATTTTAATGAAGAGAATATGCTGAAAATTTAGGCCAAATTACTTCACTTTGAGTTTTCGGCCCATAAAAACCCATTAGGCTACAAACTGTTGTCTCTGCCACGGACAAGATTTAATTATTAAGGTCACCTGCAGATTTTCTTCAAGATCGCCGACATGTAAATAGGGTTACGGCACGTGATTGTTTGCGAGATTTCTTGGTTAGAGTTAGCGCAAACATATTCTTAGCGCAAATAAATAAAACCCCTATATATATTCATCACGATAATAATTTTTACCATTATATTATAAAATAACATTTTAGGACAATATTAATGCATTTATATGGACCAAAAAAAAAAAACAACAATTGCCGTATTACATACTAAAATAGCACACACCGAGCACGTCAAGTTTACATCATATAAAGTAATCAAACTGTTTATTTTTTAACAAAATGTTATTATGAGAGCATTCCCGTTAATAATCCTGTTGAAAGTATAATTGGGTCTGAATTAATTGTTAATTCGACACAGGCAATAAGTGTCTATCTGTTTAATTCCAGTATTTGTATAGTTTATGCTAGGATGGTATTTGGGAAAAGTAGGTTACCTGTAACTGCTTTTACTTTGTATTTACAATACAATAGCCGAAAGTACTTTACACATCGAAGTATGGCTTCGTGTGGACACAGAAAAGTCTCGATTTGTGATGTAAGGGAGCTAACTACATTGATGGACGTAACAAGTCGGTTAGAGTTATCCAGTCCTTGAGATGGCTGCTTCGACGCCATTTTGGCGTGAATAAGAGCGAAATACTTTGGAACTTTCCTGATGTTTGCCCCGTACAGACGCAGTACAGCTTTTCAAAGTTCACTATCGACTTCATATAAACTTTGTACGTGTCAGGAAGCTTCAAAGCCATTTTGGAGCTTTCGTTTAATCGTGAATGGAGTAATATGAATCTTGACTGTTTATCATGTGCTTTGGCTGAAATTAGTTATTCAGTGGCAAACCTAACAAAGAAAAATTTCAAAGCAGTCGTTACAGAAATCAACCACCTCGTTAGCCAGCACGGAGCAGACGCTGATAGGCATCTGTTCCGTTGCCTATTTTCTCATATAGAATTCGGAGGAGACGGCAAAGGCAGTGGCAAAGATTTTCATCAAACTCAGTGCTTAATTCAAGAGTGTAGCACACTAATAAATAAACCAGACTTTGTTTCAATCTTGTGTAACGCTATAGACAACCCATTACAACAACAGAAGAGCCTAAAACCCTCATCTCACCTATTTTCTCAGCTAAGTAAAGTGTTGAAGTTAAGTAGGGTTCAAGAAGTGGCTTTTGGTTTAGCGTTATTACATTCAACCAATCAAAACATCAGTACGCTAGCTGGACAATTTGTAAAGCAAAAGTTTCCTGATCTTGTTCATTCATACGTGGATGTAGATAGTGCAAGTCATCAAGAAGGCGGCCTGCAAGATACGGCCATAGAAACTCTACATTTTCTTCTAAGCCACTTATTACATGGCAAAAACCAGTTGGGTGTAGGCGTGGAACAAAAAGAAGCCTTATTAAAAGCCTTGCGTAGAGATTTTCCTCGAGAACGTGTACCAGCGGTGCTTAATCTTATTCTCTACCCAGAATTAGAGGACATACCAACAAACAAACTTTTTGATACATCAATTTTACCAAGTTCTATGATGGCTGCTTCTTTAGCAGATTTGATATTGGAATCGGGATGTGGTTGCACACTTACAGTAGAAGAATGCCGAAATCGTTTGGTGCAGTTTGGTGTGAAAGAAATAACTCCGTCATCACTTGCAAAAGTCTTAGGAATGATGGCCCGGTACCCCAATGGCTTGAATGAACAGGTGCCGACAAATCCTGGCTGGAATGACACCCAAGGAGAGACCATTTGGAACGAAGAAGTATTTGTCTTGGTAGTGAAAGATCTTGCTCCACACTTGAATTGGAAGGAAGTTGTAGCTAATTTAGACTACCCAGGTTTTATTGTCTCGAATAACAAAGGCCTTCGTCTGCTCGTCCAGGCACTATTTCGTGGATTGCAAGCTATCTTCCCTGTTGAGTATATCTATAAGTCATGGCATAATGTTGAAGGTCAATTGTCATTTATCAATAATGCTTTACGCTCCCCAGATGTGTTCAGTTTTGCTGATTATCCAGGTGACACAGTGCTCATTGACATACTCAAGACAACACCTAACGAAGACGATCGTGACATTAAAACTTGGAAATCTCTGGATCTGGTAGAAACCTTGCTGAGATTGTCCGAATCTGGTCATTACAAACCAATTCATGATTTGTTCAAAGTCCCCATTCAAAAATGTCCAGATATTTTGGTTTTGGCATTACTTCAAACTAAAACCTCATGGAACATTCTGAAACAAGAACTTATATCAACATTGATGCCAGTATTCCTGGGCAGCCACACCAATTCAGCCGTTGTTTTGCATTATGCTTGGCACCACCAAGGCCATTCAAATAATATCCGAACCCTTATCATGCATTCAATGGCAGAATGGTACATGCGTGGAGACCAACATGATCAGATGAGATTATCAAGAATTCTAGATGTAGCCCAAGACTTGAAAGCACTGTCTATGCTCCTGAATGCCACACCATTTGCATTTGTCATTGATTTAGCATGTTTGGCATCGAGAAGAGGATACCTGAAATTAGATAAATGGCTGTCGGATAAAATCAACGAACACAAGGAACCCTTCGTTCAGGCATGCGTAAATTTCCTTAAAAGAAGATGCCCCCAACTGCTTGGAGCACCTTTAAAAGAAGATCACAATCAACTGAAAAGTCAGCAGCTGCTGCCAGAAACTGTTGCAACCATGCTTAATCATCTTAAGACTTGGTCAAGCCATGTCTCTCAAGAACTTGCTGATGCCATATCTGCCATGTACAGCAATGCAGGTTCCCTGTTTAAAGCAAGGCAAACTCAGCCCCCACCTGGACCAACTGGCGGTCAATTTCCTGGCAGCTCCTTGGACGTTTTGTCTGGAATGAGTGTTCTAGGAGGACACAATCCTGCTGTATCACAAACATCAGTTTCTTCAGCTTTTCCACAAGTTTCATCAGGATTTCAACAAACAGCGCCTCCACTACCACCTGTCAACACAGCTACACCAGGCTCCCCCTCTAAAGCCTTTCCTGGACTTTCTCAGAGCACACCTGGTTTTAACAATATCCATAATTTGTCATCTCAGTTTCAAACCTCTTCAACTGGTCCACCAAGTGACATGTCAGGAATCTTCCCAGAGATGAATCAACAATTCAGCAAGGATGTAGAAGACAAGGCTAATACATACTTTCAACAGATCTATAATCAGCCACCTCATCTTACCATGACAATAGATGAAGTCTTGGACATGCTGAAAAGATTCAAAGATTCCCAGAATAAGCTGGAACGAGATGTATTTGCGTGTATGTTGAGAAATCTTTTTGAAGAGTACAGATTTTTCCCCCAGTATCCTGAAAGAGAACTTCACACGACTGCTGTCTTGTTCGGGGGAATCATAGAACAAGGTATTGTCACATATTGGACCTTGGGAATAGCTTTGAGATACATATTGGAAGCCTTACGCAAACCCCATGGAAGTAAGATGTATTATTTTGGAATCGCTGCACTTGATAAGTTCAAATCCAGGCTTAAGGATTACCCCCAATACTGTCAGCACTTGGCTGCTATTCCACATTTCTCTCGGTTTCCACAACATCTGATTGAGTATGTGGAATATGGAGCCAGATCCAAAGAACCCCCTCATATGCCACAAGCAGTCCCAGGATCGCTTTCACAGTCATTATCAGGTTTGTCTATTCAAGGTGGACCAATGGGCAATATGCCACCAAGATCAACTGCCACTCCCCAAGAAGGATGGCCTGATGTAAGTGGTGGAGCTGCTCCTAAGATGACATCAGCTCTCACAGCCCCTGCTACACCAGCAACTACTTCAGCTGAGATCAAACCCCCTGTTGGTGCTACATTCCAAAAGCCCTCAATTGCTACAGCTACTAATATTGATACATTACTTGCTGGTCAACAGAAGGATGAAGTTGCTGTACCACCTGAAGCACTCCAAGATAAAGTCTTCTTTATTTTTAACAACCTTTCTCTGGCTAATATGAGTCAAAAAGGAGAAGAGCTGAAGGAACAGATTGGTGAAGAATACATACCATGGTGTTCCCAGTATCTGGTTATGAAAAGAGCAAGTATTGAACCAAATTTCCATACCCTGTATTCTAATTTTGTAGATGTTCTGCAAATACAGGAATTGACTGATCTCATAATCAAAGAAACCTTCAGAAATATCAAAGTTCTTCTGAGAAGTGATAAAGGAGTTGCCAACTTCTCTGATAGAACCTTATTGAAGAATTTAGGACACTGGCTTGGAATGCTTACATTAGCCAAAAGCAAACCCATTCTTCAAATGGAAATAGATGTCAAATCTCTCATCTATGAAGCTTACCAAAAAGGTGCCCAGGAGTTGCTGTATGTGGTGCCTTTTTCAGCAAAGGTATTAGAATCTTGCTCAAAAAGCAAAGTTTTTAAAGCCCCAAATCCGTGGACACTTGGTATAATGAATGTACTAGCTGAACTGCACATGGAACCTGATTTAAAACTGAATTTAAAGTTTGAAATTGAAGTTTTGTGTAAAACACTGAACATAGACATCAATGAACTTAAGCCCACCAATTACTTAAAGGATCCAATGAGGATTTCAAGTATAGAACCCCAGTTGTCAGCACCACGTCCACAAGAAGCTGTCACAACCCCAACACCGCAACCTTTTGCAGGTGCTTCAAATTCTTTGATGAATACACTTCTACCACCAATGATCACAACAGTAATGGGTTCTGGAACAAGTACTACAACTACCATCTCAGCCACTACTCCAAGCCTGCCGCCACAACCCCAGTATAGCTTCAATGAGATCAATACCCACTCCTTATCAGGGCTAGCTCAACATATCATCATCAGTGACCAGATTGCATTGTTCCATACTAATCCCCAACTCAAGCAATATGTCAGATCTGCCTTGGAAAAAGCGGTCCAAGAACTCCTGCCTCCAGTTGTTGAAAGATCCATAAAAATAGCTTTAACAACATGTGAACAGATTGCCAAAAAAGACTTTGCTCTTGATCCGGAGGAAGGCAGGATGAGATCTGCAGCCCACTCAATGGTTCGAAATATAACATCAGGTCTTGCTCTCATCACTTGCAGGGAGCCTTTGTTTATCAATATCTCAAACAACTTGAAGACTGCATTCATGGCAACATTAAGAGGAGCAAATCCTGCTCAAAAAACAGTAATTGAAGAAGCAGCCCAAGCTTTAGCCCAAGACAACACAGAACTTGCCTGTGCATTCATTCAAAAAACAGCTGTTGACCGAGCAATCCCAGAAATGGACAAGAGGCTGTCATCAGAATTTGATTTGCGGAAACATGCAAGAACAGAAGGAAGGAGATATTGTGACCCTGTTGTTTTGACATATCAAGCAGAGAGAATGCCAGAACAAATAAGACTTCGAGTAGGAGGTGTAACGCCTCAACAAATAGCTGTTTATGAAGAATTTGCTAGAAACATTCCTGGCTTCCTGCCGATGACGACTGACACCAATTTTCCACCAGGAGTTACTAAACCCATACCGTCATATGCCCAGGATGAAATAATGATAATCTATGAAAAGATAGTGCGAGAGATTGAGCAACATCTTCAACAGATGATCAACATCCCATCTAGTAATCCTATGATAGCACAACTCAACAGTTTGATGGAAGCAATCATCCTTGCCAGACAAAACCGAGAAATGGTCACAGCTGTAGCACTCCTTCAAAAAGCAGTAGAGGGCTTACTAGATCAGTACACTTTAACAAGTATGTCTGAGCAAGAACTGTTCTTCAGATACCGGGAATGTCATCTTTTAGTTCTACGGGGGCTTCAAGAACAAAGGGCTTATGGTAGTCAATGGGCAAGCAAAGAAGTCACAAGATGTCTTATCCAGTGTCGAGATGAATACAAATATAATTTAGAAGCTGTGGATTTGTTGATCAGGAACCAGTTAGTGAACTTGCAAAATTATGACTTATATCTTGCAAATCTCCTGCAAAATGGCATGAACATCACAGCATTACAGTTTGCCATGCAACTTATTCAGAAATATTGTACTGATGATAAGAGCCCTGTTTCAGATGCAGATTTTGCCACTACTGTAGAAACATTGACCATGATCGCAGCTAGATCCAGACAACAACCTGAAGGACTTACCACCTTGATAGAAATGATTCGCCAAAAGACTCAGCAAAACAGCGAGACAAACATGGGAATGGATCGTTCGTCTGGCAGTAGCACAACTTCCATGATGCAGTCAGGCATTTCACAAGCTAGAGAGTTTGATGATCCTCCAGGACTTCACGAAAAAACAGAATATCTTTTACGAGAATGGGTTACTATGTATCACTCTCCTGCTGCTGGACGAGATAGCACCAAAGCATTCACAGCCTTCGTACAGCAAATGCATCAACAGGGAATTCTAAAAACTGATGATCTCATTACCCGGTTTTTCCGTCTTTGTACAGAAATGTGTGTGGATCTTTGCTATAGAGCTTTAAGTGAACAGACTCACAGCCCAACTCTGATCAGAGCTAAATGTTTCCACACCTTGGATGCATTCGTTAGACTTATTGCATTGCTTGTGAAGCATTCTGGAGACTCTACCAATACAGTTACCAAAATTAACCTGTTACACAAAGTTTTAGGAATAGTAGCTGGTGTATTGATTCAAGATCACGAAGTTCGCTGCACAGAATTCCAACAACTACCCTACCATCGTCTCTTCATCATGCTGTTCATTGAGTTGAATGCACCAGAACCCATTCTGGAAAGTATAAATTTACAAGTTCTTTTGGCTTTTTGTCAAGTTTTTCATATCCTGCGTCCAGCTAAAGCTCCTGGGTTTGCTTATGCCTGGTTGGAGTTGGTGTCCCACAGAGTTTTCATAGGTAGACTACTGGCTCTCACTCCACAACAGAGGGGATGGGGAATGTATGCCCAACTCCTGATGGATTTGTTTCGATTCCTCTCACCGTTCCTGAGAAATGCAGAACTAAGCAAACCTACCCAGTTGATTTACAAAGGAACATTAAGAGTGTTGTTGGTGCTACTTCACGATTTTCCTGAGTTTCTGTGTGATTATCACTACGCCTTCTGCGATGTTGTACCATCTAACTGCATCCAGATGAGGAATCTAATCTTGAGTGCATTCCCAAGAACCATGCGCCTTCCAGATCCTTTCACACCAAACCTTAAGGTTGACAGTTTACCAGACATTGCACAACAACCTCGCATTTTAACAAACTTTGTCTCAATGATCCAGCCAACTTCATTTAAGAAAGATTTGGACTCTTATCTGAAAACAAGAGCTCCTATCAACTTTTTATCAGAGCTCAGAAGCAATCTTCAACAATCTGTGGAACCCGGATGTCACTACAACATCCCTCTAATTAACGCTCTGGTGTTATATGTAGGTACTCAAGCCATTCATTTCATCCATGGTAAGGGTCAATCATCCAGTATGGGAACCATAGCTCCATCATCCCACATGGACATTTTCCAAAATCTGGCTGTGAACCTAGACACTGAAGGTCGTTACCTGTTTTTGACTGCAATAGCCAATCAGCTAAGATATCCAAATAGCCACACCCACTACTTCAGTTGTACGATCCTGTATTTGTTCGCTCAGGCTAACAATGAGCAGATCCAAGAGCAGATAACACGGGTTTTGCTGGAGCGTCTGATTGTCAACAGACCTCATCCTTGGGGTCTTCTTATTACTTTCATTGAGATGATCAAGAATCCAAATTTCAAATTCTGGAATCATGAATTTGTCCATTGTGCTCCGGAGGTAGACAAAATGTTGGAATCTGTTGCTCGATCGTGTTTGCAGACACCCAAACAACCTCCACCAGTTCGCGAACCAGAAAATACAGAGGTTCATTAAACACTGTGTAATTGAGAAATCAAACTTTGGGTTGTTTTTGTGACCGTTGACCTGTGATCTATTTGTGTGATTTGTGATTAACTAAACCAAAGTGCTGTTTTATTTAGCATCCAGGACTTCAGCATCTAACAGTTTAATCGTGTCTGATGTGAAAACTAAATGAGTTAATGTTTCAAAAACTGTAGACCTAGAAACTCTAAATTGAATTGTATTTTAACATCTAATAATAACAGTGTCTTAAAGTTAGATTTTATTTTTCCCGGGTATCTGAAACTGGTATATAGTTAAACATCTTTACCAAATTGGTGACAAAATTTTAGGTTAACATTTCTGCTAATTCAAATTAAGTATTTGTTTTTCATAATTTTATGGTTTTTTTAGGTAGTTAATATTTATGTTTGTAAAATTTTATTTACTGCCAAGTGCTAACTTAATGTCGAAGATAATTTGTCATTTATTTATTGGTATGATACCCATACATGCATGTGTATGTCTGCTACCTTTACTGCAGAAATTATTTTTATATAGCTGAGTCTGTCAACAATTGGTCAGGTTTCCACATATGTGTGCTGGAAAAATTTGGCTCTAAAAATCTGATTATTTATTATTACATGAAAAGATGATTTATGTGCTGTTCTGCTATCTTCATTCTTATTTTAGAATCCTACGTTAGAATTACATTTAGTTTAGCATTAAGATTTACAATTTTAGTTCACAACCAATGAAAATGCAGTATTCTAAAAATATTTAAGAGTTAATCAAAGAGGATGGCGTTGATTACTCCTGTGTTAACGGTCATGCATAGATTGGATGAGAAGAAATATGACTGTCAGAAGTACGCAAAATGCATTGTTAACTGCGCGCTGAAAACATTTTCTACCAGTCTTTGTGTGATTGAATGCAAATAGCTAATTGCCATATTCACAGGCAATGCCATTTTGTACTCTCTATTATTCATTGTCGTTGAAACTGAGACAAATTAGGCTGGAGTTATCGAGACAAGAATGCAGACACTGTTGTTTGATGATGCAATTTTAGTTGTAAAAACTTACCATCAGCTAATTTAATTAGGCCTATCATTTACATATTTATATTCTACTTAAATTAAATCACTAGGTTCATTCTTATTGTGTCATATATCATAGATTCCAATTTTTGTTAATTTACATTTAGATGTTCATAATTTTAAGTTTAATGAATTATGTTGAATTATGCCTTTGCAGTTACAATTGTATTTGCTTTTTCAACAGGGTAAATATTTCATCAATTTAATCTTTATTAGGCATTTTGGAAATATGGTAGTTAATTTGTTGTTTTTGGAATATTTGTATCATCAATGCTTAGAAAGGCTATATGTATGTGTTATGCTGGATGTCATTGGCTGGTTTGAAAAGCCATTAAATTGCCCCTATTATAAGATCTTAAGAGATTTGTTAAAATAAGCTACAAATGTTTGTTGTTATGTTGATGACCATTGGTTAATTTGAATAGAATTTCAACCAATCTGATTGTCTCTATTATCATATATGTATATAGACATGCTTCATTTTTCCATTGATATTTGCTATATATGTGAATATGTAAATATTAAGATACTAGTGGAAATAATAAAGCCGGGTGCACACATACAAATTTTTGTCTGACCTCTGAGATTTTACTTGGGTTTGAAAAACGTGTCATTTCGATTGTTGGGACTAGAAATTAGAATTTGTAGCATACAGTACCATCGCCTCGTAAATATTGGATTAGAAAAGTGATGGAAGGCGACACAGATCCAGTGTGCACTCGGCTTCATGGGTATTTTTTTTTTGATTACAAGTGTAGATATTACCCTCTGTATTAAAATATGTTAAATTGTACCAGGAGGTACATGCATCGTAATATTTTTTCCTGCTACCATTTATATATTATTCTATAATTGTTATCACTTTATATTATGATGTAAACACAACCCTGTGTGGTTTCATGAAAACAAAATAAAAACCTTTAACAAGAATATAGTTTATAGGTCAATTATAGTTGAGAGTTTTAATTTTTTATTTTTGTCTCACTAATCAGGTCTCTCCTGGTGTTGACAAAAAAAGTTCCCCAGGATTTGCTGAGTAGTCTCACCATTTCAATGTCCAGTCAGTTGGAAGGGACAAAAAATAGTGGTCATGGACATAAAAGAATCCTGCACAGTTTGAAATTCGAAATAATGCAGAACTTTAACTAACTTTCGTTGACACGGTAATAACTTTCTGGGGTTGCAATGTACCCCTGCACCCCTATTAGAAACAGCCTTGCGAGTGAGTAGTAAGGCAAGTGACAGGATTTCCATAGGGTAATAATACTAATTCAATTCATTCGATAGTATACCAAAAGGTGCCCCGATGGGTCGATATAATATAAGCCTTTCTATAAGCCCACATGGAAATGTGGTCGTATATTGTCGTCGCCCTTTCCATCTGTCCACAATTTCTTGTGGAGGCTAAAGTTAATACTCGATTAACTTTAAATTCGTACACAGTGTTTAAGGTCACGAGACAAAGAAGCCTATTGATTTTTAAGCGATATCCGATAATTACTGCCAGAGTTATGACCCATGGTCACTTTGAAAAATCTTGTGAAGTTAGTGGCTACAGTTAAAATCTGATTGACTTTAAATTTATACACAGTGTTTACGGTCATGAGATGAAGAAGTCCATTGATTTTCAGTAATATCCGATAATTACTGCCAGAGTTATGACCCTTAAAATCTTGTGAACGCTCTAGTGGCATAAGTTAATATCCATTTGACTAAATTTATACACAGTATTTAAGGTCATGAGACGAAGAACCCTATTGGCTCTGGAGGCCAAACTTATCATCCGATTGACTTCATATTGATGCACAGGGTTTAAGGTCTTCAGACGAACAAGTTCATGTATAGTGATTTTCGATGAATTTTGATAACTGAACAGCTAAATCCGTGATATTAAATGTTTCATATACTTTAGTGTTGGGGCAGAACTTTATAAAAAGCAACCAAATTCTAATGATCTTCTAATTATTACTTAATGAGTTGTTACTCTTAATCAGCTTTTAGTGAATTATAAATGTTTCATTTCTGAAAAAAGTAAAAATATGTGACAACTCTTGTTGACTGCCCGGACGATTTAGCTGCTGTGGGCGTATGTTTCGTTGCCTGGCAACCTATCTTTTATCGACTTGCCAATTTGGTTTGAATTTTGTGGAATGTCACGTGACAGTATAGTTGATTTCAAAGTACTTTGGTGAGTTTATTAAATGCTCCGATTAGCTGTAAACAATTCTTGTGGCTGGCCACAGTTGAAAACCACACGTACTAACCAGCTCAAATCTCACACTGAAGTGATTGAGAAACGGTAGGTTGCCAGTTAACAAAACATACGCTCACAGCAGCAAATTCATTAGGCAGTGCATATTTTACTTTGATCAGTATGAAACATTTATAATAGACAAAAACCTGATAAAGAGTAACAACTCGTTAAGAAATTATCAGAAAATCATTCTTTGTATAACAAAGGACTCCTAGCTTGTAATACTGATGTATATTTCGAAGGTACAGGCTGGAGTTTTAATAGATCCAATATTGCAAGTGGGGATATAATATAATGGTTTGATGGTCGCCTGTTTGCTCCATGTAGTCTCGAAATGACCTAGTTTGTGCCGAGTGGACAATAATCCCTATTTCTCTCAAATGAGGCAGAAAAGTAAGGCGTTAAACTCCATTTCATTACATAGCAATCAGGACAACTAATATTCTGAATCATAAAAACAAATAGATTTGATGCAATATTCTAAACTCATTGCGAAATGGAGCAGTATAATGCAATCTTTGAATGCTAAAGTTTTTCTATGTGGGTGTATAAAATACAACCGGGGCCATAATCCAGGAAGTTGTGTCCATTACTGAAAGGAACCAAGCTTTTGGGACATAATCAGGCTTCGTCAAAATGGAATAATTAGTGTGACCTGGACAGTCAAACAAAATGTGCACACTGACAGGGACCACAATATAGGTCCAACATGAAAAGCTGGGCGCATTAAAAGGAATTGCTAAAAATATGGTTTTTAAGAATTATTAGGATTTTGGACAAATTACTTATTCTAATAGATTTGAATTCAATACCTGGTATCATTAATGTGCACTACAAATATTTACATTGGCCCCATTTAACCGTCAAGAAAGCCTTTTTTTTATTGACAATGCTTCCTCTATGAAAACGAAACGGGGTTTAACGTCCTACTCTTCTGCACCTAAACTAAGCTAATGGAAGACACGCCTACAACATACAGTGTGCTATGAGGGAAATTTTACCAGGGCAGCGGCACTACGGCCTACTCTAATATCGAATTTCAACTGCCAAGGGATCTTTTACGTGCACGCCAATGTGTATATGAGACCAGTTTTTTGTCCCATCCAAATGACTAGGTAGTTGTCCTTGTCAGGCCCTCTGTTCTGCATCACTGACAGGAGGAAACTACACCGGAAAATCTAAAAACTTTCTCGGCCAATGAAGGGTTCGACCACTGAGCTAGCGAGTCAGCACCTCCCCCGGCTATGAAAAATCTTTTTAGAAAAATACCAGGATTTGAATACGTAATCTACACCTTTCTTAACTAGCAGGGACACCAGTACACAGTGGCACAAGCCAAAGGATTAAGCAATAGGCAGATTGTATAGGTAATGGACCTCCCTCCAGCATGTACATGTATTGGCTCTCATCAATTGAAGTTACTGTTACAGCTAGACTGCTCGAGTTGACTCTTTGATAGAATAGAACAATTCACAACAAATGTCATTAAGTTATTGGAATGGGCGCTATACATATAATTACCAGATCATGTTTGATTAGGGAAATATTACATATCCTTGCAGTAACACTTGAAGGGGGAGACAGAAATGGGATTTAATGTCCATTCGACACAAGCTAACATATGGTTTAATTTTATTTTAATAATTCGCTTGTGCGTAGGGGTCTTTGGCAGTGGGAGGAAACCTGAGTGCCCGGAGGAAACCCAAGAGGTTGAGCAGGCGCCCCTTTCTCCATGCCATCACACCAGGGATCAAAACCACAGCCACAGTTGACCAGCCAGCTACAGGTCGAAGCACGGCACTCTAGACCACTAGACCATCCCAACCCCCCAACACGTAAAGGAATGGTGTTACCAAATCACAATTGTCTTTGAGAAAGGCCCTTAAATAATAAGGGTTTGATTCACACAATATTACATATTGTTGCATAGCACAATCTTAAATGATTAGATGTTAGCAGTAAGCACTCTGGCAAATTTACATCGACATAAAATACTAATGGTCTATAAAAACTTTTTTTTAAATATTTTATTTTTTTTTTGACACCTAGAATTCTGTGGTATTTAGTCAAACAGACCTGAAAGAAGAAAAAAGTTCACAAATTTAACAGATACAATCAATAGTCAAGACAAGAGGTTCAAATGCTACATTGTGGTAGTTTTTGTAACAAGATAGTGGTCAATTAAAAACAAATTAAAATTGATACTTCGCCACCATATCAAAATTAAATGAATTATAATAAGCTATTAGTTCAGGTCATGGAAGAGATGACCAGAATTGTTCGGAACCGGCTTTATATGAAATATTTTCAGACATTAAATTTTAATAGCTGTGTATTGAAGAACCATTTCTTTCACTACTTTTAATACACGGGAAACTTAAGAGATCATGTGTGCTGGTTTGTTATTTTATAATTTATATACGTACCAAATCCCATGTCATCATCAGATTCTTCAGATTCTTCTTTCTTTTCTTCTTTCTTGGCTTCTGAAACAATAAAGTACATAAAATGATGATCACATCTCTTAAATTATAAATGAAATGTCTTATAAATGCCTCCTGCACAATTCCAAATAAACATGAGCATGCATGTAGATCACATCTCAACCTTGCACTATTTACTAGGGGCAAATCAGACTGGAATATCCCAAGGAATTTTCTCAGACAACACCTAACCTTGGACTTCATGCTTAGTGAGCCCAACTTATTTGTAAATTTAATGCCATTGTTACCTCAGAAAGACTAATCTAAAGCACATATTAAGATTCACATCCTTGGCAAAACATCATTGGTAACAACAGCTCTATTATTTTGACTTAACTGAATTTTGAAGTCGAATTTTATTTAAACTTCAAGAGATCAAAATATTTAATCTTGAAAACAATTGTGACATCTAGAGTGTCCACAACAGTGTCCGAAACAAACATGATCATGTGGGTCCTTCAGGTAACACGCAGGCCCAACCAATAATAATTTATAGTTTCCATGTATAAAAAGCTATGGTTTAGTAACTTGCGAAAGACACGAATTAGTGTGTCATTTCAATTTAATGGAACAAATCTATTCATGGCTACATTGGGTTTTCCATATTAACCTACGTAAACTTCAAATAGTTACAAAAAAAACCCCAAACAAGTGCACTAGATTGTTAGCACATTAGCCCAGAATTGAGTCAAAAGAAATGTTTTTAAAATCATAAGCCTCCATTACGTTTAATAAAAGGTGGGCCCACAACTACACCGTTCGGAAAATTTTCCATATTTATTTAATTCACGTTTCGGCTTCATAATATTCGTTTTTTTTTTAATGCCTACAGCACAATGGTATTTTTTCATAACACAAGTTTTAATTTTTGTCTGTCACGTAACTTTCAAATATGCTTTTATTCATTCGTCCATGACAGACACACGGCACAGTGATCATGTGCTAACTATAATTGAAATTGCTTTAAAATAAAATTACGTACGACTCCAGATACCTTTCAAAAATAATAACGACAAAAATTCAACATGGTTAAAATTAAGCCTCTGTCAGCATGTGTATATAAAAAATCATAATGGTAGATGCAACTTAAAATTAAACGTAGCATCGCCGGCTTATTGACCTAGAAATTCCAATCAATGTCACGTGTCATCGGCGGATCTGGCAATGGCGGAAAAAATATATATTATTAATGATTCTCAGTGTATTTGGTGTTCAATCAATCAGAGGATTATGTTCGACTAAGATTTAAATTTCACTAACAACTGGTCAGCGAAACCATTAAACGTATGATTCAGTTATCAGTTTAATATCTACCGGGGTACCTGGAATTCATATGGAGCGTCGAAGAAGCGCGATTCCTGATCGAGATGCACAAATAAGAGGCTGGTTACGCGAGTGATTGTTTGGAAAAACATAAGCTTCCATCATGTCGATGACAAGTAAACAATAACCGTTAACACTAACCATGGACACTAACCATGCGAGCTAAGACGACGAAGGCCCGGCGGACCCGAGTGAAATAGGCCAGCAGGAGTCCTCCGATAAATCAGTCGGCCTCGGGCCTACAGACCGACGTTTGTGTCGAACACTGGTCCACAACCTTGGTTTGACATACTTTTACACAATTTGGGTACAAGGAGCCACAATTTTATGAAATTCAAACTCTAACGTTCATTGATGTGACCTTCTAGCAGTTCCACAAGATAAAAGTTTTGAAAAATCGGGGGCCATAATTATGCTCGGATATGCAAGAGTATGGCGAGGAACCAAGATCTTTGTGATATAAACATCAATTTAGAGTTTTATCAAAATCGGGTAAAAATTATGGCAACCTTGATATACCATATTATTTACACTATTGGCATACAGGGGGCGGCAGCTTTGGTCAGATATACACAATCATTTGGGTGTAATGGCAATACATTCAAACGTGTTTTGAAATCGGCTAAAAATTATTACCTTTAGAGGAACCACAAGCTAAAAACACGATTTTCATACAATCTAGTGTCATATTTCAGGAAGTTATCATTCGATATGCGCAAATATCAAAAGGAACCAAGATCTTTGGGTTATAAACATAAAATTTCAACTTTCATCAAAATTGGATCTAAGTTATGACCTCAAGAGGCAGGGCTACTGAAAGCCAGTATGGCTGCGCAATTTGCAATACTTTTGTCAATTGCTAATCAAAAATTGCAATGTAACGTTTTTATGCCTATTAGTTTCAATACTGTCATGAAGATGTATCCACATTTTGAAGACTGAAAGGTTTTCAACAATTCAAACAGGTATAAAATGTCAAATAAATCTGTCCCGAACTTCCCAGAGACAATTCATTATACTATATAATAGAGGGACTACTAAACTGGAGATTAGGAATCAAGTAGTACCACTCCCGTTTGTACATGTATAGCAGTATACAATTGGAAAAAAAAAAAATCCATTGTATCCCCACGTATTCTAAATAAATAATAAAAAAATGTGACCTGTAGAATGTCCACAAACAAATTGTTGATGGTTGGACAATATTCTTCTATTCTTATTTTAAAACACAGTGAATTGAATGTAAGATAGACTGTTGTTTGAATGGTAAGATAGACTGTTGTTACCTCAGAAAGACTAATCTAAAGCACATCAAGATTCACATCCTTGGCAAAACATCATTGGTAACAACAAATCTGATTGTATTGTAAAATGAGCTACTTGATCGAGTTATTGAGCGACTTAATTCCCTCAAGTAAAATTAACTTGTGACAAGCTTGTCATCGACATGTTTCCATATTGAAAATAAACACAGAATCGAACTGTATTTCCAATTTGAGAAACTGGCGTATGTCGTGTATTTTACATGTATCTTCTGGGTATTAAAACCAAAAAAATATGATTCAGAAGATGGCATAACTCATTTCTATTCTGTTTATCATGTTGCATCAAATAAATGTTAACTTCTAAAAGACCGGTTGATGGGCAATGAAACATGCCACATGAAACTTCAATACCAAGTTTGTAATACTTTAAACATACATTATGCAACAAGAGCTAAATCTGCCTATCGCAGGTCTTACTTTAGGACTGAAATATTATCTAATTCATTAATTTAACATTTATTAACAAAACAAGAACATATTCAACTCTTTATGGCATCAAATAGTCAAGATTTATAACGGTTTGCCATTTAAAAATTTGATCTAAATATGGGAAAGCAATGCCAAGTCTTGAATATACCAGTGCCCTGGTTACCACAATGCACACTTCTTGAAAACTACAATGTTAACTTGGCTCAGAATGATGTAATTTGAATGAAATTTTCAATATTTTCATTTATCTATTTTTGAGCTATTATAGTTTAAATGGTCAGCTCTTTATCTAATTCTTACATTATGTATCTTTAAGTAGTTGAAAGGTCACCCAGTAACAAACGGTAATCAAAATTCATAGAACTCTAACCCGAGTCATTATATAATGAAACATAAACCAATCTTTGCTTAAATAATTACCTGCGGCTGGAACAGCTCCACCTGCAGGAGCAGCAGCAGCTGCTGGGGCAGAACCGGCAGCACTACCAATATTGGTGATCAATTCTTTTACATTAACACCATCTAAAGCTTTACTGAACAAGGCTGTAAAAACAAATGATAAAATAACTTTTAAGATGGAAAAGTGAAACAGATAAAGGCAGTCTGCTGTAATCTATTTCATTAACACAATACTTCACTCTTTGACAAATATGATCATTATTCATGAGTATTCAAATTTTAAACTGCTGCAGGATCTTCTCCACTGGGAACTGACATGCAAGACCTCTTTTGTTTTATCTGAATAAATATACAACCTTCCATGTCAATGCCACCCACCATAAAGTGAAAAACAGACTTTGAACCTGGACATTAGTCTTGATTAGGGTCCTACATGTAGTCATACAAACAGTATCCCTGTTCCCAGCAAGTCCCATGAACGATACCAGACACCTGTTATCGAGACCATACATGCCACCATGTAAATTGCAAACTATAATACATTCACAATCTACGAACACAAAAATAGAGATGTACACTTGGCACAAACTTGGTCATTTCATCTTTCATCACACAGCACTTGACAACTTGCATCAATGATACATTGATTTAAAGTGGCCAACTTTAACATAGGCATATATGACGGTTTAAACAACTTACATGGCCAGTAGGGCTCTACTGAAACGCCAGCTGTTCTTAAAATGGTGTTAATTTTATCAGCCTGAAAAATAACAATACATGTATAAATAACAATTCATGTGAATGGTCCTAAAACAAAGCTAAAAAATGTGGTAAAAGACAATGGATTAGTCACATGAGCTACAACAAAATCTCAAAAGAATTTAATATTGTTAATTGGAATCCAATGATGTATAAGCCTATTTAGATAAATTTTGACCAGAAATTTGGTCGTTTTGGTTAACTTCCACTATTTTGACCATTTCTAGTTAGTCAAATGCACTTTTTGCTACGAACTGAGCTAAGAATGATGGGCATACGCCATACTCTTTACTTTGAATTTCAACTGTCAAGGGATCTTTTACGTGCACACCAATGTACACAGGACCTCGATTTTTCGTAACATCTGTTGACTTGACAGGTGTCCTTGTCAGGCCCTTCATTCTGCATCGCTGACAAGGGGGAATCATGTGGGGAATATCGGGAAGAACTTTCTCACCAATGCAGGGATCAAACACTTGACCTCTAGACTAGCGAACCAGCCTCTTACCCACTTAGTCACTAGGAAGACAGGCACTGTAACTAATACCGTCACTAATATATAGCACATCGTGCAAAGCCCTTATCCAGAAACACACGAACATAAGTAAAAATGTCACCTACAGACCGGATACACCGGGCAACATTGGCAATTCGCTTGTCAACTTACCAAATCTCGCCCAAAGCAAGATTATGCGCCTCATAGAAATATTTCTATGACACATCTATTCATCTAATGAATGAGATGTTTCATTTCTATGGCATGTCTAATGAATGAGATATTTTTGTCAATGAAAATAATTCTCAAACATTTTTTATTCTTTTTTTTAACTCTTAACTGACCCACGTCGACTTTTGTCGACACCTGTGACTAGTGCTGATATCAAGTAAAATTTTATGCATCGATGCATCGGACGCAAACATCGATACTCGCATCGATGCATCGGGAATTTTATGCCGCCATTTTGTTTTTCAAAAATTTCTGAAATAACATTATTATTTATGATAGAAACATAGATTTCCTCAACATTATCATTATTATAGAAATGTTGATTATTTGAATAATTAATTTCGACAATATTCTTCAAATATCGTTCGATTCAATTGACACTTGTTAGCCACTGTCGTGACTGTCGACGTGAGGGCGTGCGTAACTGTAAGGCGATAACAAGAGCAAGAGGCGGTTTGCAGGTCGTACCTGTCTATACTCTATAATCTATAGGGATTTATGAAATACATTCTTTATAGCCCGTTATAAAAAGTAAGACTAAATCGTTTTAACACTAGCATTAAAAACGGTCCGGGAAATATTATCCTCCTGACATAGTTCTAATAAGTTCGCTGGGCTATGGACAGAAGTGGTGAATTTGACCTCGGGGTCGAGGGCATGAAAGCGGAAGTGACAAATAAAGACAGTTCTAGTAGTCACTGGGAAATCGAGACAAACATAACGGAAGCATAACGTAAACAGGTGAAGCTGCATTCTCCACGCAAGTCTCAACTCTGTTTGGGAGATTGGTGAAGCTGGGCTAGCTTAATAGTCTACGTGCGGGATTCATTGAAAAATTCTGTTCCAATGTATATTGTTTTATTTTCAATCAAAGAAAAACGTATGGAAAATGTGTTACTTATTCTAGTGGACGCTTAAAGGTAATTATTGGTATTTTTGCCGATGCATCGATACTACGAAAGAAGGCCGAGAATCGCATCGGCGTCGGCCGAATCGATGCATCGCCGATGCATCGATACTTGATATCAGCACTACCTGTGACGTTACCGTTAAGTACCCACGGCGACTTTTGTCGACAAAACCAGTTAGCCAAATGCAACGTGCCTAGTGCGATGGGAGTTACATCCCTTGTAAACAGGCGGCCTTTTCTCATTTGTTTACTACCTGTTTGACATTTTGACACTTAAAAATCTTACTGTTTCTTCTTGAAAAATTATAATAAAACGGTGCCTAAGTCTATACGACAACCTTCTCCTTACGACGGATTACCATCCCTACAGTGATTCAGCATTTATCGGTGGTGTAGGCCTAGATATTTATAGTTTTGCGTTAGAATGTGATAGAAGCTAGACTAATCAACCAAAATTTTAATTACCGTACTTTTAAATATTAATAAGCTTAAATTAAAAGAGATTGATGATAAATGATTTTTAGTTCACAAAAGCCGAACAAAAGAAATAACCATTAGATCTATATAGGCCTACATGTGCATGAAATGTCTAAATTAATTTTTTTTTTTTTTTTTTGGTGTAAAATTCATATTCATGCATTTTAGATTATTTCATCTATTTACATGAAGGGTTTATTTTCCGTTGTTATAGTTAATGATACGATTTTAAAATGCATACCTATATTTTAGCATTATTGACCATTATGACGTGGGTTTTTATGACGTTATGACGTCAAATCTCTGGGTCATTTAAGAGTTTTTTTTAAAAACAAAATTAATCATACACCATATCATCATCATCATATATTTGATCTAACAATTTGGAAAAAAGAAACTAATTAGATCTAACATTACTAATTATCACTTGTGGAAACTGGACTATGAAGTATGAAGGTTTTAATGACAACAATCACATCAGATTCGCTGTACTTAGGCATGGCCTGTAACATTAAATTGGGTGTTAGATTGTATACAACATTAAAAACAATCAACGTCAACTACATATTCCACGTGATCGATTGGCTACTTACGGTGATGGCAACGTTGTCGTCTGACAACAGAAGAGCGGCATAAACGCAAGCAAGTTCGTCTTGAGAAGCCATTTTTGTTTTTAGTTTATTTAAGGGGTCGGATGTTGTGAAATAATAGTGTAAGTCGCCTGATTGGCCTTAGCTCTTACGAGAACAGAACACTTTCCACAATAGCAATGGCTGAAAAGAACGATTGCTGGGTCGTGTCTCAAAACTTCCGTTTTTACGACAACATAAATTTTGATATTACAACAGTATTTATTAAAATCAAACACAATAATTAACCACCAATACTTCTTTTACACCGCTTAATATGATTTGATGAAAACCAAGTTTCCTAGACTATGATTAAAACTTTAACAGAAAAAGAAAACACGTTTGCGACAATCTCAAACTCCTTTGAAACCCAATATGGCGGCCTCCAGTGTTTACGTGTTGCTTCTCAGTTTATTCTCGTGTATTGCCCTATATTTAGCCGACGGTGAACATGGTGACCAAGTAAAATCACTGAAAGCAGATACATTTGAAGAGGCTGTCAGCTCTAAACGTTATTTCATTATGTTTTATGCACCCTGGTGGGTGATTTTATATCGTTGTCTGAAGTGTTTACTATCCAAGAAACTCCCCTTACTTAACTTAAGATTAATGAAATGCACCCTTCAACCCCCCCAACCCCCCAGCTCCACCTACATGATTAATATAGAGCAAAGCTCTAAAGCATCGCGTGAAGCGCGGTGCTTGAGCAAAGCTCTTTTCTGGTAACACAGGAGCGTAAGCAAAATGTCAACAGTCTGTGCCACACAGACTGTTGATCAAAAAAAATTTCAGACCGGAACCGGATACACTGGGCAAAATTGGCAATGCGCATATCAGCGCATGTCAACTTTCGCGTCTCTAAGAAATATTTCTATGACGCGTGGAATGAATGACGTCACATATTTTTGACGTCAATGAAAATTCTCACACTTTTTTGTTCTTTTTGCAAAACCAGCTTCGCTCTACTCAGGCAAGGCCTGTTACATATTATAGAGCAAAACTCTAATAAAGCATTGCGCAAAACTTTCAGTTAAAGGGCCAATCCAGATAACTTTTTGGGGAATAAAACTGCTTAATTTTGTGTTAAAATCCTTTAAAATCCATAACCTAAGGCCCACCTACTAACCCGATATTTGTGATACACTTGTAAATAACTTAAACCTGACAGTCTTCATCTGGAAATGGAGACCGTTGTATTATACAGTATCTGGATAAAACCAGACTTTTTTTCTATAGAAATAATATGTAGGTGAAATTTACCTTTTGTTATCAAGTACAGTGCATGGGTCATTCACTGTGTAGACCTCTCAAGAAACGTTAATCAATTATCAGGTCACCCAATGAAAAAATTGACCCGAAATCTTAAAAGGGTTACATGTCCGGATAAGCAGTGTTGACGTACACGCCCAAACGACTCAATATTTTGAGCTGAAATTTTGAGACAAGGTAAATACACCATGCCACTGTATTTTGGTCCATAAATTTCATAAATACTCGGACTTTAATTTTTGAGACTCTGTTCTTATCGGGATTGTCCCTTTAACACTGGGGCGTAACTGAAACTGTCAGACTATTGGTAACAGTTGGTTATAAAAAAAAAGAAGTGTCACTTTACTCTTAAATTCAAATTGTGTCATCGCCTCTAAAAGTGAATTAAGGGACGTAAATTCCGCACCAACAAGGATACCTGTGTAGAGACCGCCATATTGGAAAAGACCGCTATTAACCACCTAATAAAATTAGACAATCAGAGACGATAACCGGTTTCGTAGTAAATTTTTCACCGTGAACCGTAACCGGTTGTTTAGACACTTTCAAAAAAAAATCCAGACTATAATGTCATAACCGACCTATCATCTTTGATTCACATCCCCTAGTATTTCAATCACTTTTTCACCAAAAAACTAGCGGTTAGCCATCCATACTGTGCCCACAAATAGACATTCGTACATTACTTTCTATTAGGGTTACGGTTAGGGTCAGTTATATATCAATAAGATTAAAACCTATAACTGTAAGTTATAACACAAAAATGGGAGTCACATCAAACAGGAATGCCCATAACCGGATATGAATCATGGCATGTTCAGGTTGAGTACAGATCTCACCCCGCAGACAAATTACTCCCGCACATGAGCCAAATTTCCTTTGACTAATCTGAGCCTGCAGGAAATTTTAATGGATTACCACGATGATGATGCTTCTAATTCAACTCGGTACTAATCATTAATTTACTGGTAGGCCTACAAGAGCAAAGAAGAAGTAGCAAGAATCCAGAAACACTTTCATTGCACTTTGATCAAATATTTAAAAAATCTGTCAACTGTTTGTCATAAATGAATTTATTTCATCTATACACATGCATTGCTAGAAATGGTTCCACTACTGATGTCTTCCGCCTTATGGGGGGTTGGGATGGCCTAGTGGTCTAGAGTGCCGCTCGTCGTCCTCTAGCTGGCCGGTCAACTCTGGCTTGTGGCTGTGGTTTCGAGTCCTGGTGTGAGTGTATGTGGCATGGAGATAGGGGTGCCTTCTCAACCTCCAGGCGCTCCGGTTTCCTCCCACTGCTAAAGACCCCTACGTGCAAGCGAATTATTGAAATAAAACTGAATCATATGTTAGTCTCGAAATGACCTAGTTTGTGTTGAGTTGGCGTTAAACCCCATTTCTCTCTCTCTCTCTCTTCCGCCTTATTCCAGCCGCAGTAGTGGCTCATCCTAGAGTTCCTCTGCACAAGATTTTTAGTCAAATGAAGTACAATGTTCAAAGTCCTAATACCTTTATACCGAGAATGATAAAGTCAAAATACCTCCAATGCCAAAGGTAAAACGTCAAATGCATAGGACTCTTGGTTGCCAAGAAATAGACGTTTTTCTACAAGTCACTTTTCAAGGTTTTTTGTCTATAAAAGTGGCAACTATTACTTGATTAGTTTTATATCAACCAGTGTCAGTAATTTATCTGTATAAGCCGTTATATTTCGCTGTCAATCTCTGATATCGGAAAAACAGAAAGGTTTCCATATCGGACCATCACTATTATTAATATATAGGGAAACGACGCTGACACTTGGCACACTATAAGTCAGCACACTATAAGAAATTTACTTAACCTTGACCAGGCGCGGATCCAGGATTTTTTGCAGGGGGGGGCCAGGTTTGATAACACCATTACCGGGGGGTTTGGGGCCCTCCCGCAGAAAAATTTGGTCAATTAGATTCAATTTGGTGCATTCTGACGTATTTCTGGAAGGTAAATCCAAAATTACAGGTCTAAAAGTCGGCAATAAAATCGCATAAAAAAATTTTCAAGTCTGAGCAGGGGGGGGGGGGGGGGCGGACCCCCCCCTCTGGATCCGCGCCTGTTGACAAACAATCAAATCTGGATATTACTTAATTCTAGTATGATGATCACAAGAGGCGGGGAAGGGGGAATGCAATATCAAAATACAGGTCTTACTACAAAATTTCCTCTCTTCAAAAGAGTGGGGGAGGGGCAAGTGTTTAAAATGTCATGATACGGGTCTTACTACTAATTTCCAGTTGTCATGTTATACATCTCTGGAACGTATTTTTCTTTGAATCAATCAGTTATTTTCTGGCACATTCATGATTACATACTTTAGACGAGAAAGAAAAATCCTTCTATTTAGTTGAAGTCAATGTCAAACAGTAAGCTAATTGCTAAAAAGAGACAATACTTTCAATTTATCTTATTTGTGGCTGGAAGTTGTGTGTTTGGTCCTTGCATTGTTGTGCACCTAAATGATCCCTTGGTATCCGATACAAGAGTATGCCATTGTGCCCTAGCCTTTTTTATAGCTTTAACAGTTGATAGATAAGATGTGTAGAAAATTTTGTATGCAATTCCTATTTATAGGCTAATAGAAGCTACCCCAGGTGCATAATTGTCAAGTGTACATGTTACATATTTCTCTGAATTTTTCAGCTGTGGTCACTCTTATATATGACTGCTTGATAGGAACTCCCAATCTCACTAGCTTTTGACCACTGAAATGAGAATAACCATATTTGTTGTCATTATTCAACATTTTGCCCGACTTTTCCTCAGGAGTATGTGGTGGTGGGTCTTGTGCTGACTTAATCATAGAGTTGCTGGCTATAAATTGTTTCAACCAAATTGACAAGGTTATCAAGAATTCTGTTTGCTTGGTAGATATATGTACATAACTAACGTACGAAAATTAAATGGTAGCTAGCTTTTTTACTTCTCTGCAGGTAGGGTGAATCTGTCGTTGAGATTGGGTAGATATAATATACTGTACATGTATGATTTTCATTTAGAATAGCCATTTTCATTAAATATGATATTCTGCCTATCCTAAACTTTGTGAACTATCTTGTCATTCTTCCATTGTTTTATTACAGGTGTGGTCATTGTAAGAGATTAGGACCAACATGGAATGAACTAGCTGAATTATATAATGATTTACAAGATAGCCCAGTTGTTATTGCTAAGGTAAATTACATTTAAATAGCATACTTTATATCACCAGCATTTAACATGATATAAAACCAACTCTTTCTGAATAGATTTGTGTTATGTTATTAAGGGCATGCATATCAAAATGGCAGGTGTTGTGTACAAATCATCAGAACCGGGTATGCTTCCCTGATACCACTTATGTTATTTTTTTGTGGCAATCTATGAATTTCTCTTTATATTCAGATTAAACATACATATTGCAAGAACAAAATCTACCTATTGCAGGTCTTTCTTTTGGTCTGAAATGTTATAAATCTGTTAATTAGACATTAATTAACTTATCCAGACCATAATCAACTCTCGATGTCGAGGCTAGACTGCAATATTTGTTGGATTGTAGTTCGATTTGCTGCATAATTTTCCTTCGTGATTAACAATTAAATGGATTAGTAATGATGATCGAGGCTAAGCGGAACTTTTATTCGCTTAGTTCTTGGTTCATAGTGGATCAATTTGACTGAAATTTTCAGCAAATTGCCTTTACATCAGGTAGTTTTTAACCATTATAGTGAGAACTGCCAACTCGTTGTCTAATCTCCCATAATGTATCTTTAATGTATTTTATATAATAATCGGCCAGGTGTTTTCAAAAACATGCAGCACAAACTGTCCCACAAATAAAAAGAACACTAAACATGAAAACTTAAGGTCTATACTCATGGCATAAAGAAGAAAATTGATTTATGAAGATGGCTTAGAGAGTTCTAGCCCTTTAGCACTTTGAAAAACTTTCTGACCCTCTCTAGATGTTGAAGTCATACACAATTTTGTGAGCGCTACAACCACTTTGGACTGCTTGAGTGACTTACATTTTGATAAAACTGCTTTTTATTGTTTATAGTCCTAAACTCAATATTTGCATTTTATTTAGAATATTTGACATTTAAAGATGTTTTTGCCCTACTCTTTATTTGTATGATAGGTTGATTGTACAGAAGAAACACCATTATGTGCTCAACAAGATATCACTGGTTATCCTACATTAAAATATTTCTATGATAGTCCTACAGATTATATACGATATAAAGGCAATAGAGATTTATCTTCATTTAAATCTTTCTTAGAAGACCAACACAGGGTAAGTTACTGTCTTTGAGGGCCAACATAGGGTTAGTTACTGACTTCGTGAGGGTCAACATATGGTAAGTTACAGCCTTAGAAGACCAACATATATAGGTTAAGTTACTGTCTTAGAGGGCCAACACAGGGTTAGTTACTGTCTTAGAAGACCAACATATATAGGGTAAGTTACTGACTTAGGGTAGTTACTGTCTTTGCGGGTCAACATAAAGTAAGTTACTGTCTTGGAGGGTCAACATAAAGTAAGTTACTGTCTTTGAGGGTCAACATAAAGTAAGTTACAGTCGTAGAGGGCCAACATAGAGTAAGTTACTGCCTTAAGGTGCCAAAATAGTGTGAGTTAGTATCTTAGACAAATCCAGCATATTGTAAGTTACTATCTTAGATGGCCAAATGTGTGTGTGTTACTACATGTAGGGTTAATAGCTCTTTTAGAAGACCAACATAACAGTAAGTTATAAGAAGTAAATTTATACATCTTGGTGTCAGACATATTGAAAATCACATCGTCAACAACCATCATTTTCATACCTTCAGTCATACAACAAATTTGGTTATAATGGTGTCAATGTATACACTGCTGCGCTTCCTCTGTAGAGAACTCTTTGCATGATTATTATAAACACTTGTTGAATGTGGCGAAAACAAATTTAAAAACATTATGCAAAATAAATTGGATTGTTCCACAAACAATTTATCATCCTATCAAACTTGTTTTCAAAATTTATTTCCCTTGGTTGACCTGATCATTTGTTTTAAAATGTAGGCAAATGAAGAAGAAGATGATCCTCAGCCTCCAGAACCCAAAAAACATTTACAAATTTTGGAGAAAGACATGGACGAAGTTATCAAGTATGGTCATTACTTTGTTAAATTCTACGCTCCATGGTGTGGACATTGTCAGAAGTTAGCTCCAGTGTGGGACGATTTGGCTAGAACGTTTGAATTCAACCCTGACGTCAATATTGCTAAGGTAGGCTGTCAATTATTTATGAGAATCTCAAAATTAATATTTGTAAGAACCATACAACAGTGGGACTTTCGATAAAGTGGAGTATGAAATATATTAATTTTGAATGATAAGATAAGACAGCTTTATTGTAAAAAATCTTCTGTGTAAGGGAAGCGAACTTACAGTAGAAAATAAAGAGAAGGGTACATCAAGAATATCTGTACTTCTTGCTGTCCACTTTTGTAGTTTAAAAAGAACGTCTAATCTACTTTTGGGTACATTTGTCCATACAGCTATGTCAGGGGTGATTTAAGGTTTATCATTGCGGAGGCTAAACTATTTTGAGGGCCCTCTTTCGCCGGGGGGAGGGGGGCTACCCCGCCCACCGAAGGTTGAGAAATTTTGCAAAAAGAAAAAAAAAATTTTGATGCATTCTGACATATTCCCTAGGCCCCTCGAGGCAGGTTTAATCTGAGGGCCGGGACCTAATTCTGAGATTTATTAATTATCCAATTTACTGTCTCCGCCAAGCCACTTTGGCTGGCCTAGCTATGTCTTTCCTGAATAGCTTATAAGGTGAAAGATGATTTCTTGATTGATGATTTCGACAGTATAGAAAACGATTGACTCGGACTCGAGGGTCCTTTCCCCTGGCCAGAGAGGCCCTTTTGTCAGACATGGGGCCTTTTTGTCTTGCTTTTGGGCCCTCCCTAACTAGGGTACATTTTCATTTTTATACGCCCACATTGAAATGTGGTCGTATATTGTCGTCGCCCCCGTCCGTCCGTCGGTCCGTCGGTCCGTCCGTCCGTCCGTCCGTCCGTCGGTCCGGCGTCCACAATTGCTTGTGGACGCTCTACAGGCTAAAGTTAATATCCGATTGACTTTAAATTTATACACAGTGTTTAAGGTCATGAGACGAAGAAGCCTATTGTTTTTCAGCGATTTCCGATAATTAGTGCCAGAGTTATGGCCCTTGATCACTTCAAAAAATCTTGTGGACGCTCTAGAGGCCAAAGTTAATATCCGATTGACTTCAAATTTATACACAGTGTTTAAGGTCATAAGACGAAGAAGCCTATTGATTTTCAGCGATTTCCGATAATTAGTGCCAGAGTTATGGCCCTTGATCACTTCAAAAAATCTTGTGGACGCTCTAGAGGTCAAAGTTAATATCCGATTGACTTTAAATTTATAAACAGTGTTTAAGGTCATAAGACGAAGAAGCCTATTGATTTTCAGCGATTTCCGATAATTAGTGCCAGAGTTATGGCCCTTGATCACTTCAAAAAATCTTGTGGACGCTCTAGAGGCCAAAGTTAATATCCGATTGACTTCAAATTTATACACAGTGTTTAAGGTCATAAAACGAAGAAGCGTATTGATTTTCAGCGATTTCCGATAATTAGTGCCAGAGTTATGGCCCTTGATCACTTCAAAAAATCTTGTGGACGCTCTAGAGGCCAAAGTTAATATCCGATTGACTTCAAATTTATACACAGTGTTTAAGGTCATAAGACGAAGAAGCCTATTGTTTTTCAGCGATTTCTGATAATTAGTGCCAGAGTTATGGCCCTTGATCACTTCAAAAAATCTTGTGGACGCTCTAGAGGCCAAAGTTAATATCCGATTGACTTTAAATTTATACACAGTGTTTAAGGTCATAAGACAAAGAAGCCTATTGATTTTCAGCGATTGCCGATAATTAGTGCCAGAGTTATGGCCCTTGATCACTTCAAAAAATCTTGTGGACGCTCTAGAGGCCAAAGTTAATATCCGATTGACTTTAAATTTATACACAGTGTTTAAGGTCATAAGACGAAGACGCCTATTGATTTTCAGCGATTTCCGAAAATTAGTGCCAGAGTTATGGCCCTTGATCACCTCAAAAAATCTTGTGGACGCTCTAAAGGTCAAAGTTAATATCCGATTGACTTTAAATTTATACACAGTGTTTAAGTTCATAAGACGAAGAAGCCTATTGATTTTCAGCGATTTTCCGATAATTAGTGCCAGAGTTACGGCCCTTGATCACTTCAAAAAATCTTGTGGACGCTCTAGAGGCCAAAGTTAATATCCGATTGACTTCAAATTTTTACACAGTGTTTAAGGTCATAAGACGAAGAAGCCTATTGATTTTCAGCGATTTCCGATAATTAGTGCCAGAGTTATGGCCCTTGATCACTTCAAAAAATCTTGTGGACGCTCTAGAGGCCAAAGTTAATATCCGATTGACTTTAAATTTATACACAGTGTTTAAGGTCATAAGACAAAGACGCCTATTAATATTCAGCGATTTCCGATAGTTAGTGCCAGAGTTATGGCCCTTGATCACCTCAAAAAATCTTGTGGACGCTCTGGAGGCCAAAGTTAATATCCGATTGACTTTAGATTTATACACAGTGTTTAAGGTCATGAGACGAAGAAGCCTATTGATTTTCAGTGACTTCAAATAATTACTGCCAGAGTTATCTCCCTTGATAACTTCAAAAATTCTTGTGACGCTATAGAGGCCAAAGTTACTATCCGATTGACTTCAGATTGATACATAGAGTTTAAGGTGTTGAAACGAACAAGTATTTTGATTTTCAATGAATTTAGATAACTGAACAGCTAAATCCATGATATTAAATGTTTCATGTATATACTAATTGTTAGCGTGGGGTAAAACTTTATAAAAAGCAATCAAATTCTAATGATTTTCTGATAATTACATAATGAGTTGTTACTCTTAATCAGTTTTTAGTGTATTACAAATGTTTCTTTTCCGAAATTAGTAAAAATATGCGACAACCTTTGTTGACTGCCCGGACGATTTAGCTGCTGTGGGCGTATGTTTCGTTGCCTGGCAACCTATCTTTCTCACTGGTTTCAGTATTTTTCTCCCGTTTCGTTTTTTTCGACTTCTTTAATTTTTTTCGCAAGGAGGCTGGCGTCTCCAGCGCCTCAGCTATAAAATGCCTTTGAGCTATGTGTCATTTGCATTTTTTGCTAAAATATCAATTATGTAGCCTACTCAGATTGATTATTTAACATTTAATTAAGAAAACTGGTTTGTTTGTATCATAGCTAGATTGACATGGATATTATAATCTTTGTTTATATATATAGATCTGTCTTCATTATCCCAGACATAGCAGAACAGTAGGACGTTAAACCCTATTTCATTTATAGATTATCATGAATTCTGTATTTGTTTATATTATATATTATCATGAATACTGTATTTGTTTATATTATATATTATCATGAATGCTGTAGTTGTATATATTATAGATTATCATGAAATCTGTATTTGTTTATATTATAGATTATCATGAATTCTGTATTTGTTTATATTATAGATTATCATGAATGCTGTATTTGTTTATATTATAGATTATCATGAATGCTGTATTTGCTTATATTATAGATTATCATGAATGCTGTATTTGCTTATATCATAGATTATCATGAATGCTGTATTTGCTTATATCATAGATTATCATAAATGCTGTATTTGTTTATATTATAGATTATCATGAATGCTATATTTGCTTATATTATAGATTATCATGAATGCTGTATTTGCTTATAATATTATAGATTGTTGTGAATGTTGTATTTGTTTAGCCTATTTTACAAATTGTCATGAATGATGTATTTGTGTATATTATAGATAGATGATGGCAAGGTATATTCTGATACATGTATTTGTTTATATTATAGATAGATTGTCAGGAATATGGAACTGTTTGTGGTATGCATGGTATTACTGGTTATCCCACTTTGATATATTATATAGATGGACAAAAGGTAGGCTAGTACTGTAAGCATATCCAAAAACATAAAGCTATGAGAATAGTATCAGGTTATGTGAGGAGGCATATTCCTGAAGCAATGGCCCGAGAAATCCCTCTCTGACCATTGCTGGAATAGCGTCTGTTTCTTGAACTTATGCAGGAGTGTGTCTATTCTTTCCGTTCAATGAAAGCTATCACTTTAGTACAGCAACATGACAGTCCTTCGTTTAATCTGGGTCTTCTCTAAAACTTTGGACAGTGATTTAAGGTATTCAAAACGGTGAAAGTATGTTCGTTTCCAAACAGTATTGTTTACATTTCATTCGACTTGACAGCCTCGTTTGTCACACAATTAGTTTTACTGCAGTATTCTGCTATGCACGGGTTAATTAGGCATAATAAAATCGTGAGTCATGACGTATACGTTATGTAAACATAATTGGTCCAGTATTGGCAGCTCGTGATTGGTTGGTAGACGGACTACTGATCAATCAAAATTAAACACAACAATATCCACTGTGTGTAGCAGTGTGTCGTTGGATTACCTCTAATCAGACGCAACAATGCGCGGAGTATGGTGAGGAGGAGGAGCTTCACAAGCTATGCATATAATAGAAAGGTGACTTGCGCAGATTTTTCAGAATCTTTTATACAAAGCTTCAGTTAGGATTTGATTTCTACCAAACCTAGAGACAATCAACTAATATTATTAACTGACAATAGCTTACTCTTTTTGAAACATATGTGCAAAGAAAATCAACAAAAATAGATTTCCGCTGCAGTTTCATTTTGTCAGTGGAATAAGATGGAAGGCCTGTCATGGACAGTATCTAATCATTTGAATGGGAAGAATAAAGAAGGTCCTGTGAACATATTGGCATGGATGTAAAAGCACCCTTGATAGTTCAAATTTGAAATAAAAGTTTGGCGCCTGGGCAAAATGTCCCTGGTTGCTCACTGTATGGCATAATACCTCTTCGTTATCTCAGACAGTGCAGAAAAGTAGAATATTAAGCACCATTTCATTTCAGTTCCAAATTTTTGGGATTGGTGTAATCTTTTTGTCCATTTAATGAAAAAGAAATGTCATAATTACTGTTGTTGTGGTTAGGTAGAAACGTATAATGGTGGAAGGACCCATGAAGAATTAAAAGAGTTTGTAAGTCGTATGATGTCAGTGAAGGATGATGAAGATAAAGAGAGAACAGATGAAAAAATACCTGAAGAGATCGAACCAGAGGTTAGTACATCCATTAGTTATCTCTATCACATTCTTAGTGTCTCGATGATTGTCGAGTAGTCAAGATTTGTAGTATTTGTACATTATTTAGGTCTGTTATCTATACATGTCATGGGTTTGATCCCATGATTGTACAAAGAGAAATAGGGGTACTCATGTGTGAGCTTTAGATTATAGGGTCTGTGATTAAGTCATGTGGCATGGTTTGACACAATTCTTAGCTTATATATAACAAGGAGTAAGATCATCTGTCCCACCTTGTGGTTTCTCACCAGGTCCTCCTGTTTTCTCCCTCACAGGTGGGTATCCTACATGCAAGCTAGTAATTAAAACAGAATTGAACAATATGTTAGCCCCAAAATGACCTAATTTGTGTAAAGAGATGTGCTCTTATAAGGTAGTATTCTAATTTTGAGAAAAATCTGCTAATCTGTTACTGAAGTAAGGACCTTTTAATGTTTTTCAAGGGGTTTAACGAACACTCATTGGTCAATGCTTGCATTTTCAGTAATTAGTATTATGTTGTTATTAATGTTATTGTTCAAAATAAGATTGATGAAGGTACTGGGGATGGGAAAATAGTAATTATTTGATTAGAAACTAGTCACAGATAAATCATGTATAAATTCTTTTTCTTTATTGTAGTCTGAGATGATAGAATTAAGTGATGCAACATATGATGAAGTTATAGCCGAAAAAACAGTTTTTGTTAAATTTTATGCCCCATGGTAAGTACACATCAGTACATACAGTAGATATTTGTCTACTACTGCTGTAATCTTAATTAAAGGCTATTTGAGTGATGTTTAATAGTTGTAGATTTACACTATCAATCTGATTAAAATACACATCTATATTTCATTTCGTTTTTTATACTTTTAATAGCGTACACTACATGAAAAACTGACCAGTTGTACTGGGAGGTTGTGTCAGGGGTTATTCGAGTGCATTTTGACCTTATGACATCAGACATTGATTAATCAACCACCTTTGACGTTTCTATGGGTTTACCCACAGTTCTGTGGAGAGTAGACAATAACTCACCTTAGCAGACTGTTTTACTAGAACATCACTAGAACAATGATTATGTAACAACTTGTCCGGATCCTAGTGTTGTGAAGACATGTAAAAGGAAATTTTGAACTATAAAAAAACAAAACGAATTAGGATCTGTGTTTTAATGAGATTGTTACACTATTGACTAGTTTATTAAGCCTTCAAGTGAAGCGTGTGGCCCAACACTGATCCACATACATGTACTGCATGATCGTACAACCACCAGTTATTGGCACATTTACGCTGTCACTCTACAATTAGCTCCGCTTGAGAACAGTCACAAAGTTAGTTGACCAACAATTTAATTCCTAAATCAACAATTTTAGTCGAAAACACTAAATATACTTCAACTGTCATTTATTCTGCATTCATTTAATGAAATATAAATGTCTATTTAGTCTCTGTTTTGGATATAGCGGCCAACCAGGGAACATATCTCCTCTGGAAGAAGGTAGTTCTCTCTGCATGTAGAATGTCATTGGCATAGGTAATCATAAGATTCAGGCAACTAAATGACTCGGACTAACACTTAATGCCATTGATGTTTATAAACTAGTCTGACTGAGAGGCTTTTTTTGGGCCTACAACATATTAATTGAAGCTTCAAAGGCAGATAAAAACTTGTTTAGTTTAAGCTGGTCTTAATAAGACTCTCAGTTTCACTGGATTTTATATGATTTGTTTTTTTGAATGCACTAATGACAATCTGTCCTTGTTGAAAATTGTTTAACTATTTTAACTTCACTTCATAGCCACCTTATCTCTTCTTTTAACTATTTATTTATTGATATTTTCTATAGGTGCGGGCATTGTAAAAGATTAGCACCAACATGGTTAGAATTAGCTCAGATATATTCTGGTCGAGATGATGTTATTATAGCAGATGTAGATTGTACCAGATATTCAGATATATGTAAAAATAATCAGGTATGTCGGTTTCACTAATATTTACATAAATAAAGTAGAACAAAAAGCAAGCAACTGTGGGTTGGTGTGTTAGATGCTGGCTCACTAATTATGAGATCCAAGCTTCGATTATCCTGAGTTGTTTCCCCTTTATAGTGGGTATTGGAAATTAGGTCACACAAAAAAAAAATATCCTTGTTCTTAGATAACAGGAAATGAACACTAGTCTAAGGTATCAAGTACATAATCATGAATGGTACTGGATAATCGAATGTAAATTTATTATTTGAAAAGATGGCAACAATTTTGCAGTCAGTTTTTCTTTTTTTTTACTATGATTTAGACAGATGGCCAAAAATATTCTCTGTGGGGAGATTAAGGCCGCATTTTTCAATTTAAATCGCCAGCAAAATCTGTGCTTTAAAAATAAGTTGCCAAAATAAAACAAAATAAAAAAGGGGGATTTCAAAACATTTTCCCTGTAGTAAATGCAGATAGATGAAGCGACAAAATTATTACTCCATTATTAAATTTCTTACATGTTTTTTGTCCCCGCCTTTCGAAGATAGTTGGGGGACTATTAAAATGGGTTCGTCCGTCTGTCTTTCTGTCTGTCCATCACACTTTTTGGGACACAATAACTCTCTTCCTAATTGAGGTAGAATGTTCAAACTTGGTGTATGTGTTTATTAGGTCAATGCCTTGATGGAGTTCGAAGATTAGCATTTTCCGCTTAGGGTAAGCAGAGATAAACAATTTGGTTGATGCTTTGGGACACGATAACTTTAGTTCTAATTAAGTGAGATTGATGAAACTTGCTTGGTGTATAGTTTCATTACAGTAATACCTTGACTAAGTTTGATAATGAGCATTTTCTGCTCAGGTTAAGCAGAGCGATTCGCAATTTGATTGGTCGAGACTTTGGAACACAATAACTCTCCTTCTAATTGAGTTAAAATGTTCAAACTTTGTGTATATGCTTATTAGGTCAATGCCTTGATGGAGTTCGAAGATGAGCATTTTCCGCTTAGGATAAGCAGAGATAAGCAATTTGATTGGTTGGTGCTTTGGGACACGATAACTTTAGTTCTAATTAAGTGAGAGTGATGAAACTTGGTGTATAGTTTCATTACAGTAATACCTTGACTAAGATCGATAATGAGCATTTTCTGCTCAGGCTAAGCAGAGCGATAAACAATTTGATTTGCCGAGACTTTGGAACACAATAACACTCCTTCGAATTGAGTTAAAATGTTCAAAATTGGTGTGTATGCTTATTAGGTCAATGCCTTGATGGAATTAGAATATGAGCATTTTCTTCTTAGGGTAGGCAGAGATAAGCAATTTGATTGGTTGATACTTTGGGACAAGATAACTTAGGTTCATCTTGATTGATGATTTTTATGCCAATACAATGACTGCATTCTCATTCAGTTTTGGATTCGACAGTAACAGTGTATAGAAACGATTGACTCGGACACGAGGGCCCTTTCCCTTGGCCAGAGGGGCCCTTTTACCTGCCTTTAGGGTCCCCCTAACTAGGGTACATTTTCATTTTTCTCGTCGGTTTTAGCATTTTTCTTTATAAAACACTATTGGATGACACTTCGTGTACAGTTTGATTGCTCTATAGTTTGAAAAAAATAAATGTGCGAGTAATTAATATGTGTCTTCTATTTATTTTGGGATTTCTGCGGGGGACATCAGCCTCACTGTTGGCTTGTTCTTTTTCTTATTAAGAACTGACAAAATATAAACAAAAATGCTCTCCCATGTCAATTTTTTTGAAAGGATTGTCTAAGTATTCATAGCACACTGTAAGGCCATGGCATTACAGAAGGAGCAGAATATAGTACAATTAACCCCCATTCATTTCATTCATAATGGCTCCAGTGTTAAAATCTGTATTATTGTTAATATGTTTAGCTTGATAGTTGCAATATATTTTCCGATGGATGGTTATGTATTTCGGATATCTAGTTTGAGAATTTCATTATATTTTGTTTGGATACATTTCAGATTAGAGGTTATCCAACATTAATATTATTACGTAATGGAGTCAGAGTCCAAGAATACAGTGGATCTCGTACATTAGATAGTCTTCAATCATTCGTTGATTCTCATCTACACGACAGAGATGAACTATAAATTAATATTTGTCATGATCGTTACTAAAAAAATTGTTTTCGCCACACCAATTTGATTTTTATACGCCCACATGGTAATGTGGTCGTATATTGTCGTCACCCTTTCCGTCCGTCCGTCCGACCGTCCGTCGTCCACAATTTCTTGTGAACGCTCTAGAGGCTAAAGTTAATATCCGATTGACTTTAAATTTATACACGGTGTTTAAGGTCATGAGATGAAGAATCCTATTGATTTTCAGCGATATCTGGTAATTTTTGCCACAGTTATGGCACTTGATCACTTTGAAATATCTTGTGGACGATGGCCTTGAGACAAACAATTCTAATCATTTCTGATAATTACTTAATGGGCTATTACTCGTAATAAGATTATCATGTGTTGTAAATGTTCTCCTTACTGACAAAAGAAAAAATATGCGACATATCCTTGTTAACTGCCCGGACGACTTAGCTGTTGCGGGCGTATGTTTCGTTGCCTGGCAACCTATCTTTTAATTCTGTGGAATCTTAGCGAATGAGCTTGAAACTCCTGAACAAATTGCTTTTATTTTTTAAAAAAGTCTAAACTTCACATGAGAATAATATAGTTTAATTTAAAACTATAGAAGCTATCTTGGCAAAATGTATTGGTACAGAAGCGGTGAATTCCAAATGAAGTATAATTAAATTGGCTGTCAATATGATTATATATTTACCAGGGTTGACTGACAGTGATGATAGATAAATGTTCTTATCGGTCAGTTTCGAATATATTAAATCATTTAGTCTTAAAACACTAAATAGGCCTACAATTAAATTTGTAGGACTTCAGTATAAATTTAAGTTATGTTTAGAATAGTTGTATCATCTTAAAGAATTTACAAGGAGATCTGGGCCAAACAAAAGACGAGAAACAATGACTGACAAATATTTCAGGTTAAAGACGTAAGACCATATGAACAATTTTTTGTGAACAAAAGTTTGAAAAGAGTTAACTATTTAAAAGTAATTCCACAATTGAAATTAATATTGGACCCTCTTATTCTGAAAAATTGTAGTTTTGAAAAAAGTCAAAAACTGACTTCTTTGCCTTTCAATCTTCACATATTTGTATTAAAATTATAATAAAATTATATTCCCTCAAACATAATTGGGTCAGATACATGTATAGTGCATCAACGACTTTGGCTTTGTGATCGTAGTGGATGCATTACTCAGATGTTAAATAGGTTTGATATCTTTTAAGGTTGTAGGGTAAACATATCTTACTCAATCACATATACCCATATGAAATTATTCAAATTTCTAAAAACTTGATTTTTTAGCATTTGATTTATCTTCTTTTCTGTTCATGTCTATACCCGTAATTGTTTGTTTTATATAGGAAGTATACAGACCACTAAATGTATACTACTTTACATAATAAACATTTATGGTAGAAGAAAGTGAAATATTAGAAATGACACTATATCACAGTATTTATGAAAGTATTAATAATTGTGAAATTGGTTCAGACTATTATATATATTTGTAAATAGACATATCTTTAAATGTGCACAACACTTACAAGTAAAATTCCAAATTTTCTCTTTTTATAAAATGAAAGTCAATGACACCACGAAAAGAAAATTAATGGAAAACCATTTTATTAAAAAATATGTTCCTCGACTTAATAGTCAATAAGTAACAATTGACCATTAGTTTCATTAATTTTCTTAAATCAATCCCATGATTATCTTCCACTCATTGTTCCTAAATTGAACCCATATGCTACAGATTAACACATGTGTGTACATGCTTTCTATTAGTTAACGATAAACTATGTAACCATAGACAATGGTAACTATTGCCGAATAAAACCACAGCGTTACTATGTAAATATGTATAAATATACTATAATGTCTTTATACAATAACATTATTTATGAATAGTCCCAAGACGAACGAAAAGTACTTTAAAATGTTATCAAACTAGTATGTATTTTGTTTCCGTATGTTCTTTACAGTAAAATAGTACATTCAAGTATTTTTGTGTTTGACTATAGTTACATCTCATTCTGCTCACATTGCATCTGTTTCGGGAATCAATTCTTTGTCACTTGATGGCAGTTCTGTCAGTTCAGAAAACCTGGCAAGTTATGGTCATTCATTATATAATTTTTAATGTGTTCAAGAACAATCAGTTGTTATGGCCTTTCATTATGAACCTCTTAGTTGTTAATGGCTTTCATTATGAAACTCTTAGTGTGTTCACAGTAGTTATCAAATATGTAAGCCTGTTTCCATGTACACATTTCCGTATGCGCTTTCACAAGCTACATGGAAAAGGAACCCATTACATTTGCATTAAGATGTATTGTAAGGGCTGCCATTGAGTCAACTGGCGTGGTTTTGATTCCCTGGTTGCACATAACAAGGAGTAGAGTCATCTGTCTAATCTCATGGGATTTCTCTGCTAAAGAGAGACACCTACGGGCAAGCGAATTATTGAAATGAAATTAAACAATATGTTCATCCTAAAATGACCTAGTTTATGTCGAGTGGAGGTTAAACCCCCTTCTCTCTCTCATTTGCATTAGACTGGCTGGTTCCCTGGCTAAAAGCCTACAGTTGTTATAAGATTTCATTGTGAAATTCTTAATGCGTTCAGTTCAGTGTTTATGGGCTTTCAATATGAAATTCTTACTGTAGACAATCTGGTGGTATCTTTAATATTTACACAATAAGATAATTACACATTTTATTATTAATCATATCAATTATATTAACACACATAACTTTGTCAAGCCAATAAGTTAGATCATGTACCAGAAATTTCAATATGAATTGGTGCTATCATCCAGAAATAGAATCTAGAACTTCTATTTTTAGTGATCGGCAAGTATTTGTTATTCCTATAGTGGGAGTATCTCTTTAAAGTGGTGCCTGGAGTATAAATGATTTAAGTTCTAGCTGACAAAATGTTCCATGGCTTAAAGCCAAATAGAAAGATTGCAAAATCATATTCTAAAAAACAGGAATCAGCTTCGGCTCTCCTAAGTCTTGTCTGCGATATCACTTATGTGGAAGCAGACGTTAAACACTAAGTAGTAGTAGTAGTAGCTGACAAAATGTCAGACATTGATGTAATTGATGTAAGAATCTATAAAACATACCAGTAATACAAATCTGTGCCAGCAAAAATCATTGGCACCAGAGGTATTTTGCCTGGTAATCTTCATTGACAAGCGGTTTACTTTCTGGCATGCTCAAAGTAATTCATATATGAAAATAAAAAATATGTTTTAAAAGACTACATATTTTTCTTAGAGTGAGTGTAGATGCTGATTGGAAAATAAGAGGATCCGATTCAGATATCCACCTTTATCAATAATTATCTTAGTTTCTGAATGGATTTGTAAATGGCGATTTCTTTTTGTTCCGTTTTTTTTTTTCCTTTTTTCATATAATTATTATAACTGTATATAATCATGTCTCTGATTGTGAAATTTATTCATTTACTAACATATTGGCTACTATAGCTGTGTTTAAAGGGGTTATTTCTATATTCTAACAAAAGACAGAGAATAATGACAGTTAGTTGGATGTTAGTTTAGTTTCTTCTCTCTCTAAATGACATTGGCTAGTTTTGGATCTGGCAATGACGCCAAAAATGCAATATTTAATTTAGTTTTTGAACTGAGGTGCCAGTGATTTCACATGAGCAATATTTAGATTAGTGAGTGTTTGATTTGAACTGAGGTTAGAGAGAGTGACTTTAACATACCATTGTTATCTATCTGTTGTAAGAATATAGACATGCCATCTTTAATATACTGTACAGGGTTATGTATAATATGTACTTCTATTGCACTATTGTTTATTATATTTCCATGTAATGTATATAATTTATAGCACCTATTCTGTAATGTATAATTTCTTTGTACTGGGGTCCATTAGTTGTTGTTTTTTACTCTACTATATTTTCATGTCCCTAGAATACACTGGAATCCGAAGATAATGATGATGATGATGGCAAATGGTAGATATCATCTTACTAATCTATAGTTTTATTCCTCTTATATTCAGTGATTCGATTTGCCCAATTCCCAACACTACCAAATGCCAAAAATGGGTCTTTTTGATTGAGATAGAAGGCTCTATTAAAAATCAGAAATCATTGGAGGTAATCAGTATACTATTCATTATTAAAGTCTTAACATTACTCAGGCCACTCCTTATATTTTTCTTTGGTGCATAATGTTCTATATTGTACAAATTCTTAATGCCATAATAAAAATCATGTTTTGTGTTCATATTATAAATTCTGAACAGACTTATTACTCTTGTTGTGTAGGGTGTGTTGGGTTGTTGAATTGTCTAACCATGGACTTATCAGGGGCGGATCTAGAAATTTTGAAAAGGGGGGGGGGGGCGCCGCAAATGAGGGCACTTACCGTGGAGAGGAGGCACGGCGCTGCGAGGGGGGTTGGGGGGTGTCCCCCAAGACAATTATTCGTCATTTCCTAGCATCTCTAGCCATTCCAAGAGCTATTTGGCTGATATTTGGACATATTTGGGTCTAAGAAAAGGCACTTTCAGCAGTAAAAGATAGGTTGCCAGGCAACGAAACATACGCCCACAGCTGCTAAATTGTCCGGGCAGTCAACAAGGGTTGTCGCATATTTTTACTTTTTTTGGTAATGAAACATTTGTAATACACTAAAATCTGATTAAGAGTAACAATTCATAATAAAACACAACACAAGGTATATATGGATATAACTACTTCTCTATACTTTAATAACGACGTTTCGTAACACATACAGGTCACGTTTTCAAGTTAATGAGAGTAACAACTCATTATGTAATTATCTTAAAATCATTAGAATTTGTTTGCTTTTTATAAAGTTTTGCCCCACCCTAACAATTAGTATAGGAAACATTTAACATCATGGATTTAGCTTTTCAGTTATCAAAATTCATTGAAAATCAAAATACTTGTTCGTTTCAACACCTTAAACACTGTGTATCAATCTGAGGTCAATCGGATGATAAGTTTGGCATCTATAGCGTCACAAGGTTTTTTGAAGTGATCAAGAGAGATAACTCTGGAAGTAATTATTTGAAATCGCTGAAAATCAGTAGGTTTCTTCGTCTTATGACCTTAAACAGTGTTTGTAAATTTAAAGTCAATCGGATATTAACTTTGGCCTCTAGAGCGTCCACAAGATTTTTTGAAGTGATCAAGGGCCATAACTCTGACACTAATTATCGGAATCGCTGAAAATCAATAGGATTCTTCGTCTTATGACCTTGAACACTGTGTATAAATTTGAAGTCAATCAGATATTAACTTTGGCCTCTAGAGCATCCACAAGATTTTTAGAAATGATCAAGGGCCATAACTCTGGCACTAATTATCAGAAATCGCTGAAAATCAATAGGATTCTTCGTCTTATGACCTTGAACACTGTGTATAAATTTGAAGTCAATCGGATATCAACTTTGGCCTGTAGAGCACCCACAAGATTTTTTGAAGTGATCAAGGGCCATAACTCTGGCACTAATTATCGGAAATCGCTAAAAATCAATAGGCTTCTTCGTCTCGTGACCTTAAACACTGTGTATAAATTTAAAGTCAATCAGTTATTAACTTTGGCCTATAGAGCGTCCACAAGATTTTTTGAAGTGATCAAGGGCCATAACTCTGGCACTAATTATCGGAAATCACTAAAAATCAATAGGCTTCTTCGTCTCATGACCTTAAACACTGTGTATAAATTTAAAGTCAATCAATTATTAACTTTGGCCTCTCGAGCGTCCACAAGATTTTTTGAAGTGATCAAGGGCCATAACTCTGGCACTAATTATCGGAAATCGCTGAAAATCAATAGGATTCTTCGTCTCATGACCTTAAACACTGTGTATAAATTTAAAGTCAATCGGATATTAACTTTGGCCTCTAGAGCGTCCACAAAATTTTTTGAAGTGATCAAGGGCCATAACTCTGGTAGTTATTATCGGAAATCGCTGAAAATCAATAGGATTCTTCGTCTTATGACCTTAAACACTGTGTATAAATTTAAAGTCAATCGAATATTAACTTTGGCCTCTAGAGCGTCCACAAGATTTTTTGAAGTGATCAAGGGCCATAACTCTGGTAGTTATTATCGGAAATTGCCGAAAAACAATACGCTTCTTCTTCTCATGACCTTAAACACTGTGTATAAATTTAAAGTCAATCGGATATTAACTTTAGCCTCTAGAGCGTCCACAAGCAATTGTGGACGCCGGACCGACGGACGGACAGGGGCGACGACAATAGTTTGTATCTAGTGAATGTTAAATCCATACATTTGCCCGGGCACTGTCGAAAATTAGGGGGCTCGCACCCCCCACTGTATCCACCTCTGCTTATGGTCGCCAAGGACTCAAGTGGGGAGGAGTCTCATATCGATTTCCTCCCACTGCTAGCGAATTATTGAAATAATATTGTACCGTGTGTTAGTCTCAAAATGGCATACATGTAGATTATGCTGAGTGGACGTTGAACCAGTTCTCTCTCATGTTGTCTACTTCTAGTGCTAAATATGTATAGGAATTATTATGTAAATAAATATATTTGAAACTTTTGTGGGAAAGTGTGCATAAAAAGTGTGATGTCATCAATTCTGGTTACCGCACTGCCCTCTATCCTACAGAATTGTTAATCGTCTCAATTCGGCTGGATATGGCAGAGCAAAGACCTAGCAGGCGATCTCCCTTGACACCTGACCATAAGGCTTATTATTGGTCAGTTGAGACTATCACAAGAGTCACTTTCTCTTGTGCATGACGGATAATAGAGCACGGATATGGCGATCTAGAAACGTGACATACGCACAGAAGAAGGTCCCCCGAACAGCTTCTATTCGACGACGGCTCTATATATTGATATAGTGTTGCCTTTCATATGAGCATAAACTTCCACTGGTAACAGTTAGATGTAATCTAAATGGTCAACGTTGCCAAAGAGAGATCCCGAACATCGCTGTAATACAAAATTGGCAACAATGCCCTTTTGGCAGGATCAAGCTTTATGGACAACAACCACAGTTGCTAGACTACCATGACCTGTTAGAGGCTCTGACTCGAATCTAATTTAGCATATCTGGCATCCTTGGGTGTAAAATCCGCCAGTGCAGAATCCTGGCCATTTGGATTCGACACTACACTAAAAACGGAACAGCCTAGCGGTGTTTTGTCGACTCTGTGGACAACTTGAATATAAAATGATATGAGCTGGACATGAACTTCCATTGGCCCGTACCAGCCGTAGTTGTTCGGGTGTAGTTTCAGAAATGTTCCTACGTAAACTATCAAATCCTATTCTTAAAATGTAGCTTTGTCTTCCTTAGTTTCCTCCAGGCAGTTCAGAAGAATGAATACTTTCCAGAAGGTGAACTACTAACCCTAGCATTATATTTCATTTTTCTCTATTTGTATATATATATATATATATATATATATATATATATATATATATATATATATTTCACTGCATTGTATTAAAATTTTTTGTGGCGGTAAATATTTAACCTATTTCACTTTCCTAAATTATAATTTAAATTTGACTGATCTATGTACTATCATCAGTCTCCATCTCTTTAATAATTCAAGGCATTAATGGATTGTAATATTCAGTAAACATCACCTCAAGCAGACAAAGTAAATAATTAAAGGTTTGATTACTAAATGCTTAAATAATATACGAGGTGATGTACCCTACTCTTCTTAAACGGTGACTGGCGCAAATCTCTTGACAGTGGCGGTGCAGATGGTTTAAGGGACAAAGTTTGGGCAAAGTCCACTTAAAGGGCGGGAGGGCGTTAGCTTGAACTAGGGGTAGAAGGCCTCCCCCCGACCTTTTTTAAAAACAGGCTGCCGGAAATTCAACCTGAAAATATTTCAGGCACTGATCGTTGAAATAAATGTCAAACGAACGAACTTTCGAACTTCGACGAAGCCCACTCACGAGCGCCAAAGTAAGGAGTCCTTACGGATGGTTTGCCTTATCTCTGGAAAATAGTCTTCCGGAAATGCTGTCTTGATAGTATTCAGACAGGCACTGATCATCGAGATAACTACAGATGATCAAATACCGTCCGTGGCCTGATCACTAGTTAGAGCTCCAAAGTAGTGAGTCCTTGTTGGGGTATTTGGGACCTCCCAAAGAAAATTTTGAAAAATAGACTGCAGGAGATGCTGTTTGACAATATTCAGGCACCGACTGTCGTGATAAATAAAGTTGATCAGATACCGTCTGTCACATGATCACTAGCTAATCCGACCCCAGAGAGAAAAGTGTCAAATGAACGAAGTAAGTCAATTAATATTTTCGCCACGATATTGTGAGAAATAGACAGCCGAGAATGCGGACTCGCATTATTTCAGACACTGGTCGTCGTCGAGATAAATAGAACTGATCCGATACTGTTCGACGCCAACTCATCAGCTCATCCGAACGGAGAGGGAGATGTCAAATAAACAGAGTGATTGTGTCAAGTGAATGCATATTCTCGTCGCGCTGAACCGTTACTCCAAACTTTCAAGATCGAAAAAGAAATGAAATGGGGTTTAACGCCTCCTGCTGTTTTGCACCTAACCTGGGCTAATGGAAGACGGATATACGCCATACAGTGTGCTATGAGGGAAATTTTGCCCGGGCAGCGGCGCCACAGCCTACTCTTATATTGAATTCCAACTGCCAAGGGATCTTTTACGTGCATTCGGTCTTTCGTCCCATCCGAACGACTAGGCAGCTGTCCTTGTCAGACCCTCCTTCTGCATCACTGACAATGGGAAATCATGCCGGAAAATCGAGATGAACTTTCTCGGCCAATGCAGGGATCGAACACCCGACCTCCAGCCTATCGAACCAGCGCCTTATCCACTTAGCCACCGTGACCCCCAGGATCGTAAAAAGCACTTCTCGAGTGGTTCGCGTGTTAGTGTTCATAATAGGCTTACTTATATAGAGGTTGGGCTTTGTAAGAAATCACTCAGACTCTGCGATATCCAATTTTATGACTTAGTGGGGATGTGGGATTTAATCACTTGTATTGAATCACTTATTCACAAAGAACCATTATCATAAGTGTATTTGAACTTTATTGTCTCTTGGTTGAAAAATCTATTAACAATAGTTCGAGCAAACTAAGCTGGTCGGATCAAAATTTATACTGGGAAAGGGGTGGGTGGGCGTTGCCAGGGGAAGAGAATCAATTCGGGGTTCCGTGGGCGGGTTCAATCTGCCGCAAACTGTTTTACGCTGATAATGGTCTGGTTTCATTTATTGAATACACCATAATAATATGAGTATTTATCATAAATTCCAAGGCGGAATATTGATAATGTCTCTCGAGCTATAATGTATATCATCTCTAGCATCAAAATCGTACACTAATGGACTTTTAGGTTAAGGCTGGAAAGCTGCTTTTAAAAAAAACTTTAATCCATCCCAGCATGGCACTGTACTTGAAAAGGGCGAAAGTAAGTCATAAAAAGCTTTCAGTGTAAGTATATAAGTACGACGTTAATGTATCTATATGAAACAAAAGACGAGAAGAATTGATCAGCACTGATTTGTTCCATGCTATTATGGTTTCCCTATTGACGATGGACTGACTATAACATGAAGCCTTTCATGCAAACAATTTAAACGGGAGTGTGAAATTTCCATTAAAGTTCTTATGAATATCGTTTAAAATCTTCACTATTCTTAATCTTTTGATAGTTTCTCGAATAATATTTGTTCGTAAGACAAGAGCATTTGCTCCTGATTTCATTTTTTTTACGGTTTTATACATTACAATGACTAATGTCATGATATTCTTCTTTATCTCTTGATCGTCATCGTAACGATTTTTAAATATTGATTAAATACATGTACAGACATTTTGAGGCCGGACTTTAACCGAATGAATATACAGCTATTATGGTAATAGGAAACATATTAAGGTATATGGTGTTAAAAAGTGCTAAGAATCGTTATAAACATATCAATGCGAATAGACAACAATTGTAACAGAATGATGCGGTGGTGCTTATGAATTATCAGAAAAGCTTCACCATCATCATGAAAGGCTATTTTCTGATTCTGCATTCGATTTTCATCAGAGCAATTTGTACTGATTCAGATTCTCTTTACGTTAAGACAAATGTCATTCCAGAAATACATTCTTGTACGGAGAAAAGTTACAATAAAGCCCTTTCCCACCATGAAAGTTTATCAACAATAGTCTGTGCTCGACTATGCTCATCTGATCAAAAATGTCGAAGATTTATGTTTGATGAAGAAAAGAAGATATGCTCTTTGTTTGAATCTGGTGAAAATTGCATAGCGTCTGAAGATGTGAATACGAAAGTTTGCTACAGACAGGTAAGATTGTAAAACCATTACAGATGTAGTAAACGTCGCTTGAAAAAGTTGTTTGTATCTAATAAGAAGACAAACAGGTACAAATGGTCAAAATTTGACCAAGATTGCAATAGCCATGTAAGAACGATTAGATGTTTTATAAACATATTGATATGGTGTTGTGTGTTATATAAACATAAGAATGATAAAGTTTATCATAGAAAAACAAGAATTGAAAAGGAATAATATAATGTGTTATAAACATTTAAAGCCCCAATAACACTCTTGTTGTAACTGAATAATATGTCCCAATCTTCATTCTGGTCAACAAAGTGGGATTTCGGTTACAAAACCATTGGATACTTTTGGAGTTACTGACATGGGCTAGAATAGCAGAAAACGCATTTGCGGTGGTTAAATTTTCAAATTTTTCTCCGGAGGGTGAGGCCCCCATACTCCGCGACGATTGATTGTTTTTAGAATTCGGGTCAGCAGGTGGACTGTATTTGACCAAATTGAAGTTACCCTAATTAAGCTAAATTTGATCACTTTGAAGTTGCTTTTTTCACGGGTTGAAATAGAAGGAAAACAGCCGTCAATATTCCAAAATTTTCTTGAGGGGGAGGGGGGGCGTCTGTAAACCCGAAAATTTTTCGAGCAATTTGGGTTCTGCCCCCCCCTAACTGTCATTTAGTCCGTATGCCTATGATTATTATTGTGTAACATACTAAGAACCTAACTATATTTTTGGGCCACCAACCACCACCGCCCCCCCAGTCAAAAATTTCCCCGTACGCCTATGATTAGACTGACTCCAAAAATTCAACATAGATCTTAGTTACTCAACTTCCAGTAAGCGGTTAGTTTTCCTTAATTACATTTCTTTGGACGTTTTTTTTTTTTTCGCTGAAATTTCTCGTAAATTAGAAGGTCTTTGTCTTACGTTTAATCCACTATGTATAAAACAATCACTTCAAGCCTTAAAGCCCCAATACCACTCTTGTTGTAACTGAATAATATGTCCCAGTCTTCATTCTGGTCAACAAATTGTATTATTTTACAATATTCCAATTGATTCATGATATAAATTTCATCTTAACACACCTAATTTTAAAAAAATTGGAAAAATTCAACTAACTGATCTGAAAAGTCTAACGTAAACCTTTTCAAATGTGACTTGGATTTTAAAATATTTTCGAACCCTCTGGACAAGTAAAATAGGTTGTAATGGATAATTTACACAACAGGTAGGACACTTAAACATCTAGTACTTAGAATAAGGGTATTATTTATTTTCTGGAGCTACCAAGCCAGTCTAGCTGGCCGGTCACCTCTGGCTTGCGGCTGTGGTTTCGAGCCCAGGTGTGAGCGTATGTGGCATGGAGATAGGGGCGCCTTCTCAACCTCGTGGGTTTCCTCCGGGCACTCCGGTTTCCTCCCACTACTAAAGACCCCTACGCGCATGCGAATTATTGAAATAAAATTAAAACCATATGTTAGTCCCGAAATGACCTAGTTTGTGTTGAGTAGACGTTAAACCCCATTTCTCTCTCTCTCTCTCGCTACCAAGCCAGCAAGAATGTTATTGTCCCTTTAAGAATGATAAGAAATATAAGATAAAGTTTGCTATAGACAGGTACGAATGATAGCGTGTGATATAACAAGCAAGAATAACCAAAGATGTTTCCACAATTCAGCTTTTCCAGACGAAACTAATGTTTATAAACAAAAGTTTGTCACCCAAAGTCTGGAAATACACCTTCACACAAGATATACCCGAAAGGAAAACTTGGATGTTGACCAAATTGGATGAGGATTCCTTAAAAAATTCTGACAACAAGCTTTTCCTGAAGACGTAATATGTCAATCGAAAACAAATACCAGAACGCTATAAAATCAAAACGATTCATTTTCTCCGATCCCAATGATTCGCACTATATCCGTAACGGATATTCCATACACAAACGTGAAGGAAAAAAAGAAAGAAAGCGTGAATTAATTAAAAGTGACATTTTGGAGTTGAAAATATATCAATTCAATATGACAATTAAATATAATCTTCCAGGTTTTATATCAAGTGTGCGAGTTTTAAATAACATAGGGCTAAATTAGTATCTATTCAATTGAAATGCAAGGAAACGAAATATAAAAATAATAAAATATAATATACATAATAATATTTACTTCAACTAAAGTGTAGAAATGTGCCTCAATTACTATTCTATAGCATTAAAATGTAGTAAAGTCACTTACAGAAATCCATGGGAGCCGTAATCCGCATCGGACACGGGACAAGGGGGCAGATTTTGGAGCAATAACTCCGGACACACCCACTAGAGCGTAATATGAAACTTTTAGAGGGTGTTCAAAATTTATGTATACATAAGGTCACCAATGTATTAGCGTGACTTGATATGTCTGTGTTGTTTTTGTTGTTTTTGTTTATTTATTTTTTTTTTTTGGGGGGGGGGGGTGTTCTTTTTTATATATATCATACTATTCCGATTACCTTTGAATGTATTTTTTTTATGATTCTAATGTTTGACATCGCCCGATTAATTTTGAATACCACTAACAGAGGTAACATTGATGACTAACTGTATTTTTTTATGATTATGTTTTTTATTATTTTTTTTTTTTTAGAAATACATATGTGGAGGTCAAAACTGTACTAGATGCCCCATTGGTTACTATGGTGATCGTTGTCAACACGTTATAAAAGGTGATTACACGTAACAGAAGTAAAACAAAATGGGGTTTAACTTCCTACTTTTCTACGTCGAACGGGTTAATGAAAACTGGCACATGACATACAGTGGTACAAGTTATTAGTTTGTTAGCAAAAACTCTAACACTAACTAGGGTGTGAAACAGCAGACTACAAGATGGAAGTTCTTTTAAGGCGAGAATTTCATATTTTCTAAGAAAGTAAAACACGATCATAGGTATCATTCTCACACTTAAAAATCATTCACACCGGAAATAACACAATCACCTCCCATGTTTTTCTATCCCCCATGTGAATAGCTATCTTCAGTCGTTTGAATTGGTTGAAAATGATAGTTTTGCCAATTTTTCAAATGACAATAATGAATTATAGGAAGGGCTGTTTATAGATACCATCAATTTCCAGGCTTTATTATAATACATTTTAAAAGTATAACTTAAAAATATGAAATTGTCGCTTTAAGGCTTTTAAAATCCAAGTCACATTTGAAAAGGTTTACGTTAGACTTTTCAGATCAGTTAGTTGAATTTTTCCAATTTTTTTAAAATTAGGTGTGTTAAGATGAAATTTATATCATGAATCAATTGGAATATTGTAAAATAATACAATTTGTTGACCAGAATGAAGACTGGGACATATTATTCAGTTACAACAAGAGTGGTATTGGGGCTTTAAGGCTTGAAGTGATTGTTTTATACATAGTGGATTAAACGTAAGACAAAGACCTTCTAATTTACGAGAAATTTCAGCGAAAAAAAAAAAAACGTCCAAAGAAATGTAATTAAGGAAAACTAACCGCTTACTGGAAGTTGAGTAACTAAGATCTATGTTGAATTTTTGGAGTCAGTCTAATCATAGGCGTACGGGGAAATTTTTGACTGGGGGGGCGGTGGTGGTTGGTGGCCCAAAAATATAGTTAGGTTCTTAGTATGTTACACAATAATAATCATAGGCATACGGACTAAATGACAGTTAGGGGGGGGCAGAACCCAAATTGCTCGAAAAATTTTCGGGTTTACAGACGCCCCCCCTCCCCCTCAAGAAAATTTTGGAATATTGACGGCTGTTTTCCTTCTATTTCAACCCGTGAAAAAAGCAACTTCAAAGTGATCAAATTTAGCTTAATTAGGGTAACTTCAATTTGGTCAAATACAGTCCACCTGCTGACCCGAATTCTAAAAACAATCAATCGTCGCGGAGTATGGGGGCCTCACCCTCCGGAGAAAAATTTGAAAATTTAACCACCGCAAATGCGTTTTCTGCTATTCTAGCCCATGTCAGTAACTCCAAAAGTATCCAATGGTTTTGTAACCGAAATCCCACTCCGAATTCCAACCATCCAACCAGACCGTTGTAGCTGCATTTACAAATACTAATCGATGCCCGAAAACTGTCGCACAAAGTACATGTAGAATGGCTCCAGACAAACTGTTTTAATCCATGGTCGACTCAGTGCAAATTCGTGGTTGTCAATTAAAAGACAAGTAAAATTAGTGTTTTAGGGCTCAAGGACAGTTAGGGAAGCAAACTAAACAGAAATTCAGGTTTACAGACAGCTGCGCCTGTTTTTTTTTCGATAGGCGAAGAAGCGGAGTTGACCTTGATAGACCTCCCAAGAAAATTTTGGAATATTTGACGAAACGCGTTTTACTGCTATTCCAGTCCGTAAGATTAGTGTTTTATTAGATTTTGGATGATATTGAGTTAGGGACTTAGCTACTTTAATATTATTAATACAAAATATAGATTCACGTACATTGTACCATGCCTGTAGTATGGAAACGAAGTGTGCAGATTATTTTACAAAGCTAACGGACCGAGTACCGACTATATTTCCGATCCGAATGCTGCTAAGGGTGTCTGTGTTTTTATTTAACCAAATCACGTATGAATAAATATGCATTTTAAGTGATTCTAAGGAGTTTTTACCAAATAAAAAAAAGTTTAATTTTTATTTGAAGGCTCATGACAGGTTCTACATTATCTCTTTTGCGATGAATAAGTTCTTGATTTCTAAATCATCAATAAAAGAGAACTAAATTTTATTTACTAGTAATATACATAACTAGAAACAGTTGTTTATGTAACTGTAAATCGTGGCTTACTGTACTGCAAACAAAAGAGGGTTCGAGTCATAAGATTTCTATTTAATTGCCTAACTATAGACACTCTGAATTTAAATTTGTTGTTAAATTGGACACATTCAAGAACACAATATTTTTTTATACAACTTTTACAAAGTACAATTGTGTGCCCAAATTTTCCCAGCATTTGGTGCCCAAAATGGGGGGGCGGCCGCCCCCCCCCCCCCAGCCCCCACAGCTCGTACGCCTATGAGTCTAATTTTCAAATCTGAAATATCGCGTAAATCAGCAGGCCCTACTTGTGTGTACTCAAGAGCAACTAAGATATGAATACATATGTTGCCAGGCAACTAAACATAGTCCACCACCGGTAACACCATACAAACTAAAGCAAAAAACAAAAAAACAAAACAAAACAAAATGGATACATAATATGTATCGTACACTCTTGTTGTAACTGAATAATATGTCCCAATCTTCATTCTGGTCAACAAATTGTATTATTTTACAATATTCCAATTAATTGATGATATAAATTTCATTTTAAAACACCTAATTTAAAAAATTGGAAAAATTCAACTTATTAATTTGAAAAGTCTAACGTAAACCTTTTCAAATGTGACTTGGATTTTAAAATATTTTCGAACCCTCTGGAAAAGTAAAATAGGTTGTAATGGATAATTTACACAACAGGTAAGACACTAAAACATAGTACTTAGAATAAGGCTATTATTTATTTACTGGAGCTACCAAGCCAGCAAGAGTGTTATTGTCCCTTTTAGTTGGTATTTTAGTTATAAATTACAATTTCCCCACCCACCCTCCACTTCCAATAAGATGCACATAGTATGACAATTTCAAAAAAAACTAGACCTGCATGCAGGAATGACGGGTTTCACTGGTGCCAAGTTACTGTTAAACATGTCACTTTCGGTGCAAAGTTGCCCTTGAACATATGTCACTTCCGGCACCAACAAAACCACTAAACAGATTTCCAAATAAACATTGCTCACATCAAATAAAATGGACGCAGAATCAACCAAATCCAGCAATATCTTGACAAAATTACATTACTTCCGGTGTTAATGAAAATGTTCAATTAGTTTTATGAAATCAGAAATGGCATACGATATCAAATAGTGAAAAGTTTATGTAAATCGAATAATAATTGCCACTTTTAAAGACCAAAAAACTTGAAAAGTGACTTGTAGAAAATCGGCTATTTCTCTGCAACCGTACAAGTTAGAAACCATTTTGTGGTATCTGTATGATCGTATGGGTTCATTCTATTTGTTGATTGGCATCAAATACCATAATTTGAAAAAGATTTCAAAACAGACTCATTTGAATAAAATATCCGTTTTGAAGGCTAAAAATACAGTTTTGCCAAAATGACGTTACTTCCGGTGATAATGAAAATCTTAAATTACTTGTATGAAATCACAAATGGCATTAGGTATAACATGGTGTAACGTTTATGAAAATCGAATAATAATTGACACTTTTATGGCCCTGAAACCTTCAAAAGTGACCTGTAGAAAACCGTCTATTTCTCGGCAACCGAACAAGTTAGAAACAATTTTATGATATCTATATGACCATATGAGTTGTATTTATATGTGAATTTAAACCAAAAGTTAAAATTATTAATACATATTAAGTTATTCATGGTTGAATAAAACATTGATTTAAAAAGTTTTCAATGCAGTTTTTGACCAAATGACGTCACTTCCGGTGTCAATTTTAAATTGTAATCAACTTGATATGACGCTACATGCTTTTTGAATCAAATGATGTCACTTTTATAAAAATCCAATAATAATTGACTATTTTACAGGCAAAATAACGAAAACAGTGACTTGTACAGAACTGCCCATTTCTTAGTAACTGCTTATATTACAAACTAATTTTAACATACATTTTCTTCGTATGGATTATAGCTACAAGTTTATAAAAGTTACGAAGAAATATTTTAAAATCTGAAAAGCCTGAATAGGTTGTAAATAGGTCAATTTTACACCATTTTTAGCCATTTAATCGAATTTGCTCGAAAATGAAATTGAAATTAAAAAAACTGCTTCCGACATTTTTTGCGCCTTGAAAGGGCACACTCTTTGAGTCAAATAATTTTTCCAAAAAATAATATTTGTTTTCGAAAAATGGTACCTAACTGTCAAAATTGTACTTTTTGGTAAAATTATGCCACTTCCGGTGCCGACAGATATCACTTCCGGTAATAAAAAAAATGACAATTGAGACAACGAAGCATATGAACTTTGTTTTATACAAATCGAACAATAAAAAATTAATCTAGGACTGAAAAACTGAAATAGCCAATGGCGGCCAAGGAAAATTACTGAGACAAAATTTTTTAACATTTTTGCACAAGGCAGATGACTCTTTAATTCTGTGCACAATACGACTAAAAAATATTCATAGATAAAAATGTTTTTTGTAAAATTTTAAATTTACGAAATTTGGCGCCTAATATCTTCGAAGATTTGCCGAAAATCAAAAATCGAAAGAAGCGTAGCTATGTGCCCTGTCTCAGGCTATGCCAAAATGTATCGAAAGTTAAAATTCAATGATTATTGTTAAAATTACTGCAATATTTTAAAAAACGATAATTTGGTGATTTCGGACATTTCGCATTGTCGCAGAACGTTCAAAATAGCTTTATCCTCTAAGTCACACCCACTTTCCCAGTAAAACCGAAGAAATCGTAACGATGCGACAAGCAGTTGCTGAGATCTACTCAAAACAAAAGAAGAATAATAATAATAAGAATAATAATTTTAACAAAAACAATAGTGTTTCACACAAGCTTCGCAGTGTGAAACCCTAAAAAGATCCGCTGATGATTTGAGTACTATGGACCAGATATCGAGCATGGCGTCGTCACTGTCATCTTGTGAAACATCATCCGGATTCCACGTCGATCGTACTTGAATTATGTGTTTTTTTAAGGTCGTCTTCTACACGAAAAGAACAAGAAAAAACAATCAGCTGGTTCATTTTTGATCCAGATGAACGATGAATTAAACTAGTTAATACCATATAGTTCAAATTTAATTAGGGTTTCACACTGCGAAGCTTGTGTGAAACACTATTGTTTTTGTTAAAATTATTATTCTTATTAGGCTTTCAGACTTTCGTCTGAAAGCCTATTGAGATTACTAAAATTATTATTAGGCTTTCAGACTTTCGTCTGAAAGCCTATTGAGATTACTAAAATTATTATTAAGCTTTCATATTACATATGAAAGCTTATTATTTCTGTTAAGATTATTATTGTTATTTTTTTTTTGTGTTTTGTCCACAAATCGGATTTCTCAGAATCTAACGATAGGATCGTTCTGAAACTTTTACCTATCCCCCCAAAAATGGGTGGTGGCTGTTGATTAAATATATTTTCAAAACGTTTTACGAATCCGAAATCACCGAATTTTACGAACGAAAAAACTGACAATGCATAGTCGTAACTTTGTTATTTTTTGACCGATTTTACTAATTCTTTTTTCTTTGAATACCTTGAAAAAAATCATTTTCATCTGCAGTTTCGCATTTTCCAATTTCGAAAATTCGTCGCTGTGATTTCGAACCGGAAGTTTAGACCAATTTGAGAACTTCTTTAATAGTTGTACGATTTTCATGAAATTTAGTGTATAAGTAGATGTTACCGATGTGACTTCAAAAATATAAGTATAAATGTTCTAAATTATCTCCCCTTGACGAAATTAAGGATCAAAGTTTTCAAAAAAATCGTCGAAATATAGGTCAGAATGACCTAATTTTTTTTTTTGATACTAGACAAGTAATTACTGATTCGTACACAAAATATGGAGTTTGTCGATCGAACCGGAAGTGCCACCATCTTTAAACGTGAAAAATCAAAAAGGCTTTTTTGCTATTTTACTTACAGACTCGGGAGTTATATTTTCAGAATCCTTGAAGGAATGCCTAAAAATCTATCGGATCCGAATTTTGATTTCGGTCACGTGATGGTCACCATTTTGAATTGAAAATGAAAAATAGAAGCAATTTGAAGGGCCGGGACTTTGGAACACAATAACTCTCCTTCTAATTAAGCTAGAATGTTCAAACTTGGTGTAGACGTTCACTAGGTCAATGTCATGATTGAGTTCAAAGATGAGCATTTTCTGCTTAGGGTAAGCAGAGATAAGGATGCTGATTTGTTGATTCTTTAGGGCACGATAACTTCGGTTATAATGAAGGGAGGGCGATGAAACTTTTGTCAATAGAGAGTCTAATAGCTAGCCTGTTGTTTGAAATCATTGTATCAATTTTTTTAAATATCAGGGATAGCCGAAAAAAAGAGATTGAAAATCCAAAAAGTCGTATTTTTACAATTTGGAGCATGTTTAGAGGTCTTTCTCGTAAAGTCAACTTAATATTTTTTGGGAACTTCTTCTACAAAGAGTCTTATTGGTAGTCTTTTATATGAAACCATCGATCAACAGTCCAACATATCTGGAGTAGAAGAACAAAAGGATCGAAAATTGAAAACGGCAACCATTCATGGTTAAGCAAAACATGCAGTGTGGGTGACTACAATCTACACATTTAGTCATCGTATAGAGCTTATTCAACAGTATCGAATTCCAACTGCTTAGGGATATTTTACGTGCACTCCAATGTGTACACGGGACCTTGGTGTTTCATCCCATCCGAACGACTAGACAGCTGTGCTTATCAGGCCCTCCGTTCTGCCTCACTGACAACGGGGAACCACGCCGGGAAATCAAGATGAACTTTCTCCGTGCAGAACTTTCAATTCAGGCCAAACGTTTATTGCACACGATTAAGCTGGTCAGTTGTAATAATCGGTTGGCAATTAAAGTACCGTGCACATTAAACTGTTAAAACAGAAAATTTCGCCCGGTTGAAATGTTTCTTGCTATAAGTCAGCAATTTTCCGAATTCAGGGAGGCTGAATGGTTAGCATGTGCGCGCTGTATCGTAACGTCTGTCATGGAGTCAACGAGCGTTGTTTCGATCTCCAGGTTGCACGTGACATGAAGTATGATGTCCAACCTCGTGGGTTTTCTCCGTGTCCTTCGGTTTCCTCCCAAAGGCTAAAGACCAGTAAGCGCAAGGGGAGTTTTTAAATAAAATTAAAAAGCATATGTTAGTCACAAAATGTCCTAGTTTGTGTCGAATGGACATTAGGCCGCATTTCTCTCTTTCTCTTTTAAAGTTTTGTAATAATCGGTTGGTAATCAAAGGTACTGTAAAAGTGATAAAACAGAAAATTTCGCCCGGTTGTAATGTTTCTCACTTTAAAGTCAGCAATTTGCAGATTTTAAGGGGCAAACGTTTATTGCGAACGCTTAAGCTGGTCAGGGGGAGCTTATTTTTAAAAGTTTTGTAATATTCGGTTGATAACTAAAGGTACCATGCAAATTAAACTGTTCAAATAGAAAATTTGGGCCGGTTGAAATGTTTCTCGCTGTAGGTCAGCAATTTGCCGATTTTAGGGAGGTTGCGTGGCTGAATGGTTAGCACGTGCGCTCTGTATCAAAACGTCTGTCATTGAGTCAACTGGCGTTGTTTCGATTTCTTGGTTGTACGTGACAAGGAGTATGGTCGCCTGTCCATCCTCGTAGGCCGTAACGCTGCTGCCCGGGTAAAATTTCCCTCATTGCACACTTTATGGCATATGCCAGTCTTCATCAGCCCATTTTAGGAGCAGAACAGTAGGACGTTAAACCCCATTCAATTTCATTTCATTTTCTCTATGTTGCTTATTTATTGTAGTGGATAAATATTTTTCTGGTTCTAGCAATTATTTAATTTCTGCATAGAAATCTTGCTTTGGCCAGTTTTTTTTTATTGCAGAGTGCCATTCTTGTATAATTCAGTCTATGATCCTTTGTTTAAAACATGCTTAAGAAGTCGTCATGATTTCCTACTTATAACCAAACGTATTGGAAATATTTGTCTGGCATTATTAAATCCTAATTTTATTGGTCTTATTTAAAATTAAACTTTCATTTAACTATGAACAACCCTTAACGTGTCTCTTTAAAACTATTAAGTACTCTAAAATAGTAGCTCAACCTTTTGACCTAAACTAATTAATTTACCATTTTGTTGTGAGCGACTTCTTATTCTTCCTATATGACATATTGCACGTGTCGGATTTCAAAGGGGGGGTTGGATGGCTGAATGGCTAGCACGCGCGCCTGTCATTGAGTTAACTAGCGTGTTTTCGAATGCCCGGTTGTACGTGACAAGGAGTAAGGTCGCCTGTCCAACCTGACATTTTTATTTTTTTTTCCCGCCATTTTCATTTCATTTTCTCATCCGTCTCATTGCAGTAATACAAGTTTCAGTTATTTCCCTTAAGTTTTCAGATTATTGTTATGCCTGGGTGCAATGTTTCATACTATATTTAGACTTGTAACTTCGCGAGTTTTTGACCAATTTTGATAATTTTTTCTTCTTATCCTTTTATTTAGGATACTTGATACAATCAATGACACGTGACGATGAATATGAAAGCTTTCATATCTGCATGGGACAGTAGCAGATCTAGTTATTATTAGGCTTTCAGACTTTCGTCTGAAAGCCTATTGAGATTACTAAAATTATTATTATTAAGCTTTCATATTACATATGAAAGCTTATTGTTTCTGTTAAGATTATTATTATTTTTTTTTTTTGTGTATTTTCTGCAAATCGGATTTCTCAGAATCTAACCATGGGATCTTTCTGAAACTTTGACCTACCCCCCCAAAAATGGGGTGCGAACGTTGTTTAAATATATTTTCAAAACGTTTTACGAATCCGAAATCACCGAATTTTACGAACGAAAAAACTGACAATGCATAGTCGTAACTTTGTTATTTTTTGACCGATTTTACTAATTCTTTTTTCTTTGAATACCTTGAAAAAAATCGTTTTCATCTGCAGTTTCACATTTTCGAATTTCGAAAATTCGTCGCTGTGATTTCGAACCGGAAGTTTAGACCAATTTGACAACTTCTTTAATAGTTGTACGATTTTCATGAAATTTAGTATACAAGTAGATCTTACCGATGTGACTTCAAAAATATAATTAGAAATTTTCTAAATTATCTCCCCTTGGTGAAATTAAGGATCAAAATTTTCAAAAAAATCGTCGAAATATAGGTCAGAATGACCTAAAAAAAATTTTCGATACTCGACAAGTAATTACTGATTCCTACACAAAATATGGAGTTTGTCGATCGAACCGGAAGTGCCACCATCTTGAAACGTGAAAAAACAAATGAACTTTTGCGATATTGCACTTACAGACACGGGAGTTATATTTTCTGAATCCTTGAAGGATGGCCCAAAAATCGTAGGGAGCAGAATTTTGATTTCGGTCACGTGATGGTCACCATTTTGAATTGAAAATGAAAAGTAGTAGCAATTTGAAGGGCCGAGACTTTGAAACACAATAACTCTCCTTCTAATTGAGCTAGAATGTTCAAACTTGGTGTAGACGTTCACTAGGTCAATGTCATGATTGAGTTCAAAGATGAGCATTTTCTGCCTAGGGTAAGCAGAGATAGGCATGCTGATTTGTTGATTCTTTAGGGCACGATAACTTCGGTTATAATGAAGGGAGGGCTGTGAAACTTTTGTCAATAGAGAGTCCAATAGCTAGCCTGTTGTGTGAAATCATTGTATCATTTATTTTAAATATCAGGGATAGGCGAAAAAAAGAGATTGAAAATCCAAAAAGTCGTATTTTTACAATTTGGAGCATGTTTAGAGGTCTTTCTCGTAAAGTCAACTTAATATTTTTTGGGAACTTCTTCTACAAAGAGTCTTATTGGTAGTCTTTTATATAAAACCATCGATCAACAATCCAACATATCAGGAGTAGAAGAACAAAAGGATCGAACATTGAAAACGGCACCCTTTCATTGTTAAGCAAAACATGCAGTGTGGGTGGCTACAATCTGCACATTTAGTCATCGTATAGAGCTTATTCAACAGTATCGAATTCCAACTGCTAAGGGATCTTTTACGTGCACTCCAATGTGTACACGGCGGGTGGGGGGACACGCCAGAAAATCGAGATGAACTTTCTCGGACAATGCAGGGATCGAACACCCGACCTCCTGGCTAGCAGGCCAACGCCTTAGCCACATAGTGTGGACACCCATCGTACATTTCATCCGTCAAATCAAAGCATTTCATTGCATTAGACCAATAATTAATTATTCTTAATTGAAAACTTTATTTTAATATTAGTCTGGCATTATTAAATCCTAATTTTATTGGTCTTATTTAAAATTAAACTTTCATTTAAGTATGAACAACCCTTAACGTGTCTCTTTAAAACATAAAAAAATACTCTAAAACAGTAGCTCAACCTTTTGACCTAAACTCATTAATTTACCATTTTTTGTGAGCCACTTGTTATTTTTCCTATGACATATTACACGTGTCTGATTTTAAAGGGGGGTTGGGTGGCTGAATGGTTAGCACGCGCGCCTGTCATTGAGTTAACTAACGTGTTTTCGAATGCCCGGTTGTACGTGACAAGGAGTAAGGTCGCCTGTCCAACCGGTCATTTTTAATTTTTTTTCCCCGCCATTTTCATTTCATTTTCTCATCCGTCTCATTACAGTAATACAAGTTTGAGGTATTTCCCTTTAGTTTTCAGATTATTGTTATGCCTGGGAGCAATGTTTCATACTATATTTAGACTTGTAACTTCGCGAGTTTTTGACCAATTTTGATAATTTTTTCTTCTTATCCTTTTATTTAGGATACTTGATACAATCAATGACACATGACGATGAATATGAAAGCTTTCATATCTGCATGGGACAGTAGCAGATCTAGTTATTATTATTATTATTATTATTTACCGCGGGGGCCTAGATCTCCATGATCGAAAACAGATATCGATCTGAAATTAGATTTTCTATTGGGAAACCATGTGGTGGCTACTTGATAAAATATTTTTGAAATTTCTGCGCATACCGGAAGTGACCGAACTTTGCACGTTGTCTAAAAATTGAAAATCGGCCATAGTTTCGTCAATTCGTTATCCATTTTCAAACAAATTACATTTTTGGAATCCCTGAATCTTTTCTGAGACAATGGCTATCTCACATTTTTCAATTTCGAACATTCGTCTATGACTTTTATCGTTCGAAAATTGAAAACATGTTGTTTACGAGACCATTTTTGTCATTTTTCAAAATTTTCAAATTTGACCTACATTTTTGGATACCTGAAGTCCATCCGATTCCAGTAATATAAGTTTCATTCAGAGTTATCGCCCTTTATTTTTCGATTTTTTTCGAATTTTCTTCCCATTTTGTCAGCTCGGGTTTCGTTTTATGGTAGAATTGACGTTTCTGAAACTTCTAGAACATGAAGTTATAGTCCAATACCAACTGATAAAGCAATTTCGACAAGAATCCTTAAACCGGAAGTGGTCGAAATAATCTGCAATATTTTGAAAAAAATGCAAAAAATGGATATTTTGGGGAAAAACGCGAATTCTCCGCCCGATATCAATGGATTAAAGAAATTAGGGTACCATTGGACTGCACTAGGATTGTGCTATCGTATGATACCCAACTCGTACGGATACGATGAGCAGGCAGCAAAATATGGCACGCTGAAAATCAAGTATTTTCTGATTTGGAGCGTTTTTGGACGCCTGTATCTCGAAAACTTAACCGCAACTTTTTTTGTAATTTTTTCTATCGAGAGTCCTTTCGGAGGTATTTTGCATGAAGCCATCCAATAAGTCTTTGAAATATCTGGAATAGGTGAAATAACGGACTGAAAATCGAAAAAAGTCGAAAAATCGTGAAATTTTGGAAAATGCTCTGCTATTTTTTTATTGTCAAAGATTTCCAAAAAACGATTGTATATTCAGATAGCTGACCTAATTACGATTCTAACGATGTATAATATGTATGTAGTTATTGAAATTTAATTTTCGATATTTTAATTTTTTGCATTTTTGGCACTTTTGAACCTAGGATTTCTCAGGGGCATTTTATCTGATCAGATAATGTAATATATCATTACAGAGCACTGTGGCTATTTTAGTGCCCAAACCGGTTATTAAAACTATACCGACAATAATAACCATACCGGAAGTATTCAAAAAATGAAAAAAAAGGTTAAAAACATTGTCGCACTTGCGAAAAACTTGATTTCTCCCTTAGGTAATAGCGGACCAAAAGAACTAAAGTGTCGTTGGATAGCCCTATTAATGGACCATCATATGGTATCTAAATAATACGATATCGATGGTAAGGAAATAAATTATTGTATGCCAAAAATCTAGTATTTTCCGATTTTTTAACATTCTGAGACGCCCTTTTCTCGAAAACGACGCCGCAGATTTTTCTTAAACTTTTCTAACTCAAAGTCCCATCGGTTGTCTATATAGTGAATCCAAAATGAAAAGCATTGAAATAATATAGGTGGTCCAAAAATGGCATCAAACTTTGAAAAAAATTGAAAAATCGTTAAATTTTTGTAAACGCTCTTTTATTTATCTTTTTTTCCAAAACTGCTCAATGGATGTTTCTGACACTTCTGGTACAGAAAGTTAAGTATCCAAAGAACTTCGTAAAGCTATCACAACAACGATCGTAAAACTGGAAGTAGTCGAAAAAATGTCCGATATTTTGAAAAAAATTATTTTTTTTACGAAAATCTTTTTTATTTATGAATATTTTTTGGTGATATTTTACACTGGGTTAAAATATCATCGTACTTGAGCAGAAATGAGAAAAAAAATTGTCTGGGTAATTTGCGTTAGCCGCCATCGGCGAATTTAGTTTTTCGAACCCAGAAAAATTATTTATTGTTCGATTTGTATAAAACAAAGTTCATATGCTCCGTGGTCCCAATTGTTATTTTTTATGTTACGGTGAAATTTTTCTGTCGGCAACGGAAATGACGTAATATTAACAAAAACTACAATTTTGACAGTTCGGTACCACTTTTTGAAAGAAAATATTATTTTTTTTCAAAACTGATATAACTAAAAGGATGCACCCTGCGAAGGTGCACAAAATCCTTAGCTCATATTTTTAAATTTCAATTTCATTTTCGGGCAATTTCGAATAAAATGTAAAATAAAGTGTAAAATTCAGCTATTTACAATTCATTCAGCGTCTTCATATTTTTAAATATTTATTTGTAATTTTCATAAACTCGTAGCAATAATCCAGACGAAGAGAATGTATGCGAAAATTAGTTTGTAATATGAGCAGTTGTCGAGAAATATGCAATTTTGCATGCATCACTTTTCACGTTATTTTGCCTATACAAGAGTGAATTATTATTCGATTTGCAATATTTTTTTTCCATTTGATGTCTAATGCCAATTTGGACTAGGTCAAGCCAATTTTACATTTTCACTGTGACCGGAAATGACGTCATTTGGGCAAAAACTGTATTTTTAACCTAAAAAACTAATATTTTATTCAAATCAGTCTGCCTTATAATATTTTTAAAATTATGATATTTTATTCCCATCAACGAATAGAATGAAGCCATACGACCATACAGATACCACAAAATGGTTTCTAACTTGTACGGTTACAGAGAAATAGGCGATCTTCTATAAGTCACTTTTCAAGGTTTTTGGTCTATAAAAGTGTCAATTATTATTCGATTTTTATAATTTTTTTACCATTTGATGCCTTATGCCATTTATGACTTCTATGAACCAAGTTAACATTTTCAATATCACCGGAAGTAATGTAATTTTTGCAAAAAACGTATTTTTAGCCTTCAAAACAAACATTTTTTTGAAGTTATTTATATTCATTATTCGTTTAACTTTATAACGTCTGACTCTAATGGGCAGTAAGATTGAATCAATACCATCATATTGATATCAAGAAAAGGCTTCTAGCATGTTCCCTTGTCGAATAATAACCAATTTTCCCAGGGTCACTTTTAAGTTTTTTACCTTCTTAATTTCAGTTTATGGGTTATAGGGTAATTATTTATTGCCCGATATGTATAAAACAAAGTTTGTATTTTGTGTGTTGCGAATTTTCGACTTATTTTTCACCTATAAAAATTTCTTTCGGTACCGGAAGTGACGTAATTTTGCCATAATTTACAATTTTGACCGGTCTTTTCGCCAGCAAATATTACTTTTACATATGATAGAGGGTGTCACTGAAGCAAAACAACTAAAGTATACTTTGGTAGCTCAATGGATCGGCTATGGTATAATAAACTTCCTGTATGATTCCTGAAAGCCGGTTCAGTGCTGCTTGCAGGTCTAGTTATTATTATTATTATTATTTACCGCGGGGGCCTAGATCTCCATGATCGAAAACAGATATCGATCTGAAATAAGATTTTCTATTGGGAAACCACGTGGTGGCTACTTGATAAAATATTTTTGAAATGTCTGCGCATACCGGAAGTTACCGAACTTTGCACGTTGTCTAAAAATTGAAAATCGGCCATAGTTTCGTCAATTCTTTATCCATTTTCAAACAAATTACATTTTTGGAATTCCTGAATCTTTTCTGAGACAATGGCTATCTCACATTTTTCAATTTCGAACATTCGTCTATGACTTTTATCGTTCGAAAATTGAAAACATGTTGTTTACGAGACAATTTTTGTCATTTTTCAAAATTTTCAAATTTGACCTACATTTTTGGATACCTGAAGTCCATCCGATTCCAGTAATATAAGTTTCATTCAGAGTTATCGCCCTTTATTTTTCGATTTTTATCGAATTTTCTTCCCATTTTGCGAGCTCGGGTTTCGTTTTATGGTAGAATTGACGTTTCTGAAACTTCTGGAACATGAAGTTATAGTCCAATACCAACTGATAAAGCAATTTCGACACGGATCTTTAAACCGGAAGTGGTCGAAATAATGTTCAATATTTTGAAAAAAATGCAAAAAATGGATATTTTGGGGAAAAACGCGATTTCTCCGCCCGATATCAACGGATTAAAGAAATTAGGGTACCATTGGACTGCACTAGGATTGTACTATCGTATGATACCCAATTCATACGGATACGATGAGCAGGAAGCAAAGTATGGCACGCTGAAAATCAAGTATTTTCTGATTTGGAGCGTTTTTGGACGCCTGTATCTCGAAAACTTAACCGCAACTTTTTTTCTAACTTTCTCTATCGAGAGTCCATTCGATAGTCTTGTGAATTATGCCACCCAATAAGACTTTGAAATGTCTGGAATAGGTGAAATAACGGACTGAAAATCGAAAAAAGTCGAAAAATCGTGAAATTTTGGAAAATGCTCTACCATTTTTTCATTTTGAGAGATTTTCAAAAAAAGATTGTATATTCAGATAGCTGACCTAATTACGATTCTAACGATGTATAATATGTATGTAGTTATTGAAATTTAATTTTCGATATTTTAAATTTTTTGCATTTTTGGCACTTTTCAACATAGGATTTCTCAGGGGCATTTTATCTGATCAGATAATGCAATATATCATTACAGAGCCCTGTGGCTATTTAGTGCCCAAACCGGCTATTAAAACTATTCCGAAAATAATAACCATACCGGAAGTATTCAAAAAATGAAAAAAAAAGGTTAAAAACATTGTCGCACTTGCGAAAAACTTGATTTCTCCCTTAGGTAATAGCGGACCAAAAGAACTAAAGGGTCGTTGGAAAGCCCTATTAATGGACCATCATATGGTATCTAAATAATACGATTTCGATGGTAGGGAAATAGATTATTGTATGCCAAAAATCTAGTATTTTCCGATTTTTTAACATTCTGAGACGCCCTTTTCTCGAAAACAACGCCGCAGATTTTTCTTAAACTTTTCTTACTCAAAGTCCTATCGGTTGTCTATATAGTGAATCCAAAATGAAAAGCATTGAAATAATATAGGTGGTCCAAAAATGACATCAAACTTTGAAAAAAATTGAGAAATCATTAAATTTTTGTAAACGCTCTTTAATTTATCTTTTTTTCCAAAACTACTCAATGGATGTTTCTGACACTTCTGGTACAGAAAGTTAAGTATCGAAAGAACTTCGTAAAGCTATCGCGACAATGATCGTAAAACCGGAAGTAGTCGAACAAATGTCCGATATTTTGAAAAAAAATAATTTTTTTACGAATACCTTTTTTATTTATGAATATATTTTGATGGTATTTTACACAGGGTTAAAATATCATCGTACTTGAGCAGAAATGAGAAAAAAAATTGTCAGGGTAATTTGCGTTAGCCGCCATCGGCTAATTTAGTTTTTCGTACCCAGAAAAATTATTTATTGTTCGATTTGTATAAAACAAAGTTCATATGCTCCGTGGTCCCAATTGTAATTTTTTTTGTTACGGTAAAATTTTTCTGTCGGCAACGAAAGTGACGTAATATTAACAAAAACTACAATTTTGACAGTTCGGTACCACTTTTTGAAAGCAAATATTTTTTTTTTCAAAACTGATATAACTAAAAGGATGCACCCTGCAAAGATGCACAAAATCCTTAGCTCAGATTTTTTTAATTTCAATTTCATTTTCGGGCAATTTCGAATAAAATGTAAAATAAAGTGTAAAATTCAGTTATTTACAATTCATTCAGCGTCTTCATATTTTGAAATATTTATTTGTAATTTTCATAAACTCGTAGCAATAATCCAGACGAAGAGAATGTATGCGAAAATTAGTTTGTAATATGAGCAGTTGCCGAGAAATATGCAATTTTGCATGCATCACTTTTCACGTTATTTTGCCTATAAAAGAGTGAATTAACATTCGATTTGCAATATTTTTTTTCTCCATTTGATGCCTAATGCCAATTTGGACTAGGTCAAGTCAATTTTACATTTTCACTGTGACCGGAAATGACGTCATTTGGGCAAAAACTGTATTTTTAACCCAAAAAACAAATATTTTATTCAAATGAGTCTGCCTTATAATATTTTTAAAATTATGATATTTGATTCCCATCAACGAATAGAATGAAGCCATACGACCATACAGATACCACAAAATGGTTTCTAACTTGTATGGTTACAGAGAAATAGGCGATCTTCTATAAGTCACTTTTCAAGGTTTTTGGTCTATAAAAGTCTCAATTATTATTCGATTTTTATAATTTTTTTTACCATTTGATGCCTTATGCCATTTATGGCTTCTATGAACTAAGTTAACATTTTCAATATCACCGGAAGTAATGTAATTTTTGCAAAAAACGTATTTTTAGCCTTCAAAACAAACATTTTTTTGAAGGGATTTATATTTATTATTCGTTTAACTTGATAACGTCTGACTCTAATGGGCAGTAGGATTGAATCAATGCCATCATATTGATATCAAAAAAAGCCTTCTAGCATGTTCCCTTGTCGAATAATAGCCAATTTTCCCAGGGTCACTTTTAAGTTTTTTACCTTCTTAATTTCAGTTTATGGGTTATAGGGTAATTATTTATTGCCCAATATGTATAAAACAAAGTTTGTATTTTGTGAGTTGCGAATTTTCGACTTATTTTTCACCTATAAAAATATCTTTCGGTACCGGAAGTGACGTAATTTTGCCATAATTTACAATTTTGACCGGTCTTTTCGCCAGCAAATATTACTTTTACATATGATAGAGGGTGTCACTGAAGCAAAACAACTAAAGTATAGTTTGGTAGCTCAATGGATCGGCTATGGTATAAGAAACTTCCTGTATGATTCCTGAAAGCCGGTTCAGTGCTGCTTGCAGGTCTAGTTAGGCTTTCAGACTTTCGTCTGAAAGCCTATTGAGATTACTAAAATTATTATTATTATTATTATTATTATTATTATTATTATTATTATTTACCGCGGGGGCCTAGATCTCCATGATCGAAAACAGATATCGATCTCAAATTAGATTTTCTATAGGGAAACCATGTGGTGGCTACTTGATAAAATATTTTTGAAATTTCTGCGCATACCGGAAGTGACCGAACTTTGCACGTTGTCTAAAAATTGAAAATCGGCCATAGTTTCGTCAATTCGTTATCCATTTTCAAACAAATTACATTTTTGGAATCCCTGAATCTTTTCTGAGACAATGGCTATCTCACATTTTTCAATTTCGAACATTCGTCTATGACTTTTATCGTTCGAAAATTGAAAACATGTTGTTTACGAGACCATTTTTGTCATTTTTCAAAATTTTCAAATTTGACCTACATTTTTGGATACCTGAAGTCCATCCGATTCCAGTAATATAAGTTTCATTCAGAGTTATCGCCCTTTATTTTTCGATTTTTTTCGAATTTTCTTCCCATTTTGTCAGCTCGGGTTTCGTTTTATGGTAGAATTGACGTTTCTGAAACTTCTAGAACATGAAGTTATAGTCCAATACCAACGTATAAAGCAATTTCGACAAGAATCCTTAAACCGGAAGTGGTCGAAATAATGTGCAATATTTTGAAAAAAATGCAAAAAATGGATATTTTGGGGAAAAACGCGAATTCTCCGCCCGATATCAATGGATTAAAGAAATTAGGGTGCCATTGGACTGCACTAGGATTGTGCTATCGTATGATACCCAACTCGTACGGATACGATGAGCAGGCAGCAAAATATGGCACGCTGAAAATCAAGTATTTTCTGATTTGGAGCGTTTTTGGACGCCTGTATCTCGAAAACTTAACCGCAACTTTTTTTGTAATTTTTTCTATCGAGAGTCCTTTCGGAGGTATTTTGCATGAAGCCATCCAATAAGACTTTGAAATATCTGGAATAGGTGAAATAACGGACTGAAAATCGAAAAAAGTCGAAAAATCGTGAAATTTTGGAAAATGCTCTGCTATTTTTTTATTTTCAAAGATTTCCAAAAAACGATTGTATATTCAGATAGCTGACCTAATTACGATTCTAACGATGTATAATATGTATGTAGTTATTGAAATTTAATTTTCGATATTTTAAATTTTTTGCATTTTTGGCACTTTTGAACCTAGGATTTCTCAGGGGCATTTTATCTGATCAGATAATGTAATATATCATTACAGAGCACTGTGGCTATTTTAGTGCCCAAACCGGTTATTAAAACTATACCGACAATAATGAACATACCGGAAGTATTCAAAAAATGAAAAAAAAGGTTAAAAACATTGTCGCACTTGCGAAAAACTTGATTTCTCCCTTAGGTAATAGCGGACCAAAAGAACTAAAGTGTCGTTGGATAGCCCTATTAATGGACCATCATATGGTATCTAAATAATACGATATCGATGGTAAGGAAATAAATTATTGTATGCCAAAAATCTAGTATTTTCCGATTTTTTAACATTCTGAGACGCCCTTTTCTCGAAAACGACGCCGCAGATTTTTCTTAAACTTTTCTAACTCAAAGTCCCATCGGTTGTCTATATAGTGAATCCAAAATGAAAAGCATTGAAATAATATAGGTGGTCCAAAAATGGCATCAAACTTTGAAAAAAATTGAAAAATCGTTAAATTTTTGTAAACGCTCTTTTATTTATCTTTTTTTCCAAAACTGCTCAATGGATGTTTCTGACACTTCTGGTACAGAAAGTTAAGTATCCAAAGAACTTCGTAAAGCTATCACAACAACGATCGTAAAACTGGAAGTAGTCGAAAAAATGTCCGATATTTTGAAAAAAATTATTTTTTTTACGAAAATCTTTTTTATTTATGAATATTTTTTGGTGATATTTTACACTGGGTTAAAATATCATCGTACTTGAGCAGAAATGAGAAAAAAAATTGTCTGGGTAATTTGCGTTAGCCGCCATCGGCGAATTTAGTTTTTCGTACCCAGAAAAATTATTTATTGTTCGATTTGTATAAAACAAAGTTCATATGCTCCGTGGTCCCAATTGTTATTTTTTATGTTACGGTGAAATTTTTCTGTCGGCAACGGAAGTGACGTAATATTAACAAAAACTACAATTTTGACAGTTCGGTACCACTTTTTGAAAGCAAATATTATTTTTTTTCAAAACTGATATAACTAAAAGGATGCACCCTGCGAAGGTGCACAAAATCCTTAGCTCATATTTCTAAATTTCAATTTCATTTTCGGGCAATTTCGAATAAAATGTAAAATAAAGTGTAAAATTCAGCTATTTACAATTCATTCAGCGTCTTCATATTTTTAAATATTTATTTGTAATTTTCATAAACTCGTAGCAATAATCCAGACGAAGAGAATGTATGCGAAAATTAGTTTGTAATATGAGCAGTTGTCGAGAAATATGCAATTTTGCATGCATCACTTTTCACGTTATTTTGCCTATACAAGAGTGAATTATTATTCGATTTGCAATATTTTTTTTCCATTTGATGTCTAATGCCAATTTGGACTAGGTCAAGCCAATTTTACATTTTCACTGTGACCGGAAATGACGTCATTTGGGCAAAAACTGTATTTTTAACCTAAAAAAACTAATATTTTATTCAAATCAGTCTCCCTTATAATATTTTTAAAATTATGATATTTTATTCCCATCAACGAATAGAATGAAGCCATACGACCATACAGATACCACAAAATGGTTTCTAACTTGTACGGTTACAGAGAAATAGGCGATCTTCTATAAGTCACTTTTCAAGGTATTTGGTCTATAAAAGTGTCAATTATTATTCGATTTTTATAATTTTTTTACCATTTGATGCCTTATGCCATTTATGACTTCTATGAACCAAGTTAACATTTTCAATATCACCGGAAGTAATGTAATTTTTGCAAAAAACGTATTTTTAGCCTTCAAAACAAACATTTTTTTGAAGTGATTTATATTCATTATTCGTTTAACTTTATAACGTCTGGCTCTAATGGGCAGTAAGATTGAATCAATACCATCATATTGATATCAAGAAAAGGCTTCTAGCATGTTCCCTTGTCGAATAATAACCAATTTTCCCAGGGTCACTTTTAAGTTTTTTACCTTCTTAATTTCAGTTTATGGGTTATAGGTTAATTATTTATTGCCCGATATGTATAAAACAAAGTTTGTATTTTGTGTGTTGCGAATTTTCGACTTACTTTTCACCTATAAAAATTTCTTTCGGTACCGGAAGTGACGTAATTTTGCCATAATTTACAATTTTGACCGGTCTTTTCGCCAGCAAATATTACTTTTACATATGATAGAGGGTGTCACTGAAGCAAAACAACTAAAGTATACTTTGGTAGCTCAATGGATCGGCTATGGTATAATAAACTTCCTGTATGATTCCTGAAAGCCGGTTCAGTGCTGCTTGCAGGTCTAGTTATTATTATTATTATTATTATTATTATTATTATTATTTACCGCGGGGGCCTAGATCTCCATGATCGAAAACAGATATCGATCTGGAATTAGATTTTCTATTGGGAAACCATGTGGTGGCTACTTGATAAAATATTTTTGAAATTTCTGCGCATACCGGAAGTGACCGAACTTTGCACGTTGTCTAAAAATTGAAAATCGGCCATAGTTTCGTCAATTCGTTATCCATTTTCAAACAAATTACATTTTTGGAATCCCTGAATCTTTTCTGAGACAATGGCTATCTCACATTTTTCAATTTCGAACATTCGTCTATGATTTTTATCGTTCGAAAATTGAAAACATGTTGTTTACGAGACCATTTTTGTCATTTTTCAAAATTTTCAAATTTGACCTACATTTTTGGATACCTGAAGTCCATCCGATTCCAGTAATATAAGTTTCATTCAGAGTTATCGCCCTTTATTTTTCGATTTTTTTCGAATTTTCTTCCCATTTTGTCAGCTCGGGTTTCGTTTTATGGTAGAATTGACGTTTCTGAAACTTCTAGAACATGAAGTTATAGTCCAATACCAACGTATAAAGCAATTTCGACAAGAATCCTTAAACCGGAAGTGGTCGAAATAATGTGCAATATTTTGAAAAAAATGCAAAAAATGGATATTTTGGGGAAAAACGCGAATTCTCCGCCCGATATCAATGGATTAAAGAAATTAGGGTACCATTGGACTGCACTAGGATTGTGCTATCGTATGATACCCAACTCGTACGGATACGATGAGCAGGCAGCAAAATATGGCACGCTGAAAATCAAGTATTTTCTGATTTGGAGCGTTTTTGGACGCCTGTATCTCGAAAACTTAACCGCAACTTTTTTTGTAATTTTTTCTATCGAGAGTCCTTTCGGAGGTATTTTGCATGAAGCCATCCAATAAGACTTTGAAATATCTGGAATAGGCAAAATAACGGACTGAAAATCGAAAAAAGTCGAAAAATCGTGAAATTTTGGAAAATGCTCTGCTATTTTTTTATTTTCAAAGATTTCCAAAAAACGATTGTATATTCAGATAGCTGACCTAATTACGATTCTAACGATGTATAATATGTATGTAGTTATTGAAATTTAATTTTCGATATTTTAAATTTTTTGCATTTTTGGCACTTTTGAACCTAGGATTTCTCAGGGGCATTTTATCTGATCAGATAATGTAATATATCATTACAGAGCACTGTGGCTATTTTAGTGCCCAAACCGGTTATTAAAACTATACCGACAATAATAACCATACCGGAAGTATTCAAAAAATGAAAAAAAAGGTTAAAAACATTGTCGCACTTGCGAAAAACTTGATTTCTCCCTTAGGTAATAGCGGACCAAAAAGAACTAAAGTGTCGTTGGATAGCCCTATTAATGGACCATCATATGGTATCTAAATAATACGATATCGATGGTAAGGAAATAAATTATTGTATGCCAAAAATCTAGTATTTTCCGATTTTTTAACATTCTGAGACGCCCTTTTCTCGAAAACGACGCCGCAGATTTTTCTTAAACTTTTCTAACTCAAAGTCCCATCGGTTGTCTATATAGTGAATCCAAAATGAAAAGCATTGAAATAATATAGGTGGTCCAAAAATGGCATCAAACTTTGAAAAAAATTGAAAAATCGTTAAATTTTTGTAAACGCTCTTTTATTTATCTTTTTTTCCAAAACTGCTCAATGGATGTTTCTGACACTTCTGGTACAGAAAGTTAAGTATCCAAAGAACTTCGTAAAGCTATCACAACAACGATCGTAAAACTGGAAGTAGTCGAAAAAATGTCCGATATTTTGAAAAAAAATATTTTTTTTACGAAAATCTTTTTTATTTATGAATATTTTTTGGTGATATTTTACACTGGGTTAAAATATCATCGTACTTGAGCAGAAATGAGAAAAAAAATTGTCTGGGTAATTTGCGTTAGCCGCCATCGGCGAATTTAGTTTTTCGTACCCAGAAAAATTATTTATTGTTCGATTTGTATAAAACAAAGTTCATATGCTCCGTGGTCCCAATTGTTATTTTTTATGTTACGGTGAAATTTTTCTGTCGGCAACGGAAGTGACGTAATATTAACAAAAACTACAATTTTGACAGTTCGGTACCACTTTTTGAAAGCAAATATTATTTTTTTTCAAAACTGATATAACTAAAAGGATGCACCCTGCGAAGGTGCACAAAATCCTTAGCTCATATTTTTAAATTTCAATTTCATTTTCGGGCAATTTCGAATAAAATGTAAAATAAAGTGTAAAATTCAGCTATTTACAATTCATTCAGCGTCTTCATATTTTTAAATATTTATTTGTAATTTTCATAAACTCGTAGCAATAATCCAGACGAAGAGAATGTATGCGAAAATTAGTTTGTAATATGAGCAGTTGTCGAGAAATATGCAATTTTGCATGCATCACTTTTCACGTTATTTTGCCTATACAAGAGTGAATTATTATTCGATTTGCAATATTTTTTTTCCATTTGATGTCTAATGCCAATTTGGACTAGGTCAAGCCAATTTTACATTTTCACTGTGACCGGAAATGACGTCATTTGGGCAAAAACTGTATTTTTAACCTAAAAAACTAATATTTTATTCAAATCAGTCTCCCTTATAATATTTTTAAAATTATGATATTTTATTCCCATCAACGAATAGAATGAAGCCATACGACCATACAGATACCACAAAATGGTTTCTAACTTGTACGGTTACAGAGAAATAGGCGATCTTCTATAAGTCACTTTTCAAGGTTTTTGGTCTATAAAAGTGTCAATTATTATTCGATTTTTATAATTTTTTTACCATTTGATGCCTTATGCCATTTATGACTTCTATGAACCAAGTTAACATTTTCAATATCACCGGAAGTAATGTAATTTTTGCAAAAAACGTATTTTTAGCCTTCAAAACAAACCTTTTTTTGAAGTGATTTATATTCATTATTCGTTTAACTTTATAACGTCTGGCTCTAATGGGCAGTAAGATTGAATCAATACCATCATATTGATATCAAGAAAAGGCTTCTAGCATGTTCCCTTGTCGAATAATAACCAATTTTCCCAGGGTCACTTTTAAGTTTTTTACCTTCTTAATTTCAGTTTATGGGTTATAGGTTAATTATTTATTGCCCGATATGTATAAAACAAAGTTTGTATTTTGTGTGTTGCGAATTTTCGACTTATTTTTCACCTATAAAAATTTCTTTCGGTACCGGAAGTGACGTAATTTTGCCATAATTTACAATTTTGACCGGTCTTTTCGCCAGCAAATATTACTTTTACATATGATAGAGGGTGTCACTGAAGCAAAACAACTAAAGTATACTTTGGTAGCTCAATGGATAGGCTATGGTATAATAAACTTCCTGTATGATTCCTGAAAGCCGGTTCAGTGCTGCTTGCAGGTCTAGTTAGGCTTTCAGACTTTCGTCTGAAAGCCTATTGAGATTACTAAAATTATTATTAGGCTTTCAGACTTTCGTCTGAAAGCCTATTGAGATTACTAAAATTATTATTAGGCTTTCAGACTTTCGTCTGAAAGCCTATTGAGATTACTAAAATTATTATTAGGCTTTCAGACTTTCGTCTGAAAGCCTATTGAGATTACTAAAATTATTATTATTAGGCTTTCAGACTTTCGTCTGAAAGCCTATTGAGATTACTAAAATTATTATTTTTTTTATTATTATTCTTTTCCGCCGGAGCCTATTTCTCTATGATCGAAAAGAGATACCGATTTGCGATCCATATTTCTATCGGGAAACTAGGTGGTGGCTACCCAATAAAGCAATTTTCAAACTTCTGCGCAGACCGGAAGTGGCCGAATTTTGAACGTTGGTAAAAAATTAAAAATCGGCCGTGGTTTCGTCAATTCTCTACCTATATTCAAACAAATCACATTTTTGGAAAGCCTGAGACTTTTCCAAGACAATAGCAATCTCACATTTTGCGATTTCGAAACTTCGTTGCTGACTTCTATCGTTCGAAAATTCAAAACACGTCGCCTACGAGACAATTTTTGTTATTTTTCAAAATTTGGAAATTTGACCTAGATTTTCGGATACCTGACGTCAATCCGATTCCAGTAACATAAGTTTCTTTCAGAGTTACCGCCCTTTATTTTTCGATTTTTTTCGAATTTTCTACCCATTTTGTGAGCTGTGGTGTCGTTTTACAGCCAAAATGATGTTTCTGAAACTTATGGAACATGAAGTTATAGTCCAATACCAACTGATAAAGCAATTTCGACACGGATCTTTAAACCGGAAGTGGTCGAAATAATGTGCAATATTTTGAAAAAAATGCAAAAAATGGATGTTTTCGGGGAAAACGTGATGTCTCCGTCCGATATCAACGGATTAATCAAATTAAGGTACCATTGGGTGGCACGAGGATTGTACTATCATATGATACCCCATTCATACGGATACTATGATCAGGCAGCAAAATATGGCACGCTGAAAATCAAGTATTTTCTGATTTTTAGCATTTTTGGACGCCTGTATCTCGAAAACTTAACCGCAACTTTTTTTTAAATTTTTTCTATCGAGAGTCCTTTCGGAGGTATTTTGCATGAAGCCATCCAATAAGACTTTGAAATATCTGGAATAGGTGAAATAACGGACTGAAAATCGAAAAAAGTCGAAAAATCGTGAAATTTTGGAAAATGCTCTACTATTTTTTTATTTTAAGAGATTTTCAAAAAAAGATTGTATATTCAGATAGCTGACCTAATTACGATTCTAACGATGTATAATATGTATGTAGTTATTGAAATTTAATTTTCGATATTTTAATTTTTTTGCATTTTTGGCACTTTTGAACATAGGATTTCTCGGCGGCATTTTATCTGATCAGATAATGTAATATATCATTACAGAGCCCTGTGGCTATTTTAGTGCCCAAACCGGCTATTAAAACTATTCCGACAATAATAACCATACCGGAAGTATTCAAAAAAATTAAAAAAAAGGTTAAAAACATTGTCGCACTTGCGAAAAACTTGATTTCTCCCTTAGGTAATAGCGGACCAAAAAAACTAAAGTGTCGTTGGATAGCCCTATTAATGGACCATCATATGTTATCTAAATAATACGATTTCGATGGTAAAGAAATAAATTATTGTATGCCAAAAATCTAGTATTTTCCGATTTTTTAACAATCTGAGATGCCCTTTTCTCGAAAACGACACCGCAGTTTTTTCTTAAACTTTTCTTACTCAAAGTCCTATCGGTTGTCTATATAGTGAATCCAAAATGAAAAGCATTGAAATAATATAGGTGGTCCAAAAATGGCATCAAACGTTGAAAAAAATTGAAAAATCGTTAAATTTTTGTAAACGCTCTTTAATTTGTCTTTTTTTCCAAAACTACTCAATGGATGTTTCTGACACTTCTGGTACAGAAAGTTAAGTATCCAAATAACTTCGTAAAGCTATCGCGACAATGATCGTAAAACCGGAAGTAGTCGAAAAACTGTCCGATATTTTGAAAAAAATTATTTTTTTTACGAAAACCTTTTATATTTATGAATATTTTTTGATGGTATTTTACACAGGGTTAAAATATCATCCTACTTGAGCAGAAATGAGAAAAAAAATTGTCTCGGTAATTTGCGTTAGCCGCCATCGGCTAATTTAGTTTTTCGTACCCAGAAAAATTATTTATTGTTCGATTTGTATAAAACAAAGTTCATATGCTCCGTGGTCCAAATTATATTTTTTTTTGTTACGGTGAAATTTTTCTGTCGGCAACGGAAGTGACGTAATATTAACAAAAACTACAATTTTGACAGTTAGGTACCACTTTTTGAAAGCAAATATTATTTTTTTTCAAAACTGATATAACCAAAAGGATGCACCCTGCAAAGGTGCACAAAATCCTTAGCTCAGATTTTTTAATTTCAATTTCATTTTCGGGCAATTTCGAATAAAATGTAAAATAAAGTGTAAAATTCAGTTATTTACAATTCATTCAGCGTCTTCATATTTTGAAACATTTATTTGTAATTTTCATAAACTCGTAGCAATAATCCAAACGAAGAGAATGTATGCAAAAATAAGTTTGTAATATATACAGTTGCCGAGAAATATGCAATTTTGCATGCATCACTTTTCACGTTATTTTGCCTATAAAGGAGTGAATTATTATTCGATTTGCAATATTTTTTTCCATTTGATGCATAATGCCAATTTTGAATAGGTCAAGCCAATTTTACATTTTCACTGTGACCGGAAATGACGTCATTTGGGCAAAAACTGTATTTTAAACCTAAAAAACAAATATTTTATTCAAATGAGTCTGCCTTATTATATTTTTAAAATTATGATATTTGATTCCCATCAACGAATAGAATGAAGCCATACGACCATACAAATACCACAAAATGGTTTCTAACTTGTACGGTTACAGAGAAATAGGCGATCTTCTATAAGTCACTTTTCAAGGTTTTTGGTCTGTAAAAGTGTCAATTATTATTCGATTTTTATAATTTTTTTACTATTTGATGTCATATGCCATTTTTGACTTCTATGAACCAAGTTAACATTTTCAATATCACCGGAAGTAATGTAATTTTTGCAAAAAACGTATTTTTAGCCTTCAAAACAAACATTTTTTTGAAGTGATTTATATTCATTATTCGTTTAACTTTATAACGTCTGACTCTAATGGGCAGTAAGATTGAATCAATACCATCATATTGATATCAAGAAAAGGCTTCTAGCATGTTCCCTTGTCGAATAATAACCAATTTTCCCAGGGTCACTTTTAAGTTTTTTACCTTCTTAATTTCAGTTTATGGGTTATAGGTTAATTATTTATTGCCCGATATGTATAAAACAAAGTTTGTATTTTGTGTGTTGCGAATTTTCGACTTATTTTTCACCTATAAAAATTTCTTTCGGTACCGGAAGTGACGTAATTTTGCCATAATTTACAATTTTGACCGGTCTTTTCGCCAGCAAATATTACTTTTACATATGATAGAGGGTGTCACTGAAGCAAAACAACTAAAGTATACTTTGGTAGCTTAATGGATCGGCTATGGTATAATAAACTTCCTGTATGATTCCTGAAAGCCGGTTCAGTGCTGCTTGCAGGTCTAGTTATTATTATTATTATTATTATTTACCGCGGGGGCCTAGATCTCCATGATCGAAAACAGATATCGATCTGAAATTAGATTTTCTATTGGGAAACCACGTGGTGGCTACTTGATAAAATATTTTTGAAATTTCTGCGCATACCGGAAGTGACCGAACTTTGCACGTTGTCTAAAAATTGAAAATCGGCCATAGTTTCGTCAATTCTTTATCCATTTTCAAACAAATTACATTTTTGGAATCCCTGAATCTTTTCTGAGACAATGGCTATCTCACATTTTTCAATTTCGAACATTCGTCTATGACTTTTATCGTTCGAAAATTGAAAACATGTTGTTTACGAGACAATTTTTGTCATTTTTCAAAATTTTCAAATTTGACCTACATTTTTGGATACCTGAAGTCCATCCGATTCCAGTAATATAAGTTTCATTCAGAGTTATCGCCCTTTATTTTTCGATTTTTATCGAATTTTCTTCCCTTTTTGCAAGCTCGGGTTTCGTTTTATGGTAGAATTGACGTTTCTGAAACTTCTGGAACATGAAGTTATAGTCCAATACCAACTGATAAAGCAATTTCGACACGGATCTTTAAACCGGAAGTGGTCGAAATAATGTTCAATATTTTGAAAAAAATGCAAAAAATGGATATTTTGGGGAAAAACGCGATTTCTCCGCCCGATATCAACGGATTAAAGAAATTAGGGTACCATTGGACTGCACTAGGATTGTACTATCGTATGATACCCAATTCATACGGATACGATGAGCAGGAAGCAAAATATGGCACGCTGAAAATCAAGTATTTTCTGATTTGGAGCATTTTTGGACGCCTGTATCTCGAAAACTTAACCGCAACTTTTTTTTTAACTTTCTCTATCGAGAGTCCATTCGATAGTCTTGTGAATTATGCCACCCAATAAGACTTTGAAATGTCTTGAATAGGTGAAATAACGGACTGAAAATCGAAAAAAGTCGAAAAATCGTGAAATTTTGGAAAATGCTCTACTATTTTTTTATTTTGAGAGATTTTCAAAAAAAGATTGTATATTCAGATAGCTGACCTAATTACGATTCTAACGATGTATAATATGTATGTAGTTATTGAAATTTAATTTTCGATATTTTAAATTTTTGGCATTTTTGGCACTTTTCAACATAGGATTTCTCAGGGGCATTTTATCTGATCAGATAATGCAATATATCATTACAGAGCCCTGTGGCTATTTTAGTACCCAAACCGGCTATTAAAACTATTCCGAAAATAATAACCATACCGGAAGTATTCAAAAAATGAAAAAAAAGGTTAAAAACATTGTCGCACTTGCGAAAAACTTGATTTCTCCCTTAGGTAATAGCGGACCAAAAGAACTAAAGTGTCGTTGGAAAGCCCTATTAATGGACCATCATATGGTATCTAAATAATACGATTTCGATGGTAGGGAAATAAATTATTGTATGCCAAAAATCTAGTATTTTCCGATTTTTTAACATTCTGAGACGCCCTTTTCTCGAAAACGACGCCGCAGATTTTTCTTAAACTTTTCTTACTCAAAGTCCTATCGGTTGTCTATATAGTGAATCCAAAATGAAAAGCATTGAAATAATATAGGTGGTCCAAAAATGGCATCAAACTTTGAAAAAAATTGAAAAATCATTAAATTTTTGTAAACGCTCTTTAATTTATCTTTTTTTCCAAAACTACTCAATGGATGTTTCTGACACTTCTGGTACAGAAAGTTAAGTATCCAAAGAACTTCGTAAAGCTATCGCGACAATGATCATAAAACCGGAAGTAGTCGAACAAATGTCCGATATTTTGAAAAAAAATAATTTTTTTATGAATACCTTTTTTATTTATGAATATATTTTGATGGTATTTTACACAGGGTTAAAATATCATCGTACTTGAGCAGAAATGAGAAAAAAAATTGTCAGGGTAATTTGCGTTAGCCGCCATCGGCTAATTTAGTTTTTCGTACCCAGAAAAATTATTTATTGTTCGATTTGTATAAAACAAAGTTCATATGCTCCGTGGTCCCAGTTGTAATTTTTTTTGTTACGGTAAAATTTTTCTGTCGGCAACGAAAGTGACGTAATATTAACAAAAACTACAATTTTGACAGTTCGGTTCCACTTTTTGAAAGCAAATATTTTTTTTTTCAAAACTGATATAACTAAAAGGATGCACCCTGCAAAGATGCACAAAATCCTTAGTTCAGATTTTTTAATTTCAATTTCATTTTCGGGCAATTTCGAATAAAATGTAAAATAAAGTGTAAAATTCAGTTATTTACAATTCATTCAGCGTCTTCATATTTTGAAATATTTATTTGTAATTTTCATAAACTCGTAGCAATAATCCAGACGAAGAGAATGTATGCGAAAATTAGTTTGTAATATGAGCAGTTGCCGAGAAATATGCAATTTTGCATGCATCACTTTTCACGTTATTTTGCCTATAAAAGAGTGAATTATCATTCGATTTGCAATATTTTTTTTCCATTTGATGCCTAATGCCAATTTGGACTAGGTCAAGTCAATTTTACATTTTCACTGTGACCGGAAATGACGTCATTTGGGCAAAAACTGTATTTTCAACCCAAAAAACAAATATTTTATTCAAATGAGTCTGCCTTATAATATTTTTAAAATTATGATATTTGATTCCCATCAACGAATAGAATGAAGCCATACGACCATACAGATACCACAAAATGGTTTCTAACTTGTATGGTTACAGAGAAATAGGCGATCTTCTATAAGTCACTTTTCAAGGTTTTTGGTCTATAAAAGTCTCAATTATTATTCGATTTTTATAATTTTTTTACCATTTGATGCCTTATGCCAATTATGGCTTCTATGAACTAAGTTAACATTTTCAATATCACCGGAAGTAATGTAATTTTTGCAAAAAACGTATTTTTAGCCTTCAAAACAAACATTTTTTTGAAGGGATTTATATTTATTATTCGTTTAACTTGATAACGTCTGACTCTAATGGGCAGTAAGATTGAATCAATACCATCATATTGATATCAAAAAAAGCCTTCTAGCATGTTCCCTTGTCGAATAATAGCCAATTTTCCCAGGGTCATTTTTAAGTTTTTTACCTTCTTAATTTCAGTTTATGGGTTATAGGGTAATTATTTATTGCCCAATATGTATAAAACAAAGTTTGTATTTTGTGTGTTGCGAATTTTCGACTTATTTTTCACCTATAAAAATATCTTTTGGTACCGGAAGTGACGTAATTTTGCCATAATTTACAATTTTGACCGGTCTTTTCGCCAGCAAATATTACTTTTACATATGATAGAGGGTGTCACTGAAGCAAAACAACTAAAGTATAGTTTGGTAGCTCAATGGATCGGCTATGGTATAAGAAACTTCCTGTATGATTCCTGAAAGCCGGTTCAGTGCTGCTTGCAGGTCTAGTTATTATTATTATTATTATTATTTACCGCGGGGGCCTAGATCTCCATGATCGAAAACAGATATCGATCTGGAATTAGATTTTCTATTGGGAAACCATGTGGTGGCTACTTGATAAAATATTTTTGAAATTTCTGCGCATACCGGAAGTGACCGAACTTTGCACGTTGTCTAATAATTGAAAATCGGCCATAGTTTCGTCAATTCGTTATCCATTTTCAAACAAATTACATTTTTGAAATCCCTGAATCTTTTCTGAGACAATGGCTATCTCACATTTTTCAATTTCGAACATTCGTCTATGACTTTTATCGTTCGAAAATTGAAAACATGTTGTTTACGAGACCATTTTTGTCATTTTTCAAAATTTTCAAATTTGACCTACATTTTTGGATACCTGAAGTCCATCCGATTCCAGTAATATAAGTTTCATTCAGAGTTATCGCCCTTTATTTTTCGATTTTTTTCGAATTTTCTTCCCATTTTGTCAGCTCGGGTTTCGTTTTATGGTAGAATTGACGTTTCTGAAACTTCTAGAACATGAAGTTATAGTCCAATACCAACGTATAAAGCAATTTCGACAAGAATCCTTAAACCGGAAGTGGTCGAAATAATGTGCAATATTTTGAAAAAAATGCAAAAAATGGATATTTTGGGGAAAAACGCGAATTCTCCGCCCGATATCAATGGATTACAGAAATTAGAGTACCATTGGACTGCACTAGGATTGTGCTATCGTATGATACCCAACTCGTACGGATACGATGAGCAGGCAGCAAAATATGGCACGCTGAAAATCAAGTATTTTCTGATTTGGAGCGTTTTTGGACGCCTGTATCTCGAAAACTTAACCGCAACTTTTTTTGTAATTTTTTCTATCGAGAGTCCTTTCGGAGGTATTTTGCATGAAGCCATCCAATAAGACTTTGAAATATCTGGAATAGGTGAAATAACGGACTGAAAATCGAAAAAAGTCGAAAAATCGTGAAATTTTGGAAAATGCTCTGCTATTTTTTTATTTTCAAAGATTTCCAAAAAACGATTGTATATTCAGATAGCTGACCTAATTACGATTCTAGCGATGTATAATATGTATGTAGTTATTGAAATTTAATTTTCGATATTTTAAATTTTTTGCATTTTTGGCACTTTTGAACCTAGGATTTCTCAGGGGCATTTTATCTGATCAGATAATGTAATATATCATTACAGAGCACTGTGGCTATTTTAGTGCCCAAACCGGTTATTAAAACTATACCGACAATAATAACCATACCGGAAGTATTCAAAAAAATGAAAAAAAAGGTTAAAAACATTGTCGCACTTGCGAAAAACTTGATTTCTCCCTTAGGTAATAGCGGACCAAAAGAACTAAAGTGTCGTTGGATAGCCCTATTAATGGACCATCATATGGTATCTAAATAATACGATATCGATGGTAAGGAAATAAATTATTGTATGCCAAAAATCTAGTATTTTCCGATTTTTTAACATTCTGAGACGCCCTTTTCTCGAAAACGACGCCGCAGATTTTTCTTAAACTTTTCTAACTCAAAGTCCCATCGGTTGTCTATATAGTGAATCCAAAATGAAAAGCATTGAAATAATATAGTTGGTCGAAAAATGGCCTCAAACTTTGAAAAAAATTGAAAAATCGTTAAATTTTTGTAAACGCTCTTTTATTTATCTTTTTTTCCAAAACTGCTCAATGGATGTTTCTGACACTTCTGGTACAGAAAGTTAAGTATCCAAAGAACTTCGTAAAGCTATCACAACAACGATCGTAAAACTGGAAGTAGTCGAAAAAATGTCCGATATTTTGAAAAAAATTATTTTTTTTACGAAAATCTTTTTTATTTATGAATATTTTTTGGTGATATTTTACACTGGGTTAAAATATCATCGTACTTGAGCAGAAATGAGAAAAAAAATTGTCTGGGTAATTTGCGTTAGCCACCATCGGCGAATTTAGTTTTTCGTACCCAGAAAAATTATTTATTGTTCGATTTGTATAAAACAAAGTTCATATGCTCCGTGGTCCCAATTGTTATTTTTTATGTTACGGTGAAATTTTTCTGTCGGCAACGGAAGTGACGTAATATTAACAAAAACTACAATTTTGACAGTTCGGTACCACTTTTTGAAAGAAAATATTGTTTTTTTTCAAAACTGATATAACTAAAAGGATGCACCCTGCGAAGGTGCACAAAATCCTTAGCTCATATTTTTAAATTTCAATTTCATTTTCGGGCAATTTCGAATAAAATGTAAAATAAAGTGTAAAATTCAGCTATTTACAATTCATTCAGCGTCTTCATATTTTTAAATATTTATTTGTAATTTTCATAAACTCGTAGCAATAATCCAGACGAAGAGCATGTATGCGAAAATTAGTTTGTAATATGAGCAGTTGTCGAGAAATATGCAATTTTGCATGCATCACTTTTCACGTTATTTTGCCTATACAAGAGTGAATTATTATTCGATTTGCAATATTTTTTTTCCATTTGATGTCTAATGCCAATTTGGACTAGGTCAAGCCAATTTTACATTTTCACTGTGACCGGAAATGACGTCATTTGGGCAAAAACTGTATTTTTAATCTAAAAAACTAATATTTTATTCAAATCAGTCTCCCTTATAATATTTTTAAAATTATGATATTTTATTCCCATCAACGAATAGAATGAAGCCATACGACCATACAGATACCACAAAATGGTTTCTAACTTGTACGGTTACAGAGAAATAGGCGATCTTCTATAAGTCACTTTTCAAGGTTTTTGGTCTATAAAAGTGTCAATTATTATTCGATTTTTATAATTTTTTTACCATTTGATGCCTTATGCCATTTATGACTTCTATGAACCAAGTTAACATTTTCAATATCACCGGAAGTAATGTAATTTTTGCAAAAAACGTATTTTTAGCCTTCAAAACAAACATTTTTTTGAAGTGATTTATATTCATTATTCGTTTAACTTTATAACGTCTGGCTCTTATGGGCAGTAAGATTGAATCAATACCATCATATTGATATCAAGAAAAGGCTTCTAGCATGTTCCCTTGTCGAATAATAACCAATTTCCCCAGGGTCACTTTTAAGTTTTTTACCTTCTTAATTTCAGTTTATGGGTTATAGGTTAATTATTTATTGCCCGATATGTATAAAACAAAGTTTGTATTTTGTGTGTTGCGAATTTTCGACTTATTTTTCACCTATAAAAATTTCTTTCGGTACCGGAAGTGACGTAATTTTGTCATAATTTACAATTTTGACCGGTCTTTTCGCCAGCAAATATTACTTTTACATATGATAGAGGGTGTCACTGAAGCAAAACAACTAAAGTATAGTTTGGTAGGTCACTGGATCGGTTATGGTATAATAAACTTCCTGTATGATTCCTGAAAGCCGGTTCAGTGCTGCTTGCAGGTCTAGTTATTATTATTATTCTTCTTTTGTTTTGAGTAGATCTCAGCAACTATGTGTCGCATCGTTACGATTTCTTCGGTTTTACTGGGAAAGTGGGTGTGACTTAGAGGATAAAGCTATTTTGAATGTTCTGCGACAATGCGAAATGTCCGAAATCACCGAAGTTATCGTTTTTACAAATATTGCGGTAATTTTAACAATAATCATGGGATTTTAACTTTCGATACATTTTGGCATAGCTGGAGACAGGGCACATAGCTGCGCTACTTTCGATTTTTGATTTTCGACAAATCTTCGAATATATTAGGCGCCAAATTTCGGAAATTTAAAATTTTACAAAAAACTTTTTTATTTATGAATATTTTTTAGTCGTGTTGTGCACAGAATTAAAGAGTCATCTGACTTGCGCAAAAATGTTAAAAAATTTTGTCTCAGTAATTTTCCTTGGCCTCCATTGGCTAATTCAGTTTTTCAGTCCTAGATTAATTTTTTATTGTTCGATTTGTATAAAACAAAGTTCATATGCTTCGTTGTCTCAATTGTCATTTTTTTTATTACCAAAAGTGTTATCTGTCGGCACCGGAAGTGGCATAATTTTACCAAAAACTACAATTTTGACAGTTAGGTACCATTTTTTGAAAACAAATATTATTTTTTTGAAAAATTATATGACTCAAAGAGTGTGTCCTTTAAAGGCGCAAAAAATGGCGGAAGCAGTTTTTTTAATTTCTTTTTCATTTTCTAGCAAATTGGATTAAGAGGTGAAAAAAGGCGTAAAATTGACCTATTTACAACTCATTCAGGCTTTTCAGATTTTAAAATATCTTTACGTAACTTTCATAAACTTGTAGCTATAATCCATACGAAGAGAATGTATGTGAAAATTAGTTTGTAATATAAGCAGTTGCCGAGAAATAGGCAATTTTGCATGAGTCACTTTTCACGTAATTTTGGCTGTAAAAGAATCAATTATTATTCGATTTTCAATTTTCTTTCGCCATTGGATGCCTAATGCCATAGTGGACTATGTCAAACCATTTTACCCCTTGCGCTGCCACCGGAAATGACGTCATTTGCTCAAAACTTAAATTTTAGCCTTCAAAAAACAATATTTTATTCAAATGAGTCGTAATTGTTATTTTTTTCAAATTGTGATATTTGATTCTATTGATCAAATAGATTGAACCCATACGATCATACAGATACCACAAAATGGTTTCTAACTTGTACGGTTGCAGAGAAATGGGCGATTTTCCTTAAGTCACTTTTCAAGGTTTTTGGTCTATAAAAGTGTCAGTTATTATTCGATTTTCATAAAATTTTCACCATATGATATCTTGTGTCATTTATGATTTCATAGAACTAATTTAACATTTTCAGTATCACCGGAAGTAATGTCATTTTGGCAAAAACTGTATTTTTAGCCTTCAAAACAGACATTTTTTTCAAATGAGTCTGATTTGTAATATATTTCAAATTATGATATTTGATTCCAATCAACAAATGGATTGAACCCATACGATCATATAGATACCAAAAGATAGTTTTTATCGTGTACGGTTGCCGAGAAATAGACGATTTTCTACAAGTCACTTTTCAAGGTTTTTGGTCTATAAAAGTGGCAATTCTCATTCGATTTACATACAATTTTCGCCATTATGATGCCTTATGCCATTTCTGATTTCATAAAACTAATTGAACATTTTCATTATCACCGGAAGTAATGAAATTTTGCCAGGATCACTTACAAGTAACATATATATAAAATGAATTGATATTGCTGGATTTGGTTGATTCTTCGTCCATTTTATTTGATGTTTACAATGCTTATGTGGAAACCTGTTTGATGGTTTCATTAGTATCGGAAGTGACATATGTTTAAGGGTAACGTGGCACCGAAAGTGACGTGGCACCAGTGAAACCCGTCATTCCTGCATGCAGGTCTAGTTTAAAATTTTTTTATGTGACTCATGCCATCTTCATTGAGCACTTGTCTTGTTGTACTGAAATTTATCCAAATGAATTTGTTTGTTTTAGATTGCAAAGAGGGTCGGGACAAAAATGTAACTCCAGCGGGAATTATACTGTTGTCATTTATACAGCCATCAGTGAATGGACCGGTGGTAGAAGTAAAGTGTGATTTTAGATCGTCGACAAGAACATATGTCTATATCAGAGAAACCAACTGTCTAGAAATAGACGGCAATAAAACGTTCAATGAGTATTCAAACGGATTCGGACATACTGTAGGTAATTATTTTTTGGGCCTGGAACATATCTATAATATTCTTCAAATTGGGTATTTTTCAATGGGCATACGGTTTGAATTTGATGGACAAGTCGCTAAAGGTTATTACCACAAGTTCGTTATTGATTCAAAGGCCAACAATTATCGACTTTCGATTGGTTTCTTTCAAAACGACAGTGCATTCTCCTGTGGCGATTCTGTCATCAATGGAGCATTCAGTCTTAACGGAAGACCATTTTCAACACTTGACCACGACTTAACTAATCACAGTTGCCCAGTACGTTTTGGGGGTGGGTGGTGGTATCTTGATAATCACGTGTGTAGCCGTAGTAACGTCAACGGTAGACGATCTGGTAATAATTTTGAATCGACATGGCATTGGCAAGACACCCTTGGAAAAACGACGTCATTTTCCTCAATGAATATGTTTCTAAGATACAAAAACAATCAAAGTTAAATCATTATGTTCAATATTGTATTTACAACCTAGGGAACCTTTTTTTTCAAAAGAACCCTAACCCAGAGAGAGAGGGGGAGGGGGGTAGAGTATGCATTGTTTCATTGTTTCAGAACTAGGTTCTTGTTAAAGCTCAGCCATATCATTATACATGCCATAGTTGTTTGGGAATTATGTAGTTTCTTGAAATTCTCATATAAACAAGGATTTAGAACATTCGGTGTTCGTGAGTTTTATTGCCATTTTGAAAGTCACAGTATTAAAGTACATATTGTATTCCAAATTGAAGTACAGAATATCAAAGCGTTGCTATGACATAAAACCAGCAACAGAAATTTAACAAACAACACGTTAGCAAGATAACTTTCCCTTAGAACTTAATGGATCTTTAAAAATAGCTCATTTTTGAACAGCAAGCTCCAGACCGATTTCGCATTATACATGTAAGCCATTAGTTCAAGGCGTATCTGGTAGGGACTCCGGTGCGTTAGCTACGTTATCGTACTACTTGTTTAGTTTTCAATGTTGAAAGTTTTTTTAAAATTGAGAAACTAGTGGAAAACCAACAACCTTGACATTGGTCGATCTTTGAACTTTGCAACTCGATTGTCATATGTAGGCATTTTAGCTAACGACGACCGATGAATCTGATAGGCTCCCAAGCTGGGCTTGTTATCCAATCGAACTTAGTGGAGAAATATGTAGGGTATTAGGTGAAGGGCTTGATGTAGTCAAGGCGAGACCAATTGTTCTATCGAAGATGGGGTCATTGTGGCGACAGACAGTACAAATTTTAAGTTGGCTATTACAAAACCGGTGGAAATGACCAAAAGATGTCGAGATTCTGTCTCATATACTCCCATTTCTTATTATATCCAATCGTTCACAAGAATTTGTCCCGGTCATGACCTCAAATGCCAGGATATTGAATCTACTTTTCAACATGTTCTCCCACTTTTCACGTTGCTCATTGCTGCTATACTGGCCGTAAGGTTCACAAAAACTTAATAACATAATCATAGCTTGAATAAAACTATAGGCATTACGATCTATGTTCTGCTGCTGACATTCGTTGTGGTTTGGGATTGTGGATGGCGTCATAAATATGAAACTGCCCCCCCCCCCCAATTCTCATTTTTAGATCCGCTTCTGTTTTAAAAAATATAGACTAATGAAGCCCCTGGGGGCCCAACAACCAGTGCATATGCTGCTACTAGTGTAACACTTTTGGTAGAATTTTTGTTTGTGCCAGAGAGATTACCATCTAAGTGCCTAGACAGCAGCCTGGTTTCAGAAGGGGTGAAGATGTAGCAGCGAGTTTAGCGGTCTAGTGTTTGATGACTTTAGTTACTATTGTTATCTATACTATGCTTGTATCTACATGTATGTATCCAGCTTGGTGTTATATAAAATGTAAAATCGAACTGTTGCATTGTTATTCCTGGTAAGACAAACGCCTTAAGAAAATAACAACAAGAAGTACATGTAGATACACAACGTGAAGCAAACGAAAGAAAAACAGACGACAACAAGGCTACCAAAATATGTAGTAAGAAAAGATGCATGCGTACGTAGGATGTGGCAACCGGTTTGATGACGGTCCGGTCTCCTCGCCTGACAAAGAGACCCATCGTGCTACACTAGGGACAACTTTAGGCAAGAAAGTGTACCCAATGGGTGTGGATGAATCTTGGTGCTATGTAATTCCACAGATTCCAGCATATCTTATGCAGAACTATCATTCCGTTCGTTCAATGGCTCATTACTTTAATTTCGAGCCCTGGTGTGAGCGTATGTGCCATGGAGATAGGGGCGCCTTCTCAACCTCGTGAGTTTCCCCCGGGCACTCCGGTTTCCTCCCACTGCTAAAGACCCCTACCCTCTAGCGAATTATTGAAATAAAATGAATCCATATGTAAGTCCCAAAATGACCTAGTTTGTGTCGAATGGACGTTAAACCCCATTTCTCTCTCTCATTACTTTAAATTTTTTCTAATGATGATCTGAGTTGGGTGGTCGACCGATTTAATAGATGTCCTTACGTTAGTAAAATGGCGCGGTTTCGATTTCCCGCTTGTACGTCACAAGGTGTAGGGGTGCCTGATCAACCTCGTTGGTTTTGTCCGGTTCCCTTCCACTGCTGGCAAGCGAAATTTTAGACACGAAATTACCTGGGTTGTCTCGATGTTCTAACGCCCATTTCTCTCTGTCGCTCACTCAAACCTACTGGGATCATAGTCATAAGCATGAACTTTACAAAAATACCATGTTATTCTCACATGAAGAATTTTTGCATTGGCGGGACTTTAAATTACATGCACCAATTACTCTTTGATTCACCTGTCATTTAAACATTGTCAAAGGTCACATTTTCCGAGGTCTTTTTTTTTTACCGAATAACACATGTAAAGATAGTCTGGTCAAATGTGACCATGGGCGCTATTTTGTACCCATCCGTAAGTTTAAAAGATCAGCAAAAGAGTGAGGGAGGGGCGAGAGATAGAGATTTGGACTAGTATAAATTTAAGCGAGATCTTATTCCGGTGAAAAACGGAAGGAAAATAGCCTAAGAACTTGGAACGGAGGTGGGATAGACTGATATTTTCATATTGAAACTGATATCAACGGACAGAAGACTTCGTCCTAGAGAGAATATGGGGAAAGGACCACGGTCTCATTCTGTCAATGAAAATACAGCGGTTGAATCATGCTAGCGAGGCTACACCAGACATTGACGACTGTATGTATGGACAACTTGAACATGGAAAGAGATGATTTGGAGGATGACCTGTTGACCGGTAGAGCTGTGTTTTTTTGGACTTGGCTCTACCCATTTTCCACCTTGATAGATAAACACAAGATGTGTATATTTGATTTTGGAAATATAAATAGCGCTATTTTAACCATACTACTCCTTGCCACTGAAATGGGTGTCAATTAGAATTGAACAGGTGACAAAAAATGAAATAATAAAGATATAATGAGGATCGACATATGCAATACAGTGTGATATTAGGGAAATTTTGCCCAGACAGTGGTTGCTGCAGCCTACTCATATTTCGAATTCCTGCTGCCAAGGGATCTTTTATGTACACGCCAACGTTTACATAGGACCTTGGCTTTTAATCCCAACACTGGAGGCTATCATTTCCAGACTGTCCGTCCTCCATTAAAGGGGAAGACCAATGATTTTCATCAAGGTTTCCATAAATCGTAAATATATATTTATAAAAATCCCCTCTGTAACACATGCAAAAAAGTTTTGGTAAGTGAGAAATTAATTTTTATCAAAACCGGAAGTGACATAATATACTTGGTTTAACATGCTCACTGGGCTCTATAGTAAGCATACAGATCTTGCATAAGTTTACAACTGTATTGTGTGCAGTGTCATGCTTTGGAACTTCTGGTTAGTGAGTCAGCACCTTTGTCATTCCATAAAAATATACAAGTTACATATAACGAAGATTTGACCAACAATTGTCTCAACATATTATATCTTTATTTACACTTTATACAAAATATTTTATTTACATTTTTAAGAAAAATATCTTTTATCAAAATCTATTGATAAGTGAAAATCTGAGCATGTGATTTGAATGAAATGATGAATGTAAATATAAGATAGTCAGCTATCTGCATAAACATAAAAGAGTACATGTATTTGTTATCTCTGAATCATACAGGCCTCCGCATTTCTTAAATACAATGATTAAAAACTCCAATACCTAAGTTAGCTGGCAACCAAAATAACTCTTAATGTTAAAGAGAAATAAACAATGGACATTATTCAGAAAATAATTAAACTGTTAGAAAGTGTCAAATCAACAATGATTTAAGTCTAATGACTGTAAATTATCCTGACAACTATAATTAAATTTGTTAATAGTAACTCACTATTAGTGAGAAACAGTTTTGGGAAACATGTACTATTTAAGAGGGTTGCATGCGCAGGAGCTTAAATTCTCATAATCTCAAAATTAACATGTATATTTAACAGTTTGAGTAAAGGCTAAACAATTAGACTGACAACAAATTATTCTAGTTCATTGTTACTAGAATGAAAAATTGTTATTACATACAAGAATATAAGCAATGATGTGGTCATCCTTCAAACAAAGATCCCTGTCGAGTGCTGGCCTTAACTTATCAAATTCATGGCATATTTCATGTTTAGAATAGATTAAATTTTAGAATTAACAACATATGTTTTAGTAAAATAAATTATCTGAAAAATGTAGAAGAATGTTAAGATGATCTCATTAATCTTAAGAACAAATCTAAACTATTTCTTTCAATTTACTTAGTCTTTCTTTAATTAAATATATAGGTCATTTTTCACTCCACTAATCCTTAAATATTATTTCTTTTATCTAATATTTTGCCTATCATAAAGTATCAATATATCCAATCATGTTATTTTTAACCAATTTCTTCTTCCACACAAAGAATGCTGAGTTCATGTGTCTATTTTATCATTTATTCTCCATCCACTAAACAAATAATGTATTCTCTAATCAACTTCTCACACAAAGTTTATTTTCTCCACTTCTCCCCACCTTTATATGTCGTCATGGGTCGCCCGCTTACACCACAGGTTCCCACACCCACTTTACCTTGTACATGGTCAGATGTAGCAAAGATACTCTTCTTGACTCTACCTTTACTAGTTTTAGAAAAAGTCTGAAATAAAAAATACAAAAAAACATGGTTGTAAACAATATGGATGAAACAATTAGGTCATAAAGTTAAAGAAATGGGGTTTAATGTTCACTTTGGGACTAACATGTACAATTTTATTTCAATCATTAGCTTACGCATAGTTTTTCAGAAATGGGATGACCCATGGAGTTAGGCAAGCAACCTTACTCCTAGTCATGTACAAGCTTGAGAATGAAACCACGCCCCCTGACAGACCTGATTTCATATGTACATGTACGCGTTAGACTACCCAACCGACCTATATAAGTAATAAAAACCTCTATAAGTACCTGAATAAAAATTAACATCGGAAATAAAAGTGAAAGACGAAAGGACACATGAATTTATTGTTGTGTGTATAAAGTTTCGTAAAAGACTTATTAAATCTGCTTCAGATTGATATTTCCAAATAGCAAAAGACAACACTTTGGTTCTATGATTTTGGGTGTAGAAAGTTTTGCAAAGAAATATTGAAGAATGCGTCTTCAGACCTACATTTGAAAAGTCAACCCCACCAGATCAGACTCCAGTTTAACAGTTCCTTTTAGATTGAAATAATAACGATAGGTTGCCAGGAAACGAAACATACGCCCACAGCAGCTAAATCGTCCGGGCAGTCAACAAGGGTTGTCACATATTTTTACTTTTTTTGGTAATGAAACATTTGTAATACACTAAAATCTGATTAAGTGTAACAACTCATTATGCAATTATCTGATAATCATTAGAGTTTGTTTGCTTTTTACAAAAGTTTTGCCCCACGCTAACAATTAGTATAGGAAACATTTAATATCATGGATTTAGCTGTTCAGTTATCAAAATTCATTGAAAATCAAAATACTTGTTCGTTTCCACACCTTAAATTCTGTGTATCAATCTGAAGTCAATTGGATGATAAGTTTGGCCTCTATAGCGTCACAAGGGTTTTGGAAGAGATCAAGTAAGACAACTGTGGAAGAAATTATTTGAAATCGCTCAAAATCATTAGGCTTCTCCATCTCATGACCTCAAACAGTGTGTGTGTATTTAAAGTCAATCGGGTATTAACTTTGGCCGCTAGAGCATCCACAAGAGTTTTTGAAGTGATCAAGGGCCATAACTCTGGTAGTTATTATCGGAAATCGCTGAAAAACAACAGGCTTCTTCGTCTCATGACCTTAAACACTGTGTATAAATTTAAAGTCAATCTTTAGCCTCTAGAGCGTCCACTAGCAATTGTGGACGCTGGACCGACTGACGAACGCAACGACAATATACGACCACATTTCAATGGGGGCGTATAAAAATTGAATATTACTAAATAGGAAAATAACAACTAGATTTTTCTGTACAGCAGTGACACCCACTTCTAGATTGGACTAACTGTATGCAGAAAAGTCAAAATAGCATAGCAAAAGGCACCAATTCATTTCATGTAAAAAAAATTTTTTCAAATTCTGCTCCAGAAATAAAATCGGGACACTTTGACAAACAAAACCAGCGGCTGGCAGGCAAGATACGTCCACATTTTCGAGAGAGAATAGCGAACAAGCTAAAAGAAAGTGATTTTTCTTACAATCAAGGGCCATAATTCATGAAGTTGCAATTTGATATGAGCAAATATCAAAAGAAACCAAGATCTTTGGGTTATAACCATGCATTTCAAGTTTCATCAAAACATGCATTTCTAGTTTCATCAAAATCAGATTAAAATTGTCACCTCTACAGGATCAACAACCTTCATATACCTTATTTTTACACTATTCACCTACAAGCAGCTGCCATTTTGTCAGGCAATTTTGGTCTGATTTTCCTTGAAATTCGAACTCCACCTTTATAACCGTGCAAGGGTGCTATAATCAAACAGTTTCTTAAATCGGATAATAATTGTGTCCTCCAGATGGACCACAAGCTAAAAAGGCTGATTTTTCGGACAACCAGGGGCTATAATTCAGGAAGTTACGATTTGATGGGTGCAATTATCAAAATTGTGACCTCTGTAGGGTCCACAAGATAAAAACACGATTTTTCCTACCATCAGGGGCCATAATCCACAAAGTTTTGATCTGATACATGTCAATATTGAAAGTAGCAGAGATCTTATGATGATAAACCTATATTTCAAGTTTCGTCAAAATCAGATAAGAATTGTGACCTGTAGAGAGTCCACCAAACAAATTGTGGACGGACGGTCAGGGGCCACTACATAATACGTCCGCATGAAAATGTGCCTGTTTAAAAAGCATTATGACTTATGAAATTTGATGTATAATTGAAACGAAATATGATTGCTTGCTTGTAGGCCTTTCAAATTTTGAAAAATTTTTGTTTCTCACCTTTGCATTAAAAGACAGCCATTTATTTTTCTCGGATTCTCGTTCTTCCTCTAATTGTCTCATTCTTTGAGCTTTTTTCTGATTTTTCTTTCTTTTATATTCTCTCTGTTCAGCAATCAGATCTTTTCTATAAAACAAATTATCAAGAAATAATCCCCCCAAAAAATAAATGAACGGGAGGTAACTCTTCCATGTACCTTGATTGTCTCCCCTTAGACCACATATTGGTCAGCTATCAAGACTTTTTCTAAAAAGCAATTTATACAAAAACAATAAATCCTTGTTTAGGTATGGGAGTAACTCATCAGTACACCTAGGTTGTCTCCCCAAGACCACATAGGATACTCTTTAACTGTCACTTGGAATTCAATGAAAAATCAATAAAAATCCTGCAGTCAGAGCAAAATCTTCATATTATACTGTTTACACAGCATTTAGTGATTGACCACATTGTAAACATTTACTATATTTTTAATCAGAGTCATAGCTACATCTCTACAATGACAGGAGACAAGAGAATCATTGTAGAAATGTAGCGTCGATTAAATATACATAGAACTGTTGCATTTCTTTCAAAAGCCCATTTCTTTTCTTTTCCTAACAATGCATCTACTGCATAAGTACTATACATAACATGTACTTTCCTTGTTAGCTCCGTTAGCGTTGTCTCCAGTAGACCGAAGTTTGTTCTTCTTTATGGAACTAGATTCCAAAAGAATATGCTCAGGTCAGTGGTCATGTGACTAGTTTCTATAACAAGAAAAGTGACCACAACAATATAATCATATATACATGTATAAATATATATTACTTTGATTTGTTCTTCTTGTTGTCATGTGCATCAGATTTACTTCCCCCTGATCCTATGTCTTGATCAACAGGTCGTAACAGATTTATCTGAAAAATAGAATGTAAAAATAAACAGGAAAATTTGTCATCGATGGCAACGGTGTTGATTGGAAAACATAACCAAACCACAAGTAAAGATATATACAAGGTTTCATTCCACAATAAATCTTTGGTATATGACATGTAAGAAGTAACTGGCAGTATTTTAGATTTGCAAATTTTGCCTAAGGTTTGTTGTTATAGCAGTAGACATATTTCATTTTACCTTTTTCTTGGATACTTAGAATCTTGAACCCAAAGGAAATACAGCTTTAACATCAACTCACACTACACATTACTTTTATAAATGTTTTTACCATATCCTTATTATTCACAAAGTTGCCAAAACATTCACATGTGTACTTGTTCTCAAAAATGGTAAAAAAGAGAAGAAATACCACTCTAATTGAGCAAGACAGACTTAAACATGATAAAACCCTAAGCTATGGAAAGCTATAGAGGCCAAATTTGCTATGGGTTGACAGAGAATAAGGTTACTAAGTTGTTTATAAGTATTGCAATTAAGGAAAACAGAAGTAAATATCACAAGTTGATTTCATTAGTTTTTTTACTATTTTCCCAGTAGATTTTGATTCCCCAAGCTGTACAATTTTACAAAGGGGACATACCGGTAATTATAAATGATCTATTACCTGCGTAATATCTGTATTACCATACTCTACAAATGTTATAGTACATGATCCATTATCTAATATTTCTTCTATAACTCCTTCATAATGTCTACAATTATAACAATCACACTCTCTATATTACATTATATGAGAGCAGTCATAATATATAAATGACAGTAGTCCTACGGATAAGAATGGTCCTAATATAATGAAATGAAACAGGGTTTTATGTTTGTCCTAAATTATTAGGACTCCTAATATACAAATGAGAAATGTCGTAATATACAAATGAGAAATGTCCTACCTAATATTAAGTGAGGCAAATAAGAGCAGTCCTAATAAAAAAATATGTAACTTTTTGGTATAATATTAACTTGGAGACTGTGGTCCCCAGCAATCACTTGAAAGAGATTTTAAATAAATTTTCCATCTTGACTTACTGTCCATCTTCTGAATAAGGGGCATAACACTTGTCACCAACAGACCAATTGTGTTGTGTTGCTAAAGACGTTGCTTCCCCTTCTGGTTGAGCTGTGCTGTCATCTGCCTCTGCAGCCACCATCTGGCCACTGATCAGATCGATTGTTAGATCTATAACTTCCTGTTAACGACACACAAATGGAAGACTTTAGAATATAATTGCGTACAATTTTTAAACAATTTTGGGGCGAGACCAAACAAAACTTTTGTTCTATGGATTTTTCTCCTAATTTTTTGGGTGTTCAGTACTTTGTTTTTGATAATGAATTTTTTCAACATATTTTCCATTCCAGATTTTGTCGTTTTAATATCGTTTCTTTCCAAATACTTTGTTACGATGTTTGTTAATCCAATTTACCCAACAAATGCTAATTTTATCCACTGTAGTACTTAAATGCACAAGTCAGGTTGTTACCTTACATTTCAAAAAAGTAAAAAAGATATACTATTTTATTCTTGACTGATTGTTATTATTATATAATTAAACACATAACAGTATTTATAAATAAACTAAAAAAAAGGTAGACTGTACAGAAAAGATAGTACAAATGCAATTGAAATTATTTCTATTTGTCTTAGAGATATAAACACGATGTTGTGAAATAAAATGAAACCACTGTAAACTTTTTAATGGTCATAATTTAACTTAAGTTTTTAATAAAAGCCCGAAGTGAATTCAAATAAGCTTTGGTAAGCAGTAATATTTATGACACGTCAAAATACAATGCCTAAAGGAATACTGAGTACCGTAATTAATATATTTGTGAATGATTTGGTATTTGATGTTATGATTGCTTAAACTGTTTGTAATCATTTTTAAACTTGTCAAATATTTTTTTTCTAAAATCAATACAAATTACAACAAAAATTTGTTAGCTTACTGCCACTAAAGATTTTGGCGTGAAAAATCCATAGCAAAAATTTCTGTTATCACTACTATGAATTACTGGGTTAAAGTCCGCTTCAACAGAGGGTGATATCACAGGTAAAAAAACTGCATGTATTCAAAATTGGCTTTTTTTATCTTCCACAAGTATGGACAAATACTCAGTACTACAATTTTGATTTGCTGCACATGCATGTATGTGAGGTTGAGTATTGAACTTTTCTGAATTAACTAAAAGGGTGAAAAAGAATCAAATGAGTCAGATTTCTTTTTTCACTGATAAATATTTAATTGTTGCGTCCCCTATTTAGTCCCTTAAAACTTTATGGACATACACAATTGTTTATTACAATTTAACTTTTAAATTACCAAATAATTGTGTACTGTTTAATTTATTATACAGCTCTTCAAAACAAAACAAAAATGGCCATGTTTTTATTCAAACCTTCTTGCAAGATTTTCACTCACTGATGCTATCACTATGGATACAGAGGGAGTCTCCTTGACAACCCTCTCCATGGTTACCAAGTTGAAGGTATTGTAACCAGGCAACCCTGAGTGAAACCAGGCTGTACTTACTCTGTTTGTTGTCCCAATTTTTATACATTGTGATAATCACTTGACAAACTTGATCTCTAAAAATAACAAGTCTAAAATGACATTAATTCCAATTTGTTTGTTTTTTTTAATTAAAAAATACTTGATGGGTTGTTTTTTTATTTCCTACTAATATTTAAGTGTTTTTACTGATATCAAATCACATAATGGCAAGTAATTTGGATTAATTTAGTAATGTAGTAAATACATGTACATTTCTAGAGTCAAAACTAATTCTATCAGACATTAAATCTGAATATTTGTGAGGCAATCAAACTGTCTTAATTGGTTTACATCAATTCTTAGAATTTGAAAGGAATGTCGTTAAAAGGTTTTGTGCTTAACATATGTTAAATTCCATGACACTTGTAACATTTGCAATGTTAGGAGAAGAATTTTGCTCTGACAGCAGCGATTTGATGTCGGTCTAACAAGTGCCACTCCCTGATAAATGAGAACCGGGCTTGAAAAATCAAAATATATTATTCTTCTTGTCCTTTTTAAGATTCTAGATGAGGTGCCCTATCGCAAAATAGCAGATATTCTAATGCTTTATTGTTTAAAAGATTCAAACATATATTGATAATAAAATAAAAGTCAACAAACCTGTAAATCATTCTGAAGTTTTTGTAAGTCTTCATTTTCTGGGTCAGTTGTTAAAGATGCTTCAACCTGGAAAAAAAAAGACAAATGAGATTGGTAACAATTTTTGGTAAGATTGTGTCTTACAGTCATAATAGTTGTTGGTATTAATGGTATCATGTGTATAATTGATGTGTACACTGATTAGGGCTTTATCTAATAGGGTTTAACGGCCTACTGTTCTGTTCCATCTCACCACTGGGTTAATGGAGTCAGGTGTACGCCATACAGTGTGCTAGGAGGGAAATTCTACCCCAGATAGGAAAGATTCTAAATTTTTGCAAAGATCACATTTTTTTTTATCCACAGTGACTCAATGGTGACAATACTTTACCTAAGGAATTTAATTTTGTCTTTGTATTGCCGACATTTCTAAATTTGTGCGTTGAACTATAATTAGATTGGAATGGCAGCACCCAAGCTTCTTACATGTAGCAGGAGGGAACATATCTTTAACAGCGGAGAAAGGGAATGCTCCGGAAACGCATTTGTGATCGAGGGAGGACGGATGAATGAACAAAACATTTTTTGTTTTGCCTTTTGGTTGTATGTATGTACCTGTTGAAGCTGCAGTTTGTAAGTTTTCAGATTCTCTTGCAATTCTTCCGTCATCTTCACGACAAAATCCACACAAACAATCAAGTTCCGGCCTTAAAAGTTAAAAAGAGATCTAGTAAAACGGTAAAACACACACAAAAAAGAGAAAAAAATGCTTAATTCAACACAGGAAGTTGGTCGAAGAGGGTTCCGGCCTAAATCAAATTATTCAGCAGCAAAATAATAAGGAAATTGAAATAAAAATATATCAGGTTATACTGCATGCATATTTACTAATGTATTAGAACTAGTTTACATTTGCAGCATTCAATTTATTTTAGTTCTAAGTCTTTTCACTTCATCAATGAATAACCAAATAGCCTGGATTAAAAAGTCGGCTTGTGACCATGTACAATTCAATATAATTTAACGTCTGGATATTCGCAGCATTTGTCTGGGTTTAGGCATAAAATCGTAAGTAGTGTAAGTCAATGAGAAAAATACAATATTTATGAATTTAATATATTCTGAGAAGTTTGATCATGTGTGGAAAACATTTGCTTTGTCTAACTTTATGTTAGTGAAAAAAATGTGTAGTTTGAGACGGCCCATTTGGTAATTCGAATTAATTAAGACTAAGAGAAATGGAAAATACTGCTGTGCCTGTGGCTGTCTGTGTTTAGGCCATGTTAAATTAATTCTGTGTTTCAGGTTTTAGGGTCTCCAGAATTCAATGAGGGAGGGAGGAGGTCAACACAACACACCTCCCAATTTTTAACACAACACACATTTTTTCAACACAACACAAACTCAGAATATAGCTGAATATACCCAATAGGGCCGGTAATTGGCTGATTGGGACCATGGCTGATTGGGACCTGGCTGATTGGGACCAGATTTGTGGCTGACTGGGACCAGATTTGTGGCTGATTGGGACCAGATTCTTGGCTGACTGGGACCAGATTTATGGCTGATTGGGACCATGATAAGGCTTATTCGGACCATTACTTAAATGCCGCGAGAATTAAAAATATGTTTGCATATTTTTGATAATAAGACAACTATGGCAATAAACAGTGTTATTAGTCACAAATAATAGTGTAATTAGTGATTGACGGCTTCAATACAAATGAGCTAATGCTTCACATTCTTGGCTGATTGGGACCAGATTCTTGGCTGATTGGGACCATGATCAGACCAATGATAAGACTGTTTTAAATATGTTTGCATGACAATAAATACCACCCAGTATTATAAAATTGTAACCCAATATCAAAAAGCCCCATATCAGTATAATTACTGCAATGAATGCGATATTTTGTAATGAATGAAGCTGAAATAATGATAGACAAATATTGTTCTTTGCATAATATTTTAGTGATTCAATTCCTTTACAAACCAATATTTTATTAAAACATACAAATATTTAAAATTATTTCCTATAAAAATACATATTTCAAAATATTTCATATAAAAATACAGACCTGTAAAAAATAAACACATATATTTCATAAACTTTCATATAACAAAACAAAATAATTTACAAGCTATTATGATTTAGTCGGATCATATAAATGTGCTGCTTTGTTTAGTAAACTACTTGTCGTTATCTCGTTTTCACTATATTGTCTCCACAATTCCATTAATTTTCCTTCTGTTTTTCATGTTTTTGTTGTTTGATATCGCCGTAGCTTTCCCTCCTTAACTAATTTTAATTGGTTTGGAATTTCGTCCGCTTCCTGGTATATAAAGGGTAATTAACAAATAAAATGGTGGGGGTTGGGATGGCCTAGTGGTCTAGAGTGCCGCGCTTCGACCTCTAGCTGGCCGGTCACCTCTGGCTGTGGTTTCGAGCCCTGGTGTGAGCGTATGTGGCATGGAGATAGGGGCTCCTTCTCAACCTCGTGGGTTTCCTCCGGGCACTCCGGTTTCCTCCCACAGCAAAGACCCCTGTGCGTGCGCTAAGATAATGAAAATGGAAAAAAAATAAGACTTGTCTGCGATATCACCTTCGGTGGAAGCGGACGTTAAACACCAAGAACAACAACAATAAAATGGTAAACATCCCTTCTTAGTAGCTCTTTTGTTTAATTTGCTATGCCACCCCTCTACCTCATTATTTGTCCTAACACTTCTACCGATGACTGACAAGGATTCAACTGTCCATATTGTTGATTCTAACCAGGTTTCCTTTACATAATTAAAAAGATCTAGCAGCAGCGGTTGACCTTCTGGCAATTTTCTCTTTAGTTGATCAAACGCGTGAGATGTGTCTGTTGCAGGTAACAAAGGGAGGGCAAAAACTTTTCTTTGGATCTTAAAAAATGCTGTCTTTCTGGTTATTGAAAAACAAAATTCAATATCAATAACCGAGTATATAGGATTATAAGGTCCATGATATGCAATACACTAAATTGGTTGACAAATGTGTATACACAAATACACATTAAAGAAAGTTAATTAAATCACACTTTATTTATAGTATAAAACTCAGGTAGCAATATACAAGACCCTAATCACACTTTTTATTGTTAATTAATGACAAGCCTAATAATCCAATATACAATCAGATCCAATCACACAAATTCCCTGTTGTGGCTGTCAGTAAGATCTGACTGATCTGAGTAATTTTCATGTAGTAATATAGTACACTTTCCTAGATATCACCTACCTGTTTACTTGTGTTAAATTTTAGTGTATAAATCTATTATGTTTATTTTCTGTATAAGGTAGGATATACATTTTGACTGCCTTTATGTTCATCATATTTGAAATAACCGATTTCCGTTGCTACTGTATTGCTGGTATTAGTTTTCAAATTTGTATGGTTTAAACATTATTTCTAGAACATAATTACTCACAATATATGTACATGTATAATGGTTTCGGATTTCCATTATGATACTGTATTGCTAGGGGCTAGTACGGGTATTAGTTGTCAAATTTGTATGACTTAATTGCAATTAGCATAAATTGGTTTAAACAGTATTTCAAACATATAATTACACACAATGTATAGGCTATAATGGATTTCAAAACAAGCTATGAAGTTTATAAAATGAAATAAAAAATTGTCTGTTTAAATTGCATAAAACGTATAATAATTTACATAAGATTAATAAGATAATCTCTGTTAATGTAATATAGTGTAACTGTGACAGAAAAAAATGGAATATAAACATAAATAACGCAGGCCTACATAAAAAAAACCCACATAATTATAGTCATGATATAATAAAACTCCTTTAATTTATATTAAACTTAATTCAATATCAAAACCTAAGTTTCTAGTATTTTTTAATCGTGTGGTCCCAATCCGCCTAGTGGTGGTCCCAATCAGCCTAAAATGTGGTCCCAATCAGCCAAGAATATGGTCCCAATCAGCTTTGACTTTTGTCCCAATCAGCCATGGTCCCAATCAGCCATGGTCCCAATCAGCTTGGTTCCATAGGGCCATCTCTAGGATTGTTTTTCAGGAAGATTCTATTATTACTATTGTGTGTCCCATGGTAAATAATAAACAGATTTCTACGATTATGAAGAAACTACTTAACTTTGGTTATTATAAACTTACCTATGTGTTTGAAATAAACTCCTGTTAAATAAAATCCATTGCGCAATTAAATATACCAACGAATACAAAAGTTCTCTCTTGTAAAATTGAACTTTGACACCGAGAAATAAAAAATGGAAGCTTATTACGTCACTTATCGGAATGGATCATTTCGTATAAGGGGGTTAAAGCAGTTCAAATTTTGTGTTGATGCGTTCGATTACAGGCGCTTACTCTAGCCACCGCGAATGCGTTCAGGTTACCGATGACGTCGACATGTGAACGGCTTACTCGCACCAGACCGAAGTAACCTGCCCAAGGAGCCGGTTACTTCTGGAAGTATACCATTATTCAACATGGAAGCAAATAAATTATTTGATCGAAGTTATATTTGCAGAAAAGTTTAGGCGACGGAATAAATATTGTTGACACTTTTCTCAGTAGTGTTGTGTTTATTTTAGTGATTCTACATCTTAGTTTAACGATTCCATGAATTAGAAAAAGGCACCCAGCGTCCTTTCAGTTGCCCAAAGACACGCTCGATCGCAGAACTAAGATGTTTATTAAATATTTTTCTTTCTTGATAACGGGTCATTTTCCCCAAACCAATGTATGGAGTCATAATTCCATGGCTAAAGAGAGCAGACTGGGTCCCCAAGTAAGAATTCTTCCTTCTGAATTTGGTAACTGATTAGAGGAAAGTCTTCAAAACCCTAGCGTCATGTGTACACCCAGACCAGCCGATGTGAACATGAGTAAATCGAATTCGATGATCACATAGCCTACAGCCTGGAGTACGACCGAGTGACCTTTTTGCGGTTTATGTGTGATATTCGATTTTCCTTCATCTTGGGCGCCATAATTCGAATATGACAGCCATCCATACCTCCGATTATTCCGGGAAATTTACAATATTTAGCAAAACCGTAATAAATTTCTTCACTTTTGTGGAGTAATGGGCAATTGTAACACGGACAGGAGATCTTCCTTTGTTCTTTTCGTTCAATAAGCATTTGTTGAATTCTATATTCCAAATAAAATCCAAATCTGTCAGATAGTGAGCGAAATAAATCTATATAGTGTGCGATCATAACCTCGCCGTTCTAACTACAATTCTTGTAAGCCATGGAGCTCGTTAACAAACGTTACATTGGTTGAACGAAAATGTGATTTAAAGTATGTTCTGCGTAATATGGGCTTTATTTCACTTCTCCGGATTTAATAGTTCCAATGAGGTACCAATGAAAAAGTCTAAAGTTTGTTGATGGATTATTGTCTGCTCGTTGTTATTTATCAGAACATCTAGCATAGTTAATTGTTTGGAGGCATTTATCTTCCATTTTGATATCCGAAGAAAGCGCCGCGCCCTTCGATTACCCATTCCCACTGCGCATGTCAATACGTACTCGAGGATCCTGGCCGAGTAAGCACGGAGCAAATAATCGAACGCGACATGTATGAATAAGTTATTGCTCTGAGACCCAGTAATGAGTTTGGGCGTTTACAAACATAAATACGCCCATAGTCCGATATCTTGTTTCCACCTTGTATTAATTATTTGGTTAGAGAATTTGGAGGGAATATTTTTCTTTTGAATTACATTTGTTTTACTGGCCTTGAATATCACCCATGAATATTTTTAATATTTCCTGATGATGAACTTAAGCAGTCCTGCCAATTAACCTCGGCAATCTGCTGTAGCCGAGGTAGGCCTAAATTCCGATGTATTTTACATTTGCCTCGGCAAAATTAATAGCCGAGGCCATTGAATAGGAATATAACGGGGTTTTTTTTATAGATAAATACCAATAATTATTATCAACAAATCATACCGCGTATAGGTTTATTTATCGGTAGATAGTTCCATATATTTCTATTTCTCTTTGAATATTATTTCTGGTGTGTTCAGAATTTTATAATCGTGAAATTCACAAGGCTGTTTATCCATAAGATTGTATTCTCAGTTGTTAACGAATTATGAAATCCACGGAGAATGGAATTTTCCGATGGCATTTCGTAGATCGCGATTATGTCCCAGCTAATCAACGCTTTGAATTATATTGCCGTAAAAGGTACCATGTCATATGAGTTATTGTATGCTACACAGATGGTTAAATTTAGTGCCGCGAAACTTGCACGAATTTTCCCCGCGGTCTGCATAACTAACACACAAAACCAAATAATACACGCAATCTGACGTGTGATTTTTTGTTTTAAATTCATTTTTATAAAGACGATAAACGGTGTTTAGACATCCTGAACTGTTCTTATCAAAGTTGACTATGATTGACTGGGCTGTAAATGTGTTTTATAAAAATATATATAATATTATACACGGGTGAAATTATGGGGTGAAAAGCAATATTATACATGTATATACGAGTATTCGTATAATCGGTAAATAAAATTTAGTAGACTGACAATCAATTGGTTCAAAATTAATGTCATTGTCTCCAATTGCTATTTTCTTGCCCAAACTCAAATGATCTAAAAGGCCGTGTGCTGTTTTGATTACAACACACGTGGTTGTCACAAATTACCCCCTTCAACATAATTACGATGGTTTAGCCCATAACGTCACATGCATAATGTTGTGATGGACACAGACGAAAATACAAGCAAAAACATTGACTTTCCAAGAGAGAACCCCTTTTTTCCGTTGGGATGTTTAATTGTTCAATTAATTTTATTTAACCGGAGGTGATTTTAAACACATAGATAAGTTTATAATAACTTAAGTAGAGTAGTTTGTTTATAATCGTAGAAATCCGTATATTATTTACCATGGGACACACAATAGATAATCCATTAGGTGTGGATGTAGAGCTGGGCGGTATTTCGATATAAAAACGTCACAGAAATAAAAACCGTAAAAAATACCGTCATCAGAAAAATAACGAAAAACCCAACATACCGCGGTATATCGCGGTTTTCATTTCTAGATGATATTTAACATAAATATTGAACAAAATGTTGTCTTTTGTAGGTTATTTACGATATTTTATTGCTTGATGATGAAAAATACTGCTATAAACTCCCGAGTATTCATTCCATAAAAAATACAAATGCTGACAAGGAGCTTTGTTTACGTCAATCACATGACTTCTCGCTCACCTTTCCACCTGTTAGAATTATCCCTGTTTCTGTTCAATTTCTTGACGACAGACGGACGAAACCATTTTAATAGTCCGCCAACTTTCTTCGAAAGGCGGGGGATAATAAAATAAAAAAACTGTCCAGTCCGTTAGTTAAACTGTTATTAGAAGTCAGCGGGTGTCAGGACAAACAAGTCTATGTACACATGTAACCAAGGAAAACGTGGCAGCGTACGCTCGCGTGCTGACACATTGAGTAAATGAGTAATGTAATAACGTTGTAAATTTATGACCGTGATTTGTTTACAAATCTTTCTGTATACAAATTACGATATTATTTTATTTTTTTTAAGCCAATGTTTATACGTGTAAATTAAAAATGAGTGTATGTCGCCTAAGTAAAATAGACAGGCGTGTGTTCGATTGTGAAGAGTGTACTGTTTCGATAGGTACGCGCGCGGAGCTACCGAAATCAAAACACAACACAAAATACAGCGTAGAAAATCATCACAACCGTCGATTTGAAGATGTGAAAGCTACGCGCGCGGTTGACCCGAAACGCAGAATTAATTTAACACGGCCTTACTGTCTGTCAGTGTCACTCTCAGAGTTTGTGCAACAGCGTGTGTGTTGTTGTTCTTAGTGTTTAACGCACCCTTCCACGAAGGTGATATTGCAGACAAGTTGTCTTATTTTGATTTTTATTATCTTAGCACACGCCAGGGTAAGAGTCAGTGGGAGGAAACCGGAGTACACAGAGTAAACCCAAGGTTGAGAAGGCACCCTTATTTCGAAGCCACACACACTCACACCAGGCATCAAAACCACAAACCCATGAGGTTGAGAAGGCCATGCCACATATGCTCACACCAGAGATCGAAACCACAGCCGCAAGCCAGAGGTGACCGGCTAGCTAGAGGTCGAAGCGCGGCACTCTAGACCACTAGGCCATCCCAACCCCTGAGACATTAAGTAATATTGTTTTTACTATGGTACGCAATGACATAAGCTCAAGACCATTAAACATCTTAAAATACTGAGCACAAGCTTTTACAGTGAAATAAGTCATACTAGTCTAACATTTCACTAGTATGAATAAAGTACAATTCGCAAGTTGCCTGTACGATTATTTGAAATATTAATGGTACGGCAACCTCAAAGGGTGATGTCCCATCTGTATTTTAAACATACTTTTCATATATCTTTCCTTCAGTTCACAATTCATTTCCTCTATCTATAGCTTGTTGACGACCTTAATTAATTATATCTGGTACTGAATCCTTTCTTCATGCCTGAACTTAGACATGTCATATAAAAATTAATTTCTCAAAAAATGTTTTGTCTATAAAATTATGTAGAACTGTACTAATACCAGCTTGGGTTGGACTTTATTTGATCATTTTTTTCAGAATTGGTAGAGGTGTGGCATGAATCAAAATTGGTTTATTGTTTTAGCATTGACAACATAGAATGGTAATGAGTTCCAATCGTTGATGACTCTGTGGAATTGTTTTTTCGTACATCCATTGTCCAATCTAGAATGACACTTTTCTAGTTGTGTTCTATTGTTCTTTTCTCAGTACATATAGTGGAATCCTTTAAACTTGGATAACATCACATCATTTCTTTCTGTACCGGTATTCCAAAAAGGGTAAACCAAGTATTAACATGCATTGTTGGTAGTTAAGGTTTTCTAGTCTCTTTTTTAGTTTGGTCACTCTGTGTTGGATGTTTTCAACTGCTCTGCTTCCGTCTTGAGTATGGGGCACTATACTGTCACAGCATATTTTAAGTGTGGTCGAATTATAACACCATTTCTTTATTTAGTTCACTGAAGGTTTTTCGTATCATTCCCGAAAGGCGGTTGACTTTCTTTACATTAATTACATATATGGTCATTAGATTTTAAGTTATCTTGAAACATTACCTCAAGGTGTTTTTCAGAACTAAGTTGCTGGATTTCAGTGGTTTGTTCGTTTACTTCCAACTTCTATTTCCTCTTCATGTTGTTGTGTCCAAAATGTAACAACTTAGATTTTTCTAGGTTGAAATTGATTTGCCATGTATTTGACGACTTCATAAGTTGGTTGACATCTCTTTAGATGGTGTTTGATTCTTTCATAGATCCGCTTTGACCATATAATTTTGTGTCTTAGGTGAATATGATAAAATATTGCAAAATTGAGAATATAAATTTTTCTTTGTAATTTAAACCGTTATATAACTTATGATTATAATTCCAAACACTGTATTTATATTTTTGTAAATAGGGAGATGAATTTATATAAGCCCCGGCTTGTTTTCAGATCTCAGGTTTATATATATTATATTTATATTATGTAAATTATTTAATGAATAAATAGTGTTTGAAAAAAAAAAAGAATAGTTTGACCACGGATTCAACAGTCTTTGTAAACCGTTACAAAATATTCTAATAAGCTAAATGAAGGCACCAACGTGTTCCTTAATCCTACCAAGATATACCATCTTGAAAACTGAAAAATCCTGAAGAAATCTTTTGCAAATCTTTGATAGTAAAAGTTATTGAGGAAACTTCCAAATTTCGAAAAGTGTCATTGAGAACCACTATGGGATTCCTTCAAAGATTCCAAAAATGAATACCTGACCAAGATCAATTGAGAAATAATCGAGATATGGCTATTTTTTTGTCCAATCCATAAAACTATTCCAGTTTGTCAAAATTGACCTAATTTATATATTCACCCAATAAATAATTCCATGGAGGCCAACAATATCTAAGTTGGCAGAATGTTTGCACCATGTACAGTTTTGGCTGCAAACTCTCACAAACTCTGCCCCCCCCCCCCCAAAAAAAAAAAAATAAAATAAAAACCATTACAGAGAAAATACATGTTTTGACCAAAGGTCAGAAACTCATGATTATTTTTTTAATTTCTATTCCTGGACTCTTTGACTTATTAGGCTAAATGTTAATCTTACCAGCCCAGAGCATCGACTAATTTTTCACACATTATCATTTAATTATATGATGCCACAAATAGGTCGCAATGCTTATAATAATGTAATATGTCACAGACTGGCATTCAACCGTTTCTGTTCTTACTGTAATTTCTAATTAGTTGTTTGGCAAAATGCACCAGAAGTCTCAATGGTATGGAAATCTCTAACGTCTTGATTATTCCAATCTACACTGATAGTATTCCTTGTGCATGCTCTCCAGATAAGAATATGTTCATGACTATATTTAGATGTGTTCAATTCTAAAACCCTTTTTGTGACATTCATTAAAAATTTGTCAGAAAAAATGTGAAAAAAAACCACAGTTATCACATCATAGACAGAACCAATCAATTTCAACTTTCCATTGTTTTTGATTGTTAAATTATATATTTATCAAGATGAGATGTTTCAGACCCTTGCTGTGAGGTTGGTGTAATATCCTAAATTTAAAACACAATATCTAAAATTGACCTTAATCATTATTGTCATATAAATATGGCATAGTTATTAGTATGGTATTTGCTTGGATTTTGAAATCAAACGAAATATCAACAAACATGTTGTTTTATTCTTTGTAAATGATCTTGGTACATATTGAATGGGGACGGGGGTCTTAATTAGTTGTTTGGTATTTTACTAATTGATTCTGTTTTGACCTTGACAATAATAGTTTTAATATTTTACTCCTTGATTAAGACTTGAGAGTTTAGACCTGATACTATTGGTAATAGTTTTTACTCATTGGTCTCTCTTCAGATTTCATACTCACGGTGATAATACATGTATCTTAACCATTGATTCTGTCTTCAGGCTTTTACTGGGAATTTCTTGAATGTGTGTTTTTTTGAGATTTTTTGTTAATTTAATTAAGCTGTTTTAACCCATCCTTATAAAACAGTCATACATAACAGATAAATAGAATGTATGTTTATGTATATAAGTAAAATTGTGGAAGTAAGTCAAGGGTTGTTGAGAACGTAATGGATACATTAGTAATAGAAATTTAGAGGTAATTAAATTAGTAGGTTAATTAGAACAAAATTAGGTATTTTTTTTTGGCTTAAGCTGGCGAATCACAACATGTGTGATGTTAGTATCTTCCAAGAGTGCCACTATAGTCATGAAAAATCAACTAGTGATTCACTAAAAATCATAAGATTAAGTCTTAAATTAAACCACTGCTAGCTTTTAGCCATTAACACCTCAAGCTCACAGTTGAATACAAATATATATATATATATATAGTAAGTGCAGGGGGCATAGGCGTACGGGCTCGATGACAGTTAGGGGGGGCAGAGCCTGAAATGCCCGAAAAAATTTCAAATTTACAGAGAACGATGAAGTGGATTCCTCCCCCTCAAAAAAAGAAAATGTTTGAATATTTGACAGCTCCAAAAACGTTTTCCTGCTATTTCAGCCCGTGAACAAAGCACCTTCAAAGTGCTCTAATATAGCCTAATTTAGGTGGCTGACTCAAATTCCAATCAGTCGTTTACAGTACATGAAGACGGGAGAAAATTTTGAAAATTAAACTGCCGCAATTGCGTTTTCATGCTATTCCAGTCAGTGAATACAGCAACTTCAATTTGGTCCAATATAGCCTACCTAGCTCAGGGTGGCTGACCCGAATTCTAAACAACCAATCAATCTTCGCTGGATTTGGGGGTCTTACCCTCCCGGGAAAAATTTGGAAAATCTAACAACCGCAAATGCGTTTTCTGCCATTCTAGCCCATGTACGCAACTCCAAAAGTATACAATGGTTTTGTAACCGAAATCCCACTCTGCATTCCAACCATCCAATCAGACTGTTGCAGCTGCATTCACAAATACTAATTGATTCCCGAATAATGTTGCCAAAAAATAGAGTGGCTCCAGACAAATTTTTTAAATCATAGTCAACTCAGTACAAATTCGTGGTATTCAAAACTAAAATTAGTGTGATATTAGGGCTGGATGACAGTTAGGGAAGCAAAACTAGAAATGCCCGGAAAAATTTCGGGTTTACAGACAATGGCTCCAGTTTTCTTCGAGAGGTGAAGAAGCGGAACTGACCTTGTATGGACACCCACAAGAAAATTTTGGAATATTTGACGACTGCGACCACATTTTTCTATTCCGTAAGATCAGGTTTTTATACGCCCACATTGAAATGTGGTCGTATATTGTCGTCGCCCCCGTCCGTCCGTCCGTCCGTCGGTCCGGCGTCCACAATTGCTTGTGGACGCTCTACAGGCTAAAGTTAATATCCGATTGACTTTAAATTTATACACAGTGTTTAAGGTCATGAGACGAAGAAGCCTATTGTTTTTCAGCGATTTCCGATAATAACTACCAGAGTTATGGCCCTTGATCACTTCAAAAAATCTTGTGGACGCTCTAGAGGCCAAAGTTAATATCCGATTGACTTTAAATTTATACACAGTGTTTAAGGTCATGAGACGAAGAAGCCTATTGATTTTCAGCGATTTCCGATAATGAGTGCCAGAGTTATGGCCCTTGATCACTTAAACAAATCTTGTGGACGCTCTAGAGGCCAAAGTTAATATCCAATTGACTTTAAATTTATACAGAGTGTTTAAGGTCATGAGACGAAGAAGCCTATTGATTTTCAGCGATTTCCGATAATTAGTGCCAGAGTTATGGCCTTTGATCACTTCAAAAAAATCTTGTGGACGCTCTAGAGGCTAAATTAATATCCGATTTACTTTAAATTTTTACACAGTGTTTAGGGTCATGAGACGAAGAAGCCTATTGTTTTTCAGCGATTTCCGATAATAACTACCAGAGTTATGGCCCTTGATCACTTCAAAAAATCTTGTGGACGCTCTAGAGGCCAAAGTTAATATCCGATTTACTTTAAATTTTTACACAGTGTTTAAGGTCATGAGACGAAGAATCCTATTGATTTTTAGCGATTTCCAATAATTGGTGCCAGAGTTATGGCCCTTGATCACTTCAAAAAATCCTGCGGACGCTCTTCTGGAGGCCAAAGTTAATATCCGATTGACTTTAAATTTATACACAGTGTCTAAGGTCATGAGACGAAGAAGCCTTTTGATTTTCAGCGATTTCTGATAATTACTGCCAGAGTTATGACCCTTGATCACTTCAAAAAATCTTGTGGATGGTCTAGAGGCCAAAGTTAATATCCGATTGACTTCAAATTTATACATAGTGTTTACAGTCATGAGACTAAGTCATCTATCGATTTTCAGTGATTTTCAATAATTGTTACCAGAGTTATTGCCCTTGATCACTTCGAAAAAATCCTGTGGAAGCTCTAGAGGCCAAAGTTAATATCCGATCGACTTTAAATTAACACACAGTGTTTAGGGTCATGAGACGAAGAAGCCTATGGATTTTCAGAGATTTCAAATAATTATTGCCAGAGTTATCTCCCTTGATAACTTCAAAAAATCTTGTTACGCTATAGAGGCCAAACTTATTATCCGATTGACTTTAGATTGATACACAGAGTTTAAGGTGTTGAAACGAACAAGTATTTTGATTTTCAATGAATTTTGATAACTGAACAGCTAAATCCATGATATTAAATGTTTCATGTATATACTAATTGTTAGCGTGGGGTAACACTTTATAAAAAGCAATCAAATTCTAATGATTTTCTGATAATTACATAATGAGCTGTTACTCTTAATCAGTTTTTAGTGTATTACAAATGTTTCATTAGCGAAAAAAGTAAAAATATGCGACAACCCATGTTGACTGCCCGGACGATTTAGCTGCTATGGGCGTATGTTTCGTTGCCTGGCAACCTATCTTTTTATTAGATTTCAGTCACTCTATTTTGCCAAGTGGATGAAATAATTTTTTTTTTTCACTTTACCTGCCGGCCCGAAAAGTCAGCTTGCCCGAAAGTTAGCTTGCCCCCTTGGTGCATACGCATATGGCCAGGGGACCACACACTTTGGAGCCCACATCATTCACTACAATCTGTTTTTATTGACAAAATAAAAAAATGATTGTGGCATGATTCAGTCACCCAATCTCCCGTTGGCGATGATGGACCATGCCGAAAGCACTAACTGCTTTCCAATCCTATTCCTAGAGACCGTCTGGATTGTCAAGGCTAGATTGCAGGAGAACACTATATCATGTGTGGATTGTGCATCAGGGTTAGGAAAATGGCTAGGCTTGTTCTAGGGTAAGGGTTAGCGCTAACCCTGTTTACATCTCAAAACTTTGACAAAATCTGTAGGTCCTAACCCTTACCCTAACCCACAATCCACATGACATGTGCTAAAATGTGCTTAACTGTCTCCTATATAGTTCGCCTAGATTACAACCATGAAAATATTATTATTAGCAAATAATATTGAAATTTGATATGATATATATCTATCTATACGTTGTTGGTCTGCAAAACTTTGTTTATTTAGCATAGTCTTCTTAATTAATTCAATTCAATTGACAAATTAGCAAATTTAAAACTCTGTTTGATCCATAACCACAGACAAATTAACTATGATTAATATATCAGATAAATTTGTATTCAGACAAATTTTAAAATTCTATATTTATAAATGTTGTCTTAAACTCATGTTATGATTAAATATTCATATTTCAGTCTAAATGTTAAAATAAAAAATAAGTTGTTTACATGTAGTTTATTTTGAAAATTATATGTTAAAAAAAGTAAATTATATAACCGTAACTGAAATATTTACCGTACTATGCAAAATAAAAAAGTTTAAAACTACCGATAGCGATAGATATGATTCATTTTCAGATAGAATTTATTTTTATTTTTTAATGACATTTAAAATCAACAACAGTAAATGTGCTCAAAATTACATACTCATTACAAAGATTACAGTTGTAGTTCATTAGTGTGACTTAATTTCCAAACACTTCAAGAGCGCCTTAGTGCCAA